>JAGIQG010000010.1:35611245-40411245 GCA_024679065.1 Sphyrna mokarran | reverse complement strand
GTCATCTTTATCTTTTGGTGTAGGAGTGGAGTGAATGTCTTCAATTTGACTTGAGTATGGGCAAATATCCATGTTGGAATAGAAAGATCTGAAGAAATTAATGTGCTTTATCTTGATGGAATATTTCTTGCTATTGAAAATTAAACCTTTATGACTGGTGGTCCCTAACAACATGTAGAGATTTCTATCATTTTCCTCTTCTCTGTGCCCTGCCACAGCAATGTTATCCGTGATGCACTTGCAACCTTGGACGTATTCTGCTGTTCAGTTATGTGTTGCTAGAAAAGGTCTTGGCTGACTGAGAGTCTAAAAGGTAGGCCCAGGAAGCAATGTCTATCAAGATGTACTCTGAAAGTTGTTAGCACTTGTGATTCCTCTGATAGTTACACTAACAAATCTTGGCTCAAACCTGGAAAAATGTCCAGTTCCCAAAAAGGTTGGGTTGATTTCTTTCAGGGTTGCCGCTTTGTGGGGTCATCTCTTCAGGATTTTCAATTCATCCATTAATTGGCTCAGCCTGTAGATCATGACAATACTGAGATGGTCACATTCTCTCAACCCTGCTACTGCAGGTGCTGAAAAATCCATGACAAAAAATGTTTGTGTTAACCAGGGGACCTTTTGTATATATTTCAAGGTCAAGACACTGAAGCTATGTATTGGAGAACCTCTGCAGATATTACAGTGCTAGGCTGGATTACCAACATCTATTTCACTCTATACAAGTGCTTGAGACTTATCAGTAGAAATGTATGCTATTTTCTCCTACATTTCTTTTCAGTTTTGCTTGGACATGATCACTCCAACATTGTGAAGGAGTCAACCTGTTCAGCCAGACTGATTATATGGAATGGTTGCTCACAGTGTGTCATTTATTCATCTCCATCTGTCTCTTCTGCTCTAGTTTGATGTTTGCTCATTTCGGTGATGAGTTGATATTTCTGGCAGTGTCAAGATGAGTTCTATATTGCCAGGGTGGTGCAGTGGCACAATAGTGAGTGTTGCTGACTCAGAAATTCAGGAAACCAGATTCAATTCCGGCCTTCCATGAAAAAGAGTGGTGAAAGTAAGCATTGGTCCTTTGGATGACGAGAAGAGAGATGTAGTAATTGGAAATAAGAAAATAGCTGAGGCATTGAACAGGTATTTTGTGTCCATCTTCACAGTGGAAGACACAAACAACATGCCAAAAATTGATGACAAGAAAGCTATGGCAGGTGAGAATCTAAAAACTATCATTATCACCAAAGAGGTAGTGTTGGGCAAGCTAACGGGGCTAAAGGTAGACAAGTCTCCTGGCTCTGATGGAATGCATCCCAGGATATTAAAAGAGATGGCAGGAGAAATAGCAAATGCACTAGTGGTAATTTACCAAAATTTACTGGATCCTGGGGTGGTTCCTGCTGATTGGAAATTAGCAAATGTGATGCCACTGTTTAAAAAAAGAGGTAGACAAAAACTATTGGCCACTTTGCTTAACTTCTGTAAAAGGGAAAATGCTTGAATTTATCATCACGGAAGGAACAGTGAAAAATCTGGATATAAATTGTCCCATTGGTAAGACATAGCACGGGTTCATGAAGTGCAGGTCAAGTTTGACTAATTTGATGGAATTCTTTGAGAACATTACATGTGCAGTGGGTAATGGGGAACTTGCGGATGTGATGTATCTGGATTCCCAGAAGGCATTTCACATCA
Organism: Sphyrna mokarran; assembly: GCA_024679065.1. Classification (NCBI taxonomy): domain Eukaryota; kingdom Metazoa; phylum Chordata; class Chondrichthyes; order Carcharhiniformes; family Carcharhinidae; genus Sphyrna; species Sphyrna mokarran. The sequence continues at coordinate 40,409,547 of JAGIQG010000010.1, read as the reverse complement.
AAGACTACTACATAAAACAATGATGCATAGTGTTATGGGTAATGTATTATAGAACATAGAACATTATATGAATAAAGGATTGGTTAACTAACAGAAAGCAAGGAATGGGGGTAAATGGGTGTTCTTCTAGTTGGCGATCAGTGACTAGTATGTGTCTTAGGGATCAGTATTGGGACCCAATTGTTTACGATTTACATAGATGATTTAGAGTTGGGAACCAAGTGTAGTGTGTCAAAATTTGCAGATGACACTAAGATGAGTGGCAGAGCAAAGTGTGCAGAAAACGCTGAAAGTTTACAAAGAATTATAGATAGTCTAAATGAGTGGACAAGGCTCTGGCAGATGAAGTACAATGTTAGTAAATGTGAGGTCATCCATTTTGGTAGGAATAGCAACAAAATGGACTATTATTTAAATGGTAAAAAATTGCAGCAAGCCGCTTTGCAGAGGGACCTGGGTGTCCTTGTGCAGGAATCTCAAGGCGTTGGTTTACATGTGCAGCAAATAAGTAAGAAGGCAAATGGAATTTTGTCCTTCATTGCGAGAGGGATGGAATTTAAAAAACAGCAAGATTATGTTGTAGCTATATACGGTGCTGATAAGACTACATCTGTGTACAGTTTTGGTCTCCTTACTTGAGAAAGGAGATACTGGCACTGAAGGGGATGCAGAGGTGATTCACTTGGTTGATTCTGGAGTTAAGAGGTTGGCTTATGAGGAGAGACTGAGTAGATTGGGGCTATAGTCATTGGATTTCAGAAAAATGAGATCTTATTAAAACATATAAGATTATGAAGGGAAAAAATAAAATAGAAGCAAGTAAATTGTTTCTACTGGCGAGTGAAATTAGAACTAGGTAGCATAGCCTCAAAATAAGGGGAAGCAGATTTAGGATTGAGTTGAGGAAGAACTTCTTCACACAAAAGATTGTAAATCTGTGGAATTTCTGCCCGATGAAGCAGTTGAGGCTACCTCATTGAATATTTTTAAGGAAAAGATAGATAAAGTTTTGAACAGTAAAGGAATTAAGGGTTACAGTGAGCGGGCGGGTAAGTGAAGTTGAATCCACAAAAAGATCAACCGTGATCTTATTGAATGGTGAAGCAGACTGGAGGGGCCAGATGGCCAGCTCCTGCTCCTAGTTCTTATGCTCTTAAGTTCTTGGGTGACTGTCTGTGGGGAGTTTGCACATTTGCCTCATGTTTGCTGGATTTCCTCTGGTGCCTCCCACAGTCCAAAACATGTGTGGATTAGGCTAATTGGTCTTGCTAAATTGCCCCTTAGTGTTAGGGGAACTTGTATGATAAATACATGGGGTCAAGGGATTGTTGTCAGTGCAGGCTTGATGGGCTGAATGGCCTCCTTCTGCATTATATGGATATTATGTGCTATCTTTGCCTCTGGTCGCATGCATCTACTGCTGAACTGATGTCTGCTCTGTCTTCTACCTTTGTCCTCACCTTGGTGAGTTACTGCAGCGTGTCTTGCAGATGGTACACTCTATTGCCACTGTTTTTTGGTGGCATAGAGAGTGAACTTTTAAGGTGGTGAATGGGGTATCGATGAAGCAGGCTGCTTTGTTCTGGATGCACTTGAGGTTTCTTGAGTGTTGCTGGAGCCACACTTATCCAAGCAAATAAAAAGTATTCAATCACACCTCTGACTTGAGTGTTGTAGATAGAGGACAGGCAGAGTGCATTTAGCTTGCTTCTGTTTTTTGTTACTCACATCTGGAAAAGTATGATTGGATTGTGCCACCAACTTCCTTTTCTTCTTAAGCTCCAGATCTACCATCACTGCCACCATGTTGTACTCTCTGTGTTTGTATTAATACATGCTCAGTGGAAGAATCAGTGTAGATGTTGTAGTTGGTGCTTTATTGAGAGATTGGTCAAACACGTGCTCTGAACTGGATAGCATGGCACCATCACATGGGTGATTGCATGACATCCCATCATGGTGCTTAAACATGTATCCAAATAGCTTTGCTATTTCCATTATCTCAATAGTCCTCATAACATATTTAAAATGCCAGCCCATTCTTGGAGTTAGGTTCGTTGACCCAATTTAGCAAAATCTGGGAATGGATTTTTTAGCACCAGCTTTCCAATGTACATAGAATGTTTGCCCATTTAATTCAATACTCAATGCCATTACTTACTCAAGCTAACATTTTTTCCTCTGTGACTGCTTATGTTTGTTGTTCCCACTCTTTCGCTATATTTTATGATTTCTTTGATGATATTTGATACCGAACCAAGGATGCCTCTGTTCTAGTGGGAATTTCAGAGGCATCTCAACCCCTTCTTCTGGCTTCACCTGCCGCAATTTAAGTATCTCCTGGTGGGCCTTCTAACGGTTGGCAGTGCCCTAGTCCCAGCAGCACCATGTGGAGCTGTGGCTACTGCTGGGACTGCACTCTTTCTAGAGCAGGCCCTACAATAAAGAGTGGGATATCACTGGGGCTAGGCTGGCAAGCCCCAGAAAGAAGATGGTGGGGTTCCATGGTTAGCAGGCAAGGGGACAGAAGAGAAACATGGGGAGATTGGACCTTGGGATCATCTTTGCTGGGCCCAGGGGGACAGTAAAGGAAGCACCCCTGCATTAACCACAACCAGCTGGATCAGTGCTGAACTTCAAACTCAGTACCAGACTCCACCTACTGTGGGGAAAATTGCAGCAGAGTTGGGAAGAGGTCTTTAAATGGTTATTAATTGCCCACCTAAGGATGTAATTTGGTCCATGGCGAGCCTTAGACTTCCCCTACCACATGTTAAAGTGTAGTGAGGCAGGAAAGGGCAGGTAGGCACTGGGACTGATGCTCATAGCATGTGCCCAATTTCACACCCCGTACCTGCCTGGCATACCCCACCCCCAACCTCTCCTCCCCCAAGGTGGTGTGTAAATTCAGTCTTCTAACTGATTGCAGCTTTCTCTCGCTGTCACAGACACTCTTTGCTAATTGCATCTATTACTTGAGAATAGAATTGTCAGCTATTAAGCCATTAACTAATAGTGATTTTCACATTCTTTAAGGTAAAACATTTATGGCAGTACTTCGGTCTTTCTAAACACTTGTTTATTTTAAAATTCACAGACTAGATATTGATCACAGTTTAGAGACTGGAGTGACTGCATTCAGTGACTGTCACCAACTTGAAAAGTATAAAAATAAAGTTCACATGGAGTTCAATGACAAGGAGTTTATTGGTTTCACAGGGATTTATTAATTTCCTGTGTCCTGCACCTATTGCGAAGAGTAATTGCTAAGGGATAGGTGAATGGCAGATATTTTCCACACGTACCTGTTGTCTAGTAAATCTGCTGATAGCAGAGCCTTGGAAAATCCAATTTCATCACAGGACACTTGAATTTTTAACTACAGCCAGAACTTGTTAGCTTACACTGAAAATGGCAAAGAAAATAAATTGGTGTCAGTCTCTTGGAAATGCTTCAAGCCCGAGTACAACTTTTAGGTGAGAAATTTTCCATATCTCGCACACTTGGTGTATTGCAATGTATAAATTAGGTGTGCACATTGAATGTAGAAATGGATATTTTCTCGCTTTTTACTATGCATTTAAAGAAAACAGCAAGACAAAGTTAGCTTTTAATAATCTATCCATGCAGCAGAGTATGCAGCAAAGTATAATAATGATAAAGTCTTCAGTGAGTCATGCACCAGGAAAATGTTATATTATTGCCTTCTCTCCACCCCCGTGAATGTCTTATTCTCAACTGAAGTGCAACCCTGTCCCTGTGATGTCAACCACTGAAAAATGACACAGGGCATCAAAATAAGTTCTTAATATCTCTCATCTGCCAAGATTGACTAGAGGTATCATTTATTGCTGTAAACAGGTTAGATTAGACATTTCTGTCACTCACAATAGATCATGAGATGTCTCAAACTTTGAAAGCTTGCAATATGCTGACCTACACAGTCCAATTCCCATCGAATCAAACATCCCCATGGAAGCTTCACCAAAGTTGTCTCATCTCCTTTAAATTTAAAGCACTTGTGCCTGTAGATGATGGGAGTGTCAGCTGTGCAATATTGTTTTTTTTCCCTTTCTCAGAGTACTGTGAAAGTATTTTTCTGCTTAAAATACCGCCAGGAACTTTTGTTAGATCTGGAACATATCAATGAAGATTCAGTGTTTTAAATTGATTTTTCTTTTGACAGGAGCCATCAAGGTAGACCTTCAGGAAGAAACATTGCAGCTTTAAAAAATGTAATCCTGCAACCTCCATGCATTATTCAAAACGCACAAAGAATGAGTAAGACTAATGTTTCTAATTATATACCCAGCATTTTATCTGATAGAAGCGCATTATCAAGAAATTTGATTTTGATTGGCCAAATTGAAGGCACAAAAAAAAGCTGCAATTGCAAACTATCAGCTATTGGATGATTTTATGTGAAGTGGAGTGATTGTTACATGGAAGATAGTTTTTTTTTCCAACAGTATACGAGGCTTTGTATCACATATTTTAAAATAGTATCCCCTCCTCCTCAACCACACCTCTCCTCTCTCACCACCCCACTATCCTCCTCCGCAACCTTTCAGCATTATTTATTCACTCTGTTTAGTTTGCTTTACAGGCTGTGGCAGTGCACACAGGGCAGGCCTATTGAACCACGGCATAATAGATGTAATACATCAATATATTTGAACTGAACAGCTTTAATTAGGCCTTGCAGGTCATTTCATCAATTCAGTCGAGTACCTTTGGGATTTGGATAATACCTTGCCAGCTGTAGTGCATGTGAATTACAGCATTCAAGCACAGCTCTGCTAGTTACACTGCAAGGTTAGAGAATGAAATGCTAATTTATGGGTAAATGCACATTGCTGTCTATTACTAAAGTTAGAGATTGGGCTTCAAGGTGACGTCACTAATTATAAATTTATGGTTCCTACATTTCCTTGTTCTTTAGCAGAAATAGTTTTGCATACATCAAACAAACCCCCTGAACCATGTTTGAATGCTTGCGTTTTAATGCTATAATTTTGCACCTGTGCCTTGAATAAATTACTGTTTGATTTTGTGCATAAAAAATAGTCATTCTGGAAGTACCCTCGACTACAAACAATAATTTTTTTCCCACAATGTAAAGTAGGCAACTGCATCTGTTAGAGTATAAACTCGAAAGGTCATGAACATCCTGCAACCGAAAATAATTAAATCAATCTGCCACATAAATTTGCACGCCATGTCAGACTTGTTACATCCTAGATAGGTTTGAACAGGCAGAAATAGCTGCCATACTTCGCCCAATATTTTTGGACAGCCAGACATAAGGCTTGCTCGAGACGATTGATGTTATATCGAATTGGTTGAAAAATAAACCAGCTATACAATGGTGATTCAATGAGTCTCTGTTCTACATGTCAAAGTATGAGTGGATCTCCAAAGCTTTTCGTTGTGTGTTGAGATCATGAGAAAAGTGCAATCTATTCTATAATGATTTTCTTTTGTAATCAATATGACAATGTGACAAACATGTCAGCGGGTTTTCTGTATTTGACCACCCTGTGACCTCTGCTGGAAAGTGAGTTTGAATGGATAAGATCAAGGTCCCTTCTGTTTCTCCCAGTGGTGAAAATGCTAGAATTATACAATCATACAACTCAAATAGAGACTATTGATATCATCATTTCTATGTTAACTCCTAGAAATAACTATCCAGTTAGTCCCCATTTTCCTCTTCACTCAACATAGCCTGCAAGTTTTTTTTTTCCACTTCAAGTATTTTTTTCTAATTCCCTTTTGAAAGTTATTATTGAATCTACTTCCACTTTCAAGAAGCTCATAACAATTTATTAAGGACAAAAAAATTCTCATGTCAAACTGTATTTTTTTGCCAAATATGTTAAGGGTAGAGTTTTCCAGCTTCACTTGTCCCAAGGTTAGAAAATTCCAGCTGAGGTCCACAGATCTTTGCATAGTCCGTGTCCCACCTGCTCTGATTCTGGTAGTGAGTGGGACAGGAAAATTCTACCCAAAATCGGTAATGTTTGATTAATCAACCTTCTTGCCAGAGGAAACAGTTTCTTCTTAGTTATTGTATTAAAACTCTTCATAATTTTGAGCAGCTTTATTAACTCTTGCCACTACTTAATGCTTTAGAAAGAACAATCCTAGCTTCTCTAGCCTCCATACATAAATCAAGTCCTAATTCTACGATTACATTTCAGTAAATTGTCTCCATATCCTACTGATCTTATTGTCAGTATTCTCATGTACACCACTGTGAAGTAAGGGAATGGACGCAGGCCAGCAAGCAGAAAACAAATTGCCAGGGGAAAAACTATCACTCTGACTTTTCAGGGCTCCTGCAGCAGTTATTCAGGGAAAGGTGTGATTGACTAGCCACACTGCCATCATGATAATCTTGCTGTGACAAGTGATGAAAGGTACAGCCAAGCAGGGAGGCTTCATTTATGGGGAAAGTGTCATTACCCTCAGCCAGTTTGTATCCAGGCCAAGGTGTTGATGAAATCATCCACAATGAGTTCATGAATGGTAAGGGCCTAGTTTGCATGAGAATAGATATTCTGGAGGAAGATGCAGGAAGGGATCTTGGGATTTTGGCAGAATCCAGAGGATCAGCAGTAGGAAGAATAATTTGGCTGGGAAATAAATTAGCAAAACTAGCTCCCGCTGGGTATGCTGGGCAGGAATTAACAAGAGAGTAAAAGGTTTAGTTACTTATTAATCACAAGTAGGCTTACATCAACACTGCAATGAAATTACTGTGAAAATCTCGAAGTTGCAACACTCCAACGCATGTTCAGACACACTGAAGGAGAATTTAACCAATGCATCTAACCAACTTGTTTTTCAACTGTGGGAGGAAACCGCAGCTCCCAAAGGAAACCCATGCAGTCACGGGGAGAATGTACAAACTCCACACAGACAATGACCCAAGCCAGGAATCAAACCCAGGTCACTGGCACTGTGAGGCACTAGTGCTAACTACTGTGCCACAAAATGGAGCCATCTGAGTTGTTGCTTGTAAAGAGGCAGCACCTAAGGCCTCAAGGGCCCTTTAGATGAGGTACAGAGAGGTGTGGACTTCAGGCTTATTGAAAATGGAGTGAAGCTTAGAATGGAGGGGGGACAGTATCAAGATTGAAGAGTACTCAAGTTTTGAGCTGGGGTCCTGGAGGGCAGAGCAATGAAGAGCAGAGAAATGAAAAGAGACATGACCATTGAAGAGACTGGTTCAGGAAGGATAAAGGGAAAGAAGCAAAAGAAAGGCTTAAAATTTAGTTATTGTTGTGGTGTAGGAAACCAAGGCAGCCAAGTTGCTCACAGCAAAGTTACATTAATAGCAACGAGATAAAGAGCAGGTAATCTGTTTAATTGTGGCTTTAGGCATAACTGGCTGCTGGCCTATCTTTAAGTAATAAAATGGCTGGATTTTCAAATCCCCACCCGCTGCACCCGTGATAGTTTTACGGTGCCAAAGGCGAAGATGATATCTTCCAGTCTGGCCAATGTCTATGGCAATTCGTGTGACTCACTCTTCCCGCTGTCATGGAATGCACCAGGGGAGATTGTGGAGGGAAGTGGGGGCTTTAGTGGGATCTGGAAGGGCTGGAAAGTCCCACCCAATAGTTTTGCATCCATCTGAGAGAAGAAGCAGAACCTTGGTTGAGCATTTCATCTGAAAGGTACGCCACTGGCTGCAAAACTGAGGGAGTCACACACTGAAGCATCAGGTTGGACAGTGTGCTCAGGCTTCTGAAGTGGAGCTTGAATACACAGCATTTTGGCTCAAAAGGTAAATATGCTAATCCCTGGGACAGTGAGAAAACATAAATGCAGGTGAAAGACCCTCAAAAACAGAGAATAATTCTCAGTTATCCACACAATGAGTGGTGGGTGGGGAATTTGAAATGTGGGAACCCCAGTAATTTTGATACTTGGGTCTGATTTAAAAATGTGACTGGTGAGCTGTCTGTACTTTTCCACAGCTCACCTTTTAGAACAGTGGGATAGTTGGATATGTATTTAAAACAACCTTGTATCCCAGAAAGATGAGCTGGGATACTGCTGTCAATGCCTAGAGCAACCCATTTCTTCAAAGAAGCTGTAAAGGTTAAAAGGAGATCATCCACCTTTTAGATAGGAAACTGAGAGTCCAAGCAAAAGCTTGCAAAATTAGTGACTTGAAATGTCAATGCTTTTGGCATAATTTCAAGGAGTGCCCCAACCTTCCAACATGCAAGCAAATTATACAAACAACAGAGATAAGATATATTTCTTCAACTGTCATTGTCTCAAATGACTGGATGCCAAATTCAGTAGGATGTGTGGTCATTTCCATTCTCTTTTATCAAGGAAAGGCCCATGAGAATTTGTCCTCACCTCCCACCCCACCAGCCTCCACAATTTAAAGGATCATTCTATGCTATTTCCACCACCTCCAGCATGATGCTGCCACCAAACACATCTTACCCATTCCTCATCTGACACCATTCTGAAGGGACCATTCCTTCCATGACACCCTGGTCCATTCCTCTATCACTTCCAACACCTTGCTCCTTTCCTGCAGCCCATCTCCAATCAATCACAGGAGGTGTGAAGCTTGCTCTTTTACCTTCTCTCCCCTCACTGTTCTAGTCCCCAATACCCCTACCAGATGAAAGAGTGACGTACTGGATTCACTGTTTACAATGTAGTAGCTTCTAAAACTGGAGGAACAGCAGATTGGGTGATTATTTTGCAGGACATTATCACCCAGTCTGTAAGTTTCTTCCTGTTTGCTTGTCATTTTAATTCATCACCTTGCTTACATGCTGTCATTTCTGACCTGAGCCTGTTGTCATATTCCTGTGATGCTCAACATGAAGTTGAGGACTTGTTCCCATCACTTTGTGTTCTGCGGCGCAGCGTAGGATTTTTTTTTGCAGCAAAAGAGGATACAAAATGGTGGAATACAGAACTAAAAACATTGGCAGACTTTCATTGTGGGCATGCTCAGTGCCATCTTTGATTTGGCACTTCAGGTATTGTGAATTGATAGAGCCAATTGTGTAATCATTTCTATGGTCGTGTTACAAAGGGTAATGCTGCAACACTGAATGTTTCCAATACAACATTACAACATAACTGGCTAATATTTGGAGAGCGCTTCTGTTACTGAGTGTGACATTGGTGGCTTAAACACATAGATGTGAATATACACTGGAGGGCTTTTTCAGATCATTATGTTGACAATATGCAGAAAACTGTTGAAATGGCTTTGATTTGGAGAACCACAAGGAGACAAAGGTGAAATGAAGTAGTTTGATGAGGAGCAGTCAAGATTCACTTGCAGCAGAATGATTCAATGCAATTGCCATTCAAGAATAATATTGAGTGTAAATGTGCTCTGGTAGATTCTCCACAATCATTACGACAGGCAAGGATAAGAAATGTTTAACAAAGCATATTTGAAGGGCAGATTTAAGAAATCCTTGTTCATTGAAAAGTACCTCGCATGCTATGAGGATGTGCATACCAGGAAAGCTCTACCTCAGATCTTCATCATATGTTCATACAATGAACGATATCTTACTGTGTGAAAGGACTCAGAAAATGTAACCTAGAGAGAAACACTAAAAAGGGTGATTCTCCCACCATAACCCATGAATTTTCTGGCAGGTCGGGTCAGGAGATGCGCGTGTCCACCATTTTGCGGGTTCCCCACAAAGGTTTACGATCCGTGGCATCTTCCACCCAGAAAAAAATGGCACTGCTGGGACTATGCAGAAAACCAATCTGCCGCTGATTTGCATTACTTTCCATACCTTAGTATGCAATTATTGGGATTGACAAGGCAATCTCTGCCCATGTCTGTGTCTGCCACCTGTTTGGCATGATGTCAATTTGGCATGAATCAGAGTAGGCATATAAAAGTCTCAACCTGGTGTAGCAGCTTTGAACCAGCATGAGGTGATAAGTGCTGCTAGTGGAGAAGACAGGGTGTTGCAGGCAGGCTTTGGCAATGCCTGATGGGCTTCTTCCTGCTGCCTTCAGGTGCTGGCCCATGGACCAGTGATAACTGGGCTAGGGGGCTCAGGGGGCCTTCTATTATCTCAGAACTCTCTAGGTGAGGCTCCATGAAGGAGTCCTGCTTACCCTTCCCCTCCAGGGTACTTTGCAGTGGCATTGTCTTTCTGCAGGATGTGGCCAGGGACTCAACTGAGTGCTGGTGTTCTGGGATGGGCGAGGAGTGTACCATATGCTGACTGAGGCCTAACCAGCTAAAGCAGCTGTTGCTCCAGGTCAGGGTGCAGAGGTTCAGACATGGACTGCATGGAATCTGCTGTCACTGGGCACACATCTGGTTCTGATTTGCAGTCTATCCCTGCCCTGTGACACCAACCAGCAACACATCCCTGTAACTAATGCTGCAGTTATGCACGTAACAATGACTCGAGGATGCACATTGCCCACATCTGCACACACCAAGCTGCATAATCCATGCCCGCATTTGTCATGATGGGAGTCTCACACATAACCCTAACAGGGTCACACATGGCACCATGGATTGTGCATGGTTGCGGACTCCCACAAGTGAAAATGCTGGCCCAAGTGAGGCATTGGGGTGATGCTGGATCTATGCAGAATAATCCATCATTCTCTGCTTTCTCCAAATGCCACTGCGTAGATTGATCTCAGTTTGCTCAATCTGGAGCTGCCATGTTGGTGGCAGGAGGGGCAGGTAGGAGGAGGTGGCAGCTCAGGATGTGGCGGGCATGGAGAGACCACCACAGGAGCATCCTCTATCAACCCTTCAGGAAGGCGGGCACGGGGCTGCCAGGAGGCGGGTGAGCAAGTTCCCGAGAGGGTGCACAGAAGGCAGAGGATACCGAGGCCAAGGAGGTACAAACCCTGAATTCATTCAAGGTCCTCTCAAAGGAGATGTGCCGTCACCATGCAAGACCATGGTGCAACACCTTTGTGAGGTGCTTCCACGCCTGGCACCTCAGGGGAGGGGCGGCCCCCACTCCCTGTTGATGTGAAGGTTACGGCTGCCCTGAATTTTTTATGCCTCTGGCTCATTTCAGGCACCCAAGACGACCTGTTGGCATCTCTCAAGGCCCTGCACAGATGCCTTGTACGCCCAGGTAGGGCGGTATATAAGTTTTGATGTGGGCCATGCAGAGCAGGAGGCCCGGGTTCTGGGCTTCGCATCTAATGCCACGATTCTGAATGTGCAGGGTTCATCACAGAGCAGTGCATCAGCCTGTTGAAGATGTGGCTCCGCTGCTTGGGGTGGTGGGGGGGCCTCCAATATGACCCTGTGTGTGCTTCATGCATCATTATCATTTGCTGCACCCTTCACAACATCACCCAGCAGGGGGAGACCGGCTGGAGCAGGAGGAGGAGGAAGAGGAGGAGCGGTAAGGGTTGAAAACCAGAAGAGAGATGGTGGGTGGCGATGGCAGGTGCTCAGTAGGGGAGAACACTTGATTGTAGCCCACTTCACCCAGCTGGTGCTGTGCAGTAAGTGAGTGCAACCATCACACATACACCACACCCCAGGAGCAATTCCCTCTTCAGATCGAACTGGGCCCTCAAACCACCATATCACCCTTCCCCAGCCTCTGTCATCCCACCACCCTGTCTATCTCCAGAAACATCTGAACCTGTTAATGTTCTTGAGCTGGCAATAGTTGCGAGTTTTGGTTGAAGGCTGGAGGATGATGATGATTTGTTGTGCACGCTGGGATTGTGCCCTGGTGCAACTCAAGTCTGACTCCTACCTGTACTCCAAATGTGCGCTGTCACCCTGGCCCACGTTGCTGTAAGGGTTGCGACATATGTTTTTTGGTCAATAAAGGGGGGTGGGAAGCTTTGGCGGATGTTGGGCAAGGTAGGGTAGGCATTCTGAAATATTGGCTGAGTCTTGCAAGGCACAACAGAGAACACCTCTATGCATGGGGATGGGGGCCACTCAACCCTGTGATGGGGGCAGTGGAGGAAGAAGCAGAGACATGTTATTCACAGCTGTGAGATTCAATTCACAGTTTATTGTGTTCTTAACATTATCGATTAATAGACTCTGGCTACTGGTGACTTCACCTGTGCCCTCTTAGTGAACTACAACTTCCTTATTTTGGGCAGTCTACTGCTTCTTTGTGGTGCTACCTTAGGATGCATTTCGAGGTGGAGGTGTCCAGCTGTGATGCACAACCCATTGCTTGTGATGCCCTTGGTGGACATCCCCTGGGTAGCCAGGATCTGGAGAGCCCCGGTGTGAGGAAGGGAAGATTCAGAAGGTCTTAGACTTGCAGATGACACTGTTTCATCTCACTAGCCCTGAGATGCCCCGGTGTGAGGGAGGGAAGAATCAGAAGGTCTCAGGACACCCAGGATCTCTTAATTGGAAGAGCCTAGCATGGCCTCCAGTCGTTTCTCCTTCCTTGGGGTGCCCAGAGGCCCCAGGGGCACTCCATGGAATGCCAGGGTAGCTGGACTGAGCCCCACAATCTGCAGTGTCACCTGGCTCATAAAGAACATACATTAGGAGAAGGGAGGTAAAACATTCCATGCAACATTGCATTAACTCAGACGAGGACCAAGATTGAGAGCTATGCTTCTGCTCACTTGCGTGCTGGATGCCGATCTGGCTGTCAGTGACCAATCGAGAAGGCCCATCACCTCCTGCCAACTCCATGGCATGCTCTTCAATGCTGGTCAGCTGCCGCAGGTCAGGCACAGCAGCACTAATCTGTGTCATCTCACATACATTGTGAATGTTCTTCTTCTGTGGGAACATGAGATGGATTGTAAGCATTAATATATTGCGGTATATGGTGCACAATGCATGCCTCTATTTTGGGCACTGTATGACAGTTTCGGGGAAAGTGTACCCCATTGAAGGATGCATGTTGAGGAGTGAGGGGAAGGGGTTAGACTCTTTTTGTGGGGGAAGGGTAACTTGTTGCATGCCATTCAGGTATCTAAACAGGGATGGAGATTGGTATATGCAGTGGAGTGCTCATTCACTGTTGATTCTTGAAGAATATCGTACATTTCTTTCCGATGCTGCCAGTCAGAGAATAGTATCAGGCTCCTGGCATTCACCACTTCTGGTACCTCCTCCCAAAATGCCATGGCAGATGCACCCCTTGTTTGGGGACCTGGCCAGGGAAAATCTGCTCACGCCTCTCCTCGACAGCATCTAGCAGATGCTCCTGGTTGGCCGCTGAAGTCTGGCAGCAGGATTACGAGCAGCCACCTTTGTGTTGTAATTAGCTGTGTGTCCATTCCTGCAGCTTATATATAGCTTTGGCTTATTAGGGGTGTGCAGGTGCAGTGAGTGTGGCCAGTCAAGGGCCCGTTGGCAATAAATACTTGTGAGAAATTTTGAAGGCTACATTCAGTTGAGTATCATTCATCCCTCGGGATGCTGGTTGGCAGCCATTTAATTGGCTACTGTGTCTGAGGAGTGCAATACTCACTACCCATGCAAGAGAGAGAATAATCACAAGCTAGGGTTTTGCATGTCAGCAGTGAGGACAGTATATTTAAGAGATGGAGAGATTGGATACCCACATTATTCAGATCCATGAGGACGTGGGGTGAGCGGGCAACCATGTCTGTGTGTGGAGGAAGACGGGGATGTGGGGGGAGAGTGGAGGGACAGTGGTGTCTGTATGGGGGAAGGGGGAAATTGATGTCCGCGGTGGGGGGGGGGGGGGGGGGGGGGTTTATCTTATCCATGTAACTGTCTAAATGCTTTTTAAAAGACAATATTGTACCTGCTTCTACTACTACCTCTGGCAGTTTGTTCCAGACATTCAACACTCTCTGTGTGAAAAAATTGCCCCTTTTCTGTCTCCTATCTCTCCCCTCTCACCTTAAACTTAAGCACTCTAATTTTAGACTGTCCCTCCTTTGGGAAAAGATATTGCTATCGAGCTGATCTGTGCCCCTCATTATTTTATAAACCTCTATAAGATCACCCCTCAGCCTTCTACGCTCCAGAGAAAAAAGTCCCAGTCTACCCAGCCTCTCCCTATAACTCAATCCACCAAGACCCGGTAGCATCTTAGTAAATTTTTTCTGCATTCTTTCTAGTCTAATAATATCTTTTCTATAATAGGGTCACCAGAATTGCACACAGTATTCCAAGCAGGGCCTTACCAATGTCTTGTATAACTTCAACAAGACATCCCAACTCCTTATTCAATATCCTGACCAATGAAACTAAGCTTGCTGTATGCCTTCTTCACTACTCTGTCCACCTGTAACTCCACTTTCAAGGAGCTATGAAAATATACCCCTAGATCTCTTTGTTCTGTAACTCTCCCCAATGCCCCACCATTAACTCCTGCCCTGGTTCAATCTACCAGAATGCATTACCTTGCATTTGCCTAAATTAAACTCCATCTACCATATGTCAATCCATTGGCCCAATTGATCAAGATCCTGTTGAATTGGAGATAACTTACTTCACTGTTCACTATGCCACCAATCTTAGTGTCACCTGCAAACTTACTAACCACAACTCCTATATTCTCATCCAAATCATTAATATAAATGACAAATAATAGTGAACCCAGCACTGATCATTAGGCACACCGCTGGTCACAGGCCTCCAGTTTGAAAAACAGCTCCGTACAACCACCCTCTGGCTTTTGTCAAAAAATCAATTTTGTATCCATTTAGATAACTCAGCTTGGATCCCATGAGATTTAACCTTATGCAACAACCAACCATGTGGTACCTTATCAGAGGCCTTGCTAAAGACCATGCAGACAATATCAACTGCACTGCCTTCATCTACCTTCTTGGTTACCCCTTCAAAAAACTCAATGAAATTTGTGATGTCTGTATGGAGAGAGGAGCCAGCAATGTCTGTGGGGCGATTGTGGGGGACAGCAATGAGACCAGCAATATCAGTTGGACGGTGGAAGGGGTGCAGTTGTGAGGGCAAGCAATGAGGCCACAATACCTATGGGGAATTGAGGGCAGTGATCTGGATGCTGGGAGGTCTTTTCAGCGATCTCCCCGAGATGTGCACATGCTCGGGTGCCAGCTCATCCTGCTGATTTCAGGCTCTTTGGCGTGAATAGGCCCTGTCTCCTGAGCTTTTTAATAATATTCATGATTATGACCTCTGCAGGCATAGAGTGGAGAGGTTTGGGTCTGAAGTTGCCCTGAAAAAACAGTGGTGATCTAAACCAGTTTTTCTGCCTTCAGCACTTTTGGGAGAAATTCCCCCTAGTTTCTAACATGCAATTAATTCGTTGAGTTTTGATAATAATTTTTTTTTAAGAGTACTTTAACGTAGTTCAATTAGATGTGACAAACTTGGAAACAGAATGTGCAATTGTAAGTGAACACAAATTAAGGTTTGGCAACACAACCCCCTCACTGTACTCCAGGTACTGCTGTTATCAGCCACATCTTGATTACACTTTCCACTCAACCTTTTGACTTTCTGCATTATAATTTTATGTGCAGGTGGAGGAAAATGAAGAACTGAATCACATAACAAAGGCTGTTTAAATCTTTCACTTGTAAAACACTATTGCTGCACTCTGTGCATAATGTTTCAATTACAGTATATTTTTGAAATTCATAACCCACAATATTTATTATCTGAACAAATCCTAAGCAAAAACTATTCCCAGTGAAATTCAATTCATTAATAGATCTTGGGTTCCATTTAATAGTTGTCACAATGGTAAATAACAGAACATTCTATTTGAATGTTCTCCAAGGAGCTTGAATCCCATATTCTTGTACCAAATGATTATTTTCTGCTTAACAGATCTCTAAGAAGCTCAAGTCAGTCTGAGATTTGTATGGGAAGCTCTTTTTTTCCACACTTTTCTCACATGCTTGGACAGATACAAGAAAAATCTAAAATACGTCGATGAACTACCTTTAATCTCTGACCTCTTGTCTATTGCAACACTTCTTATCTTTCTCAAAGTAAGAATCATCACTCCACTGAAAAATCCTATCTTGATCCTCTAAGCTGCACATTTATTCTCCTATGTTTTCACTGCATTGAAATATAGGCTCATTACAATGTCTTGTATTTTTGCCTCAGTGTCTTCTAGGATTTCAATGCAACAGTAGATTGGCCATACTAAATTGTCTCTTAGTGTCTAAAAATGTTAGATTAGGAGGATTAGCCATGGTAAATGCAAGAGATTATAGGGTTAGGGCAGAGGAAAGGGTTTGGGTGGATTTTCTTTCAGAGAGTCGATGCATACTTGATAGGTTCAATGGCCTCTTTGTGCATTGTTGGGATTCTATGGCTAGTTACTTAGTTGCTCCTCACAGCCATATGAGGAAAGATTAAACAGATTGGATCTATAGTCTGTAGAGAAGGATATGATTGAAACATATAAGATTCTTAGGGGGTTAAACAGGATAAACGTTAACAGAATGTTTCCACTCCTGCAGAGAGTATAGGACGAGAGTGCATTGTCATAGAATAAAGGGAAGCCCTTTAAGACAGATTTAAGGAAGAATTTCTATTCTCAAAGAGTGGTGAATCTTTGGATTCTTTATACCAGGAAACTGTGGCAGCTGAATCCTTCAACATTTTCAAGGCTGAGATTGATAGGGTTTTAATCAGTAGAGGAATGAAGGGTTACTGTGTTAAGGCTGGAAAGTGGAGTTAGTGAGTGTTAGATCAGTGTTAGATGGTGGAGCAAGCTCGAAGGGCTGAATGGCCTACTTCTGTTCCTACTTTTCATAGTCTTATGATTTTGCATCTGTCTCTCCTTCCTCCTGCTATCTTCAAGGGCTTTTTAATGGCCTTGTTTTATGTTAGATGAGTGCAACGTTTGGAACAGAATCTTCTTGAATGCCAATGTGATAGAGTTGGCTTCATTTTGAAATTGACTGAGATTTAATGAGACTGTTTGCAAACATTGTGCTATCTTTGACCCAGATACAACTTCAGACTATGTATTGGTGCTATCATTAAAGCACCCACTTCCACTTTATAATATCTCCTGTATCCCCCTGTCTAAGCTCATTTATAGATAAAGTACTCATTCATGTCTTTGTTACCCCTAGACTTGATTATGTCAGCACATTTCTGGCGGCCTCCCACATTCAATCCTCTATAAACTTGAGTTCATTGAAAACTCTGCTGCCAATATGTAAACTCAAACCAAATCCTGTTTAGTCATCAAACTCATGCTTGTTGACATGCATTGGTCCCTAGTTAAGCAATGCCTTAATTTTAATATTTTGTTTTTGTTTTCAAATCACTCCATGGTTTCATTCCCTCCCTAACTCTGTGATTGCCTCCTGTCCAAAAATTTTTAGATACCTGTGCTCCTTTAATTCTGCCTTCTTGAGAAACCTGCACTTTAAACAGTCCATTGATGATCATGCCTTCAAAGGGCTAAAGCCTTTTGCTGTGGAATTCTTTCCCTAAACATCCCCACATCTATACCTATCTTTCTTCCTTAAGATGGTTCATAAAGTCTATCTCCTTGACCAAACTTTTGACTTTCTGACCTAATATTGTGTTTTATAATGCCTCTGTTAAATGCCTTGGATGGTTTAAGATGGTGAATGAGCTATATAAGTAAAATCTGTTGTTGTTCAAAGCATCACTGTTGCAGGTGTAAGTAGGTAAAAGGATCCCGGTTTCCCTTTTGGTGAGAACTGTCAGTGACTGCACTCTACACTCTCTGAAAAGCTCAAAAGGTGCTGGAACTGAAGCATCCAGCATAGCTAAATCTTGAAGAGTTTTTGCTAACACTAGGTGTACAAGAATGTTTCTTGAGGCCTGTAAATGTAACAGAAACAAATACGTGTGATCACAGATGGAACTTCCATCATTTGTAATCACACTGCTCCCTTCCCCACACCCTCTCTACCCATTTTGTTTGATGATCACCTCAGTTTAATTTTAAGGACTCAATCTGGTGAGCTGCATCAGGGTGCCTGTTTGGTGGCCCAACTAAACTGAAGTGAGGTCTGCAACTCAAAAGCTAAGAGGCTTCTTTGTTACATGATGGAAGATTCAAAATCGACCCCAGCTTTGATTACCTGAGATCAAACAGAGGATAGGTGCATCTTCGAGCAAGTTAACAAAAAAAAACTGTGCATAGTGTGTTCAAGCAATTTTGAAACAGTTTTTTAAGTCTGTGATGCCCAAAATATTCTGATAATATAAAAAAAGGTCAATTAACTAAGAACAACTGCAAAGCTATGTTTCATGGCAGCTATATGCCAAGTCTAATTCATACCACTGAACCACAGACCAGTGTGAAATATATGCCAGAAGTATTCCTGGATCACCCAGTGGAGTGTCACAATGAGCAACACTTTCTAAGCTGCAGTTGGTCTGTCACCTGGATCTGAATTTATTCTCTCTTATATGCATTTGTGCACTGCCTGATGTTTGAAATCTCAGTTTTTTTACAGCCATTAATATTTCCTTTCAAGAGTTGATGGCAAAGCAGGGATCTTTCATTGCAAAGGAGAAAATAGTTTGTAATTCAAGGAAATGTCAAACAAGAGATGAAGAAAGAAGCAACAGGAACACTTGGCATCAATGATTCTTGAGGAGTAGAAAGTCAAAAATGAGGAAGTTCTGCAGCCATAGTGGGTTGACAAATCAACTGAATGCCAGGGAATGTTAGAAAACAGTGTCATATCCATAGCTAACAGATTGCCCATGTTTCCAGCTATTCAGCTCTGGCAAACATATTGTATCACCCAAACACATGCAACACATTCATTGACACTCTTTCCTCATTATTTCAGGACAAGATCACACATAATCAGAGGAAGCAGTAAAGCATCAGCCAGAAAGAGATGGTTACATCTCAGCCTCTTGGCAGAGATGGCATTTTTTGCACTGTTTCCACTGAGGATGTGGTAACTGGCATCTCTGAAGCCAGTTAGGATGAAAGTATGTTCCTGGTTAATGCACCTTTCCAAATCCCATTTCAGCCCATTCTGCAAACTGGCATGATGCTCAGACCACATGTTGTGTGACCCAGTCAAACCCCACACCCTTCAGCCTTGCAAACATTCCCTCAAATAAACTTTCCTTTTTTGCAATTATGCTTTCAGGCATCACGTAACTAGCCAGCAGTGTTTGAGGATAACACCCAGAGGAAGAGCAGGCCTCTGAAGAAGATTTGAATTGATTTGAATTATTATTGTCATATGTATTGGGATACAGTGAAAAATATTTTTTGTTGTGTGCTATACAGACAAAGCATACTACTCATAGAGTCCATTGGGCAGAGGGAAATGAGAGAGTGCAGAATGAAGTGTTACAGATCTGGCTAGGATAAATGGAAAGATCAATTTAGTGTGAGGTAGGTCCATTCAAAAGTCTGATGGGAGCAGGGAAGAAGCTGTTCTTGAGTCAGTTGGTATCTGACCTCAGACATTCACATCTTTTTCCTGACAGAAGAAGGTGAAAAAGCGTATGTCCGGGATGCCTGGTACACTGGCTACTTTTTTGAGGCAGCAGGAGGTGTAGAGTCGGTTAATGAATGAGAGGATGGTTTAAGTGATGGATTGGGCTACATTCACAACCCTTTGTAGTTTCTTGCAGTTTTGGTCAGAACAGAAGCCATATCAAGCTGTGATATATCCGGAAAGGATGCTTTCCATGGTGCATCTGTAAAACGTCTGTAAACACTCCTGACACTTGGAGTCACCAGTTCAGATATTGGACTGTGCTAACCAGAAAAGAACACAGAAATGGGATACAACAAGTTTAAGAGAGGAAAATACAGCTGTGTGAATTTCCAGCCCATATTTGGAGGGGGGGGGTGACTTGAGAGGGAATGCCAGCAGGATTTCCCCAGTCAATTGTACCTGCCACCTGCCAATAATATAATGGGGTTCCTGCCATGACAGGTAGGGAACCTCATTACCATATGCTATGTACTTATCAGTTTCCTCACTTTATTGTTCCTTTGCATAGGGATTCTCCTTTTGCTCCTGCTGCTGGTATGACATCATACCACTGACAACAGGTATTGTAAAATTAGAACCTGGTTCATAGTCCCTGTCAGGATTGCACAGGTAAGTCAGAGGCAGTGCCCAAGCACTGTTGGGGGGCTTCCAATGGAGAAGAGTTTATTGATGGGGTTCCCGGGAGAGCCCTATGTTCATTGTGTTGGGGGGGTTCTCTGTTTTGGTGGGAGTAGAGGTTCCCATAGGAAGGAGAGTCTCTATATCCATGGAGAGATCCTTGGACTCATTTTTATTTTTGTCAGATCGATGCACCTTTATCTCTTGAAGGCCGAGGTTGCTGGTGGGAATAGCTCATTCAGAATCCCAGCCTTGAAACATGATACCACGGGACCCATACACGACATTTCCTTTCATTAATTTTCAAGACAACTGGCAGGAAAAGCAGCAGTGGAGCAGATGGGCAGTGCACTGTTTTATCTACCTGAGTTGACACTTGGTTAAAAGAACAGATTATTTGCCCAGCATATGTGACAGCTCCTGGGAGCATGATGTTGCAGATGAGCTCTGCTGCAGGGGATTCGATTGAGAACTCTGATGGGGCAGTGCACAGGAAAGACTGACAAGCAATCACACAAAAATAGTAGGTGCATTGGCAAGCCTGCCAGGAAGCCTGTTGTCACTTCCAAGCAGCATGGAGGAGTCTTCCACCAATTTGCAGAGCTTGGAAGCAATCCTTTCCTACATGTAAGACATGCAGACACCTGTAGTCTGAGCCATGATGCAGTGACTGATGGTCAACGTCTCAGCTTCCGCTGTAGCACAAGCAGAAACCACCCAATGTCTAAATGCTACTTTGGAAACTCAGACTAAGGGCATGAGATCTCTGCTTTTTGTCATACAGCAGAGCTTCTGTCATTTAGACAGCAAAATTCTCAAAGGGGCTTACAAGGTCTCTCTACAGTCCTGCAAACTGTTTTGCAGCAGGAGACTTACTCAGATGTGACCCTGCGGGAATGAAGGTGGCTCCATGGTTCATAAAATCCCAACTGTTCTCACCAACAGCATTCATTGTCTCACAGCGCCAGAAATTCAGTCTACCATCTCAGACTACCATTACCCCTGTTCCAAACCTGGCCGTTAAGATCCAAAGTTGCATACAGTCATTCTGTAAGGCTTCCTGTAGTCTCCTCCAGTAGAAATCAACAGTAATTTGTCAGCCATGCTACAACCATTGGGTAGATATGTACACAAAGACTAGACCAGGCAACAGCTCCCATAAGGTTGACAGAAAGGGAAAAACATAGGGTGCATTGTTAAGTTTGTATGACTAGAAGTGCAGCTGGATAAAATTGATTTGGAACGCTTATTTGGACTTAACTTTTCATTGAGGATTTTACCGGAAAGGATGCTGCGATGACCGATGATAGTGGGATGGTAACAGTCATGCAATAGTAACAGTAATGGGATGGTAATAGTTTTGGCAATATTTTGTGGATCTTCCCACTGGTGTGATCTTCAACTTGTAAACCCCCCCACCCCCCCGCCCGGTGGATTCTCTGGCAGCTTGGCGGGTGCACTTACAAAATGCCAAAGACTTTGCTGAGATCGAATGATCCTACCGTCTGTCAGTTGTGAGCTGCCTGCACCATCAGAAAACATGCTGGGGTTTGGAGTGGGATGGGAATCCTTGTTTCAGTCTTAGAAGTGCTCTCTAAAGGCCCACTTGTCCATGGTTTCCTTTAGCTGAGAGGCCTGCTTCTCCTTTTCTCTGCGTGAGCAGCTTTTCATTTTTATTGCCTTTGCACTATTTTTCTTTGATGCTATATCCCAAGAACTTCTGCTCCTATGGTGGGGAGAAAACCTGTCAAAACCGTAGGTCCCTATAGCAGAACAGCCGTCTCTCCACCTCAAACCTCTGAGACTAATATTATGGGGAGGTCTTGAATGGAGTAGTAAAGAATGCCCCTTCATCTCTCCAGTTCTTAATGATTATTTATGTTTCTATTGAAGCCTTAAGACTAAGATGGTATAGATACTTTACACTTATAAGAAATTCATCACAGGTTGATTCTCATGACCTGGGAACTGAAGTACATGTTTGTGACTGGAAAATCTGCGATTTCTGAGCAGAAGCTGAGGACAAGTCCATTTCTATCTTAAGGGTGCACAAATGATGAAGAGAAAGATGAACATGAAAGAATATTATGAAAATGGCCTACAGGGTCAGATTTACGACCCATTTAACATGCCCCATGTTTCCCTTGCCAATAGAGTATTGAATTTGCCTCAGCATGCTTTGGCTTGTCCCTTTTTTGATCCCCAACTCCACCTTTAGGAAGGCTGAGTAGTCTTAGGAAGACTACTTATTATCCATTCTAAATTTGAGATGTGATATATTGTAAGTACAGCATGTTTGAGAGGAGCTGTGACCTTGGACCTCTGATTCCCAAATCACTCCACCATTTGAGTTTTCTATGAGATTGTTCACTATGATTAGTCAACAACTCCATTAACATTGTATTGCACAACAATCAGTACAGTAAACTGGATGCAACTTGGTCTTTTTTGATCTAATAATTCCCTTGTTCATAAAGGCAACAAAATAATCCCTTGTCTACTACCAGATCTTTCCACAGTCAGTACAGTGCTGAGCCTTTCAGTTAATATGTACTGAAACCGTATTATAATTGTCTAAATGACCTTGTCTCATAATTAAGGAAAGGTGAACAGGTTTGTATCATAAACAGACTCAGAAAGACTCTCCCTCTTCTCAAGTCTTTAAATTTGAGTCTGTATCATGTTCTGAGTCTGTATCATCTTCCTGTGTCAACAATACTGTGAAATAAGTCGGCCACATCTACATTAATCAAAGATCTAATAAAACTGATTCATTCATCTTCATTCTTCATTTTATTCAAATAAAAACTAGCTTTATTCAGTCAAGAGTAGGTTTTGTGGGCTTCACGCTCCATGGTGGCATTTCGACTAGTGATTTAATTCATTCCATTAAAATGAATCATTGTTCCCTGCACCTGAATCTCTCATGTCCACTCCCACTGCGTGAAACCTCGTACTGAGATGTGAAATTAGAATCATAGAGTGCTTAATGCAGAAAGAGGCCATTTGACCTATCAGGCCTGCACTGACAACAACTCCAATTATATCATATTCCTGTGGATCCATATATTGATCCGATTAGTCCCTCTACACCAAGGAACAATTTAACATGGTCAATCCACCTAACCCATGCATCTTTGGACACTAAAGCATGGCCAATCAACCTAACTTGCAGATCTTTGGACTGTGGGAGGAAACCAGGACATCTGGAGGAAACCCATGCAAACACAAGGAGAATGTGCAAACTGCACATTGGCAGTCACCTGAGGCCGGGATTGAATTTGAGCTGTAGCATTGTGAGACAGCAGTGTATTAGCTAACCCAAGGGCTCTCTTTCTTTAATTTAGGATTTCAATTTCTGGCGTCATTCTTGTTATTTCTTTCTATCAAAAAGTTCAGTGCTGTTTCTGTTAGCAGAAAATAGGGTAAATTTTGAAAGACAATAATACAATGCTAGGGTCTCATGTGCAGCCAACTCATGCTAGGCAACAATAGGTGGGCATCTGACAATTTTCCATCTGATTAAACTGTGCACTCAGCATTTATCAACTGGCTTGGATAACATTCTACAACGGTAGCACATATTTAAAAATATTTCATTTTGGAAATTAGCGAACATCATCTATAAAATCATTTGGTGGCATTCTCTGGCTGCACTCACCCTATAACCGGAAAATCCTACCCGAGGTCAACAGACCTTTGCATGATCCATCCCAGCCCACTACAATTCCCGTGGCAGGCGAAACAGGAAAATTCCCCCAATTCTCTTTTTATCTATTATTAATGGACCCTGTGTCGGTATCTTCTTCTCACATGTCTCCAAGTCGTGTCTTCATCTGTCATCTCCAAACCTTCACTCACCCTATTGCCCTTTACCTCTGTAAATGGTCCAATGTGCCCTGCTACAACTCTTTGCCAGCCCATTGTCCACACAAATCGTGTTCCTTTTATTTCATTAGAATTTATTTCCCCTGGCTTAAGTTCAAATAACAGTTTAAGGTGAATGAAAAGTTAATTTAACCGAGTTCAGAAAAAGTGCTACATGCCACACAGTAAGTAACTTTTAATATATTATCCTGCCTTGGGCTGAAAGCACTGGTAGGATTGAAAAGCATCAGCCCAGAATTATCACCGTTGATTCATTCTTTTTGGTGGAGGACAGACATCAAGGTTGGATATTGCACAGTATTCTACTTGCTTCAGGGTCTGCTGTTCCTTGAAAAAATAGAATTTGTGTTCTTTTGATTAGTGACGTGTCTAAGCCTATATATGGACTGACACATTTTTTCCAATGATTATAAAACTCAAGGTTGCATTTGAGGTGATTTCAGTGACTGACACTCTTTTCTATGTCCTGTGGCAGTAAAGTCTGGTATCAGTACATAATTCTTTTTTTTCTACAGCTGGCTGCTACTATGCAATTGACAAGCCACATTTACACCAGGAAAGCACACATAGGCTTGGACTACGTGACAGACTTGAACTACATTTCCACGGTTGGAAAGTCATGGGCTGTCATTTACTCCAAACATTCCCTTAGTGTGTCCTGTACCTCCCTGCTGCGTCTGACTGTGTAATCAACCCTATTGCGCTGCATTATGTGTTAGGAAAACAGCGATGCTATCAGTGCTTCCCATTATTAAGGAATAAATTGGACAGCAACCTCTGATTTACACACCCACAGTTAAATACATAGATCAAGAAGTTACTGTCAAGTTGCTCTGCTTCTCCACAAGCTTTGCTATGCCGATATATTGCCAAGAGACAGGTCATTAAAACACATGAAGGACGTGAAGTTGCTGCATTTACCCACCTGAATACATTCCAGAAAAAACCAAGGCTTGTCTTTTCAATGCTTTTTATTGGGAACGATAAGTCTTAATTACTGCCAACCCACCTTTTAACATATAACAATGAACTTTTACAAGTGTGAAGTCTTCTTCTTTCGGATTTAATTATTGTAGGAGATTCTCAAGAAACTTGAAATAATTTGTTTTAACTTATTTTCTGTCTTTTCTCTCCCTCGTTCTTTATCCCATCTTTCTTTCCCTCTCTTTGTTCTAATTTCTAAACATGATCGTACTTTGAATTAGATATTTTAACCGCCTGGTTTAGAATCTATGGCAAGGATTTTTCGACTCCGAAGGTTGCCACCCACTAAATGTGTGAGTGAAGAATTTTCGATCTGTTTAGATGAAGAAACGTGCTGGGCTGTAGTCCATAAAATCATGGCAGTGGCATCAGACATGGGTGAAATTTTCATTTGGAAAGTCACTGAGAGATGGGGAAGCATCTGGCAGATCTTCCAGTAGAATGATGCCAGAACTAC
Source organism: Sphyrna mokarran (assembly GCA_024679065.1). Lineage (NCBI taxonomy): Eukaryota > Metazoa > Chordata > Chondrichthyes > Carcharhiniformes > Carcharhinidae > Sphyrna > Sphyrna mokarran. Next base: position 40,384,169 of record JAGIQG010000010.1, on the reverse strand, counting down.
CAACAACACCCAAGTGCAAAGGATAGCGGACATGAGTCCGGCAGGAATGCACATGGCTTCACCTGTTGTGAGTCTATCTCAGCAGACTAGTCAGTAAATGCTGGAGATGTGTGCAGACCTGCCAACCATCATCTTGACCATGATCTCTATACAATATTGATAGGAGAAGAAGGAGAAAAGATGTCTGAATTCTCCATCAGGTCTTGTCCTTCACAGGTGAGCAAAGAAGTAAAAGTGTGCCTTACAAGGAAGGAGAAACAGTGGACTTATGCTTCTGGGCACTCCTCTCAAGGCACTTTTGATGTGGATAGTAGCTCTTCATCCCTGTTACCCATGATACCATGACTGTAAGAAGCCAAAATGATGGATGAGGATTCTTCATCTGTGCAGGAACCCTCAGCTTGATGGGACCTTCTAGGTCTCCAACATCCAGAGGACAGCCACCAAGGTCATTCCGAATCATGGGACAGCAAGATATGGCTTAATTGGAATCTTTCTGAATGGATAAAAGGATCAAGGAAGTCTTCAACCTCCCTTGTGTTTACATCATTATGTTTTTTTCTGGTCCAAGAGATCCCTCAACTTGCATCACCTGGTCAGCGGGTTCCTCACATTTGCTTGGCGAAGGAGGAATTGTGATTGCTGAAGTCCTCATTGTTTAATATCTCCCTTTTTTGTAGTACCAGGTTGGGTAATGCAGAGCACATTGTCAAGATACATGAGACCATTGCTGGGTGATATTGATGGTTAGGCCAGATCAGTCTTGGCATGCAAATTACATCTTCAGAAGTCCAATGGTTTGCCCAATAACCAATCGGTTAATTCTTGGCAGATGTTATAGCTCTCCTCTGCAAACATGTGTAAATTCCTCACTGATATGAGGAGTTGTATCTTTAATGGACTAATCTTGTCTCTGAATAACCATTTCTGAAATTGTGCCCTGGATTGGAAAAGCTGTAGCATCTGGGACTGCAACAATATTTGAGCAGCATAGCTGCTTTCCAGGAACTGTGTACGAGCCTGAAGGATCCATTTCTGGTTGTTGCAGGTTGGAGAACGACGGAAGGAAAGCCCTTCCTGTTGACAAAGGCTGTTGGCGGTCCTTGATAATCTAATTAGCCACATGCTTTCAGTTGATGATACCTTGTACCTGGAGGAATCCAGCAATGACAACAAAGCTGATGGACCTCTTTGCCTGATTCTCCAGACCAGTGCTGGAGTGAACATTTTCACCAGCTCTCTCAAATATGTCACTGATCAGTTCCCTGATACAACGCTGGACTGCAAACTGGGAGATCCCACTTATATTCTCTGTGGCTTCCTGAATGATCTTCTTCTGTCCTGAAAGATTGCCTGATTTTACTCTCATCTATGAGTAACACTACAGGTTGAAACCATCCTATTTTAAAGAAATGCTTAATTTAGATTTGTCTATATTTTCACCTTAATTGAATTGCTGAGTTTGGTATGGTTATGGAGCAATGGTTATGGAGTAAAATTAAGAAAACTTTTTTTTTCAATCTGGAGCTTTCCAGATTTGTGCAGGGTAATTTTTGTCCAAGTACAAAGATTGCTTTGTTCTTTTAAACCACTACTGATGCAACTCTGACTGGGTTGTAATGGAAAGATCTGGAATTTTGCTGGACTCCAAACACATCAGATCTTGGCGTATATTAGGATTCCTTCACAGCCTGATAGACATCAGAAGTTTCCCTGCGCCTTTAGAAGTTAGGGAGTGGAGTGACATTGGAATTTCCAGGGAGCTTGATCAATAGCCCAGGCTTGTTAAAGGTCCAAACTAAGAGCAGTGCAATGAGGCACAGTGGTTACTCGAATAGTACAATTAGGCCCCATATATGGGATGGCAAGGTGACCAGGTCAAAGAATTCTCCAGGGCTCATATTGACATGTCAGTTAAGGAGGAAGGCATCTGAATAGGATTTTTGTGGTGTCTGGGCCTGGCCAGCCCCTCTTCCCACTAGCAACCAGAAACTAGTTAGGGCCAACTCACAGTGGCAAGGGTGCCCACTGTCCTCATTAAAATTAGGCATTTTCATACTGATCCTGTCAAATCCAAAAAACCTCATGCTGGGAGGTGCTGGTGGATACCATCTTAGTATAACTGCTGAAATACTTAAAACATTATCTCTGTTACATTAACTGCATTTTTTGGGGATATTCCAACTACATCATTTATATGAATTAGTTGCTGTGTGTTGTCCTATGCCTGCAGCTATCAGAGTTTTCTTTTTGAAGATTAGCATTTCCACATAAGAGTACATGAATAATTTGAGAAGTGGTCCAGGATAAGAGCAACCCTTCTGGAAGGAAATTAATCATTTTTAAACTTATGATTCTCAAAGCACTCCAACAATGGGGTTTTCCTTGAACCATGTTTGAATTTATCGTTAATCAATTGAGAGAGATTGCTTGTGATCATCGAGACTCCCAAAATAACAAGAGAAGAACTGAATGTACCAAGATCTTTATTACTAATTTGAATGGATGCACTGCTGAGGTTTTATCAGGCTCTGGTCAGACCACATTTGGAGTATTGTGAGCAATTTTGGAACCCATATTTAAGGAATGATGTGCTGACCCTGGAGACGGCCAAAGAAACTTCAGGAGAATGATCTCAGGAAACAAAAGCTTCATGTATGTAGAGCATTTGAGGACTCTGGATCAGTACTCAGCAGAGTTTAAAAGTTGAGTGGAATATCATTGAAAGGCTTGGATAGAATAGATTGGTAAGGTGTTTCTAATAGTAGGACAGACTAGGATCTGAGGTCCCAGTAAAGCTCAGAGTAAAGTGACAACCCTTTAGAACCTGAGAAGAGATGGAATTTCTTCAGTTCGAGGGTAATGAATCTATGGAATTCATTGCCACTGAAGGCTGTGGAATCCAGGTCATTGAGTATCTTTAAGACAGAGATAGATAGCTTCTTGATTGATAAGGTTAATGGGGAAAAGGCAGGAGAATGGGGTTAAGAAACCTATCAGCAATGATTGAATGGCGGAGCAGACTCGATGGGCTGAATGGCCAAACTCTGTCCCTATATCTTATGGTTTTATATTTCAGACATCAGGGGATCAATCCTATGGCAGTACATAAGCACTTGCTGTGTCAATAAAAGATCGGCCTTAATGTCACCACTCATTTGTCAGAGTCATTCATTGGTACCAGAAGATGGATTTCCCTGGGAAGATCTTCAGAATTGAGCACTATCCTGCGAGGAGGCCTGGAATTCACTTCCATTACAGGGAAAGCTGTGCAACATTAACAGAGTGTTTCTAAGCAATGCCAAAAGACAGCTGTCAAATCTCCGACCAGCCGTGCACATTTACTTCCTGTACTTCAGCTGAGAGTTAAGTCCCTGGGGTGAATTCTAACTCCCAGCCTTTTTCAGGCAGACAGGAACTACAAAATGCAACTGCTAGCCCAGATTTCCAGCTCAGAACTGTTTTTTTTTGTTCAGTTTCAGAGCTTTATCCCTGTTCTGTCAATCAGCTACACTCCTAACACTAACAAAAGCAGAAGGTGACCTGTGAGTAGGATTGGAAATTCAATTGATCAGAAAACACCAGCCAGGAGGAAGGGAAAACTTGCTTTTGGATCAAAGGAATGGTTTTTTGGAGAGAATTATGGTAGAGAAGGGGAAGATGAAAAAGTTCAGAGTAGGGAGTCTTTGACTTTCCTTGTGAGATGTGGCAGAGACCTCCTTCTTCTCCTGGCTCCAAAAAGGAAAGATTTCTACTTCCTCTGATTTTGTGTTGTTCCTGGCTACTGCCAACCTGCTGCACTCTTGGAGGAAGTTGCACTGATACTAAAAACCCGAAGCTAAAATCAGATAATGTCACAATGCAGGTCCATGTTTATACAATATTCTGAGTTCCTGTTTTCCTTCTGGCAATGCAATAATGATTGAGGGGCGGTGACCAATTAAAATAATGGGTAGCAGGATTTTTTAATGTTGCATATAGACTTTGTTTTCCTGAACACTGTTTGACCTGTTGTTGGCAGCATTCAGCACAAACCAATTTAGTAAAAAGGACATCAAACAGATGTTAAGCACATTATTTGAATGTGCAAAATATGCATGCACGTATATGCACGCTGCGAACAATATTGGAGGCTTACATGCCAATTTATGCCTTGGAAATAAAGGGAGTGCCGGTTAATTTCTCAGCAACTATCTCCTCTTTGGCTCTTAGAAAAATCTTGGCCAGAATGTTACATTGCTTGAATGTACATGCACCATGTGAGATCACCTGGGAAGACATAGGAGGTATATTACAATGTCATTGCATACTCATGTGATATTTCAATTGACAGGCATATACCAGAGTCAGAAGCAATTTTACATGGCCTGTCCACTTTTATAATTGGCTGATGAGCCAATTTTCCATATGGCCTTTACGTGGAGTCAGAGAGTTTTACAACACAGAAAGAGGCCCTTCGGCCCATTGTGTCTGTGCCAGCCATTGAGTACCTATCTATTCTAATCCCACTTTCCAGCACTTGGCCTGCAGACTTGTATGCTATGATGTTTCAAGAGCTTGTCTAAATGCTTCTTAAATGTTGTGAGGGTTCCTGCCTCTCTCCCCTTTCAGGCAGTGAGTTCCAGATTCTCACCTTTGGATGACAAAGTTTTTCCTCAGATCTTCTATTTGCAGCCCCTTAACTTAAACCTTTGCTCCCTGGTTTTTATCCCTCTGCTAAGGGGAAATGTTCCTTCCTATCCATCCTATCTATGTCCTTCATAATTTTATACACTTCAATCAAGTCCCCTCCTTAGCTTTCTCTGTTCCAAGGAAAACAACCACAGCTATCTGATTTCTCTCGATAGCTAAAACGCTCCAGCCCAGGCAACATCCTGGTGAATCTCCTTTGCACCCCTCTACTGAAATCACATCCTCCCCATAATGGGCCAAGTATTCCTGTGACCTAACATGCATTTTATACAGCTAAATCATAACCTTTATGTTCTTATACTGAATGCCTCGGTTAATAAAGGCAAGTATCCCTTATCGCTTCTTAACCAATTTATTGATCTGTCCAGTTGTTTTCAGAGATTTGTAGACATGCACATCAATGTCCTTCTGATCCTCTCTACTCCTAAGGTCCGACTATTCAATATATATTCCCTTGCCTTGTTAATTCTTTCAAAATTCATCATCTCGCATCTTTCAGGGTTAAGTTTCACTTGCCACTGTTTTGTCCATCTAACTTATCTTGTCCTGTAATCTAAGGTTTTCTTCCTCACTATTTACCACACCACCAATATCTGTATTATCTGTGAACTTATCATACCTCTGAAATTTCTGATCAATGATAGCCCTCAGAGTGTTGATAGTGGGGATTCAGCAATGGTAATGCTGTCAAATGTTTTAACTGCAGCATTTTAACTGCAACCTCAATCCAGGGTGGGATGAAATGTCAGGGCTAAATTAAAATTTAAAAAGCTGCCTGAGGACTGAAGTTTGTGCTTGAGTAGGCTGCCTAGATACTCTTGGCAGCATTTTTCCATCACAATTTGTTTTTTACAGTTCTGCAGCTCTCTGAGACAGTTCTAGAGTGGCTGTGCCCCTCAGGGAGAAGAATAGAAAAACCAGCCCGCACCCTCCCTTTTCTCTATGCCTGCCCTCTCCTTGCCATCCCTGGCAGTGCTCAGCCTTTCCCAGCACACATTTCATGCTGGCATTTGTTAATTGGCCGGCCAATGTGAAATCTCGTTCCGGGGTCGATTGCGCCTGAAACATACTTCCTCCCCTCACTGGGCACACTCACATAAGAGAGTGTGCCGAGCAGATAAAATATTCAGGCACTTGAATTGCTTCCACAACTCTGTTAAAGAGGAAGTTCAAGGATTATGAAGGACGATTATACCAAGTTTACAAAGAAGATCATGTTTCTCAAGGTAAGATATCAAGACTTAGCCACATGTTTGTTCATCTATCTTGAAAACCTTGTTCAGGCTGGAACACTCCTTCCTCACCTGCTTCTAGGTTCAAGTTGTGGATACAACAAAAACGTTTTCACCTTAAATCATGCTATTAAGGTGCTGCTATGTATTTGATGGTGTCTGGAGCAACCATTCAGTTCAGGATTCTCAAGATATTCTCACTAACTGGTACAGCTCTGCCTCCAGCTATTTATTTGAAACTTATACTAAGTTAAAAACAGTCATCAACTCAAAGAACTGTTAGTGCACAATGTTCCACTGGGGTTCAGAATGTGATCTCATTGTGTCATTTACTAAACCCTGAGAGTGTGGAAGAAATATTAACATGAACTGACCTTGTGGAACCGGCACAAAGACTACATTATTGATTCCACGTTCCTTCTGAGGTTAGGAATGATCAATCTGTTTATAGCATTCATCTGTCTATTCTTTTCAACAGAGCTATAAAGACATCGAAAATAATCAAGTTAATGCCACACTCAAGATGGGAGAAAGAGAAGTTTATCACCAGCTGCTTCTTCCTGCAGTTTTCCAACCAGGGTTATAATCTTTGGGCCAGATTCAGCAATTGTTCTCAGCTCGGACACAAATCCTGTCAGAGCTGCTAAATCTCTCAGAGCCAGAATGGTATTTGCACGAGCAAAATCACATTTTGAGATCTTTCCTGCACCGCACCCCCGCCGTCAACATACCACTGGTGATGTGATCAGGAAGCGCATGAACTTATCTCCATTAATTTAAATGCATTTAAATATCATTAAAAATCTTTATAAAATTGTTTCCAGACTCATTGAATGCTCCTTCTGATCAGAATGACGTCAAAAGTGAAAACAAGCCATGATAACCACACTAGAGGCACGGAGGTGAGTATGGCCCCTGAGTGATGAGGGACATGGCTGTGCAGTGCCCGGCCACTGTCCCTGGTATCCTGGCAGTACTTGGCGATTTCAATGCAAGAGTAGGGTGTGACTCTGCAATCGTTGAAAAACATGGAGTGGGCAAGTGTTACAGTAACAGCCTACTCTTACTGAAGACCTACCCAGCACACATCTTCCTCATTTCCAACACAACCTTCCATCTGCTTGCCCATAGAAAAACCTCCTAGATGCTCTAAACATCGGCATTTCATTGACTACGTTATTGTCAGAAGAAAAGTCAGGCAGGATGTCAGAGTGATTGCTGGACAGATCACAGGCTCATTGTCTCCAAATGAGTTTTTGCATCAGACCCAAGAGGCGACTACAAGGAAGCAAGGTTATGAAAAAATCAATGCAGCCAAGCTAAAGAACCCCTGCATAGCTTCAGCACTGACTGAACGTTTAGAAACCAAGCTTGTTGACCTACACCTCGCAGGCAGCGCTGAGGAAGATTAGGAACTTTTCATGGATGCTATCTATTTATCAGCACTGAATTTGCTTTGGCCCTCTACCTGCAAGCTGCATGACTGCTTCGATGAGAATGATGAGGAGATACGGGCTCTACTGATTGAAAAGCACCATCTTTATCGTGCTGTCAGAATGACCCATCCACCGCCAAGAAAAATGCTTTTATCATTGCTCGCAGAACAATCCAGAATAAACAGCGTAAAATGCAGGATGCCTGATTGAGAGCCAAGGCAGATGAAATACGGGGATACTATAACAGAAACTATTTGAATGTCTTCGCAGAATATTACACATCAGATAGCAAGACATCTATGAAGCCCTCAACTCCTTTCTTCTAGGTACAGATGATAAAACTTTCATTATAGAGAGGGATCAGATCCTACAGAAATGGACAATATACTTTGAAGCCATCCTCAACCGACCGTTATCTATTAACGATGAAGTGATAGACAGGATTCCCCAGATCAATATCAACAGTGCCATAGATGATTCTCTGGTAGTAGCCGAAGTCACATAAGCTGTAGCCAGCTATGCAGTAGCAAAGCCCCAGGGGCAGACGTCATATCTGCAGAGATCTATAACGCTGCTGGTTCCGTACTTACCGAGAAGCTCACTATGTTGTTCCTTTTGGAAGTAAAGATCCATTCCTCAGGAACTTAAAGATGCTTCCATCGTACACCTGTCAAGAGGAAAGACAATCGGCAACTACGTGACAACCACCAAAGGAATCTAGCTGCTGTCCATCACAGGAAAAACCCTTACAAGAGTCCTGCAAAATTGTATGGTCACTCAATTGGAGCTGGGCCTGCTTTCAGAGTCACAGTGTGTCTTCTTCAAAAGTCGCAGGACTATTGACATGAATTTTGCCGCATGCCAACTTCAAGAGAAGTTTCAGGAGCAGAATCGCGAGTTCTAATCAACATTTGTTGACCTCGCAAAAGCCTTCGATGCTGTCAGCTGACAAGGCCTGTGGAGGGTTATGTCAAAGTTTGACTGCGCCCCTCACCCCCGACCCTCGAATTCATTCACATGGTATGTCAGTTCCATGATGGCATGATGGCCAGAGTACTGGACGATGTAAAATCCTCTAAGGCATTCCCAGTCACCAATGGTGTCAAACAGGGCTATGTGCTCACACCCACACTGTTCAACATGATGTTTACTGCTGTGCTAAATGATGCCTTCCAGGACAGTGTTACTGGAATCAGCCTCAAGTACAGAGTGGATAGGAAGCTCTTCAACCTGAGGAGACTTCAAGCTATTACCAAAGTGAAGAAAACTGTTCTGAGAGACTTTCTCTTTGCCAGTGACTGTACCCTCTATACTGGATCAGAGCCAGAGATGCAAGTCAGTATGGACAAATTTTCCGTGGCTTGTGACAACTTTGGACTCACCATCAACATGAAAAACACAGAAGTCATGCACCAGCCTGCTCCTCATGCACCATACACAGAATCCATAATCACAATCAAAGGGCAGAAACTACAGGCAGTGGACCAGTTCACTTATTTTTGCAGCACCCTCTCCCAAGCAGTGACTATTGATGCAGAAGTTAACTGCAGAATATCAAAGCAAGTTCTGCTTTCATTCTGCGCTCTACTGTATGGGAATGTTGAGAAATCAGCTCAGCAACAAAACTAAAGATCTACAGTGCCATAGTACTCGCTATCCTCCTGTACGTGAAACGTGGACTGTGTATCGAAGACATGCAAGATAGCTCAATCATTTCCACGTGACTTATCTTCGCAGAATATTACACATCAGATGGCAAGACAAAGTATCAGACACTGAAGTTCTCTCTAGAGCAAGTCTACCATCAGTCCACACACTGATGATGAGAGCATAGACCTGGTGGGCAGGTCATGTCAGACGAGCGCATATCCAGCAGCTCCTTTTTGGGGAACTCTCTGCTGGAAGATGCTCACATGGAGAGTAGAAGAAACGTTTCAGAGACACACTCAAGGCCTCCCTGAAGTTGCTTGACATTGACATGACCAGCTGGGAAATGCTGGCACAAAACTGCCCTACCTGGTGCTGCCTCATCCACAAAGGCTGTCAAGCTTATGGAGCAAGGTGCATTGCTGAAGCACAACTCAAATGTGAGCTGCGCAAGTCCAGAGCCACCAGCGCAATAATTATAATGTCTACACAAGTTTGCTCAATATGTACCAGGGCATTCCAGGCCGAATTGGCCTGATCGGTCATCTTTAAACACACCGCAACCAGCCTCAAAATGACTAATGGTATTGAGGTCCTCATCGATGATGATGGATGAACTACACACTATTTGCCAATATATTGGAAAATTCCATCCCTATTTTGCAAAAGGGACCAAAATCTATTTGAGGCACCTGTCCCAGACATCTAAAAAAAGGCCCCAGTGTTTTAGCAGTGGGGCAAACATCTTCTTCCATCCTTTTAAGATTCACCAGCCACTCCACCACAGAAAGGTCCTGGTAACACGATAAACCTCATGATAGACAGCTGGTTTGAAATATCGTCCAACACATACGAAGCATGGGTTATAATATTCAGAGCAGTAACAATATAACACTGCATTAGTTTGTGTGTACTCTCTATAGGTGATCCCACCGTGACAATTAAACAAACCAGAAAATATCAATTTTACTTTAACTGTATTGCATAAATATTATTAATTTGACAGGAAATGATTCCATTAGTCATTTATAAAACAATGCAGATAATAACACAGATTTCAGTGACTGCCTCAGCCCTCACTAACATATTCCACACATTGCACCATATGGACATGGTGACAGCAAATTCATATTTAGGGGAAATATTCAATACTTGCAACTCAGATAAGTAAACCTGTTGGACTTTAAGCTGGTGTTGTGAGACTTCTAACTGTGCCCACCCTTGTCCAACACTGTCATCTCCACATCAGAATAATTACAGATGACAAAGGCCATCCCATTTCATCTCATTCAATCCAGAATGGCATACAAACATGCATATAGACTATTTGGCCCCTCGAGCCTGCTCCACCATGTGATAACATTGCCTGCATTTTACCATCTACAACTCAGAAGTACTTAATTGGCTGTAAAGTGATTTGAGACATTGTGAAAGGTTTTGTCTTTCTTTCATTACACCTGCATGCAATAGGCTGGGTGAGCATAACAATGATAAATTTAGAGCATGAAGGCTGATTCTCTAAGGATAATTCATCAGAGAGCAATTAACTGCTGTTAGGAAAGAGATTACAAAAAATTGCTAAAAAATTTGATGCTGTAACAGACCTCCCATGACAACACTACCAACCTCACTCCAGCCTCCCCTGAACGTTGGCCAAATTCCCTTCAAAACTTCTCCCCCAACTCCCTCCCCAACTTCCACCAAAGCCCCTCCAAAAACCTTCCCATTTCCTCAACCATTCCCCTCCAAAACTTCCCCACAACTAAACACACACATATACACACACTGTCTCTCTCTCTCACACGCGCACACGCACACACACACACACACAAATATACACACACATATACACACACACATACACGCACACACACAATCAAATCGCTTTTAAAATTGCAAGGATTTCAAGTAACTTTTTTTAAGCAAGAACACTGTTATGACAGTTTCTGCACTGCTGCAGATCTTTGGATAACTTGGTGATTTTCTGGTGGTCATTTCAAAATCAATTCAATACCACAAAACTTCCCAAAGATTGGAAGCAGCAGTACAATTTTGCTCTCAGTAAAATTGACACTGATGGCTCAGCTTTTAAAAGACTGGAACTCTTAGCCTGACAATACCGATCATTTTAAAGCTGGTGTGTCAGGTCTGCTGCTCTGGCTACTTACTCTGGATGATGAGGAACTTGGTTTAAAATAAAAAGACTGCCCCCTCACTCCCTGGATCTTTATATTTGACACCATTTACAAACTGGTCCTCCACCAGCCCTTCTCCCCCCTAGCCCCATGCCTTGGGTCCTGCTATTTGGACATTCAAGTGGTGCAATGCCAATCAGCGATTTTTTTTTATATTCAGTATATGTAACAAGCATCTTATAATCACCAAGATAATACGAGAAAACAGACCTTTTCAACTGCCCATCACCGCAATGTAAAATGTTAATAATAACTTGTGTTGAACCACTTTAAATATATTAACTAGGTATTTTTCTGGGCTGAGGTTTTCTTATTTAGAACGTTTCTACAAAACGTTTTTAGCATAGTTTGAAATTTTTTCCCGGCAATAATTCTTGTTAAATAATGTAGATGTGAAAGTTTTGTTACATTCATTAATGATCCTTGATAAGGATGAGAACAATGAAAACAAAAGTTTTAGCTGGATGCCTGCGAATTGATGAAAGACTGGAGGGAATAGTTTTTAAAATATGCAAATCTTAAACTTTGTAAATGCCATCTACAAAAATAAGACACTTTATAGTAATTTCTGATCATTGACTGTGTGTATAAAGGTAACATCTGGCAGTGTACTCAGTTATTCACCTTTAGGGACTTAACTGAAAGCCCAGCAACACTTTGACAAGTTACACTGTGGCACAACATTGCCACAAATTATATTTCTGCCAGTCATAGACTAAGTTTAAACTTGTTATAGACCCTTGTTATATCCTTTGGGAAATCCAAGTTATTTCATATATGCAACAAAAGTGTTAAATAACAGTAAACAAACAGGTATACGTGTCAATTAAAGAAAGCTCTGAAGATAATTTTGCCAGAAATGCTAAAAATTTCTACAAAGATTTATGGGTTACTGTTTTCTTTGTCCCCGAGGAGTTTAATCTAGCAACATCCATGGAACAGTGAGTTGTCTATTCTTACAGCTTTTGTTTCTTTCACAGCGTCTGTTATTGTCTTTGCTTGTGTTGCTTCACTGACAAGTTGTGCCTTTTATCACTATTGTAAACATTGGGTCAGAAATACTTAACAGCTTTCATAGATGTTTTCTTGATGTTTTAAAGTGAATTCTTTTAGGTTGGCATTGGAGATTAATGCTGGGATATGCCTTCGCTTTCAGTTCAAAGCCTGGAGGAGAGAAATAGGCTGTAAAGTTATATCAAGTATATATAATGAATCTATTTTTACGTGACATTTTGCTTTCCATCCAGGTTTTATCATTTGCAACATTTCCATTCAAAACAAGATAATCTTTTGTGGAATGTAAACCTTTGCTCTTCTGAAATCTTACCATACAGCAGAGCATAAGAGACTTGGTTAACTCTTCAGAATGGTTTGTTCACCAACTGCATTACAAACGTCTCTAATAATCTTGGGAAGATGGGGAAAAATTTGAAGCAAAAACTGCTGCTGACTGTCTATGGCAGAATTAATTACAGGATGGAGCACGTGCAAGACAAAGGACTACTTGGTTTTTAATGTGAAGCCAGTGGCATTATTGCAAGAAGTGGAAAGGGGGAAAGGAGCAATGACCGGGATTTTCTGGCTGTGTGCTGTGCAGGAGCATAACACCCCTTGAAAGCAACATTTTTTGACTAGAGTGTCGAATTTTTCCATCCCATCTGTGATAATTCCTGCCGGGGTTGAGACAAGGAAATCTTGATCTACATTTCTGCAGAAGGCCAGAAGGCCCGCAAGGCAAATCTTAAGAAGAGAAAGAACATACGGCAAGGCAAGTCAATGCCCAGAGTCTGCCCCTGAGGGTGGCTGCAAGACATTCAATGACCTGACACAAACATTCAAGATCAGTGAATCTATGTTCAAATGGAACCTGCTACTTGTCATACCACCAACCTCTCATGTTGCTCGATGTATCACAGCCCTATTAGCAATTTTTAACAATCAGAAGTCTAGCCGAACAGTCAAATGCTCTACCTCACCTTTACACATATTCCAATGTTATCAGCCTCACACCAACATTGGGCTACTTCTACACGCTATCTATACATGACAAAAAGATCACCCAAACATAATCACCAATACTGTTCTCCTCTCTTGCAGGACAAAGCAGTTCATGACAAGGGGAGTAGATCCAAACAGGAGACGGAAAGGCACATTGACATCAGATGAGTCTGCTGGAGGTGACAGGGGTTCACCTTGTGCCTTAGCTGTACAGAGCCTGTTGCACTTGGCATTGCTAAGAACTTGCAGGGTGACTGCATGTTCCTTTGGTATGCTCCTTCTCAAATCTTACTTCATCTTCATTCTGAAATCAAAAGTTTTTGATAGTGTAATCAGGAGTCTTTTGCTCTCACCCACTACACCCCTACTTCACTCTGAACTTTCAATTTTTGCATTTATGTTTTCAGATTCCCAAGAACAATTACCTATTCAGTCACTGCAATCCTATGAAGGCTGCTATAAACCTCTGAGGAGGAAGTACTATCACTTGATCTGACAATAACAGCTACTGGCTCAGATATTGTCTCTTTCCGTACTTTAGATAGTTCATATAGAGTTGAAAACAGCACACTTTTAATCACTGGGCACAAGTGCCCTGGTTCTGCCAGATGGAAAGATGGCTTCCTGGAAGGCAAAGTTGCAGGTGAGTTCTATTGCAAGGAACTCGGCTGAGGAATTCATTTGGACAATGTAGAGGAGAAAGCTGATGCACCTACGCAGTAGTGATTGATGCATTGGCAGATCTGTCACTGTCAAGGTATGTGAAGAAATCCAGCATCAGTTGGCACAGGACATCACTCAGAGCTTGAATCCTGTCTTTTCCAGTGTGGAAAAGGCAGACAACTCCATGACTGCAGTTCAATACCTGCCCCCGATGCAGTTTCTGCTTGCCGTTGTCTCAGCTTCCACTGTGGCAAAGCAGAAGCCAGCTAACATCTGGATGCTGCAGAACAGAAGCTCAGGCTGAGGTCATCAGATACTTCCTTGCTGCTGTGTAAGGACAGACAGCTGCCAGCTCGAATGCACATCTCAGCCCCCGACTGGGCATTCAGCCTGTCATAGCAGTGCAACAATCTGTTTTTTGACAGATTTCTTAGATAGATAGGGAGTATGAAGGAGCAGAGAAAAGACATTAAGAACAGATGTTGATCATACAAGCAAGAAAGAAGTTCAGTTTAAAAGTTCCTGGAGGAAGCCGAATCTGATGGGTTTGAAGGGGGTGGGTTAGGAGGAGTGGTTTAGATGCTGAATTCAGCAAAGTGGCCTGCCTGCTGCCTATCCACCCATCAGTTCCCCACCCCAATTATATCAGCAGCAGGACTGGCATCCAGCAGTCTGCCATTGGGACAATTGAAGTCATTTTAGTGGCAATCAAGTATTATTTAAGCCCACACCAATGAACTAGTCCAGCAGATTTCCTTGCACAAGCTGATGGGGTGGGAAGTGACACTTTAATTGCCTACAGGCTTGTCAGAGGATCTGGCCCCTCATTCTAGCATCACCAACCCTCTCCTTCCCCCTACACACCCAGGTTGCCTGCCCCAGGGCATATCAAACCTTGGTCCCCAAACTCCTTGCCAACCCTCTTCAATGACCCCCAGGCATTTACAAAATTCTGATCCAATACTGTATGTCTCCTTGACATTTGAGTAAAGTACCAACAGCAGCCATCACTCCCACTGGTGCTACTAATTGTCTGTTGGAGTTTGCACATTCTCCCTTTGCTTGAGTGGGTTTTCTCCAGGTGCTCCGGTTTCCTCCCACATCCCAAAAATGTGCTCTTAGGCTAATTGGCAAAGAAAATTCTCCCTAAATTGTCTCAAATTTGTTTTTTAATCCATAGATCTATAAACATAGACAGGGATCACGGGTAGAGGTGGGAGCATCAGGGTGGCGGCGCGGGCTCGTTGGGCCGAAGGGCCTGTTTCCCGTGCTGTTTTGTTCTTTGTTCTTTGTTCTAATTGGCTATTAAATGATTGCAGGGCAGCCTATATTTCCCTGGACAAGCTCTTCCCTCAACATTTAAGCTGGCATCTGATATAATTCAGTCTACTGAATTATATAATTGGTGCTTCAGAAAAGGAAGCCATTCAGCCTATTGTTTTGTATTCTTTGTTCTGGCTCTTTGCAAAAGCAATTCACCTAATTCCAGTTACCTGCTTTTCTCCATTGACCTGCAAATCATTTTGTCTCCAGATTAAAATCCAATTACCTTTTGAACGCTTCAACGGAATCTGCCTCCATCACACTCTAAATCAGTGCTTACTGGATCCTAACCACTTGCTGCATGAAAATGTTTTTCCTCACGTTGCCTGTGTTTTTTTGTAAAGCACTTCAGACCAGTGGAGAAAAATACCTATCCACATTGTTTATATAGAAAATCTTCCATCCAAAGGAAACTCAGATACAAAAATCATCCTTTTTGGAAAAGATGGATTACGTTTTAACAAGAACTTGTCTCCTGCAATTGCAGTTTACAAGAATTTCAGGATCACTGTGGAAAATTCTTGCAAGTGGTATAGTGATTAGCATTGCTGCCTCACAGCACCAGGGACCCTGGTGCAAATTCCTGGCTTGGGTCACTGTGTGGAGTTTGCATGTTCTTCCTGTGTCTGTTTGGATTTCCTCCGTGTGCACCAGTTTCCTCACGCAGTCTGAAAGATGTGCTCGTTAGGTGCATTGGTCATGCAAAATTCTCCCCCAACGTTCCTGAACAGATGCCAGAGTGTGGCGAATAGGGGATTTGGATGTGTAAGCAGTGACTTCTTTGTTTCTTTTTACTTTTCAGTATCAAACTTTAATTTGAATGAAACTGCCTCGAGAATAGCTTGTAAATTTTACATGCTTGTGGATGTGTATGTGGATTGTGAAGGTCAAGAAGTAGGCTTACCTTTTTCATTTTTAAATATGTTTACTTAGGTTTACTTTAATTCTATAAAAATGAACCCATTTATGTATTAACCTCAAAAAGAGCCTGTCAGATTCATTTAGCACTTGAATTGTCAGGTACAGACATCAGATAAATTATTTCATCATTCTAAGTTCATAAAAAAAAAGTTACAGTCAGACTTAGAGTGATATGACAGCAGAAGCTTTTTTGACCTCTCCCCATGTGTCTGTAACAGTTGACAAACACTCATTTACATAGAAACGTACATAGAAACTAGAAGCAAGAGTAGGCTATTCGGTCCTTCAAGCCTGCTCCTGCTAAGAAGAATTCACCTCTGCAGAGATTAGAGATGACAGTGGCCTCAATGGCCCCTGGTAACACTATCGCCACTCCACTGGAAAGCTCTATTCTCTGGTGAAGGAGGTGGTATGGTTCAGTGACCACTTGTTGAATCATAAGCACCTCAAACACTGCTCTTGGCAGAGGTGGGAGAAGTAATGTAATTCCTGAAAACTATTGGTCAATAGAAACACAGCATTGCAAGGACAAAGATAAGTCAAAAGCAGTTCCTTTACAAGTTTGCTAGCTGAAAGGGGGCATTAACTAGATTTGCATGAGTTAAACGGCAGAACATGAGTCAAATCAGCTTTAAATGTCATGATATGCCCACTCTGAATGGCACAACTGCTGTCAGTGCCTTTGCAGTATCATACCCCACATGGGCAGTAAAAGAAATGCTGCACCTATTGTTTTCAACTTCTGTAATACCAGCTCCAGTGCACTAGAGAATTTAATTTTGCATGTTGAAATCAGGTAATGTGCTGATAATACATAATTTACTTTGCTGCATGCAAAGCTACCATCCTTAATGATAGTTTTACTGATAACTTATTTGTACAGATTTAGCAAACGTGCAACATTCGCTCTGAAAATCTCAATTACACTTTAATGGTCTGTGAGCATGAACAATGCAACATTTGATTTGATGAAATGCTTTTATTGAGCCGTTGTTTTGTGATCAGTTAAGGCCAGTAATGGTCACTTGCAGTAATAAGAAAGAATCTAAACATCTTCCCTTGACATTCTATGGCATTATCATTGCTGAAACACCCATGAGCAACATTCTGGTGATTATAATTGATCAGAAAACTAACTGGACTAGCCATCGAAATGTTGTGGCTATAAAAGCAATTGCTAGCAATTCTCCACAGAGTAACTCACCATCTGACTTCCTAAAGCCAGTCCTCCATCTACAAGGCACAATTATGATGGAATACTCTCCACTCCCCTGGATGAGTGCAGCTCCAATAATACTCAAGGAGGCCAACACCATCCAAAACAAAGCAGCCCAGTTCATTCACACTCTCTCTACCACCTTAAACACTCAGTTGCTTCACCAGCACATAGTGCCAAGAGTGTGTATTATCTACAAGATATACTGCCACCAAGCCTCCTTTGACACACGTTCTAAATCTATGTCTTCTACCACACAGGAAAACAAAGGCAGCAGATGTATGAGAATACCACAATCTGCAAGCTCCCCTCCAAGTCATGCATCATCCTAATTTGGAATTATATTGCATTTCCTTTAATATTGTTAGGTCAATGTCCCTGAACTCTCTAACAATTGTGGGTACCTGAGGGACTGTGACACTTCAGGAAACCACTCATCACTATTACCTTCTCTAGGGCAATTAGGGACGAACAACAAATCCTGCACTTGCCATTGAAACTCATATCTCATAAAAGATCAGAAACAAAGTGTAGAGCATTCACTTTTATACATCTACTAATGGCATGATGCTTGTAATATGCAGTGACTGCAAACTTTGTTAAAATGTCAAGGATAAAGCTCATTCATTCCACCAAATTAATCTTTATAACATTGTTCAGTGTCACATCAGCAAACTCATTTACACATGCTGTCTGAAGCAACTCCTAAAACTTGACTGGTTTGAGCTAAAATCTTATAGTGCAGTAGGAGGCCATTTCGCCCATAAAGATTGCATCAGCCACAACCTAGATCCTATCCCTACAACTCTATGTGTTTACCCTAGCTAATTCCCCCGACACAAAGGAGCAATTTAACATGGCCAATCCATCTAACCAGCATATCTTTGAACTGTGGGAGGAAACCGGAGCACCAGGAAGAAATCCACGCAGAAATGGGGGAACATGCAAATTCCACACAGTCACCCCAAGCCAGGAATCGAACCCAGGTCCCTGATGGTGTGGATAGCACTGCTAACCACTGTGCCACCGTACTGCCCATGCTTCTGCAAGTTGGAGAAAACAAAGCTTAATAATCAGCACAATAAGAACCTATATTGAGTGATTGTTAGGTTAGCTGGTGAAATACTGCTCACATCTTTTTGTTCTGATCTTGAAGAATGCAGCTCATAATTATTTCAGTAGAACGTGAAGGCTGGAAGACACCAGGGAAGTCCAACAATTTAATGAACTCATAAATCTGAGTTATTTATTGCAGGAAAGAGAATTGTATTCTTGGGGCTTTCTCTGTCAGTGTATTTAACTCATAGCTTGCATTTCAGAAGAGTAAGGGAATGATTGGGAAATCAAAAAATGTACATGGTAGGTGGAATTTTATGAGAATGCTTCTAAGTGTCCAGATAGTGTGAAAAGGAGAGAATTCCTAATCCATTTTTGGATGAGTTTTCACATCCAATCTTACATTCTTAGACATTAAAAAAATGGTCTAAACTGTTTCCAACTGCTGCAGGCAATGGGTAGGGCTTAATTTGCCACCCAGCCAGCAGAGGGAGTTATTGTACATGCATAGACCTCTGATGCTTCACATGTGCAATTCATCTGATGGACAAGGAAGGAGCTGTAAGGCCTCTGCTGTCACAGGCATCCTGAACAAACTCTTCTATGCAAGAGCCAATGACCCACAACGCACAGAAATATCACGCCCACTACCCAGACTAATTGTGCTCCCACTCCCCCATCCAATTACGATGCAGAGCAACAGCACCCCCCCTTCCTTACCTCTGTCCAGTCAGGATTCAGAGTGGCAGTGGGCCCCACTCCTAAATCACATTTGCACGGCTGCAACAGCACCCCCCCTCCCAAATTGAGCTGCTCCGTCCTATGGCCTTACTCCCATTGTCCCTGTCCACGGCCCCATCCCCATAGGCCCCACACTCTTGCACTGTCAAGTGTCCAGTGCCAAGGTTCAAGGGCGGCACTGCCAGGCTGACACTTGCCTTCATCCTCCCCAAGGCACCTCAATGGCCTCTGGTTCCACCTGCAAGGCCAGCAGGACTATTCTCCATTCATGGGCACTAGGAGGTTTCCTCACTGGGGAGAAACTCGCTGTGAGGCCGCAAAGGCAAGTAGAGTCAGATAATTCAGCACCAGGCTTGCTAATAATATAATCATCAACATTTAAGTAAATTTGAATCAATTATTCAGGACAATCTTGAGAAATCCAGCTCTCATAAGATTGTGAGAATCAAGAAGTTGGACGTGATTCTGATTTCTCGGCTCTCGTGTGATTTTTCCATCTGGCGCTGCCCATCAAAAATATCTCTTATTTGGAGTTGTTTCCTTAAAGTAAGATTTCATTCATTTTAAAGATACATCAGAAAAAATCCTGTATCTGAGGTACAAAATTTGATCTATAAAGTATCATAAGTGTATCGACAATTTTCCTTTATTAAACATAGCAATTTACTTCAAGATGTCAAAAATATTACAAACGGATTACAAGCTGAAAAAGGAAATTTGTCAAATAACCAACACTTTGTGGTCCAGAGAGAATAAATTTTTCAACAAAAATATTACAGCAGTATTTCCCTGGTCTATTTGAAATATTTCCATTGAATCTTTTACATCACCAAGAGCACACTGGGTCTCAGGTTAGTGCAATGCCTCTGATAATGCTGCACTAAAATGGCAGTTTGATTCAAATCTTTGATGTGAGAATTAAACATGCAACTGATTGATCCAGACTATGAACAGTAAGTGGTGTAATGGTGTTCTCATTGACTAGTAATCCAGACCCAACATAGTGCTCCATGGATTTGAGTTGAAATCATGTCATTGCAGATTGTGAAATTTGAATTCAATAAAAATCTAGAATTTAAAGTCTAATGACTGTTGTAAAATTTGCTTTCCTCTCCTGACCCACAAGTGACTCCAGATCTCAACTTTTAAAATTCCTTGCCACACGACTCAGTTCAAGGACAATTAAGAGTAGACCATCAATGCTGAGCTAGGCAGTGACACCAACATCCAATGAATAAAACAGAAGTCCCTATCTTCAACACTGCCAGTGAGCAAAGGACTGCTATAGTTTTGGTCATTGGTATACAGGAGGTATACAGTGCATTTATTGCATTTTTAGCTTTATTTTTGGGAGGCATTTCAACGCAAGGATTGGGACAATTTTTTTTCAAACATTTGTAAGTTTGATCTGTTCTCAGTTTAAGTATGAAGGAAATGATTGTGTGAGTTGCTGCTGACAGCACAGAGCCTTGTTAGTGGTGAATGTAAAGAGGAGATACGTTAATCCTTTGAGAGATACTGGTGAAGAGCATGACTTTCAGCTAGAATATTGCAAATTTGCTTCTCACACACAAGATATTGAATAAATTGTAGGGGAGACCTCTAAATTCACACATACTTGTGAGGTCACTCAGACCTTGAAAGTCTTCAAAGGATCTATCATTTCATCAGCCACATCTCTGTCATGCATTCTATATGACTCACACTGATTGCGGTTGTAATCCAGTTGACAGAGACTCTGCCAAAAAATTGCCTCAAAATATAAAAATTGGTTGGAGACATCTTAAACAAAATACTTGGCAATCGTTGAGTTGAACCAACAGGTGGGTATTAAGGTTTGTCAAATGCCATCTGTATATATCATTAAATTTAAAGATAAAGATGCCTGGGGTAAGTAAGTGTCTAAGGTAAAGGGATAGGATTTGGGAGTGAGGAAGATCTGAGGTCGGATTGTGATAGGGATGGAAATGGGTGATGTTGCCCATTGGCAGGAAGAAATTGGTCATCGGGGAGGATGTCGGACATTGTGGGTGGGGTTGCAACAAAGGGGAGTCAGACATCAAAGGTACAGGAAGGTTAGACATCAAGGGGGGCTTCAAAGATTGGGGTGAGGTTGGGCTTGCGGAAGCTACTGGCCTGGGGTGGGGGAAGAGGCTATGCCAGGTGGTTTCCCATGTGGAGTCAAGATGGTTGGGGTGTATTGTGGTGGAAAGTGGAGAAAGTCCTGTGGGGGGAATAATTAGTGTTTCTGAGCAATTGCTTAATTTGAAGTTGTGTCACTAATAGTGCCTTCTTTCAGGTACCCCTTTGAAATGTGGCACTGTGAGCCATATTTTATCATTTTGATTCTAAGTGCTGAATCTGGGCACAATCCAAATCCGACTTGGGAAGCTGTTGTCAGGCATCCCCATATGCATTCAGCCTGAAAATAAATTGCGGATCTAAATTGTGCTGTGAGCAGGGTTTATCATGCCCGAAACGCTGCAGCTCCGATCAGTTTTGAACTGTGGACGTGCAGTGAAAAAAAATTTGAAAAATGCTCTTCTGTCACATTGTTCCAGGACCAGGAAAAGTGGATAAAGTAACTCGGGAGCAATGGCTCTACAGATATTGCCCCTCCTCCACAACATAAATGTCCCCCTTATCCAACCCTGCTACCCAGACCAATCATCATCCCTGTCTCTTTCCCACCCACTGATCACCCGCAGAGTGGTAGCGGATCTCCCTTATCACCCCCTCTCCAATAGCCTGCAGAGTGGTAGCAGAATCTGCCTCCAGTACCCCTCACCAATTTCCCGCAGAGTGGCGGTAGACCTTCCCTGTTCCTGCCCCTCCCTGCTCCCCCACCAGAGAATGATCTCCCCTCCAACCCACCAGGGAATGATCTAGCCTCTCTGCCTCCCCACCCAACAAGAGAGCAATGTGCCCTCCCTACACCCCCTACCCCCACATCAAAGAATGATCTTTGATCAGGATGCAGGATGGCAGGATGCCTCCCATCCTGCTCTCCCTCTCCTCTCCACCTAACAGCGAATGATCTGGCCTCCTTCCTACTATCAGAGAGCGGTCTAGCCTGCTTCCCTCCTCTCCTGCTCCTCACCGCCAATCTGGGTCAGAGAGCCACTGAAAGCTCCAAACCTACCTCTTCAGAAGCTGCAAAACAGCCCTTTGTCGAGCATATCTGTTTTGCACTGAATCTGGACAGGCAAACGCAGCAGTAAAAAGGGAAATGCTGGTAAGTTTAGGTGTCCAGCTGATTAAGTCAATTTAAATGCATGCAAATGCAATTAAATTGATGTCACGCCCGTTTTGAGGGAGGTGCCAATTGCAGCCATTTTTGGGCCTTGGTAAAGTGGGAATCTGTGCGGATGTGGGCACGGATCACACTATTTACCCAACTTTATCAAGTTTTCACGCCCGAAAACAGCGCAACACAATGTAAAACTAGGCCCTGTGAAGCTGAAATATTATAACCCAGTTCACTCAGAGTTATATGTTGAACAGTTTCGTGTGTGAAAGCCTGGACACATGCAGTGAGACCTGAGTATACATACACAACTGTTCCTGGCACCAAACTCATAATATGCCTCAATTAATTGTTGATCAGAAAATGCATTTTTCGAACAAACAGCCATGCACAGCCAACACTGATAATACAATAACATGGGTCCAGATTGAATGAATAGGAAGGGAGAGTTTTCTCTGTTATGACACGAAAAAATTATAACCTCTATGAGGCTGGAATGCAAACTCAGAGTTGCCTAATTATATTAGCTCTTAGAGCAATTGGATCATCATCAAAATTCACCAATTCTGCCATAGTTCTTCATTATTTAATGAGTATCCCTGTTATTGCACATTTCACAACCTCAATCATTATTATTAAATATTGTATAATATAACGAGTATTGCACAAAACAAGTCATTTCCGCTGTGTAGCATCTTCTTGGTCAATTTTTGTTCCCCTCAAATCGGTTGAACGTATATCTCAGATTTTGTTATGTATGATTGCTGCCAAATGTCTCTCCTTCTTCCCTCTCAAGATGTTTTCTCTTCATCTTCATCTGTGTGTTTTAAAAATATCTCATCGTTGTGATCCAGGAAGAATGTGAAGGCTTTGTAACAGTGTTATGTACTTGATGCAACTGAAAAAAAAACAAGAGTGTTAAATGGGTATGATAAAGTTACTTTAGACACCAGGCGTTTGAAGAAACAGATAGATGAGATGAAGCAATCTCTTATATAGAAGCATCTTCTACAAGCCCTGCACTATATAAAAGGACACATTAACTAGAATAAATGGCTGCTACCCTTTCATCTTTTCTCCAGTACTTCAGAACATGTAAGACAGAGAACTGAGCTTCATATATTGAAAAGTCAGAAACATAAAGTAAAAAATGCTGCAAACGCCCAGCACGCCCATTAGCATCTATGGAGATAATGGTCAAGTTAACATTTCAGTTGTACTCTTTGATCAGGCTCACACATGAATCATCAACTACTTGTTCTCTCTGCATATGCTGTTTGATTTGGTGTGTATTGTTAACATCTTCTGTTAAGATTTTCAGCAACGGTGATTTTTTTAAAAAGTTATTACGTCATTTATTTTTGTTCCTATCACATGAACATTATTAGCAAGAATTCCTTAATTGCCTTACAGAGATGGTCTTCTTGACCTACTATAGAAAATGTGCTGCAAGTATTGTGCTGTTAGGGAGGGAATTTCAGGACTTTGGCACTGTAACATTGAAAAGGCACTCATATAGTTCCAAGTTAGGATCTCATATGGCTTGGACAGAAACCTCAGGTGGTGGTGTTCCAAAGTATGTGCTGCCCTTCTCCTAGGTAGTAAAGAATAGGGTTTAGAAGTCCCTGCCTCTACTGATCATGGATAGTTCTGTAAAGGCAATTACATGAAGGATCCAGTCTTTCTCACTTTTTTTCATCTGCTGGATGTATCAGAAAATCTAACCAACATGGGTTAACAATAGTAATATTGTAAAAGTAGAAGCACACAGCCTCCTAAAGCAGTTTGAATCCTGACCCTTATCCCTCCTCCATTAAAAAGGGATATGGGCAAACTCACTTCCTGGTTCAGACTTTCAACCTTGTAATTTCCGATCTGACCCAAACCCACACAATTTGGAGACTAAGTTCATCAAAACACCCATCAAAGGAAACACGGTATATCTTGTAGGTAATACACAGTTCTGCCACTATGTACCAGGGAGTTTGGGGTGATGGATTGGCAGAAAGAGTGGGCTACTTTGTCCTGGATAGTGTCAAGTTCTACAGGAATACAGGCGAGTGAAAAGAATTCTACCACAGTCCTGACTTCTACCTTGCTGCAGAGGCTTTGAGGATTCAGAATGTGAAGTAGTCATGATAGAACTCCTAATCTTTTACAACTGCTATTGTAGCCACAGGATTTATAAAATCTGTCCAGCTAATCTGATCAATTAAAACATCAGGTAGTTGAAAATGGATGAATTTCAGTTTTGGTAATGCCATTGGACCTCAAGGGCTGAAGGTGGGGAGAGGATGATCAAATTCACTGGCTCTCTCTTGTTAGAGATTGTCATTGTCTGGTACTTGTAATGCAATTATAAATGATGCACTATGGCTCCAATCATATATTGGAGTTTAAGTATTTTCCAAAAATTGTTTTGATATGATGGGGCTGATTGTTGTCACATCTATTGCTGGTGGCATTGTTGATATTTATGTTAATAAGGTCCATTGAAATAACTGTATCTTTCTCTTTATTAGGTTAGATATTGGCAGACAGACCACCACAGAGTCAACTGAAGCTGACCTTAAGAACAAAGAGCTGTAAGTTGCTGTACACATACAAATTTCAGATGGACCCTCATTGATGTATTCAGTAGTTATGTTCTACCATTGTCTGAAACAGCTAATTTCTTCCCTGACTGTTTCAGCTCTTAGTCATTGTGTGTAAAACAGGTCCTTTGTATTCATGTGGTTTGCCTGCAGGTCTCAGGGAAATGTAGAGTGATCAACGGGGGTGTTAGAAATTGGAGAGTTGGAGATTTATAACTTACACAAAAATTGGTGGTGTTGTGAACTGTGAGGAAGTAGACCCTGGAAGATGAAGGCCAAATCTTCCGTCACCAGATGGATGAGCTAGGGCACTTTCAAAAAACCCAACACAAAGACTTTATACAAATTATCTGTCAGCTTTCAGCTTCCAATAGACAATTCCCCTACTCCCCAAGAACCTTCCAAAATATCTCTAACCCTGTGGGTTGGAGGTACTGGATGGTCCTGACATGTTTACCTGGATAGTTACCCAGAAAATTTCAATTGAGAAAAAAAATGACTAATTCCTGGGAAGTATACAACCAACCCAACTCCTCATTGACACCCACGTCGTTCGACTTTCCCCCAAACTCCAATTATTTTTAACACTCCTGTCTTCCCTAGACCTTGCATCTCCTTCACCTGACCCTCTGACCGCCCCCATTCCCCACCACCTTCCCTCCACTGACCTTCCAATGCCAACCCCCACCAACCATCTGACTCCTACCAGCCCTTAACTCTCTCCCAAGCCTCAGATTGCCTATGATTCACTAACTCCTCCCAAAGCAATTTGACTCAACCCCATCACCATACAATCAACCACCCACCTTTCCTTGCCTACCATTTAGCACCCTACATCCTGCCACCTATCATTTTGTTATCATACCCACTATCATCTACCACTTACCACCTGCTACCTGACCATCCTAATCACCTCACATACTTGCCAACCTATTTCACTCACATTCATTCTCACTAGCACAGTGAAAAACAATTTACATGTGTCAAAGCTTTTCATTGTGTCAGTGAATGAAGACTTCCCATAATATGGCAGCTAGTGCCATGAAAGCAGGCATGGCTTGACTCCCCCTTGATGATCCTGCCCGATGAGGAAGAAGTCCCAGAACCGGCACATTCCACTTTTCTGAAGATGTCCCGTTCAATATTGTGAGCTGGAAATGCAGAGCTCCACACTAGGTAAGGAAGTAAGAGTGGAATGGCAACCTGACGGTGATTGCTACCCCCTCGGAAGATTCAACCTACAGACAGGCTGATGGAATAGGTAGAGAAAGGGCAGCTGAAATTTAAGAGGAGTGCAAAGTGATATATTTAGAATGTAATACATAGTAGAATGACAAGAAATCTGAAATTAAGGATAAAATTCCAAAGGGGCAACAGGCGAATGGGGTGTGGGATAAATCTGAACAAGTTATTGAAGTCAGCAGGGTGATTGAGAATTTTTTAATTGTGCACTGTATAAATGGGAGATAGGGATCTTCAGTTACATTAATAGATTAGTACAACTGTGAGTATTTTCCTCAGAGAAGAGAAATTTGAGAAGAGGTTTGATCAAGGTATTTAAGATCATAAGGAGTCTGGACAGATTAAATAGGGAGAACATACTCCCCTTGCCAGAAGAGTCAAGAACCAGATGACACTAAGTTTGTGTTTGAGTAAAGAACCACAAGTACTGTCTGCGAGTATGTTGGAGGTATATTCAATCATAGCTTTCAAAAGGAAATTAAATAATTCTCTGAAGAGGTAGGGTGGCACAGTAGCACAGTGGTCAGCACTGCTGCTTCACAGTTTCAAGGACCTGGGTTCGATTCCCGCCTTGGGTCACTATCTGTGTGGAGTCTGCACATTTCCCTCATGACTGCATGGGTTTCCTCCGGCTGCTCCGGTTTCCTCCCACAGTCCAAAGATGTGTGGGTTAGTTAATTGGCTATGCTAAAATTGCCCCTTAGTATCCTGAGATGCATTGGTTACAGAGATTAGTAGGTAAATATGGAGGGATATGGGGTAGGATCTGGGTGGAATTGTGTCGATGCAGACTCAATTCGCCAAATGGCTTCTTTCTGCACTATAGGGTTTCTATGATTTATGAAAGATAACATTTGCAAGACTATGGGGAAAAAGATGGAGTGTGGGATCAACTAGATTGCTCTCTTAGAGAGTTGGCATAATAAGATGGATCAAATAGCTTCCTTCTGTACTGTAACCATGAAATGATTCGACAATTCTATGAAATCAGTGTCAGGAGGGTCAGTGATCATGCAGGGGTTGGGAGGGAAGTTTGTGATGGGGAGGTGTGGGGAAGAACATGGGCAGTGGTGATTGGCTGAAAAGAAACAAGATCCTCCGAACGCAAGCCCTGCCTCTGCTAGTCATGGGTAGTTCTGTAAAGGCAATTACTTGAAGAATCCAGTCTTTCTCACTTTCTTTCATCAGCTGGATGTACCAGAAAATCTAACCAGCATGGGTTAACAATAGTAACACTGTAAAAGTAGAAGCACACAACCTCCTAAAGCAGTTTGAACTCTTCTCCTGGGATATGACCCTCATCCCTTCTCCATTAAAAAGAGATGTGGACAAACTCATTTCCTGGTTCAGGCTTTCAACCTTGTAACTTCCGATCTGACCCAAACCCACACAATTTGGGGTCTCAATTCATCAAAAAACCCATTTTAAAACTTTCATTAAATGACAAGACTTCTGTTTTTATTTACTTCTGAAATCTCCACTGCCAAAACAAAGAAGTCAGAGAAATGCCTGACTGCCATGTTTTCCCCCTTTGAGACTGAGACAACTTTACTAGGCATGAAATGAGGTCAAGGATTTTTGAAGCCTGGCAAATATCAGCAGAAAGTGCAGCTAGACAATGTAAACTGTACAGATGGAGTAAAACTCCAGACTCAGGCTCTAGAGGAAAGGTCAGGCCTGTGCAGAGGGAAAGCTGTTGCTGTTATTTCAAATATAAAATAGCTGGAACTGATTTAACCAAGGTTATGAAAGGAATTTTAACCTTTAATTGGGGCAGTGTCAGTGTGTGAGGCTGTTGGACAACTTTTAAAAGAACGGACAGTTGAGAAGCTGGCGGAAACCAGCCAGTTAGCACATTTAACCAGTGCTGTTCATGTGGATTTCCTCTGGGTGCTCTGGTTTCTTCCCACAGTCCAAAGATGTGCAGGGGAGCTGGATTGGCCAAGCTAAATTGTTCTTTAGTGTTCAAAGGTCGGTAGGTTAGGTGGATTAGCCATGGAAAATGTCTGGGCTTATGGGGATAGAGCAGAGGAAAGGGTCGAGGTAGAATGCTCTTTCAGTGAGACAACACAGACTTGATGGGCCATATACCCTCCATCTAAACTATTGGGATTTTAAACTCCTGGGGGGGACAGTCAGGGCAGCAATTGGAATATATTAAAAAGCAATTGACTGCAAACTTAACCCTGCATCTGGCTTTAGCTGGATTTCCTGGCCTATGGGAAATGAACCAGGCTCAACAAGTTTGTATCATAGAAACCCAACAATGCAGAAGGAGGCCATTCAGCTCATCAAGTCAGTACTGACAACCTATCCCCATAATCCATATATTTACCCCCTAATCTACACTTCCCAGGACATTAAGGGGCAATTTAACACCTGGAGGAAATGCTTGCAGACATGGGGAGAATGTGCAAACTCCAACAACGGTGACCCAAGCTGGGAATCGAACCTAGGTCCCTGGAGCTCTGAGGCAGTAGTGCTAACCATTGTGCTAATGTGCCACCCAAGAACATAAAGAGCTCGATTTTACCAATCAGAAGCTAAGGTCTGGGTCCGGATGTAAAACGGATCCGAGCCTGGAATCCTTGTTCCAGCGTGCCCATACGCTTTTCGCCGGCTCCGATCCGGTCTGCACTCTGGGTGAGGATTAGCATTGCCGGAACGATCGGAGTTCTGAATTGCACATGTGCAGTTCGAAAGAAAAACTGAAAAGCACACCCGGATACGAAAAAAAAAGCCAGCAGAGAGGGCTGGGGCAGGGAGCGGGAGGGGGAGAGGATAGACTTGGGAAATTCTCCACCGCCTACCAACAATACCCCCCCCCCTCCCCCCACCACAGATCCATCTGAGCCTGCCTCCCTTCTCCTGCAGACACCAGCAGAAGGTCAGGAAGGTGCTGCAGGCTGTCCAACAAGTGCAATAAGAAGTCTCATAACACCAGGTTAAAATCCAACAGGACTTTCCAATAGGACTTTAACCTGGTTTACTGCGTTTACCCCAGTTCAACACTGGCATCTCCACATCACCGAGTGCAGCTCAGAAGGATGGTGGAGGGACAGCGGCAATTGGAGTAGATTGTGGGTGTGCTCTGCCAAAGGGGGGGCCTGCCTCCCAGGGGGATTTGATCATGGGGGTGGGGTGTATGCTGGCGGGGGTTGGCGGGGGTGGGGGGTGGTGGGGGGTGACTCCCAGGTGGAGTGGATTGCGGGGAGTGGGCCTGCCTTCCAGGAGGAGGGAAAGTGCCTGCCTCCCAGGATGGGTTTGATCGCAGGGATGGTGGCTGCCTCCGGGGGGGGGGGGGGGGGGGGGGTCGGATTATGAGGGGAGTGGTGAATAGGTCCTTCGGGGTGATTGGCGGAGGGTCTGCGAAGGGTGTTCAGAGAGGATGGGGCTTCGGAGGTTCCCCTGCAGAATAGGAATTTGCTTTGGATTTTTATTCTACAGGTTGATAACAGAGCGGATCCAGAATGGACTTGAAGACAGTAAAGTGGGGTTTTGTGGTAGAGTTGGATGCGCGGTTCATTAAGTCAATTTAAATGCGTTTAAACCATCGGGCCGCCCGATTGGGGTACAGTTCAGATCCACACCCAAATCGGGTGTCAGTAAAGGCACAATCTGCTCGGATTCAGGTGTAGATCGCGTTAAAGGCCCAATGTCCGAATTAACCACAATTTCACACCCAAAAATGGGCATGAAGTTTTGGTAAAATCGGGCCCAAGGTGTCTACATGAAGATGACAGGCTGGAAAATCTTTAAACTTTCATCCAGAACAG
Source organism: Sphyrna mokarran (assembly GCA_024679065.1). NCBI lineage: Eukaryota > Metazoa > Chordata > Chondrichthyes > Carcharhiniformes > Carcharhinidae > Sphyrna > Sphyrna mokarran. Next base: position 40,354,190 of record JAGIQG010000010.1, on the reverse strand, counting down.
GTGATTCTTTGCTTAAGTGGAAAAATTTTCCTCACAGTATTTGCTCTGAGTCTGCTTTTACTATATTGCAACACTACGGAGTCCAGGGAATTGTTTAATTTTGACCTGTGCTTCCCAGCTACTAGTCCCTTCAGCAGTGTAGGGGCAACACAACCTCAGATCCCTTTTAAGAAATAAGGGGAGTAGGACCAGCCAACTGGAAAAACAGAATTACTTTCCCTTCATTTGGTGCACTCACTGCTTCACAGGGTAGAGGAGGTGGGTCTAGAGGTAAAACATAGGAGGCAATATCCCAGCAGGGGTTTAATTGACAGAGGATCAGCTTTTTAGACACAGTTGAACATTATAGTGCTTCAGGAGGCTCAGACTTTCTCAGAAATTGTTGCTGACATCTGCAAACTCCTGGAACACAAGCTCTTTCCCAATGGATCAGGTGATCACACTTCTTCAGTAGCAGTTAAAATTACCACAGGCCTGAATGTCTTCACCACCACTTCCCTTCAGGTACATGCTGCTGGTATTTGAAAGATTTCATAATCTGCTGTGCAGAAATGAATCTCCAAGGTGACTTATGCCATGTTTGCCAGGGTTGCCATTTGGTATCCAAGCAATGTTCTCTCTTAGCTCACGACCCTTGCAACAACCCAATCAGATTCAAAGAGGCTGTGTTCAAGTCATTCCCCCATTAGTGCAAGAATCCATTGCTCTGGATGTTGAGCAGGACGTTTAAAAAAATCATAATACAAACAGGCAGAGTCAACATTGGCCTGAATTATTTGAGACACTGTATTCCGCATCATTCTCTTGGCTAAAATGTCATGGTTCAGCATGGCGCACTGCGGGCAACACCAGCTATCCAATAGCCATTTAATGGCTAATTGGCCATTAATGGCCTTAAGGCTGGAATTATGTATTTCTATCTCAGGAAGTCCTGCCTCAGAAAACTTTCTATCAATTAGAGGTCAGCAGCTACCCGGAAATTCGTATGTGTGGTCCGAGATGAGATAGCTAAGGCTGGGGGTCTCGCTGGATACCAAGCTGATATGCCCCAACAAAAGGTTGAGGAAAGTGTGGTTGGGCAGGTGGCGGGGTGGGGGGTAGGGGGGATGAGGGGGTGGGTAGGTGGGCGAAATTGGGGCTGCTGGTTGAGAGACCATTGAAGAAGGACAAATATGGGGTTGTGGATGGGGGTGTTAATTAATAACTGGGGAGTCCACTGATGCATCCAGGAGGCTTATTTCTTTCTCCCGAACTGCCAACAAAATGCTCAAGTAAACCTGCCGCGCTTATCACTCAACATAGCCTTCCTTTCTCCATTGGTTAAAATTGCCCACCTAAGGCCCTGGATTTAACCATGGGTGAGTGGGCCACTGGACACCACCTTTGATGTGCATATAACTTCAGTGGGCAGGAGCTGGCAGGGAGTGTTCCCTCTGCTTTCAAACCTATTAGTGGGACAAGTATTAAATCCAGTCCATGATTTTGTGAAATGGAAATCATTTTTAACAAATTTATTAAAGTTCTTTGAGGATGGGGCAATCAGAGTAAATAAAGGAAAAACTGCAGATGTAACTTTTTTTGAGCTTCTAAATGGCATTAGCTGTTTTTGTCGTCTATTCTTGGATGAAATGAAAGCATCGCTGGCAAAGCCCGCACTTTTGGGGAGATGCTTGGATGCTGCCATTGCCTGGCACTTATGTGGCATGAATATTGTTTGCCACATGTGAATCCTGAATGTTGCCCAGGTTTTGCCGCATTGGACATAGAACATAGAACATAGAACATTACAGCGCAGAACAGGTCCTTCGGCCTTCGACGTTGCGCTGACCAATTAGGAACAAGCAGTGACTCTCTAACCTAAACCATTCCCCTTTCATCCATAAACTTATCTACTAACCTCTTAAACTCCACCAAACTTGGCGCATCTACAACTGATGCAGGCAAGGCATTCCATACCCTTACCACCCTCTGGGTAAAGAACCTACCTCTGACATCTGTCCTAAAACCACCACCCCTTAATTTAAAGCTATGTCCCCTCGTGCTAGCTTTCTCCATCCTAGGAAAAAGGCTATCACTGTCCACCCTATCTAAACCTCTAATCATCTTATATGTTTCAATAAGGTCTCCTCTTAGCCGCCTTCTTTCTAACGAAAACAACCTCAAATCTCTCAGCCTCTCTTCATAAGACCTGCCTTCCATACCAGGCAACATCCTGGTAAACCTCCTCTGTACCCTCTCCAATGCCTCCACATCTTTCTTATAAAAAAAAAGACATGGACTGCTTAAGTACCTGTGGAGTCACAAATTATGCTGAACATTGTGCAGTTACCTGTGAACTTCCCCACTTCTGACTTCCTGATGGAAGGAAGGTCATTTATGAAGCAGCTAAATACGATTGTGTCTCAGCACCATCCTGAGGAGCTCCTGCAATGGCGTCCTGGAACCGTGGTGACTGACTTCAACAATATAGCCATCTTCCTTTGTGCTAGTTTTGACTCCAACCAATGAAGAATTTTGCCCTGATTCCCTTTGACTACTCTTTTGCTAGGAATCCTTGATGGCACACTTAGTCGAATGTTGCCCTGACATCAAGGATCATAACTTTTAGCTCACATCTGGAGTTCAGCTCTTTTGCCCACATTTGGACTAAGGCTTTAAAGAGATTAGGATTTGAGTGACCGTGACAGTGTCCAAATCAACTGCCTGTCAGCACTCCAAAAGTGAAAATATCTTCCACTTCATTGACATCCACGGCTTAACTCTCATTCCTGTTAGACCCATTTACTTGACGATGGTGGTTCCATGCCAAATATAGAGATGAATGTAAAATGGCAATTTGAAATAAAATCCTTGGTGCTTAACAATTACAATTAAGTGGACACAACGAGGCATTTAAATACCTAACTTATTTTTCTTCATGCAAGTACAAGTCTTATCCTTTTTCAATTACTCTTACCAGGTGATATCCCTGTGGGTTCAGTCCCTGTTCTAAGTGCTCAGATGTTCCTGGTACATATACTCTGGATTTTCACGTCCTTGATAGCCACAACCATTGACTGCTCCTCTTTCTGGACCAGTCTCAGTTTTCAAAACGGAGTTGGAATTGTGGGGCTCCAACTGAGGCATGGGAAGGAAGAGGGCATGGGGGAGGATTGGGAGCACATTGACCTCAGTCCTTAATTCCATGGATCATTTTTCTATCTTTCTCCTCATGTCCCACCTCATACCCCCTACAAAGACAAGAATTAAAGAGAACATTGCCGTTGCCGAATGAGCAAGGTGAGGTTGACCTCCATTCTATTTAAAAAGGCAGACTGAGTGTGCAGCAACTTGATATTGGCCATCATGGACTCAGCTGTTTACTGTGCCTGATTCACCATTTTCCATAGCTGTTTTCTCAGGAAGAAAGGCCTGAGACACCATGACATTAATCATGGAGATGATCTCAATCTTTCTCCACTGGTGCACACTACCTTTAGAAATGCTGACAGAACTTTTCACATTTTCCCTGCCACTCTGGAAAAATCATTTCAGTCAAAGACCCCTGACAGTCAGCATCCACATTCAGTTGTGCAGAGCTCAGAATGTCCTGCTTTATATCTTGCCAGCATCATGTGATCATTCGTATTTTATGTGCTAAACCTGTGGAAGAAGTGTGTTTTAAGAAGGTTTGTTTGATTGGAACATTTTACATAGTTGTTAATGTTTAAACCATACAATGGCTTTCTTTCAGACACACAAACAGAAAAAAATGTTGGAAAATCTCATCTGTGGAGTGGGAACAGAGCCTACGTTTTGCTTCTAAATTACTTTTAAGTCAGAGCTCGGATAGAGTGCACTGAGAAAGGGTCTGATAGTGCTCTGATGAAGGGTCATCTCGATCTGAAATGTAAGCATTACTCTCTCTCCACCGATGTTGTCAGACCTCTAGGATTTTCCAGCTTTTTTTTCTGTTTTTGTTTCAAATTCACTGCTTTGTATTTATCATAGTTTTTTTTTTCTTGTTTGTAATTGGTAAAAGTTATTGCTATATATTTACTGTATTCTTAAATAAACTTGTTTTTATAAAAACTCCCTAGTGGGTCAGTTCAATCATACCTGACGTGAAACAACTCATGCTTATCTAGTCAAATTCTCTCTCTGGTGCAGTAGATGCATTCTCCAGCACCTACTCAATTGATGTTTGCCTCTCCAGGTGATAGCCTGCCTCAGAGCCTGCACCAAGCTGTGTGTACCTGAGATGGTGGTGAGGGATGGGCATGTATCATGTGAGGATAATTCCTCAGACTGAGTGACCTCCCCTGAAGAGAGGATTCCTCAGCTTTATCCCACGCCAGTCTCTGTGGCATGCTTGAAGGAACAGTGGGAAATGAACCATGTGATTTAGAACTGACAAGGGAAAATGGTTGAAAGTCACCATTATGATGATCATCATATTTCAGTGACAGGTAGTGTAGTAACCTGGTTTTATTTGATGAGTTCATCTTTCAAAAAGAATCTCATAATAAAAGTTGACTATCAGTAAAAGTGACTATCAGGTCATTGTAAGTAAGTTGGTTTATTAATGTCCTTTAAGGAAAGAAATCTGCCAACTTAGCCTAAACAAGCGATTCCAGTCTCACACCTATGTGGTTGAATTTTAACTATCTTTTAAAATAATCTGGCAGAATGCTTAATTGTATCAAATTCAAAAAGGAGACCGAGTTTTACTTTTTACAGAGAAACTAAGAGCAGCATGACTTTAGTGTGTCTTTAAGAATTTTTTTTGAAATCGTGTTCTCTGCAGTTATAAACAGCTGTTTTTCCATTGTTGCTAAGCTGTCTGCTTAAACTCCTTTTATTGTTGCTTCAATTGTACAAATGGGGTTTTGTTTATTTTTACTCTAAACCTCAGGTTTTTTTTCCCCCAGAATTCAGCCCTTGAATTGGAGAAGGAATGATTGACAGGTCAGGTGACAGGAGTTCTTCCATTTTTGGTTTTGGGCTGCTGGCTGTTGTTTTAGTTTAGAAGGTGTTTGGGCATCAGGCTGAAAAGCAGTCTCCCTGGTATTAAAGATTCCACTGGCTAGCTGGAAACCAGGTTTCTTTTTTTCCTAAAATGAAGGTTCTGTCTTTTGCAGTGGTTTTCTAACTGAAAGCAGCGACATTTTCTCTACCTCGAGGATTGCTGGAAAGCTGGTAAGTCAGAGTTTCAATTCTCCCACCAAAGGACTAAGTTCCAGCATCACGTGAGCATTCATATTTTCTGTGTTAAACTTGTGGCAGGGATGTAGTTTAAGAAGGTTTGTTTGGTTGAAGAACTACATATAGTTAAGATTTATACAAATCATTTTTTTTCTTGTTTGCAATTGATAAGAATTATTGCTGTATGTTAACTGTATTCTTTAATGAACTTGATTTGTTCAAAGCTCCCTGATGGTCATTTGAATCATACCTGGAGTGAAATGTCCCATGCTCACTCTAGCTAAATTCAAATCGCAAAACATATGATCCAGGTTGACTTCACAAAACACTGGATTTCTGACCTGGATTATAATAACAGGCAAAAGAAATGGCAAATTTTCCAGGGAGTCAAAAGAACTGCTGTTGTTATCATTGCAAGACTTGTCATAATATATAATCACATCTTTTAATTGTTCTCACTGAACAGCATTCACTTACTTTCAACACGATTTTTAAGAATTTTTTTTTCCTTTTCAAACATTCTGACATCCCAAGTCTGTTTGTAATAATAGCATAAGTAGATTTAGCATGTTTCTTGGATACATCCCAATATTATTTTCACAGAGGTATCAGCCTAAAGAAGAGACCATTCTTTTCACTATTCTGGAGTGCACTGGCTAAAAGTAATGGAAACAAATTCTAAAACAACTTTCAAAAAGGAATCGGATACATAAATGAAAAGAAAAAAAATTGTCGGCTTGTGTGGGAAAAGCAGAGAAGTGAGACTGAAGGCACAGCTCTTTCAGAGAGTGAATGGCATAATGGGCCAAAAGACCTCCTTCTATGCTGTATGACTCAGTGTTGAATAAATAGGTTAATGTTGCTATTAAATTTGCACATAGATGAATGTCATACCAATCTGTTCAGTGTTTAGATGCTAATGTTTTCAAATTACATTTTTTACACTGTTCCATAGACATTTTAAAGCCTGCACCTGGTAATGTAAATGTTACACCCACTGCAGTTTAATCTGACCCAATTTTGCTCAATAGCATGTGGTAGCAATGTGATGTTCAGAAATGGAAAGAGAAAGCAAGATGCAGAACCTTGAACTTTGAGAAAGTTTGTGCAGCTCTTGAAAGTGAATTGTGTCAAAGAGGAACACCAGGGCTAATGGTGCAAACTAGATATTTAAAGGAAAATATAAAGAACAGATGGATACATAAAAAAAAGATGTAACAAGCAAATAGCCTTGAGAATGATGGAAAACTCCTGGCTATGCCAAATAAGGAAATAAGTGCAGAAAAACAGGCTTACTGGAACCCAAAAATGGAGGAGCTATGTGGAAACTGAAAGTAACAGAGGATAGGAGAATAAAGTAAGGAATTATATACAGAAATCTTACTTTTTCGACAATTGGATAATCAATTATTGTCATTAGGATTTGCAGCCAAATCACATAGACACACATACACATAGGGTGCCCAAGTGCTGATATGTATTGCATTTTAATATATGGCCTGATAGCAGGTTGTCTGCTGTTTGTTGATGATCTTTCTTCCACTGTTTTCAGCTGCTGGAGTCTGAGCAGAGAGGCTTTGCTCTCAGCCCGCTATCAACGCCTCTCAGCTTGGAAGTGCCCGAGAGCTGCTTCTCTCCTGGATTTTCAGGCTACCCATTTGATCATTGCCTTCATTCTGTCACATTTGTAGATGAATGCCCAAATTGTACTACTACATCACATTATTAAAGTGAAGAGACAGGTTGTCCTGCCAATGTCGTCAAATTAAATGTATAGATGAGAAATAATTCTAGATAATGCTCAGATGAGCATACTGATCACAAGATCATAGAATCATAGAATCCCTACAGAGCTGTAAGAAGCATTCAGCCCAAGAAGTCTGCACCAACCACAATGCCACCGATTCACATAACCCCACTATTTATCCTGCTAATCCCTCCGACACTAGGGTCAATTTAGCATGGCCAATCAACCTAACTTGCAGATCTTTGGACTGTGGGAGGAAACTGCAGCACCTGGAGGAAATCCATGCAGACACAGGGAAAATGTGCAAACTCCACACAGAGCAAGCAGACTCAAGCACCAGAACTGCTAAACTCTTCCTAAACTGCTAATACTTCCTAAACTCAAACACTTACAACTTTTTAAGACTGCACTGAAAACTCAGACCTTATTATGTCACCTGATATATTATAATTCTACTTAAATAGAACACTCCACACATTCCACGGATGGGGTTTTAAGGCCTCACTCATCCCAAAACTGTAAAATCCTGCCCAGATCAATGGACCTTCCCATTGTCCACTCCTCACTATCTCTGATTCCTGTGGTTGGGAGGGCAGTAAAATTCCAGTCCGTGAGTTTACATGGGTGAAATAGCAACCCCCAAAAAATCTGGTGTGAATGATGGGCACCGGTCATTCAGGCATTCTCCACACTGCAATCCTCCCACACTCAGTCATCTTTTGGAGAGTTTGGGAGATTAGCAACAGGACTGGGGTCAGACTCTAAATATGCTATTGAGCCCACTTCAGAGTGCTTCACTACCATTTTGTGAGGGGGTCCTGATCTCATGGTGTACTGCGAGACCCCCCTCTTCCTAAGGACATCAGGAACTAACCCACCCTCATCAGTAGTATATTCCCCCAACACCTGCCAGACATGGGTCACCAGCATTGGGGCAATGGAGCCCTCCTGGCATGTTTCTTCTTCATGACCTGTTACATGCCCGCCTAGAAGGACCTCTGACATGAACTCCCATCAGGATCCTTTTCATGAACCATCCCTGCATGAAACTCCATGCAGGACCTCACCCCTACATGATGCCCATGTGTAGCCTCCCTGTGTAGCCCATTCTGTCATAGCCCTTACTCAGGCTCCACCCTCTTAGCACTGCCCTGGCACACTGACTGCCCAACTGGCACACTGGCGGTGTCCAATTGTCCAGTGGCCATTGCTGGGGTGTCTGGTGTTCACTGCAAGCGTGCCAGATGGGCCCTGCCAGGTGGTCACTGTTGATGGGCATTGCCAGCCATGCCTCTGACAAACTGGGGGCCTTTAAAAGTCTCCCAAACGCCAGCGTGACTATCATATCAGGTCTCCGTTATTTATCACACCACACTCAAAGGCTGGAAGATTTCATGTGCTGGGTGTTGATCAGCCTGTGCATACTTAAATGCTATTTTAAAAATGCTAATCCGGTTGACATCATTAGAAGGAAATTGGGAGAATCACAAGCTATTCTAAGTTGGGCACACAATCGATTTTTTGGCCCAGGCGCTGTTTTCCCAAGTTGGTGCAACCCGTGCCAGGTATGGCAAGTAGGAAAAGTGCCCCCTCCCCCAATGTCTCATCATGCTTTTAGTGTTTCTTCCCTGGTAGAAAATTCTGGCTTCCGCACTTGCATTTTATTCATTTACCAGCTTGGAGTCTCACAGCTGTGACTGTTGTAATTAGAAATAAGAAAAACAATGTTTTGACGTTTCAGATCGAGTGACTTTTCAGCAACTCTGATTACTGCTCTTCAAGCCTGAGATGTTAAATTATCACAGTCTGTTGTAGAAACTAAATTCTACAGTTTAACATGTAGAATGGAGCTTTCAGCTAGAGGTCCAAGAGAGCACTTGGCTTGCAACCTTGGGAGAGTAGGAGGAGGAAGAAGAAAAGCTGGGGAAACAAAAACAGGGTGAAGCCAATGTGCAATCAGACAGACGAGATTTCACTTTGAAACTCTGTGCTCATAGTTTGTGTATGAGCAACAGTATAAGTGGGATTTTCTTAACAAAATTCTAAGTGTTGACCAGGCGAGAAAACAGAAGAATTTTTCATTCGTTTTTTTCAGCGAAGTAGATACAGAGACTGTAATGTGAATCTCGCCAGTAGGGGGAGGTACAATCTCCACTTTCTTGTGGGGCCAGCTGCTGAGCTATAGGGATGTGATTGTGCAGGCGCTCTGATCTCCCAGTATACCATGTATCACATGTACACTTTGGCAGAGACCATATGTGATTCTCACCAGTGATGACCTCGACCGGTGAGAGAGCTAAGTTAAGTGAGCCCAAATGATTGTGTCTGGGCTCATTAAGACACATGTCATTAATGTTTAAATCAGCCTCACACCCAGGAAGGGTGCAAGGCCAATTTCACCAGCAAAACAAAGCTGAAAAGATCATGGGAGGGATGAGAAACCAGGCCAGAACCCAATTTTTCACCTCTTGTCCTATCTTACCGGTTCACCACACCAGTCAGTCAGCGAGCCTGTAAATTCCCACCTATGATTCTTTTCATTGTATACTAAATCCATTAACAAGTTGTGCCCAAATAAGCAGTACCTCAAATTCCATCTATTACGTTCTCCACCAACAGCAAGTTCCACATATACTTTCAGACCAATAAGTCTAAACATAGGATTAGGACTTTTGGGTGGTTGTTGGTGGTTCATAATGGGAAACTGTTTATTCGTGTCGTGAAGAGCTCCTTGTGATTTTGAAGCCCATCTAAACAACTGGGCATCAAATAGATGCCCCTGTGCAACTCAGATTGAGCATTGCTGCTGGCATCAGCTGAGTAAGATCTAGGGATCATGACCATAGTACATGGCTGTCCCAGACTGGCAACAGCCTAGATTATTTTTGTGGGCCACAGGTACCCTCCTGCACAGGCGAAAAAAAGATCATGAGGAGTGCAGGTAAAGATTAGGCATACAGTAACCAGGTCAGCACAGTGTAATACTGCTTGACAGATGTGCCAGATGTATGGACGTAAATGAACAAAGACCATTAGGTTCAGAAGAATAGCAATTTCAGACAATGATAGGTGATTGTAGTCATTGTGCGATGGATTGGTGACAAGTATGGAGGAATTTACATCCCTTGTGGGAAATGTCGGTGGATAAAAAATAAAGATGTGTAGTTATGCTTAATACTGCTGCCAGTTCCAGGCCTACCTGAAGCCTCAACCTTTCTCTTGAAGACTGGGATTGCTGCAATCCGAAGGCTAGAAAATGGTCAAAAGGTGAACTGTCTCACCACCAGGATTGAAAGTGAAACTCTGGGTGATATTTTAATAATGGCATTCAGTTAACAGGACACTAGATGAATTCACCATCCAAATGACTATGATGGCCCACTTTCCAGAGCCGCCAGCCAAATCAGAGGGCAGGCAGCTCAGTCACCTTAGCAGAGCAACCAATAGATGTGGCCACTGCTGAGGCTGCAGGACAAAGAAGGTGCCTCATGCTGGAAAGGCCTTGATGGCAAGTTATATATTTGTATTTACCATGTCAAAGCTAGCAGGCAGGCCCTAGCAATTGGCGCCTCTCCCAAGGTCTTCAACCACCATTTTACAAAACCTGTCAGTACGGAGTTGGCATCAGCCTGGCCACTGCCATCAGGGATGAATGAGGCTTGGCAGCTGCCCAGAAGCATTGCACATACATGTTTTTAGGAGAGGTATTGGTCTAATGGCAATATCAGTAGACTATTAATCCAGAAACACAACTCATGTCCTGGGGGCCTGCATTCCATTCCCACCACGGCAGATGGTGGAATTTGAATTCAATAAAAATATTTAGAATTCAGAATCAATTCTTGACTGTGAAACCATTGCCGATTGTCAGAAAAATGCATCTGGTATGCTAATATCCTTTAGGGAAGGAAATCTACCATCTTTACTTGGTGCGGTCTCCATGTCCCTCCAGACTCCACAACAATGTGGTTGACTTTCAACTGATCTCAGGCAACTAGGGATGGGCAATGAACGCTGGCCTGCCACCGATGCCCATGTCCCATGAATGTGACATGCCCCATGTCCCATACCTATTATATTCTTAAGTAATCTTCCCATATGCATATACACATTTTTTGTCTGAAGAAGTCTTAATCGGCATATGGATGCAGTCAATCACATTATGCATCTTAGGGGATCCTGCCATAGAGACCAAGTTAATACTTTCCTGGGCCTGATTGGCATTGTCTGTTTTGAACCTGAATTTTTCCACACATGCCCTCCATCATCTTTATGATATACTTAGGTGCAGCAGATTATAAGATCCTCTTCATTTCAGCAGCTGACCGTTGGGATGATCTTGGTGTAACAAAATTATGCTGCAGCAAGATTCTACAATTTGTTTTTCTCTTAAATAGCTGCAGTCTTACTGAGCTATTCTTTTACCAGCAAACATCTTCCTACAGCGAACCTTAGCTTTGCCTCTTGATAGTGCTGAGAACATGTCAGCTCAATAACTTCCCACTGTGTTCCTGTCTCCTCTTCGACTTAACCATTTCCAGAGACCACATGGATCGCTTGAACCCCCGGAAAAACATTATTACTCTGGGAAAGTAGCTGGTAATTGCCTCATTGACAAGTTCAATTGGTTTCCAACCACTGTCAGGTAAGGGCTGACAGCACAGAAGCACAGATTAAAACTCTTCCGAGAAAACCAGCAGAAGACAGGAGAAAATCGGGGAGCTAGCCCTATCTTTTCCTTGTGATTTTCCCAGACTGCAACCACCCACCCTCTGCTACATGCATCTGTCACCTGCCCTGCCCCCACCAACACCCTTTCCCCCAACCTCCCCCTCACAACCCACTTCCATAGACTTGAGAAACCAAGTTTTGCCATTCCATTCCCACAAACCCACTTCCATAGGCCTGGGAACATCACATCCTGCATCACCGATGCCCCGCTCCACCAACCCCCACCCCCTCCCCCACAAACCCTGCCTCCCCTCCAAAAATGAACTTCCATGGGCCGAGGAAAATCAAACTCCAGCTGCCTCTGTACCATGTTACAAAATTATTAGTGACACATATTTAGGGGATCCCAGCCATTACTGTGTATTTTAAAACAAAAATATTTTTTCCAGTGGTTCTTTTGATGTTGCTGGTTGCTGAAGTTTATTCGAGTAAATGAAATCCTTGATCTGTTCAGGAGGCTGATTCTTTTCCAGCCCAGAGGCAAACAGTTGGGAGACAGGATAGGTGAGAATATTGGCGCAAAAGATGGCAGGATTTTCTAAAGGGCAGGAAGAACTAGCATTCACACATAGTGGGAAGGTACTTACGTCTCTTTAACCATTCAATTTTATCAGGGCATTCTGACTTTTCAAGAGGTACATAGGGACCACAGGGTTTCAGAGCATCAACAGCTAAAAGAGGTAAATGAGGTACTGGGAGGTTAGTGCTGGCTCCAGATGACAGCTATTGTGAACCCTGGTGTGGTTTGGAAAAGTGTGGGTATGAAGGAGAAGGGGAATGTGAATTTTTTAGGAAGAGCCAATAGGATTCAATAAGTAGCATTCAGAATCAAAACTGCACACGCTATTTAAACTTGGATTCCTCTATCTTTCTACACTCCCTCTGCTGGTATATATATGGTATATGTATGATAAATTTATGTGAACAAAATGCACAATGCCATTTTGATACATTACATGAAAAAGTTATCAATGCTGTTGGATAATACTGCTGGAATTTTATCTTGGAGTTGACACTTGTGCGGGCAAAACAAAAATGGTAAGAGGCTCTGTAAACTGACCGAGCCTCACTCATTCAGGTTTCAATTCCCCAACGAAAAGGAGCATCAGAGAGGGAGAGTGTTACCATCTCAGACAATGGGTCAGTAGCAACTAGAGGGGCTGAAGGAGCACCAGCTACAAAGGAGGGAGGAAAGGGGAAAATGAAGGTGAAAGATGTAGGAGGGCATGCAACTGCCCTCTTATGTGCAGAAGATGCTGCTTTTAAAGAGGGGATACCATCCAAGCCTCAACAACCTTCAGTTGGCAGAGCAGCAATATTGCCAAAGACTGCACTTCTTCATGGAGACCGTCATAAAGTTGAGTGCCATGATCGAGGATGATTAAGTCCCATGGAAGAGGTGGTCACTCAATGACTGTGTTGCTGATGACCAGTAAAGTATCACATCTCATTATTATTCTAGGAATCTATCAGAAATATGTGTGGGATCTCCCAGTCTACGGCTTATTATTGTACCAAGATACCACCAACGCCATCTTCAAGGAGGCCAGGTTGAGAGGGCTGCACAATCTCGCATGACAATAAGCATATTGTAATGCATGATGGCTCCATTCACAATGAAAATATGGGGAAGATGGCAAGCAAATGTAGCATGCAGTAGAACACCATGTACCACAGGTAAGATACTACCAGATCTGTGCAAGTGTTGTGTATGTTCTTAAAACAGCATTGTAGAAGTGGGTCACCTGACTTTAGGAACCAATGGGAAATGAGAGTAAGTAATCATCTCAAAGAGTGGAATCCTCTTTTGGGGAGAATCAACCAACAACCATGTAGTTAACATCATAAAGACTGGAGTATGACTCCAAAGCAATAGAGAACTACAATTCCTATATCTAGTTTTGTTTTTCTTTATCAGTAAGTATCTTTTATTTCCAACAAAGCCTGAAATCTCTAAATGATACCAGAAGTGCCACAAAATAAGAGCAAGGGAAACCAGTTCAGATTAACACAGGCACAGTTAACCCTAGCCTTGGTGACTGTTTTATGTAATTCAATAAAGATTCAGCCCTGCAGCCTTGTTGCTGCCTCCTTCATAGATTTTGCCAGTTATCTACACCCAGTAAAGCATTACACTGTGGCATGAAGAATGTTTTGAACTTATGTGATGTGGCCCCAAGCAATGCAGGCTTGGATGGAGCAAAGGTGCGCCTGAAGTTTTTATGGCCCATGAGATATGGAAGGAAATCTCATCCCTTGCCACATAAAGTAAGAACCAGCTGAAGGCCATTCAGCCTTTTGAACCCACTTTACCATTGAACAAAATCATATTTTATTTCAACACTACCTTCTTCATTATCTCCATGTCCCTTGATGTCTGTTTTTTTTTAATATGTGGGTATTTATTGATCTCAATCTTGAATGTATTCAATGATTGAGTCAATGCAGCCCTCTGGGGCAGAGACTTATATGTTCCAGTTCCTCTGAGGGTCACCACCCTCTGAGTAAAGAAATTCTTCTTTATCTTAGTCCTAAATGGCATAACCCTTACTCTGAGACTGTGTTTCAGGAGTCTCAACTCACCCTATCCAGGGGAAATCTTAAATCATTTATTTGTGTTTCTAGATATGTTCCCACTTCACCTTCAGCTGTGGAGGCAGGTTACTGACTTTGTTGTCCTCTGACTGTCTGAGGCCACGAGGACCCTAGAAACCTATATATGTACAGGACCCTCCTACTTATGAACAAATTAGCAATTAGGAATAGGAGTAGGCCACCCGTCCTCTCAAATCTGTTTGCCATTAACAAAAATTGTGGCTGATCTGATTGTTGCTTACTTTCTATTTTCTTTCCTACCCCCATACCATTTTGACCCCTTTGTCAATCAAGAATTTATCTAACTCTGTCTAAAAAATATTCAACGATTCTGACTCGATTGCTCTCTGGCGAAGAGAATTCCACAGAATAAGAAGCATTTGGGAGAGAAAAATTTCTCCTCATCTCCACTTCAAATGAGGAAGCCCTAATTTTGAAACCGAGTCCCTTCGTTCTAGTTTCTCTCACAAAGGGAAACATCCTTCCAATATCGATCCTGTCAAGTCTGCTATATAACTCAATAAGTATTTCTTATTTTTCACAACTCTGATGGACACAGGCCCAATCTATCTAACATTCCCTCATAAAATAACATCTCCCCTCACCATCCCAGGAATTAGTCAATTGAATCTGTTGTGCTTCTAATGCAATTATATTGTAGATCAAAACTGTACACAACATCCCAGATATTATCTCATCAGTGCCTCATAGAACTATAACAAAACATTTCTACTTTTATAATCCATTGTCCTCCCTAATCACTTGCTGTACAAGTACCTCTTCCATCATCATGGCTCTGTGGGACACTGGTGTCTCTGGCAGACTGTGGCTGATGGTGGAGAGGAGCCGTGAAACGAATCTGATCTTCTGGAATCCTAAAGTGCAGAAAGAGGCCATTTGGCCCATTGAGTCTGCACTAACCACAATCCCACCCAGGCCATACCCCCATATCCCTATATTTTTACCCACTAAGCCCTCTAACTTACGCATCTCAGGACACTAAGGGACAATTTTACTATGGCCAATCAACCTAACCAACACATCTTTGTACTGTGGGAGGAAACCGGAGCACCAGGAGGAAACCCACGCAGACATGGGGAGAACATGCAAACTCCACACAGACAGTGACTCAAGCCAGGAATCTGCTGTGAAGCAGCAGTGCTAACCGTTGTGCTACCGTGCTGCCCATATCTTCTATACTTTCAAGATCACCTATACTCCCCTGCTCACTGGAGGTGTCTAGGAATCTGGTAATTTGTATATGGACATTACTACACATCTGATTTTGCTACCTACTCTGTCTCCCCCATACCCCCATCTCTCGTCACACTCTCAGCCCGCACCTTCTCACTGAATCATTATTACACAAAACCCAAAGAGGTGATAATTATATAAGTATGCATACAGTGTCAACTGAATGATCTATTGTATTTGACTTGCCAACTTTCGATTGTTGAAACTGTGCTTGCATGTGCCAGAAATATGGTTTGGATAAACTATTCCAGGGTACGCTCATGGTTTGGATAGACTACTCCAGGGTACGCAAAGCTGCTGGAATCTTCACCAGATATTCCATACCTTTAGACTGTGGTTCCAGCATCAGCTACCTTGTTGAGGAATCTAAAGCCACAAGATTCATCAGAGATTCAACATTGGCCTCCTATTGGCCTCCTAAAGTACATGGCCTTGGCTTCATAGCCTCCATCAGTTGCTCCAGTACATGTGTGCTATACTCACCAGATTGTAATTCCAGACCTACTTATGAATGGATACCTACCAATATCGGAGTATCTGTAGCGGTGGGGGGTGCACGGGGAGTAATGTGACGGCAGTTGCTCTGAATTTCCCTCCTCCTGGCTGTCTGTCCCCAGTCTTTGGCACTATCTTCTCTTGCCTTTAACCTGTGTGATTAATTCAAGGGCTATGCACATTCCAATTCCTTCTGACTATTCAGTGTGGAGCTCCATGTGACTTGTGGATTAGATCAATGTTTGTCAGAATCTCTCTTGTGCCCATGCATGAGATCACTCACTCTCTAGTGTCTCTACTCCTGTCTGATCATCAGTGATGGAAGATGCCCATGTGACTGCTAAGGCCGTGGCCTCTTCTTTGGAAGTGTGGGCTGTGTTCTGCTGCAGGCATGCAGATGATCACAGATAATTGCCAAGCAAAGAAAAGACTGGGTCAATGCCTGAGAGCACAAATTAGATATCCATCTTGCTAACTCGATGATAGTGAAGGTCGAGACCCAATATCGGGTGCACCTCTGTCATATCTTCCAGGTTCAGAAATTAGTGTGTTCAAATTTAGGGCTTCATGTTTCAGTAAAAAAGCTCTGCTTTCATCCAGATTGCTCGCTGCAATCAACTTACCATTAATATCACAGAACCTAATTACTGTAGCCAAATTAGAATTACATTGAAACATTCAATGGTCAATATTAACTTTTAGATGATACTGTAATATAGCCTCATAATCTCATGCCATATGAAAGGTTATTTGGCATGATTTAATGGAACCTTGTCCCTTTTTATAGTGATGAGTGATATTGGTTTTGATTCAGCACAGATTGAAGTGCGTTTTCTATCAGTTGGTGCGGCAGACCATCTTATGTAGCTAATAGATCTGATACAGCCGTGATCTTTTATTTCCTTTCTTCCAAAGAGTCTGGTTTTATCTCACTGGATTCAGGCTCAGCTGTTTCTCTGAAAAATGGGACAACGTTATATCTGAGTTGAGACTGCAATCTAGCTTTCAAAAGATTGTTCAGAAATGACCTCCTGAAGTCACTTCAATTGTTTGTTGAAGCGATTAAATATCTTACCTGTTGAAAAGAGGATAAAATTTGCCTTTATTGGCAATACAAAATGGCAGTCCCTTTGACATGCTACCTAAGTTTCTTTCTTTATGCTGTTACTGAACTTGAATTTTGTGCGCAGGTGGTAGCTGGTCACCTCATTTCACAATCCACATCGTAAGCCCTCAAGAAGGTATTTTATACTCAATCAAATCAATGTTCTGCTGGTTCTGCTCTCTACCGTTAAACATGGAAGGTGTCTCCAGACATTCACAATTTGTGAATATTAAAGCACAATAAGGCAGCTCTCAATTTCCTCTTTTCTTGGACAAGCCCTCCCCAGTGCTAGATTTAGTCATTTAAAATTGACCTTTAAAGCCAGGAAGGTTATTTGCGGTTAATGATGAGATTTAACAAAAAGGTCTGCTTACTCTTACCCTCTGTCATTCAAATCTGAGCCCCAAGAATTGCCTTCAGGGCCCTTCTAACAGGATTAAAGGCAAAATTCCCTGTAATTGATAGATAATCAGATGGCACCAGGTCTTCGGCGAAAAGCAATAGCGGTCTGAGTGGGTTGTACAATTTCACTTCTGATGGCATGTCATCATGTAGTTAGTTACATGAGCACTGAGGCCTACAGATTTATTAAAGTGCAGCAAGTCAGTGAACATTACTCATGATATCATTCAGGTAATTATCAAAGTTTCAAATAGCAAACAGAATGCTTTCACTTCTGATATTCGGAAATAAGGAAGAACTTCAAGGGTGACTCTTCAATATTCAAAATTCAGCCTAGTTGAACAGACCTTTGTCATTAGCAGGTATAGACTGTAGATACACGAAGATGCACAGAACATGCAATAGGCTACTGGAAGTTTCACTTCATATGTTCCATATCTTACATTACAACAGAGATATCAATGATAAAGTTCTTCATTGGCCTTTTCAGAAATCCTAAGGTCACAAATATTGCTATATAAATGCAATTCTTCTGTTTTCCTTTATCATCAGATCAAGCAGCACCTTATAATCTCTGAATTTCTATGCTCAAGTCAGAGTCTAACTTTATCAGCACAGCTGCTCTCCAACTTTTGAATGGACCAATCTCATATTAAATTGATATTTCTCTACACCCTAGCAATGATTGTTACACTACATAGTACACTACATCTTATCCTTCTCCCCTATGTATTCTATGAACAGTATGCTTTGTCTGTATAGCACATAAGGAACATTATTTCTCACTCTATACCAATGCATGTGATGATAATAAATCAAATCAAATCAACTTACTCCCAACTTTCCAATATGAGCAGACTCATATCTATGAACATTTGTGAACGGTTATCCACCAATGTTAGAGTTTGGTATCAGAGCTGGTGGAGAGTGCCAGATGCCATCCCTGTCACCCAAGTACGATCTCCCCTGCTGGTCAGGTGCCACTTTCTGCCTGCTTTAGAACAAAGAACAAAGAACAAAACAGTACGGGAAACAGGCCCTTCAGTCCAACGAGCCCACGCCGCCACCCCGATGTTCCCATCTCTACCCACGATCCCTGTCCATGTTTATAGATCTATGGATTAAAAACCAAATTTGAGACAATTTAGGGAGAATGTGTTTTGCCAATTAGCCTACAAGCACATCTTTGGGATGTGGGAGGAAACCGGAGCTCCCGGAGAAAACCCACACAAGCACGAGGAGAATGCGCAAACTCCCACAGACACAGGCCCAAATCCATGTATCTGCACAGCACAGCGATAGTCACTGAGCTGTCGTGTTGCCCATCAAATGGTCCAGGTCAAGCGTACACTAGCGATGTGAAGCACTAAGATACTCTCGAAAAAAATCCAAGAGCAGCCATCTCACGACCCATCGCGTGTATGCCCCTCGTTAGAAAACAAGGTGGACCAAAGCACCTGTAGGATAAAAACAAGTACATCAATATCATCATCTATTTACACACTTCCCAGGGACTCCCAAGGCTTATGATCCCTATTTTAAATCAGTTTCCTATACCTCTCCATTCCCATTCTGTTCATGTGCCCACCTAAGTATTTCTTAAATAACTCCAGAGTACCTGCCTCCACCACTTTACTTGGCAGTGCATTCCATACTCCCACCACCCTCTGTGTGAAAAAACTCCCTCTAGCATCCAAATTATACCTTACCCCCCTCACCCTAAGCCCATGACCCCTCGTGCTATTTGAGTCCATCCTAGGAAAAAGCTTAACCATGTTTACTCTATCTATCCCCTTCATAATCTTGTACACCTCTATTAGATCTCCTCTAAGTCTACATCTTTCTAAGGAAAACAGTCCCAATTTGCCTAATCTCTCCTCGTAACTCAGACCTTCCATACCAGGCAGCATCCCGGTAAACCTCCTCTGCACTCTCTCCAGAGTCTCCACGTCCTTCCGGTAGTAAGGCGACCAGAACGGGACGCAGTATTCCAAATGAGGTCTAACCAGCGTTTTATACAACTGCAACATTAAAGGCCAGCTCTTGTACTCTATACCCTTCCTATAAAGGCTAGCATACTATATGCTTTCTTCACAACCTTCTCCACTTGCTCTGCCACCTTCAGAGACTTGTTCACCTGCACCCCCAGGTCCCTCTGAATTTCTATATTCCTAATAGGTCTACCCTTTATCATATACCTCCCCCCTACATTCTTTCTCCCAAAATGCATCACCTCAAATTTATCAGGATTGAATTCCATCTGCCATCTGTCTGCCCAAGCTACCAGCCTATCTATGTCCTGCTGCATCGCCTGACAATGCTCCTCACTATCCGAAAGTCCAGCCATCTTTGTATCGTCTGCAAACTTGCTGATCACTCCACTTACTCCCTCTTCCAAGTCATTTATATATATTACAAATAGAAGAGGTCCCAGTACCGAGCCCTGCGGCACACCACTAGTGACCAACCTCCAGCTAGAGCAACACCCTTCCACTATTACTCTCTGTCTCCTATTACCAAGCCAGTTACTTATCCATCTAGCTACCTGTCCTTGTATCCCATTTGCCTTGACCTTCTCGACTAACCTCCCATGAGGGTCTTTGTCAAACGCTTTACTAAAATCCAAATAGACAACATCAACAGCTCGCCCTTCATCCACTGATTTTCTCACCTCCTCAAAAAATTCTACCAGATTTGTAAGGCACGATCTCCCCTTAACAAATCCATGCTGCATATCCCTAATCAGATTGTAACGCTCTAAGTGCCTATACATTCTATCTCTAAGAATCCCCTCCAACAGCTTCCCTACCACTGACGTCAAACTCACCGGCCTATAATTTCCAGGGTTATCCCTACTACCCTTTTTAAACAACGGTACAACATTAGATATTCTCCAGGTTTTAGATGGGCAGTTGTCTGGTGATTCGGGGACAAAACTCTATTTTCACCCAGAAACTATCTCCAGTTTTTTCCTTCTTCATTCAATCCTTTGGCCTTTAAAACGCATGCATTCTATTTATAGTATTATTTCCTCTGTTACCTTATCTTCTCTGTTCTGCTGTCTCCAGCTTGACAATATTGGTCTTTTACAAATTGGTTCTCCAATAAAAAATAATAATCACGGCTTTCTTATCTTATGTTCATGCCTCAGTCTCAGATTAGGCAAAATTATCTGTTTATTCATATTATCCTCATAGCACATTAGTTTAAGGATTTGAACCACATCCTCACTCAATCTTTTTTTTTGGGAAGGAAACAGTTCTATATGTTTTATGATATTTTGGAGGCAAGACAGCAAAACTTCCATGAGAATTGAATTGATGTCATGGGTAATTTTATGTTCACCTGAGAGATGTTCTTGATTTAAGATCTCACCAGCAAGCTAATGCAGCTTACTTTTCAATCAAAACCTTTATATAGGTGAAATGTTTAAGGCTAATATCTGAACATGAATAAATTTAGAGAATATAGCAGCAAAAATCTACGTTTTAAACATATTGGTTTGATATCAAGGCTGTGATTTTTAAAATTCACCAATGGGATGTGAGAATTGCTGGTTGGGCCAAGATTTATTACCCATCTTGAACTATCCTCTATTGCAGAGGCCACTTAAGAACCAACCAAATTGCTGTGGGTCTGGAGTCACAGGTAGGCTAGGCCAAATAAGGATGATATGCTTCCTTTCCTAAAGGGTATTAGTGAACCACGTGAGTTTTTGCAACAATTGACAATGGTTTCATGGTCATCAGTGGATTCTTAATTCCAGATATTCCTATTGAATTCAAATTCCACCATCTGTCAGAGTGGGATTTGAAGTCAGTTCCCCAGATCTTGCCAAGAGTATCTGAATTACTAGTCCAGTGTCAACACCACTATTCCACTGACTCCCCCAAGCACAAGCGTAGCTGTAAACTCAAGAAGTCATGAGCTAAGGACAATCTGGGGATGAATTAGCTTCTATTTATTCAAGGGAAAATGTCTACCAGTTAATGAAGAAAATGGTAGCCACAGTGAAATTTAAAAAAAATGCATTCTACACATTCTACACATTAGATTAGAGCAATAAACTTCACAGTTAGTTTTAAATCAAAAGAAGCCGGCAAATGGGATTAGATGGCCAGGTCTGGGCCTTTTTATGCGTTGGCGTAGACTCAGTGGGCTGAAGGGCATCTTCTGCTCTGTAGTTCTGTGAAAAAGATCTGTGAAAAGAACAATTGAGTGTTACGTTGTCGATCTTTTGCTCAAGTGTTATTTGTTTCATTCATTAATTGAGTCTTTATATATGGGTTTGTTTAATCTATTTAACCATTTAAATAATTTGCTATGTAATCTATGTATGTTTCATGCAAATTTAATTGTGCCTAGATGTCAGAAAGTTATGTATATATGCAAATATGTGTTGCTAATTATGAGTAAATACTGAAGATTCTCCACTAGTAGCCTGTGGAAAGTCTGGCACAGTGAGATTACCATGTTTAGTGTGGCTGAGCAATGCAGAGTTGCTGGAAGTTTTGAGTCTATGACGTTGATTTTGCAGCTCAATAATACAGTTCCTTTCTTCCCTAAGCCCTGCAGCACAGATATGTTAGCATTCAAAACAACCCTGAATTTCCCATATTGAAATTACCAAATATCTCAGTGATATTGATTGAATTCAAACAAGGTAGAAAATTAATTACTTGTAAATAAAAATAGAATACGTTCATCAGATAACTTAAGCTCTTTGGAAATGTTCCATGCATGCAAATAAACATCCTTAACTTATATTTGCATAGATCTTTTTGATTAGCAATAATTGGGAGAAATTATAAACCTGAATGAAAATCCCAAATTAAAATATTAAAAATGTGGATTTCTGGACAATTCTCTGAGGAGCTTCATAACCATGTAGTGTTACAAGGTGCTGTAAATGTGATAAAACGTAAAGGATATTGGAGCTGACATACAAGTTGATCCAAAGGAAATAAGTTTTTCTTTTCCATATAAAAAACATTTCCCCGGATTTTGTGATTTGTCCATGATGTGTACAATAAATTCTTTGATTCTTTCCATAACGGATGGAGTCAGACATTGTGAGTGTGCAAATTGAAAAATTGTGTCGTGACGCACTGGCCCTAGGATGGAGGGTGGCCAAACTTATTCAAGGAACCTGACAAGATTTTAACAACAAAGATTCGTCAACATAATGTAGGGTCACCTCTCTCTGTGTAACCAGACAACTAGGTAGCTCAGCTTGCTAATAATGAGAAGCTGTGCAAAAGACAAGAAATCTTCAGCTACACCCAATGATAGGAAGAGACCTCTTTGTGGGAGAAGGGAAAACCACATCAGGAGGGCTCAGGGCAGGAAAGGTTGGAGATTTGGATGATTGGTGGAAGATTTAGAAGGTTGGAGGTTTGGAGGTTGGGAGGTTTGGAAATGGGAGATTTGGAAGGTTGGAGGTTTGGTGGTTTGATGTTTGGAGGATTGGTGAGGTTTGAGGTTCAAAGGGTTGGGGATTTGGAGGGTTGGGAAGTTTGAAGATTTGAGAGATTAGAGATTTGGAGGGTTGGAGGTTGAAGGCAAAAGATTTGGAGAGTTGGAGGTTTGGAGATTGGATGTTTGGAGGTTGGAGATTTGGAGGATTGGTGGTTTGGAGGGCTGAGGGAGGTTGGCACTAGGGATATTTGATGGGAAGTGGATGATGGGGATGGCTGAGGATTCTCAATATAGGGAGAGTTGAGGAGACTAGTGAACAAGGGTACAACAGGGGAGCTGAGGGGAAGTTGGAGATTGGGAAGATTCATAAAATCACAGCAGTGCCGAAGGAAGCCGTTCAGCCTATTTATCTGTACTGAATCAGCAATCTGTAAACTGTCTGTGCTGATATATGTGCTTTTGGAGACCAGAACACATTATTCGCCTGACGAAGGCACAAACACCGAAAGCTAGCAGATTTACTATCAAATAAATTGGTTGGATTTAAAATTGGTGTTGCCAAACTCTTACTGAATCTCTGACAGAGCATCTTACCCAGGCAATTTCCCCCATTCTATCTGCATAACCCTCTAACCTACACCAAAGGATGGAAGCGCCCATCATGTTCTCACTCTTGGCTCCGGTGTGCAAATACATCAAAAGGTCTGATTTTACCAGGCGCGAAAATGTGGTAAAGTTGGGCGTGAGGCTATTAACGTGATCTGTGCCTGCGTCCACGCAGATGCTCACTTTATCGAAGCCTGAAAATGGCCTCAATCCAATTCAACCCTAAAATGGGTGCAACGGTGATTTAAATGCATTTAAATTGAATTAATGAACTGCCCGCCCAACTTTATCAGCATTTTGCTCTTTATCATTGCGTTCACATATCTAAATTTGGCATGAAATGGATCTGCTAGGCAAAGGTCTGTTTCGAGTGCTCCAGCTCCTAAACAGGTAAATTCAGAACTTCCAGCGGCTCTCTGACTCAGATTGGAGTTGGGGGGTTGGGCAAGATCTAAGCTTTCTCTGAATGGGGGAAGATGGGGGAGGCACAATCACTCTCTAGTGGTGGGAAGACAGGAAATTAATTCTATACCATCACATTTCTAATTCTGATCATTCTTGTTATCAATGCTACTTAGATTATATTTCACTTGCCATGAATGTTGTTTTTTTGCCCCTAGACCAGCAAGTTCAGAAGAAGTAGAAATTATCTGATTACCATTTCCCAAATTATCTTTTAAACTTGGAAATACAGCTCTTAGAATTTACTGCAAGTTGGCTATTGCTAAACACAATTCCAAAGGCTGTTGAATTAAGCAATGGTTATTTGTACACATGCCTACATGTTTCATTACACAACTTCAATTAAATCCTGGATATGTACCTCGGTGGATTTTCCAAGTAGAGGTAATAGAGAGAAGGGATTCCTCAGATAGAATGGTGCATGTGCATTTAATTAATGAAACTGTCAAAATACTGGGCTGTGACTGTGTGATATATACTGGGGGGGAGGCCAGAGGGATCGCTGGTGGGGAGGAGAAGGATGGTCCCCCTGCCACCGTGGCGGCAATCAGTCAGGGGGCTGGAAAGGGGGCAGAGGATTGTGATTGGTGTGGGGAGGGAGGCCTAATCATTGTCTGCTGAAGGCAAGAAGGGAGGAGTGAGGCCAGATCATTGTCCGGTGGTGCAGTAGGGAGGTCCGAGTTTTCTATGGGTAGGAGGAGGTGGAGGTGGCCCCAACAGCCATTGCCACACCCTCACAATATTACAGACTCCCTTATCACCCACCCCACCACCTCACCATGCAGACCAATCATGGCCCCTCCCCCTCCCCCTCCCCCCCAACTGATCTCAGAGAGTGGCAACAGAACCCCCTCCTCTCTCCTTGATCTTAGCTTTTTGTTGATCCAGGCAGAGTGGCAACAGACCACTCCCCCCCACCCCCCCAACCACTGATCTCAAGCAGAGAGCCATGAACGGTAGGCACCTACCTTCTCTCTAATTGGAGCGCCCAAATCGGACTTCTATAGAGCATGTCTGTTTCGTGCCATTCCCTCCCAACTGATCTCAGGCAGAGTGGCAGTGGATTCCCCCTTCCCCTCCCCCATCAGGCAGAGTGCATCAGAAGCCCCCTCCCTTCCTCTTCATTGATCTCATTCAAAGTGGCAGCGGACCCACCATCACCCCACCCCTCCATAACTGATCTCAAGCAGAGAGCCACGAGTGGTAGGCACCTACCTTCTCTCTAACTGGGTGATGCAGTCGGACTTCTATGGAGCATGTCTGTTTCGTGCCATTTTTGTATGGGCGAATGCGGTGGTAAAAGAGGAAGTGCTAGTAAAGTTGGCCTGCAGTCCACAAAGTCAACTTAAATGCATACAAATGCATTTAAATGGCTGCCACCCCTTTTTTTGGTGGATTCCCGATCATGGCCGTTTCCAGGCCTTGGTAAAGGGGGAATTGGTGTGGAAGTGGGCACAAGTTGGATTACTCACCTTATGCCCAACTTTACCAAGTTTTCACACCCGAAAATGGGCGCAATTTAATAGTAAACTCAGGCCCATTGTGATGGCTTCTCAATTTTGCAAATGTATATTGCATTAATCAATCCTTCCTCAAGTCTCATGGATTCCATTTATATTCAGTTTATTCAATATCCTGCGTTTGTTTAAAGGTCCAAAATATAATCCCCCTCCCTCCCCGCACAACCGCTCACCACCCACCATGAACTTTCATCTGGATTTTCAGCTGTTTAAATTCTCACACAATCTCACCACAGTGAGTAGCCTTTCTTTCCACATCTACAACACCAGGAAAGGCTGTGAGACTGACTGGTCAATACACCTGTCAGCCTTAAATCTCAGGCAAAGATTATTTGGGCTGAGGAGAAGCAGTCATAAAGGTTAGTGATTATCCTGCTGCTGTCAAACTGATGTCAGTTGGTTGTCGATAGAATGAGTAGCAGTAATGACTAACTCGCATTATTTTCATTTCTTCAATCCGTAGCTTGCAATGGCATTTACTTTATGAGAGTCAGTTCATGAAAAACATACAGTAGGATTTTCGATCCCTTCCTCCTGGTGTGTTTCTCACCAACAGGAGGCAGCCTGTTGTTGGTAGGTGGTGGGATTTTCTGGTCCCACTGCTGTCACTGAAATTTCCCATTGAATCCTTCAGCTATCGTTAAGAAACCTATGCGGGGATCACACTGGCGGGACCAGAGAATCCCACCACTGGCGATGATCGAAAAATCCCACCAATAGTTTCAAAATTTAAGGTCGATTGGCTTCCATGTTTCTTTGCAGAATGATGCTGTGTCCACATTTAAAGCTGAGTATTATTTCGTGCTCAGTTCCCACAATCTCATGTGTGAATCTGAACGAAGGAAATAAGGATCAAAGAAAAAACTTAGAAATATCTGTGAAATGGGTATGAGTGTGTGATGTCAGAGGTTAGTGTGTCAATTACAAAGGGGCAGAGGTTCATGGTGAGGGAGGAAAAGTTTAAGAGGGATGTGTGGGAGAAGCTTTTCATAAGAGAGTGGTAGATGCCTGGAACATTGCCAGAGGAAGGAGGCATATTGGCAACATTTAATAGGCATCTGGATGGGTACTTGAGTAGGGAGGGAATGGAAGGTTATGGACTGAGTAAGGGCAGGTTTTTTGTTCAGTTAAAATCAGGCATCGTGATCGACAAAAGTTTGGAGGACTTAAGAGCATGTTTCTATTCTTTTTATTCTTTTCCTTGTTCTTTGTGTGTACTTGTCACAATGGAGACATCTTCTTACACGTGACAGTCTCACATTGCTTCTGCCCAGCTGCTGAGCAATGTTTCGCATGATCCTTGTGTGAAAGAACAGCCCACAACACAAGTACTTTGCTGGACAGTTCTCTCATAGTCTTATGGTATCTAGAAAGGAGTAGCCTTTGTGAACTGGATTACGTCGAGGGCTGCCACACACTGAAAACGATACACTTGCAAATCTCCTCAGTTCTCAACAGGTTCTATGAAGGGAAAATGTTGCCATTGGCGCTGTGTCAATACTGACGGGGTCAAGTTTCACCCTAATGCAAAGGTAATTCAGGACAGAAACTTGACAGGGTTCGGACAATTATAGGTTTGTAACGAGTCAAAACATTGTTTTAGTGAAGCAGTCTCTGTGAGGGCAATGCAAACAAATGTCACAGCTTTTTTGCATGATGTATAATGAAAAATCACTGCAGTCGGTGCATCCTGATGTGTAAAGGGCAATTGTGGGGCAGTAGCATGATGATGTCTTAGCATTACAGATTGCTGGGAGCAAGCAATGGGACAACTGGAGCTCTCTAGATGCTGCTTCCTGTTGAGCCATCCAAGCACAGAATATTAAAAGATTATACCTTATTGAACTGCTGTCATACTGAAAAAGTGCTTTCCTATATAATTTAGATTTGAGTCACTGCCACACACACTGATTTGGTGAGAACATGGGTAAAAGCACTGAACTATGTGGATTTACTGAAGGATGTGCATTTAGAGAGTGCTAATCAGGTTTCACAGTGTCCACATATTATAAGGTTGTTATCCCTTCAAAGGATTATCCTACCATTTGGGTATACGGTGATTATTGATTATTCCATGATCAATATTCAAGCTGAGAATGAGGGTGCTGGCACATCCAATACATTAAAGGCTGAAGAAACAGCCAATTGTGAGGATTTGTCAGCATTTTTATCCACGTAGAATCTTCTAGCTATCAGGTTATCATGGTCATATCTGGTGTTCTGTACTTGTGCAATGACATCATCACTAGCTGCCCTGAATCTTTCCATCTTCAGCCTTTCTCTGTGTCATGACAATAAGGCATGAAAGAATCATCCTGGCTACTTTATGAAATTATGATTTTAAAATTTAATTGGCAAAGATTTTACACTGGCTGAATCCATGACTGGTATGACTCACAAAAATGATTTCTAGCCTTCAGATAGCCACATCAACCTCCCTATCTCCAAAGATGTGCAGCTAAGGTCGATTGGCCATGCTAAATCACCCCCGAGTGTCGGGGGGACTAACTAGGTCAATGCATAGAGTCATGGGCATACAGCCTGGGGGGATTATGATCGGTACAGACTCAATGGGTTGAATGGCTTCCTTCTGCACTATAGGATTCAATGATTCTATGTGCCAATACCCTCTGTAGATTACAGAAATCAAATTCCATGGAAATGCTTAAAGACCCTTTTCTGTTCCTGTGGTAAATCAATTAAATAGATCAGAATTCTAGCCCTCAATATACACTACACTTGAGTGGGAGCTCTTTCAAAAATCACCCTCAACTGAGTTTTAGGTAATGGCTTTACACAGATAATTATTTTGGGTCTGAGAAAAGTGAACACATTTCCCCCAAGGAAAACAACCATTAAGAGCTATCACCTTTACTGAGAAAACCTGTTAAATACTTCCCTGGTCAGGCTATAATTACCCAGATTTTATAAGGATCTCTCTTCAAAACTTGTATCTTTCTACTGTCAGAAAATACAGGGTAGATATATTCTTACACTGCATGCAGAAGAATATAAGAGATATTATACTTTACCAACTTAGTCACAAGTTTATTACACAACTATTTAACACGTAATACATTTTAAAGGTGATAAGTACATTGCAACTTTAATGACTATAAAGATAAAAACACAGTCTTAGCTCTAAGAATCCAATAAAAAATTAATAGTACAATTGCGCAGCTAATATAAATGTAAGAATACCCATCAATATTCAAAGTAATGTTCTACCTGAATCCCCAAGTGAATCAATTGTTGCGGCTTTGGATAGAAAAAAAATATCAGCATAACGATATCCAACTCCTCGACAACCGGAAAGACATTTACAATGTTGTCAATTTTCTGAAAGATAATTGAAAGCTATATCCTCCTAAACCAGATTACATAATCCTTTTGCAGCAATGGGTGTTGTCTCTTTGATTAACGCCTCCTCATAGATGTGTCCTTTTATTCACTCTGATTTTAGTTGTTAAAATCATGTTATTATCCAAGATGTGAGCCTATATATGGTCATATGTTTTTAAATATGTTCTTAATATCTTTCCTGTTTCCTTCTAATTGCTTCTTTATTTTACAGAAGTGATTTGAAACATTTTGTGGAGGAATAGATTTCATAGAAGCATTATAATAAAATCATAGAAACCCAAAAGTACAGAAAGAGGCCATTTGGCCCATCACAATCTCACCCAGGCCCCACCTCCATGTCCCTACATATTTTACTCAATAATCCCGCTAACCTACACATCTTAGGACATTAAGGGGCAATTTTAGCGTGGCCAATCAATCTAACCCACACATCTTTGGACTGTGGGAGGAAACCAGAGCATCCAGAGGAAACACTCACAGACACAAGGAGAATGTGCAAACTCTGCACAGACAATGACGAAGCCAGGAATCGAACCCAAGTCCCTGGAGCTGTGAAGCAGCAGTGCTAACCACTGTGCTAGCATGCCAATTTCTTAAAGGTTGTTTTTCTAATTTTCTAATTTGTTGAGGTGATCTCTAAAAATATTTCATGACTAGATAAGGAGAGACAATATCATCTTGAAAGATTTTATGATGGTAAGTTCCTTTGAAAATGATTTTAGAGCTATGTCTTATCTTTCCTTTGTGTGAAGAGAATTTGAAAGGCCCTGATGTTACTTTAGATGGGACTGGAGATATCTGTTTAACACCTGTTGAAACCAAAGCTATAAGACTTCTGGATAAAAATGGCAATACATGAATATATGTCCATTTTCTAGATTCTGAAGAGTAATATTATAAATATGTAAGAATTATGCCTAATTATGTATCTCCGTCATGGCATTGGCAAATGGAAACAAATCATCTGGGAAACAAAGGATCTTGAAATTTCTGGTAAACATCAACAGATGAAACATTGATATTCTCTAGAATCTAAATCAGGAAAATACATCCAAATCAAATAGAGGCAATGGGAGTTACATCACATGCACCTCCCCTTCCCTTCCCTCCTCACACCTTGCAACCAGCTGCTAGAACCTGTAATGTTGCCTTGTAAAGTTAAATGAGACAGTTTTCTGTCTTCCACCAACAAAACAATAGCAGAATAGTGATTTGTCCAGAGTTAAGTTGTCTGGCTCTCATCTATAGCCCTTCTATTCCAATGTCTGAATTTCTATACAGGTGGCACGGTGGCACAATAGTTAGCACTGCTGCCTCATAGTGCCAGAGACCTGGGTTCAATTCCCATCTTGTTCATTGTCTGTGTGGAGTTTGCATATTCTCCCTGTGTCTGCATGGGCTTCTTCTGGGTGTTCTGGTTTCCTCCATAATGCAAAGCTATGCAGGTTAGGTGGACTGGCCGTGCTAAATTGATCCTTAGTGTCAAGAGGACTAGCTAGGAAAAATACATGGGGTTATGGGGATAGGGTTTGGGTGAGATTATGATTGGTGCAGACTTGATTGGCTGAATAGCCTCCCTCTGCACTGTAAGATTTTATGATTCAATGCCTATTATAAAGTTGATTCATTCTTCTCCCATTGTGGAAGTTAGTGCTACTGAAAAAGTGGATTGCCCCCACATCAGCTTCAATCTGCTAATCTTTCTGAAGGGATACATTATTGGCCCTTTGATTCTAGGGTTTGGACTCACGTGAAACAATGATTCTTATTTTGCTTCTGGTCTTTGCATTTTTCTTCCCCTTATCCCTTTTGTGTGAATGCAAAAAGGAGAAGATTTGTGAGTCCTGCATTCAGAATGTATATAAGATAAACTAACCCTCTGAGTTTACCCTACCTTGAGTTTGTTGAGTGATTATTAATAGAGGATTGGATCACTCCAAAAATGAAGGTTTGTAGAAAATACACCACTACATATGAAAGGGAAAGTTAAAAAAAACAACTTGCTGCTTATGGACGGGTAGTGAGAGGATAAATCAGGGCTGTTTGAAATTAGCTTTTCCTCTGTCTCCCTTTCCCCCAGCACCTTCAATACTCTACTCATCTAGTTCCTCAACACATGCCCCAGTGCAAGACTGCGCAGAACAGAGCAAATTATTTCTGTGTTGATTATTGGAGAGCTCTCTGATTGATCAAAACTTCAGATACAAATCTTCAGGGGGCCAATAATTTGCTACATTAAGGTTCTTGTGACATATGTGCTGCATTGATTCACCCCTAAGCTGCTCAATGTAGATGACAAATGGATGTCATTACCATGACTTCTGGGGATACCCCTTGTTGCTGAAGTGCCTGCACTTTAAGTGCTGAGGTCAGTCAAAGTTCTGTCATACCTGTGAGTCAACATGTAAAAATGAAGAGAGTTCCCTGGGTACCTAGCACACACAAGCAAGATCTGCGTTCTGTGATCACAAATCAGCTAGACATTCAGAGAGTGAAATCCTTTCTGACTGCCAGATTGCTCTCAAGGCTACATATGTGCAGTCATTGGCATTTGACTTGCGAGAAATCAGAGATTGAATCAAATCTTACAGATCTGGCAGGCTGGCTTGCGAGATCCCTGTGGAACTGGACATGATGACAAACTTTATCAAAAAGGGCATCTGTCACCTCCTAAATGCTTTTGAGTGTCAATGACTGGAGGTACATAAAAGTCACCAGTGGAGCCCTGAAAGGGCTAGTTGTCAAAAAGGTTCAGGCAGTGATTCCCTTCAAACTAGCATCGAATGCCCTTCAAGTCCTTGTGGCATGGACTCTTCACAGAGAAGGTGTCAAATATGAGCTACCGTGTCTCTAGACAAGCAAAGACACCTCTGACACTGTCTCCATGTATAAAGTGCATCCTCCAGATATACTTAGTCGTGCCACACACCTTTGAGGATTTTACCACTCCTCAAGAGCATCTGGGGCTTCCTGCAATCCTATTGCCTCTTGCTGCTTAGGCCAAAGCTTTTCCTGGAGCTGTGCTAACCAGTAATAGGCCCTTCTTTTTTCATTTGAATCAACAAGTTGTGCCTACAGTCAGCATTCCGCATTTCTCCTCATATCAAAATATTTTAAAGTGCAGTAGTTGTGAAGTGTGCAAAACGTGGCAGCCATTTTGCTCACAGCAAAGTTCCACACAGAAGGAGGAATCTTCCACTCCCACCAGCACTGTGGTTAACACTGCTTTAACACTGCTGCCTCACAGTGCCAGGGACCTGGGTTCGATTCCTGGCTGGGGTCACTGAGCGAATAGAATTGACACATCATTGTAAATAAACCTAGGGGGTAAACATGACATTCTTAGGAGACCCCAGAATAACATTCTGGAAATCCATGGGCGCTTGAGCATCGCCCTAAGGCAAAACTGCGCAAACAATGAGGATCTTGATTAGGGTGAAGAGACCGTATGCTGTAACCCTCAGTCAGGCTATTTTTAGCTCACTTTCAGTAACCGAAGCACTAGTAACACATTTGTGAGATGCTAGTGAATGCAAATGGGGATCCTGATATTACTTAATGGGAAACTTTCACAGCCTTTGAAGTCAGGAGAACAAATTTGCAAACTGATTTTCCATTGGTGGGTAAATGATTCATTCATGCCAAATATGGTGTCCCTGCACATTATGATTCCCACTGCTTTTTATTATTTATTTATTCATGTCATACGTAGGCTTACTTTTTAACACTGCGATGAACTTACTGTGAAAATCTCCCAGTTGCCATGCTCCAGTGACTGTTCAGGTACACTAAGGGAGAACTTAGCACAGCCAATGCACCTCACCAGCACGTCTTTCGGACTGTGGGAGGAAACCAGAGCATCCAGACAAAACCCACCCATGGGAAGAACATGCAAACTCCACACAATGACCCAAGCTGGGAATCAAACCCAGGTCTGTGGTGCAGTGAGGCAGCAGTGCTAACCATTGTGCCACTGTGTGCTAGCAGGAGTGGAAGATTCCTCTCTTTGTGTGGAATGTTGCTATGCACAAAATGGATGCCACGCATCACAACTGCTGCACTTTAAAATATTTAAATATATGTGAAGACCTTTGAGATATTGCTGAGGGTATGCTAAAGCACTATATAAACACAATTTCTCTTTACACTATATACATAAATGCAAGTGAGATTTCAAAATGTAATTAGGAGACCTTCTGATGCTTTCTGCTTTCTGATTTCACACTTGTTAAATCTGTTCTCTTTGGCTAATGTTTCATTTCAATGTTTTTTCAGACAGATTTATTTTTCACTTTCTATCCTCTCTTTTAATTGTCGCATTTAAGAATTAAAAGGGCTCTTTGAGGAGAGCTACCATTAAACATAGTATTGATTACAAACCAGCTCAGAGATATTTTGTATTTGCACAGAGCTGTATGTGAGGCAATGTTAACGGTCTGCGTCTATCTAAATTTACCTGTTGAGATTTATTTTGCAAACAAAAACGTAATAAAATTTCCTGTTGAAAACAAAATTGTTTTGAACACCAGAAACTGCCTCTTTAGAATTGATTAACGTAGGAATTGCTAGGCCTTTAATTTTAGCGAGTTACTTGGTTATACAGCACAAAGTCTTCAGAGCCATTCATAGCCAATAGCAAAGTCACATATAAAAGATTTGATGCCAGAATCCAAATGAAAAGATTACTTATGTTAAACTGAAAAGCACATTAAAATGCAACTAACAGTACTCATAGGCTCAGATGTCTGATTCACTCCAGTTATCAGGCCTTGCTTCACTGCTGATGTAGTGCAATCCACAGATCCAAATCCTTGACCTATACTGAGATCAGCATCTATTTTTATTAAGGAGCAAATTTCTTCATTTTGATACAAAACTTCACTGCTTAATTTTTAGCTAAAAGGTAACTGTGATCTAACATGGAAAGACAAAACAAAAAAACAAGATGCACTGTGAAATGATACATTGTTTTGTGTACTACCCACTTGGCAATTTGAAGAATATTTACTCTTCAGCCTGTGTGTTTTGCTGGCCCAGCTTTTTACTTTGCAGAAGGCTTTGCTCTTCTTAACATATTGACTATCCTGCCAAGTACTGCTGACGTTCGAAGATCTGACTTTGGGAAAAGAGGGCTGCCATCACCCAGGTCCAGTTGGGGACCAAGTTGTGATAGATGAGTTCACATTCAACAGCTTTCAGCCTTAAGACCAACATATTCCACATTTCTGCTCCTCATACCTACAGCACATTGATAAATGAAGCAGCACTTAAGAACTGGGCTCATTCTCATCTGCCATTTGGACATATATTCATTCTCCATGTTTCTCCATTTTTGTTTTAAACCTGCCCCCCCATTCTTGGGTCCTTCAGCTATTTGTCTTAACTTGTGTTCTGAGATCCTCACTCTGTACTTGTCATTTTTGCAGTTTATTTCTTTGAGCTTCTGTTTTTGCTATTTCATTTCTACTTCCAGTTATATTTCTTACACATTTAAAAACACATGTTTGAATTTTATGTGCTTACTGTTTCAGGAAGATATATTCTTCATGCTATTCCTTCACTTAGTGCATGAATCCTAAAATCTCTCCACAGGAGACACAGTGGTGCTAGCCTGAAGGAGGCTAGTGGATTGGAGATGCAGGGATTTGGTGTCACATCTGTTCTGCTGGCAGCAGTTTGGGTGCTTCAGGAATATTTTAAAAATAATCCATTTTTTTCTAACTTAAAGTGAGACTACCAAGTCAAGCAAACCATTATCATTTGCGTAAAAAGGGGGAATTTCTGAAACTCTGCTTGAATTCTCTCAGCCCCAATTTCTACTTGAAGAATAAATATTCATCTTTCTTAATGATTAGTTCTCTTCAAGACAGTGTGCGTTCTGCTAGTTTTGTCTTCCAGGTGTTAAATTGATTTGTTTTTAAATTGACAGATTTTTTGCAAATGTGGCATCAAGCATGAAGCAGAACCCAATTGTTGTCAATTTTGTAAGTCACCTGTTGGAATTGCAATTTCTCCAGTTAACTGACTTTGGCTTGCTGTCAATATTGGGAACCTTTTTATCTTATTTAATGAACTGACCTACAATTGATTTTTATAAGTATTATTAATGTATCATAATTTACTTGAGCATTTCCAAAATTAATCTCTGCAGTTTTTATTGGCATGAATGCATTCATCAAGAGAGAAATATGCATTAATGATTTGCATTACAGAGCAATCACACTATACTCAGAATAAAAATCTTACTGCAACAGCAATGGCTGAATCGAGATTTAGAAATAATATCGTACACGACAAAGATTTGCTAAACATCCTAAATGGTAGTCTGTATTTTTCACAAATCAAATTGTAAGCAACATTAGGAATATTATCCATGTTTAAACCTCTTGCTGAGTGTCCTTAAGGTCTCTCAGAAGACTTTTGTGAAATATGTTTATTCATAGCTGACCTTTTTAAAATAATTCTTATACCACTTCTACAGCAACAATGCCAGAATGCTGAATACTTCTCCGTTCCTTCATTATCCAGTCTTGGCACTTGCTTATCTGCTTTAGATGCAGAACATGAATTTAATAGCTCTTCCTCACTTTACACTCCCTCCCACTGAATGTCCTTTGTTACTTGATCTCTGAGGATAGTTCTGCTTAATACACATAGCAACTGTATGTTCTCTTAGTTGCAATGAGAATACTCTACAGTTTCTTCAGCTAAGTCAGGCAGAGACTTATCCAGTGAGTGTTGGTAGCAATGCTAATGCCATAAGCCATTCAACAAGCAAACACCAGGAAGATAAACTGGCACCTGAAATATTAGTTTCAATTATTTTCACATGTAAAATCTAACTGTTCAGAATTGCTTACGTTAATTTGTTGCTCAGCTGTGCCTTGAATCATAAAAATATTGTTACAGTCAGGAAGATGCCTGAGGGGCCATTTTTTATGGTATCGGTATTTGTGAGGGAGCCACAAATATATCAAAGATCACGATATGTTTCGTTTTCACAGCGCGCACTGAGTTTAACAGATTGCCAATACTGTGCTACTATGTCTATCCAAAATATAATGAACACAATTACCTGGAACCAGATTAGATATGAGCTGAAGGTGAAATGCTTAATTATAAGAAACAGTTCAAAAAAACCTCTCCCAATTTCTGCAATTGAAAGCTTTGTGCATTCATGTATTTTCTCTCTTTGGGAGTCAAGTTCATTCAGATCAGCTTCACTTTAACCACTCCCGGTACTCCATAGTCACTAAGTAAGTGTGCAATTACCGTAACTCCCCTCAAACAGATTTTCAGTTACTTTGCACCACTGTCATTGACTCCTGATATACAATCGGTAGCAATGTTAAAGATCAAGAACATATTAAAAATCTTCTGCCCACGCATCATCATTTTTTCTACTATGAAATTTGCTGTCCATTGTCACAATGAAAACTGCCTACATAAGCTTGTCACATTGTAATTACATGCCACTACCAGTAAACGTGCCGTATGAATTTACAATGGAAACATAAAAATAAAGGTCGAATGAGTGATTTTCAAATTAGGATTGAATTGCATTAGCAAAGAATCATGGAAGAAACTTGGTATGGATATCGTAAACAAGGAGTCCATTCGATCTGTCATATCTGTGCCAGCAACCTGCACCTAATCCTGTCTGCCCCCCATAGCTTAGCAATTTGTTTCTCTTCAGATAATTATCCAAATTTCCTTTGAAAGCCCGAAATGAGTCTGCCTCCACTACATTGTCAGCCAGTGCATTTGAGATCCTAAAGCAATGCATAAAGAGGATTTCTCTTTATGTGCGTTCCTTCTGTTGGCAATCAACTTAAACCAGCCTCTTCTGTTTTTTGATCCTTCTCTGGCAGGAACAAGTTATCTCTATCAATTCTGTCCAGAATTTTCAACACCTCTATCAAGGAGAACAGTTACAATTCTGCCTTACAACTTTGCCAATGTATCCATATAACTGCAGTTCCTCATTAATGGAACCATTTTTGTGATATTATTTCTATACTCTCTGTTATGCTTTTATCCTAAAATGTGATGTGCAGAGCAAGACAAGTTACTCTAGTTGAGGTGGAACTGGTGTTTTATGTAAGTTTAGATAACTTCTTTTTTTAATATGTTTTGTCCCTGTTTATGAAGCCGTGGATCCTTCTTCTTTTAGCTGCTTTCTTAGCCTGCCCTACCATGTTCAATGTTATGTACACATATAGCCCCATTTCCCTCTACTTTTCAGTTCCTGCACCCCCATTCCCACTTTAGAATTGTTATCTTCAGTTTGGATTGTGTCTCCTGTACTTCCTGCCAAAAAATTATCTCTTCACACTTTTTTGCACTAAATTATATTTGTCACTTGTCCACTCATCCACCAGCTGATCTAGGTCCTTTTGAAGTTTAATATTATCCCCTCACAGTTGATAAAAGCTAGGCTAAGGAATTAGACTATGAACTTTCCTCACTCTGAAAAACAACTGTTCACAACTATTCCCTATGTTGTGCCAAACAACTAATATTGTAACCATGTTACTGTTCCTTTTCTTCCAGGTGCTGTAACATTTCCCAAAAGCCAATTATGTGACACTTTATCAAGTACCTTTTCAAAGTCCATGTACACCACATTAACAACATTACTCACTTCCCTCTCCATTATCTCATCAAAAAACTGAAGCAAGTTAGTTAAATACGATTTGCCCTTAACAAATCCATGCTGGCTTTCCTTAAGTAATTGTATTTGCTGAAGTAACTGTTAATTTTGTCATTAATTATAATTTCTAAAGGATGACAGGCCTATAGTTGCTCGCATTTTACTTACATCCTTTTTTGAACAAGATATTTGCAATCCTCCAATCTAATTGCACCACCCGTGTGTTTAAACAAGTAGAAAAAATTGTGGCCAGTCCCTTCACAATTCCCATCCTTATCTTCCTTAATATCCAAGGATACATCTCATCCAATTCAGTAGCTTTACCAACTTTATTTAGAGTCAGCCTACTTAATATGTCCTCTTTAACAACTTTTAGCACATCAAGCATCTCAAATTCTTTTCTTCCATGACAGATTGGACAGCATCTTCTTTTTTGGAAAGATGGATGCAAAGTATTGATTTATTACCTCATCAGTATGCCCCATGTTTTAATGCAAGAATCCTATTTCAGGTCATTAAATGCCCTCACTGCTTTTAACAATTGTTTACTCTATATAACTGTAGAAGATTTTTGGATTCCTTTTCATGTTAACTGCCAGAATCTTCTTATACACTTTCTATGCTTCTTTTATTTCTTTTGTCACTATGCCTCTGAATATTCTATATTGAAATCAGTTCTCAAAAATACCTGATTATTTTTCTGTTGCATGAGGTGTTTCAACTACTCTGCATCCCACTTTGTTTTGCCTGAAGACTTCACATGGTCTTGAATTTTCATATGGAATATCTTTAGTATAGATATCTAAGTATCTAACTTATCAGCCTCCACCTTGTTAGTGATTCAATGATTTAGCCTCTCTCCATGCATGTAGACTGAATCACATATTATACATCTTTCCAATTTCATCCCTTTAAATCAATATTTCCTGGCACGCAAAGTTTAAATTACCCTCAGTGTGCATACAGTACACAGCAGTTGTCTGACATTACTATAGAAAGATAGGATTTAAAGTATAAAGTGCCTGTATGAGTAAATGTAAAATCAATGGCCAAAACAATGCATGGGTTCCCAATCAGACAAGTGCTTCATACCATAATTCACAATAGCCACTCTCATTGCAAGACTATACATAGTGTCATTGAGTCACACAGAACCATAACAGGTCTACTGACCTGCCATGTCGATGTTAACCTTTAAATGCCAATTTATACTCATCTCATTTACCAGCATTTGGTCCATAGCCTGTTATGCTGTGGCAATTTTTTAAGTATGTTTCTTAAATGTTGCAAGAGTACCTGCCTGCACCATCCTCTCCAGCAGCGCATTTCATATTTCTACCATTCTGTGTTGAAAAATTCTTTTCTCAGATCTCCTCTAAGTCATTTACTGCTCATCTCAAACCTTTGCCCTTTAGTAAGAAAAGATTCTTACAATCGACTCCATCTAAGCCTTTCATAATTTTGTGTATCTCTATCAGAGCCCCCTCTCAGCCTCCTCCACTCCAAGGAAATAAACCTATCTATCCAGTCTTTCCTCATAGCTGATGCTTTCCACCTCAGGCAACATCCTCATGAATCTCTTCTGCACTCTTTCCAGTGCAATCCTGTCCTTCTGATAACGTGACGACCAAACTGCATATAATATTCCACCTGTCTCCCAACAAATGTTCTATAAAGGTCATAAAATCCTTACAGTGCAGAAGAAGGCCATTCAGCTCATTGAGCCTTCATTGACAACAATCCTACCAAGCCCTGCCCCATAACCTCATGTATTTACCCTGCTAATCGCCCTAAAACTAAGCAGCAATTTAGCATGGCTAATCAACTTAACCCACACATTTTTAGACTGTGGGAGGAAACCAGATGAAACCCAGAGAGAACATGTTAACTCCACACAGAGAATAACCTGAGGTCGGAATTGAACCCAGGTTCCTGGCACTGTGAAGCAATAATGCTAATCATTATGCTGCCAGGGAAGGAGTGTGGGGGTGATCACACTGGGTCATCATGAGGGAGTAGATTTGGGACTAGCCTGGGGAGGTGGGGATAGATTGGGGCTGGCTATTGGAATGTCAGACCTGGTCATGAGTATGTTATTGGTATTGGGGTTGGCCCAGAGGGGGGAAAATGGTGGTAGCCCATGGGAGGAGACTGGGGCTACCCGGGGGAAGGTGGTTGGGGCTGGCCATGGGGAGAAGTTCAGAACTGGTCATCAGGAGTGTGTAGATAAGGGCTGGTCTGGGTGAGGGGAGATCAGAGCTAGCTCAAAAAGTGTTGCAGTTTGTGACTGACCCAGAGGGCATGTTATGCCAGCGATCAAGGTGAGGAGGGGCATTAGGAAGACCAGCAATCGGAGGGCAGCGATCGCAAGACTGGTGATGGAGGGGGATGGGCAGTGCACATGCACCAATCTCCACACTGACACAGTGACACATGCACAGTCGCCCACTCAGCACTATGCTGATGGCCTCTTGGGGAGGTGATGAGGCCCCACCCGCACCACTTTACAGCATGAATCAATCTGAGACACTGCATTGCACAGAATGTCAGAGATTCATGCAAGTAAGTACACCCAAAAAATGCCAGTCTTGATTTCTGGACTATCCTTAATGCTTTCCATAATGACTTTAAATCTTATAAAGTTAGACATTGACAAAGGAACATCAAAGATTGGAGGCAAGAGGAGGCCTCCTCTACCATTTATTACAATCATGGCTGATCATCCAACTCAATAGCCTAATCCTGCTTCCTCCCCATAATCTTTGATCCCATTCACCTAAGTGCTATATCCAGCTGCCTCTTGAATACATTCAATGTTTTGGCATTAATTTTTTCCTGTAGTAAGGAATTCCTCTTTGGGTGAAAAAATGTTTCCTCACCTCCATTCTAAATAGTCTATCCTGAATCCTCAGACTGTGACCACTGATTCTGGGCTCCCCCATCATCGGGAATATCCTCCCTGTCTAGTGCTGTTAGAATTTTATAAATCTCTATGAGATATCCCCCCTCATTCGTCTGAATTCCAACGAAAACTGTCCTAACCTAGTCAATCTCTCCTCATTCATCAGTTCCACCATCCCCAGAATCAGCCTTCAACTCTACTATTCCGACAAAACTCATCTCCAAAGTGCATGGGCTGGGCCTCAGCACCTGCCTCTGTGACTGGATCTTGAACTTCTTAATTCACAGACAACAATCTGTAAGGATAGGCAACAATCATCCTCAACATCAGTACCCCACAAGGCTGTATTCAAAGCCCTCTACTATAGTCATTGTGCACCTATGATTGTGGCCAAATTCCCCTCCAATTTGATTTTCAAGTTTGCTGACAGAATACAGGAATGAAATAGAGAATCTGGTGAACTGGTGTGACAACAATAATCTCTCCCTCAATGTCAACAAAACGAAAGAGATTATCATCGACTTCAGGAGTGTAAAGGAGAACATGGCCCTGTCTACATCAATGAGGATGAAGTAGAAGAGGTGAGAGCTTCAAGTATTTAGATGTCCAGATCACCAAAAACTGTCCTGGTCCTCCCATGCCAGCACCATGGTTGAGAAAACCACTAACACCTCTACTTTCTCAGAAGACTGAGGAAATTTGGCATGTCATCTCTGACTCATACCAACTTCTACAGATGCACCATAGAAAACATTCTTTCTGGTTGGATCACAGCTTGGTATAGTTCCTGCTCTGCCCAAGACCTCAAGGAACTACAAAAGGTCATGAATGTAACCAGCCTCCCATCCATTGACTCTGTCTACACTTCCTTTTGTCTTGGCAAAGCAGCCAGCATAATTGAGGACCACACGCACCCTGGACATACCCTCTTCCACCTTCTTCCATCGGAAAAAAGGTACAAAAGTCTGAGGTTACATACCAACCGACTCAAGAGCAGCTTCTTCTCTGTGCCATCAGACTTTTGAATAGACTTACCTTGCAATAAGTTGATCTTTCTCTACATGCTAGCAATGACTGTAACACTACAATTGCACTCTCTTGTTTCCTTCTCTATGAATAGTATGCTTTGTCTGTATAGTGTACAAGAAACAATACTTTTCATCATATGTTAATACATGTGACAATAATAAATCAGATCAAATCAAAAAAATCAAATCAAAATCAGCCTGGTAAATCTTCACTGCACTCCTTCGAGAGCAAGAATATCCTTCCTCAGACACCAAAACTTTACACAATACTCTAGCTATATAACCACACATCACGGCTCCTGTACTCAAAACCTCTTGCAATGAAGGTCAATATGTCATTATCACCTGCTGCACCTGCGTGCTTACCTTCAGTTATTGTGCACAAGGACATCCAGATCCCGCTGCACAGTCCCCTCACCCAATTTACAGTCATTCAGGTAGTAATCTGCTTTCTTGTTTTTGCTTTCAAAGTAAATAACCTCACATTTATATGGTCACTATCCCCAGTCACACTTTGACCACTTGGCCAGCTTCATTCCTTTGGTTTAGGTCAAGCACTGCCCCATCCCAAGTAGGACTACCTATGTACTGACACAAAAATTCTTTGAGATGCATTTTATCCTTTCACACTAAGGTAATTTTAGTTAGTATTGACGAAGTTGAAATCCTCCACTCCTATAATCCTATTTCTCTCACACTTCCCTGTGATTTTCCTACATATCTGCTCCTCTGCCTTTCTGTCTAAAAGCTGGGAGGCCCAGCATAGCGATCGCCCCTTTTTTATTTCTAAGACATCCTCCCTCATCACTGCAGTGATGCTCTCTTTTATTAATAATGTAATGCCTCTTTCTTCTTACATTCACTTCATCATGCC
The DNA here is from genome assembly GCA_024679065.1 of Sphyrna mokarran. Taxonomy (NCBI): domain Eukaryota; kingdom Metazoa; phylum Chordata; class Chondrichthyes; order Carcharhiniformes; family Carcharhinidae; genus Sphyrna; species Sphyrna mokarran. The sequence goes on along the minus strand of JAGIQG010000010.1, from coordinate 40,311,851 downwards.
TGAAACTTCTATATCCTGGAGCTTTGAGTTACTAGCCCAGTCCTTCTTTCAACCATGTCTCAATGACTGCAATGATTTCATATTTCCAAATTCTGATCAACGCTGTAAGTTCATCTGCCTAACCAGACAGGCTCCTTGCATTAAAATGGATGGAATTCAGTCTTTCAATCCTCTCAAGTGCTTTATCATTCCCACATCTTATCTGCCTACTAGACCTACCTAACTTTTCTTCTTTATCTGACTGAATCTCATTCCCAACTGTACATTTATTCCTCGTGACAAATTAGATGAAAACTTCCCATTTGCATGAAACTTCCCAGCAAAGATATTGATCCTATTCTGGTTCAGGTGCAATTTGTCCAGCTTTTACAGGTCACATCTACCCCAGGAAGTGGCCCAATAAACCAAAAATCAAAATTCCTCCTTTCAACGCCATCCCTATAATCATGCATTCATCTGATCTATTTACTCTGTAGTTTTTCTGAAATTACTAAACTCTTCACTAGTTTCTGGATGAATTGGCGTAAAAAACTTTTGTATGGTATTAACCTGAGAATGGGTTGGTGAAGTTTGTTAAACATTACTATCTGTATTATAGTAATAGAGATATTACTCAACTAAGAGAGGGAGCAGATCCAATCCATTTTAATCAGGCAACAATTGTCAAATTGATGGGCTGAACTTGTAATAACCTTTGCTTTTTAAAAAATTAGTGTTACAAGTAGGCTTGCATTAACACTGCTATGAAGTTACTATGAAAATCCCTTTGTCGCCATACTCCAGTGCCTATTTGGGTACACTGAGAGAGAATTTAGCATGGCCAATGCACCGAACCAGCATGTCTTTCAGATTGTGGGAGGAAATCAGAGCATCCAGAGGAAATTCATGCAGACATAGAGAGAACATGCAGACTTTGCACGGACAGTCATCCTAAGCTAGGAATTGAACCTGGGTCCCAGTGCTGTGAGGCAGCAGTGCTAAGCACTGTGTCACAGTGAAACCTGTGAAGGACCTTCTAATATTTATATGATACTTGCAGATGGGAAAATGTTAACAAATGTTTTCTGTTTCACATTGTTCATATTAAATAAAAAAGCAGTTTGCAAGTGTGCATGGGGACTTTGTCTGGGAATAGTACTGCAGTATTGTTTATAAACAGCAGGAACCATGACATGCATAAGTGGAATTGATACCATGCCTGTATTGGCAAACTGGTAGGTTTGCTTGGATTTGTTAGTCACATTCGGTTCAACCCATCAGCACAATAAGAATCAATTTTTATTATCAAGCACAATAGTGGTGATGCAAAATGAAGCACATAGATTGGTAGTAGGCATCAATACTAAGGACTTTGTGAAAAGAAAGTAGATCTTTTGCTACAGGCTAATAAAATATTATAAATGAACTTAACGATACTCCTTTGTGAAGTAATTTACAAATGAGTTAAGTAGTTTATTTATATGAATAGACAAAATACAAATAGCAGTTAAATACATCTCTGTGCAGCATGTGGCATTAGATCTTGTTTCGATAGAAATATTCAGTGTAAAAATATTGCTACTGAAATAGTAATAACCTTCTATCATTGCATATGATACTTGCAGATGGGAAAATGCTAACAAATGTTTCTTTTTTCACATTGTACATATTAAATAAAAAAAAGTTTGCAAGTGTACATGAGAATCTGGGAATAATACTGCAGTACTGTTCATAGACAGCAGAGACCATGCCAGGCATAACTGCAATGGATATCTGCACTGTCTATCCAAAGTGGTTTAAATGTCCTCAACCAACTCTGAATGAGCAAGTGACAGATTGACACTTGATGGATGGTATAGAAAACCATTGCTTAGCCAACGGTTAGCCATTGGTGTCCAGATTTACTGGATAATTTGATGCAATAAAAATCACTCTGGTTTAAATGTGATTCTGAGAGTACTCATAGATTTTAACCTTTCTTCGTGATGATATGTGATACCAGGAGTAGAGATGTATCAAAATGTGACATCCACATTTAGACATGTAGGACATCCCAAAAGATTTGAGACGTTTCTGTCTGAAATTTGTGCTTGCAATGAAAGATTATACTACAATGGAAGGATAGAGCTCAATAGACTAGCTACGAAGTTGGGAGTTAGTGGGTTAAATCTTACCCCCAAAAGCCTGAACTCATTATCAGACTTACCATTTTCTGGCCAATGACATGTCTGCTTTTTCAGACGGATGTAAAATCTCATGGCATGGTTAGAGTGCTGTGAATGAAGCCCAGACAATAACTCAAACCAACCTCCCATTCACTGACTCTGCCTGCACTTCCTACTGCCTCAGAAAAGCAACTAGCTTAATCAAAAACCCCATGCACCTCAGATATATCTCTTCCACTTTCTTCCATCGGGAAAAAGATGCAAATGTCTGAGATCATGTACCAACTCACTCCAGAATAACTAATTTTCTGCTGCTATCAGCTGGAAAGAGTAGACGTACCAAATATTAAACTAATCTTTCTCCACATTCTAGCTATGACTGTAACTCTACATTCTGCACCTTCCTTTTCCTTCTCTATGTATATTATGCTTTGTTTATATAGCTGGCAAGAGTACCTTTCACTGCATGTTAATAGATATGACAGTAATAAATCAAATCAAAAATGTAAGCCTGCGCAACAGCTTATCATAAAGAAAAATAGCTTCCTGGGGATTTTACTGAAGTAACTTTATCTCATCAAATGATGACTGTAAGAGTTTATAAGATAATATGCACATTGTAGCAGTATTGCTGTTTCCAGGGCTGCATTGTGCGATCATTAATTCTTAATAAACTATTCAGAGTTTATTTTTAATCATTGTCTTGTGGAATGTGGCATCAGTGAGTTTGCCATAATTCAATACATGGAATTTGTGCTCATGATGGCATTATGTCATATAAAACCTGTTCACTTCCGGATAGAAATAACAAAGTCACCTTTTCCTATGCCCATACATATTCTCCCTGGTAATCTGGGAAACAGATTATCCTTAAATAACATCACTAAAATAAATTATCGTACCATTTTCTCATTTCTGTTTTTGCAATATTATCTTCATAAATTTGGCTGCTTTGTTTCCTCTAGCAGTGACAACTGCAATTTATTGTAAAATATTTTGAGACATTCTGAGATCATGAAAGGTGCTATATAAATGCAAGTTACTTCTTTGTCTTTTTGCTCCACATGATGCAAACACCTCTCAAAAGAACCTAGGAAGGGGAGTAGACATTTCAGCCTCTTCAACCTGTTCTGCTGCCATTCAATGTGACCATGACTGATGTGTGATAAATTTCAATGTTTATATTAATTCATCGGATCATTGGCAAAGTTACTTGTACCTGCCTTTGCCCCATATCAGTTAATTCTTGTGGTTCACAAAAAAACCCCAAATTTAAAATTAACAATTGACTTAACATTAAATTGCAATTTATAGAAGAGAATTTCAAACTAACACCATCATTCTTGTGTTAAAAGATTTTCTAACCTAACTTCTGAAAAGTCTGGCTCTAAGTTTAGGTTACTTCCCTTTGAACCAGAATCTCCAGCCATTCTCTCTGACTAAATGTTATTCTGTGTTTCTGTAAACAATGATTCCTCACTAGTGATATTATAGTATCATAACATTGCTAAAGTAGGCCATTTGACCAATCAAGCCTGCACCAACAACCAGGCCTATCTCCGTAACCCTATGTATTTATCCTACTAATCCCCCCCAACCTATACATCTTGGGACAGTAGGGGACAATTTAATAGGGCCAATCAACCTAACCTGCACATCTCTGAACTGTGAGAAGCAACTGGAGCATCCGGAGGAAACCCAGGCAGACACAGAGAAAATATATAAACTTCACACAGACCATCACCCTGGAATTAAACATACGTCCCTGACGTTGTGAGACAGTAGCACTAATTACTGTGCCCCTGTGTCACCCAAATATCAGTATCCTCCAAATTGGTTGCAACTTCTGGAATAGATAGAGTTGAGTTTGAGGATGGAGGTCCATCTGAAGAAGTAAAAAGAGGCAGAAGTGCACAGACTGTTGATCTTAAGGAGAATGTTCTGCAACTGAACATTGATGATGTTAATTTGAAGAGATTTGCAAGGGAGGCAGAGTGCAGAATAGAATATTGTACTTAATAGACTTAAAGATAGTCATTGTTACTTTGCAAATATGAAATTTACTGTACAGGAAAATAGTATGGAAGTGGAACAATGAGTACGTATCCACTTCCTCTTTGCAATGCATGTATTCATGAGTTTTCAATTGTCATAGTGGCTAGTGTTTACATTTGTATTTGTGCCACGTGTTGCTTGTTAGGCAATGTATGTTGTCAATCCTATAAAAAGACATTGCTATAATTTAAGAGGATCTGGCATTTAACAGAGCTGAATATGTTTATTGATTGGAAATAATGTATTACATGGTACATACCAAGTACATGAGTAGAATTTGAATTTTATATCAATATCTCCTGACACTTCTTGTTACAATCTCTACCAATTTCTTTAAATCTTCAGTTTCCTCTTTTTCAGGCCCCAGAATTCAACTGCAAATGTCCTAGTAGCTTACAGTCCGACAGGATTTTTGTTTGTGATCTTTTTCACCTCATAGAAACTCTACCTGACCTATCATCAGAAGCCTGCTTATTCCTGGAGATAATATTCAACTCCTATTCCTTCTGTTATTGTGAGTTCATCCAAAGATTTATTGGCTACTTACTCCAGAAGAGAGAGTGGCACCATGGCACAGTGGTTAGCACTGCTGCCTCACATCGCCAGGGACTTAGGCTCAATTCTGACCTCGGTTGACAATCTCTATGGAGTTTGCACATTCTCCCATGTCTGCATGTGATTCCTCCAGCTGCTCTGGTTTCCTCCCACACTCCAAAGATGTGTGGATTGTGTTGATTGGGCACGACAAATTGCTCCTTAGTCTCAGGGGGATTAGTAGGATAAATATCTGGGGTTAGAGAGATAGGGCTTGGGTGGGATTGTTGTCAGTATAGACTTGATGGGCCAATGGCTTCCTTCAGCACTGTAGGAATTCTATAATTCTGAGAGATCCTGCTGTTCTGAAACATTTATTTACATGCTAACTATCTACAAAGGTGAAATGAGGCCTATAACGGTAACTGCTCTCTGAGATGCTTCACACTCAGCTCCTCCAAGTGAGGGAGGAATGTGTCAGTAGCTATCATTAAAGTTAATCCTTTACAGTAGGTTTTATGACCCTACTCAACCCAAGAACAGAAAATCAGCAGATGTTTCCATGGTTTGCTCCTCGACTGATCCAATTCCTATGGTGGGTGGGATGTTAGAATTCCTGCATATATCTCCCCTCCCCAAGTCTTTATTCCCACTCTACTATACACACTTTCTCCTATACCTCTTCTGTTGAAGAAAAAGTCTCTGTTGCTTTCACCAGTTTTCCTGAACGAGTATGGTGCTTCTTCTGAGGTGGATGGAAATTTGATTTCTCTGAGGTCAGTTCATTGGGTTGTCACTTCTGGTTTCCCTTACTTGTGGTTCTGTAGGTCTGGGGTTCAGGGTACTCTGCCCATGATGTTAACAGCTTTCTGTCTAGTAAAATTAGGGCAGATCTGTTTCTTTGAATGACGCCTGACTGTGATTTGACCAGATATGATCTTGGTTCCTGTAGCTTCTCAATTACCATTCCTACATGGTTTTGGTTTCTGATCCATACCCTCTCTCTCCTTCCAAGAGAGAGATCTTGAGCCTCATATCTCTGATTAAACATAGAAACCTGAATGACTTGATGGGCTTTTTCTTTCTGCCTACTTGATCATGGTATGATATTTGATTGCAAGATGTGGGGCAACAAAAGAAGTTAATCCATCAGAAGCTTGCATGGGAAAAAACCCATTATATTATTGTGTGGAAAGCAGTAATTCAGCAGAACAAATGCAAAGTCGTCATTCTTCTTCAACAGAACTTTTATAGTCCGTAGTCAATTTCTCCATCAAATTAAAGGTATTTTGGGGAGCTTGTGGCATGCACAAATCCTTATGATGCAGTGAAGGATTAGGAATACTCACTAGAGAATTGCCATTAATTGTGAGGATTGACAATGTCCAGAATGCCATTTGTAAAGAATATTTTCTTCGAGGGGGTAATAACAGTTTCAGAAACTTCTGTACTTCTATCCAGCAAAAATAATGGTCTGCTACAATGAGAAATATTTTCCCATTATAGTTGAACAAATCCATTCTAAGGTGTTCCCTTGATGGGAGGAGAAGACAGAAGTAGCTCCTTCTACTTCAGTCTGTGAATTGCATAGCTGACACAGTTGAAGACCATTTCTTCAACAAAATATAAAATTCCTAGCCACCATACTGATTGCTGTGCTCCGGTGAATCTTCTGGAGGATGTCTGGGCAGAGTTTGTGGTACCATCTGTCTTGCATCTTATACCATGAGGTTGTCATTGAGGCTAAAGTGATAAAACTGTTCAAAATATTTCCTCAAGACTTGGTTGCTTAGAATCTGTTTTTGTGAATCTGGATGCATTCTTGCCTTTAGTCCAGATAACATTTGTGCAAACTTTGGTCTGTTCCAATTAAGTGTTTGGTAGTCGAGGCTGTGAAGGTTTTTATCTTCCTATACTGGGTTATTGGTGGGGGACCTAGACAGTGCATCAGTTGTAGTTTGATGGACATATTGCAACAGTCTAGATTGGAATCATTGATTCCTGGGTGGTGTATTTGTGAATTATTTTGTGTTCAAGGATTATTAATGACTTATGATCAGTCTCAATCTAAAATGCAAGCTCAGTACATAATCAAAAATTTCTCACTTACCCAACCACTGTTCGGACTTCCTCCTCAATTACTACATCATGTTATTTAGTCTTGGTTAAAGACCTGCAAACATAGTAAACAATCACTTCAGACCTGGAATAGCACTGCTCCAAGTCCCATAGCTGATACATCAACTGCCACGATTAAGGAAAGGTCGGGCTATTATCATTGAAGATGTTACCATCATTTTGATTTGTTTAAATGGTTGGGGCAGCACAGGGGCACTGTAGTTAGCATTACTGTCTCATGCTGCCAGGGACCCAGATTCAATCCCAGCCTTTGTTGACTGCCTGTGTGGAGTTTGCATGTTTTCCCTGCATCTGTGTGGGTTTCCTCCGGGTGTTCTGGTTTCCTCCTACAATCCAAAGCTGTGCAGGTTAGGTGGATTGGCCAAGCTAAATTGCCCCTTAATGTCGATAGATGTGTAAGTTATGTGGATTAGCCTTTCAGAGTATTGGTACAGACTCAGTGGCTGAGTGGCCTTTTTCTGTTCTGCAAAGATTGAATTGCTGCTGATCCTCAGTCCAGCACCACATTTGGTTCTCTCATAAAGGATACTGAGGTGTTCATTAAGCTTTGGGACTGTTGCCATGTAAGAGGACCACCTTGTTGGTTTACTGACCAATGGAATAAATCTTTCTTGCAGCTTCACTTCTATCTCACTCCTGACTATTCAGAAATGCGTCTGGAACCTTCCTTGGCATGAATAGACAAATAGATTTAGTATTTGTCTTGATCAAAAAGTGATGCACAATCTTCAGCTTAGCTAATCCTTTAAAAAATGTGGGGAAGCGCCCCCCTAAAATTCATTATCTTGTGCTTCTGCTTTGACTTCACCAACCTTTCAACAGACATTTCTGCTCAACAGAGTATTCTTGATAACACACAATGTTTGAGAAATTCCCCTGTCTTTGTGTGTTAGTGAGGTATCGAGCTGCCCTTGAATATTTGACTTGATTCTTCAGGGGCCTTGAAGTTCAATAAAGAACAATTGTAATGTTACTTTATTCAAACACAAAACTCTGCTAGATAACACTGAAGTGCCAACTCCCACGTTTAGCTTGAATATGGTCAGATGCCCATTTACATCAATGCCAGATTTTATTTTAATTTATTTCTCCTAGGGAAATGCTTCCCTGGCTGCTAAATGTTTGAATTTCTTGAATGAGAGTTTCTTTAACATATTTCTCCTTCTGTTTGCTAAATGCAGATTTCATAGGATGGCAAACCAGTTTAAAATGTTCTTACTTGCCTCAGGCCATTGCACTGCACGATTCACTGACCATCTTCCTGTCACAGGAGGGGAATTGGAAAATGGCACTTGGTGCTTTTTTTAGGGTGTTTCCCTAGTTGCTGCCTTGCTTTACTTTCTGTTTTACAATCCACAAATTGAACAACTTGCTGGCTGCTCTTAGGAAATTTCTGCCAGAGCAAAGCTTAATTCTGCCTCCACTATTTGGCCTGTCATAGAATTGAAAAAACCCTGCAGTGCAGAGAAAGGCCATTTGGCCCATCAAGTCTACACTGACCACAATCCCACCCAGGCCTTACTCCCATATCCTGACATATGTACTTGCTAATCCCTTTAACCTTCGCATCTCAGGACACTAAGGGGCAATTTTTAGCATAGCCAATCAACCTAACCCGTACGTCTTTGGATTGTCCGAGGAAACCAGAGCACCCGGAGGAAACCCACACAGACACGAGTAGAATGTGCAAACTCCACACAGACAGTGACACAAGCCAGGAATCAAACCCAGGTCCCTGGAGCTGTGAAGCAGCAATGCTAACTGTTGTACCACCATACCATGTCCTGCCAGTTGTTTAAATTTAAATCTTCCCATAATTGTAAGAAGTCAGAAATAATCTCACCTAAATCACCAATGACTATTCTATCTCTGTTTTTTTAATTTTCTATACTCATAGCTTTTTAGCTTGGCGATATAATTCATTGATGAATGAATCAATTCCTTCATCTGACCAGGGGCGGCATGGTAGCACAGTGGTTAGCACTGCTGCTTTGCAGCTCCAGGGACCTGGGTTCAATTCCTGGCTTGGATCACTGTCTGTGTGGAGCTTGAACATTCTCCTCATATCTGCATGGGTTTCCTCCAAGTGCTCGGGTTTCCTTCCACTATCCAAAGATGGACAGGTTAGATTAATTGACCATGCTAATTTGTCCCAGGATGCATAGGTTAGAGGGATTAGTGGTTAAATATGTAGTGATATGGGGTTAGGGCCTAGGTGGGATTGTGGTTGGTGCAGACTCGATGGACTGAATGGCCTCTTTCTGCACTGTAGGGTTTCTATGATTTGTATGAATGTGCCCTTTAAATGCAGTAGGATAAAACCTCTTTGCCAAATTTTAAATTTCCCAGCCTATCTGCAGCCCTTTATATTTTGAAATGATTCTGCTGAAGCAAAATAGTGGTCAATTCTTATCCTGATTCAAGATTTTCCTTTCACACAGTGCTTGTCTTGCCGTTTGCTTGGTTGATCTTGTTATTTGATGGTCTCCAGAGTCATTATTGGGCTGGCCTCAATGTCTTTCACCCACTGAGCTATACTGTAGCTGGGTTTCATTTGAGGGTTTTTCTGCCACTTTTGACTTTCTTCTGTGGGTGTAGTTACAACTGCTACTAATCCATTGGCTTCTTACCTGAGAAGAGATCTTAAAGGAGACAATGGTCATTTGTTCAATATTTATTTCACATGCCAATTATTAACAAAGCTTAAACATAGTTGGAGCTAGTCTCTGAGAAGTTTCACGCTCAACTTATCTCGGTGAGTGACATCTCTAAACCCCTACACTGCAGAAAGGGGTCATTTGACCCTTTGAGTTTGCACTGACTCTCCAAAAAAACTCAGCCAACATCAGTGAGACATAGCTCCTTATGTGCATGCTCAGTATATCTTATATTCTACATCTTGCAGTCCTGCACTTCCCCACCCGTCCCCTCTTTCCAGGCACAGTGCCACAATGGCTCAAAAAGTCCTTGGGCCTGAGTGTCAAGGTGTGGAGGACAGATAATTGGCAGGGAAGGGTTCTGGATATAAGAGAAGTGGGGGGGCAAATAATCATCTCATACCCTCTTGAAGGCCTCAATTGAAACTGCCTCCACTCTACTTCCAGGCAGTACATTCCAGACTCGAATCACATATTGTGTGAAGAAGTTTTGTTTTACCCATATTGTTATGAAAATAAAATGACAGTTTATAGTATAAAATAGTGTTTTAAATTCGTAACATTTGTGTTCTCAATCACGGCAATGTTGCTTTCATATAAAAATTTAGTTTGAGTAATGTGTTTATGTAGCTTAAATAGAAATGCCTAATAAATACAAACTTGACAATCAATCCTTTTCAATATTATTTATCAAATCTGCATTTCTTTGCTCTTGACATTTGTCAAGAAAAGTAGTTAGATTTGCAGCAGCCATTAACTTTAGCAGGGTATTTTATGGCCTGAATTTCATGTTTATTAGACATGCATGCCCAATAGTTAGAAATCGTAGGAATACGCGATGACTTAAGGACACATGCCTACTATCTTCTCATATGATTTCATATCCTTCTTGGTTGGATGTGCATCTGACAATGACATGTAAAATTTTGGTACAAGTTTCAAAGTCCTCTGCATAAAGAAATATTTTCTAATCTCTCTCCTCATTCTTCTGGTGGTGGTTTTAAATTTAAGATGGCTCATTATTGAATCTTCAATGCACAAAAGAAGATCAGAACATCTCAGAATTTAAAATCCCTTACTAAATGCCACCTTAGAATTCTCTGCTTTAGTTAAAACCATTCCATCTCTCAAAACTCTCATCCTAAGTGTATTCCATCTTTGGCATCATCCTGGTGTATCTACTTTATTTATTGTGTATGGGATGATTTTTAACCTTGTGAGATGGACAGGTATTAGTGAGAGGGCAAGGATAAAGCATCAAAAACTGCTGGCATGACAGGAAGGTGTCAGAAATCTGCTGACTTCTACATTGAACTTGGACATGTTTGCTAGTGTGGGGTGAGTTCCTGTGGGACAGGATAATCTATGGTTAACATATGCTAAAAAAAAATCAATTAATGCATCTTTAACCTTGGATTTTCACTTGAACTGCCAGTGTATGGGTTTCTCGGACAGTTCAAAACTTAGCGGGACAAAACTTAAATGAAACAACAATGGAGAGGCATTGAAAGTCTAGAAAACTTTTACATCCTGGGAGACGATAGCTGTTTTTTTGCCTCAGTGAAATGCTTCAGTTCACAGGACATATGCAAGATGTGTTTTCACTCAGATGCTATTTTCAATAGCTTGTAGACCATTTCTGTTATATTAGACTTTTTGACTTGGATGTGTAATTCCTTCCTGCCAGCCTTCTCAACAATATGGGAGCAACTTAAGCAGCTTCAGCTTGGAAATCCAATGAGTCACAGGGCAGACTCTTGTGGGGGTGATGGGGGACTTGGCCACCAGTGCGGGCTTGATAAGGAGCCCACATTTAGGGAAGGCCCACTGCATTTAGTTCCATCCATGCACTTAATGGACCAGCTGTAGGGCTTCCCCCAGGATCTTGAATCCTTAGAATAGGATATCCACCCACTGAGGGTTGTTGGCCCTATATAAATTCCTGGAACACCTGGATAACAAGGACACCTATGTCAGACTTCTATTTATTGACTACAGTTCAGCCTTCAACACCATTGTTCCTACAAATCTCATCTCCAAATTCCATGGCCTAGGGCTTGGCTCCTCCCTCTGCAACTGGAATGCTCAATCTGTAATGATAAGCAACAACATTTCCTCCATGATTATCCTCAACACCAGTGCTGTGTTCTCAGTCCTGCTGCCATCAAACTTTTGAATGGACCTACTTCGCATTAAGTTGATTTTTCTCTACATCCTACCTATGGCTACAACACTGTATTCTGCACCTTCTCCTTTCCTTCTCTATGTACAGTATGCTTTGTCTTTATATCACAAGAAACTTTATTTTTCACTGTATACTAATACATGCGACAATAATAAATCAAATCGAATCATCTTTGAGATATCTCTAAATCTGACATAGGGTGCTAGGAATTTATGGTCCTTTGTCTAAGCCGGAGGAATAAGGGAATCTGCAAAGAGTTACAGCTAGGTTCAGTGAGTGGGCAAAAAGTTTAACAGATTGAGCATGATGTGAAAAAATGTGAGGTTGTCAACTTCGGCAGGAAAAATAGAAAAACGGAACATGATATAGATGTAGAGAGACTGCAGAAGACTGATGTACAGACAGACTTGAATGTCCTCGTACATGAACCACAAAAACCAGCAGGCAGGTACAGCAAGTAATCAGTAAGACAGAATATTGGTCTTTATTTGAAGGGGAATGCTTTGGTAGAGGTCACAGCTAAAGTGCTGTCTAGAGTTTGATATCCTTATTTATAGAGGTATACATTTACATCGGAGCTGTTAAGTGAAGGTTCAGTCGGCTGATTCCAGAGATAAAGGACTTGGCTTATGACAAGGAGAGAAGAGGGGATGGTGGTGTCAGACATGTTGAAGGGGTCAAACTTTGGGGTATGAATTGTTGTGGTTGTTTGAAATTTGACATTCCTATGTTTGTCCAGTGAACACATTCAATGTTATTTAACTTTGTCAAAAACAACCTGTCTTAAACACATGGGTGCTAGCTGTACACGGTTAAACCTTGCATCTTGAAATTGTGAATAATAAATTCTAAATGCTTGTCTGCAACTATTGTTAACTGGGCTGATAGCCAGTCACCTATTTTATCCTTTTCTACATTCTGTGTGGGCAGGTTGAGCTTGTACACAATGGATTTTTAAAGAATGAGAGATATTCTTATTGAAAGATATAAGATTCAGGGGATAGATAGTGTTGGTGAACATAGAAACAGGGGAACAATTTGAAAATAAGGTGTTTCCCATTTAAGGCTGGGATGAGAAATTTCTTTTCTCAGAGGGCTGTTAGACTTTGAAATTTTCTGGCCCAGAGTGTTGAGTCATCAAATAAATTCAAGGCTAAGTTAAACAGATTTTGATTCGACCATGGAGTTAGGGGTTATTGAGACAATCAAAAAAGTGGAGATAAGCCACAATAGGATGAAAACAGGCCCGATGGGCCAAATGATCTTCTCTCGCTCCTATTTCTTATCATTTTTATCTTTTTTCTTCTCAGGATATATTACCTCACACTTACACATGTGAATTTGCACTTGACATGCATCTGTCCATTCTGCTATGCAGTTATAAAATGTTTAGGCACAGTTTTCCAACTGTATCCCACCCATATCTCTTATTTTTAATCTTTGGCAGGATTTGCGATTCTGCTTTCTATGCCCAAGTTTGACCCATCTGTATTTACCTGGAATAATTTATTCTTGTCATACAACACTTCCAACTATTCTGCCATTTAATAAATACCACTTGCTCCGTCTATTTCTTACTTGTCAACCAATTTTCCATCCATGTTCTAACAAGCCTCTTGTGGGATGCCTCACTGAATGCTTCTAAAAATCCATTTATTTTACAATACTGCAGTCCCTTTGTTTATTCCACCTGTTCTGTCTTCACATAAAATCTATTAACTTTGTCGAACAGTCACTGGGTAGTATGAGCTTGAATATTGCAGAAAGAAGAAGCATGTTGCCGAAACTTTTCATTATGGACTCAATGGACCAAATGCAAGAATGTCAAATTTTAAACAATCACAACAGTTTATACCACAGGAGGATTGCAGAAGGGGGATGGGAGTGGGGGATTGGGAGAGGAGGGTGTGATATGGCGAAGAAAAGAACATATAGTTCCCGGTTTCTTTTTCCATGGCCACTCCTTAGCCAATCAGAGTTGACTCATTAGCCAACAGCATTCTTCTTTCCTGGTATGAATTGTTGTGGTTATTTGAAATTTGAAATTCTTGTATTTGTCCCAATGAGTGTAACGCATAAAGCTTCGACAGCATACCTTTCTCTAACAGCACTACTTAACTTTATCAAGCACAACCTTGTCTGAATGACAAGGGTAAATCTGATTATCCCTTGCATTTTGAAATTCTGAATACTAAATTCTAAATACACGCCCGCAACTAATCTTAGCTGAACTAATGGCTAGTTGCCTTATTTATTCTTCTCCCCATTCTTGGTGATAGGGTCATATCATGAAACTACTGGTATAAAACATAAATCCACCTTGCCACTCATTCACATATATCACAATTGACTGGTATAAACAGATAAACTGAACTCACACAAAAAATGCTAGAAAAACTCAGCAGGTCTGACAGCATCTGAGGATGATCCTTAACGGTAATTGCTGTGCACAGGAATATTTCACTTTACTGTGTGTGTGTGTGTGTGTGTGCCTAACAGTGCTCCTTCACATGTGTTCTGTGCATATTTTCATGAGCAGTGTACATTTATAAGCTTCAGTGCTGAAGCAGAGATACGTGCCATGCTTTCCACCTTAGCTGCAGCATGCAGTTGTGACGCTGACCTTGATCCTCTGTGTGAATGAACAAGCTTGCTGGAATGCAGTGGGTCAAGGTGAGATTTTCTGATGCTATCAATCCCAGAGCTTTAAATTCCCACCTGAGGTCAACAGGTCTTTTGCTTGTCTGTCAAATTCTCCTTCTGCCTATGATGATAAGCCATAGAAACGTTGAAAATAGAAGCAGGAGTAGACATTTTCCTGTACTGAATCCAGAAGCTGCACACACTACAGCCACAAAATGAATCCAGGCCTTCTTGGTTGCTGCAGGGGATATGTCAGCCAGCAGGGTAGAGAACAGGTCAGTTCCATTGGACATCTTTCACCAAAACCTGAAGGTTCAGATCAGAAAAGCTTAGGGAAGTTAGACCCACTCCTTCCTCTCTATCTGTTCTATGTGACATTCTATGAATAAAAATGTAAGGATAAAAGAGCAATCAGCCATTCACATTACAATGCTGCCACTCATTTTTGCACGTCGGCTTGTAATAATTATTTTCACTATATCATCAGTGTGCACTGTTAAGGTTTGGTGGAACAAATAATTCTACACAAATGCTTGACGCTATGTATGTTACAAATGTGACTTCAAGGTAGCAAGCTGTGTTCCATGATTACCAACAGCACTATTGGTTTACTCCCTCTTACTCACAGTTATGCCATGACTGTGTGAAGTCTTGAAAGGCCTGGTCAATGCTCAATTGTGTGGGATCATCTGATGGATGGGTGGCAATAGGACAAGTGTATAGGGTAATAACCATATCATTATTTATCTTTCACCATTGAGTCTTGGCAGCTAGTTACATGACTGCAGAAGAGTATAGGGCTAATGGTAGGGCTCTTAATAGTGTTGAGGAACAGAAGGATCTTGGTGTATGTGTCAATAGATCCCTGAAAGTAGGCAGTCAAGTGGATAAAGTTGTTAAGAAGGCATATGGAGTCTTAGCTTTTATTGGTAGGGGCATTGAATTTAGGAGCCGCAGCATCATGTTGCAACTGTACAAAACTCTAGTGCGGCCGCACTTGGAGTATTGTGTGCAGTTCTGGTCCCCACATTATAAGAAAGATGTGGAGGCATTGGAGAGGGTACAGAGGAGGTTTACCAGGATGTTGCCTGGTATGGAGGGCAGGTCCTATGAAGAGAGGTTGAAGGATTTGAGGTTGTTTTCGTTAGAAAGGAGGCGGCTAAGAGGGGATCTTATTGAAGCATATAAGATGATTAGAGGTTTAGATAGGGTGGACAGTGATAGCCTTTTTCCTAGGATGGAGAAAGCTAGCACGAGGGGACACAGCTTTAAATTAAGGGGTATGAGTTATAGGACGGATATCAGAGGTAGGTTCTTTACTCAAAGAGTGATTAGGGAGTGGAATGCCCTGCCTGCAGCTGTTGTAGATGCGCCAAGTTTGGTGGCGTTTAAGAGGTTAATTGATAAGTATATGGAAGAGAAGGGAATGGTTTAGTTTGGAGGGGCATTGCTTTTTATTTTGGTCAGCACAACATCGAAGGCCGAAGGGCCTGTTCTGTGCTGTAATGTTCTATGTTCTATGTTCTATGTTCTAAGATCTGTACCAGTCAATGGCGGCAAGTCAATATCATCTGCATACCTGTGTCTTGTGGATCCACTCCATGCTTTCAGTGTTTCAGTACAGTACACTGTGAATAGGCAGCAGTAATGACAATGTTTTCCATGGTTGCGGGGGGGTCACTCGATCCAAAGTCAGCTAACAATTGGACAACATTTACAGGAGGTCAAGTTCCTCTGACAAGTCACTGACATCTCCAAAAGAGTCATGATGTCGAGATGCCGGCGTTGGACTGGGGTAAACTCAGTAAGAGGTCTGACAACACCAATTTTAAATCCAACTGATTTATTTGATAGTAAACTTGCTAGCTTTCAGCCTTTGTGTGTTCGCCTGACGAAGGCAAAAAGGCCAAAAGCTAGCACGTTTACCATCAAATAAATCAGTTGGATTTAAAATTGGTGTTGTCAGACCTCTTACTGAATCTCCAAAAGAGCACAGAGGTTTTACCATGGACAGCCAACTTCTCAAGTTCACCTTTCATTGTTTTGTTTTTTTTATTATTTTTTTCCTTCGACGCAAGAGAGATGGAGTTTAAAAACAACAAGGTTATGTTGCAGGTAAGGTGTAAGGTGCTGATGAGGCCACACTTGGAGCACTGTGTACAGTTTTTGTCTCCTTACTCAAGAAAGGAAGTGCTGGCATGGGAAGGGGTGCAGAGAAGATTCAGTAGGTTGATTCCAGAATTGTGATAGTTGGTTTGTGAGGAGAGATTGAGTAGTCTGGGACTATACTCATTGGAATTCAGAAGATTGAGAGGGACATCTTATAGGAACATATAAAATTTGAAAGGAATAATAAGATAGAAGCAGGGAAGTTATTTTCACTGCAGATGAAACTGGATCTAGGGGGTGTGGGCTCAAAATAAGGAGGAGCAGAGTTAATACTGAGTTGAGGATGAACTCTTTCACCCAAAGGGTTGTGAATTCCCAAAAAGGTTGTGAATTCCCTGTCCAGTGAAGCAGGGAAGCTATCTCATTGAATACTATTAAGGCAAAGATCGCTATATTTTTGAACAGCAAAGGAATTAAAGGTTAAGGTGAACAGGCTGGTAAGTGGAGCTGAGTCCACAAAAATATCAGCCATGATCTTTTGAATGGTGGAGTAGACTCAAGAGGCTAGGTGGCCTACTCCTACACCTAGTTCTTATGTTCTTTCTCTGAGGGCCTTTTCTTTTGTACCCGAGTCACTCAATCCACATCAGACGACACCATGTTCAGTCACAAATTCCAGAGTCACTATCCTGATTCCTAAAATCTGTTGCTCAGTAAGGCATTAATAGAAATCAGGCTCATGGAGCTAAGAATCATTCTGACATTACATCCAACTTGGAAATGAAAATCTATGTTCAGAGACCTCTTACTTGTGTGGATCAGGTTAACTCCAGATCTCAGCATGGCAATATTATTTCACAAAGGATCACTGCCTTCAGAAGGCTTAAAGCTAAACTAAAAACCATGCAGAGAAAACATTAAAATCAAAGCAGTTCATAAAATACAAGGCTTATTTATGCAGTTCATGTAGCTCAGAAGAATTTTGATACACATTCTCAAATTTGGTGTTGGCCATACAAGCCAGAATCTGGCTTCACCCAATTCAGATTGTGCTGCAAATATCACTTCCTACAGAGTGACAAAATAATTTTCCTCTTATTCCTTTCCAGAAAACTTGCATGAAAGCAGAGACTGGATCTCAGTCAAAGAGTCTGTGTTAGCAAATCACTTTTTATCATTGTCCTTGATCATCCATTCCATCTCCGTAGAAGTCAAGAGTATATGGCTTGGAAGCTGCAAAAAATGCTTGAAAAATGGATGTAATCAATTTGTAAAAGGGAACGTGACTCTGCTGTGCTTGTTCTCTGTTTATTTAGCACCATATCTGATGTTGGAGTCATAATTCATAACAGCACAACAATTACTTAAATTGCTTATTAGTGACAGAGTGGCACAGTGATTTGCACTGCTGCCTCACATTGCCAAGGGCCTGCGTTTGAATCCCAGCTTGTGGAGTTTGCACGTTTTCTTCGTGTCCGCATTTGTTTCCTCCGAGTGCTCTGGTATCTTCCTACAGTCTAAAGATATGCGAGTTAGGTTAATTGGTCATATTAAACTGCCCCTTAGCAGGCAGTTAATCAGTTTTACTATTTTTATTCGAAGTGCCAGTTCTGGGCGTAGTACAAATCTGAATGAGAAATCTGCTTTCAGTCACCCCCATACGCTCTCAGCCATCTTCAGTCCGATTCACGCTGTGGGCAGGGCTTAGTACTGCCAGAACGATCAGGACTATTCATGCAGAGTTGGAAAAAAAATTGAAAAAGCACACCCATGTCAGATCGCTCCCAGACTGCAGAAAGTGGAGAAAGCAGCCAAGGAACAAAAAGCAGGAGGAGGAAAGGTGTATCTTGGGGTTGGGGGTGGGGGTGGGGGAGGGGGGCGGTGGTAAGATGTACCCTGGTGGGGGCAGGGGGAAAAGGATCTTTGCGGGGAGTAGATGGATCTCTAGTGGAGGGGGCAGGGTGGTGTGCTGTCAGTCTGCAGGCAATGGATGAGAGGGGAAGGGGACAGAGATGGCAATTGGTCTGAGCAGTGGGGGGTGGATAAGAGGGGCAGTGATGTGTGTGTGTCACCCTTATCCACCGCCCCCCCCCATCCACACACCTCACTGCTCCCCTTATTCATCTCCCACTGCCCAGACCAATTTCCACCCCGTCCCTCTCCCCTCCTTCCTATTGCCCGCAGAGTGGCAGAGACTCCCCTGCCCTCCCCACTAGAGATCCATCTGCCCCCCCCCCCCAGAGATCCATCTGTCTCCCCGCAGAGATCCATCTGCTCCCACCAGATGGATCTGTCCCCCCTGCAGAGATCATTCTGCCCCCCCACCAGATATCCATCTGCCTCTCCCAGCAGAGATCCATCTGCCCCCCCAGAGACCCATCTGACCTGCCTCTCTCCTCCCCCTCCAAGACAACAATCTGCCCTCACTCCCCCCTCCGACAACAAACTTGCCTCATTTCCACCCCCCCAAAGAATGATCAGGCCACATTCCCTTTCCCCTCCAGAAGAACATCTGACCTACCTTCTCCCCCTCTACCACTAAACAATGATCAGCTCTCCTCTCCCCCACCAGAGAATGATCTGACCCATCTGACCCATTGACGGCTGCGCGGGCTCGTTGGGCCGAAGGGCCTGTTTCCCGTGCTGTGTTGCTTTAAAAAAAAATCTCCACCACCCCTACCACTGATCTGAGTCAGAGAGCCATTGGAGCTCTTCAGAGACTGGAGCACCCGATTCATACTGTTCTTCAGCAGGTCCGTAAAAGTGTGGTTCCAGATCGGCAAATGTGGTGGTAAAAGGGGGAAATGCTGATTGGGCAGTCAGTTCATTAATTCAATTTAAATATATGCAAATGCATTTAAATTGTTGTTGCATCCGATTTGGATGCGGAACAAATCCTTGCCATTCGCAGATCTCGGTAAAGTGGTGATCTGTGCAGACTTGAGCGCAGATCATGATAAAGACCTCACATCCAACTTTACCACAATTTTGCACAGAAAACAGGCACAAATTATTGATAAAATTGAGCCCTTAGTGTTGGGGGTCTAGCTAGGGTAAATGTATGGGATATGGGGATTGGGCCTGGGTGGAATTGTGGTCAGTGCAGGCTTGATGGGCCAAATGGTCTCCTTCAGTGCTCTAGGGATTCGATGATTCTATTAAAATAATTTAATTGAGTCTTATGTTGATTCATCTACCTGCCAATGTAACATGGGCACCAAGATTGTGAGGGAATATGTTCTTCATAAACATAAATTTAAAAATCAATACAAAGATTGATGGGAGAATTTTGAGGCCATATTTAAAGATTTTAATACATTGTTGCTTTTTTCTATTTTGTTCATGAGTTACCTCAGTGCTAACTGTTTCAGACACATCCAATAACAAGATGAGTTTCCCGAGGGCAATTCTTTTTTCCCAAGATGATCCATTAATACTTGTTGCAAGGAAGGGTTAGGAAGAAGAGGGGATGGGGATAGATGGGAGGGGTTGCTGGTGGGAGTGGGAAGAGAAGAGGCAGAAGTAATTCTCTGATGGGGGCAACAGGAGAGGGAAATGTGGTGCGAATGGAACAAGAGGGGAGAAGGAAAGGGGAAAGAGGAGTGTGGAAAAGAAAGAAGGGGGATGGGAGAGGGAAATAAGCAGGGAGTGGGGGGAGGTAAGTAATGAGAGAAAGGAAGGGAAGGGAAGGAAAGAGAAAGGGACTGGGCGAGTGAAGAAGAGAATTGTTACAATTTGGAGGTTAGGGAATGAATATTGTTTTGGTTTGAATTTTTACACTCGTTGAGGTGAGAGCTGAAAGACCTTCTTGCTAGGATTACAAAGTCAGTGATCAAGATCAGGACATAAAGAGAGATGAGAGTGAGACATTCATTGGTGTATGGTATAGTAAAATTCACAGTGGGTGCAATAGATATTAGCTGAAGCCAGATGAGAAAACATAGAATCCCTACACTGCAGCAAGAGGCCATTTGGTCCAGCAAGTCTGCACCGATTCTCTCTGACAGAATAGCATACCCAGACCCTTTTTCTCCCTCCTGATCCCTATAACCATTTACAATGGCTAACCCATCTAACCTACACATTTTGCAATACTAAGGAATAATTTAGCATGACCATTCCATCTAACCTGCACATCTTGGACTGTTGGAGGAAATTGGCACACCCAGAGAAATAGTGGTCCCCAAACTGGACTCATACTAATATCTGCATTAATGATGATGTGGAAACTGAAAGCCCTTACCTGATTTCCAAAGAATCCAGTAGAATTGCCAATATATTAGTTGTTTCCAATAAAACTCAGTTGAGACCAGTTAACACCAATTCGTGCCAGTTCAGGGCAGTTCACTCTTCAATTGGCCTAACTGTTTGTTTCCTTTTGGATTACTGATTTTTTTTTTTAGAAGGACCAATTCAGGAATATCTTGGACGTAAATTGAGTGTATCTTCTCCAAGTTCCAGATTCTATTACTTGCTCTCCATACCTCAAAACATCCTCTGGATTTCAATCAAAGCAAACATTGGAATCTTGAGCCAAATGTTTTTGCAGCTGAGGAGCTTGATAACCTTTAATTTCCATGCTCAGAATTGAAAAATAATGATTTGTTGATGTTCTGCAGAGATATTTATAATGTGCATTGCCAAGCTTAAGGAGAGAAGATGCGAGGGGAGGCTTGGTGGTCAGGCATGCGGTTAAGCACAGAGGTTAGTTTGCCAGACAGCTAACAAACCAGTTCAGAATGATGCCGAAGCATTGGGTTTGTCTACATTCTGGCTGAACCCCAGGGCTCCCCTGCTCCATAGTAAAACCTGTACCTTTAAGACTTGGTTACTTGTAAAGACCCACATTCCAACCATTATTTTGTAAATTGAGTTTGTGTCTTTATATGCCCTGTTTGTGAACAGAAGTCCCACTTAGCTGACAAAGGAGCAGTGCTTTGGAAGCTATGGCTTTTGCTACCAAATAAACCTGGTGGAGTTTAACCCGGTGTTGTGAGACTTCTTACCATAGTAAAACCACACAGTGTGGTTCAGCCAGTCTTGAGTAATTTTGGATTCCACCTGGGGAGGGAGGAGAGGAACTCAGAGGGGAAATTGAAAAGTTCTTTCATTTCCAGAAATGGATGGAATGCTTCTCTTTGTCAGATCTGCTGAACAGAAACTGGAAGCACCTCAACCAAGAATATTGAATCTTTAAGTACAGAGGACAATTTTTGACCCACTGGGGGGAATTTTGCTGTCCCGCCTGCCATGGGAATCATAATGGGTGGGAGAGTGGACCATGCAGAGCTCCATTTACCTCGGGCGGGATTTTCTGGTTTTGAGATAAGCACAGCTGGAAAATCTCACCCATTGAGTCTTTGAAACAGCTAACTAATAGTCCTATTCCAATTTGCCTCTTTTCAATATGTATATACAATACCCTTCTGAAAAGGGTAGGCAAGGAAGGCAGCAGGCGCGAAAATTACCCACTGACAAATCGGTGAGGTAGTGACGAAAAATAACAATACAGAACTCTTTCGAGGCTCTGTAATTGGAATGAGTGGACCACAAATCCTTTGATAAGGATCCAGTGGAGGGCAAGTCTGGTGCCAGCAGCCGCAGTAATTCCAGCTCCATTAGCGTATATTAACGCTATAATACCCAGGGAACTATAGGCCGGTGAGCTTGACTTCAGTTATAGGTAAGCTAATGGAGAGGATCCTTAGGGACAGGATGTATGAGCATCTGGAGTGCTGCGATCTGATCAGGGATACGCAGCATGGCTTCGTCAAGGGGAAGTCTTGTCTTACGAATCTAGTGGAATTTTTTGAAGAAGTGACAAAAACAGTTGATGAAGGACAGGCTGTTGATGTCGTCTACATGGATTTCAGTAAGGCGTTTGACAAGGTTCCTCATGGTAGACTGATAGAGAAGGTGAAGGCGCATGGGATACAGGGTCGGGTATGTAGATGGGTCGAGAACTGGCTCGGGAGGAGGAGACAGAGGGTAGTAGTGGAAGGCTCTTTTTCCGGCTGGAAGCCTGTCACTAGTGGAGTGCCACAAGGCTCAGTACTAGGTCCTCTTCTATTTGTGGTCTACATAAACGACTTGGAAGTAGGGGTAGGTGGTGAGATCAGCAAATTTGCTGATGACACCAAGATGCTTGGATTGGCGGGTACAGAAGAGCAGTGTCAGGCAATACAACAGGACATAGACAGGTTGGTAGACTGGGCAGATAGATGGCAAATGGAATTTAATCCGGATAAATGCGAGGTGATGCATTTTGGCCGGAAAAATGTAGAAGAGAGTTATAGGATAAAAGGTAAAACTATACGGAGCATAGAGACGCAGAGAGACTTGGGGGTGCAGGTTCACAAGTCTCTGAAGGTGTCCTCACAGGTGGAGAAGGTGATAAAGAAGGCGTATAGTATGTTAGCTTTCATAGAAAAGGGTATAGAATACAAGAGTAGGAGTTTGATGTTGCAGTTGTATAGAACTTTGGTTAGGCCTCACTTGGAATACTGCGCCCAGTTCTGGTCTCCGTACTATCGGAAGGATGTGGAGTCCTTGGAGAGAGTGCAGAGGAGGTTTACCAGGATGCTGCCTGGTATGGAAGGACTATCTTATGAGGAACGATTAGATAGACTGGGGTTGTTTTCCCTTGAAAGACGTCGGCTTAGAGGGGATCTCATAGAGGTGTATAAGATTATAAGGGGTATAGATAGAGTAAATGGAGGTAAACTTTTTCCACCTTTAGAAATGAATAGGACGAGGGGTCATGGCCATAGGGTGAGGGAGGCTATGTATAGGACGAATATTAGAGGGCAGTTTTTCACACAAAGGGTAGTGGGGGTGTGGAATGCACTGCCGAGTAAGGTGGTGGGAGTAGGCACGCTGGGGCTGTTTAAGGGTCTCTTGGACAGCCACATGAGCGGTATGCAGATAGAGGGATATATTAGGACTATTTAACTACGGCTTTTTTCCACAGGTAATTCGGTCCATACTTGACCAACATTGAGCATGCATTCGGCAGGTGGTGCGGGTACAGCTCTTGGATGTTGATTCATGGGTTGCCTGGTACCTCATGTCGTAAATGAGTGCTTTATGTGGACCATCTGAAGGGCACCATGACAGCTCAGAGACTATCGATGTGGCTGTGCAGACACTTGGAATTGGGCCGGTGTCTGCGGGAGTTTGCGCGTTCTCCCCGTGGTTGCGTGGGTTTTCTCCGGGCACTCCGGTTTCCTCCCACAACCCAAAAATTCGCTCTTAGGCTGATTGGGAAACAAATTGTCCCTATGGTGAAAATTTTCCATATTAGGAATAATATATATATTATTATATAGGAATATTAAAATAGGATAATGTATTTGCTACTATATAGTATGACGGCGGCGCGGGCTCGTTGGGCCGAAGGGCCTGTTTCCCGTGCTGTGTTGCTTAAAAAAAAAGAAAAAATCTATTGAAATTGCTTCCCCCATTCTTACGGGTAGTTTGTATGAGATATATCATTGCTGCATACAACAACCCCCTCACCTCCCTCCCAGGAAGGGGGCGTATTGGATGTGTGAGAGATGTCTGGGTGGTGATGAGGGCAGTAGCATGATAATAATGTCACTGGACTGGTAATTCAGAAGGTCAGGTTGATGATATGAGGGAATTTTCAATATAATTGACAAAGCAGGCATTAAAAAAGTAGCTCTCCCTTTCTCCTTATTGTGAGATGACAGGCTGGTTGTCATAGTCTTCACTGGAACTGGGCCATCATTTCTGAACAACCATGCAACTGTTTCAATGAGCTGAGAACACCTACCCTCTTGATGTGATTGGAGAAGAGACTGTTGAGGAAAGTAAGGTCCATGTTAAATTTCTGGAAGGAGTTTCTGCTATTGACCAAGTGATCCTTTTGGTTGACACTCCCTTAACTGATAATGCCATTACAGGCTAGTATGGTATAAGTGATCACTGCACTCGACACTTGATTATTGGACAGCAAAGTCCATGGATCCTTTTCTCCAGCTGGAATTTAAAAGGTCAAACTTCAGAGGTTGCAAAACAAGAGAGAGAAATAAAAGAATGGTCATGCAAAGAGATGCATGCAGTACAATTGCTTTTTGTAAATATTATGTCATACTTTGGCATGAGAAAGGGACCAAATTCAAATTTCCAAATTCTGTTTTGCAATTTTCTGTTATCAGAAACTGACTTTATTTAATTCAGTAATGAATTTAGCTCCATTCTTCACTTTCTTATTAACGTGGTTCACTGTACTGGAACTTTCAGAAATCAAGAAATGGCTTGCAGAGTATTAGTCATTTAAATTCTGTAAGGTGATGAATAAAAACACTCCATATTTGAAAGAAAAAGTAGTGTCAGTAATGATTACTCTGAAACGATTGTTGATTGTCAGTTGGTTCCTTTAGGGAAATAAATCTGCTGTCCTTATCTACTCGGTGTACACATGACTCCAGACTCACAGCAATGTGGTTGATTCTGAAATGTCTTCTGAAATTCTCTAGCAAGCCATTCAGCTGTATCAAACTGCTATGAAATTTAAAAGGATAGAAAATGGACAGGTCACCTGGCATCAACTCAGGCGTTGGAAATGACAATGGCAAACTTAGCCCTGCAAAATACTCCTTATTAACATCTGGGGGCTTGTATCACAATTGAGGGGCCTGTCCCTTGATGAGTCAAACAACATCCCAACATATTCATGCACACAGAATTATACCTCAAAAGCAATGTCCCAGGATTATAACTCTTGGGTATGTCCTGTCCTGCCAGCAGAACTGACACACCAGAGTGCAGTGCATCAATTCTTGAGGATCCTAACACCATCCAGTGCAAAACAGTCTATTTGATTGGCACTTTCCTCCACCACTGTTATACAGTGGCAGCAGTGTGTAGCATCTAAAGATGTACTGGAGCAACTCACCAAGGATCCTTCAACAGCACTTTCCAAACCCCAAACTTTACTACCTAGGAGAACTAGGGCAACAGATGCATGGGAACACGAGCACCTTCAAGTCCTCTCCAAGACTCAGAACATCCTGACTTGAAACTATATCACTGTTCCTTTACCATCACTGTGTGAAAATCAGCACCCTAACAGGACCGAGACTGCACTTACAACATAATACCAATTTATCCAACATAATTAGCGGTGGGCAAAAGATGTGGGTCTAGTCTATGATGTCCGCATCCCATAAAATCACAGAATCCCTACAGTGCCAAAGGAAACCATTTGATCCTGCACCAATAACAATTCCACCCAGGCCCCATCCTTGTGATCCCCACACAATCTCCCTGATACTAATGGAAAATCCCACCTAAACCTGTTTCCCATAACCCCAAGTATTCACTTCACTAATCTCCCTAATCTACAGATTTTAGGACATTAAGAGACACTTTAGCATGGCCAATCCACCTAACCTGCACATCTTTGTACTGTGGGAGGAAACCAGAGCACCCAAAGGAAACCCATATCGACACAGGGAGAACATGCATACCCCACACAGACAGATTGGAATTAAACCTGGGTCCCTGGCACTGTAAAGCGGTACTGCTAACCACTGTGCCACTGTACTTCAAGAATTCAAGTATTCTTGAATGAATACTTCTATTCATTCAAGAAGTAATTAATAAATAAATTTTATGAAATGATTTTGTCAATTGTCTTATGATTAATTACCATATGATTACTGGCTCTCTGCGTAACAGAAGTAATTTATTTATGCCATATTTATGCCATCAAACTTTTTAAAGATTTTAAACACCTTATATCTATCCTTAAGCTTCTCTGGTCTGAGAAGAACAATTCTAGCTTTTCTAGTTTTTAGCTGAGAATAAAAAGAAGTTTTTAAAAAATGGTGAAATAGGAATACTGGTTTTAACTGGTCTTGTATACCTTAAAATGGAGTACCAGGATAAACTGGAAGAATACTTGACGACACTGGTCTTGTACACTTTAAACTAGACCACCAATATAAATTGGGAATATAAATCCTTGTCTAAACCGTGTTTTTTTTCCCCTATTGGGAATCTCTCAACCCTGTGTCCATTCTTGCAAATCTCCTCTGCATCTTCCCTCAGACTTTCCTAAACACTGTCATGGGCAGCAATGGAAATTAAAATCTGAGGAGGCTGTGCAATGGGTATTTGAAATAATAGCATTTGTTTAGCATTAAGATCCCCCAAAGACAAAACTGTTTACAAAAGCTGCTTTCTCCTGATTATCAGCAGAGAATCCATTTCATTTCATCAGTTATTACAGGTTTGTAGCCAACATCTTAAATTGTGCAATTAACTTGTGCTTTGAAAATGAAAAGCTATATTAAGCAAGAATCCTCAAGTGCAGTGTTTTTTTAATCCTGTTGACATGTGGTCTGCTTGGGTCACTGATCCCAAATTATTAGGCAGTCATCACAAAAGCTCCACAATAATATAAGTCTGAGGACAGCTCCCCAAGGATATTCATATATTCAATGAGGCTGTGAGCTACATGTACACAAAGGTCAGTACATGATTGATATGTGAGTTTCATTACTAGTATCCTAAATTGCAAATCACACTCTCCTGACAAAACTCCTTATTGTGGCAAAAATGATTTTCTTCAGGATGATGCTACATTTACTCAGCCAAGTTTTATTCCCTTCTGCAATTTCTAGGACCTGGAACCTCATTCAGCACCATGTTGGCTCAATTCTATAGCAGTAAATGTAAGTAAATGTCTTCTGTCCCTGTTCATTATGGTTTTGTATTGTAAGAAAAGAAAGAGAAGGAAGATCTTACACATATAATATGGCCTTTTACAACCTTAGGATGTCCTAAAGTACTCCACAGTCAATGGACTACTATAGTCACTAGTGTCATACAGCAAACATAGCAACCAATTTATGCACAGCAAGTTCCCACAAATAGTAAGACATAATGACCATATGATCCATTTTACTGATGTTGGTTGAAGTATAAATGGTTGGGATATTAGGAAGAATTTTTATGCTTTTCTCTGAAATAATTTCCCAAGTGATCATTCATACACAGCAAACAGGGTTTTTGATTTTGATATAAAATCCTTAAGATAGCAAGTGGACAAGCGACCTCTTCTGCATCAATGCAAATGGGTTTGTTGTTGCACTGTAACTCAAAGCCCTATCACTGGAAGCAGGCACAAGCATCATCCTACAGTGCAGCAACAACAAAACAATGGGAGGGTCCCTCTAGCAGATCACCATGTGGAATTGATACCATATAGAATATAACTCCAGCGCATTGCAGCTTCCTTCAGCCTTACAATCCTCTGTGATTGCTACACTCTTCCAATTCTGTTTCTTCCAAAATTCCCAAATTTCATCACTTTGCCACATACAGCTGTGCCTTCAGTTGCCTAGGCCCTGATATGGAATGCCATGCCTCTCCAACTATTTCTCCATCTTTAAAACCCTTTGAAAGATGAGGATGTGGATTTGAGACCAGGCAGAGATCAGTCATAATCTGACTGAATGGAAGAGCAGGCTCAAAGAACTGAATTTGCCTACCTCTGTTCCAAATTCCAATGTTGACCAAGCTCTTGGCCATCTGCCTTAATATTTTCTTAGGTAGCTTGGTGGGAGCAAATTTTGTTTGAAAACACCTCTGTGAAACATGTTGGGACATTTTATTGTGTTAAAGACATCCTACAGATATAAGTTGTTGTTGCATTGCAACACTGACTCAGATGGGGGTGGGAGGGGGGGGGGGGGGGGGGGTTGGTGGGAAGATGGGTCAGATGTCTCCACTCAGATCAATGGTGGGAGGAATGGTAGGGAGAGGTGGGTCAGATGGTTCCATTATCAGTATGGGGGGAGGGGAATGAGGGCAGTGGTAGTCTGCTGCCACTCTGCCTCTGCTCAGTGAGGGGAAAGTTGGGATCTGCTGCCACTCTGTGTGCGATCGGCAAGGAGGAAAGGCGGGTTCGCTGCCACTCTGCATGTGGTGAAAAGGGGGGCGGGGGGCCACGATCGATCTGGATAGTACAGGGGCGGGGCGGATAAGGGGGTCATCAAAGTTGCGGGGGTAGGGCAATGTCTCTCGAAGACAGGGGAGGCATTATCATTATCAAGCCCAGGAAGGATGTGGCAGGGGAGCATTTTTCTATCTTTTTTTACTATGCATGTGCAGTTTGTAACACCAATTGGAGCTGCAGGGCTATGGACATGTAAAACTCTGTCCATGAGCTTTTGCAGTGCAATTTAGAATCATTGATATTTTTGCAGGCAGAATGCATATGGAGTTTAAAAGTCAGATCTGAAACAGTTTCAGTTTCAAGTCCTCCCAGCACTTAGAATGAAAATGATAAAATAGGACCCACAGTGTTTAAACCTTGATTGGTTGCCTCTAACAGACCTTGTGGGCATTTTGTAAATACATCATAGTATTTCTCTTCTCATATGTCACCAATTACTCCTATTTATTAAAGAAACAGCAGCCACATATGCGAATGTGGATGTGTGTTGTTGGATGCCTTTAAATTTAATAATGACCAGTGTAACCAGTGCAGTATAAGTACCACCTCTGTTCTTCCACATTTTTCTCCTGCCCCTTTCCATACTCTCCACTGTGAGGTCAACTGCCTTACATGTTGGTGTATAAATCAATCTCACAAGCCTCAAAAACAACCCCATAAACAGCAGTCGACTTACATGCAGAGTAGAAAAGTGAATCATCAGCACGGGGTAGTTGCTATCTTTATCTTTTGCCACAGAAAGTCTGTTCTGTGTGGGCTTGTCTTAAACTCTCACACATCTTCATAGGCCATATTACCTGCCTAATCCATTGTACTCAGTTATAAAGACCGATAAATTAAATATCTATTTGTAGGGTGAAAAATTAAGGCTGAACAGGATTGTGAGAAAGACATGTTTTGGAGAATAGGGAGCTTGAGTTTATTGAAAAAATAGGCCAAGGTTCTCCCAGTATGCCCAACAGTTGCAAAAATGGGAGAATTTCCTGCCTGTTTTTTTTAGGCGTCCTTATTTGAACGAATCTCTGGCACTCTAAGCAATGCAAAGTGCCTATTCCCGCTGGAAAGATGTGCAGCATATTGCTGAGCAGGCCACTGCGCATGCACTGATCTGTCAGTGCGGGGATTGGTGTATGCTCACTGGATTCCCAATCACTGGTCTCCAATCGCTGGCCTTCCCTGGAACTCCCCCGATTACTGGACCTTCAAACACTCCCTCCCTGATCACTGATCAAATGGACCCCCCACGCTTTGCCAACCCTGATCTCCCTCCACTCTGGCCTGCTCTGATCTACACAGTCTCCTCTGATGGCCAGCCCCTCCACTCTTATCCTGATGACCAGGCCTGACCTTCCCTCCCTACAGATGGCAAGCCCTGATCAGCCTTCTCACTCCCTGTGCCGCACATTCCACTTGCAGAGTGGCAGCAAGTCCACCCACCCTGATCATCGCCTCATAGGCCCCAGTCTCCAGTATGGTCCACTCTCTCTGGCCCAGCCCCTTGGCACTTCCTGATGCCCAGTAGGCAATGCCAAAGTGCCTGGTGGGCAGCGCCAGTGTGGCAGAGCATTTCCCCTTGCTCTGAACTACCCCGAGGAGCCTCAACAGCCTTTATCCTCACCAGCAGAATGAGTCAGTCTGTTCTCCGTTAATAGGGAGCAGTTGTAAACCCTGCCAACGGTAACCACTACTAGCAAGACGGGGAGATGCTAGCTGGCCTGGATAATATTGTCCCGGCTCATTAA
The DNA here is from genome assembly GCA_024679065.1 of Sphyrna mokarran. Taxonomy (NCBI): domain Eukaryota; kingdom Metazoa; phylum Chordata; class Chondrichthyes; order Carcharhiniformes; family Carcharhinidae; genus Sphyrna; species Sphyrna mokarran. The sequence goes on along the minus strand of JAGIQG010000010.1, from coordinate 40,281,654 downwards.
TCATATGGAATGCAGCACAACAGGCTAGGAGAATCCCAGCCATAATTTTTCGGCCATAAAGATAGGGTCTACTTATATATTGATTGGCTTATACGCCACAATCCATGGTAACCATATCCTACTGACAGGTTTGATAGCTGCTTCTCAGTTGAAAAAATGGTATAGTAACAAAAAACAAATTATGACACATTCTCAACATATTTCACAATGTTAGACAAATCCATTTAAAAAAATGATTTTTCGTGCATTGCAAATTACAACAATCAATCATATGAACCTTGCCAGTGTATCATTGCATTAACAACACTGTCAGATTGAAGACCTAACTCACGCACCTTAATCATGTTCATTTGTGTTAGACTGATAGAAGCAAAAAGTGGAATTTGAATTACAGTCAACTGTGATTTGAAATGGTCAAAATTCAACTTTCAATTAATTCTAGTACACTTACATTGCTTTTTTCTCTTACAGTATAATGGTAAATTAACATTTAAATAAAGATAAATTCAAATGCGGATCTTAGTTGTGCTTGGTTAATGCTATATCAGGATACATGAAGGGAATTACAGATTGAACATTGCTCCACTGTTGAGGTATAAAGAATGACATTGCCAAAGAGCGGTTCTTTTCAGTGACTTTTGTAGATCTTCAGTTATGTGCTTCGCATATTATATTACATAATGTTTTCATTTTTTTTAAAGGATTAATTCAAAATTTCCAAAAAGCACTAATAGCCTTTCAAACATTACTGAAAATCTCTGAAGATTGAGTGAAGTAGCTTAGGCAACGGACTTCAATACTGGAGCCCAGGCAGATAACTAGCCTTTCTGGTTGGACTCCAACAGCTAACTCAATGGAGTTCTTTGAGTGATAATGTTAAGCGGGTGATTATTGGATCAGTTGTCTGCTTTCCATCTCTCTCAATTGAAGTAAATGGAAGTGAAAGTGGAGAGAAATATATAACAGTTGTTTGATCTGACATGACCTATTTTACACTGTCATCCAAAGTCAAAATAACTCCCACTGAGTTTGCTCTGGTACAGGGGACTAATTTTCCTGGAGAGCCAACAGTTGGATCTGCATGACAGAGCCTATAAATCATTTCCAGCATGAACGACCCAGATCTTCCAATCGGAGGGAATGCTGGGGCACTCAAGCTGCCCATGAAGTTTTCTATGGCACAATATATTGTGCATTTTCAATCAAGATTTCTGATCCTGACTGCAGCAAAAAGGGGCCAACACAACCTCCCCAGCGCAAGACCCATGAGTGTAGAAGAAGATGGACAAAGAGGTGGCACATCCTCCTTTTTGTGGCAATAGCTGTTATAAGTTTTTAAAGGTTTCAAGCCTTTCATTGAGTGAGTGAGTGAGTGAGTGGAATGAGTGGATCTGTGGAAGTGAGTGGATATAGCAAACGTGTAGGTGATTGAGTGGGTGAGTGAGCTAAGTTGGTGTGATTGCATATAGGTGAATGAATGTTGTAGGTGTGTGAATGGGATATGGGTTGGTGAATGTGATCTTGATATGAGTTATGTGAGGGAATGTTGTGTAATTGAGTGGGTGAGTGAGAAGAGTGTGGGCTAGTAGATGGGGTGAGTGGTGTATGTGAGTGGGTGGATATAGTGAGTGCATGGTTGTTGTTAGTGGGTGGGTGGGGTCATGTTGAGTGGGTGTGGATGGGTGGGATCATTTTGAGTGAGTAGGTGAGTGAGTAGGTCTGTGAGAGGTAGCCTGCTTGGGGAGGTTACTCATGCTAAGTCAGGAATTAGGTCATGGGTGGTGGGGGGGTGAGTTAGGTGGGTTTAGTCAGGTGGGTGATCTAGCTAGATTAGGTTGAGGGCAGAAGGGCTGGTGGGCAAGAGAGTCAGGTGCTTTTGGATGGGAATGGGGTGAGGTGATTGAGATGATTTGATTTTGATGCTTAGTTCAGTTGAAGCTGAGTAACAGTTTCAGGATAAGTATTCAGATCAGTCCCACATATCAAGCCTAAGTCATTGAGCTGAGCTCACTGTTGGAGATATTCATGGACAGCACAATCAGCTAATTGGAAATCAAAGCTTTACAGGCAATTAAAGTTCATGTGTGTGTGTGAAAACTCCCACAGTGTAACAACATACACCAGAGTCAAGAGCAGGTTTTGCTGCTCTGGACATTGGAAAATTCAAGCAAAAAGTTTTATTAAAGGACATTTTTCCAATCCATTTACTTCACTGTATTCAATATCTGGCTTTTGAGATTCATTGTCATTAAGCACATTCATGATCATCAGTTTCCATCTGGAATCATAATACTTAGATGCTGCATTATAAGTTGTAGGTGTTTGTGTGGCTGTTATCAGAATGTGTAGCACAAAAATCTGAAGTGATTTGCATTCCCAGATTTATTTTAAAATATAAAAACTTTATCAGCTGTCAGAAAAAAAGCCTCCATCTGCTCCTGAATTGTTTTGATTGACATGACATCTGGTGTAGCTTAAAAAACATAATCATTAATCATAATAATTTCTAATAGGTCTCATTATCTCTGAACTAGGAAGGTTTGTAATAACAGTTGTGCTCGTTATGAATTCCTGGCTGAGTTTCAAAAAGTCCAGAATCAATTTTCTCAGCAAGTTGCTGTTTAAACCTTTCGATTGACAGGGACAAGCCATTTAATATGGCTAGTGAAATTGATGCTTATTTTTACAACAAACTAATCACTAATGACATTTTAATTTTTTGGAAAAGCTTTTTGTCGCTGAGAAATCTTTCAGTATGGTATGGTTAAATGAGATTAGATTATTAAAATTTTACTTGATTCTACCACCCATTTCAAAATATTGTGAAATCTGCCCAAAGTTGGTACTAAATGAATGGCTATGAAAGACATATGAGGAACATGAAGGGGTCATGGCTTATGATGAGGAATGGAGGACACACATGGGTATGACAGAGCACAGGAGACATGAGTGATTGAGGATGTATGAAGGATTAATGGGGGATACAAGGAGCAGGAAGTGGAATGGAGGCAGCAGCAGACATGATGGAGGTTGAGGGTTGAGGGTTTGAGGGCCTGAAAATCATCATTGTAGGCCAATATCCCAGTCAATGGTAGGAAGGCAATTTAGCTTTGGGTTCCTCTGTAGAAGCAGCAGGCCTGACTCCACCCAGTGGGACTAACCCTAACCCTCTCTCCCAACTCACACAATATATGGAAGACAAGGGAGAGTCTTGTGTTGACATAAGCTTGTCTTGTTAGCTTGAATCTGGTTTATTCCTCATATGGGGACTCTGATTGGGCTTAATTTACTTTTTTGATTAAGAATGAATTGTCAAGAAGTACAAAAAAAATGTAGTCAGTGTTTGATTATCAGCCTAAACAATTAACTTTCTATTATAAAGATACATTTGCCAATGTTCAAAAACATAGTAGCGGGCCAATGTTTTTCACTGTGAATTAGAGCATTTACAATCTGTTCCTAGCCATGGCTTCACACATAAACAATTGGTCATTTATTTCCCTCAATGTCCTGTGAGAGTACAGCTCCAATCACATTCCCTGACACATTTGTTCTGACATGCATGTAGGTTAAATGCATGAGGACTGGTAGAGGACATACTGAGTGGGATTTACCATTCGCACTGGTCCCAAAGCTGAAAAATCCTGCCTAAGGTCAATGGATCTTTTCATGGTCCATCCAGCACCTGCTACGATTCCCATGGTGGGCTGAACAGGAAGGTTCACCCTACTATCTTCATCTTTAAGTTGGCATGATGACACAGTGGTTAGCACTGCTGCCTCACAGCACTGGGAACCCGGGTTCAGTCCCCAGCTTGAGTCACTGTCTGTGTGGAATTTGCACATTCTGTCCATATTTGCGTGAGTTTCTTCCAAGTGCTCCAGCTTCCTCTCACAGTCTAAAGATGTGTGGGTTAGGTGGATTGGCCAGGCTAAATTGCCCTTTAGTTTTAGGGGTTCTAGTTAGGCTAAATGCATGGAGTTATGGAGATAGGGTTTGTGTGGGATTGTGGGCCGAATGGCCTCCATCTGCACTTTAAGATTCTAAGATTCTGAAATCTAATGCATCAAACACTGCTTTCTGTGCAATTGTCCATTCCCACTGTGCATTTTTATGAGTAGTTCCCAAAAGGCTCCATGTGCCAAGGAATAAGTTCATGATAAAAGTTGGTAGTACGGAGGAACATGACAATTCTTTCACATTAGATGGTGTGGGAGTCGCATGAATGTTTTTAATGTTGCCATGCATTGGCTTTACTCCAGCTGCAACACTCTGTAACTAAAAAATTAGTGTTGGGTGCCACAAATTTGTATATGCTTGTTAAGTATCAAATTACATTGCACAAATTGAGTAAGCACTATTGGTAACCATTGATCATGTTTTCTTTTGTCCCTTTCATATGAAGTAATTTGGGGGATCCTCAATGTTTGATGAAACTGAGAAATATAGACTCCTGGAATGTGATAGATGTTGAACTTAGTCCAGAGGGTACTCCGTGGTACTGAAACACACCTGTGTGAGTAATAAAAGTCATAAGATATTGGTTTTGCTTTGCTAGTGGTATTTAAAGAAAGTTCCTTCTCAGGTCTAGCTTCATGAAGACCTTGGAGTCATGAAATGATTCAGATACTTGGATCATAGGATGTGAAATCTCATCTGAAACGAAAGCTCTGTTGACCACCTCAAGGTCAATGCATAGTTTTGATTTGCCATTGTCATGCCATGGCAAGGTTCAATATCCATGAGAGTGAGTTGATGCTCTCATGATACCATTTGGTTCTTATTGTTTTAGCTCCAGTGACACTCTGGCTGCAAAATGCAACTGTCTCAAATTTTCTGAAACTGGCGGAACTGATGTGTCAATGCAAGGGAAATGACAGTACTTCTTAATCTGCCCAAATCAGGAAGGATGCAAATGTGTATAGTGTGTGTCATCAATCATGTTATTGTGATGTGATCTTGAAGTTTGAATTTGAGCATTTGAATTTGAGCCTATTGAATGGGTTTATATATTGTTAAGGTGTTCACAACTATAAGGGTTCAAGTGGGTCTCGTGAAACAGTACCACCCACAGTATGAGATAGAGACAGTCACATAGGAACAGTAGAATATAATAATGACTCTGATAGAAATTGGTATGAAGATAGCACCAAGCCAGGGCTTTATCCTGTATATATGTACATAGCTTTACTAATAAATGATTATTGTTCAACCATACAATTCTTCAGATCTCTTTGTCAGACAACATATGACCTTATAATATTGTGAAAGCAGGTGAATGGCCCCAAAATCTCAAATAATTAAGAAGTAAGGAAACTACAGACTGATCTAAGAGAAGTGTGCCTCACTTGAAGATTTCAGACATATAGCTAGAGATTACCTAAGAACCTCCATTTCAGGCATGGAAGCTGAAGGGCAGAAGAAAAATTCATTATGCGGCATAAAAGGGTTCCACCAGAATTCATAAAATTCTGTTACGAGGTCTGATAGAAAGCAGAGTTAAAGAACCAAACCAGATTCTGAAAAGTCAGCAAACTCCAAAGGAAAAAGGCTGAAATAAGCTTTTAAACTTGACCAAGTAAACAGGCAACACTGGCTAAATGATTAGTAAGGGTGGCTTGAAGCAACCCGGATCCACGGACAAAGCCATTGCAGCCACACATGCAAATGAAAAATAATTTTTAAGGAGAAGTCAGAGCAGAAAATCAGCTTCAATTTGATTCTGCAAGCTGGCGAGAGCAAAATATAAAATAGTGTAGATCATGTCAGTGTTGTCACTGCAATCTGCTGCAAAAGATGACTAAGCTCAAAACATTGAAATGCACAGAGATAGTTTAGTTTGTTTACTAGTGTCACAAATAGGCTTACATTAACATTGCAATGCAGCTACTGTGAAAATCCTCAAATCGCAAATGAAAGAGATGAACCGTATCAAGAAGTCCAGCAATGCTACTTGAGAGAAATTAAGAATCTCAGATTCATTTTTTGGAATGTTGGCATTTTTGTAAATGGTTACCTCACAGATTTCAAGTCAGACACAACAGTCCATGTGATTGTCCTGTTGGAATGGGAACCATGGCCATTGTGAATGACAAACATTCACTATTTTCTCTATTGTCGATTGTCCTGGAGAAATCCAACAGCTGGTCGCAGGCATAATTCAAAATTCACTCGAGTATGGCAACAAGCAAATAATCAAAATCCTGCATGTTGTCCACAATAATCTCTTCTACCTCCTGAACAGAGATGCTTATACTCTCCACAACCTTGTCAAAATGACAGTAGACATCAAAATAACCATTGCTGACAATAATGGTGAATTGAAGACTCCCGAGAGGTCCAGCAGTATTGATTGACTGAGACTTCAGTTCAGAATTATCTTCATTCTGTACACAGACAGTTATTCCAGCTCATTTCCAGATGGCAGAAAATACTCTTTAGTTGGATCAGCCAAGCTTCCTAATGAGCACCAACATACTTAAAACCAAAGATACAGAGAAGAATGAACAGTAGCAGAAGGTTGAGCTTGAACTTTAGAGTCAAACAGTTGCTGTCACAGACCAAAGACAAATTATAGCAATGAAGCTGGAGCTTCAAGATCACACAGACAAATGAAGTCAGTCCTGGAGCAGGAGAGAAAAATGAGCACCAACTCACAAAAAGGAAACTCAGGGAGATACAGGTTCACATGAAGAAACAGAGCACAGCGTCAGAAACCAAACTGTAGGTTGAGCTCAAGAATGATGGGCATTCAAATATAAGAGAGGTAAACCTTCAACATCCAGGAAAAATGTGATGGGACTCACCAAAATAAAATTAATCTGCTCTATGAATGAGTGATGTAAACTTTCCCTCTAGAAGGAGTGGATATGCCCATGGTATCCAACTAAGAAAAACAGATTGGTGACAAAAAAAAAGTTCCTATACTAATGAGCACAACAAGTGAACTAAATGTTGACACCCGAGTATTTGGAGCATCAAGTACAACTTCATCTCCAGACTAACAGAATCCGCCAAAAGCAGTTGAGACTATCATTCCTTCAATTTCCAAAAAGATCTAAAAGAGTCATAAAGCCTTCAAAACTTGTAAAGTCAGAGACCTCGGGAAAGAAGAGGTAGCTTGTAAGCATTATTGCAAATACAACAAGGCAAAGACTTGGAGGGAGGTGTAGTACTAGGGAATTTTAGACAGCAAAGGTTAATGTGGGACAGAGAGTAGATTCAGAAAAAATACTCCCAACTGGGGGGAGTGAGGAGTGGGCAGAGGGATCAAGAACTAGAAGTTGTAGTTTGAGCATAACGGGTAAACCTTTTAGGACTGAGGTGAGGAGAAATTTCTTTACTCAGAGAGTAGTGATTTATGGAATTGACTACATCAGAAAGTAGTTGAGGTCAAAACGTTGTTTGATTTTTCAGGAAGAAATTAGATATAGCTCTTATATCTGAAGGGATAAAGAAATATGGGGGAAAGCAAGATCAAGATATTGGGTTTGATGATCAGGAATGATCAAAATGAATGGCAAAGGAAACTTAATGGCCAAATGGCCTACTGCTGCTTCTATTTGCTATGTTTCAATATTTCTATGTGATTGCAATTATGTATAACCCCCTTGAAATAAACATGGTAGATTCAATTGGAATACAAGGTTGTGTTTATTTTCCAAGGTTCAAACAACTTCCTCCGTAAGTACACATTTCCTAATTTGTAGAATTGAATTATTTTAATTGATCGCAATGTGGTTTGTTGGTTAGTTTACCAAGATTATATTTTGAATCCAATTGCTGCAATGCTGCTATGTACTCCTTGATGGACTCACAATTTCTCTGGTATTTCTGGCAGAATGTATGTCATTCATTCATCATGCTTTCCTTTGGCCTGAAATATTTTTATGAAGTATTTACTAACAACATTCAAGGTACCACATGGTTGTTGCATAAGGTTAAGTCTCATGGGATCATGGTGAAATATCTAAATGGATACAAAATTGACTTCATGACAGAAGCCAGAGCGTGGTTGTAGAGGGTTGTTTTTTAAAACTGGAGGCCTGTGACCAGCGGTGTGCTTCAGGGACTAATGCTGGGTCCACTATTATTTGTTATTTACATTAATGATTTGCATGAGAACATAGGAGGCATGGTTAATAAGTTTGCAGATGACACCAAGATTGGTCGCATAGTGGACAGTGAAGAAAATTATTTCCCATTGCAATAGGAGCTTGATCAATTGTGCCAGTGGGCTGATGAGTGGCAGATGGATTTAATTTAGATAAATGCGAGATGATGCATTTTGGTAGATTGAACCAGGTCAGGACTTACTCAGTTAATGGTACTGCACTGGGGAGAGTTGCAGAGCAAAGAGATCTACAGGTACATGTTCATAACTCCTTGAAAGTGGATTTAAGTTGGGCAGAATGTTGAAAAAGGCATTCAGCATGCTTGGTTTCATTGGTCAGAACATTGAACACAGGATTTGGGATGTCTTGTTGAAGTTGTACAAGATATTGTTAAGGCCACACTCGGAATATTGTGTACAGTTCTAGTCACCCTATTATAGAAAGGATATTATTAAACTAGAAAGAGTGCAGAAAGGATTTACTAGGATGCTACTAGGACTTGATGGCTTGAATTATAAGGAGACACAGAATAATTGAGAGTTTTTTCTCTGGAGTATAGAAACTGAGGGATGATTTATGAAAGTCTATGAAATAATGAGGGGCACAGATCAACTAGATAGTCAATATCTTTTCCCAAAGGTAGGGAGTCTAAAACTAGAGGGCAATGTTTTGACATAGAGGGTGGTGACTGTCTAGAACAAGTTGCCAGAGGTAGTATTAGAGGCGGATACAATTTTGTCTTTTAAAAAATATTTAAACAGTTATATGGGTAAGATGGATATAGAGGGATATAGGCCAAATGAAGCAAATGGGATTAGCTTATGAGTTTAAAAAACAGGGTGGCATGGATAGTTTGGGCTGAAGGGCCTGTTTCCATGCTGTAAACCTGTATGACTATGACTCTATATCAAACAGTGACGTATCTTTCATGAGCAACTGCTTGAATATTCACTAGATTTCTATTCCAAGGTAAGATATGAATAGTGCCTTCTTATGGATCACTATCACATTCAAACTGACCGTCCCTGTAGTAGCAAGTCGATCCCAAATCCCAAAATCCATTGATCTTGCAGCATGAATGGAATTTCTAGTGGGGAATGAAACAGTGTTGGAACCGGTAAAGATAAATTTTTCTTAGCATTCTCTTAGCCAATTTTCTTGTCTATTTGATATGTCAGATCTATGCAGAAATCATACTAGTTTCTAAATGAGTAACAACGTTATTTATACAATCACACTCATGCTTAAACAATCAAGCATAGTTAGCATGGATCAATTACCAGGCTCACATACTCAAATACTGAGTTCTTGAATAGTTGTATCCTACACTGCCATCCCATGAAAATCTAGTCCCAGGACTCCCATTCCATTTATGTTAATGGATTAACTATCCTAAGAGTCTTTCTTTTGTCAGAAACCTTGCTAAGCTACTGGTGTTATGACAATGTGCATTGTTAATTCTCTGAGATATCCATCACATATTTTTTTAGAAGATGTTGCCCAAATGAAATTTGAAATCTTCAAGCCAAACACCAAATTACAATTGGAAAAAAATGAATTTAAGGTGAATGACTTTAAGATCAATTAACATATCTGCACATCAATAAGGTATATCTAGAAAGTAGCATTTATGTATTCCTTGTTCCTACTTCAGTAGCCTACATATTATGCTGCATAGCTTTTACTAATATATTCATTGCTGCAAAGTTTTGTTGCACTCAATAATCCTTAAAAAACATTCTCAAGACATAAATTTAATATGTTAAATCAGCCAGGTTTGATTGGAAAATAATTGCAGAATTCAAAAGTCTGAGGATGAGATTCTCTGACCTCTCAGCCATGTGTTTTCTGGCAGTTGGGGAGTGGTGCATTGTTTGCTAGCAATAAGATTCTCTGGTCCTGCCACTGTCGATGAGAATTCCCATTGGTGTCACCCCACACCGGTGGGAAACTATGGACAGGGGTGCGCTGTCGGCAGAATTGGAGAATCCTACCAACACGAGCAGCCAGAGAATTCAAGTCTAATTTATATATAAAATAAGAACAGATTTTTATTCAGTCAAACTAAACAAGGGACTTTAATTAGATCAGACTATATATTTTCATTGTATGTGTTGTGTTCTATTTCTAGAGAGAAGGTAGCTCATACCTTCTCTCTCAAACTGTGAACATTCAAACATCACTTGTTTTACCTTTCCTTAAATTGGACACAAATTGGAATTACTTTCTTGAAACGATAGAGAAACTCTGATCAAACTTTTGAAGTTTGAACTGTTCACTCTTCAGGCTGAGATCCTTGGTTTTATTTACTTGTCATATACTCAGAACAACACATGCTGCAGGCTGGCTGGCAAATAGAACTCGCTATATCTCTCTGACATTCTGTTAATATTATATAGTGCTTCTCTCTCCATCCTGCCAGTCCCCACTGTACTAAAGTGAGATTTGTAGTTCTATATTACATGTTGACTGTTACAAACAATGAGTAGGTTGTCAAGGGTGGAGATAAGAGAAAATGGGGCAGGAAGGGCATACTAGGAGCCAAAATTAATTTTGATGAACCAGCATTAGTAGGAAAAATGGTGTCCAATGGTAACTCAACTCCAACTAAAAACATTGCTGTAATATCTAAGCTAGATCACCATTGCTTATTAGAAAGAAGGCTGACTTGGCAAAGATCAAGTAATCCAATGCATTTTCAATTTCCCTCAGAAAATCATTCCAACAATCCATTACATTTTTAAAAAATTGCCTTTATCTGATCGTTTCAATTTTGTTGCCTTCTCTTTATTCACCAGATCCTCTGTTAACTCTTTTATAAAATTAGCTATAGCTTCTTTTTTCAATCTACTGATAATTATTAGCCTTGATTATGATGCTAATACCACATATTTGAAAACAATAGTGGTATAGTAGTGTCCTTACAAACAAAGATTAAAAATTACGACTGTATTCTTGATTTCATTTCAAAGCCGTTTTAGTAACTTTTGCTCTTAAAAGCTGGATTTGATCGTCAGGTTAAATTGTTAAATGTAAATTGCAGATTTGCCTGCTGAATTGCTGAGTTATAACAATCACATTAGCAATGAAATATGACTAACAATTGATGTGGCAATTGAATTCAGAATTAGGAATAGTTTATATAAAAGTTATCATTACTTAATGTCAGATTCAAATGCATTTCCCTCTGGGTCGATGGGGACTAGCAGCAGTAGAAATGTAAAATTCAATTGCCTCTTTGTTTGATGACCTGTTCAAAATTCATATTTTCTTTCTGCAAATGAATTACTTGATGGAGACAATGAATTAATGCTTTACTTTCTACTCCTTAATTCCTGAGGAATTCAAAAGCTGGACAGGCTAAAGAACTTTGTGAGCATTTGGTTCACACAGTGCATCTGAAACCTCCTGCCCAAGATAGGAATCAACAAAAGACTTTGATGTTGTGTCACTAAAAGTTTGAATGGATTATTTTCAGAATGTCATTATTGAGAACTGTTATATTGTGCCTTTAAGCTATATTAGCATGACATCACTAAAAAGGAACTGTGTCATATGATCCGTCTTAGTCTTATTTTTGCACTGAGCAGAGCACACACACACAGCTATGTTGTCTTCCAGCTTTATATTCACATATAACTATTCTCATGTATTTTGACTTAATAAATGAACCCAAAACCTGTTTACGCCTTTTGAATGATTAGTGCCTTGAGTCTTATACAGTAAATAAGCCCAAGGTTTTATATTATTTACAATAATACAAAAGTTTTGATTTATTTACCAAAAGACTAGACTGAAGAAAAACACTGTGACATAAGTGTCAATTCATTGAGTCTTTGATTCTAATGTACATCTAATCTTCTGTACTTTTTAACTTCATCTGATTTTGAAAGTGAACTTTCGTTGAAAGGCCAGAGACATGAAACATTAACTCTGCTTCATTGTCCAAATATGATGTACTTGCTGAGACTCTCCAGCATTTTCTGTCTTTGTTTCAGATTTTGAACAATATAGTATTTTGCTTTTGAAAATGAACATGTTCAGTTGCAGCAAATAGGATAACTATGAAGCACATGGATGATTCACTCAACTTGGGCAAAGATCTCAGTACAAGTGAGATGCTAGCCACATTGCAAAATTATCGCTTAAGTTTTTGAAAGAACGAAATAGTAAAAAAACCTAACAGTGTGAGTAGATAAAAACACTCTGATTGCCTTAAAATATGAGTAACATATTTTGACTAAATGCATAGTAAACATGACTATGATTTATAACATTGAAGAAGCGAGGGATTGATGAAAATGGGAGATTTATATCAGGACTTCTAAAATAAACAGAATGATTTTTAACTATCTTAATATGTTCATGGTTTGAACATTTCAGCTCACATGTAGCTCAACTAAATGGATAGACATCTGTGCTTGTTGCTGAAATTCACAAGCACAATCACTTTGAACAATTTCAATCCAGGTCCTGGTTCACAGAGCAAAGCTTCCTATAATTCCACATTAAATTAACTAAATTGACAATCCGATTTGGGGGCTCCAAAGATTGGTTCAGTGAAAAGTGAAACTCCTGAGACTGCTATAGCAAGGCTTCTTCATAGAACACAGAACAGTACAGCACAGCACAGGCCCTTCAATGTTACGCCAAGCTATGTCTAAACTCAAGATCAAGCTATCCAACTCCCTATAATTCTGATATGTTCCATGTGCCTATCCAATAACTGCTTGAAAGTTCTTGAAGTGTCCAATTCCACAATCACAGCAGGCAGTGTATTCCATACCCCAACCACTCTCTGAGTGAAGAATCTACCATAGACATCCTTCCTATATCTCCATGAATCTTATAGTTATGCCTCCCAGTAACAGTTAATCCACCCGAGGAAGTAGTCTCTGCATATCCACTCTATCTATCCCCCTCATCATCTTATAAACCTCTATTAAGATATCCTCATCCGCTCCAAAGAGAAAAGTCCCAGCTCCCTCAACCTTTCCTCATAAGACCTATTCTCCAAACAAGGCAGCATCCTGGTAAATCTCCTTTACACTCTCTCCAATGCTTCCACATCCTCCTTACAGTGAGGTAACCAAAATTGAACACAAGATTTCAAATGTGGTCTCACCAACGTCCATTATAGTTGCAGCTTAACCCTACAGCTTTTAAACTCAAACCCCCTGTTAATAAACTCTGACAAATTATAAGCCTTCTTCACCGCTCTAACCACTTGAGTGGCAACCTTCAAGGATCTATGGATATGAACCCCAAGATTTCTCTGTTTCTTCACATTCCTTGGAACGCTGCCATTGATCCTGTAATCTGCATTCAAGTTTGTCCTACCAAAATGAATCATCTCACACTTATCAGGGTTAAACTCCATCTGCCACTTTTCGGCCCAGCTCTGCATGTCTGTTTGCACCTGTAAGAGCCTTCCACTTCACCTACTACTCCACCAACCTTAGCGTCATCAGCAAATTTACTAACCCACCCTTCAGCCCCCTCTTTCAAGTCATTGATAAAACTCACAATTAGCAGAGGACCCAGCACTGACCCGTGGTATATCGCTGGTAACTGGCCTCCAGTCTGAAAATTTTCCTTGCACCACAACCCTCTGTCTTCTATGAGACAGCCAGTTACTTATCCAATCAGCCAAATTTCCTTCTATCCCACACCTCCTTACTTTCTTCATGAGTCTACCATGGTTAAACTTATCAAATGCCTTACTAAAATCCATATATACAACATCAACTGCTCCACCTTCATCTACACACTTAGTTGCCTCCTCAAAGAATTCAATCAAATCTGTAAAGCAGGATTTACCCCTCACAAAGCCATTGCTGACTATCCCAGATTAAACTGCATCTTTCCAAATTGTCATAAATTCTATCTCTCAGGACCTTTTCCGTTAACTTACCAATGACTAAAGTAAGACTAACTGGCCTATAATTACCAGGGTCATTCCCATTTCCTTTCTTGAAGAAACAAACAACATTCGCCATTCTCCAGTTCTCTGGCACAATCAAAGCTAAAGGCTCTGCAATCTCATCCCTCGACTCCCAAAATACCCTAGGACGTATCCCATCTGGCCCAGGGTATTTATTAACTGTCAGGTTTTTCAAAATTGCTAATACAATAATGTTCTTATAAGTTTATATTGAAGTGTATACTGACTAAAGATTTGTTCGGGCACACTTTTTGGGTGAGTAACTACTGGTGCAGTGGGGTCACATGCCAGAAGACCTTATAAGACTCAAAATAAGTCTTGTAAGTTTGTACTTCCGGAAGCTTCTTTGGTTGGATATTTACAAAGCTGCCTCCTCAGTTGCATTCTTCCAGCTAATCCATTGGCTACTTCATTGCTCGGAAAACTCCTCCCCCTGGAGAAATTCCCAAACTAGCAGCTGACTGACAGTTAAGACGACGTGATCTTTACTTGCTAAGCTGTCTTTAAAGTGATGATGTGGGTTTGATTAAATGAAATCAGTACTGGCATATTTAACAGGATTAATATGTGCTTGGGGTAGCCACAATGTAATATTGGACTTAATTCAAGCATTCACTGTCCCAGAAAATGACTATTTGTGTCCTCAAAGCATGTAAAAGAAGAAGTGTAGAATTCGATTTTCAGGCTGTAGAGTTCTCCTTTTCTCTACATTATGCTATTCCCCTGGCATTCAAGTTCGTCACTGGGTAAAAGTGTTAAGAACATAGAAATATAAAAAGAGGAGTTAGTCATTCAGCCCCTCAAGACTGCTCTGCCATTCAATCAGCCTGTGATTGATCGAAATCTCAAATTCCATTTATCTACCTGTGCTCCGTCTCTCTTGATACCCATACCTAATGAAAATCTATCCATCTCAGTCTCGAAACATTCAGTTGATCCAACAGCCATTGCTTTCTGGAAGAGAGTTCCAGATTTCCACTATGCTTTGTGTTAAAAAGTTCTATTCTCCACCACTTACATCTATCGACTGTCAAACTTGTCACCAAGAGAAAGAAATGCTGCAAAGGAAGTGCTGCAAAAGCTTGAGCTATTCAGACTGGTTATCAGTACATTGCTGGACCAAAGGGAATGATAACATTGTGGTTATTATACTGTTATTATACCGAGTGAATAATCCAGGGACTGTGGCAGATGGTCCAGAGATATGGGCGCGAATGTTACAATTGGCATGCAGGTCAGTGCACCAGCTGGCCAACGAACAGCCGGCCAGCAGGAAAACTATTTGCCGGAAGCTTGGAATATTCGTAGAGCAGGAGCAGAGATGGATTCTTCAGTCTGGAAGCTGCTGGCATCTGATTTCAAAAGAACAACCGGCAGTGATCAATGACAAGAGAGAGGGTGAAGCAGTGATTCTGTAACGGACTGAATTTTGTTTGTTTGTTATTCACTTGTGGGATATGGGCATCACTGGCTGGCCAGCATTCATTGCCCATCTGTAGTTGCTCTTGAAGGGAAGTTGAGAGATATGAGCATTGCTGTGACTCTGGAGTCACATGTAGGCCAGAACAGGTAAGGACACCAGATTTTCTCCCTTAAAGGACCACAGTAAACCAGATGGGTTACAACAACATTCAACACTGGTTTTATGGTTATCAGTGGATTCTTAGTTCCAGATATTTTTAAACCAAATTTAAATTCCATCATCTGCTTTAACAGGATTGGAACCTGGGCCCCTAGATTGACAGCCTTTCACTGAAATCTATCAGCACAGCAAAGGCCAGCTCATGGGTGGATTTGAGAAATAATGATCAGAGATAAACTGGTAGATGAGTGGCAGCTCTCTCTGTCCTCGGAGCTCCTCTCTGATAGGATTGTCTCAGGATTCCACAATGGTTGAAGAGTGTTTTATCACCATGAAGGCCTTTCCTACCCACTCTGGGCCCTCCCATTATCTACTAAGTAGAGGACAACTTGGCAGCACGGTGGCATAGTGATTAGTACTGCTGCCTCACAGTACCAGGGTCCTGGATTCAATTTTGGCCTCGGGTGAAGTTTGCACATTCTCCCCTTGTCTGTGTGGGTTTCCTTTAGGTGCTCCAGTTTCCTCCCACAGTCCAAAGATGTGCAGGTGAGGATGATTGGACATGCTAAATTGCCTTTTGTATCCAAAGTTAAATTAAGGGGAATGGCGGGGTAAATACATGGGATTACAGGGATAGGGTCTGGGTGAGATGCTCTGTCAGGGAGTTGGTGCAGACTCAATGGGCCAAGTATCCTCCTTCTGCACTGTAGAGATTCTATTATTCTAGATCCTCCAGGCCAATAGAATACTTGAGTCAGTAACCTGTTTCCATAGCAGCTACCATGTATTACGATACATTACAAAAGAATGACGTAAGAATCCACATTAAACACAGAAAGGAATTATTTAGCTGTTTAATTTGTATTTTGTTGTTCCACATTGCCTGATTAAATTGATATTTCACATTAAGTTTTAATTTTTTTGCTGTGAAGGATGGGGGTCAACAACTCACAGTGCATTGACACTGTTTCTTTAGGAGAAGGCCTAGACTCCAGAAGATGTGAGGAAGGCTTGCGGTGATCTTAATGATGTAGCTGCAGCTCTTTAATGTCTTTGCATGAGGATTTTGGTAGTCTATTTGATTGAAAATTGCCCTGGTATTTGTGGCTCCCAAAAGCTGCTGGCATGCTGGCTCCTTAACACAGCCCTGGAGCTGTGCAGGTTCGCTCTCGGAGTCAATGTTCAAATCATCATCGGTCATTTGAGGCTATCTGTCCCAGTCTACTCCTTCATCCACCCCCTCATTAAAAGCACCAGATTGTGCAGGGCACAACACACAAAAACGAGGTTCCTTGATGTGGTGCACATGGTCGCAATTCTCTGGATTGGTCCAGACAGTAGAACTTCATACTGAGCAGCCCAACCACCCTCACAACTACCTCCCTTGCAGAGACTGGCTTCTGTCATTCCGCTCTTCAACAGGGGCTTGAGGATATCTGATAAGTTGAATTAGTTATCGCTTCAGAACCTATCACTGCCAACCCCCTCCCCCAGTCAGCCATCCAATTAGGCTGGGGACTAAAAAAAATGTGCCTGGCACCACATGGGCTTACAGTCATTCAAGAAGATGGCTCAGCACCATTTTGTCAAAATTAAGTAATTAGTGATGGACAATAAATGCTCATCTTTCATGTCTCATTAGTGATGAAGTAATATTCTCAGGCTTGCTATGTTTGATTTGATTTCATTTGATTTATTATTGTCACATGTATTAACATATAGTGAAAATATTGTTTGAGTGCTACACAAACAAAAAATACTGTTCATAGAGAAGGAAACAAGAGAGTGCAGAATGTAGTGTTACAGTCATAGTAAGGATGTCAGGAAAGATCAACTTAATGTAAGTTAAATCCATTCAAAAGTCTGACAGCAGCAGGGAAGAAGTTCTTCTTCAGTCGGTTGGTACATGACGTCAGATTTTTTTCCAAAGGGAGAAGGTGGAGGAGAGAATGTCCAGGATGTTTGGGGTCCTTAATTATGCTGGCTGCTTTGTTGAGGCAGTGGGAAGTATAGACAGAGTCAATAGATGGGAAGCTAGTTTGAGTGATGGATTGGGCTACATTCATGACCTTTTTTACTTCCTTGCAGTCTTGGGCAGAGCAGGAGCCATACCATGCCGTGATATAACCAGAAAGAATACTTTCTATGGTGCATCTGTTAAAGTTGCTGAGAGTCATAGCTGACATGCCAAATTTCCTTAGTCTCCTGAGAAAGTAGAGGCATTGGTGGGCTTTCTTAACTATAGTGTCGGCAAGGGGGCCAGTATATATTGTTGCTGATCTAGACGCCTAAAAGCTTGAAGCTCTTGACCCTTTCTACTTCATCTCTGTTGATGTAGACAAGAACATGTTCTCCTTCATGCTTCCTAAAGTTGTTGATAACCTCCTTCATTTTGTTGACATCGAGGGAGAGATTATTGTTGCCGCACCAGTTCACCAGATTCTCTCTCTCATTCCTGTACTCTGTCTTGTCATTATTTGGTGGTGTTATCAACAAAATTGAAAATCTAATTGGAGGTGAATTTGGCCACATAGTCATAGATATATAAGTACAGTAGAGGCTGAGAACACAACCTTGCGGGGCACTGGTGGATGATCATGGAGAAGGTGTTGTTGCCTATCCTTACTGACTGATCTGTGGGTTAGGAAGTTTAGGGTCCAGTTGCAGAGGGAGGTGCTGAGGCCCAGGCCCTGGAGTTTGGAGATAAGTTTCATGGGAATAATAGTGTTGAAGGCTGAGCTGTATTCAATTAATAGGAGTCTAATATAGCTGTCTTTGATATCTAGGTGTTCCAGGGTTGAGTGCAGGGCAAGGAAATGGCATCTGTTGTGGACCTGTTGCGACAATTGGCAAACTGTAGTTGTTCCAGTTAGTCCGGGAGGTTGGAATTGATTTGTGCCATGACTAACCTTTCAAAGCACTTCATGGAATCCATGAACACTTCATGTTCATAGAATCATTAATGTAACAATTGAATTTTCTCTGAATGATATTTCTGGCACAAATTTAAAAAGCATTTACATCATAGAAAATATAGAAGATCCGTTTATCTTCACAAAAGCCCTCTTTTTTATTTCATGTGGTTGTTTTATCATGTCAGTGTAATAAATTGGGCTGCCATCTTTTGCCCTATATCTAATATTACAACAGTGGCTGCACTTCACAAGATTTTGTTGCTTGAAAAGTGTTATAGGAGATCCTGAGCTCCTGAAAAACCCAATTTAAATGCCTGTTCTTTCTTCTGAACTTCAACAGGCATAGGAAGTGATGCATGTTTGAATAGAAAGACAGTGTAAGTAACTTTTGAGAAGATTCACTGGCTGCACTTTTTAAAATCATTATGATTTCATGTAAACGGTGTAGAAAAAAAAGCATGCTTATAATTCCCAAGAAATTATGAGGAGAAATTGTTCTTCCTGGTCAGGCAAGTGAAGTTCAATTAATATGAATTTCTTAGCAGTTGGATTTCAGGTTCTTAAACATTATGTTGGCATTCTACTTGTGTCAGATACTCAACCGATCAAAAACAAAATGCATGCATAATGACCAATGATGTTAGAGCTAGTGATTATCCTAACACTATGGGGCTGTGAGTTAGCAGACAAATTAACATCTCAGTGTAAGAATGCTACAAAGACTCGGCTTGCATTTATCAAACAAAAAAGTTGTTCAGTAGACTTCCTGGACGTCTTTTCTATGCACTTTTAATGGCAACTTGCATTTGTAAAGCATTCTTATATGCTGCAAAATATCCCAATATGCTCCACAATAGTGAAATGTTTCGATAGTACCTTACAGACTGTGAGTGGGATTTTCCGGCTGCGCTCACCTCAAAACCGTAAAATTGTATGCAAGGTCAACGGACCTTTGCATGTTGTGACCCTTAACCCTAACCTGTTACGATTCCTGTGACAGCTGGGACAGGAAAATTCTCTCCATGTCCCAAATACCACTATTACTATCCCTGGTTATGTTCTGTCCCACCAACATGACAGACTCACAGGAGTGGGATGCACCCAGGAACAAGTTGCCCTGAGAGTCCTTAGTGTTAACTTTGGACTCATGAAATCCCTTGACATTGGGTGAAACATAGGCAAGAAAACTATTTTCTATAGTAAAAATTGAAAATGCTGGAAAAACTCAGCAGGGAGAAAAACAGGGTTAATATTTTGTGTCCATCTGAATCTTTTTCACAGCTTCAGCTCAAGAAATCCTCCTTCTGGTTACCACCTATGAATCTGCCTCCCCCTGCCCCCTCCACCCCACCAACCCACCTTCCCAGCTGTTGAATCAGTATTCCTTCATGTTAAGTACAGTTGGAAGAAGAACTATGGATTGCAAAGATGCAGAATATACTCTGGGTTGGGTGACTTCATGGTCATCACCAAGACTGGCTCTATAGACCACAACTCACTGAACTGGCTGGGTCCTAAAGGACATTTTTGCTCGATTGGGTCTGTGGGATGTCATGAGGGAACTATCAGGAGACAAAAAATACTTGACCTCACCTTCATCATTCTCGCTGTCGTAAACGTATCTATTCATGACAATATTAGAGTGATCATTATACAGTTCTTGTGGAGATGAATTCCCACATTCACACTGAGGCTACTGACCATCATGTTGTGTAACTCTATCAGCATTCTAAGTGATACAGGTTTCAAAAAGATCTATCAATTCCTATGTTAGGAATAAAAGGGTGGTTAGAGGAAAAATCCTCTTAGGGACAGAGGAGGGGAACTGTGCTTAGAGCCCGAGGGAATGGCGGAAATCCTGAATGAATACTTTGTGTCGGTATTCACAAAGGAGACAGGCTTGTTGACAGCTCCTGTCTCTGAGGGAGCTGTGGACCAGTTGAGGAAAATATCCATACTGAGGGAGGAAGTGTTAGAGTTTCTGGGTAGCATTAAAATGGATAAATCTCCGGGGCCTGATGGCATTTATCCCAGACTGCTTAGAGAGGTGCGAGGTGAAATTGCTGGGCCTCTGACGCAAATCTTTGTCTCTTCCTTGGACACAGGTGAGGTCCCAGAGGACTGGAGAATAGCTAATGTTGTACTGTTGTTTAAAAAGGGTAGTAGGGATAACCCTGGAAATTATAGACCGGTGAGTTTAACGTCAGTGGTAGGGAAGCTATTGGAGGGGATTCTTAGAGATAGGATGTATAGGCACTTAGAGTGTTGCGATCTGATTAGGGATACGTAGCATGGATTTGTTAAGGGGAGGTCGTGCCTTACAAATCTGGTAGAATTTTTTGAGAAGGTGACGAAAACGGTGGACGAAGGGTGAGCCGTTGATGTCGTCTATATGGATTTTAGTAAGGCGTTTGACAAAGTCCCTCATGGGAGGTTAGTCGAGAAGGTCAAAGCTAATGGGATACAAGGACAGGTAGCTAGATGGATAAGTAACTGGCTTGGTAATAGGAGACAGAGAGTAATAGTGGAAGGGTGTTTCTCTAGCTGGAGGTCGGTTACTAGTGGTGTGCCGCAGGGCTCGGTACTGGGACCCCTTCGAGTTGTAATATATATAAATGACTTGGAAGAGGGAGTAAGTGGAGTGATCAGCAAGTTTGCAGACAATACAAAGATGGCTGGACTTGCGGATAGTGAGGAGCATTGTCAGGCGATGCAGCAGACATAGATAGGCTGGTAGCTTGGGCAGACAGATGGCAGATGGAATTCAATCCTGATAAATGTGAGGTGATGCATTTCGGGAGAAAGAATGTAGTGGGGAGGTATATGATAAAGGATAGACCTATTAAGAGTATAGAAACGCAGAGGGACCTGGGGGTGCAGGTGAACAAGTCTCTGAATGTGGCAGAGCAAGTGGAGAAGGTTGTGAAGAAAGCATATAGTATGCTAGCCTTTATAGGAAGGGTATAGAGTACAAGAGCTGGCCTTTAATGTTGCAGTTGTATAAAACGCTGGTTAGACCTCATTTGGAATACTGCATCCAGTTCTGGTCGCCTTACTACCGGAAAGACGTGGAGACTCTGGAGAGAGTGCAGAGGAGGTTTACCAGGATGCTGCCTGGTATGGAAGGTCTGAGTTACGAGAAGAGATTAGGCAAATTGGGACTGTTTTCCTTAGAAAGACGTAGACTTAGAGGAGATCTGACAGAGGTGTACAAGATTTTGAAGGGGATAGATAGAGTAAACAGGGCTAAGCTTTTTCCTAGGATGGACTCAAATAGCATGAGGGGTCACGGGCTTAGGGTGAGGGGGGTAAGGTATAATTTGGATGCTAGAGGGAGTTTTTTTCACACAGAGGGTGGTGGGGGTATGGAATGCGCTACCAAGTAAAGTGGTGGAGGCAGGTACTCTGGAGTTATTTAAGAAATACTTAGATGGGCACATGAACAGAATGGGAATGGAGGGGTATAGAAAACTGATTAAAATAGGGATCATGAGCCTTGGGAGTCCCTGGGAAGTGTGTAAATAGATGATGATATTGATGTACTTGTTTTTAATCCTACAGGTGCTTTGGTCCACCTTGTTGTCTAACGAGGGGCATACACGCGATGGGTCGTGAGAGGACTGCTCTTGGATTTTTTTTGAGAGTATCCTAGTGCTTCACGTCGTTAGTGTACGCTTGACCTGGACCATTTATGGGCAACACGACAGCTCAGTGACTATTGCTGTGCTGTGCAGATACATGGATTTGGGCCTGTGTCTGTGGGAGTTTGCGCATTCTCCACGTGCTTGCGTGGGTTTTCTCCGGGAGCTCCGGTTTCCTCCCACATCCCAAAGATGCACTCTTAGGCTAATTGGCAAAACAAATTCTCCCTAAATTGTCTCAAATTTGGTTTTTAATCCATAGATCTATAAACATGGACAGGGATTGCGGGTAGAGGTGGGAACATCGGGGTGGCGGCGCGGGCTCGTTGGGCCGAAGGGCCTGTTTCCCATGCTGTTTTGTTCTTTGTTCTTTATTCAAAAGTGGGCATCCATGAGGTGCTGTAGACCATCAGCAGCAGAAGTGTATTTTCTCCAACCTGTAACCTCATGGCCCACCATATTCACCATTACCAGCAAGTTGGAAGATCAATCATATTTCAATGAAGAGTGTTAGACGGCACTAGGAGCAGCATTAACCTTATCTAAAAATGATTTGTCAACCTGCTGAAGCCACAATACAGGACATCCAGCATGTCAAACAGCAGAAGCATCCTGCCACAGAGATATGCGATTCCACAATCAATGGATCAGACCTAAGCTCTGCAGTTCAGTCACATCAAACTGTGAATGATAAACAACTCACTAGAGGAGGAATCTCCACAAATATCCCCATCCGCAAAGAGCCCAGTGTATCAGTGCAAGAGACAAGTCTGATGCATTTGCAACAATCTTCATCCAGAAGTGCTGAGTGGATGATGGATCTCAACCTCCTCTGGAGATTCCCAGCATAACAGATATCAATTTTAGCTAATTTGATTCATTCCTTGTGACATTGTAAATGGCTGAAAGTAATGCATACCACAAGGCTATATGCCTGACTGTTTTCCAGCAATACTACTGAAGACATCCATTCCAGAATTGGCCACAGCCCTAGCCAAGATGTTCCAGTACAACTTCAGCACTGAGATGGAGTTGTCAGTGTTGGACTGGTGTTGGCACAGTAAGAAGTCTCACAACACCAGGTTAAAATCCAACAGCTTTATTTGGAGTCACAAACTTTCGGAGCGCTGCTCCTTCATTGGATGATTGGAGGTTAGTTCACAAACATAGCATATACAAGTAAAGACACAATTCAAAGATAATTACAGATTGGAGGGTGAAGAGTGGTTGAAATGTAAGTCTTTACAGATAATCAAGTCTTTACAGATAATGAGTGGAGAGAGAGAGAGATAATCAAGGTTAAAGAGGTATGAATTGTCTCAAGCCAGACAGTTCATAGGATTTTGCAAATCCAGGCAGTATGGTGGGGGTTACAAGTAGTATAACATGAACCCAAGATCCCGTTTAAGGCCTTCTTCTTGCGTATAGAACTTGGCTATCAATTTCTGCTCAGCGATTCTGTGTTGTTGTGTATCTTGAAGGCTGTCTTCGAAAATGCTTACTCAAAGATCAGAGGCTAAATGTCCTTGACTGCTGAAGAGCTCCCTTATGGGAGTGGAATACTCCTGCCAGGTGATTGTTATATGATGTCTGGTTATCCATTGTTATAGTGTCCATATGGTCTCGCTCAGGTATCATTCAAGAGGATGGCCTCAACTGGGATCTTGGGCTCCCGCAATGGCTGCGGGTGGGAGGTCGGCTGAGTCAAGGCTGGCTGCGGCAGTAGAGGCCTGATAGGTTTCTCTCTCAGACCCTGTCAGGCCTCTGCTAGTTGCCATTGCACTATTGCAGCCACAGAAGTCTATACATATGAAATGGTACCCTCTGCTGCTATAGCAGGCTTGTCCCCCTCTCCTAAAGATAAGACATGGTTTAGCTCATCTTTTCCTTCATGAAGTAAATAAGATACTGGATTTGAACTGATCCAAAAAAGCGTCAGAAACTTTCCCGTTTTCATGCTAGGTCTGGACTTAAAATGTTTTTGGTAAGATCGCCCCGAAGGTCTCTTGTGACAACAGCTTGATCCTTAGACCCAGACAACAGGAATTGACCTTCCTGGCCACCTGACTCAATCTCTTTCTAGTTTGCTCCTTGAAGGCTTCCTGGCCTGTTCAATAAGATCATGCTATCTCTACCCCGTCCACCTCCAGCATCACATCCATGATGCTAGTGCCCTCTTTTTATCTTGCTTTTCATGTTTAAAATTGCAGCATTCAGCATTATCTTCTTATCATTCAATGTAGGGTTCTGCAGACTAAAATGAAGAACAGAAGTTTGGCTGTATCATGAGCTTTCAACACACATGTTCAATGTGCTGAGCACGGAAGCAGTTGGTAGCATACGGATATGTATTCTCAGCCATATGCTACAAGCACAGAAGCAAAATGGCAGGACCACATTTTCATGCCTGCAACTCCAGCAGAACTGATGAGACATGTCATGAATCATGACCCAGTGCCTGAGTCATGGTGCTATCCAATCCATAGGCCTGTGTTTTTGAAACAGCATTTGGTTGAGGAATAGGAAAGAGTAAAGATTCATGCAATACTTCAGAGGATTGAAAGAAACATTATTAGTGGCAACTTTCTGGCTTTGACTGAATAGGTAAGAGTGGGACCAGGTGAGGGAAGATCCAGTCAACTGGCCAACTGGAGATTTGGAGAGGGAAGGGGAATTGTGATAAATGCTGCAGGCAGGTCAGGAATGATAAGAAATGTTAGTGCATGTTAAACAGTGTGATCAAGTTATAGCTATACAGTGCAAGGCTGGAGAGATCTGAAATCATCTTTCAAAATTGATTTCACTCACCTTTCCTTTAGCGTCAGGGTCAGTATGAGGATTTTTTGCACCTGCGGAATACTGGATTGCTGCAAAAGTAGTGGTATTCAAGCTTTTCTGCAGTCTCCTTTTTCCGAAGCATTTTCATTTTCGCTTGTTTTGTTTGCTTGTCATATCCTAGAACAACACATGCTGAGGCTGGCTGACAAGCAGGACTTACTACATCTCTCTCTGACAGAGTTAATATTAAATAGTGCTTCTCGCTCTGCCTTCTGCCTGTCCCAATTGCACAAGATTGGGATTTGTATTCTGGTATTATTTGTTGACTGGCATGGACAATGAATAGGTTGTCAAGGGTGAAGATAAGAGAATATGGAAGAGAAAAGGAGCACAAAAGTCAAAATTAATTTTGAGATACTAGAGCCAATTATGACTCATCATTTCTAACTCTGAACTAAATTGTTGATTTTGATACCTCAACCAGACCCATAATTGCTTGTTAGTGTGAAGGTCACCTTGGTAACAAATCACATTGCCTTGTTTGTTTACCATACGGCAACAATTTACATTCATGTTCACTATGCCTTTATTTTATCCTTTCAATTCTATTCTTTATTTCAGTTAACTATTATTCAATCAGTCCTAGTTTGTTTCCTCAGTGACTTACCTATCTTCCTCAATATTATCAAAATCACTGAATCAAATTGTCTTTGTGTTAAAGATATGAGAATCAAACAGCACCATGTTATATTCCTTTCAGCTGAAGGGGAATGAAATTCAAAATAATGGTAAGTTTATATTTAATATATATTTTTTAATTCCTCAGACCACTGGGTCACTCTTTGCCTAAACAGAAATATATTTATTGTTCACTTTTAGCTTCATCTCTTGGGGTGGATAGGTGGAATTTTCTGCTCCTGCCAGTGGTGGGAATCATGGCAGGCGGGGTGTGATGGAAAAATTCAATATTCTGCCATGGGAAATCTACTTGGAATTCTGTTCTCCCAATGTTGATGGCAGGTAAAAGGTCGGTCGCTTGATCCATGTTGAGAATTACATTTGCATAATTTGCATATCATGAATGCTCATGAAAAGGCCAATTCATCGCAATCGCGTTTTCCCTCCAAATTAAGTGTCGCAACAGTGGGTAATTAGGACCGTCTGTTTCCTGACTGTATATAATTGGAGCACACCAGGCAAGCTTCACTTCAGCAATGAGTTCCAAGTAAGTAGAAGCTGCTTTCGCCAATCTTTACACACTGTGCTGCAAGATTTCAGATTCTTCTATCACAAGCTGCGCCGAGGGAGGGGGGCATGGGAGACAATATCATCTTGTTGGGAGGCTGATCTCACCTTCTGCACAAGAGCAATCTCTGCCCTTGCCGGTGAGCTCTGTCGTTTCTTCTTCATGGGAGGAGAATTCCTTAAGCTCAGCACTCCCTCCAGTCTTTCCCATCAGTTGTGGAAGATCCTGCCAACATAAAGAGAGATCCAACAATTATGAGCACGATAGATAAAAGAACAGTATATGTTTACTGTGTGTACTGAGCCCTCACCAGTACGCCCTCAATGAATGGTGTGCTTTGTCTGTATAGCATGCAAGAAACAATACTTTTCACTGTGTGTTAATACATGTGACAATAATAAATCAAATCAAATCAAAATAAGGATGCCACTTATGCAGGAGCTTACATAAAATGTTAAGCTTAAAGTGACAGGATGGCATGCAGAGCTGATGTGCGATTTGCTGATCATTTGTGATATCCCTTTGGGCTCTAATCCTTAGGCTGCCCCCTGATGCCCCCTTGAGAGTGTAAATTTTGGAGTGAATAGAACTTTTACTTAGCCTGGAAGAGCACATCAGATCATTCATCCTTTCCTTGCTGAACATGGACACTGACTCCCAGGCCAGTGTGGTAAAGTTGGAGGACTTCCTGCTTCTATCGTTCAGAAACCTCCCACCTTTCCTGAATAATCTGGAGGAGAAGCCCTCGTGATTTGCACTGATCCACGGAGCCAAGAACCACTGCTACGTTTTGGTGCCGCAGTGATATAAACACTCACACTGCAGCTGACCAGCAGTGAGTGAATGTTTGTGCAGCTGCTCTTTAAATGTGGTGTCAGGACCTTTAGCCCCATGTGTTAACAACAAATCCTTGCCAGTCGAGCACGAGATTTGACAAGTTTCACATTGATGCACGATTAATGAGCCAAAATGTGAAACTCAGGTGAAAAAATCCACCCAGCCACCCAGTGGGAATGACACCAATGTTCCCACGTGTCGCTGCCACCTTAGACTCCAGAATGGAAAATCCTGCCCACCATATCTTCGCAACACATATTCCATTTTGATGTAGATCAACATTTCATTTCTTACTTATCCTTTAAGGATCTCAGTTAACTTTCATGCTGCCTAACATAAATTGGTGATGGCCTCATTATTCATGCATCACCAACTTAACCTTAGATCCCAATAACAAAGGCAATGCAACATAGTTGGGAAAGACACTGAAAATACTGACCAAATTGAACTTTTTTTTTCACCTCTGGGATTTCGATTTGAAGCCCAGCAGGAAATATAAAGCCTCTTCTCTCAAAAGGGATCATTAGCTAAAATCACTTTGCACCCTCATAATCCAACTCCAGAACCAAGGCCCAAAACCTCTGCAAAGCCACGTGACTTGCTGCTCGATTGACAATCTTATTTCCACGTAGATTGCTGATATCGGAGATGGTAT
This sequence comes from Sphyrna mokarran, assembly GCA_024679065.1. Lineage (NCBI taxonomy): Eukaryota > Metazoa > Chordata > Chondrichthyes > Carcharhiniformes > Carcharhinidae > Sphyrna > Sphyrna mokarran. The sequence goes on along the minus strand of JAGIQG010000010.1, from coordinate 40,253,942 downwards.
AACGTGTACTTGTGGAGGAAGTATTGGGCTTGTGAAATGTTGTTGCAGGAGAAGAGTGCTCTCACATGGTGTTGTACCTGCCGTGGGCTGTGTTCGTTCCTGGTGAGAAACGGACGCAATACGTCCCATTCTACAGCAAAGAAATCATCTACCTTGAAGAGAAGAAAAATCGTACACACAGAAACACACAAAAAAAATCAATCACTGAAGATTGTGAGCAGACACAAAAGATATATTTTCATTTGTCTCAGGTAATGTGACCTCAGCAACCAATGTAAAACAAGAGTGGGTGGAAATGAGCAATCAATATCAAAATGTGATATTTGTCTTATCATAACTGGTGCTATTGTGATAGGTTATAGGAAGGAACGAATGAATGTAAGTGAACTTTTCAAATATTTTCATCTACGGTCGCAAAACTTTATCACAGAAATTTCATTTCTTCCGAAATCTGACTTCTGCTGAATGCTAAACTCAGCAGTTATTAACTAAGATGCAATACTTATTTAGTATTTAAGTTAGAGAATAATTTTAGATTTTGCTGAAGCTGATTGAGACCCTGAATAAGATATTAGAAGATGAAGAATTGCATATGCTTGCTACATGCCTGAGACTGTTATAAAACCAGAAAGCAACTTCATGCAAAACTATGAAATTAAAATAACAACAACCATAAATGTTTACATTAAACAGCTTTTTGACTTGAATTTATTAGTTCACAAGTAGCTAGCTGCTAATACATGCAATAAGGCTGTGATTTTTTTTAAAGATACAATTTCTAATGCTTTTTTGCTGGCTGAATTATATGAACCGTAATCCTATTAAGACAACCAGCAGAATATACCATTTACATTCCATTCATGTAGGATGAAAAGGAACAGGATCCCAAACACCCAACCACTTAGGAACCTGAAAGACCCCATCTTCTGACGTTTAAGCAATGATTTTTTTAAAGGATTCTGGGATGTAACATCAAACATATCATTACCTGTGCTACAATAAAATGACTAGAACAGACAATGGCAATTGCATTCCTTTGGAATATACAGCCATCAAGATTTCTGAAGGACAGTTTACCAATATAGCATACAGATTAGAAGGATACATAGAAATGTTGCAAAAAGTGGGGCTCTCTCTCTCTCTCTCTTTCAGACGTATTGTGCATGGATAGTGCAAAGTAACTATGCTAAGAGAAACCTATTGCAAGTCAAGATCTTTTGAGCGTAAAGTATGGAAATCTGTTTCATACAGCTATACTCATGAAGACAGTTGAACAAAATAGATGCAACATGGACTCACCACATTTGATTTGATTTGATTTATTATTGTCGCATATATTAGTATACAGTTATAAATATTGCTTCTTGCACACTATATAGACAAAAATACCATCCATAGAGAAGGATACAAGAGAGTGCAGAATGTACTGTTACAGTCATAGCTAGGGTGTAGAGAACATCAACTTAATACAAGATAAGTCCATTCAAAAGTCTGACAACAGTAGGGAAGAAGCTGTTCTTGAGTCAGTTGGTATGTAACCTCAAATTTCTGTATCTTTTTCCCGACAGAAGAAAGTGGAGAGAGAATATCCGAGGTGCATGTGATCCTTAATTATGCTGGCTACTTTGCCGAGGCAGCAGGAAGTATAGACGGAGTAAATGGATGGGAGATTGATTTGCATGATGGATTGGACCACATTCACGACATTTTTTAGTTCCTTGAAGTTTTGGGCAGAAGCTGTAGAATATATGGTCTTCAGCAAGGTATTTGATAACATGCCCCATGCAAAGCTGTGGAGAAAGTGAGGGGTATGGGATCCGAGGGGACATTGCTTTCTGGATCCAGAACTGGCTTGCCCACAGAAGGCAAAGAGTGGTTAGAGATGGGTCATATTCTGCATGGAGATTGGTCACCAGTGGAGTGCCCCAGGGATCTGTTCTGGGACCCTTACTCTTTGTGATTGTTATAAATGACCTGGATGAGGAAGTGGAAGGATAGATTGGTAAGTTTGCTGATGACACAAAGGTTAGAGATGTTGTGGATAGTGTAGAGGGATGTCAGAAGCTGCAGCGAGACATTGATAGAATGCAGTACTGGGCAGAGAAGTGGCAGATGGACTTCAACCCAGATAAATATGAAGTGGTTCATTCTGGCAGGTCAAATAGGATGGCAGAATATAATATTAATGGTCAGACTCTTGGCAGTGTGGAATGTCAGAAGGATCTTGGGATCCAAGTTCATAGGATGGTCAAAGCAGCTGCGCATGTTGAAGCCGAGGTCAAGAAGGTGTATGGTGTACTGGCATTCATCAATCAAGGAATTGAGTTTAAGAGTCAAGAGATAATTCTGTAGGACGCTGGTCAGACCTCACTTGGAGTACTGTGCTCAGGTTGGTTGCCTCATTACAGGAAAGATGCAGAAGCCATAGAAAGGGTGCAGAGGAGATTTACAAGGATGTTGTCTGGATTGGGGAGCATGCCTTATGAGTTAGGTTGAGAGAGCTCGGCCTTTTCTCCTTGGAGAAACAAAGGATGAGGGGTGACCTGATAGAGGTGTATAAGATGTTGAGAGGTATTGATTGAGTGGATAGTCAGAAGCTTTTTCCCAGGGCTGAAATGGTTGCCACAAGAGGACACAGGTTTAAGGTGCAGGGAAATAGGTACAGAGGAGATTTCAGGGGTAAGTTTTTCACTCAGAGAGTGGTGGGTGCATGGAATGGGCTGCCAGCAATGGTGGTGGAGGTGGATTCAATAGGTCTTTTAAGAGACTTTTAGATAAGTACATGGAACTTAGTAAGATAGAGGATTATAGGTAATCCTAGTAATCTCTAAGATAGGGACATGTTCAGCACAACCTTGTGGGTCGAAGAGCCTGTATTGTGTTATAGTTTTTCTCTGTTTTTTATCCTATGCTTTACAATCAGAAAGAATGCTTTCTATGGTGCATCTATAAAAGTTGGTAACAGTTGTAGACAACATGCTAAATTTCCTTAATCTTCTGAGAAAGTAGTTCTGGGCTTTCTTAACTATCATGTTGGCGTGGGAGGACAAGAAGGTTGTTGGTGAACTGACCACAGAAGAACCTGAAACTCTCAATCCTTTCTACCTCAACCCCATGGTTGCAGACAGGGGCTTTTTCTCCTTTACATTTCCTGAAGTTGATGACAATCTCTTTTGTTTTGTCGACCTTGAGGGAGAGATTATTGCTGCCACATATTGAGACCAGCCAAGGGACAGTTAACTGCAAATTTATTTGTTTATTTACTTCACAAACTGTCAAAAAATCTTAGTCTATATTTGTAATCTACCATCTGTACTGGGGTATGTGTATATGTGCGGGCCTTAGGGAATGTGATGTTGTACTGGTAAAGCACATCCTCATTAAATCCACAACTAAACTAAACCCTGTTACAGCCAGGCCGGGAGTGATAAATTAGGGGAATTTTTACTCCATCTCAAATGTGATTTGATTTTATAATTGGGAGTTTTATTACCACATTGCGCACCCTTGTTTCAAATGTTCTCTAGAACATCCACATTAAAAATGTAGGAAAGGATAATAACTTACTCCGTCTTACCTCTTCCTGTCATTACAATTTCCTTCAGTCCTATAAATCTCCGTGAACTCGGTGGCCCTTCAAGTTTGACCACTTGTGCACCTCTGACTTCCTTTGCTCCTCTATCGACGATGGTTTCTAGGTCCTCTGAAATTCTCGCCATAAACTCTTCTGCCTCTCTACCATTCTCTCTCCTTAAAGGGCACCTTAATAGCTACCAACCTGACAAAGATTTTGCCCACTTGTCTTCATGTCTCCATCTTTAGTTCAGTGTCAAACTTTAAAATAATCTAATTATGCTCCTGTAAAGTGCCTTTGGAAATGTTAGTACATTAGAGACAAGCTATTCTTGTCATAAATTCTGTCGCCAATCTTGCACAACAACTCATTGATATTCCATGTTAATTCCACCCTACCTATGTAATCACTATCTCACCACACTGACTTTGACTCTGGACAGCTCTCATCTCCAACTTCTTTATTGCAAAACACACTGACTTGAAAGGATTTGCCAAACAACTGGTTTAACTATCCATCACCAGTTCAGGCTAGACCACTTAAAACACTGTTGATCACTGTTGTTGTCTGCTAAAACTGTTCAATATTCCAGAGTTGTCTCGGAATGCAAAGGCTAAAATCAGCTTCTTTCCTCTACTGCAAACCAATTTCTTAAACTCCTCTACCCTGTCTCGACCATCTTTACTTCCAACAACAAATATGAGGAACTCATTGGCTTCTTTATCATTAAAACCAAAGTTATTTGGTTAGCTGCCTCTGCTGCAGCCTCCCTTCCAATGGCTCACCTGTTCAAATATCCATTTCCCCCTACCCTATCCCTGAGTTTCTTTCATATACCCCCTCTCTGAACTCGTCTTGTCCATTAAACTTCCTGTTTCCTCAATCCTATTCCTATTTAAAAGTGTATCACCCACTATTCCTCCTTGTTCTGTGTCTGTTGATATTGTTAACACTTCTCTCTTTTTAGAAACTGTCACTTTCTTCTTCAAATCTGCCATCTCATCGCATCTCCTCCACCCTTACAAACTAGCTACCCAACCTCTAACCTCCTTTTCTCTCCAAAATCCTGGAACATGTTGCTTCCCAAATCTGCACCCATTTTTTTCCAGAACTCCATGTTTGAATCCCTCCAATCAGGTTTTTGTCCTGCCATAGAACAAAACAGCTCCCATTAGAGTCACAGATTACATCCTATGCCAACTTGATACAGATAAACTTCTCCTTTCTTGTCCTTCTTGACTTACCTGCATTCTATGATATGGATGACTGCACTGTCTTCCTCCACAGCCTCACCAGCAGGATGAGACTGTTGTCATTGCTACATCCTTATTTATTTAACGATATACAGAGAGTCACTTGCAATGGCTCCTCTTTCAGCTCCAGAATAATTTTTCCTGGCGTCACTCCAGGATCTAAACTTAGCATATTAGTATTGCTGAAAATGCTACTCCTCATCTTCTGAAAGTATAGCGTTCATGTTCATAAGTAGATGACAAAATCCATTTCTACCCCAACATCACATGCCCTGACTGTTCAACATTGTTAAATTATTAGGCTGCATGTCTAACAGCCAGTATCAGATGAGCAGAAATTTTGTTCAATTAAATATTAGGAAGGCCAAAGCCAACATTTTTTGGTCCATACCATAGGTACCATCACAATTTTCATTTCCTAGGGACCATCACAATCTCTGTTCTCTAGTTACCAATACAAACTTCATTCCTTCGACACCATCACAAACACCATTCCCTACATACTTTCGCAAACTCCATTCCCTAGGTACCATCACAAACTCCGTTCCCTAGATACCATCATAAATTCCATTCCCTAGTTAGCATCAGAAACTCGGTTGCCTAATTACCTTCACAAATTGCATTCCCTAATTACCTTCACAAACTCTATCCCCTAATTTTCTTCATAAACTTCATTCCCGAGTTACCACCACAAACTCTGTTTCCTAGGTACCTTCACAAACTCCATTCCATAGTTACCATCACAAACTCCATTTCCTAGGTACCATCACAAACTGTGTTTTCTAGGTGCCATTCCAAACTCAGTTACCTAGGTAACATCGCAAACTCCCTTCCTTAGGTACTATCATAAACTCCATTCCCTCAGTACCTTCACAAACTCTATTTCTTAACTATGTCTCCACCCTTCTCCATGGCAACAATACACAATTAAGGCAGTTTGCTCGCAGCTTTGGTGTCTTATTTGAGCTTGGAATGAGATTCCTTAATATCACCAGGTTTCGCCTTAACTCTACTCGTCCACTCCTGAAACTCTTATATATTCCTTCATTACCTCCAGACTTGACTATTCCATAACACCTCTGGCTGGTGTCCCACATTTTTACGCTCCATAAACTGGAGGTCATCTAAAACTCTGCTGCCTATATATTAATATGCACCATGTTCCATATACCTATGATCCTCCGACCTACACTGCCCTCGATCAAGCCTGTGACCTACACTGACATTCGATCAAGCAACCTTATGATTTTTAATTTCTCATATTCTAATTTAATGTCTTTCTTGGGATGGATATTACATTAGAGATGCTATATAAATATAAATTGTTGTTGTACCTCATGATTCCTTTTCTATCGATTGATTTGACTTTCCCTTCACTGAGGAATTAGTTAGTTAATTAGTTTTTAAACTGAAAACTACAGATTGAAATCATTTTAATTGGGTCATTCAGCAGTTTTGTATAAGAGACAGATTTTTACCTTGAATAAGCTAAATAATGGTTTTGCAATGTCACGTTCTTGGTTATATTTATTTTTTAGCAAGTTTCTCCCATTAGACTTTATTTAAATCCATTATTTCCTCTTCTGTGTTACCGAAGCTGTTTTCAATACTTCAACAGGCGTTCGTGGCTAGTCTTCTTAAGATAATCAACAGTAGCAACAATCTATACACTTATTGCGCCTATAATGTAACAAAATATTTGGTTTTTTAGGCAGTTGAGAGGAGTTGAGGAAGACTTCCTTCCATAGTAAAAATGAGTTCTCAGGTGACTGAGGAGTCCAGTGCATGATCTACAGTTGCGGTCACAAGTGGGTAAGACAGTGGTTTGAGGAGCGAGTGGCTGAAGTGCCTGGGTGGCCACGCTCTCCTTCCACTGCCAATGCTTAACTTCAGCTTGCTCTTAGTGATGAATCTTGGTGTTCAGCTCTTTCCCAGGTGCTTTCCTCCACATTGGGCAATCTTGGTCTTGGGATTGCCAGGTGTCAGTGGGGATGTTGCACTTTTTCAAGGAAGCTTTGAGGGTATCTAAGATTCATTTTCTCCACCCTCCTGGAGCTCATTTGCTGTTAAAGTTCTGAGTAGAGCAGTTGCTTCGTGTCGGGCACGCGGATGATGTGGCCCACCCAGCAGGGCTGATAATGCGTGATCAATTTTTTGATATTGGAGATGTTGGCCTGAGTGAAAACAGAATATCCCAGAGGTCATAAGATCATAAAACATCGGAACAGAATTAGGGCACTTGACCCATTGACTCTGCTCCACCATTCAATCACTTCTGATATTTTTCTCATCCCCATTCTCCTGTCTTTTCCCCATCATCCTTGACTCCCTTATTAATCAAGAGCCTATCTATCTCTGTCTTAAAGACACTCAATGAACTGGCCTCCACAGCTTTCTGTGGCAAAGAGTTCCACAAATTCATCACTTACTAACTGAAGAAATCCCTCCTCATTTCTGTTTTAAAGGATTGTTCCTTTAGCCTGAAGGAACAACCTTGTGCCCTCTAGTTCTAGTTTTTTCTATTGGTGGAAACATCGTCTCCATGTACACTTCATCCAGCCCTCGTAGTATCCAGAAGTTTCAATTAGATTCCCTCTCTCATCCTTCTCAACTCCAACAAGTGCAGATCCAGAATGTCCAACCATCCCTCATACAACAAGCTCTTAATCCCAGGGATCATTCTTGTGAACCTCCTCTGGACCATTTCCAAGGCCAGCACATCATTCCTTAGATTCGGGGCCCAAAACTGCTCACAGTACACCAAAAGGAGTCTGACCAGAGCTTTATACAGCCTTAGATGTAATCTCTGCTCTTGTGTTCTAGCCCTCTCGACATGAATGGTAACATTGCATTTGTCTTCCTAACTGCCAATTGATCCTGCGCATTAACCTTAAGAGAATCTTGAACAATGATTCTCAAGTTCCTTTGTGTTTCTAATTTCCTCAGCATTTTCACATTTGGAAAATAGTCTATGGTTCCTTCCAAAGAGGCATTAAATAAAGTATGACACAAATCTCACAGGAAGATATTAGGGCAGGCGAACAAGAGATTTGTCAAGGAGGTAGCTTTTAAAGACTATCTTAAAGTAGGAAAGAGAGATACAGGGCTTTCCAGCAAAGCTGAAGCTCATGAAATGAAAGGGAAAATGGCAGAATAAGTATAAGTTCGCTGAGTGACAGGCAAAGAGTATAACGGTTAATGGTTGCTTTTTAGACTGGTGGAAGTTATATTATGGGGTTCCCCAGAGGTTGGTTGTTTTTCTTGATATTTATTAGTATCTTAACATTGATGGTACAAGGGACATTTTCAAAATGTGAAGGTGATACAAAACTTGGAATTATTGTGAACTGAGAAGGATAGTAATAAACTTCAAGCAGTCCTATATCAAAAGCAAGCCTCAAGCCTAGCTGTGAAGAAGACACTGAGACTAGGATTTTTTGGTAGAGACTGTTTATTGCTTGCTGGAGAGCTTATTTCCGCCCTCAAACAAAATCCTGGCTGATTCTTTTGTATATGCACATCTGAGTATAATTAAGTAATCAATATCCGATATCTTTTCCCCTTATTACCTTAAATTACAAGATATTTAACATCCATTAACAGAACTTATTAGATACTAACCACATTAACAAATGAATAAACAGAGATGCGGCAAATGAAATTCAATGCACAGAAATGAGGAATGATAAACTTCCACAGGAAAAGTAAACGTAATATAAACTAAAGGGGCACATTTTTAAAAGAGATGAGAATGGCAAGATCGACTGGTGAGGGAAGATCACTGGAGCCTTTGGGTGGTCAGGGCATGGCTGGGCAATGCCATGGCACTTCCAAGGGTTGGAGCCTGGAGGGACAAAGCCGGAAGGGCCTTTGGTACCACCAGAGCGGAGTGTTCCGGCATTCGCACATCACTTTCATGGCACAAATCACCCAAACCTCCAAATAATTGTCAAAGTGTGGGTGGATTGCAATCATAATCATGCCGACTCATCTGGTGGGAATTGCACCAGATTCCTACTGGGCAGACTACACTTTGAAATATTTTGGAAAGATTCCGCCTTTATTTTCTGAATAAGCCACTCATGTGTATCGAACTGTGACTCAAGGCAATTAAAGATGGGCAATAAATGCTTCCCAGCAACAGCCACATTCCGAGAATGAATGGTTTGATTGGAGCTGATGGAACCATTGCTCAGCGGTGTTCCTATTGCTGTTTATAAAACTGAAGCAAACAACAAATTAACACAAACCAGACTGCCCAGGATCTTCTCAGAAAGTTGTTTTGCAGTTATCTCCAGGATAATGTTGATAATTCACAAAACATCAATGATTGTGGCTAAATCACGAGTATAATTAGGATTTAATGTTACAGTCGTATTATTGGTTCAACATCTCAGATGATAAATCTGAGATTAATACTGAAACCTGAGTAGTGATTATAAGAAAGCCCCACTGGCCATGAGCAAAATAAAGTAATTTATCACTGTTAAAAAGCAGGCTTTGTCGAGTGCAGCATTTTTATGTCTAGACCAGATTAGCTGATGCACCATGTGTAAAGTTTCATCTGCTGCCTTTCTCAAAATCATTGCAGTAGCGACAGATTTAAAAAGCCTGACTCTTCAGTGCATTTGGAAATGATAAACTGCATAAGACAGATTTTCTACGCAGCAAAATGTCTCTCGCCGTTGATTACCATAGGTGGAGGCGCAACACTTACACAATCCTTTCAAGGTTCTAGAAATGTCTCCATAAAGAGCAATACTTACATCCCAAGCAATTCTGGTGCCATTATTCCCTAGTGACATAATTCCAGAAAGGCATTTACCTCTATTTCTCATGTTGAAGGAGATACAATCAGGTGTTCTCCTTAGTTTTTGAACTACTCCATGAGCAGAATTTTACATGGCCTGGAGAGGAGGATTGGTGGGGAGGGGGTCCGTGTGCTCAGCACTTTAATTAGGAAGTGATGGCATTGAACGCGCATGCTGATATCATCATGCACTTGTATGATATTCCAGTTGGAAAGTGTAGGCCAAGACGAGACCCATGCCCACTGGCAGCTATGTAGCCAATTGAAAGGATTAAATCTCCAATTGACCACAATGTTACATTACCTGTATAATTTTAAGCAACATGGACAGTCGGTCAATCCATTTTGGAAGTTTTCTCACCCAAGGACATGGAGGCAAGGGTAGAGACCGGCTGAGGAATTAAATGTTTTTTGGCAGTTCGGTGAACATTTAGTTTGAAACTTTATCTGAATGTTCAGCATATTCTGGTGCTCTCAGGATATTGCTGTCCTCTAACACCGGAGATTTGTGTCCCTCTGTCACCCTCAGTGCACAGGTCAGTCCCATATGTATCTCAGCAGATGGGTTTGGCTCCTCTATAGAGGAGAACAAGGGACAAAGAAAGAGAAAGCCATGTCGCCACAGTCATGACCTCAGAGAAGGGTGAGGCACAAGCTTTTTAGGGCTTACAGGGAGAGCAAGGAGGACATTTCCGTAGAAGAAACCACTACCGAGATCAACTAGCTTGACATGATCACGGTCAAATGTCACAGGATACTCTGCTTTCAAGGGAAACTGTCATGACTCTCTGCCAAATCATTGGACCATCTCTCGCCTCCAATTGTGTGGAAGGATAACCAATGCCAGAGGCTCTTAAGAGCATGGTGACACTTAACTTCAATGCTTCCAGATCATTCCAGAGCACTGCTGGCAATCTTTGTGGAGTTTCCTAGTCAGCTGCACACAAGCTAGTGACTGATGATCTGTTATGGATGTTCACATAGTTAGAGACAACGGCACCCAGATTCTAGAGGTGTGTATAATGTGCTGGGCAGCCCCCTTGATGCCTATGCACTGAGACACTCACAAGTGCTGAGGATATTCACTGCTCCCAATGGTATCAATTGATGGTTAATTGGAGGCAAGAGGTATTATTTTGAAAGATGACTAATGATACCTCTCAGGCTCTCGAGGACAGAGGCAGAGGAGAGGTACAATCAGTGTCATGTCTCCACAAGGGCAGTGGTGGAGAGTACCATCGGCCTGATGAAGATGCAGTTCTGATGCCTGGACCATTCCGCATTGCCCTGCAGCAACCACTACCATGAGTGTCGCTCATCGTCATTGTGAACTGTGCTCTTCACAGCTTTGCTCTCTCGAGAGGGGAGTCACTGCACCAGGAAGACATTGATGCTGGTGTACCTGCATCATGTGAGAAAAGCGAAGATGACTCAGATGTAGAGCCCAGGCAGCCAGAGAGCAAGTATGGAGAGGCTGAAACAGGAACCTTCAGAGGTACAGGGACACAATGGAGACCTCAATTCAGTGGTTTTTCAGTTAGGCTGCCATGTGAATCCAGGGCAGTACCTCTATCCCAAACTTAACCACTCCATTCCATTAGCCTAATGAGGCATCTCTGCCTTTGTAAAAAAAATTGATGTCTCAATGGTTCTCACTAAGTATGAGGCTAACACCAATTAAATATATAGGGGACCCATGGCTTCTGAGCAAGTAGCGATTTATAGTGATAGCATCAACTTTAAATAAAACAAAAACATCTCATCAAATAATGTATAAACTGAAGTTATAAGAAAAGAAAACTTAAACATCCAGTGCAAACCCTGTGCTATGCCCACCGTGTCTTAAGCTTACGTTTGCAAGTGATACAACTAGCCATTCCCATCTGCCAAAAATAGAGGCAGAAAACCCTCTCCCATCGTATGCAGACCTCAGGGATTTCCATCAGATGTCCCCATACATCCAGTACCTGACACTTCATCTTTCTCGGACTCAGCATGGTCCTGTCTCTAGCTGCCGTCTGCATGCTGGAGTCCTGATCACTCAATATCTCCACTATCTGCTCCAGGGAACATGATGTGCCCTCACCACTGTGCGCAATGAACTGACCTGACACACTGTGCTGGTGCTTAGTGCTAGGAGAGAGTATGCCACGAGTGCATCTACCATTGTCTCTTGATCAAGTGTCAATGGAAATTCATTGGCTGTCTCTGGTGGACGGCTCGTCTGAGAGATGAAAACAATGAGTTAAGTTGTTCATCAGTTTCAACAACATGCATGCATTGGTATCAATGGCATTACAGGCTCAGTGATTGCTAAATCACTGAAATCCTTGCGAGGGCTGAGATACTCATATGTGCTTTTTTCTCTCTGCCTGTCATCCTCCAGTCCATCTGGTTCTTACCTTCCTCAGAGATGCCAGTCTCTCTCTGACCAAATGACCTTCTTCCCATTCATACTTGAGCTCCAAAGCTCCCAGCTCATAGCTGATGAGAAACACCAGATTAGACATTCCACCACCAATGGCAGATCTCTCCGCATTGTTGTGGCCCTGTTTTCCTGACAAGTAAGTGCAGAGTTCCACTGAGTATTCAACTCTCCACCTTTAGCAGCATACCATGCTGCACACCAGATCAATCATGCAAGACTTGTGAACATGCCCATCTTGTTAGACATCTGACTCTGAGATGGACCCAAGGTTCATATCTTCTCTCCGGCTTTGAGAAACATGAGCAGATATGTATTCTGAAACTCCCTGACTCCCACATGTTTGATTGCAACTAGGGAAGGGCACCCTCACCTGGTCCTCCACACTGTACAGTGCCCACTGAAAATTCACCTTGAAGAGCGCAGAGCTAGTTGAATGTTTTCTGGTACTGCATCCAGATGTGCTGGCCCGGGTCACATCTGTTGACCTCAGATATCCCAGCTACCCAGTCTTCTTGGTGACATGAGAATGTCCCTCCAGGCTGTTGTCGCCTCCACAAAGGCTCATAGACAATTATCAGAGAGATAGGGGGAGGTTTGTTGCCCTCCTGAGCTTCCCTCCCACTTTATGTGCCTTCCTGCCTTTGCCATTATTTCCCCCTGCCTGCTGCGATGTCTTTAGAAGCTTCTGGAAGCCACCTCTAAACTTTGTGCTGTATCACCAACATTGGACCAGGTGCCCACCCCTGCCAACCCAGTGTGGATGTGATTCATGCAGGCTGTCCATTTAGGTGGAGAGCCAGTGTAATATTGAAATGTTTAATTGATCTCAGACAGAATTAGGAAACAAGCCCACTTCCCCTCCAACCCACCATGCATATATATTATGCATGAAAGTCAGGCACCCATTTAGCGGCTCACTGCCAGCTTCCAATCTTCACATTGCAGACTATCCGGCTCCTTCATTATTCATTTAAATGGTTCCTTAAGTGAGAGACTAGCTCTAATTGGAACACCTTTAATTGCTCATACTGAAACATACAAGTTATTATAGAGTATCAAGTCCTCATACAGTCTATTGGTCAGACATGTATTTACGACAAGAATTAAATCAATAGTATTTTCCAACACTATAGATTGGGTTGAATCCACTAGTGATAAAGTCATCAAACAGAAGTCAGTTGTGATTAATACTCTCAAAGCAAACAAATCCATCAAGAAGAGAATTTGTCTTGGAGTAGTATTTATCTGGAGAGTAATGCCATGGGCATTTCAGGTAGATAAATAAAATCAAAATGCGGTTCATACTTCCAGAGAATGATATTCAACATGTACACATTAATACCAGTCGTTTGAACAGAGAACAAGGGAAAACTTTTCCGTAAAGAGTTGCAAGACTGTGGCATTCACTTCCCGGGTTGGTGATTGAGATAAAAACTACGTTAACAATCATGATGACATCGGGAGGTAGATAAAGAAAAAAGAGGATGAAAGGTACGGGAAGAAGGTGGATGGAATTATTTTTTCACGTGCTGACATGAATTTGTTGACTATGTAGTCTGTTTATGTGTTGCAACTTATACTTATCACATGACAGAAGTGTGTAACACTGAGAAGACATCATCCTGAAGTGTACTCATTGTGCAAGAAGAAGGCAGTGGCCTGGATTTTGTGGTACCAATGAGAGCACAACTCTCAGCATTCATCACCTTCATTCTTCTGAAAATGACAGAAACTCCTTGGGAGGAATTTTCCTGTCCCACTCCCCCAGTGGGAATCATAACAAGCAGGGAGCGGGGATCGATCATGCAAAGTTCCGTCGACCTCAAATCGGATTTTCTGGTTTTGAGGCAAGTACAGCTGGAAATATCCATCCCTGGAATCTACACGTGCTATTAAACATTAAAATGTCAACGTTGCTATCTAGTGATTTTTTTGTTTTTCCATGGTATGCACATGTGATATGCAGGTAACTTTCTCCCTGCCCCAGAAGTAATCAGTTAGAAATCATTGAGCTAATAAAAGCTTGCCTCCTTATGTTATCATGTCATCTGGAAAAACTCCTGAAAAGTTGCACAAATGGAGAATGAGGCATAATTTTCTTTTTTAATGCTGCACTGAGTTACTAATTATGGCTGAACAGCCCTACCATCTGAAATGAAACTTTTTTTTGTTAAGAATCACAGAATCCCTACAGTGCAGAAGTAGGCCATTTGGCCCATCGAGCCTGTATTCTGGCATCTTACTCAAGCTCATCTCATGCCTATCCCACACATGTACTCCATTTATCCCCCTAACCTATACACCTTGGGACACTAAGGGGCAATTTAGCATGGCCAATCCACCCTAACCTGCACATCTTTGGACTGTGGAAGAAAACCAAAGCACCAGAGAAAACCAAAGCATGTGCAAACTCCACACAGTAACCCGAGGCTGGAATTGAACCCAGGTCCATGGCACTGTGAGGCAGCAATGTTAGCCACTGTGCCACCATGCCAAATTTTTCCATTATGATAAAAAAAACATATTTTCATCTATTTTAAAATGTTTGTTAATGATATTGTGTTTCACTTCAATTGCATCCAATCATTTACTTTGCTGCCTATTAAAAATGTAATGAAAATTAAAAACTTCAATGCATTTTCTTCCTCTTCTGCCATTTCTGAGAACAACTCATTGTTTACCGTGCATGAGACCATCATTGTCACTGGATGCCTGGAAACCCCCTTGACTTTGTGCCAGTCAGGAAATGGAAAGATCACACCACAGAGATTGTGAGATCCTTGTGTGCAGTTTTCTTCAAGGTCAACAGCAAATCCTGTCACATTGGTCTAAGCTTCAAAGTCTAGGTTGATGATGATAAAATTCCATTTAATTCATTCAGTTTACTGCACAATCCCGTTTGAGATCCAGAACTAACAATTTTAAATCTTTTTCCATCTAAGCTCATGATGTGTTGACCCAGTAACTGACCAAATCATCCTTCTGAATGTTTTCTTCGAGCTAGCATCCATTACAATAGGTGGCTCTATTCCGCAAATCAATTAACTGTCAACTTGGAGCTGTTATTCCAGGGTAAAACTTGTAATTTTAGCTTGTAACCATGTCTTCTGTCTCTGTTTTTCACAAAATACCTCTTTATATCATTATCAATTCTCTTCATTTTCTAAAGAATGTGATTCTTCTCTCCCATTATTGTTTCTTTTGATGGAACTATTTAATTGAAAGACAGAGCTATTCGGATTAAAGATAGATCTGGTCTATCAAATTATGCAAATAGGACAGGTGCCATCATACATCTGCTTTCATCTTTTATTATGGTTGCCTTTTCTACTGGTGATCAGATCTAACATTTTTACATTTGCTACGAACTAACCATTATAGGGTGAGATCTAAATGTAACTCTTGTGTGGCAAACAAACATGACTCAACCAGCTCTCTCAAGTGGCTGAAGGTACTCCTACCTAAATCTTTGGAGTACAAGCTGCAGAGCCTTGTGATTTCTTTTTCTATTCATTCATGTGATATAGGCATCACTGGCAAGGCTAGCATTTGTTGACCATCCCTAATTGTCCTTAAACGAAATGGCTTGTGAGGCCCTTTCACAGGATGGTTGAGAGTCAACCACATTGTTGTGGGCCTGGAGTCACATGTAGGGCAGACCAGGTAAGGATGGCATGTTTCCTTCTCTAAAGGACATTGACAAACCCTTGAGAAATGCCAAATGCCTGAAGCTGAGCATCATTGCTGCTGAATGACAGAAGGGAATTTACACTTTGACCTCAGAAAGTGGAGGTAAGATTTTTTTCCACTTCACAGATGTATTTCTCTAAAGAGTATGTGATCTCAAATGATTCCTACATGTCATCCTAAAGTAGACATTACCCTCCCTTGCACTTGCTGATGAGGAATTACTGCCAATGAACACTTCAAGGAAATTGGGCTTGAGAGACAAAAAGGCATTGGATGTGTCCATTAAGGCTTTCCAGGCATAACAATGGTTGAGCAAGTGGCAGCAATCATGAAAAGGCAAACATTTTAAAATTATTTTTGAACCCTGAGGAGCAAAAGTATGTTTCCAAAACCACAGCAACCCTACAGTCACATTTGCTACTCCCTGCTCATTATCTGCATCTCTAACATTCACATAAGAGTGATTGCCAGTCAGGCAAGTTGTTTAAATTTTGTCTTTGAAATGGGTGAGCTGTTTATGAGCAACTGGATCACATTTGTTGAAGTGAGACTTGAAACCCAATCTGGTTGCAATATGCCAAACATGCTCAACACTGATTCTGGGCCTGACAGAAGTCTCAAATGAATATCTATCCCTTAATGGCAAGAAGATTCCCAAAATCTTTCATAGTCTATCACTGCATACTTTTCATAAATCTGTAATGCTTGGATGTCTGCATGTGGGCATTACGGTACTTCCTGTTGAGTTCTAAATCAACTGAAGTAATCATGGTGAAAGTAAAGGAATGGGAGAAATGTTGTAGATAAAGATACCTCTGAGACGAATTGTGAGTCCAAGTACAGTAGTTTATTCAAAAGCTTTTGGGAGATACACTTGGTACCTAACAGTGGTTCCCCAGGCATCTCACCGAATACAAGTTATTTATACCCCCCCAGTCACATACGCATCTTCTCATTCTCATCAGGTTCCCAGGCTGTGGGTTATCCTACATCATGGGAACATGGCTGCCTTGGCATTTCTTCATGGTTATTTCAAGGTCGCAATTGACATATGTGTTTAGCCCTTAGCTAATGTACAGGCTGACAAGACAAGTTTAAATTAACGGGCCGGTATAACAATCTATGCTCACAAGTTGTATAATACATATATGTATAATATGTTGGTACACATAAGCAGTGTCCAATGAATATATATGAAATATAATTAGAAATGCAGGTGAAAGTTACTTAAACTACAAGCTGGGTCAGCTACATTTCGGAGCGGGCTTATCATAACCTGGTGTATAATGGAAAGGGCAGTTGTTGCCTCCCTGTCTGGGTCACATAAAACTTGTGTACAATAACAGGAGCAGCTGCATCTGAGCGCACAAAAACAAAGTTACATTTATCTGAAATATATAAAAACAGGGCTACTGAATATTTGTCTCGATATTTTTCTCATCTTCTTAAGTGTTACAAAGTTCATTAACTCATTCCCTACTGCAGGAAAGAATAGGGGAATAGACCTAAATGAACAAAATGGGGGCAATTTCCCTCTACACCTAAAACAAAAACAAAATGCCCAACAACTAGTAATATGGGAGTTTTCCTGTTCATTTTGTGGGTGACTTCAGTGGAATTCATTTACGGCACTTTGCACAGCACAGAGTTTGTCAGGAGTTGTATGTCAATGGGGGTATGGAGAGGCCTAATCCCTCCTGAGCAACTGGTATCAGAGTGAAGAGGGGGCTAGCGCGCATGAGCCTATCTCCGAGTATACACAACCAGACGCCAACTACACACCAGTCACATATCCCAATTTTTCACCCCTGCTTAGTCTGCTTCATTGTGAGTTCAAAGCAAAGATGAGGTTCTTTGGGGCTTGTCTATTTTCTCAAAGCAAGCTGTTTAAGACTATAGTTTGTTGAACCATTACTCTTCATTTGCAGCTAATATGTACATTTTGGGAACTTTGCATGAAGTTGGAACATCTCCTCCCTCCAAATCTGTTACTTAATAGTGTGAAGTTACATCATCATTTTATCAACCTCATCTGCATTTGATTTTTTGGTTCTTTTACTCATTAGCTGTGCCATCGTGCTTTGTCATTTGCTTGAGTCTACATGAGATTCTTTGCAGCTTGCCTATTCCTCCAAAATAATCTGCTCTAGACCAGTTTGATAAAGTCTTTAGTCTTTATTTACAGCTACTACTTACATTTTGGGACCTCTGCACAAGGTTGGAATCTTTCCCTCCAGATCTCTGTTCCTCATTCATGTGGCTTTACATCATCAGTACGTAAGCATCATGTATTTCTGATGTCAACCCTCTGCTCTGAGCAGTCAGGAGGAGTTACCTGGTCAGTCAATGGAAGATAACAAACTGTTATAATAAGAAAAAGTGGAAACTGGCTAGGTAGACCCGAATTTTATGTTTTGTTTAAAAAAATGGAGGGCAATTACTGAGTTGAATCACAGGAGTCAGCTTTTGAACCTTTAGCAGAAGAATAAAATATTTATTAAACAAGAAAAGATGAACCATATTACAATATTCCTTCACTCTCACTATACCTTTGGAGATATTTCTAGGTCTGTAAGAATAACACAAGTTACAAAAACTATTTACAATCTAATGTTCACAATAATTATACTATCCATGTAAACCAACAAGCAAACTGAGATCAGGAGGCCAGAATTCTCCCCAGAAAAAAAGTGCCCAATGCATGGAAAAACAGGATTATTTCCCACCCATTTTCTGGGTATACTTGCCAGAGTAAACCACAGTGTAGTGCAGAGTGCCTCAGCGTGATTCACTCTGAAAAGCAGGTGGTAGTGGTGCTTGGGTCAGTGGGGGGGGAGGTGGTATAAGGCCTATTCTCATCTGAGAGACCGGCAACATTGTACTGATTTGTCAAAGTGGTGATCAGCACATGCGCACTGGCCCTCTCATTGCCACCCCCCCATTAACGGCGACAGAGATGGTTTACTGTTGGTCACAGATGGAATCTTCCAGTTCCACCCAAGTCAATGGTCTTTCGAATTGTTTGCTGGCCAGACCACCAGGGAATCCACAGCAATGGGTTACATTCAGCAGTATGGGAAAATCCTGCAGGAAGGGTGTTAAATCCAAGCCTCTGTCTCTTAACCTGGGCTTCAAATCTCCACTTTTGAAGAACTCACCTTAGAATATTTTCTCTCAGAGTGTGTTTTCACTTGGGCATTTTCAACATGGATCCACCTTCGGTGTCTCAACCTCTCTTTGTAATATCCCACTCCCTTGGATCACCACACATATTCAGGTTTTGCCTGGCACTCTCTCTCAGGTACTCAGCCATGTCAACCGAATGTCATTGCTTCTTAGGAACAAGAGTTAGACTGTTCGGCTCCTCAAATCTGCTTTCTAATTTAGTTAGATTACGTTGACCTGGACTTCACAACTCCGTGTCCTGGCTTCATTGCCTACCCTTGCCTAACATGTTATACTTGAAAACTCCAACTAAACCATCATCCACAGTTTTTTGAAGAAAGAATTCCAAATTTCCACAATCTGTTTTGAGGGATAATGTTTCCTGAGTTCCTTTCTAGTTGGCCTAGCTTTAATTTTAGCATGACACATCTTTATACCTGAATCTGAAGGAAATCATTTCCCCAAATCTACCCTATTGAATCCCTTGAACATTTTAAAACATTTTAAACATTCCAATTAGGTCACCACCCCGCCTACAATCCCCGCGGCTCCTTTGTTTAAGGAACTGCAAACCACATTTTTGCAATCTGCCCTCATTACTTAACCCTCCAAGCTCAATATCATTACCTGTTGGAGTACTGTGCTTCTAATATACCATGTCTATTAGTTCAGAACAAGTAAAATGCATCATTAAGGTTCGAAAAATTTACTTTTAAAAAATTCTGTCAAAAAATCACTTGTGTTAGTCACATCAAAGGATATTCAATGATAAGTAAATAGAAAATCATCCTTAACATTGACTAAATGAAGCTATAGTTTAATGTGAAGTAACTTAAAAATATATAATCTTATGTAGCTTTCCACAAGTTTTTTTTTAGAATGCAGTGCTGACCCCGTTTGTACATCCAGATTTAGTCTATAAATTATTTGCTAAGATATAAATAGAGCAACACGTTCAACATGGAGATTTGACTTTTACAGATTTGGCTGTGATTTTCTTTTCCTGATGGTTTACATCTTCACAATCACTTATAAAACTCCTCAGGAGATTTAAGTATTAATCATGCACCATGACTTCACCAGACTTCACAACAATTCATTACTCGACATATGAAGTAAGTACAGGCAATTGAATAGCAAAAGACGCTTTTATAGAAAACTGCAAGACAGGCAGAGACTGTTATCTGCTCTGATTGCAGTCAATGTCACTTATGCTCAAATATAGACGAGACACCTGGTTTCTTTCAAGATTACTCTGGAGGCCCCTTTTATATTCAGTCCGTTCAACCTACTGTCAATTTGCTGCTGATTCAAGTAACATTGAAAATTGTCATCAGGAACTTAGCTGTACTGCTGCTGAAAAATGCCATGGATCTATGAGAACAGGGCAACGTTACTAATTTCAGTATGATTTCAGCTCAAATTCAAGTGCAGTTGATCAGTTTGGTAAATGTATGATCTTTACTGGATGAATAGATAAATAAATGCTGTCTGATTTCATTTATATTTGCCTTTACATTTTTTCTTTAAAGGATTATTCTTATAATTGTGAGCCGAAATCTTGAACTGAATGGTCTATTCCTATTTCTGATAGTTTTAACCTCCAATATTTTTTTCAGTATTTAATGGGTGTAAATTTACAGTGTGCTTACAGTGAAATTTTACTGCCTTGCCTGAAATCAGGGTGGGCAAGGCTCACAGAGCTATATTCTCCAATGGCCTCGGATGGGATTTTACAAGTCATAATGTTATTTGCTGTCAACACATGCACTGCTACTGATTCAGAACATAATGCTCCTTTCTAGACTGCTGTGGAATTTCATGATATTTCCTTCACTTTTTAGAAAAACATCTGATGCAACTGAGCTTGAAAATGTCAGCAAAATATTATACAGAAATGCACAGGAGAGAGAAAAAACTATTGCACTGCAATGGTCAAATAATACTGTGAACATCATAGCATATGTTCTTGGCCACGATTTTAACTTTGTGAAATTTTGAGTGTGGGAGGTGTTTGGGTGCACATTGGAAAAGCTGGATGTAAATGTAGAGCATGCCTGTCTGTGGCTTTTTAACTTGGCTATCTTTTTGACATTTTACTTCACAGCTCCCAATCAATCAGTAACAGCAGGTGTGATGTGGAGGCACATAACACAATCTCAACTCGGGGATGGGGACGATCCAGATGGGTTGAGGAAGTTGCAAATTATGATCAACCAGCTAAAAGCATCAGAATGGAGCCCAGGCAGGCAAAGAATGCAATTGATTTCAATGATGCTTCCCTGCTTGTGCTATTGGGGACTGTGAGCAGTCAGAGATGGATGCTTTTCCCTGGCAGTCAGAGGAATTGACCTGCTGCTGACTGCAGGAAAGGAGCAGTTGGAATTTTTGGAGCAGTGAGTAGTAGGAGTGTAGTACCACATAATTGGACTCACTGTGAAGAGCAATTTAATGATTTAAGAAGATCAAGAAACATGAGCACTGTGTCACATTCAATTGCATCATACTCTTATGAGACCTCACATCCTCTCACTCTGACTCCATTACTCCTGTCATTCATTTACCTTGCAGGTGCACCCATTCCCCATTTTTAAGCATTTCTTCCCACCTCCATCTATCCATGGAATACTCCCACTCATCCTTGCACAATTTCATGCCTTTACCTCATAGTCATCTCACTAATTGCTCTACAATGCTCTACAAGGGCTGATTTCAAGCTATTACATTCACTCAAAGATTTATTTTCTCTTCCTTCATGTCGATTTGATTTGAATTATTATTGTTACATATGTTAGTATAGAGTGAACATTTTCTTGCATGCTATGCAAAGCATATCAGTCATAGAGAAGGAAATGAGAGCATGCAGAATGTAGTGTTACAGTCATAGCTAGGGTATAGAGAAACATCAACTTAATGCAAGGTAAGTCCATTCAAAAGTCTGACAGCAGCAGGAAGAAGTTCTTCTTGAGTTGGTTGGCATGTGACCTCAGATTTTTATATTTTTTTCTGACAGAAGAAATGGAAAAAAGAATGTCCAGGGTGCATGGGATTCTTAATTACGATGGCTGCTTTGCCAAGGCAGCAGGAAGCATAGATAGAGTCAATGGATAGAAAGCTGGTTTGCATGGTGGATTAGACTACATTCACAACCTTTTATAGCTTCTTGCGGTCTTGGGTAGAATAGGTGCTATACAAGCTGTGATACAACCAGAAAGAATACTTTCTGTGGTGCATCTGTAAAAGTTGGTGAGAGTTGTAGCCGACATGCCAAATTTCCTTAGTCTTCTGAGAAAACTGGGGCATTTGTGAGTTTTCTAACTATAGAGTCGACATGAGGGAATCAGGACAGTTTGTTGGTGATCTGGACACCTAAAAACTTGAAGCTCTTGACCCTTTCTATTTCATCCCCATTGATGTAGACAAGGGCATGTTCTCCTTCACATTTCCTGAAGTTGATGATAATCTCCTTTATTTTGTTGACATTGAGGAAGAAATTATTGTTGCCGCACCAGCTCACCAGATTCTCTTTCTCATTCCTGCGCTTTGTCTCATCAATGTTTAAGATCCGACCCACTACGGTGTTGTCAGCAAACTTGAAAGTTGAATTGGGGGGGAATTTGGCTGCACAATATTAGGTATATAAGGAGTATAGTAGGGGGCAGAGAACACAGTCTTGTGGTGCATTGTTGTTGAGGATGATTATGGGGGAGGTGTTGTTGCCTATCCTTACTGATTGTGGTCTGTGAGTTAGGAAGTTCAGGATCCAGTCACAGTGGAAGGTGCCGAGCCCCAGGCCACGGAGTTTGGAGATGATTTTCGTGGCATAATAATGTTGAAGGCTGAGCTGTAGTCAATAATTGGAGTCTGGCATTGATGTCCTTGTTAACTCGGTGTTCCAGGGTTGAGTGCAAGGCCAGGAAATGGTGTCTGCTGTGGACATGTTGCAGCAGTAGGCAAACTGTAGTAGATCCAGGCGGTCCGGGAAGCTGGAATTGATTCGCACCATGATTAAGCTTGGATGTCAGAGCGAATGGCCGATAGTCATTAAGCTGCTCTGCCTCGTTTTTCTTAGGTACCAGGATGATGTTCGTCTTCTTGAAGCAGATAGGAACCTCAGATTGTTGTAAAGAGAGATTGAAGATGTCTGTGAATACCTCTGTCAGCTGATCCACATAGGATCTGAGTGCACCTCTAGGTGCACCATCCGGGCCAGTAGCTTTCCATGTATTGACCTTTAAAAAAGTTGCCCTGACAACTACAATGTGACCCCAGATAGGGTGTGTGGCCATTGAGGCATGAGTGTTAGGATAATAAATAAACCTTTAAAAGGGTATCTACTGTGATGTTCTTTGCACATTGGGGGCAGCCCCCTTAAGATAATACGCAACCTTTGTTCCTAATCACCTTCTCAACAAAATATATTACTCCTGCTTCTCTCTCTAAACTGAATGGCCACTCCCTGTGCAATACCCCAGACCCAAAATCTCCCTGTGCAATATCCCAGACCCAAACATTCCCTGTGCAATACCCCAGACCCAAAATCTCCCTGTGCAATACCCCAGACCCAAACACTCCCTGCCCAATACTCCAGACCCAACACTCCCTGCCCAATACCCCAGATCCAAACACTCCCTGCCCAATACCCCAGACCTGAACACTTCCTGCCCAATACCCCAGACCCAAACACTCCCTGCCCAATACCCCAGACTCAAACACTCCCTGCCCAATACCCCAGACCCAAACACTCCCTGCCCAATAACCCAGACCCAAACACTCCCTGCCTAATACCCCAGACCTGAACACTCCCTGCCCAATACCCCAGACCTGAACACTCCCTGCCCAATACCCCAGATCCGAACTCACCTTGCCCAATACCCCAGACCCAAACACTCCCTGCCCAATACCCCAGACCTGAACACTCCCGCCCAATACCCCAGACCCAACACTCCCTGCCCATACCCCAGACTCAAACGTTCCCTGCCCAATACCAGACCCAAACATTTCCTGCCATCCCAGACACAAACACTCCCTGCCCAATACCCCAGACCCGAACACTCCCTGCCCAATACCCCAGACCCAAACACTCCCTGCCCAATACCCCAGACCCAAACACTCCCTGCCCAATACCTCAGATCCAAACACTCCCTGCCCAGTATCCCAGATCCGAACACTCCCTGCCCAATGCCCCAGGCACAGACACTCCCTGCCCAATACCCCAGACCCGAACACTCCCTGCCCAATAACCCAGACCCAAACGCTCCCTGCCCAATACCCCAGACCCAGACACTCCCTGCCCAATAATCCAGACACAAACACTCCCTGCCCAATACCTCAGATCCAACACTCCCTGCCCAATACCCCAAACCCAAACACTCCTTGCCCAGTACTCCAAAGCCAAACACTCCCTGATGAATACCCCAGAGCCAAACACTCCTTGCTGAATACCCCAGAGCCAAACACTCCTTGCTGAATACCCCAGAGCCAAACACTCCTTGCTGAATACCCCAGAGCCAAACACTCCCTGCCCAATACCCCAGACCCGAACACTCCCTGCCAAATACCTCAGAGTTACATTACTTCCAAATCTGTTAGGCCTCTTTTCTTGAATGAGTTGCTGGCAGTGTCCACTAATATACTCCTTGCACTGTCAGGACTGCTATAATGGCCAGTCAAGTTGTTTGGCTGCTGGCTGCAGAGGGTAGGAATTACCTTCTAGAGTGGGATGAACATTCCACTGACAATGAATTTATTTGGTCTGCAGGGTGTTATGACAAGTCCTCTGAGAGTGCAACATTACAGGACTCATGCACCAGACATCAGAGGGACTAGTAAAATAGATAGTTGGATGTTCACCCGGTGGCTCATACTTCAGAAGAGCAGATAGTGTTTGAAGGAACTGTCATGGAGAGTCTAGCTTCAGAGTCTTTTCGAAGCTCAGCTGGACACTGATACTGTACTCCAGAGGCCATGGAAAGAAGGAGAATCATTGAGCAGCAGCAGCAGACAATGCATAATAAACTGACAGGCCTTCAAAGTGCAATCATGGCAGTGGCAGATAGATTGGAGAGTCCACCTCAAACACAAAAGAAGTGTCACACATGATGTTTCATTCCATGGATAGCACGGCAAGTTACCCTGCAATCAAAAGATTCCATGTATTCCTTCAAACCACCATACAGATTAAAGGCACCAACGTGTCTATCGCCTTAACTGGTTTGACAGATACCTTTAGTCTTGGTCTTGCATTCCTGCACTGATCTGCACTAGTACACTTTAACAGCAGTGGAGGGTGGTTGAACCATGAGAAGAATGAAAGTAATGAGGACATTGAAGTAGAGGTTCTATTCAAAGCATTTCCAATTTTCACCACACCTCAACTCTGTGACCTATCTGCTTCCTTGTCTCCAGGTGGAGTCTGTCCCATACACCCACAGATGGAGTAATCTTTGGTAGGTCCTCACATGCTTCAAAAACTTGTGCATGTAGCCAAGTGCACCTCAACAGTTAGGGTGAACAATTGACCCCTATACCTGCTGATGATACAAAGTCTCACAATGCAGATGTAGCAAAAAAATGAAGTCTAATTCTTTGTATTTGAATAAGAGTATACATATGGATGTTTGAGAAAAAGGTGTTTTGATCAGTCTTTGTTCTTAATTTAGTACAGAAAAAATGTTTTCCTTCTTCATCTCTTTTCTGTCCTGTATTTGGGTGTTGGGTACGAATTGGCTTTTTTGATAATGAATGCAAAGACATGAATTGTTGGGAACCAATGTGGTGATACTTAAAGTTGTAAAACTTTATTGTGTCGGTGGATTTGGGGGAGCTGAGGAAATAGTAGCAATTGGATTCTTTGGTATCTGATGGAGAGGCTTCTGAGGGATAAAGATATATGAACATTTGGAGAAGTTTGGACAGATTAGAAATAGTCAGCATGGTTTTGTCAAGGGCAGGTCATGCCTTACGAGCCTAGTTGAGTTCTTCGAAAATGTGACTGAACACATTGACGAAGGAAGGGCGGTGGACGTAGTGTACATAGACTTTAGTAAGGCGTTTGATAAGGTCCCACATGCAAGGCTTCTGGAGAAGGTGAGAGGGCATGGGATCCAAGGGGCTTTGGCCTCATGGATCCAGAACTGGCTTGCCGGCAGAAGGCAGAGAGTGGTTGTGGATGGGTCTTGTTCTGCATGGAGGTCGGTAACCAGTGGAGTGCCCCAAGGATCTGTTCTGGGACCCCTGCTGTTTGTCATTTTCATAAATGACCTGGATGAGGAAGTGGAGGGATGGGTTAGCAAGTTCGCCGACGATACAAAGATCGGTGGTGTTGTGGATGGTCTGGAGGGATGCCAAAAGTTGCAGCGGGACATAGACAGGATGCAAGACTGGGCGGAGAAGTGGCAGATGGACTTCAACGCAGATAAATGTGTAGTGGTCCATTTTGGCAGGAATAATGGGATGAAGGAGTACAATATAAGGGGTAGGAGTCTTAGCTGTGTTGTAGAGCAGAAGGATCTCGGGGTCTGGGTCCATAGGACTCTTAAATCGGCCTCGCAGGTGGAGGAAATGGTCAAGAAGGCGTACGGTGTACTGGCCTTCATTAATCGAGGAATAGAGTTTAGGAGTCAGGAGGTAATGATGCAGCTCTATAAGACTCTTGTCAGACCCAAGTTGGAGTATTGTGCGCAGTTCTGGTCGCCTCGTTATAGGAAGGATGTAGAGGCTATTGATAGGGTTCAGAGGAGATTTACAAGGATGCTGCCTGGATTGGGAGGCAGGCCTTATGAAGATAGTTTGAGGGAGCTGGGACTCTTCTCACTGGAGAGACGTAGGTTGAGAGGCGACCTGATAGAGGTTTATAAAATGTTGAGAGGAATAGATAGGGTGGACTCTCAGAGACTATTTCCCCGAGCTGAAATGGTCACTACGAGAGGACACAGATTTAAGGTGCAGGGAAGCAAATACAAAGGAGATGTCAGGGGTAGGTTTTTCACTCAGAGGGTGGTGAGTGAATGGAACCGACTGCCGTCGGAGGTTGTTGAGGCAAACTCACTGGGGTCTTTTAAGAGACTTCTGGATGAGTATATGGAAAAGAATAGGATAGGGGGTTATAGATAGGTCTGCGGATTGGTAGATGTGATCGGCGCAACTCGTGGGCCGGAGGGCCTGTTTGTGCTGTATTGTTCTATGTTCTATGTATCGCTTGTTTACCAGTGCTACTTGTATTAATAATCGCATCCCAGACAACAACGTGAGGAGATCAGAGTGCATTTCCTTCATCACTGTCTTCTTTCTCTTCTTCCTACTCCCCTCAAAATAATCTGAGGATCTTTATCTTTTTCCTTCTACAGGTCCAAGTTCATTGCTATGCAATGTTATGTAAATTGCAACACACCATGATCATTCTTGAGACCTTGGTTAGTGCATATTGAAAGTCTTCTCATTTTAGGAACCCGAATTGCATATTAAATATGTTGATATATCATACAGCTAAATGTCTGGTGATGCTGTGCACTCATTGTTGGGCTTTAGTTTTGCATTTCTGACAAATAGAACATAGAACATAGAACATTACATCACAGAACAGGCCCTTCGACCTTCGATGTTGCGCTGACCAATATAAAAAGCAATGCCCCTCCAAACTAAACCATTCCCTTCTCTTCCATATACTTATCAACTAACCTCTTAAACGCCACCAAACTTGGCGCATCTACAACTGCTGCAGGCAGGGCATTCCACTCCCGAACCACCCTTTGGGTAAAGAACCTACCTCTGATATCCGTCCTATAACTATCACCCCTTAATTTAAAGCTGTGTCCCCTCGTGCTAGCTTTCTCCATCCTAGGAAAAAGGCTATCACTGTCCACCCTATCTAAACCTCTAATCATCTTATATGTTTCGATTAGGTCCCCTCTTAGCCGCCTCCTTTCTAACAAAAACAACCTCAAATCCCTCAGCCTCTCTTCATAAGACCTGCCCTCCATACCAGGCAACATCCTGGTAAAAATATTCTGGCCAAATTTGCAGTGGATATAAATTGTTATTTCTTAAGTCTTCTTTTGGGTCTGAAAACATCATGGTGCTTGGAGTACCAAAGTTCAAACGATGACCATATTTTCCTTTCAATGATACCTGGTAAATTTACTTGTATTCAAATGAATTCAGCAACAATCAGTAAGAACTCTGCTGTACAAACATTCAAATTAAGATTATTATTTATTTTTATTCAATTTATTATTGTCACATGTATTAACATATAGTGAAAAGTATTGTTTCTTGCACGCTATACATTCAAAATATACCATTCGTAGAGAAGGATATGAGAGAGTGCAGAATATAGTGTTACAGTCATAGCTAGCGTTTAGAAAAAGATCAACTTAGTGCACGGTAAGTCCATTCAAACGTCTGACAGCAGCTTGGAAGAAGCAGTTCTTGAGTTGGTTGATGCATGACCTCAGACTTTTGTATCTTTTTCCCAAAGGATGAAAGTGGAAGAGAGTATGACCGGGGTGTATGGGGTCCTTAATTATGCTGCTGCTTTGCTGAGGCAGTAGGAAGTGTAGACAGAGTCAATGGATGAGAGGTTGGTTTGGCCGATGGATTGGGCTACATTCACAACCTTTTTAGGTTTGCTGAACCCTGCTTTAAAAAGTAATATTGCATTATTATAATATTGATTATAAGTTTTTAAAAGTAAATATATTGAATGGGTAACTGTCCTGCCCACATTTTGCTTTCCTCTGCAGTGTGATGTTTCTTGTGGGCTATAGTTCTTGTTTGAAGTAATTTTGCAAAGGATGCATTTGTCTTCCAGCAGCTTGTCACAGAATGCAGTACAGTCCAGGTCAAAATTCATTCACACATGCAAAATAGCCTTCATGTTAGATGTATTTTTCAGGTGACTAAACAGTCTATTATTGAAGAGATACATTTACCAGGGGCTGTGGAACCTGGCAAATACAGACAAGTTCAACTAATTCAACTTTGCCAGATCTGAGTGCCTACTGCCTTATTATCCATCTCTTGAAAAATGTTCTGCCACCTTTCAGAAATGTATGCCTTTTGAGTGTTTCTGTCAGACATGTCAGATGGGAGATTATTGGTTTTGTATTTGTCCATTCATCAAAAAAGACCACTCTTGTCTATCAAACTGAGGATGGGAATTCTGTGTGGCAAATGCCAAGGTTTCTTTATATATTGTCCAACACTAGCATACTTTTCAGCATGGTTCACTCAATATTTTTTGTGCAAAGTTAAGTCTCTAGATTTCCCAATCAGAAATATTGAGAAAATAATGACTGCATTGTAACATTTTTCTCCCTTAATTTCCCTATTTTCAACCAAAGACTGCAACAAGATCTTTGCATCTAATGTGATAAATATTACACCAAGGCTCTCCATTAAATAATCTTGAAAGATGTGAATATGCAGTGCAACTTCTGTCATCAGTGAGCCCTTTGCCTGATTGTTTTACTGTGTTGTTTTAATGATGATATAAAGGCACAAATTTTCAGGGATTGGATAAATACGTAATGGATTCATTTATTTTGACAAGGCAGTAAGAACCTATCTATATAGGTAGAAAGGATGAAGAATCAGCAGCAGGTCTGTATGTGTGTGCTCTGCTTCAAAGCAAAAGTAAAACTGAGACTTGATCACATGGAACTCGTGCCACCTAGTGATCTCACACTTTAGCCTTTAAGTGCATATCAGAATATTGTGAAAGTTGGCTGTTCACTTAATAGAAAAAGAAAACCAGTTTTGTGCAAGAGTCATTGAGGTTTATTTTTAACAGTGTTGTTTTGAGAGGGAAAGTATGTCTCGAGCTGACCAAAAATCAGGAAAGTGTTGTCTGTACTGATCCAGAAAAAATAAATCACGTATTGTTGTGCTCTAGTGCTTTGAAATACTCAAGGTCAACAAATCATTATGACCTTAAGGGCGGGACAGTGGCACAGTCAGGAACCCAGATTCAATCTTGGGTGATTGTCTGAATGGAGTTTGCACATTCTCCTCATGTCTGTGTGGGTTACTTTGTGTGCTCTGGTTTCTTCCCACATCCAAAGAATCACAGGTTAAGTGGATTGATAATGATAAATTGCCCCTTAGTGCCCAAAATGTGTAGGATAGGGGGATTAGCTATGGTAAATGTGTAGGATTATTGGGCAGGGAAAGGGCCTAAGATACTCTGGGTCAATGTGGACTCGATGGGCCAATAGAATCTCTTCTGCAGAATAGGGCTCTTATGATTTTATTAAATCACATTTAGTCTTTTTGTTTATCAACATGAATGGTATAAATATGAAAGCATATTTAAACATTCATGGCAAAAGATTTCAAATCATTTGGAAAACAGTCAGGCATTGTTTGCACACAGCTATGAATGATGTGAGTACTACAACCAATACCAGAATCTCTTTCCCTGGTCTGACTTGGCAGTTTTCACCAAGTTTGATGTCATTGTAAGTGCAATAAGGTTTTGTTGTCTCCATCTGTTATAAAACTTCTACTGGTTCCCAGAAGTTGGAAATAATCACATTTTTAACACAGATATTTGAGTTTCCATCAGAAGTGTTTTTCACATCTCTATACGTGACTGGCGTATAGAGTGATGAAATGTTGGTTTCTTATACTGACTGTACAGTGATGTGGCATTTTATAGCAGCTGGTGCCACAAAAAGGAGGAATATCCTCCTTCGTTCCACTCCTTTTACATTTCAGCACTGGAACCATGGATGCACTTTGCTTTTCAGTCTCACTCAGCCTGAGTCAGGAAGGTCAGGTGAGACAGATGCTTTATAATTTAAGGACAGATAAGTCAGAATGGAGTGGCAATCTGCCACTGATTGCCAATCTGAGCAAGTTAGGAGCCTATTTAATAACTCCAACTTCAACTGGCCCTGACTGCAGGAAATCCCATTTAGGCCCAGAACTCAAGATGAAAACAGTCACTTACTCTCTGATCCCATTACTTCCCCACAATGTCCTGATCTTAACCTGCTCTGTCTAGTAAATAGCCACAGGAAGAAAGTGGGATCTTTCTTGAAGTGTACAGATTGGGGTCGGTCTTGTGATGACATTGGGACCCGATCTAAAATTCCAGTTGCAGGGCTGAACAAGGAACAGTGATGTCTTTCCTGTTAACTAGACCTATTGAGAGGTGGATTGTGGGCCATTTTTAGGTTTCTTTACGAGCCAAGAGAAACAGGAATGCACCTGCAGGTCTCATGAGGAATCCTTTGAAACTTCCTTGCCAGGAACTCCCATCTCTTCACCATTGTCAGGCCTCAAGTTCCCCCCATTACTTACCAGAGTATCAACCTGTGACCTCCTCTGAGTGAAGTTGGACATGTTCAGATAGACAGTGACAGTGTTGATGATAGATGATTATATTGGCCAAGTCTCAAGTCCCTGGAATCCCCTGAATCTATTGCCCACTTTGGTGCTTGTATGTACCTTACCTGTTTCTCCTTTCTAATTATGACCAATGTATGATCAATTCAGTAGTACATCGATATTTAAAAAATGTTAATGCCTGAATTTCATTTATGAATTATTGCATGGAAGGGTTTTTTTTTTTCTCTGTAAGAGCTTTTTAAAAATAAAGTGGTTTCAAAGTACAGAATGGAAACCTTCTAACATTTTAACATTGCTTTAGTATTCAAGTGAAAATTGTTTTTTGTGCATTATTATCTCTGTCATATTTAGAATTGTGAATTTGTCACAGGTGTTAAGCATTGCTGCTCAAGCAGAAAATCAGCAATTAAACTAATAATTAAGGGGCCGAGTAAACGAAGTGAAGACCAGTAATGTTTTTGCATCATTTTGAGCCATTTGCATGTTTAATTAAGGACCGTTTGAGATGAGGTTTTGTTTCTTTCCTTTCCAAGAGAAATGCTTAATTATAGGTATGCCATTATATGCTGCATATGAAAGTGCTATGATTTCAGGACAACTAATTAAACCCAATGGAGAACAACAAAAATTGAGGTGACAGAGGCAAATACGTCAGCGGTTGGAAGCTTAATTTCCAAGTTGACTCTGAACTGGAGCTACAGCCTGAAAATTGCTGTTTATGCTGCAGTAATATTGGTAAGGCAAAGTATTTGCTGCTAGTGAATTGTCCAGCTGAACTGCCAGAGGGGGTGGGGGTCAGCTCGAGAGACAAGATTTAACAATCTGCAGTTAATTAAAGTAACAGATTCCTGGAGGCTCCGCAGGTAAATGGTCCGTGTTTTCTCCTTCACCTTTCGACACTATATTCGAATGTGCAGCAATTTCTCATCGAAGGATTCCTCTTTGGTTTCTTAAGACTTAATAACTTTGACTTTACACACTGATTGTGCTCAAGGAAAGAATTTGCATGTATAAATCACATTTCATAAGACTATAAGATATAAGAGCAGAATTAGGCCATTTTGCCCATTGAGTCTGCTCTGCCATTCAATTATGGCTGATAATTTTCTCAACCTCATTCTCCCGCTTTTTCCCCATAGACTTACCATTCCTCTGACCAATCAAGAACCTATCTATCTCTGTCTTAAATATACTCAATGACCTGGCCTTCTGTGGCAATGAATTCCATAGATTCACCACCCTTTGGCTGAATAAATTCCTCCTCAACTCAATTCTAAAGGATCATTTCTTTCCTCTGAGGCTGTACTCTTCAATCCTAGTCTTTCCTACCAATGAAAAAATCTTCCCTATGTCCACTCTATCCAAGCCTTTCAGTATTCTGTAAGTTTCAATGAAATCCTCCCACATCCTTTGTGACTCTATTGAGTACAGATCACGGTTTTCAAACATCCCTCATACATCAAGCTTTTCATTCTTAGGGTCTTTCTGGTGAACATCCTCTGGATGTCTCCAAGGCTAACGTATCCTTCCTTAGATATGGGTCCCAAAATAGCTCATAATATTTTAATGAGATCTGACCAGGATCTTATAAAGCCTCAGCAGTACATCCTTGCTTTTGTATTCTAGTCCTCTCAAAATGAATCCAACATTGCAGTTGCCTCTCTAAGTCAACCTGCAAAATAACCTTAAGAGAATCCTGAACTGAGACCACCAAATCCCTTTGCTCTTCTGTTTTCTGAATTCTTCCCCATTTAAAAAATAGTCTATGCCTCTATCTTTCTACCAAAGTGCATAACCTCATGCTTTTCCACATTGTAATCCATCTGCCATTTCTTTGCCCACTCTCCTAACCTGTCCACATCTTTCTGCAGCCTCCCTGTGTCCTCAATACTACCTATCCCTCCACCTATTATGATTTCAGGATGTCCTAGTACTGTATAAATCAATAAATACTTGTGATGTTTACATTATAATAATGTAAAGAAAAACAGCTTTCATACAAAGCAGGATCTCAAAATAAAAAATTGAAATAATGACTAGATATTGTCTGATCATCAGGGTACTATACAAATTGTTAAGTGTTCAAACTGGAGGACCAAAATTCCACAACCCATCATATTAGATAAGAACAAATAAGAAGCGTCTCTAACCCACACTTGAATTAAAATCATAGAATCCCTACAATGCAGAAGGAAGCCATTTGCCCAATAAAACCTGCACTGACAACAAATACTCAAGCCCTATATTTCCCTAAAACCCTACATATTAACCCTGCTTATTCTCCGACACTAAGGGCAATTTAGCATGGCCAATCAATTTAACCTGCTCATCTTTGGACTGTGGGGGGAATTGAAGCACTCAGAAGAAACCCATGCAGATACGGAAAATCCACACAGATAGCGACTTGAGGTTGGAACCGAACCTGAGTCCTTGGCACTGTGAGGCAGTAGTGCTAACCATTGTGTCCACGTGCCACTCCGAGATGCTAGGTCCTTGCATATAAAGACTGACATCTGTTTCATACCAAATATACCAATGTGCTTCTAGAAATCAACATTACTGCTCGCCATGAAAAAAATTACATATAGGTAAAGCACCATCCTGCTGCTTCTCCTGAACATCCCCTACCTCTAGCCTCAACCCCAATCTCCCATCCCCAATCTCCAATCCAGACCATCCCTGCTCTGTGCAATGTCCCCAACTGCTGATCTCAAGATTCAATCCTCAACCTCCCGTTCTCATATCCTCCCAGATACAGGTCCCCTGTCCCATTGGCAGCTGTTAGATATCGTTTCTCTATAAGTGACTGATCACACCATGGATGCACAATTGCCCATCTGAGGCCCGTCATTGCTAATAAAAGCACCTACTTATCTATCATTGGCCATTGTTGGTCCTCCCATGAGGTCAGCACTTACATCTGCTCCAGAATATCTGACTGAGCCACTTTCCAATATGGCAAATGAGAATGGGTTCCAAGATCCAAAACCTAGTGGTCTATGGATCTTACCAGTTGTAAGGGCAGTAATTTCACCGCAGAAGGGAACGTTCAGAAATGAGTGTTTCTGAATTTCTTGTGAAGTTGGTTTTGGTGATGTTACCTGATGGATAAACATTAGCCAGAACACGGAATAACATTCCCTTGCCCTTTGATCTACAATTCTAAGAAATCAATAGCATTCATCTGCACAGAAAATAAATCGTCACAAGTCTCATCTGAAAAGATGATACTTCCAGCAGTACATCACTCCACGAGGACACAACTGAAATGCCACCCTGAAATACAGCCTCAAGTTTTTTTCAGGATTCTTGGAACAAGCTGTTCTGGAGAACAAAGATAAGATAACCATAACATTAACTTCATTACTTTGCTACTGCCATATGTTGATCATTGGTACAGCAGTGTCAGATGAAGATGTATCAAACTTTTACAGATGCTGACCATTACAGGCAGGGAAGAGGCTGGTTTACTGTGTGTATTGCCTCCTAGTTGATGCAGAAGTTTTTTGATTTTTAAAAATTATATGACGGCATGTTTTCTCAATTCATTGTTTTTTATGATCCAATTTATTAATAATCCATAACAAATTTGAGTTAGGATTAACTCAGAAGGTTAAGTTTATTTCATATGCAAAATCCCTGGGGAGAAACAGTCACAAAGTCCCACCCAACATATATCCTCAAAAATACATTAAAAATTTGTCAACCATCGTTTCTCTTTCACAGAAAAATGTTGACTCTGTCTAATTGTATTTAGAAAATACTTCATTACTACCTCTTTAATCGGGATCTTGTTGTGCAGTGGATACCATTTTTACCTCTGAGCCAGAAACTATAGGAGGTTTGAATTCCATCTCAGAACTTGATGACCAAGGAAGGCCAACAGGTTGAGCATTAACCTGCAAAATGCTTCGGACATGAAAATGGCAGATAGTAAGGATGAGAGAAACTTCTGTTCAGTAATGCTTGATGCAGAGTGGAGTACCCTCAACCTATAAAGTTCTTGTGACAGATTAGCAAGCTGTTCCAGGAAAAGCCTCTCTACGGGAACAGATGAAAGTCTGCCTTTTGCATTACGATGTGCAGAAAGAGATATAGCAACAAGTATCTCTTTAACAATGGATTCCAGCATTTGTTGCTGTTAGGCTAATTGCTTTCTGTCTTCCTGCTTTCTTGACAAAGAGGTGTTGGGTTTGCAGTTTGCCAATTCATTGGGTCATTTCCAAAATGTCCTAAATTTTGGAAGATTACAACCAATGCATCCATTTTTTTCTACGGCCACTTCCTTTAAGATTCTACAATGTGGGTCATCAGATCCAGGGGACTTGATAGCCTTTAGTCCCATTAATGTTCCTTGCATTTTTCTACTAATGGTGATTGATTTGATTTCCTTCCAATTTACAGTTTTTGATTTTTTTTATTCTTGTCATGCTTTTTGTGCCTTCTACTGTGAAGACAGATATGAAATAGTGTCTGCCAATTCCATGTCCCCATTATTAATTCCCCATGCTCATCCTGTAACAAATCAACGCTAAATTCAGCTATTCTTTTCCTGTTTATATTGCAGCATTTATTTGAATATATCTTGATAGTTTTCTCTCATACTTCGGTTTTCTCTCAAACTCCAGTTTCTTCCTCTTTAGTTTTTGTCATTATCTTTTGCTGGTTTCTATTTTTTTCCCCCAACCTACTGTCTTGTACTAATCTTTGTAGCAATGTTTTTTCTTGCTATTTGATACCATTCTCAACAACCTTAGTTAGTCATGGTTAGCCAAGTCTTCCAGGTATACAGACTGTAGTGACAGGGCAAGTTTAAAAATGTGTGTATGATACAAACCTTATACAAAGCATTGGGAACCAACTAGAGAATAGTGTAGAACTTCAAAAGGATATAGATAGCTGTTATGTATGTTGGGGCTTGCCCCTTTAAGGGAAAGGCTAAGGTGACCTGTGTCTCAAGCTCCATTCTGGCAACATCTTGCCTAAGTAAGAGTCTGGCAACACCAATTTTAAATCCAACCGATTTATTTGATAGTAAATCTGCTAGCTTTCAGCATTTGTGCCTTCATCAGGTGAATGAGGTGTTTAGAACACCTCATTTGCCTGATGAAGGCACAAATGCTAAAAGCTAGCAGATTTACTATCAAATAAATCGGTTGGATTTAAAAATGGTGTTGCCAGACTGTTACTGAGTTTACCCCAGTCCAACGCCGGCATCTCTACAACATCTTGCCTAGCCAGTTTTGTGTTGACTGTGCTGGAAAACAGACATGTTAATAATCAGCTTTAGTAGCTTACTTACAATGACCTTATGGTCTTTCATTAGTCTTTATATCAGACCTCAAGCAAAATAACAGCTTGGTGGATTGGGTGGACAATTGCAGACGAACTTTAACGCAGACAAATCTGAAGTGACTCATTTTGGTAGGAAGAATGTAGAGAGACAATATAAAGAGTAAGATTCTATAAGGGGTGCAAGCAGGGGATTTAGTGGGGGTGTGTCTGTACACATAAATCCTAGAAACTAGTGGGAAAGATTGAGTGAGTAGTTAATTAAGCGTGCAGCAACAGTGACTAGATACAAAAGCAAAGAAGTTACATTAAATCTGGATAAAACAATGGTTTGACTTCAACTTGAGTATCACATCCAGTTCTGGGCACTTAATAGAGGATGTAAGGTCATTGGACAGTGTGCAGAAAAGATTCCAGAGAAAAATAATCCCAACTTCTCCAGTCTTTATACATTGCTAATGTATAAAGTAATGTGTAAAGACTGGAGAAGTTGGGACTATTATCCTCGGAAAAGAGAATGTTGAGAAGCAATTTGACAAATGTATTCACAATCATGAGCAGTTAGGATAGGATAGGTAGGTAATGTTATGGGACAGACTAGCTGTCCAGCTGCTTTCTGACTTTGTCCCCTTTAAGATAAGAATTGCAGAGCTTTAAAATCTGTCTTTATTTTTGAACTACAGTAAGGGATCTGATATGCCAGATGGTGGCACACAAGAGAGCCCCGAATGGAGCATCACACAGATGGTTATACTTTTTATGTTCAACTATAAGTAATTAGCACATAGCAATCACAATTTTACATTTGCCCAGAAGTTATCTATATCCACTCACAACTAACAGTTAGGTATACATAAGGTATAAGGTGAGAGTATATTTGTCCAATTACAACTTGTGCATGTCTATCTAATTGTAATTTCTCTTAAGCATAAATTTCTTTCAATTTATCTACCAACTTCCAGACACGAGTATGATAGCTTTATACTTAACCAGTGGTATATCAACTTCCCCTCTCCTATAGCCTTTTGTTAGAATACATACTGACAAGCTATTTCTGGGCATAGTTCAATGGAAGCCTGTGTGGATGTTTCGATTGGGGCCTCCCTTGCAATTGGGAAATTAGGTCCTACACTCCTATTTGTGTCTCCTTCAATGATAGTTTTCTCATAGTTTTACTGTGTGACTGAATTTAACAGCTTGCAATTTTTTTGATTTTTAAAACTGGTGTGATTATTAACCCTTTAGTTAGTATGATTATTAGTATGACTACTGTTTCAAGGAGAAAATGTTTCTATTGGTAGAAGGATCAAGTAAGAGAAGGCTGATGAAGAAAATGATAATACAATGTGAAATTAAACTAGCAAGGATCATAAAGCAATATATAAAAGTTTTTATCGGTATGTAAAAAGGAAAAGATTAATAAAGACAAATGTGATCCCCTTACAAGCAGACAGGAGAATTTATAGTGGAGAATGAGGAAATACTAGAGAAGCTAAACAAGTACTTTTTGTGTCTGAATTCACAGAGGAAAATACAATAATAAAAAACATCCCAGAAATGTGGAAAGCCAGGGAACTAGGGAGAATAAGAAACTGAAAGTAATTAGTATTAGTAAAAATGTCGTACTGGAGAAATGAATGGGACTGTAAGTTGGTAAATCCCCCGGACCTGATGATCTATATCTCAGAGTTTTGAAAAAAGTGGCTATAGGGATAATAGATGCTTTATCTTTCAAAATTCTGTAGATTCTGGAATGGTTTCTATTGACTGGACAAAAAACAGAGGGTGGGAATAAATGCATCATTCTCAGGTTGGCAGATCATGATTAATGGGCTATGTCAGGGATCAGTGCTCGGGACCTAGCTGTTTGGGTTTGGATTTGGATTTGGGGACCAAGTTTGCTGGTGACACAAAACTAGGCACAAAGGTGAGTTGAGAGGAGGATGCAAAGGGGTTTTAAGGGATTTATTCAAGCTAACTGAATAAGAAAGAACATGGCAGATTGAATATAATGTAGAAAAAAATGTGAAGTTATCCATTTTTGTAGGAAAAACAGAAAAGCAGAGTATTAGGAAATCCAAAAGGACCTGGGTTTATGTGTTCATGAGTCTTTGAAACCTAACATGCAGATGCAATAAGCAATTAAGAAGCTAAATGATATACTGGCCTTATTACAAGAGGATTTGAACGTAGAAGTGGTCTTGCTACAAGCACATCAAGCTTTGGTGAGACCATAGCGAGAGAATTGTGTACAATTTTGGCCCATTTACCTAAGGATGGATGTATTGTCCATGGCAGAGGGGGAATGTAACAAATATCCAGTGAGCAGATTCCTGGGATGTCGGGGTTATCCCAAGAAAAGACTGCAAAAACTCTCTGGAGTTTAGGAAAAAGTGGAGATCTATTAAAGGATATAGAATTCTTATAAGGATCAACAGGATAAATACAGGAAAGAAATTCCCTCTGGCTGGTGATCTAGAACTAGGTGATGCAGTCTCAGAATAAAGATTAGGTCATTTACGACTGAAATGAGGAAAGATTTCTCCACTCAGAGGATGGTGAATGTTTGGAATTCTCTACTCCAGAGTGAAATGTTAATTAATGTTAACAACTGTGAGGCCTCTTTAAATTCCTACTATTTTTAACAATGGGCATGGCTTAACTGATGTAGAGATGCCAGCGTTGGACTGGGGTAAACACAGTAAGAAGTCTGACAACACCAGGTTTAAGTCCAACCAATTTATTTGGTAGTAAACTCACAAGCTTTCGAGGCTGTGCTCTTCGTCAGGTGGCTATCAGAGTATTGTGTCAATAAAGTATCAATAGCAGAAACTGTGAACACCTGAAATCTTTTCATCTTTAGTCATTAAACATTGTCCAATTGAGAAACAGACCTAAGACAAAAAAAATCGGTCAATCAAGCAATGTTTTACTTTGGGTGCAGCAAGTTCAATAGACTTATTGACGTCTGGGTTCTGAGCCAAAAATGAATAATGAGAAACATTGTGAGTGGCTGGACTGGCATAGCTTGGCATGGGCAAAATTGTATAAAATTTGAATGTAACTTTCAAAAGGTTTCCTTATCCAGACTATGATTTAATTCACTTGATTAAATTGTGCACATCACTCTGCTATCTAAAAAAGATGAGAGATGGCAACCTGGGAACTGTAGACCAGTTAGCATAACATCTGTTGTCTGTTGTCAAGAAGTTACTTGAGTCGATAAATAATGATAATGTGTTTGAATACCATGAAAAGTTGATCAGCAAAAGCCAGCATAGATTTGTAAAGCATGGGTCATGCCTGACACACCTAATTAAATCTCCTGAAGATATAATGAAGGAATGGACATGGGAATGTAGATGGATTTTATTTTTGATGGGCTCCTCGGGAGTATTTTGATGAAGTTCCTCATCAAAGATTATTAGTTTAAGTTGAACCTTATGGAATTGAGGGAGAATTATTGACCTGCTTAGAAAAGTGGCTGAGATACTGTGACCAGGTTATGAGTAAAGGGTAGATGTTCCAATAATGCTGCTACGTCCTTACAGAGAAGGAAGACGATTTGGTGACATTCCCATTGTAAGACAGTAGCAAGTATTAGGGCTGCTGGTGATATTTGCAATATGCTAGTCAGATGGAGAGGAAGCTGCAGAGAGGGCACGCTCTGCATGGTTCCCTCTGATAGGTTGTAGAGATGTACTTGACAGGCCATTCAATGCACCTTCTCAGTACACATTCTCCTTGAAACTCCTTTTTATGCCACCCCATTAAATTTCTCATCTGAGACCTCATCCTGGCATTTGAACTTGCCCCCAGCCTTGTCACAACACCCAATGACTTATCACGTGCAAATTACAACTTTTTAGTAGCCTCTAAATGATGTGCAGTGTCTACATTTGAGCTAATGTTTACAACTGTCAGATCAAGGGATGGTGTCTCTTTGTTGATGCTATGTGCTGCTCGTTCTCCTAGGCTGCAGCAGCCAGGTAAGGCAGCAATTTTTGGATATCCAAAAGTAGAAAACCAGAAACGGAAATACTGGGTGAGGAAAGAGCACAACAGATTAGTGATAATATCAGTATCAACTTTTTAGTTTAGGTAGCAGGATGTTAGATAGAGGATTGAGAATGAACTGGGAGTTGGAATGGGTACAAGGCAGGAACATGTAGTCATCTTCCCTGTTCTCAGCAATGCAAGTGTCCTATCTCACCTGGTTCCATGATGCCGAGAACGACTTCCTCTATAGACCTCAAGTGATACATGCATCTTTGTCATCTTCTGGTGCTGCTGTATGCCCTTCTGTTATGGACCATCTTGTCTTACAAAACAGCAAGGTAGAAAATCAATAGTTATGTAGTTCTTTGCTTGGAGATGTTTACCGCAGTTGAATAACTAAAGGTATGTGGAAGCAGAGAGAGATGAGGGTGAAGTGGATTATCTGGCAGTTAATTGTGAGTGTCTGCTTCTGTGTGGGTTTTGGGACAAGAAGTTATGCAGCAATGCATTCATTCACTCTAAACACACCTCTGAGCTCATCAGACTTATTGTGGCACTGCTGCCAAGAGTAGACCACTTGAATTGATCTCTCTGGCCACCTGCAACCAATCTGTTCTGAGGTTGGGTCCTTGAGGGTCTCTTCACTATCCCAATGGACCCATAATGTCTTTCCTTGGATCTGCACCTCAAAGATCTCAGGGCTGAACCTCTGAAGCTGAAGCCCACTTTCTATCTTAGAATTTTCTTGTTTAGAATTATATCAGCATTCAGCAACAATCTCCTTTAAAGCTCCTCTTTAAGAGAGCCAGACTGCCTTTAAGAACAGGTTTGTTGCACTAAGGACCATTAGCACACATTGCTTCACCCTATAAATGCTCAGGCAAACAGATTCACAGATCAAATTTGTACCAAAGCTATAGTCATGTACATCAAACTTACATGCTGCCTAAGTCAATGCAACAGGCTCAGACAGGTGAAAAACTGTGATCCAGGTCCAAAAATAAGCCATCATCAATCTTCAGTTCAAAGAATCTGTGAACAGCTGTATTGTTAAATTCCTTAGTACTGGGAGGTCCCTTGTCAGAGCCACGTGTCACAGAATACAGATCTTTATTGAGTCTACTTGCTCCATACTCCAAATAACAACTGCCGTTCCACGGTTGTTCCAGACCAGGTCACATCAAGGTCACATGACCCATTCCCTTAAAGGAGCGACGTCCCAACATGTATAACAGATAATATAAGTCAATACAAAACATGATGGCATGTGAATTGTAATAGTATGTGCTTGATAAGAATAAAAAAGGCAGAATATTTTTGATTGGTGAAAAAGTATTAAATGTTGGAGTTCAAAGTGATTTGGGTGATAAATAAAGGGTTAAATACATCTACTGCAAAATTACTGCTCAATAAATCTACAATGGAAGTTTCACATACAGCTGTTGAAAAACTATGTCCTGTTTAATATAATCTTTAATTTTGTATTACGCGCAATAATAAATGATCACTCAGTGCAGGACGAAGTCTTGCCCTTGAACATTTTTCCTCTCCACTTTATGAATGCTTTCTTAAATTATCACATAGCTTCCAGGTTAAATCAAACAGCAAATTATTATTAATATAAACAGCATAATACTTCCTACATCTTTCTTATACTGACAATGATAACTTAACAGCCTTGTGAGAAGCTGTACTTAGAAAGTCCCAGAAGTAGGTGATGGTGATTCTTCAACCTTGAACAAAACTGACTTTCATTAGCCTCATTCTCCTTCTCCCTCCTGATGTTCACTAAGACCCATGGTGACTCGGCTAAGCAAGAAGTACTTCTTTTCCCAGCATGAAGAGAGCCACTGGGCAGCATTCGCTGAAAACAATTCAACTTGCCAAAAATAGTAAAGACCTTGCTAAAGAAGTTGGCCAATGTCTACTGGCCCACATTCCATCCCAGTTGACTGATCGGAAAGTTGGTCTATTAGTATCACACAGCATTAAACGTTACAGCTTCATATCTGTATGATTGCCAGCTTGCCCAGCGAAATAGATGTCCAAAAAGGTCAACTGTGGCCTGCCAACCACTGTGCACATCATACTGTGGGGCTCAATGGAAAGAACTATTGAATTACCCTTTTTTGAAGCAAGATCACAGCTGTCATTCATAAAATATAGGCAGAGGATTATATTTGCTTGAAGTTACTTACCACAGTTTAAACCTTTTTTGAAATAATGTGTTCACCATGATCTTGAGACGGGGTTACACGTAGCTTTCCTGTGTCTGCTTATTGGGATTCCCATTGGGATTATCACTGGTGCAAAACTGGTATAAAATGGGTGAAAGCAGCTGAATAATCTGGAAGCCTCAGTGCAGCTTTTAAATAGGTAGCACAGTCTGCAGTCTACAACAGCAGACTGGGGAACATACAGCTAAGAGAGGGATGATGTTTAGCTTTTTCACTTCACTCTCTAATAACTGTACTCGACACTTTTACAGAATTCTAACATTGCAGCCACCATCTGAATCCATGCACCAGCCATAGAAGTAGAATGCAGAACTTTATTGTCCTCCAAAAACAATTTGAAGAACTTGAGAGAAGAAATACTGGACTCCAAGTTGTGGGTACCAACAAATCATATATCTAAGTTATGTTGAGTGCAAAAGTAATGCAAACTTAGACCTGTACCTGAAAACTGTCTGAGGTTA
This sequence comes from Sphyrna mokarran, assembly GCA_024679065.1. Taxonomy (NCBI): domain Eukaryota; kingdom Metazoa; phylum Chordata; class Chondrichthyes; order Carcharhiniformes; family Carcharhinidae; genus Sphyrna; species Sphyrna mokarran. The sequence continues at coordinate 40,210,679 of JAGIQG010000010.1, read as the reverse complement.
AACCAGCCTGTATGATGGATATTTAACCCAAATGCTGAATCTAACCCCATATCCTTCTCTATTATAAATGCAGCCTTCTTCCACCTCTATAATATATTTGCTCCTGTGTCAGCCTACAACACATGACTGAAACATTCATCCATGCCTTCTAGACTCACCTATCCCACTTTCCTTTTGGATGGCCTCCCAGCTTCCTCCCTTCATAAAATCAAACTCAGTTGCCAATGCCCTAACTTGCACCAATCTTGGTTGACCATCACTTCTATACTCAATGACCTGCACTGGCTCATAGTCCTACCATGTATCAATTATAAGATTCTCATCCTCGCATTCAAATCTCTTCATGCCGTATTCTTTCCTATCCATCCTCCAGCCCAACGATCCTCTGAAGAATTTGCTTCTTTAAAACAGATTTCTTATGCATTGTCCAGTCTCTACACCCCATTGTTGTTAGCTGTGCCCTTACCTGCTGAGATACCAATCTCTGGAACTTCTTCCGCTAGTCTCTTTGCTATTCCATCTCATTCATCTTTTAAGAAACTGCTTTGATCAAGCATTTGGTCATCTGTCCTACTGACTCTTTGTTTGGCTCAATATCAATTTTTTGTCTAACTATATTCTTGAGAAGCACCTTAAATAGTTTAAACTGCTACAGAAATCCAAGATGGATTCCAGCTGTACATAAGAAGGAAACATTGAAATTTGAAATAAACGACTAGGAGAGGTCTCAACATTTTCGCTGAAGCTGCATTGGAGATTCTTATAAAGGCTATGGATAGAAAGAGAGAGAGAGATCATGGTCCCTTCCTCTTCCATGGGGACAGAATGCCTAATGAGCAGTTCCCCTGCTGTCACTTGCAAGAGGTGATTGGGAGATTAATGTCAGAAATTTAGCTCCTGGGACGTGGAAACAATGCTGGAAGAAATTCAATTCCTTCATCAAAATGATCAAAGTACTATTACTGTTCCTGCTCTCTGCTTATACCTTCACCACTACTGGGTTCACCCTTCACCCTTCCACAGCTATTGTACCGTACTTCACTCTACCTCTTTATTCCCACTATTGCAATCCAGAACTCACATCTTCCATTCTGCATTTTTTCACGCAAAGCACATTTTCCAAACATTGAAAAGTTGTCACTACCATACTCTTTTTTCATTATAGGAGAAGAACATGCACAATATAAATGAGAAGAACACGGTTTTGTCAAGGGCAGGTCATGCTTTACGAGCCTAGTTGAGTTCTTCGAAAATGTGACTGAACACATTGACGAAGGAAGGGCGGTGGACGTAGTGTACATGGACTTTAGTAAGATGTTTGATAAGGTCCCACATGCAAGGCTTCTGGAGAAGGTGAGAGGGCATGGGATCCAAGGGGCTTTGGCCTCGTGGATCCAGAACTGTCTTGCCGGCAGAAGGCAGAGAGTGGTTGTGGATGGGTCTTGTTCTGCATGGAGGTTGGTAACCCAGGGATCTATTCTGGGACCCCTCCTGTTTGTCATTTTCATAAATGACCTGGATGAGGAAGTGGAGGGATGAGTTAGCAAGTTCATCGATGTTACAAAGATCGATGGTGTTGTGGATGGTCTGGAGGGATGCCAAAAGTTGCAGTGGGACATAGACAGGATGCAAGACTGGGCAGAGAAGTAGCAGATGGACTTCAACGCAGATAAATGTGTAGTGGTCCATTTTGGCAGGAATAATGGGATGAAGGAGTACAATATAAGGGGTAGGAGTCTTAGCTGTGTTGTAGAGCAGAAGGATCTCGGGGTCCGGGTCCATAGGAATCTTAAATCAGCCTCGCAGGCAGAGGAAGTGGTCAAGAAGGCGTACAGTGTACTGGCCTTCATTAATCGAGGAATAGAGTTTAGGAGTTAGGAGGTAATGATGCAGCTCTATAAGATTCTTGTCAGACCCCAGTTGGAGTATTGTGCGCAGTTCTGGTAGCCTCATTGTAGGAAGGATGTAGAGGATATTGAGAGGGTTCAGAGGAGATTTACAAGGATGCTGCCTGGATTGGGAGGCAGGCCTTATGAAAATAGGTTGAGGGAGCTGGGACTCTTCTCACTGAGAGACGTAGCTTGAGAGGCGAACTGATAGAGGTTTATAAAATGTTGAGAGGAATAGATAGGGTGGACTCTCAGAGACTATTTCCCCGAGCTGAAATGGTCAGTACGAGAGGACACAGATTTAAGGTGCAGGGAAGCAAATACAAAGGAGATGTCAGGGGTAGGTTTTTCACTCAGAGGGTGGTGAGTGAATGGAACCGACTGCCGTCGGAGGTTGTTGAGGCAAACTCACTGGGGTCTTTTAAGAGACTTCTGGATGAGTATATGAAAAAGAATAGGATGGGGGTTATAGATAGGTCTGTGGACTGGTAGGTGTGATTGGAGCAACTCGTGGGCCGAAGGGCCTGTTTTTGCTGTATTGTTCTATGTTCTATGTTCTATGTTCTAATATTTGTCAGGACATTCCCACCAAAGGAGGCCAAATCTTTCTCCAAGTGACAGAAAATGTGCTGGTTATCCCTGCAAGGTGAGAGATGTGGCCAAAGCACATGGAAAAACTGGAGGCCTGGCCACATAGGATTTCTTCACCTCTCGCCCATTTGTGTCATTTTTACTTTGGTCTTGCCTTCAATAATCTGCATGATGAACAATAACAGGGTGGCACGGTGGCACAGTGGTTAGTACTGCTGCCTCACAGCACTATGGCCCGGTACGATTCTGTCTTGGGTCAATGTATGTGCAGAGTCTGCACGTCCTCCCAGAGTCTGTGTGGGTTTCCTCCGAATGTTCCGGTTTCCTTTCACAGTCCAAAGACGTTCTGGTTCAGTGCATTGGCCATGCTAAATTCTCCCTCAGTGTACCTGAATAGGTGCTGGAGTATGCCGACTAGGGGATTTTCACAGTGACTTCATTGCGGTGTTAATGTAAACTCAGGTGCTAGAAACGTGGACTCACCTCTGCCACTTCTTTAAGAGCACAGTGGTTTTCTAGAAGATGCAATCACTCAGTATGATGCTGATAGCTCAGAGACAGATATCGCACATACTGTGGTGGTTAGACAACCAATATGGTATATCACCAGGCCTAAGTGTGCAAGGAACTAAGACAGGGAAATGGAGCCAACGGGCCAGAGAGTGAGATTGTATACTCTGTTGTAGATGATTCAGATGCAGACTCTAAGGATCTAGTCCATCGATGAAGACTAAGGGGCTGGAAAACCTGCCTGCAACATTTGTGCACAATGGATCGGACTATGGATTAGTCCAGTCTCATCCAATTTGTATGCTGGTTTTTATGCAGAAATTGGGGCCTATTTTGTTCAACTAGGAGCAAAACAGTTGCTCTAGAAACATCACAGTGTGCCTCCTAATGAAGTCTCTGTGGAAGCTCGGGCTGTTTTCATGACTTCTAACACTGCTGGAACAAATGCAGAGACAACTGCCACCTTGGCTCCAGGTGCCAATTCTGACAGGTTTCCAGAGGCTAATGTTATTGTCGGTATTGCTGGTTATTTGGTAGATTAATACAAGGTCTTTGTATTCTTAAGTAGGCTATCTGTACATATTTATAAATTACAATAACTATATATATAGTAGTGTTCAAGCTCACACCTGTCTCCATACTTGCAAGTGCACATTGTTTTATCCAACATTAGACTGAGCCTCTCAGTTATGCATTCTCTCACATCATCGTGTGACTGATACTGTACTCAGTCCAGTGTTAACCCTTTATATGCCAAACCCTAATTCTACAAATATCATTCCTAAACACTGTTACTGAGCAGAACCATTAAAGTGCTGAGGCATGCAGCCAAAGCTACTCTTTTTATGGAAGAAACATCCACGATCCTCTCCCAGGATAATAGCATATCTGCTCTTGCACCATCTAGTACCCATGTTCGTGCTACCCTGCCAGACAAGCCAGAGTCCCCCAATCCATACTGAAACTTTGCTGCCTGGAGCAGTAAGATAAGGAAATGAACCACAAGATGGGCACTTAGAGTTTTAATTATTTCTGTTAACTATTATTCAGAAATGGAATTGAGTTATTTGGAAGAACTTTTTTGTTGTAGATCTGAGGTTGGTGTTTATATTTGGAGTGAAGAGTAGAGCAAGAGTAGAGTAGAGCAACACAGCACGGGAAACAGGCCCTTCGGCCCAACGAGCCCGCGCCGCCGTCATAATTATATAGTAACAATTCCATTGTCCTATCCTAATTTTAGGTTATTCCTAATATGGAAGAGTCTCACTGTAGGGACAATTTGTTTCCCAATCAGCCTAAGAGCGAATTTTTGGGATGTGGGAGGAAACCGGAGTGCCCGGAGAAAACCCACGCAACCACGGGGAGAACGCGCAAACTCCCGCAGACACCGGCCCAATTCCAAGTGTCTGCACAGCTACAGCGATAGTCACTGAGCTGTCATGGTGCCCTTCAGATGGTCCAGATAAAGCACTCATTTACGACATGAAGCACCAGGCAACCCATGAATCAACATCCAAGAGCTGTCCTCGCACCACCTGCCGAATGCATGCTCCTTGATGGTCAAGTATGGACCGAATTACCTGTGGAAAAAAAGCCATAGTTAAACAGTCCTACTATATCCCTCTATCTGCATACCGCTCATGTGGCTGTCCAAGAGACCCTTAAACAGCCCTAGCGTGCCTGCTCCCACCACCTTACTCGGCAGTGCATTCCACACCCCCACTACCCTTTGTGTGAAAAACTGCCCTCTAATATTCGTCTTATACATAGCCCCCCTCACCCTAAGGCCGTGACCCCTCGTCCTATCCATTTCTGAAGGTGGAAAAAGTTTACCACCATTTACTCTATCTATACCCCTTATAATCTTATACACCTCTATTAGATCCCCTCTAAGCCGACGTCTTTCAAGGGAAAACAACCCCAGTCTATTTAATCGTTCCTCATAAGACAGTCCTTCCATACCAGGCAGCATCCTGGTAAACCTCCTCTGCACTCTCTCCAAGGACTCCACATCCTTCCGATAGTACGGCGACCAGAACTGGACGCAGTATTCCAAGTGAGGCCTAACCAACGTTCTATACAATTGCAACATCAAACTCCTACTCTTGTATTCTATACCCTTTTCTATGAAAGCTAACATACTATACGCTTTCTTTATCACCTTCTCCACCTGTGAAGACACCTTCAGAGACTTGTGAACCTGCACCCCCAAGTCTCTCTGCGTCTCTATACTTCGAATAATTTTACCTTTTATCCTATAACTCTCTTCTACATTTTTCCGGCCAAAATGCATCACCTCGCATTTATCCGGATTAAATTCCATTTGCCATCTATCTGCCCAGTCTACCAACCTATCTATGTCCTGTTGTATTGCCTGGCACTGCTCCTCTGTACCCGCCAATCCAAGCATCTTAGTGTCATCAGCAAATTTGCTGATCTCACCACCTACCCCAACTTCCAAGTCGTTTATGTAGACCACAAATAGAAGAGGACCTAGTACTGAGCCTTGTGGCACTCCACTAGTGACAGGCTTCCAGTCGGAAAAAGAGCCTTCCACTACTACCCTCTGTCTCCTCCTCCCGAGCCAGTTCTCGACCCATCTACATACCCGACCCTGTATCCCATGCGCCTTCACCTTCTCTATCAGTCTACCATGAGGAACCTTGTCAAACGCCTTACTGAAATCCATGTAGACGACATCAACAGCATGTCCTTCATCAACTGTTTTTGTCACTTCTTCAAAAAATTCCACTAGATTTGTAAGACAAGACTTCCCCTTGACGAAGCCATGCTGCGTATCCCTGATCAGATCGCAGCGCTCCAGATGCTCATACATCCTGTCCCTGAGGATCCTCTCCATTAGCTTACCTATAACTGAAGTCAAGCTCACCGGCCTATAGTTCCCTGGGTTATCCCTCTGACCTTTTTTAAACAACAGTACTACATTTGCTATCCTCCAGTCCTCTGGGACCTCACCTGTGTCCAAGGAAGAGACAAAGATTTGCGTCAGAGGCCCAGCTAGGTTTTCCCTCAACTCCCTTAACAGCCTGGGGTAAATGCCATCAGGCCCCGGAGCTTTATATGTCTTTAACTTGCCTAACAGCCCCAACACCTCTTTCCTCGTAATCTTTATTTCCCTCAACCGATCCTCAACTTTGTCAACATCAGCAACAAACATCTGGCCAGTCTCCTGCGTGAATACCGGCGCAAAGTATTCATTCAGGATCTCCCCCATTCCCTCAGGCTCTAAGCATAGATCCCCTCCTCTGTCCCTGAGAGATCCAATCTTGCCTCTAACCATCCTTTTGCTCCTTACATAGGAGTAAAATGCCTTAGGATTTTCCTTAATCCTACCTGCCAGAGCCACTTTGTGGCCCCTTTTTGCCTTTCTAACACCCCTTTTAAGATCACGTCTACACTCTCTATAAGCTTCCAGCGCTGTCTCAGTCCCCAGTTGCCTAGATCTAATGTAAGCCTCTCGCTTCTTCCTGATCAAGTCCTCAATATCCCTGGTAAGCCACGGTTCTCTAATCCTACCTTTCCCATCCTTCCTCCTTGCCGGCACGTATCTTTCCTGCAGAGAGTTTAGTTTTCACTTGAAAGACTCCCACATGTACCTCGTCGACCTGCCCTCGAAAAGCTTATCCCAGTCGGTACAAACCCAATCTGGCTGTATCTAGCCCTCCCCCAGTTAAATACCTTCTCTTTTGGGCAGGTCTCGTCCTTTTCCATTAATATCCTAAAGCAGACAGAGTTGTGATCACTATTTGACACATGCTCTCCTACCTCGACGTCAACCACCTGCCCTGGCTCATTCCCCAGAACCAAGTCCAGTATAGCCCCCTCTATAGGTGGGAAGTGAGAGAAAGATCCACAAGGCTGACTGATATAAAAATGTGAGAGTGGAGTAGATATGAGAAGGTGAGGATGGAAAGGTAATGCTTTTATGGAGCTTGTAGGCTCTACTATATTGTGAACTGATGTTTATTTGCTATTTTCATGTTTTATGTGTTCTGACCATGAAATAGCAGTTGTTAGTTAGCTTACCATTTTTATTTTCTTTTACTTCCTAACTTGTTTTCTATGGGGTAATCTTCATATTTGGAAACTATTTTCTTCTTGTCCATCTCTTATGACATAGTCCACCTTCTCTTGACATTAAGGCCGAGATCAGGTATATATGGTTATGAGTACAAACCCATGTCCCAACAATACTTAACACAGCACCTTGCTACCTGTAAACACCATGATGGTCACATTTTGTCCTTTACTTAACTGTGATGGAAGTGACAAACTGGCCAAAATCAATACCAAACTTCATTTTGCATTCCAAGCTTTTTCCATCTAAGTCTTTACGTGAGTTAATTTCAAATGGCTGTAACCATTGCAACTGCTTTATGGAGAGCCCTTTAAGAATATATACACACTTAATGAGGAAGGGGGTAACGCTAAAATGATTGGAAACTTAATAAAACTATTGTTATGCGAATACATCTTAAGCTATTGTTAATAAAAAATATTCCGTCCGTTCAATCAATTCAGTGTTTTCTCCCTAGTGATTATATCACCGTTCTTGGGACTCCATTATTCAACTTTGAATACTAAAGCCCTTGGTCTTAGTTTCCTATTCTATACTGAAACTCTTCTCAGTACATTCACTAGGGAGAAGGTAAGGACTGAATTTATAAATATATAATATTACTGCAGTGCTCATTTTGCTAGGTATTTTAAAATCTGTTCCATCCTCACAAACAGTTTGCCAAACAGATATTTGCAATGGGTGGATTTTCCTTTCTACCCAATAGTCAATCAAAGTGACCACTTTCTTTTTGATATTTGGTGGTAAACTTAAAAGCTCAAGTTTGAATGGAAAGAGACAAATGATAAGGTCACATTTTTTACTGGAAATCTGTTTTTAGTAGGAATGCAACGTCTAGCTCATAATCCAAGTCCCAACTGATGAGTCATTGAACATAATCTGATTAGGAGACTTTTCTAAGCCTTATGGCAAGCATTACAATAAGAAGGAGAAATTTATGTATATTTATATTTTATCCATGTTTCACAGTTTTTAGGATCCTTTACTGACAGAAATCATAGTCTAATGGAAAAATGGCACAAAACTTTATTGACTACTATAACAGTCAGAATTTAATATTATTAACTCAATAATAGATAAACCATGAAAATTATGAAAGGCCGTTCAGTAGATAGAAATACTTGGTGTTGAGGCTTTTTCTATTCGATTTACTGCCTGCACTGAAAAGCAAGGGCAATCATTCCTTAGTCGGTTGACAAAGAATCTTGCTCACTGCCAGTATGTACTAGAAAGTAATTGATTGTCTTATGATCACAGAATAGAATCGTATAATTCCCTACAGTGCAGAAGAAGGCCATTTGACGCATTGCGTCCGTATCGACTCTCTGACAGGGCATCTTATCCAGGCCCTCTCTCCCCCACCCTATTACTGTAACCTTATACATCTACCATGGCTGATCACCCTAACCTACATATCTTGGGACACTAAGGAGCATTTTAGCATGGCCAATCCACCTAACCTGCACATCTTTAGACTGTGGAAGGAAAGCAGAGAAAGCAGAGCAAATAAATGTGGACACGGGCAGAATGTGCAAACTCCAAACGTCAGTCACCAAGGCTGAAATTGAATCCGGCTCCTTGATCCATTTGGACACTGGCGTATACCCATAAGAATATCCCGACATACCTCACACACTGAGAAGCATACAGTTGACTATAAAATTTGGTTATTACCAAACCTTTTCAAAAGATATATAATTCGGTTCTGTCATTATATTTCTACACTATTGTGATGAGGGGAAATTGGAATATTAAAGAAGACTCCCTGAGTGTAAGTTCCTGCAGAATTACAATTTTGCAGTTTATAATAAGCTATATGAAAGATTTTGATGGAGTAACCAATGAGAAACAGCTTCTGCTGGCAGGTGGATTGGTAACCAGAGGACAGAAATTTAAATTAATTGGCAAAAAGAACAAAGGAAGAGAGAGGGAGAGTTTTTTCCTTAAACACAGTTGGCTGTTATGGTTAAGGATATGCGCGTTGAGGGATACTTTCACTAGTAAAAGGAAATTGGATACGTACTTCAATTTGTCAGGGCTGTGGGGAAAGAGCTGGAGAGTGGGACTAATTGGACATCTCTTTCACAGAGCTGGCATAGGGCAGCATGGGCTGTATGGACTCCAGATGTACTGTCTGATCTTATAATAATACTTCTCTATATAGAAATAAACACAGAAGTGTATAATGTACAGCCCCTGGATCACATTCACCAGGGTAGTCATTTTAGAACAAACTCCACCAGATATTTTTGGACAAGGCAGGCACAATTTTGAGATATATTTGGTTAGCATTTTGGGGCTGATTATCCAAAGCAATGTTTTTATTTTTACTGTTTCAGCCAATTGCATATTGTGAAACCATATTTCCTTATATTAATATTGAAATTATCCTCCCTTTTTGGAGCTTAGGAGAGTAACTGGGACAAAAAGGACTGTTTTTTGGCACCTAGCCTACCCCAGCACAGATTTGTTAAGGGAAAATTGTGTTCAATGAAGTTGAGTTTTTTTTTTGACCAGGGCAGTGCTACTGATGTGCTAAACGTGGCCTTTCAGAGCATGTTAGACGCAATGCCACACAACAGACTTGTGGTCAAAGTTAGAGCTCACGAAAGAAAAGGTTAATAAAGAAGTAGCATCATGGATATAAAATTGGCTGACTGACAGGAAATACGGTAAGAAGTCCCACAATACCAGATTAAAGACTAACAGGTTTATTTGCTAGTAAAGGCCACTAGCTTTCGGAACGCTGTTCCTTCATCACCTGATGAAGAAACAGCATTCCGAAAGCTAGTGGCGTTTACTACCAAATAAACCTGTTGGACTTTAACCTGGAGTAGTGGGACTTCTTACTGTGTTTGACCCAGTCCAACGCTGGCATCTCCACATCATGACAGGAAACAGTCAGTGGTGGTAAAAATCTGTTCTCAAGCTGGAGAAATATTTCTAGCTGGGTTCCCCAGAGGTTAATGTCGGGACCCTTACTCTTCCTGATAAAGATTGATGAGCTAGATCTTCATGCACAGGTCACAATTTCTAAATGATAAAAAGCTTGGAAGCTTTTTGTGAGGAAACTGTGAGGAAAATAGTATCAAACTTCAAAAGGACATAGATATGCTGATGGATGGGTGAACAAGCAGCAGATAAAGCTTAAATCAAAGAATTGTGAAGTGATTAATTTTGGTAGGAAAAGCATGGGAGATAATACATAACGAAGAGTACAATTCAAAAGGAGATGAGGAACAGAGGGACCTGGGTGGATATATGTCCATACTTCATTGAAGGTGGCAGAACAGGTTGAGAGAGAGCAGTTAAACACAGAATCCAAGGTTTGATTAATAGGTGCACAGAGTATAATAGCAAGGAGGTTACGCTGAAGTTACATAAGACACTAGTTTGGTCTCAGCTGGAGTATTCTGTCCAGTTTTGGGCACTATACTTTAGGATGTATGTGAAGCCATTGGAGAAAGTGCAACAAATGTTCAAGAGAACAATTCCGCAGTGACGACTTTCAATTACAAAGATAGATTGAAGAAGTTGGGATTTTTTTGCCTCAGAGGAAAAGGGAGATTAGATTGAAGTAAAGTCATCATAGAGCTTCTGGACAGAATAGATAGGGAGAAACTATTCCCCCTCATGAAATGTGTAGGCCTAAAATTAGATACCTAGAGGCCAATGAAGAGCAATGTATGAGGAGGTGCCACTGTACTGTGGATAATACGATAGCACTATGCCTCTTGCCGTCACCCGTATAGTTTCATATGTTCCAACACCACACCCACAAAACCTCCTACAGTCCTGCACCAGCTCTTGGAGCATACATAAAAAACAAAGGGTCAGTACCTGAGGATAAGAGTGGACAAGGGGTCAAGGGGTTAATCGCTAAGAGCAGGGAGTGAGTGTGGGATCAAGAGGTTAGTAACTGGGGTAGCAGTAGGGTCGAGAAATCAGTAACTAAGGGCTGGACTGGGTGTGGCATTGAGTGGTCAGTAACCAAAGTTGGAGTGCGTGTGGGTCGAGGGGTCAGTAACTAAAGGCTGGAGTGGGTGTGGCATTGAGAGGTAGTAACCAAGAGCTAGAGTGTGTGTGGGGTCAAGGAGTCAGTAACTAAGGGCTGGAGTCGGTGTGGGGTCAAGGGGTCAGTAACTAAGAGCTAGAGTGGGTGTGGCATTGAGGGGTTAGTAACTAAGGGCTGGAGTAAGTGTGGGGTGGATGGGTCAATAACTAAGGTTGGAAATAGGTTTGTGGTCATGGGTCAGTAATTGATGGCTGATGTGGGTCAAGGAATCAGTCAGTGAGGGGGTGTGGGATTGTGTGTCAGTAATTGAGGGCTGGGGTGGGGGTGAATGGTCAGCAATTGAGGACCGAGTGGGTGTGGGGTCAAAGGGTCAGTAATTGAGAGCCAGAGTGGGAGTGAATGGTCAGCAATTAAGGACCAAGAGGGTGTGGGGTCGAAGAGTCAGTAATTGAGGACCAGAGTGGGGGTGAATGGTCAGCAATTAAGGACCAAGAGGGTGTGGGGTCGAAGGGTCAGTAATTGAGGGCTAGAGTGGGAGCAAAGGGTGAGTAATTGAGAGCCAGAGTGGGTGTGGAATCGAAGGGTGAGTAATTAAGGGTGAAAGAAGTATAGAGTGACGGGTTCAGTAGCTATAGGAGAGTGTGTGTGTGGAGTGTATAACTGGAAGCTGAAGTGGAGAATATATCGGTATGTGTGTCTGTGATTGGAAATGAATGACGGAGGGAAGGTTGGTGATGCTGGTTAAGTTACACCTATAGTTAAATGGTGTGCAGTAGTGCAGAGCATGAAACAATCGTTAATAATAGTTATTGGCTTTGTCAAATCATTTACCCCCTTATCTTCCATAAAGTTAACTCAACCTTGAAAATATTCAATAACCCAGCCTCCACTGCTTTCTGAGGAAGAGAATTCCACATAGAACTGACCATCTGAGAGAAAAAATACTCTCCTGATCTCCATTTTAAAAGGGACACCACTTATTCTCAAACAATTTCCTCTAATTCTAGAGTCCCACACTAGAAGGAAGATCGTCCTGATATCCAGTTTATCAATTCCCCTTAGGATCGTATCTGTTTCAGTATGTTTCATTCTTCTAAATTCTTGTGATATAGGCCCATCCTGTTTAACCTTTGTTTATATTCTAGCTTCTCATTGCAACATATGATGGTGGTCAATGGGATATTCAATCATGGTCGATAGTTTCAGAGTAGGGGGGGAGGGGATACCGGCTGGAGAGGGTATGGATGGGGCAAAACTGTGGGGGTGATTGCAGCACAGGGTGGGGGGAATGGAGTGGTTGGTAAACCAGTGGGGAGATCCAGAAATCCAAAATCCTGCTGTAAATCTAAGAGGGCCTTCAGAGTGAGATGCTCTCCACTTCCTGTCCAAGATGGGAAAAGTACAAATGGTATTTTCCCACTCCACCACACCCGCTCTCTGATAATTGATCTGCTCATCTTCAATCATCTGCTCGCACTGTTCATAGCAGGAGGCTATGGGAAAAGGAAGCTTTGCAACCTTCAGTCACTTTTTCCTTACCCCACCCCTTGGTTTCTCGAGTCCTGCAGCTGCTGTGAACCTTTCTTGCCACTTTGTTGAGTCCCATGTCTGTGAATAACTCCTTTGCAAAGGTTTTTGGTTACATTGGGGCTGGGTAAGTGACGACATAAGTGTCTCAATCGGTGAATGGGTGGATTTTCATGCCCGAGGCCCAGCCCTGCCAAGCATCAAATTATGTCGCAGTTTGGGCAGGCATGTTCCCGAGAGGAATCCCATGGCAATTAATTTAATGCCCACCGCTGCCCCCTGGGAGGCATAAAACTCTGCGCACAAAAACTGCAAGAGAAAGTCAGGAGCACTTAATGTATGATTTGATTGATCAGGATAGGATTGTGCTCCTAATCGTCAACATGCCAGATTTCCAAAATAATAGAAAAATATTGCAACCTGAAATTGATACATAAAATGCTGAAAATATACAACACCTTTATCAGCACCTGCAAGGAACAAAGGCAGGTTAATGTTCCAGGTCAGAGTGTTCCTTGAAGGCAAGGGAAAATATTAAAACTTGACTTGAAGGCTTTTCATCTGCTCACCTGATCACAGTTGATTCAGATGCACCAGAAATTAGTAATTGTGGCTCCTAAGGCCAGTGCATTTGCCCATCAATGGGTTAATGATGGATCTGATAACCCTGCTGATAGTGGGGAGTGCCTGTCACTGTAACTGCAGTGTCCAAAATTCCTAATCAATTAGTTGCTGCATTCAGCTCCTTTGCTTTCTAGTGCAGAGTCTGCCTCTGAATTCCCTGGTCTTCTGCTGGAGAGAGGGAAACAAGGAATTTAGATTCAGAATCTGCCTTCCCAGGTAATTGAAAAGGCAGCTCCTTCCCCGATATCTATCACTAGGGAATCACAACTACCACAAAGGAACTGTGATGATTTTCAACATCATAAATCACTAGATAGCTACGCTAGTGTGCTGGTTATGTCCCTGGACTAGGAATCCAGAGAATATGAGTTTAAATCTCACCGAGTCGGAGAATTTAGATTCAATTGCTTTTAAAGTCAGGAGATAAAACACTGCTGCAGTCCCCACCATTTACTGCCCTTGCTTATCTCAGACAACCCCTATATTAAGAAAATGGCCCTCGATATGTGTTAGCACCATATTAAGTGCATTGGTCATTCCATGCAACTGAGTGCTGGCCGGCTTATTATATTGTAGCTGCAACCAATCAGCATTGCACTTTGGATTAAACAGGCAGATGTTTGAAATACGGATGCATAAACAGTACCAAGAAATTGCTGCAACATTTGACCTGTGGTCACATAACCATCAATAAATTGACATTGCCCCGAACTTTCCATGGCCTCCCGTGATTGTCAACATTCTCAACAGCCGCTGGAGATATCAGGCAGCTTCAATCATCTGCTCGCACTGTTCATAGCAGGAGGCTATGGGAAAAGGAAGCTTTGCAACCTTCAGTCACTTTTTCCTTACCCCACTCCTTGGTTTCTCGAGTCCTGCAGCTGCTGTGAACCTTTCTAGCCACTTTGTTGAGTCCCATGTCTGTGAATAACTCCTTTGCAAAGGGTTTTGGTTACATTGACCACTAGTGGCCAAATCGTGTTGATGCCGATGTGTCCTGATATGTTGTGGGGACTGCACCATTCCATGAAGCTGCCACTGAAGAAACAAGTCACCTTTTCTCTGCTTGCTTTTATGTGACACTAGTTTTGTATCTATGGCTGATATTTAACTGCCCCCTGGAATGACCTGCAAGTTATCCAATTGCATCAGGGTAACTATGTTGAGATAGTAATTACTAGCAATAGCCACTTCCTGAGAATCTCCTACCTTCACCAAGATCAGCTGTTTTCAGTTTCCACTGACAACTTCATATTATCTATTACTACTTTTCTTACATTGAAACAGCGCTTCATAAGTACTTCATTGGCTCTTTCTAGATGTTCTGGGTTCATGGAATACACAATGAGGGCAATTCTTGGCCCTGCTTTTGCAGGTACAAATCTCGTCATATCTAGACTTTCACGGGAGGGACCGTAATATGATTTGCACAGGGGACAACTCATTTTGAGGTGCTTCCTGTCCCCGGCTGATGGCATAATTTGGTTCATACCCAAAGGCCCAGAGAGGGCAAGGAGCAGATTAGTGCAGTGAAATTGTTATTTAAACTGGTTCACCCAGCTTGGAGAATTTACCTACCCACCGGCACAATCTGAAGTCAGCTGGAATCACTTCTCGTCTCTGGAAACAAAGACCAGACATGATGATCATGCTGGGGGGAGGGTTTTGAGGCCAGCTGGCACAGCCAACCTGGCAAGAGGTGGGGCCTGAAGGGAGCAGGGCCTGAGTAGGTCCCTTTGGTAACTCTGTTGCAGGGTCTTGCTCACATGAGGGCAGAGAGGGTATTCTCCCTGATATCAGTGTTTGGAGGGGTAGGGGTGTTGATTGATGGCTTGATGCCAGACATTGTGAGGGATTGGGGATCTTTAACCTTACTTTGTTATGGGGCGCTCTTTAAAACCCGATTTCTGAGGAGCAGGACTTGCCAGTATCTTTAGGCCCCGTCTCTCTCACACTCTTTTCAAAAATGAAGCTGGTGAAGATTGTGATGGGGATCAGAGCAACCCACCCAGCACTGCATTTCCCATCAGACATGACACTTAATCATTTTCTATGAAGGATTGCACCTTTATGAATATAAATCTTTGTTTTCGCAGTGATCTTTTTGAAACCATTTACCAATTGTAAAGATCTGAAATTTTTCTCTGCACATTCACAGTTTAAAGGGGAACAGAAATGAAGGGTAAAAATGGTTGTGGGCATTGAACCAATATGACGTTAGCTGCATTTCTCAATGCTACTTGAATGTTTCTCTGACCCCAACGCTTCTTCCAGAAAATCGACAAAACAAGTTTCAATTTCATCCCAAAGAATCCAAAATAGAATCAGTTTCAGTATTTCTGAAGATTTAGTGTTGGTCCAGTCAAATTCAGATATTTTTGCATTCCGTTCTGGTTTATTGTTTTCCCAATATTTCCAGCTTTGAAATGATTGGAAATTATATTTTCAGGGCAAATTTTGTTCTTATATGGTTCAATCAATTCTTTTCCAAACTCTTCAAAGTTGAGATGATCTCGGGCTCAACTCCATATTCATTATTGACCTGGTATCACAAATTAACACATCTATTCAAAAACGGCCATTCTATTGGGAAAGGTCCTCTATGTACCAACTGCAACAAAATCATGCCTGACCAATCACTGAGAATTTCCATTGGGTGAGGACATAGAAACACCATCAACCATTTAGCCCATCAAGTCTGCTGCATCATTCAGTAAGGGTATGACTGATCTGTGACCTAACTCCATATGGCTGCCTTTGCCCATCATCCCTGAACAACCTTCCATAACAAGAATAGCTACTCAGATTTAACATTTATTATTGACCCAGTATCATTTGGTATTTGTGGAAGAGAGTTCCATAATTGTACCACCCTGAAATTGTTTCCTAATTTCATTCTTAGAATCATAGATTCCCCATACTGCAGAAGAAGGCCATTTGGTCCATCATGTCTGCACAAACTCTCTGGTAGAGTATCTTACCCAGGGCCTCTCCCCCATCTATCCCCATAACTCCACACATTTATCAATTTCAGGACAGCGAGAGGTGAGGGTCAGGTACAAGGCTGGGTGACCCCTGGGCATTGGCACCTTGACAGTGCCTGTCTGGACCACTGGCACTGACCAAGGGACATGGTGCCAATGCCTGTGAGGCACGTTGGCACTGCCCACCTGTGAAAAGGCAGTGCCAATGGGGCAAGACATAATGGGGACATGGCTTCTGAGGGCAATCAATAGGGATGAGGGGTCCTCCTGCTGCCACTCTGGAGTCAGGATCAGTGGAGGAAGGACGGAGGCCAGTGATCAGGAATGGCCATCTAAGGTTATGGAGGGATGGGGTGCAGCTTGTTTGGAGGTTCAGGACTATGGATGGGAGGGAGTGAGGGGTCAGCACTGTAGGATTTGTGGTTGTTGGTCTGGGGGGGGGTGGATTTGGAGTGAAGGGGTGGCAGAAGATTGGGGTAGCTTGAATAGCTTACTGTTGTACCCAGTGAAAAGTGTACTCCATTTCAATTTTCTCAGCAGGCTAGCCTAAAAGGCAGTTTGTCCTAAAAATGCTTGAAGTTTTAAATGAGGCTGGATTGGACTTGTCCACTGTTGGGGGGGAAGAGGTTGGAGGGGCAGCATTATGGGTTCGCAGAGCTGATCAGGAATTGCGAGGCCGGCAGACAGGGGCCACTGTTCATGTGCTGATCTCGGCACTGACAGATTGGTGCATGCAGTGGCCTGCTCAGTGCTACACTGCCAGTCTCTTTAACCAGAAAAGGCAACAGATTTTTAACATCATTTAGGTTAGTGCACACTGCAGTGCACAGAATGCGGGGAATTCTTTTTAAAATTCCTTTTGATAAAATCAGCATGATGTACTCTAGTTTTCATGCAAATTCACACTTAGAATTTTTTTAAAGGAATCCCAGCCCTAATGTCTGGCTCTAATTTTTAGACTGTGTCCCCTAGTCTGGGATTCACTTCCTTAATTTTACCCATACAGGCTCCACTGCCTGCTTACATTTCATCATATTCTTTTTTAGCATTGAAGTGATTTCATCCTTATTACAATGCCAACTTTACTATTTTCTATATTCCCTGCAGATCTTCTAACCTGATACATTCCATTCTCAGTCTTGACTACCTTGCAGCCATGTATCATTAATAACTACGATGTCATAGCCTTCAAGTTGAACTGGCACCCACTATTCATTCAATTCATTTCCACATTTGTATAAAAAAATGCTTACCTGAGCCATAAACCCTAACCTGTACTTCTGCTTTAATGTTTTATTTATACAATTCTTATTTCTTTCTCCTGAATCATGGAATCATAACATAGGATCCCTATTGTGCAGAAGGAGGCTATTGAGTCTGCACAGACTCTCACACAGAGTATGTTCCCCATGCTCTATTCCTCATCATATCCTCGTAACTGCACACACTTACCATGGCTAATCCACCTAACCCACACATTCTGGGATACTAAGGGGTAACTTAGCATGGCCAATCCACCTAATCTGCACATCTTTGGACCGTGAGAGGAAAACAGGGCACCCGAAGGAAACCTATGTAGACACAAGGAGAACATCTCACCTGAAGTCTGAATTGAATCTTGGTTCCTGGCACTGTGTGGTAGCAGTGCTAACCACCATGCCACCCTGCTGCCTGGTTTAATTACTTTGCATCTATTAGTTTGCCCTTAACCTGTGGTATCGAAAACACAACTTCTTTTGTTGATCTGCTCTGTGTCCCATTTGTTTGTTGTTGAAGTGTTATCAATATGATCTTTTACAGCTAAACACCTCAGAGTGTGTGTGTGTGTGTGTGTGTGTGTGTGGCAGTGGGGAGGGGGGAGGTGTTGCAGAAAATCCCACCACAGTCACTGTTGTAATATAAGAACTGTGGTGGCAATTTTGAACACAACAAGGTCCTATAAACAGCATCAAGATTAATAACCAGATAAGTGACTTCACTTGACGAAGGAACAGCACTCTGGAAGCTTCTGATTTCAAATAAATCTGTTGAACTATAATCTAGTGTCGTGTGACTCTCGTCTTATCCACCTCAGTCCACACCGGCATTCCACATCCTGAATAGTACAAAGGAACCTTTTGCAATTGCAAGAGAGGGCAGACAGAGGCCTTGGTTTAAGATCCTTGCTGAAGGACAACATCAGTGCAGAACTCACTCAGTACCAGATTATGTGCTGGAGTCTCTGACTTCGGAGTTGAATCCAAAAAATTCTGACGTAATTCGGATCCTTCGAGAGAACCCTGTGCAGGTTCGGAGTGAATGAGTTTGTAGCAACATTATTCACAGTGTAGGAAGGAAATCTTGTCCAGCATTCAGACCTTCCTCAATCTCCATGCTGTGTTGAAGCTCTTTGCTTGTGTCGTTGCTTTCCTTTGATCACAGCATTACACTATCCAACATTGTCTCCCTATCTCAGCTTTCAGACTGTGAGACTTGATATCCCCAAATATATTCAAAGCTCGGTTCCAGTGTCACGGGTGCTAGGTTAGCTTTGATGCATTTGACTTGACTTACTTGGTTAATGATTTTTTTTTGTAACCTTCCCCGACTGAGCTGTTTCTCAAATGACAAAATAAATCTGAAGGTTGTGTTGTGTGATTCAAATGTCTTGAAGTTTGGATAGCATGCTTTATGGGATTAATTGCAATTGGATCTACAGGTTGTTGTTATGAATAGGTGCCTATATTATAGCGGAGCACAGACCATAGTTAGAGGCAAGACATGAAACTGTTACTTTTCTCGTGGTACCAATTATACATGAAAAATGACAGAATGTTTGTTTTAAAATGAGCCGCAGTGAGTTGATAAAGTTTCTAACATCATGCTGTACCACACTGGAATCTTTTGAACACAAAACTCACAGCATGTCCTGTTGCTTAAAAATGTTACATATGTAGCAGACAACGGGAAATAAGTCTGACTTCCACAACAGATACAGATATCGGCACTTAATTCAGTAATTGGATATGTTTTGCCTCTATTTAAAGGAGATGCAATACGAATGACCAATTAGTAAGAGGGAAACACTTAATTTATGTAGTTCCCTTCAGGACCTTGGAACATTTCAACAGTCAAATAAATTCTCAGTCAACTAATTCATTTTGATGTGTAGTCATTGTTCTGAAAGGAACAGAGCAGCCAATTTGAGCTATGCAAGATCTCAGAAACATAAATATGATAATGAACAGATAACATTTTTTAATTTAGTGATGTTGGTTCAGGATAATGCAGGACCCTAGGGTTGGAGGAAGTGGGGAATCTCCTCTTCTTTGAAATAGCGCAATGATATATCAGAGAGGACAGACTAGACTTCAACGTAATACGGTATCTGAAAGACAGCACATCTTTCATATTGCACTAGGTTTTTGTGTTCAAGTCTCCTTTGCACTCTGAGATTACAGTGCTACCACTGGCTGCAGCTCAACATAATGCTGCATGTGGTCACATTCTACGTTTTAATGCAAGACTGCAATTAGTGGCATGTACAGATTTAGTTCCAGCATCTGTAATTGTCCTTTAAAATTTGCAATGTAGAAAACATTATGTAAGCATTCCCACACTGAGCACAAGCAAAATATTTGACGAAGTTGGCAAATCCAGGGAGAAGCAAACAAATCTCATTGATATTCTCCACCAGGAATTTCTGTGCTGTGCCTTGTATTCATAAAACATTGTTTGAATTGACAATTGCTTTCCACACAGGTTCCAATGTCAGAAGCTAACCATACCTGTGGAGACTGCAACCAGGTTCAACCATGTGTAGATAGGGACAACAATCATTTGTGTTTATATAATGCGCTAAAGCAGGAAAACATCCCAAGGCACATCACAACTGGATAACAAGACAAAAATTGATATCAAGTCAAAGAAGGAGATATTAGGGCAGGTGATTAAAAACTTGGTTAAAGTATTTAGGAAACTTATTATGGGAGAGGGAGAGGTGGAAGGATTCAAGTTTAATAATGGGAATTTTAAAATAGGAGTGTTGCAGGATGGTGATGTAAACCATCACCAGGGCGATGGATGAGGAATCTTTGTGTTCTTTAGAATAAAGGAAGCAATGCTTTAAATGAGCTCCAGGTTATGGAAAATGGAAGATGTGTTGCCGACCAGTGGAGCATGGTGTTGTTGGGTCTAGAAGTTAAAAGAAATCAATTGCCGAAATTTTACCACCCCGTCTACCATGGAATCGAAGAGGGCAAGGGACGGAAAATGGAAATACCATCTCTCGAGCGAGGCTGTAGAATTTTGTCCAATGTTTCAGCACTTGATAAACTGAGGCAGGGCAGAAAAGGACCATGTTACATATGTTGAACCATAAAATCCCTACAGTGCAGAAAGTGGCATCCAATTCATCCAGCCTGCACCACGCTCTGAAAGAGCATTCCACACAGGCCCTCCCCTCTTTCTAGCCCCGTACCTCACGGGTTTACCACTGTTAATCTACCTAACCTACTCATCTTTAGACAATGAGGAGCAATTTCGCATGGCCAATTCACCTAAACTGCAGATCTTTGGACTATGGGAGGACGCTGGAACATCTTGAAGAAAACCTTGCAGACATGGGAGAACATTCAAACTCCATACAGAGCTAGAATTGACCTTGGTCCTTGGTGCTGTGAGGCAGCAGTTCTTGCCACTATGCTGCCAGTATTCTTAAATACTCCACAATCGTTGTTGCAGAATGCTAATTCTTTTCTTGCTATGAGACCCAGTCTTTTTTACTTCTTCACCATATTAACTTGCAGAAATTTAGAGAATTAGCTGAAGATAATCTTCAGGAGGAGTTCCAATGGAATTAAAGCTAATGTGCTTCTAAGATTGATCTTGTAGTCCTAAGAAACTTTTTCCAAAACCTTTCTAGATGAAATATATGGAGTATAATAGTACCATTGCCATCTGATTATTTATATTACCATTTATCAGGCTGAAAATTATTGTTATATAGTTACATGTATTGTATCATTAAACAATACAGTATAGGCCTATTGTGTATGTGTCTGCCCTTCCTTAGAGTTTTCCAACTAGTCCCTCTATCTAACTCCAACTAATGGCACGATGGCACACTGGATAACATTGCTGCCTCAGAACAGTTACTGTCTATACAGAATCTGCACATTTTCCCCATCTCTGCGCAGGTTTTTTCCAGATGCTCCGGTTTCTTCTGACAGTCCAAAAGACATGCTGGTTACGTGCATTGACTATGTTAAATTCTCCGTCAGTGTACCTGAACAGGTGTTGAAGTGTGGTGACTATGAGATTTTCACAGTAACTTCATTGCAGTGTTAATGTATACTAATAAATAAACTTTAAACAAATTATTTCTCTATAGTCCTCCAAATGTTTTCCTTTCAAGTATTTGCCCAATTCCTTTTAAGGAGTTACAAATGAATCTGCACGCAGCACAATTGTCAACAGTGCTTTCCAAATCTTAGCAGCTCGCTGTGTGAACATAAATTTCCTCAAACTGTGTTCAATGGGTGATGATATTTCCCATCCCATCACCAGAAAATCAGCATGAACTTGGTCCTGTTGCAAATGTCCACAGCAAATATCCTCAGAGATAGGCAATTAACGTGGGTTAGGCCAGCGTTTATTGTCAATTGCTGAGGGTATTTGCTATGGACCTGAAGTCACTGTAGGTGAGACTAGGTAAGGATAGCAGATTTCCTTCCATAAAAGACATCAGTGATCCAGATTGGGTTTTACGACAATAAGCAATGGTTCCATAGTCATCATAGAACCCCTACAGTACAGAAGTAGACCATTGACCAATCAAGCCTGAACCAACTCTGCGAAATAGCATCTTACACAGCCCAACAACTCTGGGCTATCCCATAATCCCATGCATTTACCTCGCTAATCCCCTAACCTACACATTTTGGGGCACTAAGGGACAATTTTAGACTGCCCAATCCACATAATCTGCGCATCTTTGGAATATGGGAAAAAACTGGAGCACCCAGAGGATACCCACGCAGATACATGGAGAATGTGCAGACTCCACAGACAGTTAGCCAAGGCTGGAAACTAACTCAGATTCTTGGTGGTGTATGGCAGTAGAGTTAACAAATGTGTCGCCTTGTCACCCATTTTTTCAGACATTTTATTTTAGATATTTATCAAGTCAAATTTCATCATCTTCTACAGTAAAACAATGAACGGTAACCTGGGTCCCCAGATCATTTCTCTGGGTCTCTGGACTACTAGTCTACTGACAACACCACTGTGCTACTACCTCCCTAATCTGAGAAACTCTGGACAGAACCAGGACAAGGGGCACAGGGAGGGGCAAGGAGGAGCAAGGGGATAAGAGCACTCACTTTCAAGGGGGGGCATAGAGGATGGGTCCACAGATTAAATTGCAAAGTAATGCTGAGGTTGTTAAAAATAAGACAATCAACATCATTAGAAAAAATGTACTGAAAAAGCTCTTGGGATTAAAGACAGTCAAATTCCCACTGCCTGATGGTCTACATCCTAGTGTCTGACAGGACATGGCAGCAGAGATACAGGAGGCATTGGTTTTAATATTCCAAAATTCCCTGGATTTTAGAAAGACTCCAGTGGCTTAGGAAAAGGCTAATATAATTGCTCTGTTCAAAAACAAAATAGAAAGTGGGGAATTATAGACCAGTTAATTTAGTGTTTGTTGGGAAATTAATGAAATAAATTATTGAGAGAGTAGTGATGGAACATTCGGAATTCATCAGAGTTAGCATGATTTTATGAAAAGTAACTCATGTTTGACTAATTTGCTGGAGTTTTTCACAGATGTAATAAGCAAAGTGGATAATGGGTGTCCTGTAGATGTAGTGCGTAACTGGACTTTCAAAAAACATTTGATAAGGTGTTGCATACAAAGTTAATACACAAGATAAGCCCCCCTGGGGTTCGGGTAATCTATTAGCTTGGATAAAGAATTGGCTAAGCAACAGAGAACAAAGAATGGGAATAAAATAATCTTTTAATGCTTGGCAAGCTGTAACTAGTGGTGTGCCACAGGTTTCAGTTCTTGGGCCTTAAGTATTGATTAAGTTAGTCAAATACAGTTTGACTTTAACAAATCCATGCTGATTTTCATTTCTTAGCCCAGTGATCTCAAATAGAAATTAATTTTGTTTCAGATGATTTTACCTCTAAGTTTCTCCACCACTGATGTTCAGCTGACTTGCCTTTAGTTGCTAGCTTTATCTTTCATCCATATTTTAAACAGAGATATAACGTTTACAATCCTTCAATCCTTTGGAACTGCTCCCCCCCGCCCCACTCCTAAGGAAGATTGGAAGAATGTGGTCAGACCCCTCAGTTTTTATACTGAGATAAAAGCAAAATACTGTGGATGCTAGAATCTGAAACAAAAACAAAAAATGCTGGAAAATCTCAGCAGGTCTGACAGCATCTGGATAGGGGGACTCACCTGATGAAGGGGAAATGTTCTGAAAGCTTGTGGCTTGTGCTACCAAATAAACCTGTTGAACTGTAACCTGGTGTTGTGAGACTTCTTATTGTGCTTAGCAAAGTCCACGCCGGCATCTCCACATGACAGGGGTAATAGAGCCAGGGTCTGATGAAGGATCGTTGAGACCTGAAACATTGGCACTATGCTCTCAGCACAGATGCTGTCAGACCTGCTGAGATTTTCCAGCATTTTCTACTTTTGTTCCCTCAGTTTTTACCCTCACTTCTCTCAGTAACCTAGGATTATCATACCTACTCCATACTTCATTTAAGGATAGCTCACTTTTTAATATGTATTTTTATCCTATCCAATATTACTGATGTCTCCATCTTTGTTGTTGAATTTCTTATCTATGCAGACAAGTAGAAAGTGCTAATTTAACCATCTCAGTCTTGCTATCCCAAGAATATTGAATGGGATTTTATGGCCTCACTCATTCCAGAACCAGAAAATCCCACCCAAGGTCAATGGATCTTTCCATGGTCTGTCCCTCACCCTCTTCGATTCCTATGGCGGGGGGATGATAAAATTATGGCCATCCGCTTTTGATTCCTATTAGCCTCGTCCTTGTGTGATTACCATTTTATGACAAAACTTTAGAGATATGTTAGCTGCTAATCTACACTCATACTCTATATTTGCCCTTTTATATGATTCTCCTTATTCATTTTTTTAGATTTCCAATATTTAGCTTGGTCCTTGTTTATTATGATCTTACATTTGCTATAAACCTCTTTCAAACATATGATTTTGATTTCTGTGGGAACAAATTTCATCTCCTGAGAGAAAGGCCTCTGCATAAGAAACTTGTTTGGTGATGTGATCATGGAACGAGGTTTGTGATGCAACTAAACAGGGTTAAAATCAGTCTATGAATTCTCCCAATACTCTCTCAGTGCGTGAAGATATACAAAATAAACAACCTGGCTGATGTGACATTCATTGCCCAACTCTGGCCAGCATAGGATCATGGTATGAATTTAGATGTCACTCAACAGAGTTCAGGCATTCAGCTGTAAAAAAGGACCAGTACTACTGTTGCAATCAGTACCATTCACTCAACTTGCAGTGAAGGTACATTTTAAGATCTTTTATTATTGCAAAGTATATGGAAACACTATGCAGTTTGGTTGGAAGTGTTGTGAGTTTCTGGGTTAAACACAGAGGAGGGCAGGAGATTTGGTGACATGTCTACACAAAGGCTACAACAGACACTCAAAGGGTGGGCATTGTGTCATTGTCACTGGATTAGTAATTCACAGGTTGAGGGTAATGTTTTGGAAACCCAGGCTCAAATCCCACCTCAGCTGATGAATAAGAAAATATGAAATTAAAAGTTGCATGAAATCATTGATAACAGTCATAAAAACTAACTCCAATGGGGAAGGAAATCTTCTATCTGGCCTACAGATGACTTCAGAGCCACAGGTTGATTCTTAAATGCCATTCAGCTCAAGGTTAGGCATGGGTAATAAATAAATGCAATAGACACTGACCCAGTGACTATGGGATGGGGCTACAGTGCCCCTGCAGTATGACAAGAAGATGGAGCAGTGGCTGCAGATCAGGCAAGCCCTCTGCCAATTTGGAACTGGATTTCCTTGAGAGTGGCATAATCTCTGAGTGCCTGCTCATTTGCATCTCTCAGTTGGGTTGACCAGATAGGATTGGACAAGCAAACCATCCTTTGGCTCACAGGTCTATTGTATTCAGTCACTCAACACATGCCGATCCCAGCTTTTCATTAGCTGTTAAGGAAAGTAAAATACCAGTAACTATGTAAATGGTTACAAGTGTCAGATCACATCAACAGCGATGTGGTATTGTTTGCCTTCTTCTTCCTGAGGCTGTCATGGCTTGGCTTGCAGCATTTCTGAAAGCAAAAGATCAGGTTGGCTGCATTCAGGAGATGGAGTAGAATGCATTATGCCAATGGTCACACCATCAGTATAGTGCAGATAGTAGGGTACGGGTGACCTGGGACTTGAAGGGGAGTATAAGTCAGATAATACCATTTTTCTCCATGTTCTCAGCAATGCCAGATGTCGTGGACTCTATTCAGTCCCATGAGGCAGGGAGCTATCTTCTCTACAGGGTTCAGAAAAGTGAGGCTCTAAACCGCACACTGGACCTGCCCTTCTCCCTTCTATAGTCCATCACTTTGTCTTGTATGACAGAGGGAAGAATGTCAATGTGCCTACCATTACTGAATAGCTGAAGGTTTGTGGAGAAAGTAAGAGGTGGGTGTGAAGCTGACAGCATTTGGAGGTGTTGTGATGATGAGATGGAGTACCTTGATGTAATGTGTGAGGCTAGAGTGGAAATTTTGAGCCTCCTTTTGCCCTGAGTGATTCCAACCACTCAAGTTAAAAAAAAAACTGAATTTGAGTTTGAGCAACTGGCACAAGTGCTTATCCAAAACATATGAAGCATCATGAAGCTCCGAGGCACAGAACGTACCTATAATCAGATAGTGAGAAGTCCAAGTTTCATTATTCCTCAGTAATGTGATCTGGCCACTCTTAAACTCTATGAATGATTTCTGTGCATGTCAGATATCTGATGAAAAAATAAAGAATTGAGAAAATCATTTCTCTTGCCTCTGTTGTTGTCAAACCATGTTTTATATCAGAAAATGATTGCTAATTTTTGTGGCTATAAGCTCCTAATTGATTTAAAGCCACATTCCTGTATGTTGGGAATCAAATAAAAAGCAGTTACATATTCTACATTTCAAAACTATCAAAATTGATGAACCTATCTGCTTGGCCACATCAAAAACAGTTTCCTTGAAAGGGGTGTATGGATGCTACCTTCTAGCCCATTAGCCAAATATCGAGGCAATCACCTAGATACTTCATTGGATAAAGCATTCAACATAATCACTTGGACATTGAGACCGTGGCTGAGAGAGGAAAGTCCAGAAATGATCTAATGAGGTAACTGGAATACAAAAGCCATAGCCAAATTTGGATCACTGCTCAGCTGGAGAGGTAAGGTCATGAGAAAAGGAAACCCTTTGTGTGTTTAAGATCTCTTTCATTGAAATCCTATCTACTAATTTTGACTATCCAAGTGCTGCAGACAAAGATTTTATAAGGAGCTCAACTCAATACTCCTGTTGCCAGAAGAATAGATAAATCATCTGCAGACTGCTTTGCTGTTTTCTAAGTGACTAAACCCATCGCCCCACTTTGTATTCTATTCATGTGTGTACAATAATTGAAGATGTGTAAAAATGTCAGAGCATTTTTCTTATTTTTCTTAGGCTAGTTAAGTAAAATAAAAACTATCCTCTTTTCTTTTCTAAAAAATCAAGAAAATCTAATATATTATGCCTTTTATAATCATTGTACATAACTAGTTAACACTCAAGGAACTGGCTGAGCAGCTGATCATAACACATCATTATGTTGTGTTACTTGTGATTCTTGTCTTTATCTATAGATTGATTAACACAAAATAAATTGCCATAACTATTACTTCCTTTCCAAATATTGCACTGTCAGAATAATGCTGTTGTATTGTAAATAGTTCAATGGAAATTTTCTCTCATGCCTTTGTGTTTTTCATGTGAGATGGCTTCTGGCAGATATCTGAAATTATTGTGACAAAAATCAACAGTTGATAGATTCTGTCTCCTATTAATTGGTTAAATTGATGTGTTGCTGTCCAAGTAACCAAAGAGTGAATGAATCAAAGCAGTGTAGAATTCACCACAATCCAAATTTACAGCATAAATACAAATTCCTGTCTATTGGACAACCGATGTTATATGTGCTGATATCACAGAAAATCTTCCTGACATTATATTAGATTTTGCATAAAAACGAGCAACTTTTACAATGAAGACTTGTCCCTGACATCTAATGCAGGAGGAGAAAAGATTGCAATGCAAATACACCCAACATTGAAAGGATTTCAGATCTGCTCCAGTGCTGAGTTGTGTTCCTGACATAGTGATCAATGTGAATGTCGTCATTGGGTATCCGTGCCAGCAACAGGCACAATTTGGACAGGGACTAGAGAGGGAAGAAGAAGAAATGTTGCTGCCTATATACTCAGATGGGTTGAGCTGTCTTCAAGTAACTTGAATGTGTTCCTGTTTAAAAGATTCAATGTGTCTGATGTTTTCAGTGGTTATGTGAGACCTCTAGGCTGAAATTCAGGTCTCAACACATACCAAAGACACCACTTTGTGCTCCTGTGTGAATTTGGAGGTTGATATTCTAGATATTTAGTCACAAGAAAGCCCTTAACTTCAGGAATTCCAGCAAGGTAAACTGATCCTGCTGAGCCCACTTCCTTGTAATGTCATAGGCCTAGAATAGAACAGATGAAAGTCTATCTACAGCTGTACTCAGCATAAAATCAACACATTGACATTGTGGGTTAATGACCATCCTTTTTTGATGATCTCTTAAGTCCTTTGCATTCATATACCTTAGGAATTTCAAAGTCTAACGTTTACACACCTCATTACATAGAGGTTTTAATCTCTTCCCGATCCATAATCCTTTTCATTATTCTTGATAAATCTTGCAGTTATGGATTTTCTCAAAACAGTTGTCAACCATACTGGCAGTGGACCTTGGATCGGGTAGAATCATCTGTACACCAGTGAATGGTGCTCCTGATCACCAGGTTTTGGGGTATTTGCATGTGGTTGCGAAGTCTTGCAGCAATGCATCAAAGGGTGGGAAGGACTTTGCTGTGAGGTTTTGTTGCCTTGACAACTTAAATGGGAAATGATAACTTAAATGTTATCTTCCTGTTTTTATTATGAGATTATGAATCAAACATTTCTCAATGCACAATATGAGGTCTAAAATAGTTTCACTCTGAGTTCATTCTGCAATATATTGTTCCAAGAAATGTCATAAAAGCATTTTATTTTCTAGAGCATCTTTGCAAATTCTATTTGTCTATTCAGTTCAAAGTTCTCCACAACCATTATATTACCTTTGTTATAGGCTCCCATTAATTGTTGCTTAATGTTTTATCTAATGCCAAAACTACTCACCACAGGGTTTTCTGACCCTTTTTATTCCTAATTTCCACTCATGCAGATTCCACTTCTTGATCTTCAGAGTTAAGATCTGTTCTTGTTGCTTCCCTGTACCATCCTTCACTATCAGGTCTATCCTCCACTTCTTCCAGTCTACCTGTTTTTCAAAATGTTATATATCCTGAAATACTTATTTTCCAACATTGGTCACCGTGTAAGCACATCCATCTAGTGGTACTTACATCAAAATCATTCATTTCCATTTGTGTTGCTAGTTCATCTGTCTTATTATGAATGCTTTGGGTATTCAAACAAGCAACTTTAATTTTATTTTTGTAATTACAATTCTTTATATAGTTTTATTCCCAGATGCACCCTTACCATTAAACCTATTTTGGTATCAAACAGTGCTAAATTTCAGCCTTTGTTTTTATCCTGGGATAAATTATGCAATAAAATAGTTGCGCTCTGCAAACTGGCAAGAAAATCTAGTATCCTTTGTAAATTCCCTCAAGCCACTTTATTCAAATTATAAAGTTGATTTCTCCCCATTCAGGAAGTGCTGATATTTAAATTATGAGAGAGAAGATGAAAACCCTACACTCATTAAGGCTTGTTAACTATTTAATATTGAAAGTGCAGTTGTTAAGGTTCAAGGATATATTTTTTTTTAAATGAAATTGTCATTCCAAACCAATGACACTTTGTTTAAATACTTTCTCTTTAACTACTCCAGGAAGCATGCTTTCAAGTATTAGACAGCCATGTTCTTTCATATAGAGTGAATATGGTTGGAAGGCAGCTAGGGATCATCGCAAACTCGGTTTCTGCTCTCACACATAGTCCTCATTGTTATTAATGACATCTGTACGAAAACTCCATAACTCAATAGAACTGTGAATCCATGTGTAGTATTTGTAATGATCATGTATTCTCTTTGCAGGAAAAATGTACGCCATCAGCACTGTAAGACATATACGTAGCACACTGGGAGCTCACATATTCTAAATCATTAACTGAGTCATTGTTACCTTATTTCATACATTACTTTTGCAAAGTTTGACAAAGTAATTTTATAAAATTGCACTCCCAGCTAGGAAGCTACCTGCTGGCTGTCCACATTAAAAAACTGTGTGCACACTCCACAAATTTATTAAAAAGTAATGAAAGTACTAAGATTGCTAGGAGCACAACTGCCACTTCACATTTCCAGGAGTCCAACTTCCCCCATACCCATTTGTAAAACCAGTCCTACTGTTTCCCAAAGTTTATGAGTAAAGTCACTTGATGCCATTATTTATCATGCCTCAGCTAAGCACTTGCCAAAAATACTGTCAGATTCTGAAATTAAATTATTATCAGTGTGATGATTTTCATTTTGGGCAATGAACCCATAAAACTTAGAATCACCCTCACTTCAGTGCATTTTAGTAGCATTTCTGATCATATCAAATGTTATCTCTCAGCTCCAAGTTGATGATTCTGTGAATTGGTATTTTGTTTCATCTGTATAACTACTAGCAGCAGTAGGATAAACTGTAGGCTATAATGTAATGGATGAACAGATGGTACAGATATAAAGAACATATTGGCATATCAGTTTTCCTGCCAACTCCTCTACCACAAAAAGTTTGACAATTCAGTGAGAAAGAGCCTCTGATTAGACACTGACTGAGACAAATAGCTGTCACTAAAGTTGTATCAATTAGCATGGGATGATTTGCAGCTCCAGTTAATAAGGACAATGAAAGGAAGTACCATTATCAATATCAAATTGAGGACAATTTCAAAGGGAAGTCAACTAGTGTTCAAAATTTCTGTCTCACAGCAACTTATATTTATATACCATCTTCAGAGTTATAAACCATTCAAGGTGCTCCACAGCACAGAACAATATTTAACACAAACCACATGAATTTATTAGAGAAGATCAATCTTCCCTAACAGCACTATGGGTTGCTTCAGTTGTTCAAGATCTTGCTAGAGTGGCACAGTGGTTAGCACTGCTGCGTCACAGCACCAGAGACCTGGGTTCGATTCCCAGCTTGGGTCACTGTCTATGTGAAGTTTGCATGTTCTCCCCGAATCTGCGTGGGTTTCCTCTGGGTGCTTTGGTTTCCTCCCATTGTCTGAAAGATATGTTGGTCAGGCGTATTGACCATGTTAGTACTTCCTTTGTGTGCCCAAACAGTTGCCAAGTGTGGTGACTAGGGAATTTTCAATGCAGCATTAATGTAAGCCTATTTGTGATACTAATAAATAAACTCCCTCAAGGACAATTAGGAATAGGAAATAAATGCTAGACTTGCCCTACATCACTTAAATGAATAACTATCCAAAAGCTGGTGAGCTCAAAGAGGTTTTAAGGAGAATCTTAAAGGAGGAAAGAGAAGTAGAAGAGAAAAGAGGTTTATGAAGGGAATTACAGACCTTATAACTCAGAGAAATGAAGGCATAATGGTACAGCAACTAAACTGGATGATATTCAAGAGGTCAGATTCAGAGGACTGGAGATATTTCAGAGTGTTGCAAGATTGGAGGATATTACAGAGACAGGGACAAGGTGAGGCTAAGGCAAAATTTGAAAGCAGGTGTTGGAATGTTAAAATTGAGATGTCGATTAACTGGAAGCCAAATCAGCCACCATTAACTTTCAGACATCTACCAAAGACTTGATTGAAATCAGCTGCTTTTCAGCAAACAGCTGCAATCAGAATGTAACTGCAGGAAGATATACCATTTTATCAAATTGAACATGAACTGCAAATGTCTGTCAGCTGACCTACTTTCTCAAAGATCAGGGTATTATTGACAGTACCCTTTTTAGTGACACATCTTTTGACAATCTAGGCCAAGTCTTTTCTTCCCATCTTGTCATACAGTTCCTTACGATGGAGGTCAGTATCTATTGTTCAAAGATTTTTGTGTGTTCACAACGTGGATCTAGTTATCTTTTGCCAACTCCACTTCAACATTGGTGTCTGTTGATGCTGTTGGCAAGCTCAGTAATGTTAGATTCATTTTTCTTCATCATTCTGCAAAGGTTCACCTTTCCAGAAAGGCCACTGTCATTCTGACATTCTACCACAGTTATTATCTGTGCCAGTTTAGGATTTAAGTGTGAATGTAATGATAATTACTGCAGTACCTTAAAATATCAATCTGAAATTTGCACATATGTGCTTGGGAAGAGCTCAGCATTTCTTCATTAGCTCAGCTTGCTATCCTTTCCTCTTACTCCAAAGGTTGTAGGTTCAGATTCCACTTTAGAATGGTGAACATACAATTTAAGCTGGCATTTCAGTACAGTACTAAACTATTGACAATAAACCAAGGCCCTCTCTGATCTCTCAGATGAAAGATCCTATGGCAATATTACAAAGAGAAGCAGAGAAAGCTGTTGCTCTGGCTTAATATCCACCCCTCAATCAACATCACTGAAGCAGAACATCTGGTCATTATCTCATTGCTGTCTGTGGAATCTTGTTGAGTGCTAATTGGTACATCCACAGCTAAAGACAGGTACAATACAAAATCTTTCCTTATCCTTTCCTGCCTCCTCATTGAACGTTTGGAGCAGTCACTCACTGGGCAAGCTGATTTTCTCAGCTGCATTCACAGTCTGTGCAGAGGAATTGACAATTATGCAGCTCTGTTGCTGTTTCAGAAGCATTGCTGGAAAGAATAAGCTCTCATCCTATTATTCTGATGGAATGAGAATTAAGAATAAATTCATCAGTCTGCACTCCCAGCTTGGAGCCATACTCATAAGAATACCTTTGGAGAATAGAGAATAAAGTGATGATTCCAGAACTTCTAACTCATATAAGCCCCTGCTGAATTTATCCTAATATATCTAATTTTTATGATTAGCCTTGACTTTATGACTATAAATTTTCCTTCTCTTGGAAGTGGCTTCAGAGGTTTGGGCATTGGTGAAGTTTTATATGTTTTCGCCCAGAAGCAGGCTCCCAGCAACAATAGTTACATGGCTGCAGCAGTGGGTGGGCAATTAAGGTATTTAAAAGGGCAATTAGCTCCTGTTTTTGATAATCAATTCAATTTTATGAATGATGCATTTGAACCGTGAGAAGCCATTGTCTATTGAAATTGAACTCAAGTCAGCAGTATAAAGGGGGAAGACAGCAAGGATGTTTATTTCACAGTCAGACATCTGACACCGAGGCAACGTTGCTCTGAGATGGCTGATATACCCAATTCAAATATACTCACGTTGGTTGGCATTGTGACAGCATAAACTGCCAAGACAACTGGACTGCACAGGCTGATGTTTGAAAGGCACCCTCTGACATAGAGTCCATTATTTAGTGGTTGGACAAACCACTGTGGAGAGCAGCAGGATCAGCAACACATTCAAACACAGCAGAGGAGCACCACAGAGACAGTGGCAGAGGTGCAGGAGTTAGTTACTTGACCTCATGGTGGAGTACGTTGGCAAATATTCATCATCCTTAACTGAACCGAGCAACAGTGTCTCCTCTTGCAGTCAGCTGATTGTCCTGGACATATGTATTCTTTTTGATGAGGATCTCAGGCCTCTAAGAGCAGGTGGATTTGTAATTCCTTGGGAGAGAAGGTGAGTGTTGTCCTGATCTCATATGTATTCAGCTCCTTCCAGCTCTCAGCTGAGGATATATTCTGAAGGCTGTTGACTCAGAAGAGAACACTAATAATTTCTCTGAGTTGTAAGGGAAACCTGTCATTATTTTTAAGAATGTTTAGAGAGGATCTTTAAAAGTTTGTATCAATAGTGTAAAGGTCAACTGTAGTAATAATATGAAATACTGATGCATGTGACTTGGTGACCCTCCACCTGGAAGCAGTACCAACATGAAGAAAGTCAAGATAAAGATGATGTGTGCTAGACAGATAAAGAGATCTCCAGGCAAAAGGCAGTCAGTACACAGATGCATATGCTTTTGACACTGTGCGAGAGGGCTAAAAAAAATCTAAAACCTACAAGGCTGCATGCAAAGCTTAGAGATGCAAGTAGCTGGCTGTTTCAGTGGCAGTGTCAAACTGTGAACCAGAATATTTTTAGCTGGTCAGTTAAAAAGAAATTTTGGAAAGCTACACCATTGGGATTGTTGTGACCTGAGGGGAACAGATTTTGCAGGAATGTCTCTTGCAGTTGATAATCATATCTGTAAAACTTGGGGGTAAAAGTTGTCATTGAACAGGATGACCGACCCTGCGTGAAAAAAAAACAGTGTATCATAGAACTACATAATGCATGTGAAGGGGAAGGCTTCTAGTTGTGTGAGACATATCTCTATTTTACCAACTATCTTCAAGTGAAGTTTACTTTGTATTTGAAGTGTTATTTGCCTGTAATTCATGTGTTATTTGTATTGGTTTTGATTTATTTTAAAGTAAAAGCTGTAAAAATGGAATCTTTGCATAATTTCTTTATTTGAGGGTTCAGTAAATTTGGCTATTTCAGTTGATGGCTCCATGGCGATCCATGGGGTTCTTCACACTGCTCATGTGTGGAATGCACCTCGTGATGTGCCAACTATTCTATATGATACTACATTCCATGAAGGTGCCTGTATACTTGGAGATTGAATGTGTTCTTGATCCCTACAATGTTGAGCATTGCCTCACCCCTTGCCTTCTGCTGCTTTTCCTCTGACATTAGTCCTGTGGTTTAGAGAAGACTTCAATTAGTGCAGCTCACATCACTCTATTGTTTGCTTCTACATACCTCTAGCTGGTTTTCAATTGAGAGCAAATGAATACAGGAGCAAAGATAAGTGAGCTGCTGCAGATCTGTGGTACATATTAAGCTTTCACCCTTTCTTCTGATTCATTTCACCCTCAGTGACTGTATGCCCTACTGAAACCCTGTCAATCTCCATGGTCTCCTCTTCCGTCAGGATTGAGAGTAAAGCATTTCTGGTGCAAATCCATTCCCAGGCATATTACATCCTTTCTCCTACAAGGTGAAGTAAAAAATAATATTATGAATGAGAGGGCTCCTAGTTGCTCCTGCAAAGACCTTGCTCCATGTAATGTTTCTCAGAACATTCATTTCATAGTCCATTCTAATATGAATGGCCATGGGTAAACTCTTTAATTGGACATGGAGGGCACTTGGCCACACAAAGCTCTGCACTAATCGGACTTGTTTACATTAAAGCATTGCAGTGCATGGGCCAGCTACTCTTTTTAATCCTTTAAGTGTGCCAACTGTGGATTTCATGACACTCACTTTCCCTGACTGCAGTAGATCATTGATTTGCTTCCAGCCCTGAATATATGTCTCTTCACTGCACGACAGTGAGACACCTACTGCATCACCTGCAGCCTTGCCTGTTTTGTAAGGGGATGGACCTCCTCCCCCTGATCTCTGGAAGCAAGATAGGACTGTAGTCTCTCAATGTCACTACCACCATCTCGATGGCAGGGTCAAGAAATCTTGATGCTGCCCTTCCATCCTGCTCCTCTATCTCATACACTGCAATTCACGGAGGCACTTGTCTTGCAGCTGCAGCTCAGGTTGCCAAGCAACCTATAAATGTGCCATGCGACTTCAAGTTCCCTACCTCCAGAACCCATCCGTTGTCTCCAATTGGACAGTGAATATTAAGCTTGCCCTTTAATTGTCCCAATCACAGAAAGATTGCACTGGGGAGAAGAGGGGGATTACGGATGTTGACAGGGTCTGAGATTTTTATCGATCTGGAAGATTGCAACTGATGTTTGTACCCCAGGGTAATCAGCTGCCCTGCATCTGTTTATCTTTTAATATTATCATTGTACTAAATTTGTTGTAATACCATTTGTACAGTTACACAAAATACTTAGACTGCCTTAAAAATCAGGGGCGGAGTCTCCTTTCTGCTTGAAATAATTTTATGACATCGTTAAGCTCACCCAGGACAGTAAATAATTAATAATGGATATCATGTTCATTTTAATTGCTTCTAGTCAACCATGTGGAGAAAAGGGAAATTAATTCCACCAAAGTCATTAAGCAATGCGTCAATAAATACTTAAAGGGAAACTCCAACCTCAAAGCAATTTTATGTTTCTTCCACATAATCCCGTCATTTGATTTCCACTGTTTATAATTTTTCATTATTTTCTCTGCAGAGTAAAATGAAGTTTTGAAGAGTATGTTTGCCATTGGCAGATTACTGTTGGAACTGTCGTTAGCAGTCACTGTGCAGACTGCTGGCTGAAATTACATGGAAATATAGCGCTGTGCGAATGTTTGCTTTTGTACTTTCATCAGAGTACAGTAGATCCATTAGTGAGCAGAGATTGCACCTTCTGTTTAATCACCAGTAGAAGGCTGTTTTTATGTAATCTCTTAATTGAAAAAGCTCCCTCTTGCTAATACTTAGAGCTTCCCATAATACTTTAGCCAGCAGCAGGAAACAGCATGACATCATCATCTGGCCACAAAAGGAGTAATAATATTTCTTGACAACCGACATTAGGAGCTGTCATGGTAAGCGAGAAACATATTTTTGAAACCTATGATTTTCTCTGTAGAAGCAAGACATCAAAAAGCTAGTACTGACATGGAACATTTTGGGGACTCCATGGGGGAAGTCATTCTCCTTCATTCATGAACAAGGGTGGAATTAAGATAGAGACATTGAACAAACACAAGAATAGAGAAATGAATGGCAATGCATGCCAGATAGGGGCAGAAACTAAATTAATGGCAATGGGTCAGCTGCCTGGCCCTCCTTTTCATTGACTTCATTGGGAAAGGAGTGTGCTGATGATTGACTTTTCCAATCTGTCTTCATCACTGAAGTTCATCATCTTGCAACAAAACGAAGTTTAACCATTTTAGTAAAGATTAGATTTCTTCTCACTGGTGTTCTGATCAATATTTATCCCTCAACAAACATCACAATAAACAGATTATCTGGACATTGGCCAAAATTCTCTGATCTCATTTGCAGCTGGGATTTTCTGGTGCTTTTGAAAGTGAATGGAGTTTGGCTGGAACATCAAATTGTCCATGCTTGCCAGCAGTGGATGAGACCAGAGAATCCTGCTTATTATCTCACTGCTGGCTGGGGACATTGCTGTGTGTAAATTGATTGCTACATTTCCTACATTGGCACAGTGATGACATTTCAAAACTATTTCACTAGCTGTGAAACACATTGGGTATTCAAAAGTAATGAAAAACGCAAAATGAATTTTCCAGGTCGTAAATGACAAACAAAAGGGGTCACAAGTTCAAGGTGGGGGGAGGAGGGGCAAGGTTCAATACAGATATGTAGGAGTATGGTGAGATTTTACACAGAAAGAGGTCGGGGGCCTGAAATGCACTACCAAGCAAGGTGGTTGAGGCAAACACACTAGGATCATTAAAGACTTATCTAGATAGCCACATGAGCAGAATGGGAATAGAGGGATACTAATGAACTGTCTGGTTAGGAATATATGATTGGTGCAGGCTTTAAGGGCCAAAGGAGCTATTCCTGAGTTGTATTGTTCTTTGTTCTTTGAGGTTAAATACTTTCCTTCAATTCTAATAGGTACGCTCAATGTCTGTAATTTTGACATTTTTCAGCATGTCTTAGACTCCAATTCCTTTGTTCCAGATGTCCATTTTCCATTTTAGAATCACCTCATACTTGCAATATGTTCCTTTATACTCCTCCTGTTGTCCATAGCTATTCCTTTTGTTTAGCTTCCATTCTCTTTCCATTGCATTCTTATATTAAACCATATAAAAGCCATTAAAGAAAAGGAAGCTTTGTGATTTTTTCACTTGAATTACAAATGCGTGGAAAGTAAGTCAATATTTTTTCCTAGGTTAACTTCAGATATTGACAATGATTCTGGAAGGGAAGACACAGAGTGCACTGGCAATGGCTGAACTTGAAACGGGGAAAAGGGCAAAGCAGAACACGTGGCAGGCATTCCATCCGCCAACTGAACATTCATTCCCTCCAACACTGACACACAATGGCAGCGTAACATACCATTTACAAGATGGACAACTCACTAACTTGCCTTCTTTGACAGCACTTTCAAGACTTATGACCTCCATTACCTAGAAGGACAATGGGAGCAGATGCATCTACCATCCAAAAAGTCCCCTCTAAGCCACACACCATCCTGATTTGGAACTATATCGCCATTCCTGCAGTAGATAAAATTTCTGGAATTTGCTTTCTCATAAGGTTATGGGTGTACCTGCGTGAAATGGACTGCATAATTCAAGAAGGTGGCTCACCACCTCCTTCTCAATGGCATTTAACAATGAACACACAAATGCTGGCCTTGCTAATAATGCAAAAATTGCATGAAAGAATTTTTGAAAATGTAACACCGACTCCTGGAGATCTATTTTAATTTTAATCCTCGTGTTGACCTCTCTGTCTTTGAGCTACTGTAGTTTTCTCAATGCTAACTTGAGGAATAGCACCTCATCATTCCATTGCACATTTTGCAACCTTCTGAGAGGCTTAGCACAATTAATACTTTCGCAATAAGGCAACAAGCCTTCTGACCTCAACAAGAAACAAAGTTTCAAATGTATTGAATAGACAACTTTAAAGCCTAAACAAAGGAAAATAACAGAAAAGCACATAACAAAAAATAATAAGCAGAAAGTCCCAATCAGTAATTCATTTATTAGAAGGCTTTGATGGAGTTTGCAAATTTTAGACGCATACACACAAGATGAAATGTTTGTAATTTAGCTGAAGATAAGATCACAATATATACACAGAAGGGTTGATTTTCCAAATCCTTACACTTGTCAAAATTCCGCACACATGGTGAGTACCCAGTGGATATTAGTGAGCCGATTGCTCACAATTTTCCACCAGAGATCAGTGGATGGAGCAGCAGACTGGGGATTTTTAGGCTGATGACTCAGCAAATCAGCCTGAGCTGAACATAGTGCATTTTCCTATCATTATTATTTCCTCTAATACCTGTCTTTGTAATCATACTCAAGGGCAAGGTTATGTAACAGGAATGGTAGTTAGTGGAATTAAAGGTGACGTGACTGATGAATTATCCTGTATCTGTAATGAACATGTCTGCATAATGCTCTCTATGGACGTTAAGTTGATTTGATGGATGTGAATGTGTGCCCTTGCACAGTAGATTCACTGAACTGAAATGGGTGAAATTGGATGTTCACAAACCTTCTGTTCAACCCCTTTGTTAACTGCAAGAACTGTAACAGATATAGAAATCGGGGGGAGGAACAGCTACGCTGAAAGCTACAGGACTTTAAAGAGATCTTTATTATCTTGAAGCCAGCTGTGAGCTAGTCTTAAAGGTGACAAGTTTAAAAGTCCATGTGCAGAGATGACATATGATCCAACTGAAACATTTTGCTCAGCAGTAGCATTCTGGCCTCTGAATCAGAGATTGCGAGACCAAGTCCAGAAACTTGTAAATGTCAAGTTTGAGACTGATACTTCAGTGCAGCACTGAGTGAATGTTGCATTGATGTGGAGGTGCCAGTGTTGGA
Source organism: Sphyrna mokarran (assembly GCA_024679065.1). Lineage (NCBI taxonomy): Eukaryota > Metazoa > Chordata > Chondrichthyes > Carcharhiniformes > Carcharhinidae > Sphyrna > Sphyrna mokarran. The sequence goes on along the minus strand of JAGIQG010000010.1, from coordinate 40,171,442 downwards.
CTGGGGTAAACACAGTAAGAAGTCTCACAACACCAGGTTAAAGTCCAACAGGTTTATTTGGTAGCAAATGCCACTAGCTTTCAGGGCTTTGCTTCATTGTCAGGTGAGTGGGGAGCTCCTACTTGTGATCAGAACTCCCCATTCACCTGACTTGGTTAGAATTGAGAAGCAAAAAAAGGACAATCATACTGTTGACTATTTAAAAGTGTCCAAAAAGTGAGAGATGGATATAAGAACAAATCTACTAGGAAATCACAAAGATATGCAAGAACTATAGAGTAATGATATTGGGGCAATTTAATTATCTAAATATTGTTTGAGACAGAGTTAAAATAAAGGGAAAGGAGGAAGAGGAATATCTGAAATATGTTCAGAAGAACTTCCCTGACCAGCATTTTTTTGGTTCAACAAGAAAGGAGGCATCGCTGATCTGATGTTGGCGAATGAATTAGATTAAATAGAAATTATCATTGCATCATAAAGTTTAGAAGAATGATGGAGATTAGCAAAGACCAACTTAAAGTAAAATGCCTAAATTGAAAGGGGACTCATTTCAGTGAGATGAAAGGGGATCTAGTCAGGGGGAAATGGAACCAAAGTTCGAAGAAAAAGTGTAATGTGGCAATGGGTGATCTTTGATGAAATAGTGTTTAGGTACAGGCTAGGTACCGTCTACCAAGAGACAAAACTGGAAAAACCAAAGTCTGATAAGGAAGGAAATATGATAAGAAACAGAGTGTATTATGCAGAGTGTATAATTTGCCAAACACAGTGAGCAGGATTTTCCTGCCACACCCACCGCAGGAAGTTGTAGCAGGAGAGGACATGGACCGTGCAAAGGTTTGTTGACCTTGGTCAGGATTTTCTGGCTTTGGGGCAAGCAAGGCTGGAAAATCCCACAAAGTAAGTTGAGAAAAGTGGAAAGGAAATTGAAAATTGCAGAAGAGAGAATATGAGAATAAAAAAGCTATTAATTTAAAAGGGAATCCAAAAATCTTCTTTCTGTTAATGGATCGTAAGAGACTGGTTGGAGGCGATTAGGGACAAAAAGATAATAGATGCTTAGAGGTGCAGGATAAGGCTACTTTGTATCAATGTTTTCTAAGGAAGAGGATGTTTTAAAATATCGGTGGAAGTATGGACAACAGAGGTAATGGATGGGGTGAAAATTAATAGGCAGAATGCACTGGAAAGTCTGATTATGATAAAAGTGGACCATTTGATGGGCAACATGACAGCTCAGTGACTATCGCTGTGCTGTGCAGATACATGGATTTGGGCCTGTGTCTGTGGGAGTTTGCGCATTCTCCCTGTGCTTGTGTGGGTTTTCTCCGGGTGCTCCGGTTTCCTCCCACATCCCAAAAATGTGCTCTTACGCTAATTGGCAAAACAAATTCTCCCTAAATTGTCTCAAATTTGTTTTTTAATCCATAGATCTATAAACATAGCCAGGGATCACGAGTAGAGGTGGGAACATTGGGGTAGCGGCGTGAGCTCGTTGGCTGAAGGGCCTGTTTCCCGTGCTGTTTTGTTCTTTGTTCTTTGATATGTTGTCTGGTCATAATGGCTTACATCCCATGTTGTTAAGGGAAATGAAGTGGATGGAGAAACTGAAAGGACTTGCTCTCAATTTCTAATCTTCCCTAGAATGAGGGGAAGGTGCCAAAGGTTTGGAAAGTGTCAAATGTGGCATAATTATAAAAGAAATTGAGAAAGGACATCAATGGCAGGGAAGATTTTAGAAACAATAATCAGGAGAAAAAAACTTAACAGACAGATTGAGAGATTTGAGTTAACTAAGGAGAATCACAGTGGAATTGTAAATGACAAATCAGGTTTAACGATTCCAATTAAATTTTGTGGTGAAGTAAAGAGAAGATTAATGACAGGAATGTAATGAAGATTGTATGGATTTTAGGAAACCATCTGACAAAGTATCACATAAATGGCTGGTTATCAAAATTGAGGCTGATGGAATAGGTGGGTCATGATGAGTTATGGTTGTTTTTCAGACTGGAGATAGACAGCTTTGCTCCCTCAGTAACCAGTATTAGAACCAACACTGCTTTTAATAAATCACTTGGATATTGAATAGAGTGAAATTTTAGAATGTATTTGCAAGGTCGACATGGAGGTGTGGCAAAAAAGTGAAGATAATAATAACTGAATGGAACAGGACTAATAGAATGAACAAGCAAAAGTCAAATGGGCGAGTGCATAGGTATGTCCACAAAGTCGAAGTTCTTCCAGAGAGCAATGAAGACTGTGGGAGGTTGATACTTCAGAACAATCACTTGGTGGTGGTGGTGGTGATGATGGCAGAGAGAGAGGGAGCAAAAAGTGTAACAGTGAAAGTTGGATAGAATTTATAACAGTGATGGAAGTTACAAAAGTTGGAAAAGCAATATAAATGGTTTGAGAAATAGTTTAACATTGTTATTAAAGAAGTTAACATTGTACGTGGGGAGGGAAAGTATAGCATAATATGTTAATAATTATAGTATTGAGGTAGCAATTATATCATGATATAGTGACATCAGCTGTCATGTACTAGAGACTCGTTAGAATAGAAGTATAGGTGTATACTGAAGAGTGATGTAACTTATCATGTGTACAGTGTTCATGAAGTAGTTTTAAAGTAACCTATCTGAATCCAACTGGAGTTATTTATGAGTAGTGGGAAACATTTCCAGCATTGATTAACCACACGACAAACCGCAACATAATTGTCAGTGATTGAGAAGATGATTGCAAACAAAGGTTTTCAGACTGGATCAAGCGTATTTGTTATATCTCCCCATTTGTCATCGCCTGTTGCATAAGGGAGGCCACTAGAGCCTGAGTTTCCAAGACAGCTGAATACTTTTCATTTTCTCTTGCCAGAGAGAAGCAGCAGGAGTGAACATGTTGGCTTTGTGGAGATTGCAGATTTCTCCTAGTACAGGTTACAATGGATTGCATGTACATCAATTTATCAATGTTGCAAGTCAGATTTCCAAAGCCTCATGCCAGTCAATAGTTTAGTAGTCATTATGCTTTCGTTTTGCATGTTTATCATCACCATTCAAGCAACTGTGACCAACTGAAGGCTGATTACTAGATTGATGCTCCACAGCATCACAGCCAGTCCACCATTGTGGCATCTCATTAATTTTAGCAGTCTGTTGGAGGACAGGGATGCTAGACTGCTGTATGGGCCCTAAAGCCCCTTTGAACATTGGTGTCTGAAGCTATTATGACAGCAGACTGATGGTGCATGAAAGAAATAAGTTTAAGCTAATCTTCATTACTGAATTTTCAGCTTCTGTAACAGCCCCCATATAATATGTGGCTTTAGCTTATGCTACAGTGAAAGCTGTAACATTGGTGACCATTTGCTCCATCATGGTTAGGTTCACAGCTGTGCTAATGGCATTGGCCACCACTTCAATACTGGAAATGCCAAGCTCCAAATTTAGCATAAAACCATGTGCTAAGCTGGTGCCAGCCTCCCCTTTGTTCTTTCACAGTGACCATAGGCTTTCTAGCAACTTGCCACTGCACCAAGCTTAATATTGTTTATATTAATGTCCTCTTTATGTCACAGGTCACCTCATTAATGTCCTCATCTGAGGCAAAATACACATATGTACTGCATTAACCATTGCACCCTGTCATGGCTACAAGCTTCTGGTTGCTGTTATCTCCGTACGTGCAATTCCTGTCGCTAAGCTATCCTCTAAAATATGCAAAGCTTCGCCTCTGAGCTGGTGTTTACAAGTGAGACTGAGCGACTGTGTTTTCCTTCATCATGGCATTCCTGCCTTATATCACTTTCCCTTTCACCATTGCCTGGTTATGGTTCTTTTCTGTTTGAAAGAAGAAATTATACAGTCATGGAGATGGACAAGGGGGAAACATGCTTGATAGTTAGACTATTGACAGCTTGTAAATAAACTGAGATAATAGGAATTGGGGTAAGTGGGATGTTAGAAGGAGGATTAATAATGAGCACACTGTCACCATTGATGGTGACAGCCCCATTGCTGGTCATAGCAATAGCTGCTCCAATGTTAATGAGCACTATCACCTCCATCGAGTAAGGATATAGCCATGCCTGTCCCTTAACAGTTATCTCCTGTTCCCACTGTTGATGCACAAACATGTTCTGCAAGAGTGATGGAAGTATGTCAGTGGGTGCTGTGCAGTCTGTTTTGATGATGTGGCAGTCATGGTGAATTGTTAACTATTTGTGAAAGTTGTGAGATGTGATTAAGATATTAGCAGAATACAAGATATATATGAGATCAAGATGAAACTATTAGATATCAGTTGTCACTGATGGAGATTATTGGTCGGTGAGTGAAGGCAGTGTGATGCATCAACTAGTGGTTGAGATTTATTGTGGAGTTGGTGAGATATGGCATTAGAAAATGAAGACACTAAACTTGAGTACACATGATACATCATTGTAATAACTTCAAAGGCAATTTGTTGTGGCTTTAAGTTATAAAGGGTTTATTACCAACAATAAATATACACATGTACCAACAAGAATCCGACAGAACTGAATTCACAACTTCTCTCCATTCCTCCCTGGCTCCAACTTCCCAATCCAGACCACATGCCCTTGCATTCGATTGGCTTGGCCAACCACACTGCTCTCCAGCCCAATTGCATGGCCCTCAGAGATCGTCCCTTTAAAGGGACCACATTACTAAACTCCTTTCCCCCTAACTCTTGAGTTTGTCAATGGACAATAAGAAAGGAACATCATTAACATCAGCAAACAAATTGCAGTGGATATCAGAAGTACCCCAGGAAAACTCAACACAAGTTCAGTTGCCCTAGGGACTTATATTCTTCAGGAAATGAAGAATCTGGCCAGACTGATGTGAAAAGCTAACTCATCAATCCGGGCTTGAGATCCTCCTGTAGATGCTGTCTCCTCAGTGACACAAACTGCTGGTTGCTGCAGTGTCACATTTACAATATGGATCCCTGTAACCAAACCTGGTAAACCTAAATCTACAGCAGAGTTACCTCTTGAATCCTTGCATCAGGCCTAGGTTTCTTCCTCAAATGATCTGCATGTTTTTGACACAACAGCATTGTATATTTACAACATAGGATACCTGAATTGTTCTTTCCACAATTTTTCTAGCCACCTGTGTCAGTCTAACTGCAAAGTTTTTGATTGCAACTCTACTGTGATTTCACATGTTACAAAGAAATAACAAAGCCTTCAAATATATCATGCCCTGCTATCTATTTCTGGATCAATCAAAAGCATTTTAATATGCGTACGTGCCTTTTAGTTTTGATGCTCAAGTCTTCTCCCTTCTAGCTGCATACTATAATCTGCAATGATTATCAAAAGCTTTTTCTCATTGACAGTGTAATAACTTTGAAGGTGACTTGCTGTGGCTTAAAGTTATAAATGGTTTATTACTTACAAACAAGAGTCTGACAAACTGAACATACAACAACACTCTACTCCTCCCTTGCTCTAACTGATGATCTTCTATGATCCAGAACATGTGACCTTGTAAGTTACTTGACTGGTTCCCTTTGCCTATTGTTCCTTTCCTTCTCTCTTCCTTGGTGTTAGATCAATGAAGGAACCACCCACCATCAGCTTCTTGCTTTGATAAACAGACATAGTCACAAATGGTTAGCACCGCTACCTCACGGTGTCAAGGACTTGGGTTCAACTCCTGGCTTCAGTCACTGTCTGTGTGGTGTTTGTATGTTCTTCAAGTGTCTGCATGGGTTTCATCTGGATGCTCCAGTTTACTCCCACAGTCTGAAAAATATGCTGTTAAAGTGCATTGACCATGCTAAATTCTCCTTCGGCGTAGGCGCCTCAGGGATTTTCACAATAACTTTATTGCAGTGCTCATGTAAACATTCTTGTGACAATAACAAATAAACTTTAAACCTGGGATAATAATCTATCATGTCTCATTTCTATTATTGACAGGCCAGTTGTGTATTTTCAATAATTTTTTTTGTTGTAATTTTAAATTTGGAGAAATTTTGCATGTTATAAATCATAAAAAGTGATCAGATTTCAGTAAGGTCTTTGACAAGGTCCCTCATGACAGATGGGAATAAAAGGTGAACTCGCATGGGGTCAAAGGTGAGCTGGCAAGATGGGTATAGAACTGACTCAGTCATAGAAAACAGAGGGTAGCAGTGGAAGATACGTTTCTGAATGGAGGGCTGTGACTAGTTGTGTTCCTCAGGGGCTAGTGCTGGGATCTTTGCTATTTGTAATATATATTAATGATTTGGAGGAAAATGTAACTGGTTTGCGGATGTCACAAGGGTTGGTGGAATTGCAAATACAACAAAGACCATCAGCGGAATCAGCAGGATATAGATGGCGGATGGAGTTTAATCCGGACAAATGTGAGATAATATGTTTTGGAATGTATAATATAGATGAGAAATATACAATAAATGGCAGTATCCTTATGAGTATTGATAGGCAGAGGGATCTGGGTGTACAGGTGCACAGGTCACAAAGTGGCAACACGCGTGGAGAAAGTAGTCAAGAAAGCATATGTCATGCTTGCTTTCATTGGCCATGATATTGAGTTTAAAAATTGGCAAGTCATGTTGCAGCTTTATAGAACCTTAGCGAGGCTCTTGGAATATAGTGTTCAATTCTGGTTGCCACACTACCAGCAGGATGTGAAAGCTTTGGAGAGAATACAGAAAAGATTTACTAGGATGTTGCCTGGTATGGAGGGTATTAGCTCTGAGGAGAGTTTGGAGAAAATTGGCTTGTTCCCAATGGAATGATGGAGGAGCGACCTGATAGAAATCTACAAGATTATGAGGGGCATAGACAGCATGGATAATCAGAAGCTTTTTCCTAGGATGGAAGAGTCAAATACGAGGGGCCAGAGTTTAAGGTGTGAGGGGCAAAGTTTAAAGGAGACGCACAAGGCAAGTTTTTTACACAGAGGGTGGTAGGTGCCTGGAACTTGCTGCTGGGGAAGAAGCGGAAGTAGATAAGGGAGTGACTTTTAAGGGACTCCTTGACAAATGCATGAATAGGATGGGAATACAGGGATATGATTCCTTTGAGAATACAGTTTATGAGAGCAAACAGAGCAGTAAAATAAATTGAGAAAGTGACTGACTTTTTGTCTATTTGGGCTCTACTTTGAAATCTGCTTCTAAGAAACACAGAGGTTCACTGAAATCCAGTGAAAGAATAAAATCAGCTTTAAGGACGTGTTAAGGTTTCATTAAAGGCCAATTATAGCATTCTTCAGTATTGAATTTCAATTGTGCAGCATGGTTGATGCAGGCTTGGAGGACTGTTCCTGTGCTGTAATATTCTTTGTTCTCCTTTTGCCTCAGAATAAAATTGCATCAGATTGTCCATATTGAAAGTAATGAGGGCCATACAAACTGATTTCTCTGCAACATTTTGTACTTGGCTTGAGATTTCGATATGCACATATTACGCATGGGTAAGGATGTTGATAGAGTGGAAATGTGCAAGAAATGGTACAATTGAATTCTTCACCTGGCTCCATATTATAATCGGATTAGGTATGGGTTTATCTAGACTTGACTGTGCCACATTGCGAAGGAGTGATTTCTTAAAAAGTATTTGACTAATGTGTGACAATCACCAGAATGAAATGCAGAGCATATTCATTGTAACACAGCAGCATTAAATCTATTCAAATACCACTGTTACAGAATGGCTTCTGTTGATTGTTACAGGATCTGAATGCTTTGGAAAAGATTTATTGGCAAATTCATTGAAGCAAAATTGGAACTTCACTAGGAATAAACTATAACTTTGTTCAGGAGAGTAGCCACACTGAATCTGTCCTCAAGAGACATTTTTCTCCTTTGAGAATACAGTTTATGAGAGCAAACAGCGCAGTAAGGTAAACTGAGAAAGTGACTGACTTTTTGTCTATTTGGCTCTACTTTGAACACTGCTTCTAAGAAACAGTGAGTTTCACTGAAATCCAGTGAGAGAATAAAATTGGCTTTAAGATCGTATTAAGGTTTTATTAAAGGCCAATTATAGCATTCTTCAGTATTGCATAGTGGAGAATGATATATAAACAAAGCTTGAGTAGTGAAGTCAACTTGTCAGCTGGCTACAAAGCAGAAGGCTTCAAAGAAGCAATACAAAGTATGGTTACTGCTTATAGATAAACAACATAATTCAAATAGCATTTTATGATACTTTATCAAAGGCAGAGACTTTTCAGCGCATCATGTGTATGTCAACCAAAATTGAATTATCCAGCCTAATTTCACTTTCCAGCTCCCGGTTGAAAGTCTAGTGGTCTATGGCATTTCAAGCAAGTTTTTTATTGCATAAAGGATTTTCACCCCCAAAACTCTTTTCAGGATAATTTCCAGACCGCTCTGAATAAAAATAATTCTCCATAACTCACTCTGATCCTGCAACCAATTGTTTTAAAATCATTATCCTCATTGCCAAAGGAAATAGCTACATTCTATCCACTCTAACTCAGCCTCTCTTAATTTTATACATCTCAATTACATCTGTCCTTAGTCTCCTCCATTCTAAAGAAAACAACTCCAGCCCATCCACCTTTTGACATAGCTAAAATAGTCTCAATCTGGCAAAAGCCTGTGAGGATCCATATGCTCTGTTTATGCATTGTCCATTTAAAGGCCAGGATGAACTGGTGAGTATTCTGAAAGATGGACAATTGGTCATCATTAGATTCCATAAATTACCACGTGACCAGAGGTCATCATGGGGCTGAAGAGCTAAGAAACAAAAGATAAAGAGAATACTAATTATACTGGGGTTGTGCCAGCGTTTGTTTTATGTTTGGCAATTCATAACATACTGAAAATATGTGTGAGAGAAAAAAAAAATCTGAAGAAACAATTCTCACTTTGGCAATATTCACACAGACCCTTATGATATCATGGTTTTATGAAAATAGGACAGATGGGTCCTATTTTACCATTTAGAATCTGAGGGCCCAATTTTGCCAATAGTTTGCACCCATTTTGCGTTGGCACAAAATTGTGTTAAAATTGGGTGTGAGGTCTTTATCACGATCTGCATCTGAGTCCATGCAGATCGCCACTTTACCAAGAACTGCGAATCGCAAGGATCCGTTCCACGCTCAAATCGGGCACAGAATGCATTTAAATTGAATTAATGAACTGCCTGCTCAACTTGATCAGCAATTCCCCGTTTACCAATCTGGAAGCGCACTTTTAAGGACCTGCCGAATAAAAATCTGAGTCGGGTGTTCCAGCTTCTGAAGAGCACGTTCAGTGTTTCCAACTGTTCTCTGACTCAGATCAGTGGTGGGAGTGGGGGTGGAGGCAGGTCAGATCATTCTCTGGTAGGAGGGGAGCGAGGTCAAATCGTTGTCTGATTGAGGAAGTGGGTCAAATGTATCTCTGGCGGGGGTGGACTGATCATTGTCTAGAGATGAGGAAAGGGTTGATGTTATCAAATTGTTGAGAGAGAGGGTGATCGTTCTCTGATGGTGGAGGGAAGAAGGTGGGTCAGATGTTCTTCTGGAGAGGAGGGGAGAGTGAGGTAAGTTAGTTGTGAGGGGGGTGTGAGGCCAAATCATTGTCTTGGGGGGAGGGAGGCGAGTCAGATGGATCTCTGATGGGGGAGGTGTGGCAGGGGAGTCCACTGACACCCTGCGGGCGATCGGTGGGGACAAAGGGAGCAAGGTGTGCGATTGGTTTGGGTAGTGGTGGGGGTAGATAAGGAGGGCCAGTGATGTGAGTGTCCCTTATCCCCCCCACTACCCATACACATCACTGTCCCCCTTATCCACACCCTCCCCCACTACCCAGACCAGCAATATTAAGCTCTGTCCACATTATGAATCGGATGGAGATGGCTGAGAGCATATGGGGGCATCTGAAAGCGGATTTCTAAGTCGGATCTGTGCTGCGCCCAGAATCGGCACTTAGAATGAAAATGGTAAAATCAGGCCCTCAGTGCTGGGCTGTCTTGAAACGGGGAATATTTCAAATCTGACTTCTAAACACGTTCTCAAACACTCCCATACACACTCTGGTAGCAAAAATATCAGCGATTCCGAATTGTGCTGCACAAGCCTGTGGGCAGGGCTTACCGCATCCGAAATCCTGTAGCTCCGTTCAGCGCATCCAAGTGCGCACGCGCAGAAGAGAAGTTATAGAATGTGGCTCCCCTGCCGCATCACTACTGGGCTGGATATTGCCTCCCCCTTGCCCCCACAGACATTGCCCATATGAACATTACTGATCTTCTTATCCCTTCACCCTGTGCCACCCAGACTAATTGCGGCTCCCTCCCCCTCTTCCCCCAACTAATCACAGGCAGAGTGGCAGAGAACTCCCCTTCCATCCAACTGATCTCAGGCAGAGTGGCAACAGACCCCCTTCCCCCCCCACACTGATCTCAGGCAGAGTGGCAACCTCTGATCTCAAGCAGAGAGCTGTCACATGTTCAGCATATACTCCTCACTAACTGGAGCGCCCAAATCGGACTTTTATGGAGTATGTCTGTTTCGTGCTGATTCTGGATGGGCATATGTGGTGACAAAGGAAGAAGTGCCAGTAAGGTTGGGTGAGCAGGCTATTAAGTCAACTTAAATGCATTTAAATTGCTGTTGCACCTAATTTGGGCATGATCCCATTCACATCTAATTTCGGGCCTTGGTAAAGGCAGAACCTACACGGAGATGCACACAGATCGCAATATTTGCCTCATGCCTGACTTTGCCAAGTTTTTACACCTGAAAACAGGTGCAATGCGATGGCAAAATTGGGCCTTATGTTTTAGAATGGAAAGAGAGCTGAAGACTAGAAAGTCAAGGGATTGTGCTTTGGACAAGACATATTAGTGAGGTTTCAATTTTGCCAGAGACCACCGGACCATTTAAAAGCATCAGTGAAGGGAGCCTTGATGGATTTCATGCTACCATGACTGTTGTGACTCTGTGAGAGAGTGCATTTTGTTTTGCCAATAGTAACTATGCTCAGGAACTTTAGTTGTAGGTGAACATACTAAAAAGCTGAAATAATCGGAAAGGAAATGAGAGATAATTTTTATTCATTCATAATATGGAGTTTTATTCTTTTATAATGTGGATTGCTGCTTTGGCTTGAATTATTGCCCATTCTTGAGTACCCTTGAGAAGTGAGTTGCCTTCTTGAACCACTGCAAGCCAGGTGGTACAAGTGCAATCACAATGCTGTTAGAGAGGGAGTTCTGAGATTTTATCTCAGAATGTGGAGTTGCCGGTGTTGGACTGAGACAAACACAGTAAGAAGTCTCACAAGACCAGGTTAAAGTCCAACAGGTTTATTTGATAGCAAAAGCCACTGGCTTTCAAAGCACTGCTCCTTTGTTAGATAAGTGTAAGTTCTGTTCACAAATAGGGCATATAAAAACACAAATTCCATTTACAAAATAATGGTTGGAATGCAAGTCTTTACAGGTAATCAAGTCTTAAAGTTACAGACAGTGTGAGTGGAGAGAGGGTTAAGCACAGGTTAAAGAGATGTGTACTGTTTCCAGCCAAAACAGTTAACAGATTTTGCAAGCCCAGGCAAGCCATGGGGATGAACCCAAGATCCCAGTTGAGGCTGTCCTCATGTGTGCAGAACTTGACTATCAGTCTCGGCATAGCAACTCTGCATTGTCATGTCTTGTGATGGCTGCCTTGGAGAAGAATTACCCAAAGATCAGAGGCCAAATCCCCTGACCATTGAAGTGTTCCCTAACAGGAAGAGAACCCTCTTGCCTGATGATTGTCAAGTGGTGTTAATTCATCTGTTGTCATAGTGTCTGCATGGTCTTCCCAATGTACGATGCCTCAGGACATCCTTTCCTAAATGGAAAGGATGACAAGGGTTGAATGAAGGGTTGAATGAAGGGTTGGATAGCTATAGATTAGCCAGGAGGGAGCTAAAGAGTGAATTGAGAAGAGCTAAGAGAGGACACGAGAAGACTTTGGCTGATAGGATTAAGGAGAATCCTAAAGCTTCCTTTAGATATGTTAAGAATAGAAGATTGGTTAGGACAAGATTAGGGCCAGTCATAGACAGCAGTGGGAAGTTGTGCGTGGAGCCTGAAGAGATTGGAGAGGCACTGAATAAATATTTCTCTTCGGTATTCACGCAGGGTGATGTAAATGTAGTTATGGAGAACACTGAGGTACAGGGTAGCAAACTGGAAAGTATCGAAGTAGATAGGGAGGATGTGCTAGATATTCTCGAGGGTTTGAAGTTGGATAAGTCCCCTGGGCCGGACGGGATTTACCCTAGGATTCTCTGGGAGGCAAGAGAGGAGATTGCAGAGCCTCTGGCTCTGATCTTCAGGTCGTCGTTGGTTACGGGTGTGGTTCCGGAGGACTGGAGGATAGCGAATGTGGTCCCATTGTTCAAGAAGGGGAAGAGAGACCTTCCAGGGAATTATAGGCCAGTGAGTCTTACTTCTGTTATGGGAAAAGTATTGGAGAGAATTATTAGGGATAGGATTTATAGTTATTTAGAGAGAAATGAATTGATTGGGGATAGTCAGCATGGTTTTGTGAAGGGTAGGTCGTGCCTTACTAACCTCATTGAGTTTTTTGAAAAAGTGACCAAAGAGGTGGATAGGGGTAAGGCGGTTGATGTGGTATATATGGACTTTAGTAAGGCGTTTGATAAGGTGGCCCATGGAAGACTTCTGCAGAAAATGCAGTTGTATGGGATAGAGGGTGATTTAGCTAATTGGATTAGGAATTGGCTAGCAGATAGAAGACAGAGGGTGGTGGTTGATGGGAGATATTCATCGTGGAGTTCGGTGACAAGTGGTGTACCTCAGGGGTCTGTTTTGGGGCCCCTGCTGTTTGTAATTTTTATAAATGATCTGGATGAGGGTATTGAAGGATGGATTAGTAAATTTGCAGATGACACTAAGTCGGTGGAGTGGTAGATAGTGAAGAGGGGTGTTATAGTTTGCAGAGAGACTTGGACAAGTTGCAGAGCTGGGCCGAGAGGTGGCAAATGGAGTTTAATGTGGAAAAGTGTGAGGTAATGCACTATGGCAGGAATAATAAATGTGTAGAGTATAGGGCTAATGGTAGGATTCTTAATAGTCTTGATGAACAGAGGGATCTTGGTATGTATGTGCATAGATCCCTGAAAGTAGGCAGTCAAGTCGAGAAGGTTGTTAAGAAGGCATATGGAGTCTTAGCTTTTATTGGTAGGGGGATTGAATTTCGGAGCCGCAACGTCATGTTGCAACTGTACAAAACTCTAGTGCGGCCGCACTTGGAGTATTGTGTGCAGTTCTGGTCCCCACATTATAAGAAAGATGTGGAGGCATTGGAGAGGGTACAGAGGAGGTTTACCAGGATGTTGCCTGGTATGGAGGGCAGGTCTTATGAAGAGAGGCTGAGGGATTTGAGGTTGTTTCGTTAGAAAGGAGGCGCTAAGAGGGGACCTAATCGAAACATATAAGATGATTAGAGGTTTAGATAGGGGGACAGTGATAGCCTTTTCCTAGGATGGAGAAAGCTAGCACGAGGGGATACAGCTTTAAATTAAGGGGTGATAGTTTAGGATGGATATCAGAGGTAGGTTCTTTACCCAAAGGGTGGTTGGGAGTGGAATGCCCTGCCTGCAGCGGTTGTAGATGCGCCAAGTTTGGTGGCGTTTAAGAGGTTAGTTGATAAGTATATGAGAGAAGGGAATGGTTTAGTTTGGAGGTAAGAACTCAGTAAGAATTTAGCAACACCAAGTTATAATCCAACCGATTTATTTGATAGTAAAAACGCGAGCTTTCAACACTCTGTGTCTTCCTCAGGCAAATGCAGTGTTCTGGTCTGCAATAGCACACATCAGCACAGACAGTCAGAGATTGCTGATTAGAATGCGAATCCTTACATCTAACCTGCTATTGAAGTGTTAAAGTGGCAAACAATGTGTGTGAATTCTCCAACAATGCTCAGGATTCCCTTCACACACATTGTTCGCCACTTTAACACTTGAATAGCAGGTTAGATGTAAGGATTCGCATTCTAATCAGCAATCTCTGACTGTCTGTGCTGATGTGTGCTATTGCAGACCAGAACACTGCATTTGCCTGAGGAAGACACAGAGTGTTGAAAGCTCGCGTTTTTACTATCAAATAAATCGGTTGGATTATAAATTGGTGTTGCTAAATTCTTACTGAGTTCTTACCACCCCAATCCAACGCCGGCATCTGTATATCATGATTAGTTTGGAGGGGCATTGCTTTTTATATTGGTCGGCGCAACATCGAAGGCCGAAGGGCCTGTTCTGTGCTGTAATGTTCTATGTTCTATGTAGCCCTCGAGAATCACCAGGCAAGTGTGTTCTTTTCCTGTGCGGAAACACTTCAGCAGTCACAGGCATTCGGCCTTTGATCTTTAAGTAAGCATTCTCCAAGGCAGCCATCATGACACACGACAATGCAGAGTCTTTGAACAGAGACTGATAGGCAAGCTCTGCACACATGAGGATGGTCTCAACCAGAATCTTGGGTTCATATCACATTATCTGTAACTCTCATGATCTGCCTGAGCTTGCGAAGTCTCACTGACTGTCCCAGCTGGAGACAATACACATCTCTTTAGCCTGTGCTTAACGCTCTCTCCACTCACATTGTCTGCATCTTTCAGATTTATTACATGTAAAGACTTGCATTCCAATTATTATTTTGTAAATTGAATTTGTGTCTTTATATGCCCTGTTTGTGAACAGAACTTCAACTTACCTGATGAAGGAATAGCACACTGAAAGCTAGTGGTTTTTTTGCTACCAAGTAAACATGTTGGACTTTAACCTGGTATTGTGAAACTTCTTACTGATTTTTAACTCAGAGAGTGAAGGAATGGTAAGATAGTTCTAGGTCAGGATGATGTATGGCTTGGAGAGAAACTCATAAGAGGTGATATTCCATGTATCTGTTGCCCTTGTCCCTCTGGTAGAGGTTGTGGATTTGGAGGGTGCTGTCAAAGGAGTCTTGGTGAGTTGCTGCAGTGCGTCTTATAGCTTGTACATACTGCTGCAATGTGTGAAAGTAGTGGAGGGAGTGAATGTTGAAGGTGGTGGAATGGACATCAATCAAATGGGCTGCATGAAAATTTCTTGAGTGTTGTTGGAGTTGCATTCATCCAGGGAAGTAGAAGGCATTCATTCACACTCTTGAGTTGTGCGTTGTATAAGAGGGACAGGGTCTAGGAAGTTAGGAATTGAGTTATCCACCACAGGATTCCTAGCCTCTGACCTGCTGTTTTAGCCACAGTATTTATAGGGCTAGTCCATTTCATTTTTTGCACTATGGTTATCCAGGATGTAAGTAGTGGGGTTTTCAGTGATAATAATGCCATTGAATGTCAAGGGAAGATGATTGGATTCCCTCTTTTTGGAAATGGTTTTTGCTTGCCACTGTGTCATGAATGTTACTTGCCATTTAACAGCCCAAGCTGTTAAACGTTTTCCAAGTCTTGATGCTTATGGGCATGAATGCTTCAGTATCTGAGGAGTTGGGAATGTTGCTGAACAATGCAGAATTATCAATAGACATCCCCGCTTCTGACCACGTAATGGAGGGAAGTACATTGATAAAGCAGCTGAAATACTTGGGCCTTGAATACTACTGTCAGGAACTCCTGCAGTGAAATCCTGGGACTGAGGCAATTGACCACCAATAACCACAATGATCTTTCTTTGTGCTCAGTATGACTCTAGCCAGTGGAGTTTTCCCTCTGATATCCATTGACTTCATTTGACCAATTGTTGCTCTTTGATGCCATTGTTGGTCAAATGCTGCCTTGGTGTTAAGGCCAATCAGTTCCACCTCACCTCTTGAGTTCAAATCTTTTGTCCATGTTTGGAATAAGGCTGCAATGGGGTCAGGAGCTGAGTAACTCTGACAGAACCCAAACTGAGTGTCAGTGAGCAGTGGCTGCTTGATTCACTGTTGACAACACTTTCGATCATTTTGCTGATAATTAAGAATAGACTAATGGGACAGGAATTAACTGGTTTGGATTTATCCTGCTATTTGTGTACAAAACAAATAGGAATTTATCTACATTGTTGGATGGATGACTGTATTGTAGCTGTATTAGGGCAGCTTGGCTAGGACATGACTAGTTCTGGAGAACAAGTCTTCAGTACTTGTATGTTCAACCTCATTTGTGTGACAAGCGATACAAGTGCAATAAGTACATGAGGCATATTTTTGTTGAATCAACTGCTTCAAGTGAAGTTTACCTCTTTGTTTGAAATATCCTTCACCTGTTAATTAATATTTGAATTGTGTTGATTTTTCTTGGTTCTTTTGTAATAAAAGTTTTAATCAATAAAATCTTATCCAGCAGTTTTCATTCTTGACACAGTTGGAGATTACTTTCTTTAAAAAAGTATTGATCTCAAAGGAGATCATGACAATCCTCATAAATCTTCTTTATACCCTCTCCAGTGTGAACACTTCCTATAATGTGGTGATCGCAGGTGCCAGCAGTTGTCCAAGCTAGATAATATATACTAATCAATGAATGGATTAAAACTATTGTCATTGGTAAAATCAGATATCTGGGAACATGCTACAAGATTTCTTCATGATGTTGAATGAACATTACCCAGATAAACTTTTCATTGTGATTTATAAAAGAAATAGATTTCTTCTTCAACCATATCCTGAGGGATTGAAATGTGAATTCAAAGTGTCTGTGATTTGCTACTTAATAGAGGTGTTGCAAAAAAAAACTACCATTGCCTCCAAAATAAAGCTTGACAGCTCTACAAGGTAAAAAAGTCCTTCTCTCATGTGTGACTATCCTCTGTTGTCACGATCTTTTACAAGCATTTGGACGTCTCCACTATAATTGGGTTTGCCACTTTCAGTGGGATACATTCGCAGACAAGGGAAAACTGTTGTTTATGTGACCTTGTTCTTTGCATGGGAAAATTCATCAGAAACTTTTGAAGACCAATTAATCTTAATTATCTAACAACAAACTTTTTAGTTCAGGCATAATACTAACACACCGCAGGTGGTGATTCACTATCGACATGATAAATTTCGCATGTTTGAAATGTGACTTTGAATCAATGGTTCCCAAAGCTCTCTGGTAGTTTCCTTGTGTCTTTAGATTCGTTGTTGACTAATTGATATTGTTGAGTAAGTTCTTGCTTAAGGCACCTGTCTAGTAAACAGGGCATTCTGCGTTTGACATTCAGCAGTACTTTGCTCCATTTGGCCAAAGCAAAGTTGGCAAGACATAACAGGCTACAAGATGAAGGCATGTAAAATTGCCAGGTCCAACACACCCTCCCCGATGAGTTCAATGCATTCTATGCCTGTTTGGAGCAAGAGGTCAGTGAGAGCATGTCCTCCATCCTGGAAGCCTCCAATTAACCTGTATCTGGGGTCACCATTGCAGATGTCAGAGCAGCTTTCTTGAAGGTCAACCCACGGAAAGCGACTGGCCCAGATGGGGTATCCAGACGAGCTCTCAGATAATGCATGGATCAGCTTGCGGGAGTTTTCACAGACAACTTCAATCTCTCTTTATATCAATCTGAGTTCCCCATCTGCTTCAAGAAGCTGACCATCATGCCGGTACCTAATAAAAACCAAGCAGTGTGCCTTACTTGACTATTGGCCTATGACTCTGGCATCCATCATTATGATGTGCTTAGAAAGGTTAGTCATGACACAAATCAATTCCAGCCTCCCAGGCTACTTGGATCCACTACAGTTGCTTCACATCTCAACAGATCCACAACAATGTCATTTTCCTAGTCCTGCACTCGTCCCTGGAACACCGAGATAACAAGGACACCTATGTCAGACTCCTATTTATTGACACAGCCTTCGACACTATTATTCCCACGAAACTCATCTCCAAACTCTGTGGCTCGAGCTTCGACACCTCTCTCTGTGACTGGATCCTGAACTTCCTAACTCCCAGATCACAATCAATAAGGACAGGCAACAACACCTCCTCCATGATCATCCTCAAAGCCAGTGCTCCACAAGGCTGTGCTCTCAGCTCCCTACTATAATCTTTTTACACCTATGAGTATGTGATCAAATTTCCCTCCAATTCAATTTTCAAATTTGCTGACGACACTACCATAATGGGTTGGATATCAAACAATGATGAGACAGAGAGTACAGGACTGAGATGGAGAATCTGGTGAACTGATGTGATGATAATAATCTCTCCCTCAATGTCAACAAAACAAGGGGGATTGTCATTGACTTCAGGAAGTGTAAAGGAGAAAATGTCCCTGTCTACATCAATGGGGGTGAAGTAGAAAGGTCGAGAGCCCAGATCACCAATAACCTGTCCTGGTCCCCCCATGCCAACACTATAGTTAAGAAAGCCCACCAATACCTCTACTTTCTCAGAAGACGAAGGAAATTTGGCATGTCATCTATGACTCTCACTAACTTTTACAGATGTACCATAGAAAGTATTCTTTCTGGTTGTATCACAGTTTGTTATAGCTCTTGCTCTGCCCAAGACTGCAAGGAATACAAAATGTTGTGAATTTAGCCCAATCAATCACGCAAACCAGCCTCTCACCCATTGATTCTGTCTACAATGCAGCCAGCATGATTAAAGACCCCATGCACCCTGAACGTTCTCTTTTCCATCTTATTCCTTCGGGAAAAAGATAGTAAAGTCTGAGGTCACGTACCAACCAACTCAAGAACTGCTTCTTCCCTGCTGCCGTCAGACTTTTGAATAGACTTACCTTGCATTAAGTTGATCTTCTCTACGCCCTAGCTATGACTGTAACATTACATTCTGCACTTTCTTATTTCCTTCTCTATGCTACCGTGGGCTGCACGATAGCGCAATGGTTAGCACTGCTGCTTCACAGCTCTAGAGACCTGGGTTCAATTCCCAGCTTGAGTCACTGTCTGTGTGGAGTTTACATGTTCTCCTTGTGTCTGTGTGGGTTTGCTCCAGTTTTCTCCCACAGTCCAAAGATATGCAGGTTAGGTTGATTGGCCATGCTAAAATTGCCTCTTAGTGTTCTGAGATGCATAGGTTAAAGGGATTAGTGGGTAAATGTGTAGGGATGTTGGGGTAGGGCCTGAGTTAGATTATTGATGGTGCAGACTCAATCGGCCAGATGGCTTCTTTCTGCACTGTAGGTTTTTATGAATGGTATATTTTGTTTGTATAGTGCGCAAGAAACAATATTTTTCAGTGTACACTAATATATCTGGCAATAATAAATCAAATCCCCGAACCTATAAGGGATACTGGTTAAAGCTCAGCTGGAATATTATGCACAGTTCTGGGCGCCACACTATGGGAAGCATGAAAATTTGGAGAGAGTGTAGGGAAGATTTACAAGATTGGTTTCAGGGAAGAGAAAATTCATTGCGAGAATTGATTGGATGTGCTGGGCATGTTCTCCCTTGAGAGAATATGATTAACAGGAGATTTCATCAAGATGCTCAAAATTATGAGGGTGCTGGATAGAATGGATAGGGAGAAACTGTTTCTATTCTTAAAAGGACCTCAAATGACAGTACACACTTAAAACGATTTGCAAAAGAAACAAATATAATGTGAGAAAAGAAACTTTCTCACATAATGAATACTTCAGGTCTGGAATGCGCAGCCTGGAAATATGGAGGAGTCAGATTGAATTGAGACATTCAAGAGGACATTAGCTGATAATCTGAATAGAAAATGTGCAGAGGTAGAGGGAAAAGGGAGGGGAATGGCACCAAATCATAATGGTCACTTGCAGAGCTAGTGCAGACATTATGGGTCAAATGGTCTCTATGCTGCAGAAATTCTAAAATTTTATGTTTCTGTGAAATAATTTAAAAGTACCGTCTATTTGCTATTTTTTTTCCTGTGGAAAATCTACACAAGAAGAGGCACCTGCCTTATATATCTATCTCCATGCACTCTCCGTAGAAATATAGTCCTTTTAGCAAACAACCTATTGTTTTCCCTAGCCTCCAAGGGGTTCCCGTATCCCCCTTTTGTTGAGTGGTGACTTCAAGTGACTGTTTCCAGGTGTCTTCCTCAGGTTTTGGAAAGTAATATAAATCCACGGTGAAGCAAAAATGGCTTGTTCTGTTGTTTTCCCCATTGCAACATGGAACACATTGGGGATGATTCTCCCTGAAACATTCTAAGTGCAGAATTCACACGGAAACTGGAGTTACGACCATCATTTTTTTTGTGTGTGTGATTTTTGGAATGAATCTCCCACACTTTGAACACTGCAGAGTGCCCTAGTGAAATTCAGACTGAAAATCAGTAGGTAAGGCTTATTCCTGCCAGCAGCTTAGCGCTGAGTGAGCCACTGTGCATGCATCAATTTGGCAGAGCAGAGTTCGGCGCACATGCGGTAGCTCTACACTACTGACCTCTCAGTTGTTGGCCAGTTTGATCGCTGGTCAGCTCCATGACCCCTGACCCACCCCACGCCCTGATCATTAGCTGTCCAACCTCCTATACCCCCCGATCATTGGCATCCCGGATTTTCCTCCTCCAAACCCCAACTCCAGCAGTCCTTCATCCACCCCTCCACTTGTAGCCTCAATCACCCACACCAACCTCCCTCAACTGCTGCCTTGTCCACCCACATTCTGCCCTCCCCCTCACAAGCAGTCCCGTACCCCTAATTTGGATGACCAGCCTCGATCACCCACTTCGGCAGTGGGATCTCCACAGCCCGCGATCAGTCTCTCTGTAGGCTCTGCCACAAATAACCCCCTCCTCTCAAGGTGCCCCTTGGGCAGTACCAGTTTGCCCCTTAGGCAATGCCAAGGACCCAGCATGGCAGTGCCCACTGGCACCCCCCCACTCCACCCCAACCTCCGGGGGGAGGGTCCTTTGCCTCTGCTCCCTCCAGCGGTGTCAGGCCACCTGCTCCCCATTCATGGGGAGCAGAAGTAAACCTTCCTGGAGTGAATCACTCCAGGTGGTTGGAGACAGTAGAGATGCTATTCTCCAGGGCCGCTAAATTCAAATTTTAACATGGAAATCAGTTCCATGCCAATTTCTGGTGCGGAGCTGATAACTCTAACAAGCATGGAACCGGAGATGCAGTGGGGAGCCTGCTCTACAGCCCTAGCTAATGTCTCCTGGACCATTGCACTGCTAGAACAGTCCAGTGGCCCAGGAGAACCACCTCCATTGTCCTTTTATCTCAGTAGAATTGTTAATTATCTACTCTTGATCTCAGCTCAATTCACCTAAGAATTAAAGAAACAATTCGCAGCACAACTGTTTGAAACACAATATCAGCAACACCTTTCTGGGAATTTGGGTGACTCAGAATCCACTCATTGCAAATGCTGAGACTGTCATTATCTTCAAGCATAAATACCTTTCACCGATTCTCAGTAAAATAATCTGAGCCTTTCTTTGATCTTTACCAATCAAACCATCCAGCCATATTGTCAGGCAGACTTCAGATCAGATCATCTGAACCCCAATTTACCCTAAATTTAAAGCTACAATCCTAACATATAATAATTATATAAACATCATAATTGTAACAACTGTCATTGGGCTGCTAGAGGTGGTGGACGTTGATAGCCCACATCTGCTTTATTTGCATATAATTTGTTTTCAGTTCCTATCTATTTTTCAATTGGTGACTGCAGCAGTATGATCTTCACCTATGGTCATAATAAGCTACTGATATGCTGCTGTGCATATTGCCTGTGGCGGTTGATAACACTATCTGTTTCATTATTTCTATGCCAGTTCATACACCACATGATTAATGAATGTCTCTTGACATTGCATTTGAAGCAGTGGATTAATAAAACAAATCATTCCTCGATGCAAACCTGCTTCATACTGTCTCGCAGATGGCAAAAGGTTTGCATGAGCAGGCTGCATTGTTAATCAGTCTTTAAGTTAAGTGAAATCATCCTGTTCATGACACTGGGGCAATTTTCATCTTACCGCTTGGGAGTAAAGCTGTTTTCTTGCAGTTTGGGTGGTCTTTAATGTAATCAACAGACTGGAAAACAGGATTATTTCTAAAATGGGTGCTTGATTCCACAATGGAGTGCTGGATTATCTTCATTTTATTCATACACTTCCCTGAGTTCATCTTTCTCAAAATTTAATTTCCTACATTGAGATGTTCCAATTGACATTTGTTGAAATTAATCCCTCAACATCAATACAAATATTACTAAATGATTGATCATGTGGCCATTTATCTTGTTGCTGTTTATGGGCTATTGCTGTGCACAAATGTTCTGCCAGGATTAATACCGTGACGGCACTTCAAAAATGTTTCATTGATAAATTTCTAAGCAGCCTACTTGTGTCAGTTAGAGATGAAAGGACTTAATCTATGAATTTAGTTAAATACTGAGTCTTTTCAAAAAATAATAAAAGCCTGCCTCTGTCAGTAAGAGTTGAAAATAATCTGTTCCAGAATTTGCAATCGCTGTTTGCTATTATTACCACAAGGGTTGCTACTATTATATCAGTATTAATGGTTGGCCACTTCCATAACTCATAGTTATCCTTGCATGGAGTAGGGGGCAGGAGAGTGGGGTTGCATTTGAGGAGTTTTATTGACAGATCAAAAAGGTTTTTGAAGGATTATCTATCTTTGATGTTAAATTATGAATTCATCTGTTTTGATAAGGGATTAAGTGCTTGAAGTTTTTCATGTTCTTTATATGGTTTTTCATGAATGGGAGGGTTTTCATTATAGTAAAGGAAGTAATAGACATTGAGACATTTATTTTATGATATCTCAACATGGCTGAAGAGATCCATACCCATGGTGCATACCATGCAAATCTTTCATGGTATGAAAGATTTGAGGAAGTTTGGTGATTGGGGAACGAGTTGACATGTTGGCATAGGGAAGGTGAAGGTGGATGATGAAGCTCATGGTTGAGGGCTAGAGGATATGATATTTAGCAAACAATAGTGAGGATGTCCCAGAGATTGAGGTAAGCCTTTTAAACAGCCTGCCTCAAATTTTGGCAACCTCTGTAACTGCCTCTGATCTCTGTCCCATGCTGGTGGGCCTGATTCCATCCTGCTGCTTTGCCCTGAACAGAAAATTGATTCTGACAGGACACTTAATTCCATCGTGGCCGTGTGGTTGCTGGAAATTCCCCTTACTCACGCTATGAAAATCTGGTCCTAATAGTCTGTAAACTAACTGTAAATGCAAATTTTTGCCACTGTCTCCAAATGTGAACACCTTGCACTTTCTTTCCAGTAAAGCAATCTATGCCTCCCTTTAATCTTTTGCAGCCGCATTGTTCAAGCCTTTTACCAGGCAAACTTTAAACAGGTCACATGACCTTTTAATTTTACCCTAGATTGGAGACTCAATCCCAGACATAACAATCTTATCAGCAACATACGTGCAACAATGTATAGAGAGGATATGTTAGGCTCGTTTCTTTCTTCACAGCTTTCCAATTG
Source organism: Sphyrna mokarran (assembly GCA_024679065.1). NCBI lineage: Eukaryota > Metazoa > Chordata > Chondrichthyes > Carcharhiniformes > Carcharhinidae > Sphyrna > Sphyrna mokarran. The sequence goes on along the minus strand of JAGIQG010000010.1, from coordinate 40,148,001 downwards.
TGTAGAGGTATGCAGCCTGAAACATTGACAGATCTTCTGGGTTTCAACAACGAATTTTCTATTGCTTTCTTCATTCATTTTTGGACCCACTTTCAGCCTTATAAGGTAAATGACATCATCAGGCAAAACCACAAAAGAAAACAATCAGCAAATCAGCCCCTTGACATGGACCAGCAATAATGAGCTGCTTAATTAAGTTTTTTGCTCTTTTCTTTCTCTTCGACTTGGTTAGCACTGCTGCCTCACCCCACCAGGGACCAGGATTCGATTCCCAGCTTGGGTCGCTGTTTGTGTGGAGTCTATACACTCCCCCCACATCTGGGTAGGTTTCCTCCGGGTGCTCCAGTTTCCTCCCATGGTCAGAAAGATGTGCTGGTTAGGTGCATTTGCCATGCTAAGTTCTCCCTCAGTGTATCTAAACATGGTAACTAGGGGATTTTCACAGTAATCTCATTGCAGTGTTAGTGTAAGCTGACTTGTGATACTAATAGGTAAATTTAAAAAAATCCAGGTTTCCAGTGTTTTCAATATTTTGCCTTTATAAAGAGCAGACCCAGTGTTGTATTCACAGTACTGACATGCAGGAAAAAGGATCCTGGATTCCCAGAATATCTACAGCTCATCTGAATGAATCGACAGTCATAGTTTCAACTTTCACAGCTTCAATACCATTGAACATCACAGCTAAATCAAGGCCTTCACTTTGCAAGTCCTCCCACCAATCAGGAAGACAATAGTAAGCTCAGCACAGCAGAAAGCAGTGCAATTATTCCACAACCCCACCATCTTCAATCCCATTCATTTCACCAAGGTGATTTGCGAGATCAAGATAGGTAATTGTCTAATCAATTTTTCTTTGACTATATAGGAAAAATTCAAAAAGTGGATGATGTGACGTATATCATTAAAGACATGAAAAGCATAAAACCATCATCCTTTCTTGTACTTTTCTTGTCATCCCGTCCATCAGCATTTCAGTGAAAGGCTTTACAATGCTACTTTAGATTGAAAAATCCAATTTCTCAGTTTGCCACTATATTCAAAGGCTTTATTATTAGGAAGAATTCCAAAAGCTTTCACGTAATGAAAAGGCAGTCTAAGATTCAAACAGTGGGGGAAGAAAGAAAGGGAGAGAGAGAGCACTCATAAATCCTGTCTTAAGCAGGGAATTGTGTTATACCATTAGGGCAATTCTAACAGAATGGAACAGAATGATTGAAGATCTTAAATAAAAACAGAAAATGCTGAAATACTCAGTAGGTCTGGTGAGTGAGGGAAACAAAGTTAATGTTTCAGACTATGACCTTTCGTCAGAACTAGGATAATGTTTCAAAAAGATGTTCTGAGTCTCTAGCGACACTTAAGTATTGAAAATTTGAAAAACCACCCTCTACATCAACATGGTACCATCATTATTTATTCTATTTCTATGACAAGTGCTAACTGAACAACTGTTCCTTGCAGCCTGGGGAAAGAAAAAGTACCTTTTTAACATTTAGATCTGCGGCTGTGTGTACTTCTATGAGTAAAGTCTGAACCCACAATCTACGTACCCTATGACTCTGATGGATTTGGTGACCTGGTTTTTTAAGACCTGGGTATTTCGAATATCCTGTATTCCCTGCTATCTTGCTGAAGACTTTTCTATTAACTGGTAATTTTCTGACAGTCACAACCTGCTCCGTTGGACATTGTTCATTAGAGTAGGATCAGAGTCTGAAGGAATGTTAGGACCATTTTGTGGTCATGAACAGCAGAGGCCTTCCAGTTATTTTTGTTGGACCAATTTACCCAGACCCTGGACTTCTCAAACAACTAGAGAGGACCTAATTTGATGATATAGCTATTTGGTCAGAAGGGCCTCTGGCACACTTTAGAAGTTCATCATTTTAGAGAATTTTTAGACATATTTTTTGAGCAATCACAGGAATGATGAAGAGGCCTGGGAAAGTTACAATATTATCCCTCGCCCCAATACTGCTCACCTCCATTCCCAGATATCATTGGTGGCTGTACCTTCAGCTGTCTATTCCCTCACCTCTGGAAGTCCCTTCCATGGTAAATTGGAAGTAGCTGTGGAAGTGAACAGCAACTGTGTGTTCTCTCTAACTGGAGTTCGGCCAACAGGAGTTTCCAGGACCTCAGGATGGAGTAGCAGCTCAGTGTGATAACACAGTCTGACCTTTATAACAGGGTAAAAAATGTCCTTGCACTTTTCAGGGCATTGCTATATGAACAGGATCAGGTCATTTAGCTCCCTCAAGCCTGTTTTTTTTTTCATTTAATTAGATCATGTCTGATTTATACTTTTGCTCCATTTTAAATCCTTTGATTCATATCCCTTGATATCTGTACATAATAAAAATTACTTATCCTAGAATGGAAAGTCATAAAGTTGTGAATGGGTAATGCATGAAAATTTTCCGTGAGCAAATTCAAATGGAAATCAAGTCCACCACTTGTGGCTGAAAATCCCTTTTCCTCCTGTTTTCTGAGCTTGCATTCTGCCTAGAAAATCCCCATTCAGCTCTTTGCATAGTTCAGAGTGACAACTCATGGTTACAGCTGCGATTTTCCTGATATTACACTCTCACTGCAAAGAGTAACAGACTGAGATTTTATGAGGTGCATCAATTGCAGGATCCGCTAATCAAATGACAGAAATGAGAAAGTTCTGACACAGAAAATCTGCCAATTTTAAATGCTAGTTTTTTGCAGCTGAGGAATGAAGTTAAGCATTTTGCCTCTCAGGCTTAGAACACCAACAAATTTTCAGCTCCCCACACAAGCCCCCATCCCCCACCACCACCACTTTTTCAGTCCCATGCCCTTTACCCACAAAGGCTCTCAATAGATGGTGTGGCATCCCCTATGGGCATTCTCTGATATGCCATCCTCAGGAGGGCAAACATGGATTAATGGAAATTTAACCAATCTTTATTACAGAAGTATCACAGATGTCTGTGTACTATCAATACCATAGCCTACTTCCCAACATTGAAATAAGGGATCGTTCCCTTATCCATTAAATCACAACACATCAACCACTTTCACCCTTCATTATATCCCTCCACCACTAAGTAATCTTGCTTTCACATTGTAAAGATGCCATGTTTTCTCTTCAGCTGCTGAAATTTTCATCTATGCCTTTGTTACCACCAGATGCCATTGTTCCAAAGCACCCCATGCTGTATTCCCACCTTTCAAAAACTTCAGCTCATCCAAATCTCTGCTGTCTATATTCCAATCTAACGGGCCAGGTATTTTCCAATCCCCCTGTGATGGGACCTGTTAAGAATTGCAGTGGCCTAGACAAATTTTCATTGATTTTTGGAAGGCCCAGACAATTCCAGCAGCAGTTGGGATCAGAAAGTTATACTCGTGGTTACATCCCTTCAACCTATATTCCTTTACAGATATTGAATTTTGGTCTCACAATGCCAGGAACTTTTAAGTTCTAATCTATGTGTTCAATCCCATACATGGCTTTGCCCTATCTGTGTAATCTACTTCACAAATACAATCACCTGAGTTCTCTGCATTCCTTTAATTCTAGCCTCTAGCACATCTCCAATCTCCATCACTTCATCATTGGTACCTTCAGCTACCTAGTTCCTAATCTCTGGAAGTCCCTTCCTCAACTATCCATCTTTCTCTTTCTTCTCCTTATAATCTATTTCTTGGACCAAGCTTCTGGTCACCTTTACTAATATTTCTGCAAATGTTTCAGTGTCAACTTTGTCAGGTATATTCCCTGTGAAGTTAAATGAGTGTGCATTTCAGCACACATAATTTACTAATCAAAGTATCCTTCCCTACAGAGAAGGAGTGTGGGTGGTTGTGAAGATTATGTCTGTGTGATGTTTCTGAGAGGTATCAAGGCAACGATGCATATGCTCAGATATTAATCTCACACTGTCCAGATGCCATTGAACTTGCTTTATTTTATAACAATAGTTGAGTGGGTATGCACCTGCTCCAATGTTCTTCTCAAAATGGGAGGATGGGGGTCTAAAGGTTGGTTTCCTCCCACGTAGGTATTGTGCACCAATTCATCCTGGAAAGAGACTGTGGCTCTATTTCAGACAACATTTAAGAGTCAACCACATTGCTGTGGATCTGGAGTCACATACAGATCAGGTAGGGATGGCAGATTTCTTTCCCTGATGGGGATTTTTACGACAATTGATAATGGTCTCAAGATCATCATTAGACTTTCAATTCTAGGTTTGTTATTGAATTCAAATTTCACCATCTGTAGGATCTGAACTTGGGTCTCCAGATCTTGCCATGGGTCTCTATTTGCTGTTCTATTGAAAATAACACCACCACTTCCCTGCTACCTCACTCACATTTTTCAAGGCTTCATTCTGAACTTTCTTTTTGTTCACATTCCTGATTGCATGCTTTCTCTTTCCATTTCTTGCTTAAACTCTTTTTCACAAATACCTTTTTTGGTATTAAACTTCAGTGAACTTACGCTCAGATTTGTGTTCCCAATTTTCTTTATCTTCACTTAGTTCTTTTAGCAATTGATTGACCGCAGCCTGTAATCACTGAGTTTTTGTGCTATATTCCACAATTATTTGCTATGTGATCTTTTCACCTCATCATTTTCAAACTGTCTCTTCTAGCTTGCCATATCTTGATTGTACCTTGATTATAAGGTTCCGCTTCAAGTGTCAAGCTATCTCCATTTAGGATCATTTGATTCAAACCCTCAGTAATAAGTAACTTCTCTGTTTTATACTGAAAATGCTATTTCATCTATGATTGTTCTTTTTTGAGTTTGAATGAGTCTTTTTAATAGAGGTGGCCCATCCAGGAATATCAATTATAAAGCGTTTTATTTTAGGAAGAGTCACTCAACCTTCTAGTACATTTTGCGCTGTGAATTAAAGGTTACTAATTGATGATTCACTCAAAAAGCTGTTAAGTTTAATGGGATTAGTTTATTTTTACCCAAGAATACAGACTAAAAACAAAACAGATTTAAAATGATTTCAAATTGAACAGATTGAGAAAGAAGAAAAAGGTTTTAAAAAAAGCAATTACTTTATTATTCTAATCTGAGCAAATGAATGCCTCATGTGTGGCATCAGAATGCTCATATCTGTTACATATTTCCAGCAAGTCAGTGCTTCAGCAATGTCTAGCTCAAGTATGTTATTGACAGATAATCATCCAAAATGGTCAACTTGTATTGATTGTAGAGTGCCTTTTTCTGATGATCGGCTGAGCTCCCTCCTTGCATTCGCCTTCTGACAGTTCCCTCAACTGAAGTAAAGGTGTGCAGTGTGTTCAATCTATTAACCCCTTTTCAAGGAGTGGGCCTGTGCTGATAGATCAAACTATCCTACAAAATGTACATTGCTTGCCTACATTATCTCTGCTGCTTTTTTTTTCCTGTTTTTAATTTCAGGGCTTAATGAGTTCAGCAAGTTTATTTCAGAAAGACTGAAATTTGCATGGAAGATTTTTACAAGGTATGGTGGGTAACATGGATCCAGCTTTTTGCTGTGAAATTGTTTAAAATGATTAGTGATGGTGAATAATTCATTGGTGGGCAGGTGATGCCTGGTGGCACCATTGTTGATTAATTTATCTTTCATGGTTTGTGGATATCATTGGAAAGGCCAGTAGTCTGTTGCCCATCCTTAATTCTCTTTGAACTGAATGACTTAACCATTTTGGAGGATCGTTAAGGGTCAAGTACACTGCAGTGAGCCTGGAGTCACATACAGATCAGACATGGTAAAGATGGCAGATTTCCTTCCTGAAAGGGCATTATGAACATCATGTTCACCATTACTGAAAGTAGTTTTCAATTCCAAGCACTCTTAATTGAATTTACATTCCACTAACTGCTATGGAGGAATTTGAACCTGTGCCCCCCGAAGATTATCCTGGATAAGTTAGTTCAGTGACACTACCACTACACCTACATCAACATTACATGATAGTGCCCAGATTATTTTGACATGATAGTTAGTTTCAAGGAGATGTAGTCTTATATTTGTGAGAAGACACTGTTCCATCTATTAACCCTCCATGAAATAATGTAGTGAAGCATTAACACATTGCCTACATAAAATTTCTATACTGGAGGAATAAAATCTGAAGTTTGAAAGGCAAAATGTTGGTCAAAACTGGTTGCAAAAAAAATGGCTATTTCAGTTCTCTTGACAAAGAAGTCAATTGTCAAACAATGTTTATGACTTTGTTTAGGAATTATTGCTTTCAACGATTACCCTTTAATCTAGCAGTCAAGACACCTTTCAACAACATACAGACAATATCACTCGTGAAGTATCAGGATGTATTTGTACAGCAGATGACATCACTGCTAGTGAAAAATAGAAGGAACAAAATCACAGTCTACATCGATTGATGAAGCAGCATATAGGGAGGAATTCGTTTTCAACAGTCACAAATGTGAAGTCAATGCACAACAAATCAACTTTTTGGCTTTTTTATCCAAGTTCTGGTATTCATCCAGACCCAATTAAATTGGAGGACGTACATACAATGCCAACTCCACAGGATAAGGAGGATCTCCAACTCTGTTTTGGACCTATTCAACTTTCTTTCTCCACATATTCCCAACAGAAGTTGTCACCTCTTCAGGAATTTTTCAGGAAAGGAGTATATTTTTTATGGCATAAAGATTATCAACATATGTTCACTAAGCTCAAAAATTTGCTAACTGAGAAAACATCCTCACTACAATTCTATGATCCAAGATAAGAAACTACGTTGGAAGCAAATGCTTTTCAAAAAGAGCTAGAAACTGTATACTTCAAAAAGCAAAGCTAATTGCAATTTATTTCAAAAGCTTAACAGTAGCTCATCAAACTCCTCCCACATAGAGCAGGAGACAATAGCTCTCATTGTGGATCTTGCAATTCCATTTCTATCACTTGGGAAGAAATTTGAGATGGAGACTGGCCACAAACTGCTCAAGATAATGTATGGAAACTATTAACCACTACCTAGTTTCTTGGTTTATGTTGTATATCACGGTTGCAGCCTGGTGCCTCAACTATGTAATTGACTGGTTACATTAGTTTTCAAAGTTTATTTATTAATGTCACAAACAGGCTTACAATAACACTGCATAAAGTTACTGTGAAAATCCCCCAGTCACCACAATCTGGCACCTGCTCGGATACACAGAGATTTTAGCATTGCCAATGAACCTAACCAGCCCATCTTTAGGAATGAGAGAATAAATTGAAGCACCCAGAGGAAACCCATGCAAACACAAGGAGAACATGCAGATTCCACACAGACAGTGACCCAAGCTGGGAATTGAACCTGCATCCCTGGCACTGTAAGACAGTAGTGCTAACCACTGTGTCATCATGTTTACTACCTTTAACAGATTTAATTGGTTACCTCAAACAGATTTGCAAACCCTAACAAAATCATATATGTTTCACTAGATGTTTGAGTACATTTGATTTACAGCAAAGTCAAAGATATCCTAAAAATAGCCTTGATGAGTGTTGGGCACCACAGAAATCAGCAACTATAATAGTGCCATCTTAGGAACTGACTCTACAAGAGCCCTAGAAGTGTATCGATAATGGATGGCCAGGTTTAGTTCAAGATGTTCACGAGTTACTGACACCATTTTGGACTGAGATAAACTCAGAACATCCCAAGGTGTTATCTTTAAGCAAAAACAGGTTCTCCTCCCAGAATCACTGAGACCGGGTATTTTGCACTGTTGCCCCAAGCAGACATGGTATAAACAATACTGAAATTCCTGCATGAGAAACAGTGTATTGTCCAGGGATTAGTGGTGACATTGAGGTATCTGGCACATTAAGAAGATAAACCCAATCAACATGACCACTGTACAAAATTCCTGCACATCTATGTGCTATGAATGTCACAGATAGTTTCATGTTCATGATGATGATCTCTTAGTCATCACAGACCATTTTTCTAAATTTCCAATAACATGTCAGCTATAGGACATATCCAGCACATCTGTTACTTACACTTGAAAGCTATTTTTAGTTTGTTTGGAGCACGACAGCAGATCATTTCAGACAGTCAACATCAATATATGGGCAAGCCATTCCAGAACAAATGTGGAATTTTGTTCCACAAATATACAAATAATGTGGAACCACATTATATCATCACCACCTTTTGATACAGGTCATTGTGAGAACAATCATCAGACTAGATCTATAGTGACAAGATAGGGCATATCAGCAAATAAGTCACGCTTCATCAATTCTTGTGCATTTGTAATTCTTCTAAACAAATTGCTCCATTTTTAAAGTTACGAAACCAATGCTCAGAATGGACCTGGCAAACCCAAATCCATTGCTACTTTGTACCAAAAAGCAAATTCAAATTTCAGTTGAATCCAATTCATGGTTTCCACAAGGGAGACAATAAGATCCAAGCTGATAAGACATTGCATCCCATCTAGGGCTGGATCTGATGCATGATCTTAGTCACAAGGCTGAGATTTGTCATGTTTATTGTATTGTTAATAGTTCGTTTTTGTTTACTAAAAGGGAATCATTTTAATTTAAAAAATAGTGGGATGTTGTAGTACACATTTAAGTCGTGTGGCTGTGATCTTTATACATCACCAATTAGAAAATAATACAACACAATGATAGGAAGTCTGTTGTCATCCAAGTAAGATATGTTATCAAGAGCTCTCTTGAAGTATGAGGAGCATTTGAGGACTGTGGGTCTGTACCCGGTGAAGTTTAGAAAGATGATGGGGGAATCTCATTGCATACAGAATACAAAAAGGCCCAGATAGAATGGACATGGGAAAGATGTTTCCATTAGTAGCAGAGGCTACAATCTGAGGTCACAGCCTCAGAGTAAAGGAATGACTCTTTTGAACCAAAATGGGGAGGAGTTTCTTCAGCCAGAAGGTGGTGAGTCCATGGAATTCATTGCCACAGAAGGCTGTGGAGGCCAGTCATTGGATGTATTTAAGACAGAGATAAAAATGTTCTTGAGGGGTAAGGGAATTAAATGGTATGGGGAAAAGGCAGAGCTTGGGATTGAGAAACTGATCAGCCATGATTGAATGATAGAGCAGGCTTGATAGGCCGAATGGCTAATTCTGCTGCTATATCTTATAGCCTTATGGTTCTCCAAGATCGTATATGTGCTATTTAATGTTGATTAATAAAAAGAACAGCATTTGAGTTTACCAATCCCATTGAAATGGTTGGTACTTTTGTGCTGAGAGCAAGGAAAAGAACACAAATGCACACGGGCGCGGGCACACACACACAAAAAACACACATACATGCAACACACGCGCACACACACACACACACACACACACACACACACACACACACACACACACACACACACACACATCAAACTATAATTTAAATTACAGGGTATGAGATAACAGAGGATCTTGACAGAGATAGCTACAGTTCCTCACTATGGAATTGGTACCAATCACCATTCTGAAATTATCCGCACCTTCTTCAGTCATACTGTACAATCACAGTGTCACTGTGAGCTCTGAAACCTGCCTGCCTGCTTGACAATGACTGAATCAAACTTGCAGGGAGCATTGAATTAGTTTACATTAGGCAGCATCAAATTTCACATCCCAGACTAACGGTTGGGTGTGCCTGCCCTTCAAGGGGATCAATCAGAAAACTCTGTGAATAAACACGACCTAAGAGTATTGCTAAAATATGCAGTGAAGTTATTAGAGAGTGAACTGAAAGAGCCAAGAGCTGATCCTCCATCTGTTGCTGAAGACAGAAGGCTGAACAGTTTTTTTAAAGGCTGTGCAAGAGTTTCCAGACTGTTCTGCTGTTCACACCAAATCTACATTGGTTTTACATCAATGGGAATGAAAGTGTGCAGACATTGGAAATGTGTGCCCTCTAGAAGTCACACTGAGCTCCATTTTTTAAAGGAGCAAATGTGCAACTCATTTGGACATAATTTTCTGCCTGTATTTCATAAATGACAGCTGCAGGCTTGTTGAAAACGAATGTGATTTAAAAAAATCTCTCTCATGGAGTGTGCCAGTAGGATGTGCACAGTGACAAAACAAACCTTTCAGTGGGTGGCACAGTGGTTAGCACTGCTGCTCAGGGACTCGGGTTCAATTCCAGCCTTGGGCGACCATGTGGAGTTTGCACATTCTTCCGGTGTCTGCATCTGTCTCCTCCGGGTGCTCCGGTTTCCTCCCACAGTCCAAAGATGAGTGCGTTAGCTTCATTGGCCACACTAAAGTGCTGCTTAGTGTCAGGGGGATTAGCAGGGTAAATCTGTGTGGTAATATGTAGGGTCTGGGTGGGATTGTGATCGTGCAGGCTCAATGAGTTGAATAGCTTCATTCTGCACTGTAGGATTCTATGATTTTATGATTAAGAGAAAAAAAACAATCCAAGGCAAAGACACAAAAGATCTTGAGATCAACACCAGTAAGTTCTGCATTCATCGATCCGACCAAAGCATTTGATTCAGTAAATTGAGGTTGTGTAGCTGGCATTCCAAAGATTTGGCTGTCCAAGAAGCCTTATCACAAACCTGCAAATATTTTATAACTATATAACTGCAACTGCCTCGAGTGAGAGATCTGAAAGAAACAACTTTAAAACTGGTATGGGATAAAGCTATGCTGAGTGATAGCTCCCAACTATTTATAATCTATCTGACAATGGCTGTTCATTTCATCAAAGATTAACAATCCGCTGGCATGTGTATTAAATAATGCTGAGATGTAAACTCTTTAACCTCAGTCATCTCCATTTCAAAACTAAACTCAGTGCCATAGGCATATATGAACTACAGTTTGTAGATGAAAGCAGTGTCGTTGCTCACTCAACACTAGATTTGTAAGTCACTCCCTATCTCTTCAATTCTGCATACAATTCTGCATGTTCTTGAATGTTGTCAAAACAAAATTCATATCGATCCTCAACTGGCCAGCCAAATATTGCAACTCCCATACATTTTGAAGGAGATGCTCTGGAAAATATTGAGTGTTTGTCTTACCTTGGTAACCATTTCTCTCAAAATGCCACCACTGACAAGAAGATCCAACATCAGATCAGTTGCACCAGCTCTACCTTCTACAAACTATGGCAGTGAGTGTTTGACAACAAAGACCTCTCAAATCAACAGAAGTCTTATTGTAAAGAGCAGCCGTCATCCCCACATTTCAGTACTACAGAAACATCTGAACATCTCAATAGTATAGAGAGATCTGAACTGTGCAGTTGCAACACATAAGAGAGCATAAGAGAGAAACTTATCAACAATGTCTCCATTGTATTCTCCAGATTCAATAGCAATACAAATGGTAGTGTCTTTCTCAAAGCCAATTCCACATATATCTAGGTAAAACTTCTCCAAAACCAATTTGATGGATTGGACACTTCTGTCCAAATGACTGAAAAGACTCTTCCTGGCTATGTCTTGTTTTCTCAATCTCAAATAGCAGCATGCCAAGGGAGGACAGAGAAAACACTAAAAGTTAGATTCTCCTTGAAGCACGGCAGCATTAAAAATAATGACTGGAAAGAGTATGCTGCCAATTGTTCAAAATGGCAACAACTCATCTCTCAAACTGCATCAAATTTTGATTCACACTTTCTTAATGATGAGGCAGAGAGCAGCAGACAAGGAAAGAAAAGGGAACAAATCCTCCATCCTAGATCCCACTACATCTTGAGACTATGCTCAGAGACCCATGGATTAGGGGTTGGCTTGTTCAATCACATGAATACCCAGGACAGAAACTTGCAGCCCTCAGTAGTCCCTCAAATTGAGGGATAGCAAACAATAATTTTCAAGCTCAAACTTGGTAGCATTTTGACATTGAAATAGAGGGGAATAAGTAGACCCAGATCCTTGCACCATTCTCTATGCAAGCCATTAGTGACAACACTGTCTTTTCAAAAGGGCAGCAGTAATATAATTCACTTCAAGAACATTCTATGCTAATTTATTTAAATTCTGCATGCTCTGTTCAATCAAAACTAGTTTTAAATTAATGTAACACTTAATCTATTTCTGAAGTTACACAATTTTTTCCTCGCTTTGCAGGTTTATGACATCAATATGTTCCCCTAGGCCGTAGGTTCCGGATGTTGGTTCGCACTAACTCCAAGAATGGAAGGATGGGACATGAAACTTAGGAGGAGAATTTTAATCTAGGTGAGCATTTGGCTGAAGGCAGGGCAAAATCTCAGAAGAATGTAAGTACATGTAAAGTACACAAGAACACAAAAAAATAGACACAAGAGTAGGGCACTAGGCCCTTCAAGTCTACCTCGTCATTCAATATGATGATGGTTGATCTATGCCAGCTTCAGGACTTTTTCTGTGCATTTCCTCAATCCATCAAATATGTATCCACCTCCATTTTAAATACTTCTAATGATCCAGCCTTCACTATCCTTTAGGGTAGAGAATTCCAGAGATTCACCACCCTCTGCAAGTTTAAATGACTGACCCTCTATCTTTTGGCCTTGTCCCCTTGTTCACTGTACATCGAAAAAAACGTTGGAAAGCTGGTTCCAACCCACAACTTACACACTTAACTGCAATGCACTGGGCTGTGGACAATAGCCTCCTCAGAAAAGTATGTTGTTGATTTTGAAGTTTATCTTTGATGGATCTTTGGCTTCCTGGAACTCACCAGTGAAAGCAAATTGAAAAGGACGTAACAATTGAGGGGCCAAAGCCATGCAACACCCTTAAACAGGGAGACTCACTTCTCTGTAAGGACCAGGCCCCAAAGTAAGTATCAATAATACAAAATAACTTTGAACACAATTTGCACTTTATGTGGAATACCTTTATTAAACTACTGAGTAATATAATACTTCCAATACCAGTTGCTCAGTAAGACCTACATGCTGGAGCTCGTTCCGTGAGGTCAGATCTCAGAACAAATTAATCTGTACGTCCTTCTGTGACTGAACAAGCCATGATTCCCTGGTTGCAGCAGCAATGTCCTTTTGGGTTGTGGCTTTATACCCCTTTCTAAGCCTAATCTCTGGACATGTCTAGGTTATTTTTCCCATTGCTAGGAAATAGCAACACATTCTGGGAGGCATCACTGAAAAGTGGTGCAATCTTTGACCTTCTGGATTCCAAATTTTCTCATCTATTTCCTTTGCCTTCCAATTTTAAACCCCTTCAAATTGAACGCCTGGAATGCTTCTTTATGTATTAGAATTGAAATTACATTATGCAGGTTATCATGATGCTTTCTGCCTTTAATTGGTTGATTTATAATAATGGAGGAAGCTATTGACTAGATATACATGGCTTTCTCAACAGGGAGATGTACCACAACCAGAAACGTTGCTCTCTCTAACTTACTGTTGATGTGGGTCCATGCACAGACTATTATATTGGTAAATTCCCACTATATTGGCAGCAATCATGATGCTTTTACTCAGCACTAGTCAGCTGCTCCCACCACCAATGTTCTCCCATGTTGAATCAGCAAATGGAAATGAAATGATAAATCAATGACTGTGTTAAAATGCAGCTGGCAGACATGGTGCACTTAGTCCCTAGTTTCCTATGAACCAGTGAACCCTCCCCACTCCGCCCATCAGTCCTGAATTTCAAATCCGATCCTTTGTCTCAAATATTATCAGTAAACATACTCAAGATGGTAGTATTATGGTAGCGATGTTACCTCTGAGGATAATGTGAATTGCCCTTCAGTTTTTAAAGCCTTTAGCTTTAATTTTTGTAATGAGTTTTGGCAATTGGATCTTGCTGTTACACGAAGTTTTAATTGGAGATATAAAGCAGTATAAATGACTCATCTATGTATTAATAGTACTGGCTTCTTCAGAAATCAGTGCTCATATTTTTTTTTTAATTAGGGCTTTAATTAGTAACCCTCTTAAGCAGTAATTTTGGATTTCAATGATATTTCTGATTTGAGTTTTAAAATATTAGGGCAATACAAATTGACATAAAGGTGATTGCTACCATTATTGAAAGCCCATGCCCTCAGGAAGAAGAAAGCAAGTAGAGTAGTCACTGTGTAGTGATAAGATTTCCGTAGGTTACAAACGACCCTTACATATATGAATATGCCATCAGAGCAATTATCTGAAAAGCTGCTAAATTGAGGCAACGTATACCTGTTAGGGATATGATTTAAGATGACCAAATAGGCATTATAAAAGCACTAATTATAGGATAGAGTCAGTAGATTTTCTCTAATTATGACTAACACTATAGCTGCTACTATTCCTAAAAACTTATCTCCAAACTCCCTGACCTGGGGCTTGGCTCCTTCCTCTGTGACTAGATCCTGAACTTCCTAACTCACGGATTGCAATCATAAGGATGGACAACATCTCCTCTGTAATCATCCTCAACACCAGTACCTCAAGCCTTTACGATACTTCTTATTCACCTATGACTGTGTGGCCAAATTTCCCTCCAACTCAATTTTTAAGTTTGCTGATGACACCACCGTAGTGGGCCAGATTTCAAACAATGACGAGACAGAGTACAGGAAAGAGATAGAGAATCTGGTGAACTGGTGAGATGACAATAATCTCTCCCTCAATATTAACAAAATGAAGGAGATACTCATCCATTTCAGGAAATGTAGTGGAGGACATTTTCCTATTTATATCTATGGGGTTGAAGTAGAAATGGTCAAGAGCTTCTAGTTTTTAGGTTTCCAGATCATGAACATCTGCCCTGGCCCCTCCATGCTGATGCTATAGTTAAGAAAGCCCACCAATGCCTCTACTTTCTCAGAAGACTGAGGAAATATGACATATCTGCTATGATTCTCACCAACTTTTATAGATGTACCACAGAATACATTCCTTCTAGTTGTATCACAGCTAGGTATGGCTTTTGCTCTCTCCAAGGCAACAAAAAATTACAAAAGGTCATGAATGAAGCCCAGTCCATCACTGAAATGAGCCTCCCACCCGTTGACACTTCTACACTTCCCACTGCCTCAGAAAAGCAGCCAGCATAATTTAGGACCCCATGCATCCTGGACATGTTCTCTTCCATCTTCTTTTGTCAGGAAAAAAATATAAAAGTCTGAGGAAACGTACCAATTGACTTAAGAAAGCTTCTTCCCTGCTGCCATCAAACTTTTGAATGGATCTACCTTGCATTAAGTTGATCTACATCCTATTACTGTAACACTACATTCTGCAGCCTCTCCTTTCCTTCTCTATATATGCTATGTTTTGTCTGTATAGTGTGCAAGAAACAATACTTTACACTGTATACTGATAAATGTGACAATAACATATCAAATCAAATTAAATTCTATAGGGATCATAATGGTGGCGGGACCTATTGATTGGACATATGGTTTCGTGAATGCGATGGACAGATTTTACAACTTTCTCCCTCCCGAAATCATAAAATCCCATCTATGTCAATGAACCTTCTCATTGCCCATTTCTTGCCCGCTCCGATTCTTGTGTCGGGCAAGTTGGTAAAATTCCGGCGCACAGATAATGTTTCAACAGATAATGTATCAGAACAACAAAAGTTCCCCTCTTGAAGCCTCCCTGTTGGTGTGTGAGTGTGTGGGGTAGGTGGGATTTTCCAGTTGTGCTCATCCCAAGATCAGAAAATCCCAACTGAGGTCAACCTTTGCATGGTCCAGCTCCTGGCCTCTGATTCCTGTGGCGGGTGGGATGGGAAAATTCTGTCTGTGGGCTCAGACACAGACCATCCTGTTGGTAAATTCCCACTCTCCTGGCAGCAATCATGACAATAGTCAGCTTTCCCACCATCAACAAACTACCATTTTGAACCAGTGAAAGGCAATTCAACAACAGGGACTATCCTCTCTACTTATGGCTCATGGCTCCCCACTGCAACTCGACCAGATATGGGCAGCACTTCCACAATGAAAGCCATGCTGTAACCAAAGGTGACATGCAGCATTCTCTCTGCCAGCTGAGCCCTCCCATTCATGACAGACCATGGGGTGAATTTTCAAGGACACACAAAATCAGGGGAATGGGTGGGGAGCGGGTGATGGTGGGCTGGGGGAGGTGAACAAAATTACGAACAAGAATGACAGATTAATTTCCCATTAACAATCCTGGTGCTGCCAATAATTACTTGGATGGGAGGATAGCAGTACAGAAACCCTCTCTGTCAGGGTGGGGGGGTAGGGGGGGTGAGGTCTGCCACCTGGAGGAGGGAGGTGGGGAGGAAGGGAGTTCTACCTCCCATGGAGGAGTCTGCTGGGCTGGGGGGATCGTCATTGGTGGGTGGAGGGGGCTGGAGATGGGGGTGCTCCTGGGTGGTGGGGGTAGGGAAAATGCTGGGAGTTGGGGCTAGCCTGGTATTGCTTGTGTGGGCCGCAATCGGGCTGTGGAATTGGGTGGGGGGGGGTGCAAGGGGAGGGGAGTAGGGTCAGCACTGCAATGGTCCCAGGCTGACTAACAATCAAACTGCCCACCAAACTAGAGGCTGACAGATGGGGGTCACTGCGCACGAGCTGATGCAATAGGAAGTCTGATAACGCCAGGTTTAAGTCCAACCGATTTATTTGATAGTAAACTCACAAGCTTTCAGGGTTTGTCCCTTTATCAGGTGAATGGAGAGTTCTGGCCTCAGACTCTCCATTCACCCGATGAAGGGACAAACCCCGAAAGCTTGTGAGTTTACTATCAAATAAATTTGTTGCACTTAAACCTGGTGTTGTCAGACTTCTTACTGTGTTTATCCTAGTCCAACGCTGGCATCTCCATATCATGAGCTGATGCCCAGAGCTGTCAGACTCTGGCAGGAATAGGCCCGCTTCCTGGGTTTTTAATAATATTCACAACTGTGATCTCTGTATTGCACAGAGTGGGGAGATTCGAGTATGAACTCCCGCTGAAAAAACAATTGTGATTTATAGCAATTTTCCCGCAAATTCAGCACTTTTTGGGTGAATTGTCCTCAAAGTCACAAATATTGATGATTTTGTTGCTGAGGACCTGATACTTTGCAGCACTGGTTGTCATGCTTTTCTAACGTCTATCAAAGTCACTGTGTCCTTGAACATCTTCACTCCTGACTCATTCCTAAAGATTAGTTGCAGCCTTTTGTGGCATCTCAATGATAATGTCCTGGAGGTCCAGGTTTAAATCTGGCCATGGCAGATGATGGAATTTGAATTCAATAAAAAAAATCTGGAACTAAAAATTTACTGTTGACCATGAAGGTATTGTCAATTGTCGGAAAAACCCATCTGGTTCACTAATGCCATTTAGAGAAGGAAATCTGCCATCCTTAACTAGTAATGACATACATGTGACTCCAGATTCACAGGTTAACTCTGAACTGCCCTCTGAACAAGGGCAATTCGGGATGGGCAATAAGTGCTGGCCAGCCAGCGACACCCAAGTCTCATGAATGAATCAAAGAAAAATCTCATAGATGGCAGCAAGGTAACATCTTGCAAGTTACCTGACACCCTCTTTGTGAGGGTTGTTCAAGACATTCAATTCCAGACAGAGATGGCCTTTCCAACACAGGGGTGAGTAGATTTCACATCCACCTTTGGATTATCCCAGCTACAGAACATCATTGACTACACCCATGTGGCCATCAAGGCAGCATGTGACCAATCTTCCAGATCTGTAAACAGATCGGACTTTCGCTCCTTCTGTATTCAACTCATCAGGAACTACAAAAGAACTTCCCCCATGTGTGTGCTGGTTTTCCTGGCATGTCTTCATTCTCTGCCAATCTAAGCTGCTCTGCATCTTTACTTCAAACCCCAGAATGCATGAATGGAACCTGGGAAACAAGAAAAAGTCCTTGAAGGCATGACTTAAGGGGTGGCACGGTGGCACAGTTTGATTCCCGGCTCGGGTCACTGTCTGTGCAGAGTCTGTGTTTTCTCCCTGTGTCTGTGTGAGTTTCCTCTGGGTTCCTCCAGTTTCCTCCCACATTCTGAAAGACGTGCTGTACGGTACATTGGCCATACTAAATTCTCTCTCAGGATATCTGAACAGGCCTGGATTGTGGAGACTAGGGATTTTAACAGTAACTTCATTGTAATGTTAATGTAAGCATATTTGTGACACTAACAAGTAAACTTTAATTTTCTCACCCTTCTAATGGAGCTTTAGATAGGGACATTGCTGGAGAGAGGAGATAACAGAGTTCCTCCTCACTAGAATAATCATTAAGCACACCACCATTCCTCAAGGTGCATTTCCATTGCCCGGATCAGTCAGGTGACTCTCTCCAATACCTTCCTGCATGGGTCTTGGTCATTGTAGTGCTCTGTATTCTCCATAACATGGCCCTCCAGAGGCCTTGAGGACAGTGAGGGACTTGGAGAGGACAATTCATCAAAGAACAACAGATGTTTGAGATAAGAGAGGAGGAGGGAGATTGTATTGGATCTTTTTCAGCAAAGAAACAGGCATTCAGCACAACCAATTTACGCTGTTTGCTCCATTGCCATTCAAGCCCCCCCTCCTCCCTCACTACCATCTTTCTTAACCTAAATCTACTATCTGAACAATAAATTCCCTTCTTCTTCATATTCTTGTCTATCTTTCCCTTAAATGCATTGATTATACCCACTTCAACCACTCTCAGTGGTTGCCAGTGCCTCATTCTTGCCACTCTTTGGGTAAACATGTTACTATAAGATTTCTTAGTGAATTGACTTTTGGTTCCATGATGTTGGTAATAATCACAATTGAAGCTTGGAAAGCTCAGAGCTCTGGGGATGATTCTCCAGCCTGCCAAGCTGCTCTGGCAGTGCAGCAGTCTGGGAGGTTCAAGTGGAGGCTGTTTAGTCGCCTCCTCACTGGGCACCAAAGCCTCCCCATGTCTCCGGATTTCCAGCACCATCAGCTCCATGCCAGAAATCAGCATGGAGCTAGACAAAAGGTCATCTGGATTCAAAACATCACCTCTTTTCCCTGCTTACAGATGCTGCCAGACCTGCTGAGATTTTCCAGCATTTTCTCTATTGTTTAGCAAATCAATCCTATTTTCAGTGTAACATCACTAGCAGATCCAGAACAGAGGTCTTGACCTCCTGGGGGCGCTCCAGGACCCCCCTTCACTCCAACAGGGTTCCACTACTTGCTGTCCGTTAGTGGAGTGAAACACTCTGCCATGGTGGGGGCTAGATCAGGAGATTGGGACTGCATGGGGGGGGGGCAGCATCCGACGGACAGCGATCAGAATAGCGGCAGAGTGGGCTACTGTGCATGCACTGATCTCCACTTTGGCAGATCAATGTATGTGCAGTGGCCCTCTCAGCACTATATTGCCGGCCTCCTCAGTGGGAATAGGCCCTGTTCCTTGATTTATAATGAGATTCACGCTCGTGCACTCTGCAGTACACAGAGTGTGGGAGATTCATTTTGAAAGTTCCACTGAAAAAATCAGTGGGATTTACCCCACTTCTAACACAAATTCAGCACATAACATTTTTTGGGAGAATCCCACCCCCTATCTTTAACTTGCAATACTGCCTTGTACAATAGAAGGATTCGTTTAAACTGACGCTGTTACACATTGCATGAAGTGCAGCTGTAAAATGTGCCCCACTGTTCTGCACACATGTAGTTCCTAGCTCTTCACAGATGTTTACAGATTATATCATAGTGTTGAATATCATTCTTTAGAAAATATATCCGTATCTGTCCCAGTCATTAAACTTTTGGAAATAAACGGTTTCCCATTTTTAGAATCTTTTATAGTGTGTACTTTTTAAAATATTCTTCACAACATTGCTTTGG
Organism: Sphyrna mokarran; assembly: GCA_024679065.1. NCBI lineage: Eukaryota > Metazoa > Chordata > Chondrichthyes > Carcharhiniformes > Carcharhinidae > Sphyrna > Sphyrna mokarran. The sequence continues at coordinate 40,128,247 of JAGIQG010000010.1, read as the reverse complement.
TGATTAGATGTTGTTTCCATCTTACAGATTTGGCATTCATTGCTGTTAGTGATGAGTTGTCACACCGCATGGGTGATGTTATTCATGTCCCTGGTGTTCACTATTGTTAATGTATTATTTTTTGGTAATGTTATTAATATTTTCTGCCTGGATATTTCCAGTGTTGTTGTCGGCAGGTCAAATACGAGCTCTGGTTCTCCTCACCGATTTCTGGTTTAGGTCTCATGACTTTAGCAACATCTTTGGTGATTGATTCTTATAAAAGTATTGACGCTTGTCTTTTTAACAACTCAGTAGGAATTTAACATATTTGTTCAAGTGCTAATATTCTCCTTCCTGTGTTTCAATGAATTGTTGACTCACTTCCTCCTGGTCACTTGTGGGCTGTATTTTGCTTGACAGCGTAGATATTTTCTTTCATTCAGCAACTTTGCAGGTGAGTTCACACCAGCAGTGATTTCATGTTGGAGATCTGGACTCAGGTGACAATAAGACAAAATTTGGGTCTCTCTTTGTTTCTTAACATTTTGTACGGTTTCCTTTGTCTGGCTGTGTCTTTTGATAAAGCAATATCCTCATTGATATTTTGGTGATGAGATGATAATATTGACCTCATGGTGTTCAGTGAGCTCTTTAATTTCCCTGGATGTGAACTGGCTGCCATTATTGCATATTAATCTTTCAGGAATCCCTTGCTCAGCAAACATAACTTGTACTGCTGAGATGTTTGTTGTGGCTTACAAGTTTTTTTTATCTTCCAGATAAAAGAAAACCTTTGAGTAGTAATCTGTGACAATGAAACTATTCTTGATTATGTGAGAATAAATTGGCTCCTATAGTATGCCACAGTGTGACTGCTACTTCAGGAACTCTGATATATATTGAAGATATTGATATTTTCAGGCATAGACCTAATTTTCATTGTTTTTTTATATGCCTATTCTGTACACAGCAAATCTGGCTCCGAACTTATATTTCATTCCCCCCCCCATATAGTCTTCGTATATCTTCTGGAGAAGTTCTTCCTGCATTGTTTTAGGTATGATTGCTCTGGATCCAGATAACAGAACACTATCTTACATCTGCTAAACCAATCCTGCCGTATCACCGGCTGTGTTTGCTTTATCTTATCAGACCGCCCCTGGATCACTTGATGAAAGAACATCTGTGACTCCTTATCTGTGTTGGTTCCTTCTCTAATTTGCCTCAGTTTTGGTGGTGTTACATTCACTAGTTGATGAATCTTTATACCTTGAACTTCTATTCTGTGCTTTTCCACTGACGTATACCAAGATAGGATATCTACCAGTGTCATTTCTACTCCTGACTTGTATTTCAGAATGAAATGGTAACTTTAAAGCCTCAACAGTAAGCTCTGCAGTCTTCCTGATGCTCTACATAGATTGTTCTCCTAGATCAGCTCTTGTGGATAACGATCACAATCGATCATCAACTTTCTCGCTCAGAGGTGTGTATGAAGTTGTGTGTATGACATTTGTATACAATTGGCAAGTTAGCATATTTACTCTCAGCTGAGGTTTGAGCTTTGAATGAGAATGATATTGGCTTTCTCTCTTTTACTAATGCTGCTACTGGTCCTTTTATAAAAGTATCTAGTTGCAAACTGGCAGTATTCTTCCTGTAGTATGACAACTTTACTTTTTTGAGTTTGTTGAAACTTCTGTCACCGTGACTCTGAAGACTGGTGCCTACGTCTTCTTTCATCTGCTCCTGCCAGTTTGTTGTATTCTCTAATACATGCGGTATGAAGGAGCTTATGTATTGGATAAAGTCAAGGAAACTTCTTAATTTTTCTCTTATTTCTTGAAATTTCCATGGCAGACATGGTCATGATTCTTCCAGAGCTATTATCAGCAGTGAAGATTCCACATCTAATTCACATTCCGCTAGACATTTCTGACACTGAACTTGCTGGAAACTTTAATCCTTGTTGGAGTATAATTCCATAAAATGGAATGGTGTAGTGATCTCTCTTAAGGGCTTGATTATAATCTTTGGTATCTAGGCAAATTCTTAGCCATCTATTTAGTTTTTTTTCCACCAATCTGTAAGCTAAATGACTCTGATGATCACTTTCTTCTCTTCTATGGAATCTATGGAATCCCTACACTGCAGATGGAAGCCACTTGTACCATAGTGTCTGCACCAACACTTGGACTGAACACCTTACCTATACCCGTAACTCCACATATTTACTCTACTAATCCCCCTAACCTACACATATTGGGATGCTATTACTCTGTGTTCTGGTTTCAATCTTCATCTTCAGATATTGTTATGCATTTTTTTTCTCCTCTTCTGATCTGAATGGCTACGCAAATTTCTTCTGTCTAGGAATGGTTGCAATACATAAAAGCAAAACACTGTAGTTTCAGGAATCTGAAACAAAAACAGAAAGTTCTGGAAAATTTCAGCAGGTCTGGCAGCACCTGTGGAGAGAGAATAGGATTAATATTTTAAGTCTGAATGACCCTTCATCATGCAACAGAATAGTTTCTTTGTCTGTTGTTTTCTTCAATTCATGGTCTTCTTCTAGGGTATGGTCATTTTGGTTTCTTTTCCTGTCCATTCACCTTGTTGCACTGGCTTTGGTGCCTAACTTTTCCCAGTGATTGACCTTTCCACAAATTCTGCAGATGGTTCCATTTCCATCCGCTTGTGAAGCCATGTGGTCATCTGCACATTTTGTTTGTTGCTACTGCACTACATCAACCTTGCTGCCTTTCTCTTCACTGAACCAAAGGGTTGAACCATTTGGGCAGTCAGTGTCTAAATAGTGGTTTTGTGTGCTCTGGCAGTGCCTACAGCCTGCGATATTGTGAGTTCACCCTTCCCAATTAGTGCTTTCTGTACTTCAGACTCAACAGAACCCCAAATTAGTTATTCCATCAGCCTTTCATCCCTTGCCTGAAAAAATTTAAGTTTCAAGCTACATGTTTCAATTTTGTTACAAGTTCATACCAGTGGATCTGATTATTTAATTTTGTTTAAAGATGTGTTGATTTTTTCAGAAGGTTTCTTTGAGTCTTTGCTGTCCTCTTCAGTAAATTCCCAACTGTTAAATAAATTTATTTCTTTATTTCACATTCGCAGAAAGATATAGCTGGCTCTCTGTTCACTGATAGTGTTTAGGGCACTTTATTGTAACAGTCTGCACATTTGTTTAAACTTTCCAAAATGCCTTAACAACACCATCAACTTCCCATTTCACTGTGCGCTGTATATTTATTCCTCTGCTGATGAACGTTTCCTTTTTCTTTCATGCACTAATGTTTCCAAATCAGCACTAACTTATTTTCAAATAATTTAGGCTTATTCAATGTGTTTTTGTTGCCTTATAGTTCCCAAATGTTGGTAAAAATCACAGTTTAAACTTGGAAAGATCAGAAGTCTTATAAGTTTTTAAGCTTGCCTTTCTGCCTTGTACAATGGAGGGAACAGTTTGCATTGGTCCTGTTACAAATTGCATCAATTTCTGATGCGGCTATGAAATGTGTCCCCAAGACACTTACACGTAATTAGTTCTTAGCTCCTTATAGATATTAACAGACAATACAATATATAACACCAATATTTATACTCTTCCTCACAAGAGGAAATATTCTCTCTTTATGCACACTATCAAAACCTTTCACAATTTTAAAAACCTCTATTAGGTCACCTGTCAGCCTTTCTTACTCAAGAGAAAGGAAAGCTGTCTATCAATCCTTTTCTGATATGTATATCTATTCGTTTCTCATATTTTCTCTTCTTCTCCAACACTTCTGTATCTTTTATAAGGTGAGACACTAGAACTACATGTAACACAGCTTTGAAACACGTTTCGCATAAATTTCCTACTTTTCAAACCCTTCAGAAATAAGGACCTAATCTTTATGGAACACCATTTCTCACTTGTGCCAATTTGAAGAGACTCCTTTCATTCCCACTCTTTGGCTGTGATTCTCCCATTGCGGCCCACATCTTTTCTGTTGGGTTGCGGTGAGAGACACGTGTCTATGGTCTTGAGCAGGGATTTGCACATCTCCCAGATGTGGCGAACAATCGCTGGTCAGACCACACTGAAAATCAGCGGGAAGGCAGGTAAGTAATTTAGATCTTTTCTGCATGTATTTTAAAATGTATACATGTTCATTTTTGGAACCTTTCAGGTCCCGATTGAATTTCCCACCCAGCCAGGAGCCCTTCATTCCAGCAGCATTCAGACTAGTTTCCAACATTTGGGAAATTAGCAGGAGACCCCACCAGAATTAAAGGGCGGGGGGGAGCACAATCAGGGCCCCCCAGGCAGATCCATCAGTGGGAGGGTGGTGCTCCCTGGGCATGGTTACCCTGGCAGTGCCAGTCTGTGCCCCTGATACTGCCCAAGGGGCAAAGTGCCTGTGCCCAAGGTACAATGGGCAGTGCCAAGAGGGCAGGGCCCATTATCGGCAGGACTCAGGTGTGATTGGTGGGGATGGGGGGGTTCCTGCTGCCACTCTGCATTGGGATTGATCTCAAATGGAGGAAGGGCAGCGATTGCGACGGGCTGGGGGGTTGGTCTGCTAGGAGGTGCCAGCCTCCAGGTGGGTTGGTCTGACCCTGGGGGAGAGTCATCAGCAGTGGGGGGAGGGGGGATCTGCTGAGGTGAGTGGGAGGGTGGGTGGAGAGATTGCCATTATTGGGTGGTGGGCTTCCAGGCTGAGAAGGGAGACAGGGCTGTCCCGAGAGTTGTCGTAGGAGCCATGATCAGGCTGTCGGGTAGGGAGGAGGCAGGGGGGTCTGGAAGGGCAGCACTGCAGGGCTCCAGGACGGTCAGCATTTGAGCTGGCCAGAAAACAGAGGAGGGGGAAGTGACAGTTTGGTGCCACTGTGCATGCACAGAACTCCAGAACTGTGAAACTCTGGTGCAAATAGGCCTACCCTCCTGGGTTTTTAATGATATTCATGACTGAGACTTCTTCAATGCACAGAGTGCGGAGGTTCAGGTGAGAAGCTGAACTGTCAGAGTAATCAGGATTTAGAACAGTTTTCCCACCAATTCAGCTCTTTTGAGAGAATGGCTACCGCCCCCAACCCCCCACTCCGATCCTTTTGTTTCCTGTCCAGCTAACAATCCATTCTGTCGCTTATCCTTTAACTCCAGCTATCATCTCACCAAAGCCTGTATTATTCTTTTTTAATCTTATACATTCTTCCCTTTGTAATTAAACTTGACAAATTATTTGCTTTCTTAATTCCTTCCTGCATGTTAATTTTCTATGATTTGTGTATTCATAATCCCAGATCCCTCTGAATATCAATATATCTTAACTTGTCTCCCTTTGAAAAGATCCCAGTTCTCTATTTTTCTCATAAAAATGGATAAATTCACATTTGCCCACATTATATTCCATCTGTCATGTTCTTACTCACTCATTTAACCTGGCTAAATCATTTTACATCCGCTTTGCATTCCACTCAGTGCTTGTTTTTCCACTTGATATATCAACAGCAAACTTGGATATATGACGCTAGGGCTTAAGTCATTAATAAAGATTATAAATAGCTGACAGCCAAGCATTGGTCCATGATAATAAAACGACAATACTGTGGATGCTGAAAATTGGAAGTAAAAATAGAGAATGCTGGAAAAACTTGGCAGGTCTGACAGCCCCTGTGGAGAGAGAAACAATGCTAAAGCCTGATACAACTCTTTATCCGATATTCAGCCAAACCTGCTGAGTTTTTCAGCATTTTCTGTTTTCATTATCACTGATCCATGATTTTCCTCATTAGTTACAGCTTGTTAACCTGTAATTGACTTGTTTATTCCCAATGTGTTTTCTGGTTTTGGCGGCACAGTAGCACAGTGGTTAGCACTGCTGCTTCACAGCTCCAGGGTCCTGGGTTCAATTCCCAGCTTGGGTCACTGTCTGTGTGGAGTTTGCACATTCTCCTTGTGTCTGCATGGGTTTCCTCCAGGTGCTCTGGTTTCCTCCCAAAGTCCAAAGACGTGCGGATTAGGTTGATTGACCACGCTAAAATTGCCCCTTCGTGTACTAGGATGCTTAGGGTTATAGGGATTATTGGGTAAAACATGTCGGGATATTGGGGTAGGACATGCGTGGGATTGTAGTCAGTGCAGACTCAATGGATTGAAGGGCCTTTTCTGCACTGTAGGATTCTATGATTCTAGTTGCTAATTAAATCTCGATCTATGTCAACAAATAGGGCAGAGTTTTTCTGTCCCATCTGTCATTGGAATCATAACTGATGGTTCAGGACCATGCAAAGATCCATTGACCCCAAGGTTTCCCAGTTTTGGGATAAGTGTGGCCAGAAAATCCCATCCATTGTCTTCATTCAATGAGCCCTAATGTTATGTCATAACTTTCAGTGTGACACCTCACCAAGAATTTTCAAAATAAAAATAAATAAACTACATGCATGACTTATACTTTCAAAGAATGCCAACAGGTTTGTCAAACATGATTTCTCTTGAATAAATCCATCTTAACTATGTCCTGTCATGTTTTGATATTCCAAGTGCTCTATTCCCACATCCCTAATAGTGGATTCTAGCATTTCCTTATCATCAATGTCAGGTTAACTGGCCATATCCAGTTTCATCACCCTCTCCTTTCTTCATCAGCAGAGTTAAATTTGCTGCATTCAGTCCTTGGATAAACATCCAGGGGCAAGGGAATTCTGGAAAATCTAAACTATTATTTCTGTAATCATCACTTTTACAATGCTAGGATGAAGGCTGTCAGTCCTGGAGGATTAACAAAGAACAAAACAGCACGGGAAACAGGTCCTTCGGCCCATCGAGCACGCGCCGCCAGCCCGATGTTCCCACCTCTACCCGCAATCCCTGTCCATGTTTATAGATCTATGGATTAAAAAACAAGTTTGAGACAATGTTGCCTTTTAATCTCATAGAGAACTCCAGCACTATTTCTTAACCAGGACTGATTTCTGTAAGTTTCTCTTTCTCACTAAATTATTGATTCCCCACTACCTGAAATCTTGGCATATAAACTGACTTGGCAAAGAAGACAACTCCATTTCCCAAAAAATCATAATCAGTATATAAGTTGACCCACTTTTTAGCCATGTCACGCAATATTCAAGTGAATAGTCAGTTTCAATTTTTCACACAATAAATACATATTCTACTTGCCTTATAACTGGACAGTAGGGATCAGTAAGAGGCCTCACAATGCCAAGTTAAAGTCCAACAAATTTATTTGGTAGTACAAGCTTTCGGACTATCACTCCTTCTTCAGGTGAGTGAAAAGTTGTGTTCACAATTGGGGCATATATAAACACAAACTTATTCACAAAGACAGAGGATCAAGCAGGTGATATGGGCTGTGTTGCAAAAATGTATGGGTGTTTAAGACATGATCATTTGTATTGGATGCTAATGACATTTCAGAATGGCAGCTATTCACACCCTATGCTGCAGGCTCACTTTAATGCTCAACTTGTTCATTGACAACCATTGTCCCATTGTTGGAAAGGCTTTTGTGCCTTCAAAGGTTGACAAATGCATTGATCCTATGGTATTTTTGAATGCTTTTTTTGTTTTCTATAAGGAAGAGCAAGAAAGAAATTGATGTTATTTCCTTATTTCTCATTATATTTTCTCCCATCTCTGTTTCCAATGAGCCCATGTTTCTTTTCATTAATTTCTTTCATCTACATACCTAACAGAATGTTTACTATCTTTTTATACTTCTTGCTGGTTTGCTCTTTGATTCTACTTTCCATTTCCTTATCAATTTTTTAGTTCTCTTTTGCTGACTTCAAAAATCCTCCCAATGCTCTTACTCTTTTCGGCAACAATATATGCTTCTTCTTTGAATCTAATGCTATCTTTAACTTCCCTTGTTTGCCATGGTTGGACCTCATTTCCTGTGGGTTTTATTTATTCTTTAGTTATCTGTTATGAGTAAGTTCTTCAAATATTTTCCATTGCTTATTTACCATTATATCTTTTAATCTAGTTTCCCAATCTACCTTAGCCAATTCATCTCTCAGACCGACATAGTTTATTTTGTTCAGATGAACCAGCAGGAATAAATCCTGAAACAGAACCAAATGCTTATTGCTTTTTCTCCCCACAGATAAGAAGTGAATCAGAGTGGAAAGCAAGAATCGCAATCGGCCACAAAGAATCAGGAATAGTAAGAAAGCAGAGAAAGAGTCAATGAAAGATTGAGATGGGGAGATAAAGAGAGTGATGTTCTGTGCAATCAGATGAGTTGCTTTGATTTTCGCTTCACCAAGGCTACCGCTGGCAAGTGTAATTTTCCCACCCTGATGTACAACCACTAGACCACCGGGGAGATGAGATAGACATAAACTCATTACTTCAGCAAGGAGATCTGATGGATGCTCAGCTATCAGGCTGCCAACAAGATTGAATGAAGAGACACATAGCCACTAGAAAAGTAGAAAAAGAATTAAACTCAGCCTTCATTCCCTTCCAGCTACTGACAGGTGAAGCAAGATGAGGAGATGTATTGACTGGTTTGACCAAGTTACCTTTCTACTTACTATACAGCTTCAAACATAACTACGTACAGAAAATATATGATTCGGTGGAACAGATAGGCATGACAAAAATCATTCTGGGAGATGAGATGAGTTTCATAAAGGAACAAACCGTTGATCACAGAATAGTTATGATTACTCTCATTGGGATCAATTTGAATTATTAAAAATGAACTTAGGTCCTGATTTTAACCCCCTTCTGGGAGTTAAAACTGGTAGGAGTTGAGCAGGCTAGGAATAAGAGTAGCAGCTTAGTGCACTAGATCCTTCTGCCTTCCTCCTCTAGCCCATTGTTAACTTGTTTTTGTGAGGCAAACACAACATTTGCAGGAAGGCTGCTGCAGAATCCATGGTAACTGAGGCCTGAGTTCAGTGATCACTTTCCCATCAGATCAACCTAAGTTTCACTCATGCTCATGTCCAGGGCTTGCCCCTTACCATTTACCTGTCAACTAAAGATGATTCCCAAGCTCTATCCAGGGTGGGATTTAATGCCGTCCCACATGGCAAATTTATTGCCAGGGTGAGGGGTCATTTAATCATGTGAGAGGTTGGTGGGGGCCTTATTACCTTCCTACTGCCATCAGCAGACAATGTCCCCATCGAGCTGATTAAATCCAACCCCCTATCTTTACTTCTACTTCTGCATACCAGGCGGCACAGTGGTTAGCACCTCTGCCTCACAATGCCAGGAACCTAGGTTCAATTCCCAACTTGGGTCACTGTCTGTGTAGTTTGCACAGTCTTGCTGTGTCCTCCAGGTGCTCCAGATTCTTCTCACAGTGCAAAGAAGTACTGGTTAAGTGGATGGTGACACTAAATTCCCCTTAGTGTCAGGGGGACTAGCTGGGTAAATGAATGGGATCACAGGGATAGAGCTGGATGGGACTGTGATCAGTGCAGCCTCGATGGGCCAAATGGCCTCTTTCTGCACTGTAGGATTCTAGTTTGTGGAGTTGGTCTGTTTTAGGCAAGAGTGAAGAAAATAAATGGAAATAAAGGCCCAAGTGTTAGTATCAGCTGGACTTTAACCTCTCAGTTCATCCAATTGTGAACCCAGTACAGAATCTGTTCACACCATAAGACCATAAGAAATAGGTTAGGAATAGGTCACTTGAATCCTTGATCCTGCTTCACCATTCAATAGAATCATGGTTGATCTGACATTCCTCACATCCACTTTCCTGCCCTTTCCCCATAACCTTTGATTCCCTTACTGATCAAAAATCTGCCTTAGTCTTAAATATACACAAGGAGTAGCCACCCCCACAGCTCTCTGTGGCAACTCTCTGAGAGAAGAAATTCCTTCTCATCCCAGTCTTAAATTAGAACCCCATTCTTCTGAGACTGGACCCTCTAATCCTAGACTCTCCCATGAGGAGCAACATCCTCTCAGCATTTACCATATCAAGCCATTTAACAATCCTGTATGTTTCAATGAGGTCACCTCTCATTCTTCTAAGTTTCAATGGGTGGAGTCCCAATCTGTTTAACCTTTCGTCAAGACAATCCCATCATACCAGGAGTCAGACTTGTGAACCTTCTCTGAACTGCCTCCAATGAAATAATATTTCGTCTTAAATAAGAGGATCAAAACTGCTCGCAGTACTCCAGTACCTTGTACATTTACAGCAAGACATCCCTACTCTTGTACTCCAACTTCCTTTAGACTTCCTAATTACCTGCTGCAGCTGTAGACTAGTTTTTTGTGTTTCATGTACAAGTATCCCCAAGCCCCTTCATGTTGCAGCTTTCTAAAGTTTTTCTCCATTTAAATAATACCTTTTGGTCTCCCTTCCAGAAGGAACAACTTCATATTGTCCCATATTAAACTTCATTTGCCAACTTTTTGCCCACTTATTTAACCTATCAATACCTCTTTGTGAAGTGTTTGTATCACTTTCACAACTTGCCTTTCCACCTACATTTGGTTATCTACAATATTTGCTTCCTTACTCCAAGTGATGAATTAATATATATTGTAAATGGTTGTGGTCCCAGCACTGATCCATGTGGAACCCCACTGGTTATACTTAAAAAAGAATCCCTTTTTCCCATTTGCTGTTTCCTGTCCATTAGTCAATTCTTTATCAGTGCCATTTTGCTATATCCAATACTATGGGCTCTTATCTTATGTGAGATACCTTTTCAAACATCGTCTGAAAGTCCAAATACAACACATTTACTAGTTTCCCTCTATCCATTTGGGCTCAGACTTCCTTGAAAAATTCTAATAAATTAATCAGACAAAGTTTCCATTTCATGAAGCCATGCTGGCTCTGTTTGATTAGATTATGATTTTCCAAATGTGCTGCTATTATTTCCTTAATAATTGATTCTGACATACAGAAAATGTTAGGCTAATCAGCCTATAATTACCTACTTTTTGCCTGCCTGCATTTTTGAATTTGGATGTCACACTGACACTTTTCCGATCCTCTGGTACTTCCCCAGAATCCAGGGATTTTTGGAAAATTACAACCAATGAGTCCATTATATCTGCAGCTAGAATCTGTTCCCTTCTGCACCCTCTCCCTCTCTGTATTAAAATCAGGATCATTGTGTAATTTAAAAGAAAAAGGGCTTTCACAAATTCCTTCATAAACTAGGACTCCCTGGTGAATTTTTAACAATGCATTGCAGCATCAATGGGGAAATTCAGATCCAACCACTACACTATTTAGTTACTAAGAAAATAGCAGCTTTTCATGTTCCAGTGTATAAGGAAGGGAGGATGCCAGTATAGCTACAAAAGCCTCTCATGGAATGTACTTCAGCAGAAAAACATAATTTGAAATTGTAAGTAATTTTGCCATAACCATGTCAAAAATTACACAAAAAAGTCCATGACCACGCCTTTGCTGATGAAGAATTGTCACAGTAACTCTATTGCAGTGTTAATGTAAATCCACTTGTGATTAATAAACTTTAACTTAGAGAATTGCAAAAATGCAGCTTGATTTTTCCAAAGCATGACAGAAAGTGGTAATAAATGATAGCAAACTAAATTTGTGAGAAATATTTTAAAAAGATTAGAAGGTGATTGTCCCAAAAGAATTCCAAGTATCGAATTTGCATAAAACCTGGAGCAAATTCCGCTTTTTCTCAGCATGATTTTCAAAATGAATTTTCCAAACTCTATGCACTACCATAAATCTGGTAAAAAAAATCAGTGCCAGGGGTTCTGTTCCTGCTGGAGACCCCAGCAGCATAGCACTGAGGGACCACTGCACATGCACTGATCTGTCAGCACTGAGATCGGTGCATGCGCAGTGACCCCACACTGCTGGCCTCCTGATTATTGTCCAGTTCAATGCCAGCTATGTTATCTCTGCATCACTGTCCCTCTGACTCCCGCCATGGCCTAATTGCTGGCCCCCCCAGATATGTCCAGGTCAGCCCCACCCCAACCCCTGGCCCACCTCAATCTCCAACCCCCCCCCCCCCCCAAAGTCCCAGTCATGCCCCCGTGCAATCTCAACTCCCTCCGCGCCACACCGTCCCCATAGCCCGAACTCCCCAGCGGGTCTACACTACCTCCCACACCGATGCCCAGCCCCGAACACCGGTCTCCCTCCCTCTGTCACTTAGCCCAAATGCAGAATGATCGCAGGACCCCCCTCACCCCTGCTGATCTCCACTGAAGCGCCATCCACTTAGGTCCCACGCCCTTGGCACTGCACAGTACCTGGTGGGCAGAGCCAAGGTGTCGCAGGGGCATTGCCACTTTACTCCTTGGGCAGTGCCAAGGTGGCAATGCACAAAGGGCATCCCCTCCCAGACCCCAACCCTTTGGGGGCTTTGATGGCCCCCATCACTCTAGTGAAATCGGGCCACCAGCAAGTGGAGAGTTATTGTCAACCCTACTGGAGTCAAATACACCTGGCAGTGATGGGGGGATCCAAGTGGGCCCGGAGATTTCAGCCCACTAATATTTAAATTGTATTTAAATGTTTGTTTAAATAATTTATGCAGCTCAGTGTCAATTTCTGACACGGAGTTGATGGCACCGGAAATCTAGCTGCCGGAGACTCGCCGATACCATGGTGTTCAGTGGGAAGCCTGTTAAGCAGCCTCTGCTCGAGGCCCCCGGCCCACTGCACTGTTTTTGCAGAATCGCCCCCTCTATTTTTAAATGACCTTGCACCTCCTTGAACTCAATTTTCCATCCGAACCTGTCTCAGCAAAACTGATCCAAAGACCGATGTCAGGATTTTCCAGCCTCACCACCAGTGGGCATTATTGTGGACATAATGGGAAAATTTGGAGAGCCATTGATGGCCGGCAAAGATGCCCTTAATGTCAAGGTCAAAAAATCCCACCACTGTGTAATTTCAGCAAGTTGGATACAAAATCAGAGAAAGGAAAAATTTGCTTTATCTCTCCTTCCACTGTCTCAGGATGTCTAACTGTGCTTTACAGTCAATGAAATATTTTCTAAGCACAGTCACTTTTATAATATAGGTAACCAAGCAGAGTATGACAAATTTGATTTGATTTGATTTATTGTTGTCACATGTATTTGTAGACAGCGAAAAGTATTGTTTCTTGCAATCTATACAGACAAAGCATACTGTTCACAGAAAAGGAAAGGAAAATGTAGTGTTACAGTCATAGCTAGGCTGGAAAGAAAGATCAAAAGGCAAAAAGATAATCTGATTTTAGGTGAAGGATAAGCCCAACAGGGGGTGCCTCCTGGGATCAGCAATCAATCAGCCAATCTTGTCAACACTGCAAATTCCTCCTTATTAACATGTCCGGTCCTCCACCTCCATCCCGTCACTCCACCCCTCACTGCACCGCCCCCCCCCCCCCCCCCCCCACTCCCCCTTCCACCCCCGCCAACCCCCCACCTCCCCATTCCTCACTCAGGTCATTAATCAGTACTTGACTAGCGCTTGGAGGTATCACTGAGGACGGCAAGGGTCCAGCATGCCAGGAGGACCAGGAAGAAGACCCTCAGTGCTATCAGATTAGGAAGCTTCACCAGCAACCAACCTCCATCCCTCCTGTCCCCTGTCCCCCAATACATACACACACACACACACCCCTAACCACCATCCTTGAGAAGAACTTCCAATCCCACCCACCCACCACTCTTCCTGGGATGGCCTCCAGCATTTCCTCCTTCCTCAGGGTGCTTGTAGACCCCTGAGACACTCCATGGGAGGAAGGACAGCGAGAGTGAGCTCTAGAAGTATCTGCATCACCTGACACTGCCAGTCCTGGTAGTTCAACATCATCTGCATCATAGTGTGCCAGCATTCAACAATAGATCTGGACCAAGTTCTGGAGCCCTTCTGCAATTGCCCTCTGCAATTGGGTCATTGTCTGGAAGCTTGCATCCATGGTTCTCTGTGTTGGCTCATGTTCCTTGAACCCCTCAGCCATGGTCCTCAGAGACTTAGCCATGCCGTGGACCCTGCCATACATGGCTAAAATTACTGTCCCAAGCTTCCCAGTGGAATCATCGTCCTTGGCTTGAATACCATATAATGCCTGCACCCGAGGCTGTGGGATTCCAAGTGGTCTTACGGTTGTCAGAATGCTGATAGCCCCTCCTGTAGTTCCTGGCTCTGCCTCTACATATGTTGGCCTCTACATCTTCAGCAGCTTTGGGAGAACTGTTTCCAGTGGTCCAGCATTTGGCTGGGGGAACAAGCTGTTTCCTGGGATGCAGCAGACTTCTGCCTGCCCGATCCCTTGGATATTCCCACCTTCACCTCATGTGCACCAGTAGCTGTGTGGTTCTCATCAGAAAGTGACCCTGAAGCCAGTCTGCTAATTCCACCTACTGAAGTGAGTGTCTCTATACTGATGGGTGGTGCAGATGTTACCTGTTCAGTGCTGTCCTCACAGTTTTCTCGCCAGGACACTGGCACTAAGTCCAGATGGCTCGGCCTCATCAGATGTTGACATTGCAAAATGTGACATTTGGTTCAGTGCAAGGGAGGGACAAGTATCTGGGCAGCTAGGAACTTTTTTGAGTCAGATCATATGGGTGAATGTTCTATGGATCCTCTTCCCTTCTGTGGTGCAGCCCAAGTTCACAGACACCCACAGCTATCTCGTGTGCCTCCCCTGAAAAATCCTCCCTCCTCATAGATAGTGAGAAGACACAACTCAGAAGTCTTTCTCTCTCTCTCTTTCATTATGGGTTATCTTTTCCTGCAGAGACAAAAGGGGATGGCTGACTGGTCCAGGGGAGTAGCAATGGTGGGGAGAGGAGGTGACAGGTAGCATATGTTGGCACCTTCCTTAAACCCCTCTGACATGCCTCATCACAACCCCGTAGGAAGTTATTGTGTCAAGAGTGCCACTGTGGTTGAGGAAGGTGTGGGGCAAGAGGTGTTGAAAGGCCACAAGGTATCAGGGAGTGAATTGATGTGGGCATTCCGGGTGTGATGGATGCGACTGATGCCAGGATGTAACAGATGGACAATGACTCTTGCTGCTCAAATGAGGTCATTAATTTTCTTGTGGCATTGGGCGGCAGTTTTAGTGTCAGGCTGCTGGCAATGACTGTCGTAGTTGTCACATTCCAGGCCACATTTGCTTCCCTACTCTGGATTGTCTACTCAGTCAGGGGTCTGCCTCTCCTCCACCGTGTCCAAAGACTTTGCAACTCTACATCCATAAAGCTGCTCTCTGTGCTGCCATCCTCCTGGCTTGTAGAGGCAGTGTTTAAATGTGATCCAGTTTGAGTGAGTCACATGCCTGGGGATTCCATACTAGCGTATTTCACGTGGGAATTCTTTCAGTGCACTAAATGTAGGTAGGACATTTGAAATCTGATTCACACCAGGCATACTGGCACAGATTACACAGTTTTTCACCCAAAGTGAATCAGGAGTGGCATCTGAACCTATAACTTTCTGATCCAGAAACAAAGTCACTAAGCCACGGCTGACATGACACTGTCTTAAGTCATGTATATAGATTATCTTGCTAATCTTAAGAAGTTTCAGAATTGGATAAAGCGTTCAACTAATCATAGATCTTAAGCCACAAAGCTATTCGACGGTGATCCTTTAAAAAGATATTTGGCAAAAACCTAGAATTCAGTGCTTCTTTATCCCTTATGATCTCTGACTAAGCCACTGCCTTTTCTTTTAGATATAGGCATGAGGTACAATGCTTTAGTTGTGTTTGATTGAGAATGAATGAATGAATGCTTGTTTACTTGTGTGTTTCAAAGGCAAGGTTTGTAATTCAGCCACTGATTTTAAAAGCAGCAAGCCAGTTTGACAAGAGTGTTTTATCACTTCAACCCAGACAGTGATCAATACAAATCAGTTCTTCAGTTGGACTGACTGTTCTGCCACTCTTGTGCTATTTGTAATCACTTTACATAAAGCTTTTCCCAAATTTGGAACAGGCATTTGCGTATGTTAAAATTGGAGGCCTCAAATATCCTCAAAATCAGTGAATTCTTTTGGTATAAGATCTGTTCCCTGTGACTGAATTTTAGAAATCACGATCATTGCATTTTGTTTACAAGCTTTTACTGAACTATTACTGTTCATCTATCAACCAGCTGAGCCACACAATACTGAACTATGCTTGCATTATTCCACTGGTGTTCTGCGTTCGTCTGCTTAAAGTGGAGATGCCGCTAAGGGCGAAGGATCAATACTACAGCAGCCTAGAGAGTTGATTAAATAGGAAAAATTATTCCATAGCCAAACATGATTTGTGCCATCAGATTACATAAAATGTTATCATTTGCTGGCTTGAACAAAGCACACTTGCCAACATTTAAAAAATAACTAAAACTCCAGAAATGACATCCACTTTAGCAGGTTACATACATTCATCATCTCTGCAAGCCTCGTCTCTTGATTTATTGCTGTAGTATCCATCTTAACATAATTCTCCTTCACACCTGTAGTCAGAGGCTAATTCCCAGGAGCCTCCATTGTCCTCTTCTCTGCCAAATGTATTTGCAATGTTATTCAGCAAGTCTGAGGAATATGCTGCTATCCTATTCATAAAATTCAACAGAGATTCGTAGTCATGAGGTTCCTAACTGATATTTTTTTAAAAAAGGCGTTGGATTCTTAA
Source organism: Sphyrna mokarran (assembly GCA_024679065.1). Classification (NCBI taxonomy): domain Eukaryota; kingdom Metazoa; phylum Chordata; class Chondrichthyes; order Carcharhiniformes; family Carcharhinidae; genus Sphyrna; species Sphyrna mokarran. The sequence continues at coordinate 40,111,639 of JAGIQG010000010.1, read as the reverse complement.
TAACATGCGTAGAACATAGAACATTACAACACACTACAGGCCCTTCAGCCCTCAATATTGCACCTATCTGTGAAACAAATTTAAACCTCACCTGATTTACACTATTCCAATATCATCCATATGCTTAGCCAATGACTCTTTAAACATCCTTAATGTTGATGAGTCCACTACCATTGCAGGAAGGCAATGCTTTCTGAGTAAAGAACTTATCTCTGACATCTGTCCTATATCTATCACCCTCAATTTAAAGCTATGTTCCCCCCCACCCCCCCGGTACTTGGATAGCCATCGCCATCCAAGGAAAAATGTTCACACTGTCCACCCTATCTAATCCTCTGATCATCTTGTATGCCTCTATTAAATCACCACTGAACCTTCTTTTCTCTAACAAAAATAGCCTCAAGTCACTCAACTTTCCTCATAAGACCTTCCCACCATATCAGGCGCCATTCTGGTAAATCTCCTCTGCAATACTTCCACAACCTTCTCATAACGCAGCGATCAGAACTGTACGCAGTACTCCAAGTGCGACTGCACCAGACTTTTATATAGCTGCAACATATCATCACGGCTCCGAAACTCAATCCCTTTACCAATAAAAGCTAACACACTGTACACCTTCTTAACAACCTGATCAACCTGGGTACCAACTTTCAGGGATCTGTGCACATGGATACCGAGATCTCGCTGCTTATCCCACTACCAAGTATCTTACCATTAGCCCAGTACTCTGTATTCTGGTTATTCCTTCCAAAGTGAGTCACCTCACACTTTCTGCATTAAACTCCATTTGCTACCTCTCAGCCCAATTTTGCAGCTTATTTATGTCCCTCTGTAACCTTCCACACTCCACAACTTCCCCGACTATAGTGTTATCCACAAATTTACTAATCCATCCTTCTATGCCCTTATCCAGGTCATTTATAAAAATGACAAACAACAATGGCCCCAAAACAGATCCTTGCGGTAAACTACTAGTAACTGAACTCCAGGATGAACATTTCCCATCAACCACCATGCTCTGTCTTCTTTCAGCTATCCAATTTCTGATCCAAACTGCAAAATCACTCTTAATCCCATACCTCCATATTTTCTGCAATAGCCTACCATGGGGAACCTTATTAAACGTTTTACTGAAACCCATATATACCATATCAACTGCATTACCCTCATCCACCTCTTTGGTCACCTTCTCAAAGAACTCAATAAGGTTGTGAGGTGCGACCTACCCATCGCAAAACTGTATTGACTATCACTAATCAAATTATTTCTTTCTAGATGATTATAAATCCTGTCTCTTATAATTCTTTCCAAAGTTTTGCCGGCAACAGAAGTAAGGCTCACTGGTCAATGATTACTAGAGTTGCTTCTACTCCTCTTCTTGAACTAGGGGACAACATTTGCTACCCTCCAGTCTTCTGGCACTATTTCTGTAGACGATAATGACATAAAGATCAAAGCCAAATGTTCTGCAATCTCCTCCCTAGATTCCCAGAGAATCCTAGGATAAATCCCATCTGGCCCAGAGGACTTACCTATTTCCACACTTTCCAGAATTACTAACACCTCCTCCTTATGAACCTCAATTCTTTCTAGTCTAATAGCCTTTATCTCAGTATTCTCCTCAACAATATTGTCTTTTTATTGTGTGAATACTGAAGAAAAATATTCATTTAGCATGACTTCTATCTTTTTGGACTCCACGCACAACTTCCCACTAATATTCTTGACTGGCCCTAATCCTATCCTTGTCATTCTTTTATTCTTGACATACCTATAGAAAGCTTTAGGTTTTCCTTAATCCTACTGCCAAAGACTTCTTATGTTCCTTCCTTGCTCATTTTAGCTTTCTCTTTAGGTCCTTTCTGTTTAATTTGTAACTCTCAAGCACTTTAACTGAGCCTTCACGTCTCATCTTTACATAAGTCTCCATCCCCCTCTTCACAAGGGATTCAACTTTTCGTAAACCATGATTCCCTCGCTTGACCACTTCCTCCCTGTCTGACAGGTACATATTTCTCAAGGGCACACAGTAGTTTCCTTGAACAAGCTCCACATTTCAATTGTACCATTTCCCTGCAGATTTCTTTTCCATCATATGCATCGTAAATCTCACCTAATCGTACCATAATTTCCTTTCTCCCAGCTATAACTCTTGTCCTGTGGTATATACTTATCCCTTTCCATCGCTAAAGTAAACGTAATCGAATTATGGTCACTATCACCAAAGTGCTCACCTATCTCCAAATCTAACATCTGGTCTGGTTCATTATAATCTGGCAACACCAATTTTAAATCCAACCGATTTATTTGATAGTAAATCTGATTTACTATCAAATAATCGGTTGGATTTAAAATTGGTGTTGCCAGATTCTTACTGAGTTTACCCCAGTCCAACGCCGGCATCTCTACATCCTGGTTCATTACCCCAGTACCAAATCTAATGTGGCCTCGCCTCTTATTGGTCTATCTACATAACTGTGTCAGGAAACCCTCCTGCACACATTGGACAAAAACTGACCATCTAAAGTGTTCAAACTGTAGCTTTTCCAGTCAATATTTGTAAACTTAAAATCCCCCCATAGCAACTACCTTGTTACTTTTGCTGCTATCCAGAATCATCTTTGCAATCCTTTCCTTTACATCTTTGGAACCTTTTGGAGACCTATAGAAAACTCCTAACAGGGTGACTTTTCCTTTCCTGTTTCTACCTCAATAGGCAATTCCTCATCAAGCGTCCTTTCTGCCATTGTAATACTGTCCTCGATTAACAATACCACACCTCCCCCTCTTTTACCACCTTCCTGATCGTACTGAGAAATCTAAACCCTGGAATCTGCAACAATCCTTCCTGTCCTTGCTCAATCCATGCCCCGAAGTGGCCACAACATCGAAGTCTCAGGTACCAACCCACTCTGCCAGTTCACCCACCTTATTCAGAGTGCAGATCAGAATACCAAGCAGAAAGATTCATTTTGTTGTGGAGTTTGATATTTTCCAAATTACTGCTGCAACATATTTTTTGCCAAGGTTTGCCTATTTTATTTGATTCATTTTACACTTATCAGGACAAACACAAGAATACCAAATGTCAATTGCTCATGATGATCTTTATTACAGGAGGAAAGTGGTGCTGATTAGTTAGAACATAGAACATTACAGCACAGAACAGGCCCTTCGGCCCTCGATGTTGCACAGACCAATATAAAAAGCAATGACCCTCCAAACTAAACCATTCCCTTCTCTTCCATAACCTTATCAACTGACCTCTTAAACGCCACCAAACTTGGCGCATCTACAACTGCCGCAGGCAGGGCATTCCACTCCCGAACCACCCTTTGGGTAAAGAACCTACCTCTGATATCCGTCCTATAACTATCACCCCTTAATTTAAAGCTGTGTCCCCTTGTGCTAGCTTTCTCCATCCTAGGAAAAAGGCTATCACTGTCCACCCTATCTAAACCTCTAATCATCTTATATGTTTCGATAAGGTCCCCTCTTAGCCGCCTCCTTTCTAACGAAAACAACCTCAAATCCCTCAGCCTCTCTTCATAAGACCTGCCCTCCATACCAGGCAACATCCTGGTAAACCTCCTCTGTACCCTCTCCAATGCCTCCACATCTTTCTTATAATGTGGGGACCAGAACTGCACACAATACTCCAAGTGCGGCCGCACTAGAGTTTTGTACAGTTGCAACATGACGTTGCGGCTCCGAAATTCAATCCCCCTACCAATAAAAGCTAAGACTCCATATGCCTTCTTAACAACCTTATCGACTTGACTGCCTACTTTCAGGGATCTATGCACAAATACACCAAGATCCCTCTGTTCATCAACACTATTAAGAATCCTATCATTAGCCCTATATTCTACACATTTATTATTCCTGCCATAGTGCATTACCTCACACTTTTCCACATTAAACTCCATTTGCCACCTCTCGGCCCAGCTCTGCAACTTGTCCAAGTCTCTCTGCAAACTATAACACCCCTCTTCACTATCTACCACTCCACCGACTTTAGTGTCATCTGCAAATTTACTAATCCATCCTTCAATACCCTCATCCAGATCATTTATAAAAATTACAAACAGCAGGGGCCCCAAAACAGACCCCTGAGGTACACCACTTGTCACCGAACTCCACGATGAATATCTCCCATCAACCACCACCCTCTGTCTTCTATCTGCTAGCCAATTCCTAACCCAATTAGCTAAATCACCCTCTATCCCATACATCTGCATTTTCTGCAGAAGTCTTCCATGGGCCACCTTATCAAACGCCTTACTAAAGTCCATATATACCACATCAACCGCCTTACCCCCATCAACCTCTTTGGTCACTTTTTCAAAAAACTGAATGAGGTTAGCAAGGCACGACCTACCCTTCACAAAACCATGCTGACTATCCCCAATCAATTCATTTCTCTCTAAATAACTATAAATCCTATCCCTAATAATTCTCTCCAGTTGGCAAGATAACTACAATTGTCAAAGGCACTGCTATGTAGTAAGCAACAGAAGAAAGTCCTGCACCTCCTTGAATTATCAGGAAGCATGGAGAAACTACTGATTACCCCACCAACCTAACTACCACCACATCCAGATTGGATACTCTCCAACCCAACTGTATTCCCTGACCACCGCTGTACCAAATCCAACTATCTTCAATCCAACTACCACTCTGACCAGATCTGACTAGCCCCATGGCCACCCGATTACCTCTAATCCACCAAACCTGACTATCCCAGATCCATCTACTCACTCATCTCACTAACCAACCACAGCAGTCACTCACACATCTACGCAATCACTCATCTACTTACCCAGTTACCCATCTCAGTTGTCTAAACACTACTCTTCACTCACTTATCTCAGTCACACAGATACCCAACTCACCCACCTCCCTATCCATTTAGTCATTCGTCGACTCACAAATCCATACTCAGACTTGACCTTTACATTTATCAGAATACAGTAGCTAGTCTTGCCAAAAGAGAAAGCATTTCCTCTCATTTCTTTGACTCTTCAATCAATGGGGTTAAGTGGGACAGTGGGAGAGGAGGGGAGGGGTGAGGGATGGAGAGGAGGAGTGCAATGCGCTGTGCATCTCTCTGACACTTAGGTTTGGAAGAAATACATAGTCATATTAAGTTGGGAAAGTTCTTGTGGTCAACTCAACATTACGCTGATCAGAGGATTCAGGCCTAAGAGATATGGTACCCTGTCCCCAATGACCCCCGTGCCCCCCCCATTCTCAAATTGGTCATTTTTATGCTAATATTCACATAGAATAAGACCAATTTCTTCCCCATCTTTTTTTTTAGCTATCTCAAAAGTTAATAGCGAAGGGTGGTTTGCAACCAAATCCTAAAACCTCTCGCAGTTGTCTGACAGGTAATGATTTCCAATGCATCTATTAGACTCAATGCTTTCATGTGTAATAAGCACTGCATGGATGTTTTGTTAAGCATTTCTCCCATGGAGTGCAATATTAATCCTAACTTCAAATGAGTCTTAATACCACGCCATGTTTAGCGCTCAGAAAAGAGCTGGAAAATTGTAATTGGGCTTTCTGATGATTAATTAATAATGGCTCAGAAATATAATCCCATCACTGGTGTTAAAACAATGAGATCAAGAAGACTAAAGTGTCCACAAGAGCTTCACGTAGAATAACAATGCGCAAGTAGTGTTATTTAGTAGTTTAATTGGTTGATAACTACTTGGGTGGCAATCATTACCCTCTGCTATTAGCATGTGGTGATAAATATGTGGTAATGCTGAGAAATGTTGTCATAGCAAATCAAAATCCAATAGGTACAAGCAAGTCTAAGAATCTCTGCTCACAACCTTATTATTAAATGGTAGTATGGTCAGAAAGGTTATCTCATCAGTGCTTCTTAGGAACAAAGGAACATGAGTAGGCTATTCAGCCCTGTGAACCCACCTTGTTATTTAACCAGATGTTGGCTGAACTGTACCCCAGTTCCATTCGTTTTGTGTTTCTTTAGCCATCACCAAACTAAATTAATCAATTTTACTCTTTAAAGCTCCAGTTCCTCCAGAATTTCCAACTTTTCAGTGGAGTCAATTCCAAATTCCTATCTACATTTTTGTAAAAACAAGACACTGCTGATTACTCTTCCATCCCCACACTTTACTAATTAGTCTGGTTAATTTTAAAGTTATGCCCCTTTTTTTTGATTTTCTTACCAGAGGAAATAGTTGTTCTGTGCCTGTGCGACTAAATACTTGGAATATTTTACAAAGTTCAATCAGATCATCCCGCAATCATCGATAAGCAAGGGAATACAAAGCAAATTTAACCTGTTCAATTATCATAGAATCCTTTTAGTGCAGAAGAGGCCATTATATAGTAATTGGCAGAACACTTAGGAGTATTGATAGGCAAAGAGATCTGGATGTTCAGGTACACAGGTCACTGAAAATAGCAATGTAGATGGAGAAGGTAGTCAAGAAAGCATACGGCATGCTTGCCTTCATCGGCCAAGGTATTGAGTTTAAAAATTGGCAAATCATGTTGAAGCTTTATAGAACCTTAGTGAGGCCACACTTGGAATATAATGTTCAATTCTGGTCGCCACACTACCAGAAGGATTTAGAGACTTTAGAGACAGTACAGAAAAGATTTACCAAGATGTTGCCTGGTATGGAGGGCATTAGCTATGAAGAGAGGTTGGAGAAACTTGGTTTGTTCTCACTGGAGTGACAGAAGTTGAGGGGCGACCTGATAGAAGTGTTCAAGGTTATGAGAGGCATGGACAGATAATCAGAAGCTTTTTCCCAGGGAGGAAGAGTCAATTACTAGGGGGCATAGATTTAAGGTGTGAGGGGTAAGTTTTAAAAGAGATGTCTGAGACAGACTTTTTACACTGGGAATGGTGGGTGCCTGGAACTCATTGCCGGGGGAAGTAGTGGAAGTAGATACGATAGTGGCTTTTAAGGGACATCTTGACAAGTACATGAATAAGATGGAATAGAGGGATATGGTCTCCAGAAGCGTAGGGGGTTTTAGTTAAGTCAGGCAGCATGGTTGGTGCAGGCTTGGAGGACTGAAGGGCTTGTTCCTGTGCTGAAACTTTCTTTGTTCTTTGAGGCGATTCAGGCTATTAGGTTTGCACTGATTCCCTTTCAGGGTATCTTGTCCAGGCTCCCTCAAACCTTATCCCTGTAAACCCACACATTTCCCATAGTTAATCTCTTTAACCTACACAACTTGGGACACTAAGGGGCAATTTAGCATGACCAATCCACTTAACCAGCACATTTTTCGACTGTGGGAGGAAACTGGAGCACTCGGAGGAAACTCACACACAAGGACAATGTGCAAACTGCACACAGACACTGACTTGAGACCAGAATTGAATCCAGGTTCCTGGTGCTGTGAGGTAGCAATGCTAATCACTGTACCACTGTGCCTACCCTTAATAAAAAATAAAATTTAATCTGGTTCATTTTTCCAAAGCTAATACATTCTTCCTAAAATGCCAAATCCAAAGCTGCACCTAATAATCCAAGTGGCGAATGACTAATACTCTTTGAATTTGAAAGAATACTTGCTTTCCTCTGTAATCTCTTTGAGATCAAGTTTTATTTTATATTCAGTACAGTCACAACTGGGCATGTGACAATTTTCACTATCTGTCATACTTCATATAAACTCACCATAAAAACAATGAACTATTAGTGTCAAAAGATGCACACATCATGGGCAAACGCTGTACTGAGATAAGACCATGCATATTGTTTTATCCTGTAAAATTAAGCAGAAACCACTGGAGGTGTTAAGCTGTTTAACCTAAGTTTTAATATCTTGTCAAAATATAAAAGTACTCTTGTACAATCCAAAGAAGTTGCTGTAAAATCTCAGCAGGATTTGACAAGTGCTAGAACCCATTCTGCAGCCAATTTTCAGGCAAGGTGCCAGGAAATGTAAAGTCTACAATGAAATAAATCATTTTGTATTATGTGCATTGTTTTTCTTTTAAGTTATGATAGCTTCAAAAGAATCTGCTGAATTTTAGGATAGACACTAATATTGGTTGATACTCTAGAGCTTTGTTTAATTATCACTGTGTGTCAGGGACACATTTTCAGTATTTTATCTTCTTGCAGGTTCTTCTTGTAGTTATTTGCTTCAGACCTTAGAAATAGAAGTAGGCTATTCAGCTCACCATTGACCACCAGTGAGATCTTCCAGTCCCACCGATATCTATGGGGTTTGTGTGGCTTGTGTGACTCTTGCCACCAAGGAACCTACCACAGCACATGATCTTTAAAGGGCCAAAAAACTAACCCTTCCTCACCTCAGATAAAACCCACCGTATTATTTATTCCAATAAAAATCTCAACACTAACTTGTGAACCTGATACACCAACAGAAATTTCTTCAAAGTATAACACCTGAGGGAACGCTTAAGATGATAAATAGACTTCCTTCCAGAGAGATGATAAGCTAAGTTGTTCAATTTTAAAGAGGAACAGAGAAACATCGGGCTTCACATGCACAGAGCATGGAAGTGGCCTGAAAGGGTGCTGAACACAGATTTTATAGTTAGTTTTAAAAGAGAATCAGGTATTCATGAAAAGGAAACATATGGGGTGGAGATTTTCGGCTCTGTTATGGCAGATGCAGGGACATAAAATGCATCAAGATGTTCAAACGTTCATTGACTTCGATGGGACTGGTAAGATTCCACCCGTGGAGAACCCTGAGAAAGAACAGAAGAGTTGACTAAGAGCTGACACAGGCAAAATGGACCAAATAGTGTATGATTCTACCATGCAACTATGAGAGAAATGCTAGAGGTTTCATTGCAATGTAAGGTTTATGCTCAATCAGACCAGTGACCTCCGATGCGTACTTGTGTGGGACAGTTCAGGATGAGGATGTTTCCTGTTGCCATGACAACAGTATTCCTGTGCCACCATTTGCTTATTATATCAGTGATGCAAGACAATCCTGAAATTCTGCCACAAATCTCAAAAACTGTCACAAATGCAATGTTCTCAGGTTTCTAACATATAAAGATAATGGGCTAGCACAGCCCTAGGTGGCCTATGACAATTTACCACTGTCCACCAAACCTATTTCAATGAGGAATTCATTGAGAAAGAAATAAGTCTGGGCGACATGGTGGCACACAGTGGTTAGCACTGCTGCCTCACAGAGTCAGGGATTGGCGTTCAATTCTGTCTTCAGGTCACTGTCTGTGTGGAATTTGTGCATTCTCCACATGTCAGCATGGGTTTCTTCCAGGTGCTACAGTTTCTTCTCACAGTCCAAAGATGTGCGGGATAAATTGATTGGCCATGCTAAATTGATCCTAGTGTCAGAGGGGTTAGCAGGGTAAATATGTGGGGTTACAGGAATAGAGCCTGGGTGGGATTGTAGTCGATGCAGATTTGATGGGCCAAATGGCCTACTTCTGCACTGTAGGAATTCTATGACCCTAAGTCAGAATACTGTATGCACCAAGCACAAAGGGATTGTGAGCTTCACTTAATGCTGACCATATCAATTGCAAGCACTAAAAATATTCATTAGGACAAAGGTAAGTATTACAACTAAAATAAGAGTATTTTCATAACTCAGAGTTAATTTGCCTGGCAAAACTAAATTCAAGATATGAATCTAGTATGGCTATTATCCCATTTGCCATGAAGTAGCTATTTTCCTTTTAAAGATTGTTCCCCCTCTGTGGTTCCTAAATCTTGATTCTTTTCTTCTTCCTCCAAGGATTCTTGTTCTTTCCCAGTCACTTCACGATCAAACTAATGACAACTACATGTACACAATGGCCACTATTTTACCACAGCATCACACCTGAAAATGGGCGCAAAAATGTGATGTAGTCAGGTGTGAGGCCATTACTGCGATCTGCATCAGCGCAGATGGCCACTTTATTGAAATCCAGAAAAAACAATGATCTGATTCGCACCCAAAACGGGTGCAACAGCAATTTAAATGCATTTGCACGTGCTTCAATTGAATTAATGAACTACTCACCCAACTTTATCAGCATTTCCCCCTTTACCACCATGTTCATCAATCTGGAATCATACCAAAATGAACCTGCTGAATATAAGTCTGAATCGAGCGCTCCAGCTACTGAAAAGTGAGTTCAGAGCTTCCATCAGCTCTCTGACTCAGATCAGTGGCGGGAGCGAGGAGGGAGACAGGTCAGATCATTCTCTGGTTGGGAAGATGGAGGAAGGGAGCGAGGCCAGATTGTTGTCTGGTTGGGGGGGGAAGAGAAGAGGAGGAGATGGGTAGATATATCTCTGGTGTGGAGGTCAGAAGGAGGGAGGCCCTATCATTGTTTGGTGTGGTGGGGGTGGAGGGCCGATTGTTGTCTGGTGTTGGGGGGGTGGTGGAGGGTTGATTGTTGTCTGGTGCTGGGGATAAGGGAGGGCCAATCATTGTCTGGTGGTGGTGGTGAGGGAGGGCTGATCGTTGCCTGGTGGGGAGGGAAGAGAAGGCGGATCAGGTGTTCCTCTGAGGGGAGTGAGGCCAGATCGTTCTCTGGATGGAGAGGGGGAGGTGGGTAAGATGTATTTCTGCTGTAAAGAGGAGCCCAGATTGCTCACTGGTGGAGGGAGTGGGGCAGATGGATCCCTGGTAGAGGAAGGGAAGGGGGGGCAGGGGTCATGATCAGTCTGGGTAGTGGGGTGGGGGTGTTGGATAAAGGGGGGGCAGTGATTGATGTGTATGTGCACTATTGCTCCCACTTATGGCTCCTGGGCTCCTTTCTCTGCGTTCTGCAGTTCAGGAGATATCTGACGCAGGTGTGCTTTTTCAATTTTTTTTCCAACTGCACGTGAGCAATTCAGAGCTCTGATCGTTTCCGCCATGCTAAGCCCCACCACAGCACGAATGGGACCTGTGATTTTTTTTCAGAAAGAGTGCATATGGAGGTGCCTGAAAGCAGATTTCTAATTCAATGCTTAGAATGAAAATAGTAAAATCAGGCCCAACGTGTTAACTTTCAATCCTTCTTGCACACTTCCTATTGAATGGTTTCAATGACTGAATGCATCAAATATCTCCTCATTATAACATCCTATTCTGGTTGCTCTCAAATGCTGTACCAGGGTATGTTCAGAGTTATGAGTCACATTTGCTGAATACAGAAATGATTCCTCAGAAAAACAAATCTGTGATCTGCTTTTGCCATCAAAATTTGGGATTGCATGAATAATGCTGCCTTCACCCCAAGATTAGCAACAATGCTTTCAGTTATCCCAGGCCTAAACCTTGGATTATCTTCCCAAACCTCCATTCTTCTCCCCTCCATCCTCCATTAAGATTTCAATTAAAACCTACTTACTTAACCAAGCATTTGGTCAACTGTCCTAATGTATTCTTCCTCTTTGGTTCATCTGATTGTAAGACTATATTGTTTTGAATCACCTTGGAATGTTTTACTATGTTATATAAATGAGACTTGTTAGTGTTGAATGTTCATTGTTGGTGAACATGTTGACCCAGATCATCCAGCGAGTGTTGATGCACGAGCATTGATGCTGCCTGTGAAGACTTCTGAGGCCCAAACGTTTTGGGAGTTTTTGGCCAGGGCTTCCAATTCCAATTGTGGGATTAATGGATCATTGCAGTATTCCAAGGGGGAGACTGACAAATGCAAGACATGACGAAGAGAGGGAATGCCACTTTTTAAAACATTAGCCTTTGTTTTCAGGTAATTTTCGAATGTCAAGTCGTTTAGGAGGTTAATGTATAAATGAGTGAGTCTGTGACTGAGCGTATGAATGGGTGAGTGAATTGGTGAGTGGACGACTGAATGCGTAAGCAGGTGGCAGAGTGCATAGTATCATTCTTTGATGTTGGCTGATATGCTTAGATAGTGGTATGGTGTTAATGTCACTGGACTATTAATCCAGAAACCCAGGTGAATGAGCCTGAGATATGGACTCAGATACCCACCACGGCAGCTGGCAGAGTTTGAATTCACTTGGTAAACTGGAACTGAAAGCTAGTCTCAGTAATGGTGAGCATGAAAGTGTCACTAATTGTTATAAAAAACTCTTCCTTTGGGGAAGGAAACCTACTGTCCTTCCCTGGTCTGAAGTACTCCAGACCCACACCAATGTTGTTGACTTTTAACTACCCTCTGAAATGAATTAGTGAACTGGTCCCTTCATGGGCAATTAGGGATGGGCAAAAGAATGCTGGCCCTGCCAGTAATGCCCACATCTCGTGAAAGAGTAAACAAAAAAAAGTGTGTTTGACTCTATTCTTGTTCAGAAATACTTCAAATTCTTTAAAATAAACTGTGGATTAATTGTGACAAAACAAGTATTACAACAGCTTCTCAAAATCTTAGTAGTTTTGGTAAGTGGGTTTTTGAGCTTAGTCTCAGCATTTATCTACTTACTATAGCTATCAATCAAGGCAAAGAACTAAAAAAAAACTCCACTTCAAATAAATCAACATATCATTCCCATGGTTTTCTTGTGTTTGTCCATGGAGTGAAGGAACATTGGTTGGATCATTTCTCATTCCAAGACACACTCCACAAATTTTCACTCACTCTACCAAAAACAACTGTTTGCTATTGCTTTCATGCAGACCATTCCCCTGCACTCTTTGTTGAAGTTCCTCCAATAATCTCTCTCTAAAGTTTTGAGGAGTAATAATACCTAAACCTGATTGGAAACAGCTTTGATCCACACTCAGTTGATTTCTACATACTCCTTCAATTTCCCATCATCACACTCTTTAGGCCAGCCATTAATGGCACCATTAAAAACTTTACTGAGCGTCACAACTTTGCGAGTGTCACCACTGTTTTTCTCTTGTAGACACTGGAATGTCATGCATGCATTTAGGTAATTCACAGGATCTCAGTGGCTAAAAATTAATCAGTATTCATAGGAAATCTTGAAAGAATGTCTGCATTTGCATGATCTGCTGACTGACTTAATATTGAACTGATGAGCCATCAAAACCAATCAGCTGTTGCTGATAGGGATGACACTCCCCTCTTTCAACCAAGTTTGATTATAAGGCTTTGGTGGTCAGTTAACAAAGTGATCTTTCAACTGGATAATTGTTTTTTTTGGAACTTAGTTACATCATAAATGATTGCCAGTGCCCCCTTCCCAGCTTGAGAATAATTATTCAGGCTTTCTTAAACTGCATGAGGTTTAAGCTACAGAGTTCTCCACACTATCATCCATTTTGTGCAAAAATGTTACGCAGAACCTATGTGATGAAGCATCATATTCTAAAACCAGATGTTTATTGGGAATATTATTAATCAAAATAACACGTAAGTTAGTCCTTTTTTCATTTCTTCAAATGCTTTCTGACACTTCACAGACCATCCCCCATTTTTTTTCAGTTTTTTTTACAGTGGAGCAAATGTTTCAGCTAAGGCAGGTTTGAATTTAGAATAGCTACCAACAATTCCAATGAATGTTCTAAGATAGTTTTGTTTTCTGGTCTCTTTGCATTCAAAATCCCTCTTACCTTCTCGTGCATTAGGTGGACACCAACATCATCTATTTAGTGATCCAGTCATGACACTATGAAGCAATCTTTCTGCTCTTCAGCTTTGATACTACACTCTTGAAATTAAAATAGATTTCTTTCAAACTTATAATGTGTTCTTTATTTGTCTTACTAACACCAGAATGTTATCTAAGAAGCAGCGCATCTCTTTCATCTCACATAATATCTGATCTACTATCTTCTGAAACAATTTGAGAGCAGTAATCATCCCAGACTATAATATTTCATACTGATAGAACATTTTGTGTGTATGAATAGTATTTTCTCCTTCATTCATGGAACATGGGCATCACTGGCTTGATCAGCATTCATTTATTGCCCATCCCTAATTGCCCTTTACAACATGATGGTAAGCTGCCTTGTTGAATCTCTAGAGTCCATGTGTAGTAGGTACACCCAGTAAGAAATCTCACTACCTCAGGTTAAAGTCCAACTAGTTTACTTGATATTAAACTCATAAGCTTTTGGAAATGCTATTCTTTGGTCAGGTATGTGGAAAGTTCTGACCAGAGAAGGGCATAGAAAGCAACACACAGTTTACAGAATACTGGTTAGAATATGAGTCTTTACACCTAACCTGCTATTCAAGTATTAAAAGTGCAGACAATGTGAGTGGAGATAACATTAAAGAGATGTATTGTCTCCCGATAGAACAGTAAGTGAGATGTTGCAAGTTCAGGCAAGTTACAGATAGTAAGACATGAACCCAACATTGGGTTCATGTTGAGGCCATCCTTATGTGTGCAGAACTTGGCTATCAGTCTCTGCTGAGCAACTCTGTGCTATCCTGTGTTGTGAAGGCCGCCTTGGAGAACGTTTACCTGAAGATCAGAGGCCGAATGCCCATGATCGCTGAAGTGTTCGCCAACAGGAAAAGAACAGTCTTGCCTGGTGATTGTCGAGTGATGTTCATTTACCATTGTCATAGCGTCTGCATGGTGTCCCCAATGTACCATGCTTCAAGACATCCTTTCCTGCAGCATATTAGGTAGACAACTTTGGCCGAGTTGCAAGAGTATTTGCCGTGTACCTAGTGAATGATGTTCTCAGTACACGACAGCTCAATGACTATCACTGTGCTGTGCAGATAGATTTGGGCCTGTGTCTGTGGGAGTTTGCACATTCTCCCCGTGCTTGAGTGAGTTTTCTCCAGGTGCTCCGGTTTCCTCCCACACCCCAAAGATGTGCTCTTAGGCTAATTGGCAAAACAAATTCTCCCTAAATCGGCTCAAATTTGGTTTTTAATCCACAGATCTATAAACATAGACAGGGATCACGGGTAGAGGTGGGAACATCGGGCCAGCGGCGCGGGCTCGTTGGGCCGAAAGGCCTGTTTCCCATGCTGTTTTGTTCTTTGTTCTTTGTACACCCACAGTACTGTTAGGGGTGAATTCTAGAATTTTGACACAGCAGCAATTAAGGGGTGGGAATATATTTCCAAGTCAGGATGGTAAGTGGCTTGGACGGGAACTTTCAGATGGTGGTTTTCTCATGTGAATAGCATTCGAGGGTTTGGAAAATGCTGTCTAAAATATTCCATCAGACTCCTGACTTTGCCTAGTAGATTTTGGAAGATCTTTGGGAAGACAAGAAGTGAGTTACTTACCGCAGGATTCCAAGCATTTGTAGCTGCAGTGTTTGTATATCCAATCCAGTTTAGTTTCTGGTCAATGGTAACCCCAGGATGTTCAATACTGGAGAATTCAGGGATGGCAATGCCATTGAATATCCAGTGGCAATGTTAGATTATCTCTTATTAGAGATGGCCGTTGCCTGGCACTTGTGTGACATGAACATTATTTGTCATTTGGCAGCCCAAGCCTGGATATAGTGCAGACATTGCTATATTTGGATATAGACTGTTTCAGTATTTGAGGTGCTCAGCGTCATGAACGGTGCTGAACATTCTGTAGTCATCAGCAAACAACCCCACTTCTGACATTAAGGTGGAAAAAAGATTACTGATAAAGCAGCTGAAGATGATTGAATCCAGGATACTACTCTGAGGAGTCCTGCAGTGTTATCCTGGAACTGAAATGATTGACCTCCAAGCACCACGGCCATCTTCCTTTGTGCCAGGTATGACTTCAACCAGCAGAGGGATTTCCCCTGTTTCCCACTGACTTCAGCTTTGCTAGAGTTCTTTGATACCGCACTTGGTCAAATGCTAACCTGATGTCAAGGTCAGTCATTCTCACCTCACCTCTGGAATTGAATTCTTTTGTCCATGTTTGAACCAAGACAAAAATAAGATTCTGGTGGAACCCAAACTAAGCATCAATGTGTAGGTGCCCCGTGATATCATTGTTGATGATCCCTCCCATCAGCTTATTGATGATTGATTATAAATAATTGAATGCTAATTGGCCAGATTAGATTTATCCTGCTTTTTCTGTATAGGGCATACCAAAATTGGTTTTGTTTGAAATCCTTTTAACGAGAATATAGTGGGGAGTTAACAATTGCTTTTCAGAATTGAAAGGACTTTGAGATTTATTTATTCTTCTGGACTATGATATGAAGGAAGTTATCACAGTAACAAAATTCATGGGATACCGAGGATAAAGCTCATGACCACTACTTTTTACTCAAGCCTGTGTCTGACTTTCCGACCGAGATGTTAAGTCTATCTTGACGGGTTGGGGTAATCAAGTTGTCTAATTCACAAAATGCATCTCAAACGTAATGATATTGTACCTGTGTTACTTTTACCACAATGGGTATCAATGTCAAATAAGCCACTTGAGAGATGCAGCTCCAGGATTATCTTTTTTAAGTAAGTTTCCTGATTATGTATTTTGATCAGCAGTTTGAAATGACTGGCTCCTGTATGAGGGTTCATAATTCTCAGTATTTACCAGTAAACGTGAACAGGAGATTGAACAACATTTTATTGGAATAGTTAAAAGCCAGTAGGTCACAACTGGGTAAAGATTCAGCGCTCACTCACTTAGTTCTCTCTGGTTTGTATGAAGGACTTATTTGTACAGTTTGGAAAGATCTACCTATAGAACATCAGGATGACTAATGCCTTTACCACTTTAGATTGGATTCCACATAGTGGAAATTATTAGCTTCACTGTCTACAATAACTGCAATTTGCATTTATATAGCATCTGCAATGTCATAAAGGATCATGTAAGGTGCTTCATGGAACATTACCAGACAAATTTTGATTCTGGACAAGAGGTGGCATTATGGTGGATGAGGTGCATCTTAAAGGAGAAAAGAGAGGTAAAGAGAATGAGTTAGCAAGGGAATTCCATCTTGGCATCTGAAAGAATGGCCACCAATGGTGAAATGATTAAAAGTATTGATAAGCAGGGGGCCAGAATTGGAAAAGTGGCAATATCTTGGGGAGTTATAGGCCTAGAGGACAATACAGAAATAGGAGGAGTCAAGGCCATGGAGGAATTTGATAACAAGGACAATTTTAAAATCAAGGCACAGATGGATTGGGGGAAAATGCACATTACTAACTGCAGGAATGACAGCTTTGCAGTGATGGTGCTGAAACTGGACAATAGGGAAGGGAACAACAGAAGATTTGAGGTCATACATAATAGGATTCATGGACAATGACCAATCTTGCTTGATCTTTCTAAAGGGCAGTGTTTCCAAACGCTGAGATATCCATGTTAGGTGGTGGTAGCCATCTACAGCCTCCTACAAGATCTGGCACACATTGGCCATGTAATACCAATGGTTGTGAAAACCATCCTTCCTCCAATTTATTTTGCTTCAGGTTCTTACCGAGGCACACTGGAGGAATATCAAGGGTTTTGCAGTCAGCTGCACATAAATATATAAAGCATTTGATGGATGGATTGTTTGTCAAGGCTGTGAGATATGTTATTTTTGTCTGTAATGACAATAGACAAAATGAATAGACACTATAATTTGTGTCTTTGGCCAGCTTCCCATTAATACCATCTGTCATCTTATTGTAGTGGTATAATTCCATAACTGCTCACAAGATATTGAGTAAACATGTTGTGGGTTCATTTCTTAGGAATAGACACATGAGAACAGTTATACCTAAGTATAAAACATGGAGACATCAGATGTGTGCGGTGTTCTGCTCCAAGCAAAAGTGAAACTAAGACTGGATCATGTTGCATATGTCCCTTCTTGTGCTTTCATGCTAATCTTCTTCAAAGGAATATTGCAACATCATTGGCTACACATGCAAGGCAATATGAGCTTCATCTAACCAATTAGGAGCATTTGTCAATTGCATGAGGTTTAGTTTCATTTATGTTCAGCTGATGTGTGGCAACAAGAAGATACTGGTCTCCACCAGAGGCATAGAGAGCTATCACGATACATTCACATTGTGGCTGTCCATCATTCCAGCCAGGATCAGACTTCTAATTGGAGGACATCAAAGACTACCTTTTTGAAATTGGGCTGAAGAAATTTTGGAGAAACTCATCTTTGGCAACAGGAATTCGACAACATGTGTGGCATGATAACCAGCTGCATCATAACGAGTGAACAGGTTTGAAGCTACCTTTCAGTACCTACCAACAAAGATCTCCAAAACAAAATACTACAGATACTAGAAATCTGAAAGAAACATAGAAAATGCTGGAAATACTCAGCAAGTCTATTTAGGAGACCTGGTAGGACAGTGGTTAGCATTGCTGACTCAGTACCAGGGTCCCGGGTTCGATTCCAGCCTTGTGTTACTATATGGAGTTTGCACATTCTCCCATGTTTGTGGGGTTCCCTCCCTGTGCTCTGGTTTCCTCCTACAGTCCAAAGATTTACAGGTAAGATTGATTGGCTATGCCAGTTTAATGACATTAAATTGCCCTTAATGTCGGGGGATTAGCGGGATAAATACGTAGGGTTAGAGGGATAGGGCTTGGGTGGGATTGTTATTAGTGCAATCTTGGTGAGCCAAATTGTCTCTTTCTGCATTGTAGGAATTTATGATTCTTCTATGATAAGTCTGGCAGCATCTGTGCAGAGAAACAGACCTCTGAAAAATCAGTCTCGAAGCAGGTAGTGGAAAATTCCCACATGTCCCACCTTAGGAGCATTTGTCAATTGCATGAGGTTTAGTTTCATTTATGTTCAGCTGATGTGTGGCAACAAGAAGATACTGGTCTCCACCAGAGGCATAGAGAGCAATTACGATGCATTCACATTGTGGCTGTCCATCATTCCAGCCAGGATCAGACTTCTAATTGGAGGACATCAAAGACTACCTTTTTGAAATTGGGCTGAAGAAATTTTGGAGAAACTCATCTTTGGCAACAAGAATTCGACAACATGTGTGGCATGATAACCAGCAGGGGAAATTGACCGCAAGGATGAGCTCCTTATTACTGGCGAGGCTGGGGGTAGGTGCAGCCTGCAAACAGGCCAGCTAACCCAGGAAAAAGATCAGAGACAGTCACAGGAGCTGCCAGTGCAGAGGCGGGCTGTTTAAATGGCCTCCCTCAATGCTGTGAGACTTCAACCCAGTTATAAGAAAAACAGAAAGGCCCTTTACCCTTCACCTCTCAAACAACCTCATGCCCCCATAGCTCCCCATGCACCACCTACCTCATACTTCACCCACCCCTTTGGCCTCTCCAGCACCACTCATGCCAAGCAGTACCAGCCAAACTTTACTGGGCTGTAGTTAAAAAAGTTTTTGTAAAATAAATTGAAAAGTTATCAGGTAATGACTGTAATGGGATTTTCTCAGGCCGTCCCACTGGAGGATCTTGTATTCAGCTGATCTCAGGTAACAAAAAGACTTGCGAAAGACAATATTCAGTTAAAGATGTTCTTTATTTGACCAACATGTATTGGGAGAGAGGCAGAAGATTTCAACTTCTCTCTGATATTACATCACATGAGCACAACAGATATATATTTCTGAAAATTTGATCTTCCCAGCCAACCTGTCATCCAAGCTAGAACAGTTCAATTGCATTAATACATTTTACTTTGGCCAATAGCATTCTATCTTCTAACAGAATTAGGAATTCATTGGTTAACCAAACCCAGAATTTCTTACCACATTGCCTAGAAAACCTTACCTATGCAAATTCTGTAGCTTCTAATACCCGCAGTCCTGCATCTTATCTGCTTTCAGTCCCTTATCAGTGGAGGGTAAATACATCTATTCAACGTAGGTAGAAACTGAATCCTTCTATTCATTTCAAAAACCTTGGTTGCTTGTAGCTGCCTGGCCTGCCCCTGACAATAAGGCATACGCTCTATGCTTCATTTTTCCAAAATAATGTGATCTGTCTAATTAAACTTATTTCCCATTATGCCAAGAGGTAAATTACGTTTTGGCCAAAACTCATGAGAAAATACAAAAATATAGTTTCAATCTATAATACTCATTCAGAAATGATTATATATGTGCTTATATAGATAACATCTTTGTATAATATACATGAAGCATATTGTTATATACCTTTGGTATACATAAGGCACATAATGTTCCTTATTTTAAAAGAATCTACTTTGTTTTAATAGTCTTCAAAAAGCAGGGGTTTCTATATCCAATGCTACATTGACTGTTTTTAAAATTTGTTTACTTGAAAAATATAGTAGAGCTTTAAACAAAATAGTGCAGACAAGGAATCAAAGATGTGATCACTTGAGACAAACTTAGGTGCGAAACAGCAAGGTTGCAAGAAGAGAAGTAGTAATCAGAACATGACAGGATGGGACAAAGTGCCAGCAGATAAGGCCAAAGATCACAAAAATGGTAAAAAAGAGAGAATTCAAAGCTCTTCATCTGAATACATATCACATTCAGACAAATTTGGTGAATTGACAGTTTAAATAGAAATATACATACATGATCTGATAGCCATTACAGAGACATGGCTGCAAGATGATAAAGTTTGGGATCTGAATATTCAAAGGTACGTGACATTTAGAAGGTCAGGAAGCTAGGAAAAGATGAAGAGGTAGCTCTGAAAATTAAGGATGACATTAGCACAATAGAGAGAGATGACCTTAGTTTTAAAGATCAAGATGTAGAATTAGTTTGGGTAGAGATAAGAAATAGTAAAGGGAAGGGTCATTTGTGGGAGCAACTTATAGGCTGCCTATAATAACTACACCGTAGATTGGAGTATATATTGAGAAATAATGTGGCTCCTGAGAAAGACACAGAATAATCATGGATGATTTTAATCTTCGTAGAGATTGAATGAATCAACTTGGCAAAGGAAGGCCTGGAAGATGTGTTCACGGTGTGTTTTTGCGACAATTTCTGAGATCAGCATGTTTGAAAGCTATTCAAAGAGCAGGCTATTTTAGATCTGATCATGTACAATGAGAGAGGAATAATCAATAACTTCATTGTAAAAGCATCACTTTAGGGATCAGTGAACATAACATAATTGAATTTCACATTCAGTTCGAGGAAGCAAAGAATAGGTCCAATTGCAGTGTTTTGAACAGAAATAAGAGGAATTATGAAGATATGCAGATAGAGCTGGCTAAAAATGAGCTAGGAAACTAGGTTGAGGGATAAGTCAATAAAGGTGCAATGGCAGATATTTAAGGAGATTTTTATAACACTCAGCGAAGGTAAGAACATAAGAACGTAAAAACATAAGAACTAGGAATAGGTCATCTGCTCCCGCGAGCCTGTTCCACCATTCAATAAGATCATGGCTGATCTTTTTGGTGATTCAGCTCCACTTATCTGCCTGCTCACTAAAACCCTTAATTCCCTTACTCTTCAAAAGTTTACCTATCCTTGCCTTAAAAACATTCAATAAGGTTGCCTCAACTTGTTTAACTGGGTAGGGATTTCCACAGATACACAACTCTTTGTGTGAAGTTCCTCCTCAATCTGCTCTTCCTTATATTGAGGTCATGTACTCTAATTCTAGTTTCACCCGCCAGTGGAAAGAATCCCCCTGCTTCTACCTTATCTATTCCCTTCATAATCTTATATGTTTCTATAAGATCTCCCCTCATTCCTCTGAATTCCTCTCTTCATAATCCAACCCTCTCAACTCCGAAATCAACCTAGTAAATCTCCTCTGCATCACCTCCAGTGCCAGTATACTCTTTCTCAAGTAAGGAGACTAAAACTGTACATAATACTCTGGGACGGAGTTTTACCAGCATGTCTGCCCAAGTTTTGCACAACCCCATCCAAAGCCAATGAAGAATGCTATTCTCCGAGCAGACCCCGCCGCTGGAATCGGGACTGGCATGCCGCTAAAATTTAGGCCTAGGTATGGCCTCACTAGCATTTTAAACAGCTGCAACATAACCTCGCAGATTTTAAACTCCATTCCTCTAGAAATGATGGACAAAATTCCATTTGCCTTCTTAATTACCTACTGCATCTCCAAACCAATCTTTTGTGATTCATGCACAAGGACACCCAGGTCCCTCTGCACAACAGCATGCTGCAATTTTTTACTATTTAAATCATAGTCCATTTTGCTATTACTTCTACTAAAATGTACAACATTGTACTCCATCTGCCAAACCCTTGCCCACTCACTTAGACTATCCATATAATCTTTGCAAACTTTTAGCATACTCGGCACACTTTGCTCTGCTACTCATCAGTGTTATCTGAGAACTTTGACACACTACATTTGGTCCACCCTACCCTCCTCTGATCATAGGCAGAGTGACAGTGGATCCCCCTCTCCCCTCAGTGATCATAGGCAGAATGGCAGTGGACCCCCATTCCCCCAATTGATCACAGGCAGAGAGGGAGTAGATCCGCCTTCCTCCCCTCCCCCCACTGATCTCAAGCAGACAGCCGTTGGATGCTTGGTGTTTACCTCCTTACTAAACTTCACTGATGGGGTGCCCAAATCAGACTTACATGGAGCATACTTGTTTTGCACCAATTCCGGAAGGGTGAATGTGGTGGTAAAGGGAGAAGTGCTGGTAAAGATGTGCTGGTTAGGTGTATTGACCATGATAAGTTCTCCATCAGTGTACTCGAACAGGCCCTGGATTATAGCGACCAGGGAATTTTTACAGTAACTTCATTGCACTGTTAATGTAAACCTACTAGTGACACTAACAAATAAACTTAAAGGTATAGTTGGGTTGAAGGAGCAATAGAAGTTGACTCATTTGTTGTGTTTGTATTGCAATCTTTCCTACCTTCTTATCTAGCGTTCATTTTTCTTATTTAATAACTTTTTTTGTTTAGAAGTTCATTAGCAGATTCCTATGAATCTGTTCAGTAACTTCCCTCCACTGCTTCTAAATAAAACTGAGGGTCAATCAAGTTAGGTTACACTCTGGGATTTGACTTGTCCAGCATTAATATCAGCTGGAATCGTAACACAAATAATTATGCATCAAGAGGTGAGAAAAAAGGAATTTAAAACAATTACAATCATTAGGGAAAGAAGGGTACTGAGAAATTGATTAGGACTGAAAGGTGACAAGTCCCCAAACTTCATCCTATGGTTTGAAAATAAGTGATTGTTGAGATAGTAGATACACTGGATTTACTTTTCCAAAATTCCCATCAGATTGGAAAATGGTGAATGTAACTCTTCTATCCATGATAGGAGGGAAATAGAAAGCAGAAAAGTACAAGCCAGTTAGCTTAATATCTGTTATTGGGAAAACAATGGGATTAATTATTAAGTTATAGCAGGACACTTGGAAAATTTTAATGGAGTCAGATAGAATCAGGAAGGAAATTGTGTTTGACTAATTTATTGGAGATTTTGAGGAAGGAACAACCAACATACTTGAAGGACAAATTGTGAGTGTGGAGTTTTTAGATTTCTGGAAGACATTTGACAAGTTAACACATCAAATGTTACAACACAAAATAATAGTTCATACTTTACAGGTAAATATTAGCATTACTGAAGATTAGTTATCTAACAGGAAATAAAAAGGAGGCATAAATGGGTCAATTCCAGGTTGGCAAGACAAGTGGTGTGCCATAGGGATCAGTTCTAGGCCTCAACTATTTACAATTTATATTAATGACTTGGATGACAGAATTGAATGTATGGTTGTTAAATTTGCTGATGACACAAAAGTAAGTAAAAAAGTAGGTTGTGAAGAAGACAGTCTGCAAGTTAGGTGTTATAATACTGCAGGTGTTGTTGTGTGACACAAAAACAGAGGATGCTGGATAAACTTCACAGGTCTGGCAGCATCCATAAGGAGACAAATCAGATTTGACATTTTGAGTTCTTTAGGCTGTTCATCAGGATTGGCTCTTTGTTAGACTGAAGGGAGGGAGAATGTGTTAGATATTAAGGTACAGCTGTGAGAGATAGCAACAAAATGTAGCAAATTTAAGAACAAAAGATAGATAGTCTGGCATGGGAGGGTAAGAGGGGGACAGTTTGCATTGAGGCAATATATGTATGGGATATTTAAATAAAGGGCTTTAAGATGAAGCAGCAATGTTACAATCTAAATTGAAAGATGAAATATTCCCCTGGCTTGTGTTGGGCTTCACTGGAATATTGCAATAGGCAGGGATGGACATGTGGGCATGTGAGCAAGGAGCTGTTGTTTGAGGGGACATACCTTGACAAGGAAGGAAATGAAGTGCCACAAGGGTTGTTTTCTAGCATGTGAGTGTGAAGGGACATATGGAGATGGTAGGGGCCTGCGTTGGTACATAGGGCATGACAAGAACTATTTGAACTTGCCATTCAGATTGTTCTCTTATGCAGACTATGGTTCACCAGTTGTCTGGGATGCCATGAATCATGGTTCTTTGAAAAGCTGGCCCAACTCCTTGAAAATTGCCAAGAATTAGAACATTCCTATTCCCATGATGGAATCAGCTAGGTCAGAAGCGTTGGATATGGGCTTGCAATCCAAACAAACCTACACCTTTAAACGACATCGCACAAAATCATAAATCTGGGAATGGTATCAGGATCCCAGGATTGAATCTGCTTGGAATTTTTAAGGGGCTCTCAAATCATCTTAGCTTGTGTAAAATTCAATCTAATACTCAGTTTCTCTCTTCAGAGCTGTTGTTGGATTTGCTGACAATTTTCAACATTTTCTTCTTTCTTTTATGTCCAGCATAATCATTGTGCACTGTATCTGCACTATACAGTACAGTGATAAGAGCCAAAGGTGCAGGAGGGACACAGAACTCAGTACTCTTTATCTAATGAGATTGCCAATGGAGAAGGAATAAGAGAGAGCAAGATGGGGTCACCTGATGCCAGGTCAGTCTCAAGAAAGCAGCTTTTATTTCAAAGAAATTTTCCTGCTAATATCAAGACTTCAATGATTCTTTAATGTGATGGAATGGATGCTGGACACCACCAAGAAATACTCAAAGTTTTTATTAAAATGCTAGTCATGTTTCTTTATCAAAGCAATTGTAATTGACAGTAATTTTTCAAATGAAATAGGATGTATCAAAATTCAGTGTAATTTCAGCTCTGAATAAAATTTATCTTTCTGAAGTAGTGAAATATTCTGCCTTTAAGAGGGAAAGAATAAAGATTTTAGTCTTATTTCTGTACACATTTACTATTTATGGTCCCTACAAATTCCAATCTCCACATAATGAATTATTTGAACATATTCCTTTACTCACAGTTCTGAAGCCTGTTTTGTGGCTGCAGAAGTGTAATTTCAGATTATCAATCTTTTGCTTTTACCCATCCCTTTCCAAATGTCATTATTTATCACAAAACCCAATTCAGCCACACTATCCACTGATATGACAGTGAACAATCAAAACTCATCCAACTGACAGGATTGCATTCCAATGACAGACAGTTCTGGGGTTGAACTCACAACCTGCTGATTAAAAGACAAGTGCTCAATCACTTAAATTGTTGGAGACTATTTTTTTGATTTTTCATAACTAATGAAATCTGTAGCACACTTTCCTTCCCAACACTTGGCCTTAAATTCATGCTGCATTTCTGAATTAATGCAGTGTTTTCAGCTGCCTCGTTTTACACATTTAAAATTAAATTCCTCTCAATTTATACATATGTACCCAATTCAAAAAGTCGATGCCAAACTAATTTGGAAATATTATATTTGATGAGGGAATTAGTCAGAATTTCCAATTTGTCATTAAGCACTTCTCTCCTGGTACCGACTTCATGCTTCATGTTTTGAAATTTGATAATTTAGTTGGCACACCGCAGAAATATAGGCGTAAAATATTATACATAATGAGGTACAATTATAGAATAAGCCTAGTTCATTACATTTGTAGAAGATTCTTGGTTTTTATTATATATCCTAACATTAGAAGATTAAGAGGAAATGTTTGATTGTGTATTGCAAGTAATAAGAAAATTAATGCAAAATATAACAATGGCTAATTGTGTGGCTAATATTAATAGATGTATAATTTGTACATTTAAAATAGAAATGATGTTCCACAAATGCAAAACACATGTTTTGGCAACTTTTATTATTTCCAAATTAGACACCAACTGTGTTTGCACTTTTCTTATCAAAAGGAATCACATATACAACAGGTGAATGGATTTGATTTACAACTAAAGTTGTAAACCACCCCTGTCCCAAGCCTCTTTCACCTATCATGTAAGATTTAGCCAGAATGTTTGGACCTTGTCTATAGCTGGGATTCTTTAGTCCCTCTGCAGTAAATGGAGTTATGACGAAACATCAAATTCTCCTTTCTTGGCAGCAATGGGAGGGTGAACAAGGATTATTAATCCAACCGAATGCTGCACTTGCCTGATGAAGACACGGGAGTGTTGAAAGCTCGCCATTTTACTATCAAATAAATCGGTTGGATTAATAATTGGTGTTGCTAAATTCTTACTGAGTTCTTACCACTCCAATCCAACGCCGGCATCTTTACATCATTACAGGGTGAACAAGATCAGAGAATCCAGCCTTAACATAGATTCCCATATGCAGCAAGATTTTTGCTTGTCTTAATATTCATAGATCCCACAATTACACACCATTCTGAAAGAATGAAATTTCCTTTCCAGATCCTGAAAATAGTCTGTATAACTTATCCCCCTGACTTGAGAAAATGTCAGATTTTTACTAATTGCATCCCTAATAATAATGCTCTGAAATCAGGAGTACAACTGAAAACTGTGTTGAAGATTTTGCTCTCATGAACACTCATCATTCAGCTCACTGAGCATTACCAATAGGGTTTCTGTGATCTTCTCAGCTCAGGTTCCCTCTTATTTGGAGCCTTTCCAATATGGTGCCCTCTACAGGGGGTCTGTGCCATCTGGAAACCGGAGCAAGTGGGTGAGTATGTGGATATGTAAGCAGGTGGGTGAATAACTCAAGTGGGTCATTGAATGAGTGAGCAGGTGAGACAATGAGTAAATGGCTGGATAGGTTGGTGGAAGAATGAGTGAGTGAGTGATGAGTGAGTGAGGGGTGGGTCAGTGGAGTGAGTGAGTGATGGAAATAGGTAGTCAGTTCAAGGACATAGTTGGTTTGGAGATGCTTTGCTGGGTTTGGTGGATAATTAGTTCAGTTGGAGATAATTAGATTGAGGGGGGAGGAGTTCTGTTGTTGGGTCAGAGCATTGTCTGGTCATGGGGGTATTAGTCATGCTTTTGGGTTGTATAGTTGTATTGGGTTGAGGGAATCAGTAGTTGGGCCAGGAATATAATTACAGTGTAGTGAGATATATATGGGGAGTGATATGTTGAGTTTCCCCGCTAATCACTGAGTTATATCAGATATTAAAAGGTGATGTAGACTGTGATGTCAGATCAAGTCCAGGCAACCAGGCATAACTCCAAGCCAGCATCTTCATTTTTGAGATACCTGGATGCTATTATGTAGTTGTATTAATATTAGAGATGCTTACTATTCTCTGATAATAGAAACTGCAGCTCCTGTGTCCACCTCCATCTTCAAGGGGTGCTCATTCACTAGTAATTCCACCATTATTGGGGCAACTTTTGTCGTAACTTCCCTGTCTCTGAAAGAGGGTCTGTGTCGATATGCGCAATCTTCTTAGAGATCCTCTCCACTTGGATCTGGCAGTTTGCGGTGTCAATAGTAGTCATGAAGTGGAGATGCTGGCGTTGGACTGGGGTAAACATAGTAAGAAGTCTGACAACACCAGGTTTAAGTCCAACCAATTTATTTGATAGTAAACTCACAAGCTTTCAGTGTTTGTCCCTTCGTCAGGTGGCATCTCCACATTTGGAAGAGAGAACACCTGCATGGTGCACTGAGGCACTTGCCTTGGCTTTCTTCTGAAGCAGCACACATTTCGCCTGTTCCTAAAGCCTGGCCATTGTTGTGTGTCCTTTAACAGTGTTTGCAATAATCCATCATCTGTCAACTATACTTTTCTGGAATATGTTCCCTAATACTCTTGGAGTCATCACTGCCTTTCCTTGACTGTCTGATGGTGACATTAGGGGTCCTATATCAAAAGGGGCTTTTTAACACTTGATTTGCACAAACAATCTTCATTGAGGTCTGATAACATGAGGTCCCTCCTCCTAGTTAGAGGACATTGCTGTCTGATTACCCTTGTAGTTCAAGAGGCCTCTTTTTCTGTATTCTTAAATGACAAGGATATTGCAACAAGTTTATTTGAAGTCAAAATGGATTCTGCCAACAGCTTCTTTTGGATGGTTAGTCTATATCAATCTGTCCTGCAACATTTCATGAAGACATGGTCCAAATTCACAGTATTTAGTTAATTTCTACAACCTAGCTGTTGTAGGGCAATATTGGGATCATGTATTTTGTATTTAATTCATATGTCTGTTATATTTTATTTAATTTCAGTATAATACATGTGGGACTACACAGAGCAAGCCCACAAACCCAGGCCTCACCAAAAAGGGTTAATACAGATAGCTAGAGGCCTGCTCTGCCAACAGATAATGATTAATGCATGATCAACTTCTTATGTGCAGAAGATCGCTCCCGAATTGTCACAACAATAGGAGAACTGGCATTAAGACAGCCAGGGTCAATATAGTCGAGGGAGGGTATAGTCTTCCATAAACACAATCATCTAGCAGAGGGGGGGAGTGATTAACACATCAGTGCAAATTGGTTGGACAAATATAACGCTTTGACATTATAATCGAGTAAACGAAACTACCCAAGAAACTGATTAAGAAAGTTGTACTGAACAATGTAGTCTGCATAACAAGATTAAAAAGCCATTTTGTATCCAATTGGAGGAATTAATATGCTAATGTAAATCTTTGTGACTTGAAATAGTATATTAACCTGGACCAATCTACCAGAGGCAGAGAAAACTCGCAGGCAACCTAAGATTTCAGGCTCAAATTCAGCCCACCCTCCTGCATGTGGAATAAAAACTTTTCTTGAAGTTTGACATGGTCTCCAACACTCGACTTGTTTTAGTTCTCTTCTACACTAGCCAAGAATTCAGTGACAGATTACCCAGCAGTTTTCCCAGCCATGTTGAAGGAATTTCTCTGGAGAGTTACTGGCGTTCAGGTTTTAATGGTTTTTCACCAGGTCTACTAGCTCATTAAAAATTTTGATTTGGGGACATCCGGATAGGTCAGACTTCTTATCAGACTGAAAGTCGGTGTCCCATGTGCTATTAACAATCTCACTTTTTGGTTTCATTTTTCCCTGCTGTTAGCATGGAAACAGTAATGCTCATGCTCTGTATATTGGACCCTGTCTTCCCCACGGGAGTCATTGGGCTTGAGTTCCTTCAAAAGCGGCATAATGGCTTTTTTCTTACTGGAGTAGATTCTTGGTTCATGGAGGTTGTCCAGAGGAATAGATGGTGGGGAAACATTCTCCTCATCCAATGTAATAATTCAACCAAATGCCAGTTTCCTGTCACCAACACCCTTTATTGTACACCAAAGGAAGGGATGACCTACCATCAAGTTCTCTTCACCTCAAGGCCTACAACTCCAGTCTGGGTAAAGTAACAGACTTAAAATCCTCTGCTGACTGCTTTCCATTGGATGAACATCTGCCCGCTCAATAAGGCAATTCATATTCAATGATTCCATTGTGACCTTCATGACCATCATAACAAGGCACAATCACAGCAGTGTGTGCCATATGCAAGCTGCAATGTAGAATCTCACCAAAGCTCCTTTGGCAGCACCCTACAACCCCTACCACTAAGAAAGACAAGGGCAAATGATACATGGCAATACCACCACCTGCAAGTTCCCCTCCAAGCCACGTATTATCTTGAGTTGGAGCTGTATCACTGTCACTTTATTCACAGTAGTTGAAAATCCTGAAACTCCCTTCCTAAGAGGACTGTATGCATACCTGCACCATATAAACTACAGCAGTTCAGGTTCAAGAAGGCAGCTCACTACCACCTCCTCAAGGGCAATTAAGGATGAACAATAATTGCTGGCCAATCAATGGTGCCCACATCCTATAAAAGAATAAATTTGAAAAATATCTCCATTCAGAGTAAATACTCAGTTACTGAACACATATGCTCATGGACTACACTCACTAGGAATAAGATTGCTCTTCAAATCAGCAACTACATGACAGAAACCTCAAAGAACATGAGAAATATAGATTTTCACAGCTGTTATCCTATAATTACAGGATGGAAACCTTGGCTAGGAACTATTAAATTGGCTTTGAGACTTGGTGGCACACTGGATTAGCACACTGTGCTTCAGCTTTGAGGCCTTGTTTTGTATCTGGTCTCACTTATGGGATTCACACCTCCTTCTGTTGACAGTAAGGAACTTGTGTGAAATAAGATAGGGCATTAACAGACCAATTCCAGGCGAATGTGGGCCCAAAACACTTCCCTAACCACACTTTGGCACAATTTCACAGAATATTGTCCAAAGAAACAAGCAAGTACAGCTGAAGAAGCAGTGAAATATTCACAGTGTTGCACAGAAAGTGGTGTTCTGAGGTTAGTTTTGAACATATTGATGGAATAGGGCAGATTAAAGCTTAAATCTGTATCTGCCCGCATTATACTTGTCTTGAGAGTGATTGATACATATACAAGACACTCAAAGTGGAAAGTGGAAAGGATTCCATCCCTTTAGGACTGACATCCTTCATCTTAAATTAATAAAAAGTGACTGAAGTATGAATTATAACTGTTTTTTCTGTATTAAAAGCTACTAAATTTGAATCACTTGAACTGTGGAAACATTTTATAAAATGTACACCTTTCTGATTGTACTCATACAGTCATACGGCACAACAGAGCTCCAAATTAAGATTATCTTTCTTTCGCAATTCCCTCAACAGAGGAAATATTTCTCTGTAGATCGACCCTATTACATGCTTATAACATTTTAAGCACTTTGATCAAAATCAACATTCCACCTTCTATATGAAGGAATGTAAGCTAAAATTATACACCCTATCCTTAGCATGAAGGCTAACATATCAGAAGTCATTCAGGGCAGCACAGTAGCACAATATCCATACTGCTGCCTCACAGCACCGGGTACTTGGTTTCCGTTGCCAACTTGGGTCACTGTCTGTGTGTGGATTTTGCACATTCTCCCTGTATCTGTGTGGATTCCCTCTGGGAGCTCTGGTTTCGTCCACAGTCTGAAAGACATGTTGGTCAGGTGCATTGGCCATGCTAAATTCTCCATCAGTGTACCCAAACTGGTACTTAGGAGATTTTCACAGTAACTTCATTGCAGCACAAATATAAGCCTACTTGTGACAGTAATAAATAAACTAAGTCTTTTTAATAGTTTTTGTACCTGTTGACAAATTTTCATCCCTGGCACCCTTTCGGAAATTACTGTTTTCCACATTAGATGGTGAATAATCGCTAGAGATGATTCCATTATCCCAGGATTCAGTGGGAAGTGTGTAAGAGACTAAGCATTGTTCCATCTCTGGTTGTAATTGGCTTCCTGTTGAGATTATAAGGTTGTGAGTTTTCCTTAACATGCATCATACTACAATGCTTGCCTTGGCATTTTAAATGTCATACAGATGTGTTCATCATTAGCCTGCACAAAATCAACTCAAGGATTTGTTTTTATGATTAAAAATTGAAAGCTGACCATCAAAAACCTCCATTATTATTTTGTGTTTGTTTATTTTTTCATTGCAAGGCTCAGCATCCTTTGCTTGGAATTCACTGCTCTTATTTGAACACTGCTAACCAATTTTTTATGCTGCTATGAGTACAAGTGACCTTCATGCCATAAAAGTGGTCGTGACCTTTAATTTGTAACAAAATATCATGTAGGAAAACGGAGTAGGTGAGAATGGAAAGATTTAACTCCCATTAACAATTCATGCACTTAAAGGATAATTTTGTTTGACTCTGAAGGCTGAATTTTCAGATACTACTTCAGGTGGGAACGAAGGAAGGCAGAGGACCAGAATACTTGATTTAGCTGGCATGCTGCATTTCTGACATCGCTCCTGACACTAGTGAGTTTACACAGTAAAAAGTCTGACAACACCAGGTTTCAGTGCAACCAATTTATTTGATAGTAAACTCACAAGCTTTCGAACCATTGTGGGAGGTGGGTGACTCCAAGATTGGTTTGGAAGAGCTTTGTAAGGGACATGTTCTGATTTTGTTGGAGGCGCTCGGATTGCATATGCTGCCTGGGGCAAATCAGGTAAGTAAAGATGGGCACACAGCAAGGACACAGTCATGGTCACCATGAAGCATTGGTGGAACCCATGAAATGGCAAATGGCAGCTTTGGTACACTAGCGCCATCAGCTTGTTGCAGGTTTCAAGGAGAATGGTCAACAAGTGCTCAAATAGAACAAGCATTGTAACCCTCCTGGTATCACAGGTCCATAAGCACAAGCTGTCAAATAAGGTGGTTCTGCTTTGACTAGCAGAATAGATATCTTCCCACATATTAGAGTTCACGAAGATTGTGAGGAGTCATGGACTTGGATTAGAGGATTGCTTTCAGCTAATTTACACCACAATAGCTCAAGGTTTTCAATGGAGGAGCTCTTCCATGGGGAGAATGACTTCCATGGAGAGCCATGCAGCAGCATTCTGAATGGATGCAGGAACAATGCACAAACATGTACAGGGTGCATGCCACACTCTGTAGCCTTGACCAGTCAGTGGTGCTGATGGTGCAAAAATACATAGAGTGGATGCTAGTTATTGGTGGTCTCCACTAATGATCCAAAACTCCACACAAGGGTTGAGCTCTTACCAATGAGAATAAGAGTAGCACACTCCATGGGGTACCATCAACATTGGCTTTCTTAGCATCTCTGACTGAGAAAACATCTATTCACTGGGTCATTGTGATAGAGGCTGCCCTGGTGCTGATGCCCCACTAGCACCTTTGTTATGAGGATCACAAGGGGCATCTGAGCCACGAGCAGACCAAATATGAGCAGGTTGCCACCAGGTCATCCATGACTATCGATAGAAGTACTAGATAACGATAGAATGATAGAATCATAGAACCCCTACAGTGATGAAAGGGGCCATTTGGTCCATCATTTCTGCATTGACAACAATCCCACCCAGGCCCTAACACTGTAACCTCACTAATCCTTCTAACCTACGCGTGATGAAAACAAAAAGGTTAATCAATTATTTTATTAATTAATTTATCAATTACATCAGAAACATTGAGCAATGATCTCAAGTGTGTGAACTTCATTCTTTAACAACAAAACTGGAAATAAGGAAAGCAGAGCTTTTTGAATGAAGACAATGTGATTGCTAGACAGATATATCCCATCCATTGTCAGTGAGAATAGAACTACTCAATGTTGTGTATTTATTGGGTGTATCCTCAGAACCAGAATAAAATGTGAATCAGGGCACGCTGTTCTGATATAGGAGCAGTACTCTCTGGGACACCAGCTGAACAGTCTGGGCAATGGAACTTCCACCAGAATTTTCCAATCTTACCTGTGGCTAAGATTCTCCAGTCCTACTGCAGTGAATGGGGATTTGGCTGAGCATCAAATTCTCCATTCTCACTGGCAGCAGCAGCAAGGCAAGCAAGAGCAGAGAATTCCAGCTTTCATTTTCAGAAGACTGATAATCAATTTGATGGTGGTCATTGTGAACAGACGGCTTTGATTGCAGCATTCCTGTGCCTCCATCTCAGAACCACATAAAGGTGTATCAGCCATCTCTTCAAGGGATATCCCTTGTTCCTAGAATGTACTCAAGGAGTTTGTGTGATAGCATGAAGAACTGTAACAACCTGGACTGCCAGGCAGTGAATGTATCATGACAGTTGACAGGATAGTGAGTGCACATGTGCACAAAACTCTTACTGGGCCTACAAATCAGTTGACCATTGAGGGAGGGGAATACCCTTCCTCTGCTGATGATTCTTGCTGACTGCTTAATCAGCATTTTGATGGCCACATGAGTACAGCTGATAGTCTGCAACTGAGGAAATTCAGCAATTAAGGTGGATCGCACTGTGATTTGTGCCTGTGAAGCCCAATCTGTTTGGAACTATTTAGTAACTAGCTTTCACAAACAGGATATAGAAACTAGAAGCAGGAGTAGGCCATTTGGCTTTTCAAACCTGCTCTGCCATTCATTATGATCATAGGTGATAATTGAATTCAGTATCCTGATTCCCCCTTCCCTCTTCATTGTTTTTGCCCCAAGAGCTATATATAATTTATTTTTGAAATCAGACAACATTTTGACCTCAACTACATTCTGTGGCGGTGAATTCCACACACTTGCCTCCCTATGTGTGAAGAGATTTCTCCTCTTTACAGTTCTAAGAAGTTTACCCCTTATCCTCAAACTATGACACCAAGTTCTGGACTCTCCCACCATTGGTAACATTCTTTCTGAGTCTACCTTGTCTAACCCCAGTAGAATTTTATAAGTTTCTATGAGATCTCCCTCACTCTTCTGAACTCCAGTGAATGTAATCTTAACCGACAATCTCTCCTCATATGACAGTCTGCTATTTCAGAAATCAGCCTGGTAAACCTTCATTGTATTCCTGCTACAGCAATGACATCCTTCTTCAGATAAGGACACTAAAAATGCACACAATATTCCAGGTGTGGCCTCACTAACACACTATACAATTGCAGCAAGCAATCTCATAGCAATTGCTCTCGCTCTGAAGGCAAACATATTATTTGCCTTCTTTACTGCCTGCTGTCTTTACTGTACCTGCATGCTTACTTTCAATGACAAAAGGACTCCAAGTCTTGTTGTGTATCCACCTCTCTCAATTTGCACCCATTCAATAATCTTCATATATTTCATAAATTTGCTACCAAAGTGAACTCATCTGCCATGCAGAACTCACACACTCAGCTTGTCCAAATCTGAAACATCTCTATATTTTCTTCACAGCTCATCCTCCAACCCAACTTTGTATCATCTGCAAATTTAGGGATAATACATTCAGTTCCCTCTTCAAAATCATTAATATATAATGTGAACATTTGGGGTGCCAGCAGAGACTCCTGCAGAATTTCACTAGTCACTGACTACCAATCAGAAAAAGACCCATTTATGCTAAGTTTATGTTTCCTATCTGCTAACCAGCTTTCTATTCATCTCACACATGCAATCCCATGTACTTTAACTTTACATAATAATCTTTTATGTGAGATCCTGTTGAAAGCCTTCTGAAAGTCTAAATAAACTACATCCACTGGTTCTTCTCAGCCAACTGTACTAGTTACATCCTCAAAAATTCCAATAGATTTGTCACGCATGATTTCCCTTTTGTAAATCCACACTGACTTTGTCTGATAATATCACTGCCTTCCAAATGCTGAGTTACGAAATCCTTGATGATAGACTCCAGCAACTTCTCCAGTACTGACATTAGACTCACTGGATAACAGTTCCCTGTTTTCTCTCTACCACCCTTTTTGAATAGTGAGCTTACATTAGCTACCCTCAAATCTGTAGGAACTATTTCCAAGTCCAAAAGAAATAACCACCATGGATCCATTATTTCCAGTGCCATTTTGTAAAGTACTCTGGGATGAAGATTACCAGGACCCGAAGATTTATCCACCTTCAATCCCACCAAATTCTGCCAAACCATTTCTTTATGGAAGCTGATTTCCTTCGGTTCCTCACTAAAACATGTTTCTCTCAGCACTTCCAGTACATTATTCATGTCTTCCTTTGTGAAAACTGAAGCAAAGTACATATTTAATTCCTCAACCATTCCTTTATTTCCTGTTATAAATCCTCCTGTTTCTGACCATAAGGAGCTTACATTCATTTTTGACAATCTTTTTCTCTTTATATATCTATCGAAACTTTTACAGTCAGTTTTATGTTCCATTAGTTTACTTTCATATTCTATTTTACTCTTCTTAATAAATCCCTTGGTTCTCCTTTACTGAATTTTAAACTGCTCCCAATGCTCAAGCCTTTTGCTTTTTTCTTCTAATTTGTATGCTTCTTCTTTGAATCTGATACTATTTCTAATTTCCCTTGTAAGCTATAGTTTGGCCACAATTCCCTTACCACTCTTGTGCCAGACAGGAACAAACAACTTCTGGAATTCACCTATTCATTCTTTAAAGTCTGTGTTGTATTGTGATTAATTTGACTCTCCCATCTACATGCAAATTAAAGTATCCATAAAAACAGATGCTCCTTTAACACATGCATCTCTGATTTCCTGTCTAATGCTTTTCCCAACATTACCACTACAGTTTAGTGGTCTGTATTACCACCTCCACAATGCTTTTTGCCCCTTGTTGTTTCTTAACTCTATCCATACAGATTCCGCATTATCTATATTTTCTCAATATGCTATCAATATCATCTTTAATCATCAATGCAACTCTGCCACCTTTTCCTTTCTATACATCTTTTCTAAATACTGAATAGCCCTCAATGTTTAGTTCCCATTCTTGCTCATTTGGGATATACCTCTCCGTAATGCCAATTATATCATACCTCTTTTTTATTTATCTAGGCAAGTAATTCATCCATTTTGTTTTGAATGCACTGAGCATTCAGATATAAAACCTTAACGTGGGCACTTTTAATATTTTGTTTCCCTTTCCTACTATTTTCTATTGGCTCCTTATCAGACTCTGGCCCTTGATTGCTCTGCCTACCACTTTCCTTACTTTCCATTCTGTCTTTCCCTCTTGTTCTTAATTCCTCCTGCTCTGAATCCTTGCAAAGGTTCCCATCCCTCTACTGTATTATTTAAACTAACCCCCCTCCCCAACCACTCTAGCAGTACATCCTTCAAGGATATTTAGTCCTGATCCTGCCCAGGCGTCACCTATCCAGAACCAATCCCAATGCCCTTGAAATCTGAAACCCTCCCCCTCACACCATCTTTTCAGCCACATATTCTCTCTATGAATCCTGCTGTTTCTACTCTGACTGCCAAATGGCAAAAGTAATTCTGAGACCACTACCTTTCAGGTCTTATTTTTCAGCTTGCTTCTTAGCTTCCTGGATTCTGTTTTTGGTTTGATTTGATTTATTATTGCCACATCTATCAACATACAGTGAAAAGTATTGTTTCTTGTGAGCTGTACAGATGAAACATACCATTCACAAAGAAGGAAATGAGAGAGTGCAGAATGTGGTGTTACAGTCGTAGCTAGGGTGTAGAGGAAGATCAGCTTAATGCAAGATAAGTCCTGCCTGATAGCAGCAGGGAAGAAGCTGTTCTTGAGTCAGATGGTACGTGACCTGAAACTTGGCCAAAGAAAGAAGGTGAAAAAGAGAATGTTCAGGATGTGTGGGATCCTTAATTATGCTGGCTGCTTTGCCGAGACAGCGGCAAGTATAGACAGAGTCAATGGATGGATGACTAGTGTGCATGATGATTGGGCTACATTCATGACCTTTTGTAGTTCCTTGTGATATTGGGCAGAGCAGGAGCCATACCAAGCTGTGATACAACCAGAAACAATGTTTTCCATAGTGCATCTTTAAAAGTTGGTGAGAGTCGTAGCTGATGTGCCAAATTTCCTTAGTCTCCTGAGAAAGTAGAGGTGTTGGGTGGGCTTTCTTAACCATATTGTCAACATGGAGGGACTAGGACAGGTTATTGGTGATCTGGAAACCTAAAAACTTGAAGCTTTTGACTGTTTCTACTTCACCCCTCTCGATCTAGACAGGGGCAAGTCCTTCATTATGCTTCTTGAAGTCGATGATAATCTCCTTCATTTTGTTGACATTGATGGAGAGATTATTCTTGCTGCACTAGTTCACTGGATTCTCTATCTCATTGCTGTACTCTGTCTAATTATTGTTTAAGATCTGACCCACAATATTAACAAACTTGAAAATCAAATTGGAGGGGAATTTGGCCACACAGTTATTAGGTGTCTAATGATTATAGTAAGGGGCTGAGAATACAGCCTTATGGGGCACTAGTGTTGAGGATGATCGTGGAAGAGATATTGTTGCCTCTCCTTGCTGATTGTGGTCTGTGAGTTAGGAAGTTCAAGATGCAGTCGCAGAGGGAGATGCCGAGGCCTAGGCCATGGAGTTTGGAGATGAGTTTCATGGGAGTTGAAGGCTGAGCTATAGTCAATAAATAGTAGTCTATCATAGTGCCCTTGTTATCAATGTACCAGGGTTGAGTGCAGGGCCAGGGAAATGGCATCTGCTATAGACCTGTTGTGGTGATAGGCAAACTGTAGTGGATCCAGGTAGT
Source organism: Sphyrna mokarran (assembly GCA_024679065.1). Taxonomy (NCBI): domain Eukaryota; kingdom Metazoa; phylum Chordata; class Chondrichthyes; order Carcharhiniformes; family Carcharhinidae; genus Sphyrna; species Sphyrna mokarran. The sequence goes on along the minus strand of JAGIQG010000010.1, from coordinate 40,073,544 downwards.
CCAGCAGCTGGAATTGATTCATGCTAAGTCTTTTGAAGCACTTCATAATGATGGATGTCAGAGCCATCGGCCGATACTCATTAAGGCACACTGCTTCGTTTTCCTTTGGTGCTGGGATGATGGTCGTCTTCTTAGGATCTGACCTGCAAGATGTATCACTGACCTGTGAGAGGCAGAGATCTTCTGCTGCTCGAGAGTTGTTGTCAAGAGTCTGCTGTTGTTCTACAGAAGGAGCCAAAGATGAAGAGATCCAATGCCACTGTGGCTTTATATCTACTGGTAGAGCATGCCAGTTTACTTTTCAGAATGAAGCCTTGCTCAATGAGGTGCCATAATCCCCATGAAGAGAAATAATTTTTAAAAGAAAGGAACCCCAACAACAGAGTCCAACTGGTGTAATAGATAATGACCATGCCTCAATGCCACAAGCTCTGAGTTCAAGTCCTACTTCTGGACTTGAAGACCATGGAAAGTACATTCATAATGCAACCAAAAAGGTTGTTCGCTAACTTGCAAGATTTTTCAACATGCCTTTGGCAGGCAACAAGTGTGAAGAGACTCATGGTTAGGCATGCTTAATGCAGAGTTGCGCCACTCAAGCTACAGCTTCAGACTGGCAAACTGTTCCAGGAAAAAACAAGCAATGGAAAACAAACATAAGCAGATGCTTTGTCTGCTTCATGCATCGCTAGAGGTGGGAAGTCTTCTCAGTCTTATTTCCACAATCACAACAGAAATTATGAAAGAACAAGATTTCATATTTTAAGACTTTCCCGCAATAAACAAAATAAAATCAACACAGCTCATGCATTAACTAACGTGTAATTTATGCATTAAACTTATGAAAAAGGTAGGCCTCACATTAACTAACATAATTAGAATATGCATTATAAATTTACTTTGCAGTACCCCACGCTACTGGCATATATGTATCATTAATAGACATACCCAGCTCTCCAGAAGAAGTTCACCAACCTGCTCCATGCAAAATCAGAACTTTCAGTGTCCTTCAACAGTCATTCTACTCCACTGGGATTTCTCAAATCAGATTAATACCAGCAAGGCAAATCTCAATGAATCTCTCTCTTCTTGGTAAGCAATGGGATGTTTGATCAGCAGCGGTATGGAAAGTTATCTCACATTGGTGGAAATGTGAAGTTGAGGTTACAATTAGATCAACCATGATTTTAATGAGTGGCATTAATGAGAAGCCGAGTCCTATTTTGTATGTTCTTATAACAGTCCTGACAATCCAGAATCCCAGAGATTACTCTGCCTGACCCCATTTAAATGATTGAATCAACTCCAGTAAGGCTATTTTCCCTTCTGAGAGTTTTATTTCTGCTCTCCACAATTTTTTTTTTAACAGAACAGAGGAGATTCTAATTTGCTTACTTCTGCATCATAACAGCAGCATTCTTTCTATTTGCCTGAGTGGGAATCTGGTCAGTGCAGACTCGATGGGCTGAATGGCCTCCTTCTGCACTGTAGAAATTCAACGATTCTATGATTATCTTTTGTGAAAGGAGCTAAGAACTGCCACTCTGCACATCAAATAGGTTTCTATTTCAGTTTCTCTCCTTCCTCAACCCCTGTCCCAATGGCAACCTGATATCACATATAAGAAGTGTCACACCAGATTAAAGTCCAACAGTTTTATTTGGATCTTATTCCTGCAAACTGAGATGTTCATCAGCAATTCAAATTGTGGAATTCTCTTTCACTTTAGATTTAAAGAGACATTTCAATATATAACTGTCTCCTCAAATTTCATAATTCCATGCAAACGACCCAGATTTAATTTACTATCTGCTTTAATAACCACAATCTGATATGTACAGATAGCATCATCTTCAGTGGTATACTCAATGTTGAGGGTAGGAGCTTTTCTGCCTTCTTGCTGTCATACTTCTCTTCTGTCGTCTTCATCTCCATCTTCTCCCAAAGATATTGATTCTCATTGGTACTCTTCCCTATCTTCAAGCACCTTAATCCATTTACCGCCTTGCCTATAGTCAGAAGCACTTATGATGTTTACTGTACTCCTCCATGGTCACACAACCCTGGAAGCTCACAACTTTTGCAACTGACTGAGCCTGCACATTCAGTTTTCTACATGTGAACAGAGGACCCAGGGGAAATTACCATATCTGGCTCCATGTAGATCCTGGTCCAGCACCTCTAATCTTCCTGAGACCATCTTGAAACACTTTGGGATATTTTCCAATGACTTTGTATAAATTTCCAGTACTCATTTGAAAAATCTGTTGCCAATCCTGGTGGATTTTCTGTAGCCAGTTCCTTCCCATACAGCTGGGCATGGTTCTTTCACCACTATTAGATGGAGTTGGACTGTCTGTTGCCAATGCGTAACTGGAGTTATAGCGGTCCCAAATATATGTAAGGGCTCTCCAGTGCATGTGGGGAGCTTTAGTGTCCACACAAGCTTAAAGGCAAGATGCCCAATCGGAGTCACCTGAACGTTTGCTCCCAATAATAAATACAGCGACTCTTGTGTCTATCTCCACGTCTTGGGGGTGGCCATTTAACTGGAGTTTAATTTTAATGGACCCAACTTTGGGTGTAGTGATGCAACTTTGCTGCATTAATTTGCCATTATCAGGCTGCTTTATTTATAAAGCTCTGCCCTGAAGTAGTTTCACCCTTCGATCTGGGAGGTACATGTTTTGCCTGTTTTAGTAGCCTTGATTAGGAATGGTCCTTTGACATCAAGTGTAACATGGATGTGCTTGTTCCTCACTGTACTTTGGAAAGACTTCTGTCTAGTTTTGGAATCTCACGGCCTCTGATACTAATTTCCCTTTCTTTGCAGGAAATGGGAGACACGAATGTTATATCTGGGGACTTGCTACTACAGTATGGGGGTGGGCAAAGCTGAGGATGTTACTGTCCATGGACTCCTGAAGCTGCTGGATTCCTTTCTCTTTGTTTTTGTGGGAAAGGGCCAGTTCAATTACTTTCTTGAGACCCAGAATTGGTTCAATTAGTGGCTTCCTTTGGGTCACAATACTAATAATTTCACACACTAAATGATCTCTTAACTTTTCCAGAAACGCTGACCCATATACAGCGTTCTGACAATTTCCACAGTCTCATCAAGAATTCAGTGACTAGTTCCCAATGGGAATTTAGTTACCATGTTAAACCAGTAGCATTGCAATTTAACCAATAGTTTAGGGTCATAGTGGTCCCATACGATATCTACCAATTCATTAAAAGAGTTTGAAATCGAGGCTGCTGGATAGGTTAAACTTTTTATGATGATGAAAGTTGGACCCCCCAGGCAATCAGGGACGGTAAATGACCTCTTTTGTCTCATTTGTCCGGAAGAAATATCTCATTCTTTTGGAGTACTGGGGCCAATTCTCCACATCATAAGTTTCCAGCTTCCCAAACAGTGCATTTTCATTATTTCCCCGTCACTGTCTTACCAAGTTCATTAAAAGACCAGACCACTGGAATCTTTTATTTTTCCTCAGTGCCAACTTAGGAAATCTGACCAGAAAGGAACATAATTTATTACAGAATGCAAAGTAAAACTACCATCATGGTGTGCACACACTTGTCCCTGCCTGGGATAACAGTGCAGCAGGTCCGCTCCTGGCCCTACCTTATAAAGGACTCAGGTAAAAAGTTCCAGCTGAGCGAGCCACACTCAATGAGTCTCACAGGGAGTTGAAGAGAGTGATTATCCATGGACTTTGTGGGAGTTACCACACTACCCTTTCCTCCCTTTAGCTTTCTCATGCATAAACAAGTTATATTTTTCTATTAATGTTTTTATATTGCCAAGGCAAAGAACTGTAGGTGGAAGAAATCTTCAATTTTTCTTCTCTCAAGGCATTTTCATATTGATTATGTGTCATCGAGCACTGATGATTGAACCTCTAATAGAAATAGCTCGACCTATGAGAACAATGGCTTACATTCCCTGGGGGTGAGATGCAAGTTTTGCTATGGAAAGTAAATGCGTTTTTCCCACTGTTTTTCCCATGGGCATCATAAAAAGAAATGGTTAGTTGACTCAGAAAGATCCAAAGACTGCATCACTTGATCTCTTGTCTTCCAAAACTCACACAGTAATGGAAAAGTACCTCAAGAAAGCACGTTGGAAGAATATAACTGCAACAGAATGAATCAATAGAAAACTATTGACTGGATAGAGCAATAGCAATGGAAATGATTTTGTAGTTTGTAGTCTTTATTGAGATTAATCTTTATTTGTATCTCTATGTTTGAGATAAACCTGCCTGCCTGGTGGGAATGAAGCAGGTTAGTGGGCAGGGTGGGAAAGGGTCACCTCGTTTTCTGTGATGGCCTTCCATCTTCCTGCATTGAGACTTGCCTCTGATTGAATACTTGAGTGACATTCATCCCAGGCAAACAAGTCTCAACTTTACATCGCTAGTTCACAACCCGATAACATAATTGGCAGCCTGACTACATTTTAACTTGCAATTGCAGGAGACTTGTTTGGTGACAGAGTGATTGTAAAATGTGTCGCAAAAGATGTTGGGTGGAATTCTCCCCCCAAAAATTGAAGTGTCATAATAGTGAGGATAATGGAGTGATCCGCATCTGTTTCTCAGGCATGCTCCAATTTGCAATCCTCACATACTCAGTCACTTGTTTGGACAGTTGGGAATGTAGGGCTGGCACAGTGGGGGTGGAGCACAAACACACCAGTAAACCACGCTTCAAAGCACTTAGATGCCATTTCGCAAGGTGCCTCAATCTCACAGTACAATGGGATGATGGGAGGCCCTCTTTCTGACCCCAGCTGACATCGGGATCCCAACTCATTGGTGGCATGTTATCCCACTCGCTCCCTAACAGGGGGCACCAGCATTGGAGCATCAGGGCCCTTCCAATGGGTACCTTTGCCTGATGCCCAACATGCCTCCCCACCATCCTGACAATCACATGATTCAACCCTGCACAACCCCTCCCATCCCCTCATATAGCGCACCATCATAGCCTCCACTTAGGCCCCATCCATTTGCACTATTCCAGCACATTGGTGGTACCCAACTGTCACTGCTGGGATGCCTGGTGGCCACTTCTTGGGTGCCTGCTAGTCATGGCTGGAGTGCCTGATGGCCACTGCCAGGGTGTTCAGTGGACACTGCTAGGTCAACACTGTCTGAAGAACATCATCCAACCTTCCCTTGACCACTCCAGGAATTCAATGGCCTCCAAGTCATGGCATGGCCATCGCACCAGGTCTCTGCTGGTGGACGGTGGTAGTGATTCTCTGTTCTTGTCCAAAGCCTGGAGAGTTGAATGGGCTATGCATATTTAAATGCTACATTAAATTTGCTAATTGGCCTCATAATCTTTCTGAGTGTGATCCCGTTTGCTTCAGTAGAAAGGGGCCAAGGAAATCATGAACTGTTCTGCATCGGACGCAAAACCACTTTTTAAGCCTTGCAGACTATTCTCTGGGATCATGTGACCTATGCCATGGGTGGCGAAGTTGGAGAATGATCTCTGTTACTTCTTTTCCCCCATTTGTATTGCAAAGATTTCTTGTGGATCAAAAGCTTCAGGAATGGTTCTCAGAACCCCACAAAGAATGATTGAGCTTTAGCCCTTTGCCTCTCTATCACACTGCTGACAAGTCTTTGCAAATATTCTCCAAGACACTTTGTGATCACAAATGGTCCTGAGTTCAAATTACCTTTTTGTTCCTTGCATTCATCCTCTTTCAAGGCTTTGATACTATGCAGTCTTCTTCCTTCTCTTCCTGCACCTAGCTATGCAACAAGGCTGATCTGTTGATAGAGGTTCATAGCTTGAAGACTGCCAATCCATATCAAGTGTGGCTGACCAGGGCTCTCTCCTGTTCTTAGCACTTGCTGATTAGCATGTTACCGGATTTTGCTGGTTGACACTCAACTTGTTTTGTCAAGTTATGAATACATTTTCATGGGTTATCATGTCTTGGAATGGGATTCAAACCCAGAAATTTTGGTATAGAAGCATCCACTGTGCCACAAGGCCTTCTTACACACTGTGAAATATTTGAGTCTTGGCAAAGCTAAACACTAGACACTGATTGCACTAGAGAATATGGCAAACCAGAAATACCATTTAAGCCAACAGCCAATACCATCAGTTGCATTACACTGTAGCAGAACCCTTAACCTCTTCCATCCATCACCCACCTCACGAAGGCTGCCCAGTGATTGAGCGAACAACTCCAAAGCCCATTTAGATTATTGAACGACTCAACTTTCCAGAGTTAGAGCTTTGACTAAAGGCAAGTTCAGCTTGCACTGAAATTCCACCACAATTGAGCCTGAAAAGATACATCAGTCACTCTGCTTTGGCCACAGCCTTATCATGGCAAAGTTTATATATTTTCTATTTCTGCTAAGTTTGTTAGAACTCAGTTACTTATAAAAGTTCCAACAATCAATCGCTGGTTTGTACTGGAATCTGATCATGTACTGGAGTGTCACCGTACATTCTTACGCTTAAGGTCAGGCTCAGAGCTAAGTCATTACCACAGAAGCACAACTTTTTTCCGCATGACATTGAAGATGTTCGCCCGAGCTTTCCCATTCTGTCTGCCATGGAATCGGAGCGGGCAAGGGGCAGATAATGAAAAAGTCCATTGATCTCTGGCGGGATTTTCTGATCTTGGATCAAGTGAACCCATAAAATCCCATCAATTATTTCCAAGCCTGGCTCATGTAGGAACTTCATAACATTCCTATCTTAAATTATGAGCTTTTTAATTCTGTGAAATACCTTCAGGATCTCTTTCTATCCCTTCAGTGCTTGGTTTGTCTAGTCTGTTTTATACTGCCATGCTTACTACACCTGGAACTGTTAAAGGCATGCACACTCATCCAAGAACGTTGATTATTAAGCCTGTAATCCACATTTCCAGGATGTAGCCGCTGAGCAAATATATTGGAGTTCGCCATTTCGTCATTAATCAAACATTCTGAAAACTCCCCAACTGGAGGATGGAATTTTTTTTTCTCACATTAGGTTTGTATTTGGTTTATTATCTGTTTGAGAATTAGAAAAGGATTGTGGTTTAGTTACGGTGCAGTGGTGGCACTTTTGCCTGTTGTTTAGAAATATGTGAATTCAACTCCCAGCTCTAGGGAGTATTTTTCACTTTCTTTCGCAGAGTGTGACACCGGGTCAGAAAATTGCCAAAAGCTATCAGCCCCAGTGGTAGCTTTCTCTGCCATATTGTTAGGGACTTAGAGAAAATGATCCAAGTAGTGGCTCCTACAGCATCACACATGGGGCGCAGGTTCTGATAAAGCTGACAAAGCCAGCAACTTCATTTTTTTAAGATTGGGATGCCATTTTTAAAGGCTGTTCCAGTACACAAAATAAAAATAAAATACCCCACCAATTACCACCTCCCCTCCTCAACACGCAACCAAACCTCCACACAACATCCCTCCTTGAAACATTTCCCCAACACAGTGCAGGGGCAGTGCCTGGACGTTGCCAGAGGATAGTGCCTGGGTAGTACCAGGTAACACCCCCTCCGTCTTAGGTGATGAACTCACTTCAGCTCCTCTGGTCGGTCTGGCTACCAGCTATAACCTGTGGAAAACAATTCATAATTCACTTCAGCATGTCCTCATGCTTATTAGGATGAACAATATATGAAGGGATGTGGAGAAGAGGCTGGTTTGTCAGGTGTAGAGGCCTGACATTAAGATTCAAATCTACGAGGTTTGTAATGTTGAGTGTCTGGAATCCCGTTATGTTACTGGCTGGGCTACAAAAGTATCATGCCTTTATGTTGGTGTGAAATGAAATTTGATCTTCTGGTGGGATTTTCTGCATTGGACACCAGACACACTGATAAGAACAGAAGCAGAATATCCCAACCCAGAGCTGTGAACATAACAGCTAGATTGACATTCAACGCTATGTTCCACTTTGGGAGCTGCCTTCTTTCACTGACATATCACATCTCCTCTCAGGTAGTATAAAAGATAAATTGCAGAGAAATTCTCCCCATGTCCTAACCAATGTTCATTCCTCAACCAATATTAACCAAAACAGATTATTTAGTCATTTATCATGGTTTTGAGGGACATTGCTATCCTGAATTGACAGTTGCCATTTTCTTGATGACCTCTTCCCAGAGTTTATCATGGCTTTTGACGTTTTCAACTCTGTCACCTTCACATGATGTTGGGAGCGACTCTGACTTTGCTGTGCCTGGCACAGATCACGCCAATCCCTGAGAACAGCATGTGGGCCTAAAACTCAATCTGCACCTGATGCCAAATAGCTTGTGATCAGCTCAGCTCTTTTCCAATGGCATGAACTGGAGTATGCTGAAAATGACAACAGAAAATGATGAGGTTGATTGGTATGAGATTGACTGGATTCAAATCTCATTGGTGAGTTTGGTACACGATCACCGCCCCCCTCCCAGAATGCTTCCACATCTCCAGCGCGAATCCCAACTGGTCTCCACTTGAGACATCTGACACAATGGCCATGCTGGAGGAGCTCAGAGGCCATGGAAGCCCTTGGGTGGCCAGTGGCAGGGGTGGGTTATGCCTATCAGACAGTGTTCACCTTGGCAGAGCTCACTTGATATACTGGCAGTGCTCACCAGGAATGCCAGCATGGACCACCAGGCATAGGCAATGTCTGTCAGGCAGCACCAAGGGGGTGAGGCCTGGGTGGAGGCAGTAACTGAAGGGGCCTATGCAATGGGGCTATGATGGGGATTTATCCAGGTGGACCATGGAGGGGTGGATCATGTTGGCTTCCTAGTGGGATGGACATGACGGGGGTCATGATAAGGGAGCATGTTGGTTCTCATAATGAGGACCCATTGAGAGGGCGCTAATGCCTGAATGCCAGTGACTTGTCCTGGGGACGAGATTGGGTAATCATGCTGTCGATTGGAGGGTAGATGCTCAATGTTTGTAGGGGAGGGAGAGTAGTATAAGATCAAGGTGTCCTTTCAAAATAGCATCCGAGCACTCTGAAGGCAGGCTCACAGGTGTGGTTAGCCCCCCCACCCGTGCCACCCCCTGGCCAGTCCCCTCCCGTCACCCCACCTTTCTAGCACCAGTGAGCACCGCACTACTCTCCGAAAAAGTGACTGAATATGTGACAATTTTGGCACGACATATGGCTGAGTGATCGGTCGCATTGCTCCTGTTTTCTCACTATTAAGATACTTAAGTCATTTTTTGGGAGAATTCCACCTGGTATCTGAAATACTGTTTAACTTTGGCAAGTGTTTAGGCTTGCCTACATGTCAGGGACGCCTACAGCTGTAAGTGTATAACTGGCCATGGAAGATGCGATACACATGCAAACCCATTGTTCATTACCATGAATAAAGGGCACAGGCCTTTCGTGATTGATGCTCTGTCAGAGCACCACCCATTATTAGGATTTCTCTCAGTACAATTCACCCATCCAGACACTGTAACTGAATTTTTCAGCACTTCACGTCAGTGGGATCTTCCAGACTCGCCAATGTGAATGGAGATTTCAATGGCTTGCTGGATCCACTGTGGGCGATAGAATTTTCCTGTTCTGAATTTCCACTCAAAGTCAGCAGACCTTTTGTTGAACCGCCACCAGCTTTTCTGCCCACCCTGTGACAATTCCCACAGTAAGCGGGCCTGGAAAACTTCAGCCAATCAGTAATTTTTTAAACAGACAAGTTGTGCTGTAGTTAGGTTGTAGCACAACTAGTAATTCAATCACTGAATACCCAACACTTTGAAAGAGCATGTCCGGTTCCAAGAAAAGAGAATTAACAGTGTCTGAATCACAGTGAGAAATTGTATGCAACTTTCAAACACAACTAAAGTACGATTTACACACAGTGGATCAACTCAAGGATCAATCTTTTCAAAGCATCAGCTGCTCAAGGGAAAATATCACCTAGAACTGTATCATAATTGTTTGTCTGCCCGGGAAAGTATATGGTAGGATGAAAGGCTGGAACTTGAAAAGCTGACCATGCTGGTCTCTTCATAAGAAAACATTTGGAGCACTGAGCCTAGTAATCATCAATATTCTCCAAAACATGAAACTAGAGATTCCAGGAGGAAAAGCCGCCATCCAGTATTTATCACTGAGGAAGTAATACCAGTTTTAAGCCAACTAAAACTATCCATTATCTCGAATCCAAGCAACCAATTTTAGCACATAAAATAGGATCAATCGATTTCTGTATTTGTCCAGTTTTATACTCTCTTTGCAGCTTAGATGGCTATATACCCAGATGTAATTCTTTTGCTATGTCTGGCACATAAGGAAGAATAATCAGTTCTGGCAGTCCAACACACTTGGCTGTGTTCAAGAATATTGCAGATAGTATACAGTGAAGGCAATGTTTGAAATTGGGCAGAGTTAACACATATTTATGACAAGGAATTATGTTTGAGAAACCTGCTGGAGATTTTTCAGGATGTAACTAGCAGAATAAATAAGGGAGAGCCAGTGAATGTGGTGTATTTGGATTTTCAAAAGGATTTTGGTAAGGTGTCATATAAAAGGTGAGTGTGCAAAATTAGAACAAATGGGATGGGAGGAAATAGACTGGCATGGATTGAAAATTGGTTAATTTACAAGGATCAATGCTTGGGTCTGAGCTTCCTACAATCAGTATCAATTATTTGGATGCATGGAACAAATTCAATAGTTCCAAGTTTGCTGATGATTCAAAGTTAGGTGTGAATGTGAGTTGTGAGAAGAATGCAAAGAGGTTTCAAGGGGATTCAGACAGACTATGTGAATGGAGAAGAACATGGTTGGTGGAATATAATGTGAAAAAATGTGGGCCTGAATTCCACAAGCATATGATTGGTGGGCCTGGAATTGCCTGCGTAGTCCACTTTTGTCCACAAAACAATGTGATTTCCACTGCAGCTAATTAAAGACTAGCCAATATGAAATACAGCTGGACATTTGAGGCAGTACTGCCGGCAGGGACAGGTGGGTAATGGGCACTGCGTTGAATGATGACCCAGGTGGGTGTATAAAATGAGCATAACCAGTTTCCAGCAGGTTGCTTGGGAGTTGGGGTGGAGCCTGATGGAACTCCCCATGAGAGTGTGGAAAATTTGGCACAAGTGATGGCACCCTGTGGGCATGGCAGGTAGCATGCCAATGCTGATGGAGCTGTGCCCACAATCCCCACCTCACAAACCTGCGTACTTTGATAGAGGTAGTGAGTGTCCGACATGGAGTGCTCATGCTATGAGATGACAAGAGTAAGTCATCTATCAAAGGACGCCTTGATGGAGGTTGCCCAGGCAAGTGGCATGGTGTGCCATGGAAACAGTTCCATGATCTTCTGTGCTCTGTAAAGTAGGTACCCAACCTGGCAAAAAACTAAGTAAAGATGTCTTGAAGGGTGGCTGTCAGTCAGAGTGCTTAGTGATGTGAAATGCACCATGCCAAATAGTACATATCCATATGCCAGCAAAGGCTGGGATGTTGTTGCCGCTGTGTGAATAAAAGGGTGCTCAGGCACCTCAAGCTGGCTCTCAGGGGGCAATGGAGTGGGTTGTAAGGCTGGAATGTCATTGCAGATGGAGGATGGGCTAATGAATGCACTTATTTTATGTTCAGTAGAAGAGAATCCATGATGTGCTGGAGTGCACATGAACATTTAGTGAGTGTCCAATATGCTGATCCTGACCATGTTTGAAAAGAATACCTTGGACACGGAACATGAGCAAGGAGAAAGATCCGTAGAGATTGACACAGTAGGAGCCTCAGAGGATGTTAAAGTGTGGTGGGCAGATGGGAGAATGGGGATGTGTGCAGGAGGGATAGAGTCATGTCACTTCCAATGAGTAATTCAAATCCTTAAACTCATTGCCTGGCCATTCAGAGTGTCTCATTGAGGCATTTGACAATTTTTTACCAGTGTGCTGTCCTAATTACAATCTTGAGGGGCCGATCATCCTCCTATTTCTATTTGCAATGTTTCTATATCAATCACCATTTGGCCTAGAGAAGGTGTTGGTGGATTGCCTTTTTAAAAAACTGAAGCCTGTTTGGTGAATGTGCTCTCACTCTGAGTTTCAAGAATTTCTACCAAATAGTAATGTAGGAATGACAATGTAGGCTGAAGCTGGAATAATATGGGAGGATTTCAGCTGCCGCTTACTGCAAATAAAAATGGTGGCTCTGACATAAAACTCTGCAGAAATGAGAATCTCGCTGGTGAGATCCCATTCTCAGATTTTACTCACCCCTCATTGATGGTGCAATGCTGTTCCTACTTTTTCTAGGCATTGAGTGCCAGAAAATCTGGAGAGGAAACTCATCTATACATGCTTGTTTTCTCACTGAAAATGACAGACAAATTGTGGGAAGATTTTGTCCATTGTAATTGCATGGAGCTCTTGGAGCCGACGGTGTCCCTATGAATATCCCGTCTTGGTCCTGCTTGGCAGTGGAGTTTTTGGGAAGGATTTTACTGCCTTGCTTGTCCTGAAACTGTAAAATCCCACCTGAGGTCAATAGACCTTTCCATGTTCCGCACCCCTCACCTGCTCCAATTCCAGTGGTGGGTGGGGTGATAAAATTCTGGTCCATAGGTTTGTACGGTGAATTTTTGATGATTTACTGCAATGCTTCTTGTAGGTAATGCCCACCATACACTGGTCATGGAGATTTTAGCATACACAAAACTTTTAATATATTGATATACACAGGTGGATGGCCACAGAGCAAGGGAAAATTTTCAGCTTTAGTTGTCCAATTCTATTATTTCATAGATATGAGAGGAGAGTGAGCAATCATAGTAAAGGCAAGGTGAAGGGGTATGATGAATCATGATCCTGTGTCTCATAGGACATATTGCATCATATTCTTCAGTGAAGTAGGAGGTTGCTTAAGGAAGAGACAGAAATGTGCTTATTCAACAAGAACACACACAAAACAGCAAGATTATATGAAGAAATGTTACATTTCTCACACCTAGAAATTTGAAAACAGAGGATGCCACCTTATATATTTTCTAATTACCTTTGTTGAGGAATTGGAATAAATTCTTTTCATTTTTGTTGGTAATAATTACCTGAAATCTGTTGAATGTAATTTGAGTTGCTGAAATTTATTGACTCTGCAGATCAAAAAGTTATAATAAGAAAATTTATAACTGAATTTACAAGAGGTGGAATACTCAATACTTATTTTTTCAGATAATAAGCCACAGTTTACCTCAGAGAATGGGAATTGGATCATGTTGAGTCATTGTCAAGGTATTCTGAATATAATAGAAAAAGCTGAAAACACACTTCAAGTTCCAAAGACAAAGAAGCAAAGATAGCAATTGTATTCACTGATGCTAAATTACAGGGTGTCTCTATTAAAGGAAAGGAATGTGACCCAGGCCAGAGCTGAGTCAATTATATGATGAATAGCATGAGGATCACAAAAGAAGATTTTCTCAACTGAGATTGTGCAGATAAGATTCTGGGACAGTAGTCACACTGTGGAGATGCTGGCGTTGGACTGGGATAAACACAGTAAGAAGTCTCACAATGCCAAGTTAAAGTCCAACAGGTCTATTTGGTAGCAAACACCACTAGCTTTCGGAGTGCTCACTGCCCCTTCATCAGTTAAGTCCACTCACTCAGCAAGTGGGCAGCAAGCACTCCGAAAGCTAGTGGCTTTTGCTACCAAATAAACCTGTTGGACTTTAACCTAGTGTTGTGAGACTTCTTACAGTAATCAAAACAGACTCTTTATTAAGTGGGTTTGCTTTTCAGTTTGAGTCAGAAGGTACTGCACTAAAAACAAAACTAGTCCCTTACTTGCTTAAGCTCAAACATGCCTGTCCAAATGCTTTCTTTACAATCAATCAACTGCTTCTTACAGTAAGCAGTTAAATATATACACTTAATTGGCATACTCATCCTCATTTTTTTTAAAGAATCGTTCTATAATCAATCATGGCGTGGGAAAAAGGAGGCAGTTCTTACACCATTTCTCATCTGGTTATAGCAACACAGACAAACCTCCAACTGGGGAACAATCAAGATCTGGAACAGACTGTTTTAAGCTAAATGGCAAAAGACCTGTGACATGAGGAAAAACGTGCTTTTAGACAGAAAGTGATTGGGATCTGAAATGTACTCCTTGAGAATTTGGTGGAGTAGATTCATTTATAAAAAGATAAGAATAAGGGAAACAAATTGCAGGTTTCAGGGTGAGAGAGAACAGTGGAGTGGGGCTAGATAAATTGCTTTTGCTAAAAGCCAGCAGAGACGCAGCAAGCAAAATGGTCTCCTTCTGTCCGACAACCATTTTATAATTCTGTGATAGTGAAACACAGGAGTCAATTTATGTATGGCAAAGTTCCACAAACAGCAATAAGATAACGACCTGATCATCTGTTTTTTTTTGTGATACTAGATGAAGGATAAGTATTGACCTGGATATAGAGGAGAAAAATATTGATTGAAGGATAAATATTAACCTGGCTAGAGGGGCTGGGGGAGGATGCCTGGACCTTCTTCATATCATTCCATGGGACCTTTTATGCCTATCTGAGAGAAAAAAGATATGTCTATTTCATCCTACGACCAGGGGAGTCAGTGTACTCAGTGCTGGAGCATCATTCTAACTTGAATGTTGAAGACTCTTGTAACTTCTTGTATGATAACAGTGACCACAATTCACAACACTTCCTTTGGATACAAAATCCTGGGAACTCTCAGGAATTCACTTGACCTCATCTACAGTATCCGGATGCCTCCTGCAGGGATTTGCAGCTGCAGTCAGAGCCATAGCTTGGTCTGCAATGTTGTCTGACTGGCTCTCATTCATTGCATTGGGTATATGGGAGCTTATAAATCTTGCTGTTTTTTCCCATAGCCATCAGCAATTGGTCCAGCAATTAATACTTTTCGATGTTAAAACACACAGGCTTCTTGGCCTCCCTTTACATTTCCACATCACCCTTACTGTCCTTAGGAGGGCCCCCAACATTACGTTCTCTTCCATGAGTGCTCAGTTTCCTATCAAACACACCACCTCAATCTTTTCCAGTCAGTTGGGGTTGACTCAGGAGGCGTCTGTTCTGGAACAAGGGTCTGTGGGTCAGTTCATAATTGTCATCAGGCTGTGACCTCTGCTCTTCTAAGTTAACACCTCAAGCAAAATTATTTCACGGAGGTTCTCATAAGTGACTTCTGTTTTGCTTTAATTGCCTGCACCCATAGGTCAAAAACAAGTTGCTTAAACCGTACAGATTCCAGGTACGTCAGATCATGCTGTCTCCTGAGAGAATGTAATTTCTGCTAGTACAACTTCAACGCAAATTGTTACACACTTAATAAAGGTAAATTCACCACAGTCCCAGATGATCATGAGCTGCTGTCTCCTTTGAGAGGATGAGCTGATGGTGGTGATTTAACTTGAGGATCACCACACCTCAAGCAAGGGGCATGGTTGAGTAGGTAGGATCTTCATGAATATTCTCAGCTGGTACAAGAATTGAACCCATGATATTGGTGTTGCTCTGCATCAAGAACCAACCATCCAACCAACTGAACTAGCTGACCTCCACTGAATATTACCCCTTTCACTGCCTTATTGGCCCAATTGATCAAGTCACTGACAGTGGGCTGACGAATGGCAGATGGAGCTTAATTTAGATAAATGTGAGGCAATGCATTCTGGTAGATTGAACCAGGGCAGGACTTTTTCAGTTAATGGTAGGATGCTGGGGAAAGTTGCAGAACAAAGAAATCTTGGGATTCATGTACATAGCTCCTTGAAAGTGGAGTTGCAGGTGGACAGAATGGTAAAGAATGCATTCGGCATGCTTGGTTTCATCACTCAGAACATTGAATACAGGAGTTGGGATACCTTGTTGGAGTTGCACAAGACATTGGTAAGGCCACATTTGGAATACGGTATGCAATTCTGGTCACCCTATTATAGAAAGAGTATTATTAAACTAGAAAGAGTGCAGAAAAAATTTACTAGGATGCTACTGGGACTTGATGGGTTGACTTATAGGGAGAGATTGGATAGACTGGGACTTTTTTCTCTGAAGCGTAGGAGGCTGAGGGGTAATCTTACAGAGGTCTCTAAAATAATGAGAGGCACAAATCAGCTAGATAATCAATATTTTTTTGCAAAGTTAGAGGAGTCTAAAACCAGAGGGCATAGGTTTAAGATGAGAGGGGAGACATACAAAGGTTTCCAGAGGGGCATTTTTTTTCTCACAGAGGCTGATGAGTGTCTGGAATAAGCTGCCAGAAGTAGTAACAGGGGGGAGTACAATTTTGTCTTTTAAAAAGCATTTAGATAGTTACATAGATATGATGGGGATAATGGGATATGGGCCAAATATGGGCAATTGAAACTAGCTTAGGGGTTTAAAAAAAAGCACATGGGCAAGTTGGGCCGAAGGGCCTGTTTCCATGCTGCAAACCTCTGTGACTCTATCTTCAGGAAAGGGAATTAACCTCATGAGATTTCCTAAAAGTTCACTCTGTAGTAATGCAGACCCGTGATGGATTAACTGCTTTAACTGCTGTGCTAATCCCTTGAAAGTGATAAAGAAGGCTTCCAACCTTGCTTTGCAGGAATCATGATCTGCTATCACAGGCAGTATCAAAAGACCTGCTGTTATTTCAACATTGGCATGAAATTGAATTTTTATACCTCCTACACCATTGATCTAGCGACAAGGCATAGGAATATTCTGCCCACATAATATGTTACTAAATGATGTTAACTTTTTTTTGCCAATGTTATCAAGAAAAAAAAGCAACAAAATTATGAACTGATATTTTTGTGATCATCAAATTTTGCATAAATTTGATAATGCCACCTAAAACTGAATAATAAAAGTTCACAAGTGTTATTAACTAATTGGATGACAAGACAAAGTACAGGAAAGAGATGGAAAATCTGGTGAACTGGTGCAATGACAATAATCTCTCCCTCGAGGTCAACAAAACAAAAGGAGATTATCATCAACTTCAGGAAGCATATGGAGAAAATGCCTCTGTCTACATCAATAGGGATGAAGTAGAAATGGTCAAGAGCTTCAAGTTTTTAGGTGTCCAGATCATCAACAACGTGCTCTGGTCCCTCTATGCCGACACTATAGTTAAGAAAGCCCACCAATGCCTTTACTTTCAGAGAATCTTCTATCACTCTCGCCAACTACAAAAGATTGTGAACGAAACTCAGTCCATCACTCAAACCAGCCTCTTACCTATTGACTTTGTTTACACTTCCCTCTCCCTTGGAAAAGATTCCAGCATAATTAAGGACCCCACATATCCCAGGCAAACCTTCTTCCACCAGGAAACAGATACAAAAGTCTGAGGACATGTACCTCAGACTCAAGAACTGCTTCTTCCCTTCTGCCATCAGACTTTTGAATGGATCTACCTCACATTAAGTTGATCTTTCTCCATACCCTAGCTCTGACTGTGACTCTACATTCTGCAGTCTCTCCTTTTATTCTCTATGTATGGTTTGCTTTATCTGTATAGCTCACAAGAAACAATACTTTTCACTGTATGTTATTACATGTGACAATAATAAACCAAATCAGAATAATCCTACAGTTACAAAGGCAGTTAAGTGAATCATAATGTCAAATATCCCTGTAACTGATTGAAGAACAGTTCCTATCTTGGTTAATTCTAGACTAGTTCATACATGGTTAATGTCAGCAATATGGAAGTATGAGATAAAAATGAGCAATGAAAATAGTGAGCATTTGATGTAGTCTCCATGGATCTCAGTAAGATTTTTGATAAGATCCAGCATAGCAGTCTGGCCATGGAAGTAAAAGTTTTTCTACTGAAATATTAGAAGCTAAAAGAAGCAGATTGCTTAAGAATCTAAGACAAATTGGCCATTGAGATCTAAAATTGACTCAGAGACAGGAAATAAAGTTTAGTTGTCAATGGATATTTTAATGCATGGTAGACTGTTTCAATTGGCATTGTGCATGGCTCAGTATAGGATCCCTTGTTTTTGTAGTGTATATCAATGAAACTCGACTGGACTCACCACATAAATATAGTGACTATAACAGCATGTCAGAGGCTAGGGATACTGCAGCAAGTAACACACTTCCTGACCTCCCAGATCCTATCCATCATCTACAAGGCATAGGTAAGGAATGCGATGGAATACTCTGAGTCACTGCGTCTAAATCCTGGAATTCCCTCCATGACGGCATTGTGGGTCAACCCACAGCACATGGATTTCAAGAAGGCAGCTCACCACCACCTTCTCAAGGGATATTAAAAATGGGCAATAAATACTGGCCAGCCAGAAACGTCCATATGCCTACAAATTTTTTTAGAAGTATGATTAAAAAGTTTGTAACTGATACACACACAATTGTGACTGACTAAGACGACCAACTCTACCATGCACAACAGAATATTTGGAAACCAAGTGAACAGGGAAAACAAGTGTGTATCTCCATAATCAAAGAGATGTAAGGGCATTGGGACATATAACTGAATGTTCAGATTTTATGCTGTAAGTTTAATAATGAATTCAGTGTCAAACCTGGTTGAGAAAGAAAAAACATAAAAAAAAACATTAAAAAAAATTTAAATTCTTTTAAAAAATCTAACATTCAAAATCAGAGGTAACAAACTCCATTGTTGTAACAGTTCATTTTCAGTGCCAGAGAGGTTGGCAGGAAATAATTAACACTTACCATGTTGTTAAAAGGGTACCTAGACTTGAAATAATTTGACTTAACTTCCTGCAGTGAATTGACTTCATGTCTACGGTGCAAGAGCTGCACGCCAGTAAATGCACTTGAATGAAGAAGTGAGGCTGCAAGATTCTATTCTTGCAAAACTAATGGCAGAGTGGCACATCTCCCACAGCAACTTTCCAATTTTCACATCTAATCATTCACTTGTCCTCAAGTGAACTTGCTTTGGCATTTTTGCATAAATAGCAGTGAGCATTATTATCGGCACTGTTCTATTGACAACAACTTACGGACCATTAACTCAGCATGAGTTTGGTTGAAATTATGTTGCCCTCAATGTCCAAGTTCAACATAAAGTTGGCAAGATTACTGGCTAATTCTACTTCCTGTATAGCTGACAAGATTAAAAACTTTGAACTACAAGTCAATTGGATACAAGAAAAACTCTTCCAGTTTAATTCTGCTAAACTCATGGATTAAGCAGTGTGATTTCTTGATCTTCTTCCAAATGTGCATAGCTCTCCAACAGTCCATCACAATCACTTTTTTTTAATCAGATGCAAACTTCTTAAGTGTACCCTTAAAGACCAAGTTTTTGATGTATAGCATTCATAACAAGGAACTGAATACTGAGCCCTATAGAACCCCAATGGAAACTGCCTCCCAGACACAAAAAGTACCCATTGACTCCTAGACTTCACTTTCTACATCAAATTCTTG
This sequence comes from Sphyrna mokarran, assembly GCA_024679065.1. Lineage (NCBI taxonomy): Eukaryota > Metazoa > Chordata > Chondrichthyes > Carcharhiniformes > Carcharhinidae > Sphyrna > Sphyrna mokarran. The sequence continues at coordinate 40,054,109 of JAGIQG010000010.1, read as the reverse complement.
ATCCCAATGGCCACTTTATCTTGAATTCTCAGTCAGTCATTCATTTTTTATCTTCTCATACTTTACTAGAAAACCTCTTATCTCCATGACCGAACTGATATGTAGGTCCTTATCAAAATATTGGTTTAAATACAGATAGCCTACATCAAATGCACTACCCTCATCTACATCTCCTTTATTATGTTCCCAAAAAATTCCATTAGCTTGGTCAGTCATGATCTTTCCTTAATCTATTTGTGTTAACTGTCTTTGATTCATAAATGTCTTTCTAAATTATGATTGTCCTACCCTTGGAATGTTCTACAATAATTTTCCCATTACTGAGGTTTGGGGATTGTCTTGCGATTACTTAGTCTATCCACTTCTCTATTTTTAAACAATAGTAATACATTAACTGTCACCCAGTCATCTGGCACCAGGCCCGTTACCACAGAGGAATGGAAAATGATTGTCAGAGACAATAATCTCACCCACGGTTTGGATTCTCAAGTTCTGTTGCTGTAAATGGAGGCTTGGCTGAGTGCCAAATTCTCTGTTCTCACTGGTAGCAGTGGTGGGGCATGAATGGCTAGAGGATTCAGCCCTGAGTCTCCGTAATAACGTATTTTGTTTTCATTAGCAGTGTAGGATGCATTTTGTCTGCAATTTACCTACTTTCAAAGATGTTAAAACGCTTAATACTTTCTCTATCACTACATTAATTTCATCTACCATTTCACAATCTCCCTCCCTAGTTGCAATTTCTGTATCATCCCTCTCTTTTGTGGAAATAGAATGAAAGTGTTTTTTTCAGAAATATAACAACTTCCTCCCTCTTTACATACAGGTTACCTTTATGGTCACAAATAGGCCTTAACTTTCCATTAGGAGGTCTTGTGATATAGCAGGTAATGACCCTCTCTCTGAATCAGAAGCTCCAGGTTGAGTGTATCAACATGTAAATCCTTCCTAAATGGCAGTGGTTGGTGTTAAGAGTGGGAGTGACTTCTGGCAAGTGTGTTTGATGTGAAATGGCATCCCTCAAACTATAAGCTCTTGGTGACAAACTAGTGTTCCAGGAATTATCAGGTATGGAAATGCACAGAAATCTGCTTTAGAGCACCACTAGATGCAGGAAGAGAAATGGAATGGAATTTCTTCAGTTACCCACTTGTTCACTAAGTATTTATTAGAAAACTTTGAATTTTCTTTCACTGTTCTTAGCAATATTTCTTTTGCCCTCTCTTTGCTTTCCTAATGTTCACAGTTCTTAAACAGTGAGGATGAAACATTCACCTTTGTTGCTGTCAGAGAGTGTATGATTTGTGGCTTTGATAAGAATTGTTTCAGTAATATGGCAGGCTTAGAAACACGACTAAAGGAATTCAAATGAGGAGTTTCATAAAAGGTAAGAATGTGTTCTGGAGATGTAATGACTTTAATCAAGGAATTGAGGTTGGCCTGCTAGAATGTGAACTCCCTGTTTAAGGGCCAAATTGATGCACTAAACTTTGTATCCAACCAAATAAACAAAATCAAATTAACTTCAGGATAACTCAAAAGGGGCAGCTCCTTAAAAAGGAAGGAACCGCCTAAAACAAAAGACAAAGCAGAAAGGAAACTTAAAATGTCAAATTAAAATGCGATTAAAGGGGTCAATAATATAACCCAGTCCCTGCAGTGCCCAGCGGACAGGGAAGGTACTAATAGTACCTCGGACACTGCATGGTCCCTTTCCAGGGAGACCCAACCATGAATGTAGCTGCTTTAGGGAGGCAGACGGTTTGGTTGCGCGACCCCCTCAATCACCCAGTGCCTGGACCTGTCATACTTTGTCAGGCCCAGGAGCAGATTCATGAAAAGGTCATCCTCCTTCCCCGCCCCTCTTCGCATCAGGTGATGAGCCAATCAGGAGTTCATATTCGAACAGGCCAAACTCAATTGACTAATTAATGTAATTACAGGAGGGGACAGTGCATTCAAGACCTTTGGGGAGCGGTAAGACAGCAGAGTCAGTTGATCAGACAGCCTCAATCTTAGTGACGTTGACGTCCAGAAGCTTCTCACACCTACTGTTTGATTTGAGAGAGTAGGGGGAGAATGGTTTAAGAAAGTGGTTCGAAATAGATGAAGGAAGCTAGGATTGGTATCTGAAATAATGATGAGTTTTAGCAGAAGAGAACAAGACCCACAAATGTGTTAAGCGGTCCAATCAAATCTGGGTAAAGAAGAGAAAAACTCTCGACTGTGGGTAGGTACCAATAGGCCAGCAAGGTGATCCAAACAATGGAAAGTGGAGTTCTATCCAGAAAAGTGTAAAATAATTGGGAAAGACTAACAAGACAAGGAAATACACAATAAATTGTCGGATTGGAGGAGGTAGAGACGAACAGAGGAATCTTGGAGCTTATGCCCAGAGCTCATTGGCAATCTTGCCTTTGTTAGCTAATGCATAGAATATAAGAGCAGGAAGGTTACGGTGTATAAAACACTAATTGTACCACAGGAGGAGTATTATTTATAGTTTTAACCATTGAATATCTGTAAGGATGTTGCCTGGACTATTGAATGGAGGAAAAAGAAGTTTATAAAACTCCTAGTTTATAAAATTATGATGAGTTTAGATAGAGTGAAAATGAAAGCCCTGATCAGTTTCATTAAGAATATGATTTGAAGGTAAGAGACAGGAGGTTCAGAGTGAAATTGAGGGAAATGTTTTCATTCAGAGGGTGATGGGGATCTGAAACTCACTGCCTGATGTAGTGTTACAGGCAGAAATCCTAATGACATTTAAAAAGTACTTGAATGTGCACTTGAAGTGCTGCAAATTACAAGGCTGAGGACCAAGAACCAGCAGTGCTATTAGCCTGGATGGCTTCTTGTTAGCAGACATGGGTACAATGGGCCAAATGGTCTCCTTCCATGCTGTAAATTTCTATTGCTCCTTGGGATATGGAATTTCGCCCACTATTTGGGCAAAGCGCACACCCTCAATAGATCGAATGAAACGGAGTTTTAAATTGGCATTTTATTCACATTATAGTGAGGAAGTTTGCCCTCTATCAAGTGGCCTGTATACATATTGAGTGATATGTGGCATGGGCAGATTTTGTTTTTTGCTTAGCTTACATAAGCATTTGCATATACCCATCACAGGTGTATATTTGTTCTGAATTACAACTAATAGCTCTGATCACTTCATGAATACAGTTAACCACTTACAGCCACTACATGCTTGTGTAACTGTAATGATTAATCACAAATGAAATATGCCTACATCTACACAGCTACATCATCCAAATATGACACCTGCTTTGGTGACTATTACCTTTCGGTGATCAAAGTTCTCATCACCCCACACCATCACCCATTGCCCCCCACCCCTACCCTTGTTCTTTTGTCAGTTTGTTTGTGCAGTTCATCTGTTCATAATTGTGAGAACATATTCATAGCAGCTTCCCAGGGAAATCTATGCTGTATTCAATTTGATGTGGAGATGTCGGCATTGGACTGGGGTGAACACAGCAAGAAGTTTCAAACACCAGGTTAAAGCCTCACAGGTTTATTTGATAGCAAAAGCCACTAGCTTTTGCTACCAAATAAGCCTGTTGGACTTTAACCTGGTGTTGTGAGACTTCTTACAGTATTCAATTCACAGGGGAACTCTGCTGCATTGAATAATATAAATCCTATGTTTCATCTCTTAGCATGACCAATTTCCGACAGTGGATATGGTATCCATTTCTCTCTGCATCATTCTCCCTGCATTTGAGTGGCGCAATGACAAGCACAGTTCAGGGTATCTGGGTTCAATTCCAACCTTGTGATGGATATGTGAAGTCTGCATGTTCTTACTGTATCTGCATGGATTTCTTTCCAGATGCTCTACTTTCCTCCCACAGTCCAATGATGTGCATGTTAGGTTGACTGGCCATGCAAAATTGTCCCTCAGTGCCCAAAGGTATATAGTTTAGGAGAATTAGTAGGTAGATACATGGGGTAATGGGAATATGGCCTGAGTAAGATGCTCTGTTGGAAAGTCAGTGAAGACTTGATGGGCTGAATGGCCTCCTTCTGCACTATAGGGATCCCATTCCATCCATCTTCTTTCCAGATTGATATAACATTGCATGTTGGTTATATCAAGATTAAAGCCAGCTTTAATTTCTGTTTCATTGTGTTCAGGAGAATTCAATTTATATACAAGTCACAAAATGAAATATTTGCCTATTCTGAGCAGATTCCCGAAACTTAAAATTCACTGTTAACTTGTTTTAACTTTAAGTATTGCTTCACAAATATAAATTTCTTTAAATATTTGAACTTTGCCCCAGGATTATCTAAACTTTTCTGAATGTTCCTTTCTCTAAGCATCTGAAGACTTAATTGCCTAGTGCAAACATAATCTCTTATAATATGACGAGTGATGTAGACAATAGCAAATAAATGCATTCTGTTGAGTTCCATCACTTTCAATAAACCATCTTAAAGAGAATATCCTCGACAATGGGATTTGGACTTTGGAGGCTAGATCTATCCATTCTGATTGTGAAATGTCCTTTTCTTCAAATATCTATCTGAAATACACGTGATTCTTAGCGTTGACTCTCTCTGTTCTTGAGTTTAGCAGAATTGTTTCAGAGACCATTAGCATTTTAGACTATTTCTGGTACACACTTAAGTATCACATCCAGTCAGCAAAGCACAAGGGAAATATTCAAGCGCTGGAAGTAGTCGAAAAGAGAGTTATAAATCTGATCATTAGTGTCAAAATTCTGCGTTGTGAGAAAAGACTTAGACGTTTCACCCTTGAAAGTAGGCATCTATTAGAAATATATGTGATTGTTAATATGGAAATTAACTCTTGCAAAAATGTGAGTACAAGGCAAGGGGAAACAGGTTCAAATTATTAAAGGAAAAATTTAAGTCCTCTTCAGTATATTGAATGGCTTTTCAAATCGCAACCTTCAGATCACTGAGTCGCAATCAGGTTGGACCCATGGGTCAGATTGAGCTTGGATGGCTGGGGGTTAGGATGTGGAGGCCTCAATAAAGAAATGGGGAAAGACTGATTGGAAATCAGGTCTATGAACATGGGGGGAAAGGTAGGATGGTATGGGGAAAAGATAAGTGGTTGGGAATAGCTGCAAAGATTGGGGAGAAGATGGTTGTGAGTGACAATTAGGCCATTTACTATGCCCTCCCTGGCTGTTACTTAAAATCTTTCTCAGCAAATGTACTATAGTGCTGGTTTTCCTTAGGGATGGAAGAGATCACCTCCAGGCAAACCAGCATTGGGCAGGATATACAAGCATGCTTTAAGTTAAATGTTTGTATATGCTGAAGATTTAACTTTTACTTTTGGCATGACTAATGGATGCCTCCTATTTATCCTTACCCAATAGGGCATGTTTCCTCAATGCTTTCTCATTGAAAATCTTTATTTAATTCATCTTAATGTGACAGCCTCCACAGACAATGCCTCATGGCATAGTCACATGACCAGATGGGACATGTAGTACTGTTTCATTTTAAAACTTAAGCACCCCCTTTTCATAACTACCATAAAATCCAAACTTCCCCTTTTCCAAGAGAACAGAAATTACATTTGCATACATGCTCAAGTGTAACTGTGAATTACCCAGGTTACCCACTATTCTCATGCATTAACAACTGTTTATTTTACTAGTGAATCTCTGGACCTGATTAGACTAATAGCTTTCAAATTGCGCATTTGTTTAATATGCCGGCATTAGCATTGGCTGTTGTCTGAGTAATATTTCTTCTCTGGACAGTATTGTTCCCACAACATTTGTTATTACTCCATTGTAGTTGCCAGGGATACATGGACCTCTGTGACGGATGGTAATCCTGTGCTCAGTACAACTGGTGAGATTCTTTCTTCCTGACATGCTAATTGTTGTGAAGGAACAGCTTCCCTAGTTAGTTTATGCAAGTTGCCAAGGAGCATCCCCAATTCTTCTATCGTCCAAAGGTTCTCAGATCCCTGACATATTCCAGAGACAATACAAACTGCAGGACTGATTCATTGAAAATAGGAGTTTCCCACAAAGGACATGGCTGATGACATTTGCACAGTGACTTTAAACTCCAGCTGAGAGAAACAATAAGAAGGCGTTGGAACCCAGAGTCTGATGGAGGACAGGATTGTCACCAGGTGCCTTGACAGATCTGTTAGAGCACTCCAGTACACTTTCAAAAGGGTGCCTCTGTAGCTTGCTGTGGACTACACAACCTGTTGTTGTAAAGCCAGAGGACCTGGAAGAGGAGGTGCAACAACCGCACCTGTCCTCCAATTAGAAGGAAGTTGAAAGGGATAAGGGAACTAAAGTGCTGAAAGATGAGGATGCAGGAACTAAAGAACCAAGAACAAAGAACAAAGAAAATTACAGCACAAGAACTTGCCCTTCGGCCTTCCAAGCCTGTACCAATGATGCAAAACCTACTTAACTAAACTTCCGGGTATTATATCTCTCTATTCCCATCCTATTCATGTATTTGTCAAGACACCCTCTAAAAGTTATGATCGTATCTGCTTCCACTACCTCCCCTGGCAACAAGTTCCAAGCACCCATCACATTCTACGTAAAAAAATCTGCCTTGTACATTTCCTTTAAACCTTGCCCCTCACACCTTTAACCTGTACGCCCGAGTAATTGACTCTTCCACCTGGGAAAAAACTTCTGATTATTCACTCTGTCCATGCGTCTCATAATCTTGTAGACCTCTATCAGTTGCCTCTCAACCTCTGTCATTCCAGTGAGAACAAGCCAAGTTTCTCCAACCTCTCCTCATAGCTAGTACCAGGCAACATCCTTATAAATCTTTTCTCTTCCCTCTCCAAAGCCTCTACATTCTTCTGATAGTGCGGCGATCAGAATTCAACGCAATATTCCAAGTGCGGCCGAACTAAGGTTCTATAAAGCTGCAACATGACTTGCCAATTTTTAAACTCAATGCCTTGGCTGATGAAGGCAAGCATGCTGTATGCCTTCTTGATTACCTCCTCTAGCTACATTACCACTTTTAGTGACCTGTATACCTGTACATCCAGATCCCTTTGCCTATCAATACTCTTAAGAGTTTTGCCATTTACTGTATATTTCCTATCTGTATTAGACCTTCCAAAATGCAAAATGAGGCCATTGCATTGGCCAGATAAGGCTGCAGTGCTTATGAGACCCTCAATACCACAAGATTCCAGGAGGATGATGGTGAGATGCACTGAGAACACACTGGTGATCTTCAAGTTGCAGCTGGCAATTTCTGACACCTACCCAGCTGAGGGTAGGGTACATATGCTCTGTGAGGAGGGCAGTTGAGATACAGGTTTGAATTTTACCAGCGCGCCTACTACAGAAATTGGCACGAGCGAGGGCCAGACCAAGGAAAGGTCCATTGATCTTGGGCAGACTTTTAAAGTTTGGGATGAGTGAGACCATAACAACCCACCCAGTATGTTCACATGGATTTGATATTTTGGCAGACTTCATTACTTGTCCCATTCAGTGTCACACCTTCACCTGTCAGGAATGCTATCAAAATGGGTGGGAGGCAACCCCCTGCATAGTATATTCTTTACTATTACACAAGATATTTCAGGTAATTGGCAGTTGTTCCTCCACCTATTACTGTGATTTTTTTTATGTAGATTTGTGGGATGTAGATGCTACTGGCACTTGTCTCCCATCTCTTACTGCCCTTGAGAAAGTAATAGTGAGCCCACCTTCTGGAGTCACTGCATCAGTGTGGTGTTGGTATCCACAGTGCCGTTGATATCCACGGCACTGGATGTACCATTCCTGAGAGTGTCCCAGAATTTCTACCCAACAACAGGAAAGGAACAACAAAGTAGTTTCAAATCAGAATAATGTGTGACTTGGAGGGAAACTTGCAGGTCATCCATCAATTATCCTTGTCTTTCTGGTTGTTGTCAAAACAGCTTTAGTGAGCTGATGCAGTGAATCTTGTGGGTATTGCACTGGGAAGTCACTGTGCCCCAGTGGTGGGAGAAATGAAATGTTTAAGGTGGTGTGTGATTGCTGATCAAGCTGCCTTTCACCAGAATGGTGTTGAAACTCTTTTCATTGTTGCTGCACTCAATTCAGCAGGTGATAGGTTTTGGGAAGACAGAAAGTTAATTATTTGCCATCAAATTTCCTCTCTGACCTGATTCAGTTCAATTTTTTGATCAATGGTAACCCCCCTGGCTGTTGATGATGGTGATGTATTTAAAATGCAGAAGGACAATGTTTTTTTTCTCCTTTGGAGCTGGTTGTTACATGACACTTTGTGGTATTAATGTTACTTGCCACATATCAATCCAAGTGTGAATGTTGTCAAATCTGTATATGGGCATAGACTGCCTCAATATCTGAGAAGTCACAAATGGTGCTGGACAATTTGCAATCATCAGTGAACATCCCCACTTCTAAACATATGATGGAGGGAAGATAATTGATGAAGCAGCTGAAGATGATTGGGTCTAGGTCACTACTCTGAGAAACTCCTGCGGCCATGTTCTGAAGGTGAGACAATTGGCCTCCAATAATTACAACCATCTGCCTTTGTGCTTGTAATGAGACTAACATAAGGCTTGTGATCAGTACAGATTTGATAGGCTGAATGGCCTCCTTCTGTACTTTGGGATTCTATAATTCTACATGGAAATTTTTCCCATTGACTTCAATCTTCTGAGGATCCTTTGATGCCACACACTTTCAAATGATGCTTTGATTTCATGGGCCTTTCACCACATCTCTGGAATTCAGCTCTTATATCCATGTTTTAACCAAGTCTGTAATCAGATCTAAAGCCAAATAGTTCTGGTAAAACTGAGGATATAAGTGGTTAATTTGGTGGAATATTCTGTGGCATAGATCATGGTTCTAGTGGCAAGAAGACGACATGGCAAAACATTTAGAGAAGGAATACCAGGGTATGAAGCCTCAATACAAGTGTGAATGCAGGAACGTGAGTGGTAATAAAGTCTGATGTACAGAAGAGCAGAGTCAGAAGATTTGATTTGATTTACTATTGTCACATATAATAGCATACAGTGAAAAGTATTGTTTCTTGTGTGCTACGAGACAAAGCTTGTCATTCATATAGTAGAAAACAAGAGAGTGCAGAATATAATGTTACCGTCATAATTAGGGAGAAAGATCAACTTAATGAAAGGTAGGTTCATTCAAACGTTTGATTCAACTGTTCTTGAGTTGGTTGTGACCTCAGACTTCTGTATCTTTTTCCTGAAGGAAGAAGGTGGAAGAGAGAATGACCGAGGTGCATGGGGTCCTTGATTATGCTGGCTGCTTTGCTGAAACAGTGGCAAGTGTAGACAGAGTCAATGGATGGGAGGCTGGTTTGTGCGATGGATTGGGCTACATTCATGACTTTTTGCAAATTCTTGTAGTTTCTAGATTTCTAGTTTTTTGCAATTCCTAGCATTAATAGTATGAGGAAGAGGAGGCCTGTAGAGCAGAAACTGATTGCAGAAAAAGGGAGGGGAAAAGTCATGGAGGGATTTTTAATTGATAAGTATATGGAAGAGAAGGGAATGGTTTAGTTTGGAGGGGCATTGCTTTTTATTTTGGTCGGCACAACATCGAAGGCCGAAGGGCCTGTTCTGTGCTGTAATGTTCTATGTTCTATGTTCTATGGATGTAACCACAAGCATTGACTTGTTATGAGACATCCCTAGATTTTTAAGGAAAAATATGTAATTTAATTTTTCAGCGTTTACTTGAAATTCATCCGAAATGACTGATTTAAAACATGTTGCAGGCATAATCCCACAGTAAGCAGCACTTGCAGAATGATAGAAACCACAGATGCCCTTATGGCATCAGATCGTTTCTAAATATTGCACCTTAATCTCTGCACACTTACTGTTCCTGTTAATTAAACTTGGAAGCATTTCCTTCTAGTCCCTTTAGTGGAAACAGGTTGAATATGGCAATCATTACTGCAATAGATGTAACCAGTTTCATGCCTTGTTATGTGAAAAGATGGAGGATTCATCAGCTTCTTTAGATGAAAGATCATTTGACTGAATGTCAAGAACACAATTTCAAATTGAGCAGATTACAGTAATTGAGTGTAAAGTTGGTGTTTTCTGCATTTGTTCAGTCAGGAAGTAATTCTTAGTTAATCTGCACCTCGTAATCATTCCATCTATACCACATCACCCTCATGATCCTATTGAACATTATTTTTCCTTGTATTATTTAATCAATTTCATTCTTTTCTAAAAGCAAAATTAAAAATAAATCCTCCTCCCTCACCTCAAGCAATGCCTCTTAAATGAGGTATAATTCTACAAGTTATAGCAATCCTTTGTTGACTTATCCATGTTGCCAATCTTCATGTGTCAGTCTGGGCTTGAATGTTAGCCAACGATTTAATAATAAGCCCCATCACAATGAAGTCTCTCCTCAAACATGTTTCTTCAGGAGTCACTGAATTAGAATGGGGTAGGAATTCTAGCTAATGTTTTCTTCTTATGAAAAAAAATACAATACGGCTAATTGAAAACCCCATGTGCAACCTGGGTTCAAACTGACTAGCTCAGCACAAAAAAAATCAAACCAGGGCCTATTTGATTTGCAAATGTCAGTGCTACTCCACTTATTGTGAGCTACCATGACAGAGGTTTATTTCTTTGAGATATCAATGTATAGAATGCTAGAATAACATGGTACAGAAGGACACCATTCAATCTATCGATCCTGAGCCAGCTCTTTAATACAGTTATTTAATTAAACTCAGTCCCTTGTATTTTCCCATTTGCCATGCATTTTTCTCCCCCTTCAGTTATTATCCAATTTTTTTTTTGAATGATAATGTAATAATTCAGCCAAATGTCACTTTCCTGTCACCAAACACCATTTATTGTATATGAAAGGGAAGATCCACACTCTCAGCTTACAGCTAGACAGTCTACAACTCCAGACCTGCAATGCCGGTCCTGGTTAAACCCCCACTGACTGCTTCTCATTGGATAAACATTCATTCGCTCAATAAGGAAACCCATACTCCATAAAGTTCACAGTGAAATCTACCAATGATCACCTATGGCCTCCATGGCCATCATAACAGTTACCATTGATTCCAACCCTTTCCGGCAATATATTTCTGGTCACAAGAGCAGGGATCTGGCTCCTATTGGGCACCTCACTTCCCAATGACTTATTTCTTGATCAAGCACAGATGAAAGACACTCCCCCCTCCATCTCTTCTCCCCATTCCTCAGGCAACAACAAACAGTTTGCAAGTTAAAAGTTTGAAAAGTTTTTAAAATTAATGTCACAAGTAAGCTTACATTAACACTGCAATGAAGCCATGCTCCAGTGCCCATTCAGGTACACTGAGGAAGAATTTAGCATGGTCATTACAGCTAGCCAGCACAGCTTTCAGACTGTGGAAGGAAACTGGAGCACCCGGAGGAAATCCACGCAGACATGGAGAGAATATACAGACTCCGCACAGACAGTGACCCAAGCTGGGAATAAAACCCAGATTCCTGGCACTGTGAGGTAGATCCCAAGCCTGCAAAGGTTTGGTTCTCCTGCTCTCCCCACATGGTGACGGATCTGTCCACTGATGGATTAACACCAAAGGCAGTGGAATGAGACCCTTAAGTGGGCATTCATTGCTTACAAGAGCCTTAGTTTGTGCTAGGGCAAGAAGGCAGACTACAGGCGTCGAGCTGCAAATGTAATCAAAGTGGAGGTTGGAAGATGAGGGGGTCTCCACCAGTCACCATCCATCTCAATTAAATGCCCTTCCCTCCTCCAGGAGAGGACAGAGAAAACTCACCCCATTCATTGGGAAATAAATTCAGTCCTACCTTCAAGGTTAATATAGCAGCACACAGGAATTTCACACTTCCTTGTTCTTAATAGCTTAAAGATAGTGTTCACCAGCCTCCCCTATTCTACCCTCTGTAAAATCAAAGACATCCAAATCTTTGCTGACTCACATCATGTCTTAGTTATCCATCACTTCTATATTTTCTGGTTAATATTGGTTCAGAGTCAAGCCTTAATTTTAACATTTTCATCTTATTTTCAAATCCTTCCATAACTCCTTGCCTATCTTTGTAATCTGCTCCAGCTCCTCTAACTTCTGAGATATCTGCACTCATTTTTCTGGCTCCTCAAGCAGCCTCAGGTTTAAATGCATCACCATTAGCAATTTTGCCTTCAGTTGTCAAGGCTTGCACTCTGGAATTCTCTCCCTAAACATTTCCACTTCTCTATCTTCTTTCCTCTTTTAAGCTGCCTTTTTAAGTGTGGTGTCGAGAATTGAAAACACTGCCCCATTGTCAGCTGAAAACTAACCAGTATTTTAAAATTATGCGACAGTTTCCTTGTTTTTCTACCATATTAATCTATTGGTAAAGCCAATGATCCCATATATTTTGTAACAGCATTTTCAACCTCGCCTTGCCACCTTCAATAGTTTTTGAACATAGAATCCTCATCACTGTTCCTACATCCTCTTTAAAATTGTTACATCTCCTCATCGTTCTGGCCAAACTATGACACTTCACTGTGTTAAATTTCATTCCATGTCTCTTTTACCAGTGAGTCTATATTCTCTTGAAGTCAATTACTTTTCTTTGCTTACTACATTTCCTGGCTTGAAATTACCTGAAAAGTTCAAATTATGCACCTATATACTCCAGTCCATTTCATTAATATGAAAATGATGAAGCCAATGATTCCAGTACCAGTCACTGGGGAACACCATTGTACATACCTTCTCCAGTCTGAAGAACAATTGTTCACCATTACTCTCTGCCTTATATTCCTCAGCCGATACTTTAAACCTTCAATAATCACATGGACCTTAATTTTGTTAATAAGTATACATGTGATATTCTGTCAAACATCTTTTGAAAATCTATGTACACAATGTCAATCTCATTACCTCATCAACCTCCTCTTTTATTTTGCCAAAGAACTTAATCAAGTTAGTCAATCACATTTTCTCTTTAACAAATCCATGATCACTTTCATTTACATGTCCATTGTCTTCTAAATGGAGAGATAATAGCTAAACGGTAATGGTAATGGTAATTGGATTAATAATCCAAAGGACCAAGCAAATATTCTGGGGGCAGTTGCTGACATGGGATTCAAACCCAATTAGTAAAAATCTGGAATATAAAGCTAGCTTTTTTTTAAAGCTAGTTTTAAAAAATCCTATCCAATTTCTCCGTTTCCTTCAAAATAACTGTGACATTAGCAACATCTACTTCCTGAATGAAGACATGTGCAAAATATTCATTTTTTTGCACGTCTTCATTAATAAAATGAAGACACGTGCAAATACATCTATCAAACTCAGCCTTCAATATTTTCAACAACTCCGTCTCCACTACTCTCTGGGAAAGTAATTCCATAGACTAATTGCCCTCAGAGAAAACATTTCTCCTCATCTCAATCTTAACAGGGAGGCACCTAATTTTCAAATTGCATCCTCATTTGTGGATTCCCCAGAAAGGAAAACATCCTCTCAGCACTTCATCTGTCAAGTTTCTTTAATCAGGATCTTATATGTTTCAATAATTTTATCTCCCATTCAACTCAATTGCAATGGCTATAGACCCCCTGCCCAACCCTCCCTCATAAAATAACTCTTTCATTCAAGGAATCAATCAAGTCAACCTTCTCTGAACTGCTTCTAATACAATTATATTCTTTCTTAAGAACATCAAAACTGTGCACAGTACTCCAGAAGCACGAAGGCCCTGTGCAGCTAAAAGAACACTTCCTTCTTCTGTTCCACTTGCAATAAATGGCATCATTCTATTTGCCTTTTCAAGTCACTTGCTATACCCGCACACTAACTTTCATATGATTTTAACGGGCACATAGCTGGGTAGAAATTAACCTAGCTAATGCTAGATAATGTGCAGTCAAAAAGTGATATTGCTGCACACATTCTCATTTAAAAAGTCAAGAAATATAAACAATCTTGGTTTCACCCAAGCTTCCATTGCCTAAAATTTTGCAAGATCAAGAGTTACCGGAATATCAAAACTGCTTCATAAAAAGATCCAATTTGCCTGCCTTCTACCATTCTACTTGTCTCATGATACAAAGATAATGCAGTTAGTGATTAATGTGCAATAAGTCACTATAAATTAATCTAAAGCAGACAAAGAAATGACACGAGGCAAACCATAATGGTGGAGAGTTTTTTGAACCATAGGTTCAAAGTCACCTTTATCCTTGAAGTATGCCACACTTATGTCTTGTCTCATCTATCTCTTTTGCATTTGAATGAATCAATACTAACTACTTTCATGAACACCCTTGGGAGTCAGTTCCATAAATTAATTGAAACATGTTTGAATATACCCCTTAAAGTGCAAGCAATGTCCTCTGCTTCTACTGTCCTGGACAAGGTGAAATAGTTTATCATTGTCATGGTCTCCATTATCTAGTTATCATTCTGTACAAGTTCACTTAGTTTTATTTGGAAGAATATTACAACTATCGTGGTTTGTTCACTTGAATCACATTGGCAAATGCCTCCCAGTTATATTGCTGTACAGAATAAATACTGAACAAGCTGAGAGTCAAGAGTCAAAAGCTACCAAAGTCTATGAGCAGGAGGAATATGTTGAAATATTCAGCAGATCAGATAGTACTTGTGGAGGGAGAAGCAAGATAATGGCAGAGTTGAGGGAGGGTGGTGTGGATTTTAACTTGCAAGGATTTAATCTGCAAGATATTAAGAACAGGGCCTGAAGAGAATTGAAATATTTATACACTTTCTGTAATCGGTGTGGCTTTAGAGAGAAAGACATGCGTATGTTTCTTAGTCCCCGGAGTGCGTATGGTCAATTTAAATAACAGCTTTTATGGGTTTAAAAAGGAATATTTTCTTGTGCATTCATCCCTAAGGTATGAACATTATGCCACTCACTCGCATTCACACACAAACATGACATAAATAAACTTCAAGTGAATAGTGCATTTTTGTGTTGTAGACAAAAGAATATAGTTCATGTGATTGACTCATTGTAGGAAAACACAATCACGGCAAGCCTTGTCAAAGTCACTTTTTCACTCTGAAAGTGTAATTTAGGTAGTTTCAAAAACTTTCTATCAGGGATTATTGTAGGATTCCTTCAAAACTAGGATGGATAATGGGTCAAGAAGTTAGTCACATGTAGTTTCTTTCTACCAAGAGATCAAGCTTCATTACAGGCGAATTGGGAATAGGATCTCAGGCTGGGAGATTCTTTAGATGCAGCAGTTTTCAGGTTTATAGAGGTATGAGTGCACACATCTTCCATGGCTGGTTTCCTGTGTCCAATTTGTGTAAAGTTCTTGAATTTTGCTTTGAGTCTTGCGATAAGTAAAATTTGTTAGCATAAGACAGTTTAGATCACATAATCTGCTTCTACTTCCTTCCAGAATGACCAGGAAGTCCAAACTATAGTTATACAAAGGGAGTGACTGATGAGCTTTCACACTTAATCAGGGTGAAATGGTTTACATCCAGCTCTCAATGTTGAGATTCAAACTCAGAGACATGCAGCTGTACATTTGGTGAGTTGGAATGATGCAGCAACCCTTTAGAAGTAGCAGGAGAGTTCTAATTCTGGGATTCCCAACCCCATTCCCAGGTTTTTGATTTACCCTTCAGGGATGCAGTCTAATTTTGGTTATGAGCTCTCATCCTGCAATCCTGACCTTATCATGAGGTAAGCATGTCCTAGCAAGCTGCAATTTTCACAAAGTGAAAGCAGCTTTTTAAAGAATTGTGTTTCCTAGCACCTCAGATGCCCTATGACCCCTCATTCTCAAAATGCCAAGGTAGGCCTCTTGAAATAATTCCAATGGTGCTTTATTCTCCACTTGTCATTGTCAATTCACATGTTATGCACTGTACAAAAGAAATTAATCTCATGTGGCAGTGGGTTGTAGAAAAATAGTTTGAAAATTGACATTCATTGATATCTTCCACGTTCTTTAAAAATGTTCCTTTCATGCTTATGCAGCATAACCTCAGCTCATAACCTCAGACCATTTAAAGTACCCAGTGCTGAAACTGTAAGCACTTGAAACCTCACTTTCTAGGATAAGTAATCAATGACAAATTGACAGCATTGATCAAAGAGCTGCCAAATAAGCAAAGTTTTCCCGCAGGCTCATGTGTTCCAACAGGGAAATGGATTTCTGTGCTTTCAGCTGTGTGTGGTTTTGAAGGTCGGGGAGCAGGGTGGAAGGAATTTTAAACAGCAAGGGTTTGTAGCAACATGACAATATGCAAGGGCCAGGGTTAAGCAACCAAAAAATATCAGATTGTTGAGAAGATGGCAGAAATCCATCGGCTAGCACATTTAACCAATGCTGTATTGGATGAATGAGAAAAACATCTGGCAACAGTGGTAACAATTGAATTATATTAAAAACTAATTGAATGCAGATATTCTTGCTTTAACTGCCAACACATGGCTTTCCCAGGCTGCATGAAGTGCACTACTGTGAACAAGACAAGTGCACAGACGGGATTGATGAAGATGACAGGCTGGAAAATCTTTAAACTTTTATCCAGAACAGGTACGTCTTTGCCCAAATGGAAAACTTTTACTCAGTAGTTGCTCAGAATCTACATTCCCTACTTTACAAGTAACTTCCAACATTGGGAGACCATTTTCAGCAGCATGAAATTGTCTAACTTTGACCTGTACCTCCCAGCTACCAGTCTCCTCCGCAGCTTATGGAGCACAACCTCAGGGATCAGGCGTCGCACTGCTGAGGGTCTCCACAGGTCTCCAATTGCGGAGACCAGATGTGATTGCCACATTGGGAGATGAACGCTGTTGAAGCTTCCAGCTGGCCGGGGGGGGGGCTGCTGAGCAGTGCGTATCGGATACTGCCAGCCTGGCAGTTCGCACTGCCCAACAGGGAATATAACTGTGCCATGTCAGTGTCAAAAGGGTGGGACCTGAGTGAGGTGGAATTACAATATGTTAGGGGAAGCAAGGAAAGAGCTCTGCAGAGGAGTTGGGGGTGGGGGGGCAAGGTGGGAGCTTTGAATTACAAGGGAAACCATAATGTAAATATGCTAGTAGGATTTCATTTTCTAGAATGTATGCAGATAAGGAATACAGGATCAGCGCATAACATTGCAACAACAGCTCTTTGAAAACCTTCCCGTTCTGGCCAATAGTCCAGTTTCTGCAGTGGGTGCCACATGCAGTATTTCTGCCTTCCATATACTTCCCCTTCATTTACAAAACACATCCTGTGACACCTGAAATGCAACGCAGCCAAAGTAGTGGGGACAGCAGATGAGCAATATTCCCTGGAGCACAGGATAACACGATGGCTCAGTGTTTAGCACTGCTGCCTCATGGTGCCAGGGAACCAGTTCAATTCCGATCTTGAGTGATTGTGTGGAGTTTGCACCTTCTCTCCTTGTCTGCTTAGGTTTCCACTGGATGTTTCGGTTTCTTCCACAGATTGAAGGATGGAGTGGGGTGGGAGGAGGGGCTGTAGGGGAGGACTGGCTAAAGTGCTCTGTCAGAAAGGTGGTTTAGACTTGATGGGCAAATGGCCTCCTCTGCATTGTAGGGATTTTATGAGATGCCTACGCCTATTACAAGGTGTAGCATTGAAGTGTGGATGAATAGAACATAGAACATAGAACATAGAACATTACAGCACAGAACAGGCCCTTCGGCCTTCGATGTTGTGCCGACCAAAATAAAAAGCAATGCCCCTCCAAACTAAACCATTCCCTTCTCTTCCATATACTTATCAATTAACCTCTTAAACGCCACCAAACTTGGCGCATCTACAACAGCTGCAGGCAGGGCATTCCACTCCCTAATCACTCTTTGAGTAAAGAACCTACCTCTGATATCCGTCCTATAACTCATACCCCTTAATTTAAAGCTGTGTCCCCTCGTGCTAGCTTTCTCCATCCTAGGAAAAAGGCTATCACTGTCCACCCTATCTAAACCTCTAATCATCTTATATGCTTCAATAAGATCCCCTCTTAGCCGCCTCCTTTATAACGAAAACAACTTTGCACCCAGCACTCATGCTTGCAATGCAGCTACTGCTCACTATCTATTTGAGGCATCTGATCGCTGATCCTCCCTTAAACTCAAGCTGGACTGGACAATGAAAGATACAAGGAGCATCTTAGTGTATGTGCCTTCGATTGCTGAATTACGTGGTACAGAAATCAAATGACAATCTTGTTCCTGGGGACATCACCTTGAGATGTGCCTCTGTGATCACTGGCATCTGTGGACCAGGTAAGCCTCTGGTGGAGGGACTGGTGAGGTGGAAGATGAGGATGCTGAGAAGCTATTGATGCCTTCAATCTCCTCAGTGACCTCCACAACACTCTGCTGGCCTTCAGATGGGACTGACAAAGCTGACTTGTGATTGTGCTGCATTTGCCCACTCCAGCAATCACTGTGCTAACGATGTGACTACCCTGTTAAGGCAACTTCTCATGCATTCTGTGGATATCACGTTCACACTGTGAACAGAATCATCCAGGCTATTGAAGGAGGTTTGCCATCTTGCATCCACTCTGAATGCTGCTACATGTGTCTGTCTGACACTGGAAAATCTCTCATGGTCAAAGCTCATGTGGCTGACCCCTGGGACAAAGTGGAAATCATGACAGTGGTGGATCCCTCCATTCACTGCCTGAGGGAATTCTGCTGGACTCTTACACATCTATTGCTAATTGTGGAAATAATGTGGCCCAAGTGGTGACTGTTGAGGCTCCACAATCCTGTCCACTGGAGCATTATCCTGACTTTCCTCTTTCCTTGAGGGACTGTACACGGATGGCTCTGACATCTCTTTCTGCACTCTGATGCATATCCTTCATCCTGTCCCACTGGCTCTACACAAATGCTACATCTTTCTGATGAACTGGTGTTGGAGTTGTTGGAATCTTGGTTAGGAAGAGTAAATACTGTCTTGCTGTACATTTCTTCCTCCCCCCCTCCCCGATGCCTGAGGGATGAGGTGTACAAGGATAGGTAATAAATCCTTCACATGAATACCATGAAATATGTATAATTTAAGTAATGTAATAAGTACCTGTAAGGGTTAGAGTTGCAGCACAAAGCAGGACTATTACTTGTGAGAGTCACAAAGTGAGATATTTAATTATAGCCCATCACATTATGAAAACACGCTGTGATGCACTTCACTTCTGAACCATACCCATCTTGCCCATATGACACAACACCATCCTTGAACTGCCTCTCATGCCAACATTCCATAGTGCTCAATGAACTGGCATCATAACCTCCACCATTACCACAGAAATCCAAGGTGATTTTAATACCACCTTTATAAACAGCTATCAATAATTCACCAACAGACAGCTACTCAGACATCCTGATAATCTCCAAGGCTATTTGTTTAACCACACAATAGTTCTCAGTGAAGCTGACCCATTCCAATTCTAAACAATATCCTTAGCATTTTGACCCTTATAGACTGGAATGACAGCATGAATTTATATTAGTTTGATATATGGTGTATGCCGCAACACTTCTCCTCACTGTGTCAGAGGATCACACTACTCAATCACATTTGTTCTCCATGCATCTACAGGAGATGCTTACACATAAGAACCATAAGACATAGGAGCAGAATTAGGCCACTCAGCTCATCGAGTCTGCTCCGTTATTCAATCATGGCAGATATTTTTCTTATCCCCATTCTTCGGTCTTTTCCCCATAATCCCTGATCCCCTTACTAATCAAGAACCTATCTCTGTCTTAAAGCACTCAATGAGCTGGCCTCCACAACCTTCTGCAGCAAAGAATTCCACAGATTCACCACTTCCTGGCTGAAGAAATTCTTCCTCATCTGTGTTTTAAAGAATTGCCCCTTTAGCCTGAGATTGTGCTTTCTGATTTTAGTTTTTCCTACTAATGGAAACATCCTCTCCACATCCACTCTATCCAAGACTTGCAGCATCCTGTAAGTTTCAGTAAGATTCCACCATCTTTCTAAACTCCAAAAACCATAGACCCAGAGTTCTCAGCCATGCCTCATACCGAAAGCTCCTCATTCCAGCGGTCATTCTTGAGAACCTACTCTGATCCCTTTCCAAGGCCAGTACATCTTCCTTAGAGAGGAGGCCTGAAACTGCTCACAATACTCCAAATGGGGTCTGACCAGAACCTTACACAGCCTCAGAAATACATCTTTCTCTTGTATTCCAACCCTCTCAACATGAATGATAACATTGCATTTGCTCTCCTAATTGTCGACTGAACCTGTATGTTAATCTGAAGAGGATCTTGAACAAGAACTCCCAAGTCCTTTGTGTTTTTGATTTCCTAAGCATTTCCCCAAGTAGAGAATAGTCTATGCCTCCATTTGTTCTTCCAAAGTGCATAAGCTCACACTTTTCCACATCATATTCTTCTAGCCTATCTAAGTCCATCAGTAGCCACCCTGCTTCTTCAATACTATCTGTCCCTCTATATATCTTTGTATCATCTGCAAACTTAGTCACAGTGCCTTCAGTTCCTTCTTCCAAATCATTAATGTATATTGTGAAAACTTGTGGTCCCAGCACTGACCCACGGGCACACCATTAGTCACCAACTACCTGTCCTGAAAAAGACCTCTTTATCCCCACACTCTGCATTCTGCCAGTCAGCCAATCCTCTATCAATGCCAGGATTTTACCCTTAACAACATGGACTCTTATTTAACTGTCTCCTGTGTGGCGCCTTTTCAAAGCTATTTGGAAATCTTAATAAATCACATCAACTGAATCTCCTTTGTCTAACTTCCTTGTTACCTCCTCAAAGAACTCTAACAGATTCGTCAGGCATGACCTCCTGGTGACGAAGCCATGTTGACTGAGTCCTACTTTATTATGCACTTCCAAGTATTCTGCGACCTCATCTTTAACATTGGACTCTAAAATCTTGCCAATGACTGAAGTCAGGCTAC
Organism: Sphyrna mokarran; assembly: GCA_024679065.1. Taxonomy (NCBI): domain Eukaryota; kingdom Metazoa; phylum Chordata; class Chondrichthyes; order Carcharhiniformes; family Carcharhinidae; genus Sphyrna; species Sphyrna mokarran. The sequence goes on along the minus strand of JAGIQG010000010.1, from coordinate 40,033,128 downwards.
CGGCCTCTAATTTCCCATCTACTGCCTCCCACCCTTCTTAAAAAGCAGTGTTACATTAGTTACTTTCTAGTCCTCTGGTATCCTCCCTGCCCACAGTGATTTTTGAAAGATCACCACCAATGCCTCCACAATTTTTTCAGCTATCTTTTTTGGAACGCTGGGCTGTATTCCATCTGGTCCAGGTGATTTATCCACCATCAGACCTGTTGGTTTGGCCAGAGCCTTTTCTTTAGTGATGGCTCACTTACTTGTGACCCCTGATTCTCTTGGAGCTTTGGCATCCCATTAGTGTCTTCCGCCATGAAGACTGATGCAAAGTAACTATTTTGTTCTTCTGCCATTTCTTTGTCTCCTATTATTGCTTCTCCAGCCTCATTTTCCAGTGATCAATGTCTATGTTTGCCTCTCTCTTACCTGTTATATATTGAAAAAAAATTCTTTCCTCTGGTCACCCTTCCCCTCATTATTGCTTTTTTAATTATTCTCTGCTCGCTTTTTAAATGCTTCCCAATCTTCTAGCTTCCCACTAATTCTCACTACTTTGTGTGCTTTTATATTGTCCTTGACTTCCCTCATCAACCATGGATGCCTTATGCTCCCCTCTTTGTTTCCTTTTCCTTGGGATGAATTTCTGTTGTGCCTCCCAAACAAAACCCAAAAAACTCCTGCCATTGCAGTTCCACTGTCTTCCCTGCTAGGCCCCCTTTGCAACCAATTTTGGCCAGTTCCTCCCTCATGTCTTTGTAGTTACCTTTACTTAATTTTAATACCATTACATCTGATTCCAGCTTCTTGCTCTGAAACTGCAGGATAAATTCTAACAAATTGTGGTCACTGCTCTATAAGGGTTCCTTCATCTTAAATTTCCTAATCAAGTCTGCCTCATTACACATCACCAAATCTAGAATTGCTTGTTCTGCAGTAGGCTCTGACACAAGCTGCTCCAAAAAAAAATCTCATGGACATTCCACAAATTCCTTTTCTTGGGATTCACTATCTACCTGATTTGTTCAGTCTACCTACATATGAAAGACTCCCATCATTATTGTAATCTTGTCTTTTTTATATGCCTTTTTTGTCTCTGATTTATTTTCTGCCCCACATCCTGACTACTGCTAGTGGGCCTGTACACAATTCCCATTTCGGCCTTTTTAACTTTGTGATTCCTCAATTCTATGCCTTCTGACCCTATATCATTTCTTGCAATTGATTTAACTTCATTCCTTACTAACAATGCAACCCCACCCCCTTTACCAATCTGCTTGTCCTTTCAATAGGACACATATCCTTGGATATTTAGATGCCAGCCCTGATCCCTCTTGATCTGAAATCAAATTAAAATCATTAACTTAGAATAGCTTTTCAAATTCAGCCCAGACTCCCTTCCAGCCAATCAGATCACAGTTTCCTGTCACATCACTTTACCAGTTCTTTTCAAATTAAAAAAAACAAAGGAAGTCTTCCCATTACACAGCCGTCTCTTCGTCAGTCCTGGCTCCTTACCCAGCTGTCTCTCTGCCTGTCTCGACTCCTTACACAGCTGCCTCTGTATGTGTCCCGGCTCCTTACCCAGCTGTCTCTCTGCCTGTCTCGACTCCTTACCCAGCTGCCTCTGTATGTGTCCCAGCTCTTTACCCAGCTGTCTCTCTGTCTGTCCTGGCTCCTTACCCAGCTGTCTCTCTCTCTCTCTGTCTCTCTCTCTCTGTGTCCCAGCTCCTTATGCAGCTGTCTCTCTATCTGTCCTGGCTCTTTATCCAGCTGTCTCTCTGTCTGTCTTGGCTCCTTACCCAGCTCCCAGCTCCTTACCCAGCTCTCTCTCTCTCTCTCTCTCTCTGTGTCCCCGCCCCTTACCCAATTGTCTCTCTGTCTGTCTGGCTCCTTACCCAGCTCTTTCTCTCTCTCTGTCCTGGCTCCTTATCCAGCTGTTCTCTCTCTCTCTCTGTCCCAGCTCCTTACCCAGCTGTCTCTTTGTCTGTCCCGACTTCTTACCCAGCTGTCTCTCTGTCTGTCCCAGCTCTGTTCCTGGAATGATGACCTCAAATCTCTGAGATAAAGTATTTATATACTTACTGTTACCCAGCTGTCTCTCTCTCTCTTTCTCTCTGTGTCCCAGCTCCTTACCCTGCTGTCTGTCTGTCTGTCCCGACTCCTGACCCAGCTGTCTCTCTGTCTGTCCTGGATTCTTACCCCGCTATCTCTCTGTCTGTCCCAGCTCTGTTCCTGGAATGACAACCTCAAATCTCTGAGATAAAGTATTTATATACTTACTGTTACCCAGCTGTCTCTCTGTTTGCAAGCCTTGTACAAGCCTCATTGCTGAAGCTTGTCCCAGGACTCTATCCTAACAGCAGCATGCAGATGTAATGTTTTCTTTGGAGCTGTGTGGATGTGACAAGATTACCCTGTGGGAACACAGTAACTGAACTGTTCTGTGTGGATGTGACAAAATCATCTTGCTGAGCACAGCAACTGAACCTTTCCTAAAATATCCTAATTATTCGCAGTCAACCAACACCACGGAAGTAGATATCCTGTTTCATCTCTGCTACTTATGAGATTTCGCTGTGTGCAAATGATTTTTCTTTCCTTAGAATTGTAGAATCCCTACAATGTAGAAGGAAGCCATTTGGCCCATTGAGCTTGCACCAAAAATAACCTATATCCCATAACACGATGTATTTACCCTGCTAATCCCCCTAATCTACACATCCTGTGACACAAAGGGACAATTTGGCATCATAAATCTACCTAACTCACAAATCTTTGTATTGAAATAATTTGTAATAATTCTTGTTCACCGATTAAGGGGAAAACTGTACAAAAGCTCAGAACCTCATCGCTGCAGTCAGCTCCCAAGAAAGTTCTGCTACAGAAACTTGAGCTCACCAGGATGATTCCCCCACCCCACTCCAAGATTGGTTCCCTGGGTCACATGATCCTTACTTCATAAATAGATCCCTAAAGGGAATATCACATGATTATACTTCAAAAATATATCATTAGCTGCGAAGCACTTTGACATGTCTTGGTTTGAGGAAGTATATATAAATTAAATTTGGTCTTTTTTCCTTTCCTGTTCTTGTTCCAATGCAGTTAATATGCATGGAATGGGAAATGAAGAAGCAGGATTTGGACACTCAAGGAATAAATGGAGATGCCAGAAAAGGTTCATGTTATTATTGGAATGCAATCCCCAAATGAAACTGATTTCGTGTTGAAGAGTTGTACAGATAATGTTTTTAAATGCATGCATTTCATAATCAGATTTTCCATTGACCAAGTACAGAGACTAGCCTTCTAATATCATAATATTGAGACTGGCATTTAAATAGCAAGGCCATTCCTGATATTAAGAGATTACCGGTTCAAAATAAAGCATGTTTTTTTCTTTGCTAGCAATACTGACTGTGATATAAAATAGAAGACTAATGTTTATAGTGTTCTTTGGATGACAAAAAAAATGCCAAATTTAATTTAAAGCTTTATTTTCTCAGAACACAGAACCAACATGGACTTCAGACAAAGGTACAGGGAAAATGATGCAGTTAATAGTTTGATAACGAGGATGCCTTTAATGCTTGGTTCATACCATTATTAATTACCTCACAGCAAAAAGGAAGAATTGAATATCTTTAATAAAAGTTTAATTCAGTTTAGAACGTAAAAGAATATGGCACAGTTAAAGGTATTTTAGTCCCTCAATCCAATACTTTCCAACATATTATGTACAGTTACTATCATCAAGGACTCATACCCAAAATTTCACATCCCAAGGGAGCTATATAACCAGAAGTAAATCTTCTGGAATGTAAGAATGTTTGATATTTCCCTTTGACCTCCAGGAGTTAATCAAACAAAATTCTCGGATAAGGCTGTAACATTATATTATACATAATTCATCTTGGCTTAATTTGTATTCCACTGATGATATTGCCTTAGGTCCCACAGGGCTAGAATCATAGTGTTCCATGGTGTATTTGATCAGTTATATCTGTACTTGTCTTTATAACCTTCAATCTCTTTAACATGTAGACATTGTCAAGGTACTTTCCAAAGGAGTTAATCAATATAGCATTAATTACTCTTCGTGGAAGTTTATTTCAAGGATTGAAAACTTTTGAAGTTCCTCACAATTTTGTATTTAACTTCAAAGTTGTTCCCTGAATTTACACAGAGAGAAAGGTGAAGCAGGGAGATGGTACTGTTATTGGCAGGTTGCAAAATGAAGCATAAATTTGCTATCATCTATTTTGAGCGCTCTCTACAACTTCAAGTACTGAAATGGATATAATATTCCAAATACCATTTCCCAATACTTTATAAAGAGCTAAAGTAAATGAAGTTACCAATAGGATTTGAAACCCAGCATCATAGTGTTTAGTTTTTCAGTGCTATGCATGCCATTTTGCATCCAAATAGTCTCTGTAAGGCACATGGGGAAATTTATGAGTTTTTCAAGTTTGGCACTCATTTACTGTTGCTGAAGAAAGTTCATGAAAGGTTTATATTCCAAGAGAACTGAATACATTTATTTCTATCTTGCAAGCAGAGTGAACACATGGTTCCACAAGGATTGTACGCTAACCCATGGTGAAATGTACATAAGTTGGTTTGTAGATGATGCATGTCAACTCTGAAATGCATCACAACTGGACTGAATTATGTGCACCACAAATAGTCTTGAGATGAAACATCCTGAGACCTTGTTCATCATGGCCAGGGATCTCAATCAGATCAAACTCAAGAACATTCTATCATCAACACATCTCCTGTTCCATCAAAGGTCTAAACATCCTGATAACTGCTAAACAAATATCAAAAATGCCTACTCTTTATCGCCTGCTTATTCTTTGGCAAATCAATGCTTTTGTTCCCAGCTTACAAGCAAAAACTGAAATGGGAGACCCTGTTAAAGAAAGTGGTATAATATTGACATGAGGAATCAAGTGATCTCCTACGGGGCTGCTTATAGTCAGTAGACTGGTCAGTATTTAAAAACTCTGTGACCAATTTGAACAAGTATGCCATCCCAGTAACTGACTTTATTAGAAAGTGTGTAAAAAAGATTATGTGCCAAAGATGCAAATCTATGTGTTTCCCAACTGGAAACCATGGGCGAACAAGGATATCCATGTTTGCTGAAGTCCAGGTCTGAGGCATTCAAGTCAGGTGACCCTGACCTATACAAGAAATGTATAAACTGACTGGACTTTAACTTGGTGTTTTGAGATGTTTTACCTATATAAGAAAGCCAGATATGATCTTGGAAATCCATCAAATATGCCAAAACTCAGTATTGGACCAGGCTAGTCACACAGACATCTGGTCACTATGGCAAGGTCTGTAAGACATAACAGGTACAAAATGAAGGCAGATAAAATCACCAGCTCCAATGCAGCCATCCCCAATGGGCTCAATGCATTCTATGCCTGTTTCAAGCAAAAGGAGAGTACACCCTGCATCACAAAAGCCTCAGATGAACTTATATCCAAGGTCACTATTACTGATGTCAGAGTAGCCTTTTCAAAAGTCTACCCACAGAGAGCAACTGGTCCAGACAAGTTCTCAGGTCCTGCATGGATCAACTGGCAGGGGTTTTCACAGACATCTCCAGCCTCTCTTTACACCAGTCTGAAGTCCCTACCTGCTTCAAGAACACAACTATCATCCCAGTATTAAAGAAAAACCAGGCAGCGAGCCTTATTGACTATTGTCCACTAGCTCTGGCATCCATCATTATGAAGTGCTTCGAAAGGTTAGTCATGGCACAGTCATTTCCTGCCTGGATTCACTACAATTCATCTATTACTGCAACAGGTCCACAGCAGATGTCATTTCCCTGGTCTCACACTCAACCTTGGGACACGTAGATAACAAAGACATCAAAGTAAGACCAAATTCCACTCCAACTCGATTTTCATGTTTGCTGATGACACCACCATTGTGGGTCTGATCTCAAACAATGACGAGGCACAGTACAGGAAATAGATAAAGAATCTGGTGAACGGGTGCAACGACAATAATCTCTCCTTCAATGTCAACAAAACGAAGGAGGTTGCCATCGACTTCAGGAAGCATAGTAGGGGGCATGTCCCTGTCTACATCAATGACAACGAAGTAGATATGGTTGAGAGCTTCAAGTTTTTAAGTGTCCAAATCACCCCAACAACTTCTCTCATTCCACCTCCCCCCTCCCCCCTCCTCCGCCCTCCCCACCCCTACCCCCATGTGGACGCTATAGTTAAAAAAGCCCAGCAATGCCTCTATTTTCTCAGGAGACTAAGGAAATTTGGCACAACAGCTACAACTCTCACTTACTTCTAATAATGCACCACAGAAGACATTCTTTCCAGTTCTATTACAGGTTGGTATGTCTCTTGCTTTTTCCAAGATCACAAGAAACTACAAAGGGTTGTGAATGAAGCTCAGTCCATCACTCAAACCAACATCCCATCCATTAACTCTGCCCACATTTCCCTCTGCCTCAGAAAAGCAGCCAGCATAATCAAGGATCTCATGCACCCCGAACATATTCTCTTCCAAATTCTTCCATCAGGGAAAAGATACAAAGTCTGAGATCGAATACCAACCGACTCAAAAACAGCTTCTTTCTTGAGTCCTCAGCCACTGTATTTCCAGCACCATCAGCTCCGCATCAGAAATCAGCGCTGAACTGTACAAATGATATAAATCATGATTTAAATGTAATTAGTGGGCCTAAGACTGAAGTCTCTAGACCCACTAGCTTTTTAGCTCACCAAAGGAGTGTTTCACTCCAGCGGGGTTTATATTAGCTCCCCACTTAAAGGGAGCTAATGGCCTGACCCCGCTTGAGTGAAGCTTCCCAGGAGATCAGGAGTAAGGGTGGTGCCCGCTGGGCATTGCTAGCTTGGCAGTGCCAGCCTGACCCCTGGCACTGCCCAAAGGACTAAGTGGCAATACTCTGAGGGCATCTTGACATTGCCCATCAAGCATTGGGCAGTGCCAAGAGAGGGTTCGGTACATGGACAGAGCCTATAAGGAGTGGATCCTCTGGGGGCGATTGGTTGGGGTGGGAGGGGGGGGGCGTTCCACTACCACTCTGCATTTTGGATCAGTGACAGAGGAAGGGAGACAAGCAATCAGGACTGGCCATTGGGATGGGGTGGGGGTTTGGGGCTGCCGGTGGCTGTGGGGGGAGAGCAGAACTTCCACGGGTGAGGAACAAATTGAGACAGGCATGGGAAGATCAAGGTTGGTCTGGAAATGTCTTGGTGAGGCAGCGATTGGCTGTGGATGGGTCGTACAGCCAGCAACAGAGAGTTGTTGTGCTGGCCAGCAATCAGGCTAACCAGCTTTCAGGAGGCTGATGGTGTGAGGCTACTGTGCTAATGCCGTTCTCCACTATGATAGATCATCGCATATGCAGTGGCCCACTCAGGCGGGAATAGGCTGTGCCCACTGATCTTTTACGAGATTCATGCTGGTGCACTCTGCAGTGCACAGGGTGTGGAAGAGTCATTTCGAAACTCCCACTGAAAAAATGAACAGGATTTTTATAGGAATTTAACACTTAGAAATTTTTTGGGAGAATCCCACCCTATACATAAAATGGAAGTCAGACAGTGAGATTAATTTAATCTTGCAGAAAGTTGGCATGTTTCAACAATGTTTATATTGCCTCGGCACTCTGGAGGAATCCTGCAACACATGTCAAAGTTTACGCCAAGATTTATTATGATCAGTTGAATGTTCTACAACATCTCCATTTTGAAGGGCAGCTTTATGGTGACAAGCTGAGAAGGAGCAGGATATGAACAGGCAAATAATGTTGCATTGTTATTATCACATATCAGCACCAATTGCTCATAAAGGATTGGGTAAACAGATTATGGGCTCATTTATTTTAGATTAGGTACATGGAAATAGCTAGACAAAAGCAGGAAGTTTGAAGACATCAGCAACAGAACAGAGCTATGCTCTGCTCAGAAAAAAAAAGTTAAACTAAAATTGGATCACATGGCACACTTCCTTTCCAGTGATGTCATGCTGCAATCTCTTAAAGGTATATTAAACCAATGACACGGTCTTTTTCTGGTCAGAGTGTTGTGATCGACTTATTTGTCTGTGGTTCTATTGAATTCAAATCCAATTTCTCATTCACCAACAGTTCCATGCCATACCATCTTTACAACAATCATCTTGGCCACAATATCAGAACAAAGAACAAAACAGCATGGGAAACAGGCCCTTCGGCCCAATGAACCCACGCCGCCACCCCGATGTTCCCACCTCTACCCGCGATCCCTGTCCATGTTTATAGATCTATGGATTAAAAACCAAATTTGAGACAATTTAGGGAGAATTTGTTTTGCCAATTAGTCTAAGAGCACATCTTTAGGATGTGGGAGGAAACCGGAGCTCCCGGAGAAAACCCAAGCAAGCACGGGGAGAATGCGCAAACTCCCACGGACACAGGCCCAAATCCATGTATCTGCACAACACAGCGATAGTCACTGAGCTGTCGTGTTGCCCATCAGATGGTCCAGGTCAAGCATACACTAACAACTTGAAGCAGTAGGATAGTCTCGAAAAAGGTCCAAGAGCAGCCCTCTCATGATCCATCGCGTGTATGCCCCTCGTTAGACAACAAGGTGGGCCAAAGCACCTGTAGGATAAAAACAAGTACATCAATATCATCATCTATTTACACACTTCCCAGGGATTCCCAAGACCCATGATCCCTATTTTAAATCAGTTTTCTATACCCCTTCATTCCCATTCTGTTCATGTGCCCATCTAAGTATTTCTTAAATAATTCCAGACTACCTGCCTCCACCACTTTACTTGGCAGCGCATTCTATACCCCCACCACCCTCTGTGTGAAAAACTCCCTCTAGCATCCAAATTATACCTTACCCCCCTCACCCTAAGCCCGTGACCCCTCGTGCTATTTGAGTCCACCCTAGGAAAAAGCTTAACCCTATTTACTCTATCAATCCCCTTCAAAATCTTGTACACCTCTATCAGATCTCCTCTAAGTCTATGTCTTTCTAAGGAAAACAGTCGCAATTCGCCTAATCTCTCCTCGTAACTCATACCTTCCATACCAGGCAGCATCCTGGTAAATCTGCTCTACACTCTCTCCAGAGTCTCCACATCCTTCCGGTGGTAGGGCGACCAGAACTGGATGCAGTATTCCAAACCAGCGTTTTATACAACTGCAACATTAAAGGCCAGCTCTTGTACTCTATACCCCTTCCTATAAAGGCTAACATACTATATGCTTTCTTCACAACCTTCTCCACTTGCTCTGCCACCTTCAGAGACTTGTTCACCTGCACCCCCAGGTCCCTCTGCGTTTCTATACTCTTAATAGGTCTACCCTTTATCATATACCTCCCCCCTATATTCTTTCTCCCGAAATGCATCACCTCACATTTATCAGGATTGAATTCCATCTGCCATCTATCTGCCCAAGCTACCAGCCTATCTATGTCCTGCTGCATCGCCTGACAATGCCCCTCACTATCCGCAAGTCCAGCCATCTTTGTATCGTCTTCAAACTTGCTGATCACTCCACTTACTCCCTCTTCCAAGTCATTTATGTATATTACAAACAAAGCCACCCAAAACAAACATTCCAAATCAGCTTTTTGAATTAACCATGCCACATTGCACACTGAAGCCAACCCTTGTGCATTGCTTTTTTGTCAGTCTTGCAGGAACCTTTGCCTACCCTCATACATATGCAGAACTATTCTAGTGACTACAGCGTGTGCCTGCTGACCTTTGGTAGAGGAGAAAACAGGGTTATCTTGCAAGACAACAGAGAACAGCTCTGGCATGAGAAAGTCAAAGGTCAGATTGCACCAGCTTGGCATGAGTAAGAGTATTCTGGTCTAGCTGGCTGATAGGTAACAGCAAAGATCCTGACAGGTAAAGGTACTGACATGCTGAGAATATAAGAAGACAACATCCATTGCCGTTCCCCCTGGGCAATTCTGGCAATCTATTAGGAGACAAATTGATGGACTACTAAGATGCCCTTCAAACCCCTTTGAACACTGGTATCTATCGCTATGGTGCCAAAACTTTGAGCTTGCATGATTTCAGTTGATGCTTCCACAATAACACCCTGTTATGTGATCTCTGCTTGTCCTGCAATTGTATCCGAGACACCAGTCATCAGACATTCCATCAATGGTAGACCAAGTGTTCTCACGAAACTGGCCACCAATTCAAACTGTAGTGGAAGAGCTTCAAGATTTGTACAAATCTTGCATCAAATTGATAAATGACTTCTTCCCAATAAATACAGGTTTCCTGACAGACCTGCTAATGTATCAAGAACTTTAGCATGCACCAGCTTTCTTCTGAAGGCTTCATCTGAATCCTTTGCAGCAAAATTCATCTGCGACCTTAGCTTCTGCTGAGCCAGTATCATAAGCATGGTTTTCCCCTGTCCTGGCTTTATGCCCAGTATCTCATGAGGTTCAGAGGCTGTCATCAGGCTATCCTCTGTATTTTGCACAGTATCTGAAGTGGTGTGGTGTGACAAGTGACCGTGTTTTTCTTCGTCACTGCCTTCTTTCCCTTTCTTTGCTTTCAATTCCTCCACTGCCTGGTCAAGTGGTAATTCAGGAGTGAATGAAAACAAAATAAAGATGGAGTGGCAGGGTATGTGGAAAAGCAAGAGTTTCATGCTTACTCTACCTGCAGCTTGTAACCTGGGGCAAATTGTGGGTTGAGCTGGGATGTGTAAAGGAGGATGTGATGTTGTTAACTTCTATTGTTTCAACAATACCACTGACCAGGCCTTAGACATAACTGCTCCAAGAATGGTGAACATCAGCCTGGATTTTCATAGTGTTGTAGAGATTCTGCAACATATCGAAAATGCTGAATGGGCCTTATCCAGTTCCCTCATATAATAGAAACAATTTTTGCCAGAAAGAGAATGAAGGCAGGAAATGACTCTCATTTGTGGGAAATGCAAAATCAGTGGGGCCAGTTGAACTCCATACTGAGTTGAAACAGATCTGCAGCAAGGGTTTTATCCCCCAATGTGGGGAACTCTGAATCTTTAATATAGTCATACGTGCCCATGAAGAGCAGATAAAGTATGGAGAATTATTAATTTTTAAGCTAAGTTATTTAATGGGCTGAATTTTAAAAATTGTTTTTAAAAAAACTGTCTGTGCATGAGAGTTGAAAACAATCTGTTCTAGAAGTTTAAATAGCTGTTTGTTGATATAAGTCTAAATGCTTAATATATAGCAGTATTAATTTTTGTTGCTTATGCAACCTATTATTATCACACTGGAGATTTTTAAGTTCACAGTTTGATTGACAGCTCAAATATATTATTAAAAGATTTGCTGTCTTTGATATAGGACGAAAACTTCAAGTCTGTTAGCTTTGATAAGAAATTAAGTACTTAAGAGGAATTAAATGCATTAAGTGGGCCTTTGTGACCTGGAGTGTTTGTGTGGTGTGGATGTGTGTAACCATTTGACATTTATTTTGTCATCTCAGCATGGCACCAGGGGCTTACCCGTAGTGGATACTGGGCGAATCGGCTTGGAGGTATAGGGAAAAGGGTGGTGTGTGGCAAATCAGGAATTGGCACTAAATTGCCACAGGGGCTACAAGGAGCCATTAGGGTGGGCAGTTGATATGGAGGCTAAGAGGGATCATTAAGAGTGGTTGAGGGACATGGTTTGGTAGATTTGACATGTATAGTCAAGGGAGTGGTTGGGGTTGACAGTGTAGGAGTTGAGCCCTAGAGAGCCTAATGTTTAAGGAATCAACTGGGACAAAGTCTGAAAAAACCAAGATGGGCCTTTTGAAGTGTCACTTTGTTACATGGCAGCCCTATCTCTGAATCACACTCCACAACAGGTGGGGGAGAGTGAGGTGGTGGTGGCAGGTACAACTTCATCAGCACCCCCTCCCCCCACCCCCACTAATCTCCTTCAACATCAAATATATCATTAGGGGTGCTTTCTCACTGGGCAGGTGCAACCAGCTGGGAAATTTACCGACTCCCATTTCTTGATATGGAAATGCAAATCCAAGCTATCATCTCTCTTTTGGTGATCATATTCAGCCATGTCTAATTTCCCCCTGTTAGTTACTGGTACTGCCTAGTGTGTGCCAACTTGTTCTGCATGAGAGAGGGGAGCAGATCAGTATTATGTAATGTGTTTGGGCGATGTGATTGTCATGGTTGAATGGCTGGAATTGTATGCACACTGTGAGATGTACAGGTGAAATTTGCAATAGTGCTCAATGTGTGAGGATGAGGTAAAGCTGTAAATCTGATGTATGAGTTATGATTGATGGAGACTGGTGATGTATGTGATGGGGATGTGCTACATTGAGCACTATGTGAAGCTATGGATATACTTGGTGTAATTTAATGTTTGAAGATGAATTTACCTTGATGATTTATGTGAGATTTTTGAACTGCTTGTGATGCTGCTTCCTGATCAATGTGACTACCTGCTCCTTTGCCTAGAAGGCCTCTTGTTCTCCTAATATAGAGCACCTTTCTCACCCTGTTCATCTCTTCTATCAAGGTGTTCAGCACAGCATCAGAGAACTTTGGAGCACTCTCGCTGCTCTGATGGGCATATTTAGTGTAATTTAATGTTTGAAGATGAATTTACTTTGATGATTTATGTGAGATTTTTGAACTGCTTGTGATGCTGCTTCTTTATCTTCAGGGCTACATTGTTGGCACTGATCAATGTGACTACTTGCTCCTTTGCCTAGAAGGTCCCCTGTTCTCCTAATATAGAGCACCTTTCTCACACTGTTCATCTCTTCCATCAAGGTGTTCAGCACAGCATCAGAGAACTTTGGAGCACTCTCGCTGCTCTGCAGTGCTTAATTCAGTATTCTTACTTGCACGTTCTTTTGCAACCAGTTCCATTGCCTGCTCTGACCAGCATGCATCTTCCCTTTAGATAGAGCAAGCTAATTTTAAGTGGTGCTAACATATATCTGAGCCTCCTTCCCGGCCAATCATTTATTGCTGGCTGCACATAACTATCAGGAAGCATGAAGTTGGCATGCTGTATGAACTGGAAACAATGGGCAGAATTAAATACATATTGTGATCCCTCACACATTTTCAAGCCCTGTCCAATTTCAGGGCCTTAGTGTCTGGTTATCTTTATTTACTTGTATAGTTATCTCTCTCCAGCCTCCTTGTTGTCTCTGTGTTTATCAAAAAACATCAATTCATGTAATAATAACTATTTTCAAAGCTCGAGCAGTGAAAAGTAGGTAAGGCAGAAGTTTTGCCAGCCATCGTTTGATGTTTTGCATAGCACTCGCACACTTAATTTTCTAAAAGGTAAATATAAAATGGACAGCCCATCAAAATTCCAATTTTATGCTGCAGTATAAATTATGCTATCATGCAAGATATTATGATCTAAATTCTGTGCACAGTCATGCTGTCTCTGCACCTCTGACTACACTGAGGGAGTGCTGTGAAATTTTGGCTCAAATCCAGTTCATAGAGACATTAAGCTACTAATAAGAACTAACTGATACAGATGAGTATTTAGGTTTCTCAGGATGCTGCCTTGTGAAAGCGTAAAATGTGGATACTGTGACATTGAATCCAGAACTCTGATCATACCAGATGGTCTGGGGGTCTCTTGACTTCTGCAGAACATGGAGTGAATCTCCAGCTCACAGAAAATAGATGAGTATTCATGGCTTGATGACCCCGGAAAATACTCACTGTTGGATCAGGGAAAACATGTACAAACTGCAGGATAACAGGGGAAATAAACACTTGCTTGAAACGGCTGTGGGAGTAGATTCAAGAGTAACTGGGTAAATTTGGTAAGCAAGAAAGGAGTACAGGACTATGGCAAAAAGAATTGGGAGTTGGGACTAATTCAATTTATATCAAAACATAGAAAATAGTAGTAGGAGTAGGCATTTGGCTCATAGAGACTGCTCTGTCTTTTAGTATTATTATGGCTGATCCTCTATCTCAACACCATACTCCCAAGGTCTCCTATAGCCCTGGACAAGCGCAAAAGGCTGAATACCCTGTGCTGTATAACTTTACTAAAGAATTTTTAATGACGACTTGACTTTGAAATTGAGCAAATAAACCATTATTTGGACAGTCAGAAATGAACCTGAGCTGATCTAATTTAACTCAGGTTCTTATATTAAGACTGTGATGACTACACTTCAAAAGTACTCGATTGGCTCTGAGCTGTTTGCTATGTCCTGAGATCGAGTAAGACATCATTAAAAGCAGATTTTTTTTTGTTCTTATTCCTTTTCTGTGAGGTTCTGGTCTGACAGCTGGAGAGGTAATACTTATTTTCCAATCGCTGCTTTGTTCTCACCAGCTGGTTATATGAAAATTTCATTGTCTCAATAAAAACGATTACCTTAAAAGAGCCTTTAGCATTATGGAGAAATAAAAAAGTTGCTAAGATCTTGAGTGTTAACTTACAGTTGAAAGCCAGGGGCCACAAGACATGACAGGGAAACTAGAAACTGGACAAATGAATCAGGATTGATATTTGATTGTCTGTCCACACCTTTAAATAAATGTGAGCGTATGAATAGAGACAAAAGCAGTGTATAATGAACATGGCTAATATCTGCAATATATGCACACTAACCTATGATCCCTCATATTTATAATTCAATGGCACTGCTGGCTGTTCAAGCACAGATGGGGACAGCCTCAACCGGGATTTTGGGTTCGTGTCACGCTATCTATAACACCCACGACTTGCTTGGCCTTGCAAAATCTCACTAACTGTCCTGGCTGGAGACAATACACATCTCTTTAACCTGTGCTTAACCTTTCTCTATTCACATTGTCTGTACCTTTACGAGTTGATTACCTGTAAAGACTCACAATCCAATTTACCAACTTTGTAAATTGAGTTTGTGTCTTTATATACCTTATTTGTGAACAGAACTCCCATTGACCCGATGAAGAGGCAGTGCTCTGAAAGCTCATAGATTGTGTGACCAAATAAACCTGTTTAACCTGGGTGTTGTGGGACTTCCTACTGTGCCTACCCTAGTCCAATGCCAGTATCTCAATGTCATATTCAGGAGCATCCATACATATTGAAATATCTGATTTTACATCCTGGGTTTTGAACTAGTGAAATGTGAGGGAAGATTTTGTACCATAATAGTTGGAAAATCCTCAAATATATAAAGCAGCTTTGAAAGCTGTGTGTTGCTAAGAGAAGGGCTGTTAATTATCCTGACAATGCAGGAGTGGAGATAATGGCTGCCCAATGCTCTGCTTGAGATGTTAAATTCCAGTATCCTGACCTCTGAAAGAGCACAGGGATGGAAGATTTGATCAGAGAGCCTTCCGCTTGGAATAACACATTTTTAAAAAATCTAATTTTCCTGCTTAACATTGTAAAGCAATAAATTCACTCGTATGCAATTCAATGTGTAGAAGCATCCCACCCAAAATGCCTGCTGCATTGACCCTTCCTCCACCCTTGCCTTTTCAAGACACCAAATAAGGCATTTATTGGCCAATTCGTGGTTACCTGGTGGGAAACCAAACAACAGCTTGGAGAAGGGTGAGCAGTACACTCACCTGGGGCTCCAGGGCAGGAAAACTCTGGACAGAAGGGTCAGACTGTCAACCAGGCATCTGTCACAGCCACCCATTTGAAAGCAATGTGGCATGGGTTGGTGGCAGAGGAGGGCTCCCAGACAAACAAAATAGCTGAAATCTTCCTGTTCTGTCTGCCATGGGAATCAGAGCGGGCAAGGGACAGAGCATGGGAAGGTCCATTGACCTTGGGTGGGATTTTATCATTTTGGGATGAGCAAGGTCATAAAATCCCACTCGATCAATGTGGACAGAGATGGCAGTGGTAGTACTGAGCAGCCAAGGGTCGCCATGCGAGCAATCTGGTCCACAGAATACTCCTGGCACCAGGGATATTGGCATCATGACTGTTGTTAGAATATTGTGCGCACATCTGTGTTATCCTTCTCCTGTAATCACAGACAAGCTGCATATTGATTGATGGAATGGAAACTTTTTCCGTTGACAAATGGTCGCCCAGATGGTGATTTAATTGCCACACGTGTACAATCTATTACCCCTTGTATTTTTGGAATCCTTTAATGTTAGCAAAGCTTCTGGCTCTGTCTGCCTGATTAAAGTTGTTATCGTAAATGAAATAAACTCATGGGAACAGCTGAACATTTTATTTGTAAAAGCCTTTATGTAATGTTGGGCCGCTGGCTTTGTACAGCCCACAAAATCTCCAGATGATGCCTGGAAGGACCCTGAGGTGAAAAGAATTTGGGGCCACTGCGACCTTCAATGCAAGAGATATAGGGTGCCCATCAACAATATCTGGGGCAATCTCCCTAGCCAACATGAACAGAGTGACTGCTTCCCTAAAGAGATGCAGTCTTCTCAGGCACTGGCATTCTGACATTTTGGGTTTTGTCATCCTCAGTATATTCTGTTGGCAGGTTAGTGCCAGATCCTTCAATAATCATTTCAAACATTCTCTGAGAGAAATGGTCAGGGAATGGTGCCAAAGGACAGGTATAAAATGAATTTACCATACCTTGTACTGAATTCTAGGAATGGTGTCCCAATGACAATTATACATTCAGGATGAGGATCAGGAGAGAGGAAAAGGAAGCTGGAATTGGCAAGCTCCCCTCCGCAGACTCATGCTCAACACAGGGCATAACTGTCCTTGTCTTGCCCAGTTTCACTTCTCCCTCTCTCCTCACCAGAGGAACAGTCCATTTCTTAGTGCACTCCACTGCAAGGAGATTGCATTTGAATTAAAGTGGCTAAGATTACAGACCAAGTGACTGAATTGCAAAGTAAATGGGCAATCTTCAAACATGGACAATTTTTATATCCCAGGAACCAAGGAGACTTTTAATTGAACTTTTATAAATAGGCTAGGAATGGAAATGAAATTATTGAAACAGAGATACAGACAGGATAGATTGATTTCTTGAATATATTACCCAAGGGTTAGCTGATGTAATCAAACCACACATTGATATGTGTTTTAATTAAATGACTGACTTAACCATGGAACTTGGGTAGTTAATTTGTAAATAGCACTGGGTCAGAACCCACATCTTTTGGAAACAGTCATTCCAAAATCGTTCCAAAGGGTCAAACTCTTTTGATAAACCCAGAATATTTCCATTGAAACATCTTTATATGTTGATGGACTATTCACAAATCCAGGATGTGGAGTTAGTACAATTGCTTCCAATCTTCAGTGAGATTAGAATATTACCAAGCTTTCTAGTTTTACTGCACCATAACGATGCTTTATTTCCCCTAAGATGGGCCTGAGAATTTTATTTGAAACAATTGATTAAGAATGATTTACAAAGACCTCAGGATAAGCACATGGTGTCCAGGTCACAGAATGTTCTGTACCTAAGTCTCTTGGAGCCTTTTGGTCAATCAACACTTGATGAAACAGTTGCATTATTAATATTATTATGGTCTCATCAGTACATTCATGAATCCATTATTTTATCTATCAGTACTCCATCTCACCAACCCCCCAATATAACTTCAAACTGTTACATTTTTGTTAAACTTTATTTAAATTCCATTTCCAGCTCTATAAACTTCCTTTATTGTTTAAAGTTTCTATCCAGTGCCAACCCTTCCTCCAAATCATAGAATCCCAACTGCAGAAGGGCAACAATCCAATCCAGGCCTTTCCCCATAACACCAAATATTTATTTCATTCATCTTTCTGACACTAAGGGAAATTGATCATGCCAATCAGTCTAACCTGCACATCTTTGGACTGTGGGAGGAAACCAGAGCACCTGGAGGAAACCCATGCAGATATGCGGAGAATGTGCAAACTCCACACAGATAAACTCCTGAGGCCGGAATTGAAACCTGGATCCCTGGCGCTGTGAGGCAGCAGTGCAAACCATTGTGCTACCATGCTGGTATTCCAAGTCACTCATGAAAGACTTCAATTTCAGCTCTCGTGAAGACCATAATGGTTGTATGCATTTCCTTTCTTCTCTTTGTAAGATAAACATATTGATGGAGTCAGATTGCAGCTTTTGACAACTACTGATCCCAGGGCTGTGATCTTTGTGCCAACTTGACGATATAGATTGTGAAAGCCATTCAATAAAAGATTGATTCAAGAGAGAAAACTTCAGAACATGATGATCACGTCTCCGTGAATAGTGTGAGAACAAACTAACATATCCTCTGGCATTTTTTTGTTTCCTCTTTGCACAAAAGGAGGAAGCCCCAAGAAAATGAAGCAAAAGTTTTCATTGCTGTTTCATTCACTGCTGCATGGATGATGAAAGTCTGCAGTATCTGGGATTTGAATATCTCTGAAAAAGAACAATGAAAATCCTGCACACATGGCGGGAATTGAAGAAAAGATTACTTCCCTACTATTTTGGATACTAGTTGCACTTTCTATAGTGTTTCAGTACGTAGGCAATGAGATTTTGGTGTCATCATAATGAGGTCAGGCTACACCATTTTCAACAACAGAAAGAACTTCAGACTTGGATCCTGAAAAAAATTCTGTGTGGGACTCTTTGGCCCTCGAAGTTCCAGTGTTTCTTAGTTTTCACATGAAAAATCATTATCGTTCAAGGTTTCTGCTACTGCTGAGCTTTGGTGAAGTTTGACTGTCAGCATGCTTTCTAGTCTTCCCATATATTGGTGATGTGTTGCTTCTCCTATGACAGCCCTCCGGTAGTTGGTATAATTTGACTTGAAACAATTTATTTACAAAAATCTTGGGGTAAGCACATGGTATCTAGACACGGACTATTCTACATTTGAAACTTCTTGTCCACCTGACTATTTTAAAAACCCATCTGATAACTTCTGGTATATATACAATTGACGTACAGAAGAAGGTTGGATGGTGTACAACTCATCCAATTCCATACTGAAGAACCTGCAGTCATGTGGATTTTTAGTAAGCTTCTATTTTTATTTTCACATAAGCCTGGGCCTCAACCAATTTGCAGGTTGATTTCTCCTTCTCTTTCTTTATCTTATTCAACACTTTAATG
Source organism: Sphyrna mokarran (assembly GCA_024679065.1). Classification (NCBI taxonomy): domain Eukaryota; kingdom Metazoa; phylum Chordata; class Chondrichthyes; order Carcharhiniformes; family Carcharhinidae; genus Sphyrna; species Sphyrna mokarran. Next base: position 40,014,051 of record JAGIQG010000010.1, on the reverse strand, counting down.
CTAATTAATGTCACAATTACATCATTAATACTGTCATAGTCTGGTTAACATTGGGTGGCACGGTGGCACAATGGTTAGCACTGCTGTGTCACAGCACCAAGAACCCAGGTTTGATTCCAGTCTCGTGTGACTGTCTGTTCGCGGTCTGCACATTCACCCCATGTCTGCATGGGTTTCCTCTGGGTGCTCTGGTTTCCTCTCCCTGTCCAAAGATGTGCAGATTAGCTCAATTAGTCTTGCTAATTTGCCCCTTTGTGTTTCAAGATGTGTAGGTTAAATAAATTAGCCATGATAAATGTGTGGGGATAGGTTGGAGAGAATCTGCATAAGATTTTCTGTTAGAGAATCAGTGCAGACTTGATGGACTGAATGACCTCTTTCTGCACTGTAGGGATTTTACAAATCTAACTCATTACTCTATAGTTATGCTCAAAAAGAAGGAACTTGCAACAGTCATTCTCAGGGGTGTGTTTCTGTACTCTAAGAATCTTCTATTTGAAGACAAGGCAGCAACTTGGAAGGATCACTGCAGGTGGGATTGATCATCTGTGTAGATGGGAACATACATCCTTGCGTGAGAATCTGCGTGAGGATTGTTTGATATTAAGAAGGACAAAAGGGAATAATTCTTGTCGATATTGTTTGAATTTACAGTAGACTGATATTTGTATGTTATTCATGAAACAATAAACAGTTAAAATGAATACTGAGTTGTGAGACTCGTCCACTTTGTTCCACCCAAATTGGTAAAGGCTGCATTTAAAGTGTCAAATTGAAATGTGGATCAACCTACATCACCAACTGCCATGGTTTGTGGCTAGTCCCATCACATAAAAATCGACCACCTCCCTGTAACTTCTCAATCTGTGGTGACATTGTCGTTTGGAAAACATGAGGCAGTCCAGCTATCTATATTACAGTTTCTCACAGCAGCAGGCTCTTCAACACAAGGGAAGCAGACGTTGTGTCCCTCTGTGCCCTCCTCTAGCATGCCCCCTAAGAGCCTTCTTGCTGATGCTGACATTTCAGAAGAGTCCAGCTAATGCCTGATCCCTGCTTTCTCTGAGCTGCTCTTATTCATGATGGGGTGTATGGGGTAGACCAAAAGACTGTAGGTTAGGCACATGGTGGACTAAGTTCTAGTTCTGCCTGTTCTATCCAGCTGACCAACTTCCCACTGTTCCAGCCAGAACTTTTCCTTGTCTATTGCATTGGAAACAAGTATCAGTGCCTCTCTGTGACTCCTGTAGTATGTCCCCTCAACTCTTGCATCTCTACCTACCTACTGTAATCATCTAACAACATCTTCTGCAGACTTTGTTTCCATGGGCCTTTGCTCCACATGCTGTAAAATCCAATGTAAATTCCCATTTTAAACACCTGATTTGATATCCTACTATCACGTTGTTAATTGTAGACCTTCATGGTTCCTGCCACTGTTGCCATCAGGAGCCAACATCTCAATGCTGGAATTTTCACTGAACATGTCCCAATTGAATTTTATGCTCCCTCGTCATCTATTTTAATCGCCTGCTGAAATTCCAGCCAAATTGTCAATGTTATACCTCACTGGTATTTCCACGGTTATCCCTCATGGCTCACTGACCAATACTCAAGACAAATTGAAACAGCACTTTGTATAACTTTTATCATGGCATCATCTGTTTTATTCTCAACTCATAGTTACACTGTTAAGCCAACTGAATGATATTCAGCAATGTCATTTAGCATTCCTTCAGCGTGAGTTGATTATAAAGCTAAGGAGTCATAGAAAATCATGCAAAGTAAACAAGGAAGGAAATGATTCTGGTGTGCAATAAATAGAGAGTTGAATGAGAAAAACAAATAATAGTTGTTATATCACAAGAAAACAAAATGCAAGATACTATATAGAACAAATTGATAAAAATACAAGCTTGCAAATGGACAGAAAAATCTATTTAAAACAATCAAAAGTGATGAATAAAATATAGACTAGATTCTAACAATTAAGCTATGATACGTAGATAATCCTTTTTACTAATGCATTTTCCCAATTTGTACTGAATTCTGTTCTGTATTTTGAAATCTTTGTGGAGTGCAACTGTTGCATATCTTCTTTACACCAGTACAGTGGCACAATGATAAGCACGACTGCCTCACAGCGCCAGGAGACCTGAGTTCAATTCCGGTCTTGGGTTACTGTCTGTGTAGAGTTTGCACTTTCTCTCAGTGTCTGTGTGGGCTTCCTGGTGCCCCAGTTTCCTCCCACAGTCCAACGATGTGCTAGTTAGGTGAATTGGCCATGCCAAATTCTCCCTCAGTGCATCAGAGCAGATGGTGACTCAGAGATTTTCACAGCAACTTCATTCAGTGTGAATGTAAGCCTGCCTGTGACTAAAAAAGAAATGTCAAACTTTTAATGCCCCAATGTTCACAGTAATGACAATTGTTATTTCTAACTCCTGATAGCAAGTAATTTAAATTACTTGGAGTTAAATCTTTCAGGTAAATTTTCCATGAAATTATTCATGATGGTCCCTGTTAGTGACTGAGGCGGATTTTGTGCCCATATTCACCGTGAATGCAAAGAGCGTAGCGAGACCAAAGTCGGGCGAGAACTGGGAAACGAGATTCTCACTGTCGAGATCTCACTTCTCAATTTCCCCAACTCTCACCAGTGAAGTAACGAGTATGGGTTAAAACCTAATTTCCATGCATTTTAATAAAATACTATTTAATTAAAAAGCTTCACAGCCACATATTTCCCCCTCGCTGAATATTCACCAATGTGATGGTAATCTAGTTTCTGAGGTGATATCAGGGTTCAAAAGTGATGGATGAGCCAAGTGAAGCAGCTGTTTGGGTGAATACAGTGAGGTAAGTATTTACTACTTTTATTGCTTATAGTTTATACTGTAATAATGAGGAACAGAAAAGAACTAAACTAATTGATATTATTTAATTTTAAATATCTTCTGAAAAGTCTAATTTTAAGGGATAAGTCATTATAGGAGAGCTCAAAGGCATGGTGTGCTCCTCCTGCTCTATATAGGAAACCAGAAGCTTTTATTGTGCCTGGGACCAGCATGTATGCGGGGAGCACCTCCAGCTGCAGACCCTAAAAGCCTGGGTGTTAAAGCTGGAGCAGCTGCGAAGAGGAAAATATCAGGGATAGCACGTATAGAGAGATGGTTACACCGACAGGCAAAGTCTCAGTGGACAGGAAGGGTAACCATCAGGCAGAGGAAAAGAAGCAGACAGGCAGTGCAGGAATATCCTGTGGCCATTCCCTCGCTTTGAATACTGTTGAGGGAAATACAGATGAGAGATGACCACAGCAGCTACAAGCAACTTCCAAGCAGCATAATGCTTTTCAGTAGTTAGGAACAATCATCCCCCCACCCCACCCCCCATCCCCACCCGCAACACCCCATCGCAATCTTGCACACCTAATTGTCTGCCTTCCTGCTAAACCACTGCTAATTAACCACCAGACACTTGATTCACCATCCTGAGACAGAGAGAGCGAAAGCAAGTGGCCCTGCTCACTTTCTGTTCACTCCCCTTCACCTCTTGCCAGCAACCATCAAATCCAGCCCCTTTTTCAGCAAAACCTTCTAAATGTTTCCTTAAGCACGCTGTCTTTTGCTTTTCTTTCTTTATTCTAATCTCCCACTGTTCGTGTCGCTCTGTCTGAGAGACCCTTTGGCATTACTGAGGAAGATATGTGAAGAGCTTTACCTTTGTGCAAGCAGATGCCCAAGTAAGGTAGAAAGGTTACAGTTCAAAGGAAATGTTTGAGATAGTGCTTGATGACACATTCACAAGAAATAATGCAAGTGCTGAGAATTGTTTCAGAACATAAATGCTACTGGAAGACACAATGGCAATTGTCGCTTTAAGGGCAACACAGCAGAGTAAGAATCCCCAGCTTGGATGGCCAATCGGGACTCAGAGTGTGGAATTGTCCTATGGTGAGAAGGGCTCCAAAGCAGAGACACTTTGGGAGCTAAATACAGCTAAGAGGCTGCTTACAATTCTTAATAATAAATACATTTTGTGTTCACTAATGAAGTTAGTGAAAGAGCATCTTAACAGGCACAAAGATGTGTTCAGTCATGGTCAGTATGGACAATAAAAAATGAAAGAGACTAAAAAGCAGCTGAGAAAGGAGGTACAAAACGTTAGGAGGAGTGGGTCAGATTGCAAATGCCAGGATATGGAGGAAGAGCTGCATGGGGTGAACAATGAGTAGCAAGTAAATGTGTAACTGGGATCAGGTGCAATGGCTTACTGGGAAAGAAAGAGAAAAGGTACAAGTCTGTCACCTATTGTTTGAAAGGCCTGCATTCAAGTGAAATAATCATTTTAAATTTGACAAGTCAGACCTTTTGGCTTCACAACACAGGAATTAGTAAAAGTCACTCAAGCGTAACATAAAAAAACCACAGAAGCACTTGCAGTTAAGACTTTGATACATTGTGCAGGGAAAAGTGCTGAGGAATGGTCCAGAAATCTTATCTCAGGTGGGGGTATCATAACCAGGGGACCCTCAAGAATGTCTGTCAGGGACACCTCGCCCCAGCCCATCCCCTTTCCAGAGGCAAGGAGTGTGAGGGAATTGCCCAGGAAGTTTGAACTTGCAATGAGCAAAGACCCTGCACTTGGTACCATCCGGAACTACAATTCAAATCACAGACTTTGGATGTTTCTGACCCAGCAGAATAGTTATCCAGGAGAGATTAGAAGGATTAAAACCACTTCTAATTATTGGTTATCTATGATAGTGGATCCCCATTCCCCACTTTGTATTGGACCCCCCCGACAAATTCTCCATTCCCGATCCACCCCCACCCACCCCCACCCCCCCCACTACCAGACCATCACCTGCCGCCCCCGCTGAGCCTCCCAACCCTGACAAACGGCTAGATTCACCAGCCTCTACTACCCACACCCTGCCCCTTCCCTAACTATATCGTGGCCACTCTAATTACCAAACCACTCCCCCCAACACACCCCCTCCCCCCTTCCTCCCAACTGCCCTCTCATGCCTTACAAATATTCTCCGACTATTGTCCACACCTTCCACTACCCTCTCCAACCCCTGTCCACTCTCCCCAACCATCCCAGCTACCATTATCCACTATCCTGACTGGTTACCTCCCATACGCCCTACTACACACCACTCTCTGCTACCTTCCCAACTACTTGACTACTCCCTTTTGCTCTGGCTACTTGCCTAATCACTCAACGACCTCCTCCCCACCCCCATCACCAAGCTACCCTCCTGATCACCCCCACCATGAGCTACCTTCCTGTATATCCCCAACTATCTGCCTGCCCTCTTGACTACTTCTCCACTCCCCAATAGCCCTCACCCCATACTCTCAAAAACTCTCTACCCCATCCTCCCAACAGCACCCTACCAGTCCTACTACAATCCCCACATTTAACCACTATCCCGATAACCCACCTGACTATCCTACCATACCTTGTATGAACACCAGATCCTCTCGACCTGCCTAACCCCCACCTTTTAAAATCCATTTTACCTACTCATCTTGCAACTTACCTTCTCCCTGGCTTCTTAAGATGCATTTAAGCACATGGTCCTTTAAACTTATATGACTTTTGGCAGCCAGTGCCATAAAAAGTGTATGTGATTCACTTCCCCCGAAACTCATGCCCATCACGCCAACCCCCCCCCCCCCCCCCACCCCACCCACCCCCCCCCCCCCATATAAAAAGCATCCCTGGAAAGCAGGGGATGCTGCACATTCCTCACTAGGCCTGGATCAGAAGGACAGATGAGAAATGTACAGCTCCTGATCTGGGTAGAATAGAAAGCAGTGGCAAATCATGGAAACTGTGGCCTGTAATATCTGGTTGAACAATTCTTAACCAATCGCGGAATTCCAACAAAAAATCCTGTTTTTATCTGGCTTTCAAAATCCATCATGGACTGATTACTCCTTCTAACTTCTAAATGATTCCCACTGTAAGATAATTTTTAAAAATCATGTAATGTGTCAGGCTATAAAAAATAATAAAAGCTTTCATAACACAGAGATTTCTCCACAGGATGATATACTGAGCGGTAAATTTATAGAAAGCTGTATGAATAAATCAAAACAAGTGAATAACAGCTAGTTATGTGGTACAGTAGCTGAAATTTCTACTGATAGATTAATAACAACGTGGTTAAAATAAAGAGATGCCAAGAGAGGGAAAGACTCTGGAACACTGCTGTAGCTCAATGACATCTCATTTTTACAATTCTGTGAATTATTTTCCAAGCAAGCCAACATAAAATAAGATTATTTTTACATTCAAAAGCTGTACAATTAGAACAAACATTGGTGACAGCTTTCCTCAGGAGAATGTGACATTCATTTTAATGGCAACATAGGTAGCGGTCATTAATACTTAATGTTCAGGATTTATTGAAATAAAAATTGCTTTTGATACAAGGGGTCAAGGAAACCTTTCTTTTTTAAAGTATACTACATGCTTATTATGGCCATTTCCAGTTAATATATCTTATAATAAGGCACATACTATAGTTAATTAAACAGTGTGCATTACAACTCAGGAGCTGAAAAAGAAAACCATTAAGTGGCATACCAAATAAATACCAAAGGTGTTTATTGCAACAAGAACCATTTAGTGCTAATTAACCCATTGAACTCCCAAATATATTGCAATTATAGTGCAATAAACAGGAAGTCGGGTGAAGGACATTGTGTTATTAGGTTTGTGTTGATGCAAAACTCTGATGCAAATTAATCTAGTTCAAGAATTCAATAATCTTTCATCAAATGGAACAAATTGACAATGGAGGAGCAGTTTAACTTAAGTTCACTCAACTACCTAGTAAACACTACTCCCTACTCCAGTGATCTTCCTGCTCTTCACTCTAACAACTCCTGAATCTCTTACCAATGATAAGAACCCTTTGTCCCTCCATGGAACACTCCCTCATGTTTGAGAATACCTGATTTAGAGTCCACATGTGATTAAGACCCCCTCCCTGGACTACCGTAAGACCACCACCCCTTCCTCCAAACAAGCTTGACTCTCTCCAAAATCCAGCCATGTAGTTGCTGTATCTTGTGTGATTCAGATCCCTTCAAATCATTTCTCTCATTCCACCAATGAACCTAACTCTTCTTGGACGCTTCAATTTGGTGAAGCAACTTTACCATCCAAAAGGCAGTTGATTGTGATTTGGATTTGTGTAAGTTATTGTAAGTCCTACCATATTACTTGGAATCAGCCCATCTTATAGCTCAGGGATATTTACAATGTTTTCCATGGTGAAGACTATGCAAAAATCTTATTTAGCATATCCACTATTTCTTTGTTTATCAATTCACCCCCCTCAGCCAGCAAAGGTCCCACATTTACCTTACTAGCCTGCTTCCTATTTATATATCCATTAAAAATTCTCACTGTTTGTCTTTATCTTGCATGCAAGCTTTCTCTCAAAATTCATTTTCTTCCTTCTTGTGAGCTTTTTAGTCTTTTGCTATTTTGCCACTGGGGATCCTAAAATCCTTCCATACAACATCATCACACAAGTCCCAGAAATTACAGAGCTTGAGATTGCACCAAAATTTGAAGCTCATCTGCTGTTCTGAAATAGCCAATTAACAAAATAAGGAGTTTGTTACATGATGGTCTGAAAATTTTTGTTACCTGTTATGTTTTTCAGGTATTGGATGTGAAAACGTTTGGAAGTGTTTTACTTAGATATAATGAGACATCATGAGAGCAGAAGTACAGATCAGTCCGCATCTGGCTTCTCTGGTTTCCTCCCACAACTCAAAGATGTGCAGGTTAGATGGATTGGCCATACTAAATTGACCATTAGTTTCGGGGTGACTAGAAAGGTAAATACATGGGATAGGGCTGGGTGGGATTGTTGGCATTGCAGGCTCATTGGGCTGAATGGCCTCCTTCTGCATTGTAGGGATTCTATGGGCCCTATTTTACCATGTTGATTCGAAGTGCTGGTAGACTTGAAACTGGGAGTGATTCAGATCTGACTTTTAGCCCTGTTGTCAGGCGCCCCATTCACATTCTGCCTGAAAAAAATCAGCAATTTCAAATTGCATTGCATAAGCCATGGTGGAGCTTAATGTGCCCGAAACCCTGCAGTTCCAATGGGCACCTCCATCCGCATATGCGCAGACAAAAAAATGGGAGCATGTCAATCACCTGCCACATCGCTCCTGGGCTGGATAATGCCTCCCACTGGCCCCCACAGACATTGTCCCAACCCCCACAATATTACTGACCCCCTAATCCACAACCCCTCTGCCACCTAGACTAATTGCAGGTCCCTCTCCCTTCCCTACACCAATCTCAGGCAGAGCGACAGCAGATCTCTCTTTCCCCCTTACTGATCATAAGCAGCGTGGCAGCAGACCCCACCACCTACCCCTCCCCCACAACACGATCTCAAGCAGAAAGCCATTGGACACTCAGCACTTAACTTACCTCCTCGCTAACTAAAATGCCCAATGACTTTTGTGGTGCTTTTTTGTTTTGTGCCAATTCTGGATGGGCAAACATGGTGGTAAAGGGGGAATTGCCAGTAAGGTTGCGCATGCAGCCCTTTAAGTCAATTTAAATGCATGCAGATGCATTTTGGGCGCGGTCCCAATTGCGACCAGCTTTGGGTCTTGGTAAAGGGGGGACCAACACAGAGCTGGGCGTAGATTGTGCTGCTCGCCTCACACCCGACTTTACCAAGTTTTCGCACTGAAAATGAGCACAATCTGATGGTAAAATTGCGCCCTACAATTAGGCACCTTGCAAGCAAAAATCTGACAGAAAAAGTATTTAAAGTAGTCTTGATGTTAAATTATGGAGAACCTTCTTGAAATTCATCCATCCAAGTTTCTAGATCTCACAGCAGCCACCGCGCACAGCCAACTTGCTAAATTCAAGGCCCACGCATCCACAACTTCAGTAGGTTAAGTTTGTTGATATTCATTCAATTTGGTACTCCTGGACCATCTGCTGATGGAACTCTTGTACCAGTAGAATCGGTGATTTCATTGCTCTCCTGATTCGTCTTCCATTCTCTGTAATCTTGAGTTTATCCAAAACTCTGCTTTCCCAATCACAAGCGGCATCCTTGCCTTCAGCTTTCTAGGTCTCAAATTCTGGAATTTCCTCCCAATGCACTCTCTACCTCTCTCTTGCCTTTACCGTTGTCCCTTAAATGACCTTCTTGACCAACCTTTACATCGCTTGTCCTAATATGCAGATCAGTATCAGTTTTTGTCGGATATCACTCCCATGAGGACTTCAGGACAGTTGCAATGTTAAAAGCCGACATAAATGCCAGACTTGCTATTTTCAGTTCTGTACTCATTCTCGCAAGCTAAGCTGCTTGAAACCATAGTACTGAATTATTTAAGCCTGTTAAACAATAGGCCATGTTCTTACAATTTTTTTCTCTCTAGTAAGAACAAGTTGACTTCTGTAAATCTTGATTTTAAAAATAACATGACAATAGAATTTGCTCACACCTCCAAGCTAAGTGATAAGTTGATTAATATAGGAGAGATTGACAGCATTCAAAGGACTTGGATTTATTACAAAGGCCGGTAAATAGATTTCAGTGTGAATGTGTGTGTGTGGCCATGCATACTGGACAGGAAATATGTGTACCCAACAAATGAATTTGCATGAACATATATGGTGGCTATTCATCAAATTGTCCAATCAATGTTGCAGTTATGCTTATGAGATGTAAATTGTGGATAAGATTACAGTCAAAATTGTTTTGTGCACTTTGCATTCAAAATAACATAAATGCATTGCAGAGGATACAAAGCACAACAATTTGTCTTTATAAAATATGTAACATCCGAAGCCACTTTAAAGGAGCAAGATTAGCATGGTAATATAGTGGTTGGGCAGCACGGTAACACAATCATCAGCACTGCTGCTTCACAGCTCCCAGAATCTGGGTTTGATTCCTGGCTTGGGTCACTATCTGTGTGGAGTTTGCACATTCTCCTCGTGTCTGCGTGGGTTTTCTCCTGGTGCCCCGGTTTCCTCCCACAGTGCAAAGATGTGTGAGTTAGGTTGATTGGCTATGCTAAAATTGCCCCTTAATGTCCTGAGATGCATAGGTTAGAGGGATTAGCAGCTAAATGTGTAAGGATATGGGGGTAGGGCCTGGGCAATCAGATTCAGTGGGCCAGATGACCTCTTTTTGCATTGTAGGGTATCTATGATTCTTCTATAATTTGACATGGCACCATTTAAGACAACATTAGAGCACTTGGCCAACATCTTAGCCAAAAAGGTAAGTCTTAAAGTGTGATGTAAAATAACAAGGAGGGGTATAAAGAGTGCAAGAATAACAGAGGCGCTTAGAGTTTACACACAAGAACACAAGAAATAGAAGCAGGAGTAGGCCCTTCAAGCCTTCTCTATCATTCAATACAATTGACACCAGACTCAACTCCTTTTCTGTGCCATTTGCTCATAGTAAGAAGCCTCACAACACCAGGTTAAAGTCCAACAGGTTTAGTTGGTAGCAAACGCCACCAGCTTTCAGAGCACTGCTCCTTCATCAGGTAAGTGGAAACTCTGATCACACACAGTGATATATAAAGGTACACACTCAGTTAACAGATTTTCTGTAAACTAAGTATGTGCTTTTGTATGCCCTGTCTATGATCAGAACTCTCCACTCACCTGACAAAGGAGCAGTGCTCTAAAAGCAAGTGGTGTTTGTTACCAAATAAACCTGTTGGACTTTAACCTGGTGATGTGAGACTTCTGACTATGATTACCCAGTCCAATGCCGGCATCTCCATATCATGTCCATTTCTCCATAGGCATCTATTCCACGATTTTTCAAATATTTATCCATCTCCACTTTGAATATTTCTAATGATCCAGCCTCCACTAAACTTTAGGGCAGAAAATTCCAGTGATTCACCACCCTCTGTGGGAAGAAATTTCTATGCACCTCGGTTTTAAGTGATTGGTCCTTTATCTTCTAGCTATGTTCCCTTGTTTAAGACTCTCCCACTAATAAAAATGTCCCACCATTGACACTGTCAAACCCCTTCAGGATCTTATATGTTTGATTAAGATCACTTCTCATTCTTTCGAATTCCAAAGAATGCAGTCCAGACTATTCAGATTCTCTTGGTCGGACAACTGTCTCATCTCAGGTGTTAGCCTGGTGAATATCCTTTGGACTGCATCCAGAGTTGCTATATCATTTTTAAGATAAGGGGACTAAAACTTTCTGCAATATTCCAGATAAGGTCTCATCAACACCCTGCTCAATTGCAACAAAACCTCCCTATTTTTAAAATGCAACACCTTTATAATGAAGGATAAAATGCCATTTGCCTTCTTAACTGTTTGTTGGATCTGCTTGCTAGTTTTTTTGTGATTCATGAATTAGAACACTTGGATCCCTCTGTGCTTCACTCACCTGCAGTCTCTATCCATTTAGATAGTATTCTGACTTTTGGTTCCTCCTACTGAAGTGCAAGACCTCACACTTCCTCACGTTAATCTCCATTTGCCAGGTTTTTGCCCAGTCACTCAATCTGTCTTTATCCAGTTGCAGAATCACAATATCCTCATCATGACCTGCCCTTACACTTATCTTCATATCGTCGCTAATATTGGAAATATTAAATTCTGTTCTTTCCTCCAGGTCATTAAGATAAATAATGAACATGTGCAGACAAAGAACTGATTCCTGTGGTACTCCACTAGTTGTATCTTTAGACTCTGAGAAGGACCCATTTATCTCAACTCTCTGTTTACTATCTGACAGGCAGTTTTTAATCCATTCTAACACACTTCCTCCAATTCCATGGGTTTTTACAATATGCATCAGGCTCTTACGCATCACCTTGTCAAATGTCTTTTGGAAATCTAAATACATGACGTCTATAGATTCCCTTCTAGCTATTCTCCCTGTTATATCCTCAAAGAATTCAAGCAAATTTGTCATACCATTTACCTTTCATAAACCATGTTGACTAGGTTTGATTATATTCAACTTTCCGAAATGAGTACCTATTTCTCTTTGATTATTGACTCCAGCATCTTGCCAATAATAAATGTTAAACTAACTGGCTAAAGTTCCCTGCCTTCTATCTTTTTCCTCTCTCACCACACTCTTTATTGAACTTTCGTCTCTTTCATGCACTGTTCTTCATTGCAATCTCACCTCTTCCTGCACTATTTACTAAAAGCTTGCCTCTTTCCCACACTCTATAATGAAATCTCGCCTTTCTCCCCATGCTCTGCATTGAAATTTCGTCATTCTCCCAATACTTTTTATTGAAATCTTGCCTCTTTCTCCATGCCCATTATCTAGGTTGCTAAAGATATGAACACCAGTGTTGGAGCAATTAAAATTGACGATGAACATACCACAGGCCAGAATTATTTGGCTGTAGCTTTCTTGGAGATTATTAGGCTTGAGAGATTATAGAGATAGGGAGAGGTAAGGCTATAGAGATATTAGAAAAGAAGGAATAGAATATCTGAGAAAAACGAAAGGTGTAACTTCAAAACTATCCATTTTCTTCTATCTTTCATCGTAATGGGTTAACATGTTGAAAGAAAAGCCTTTTGTGATTTGAGTGCAGAAGAATGGTGTGGCGATGAGTACCATTTGAGTTATTTAAAATGTCACCTCAGCTCTTAGTTTGCAAATGGAATTGCTGCATTGCAACTTGAGAGCTTTGATTAGTTTCACATTATGTGAGATTCCATTGAACATGAAGAAACACAGAGAGGCTCTTGGGTATAAACACATGAAGCACAAACACTACAAGATTAGTGCAGAAAAAAATGGGACTTGGAAGACTTAAAATGTGAGCTGCTATTTTACACGTAAAAGAGATTTGTCACCAGCTGGCAGTACACAGCATTACTGTCACTGTAATGCACTCATGTCTAAGAATGCCTGAGGCTTTGTCTTAGTGCATCTCTTGAATTGCCAAAGCAATCCTAAATATTCTGAAGCAGAGGTAAAGATTTTTATCTTATGGTGTGAGAGGGGGATGTGGTGTATCATACTGATTGTTAACAAGGGACAATTTTGTAGTAAACCACCATATCAATCCAGAATTGTCTTGTTGCTGCCTGTCATTTTCTAAGCACTCATTGTCATTATGTCAATGCATCATCACTGTAGCTACATCTTTAATTATCTTATACAAAGAAGTCCATAGTGAGGAAAGGGAAGGGAAAACAATCAAGACAAGAGTAAATGTAAGTTAGTTATGTTTGGTAGCAGTCCAGCAGTCACTCCAAAAATAGTTTCTTCTTCAACTACATTTCCAGTGCAAGGAAGAAGGTGGAGGTGAAGGAAGAGAGGTTGAACAACTCAAAATCCAGGTTATCTTGATGTAATTCCTGAGTTTGGGTGACAGGGTAGCACACTGGTTAGCACTGCTGTCTCACAGCATCAGGGATGCCAGTGTGGGAGATGGATGCAGCACCCAATCTCTTAGGTGAGTACCCATCCATAAATGGTGAACAGGAAAATACAGACATAAGTTACGATGGCATACAAGCTACCTGCCATCATTGTGGGCTGTCACCATCCCAAACTCAGAGTCTGCAATGATTGAAGAGTATCCAGTCAAATCGATGAACACATCATCTCAGGTGGAGCCTTCCAGCCTTGGGTCACTGTCTGTGCTGAATCTGCACGTTCTCCCCATGTCTGCATGGGTTTCCTTCGGGTACTCTGGTTTCCTCCCACAGTCCAAAGATGTGTGGATTAGGTGGATTGACCATACTAAATTGCTCTTTAACGTCAAGGGAATTAGTAAAGTAAATCTGTGTATTCACAGTGATAGGGATGGGTGGGATTGCAGTCAGTTCAGACTTGATGGGTCAATGGCCTCCTTCTGCACTGTAGGGATATAATGATGCTATGAATCAACTATCCAGACAAGTACCTGGCAGAAGTTAACAAATGGCACCCAACATGAGGTAAGTTGAAAGATGATTTTGAGCCAAAGTGATGACAGGAGATGAGTTTACTTCATGTATCTGCCCTTCAGTCATTGGTTAGGTGGTCTTGAACACGTGATTGACATAGTAGGCCATCAGTTGCTAGAAATAAAATAAATAAACGGTGTAGACATTGTGTTGAATGGGGAGTCTACAACCATGGGATGATTGCAGTAAGTGGAAGGCCCCACCTGAGATAATGTATTCATCGATTTGACTGGATACTCTTCAATCATTGCAGACTCATTGCAGTTTGGGATGGTGACAGCCCACAATGATGGCAGGTAGCTTGTATGCCATCGTAAGTTGTGTCTGTATTTTCCTATTCACTATTTATGGATGGGCACTTACCTAAGAGATTGGGTGCTGCATCCATCTCCCACACTGGCATTGATCTCCCATACTGGGAGCTCTTGCTGCAAGTGTACAGGGTACTGGTGAGGCCACAACTGGCGTACTGTGTGCAGTTTTGGTCGCCGCATTTGCAGAAAGATATATTGGCCTTGGAAGGAGTGCAGAAAAGGTTCACTAGGCTGATACCAGAGATGAGGGGGTTAGCCTATGAGGACAGATTAAGAGACTGGGTCAGTACTCATTGGAGTTTAGAAGGCTGAGGGGGATCTTATAGAGATATATAAGATAATGAAACAGTTAGATAGGGTAGAAGTAGAGAGATTCTTCCAGCTTAGAAAGGATAGCAGAACTAGAGGGCATAGCCTCAAAGTAAAGAGGAGGGGCAGTTTAGATCGGAGTTGAGGAACTTCTTCACTCAAAGGGTGGTGATCTCTGGGATTCTCTGCCCCTTGAAGTAGTCGAGGATATCTCACTGAAAATATGTTTAAGTTACGAGTAGATAAGTTTCTGATAGACAAGGGAATTAAGGGTTATAGGGAGAAAGCGAGAAAGTGGAACTGATCCACTTCAGATCAGCCACAATCTTGCTGAATGGTGGGGCAGGCTCGAAGGGCTAGATGGCCTACTCCTGCTCCTATTTCTTATGTTCTTTTGTTATTATAATCTCCTGAACTTATTGCCTGTGTGGAATTACTGGTCCGAACACAGTACCTTGAAGCCCTCTTTCCATCCCTGAAGCTGCCATAAGAGTGCACTCAGTGGATAAGGCTGTGCACTCATAGCTCAGGATCAATGCAGCACTTTGCCCTGCAAGGAATCTTCCATGTTAGAGAAAATGGTGCACAGACCATCAGGGGTCAAATCTCCCTGTGCATCCCCTGGACATCCAGCATTTGCTGCCTGATTGACAACTCTCATCAGCTTCCTCAGACTTAGTCCTGGTCTCCAGCAGTCCTCCAACCACCAGCGTCCTAGGCACTCCTAGCCTCTACTAGCGGTTCCAGCAAGCAAGACATGCCATATTTGCACTGGTGTTTGGTGTGGGAAGAGAGTATGCCATGGGTGCACTTGTTCTCGGGAGCGTCACAGCCTCTTGGCTGGCACTGATAGATGGCTCATCTAAGGAAAACGTTCAGTCAATATTATTAACTATATCACATAGTCCATGTTTATGATACATGGCCAGGGGAGTGATATCAATGGCATCACAGTGACTTAATGACTGGTGGATCACTGGATACTGTTTGTCAGATGTCCTTGTGAGAATGGATTCCTATACATTCCTTTCACTTGCTACCTGTGCTACGTTTGCCCACTGGACTCTCACCTTTCTCAGAGATTCCAGCCTCTCTGTGACTAGAGACATTCACTCTCACTTTTCACTCATGCTTCAAAGTTCTCAGTTCATTGTTGGTGAGGTTGGTGGTGGTTTGCTATTCCACTACCAGTGGCAGAACTCTCCATGTTGTTATGGCTGCATTTCTTCTGTAAGTGCAAAGTTCCATTCAGTACTCAATCTTCTTGCATTATGCCATGCTATCCCTCAGCACCCTACATTCCCACAAAACAGTGTCGTTATTCCCAACCACTTTGGACACCTGACCCTTTAATGGGCCCGGGGAAGTGTGTTTTGAGACTCTCTAACTCCTACACCATGAATGCAACTAAAGATGGGCACCTATCCTCAGTTCCCAACATTGGAATGCCAACTCAAAAGTCACTCTTGCCAAGGACAGATTATTGAACTTTTTTGAACGCTGTATCCACATATTCAGGCCTTCTTGCTGATGACACGTTGCCTCCCCCTGCATCCAGTCCTTTCGGCAGTTACTGTCTCCACAAGACAGCATAGTTAATTATCTGAGAATCTGGGGGGATTGCTGAATATCTGCCATGATGCAGACCTCCCCATACCTCTTCCATGTCTTCAGTGATCTCTGGTACTTAAGTGGCATCCCAATGTAATATCACACTCTTTCATTGACCTTGAGCAATAATGAGAAATGAGGCCACCTTAGTAATTGTTCTTTGTACTTTTGATATCTTGAACATAATTGACCGTTTAAGATAAAGTGTTCTTACTATTTATGTTCTCTGATGTTTGGTGCAGTAAAATTCTTTAGCTTTAAAACATGAACCTTGTGACTTCATTCTTTTCATAAATATCAGGATTTTGAATTTTAAAAATAAATATGCTACTGATCTTTACCGAGTTCATTAAAATATTGGATTTTCAGAAGTCAGTTGACAGGGTTCCACATAAGAGACTATTTAGCTAAAATTAAAATTCATGGATTTGATGCAAATTTAGTTTGGAAATTGGTCGAGGATAGAAGATAACGGGTAGGAACAATTGTTACATACTTAAATTGAAGATGCCCCAGCAGGATCAATGCTGGGCTCCCAATTATTTGCTACATGTATTCGCAATTTAGATGACACACAAAAGAGTCATATATCTAATTTGCCAATCACCAAAAGAATACAAGAATACAGAAAGACATTCATGGGCTGAGTGAGTGGGCAAAATTGATGGATTTAGCAGGTATAATTATGAGGTCACCCACTCTGAACCAGGAAAGGATAGATCCAATTGTTGTTCAAATTGTGAAATGCTTGACACAGCGGGGGTGCAAAGAGATTTAGGGATTCACGTATACAGTTCATGAAACTGTCGCTGTCATGGGAAAAAATTAAAAAGCTAATGGAATGTTAAAAGCAAATTACTGTGGATAATGGAATCTGAAACCAAAGCTTTGACAAAAGGACATGTGGACTTGAAATGTCAGCACTTTTCTCTTCTTATAGATACTGCCAGTCTTGTTAAGATTGTCCAGCGTTCTCTCTTTTGGTTAATGGAATATTAAGTTTTATATTGAGAATGCTAGAATACAAAAAGGAGTAAGTTTTGCTGCAGTTAAAAGAAGTTAAAATACATCTGAATACAGCACCTTAGACAGGATCTATACGCCTGGGAAGCAGTGTGGTGGAAGGCATGTGAATGTTGGAAAGGAGAGTTATTTTAATGTTATGAGGAGAGTTTGACTAGATTATGATTGTTTTTGCTGGAGTTTAGACAAATGAGGGTCTAGAGACTTATAAAATACTAACAGGACTAGATAGGATAAATGCAGGGAGAATTTTCTTAATAATGGGGGGGTCTATAACCAGGGATCACAGCCTGAGGATTCAGATAGACCATTTAGGACAGAAGTGAGGAGGCATTTCTTCACCCAAAGAGTGGTCAGCCTTGGGAAATCATTATCAGAGTAGCTGATGCCAAAACATTGAATGTATTCAAAAGGTGGCTGGATATAGTACTTGGGGTGAATGTGATCAAAAATTATGGGGAAAAAGCAGGATTAGGCTATTGAGTCGGATGATCAGTCATGACCATAATGAATAGCGGAACAAGCTTGAAAAGCTAAATAGCCTCTTCCTGCTCCTAGCTTCTATGTTTCGATGTTTCCAAGCCTCCAAAGATTAAATTACATAAGAACATAAGAAATAGTAGCAGGAGTAGACCATACAGCCCCTCAAGCCTGCCCCACCATTCAATAAGATCATGGCTGATCTGTAGTGGTTCAGTACCACTTTCCTGCTTTCTCCCTGTAACCCTTAATTCCCTTGTCAGTTAAAAACCTATCCACTCTTGACTTAAATATATTCAGTGAGGAAGCCTCCACCACCTCATAAGGCAGAGAATTCCAAAGATTCACCACCCTTTGCATGAAGAAACCTCTCCACAACTCCAATCTGAAACAACCCCCCCCCCCGCCGCTACAAATATTGAGGCTGTGCCCTCTAGTCCTGCTATCTTTGCTAAGCAGGAAGAGTCTCTCAACCTCTACCCCAGCTATCCCCTTCATTATCTTATACGTCTCTATAAGATCCCCTCTCAGCCTTCTAAACTCCAAAGAGTACAAACTTGGCCAATTCAGTCTCTCCTCATAATCCAATGCCCTCATCTCCGGTATCAGCCAAGTAAACTTTCTCTGCACCCCCTCCAAGGCCAATATATCCTTCCTCGAATGTGGTGACCAAAACTGCACACAGTACTCCAGCTGTGGACTCACCAGTACCCTATACAGCTGCAAAAGTACCTCCCTACTTTTATATTCTATCCCCTAGCTATAAAGGCCAACATTGCATTCGCCTTCTTGATCACCTGCTACACCTGCATACTGTGTTTTTGCGATTCGTGCACAAGGACCTCTGGCCATCCTCCTATTCTTTATATATTTATAAAAACTCTTACTGTCCTTTTTGATGTTTCGAGCTAGTTTAGCCTCATATTCCATCTTTCCTTTTTTAAATCACCTTTTTAGTCACTCTTTGCTGTTGTTTGAAATTTTCCCAATTCTCCGATCACCCACTATTTTTAGGTGTTCTGAACACAGCTTTTGATTTAATACTTTCCTTAATTTCCTTGGAGAACCAAGGCTGATTTTCCCTTCTCCTACAGTCCTTCTTCACCATCGGAATATATTTTTGCTGAGTACCGAAAAAGATCTCTTTAAAAATCCCCCACTGTTCCTCAGCCGTCCTACCAACAAGCGCACTCCCCCAATCCACAGTTGCCAATTCCTCTCCCATCCTATCATAGTCCCCTCTGTTCAAACATAGTACACAGGTCCGGGACGCTACTACCTCATCCTCCATCTGCATCATAAATTCTACCATACTATGATCACTTGTCCCTAGAGGATCCCTCACATGAATATCCCTAATTCTACCTATCTCATTACATAGTACCAGGTCTAAGATAGCACATTCTCTCATTAGTTCTGTAACATGCTGTTCAAAGAACCCATCCCTACAGCATTCCAAAAACTCTTCCTCCAGCCCGCCGTGTCTGACTTGCATCGCCCAGTCAATATGCAGATTGAAATCACCCATTACTAACACTGTCCCATTTCTGCACGCATCTCTTATTTGTTTTGTTTATAGCCCTTCCCACCTCAAAGTTGTTATTTGGGGGCCTATAGACCACATCCACCAGCATCTTCCTCCCCTTCTTATTTTTTTATCTCCACCCACAGCGATTCCACATTTTGCTCTTTGGGGCCTATATCCTCTCTTACCACCACCCTGACACTATCTTTAATCAACAGAGCCACCCCATCCCGTTTTTCCTCCTGTCTATCCTTCCTAAACACCTGATAGCCATGGACATTCAGCTCCCAGTCCTTGTCCCCCCGCAGCCATGTTTCCGTAACGGCCACTAGATCATATCCATTTGTGCCAATTTGCGCCATCAGCTCATCCACTTTGTTCTGAATGCTTCGTGCATTCAGGTAAAGTGCCTTTATACCAGCGTTTGCCTGGACCTTATTTGCTGAAACCCTACTAGGCTCTCCCATGCCCTCTACTCCTCTAATAGGCAGCACATCCTCAACCTTCACATGTACCTGCACCTTTTCCTTTACTCCAGGAGTAGTAATTTCCCCTACCCTTGCACTCCCCCACTCCCCCCCCCCACTAAATTAGTTTAAAGCCCTATCTACAGTCCTAGTTATGCGATTTGCCACGACTCTGGTCCCTGCACGATTAAGACGTGGACTATCGACGTGGACAATCCCATCTTAAGAGTTCCCATCTGCCCCAATACTGGTGCCAATGCCCCATAAACCCAAATCCATTCCTCCCACACCAATCCTTCAGCCACAGATTCATCTCCTTAATCCTACATCCCCTGTGCCAATCTGCATGTGGTTCAGGTAGCAATCCTGAGATAACCACCTTCTCACTTCTCCTCTTTAATTTGGCACCTAGATTTTCATACTCTCTCTGCAGATCTTTAGTTCCTATTTTGCCTATATCATTGGCTCCCACGTGAACCACAACAACTGGATTTTTCCCCTCCCACTCTAGGTTTCTCTGCAGCCCAGACGCAACATCCTGGACTCTAGGACCAGGCAAGCAATACACCCTTCGGTGTTCTCTATTGAGGAAAGGTAACATGAAGTATGCTTTAAGTCCCTAGAATATCAAATGTTAAGATGCAACTTTATTGAGGTTTTTAGGCATTTGAAATGAATTTGTAGGGTAGATAGAGAGAATATTGTCCTTTTGATGAGGGAAACCTAGACAAGACAAGTGGTGTGCCGCAGGGCTCAGTATTGGGACCTCTTCTATCTGTAATATATGTAAACGACTTGGAAGAGGGAGTAAGTGGAGTGATCAGCAAGTTTGCAGACGATACAAAGATGGCTGGACTTGCGGATAGTGAGGAGCATTGTCAGGCGATACAGCAGGACATAGATAGGCTGGTAGCTTGGGCAGAGAGATGGCAGATGGAATTCAATCCTGATAAATGTGAGGTGATGCATTTCGGGAGAAAGAATGTAGGGGGGAGGTGTATGATAAAGGGTAGACCTTTTAAGAGTATAGAAACGCAGAGAGACCTGGGGGTGCAGGTGCACAAGTCTTTGAAGGTGGCAGAGCAAATGGAGAAGATTGTGAAGAAAGCATATAGTATGCTAGCCTTTATAGGAAGGGGTATAGAGTACAAGAGCTGGCCTTTAATGTTGCAGTTGTATAAAACGTTGGTTAGACCTCATTTGGAATACTGCGTCCAGTTCTGGTCGCCCTACCACCGGAAGGGCTGGAGACTCTGGAGAGAGTGCGGAGGAGGTTTACCAGGATGCTGCCTGGTATGGAAGGTCTGAGTTACGAGGTGAGGTTAGGCAAATTGGGACTGTTTTCCTTAGAAAGACGTAGACTTAGAGGAGATCTAATAGAGGTGTACAAGATTATGAGGAGTATAGATAGAGTAAACAGGGTTAAGCTTTTTCCTAGGATGGACTCGAGGGGGGTAAGGTATAATTTGGATGCTAGAGGGAGTTTTTTCACACAGTAGGTGGTGGGGGTATGGAATGCGCTGCCAAGTAAAGTGGTGGAGGCAGGTACTCTGGAGTTATTTAAGAAATACTTAGATGGGCACATGAACAGAATGGGAATGGAGGGGTGTAGAAAACTGATTTAAAATAGGGATCATGAGCCTTGCAAGTTCCTAGGAAGTGTGTAAATTGATGATGATATTGATGTCCTTGTTTTTATCCTACAGGTGCTTTGGTCTACCTTGTTGTTTAACGAGGGGCATACACGCGATGGGTCGTGAGAGGGCTGCTCTTGGATTTTTTTTCAGGAGTATCCTAGTGCTTCATGTCATTAGTATACGCTTGACCTGGACCATTTGATGGGCAACATGACACCTCAGTGACTATCGTGGGCCTGTGTCTGTGGGAGTTTGTGCATTCTCCCCGTGCTTGCGTGGGTTTTCTCCGGGTGCACCAGTTTCCTCCCACATCCCAAAGATGCGCTCTTAGGCTAATTGGCAAAACAAATTCTCCCTAAATTGTCTCAAATTTGGTTTTTAATCCATAGATCTATAAACATGGGCAGGGATCGCGGGTGGAGGAGGGAACATCGGGGTGGTGGCGCGGGCTCATTGGGCCGAAGCTGTTTCCCGTGCTGTTTTGTTCTTCTTTGTTCTTTGACATAACCTCAAAATTAAAACTAGGCCATTCAGGAGAGAAGCAAGAAAACATGTTTTTCACAGAAAGAGTGGGAGAACGGTGGAAGTTTGTTTCACAAAAGCAATAAATGCTAACTGAATAAACAAATTTAAACCAGGAGAGTGATAAATTTTAATGAATCACAAATGTTAAGGATGTTAAGGGAACAAGTTGGTGAAGTTAGGGTATAGATCAGCCATTGAAGGACTAAATGGTTTACTGCTGTTCCTACTATATCTTGTATTGATTTTGTGAATTTTTGTTTTATCGTCATTAGCTTTTTCTTTACTCTGTAGAAAGAAGAGTTGTCTCTTCGAAATCAATTTAAATAAATAAGCTGACCTGAATAAATCTCGTTTTCATTATCAAATTGCAAATAACAAATTTGGACTTGCTTAATTTTCCATCTGCTTTTTGTCTACATTTTCTTTCCTTCTGTATTCATTGAGAAAGGCTTCAATGAGCATGCAATGCATTTCCTGGTTCATTATAATACAGAGAGGCTTAGACATGAGTAAGTCGGGTTTGTTTTAAAGCAACCATCATTGGAAAGAATGGTAAATTGAAGTTCACTGCTGTTCCATTCCAAAAGGATATTTAATGAAAGGTCTATTAAGTTTTTGACTCATAATGGAAATGTAATAGAATAATTCAAAACTCTATTGCAGTGTGACATGGAAGAAATTCCCAAGGACTTTGTTTATTTCTCTTTGCTTACCAATTTGCTCTCAGTCACAGAAGAACAGGAACAAAGCTTGATGTGACAGAATATTCATTTTAAATGCTCCTTAAAACCTACTCTTTGACCAAAATTTTTGACTTGATCATTTGTCCTAATATTTCCTCATACAGCTTGATGTCAAATTTAATTTGATATTATTCCTGTGCAGCACTTTAGAAAGTTGCTATATCAAAAGAATGTTTGGTGTTTTATTTGAGCAAAGCCCTTTGTCGGACACAAATAAAAATATTCAGTAGTTTTAAATAACTGAGGACATACATAAATATATTTGATCCAGAATTTTCTGGAGCGAAGCATCATGTGCAGAATTAAATATTTTTCCTCACCATTTATCTCAAAAACTATTTTGTGCTTCAAGTCATCGGAAGTGCAAGCTAGAAATGGACTGCGAGGTAACCAAACAACTGAAGTCTTGGTGAATGATGAGACCAAGAGTCTAGTTTCACAACCATGGAGATCAAAGGAAAGAAAAAGAAACAAAAGCATGCATGAGGTTAGCATGGTGAATAGCACTGCTGTCTCACAGCACCAGGGACACTGAGTTCAATTCCTGGCTTGGGCCTGTGTGGAGTTTGCATGTCCTCCCTGTGTCTATGTGGGTTTCCTCCTGGTGCTTCAGTCTCCTCCCACAGTCTGAAAAATATGCTCGTTAGGCTCATTGGCCATCCTTCAATATGATGTAGAGATGCCAGCGTTGGAACTGGGGTAAACTCAGTAAGAATCTGGCAATGCCAATTTTAAATCCAACCGATTTATTTGATAGTAAATCTGTGAGCTTTCGACTTTTCGTCTTCGTCAGGCAAATGCAGCGTTCTGGTCTGATAGCACACATATCAGCACAGACAGTCACAGATTGCTGATTAGAATGTGAATCCTTATACCTAACCTGCTATTCAAGTGTTAAAGTGGCTAACAATGTGAGTGAAGGGAACCTTGAGCATTGGTTAGAGAGATGTGTATTTTCTCCAGACAGCACAGTAAGTGAGGTTTTCAATATACCAGACCATGCATCAAAGTGTGGCAGCTAAGGGATTTTCAGTGACTTCACTGCAGTGTTAATGAAGGCCTACTTGTGCTACTAATAATTAAAAAAATAGAAAAAATGAAAAAAATGTTGAGATTATTTATCAGTTCCATACGAAGAAAAAAGAGTTAATGTTTCAAGTCAATGGCAGTGGGATCTTCTGCTCCTGTGGCTGTCAGTGAGACTGCACATCCACTGCCTAGGAAACCTGTGGAGGGTGTGCGCTGTTTGGGGGATTGGATGATACTGCTGTCGTGAACAGCCAGGCAATTCCGGCCAATGATTTTATATCAGAGCCAGAAGAGAAATAGGAGGAATTAGAGGCAAATTAAGTACTAAGAGGAAAACAGAGTGGGCACTAAGGATTAAGATAGGAAGAAAGAAAAAGAGAGATAAATAAGTAAGAAAAAATGTTTAAAATTGAGACACATGAAGATGTCTAGGAACAATTTACCACCTGCAGTTTCAATTCTTCCCTCCCTGGGTTGGAGAGATTGGGAGACAATGCAGCAATATGAATCTCCTCATTAAAAGGATGCTCATGCAGTTAACTGTTAACATAACTTTCTGCAGCAAGTTTAATTTGCCTTCAGTATGCAAATGTTGCAATTCCTCAATATTCATGTGGAGGTTGGCCAAGAGCTATCATTACAAGGCTAACACTGGAGCAGCACAAATTCATATGCAATTCCTGACAATTCTCAATTTACAAGTTATTTCTTCCATGCTATAAAATTGCTGGATTATTTGCACGTCGATAACACATTAAACCCAGAGCTGCTTTGTCACAACTGATGTTGTAAAGTGAATTTCTGTGGAGTGAATCCATATGGATTTTAGCAAGTGTATGATTATTGGTAAAGAAAAGAAACTAGTTAAGGACCTTATCAAAATGAAGTCATAAATGCAGTGAGAGAAGCAAGGCAATGAGAACACTATAGAGATCATTAGAACACATTATGCACCCTGTGGGGAAGCTATTCTTGCTTTAATGCAATTGTTTCTTTTCCCTTTTCATGAAAGTTACACAAATTTTGCATTCTATCATAGTGAAGAAATTTACTGATGTACAGCTTCTAATTGCACTTCATAGGCCTACATTGACTCCCCAAGGGTTAGGTACATGCTGCTACCCTGTGTAGCCCAAGAGGCATTCTTCAATG
Organism: Sphyrna mokarran; assembly: GCA_024679065.1. Lineage (NCBI taxonomy): Eukaryota > Metazoa > Chordata > Chondrichthyes > Carcharhiniformes > Carcharhinidae > Sphyrna > Sphyrna mokarran. The sequence goes on along the minus strand of JAGIQG010000010.1, from coordinate 39,989,238 downwards.
TTATTAACAAAGAAACCCACTAGAAGTGATGCTATGTAAATGAATTCTTTCATCCCCAATACTCTAAAAAGTGCAACCACTTTGCATGCCCTAGTTTTCTTTTCCACATATATTAATGCACTGTGAGGCAAAGTAACTATTCAAAGCTCCCTTCAGTATTAAATTAGTAAGTACCTGTAATTGAATTGAGAGATACTGAAGATTCTTCGAGCAGCCAAACAGCTGTCACTTTCCACCACCTGCCTAGACTTCATAAAGCGGACAATCAGAATTCTGTCTGCAGAATTAAATTGGCCAGAACATTAAACAGTCAAGCATTAGTGATTCTGATTAATCTTTCCTTGAGTTAAAATAGCAAAGAGAAAGTAATGACATATCAATTGCAGTGCACTTAAAACTTAATTGTGGATTTTTGCAAATTATAATTATTGGTAAAGAAAAGAATGCCCATGACTGCTGAAGTATTCCCCAACAGGAAGAGAACAATCTTGCGGTGTTCATTCATCCGTTGTCTGCGTGGTCTCCCCAATGTACCATGCCTCGTGACATCCTTTCCTGCGACGTATCAGGTAGACAACGTTGGCCGAGTTGCAAGAGTATGTACCTGTACCCATGAATGGTGTTCTCACGTGAGATGATGGCATCCATGTTGATGATCGGATACGTCTTGCAGAAGTTGCTGTGGCAGGGTTGTATGGTGTTGCAGTCACTGTTCTCCTGAAGGCTGGGTAGTTTGCTGCAGACAATGGTCTGTTTGAGGTTGTGCGGTTGTTTGAAGGCAAGAAGCAGAGGTATGGGGATGGCCTTGGCGAGATGTTCTTACAAACGTGCAGAATTCATGTTACAAACGTGCGGAGTTTGCCAAATTCATCACATATGGCAGTCACTTCATTCCTGACCTCTCCATGTTATCTGCCCCCCGCCTGATCGAACAAAATGGACCATTAGGTGGGAATATACTAAATCACACAAACAGGCTGTACGCCAGATCAGTGAGAGGTATCAGCAAGATGCATATTTTGATACTGAGAAACCACACAGCTGGTCATGGGCATAAGCCCAGTTGGCTTAGGTGCAATTCTCGTACTGAAAGGCAAGACAGCTAATCAATCATTGTGATGGCAAGCAGATCACCAATGCCTGTAAAACAACATTATTTGCAAACAATGAGAATGAAGCACTCTCAATCACACAGGATGGTTCACACTTTCATCTCTTCTTTGAAAGTGTGTGAAAAGTAATTTCGAGTTGATATTTTTATTGTTTGTTTTATTAGCTAGATAGTTTAACTGATGCTGCAGTATCAGCTGAAAACAAACTGCATTGATAGACATCATCAAATTGGAATAATTTATTGTGAGACCCTCAGGCACTCATCCTTCATCCTCTCCCTCATATCCCTCCGTCTCTACCATCCGCCACTTTATGAACGTGACTCATATAATGTCTCAACTATGTTGTAGTTGTGGGATTCGCATGAAAAGCAAAGTGGTTTGCACATGTAGACCATGATTCTTCCATCGCAGCCTGCCACTGGTGCGTCTGGCCAAGAGATGTGTGTATCGGCCATTTCACAGTTTCGACCCACGCGCATCTCCCAGCCGGAGAAAAGTGGCGCCGCCGGAACTCGCTGAAGATCATAAGTTTACACATCTTCTCATTTCATTGTTGGAATCCACACAGCAATCTTCATCCATGTCTGCATCTCCCACCTCTTTGGCGTGATGTAATTTTGGCACAAATAAGAATAGGTGGCAGCCTTGAACTGGTGTGAGGAGATAAGTGCCAACAGCAGAGGATGGGAGATGTTGCAGACAGGCCCTGGAGATGCCTGGTGGCGTCCCTCCTGCTGCCTTCAGTTGTGGCCCATTGACAAGTGACACCTGTAGGGGAGTTGGGGGGAGTGGGGGGGGGAATGAGGGAGGGGCAAGGGCTTCCATTTTCCTTTCTCCAAGCAGTGCTGAGGTTGACAGTGGGAAGCAGCCTCGAGGGCTCCTGCTCCCCTGTCCAAGCTGAAGCTGACTGTGAGAGACAGCATTGATGGCTCCCATTCACCCTCTCCCTTCACAGCATTTTGCAGTGGTATTGCCCTGTCAGGATTCTACTAAGTGCTGCCGTTCCGGGGTGGGCGAGGAGTGTAGCATGTGCTGACTGAGGCCTAACCAGCTGAAGCAGCTGCTGCTCCAGGCCAGGATGCAGAGGTTCAGACATGGACTGCATGGAATCTGCTGTTACTGGGCACACATCTGGTAATGATTTGCAGTCTGTCCTTGCCCTGTGACACGGACCAGCAACACATGCCGGTAATGGATGCAGCAGTTGCACAAATAGCAATGGGTCAAGGGTGCACATTGCCCGTGGCTGGCTTGAGAGCAGCTAAATCCTGGCCTCTGGCAGACCTGTGTGTTTCCAAGCCCTCAGGTGTGCCCACCTCCACCCACCGACTGTAATGTGTTTACCACACAGTAATGATCATCTCTGTATTGATGGGTTGTGTGGTATGTGCTGGTGACACTTTAGTAGTGCTACTCCCAGAGGATTCCTCAGTGCCTTCCTCTGAGGTGTCATCCAGGGGGTTGTGTGCAGTTTGCTCCAGACCAGCAGAGGTGACGGCAACACCTGAAGCATATCCATTGCCCTCCAGGGCACTGTCCTCGGTATTTCCCCTGCTAGGAGTGCAATCCTTCGGGGTTACTTATGTCCAACTTACAGATGTAGCAAAGAACACATGTTAGAGGGAAGGAGGTAAAACATTCCACACAGCATCACATTTACTTAGAGGAGGGCCAAGGTTGGGGGTGCGCTTCAGCTCACTCGCATGCTGGACGCTGACCTGGTTGTCGGTGACCAATTGGAAAGACCCATCACCCCCTGCCAACTCCATGGTACACTCCTCAATGCTGGTCAGCTGCCACAGGTCAGGCACACCACCATCAGTCCGTGCCATCCCCCATGCATTGTGTATGTTCTTCTCCCATGGGAACATAAGGTGCACAGCAAGCATTAATCTATTGCAGTGCATGGTACGCTATGCACGCCTGTGTTTCCGGCGTTGTGCTGGCAGTTTCAGGGAAAGCGGTCACTGTCGAAGTGTGTTCATTGAGGGGTGAGGGGAAGTGGTTAGATTCTGTTCCTGGGGGGAGGGTCATTTGTTGCATGCGCTTCAGGTGTCTAAGCAGGGTTGGAGATCCGTGCCAAGTGGAATGCTCATTCACACTTGCTGCTTAAAGAAGGTTGTACATTTTTTTGCAGCATTTCCTGCCAAAGCGTGGTGTCAGGCTCCTGGCATTCACCACTTCTGCCACCTCTTCCTACAATGCCACGGCAGATGCATTCCTTGGTTTGAGTCCCTGGCCAGGGAACAAATGATAACACCTTTCCTCCACGACATCGAGCAGATGCTCCTGGTCTGCCTCCAAAAATCTGGGAGCTGGTTTACGAGCAGCCATCTTTATGACTGGCTGTGTGTCCATTCCTGCAATTTATGAACAGTTCTGCCTTATTAGGGGATTTCTTTTGTTTATTACAAATATATTACAAAATGATTACAAATATTCAAAGATACATTCTGCAAAATGCATAGCTAACGCCATGCATTTATCAGTAATGTACAATTACTACCTTCTATTTAGGAAGGGTTCATTGTCAGTTATATTTTTCCAGGGCACTGCCCTCTAAATACACCTCAATTTATAAATCATAATTTACAAATCTACAAACATTAGTACGACACAGCAAACTGTACAGAACAAAAATAAACATTGAAGCATATCCGTTGCCCTCCAGGGCACTGTCTTCTCGGTATTTTCCCTTCTAGGGGGTGCAATTCTTCAGAGTTACTTATGTCCGGGGATTACAACTTACAGATGTTTGGTGAGAGGAGGGAAGAGGGCAGGCCACATTAGACCTATTATGTCTGGATCCTCCCTTCCAAATTTTCAGCCATGGTGGTGGGGGAGGCTTTCCGGGATACTCTGTCTGGACTGTTCTTCCGGATTTTTTCCGGAGAATAGGGGCCCTCTGATGTCCGGTATTCACCACTCTAACCGGATGTTACTCCATCTGGGGGAGGAATGCCCCCCCACTCCCCCTCCAGCATACAAATAATGCAAGGGAAAAAATGAGTGTGGAGGGGGGTGAAATAACTAACCAACTAATACAGTATGAAAAGCATGATACGGTAACAGACAGATCATTAACAACTATAAATTCTTTGGACATTCCAGATGTTTTGCTTTCTAGAGCTTGGCCTGTCAATGTGTCACCTTCCAAAGTTTACAAAGTTCATTTTTCCAAGGTTCACCGCTCTGGGCTAAATCTTTTAAAGTTGCGCCTGCAGGGGCTGCACCTGCTGGGGTTACACTTCCCGGGGCTGAACCTTCCTGAACTACAGTTTCCAAAGCACTCCTTCCTGGCTTGGGTTTTCCGGGATTGTACCTTCCTGGACCACGCCCTTCAGAGCACAGCTGGAACATCCCTTCAACAACTCCCAGCTGGGACAAAAGTTCTTATACAGGTCCCAAAAACACACACACAAATGAAAAGTCTTTATCCCTCAAACAGGAGTCAAAGGAAAGCTCAGGAAAGGGAATTGACTGGGGCCTACAGATGGCTTGGACTCTATTTCATAGAGCACTGCAGGAGGAGACAGCAATGGAGACAGGGCTGGAAGCACAGACCCCAGACTTCAGGCTCCAGGCCATAGCAACAACAGCAAAGCACCCAGCACCAATATCCTGCTCAGTTGTTTGACATAGCAGTCCTTTTCCCCTAAGTGATGATGATACTGATGACTCTGACGGAAACTGCATAAAGAGCGCCAGCAAACTCCCAACCAAATCTTATCAGAATATACAGAATGCTCCCAGTGGGCTGGCAGTGCGGGTGTAGTGAGTGCAGCCAGTCATGAGCCAGTTGATAACGAATCCTTGAGAGAGATTTTGAAGGCTGCATTCAGTTGAGAGTCATTCATCCCTCCGGCTTTTGATCGGCTGCCATTCAATAGGCTGCTCCATCAGAGTGGGGGGTGGTGATGGGTGCAATATTCAGGGCTCCCATTTAAGAACTGGGATTGTGCATGTCAGCACAATGCTCATTTTCTGCACGGCAGCAGCAAGGACAGTACATTCAAGGAATGGAGGGATTACGTTCCCCTGTTATCTGGATCCATGGGGCATAAGGTGATTGGGTAACCGTGTCTATGGTGGGGCAGCAATGAGGCCAACGATATGACTGTGGAGGATTGTGGGACCCAGCAGTGAGGGCAGCAATGAGGCAGTGGTGTCTCTACGTGGGTTGTGGGGGTCAGCGATGAGGCCAGCAATGTGTCTCTGGAGGGTGGTGGGGACCAGCAGTGTGGCAATGATGTCTGTGTGGGGGTGTTTGTGAGGGCCAGTGATGAGGCCAGTGATGTGACTGTGGAGGGTTGCAGGGACCAGCAATGAGGCAGTGATGTCTCAGTAGAGGGTTTATGAAAGCCAGCGATGAGGCCAGTGATGTATGTGGGGTTTTGATGGCACTGGAATCTGGGAGATCTTTTCTGCAATCTCCCAACGACGTGGGCATGTGTGAGTTCCTGCTCATTCCACTGATTTCACACCACCACTCCCCACCCCCCAGCCCCCACCCCCTACCATTTAATGATATTCATGACTGGGTCTCTTCAGTGCACAGTTGAGACCTAGAGCAGTTTTCCCGTCAATTCAGCACTTTTGGGAGACTCGGCCCTGTAGGTTCAAAGAACACAATACACAACAGACTTTATTGAAAGAGATGTTCCCTGCACTGTACACAGCACAAGTTCATTTAGTAATGCAGCATGGCCAATCCACCTTACTCTCCCCTCGGTATGTTTCTTGGTTGGGGGCGATGGCGGCACACCATTTGCTAGCAGAGGAATTTTCTGGTCTCACCACTGCCAATGCCACTGAAGCCATCCGGCAGGGAATGTGCCGTCAGTAGGACAGGAATCCCACCAGCATGAACAGCCGGAGAATTCTGGCCATCTTTTTAAGGGCAGTTATCTCTTCCAATCACAACAATACCATGGCTCACCTTACTAAACACAAATATAACTAATGCTACAGCATTTCGTGAAGAATTGTCAAACAGGGAAAACCATGTTATTTACTTTTCAAACTCTTCCCGATCCATGGTTCACACGTCCAAGCAGCTGGTGTGAAACCCAATAGCTGCTAAACTTGCTCTGACTTTATAAGCAGTGCACTGACCTGATACAGCTTTCACTAAACCTACAGCGAGTGTCAATTGCCTCCTGAATCAGAGGAAACAGGTTCCAGGGCCTGCTACCTCTCCCGCCTTCAGGGAAATGGCTAAGGCAAAAACCAAGGCAGAACTTCCAGCACCAACAGAACCATAAAAATCTAGCCTGAGGTGTTTCATGATGGGAAGCACCGTTATTGCCCTTTGGCTAAATAGTACAGAGTATAGATTTCCACTGTCAATGGGCAATAACATGCAAAGGATATTGGCTCCGATTCCCACATCCAGCTGCGCTAATTTTTTAGTGCAGAGGGCAGGGAGAATCCTGTGGCAGCAGATTTGCAGGGTTTGTGTTCATGCCTTGCTTGTGTCTTCCAGCACTGGATTTTCGGCAGTGTCTGCTCCACAGGGATATGCACAGATTATTAAAATTGTCATTTTAATATTACTTTAATATCATTAGTATGGCCAAGATTGAAGACTCTGGGCCTGCTAGAAGACTCTATCCCACCAGAATGTCTCATTCCAGTGGGGATTACACTACCTTCCCACTTTCTGGGAGCTAATGGCTTGACCCTGTTGGAGTGAAGGGGGCAATTGGGACTTCTGAGGGCATCAGGTGGTGGGAGGGTGCCCCCCTGGTCATGGACACTCTGACAATGCCAGCCTGGGCTCCCTTGTCATTGCCCATTAGGAATTGAGCAGTTCCAAGGAGATAGGGCCTGGGGAGCAATTGGTGGGTGTGAAGGATCCTGCTGCCACTCTGCATTGGGACTGATGGAGAAAGGAGGTGGGCCACCGATCAGGGCAGGTTGGGCAATGGAGATCAGCTTGGGGCAGACGGGTGGGCCAGCCAACCTGCTGGAGGAGTTGGCACTCTCTGGAGGGTTGGGACTGTGGGGAGGGGTCAGGAATAGGGGGGTTTGGCGGGGGGGGAGGGGGGTTAGAAGCTAGAGATGAGAATGGCCTGGGGGAGGGAGGGGTTGCAGTTGGGGCTGATCCTGGGGATGGTCAGGGAGTCAGCGATAGGACCATAGAGGCGCAGAGAGCGAGCATTGTGGAGGTCTGAAGCTGGTCAATAATTGGGAGGCTGGCAGTGTGGTGCCGCTGCGCGTGCGGTGGTCTTGGTACTAACAGATCGGCACATGTGTACTGGCACACTGCTTTCTGCCTCTCTAGCAGGAATAGGCCCCGCTCCCTGAAATTTAATGAGGTTCACACTGGTGGCCTCTGCAGTGCACAAGAGTATGGAAGATTCTTCTCTGAACTCCCATAGGAGAAAAGAACATGAATCCTTCCAGTTTTCACGTGATAGTTCAACAGTTAGAATTCCTTGGGGAGAATTCTGAACTGCAGCAACTTGTAGATCTATGTACTGCAACTTTCCAAACATTGCAGAGTACATCCTTCCCGGGTTGGGTTACAAAAACATAGCATTAATTCAGCTTGGTAACATCCGTGTTTGAGTCTTTTCTATGTATTGCCTTATTTGTATGGATACTGAGCATTGAGAAGCTACTCACAGTGTGTGATTAAAAGGAAAGGAAATTATCTTTACTTCTTTCATAGAAAGTGAACATCATTGGCTAGACCAGCAATTTTTACTGGCCATTGCTATTTGCCCTGAAGAAGGTGATGGTGAGCCACCCTTTTGAACCATTGGGGTCCATGTGGTATTAGTGCACCCACAGTGCTGTTAGGGAATTCAAGGATTTTGACCCAGTGAAGTGAAGCAACAGCAATATCATTCCAAATCAGAACCCACAGTACACTTTCTAAACTGGAATTTGAACAAGTGGTTTTAACCTTGGAGTGGAAGTTACAAATGGTGGTGTTCCTATGTATCTGCTGCTCTTGTCCTTCTCAGCGGCAGAGATCAAGGATACAGAAGGTGCTGATGAAGCGCCTTGGTGAGTTGCCTCCAGTTCTCAGTACATTACTTATAATATGACTGAGGGTTCCCAGAAGTCCCTTGTCAGTCTGTAAATATACACTTGAACTAAAAATCTGCAACCTCTTCAAACTCATTTGTTCATCATTTGCAGAACACAGTGAGCCCGATTTTACTATTTCTTTGTGCCATCTTTTGGTGTGAAAACTTGGTCAAGTCAGCCACGGAGGTGAATAGCATGATCCATGCCAATCTCCAGGCCGGTTCCCCCGTTAACAAGGCCAAAAAAAATGGCCATTATTGGGCGACAATCAAACTGAGCATGACAGTCATTGACTTAATGGGCTGCATGCCCAATTTTATCAGTGCTTCCACCTTTATCACCATGTTCGCCCACCCAGAATCAGCACAAAGCGGATATGCTCCATAAAAGTCTGATTTAGACGCTCTAGTTAATGAGGAGGTAGGTGCCTGATATCCCATGGCTCTCTGATTGAGACTGGGGGGGGGGGGGGAGAGGAGGAGAGAGAGAGAGAGGAGAGAGAGAGAGAGAGAGAGAGAGAGAGCGGGGTCTGCTGCCAGTCTCCCTGAGATTAGTGGGGAAGAAGGGGGTCCATTGCCACTCTGCTTGAGATCCGTGGGAGGTGAAGGGAGGGTTCATTTCCACTCTGCCTGAAATTGGTGGAGAGGAAAGGGGGTCCATTGGCACTCTGCCTGAGATTGGTAGAGGGGAAGGAGGGATCCATTGTTACTTTGCCTGAGATTGGTAGAGGGAAAGAGGGAGGTCTGCTGCCACTATGCCTGAGAATGTTGGCGTGGAAGGGGGCAGGGGCCACAATTGATTTGGGTGACGTAGGAGATTAGTAATGTTGTGGGGGTGGGGCAATGTCTGTGGGGGTCAGGGGGAGGTATTAGCCAACCCAGGAGGTATTAACAGGGGAGCCACATTCTATCGCTTTTTCTCTGCGCACACTGCAGTTGGAGGCGCTGATCGGAGCTGCAGGATTTTGGGTGCAGTGAACCCTACCCACAGGCTTGTGCAGTGCGATTTGGAATTGCTGATATTTTTTTCAGGCAGAGTGTTAATTGGGTTTGCCTGAGAAGAGTCTAAAATTCAGATCTGAAACACCCCAAGTTTCAAGTCCACCCAGTACTTAGAATCAAAATTGTAAAATAGGGCCCAGTGTTACTTCATATTTCCACAGGAATCTTTTTTCTATTTATGAAATGGTTTTTGTCACAAGGAAGTTAAAAGCAAAGAAAAGCAGAGGCATTCATCAAATATTATAACCCACCATGTAACACATCATAAAATAAAAATTAGAGGCAGAGCTAAGGGAAAGTACTTAACAAAACAGCTGGATTTTCATATTCGAAAACAACTTGGCTTTTGGAATGACCAATTAGCCTTGAGTCGCAAAGATATACTTGTTTTGCACACAGATGAATCTAAATTTATGCTAAATCACTAAGTTATAGCAATTATTCCCTTATTGAAGTAAAATTTAAGTTTTAGAGTTAGAAGGAAAATAATTTTTTATACTTGATTTATTTGCAAATATAATCAGCTAATCTGGTGATGGGAGCTTTTATGGTAAGATGGGCAGTGTCCCTGCCTCTGCACCAGAATCTCCAAATTCAAGTCCCAACCCCAGGATTTGTTGGCCGTGGAAAGTGCATTCATAATCTTACTAACAGATGAAGTATCAACCTACAAAATCTTTCCAACAGAGGCCAATGGCATTCGATAAAAGTGGGAGGGGCTCCTGGTCAGTCATCCTTGACTCAGAGCTATAACCCTTTGGTGTCAGAGTAGTGGCCTGTTCCAGGAAAAACTTGCTACGGAAACAGGTAAAAGTCTACCTTGTTCCCCATTAGGCGTAGAAAGGGAAACAACAACATTCCAGTTTGTTAATTTTAATAATATCATGGTATACCATTTTTCATTCACTTTTTTTAGATCAATGGTGACTCTGTTTTGACATGTATGCTTTACAACTGCTAATGAGATTATTTAGCATAACTGATTGTCAGCAACAGTTTTCTGACTTTTGATACATGAATCTGTCACACTGCTGCAACAGCTTAGTTTTCAGATATTTGTTTTAAAAAGATGTCTAATATTATGATCCTTCAGGTTAAAGCTGATGGATGTTAAGGGTGTTGACCAATGAGAGATTTGTGAATGAAGTGATATTGTGCAAGTATGGCCAATGATATGATACTGATAAATAATATATTTGTAATACATCTATAAAAATTATGTTTTATTATTTTGTTCCTAGAAACTCTCTACTTTCAGGAGAGAAAATGTAATAATGTGCAGTGAATAATCAGATGCAACATCAGTTGTTCTTGTGAAGACAACATGTCTGGCGTTGGCCGGCCAATTCGGTTTTATACAGATACTAAATAATTCATTGTGAGAAGGAAGATGTCTGATTTCATGTCTATAGGCATTAAGATTTCACACATATCATTTGATACTGTACCATTATGAGTGATCTATGTGTACAGGGAAGAGGAATATAGCCAATTATTGTGCAGTACTGTATCTAGTAGATAATTTTGTTCAATAACAAATGAGTATGCATGGGTTATATTCCATTGCTTCTTTCTGATAAGTAATTTTTAAGAATTTCTTTATGACATTTATCACAGCTTGTATGCATGGGAACAACCTAGTCAGACACTTAAACCAATCCTTTATGTTGATCTCTGGTTTCACTGCCTGACTTAAGCCACAATGCTTTCCATGGGTACAGTGGAATTATCGTGATATCGCCTTCCATTGAACTATTCTGTCGCCTGGTTGTCTATATAGTTGACCACTTGTCTCCTTAGTAGACAATTCCCAACTTAAAACATTCAAAATTCATCTTTATAATACTTTTTTTTTAAAAAATCGAGAAAGGGGTTCCCCAATAAAATAATCACAGAATCACAGAAAAGTAACACTACAGAAGAAAACCATTCAGCCCACTATGTCTGCAATGGTTCTCCAAATGAGCAACTAATGCCATTCCCTTATCTTCTCCCTTTACTCCTGCACATTCTTCCCTTTTAGTAACAGTCTAATTCCCTTTCAAATGCTTCAATTGAATCTGTCTCTGCCAAACTATCAGGCAGTGCTTTCCAAATCCTAACCATTTGCTGCATAAAAAAGTTTCTCCTCAGATCACTTTTGCTTCTTTTAATAATTACTTGAGAATCTGTGCCCTTTCATTTTCTATCCTTTCATGAATAGGAACAATTGACCTCTATCTACTCTGTCCAAATGCCTCTATCATATCTCCTCTTGGCCTTCTTTGTTCTAAAGAATACAGAACTAACTTGTCCACTCAAGCTTCAAAACTCAAGTTTCTTATCCCAGGAACCATTCTTGTGAATTATGGCTGCAGCCTCTCTGATGCTGTTGTATCCTTCCAAGCTGTGGCACCTAGAATGGACACAATACCCTATCTGAGGATGAGTGATACAAAGCAATGAACTCTTTTGTATTGAAGGAGAGTATAATTGATACTGCTTCATGTAGAACAAATTAATGAGTTTGTCTGGAAGTTAGAAATCTTATTAAATATGACAATTTGTATTAAAATCATAATTTATTAGCTTGAATCAGAGATAGCATCTTTCACCTCTGTGTCAGAACATTCCCACTCCAGAGCATTGGGCATATAATCTAGGTTATCATTTCAGTTCAGTTAGAGGAACTGTTACATTGTCATAGGGCCATTTTTCACTAAATCAAGTCCCAGTCTGCTCTCCCAGTCAATGGAAAAGGTCCCATGGTTCTGTTCAAAGAAGAACAATTGAGAGTTCTTACTATAGTCCTGACCAATTCCTTAATTGATACTTGAAAATAGCTAACATAGCCATTTATGAGATCTTGCTTTGTGCAAATTAGGCTGCTGCATTTTCCTATTGTACGTTTAATTGTGAACCCCCTCATGATAATCTGACTGCAGGATAGGTATTAAAAAATACAAGTTTTTTCTCTGTCAAGTCGATGTAACATGCTGAACTTATTAGTTACTAACAATAGAACCACACCGTTGAATATGGGAATAACACTGATTTTTTTTTTCCCTCAGTGTAGATCATGAGTAAGTAGGAAAGAAACAGGTAACAATGAAATCCAGAGCTTTTGTGCATTTCTTAAATGGACCGGAAGATGCAGGGAAAGGCCATTTTGATGGTGAGTCCAGCATTTTTGGATTTTTACTTATCATGGAATCTTCACAGTGCAGAAGGAAGCCATTCGGCCCAACATACCGGCACTGACAATAATCCAATCCTGGCACTATCCCCATGAATGCAGCTGTTTACATTGCTAATCCCGCTGACACTAAGGGTCAATTCAGCATGGCCAATCCACATAACCAGCGCATCTTTATGATACAGGAGGAAACCAGAGCACCCCGACACAGACAGGAGAATGTGCAAGCTCCACACAGTCACCGAGGAAACCAGAGCACCCCGACACAGACAGGAGAACGTGCAAGCTCCACACAGTCACCCAAGGTCAGAATTGAAGCCAGGTCCCTTGCACTGTGAGGCAGCCGTGCTAATCACTGTGCCATCATGCCACCCTAGGCCCAATTTTATCATTGTGTCGTGCCCGTTTTCAGGTGCAAAAACATGGCAGAGTTGCATGCATTTAAATTGGATTAATGAGCTGTCTGCCCAACTTTATCAGCATTTCTCACTTTACCACCGTGTTTGCCGATCCAGAGCCTCGCCGTAATGGACCTGCTAAATAAAAGTCTGAATCTGCTGCTGAAGAGAACATTCAGAGCTTCCGACTGCTCTCTGACTCAACGGTGGTGGGAGAGGGGGGGAGGGAGGTGAGTCAGATAATCTCTTGGTGGGTGGGGGGGGGGGGGGGGGGGAGCGGGGGCAGGAGGGGAGTGAGGCCAGATCGTTTTCTGGGGGGAGAGGGGGCAGGAGCGGGAGGGTCAGATGTATCTCTGGTTGAAGGAGGGAGTAGGAGGGCTGATCGTTGTCTGGTGGGGAGAAAGGAGAAGGCAGGTCAGATGTTCCCCTGGGGTGTGGGAGGCATGGGGGGGGGGTGTGGGAGGCATGGGGGGGGGAAGGGTGTGTGAGGCCAGATCATTCTCTGGAGGAGGAGGACAGAGATAGATAAGATGTATTTCAAGTGCGGGGAGGATGGAGTTTGATAGATCCCTGGTGGGGGTGTGGGGGGGCAGAGAATTCACTCCACTCGGTATAGGAGGTCGGGGGGGGGATGGTGATGAGGGGCAGGAGTCGTAATCAGGCTGGATAGTGAGGGTGGTGCATAAGTGATGTGTGTGTGTAGTGGGGAGTTGGATAACGGAGACAGTGATATGTGAGGGTAGTGGGGGATGGATAAGGGGGACAGTGATGTGTGTGTGTGCACTCTTGCTGGCGCTTTTTTGCTCCTGGGCTACTTTCTCCACTTTCTACGGCTTGGGAGTGATCTGACATCAGCGCGCTTTTTCAAATTTTTTTTCCAACTGTGCATATGCGGTTCAAAGCTCCGATCGTTTTGGCCGTGCTAAGCCCCGCCTACAGTGAGAATGGAACTGGAGATTTTTTTTCAGGCTAAGATTATATGGGGGCTTCAGAAAGCAGGTTTCTAAATCAGATCTGCATTACACCCAGAGTCAGCACTTAGAATGAAAATGGTAAAATCAAGCCCCCTATGTCACTTTAAAGAGATTATGATATAATTATGAAGTTAAATTGGTTTCAAAATGGTTAGTTCTTGGTGATGCAGAAGCCATTATTAATTAGTTGAATGTTAATTAGGTTTAATCCTGCAATGAGATACAAGCCAATCCAGCTAAAATAGATGTCAACTTGTTTACTTATGTCTGCCTCATTTATTTTGACTACTGGGGTTAATTAATAGTCAGTCACGGATATTTTTGGCCATCATGATAGAATAATTTACATTGATTAGTTGAAAAGACAATACAAGTATTCTAAAAAGTAGTGTGGGAGTGCATTGTGTGAAACATTTCATTGACAGAACTTAAGACCAATCTTTATCAATATAAAGTTGAAAGACGGGTTGGAAGATTGTTGCCATCTTCTCTTGCTGATAAAGAAAATATGGTACAATGGGAGGGACAGGGAGATTTAAGCCTGTAAGCAATGGGTTCAGGTGAGTCAGGCACAGACTTCAATGTGATATAATGCATGCATATTGTTGCAACCAATGTTTAGTACCAGTTAGTTTAAGAATATCTAACTTACTTAGAACAGCAGAAGACCGTTCAGCCTCTCAAGTATGTTCCACCATTCAATTATTGATGCCTTTCTTAACTCCATATTCTCACCTTTGATTTATATTCCTTACCTAATAAAATCTACCATGTCCAATTTGAAAATTTCAATTGTCTCATTATCCACAATCTTTTTGTGAGAATGATCTGGATTCCAATAAACCTTGTATGAAGAAGTTCTGTGTGATTTCATTCTGAGCTAGTCAACTTTAATTTTAAGATTATGCCCCTATTGTTCAGATTTGCCACATAAGATTAATAGTTTCTCTGCATCTACCCCCATCAAAGTACATTCTCATTTTAAAGGCCTTAACTAAACCATCCTTTAATCTTCTGAAATGGAATCATAGAATTCTACAATGGAGAAGGTGGCTATTTTGCCCATTCGGTCTGCATCAACAACAATCCTTACAATTTACCCTGCTAGTTCCCCTGACACTAAGGGATAACTTATCATGGCCAATCAACCTAACTTGCACATCTTTGGACTGTGGGAGGAGATCAGAGCACCTTGAGGAAACCCACGCAGACACAAGGAAAATGTGTAAACTTCACACAGTCACCCGAGAACAGAATTGAACCTGGATCCCTGGCACTGTGAAGCAGCAGTGCTAACCACTGTGCCACTGTGCCACACAAAAAAAACTCAAGGAAACACAAGCTAGCTTTGTGTAACCTGGTTTCATAATTCAACTCTTCAATTCCTAATATCATTCTGGAGCATATTCGGTCTACTGCACCCAAGTTCAATATTTCTTTGCAGACTTTCAATGACCAAATCTGAACACAGTGCTCCAGGTAAGATCTAATACAATTGAAGCATCGCTTTCATTTTCTCACCCCCTTGAGATGAAGGCCAACAATCCATTAGCCTTTTCAATTACTTTTTGTACCCATGCTCTAGTTTTTATTGATTTGTGCACATGGACACCTAAATCCCTTTGTTCCTCCACAACTCCTAGTCTCTTACCATTAACAAAATATTCTGTTGTCTGCACACTTCCTCACATTGAACTCCATTTCTCACAGTTTTGCCCAGTCACTGATTGTGCCTCTTTGACATTTTCTACTTTCAACTGTAATCCTAATTGCTAGAATTTCAGCTTGGAATAAAAACTGGAAATCATATTTTGTTATTTTATGCAATGAGTAGTTGTTGAAAAGAACTGGTCTCATTGGAAGAACTACACAACACATCAGTCTATAGGCTTCAAATCAGCCCTCTCTCATTCAAGTATTTTTCAGTCTGCCTTCCAAAAGGACAGCAAAATACATCTAACAGTGTGTATGGAGGATTGGATTGGAAGGGTGTGTTATTAATCCTTGGAGATCTGGAGAGAGATTTTCAAAGGGCTGCGGGGTCAAGACTTCATCCATATGAGTTTTGAAAATTGTGGTCTTGGATGTTGTCTCATAAATCTACCTACTCCAGGACAGTTTCGAACTTCTAAAGTGCTGGTGGAAGGGACAGAAAATAGGAAAAATGTTTATCACCAATTAACAGTCCCTTAGGTTCCTTAAGAAGCTTTTATGGGGCCTGTACTTTCTTAAATAACCTTCTCAACTTTTCTCTGACAAATCCAAGCACTTTTTTGAGAGTCAAGGAATAGCAGTTAGGTGCATCATGGGGCCCAAATCCATTTCATTTGTTATAATCTCAGGAGACAGCAGTATTTTTTATTGGGGAAATCTACAAACCCAGGTACTGAGAATCATAGAGGTTTATAGCATGGAAACAGACCCTTCAACCCAACTTGTTCATATCGTCCTTTTTTTAACCTCCAAGCTGGTCCTAATTGCCCATGTATTGCCCATATCCCTCCATATCCATCTTACCCATGTAACTGTCTAAATGTTTCTTAAAAGAAAAAATTGTACTTGCCTTTATTATTACTTCTGGCAGCTTGTTCCAGACACTCACCACCCTCTGTGTAAAAAAAAATACCCCTCTGAACCCTTTGTATTTCTCCCCTCTCACCTAAAACTTATGCCTTCTAGTTTTACACTTCCCTACCTTATGAAAAAATATTGACTATCTAGCTGATTTATGCCCCTCATTATTTTATAGACATCTATAAGTTCATCCTTCAGTTTCCTACGCTCCAGAGGAAAAAGTTCCAGTTGATCCAGCCTCTCCTTATAACTCAAACCATCAAGTTCCAGTGTCATCCTAGTAAATCTTTTCTGCACTATTTCTAATTTAATAATATCCTTTCTATAATAGGGTGACCAAAACTGTACACAGTATTCCAAGTGTGGCTTTACCAATGTCTTTACAACTTCAACAAGATGTCCCAACTCCTGTATTCAATGTCCTGACCAAAGGAACCGAGTATGACAAATGCATTCTTCACCACTCTGTCCACCTATGACTCCACTTTCAAGGAACAATGAACCTGTGCCCTTATATCTCTTTATTCTATAACTCTGCCTAACACTCTATTATTCACTGAGTAAGTCCTTCCTTGGTTCGATCGACCAAAATGCTTCACTTGTTAGAAGAGTGAAGCCATAAAGTTCACAATTTAAAAAAGTATTTTATTACAAAAGAAAAGCAAAGAACATGAATACTAATAATTACACTCCATCTTAGCTGGTCAGTCACATGGAAGATATTAAAATTATGTTGAGCACAGTTTTATATTCTAAACCAAACTTCTTTACTCAAATTTCCTTCAACACCCATTTGACTTTTACCCGCAAAACTTCAAATCCGATGCTGATCGGAAAATGGAAGATCGATTACTTTGATTAAGTACTGTTTTAAGCATTCATTTAAAACATGTGATATTTCTTGGGCCTTCTGCTTATTTCCAATAATGTTGTCCTTTCAAATCTCCTCCAATTGTCCCACAGTTGTAAACTCTCAGTTCACCATAAGAATCATTAGCATCTTAAGCACAGCCACCTCAGGTCAGAATGTTCCTGGTTCTAAAGTGCTTCAACTCTGACATCCTGCCTTTAAAAACTCTTTCTTCTCAGCTTGGCTTTCCCAGAGGTCAAACTCACTGGTAATAATGTTGCTTAGTTATTGAGGGATTAAACCTTTTAACTAGCTCTTGTCAACTGAATCCTGCTTGAAAGAGTTGTTTCCTGCAGCCAGCTTGTTCTAAACTAAACTGCTTAAAAGAGAATTGCACCCCCCGAATTTAATCTCCCTGTGATTAACCTTTTGTTGGCTTCTTTTCTATTACTCATCTCCCAGACACCTTGGTCATGTGTTCATTTCCTGTAAAACAATTACTTCTTGAAAGAAATCATTCCCCAGAGAAAGCATGTTCTTAAGAGGTACCATCATTCCAATACAAATATATAGTTGTTTTTCCCCCCAGAAGCACATGGACCATCACACTTTGCGGTTGTCTTTGAAATAAATGTGTGGGGCAAACTAGCGTCAGGACAAGCATTGGTTCTATCCCTATTATGCAAGGCCTTGCACCACATCCTGACCTTCCAAAGAGCTGCCAGCTCTAATTGACAAGGCAACAACAGCCCCCAACAGAGCTGCCACTTTCCTTTGCCACTGGAAACATGTAGGCAACTTCCAAATCCTCAAGATACTTGGCATCATTTATTGAATAACAAGCACACCTCCAAGTCAACACATTTAAAATCTGACTTACATGGTCAATTAAGAGAGGGATCAATGATACTTAAGTCAAGGGAGCATTTACTATGGTTACGAAATTTCTAACAATACCATTTGGTGAAGAACAAGACCTTATGCCAAAGATGTTCAGTAAGAGTATTTATGGCAGGATGGTGTGAATATTGACTTTTTGCAATAGTGATAAATAGGCGAGTTAGCAGCTGATTTACATTGTTTGTTCCATTAAGTCAGGCAATCAGAGAAGCTATAAAACAGGCTGATGAAGAGTCATTGAGACTCAAAACATTGGCTCAATTCTCTTTCTACAGGTGTTGTCTGATCTGCCGAGATTTCCCAGCACTTTTTGTTTGAGTGCCAAATTGTTATCACCTATTTTATATTATCACACAAAGTCAAGGTTTACTCCATTAATACCTAGTATTAAATGAAAATGTTCCTAATGAATCTGATTGATATGATATTGGATCTCTTCCAGCGTAAGCCATGAAAGAGGAGAGATATTTAATACAAGACGGAACCTGATGACCCATTAACACTCTTCCCATGCGGGTGATAGGCATAACATGGAAAGTCAGCTAATAGATGTTAAAACATGAATTAAACAATCAATGCAAGTAATGGGAACAAGTGTTGAACAGAATGTAAATGCTGGTGTTATTTTAACCTTTTTTTCCAAAGTAGTCACAAAGCAAGGATGATCTCTTTTGTAACTAAAATCCAACAATAAACTGTACCCTTGTTCAATTGCAACTCCAGATGTCTAATCATAGAGCAGCACTGTGAATAGCTATGTTAAGGTACATTGTCTGAAGACTTTGACCTTACTAAAATAAAGAAAAAGAACAAATATAAAAGTAAATGTGTCAGGTTTTATCTATTCCTATTTTAAAATACTATCAGGATATTAGGGTTCGGTAACAAGTCCCACACAAATTATTTGGAAATTTTGATTTTGGGCAGGAATTATTATTATTATGCGAACACTTAAAAAATTTGCATCAAAGTCATCTCAATACTAATTTTATACAAACATTAATCCAATTCATATAAACATGCATTTATTAAAAAAGTGGAGATAGAATTTTTATTTGGATCTGTTAGTTTCCCAAATCTTTACAATCCTTACAAATTACTAATAAAGTAAAATAGAAATTATGTTAGAATCTGGTGAACAATAAGGATGCTTGTAGGGTGGGATTTTCCACGTTGCCAGTGGCAGGAATCATGGTGGGTGGACCATGAGATTCAGCAGGATAGCAAAAGTCAGTTTCTGCTGGTCAGAAATCAGAATTTTGTTCTCTTAAATTTGATGTTGGGTTAAAAGTGAATCCGCTTCCTGCTCATCTATATTGAAAACAATGACTTAGCTCTCATTAAAAGGCCAACTCCTGGAATTAAGTTCCCCTCTCCAAGTTAAGAGTCTCGCCATTGGATCATTAGGACTGCCTGTTTCCTGGTTGTACATAAGTGGCATGCACTTATCAAGTTCATCAATAACTTTGCGGTTTGTAAATATTGCTCTTACCTACCTTTTAAAAGCATTGTTGCGTGATTTCAGGTTCTTGCATTAGAAGCTGTACTAAGGCAGGGTATGGGAGGCAATAACAGCAGGGAGAGGAAGGCAGAGGCAGAATTGGCAGGGGGGTATAATGAAACACACAAGGGCAATGAAAGATCGAGGTGGGATTAGGAGGTTTAGAATTAAGACTGTCCTAGGTTAAGAGTTATGAGACTCTCCATGCTGTGGAGATGCTGGCATTGGACTGGGGTGAGCCCAGTAAGAAGTCTCATAACACCAAGTTAAAGTTCAATAGATTTATTTTGTATCAGAGCTTTCAGAGTGCAGACCCACCTGATAAAGGAGCAGCACTCCAAAAGCTCGTGCAATCAAATAAATCCATTGGCCTTTGACCTGGTGTTGTGAGACTTCTTATTGCACAGACTTTCCAAGGCAGAGAAAGAGACTGCACTGGGACTGAGGCCATGCTGTCGGGGAATATTGGATATATTCATAAGGCTGTGTGGGCCATGTTAAAGGATTTTGCATGGCACTCATGTCTTGATCCTGGCCTTGGACAGGGGAGGATTTCGGAAGAGTTTCCTGTTGGCATTAGCAGCACTTATCCAGTTGGATTCTCTTACAAACATAGATGCAGTGGTCATTTGCTCTACCTGCTGTTGCTAACCTGCAGTGGAAGTGTCCCTCAAGAGTCTTGCATGCTGGGTAGGCTAGGCTAGGCTGGGGGAAAGGGGTAGACATCATTGGTCTTGCCAGGATATAGGTATCATAGCTGTATTACCACTTCTAGCCCTGGCAGACCTGAAGATCACCCCTGGCAAGATGGTTTCAGGCAGCCTGTGATCAATTTCTGCATTCCTGCCTCTCAGCTTTGCAAATTCTGAAATGACCAGGTAACCTTAACCTCCATGCCCTCTTTTCACCTGGCAGCATTTTAAAAATCATTGCAGCACTTCATTTTGCAGAAAAGATTTTCCTTTCTCCCTATCAGAAGCTGCAGGAGTGAACAGACCCCTCTGAAGTCCTCTGACAGAGAGGAAATGTCACTTTAACCTGGGGAGGATTCCAGTCTGCAAAGCTGTGCACTCAGCCCCAATGTATGCACACAGCTATGATTTGAAGTTGCTGAGTCTTCCTAGCTAGCAGGAATTGTTGGAACCCTCTCCATTCTACTAGGAAGCCTTTGATCTGTAACAAGTTCAACATGCAGTGCCTTGGAAAAGATTCAGCTGCCAAATCAATATATTTCTATCTTTGTTCTGCCACCTGTGTTTATTTTAACTTCCCTTTACTGTTGACAGCACCTCAAGTATCTCATTGATTCTGACATGCAGACAGAGTCTAAGCCTGATTGACAGTCTATTGTTTCACTTCCCCTTTGAAGTAGTTTAAATTGATGGTTTTGAATTGCATCAGATTTCCATCTGCTATGGGCTGAACTCAGTCAGGTCTGGTAGTATGGCCTGGGAGGGTACCAGCTGGTTTAGCACTGTGCTTTTTACCACTGACTCCCGATTTTCTGGACCATCGTAATTCACAATTAGAGCCAGTGGACTTGGAAACCTCCCCCCCGGCCAGCACAAGTCATTCATTGTCCATGTGTGGCTGCGATATACTGGATGAACCCTCATTGTTTGTTGAAGGATGGCTAACTCGTCTTCTGCATAGGAACAATCTCTGTCCTCACCAGCAAGTTCTGCCTGCTCTTCATGGGATGTGAATGCCCTCAACTCCAGAATATCTTCTCTGGTTTTGATACTTACATGCTGATTATGGGTAAGCTTATCCTACATAATGATAATGGATTAACTGTGAACACTATAGATGGAAATTTCAGACACATGCATACCTGTTGTGTGTGTTGATTTCTCCCCAATAAGGGATGAAGATGCCACTTGTGCAGGATCTAACATGCAGAGCTGATTTCCCACCTGTAGGTCATGTATTACACTCTAATGGACTCTAACCATAAGTCTGCCTGAGAGGGTAAGTTTGGAGTGAAGAGGTTCACTTACCCTGGCGGAGAACATCAGATCATTCATCCTTTTCCTGCACTACAAAATGGACAAATTTTGTTGACCATAAGCACTGTTCTCTCTCCTGACCTCCTCCTTAACTTGGTGTTGTGTGACTTTTTACTGTGTTTACCCAGTCCAACGCTGGCATGTCTACATCATGACATCCTCCCAAGCCAGCATGGTTAGGTGTGTGATCTTTTGCTCCCCAAAAACAAAACCTACCTTTCCTGTGTGGCCTGGTGAAGAATTCTCAGGGTTGGCTTTGATGAACTGTTGCTTTTTGGGGTCATTGCTTCACTCGCCACTACAACACTTGGCTTTCACTGAGTGGATGGTGCCATAATCTTGAACTCTTTCAGTAATGGCGGGTGGATGTACTTCTGCCACGAAATCTGATGAACTCGTTGATACATAATTAATGAGCTGAAAAATTAATTACTTAGTCTCAATGATGGAGAATTTTTGCTCATAGGATCAGTTATTTATTAGTAGTGTGCTTTTGTCTGTCTTGTAAAAATTAAGAGAATTTCAAAATCACAGGAACATTCACTTTAGAAGAGCAATTCTGTTAAATCATATTGTGAACACGCAGAGCTGATTTCCCATCTGTAGGTCATGTTTTACATCCTAATGGATACTCTAAAATTCATAACTATACAGCTAAATATTTCTGCTGTGTTTGTACTTTAATAATTTTTCAAACATATAATTCAAGGATGAAGAAAACAGAAATTGGTAGCAATGTTCCACAACTGAAACTACTGAAGTAATGTCATTTAATGTTATGTCTTTATTTTAATCGTCAGTGCTGTGACTGATGTTTGTAAATGATTGCAATGCCTCAGTCCTTATAGAGTGATGTGCTACGCACAGTTCTCTACTTGATGAACTCAGAATTGAACTGTAAATATTGAAATATAATATCCTGAGCAATGAACTAGTGTCAGCTGATGAGTAACCAGGACAATTTTCCTTCAGACAACAGAAGATTTCAGTTGTGACACCAAGTAACCAAAGGGAGACGAACCTCGTCTCTGAGCATCTCTGAACTAACACATTAAATTTAGATTTCTTCTTATACAAGATCGCCCAAAACTGTCAGGCTGTTTCTATTAGTGTTTAATTCACTGTCACCCTGACGAAAGGTCGTTGACCTGCAATGTTAACTGTTTCTCTCTCCAGGGATGCTACATGACCTGCTGAGTATTTCCGGCATTTTCTGTTTCATATGACTGCTAATAAGAAAACGAAAAATATTCCAAGTGCTCAATCCATTTGTTCATTTTTGGCTCCAATCCCAATCTGATTAAATCATGAGTACATTTAATCAATCATGATAAACTACATTAAGATGATAATTACTACATTAACAATTGCTCGTGGTATCACATATGAATTATAACATCATTTATATAGTTGGATACGTGTGTGTGTGCGTGCGTGCGTGCGCGCGCACAAATACCTTGATGAGGGTTTGTCATAAACTAGAAACAAGAATTTAATTGTGGATTGTGGCAGTTGCCATGGTAGCAAGCTGCTGAAAATTCAGAATGTGTCCAGAAACAGAATATTCGAACATGGAAGGTCAAAGCATGCTATCGGACTATCTTTGACCCAGTTTAAAATGCGTCTGAACAGTGATATTATTTCATCAATATTACTGGAATTAATGATGACACCAGTATGAACAGAGAAAGTATTAGATTTGCATTGCAATTAACATCTGTGGATTTAAGATTATTAACCAAAAGCCAAATGGAATTCAGATACCATTCTGGACATAACAATTTCTTCTCAAACTGCTTTATACTTTAAATAAATAAGTACGGAATTTAGTACCTGAGTCACCTCCTTGCCTATTGGTATGAAGAATTAATGGTTATTGCTTTCTTTTCCAAATTACTGGTTTGTTCATCATTTGAGTGCAAGTCCATTCTGATCTATTACCAGTGTTTCTTGTGATTTGATCACAATGAAGCTGTTTAAATTAATTCAATGCTCCAAATCTTTTTACTGCAGTCAAACAAGCAACACATGCTGTGTTAATATTCTGAAGAAAGTATTATTGAAAAACAAATATGATTGCAGCAAAATGTGACTAATTTGATAAATCCCTGCAATGTCCAATATAATCAATCAACGATACCATATCCAGAATAACCGATGCCTTGGTGTGATTACAGAATTGTAATCTAATTGAGAGGCTCAAATGGTGCCATAAACTGCAAGATTGAAACCTGAGTGATTTATAACCACCATCTAAACATTCTCATTAGGTTAGTGGCTGGAAATAACTCTCGGCCACTGTCTTCTATTTTTTTCCCCATTCTGTAATGAATTCCAAATGGCTGCTATATTCACCTATGGGTCTGTTCTGGTGCTGCAAGCATGAATGCTGGAATATTCTCTATGTTAATACATGACAACATTCATACTGGAAAATTAATGATTGCAATGTTATTAATATAGTTTTAGGCAGAAATAATAATTTATATCCTGTGGCCTATACATATGACAGCTCCATGCCGTATCCAGTAATTGAAAGACCATATAGCCTAGCAGATGTTTCACTCTCCAGGAGGTGGAAACCAAAGACTGTTTCCCATTTGGTCATTATTCCAGATGAGCAATCAATTTTACAGATAGAAGTTCTGATATGATATGGGAAGTTTTTTTTTCTATCTATTTTTCTAGGAAAGTGGGAGGGATCTTTCCTCCCTCCTTTAATTACGTAAGGTTTTCTAGATGATAAAAGTCGACTTCTACCATCTTGGCAATCACATGATTCAATGATAATGTATTTTTTTTTGCAAGCTATCTCCACCTATTATTTTGTAACAAATCCAGACGTGAAACTAAGAACGTCCTTACCTAAAGCTGTTGATTCATATTGGCCTGAAGTTTCACAAAGAGCAGAAACTCTTTACTACCTTATTTAAGTAAATGTTTTGGTGGATTATGATATTATATACGGCGAGATTAAAATTAAGACGAGAATGTCTTCACCTATCTGCCACACTTCCTAGCACTGGACACAGAATGAGCAATTCTGACAGATCACTCAGTCCTGTCTTGTCCCCATTGTGCATGGTGTCGTATTATAACATTTTGCAGTTACAGTGACTGAGAGCAGTTAGCTTAGCTTGGGACCTTTATGGTTGATGGTGTTCAGTACAGCACTTGGTAATACTCCAGAGGTACTAGCTGGAAACCTCTCAGTTTCCTGACTGTGGGCATTAGATTGCAGTTTCAACCAATTTAAGTCAGGAGCCACAGTTGCTGGCATTAACTTGGCATGGGGCTATAAGGGGGTGTTGGATGGATGAGGGATATGGGGGAGTTGGAATGAAGGGTATGGGGGCTCATGGAGGGTTATGAAAGCATGAGTTGGCATTAGCTGGTATAGATGGAAAGTGAGTGGAGGTGAAAGGGTGTGACGGATGAGGGCAAGTGGACTTAATATTTAACAAAACATCTGGGATAAAATCCCCAGAAGACCAAGACAGCCCTTTTCAACATTCAGCAAGTATTGGTATTTCAGCAAGTCCACATGAACATCTCTGATTTGAGTCATAAGGTGGCAAACTCAGCTCCATCCCTCATCCACACCGTCTCTGATTTGCATATCTTTGCCAATAATTACTCTGATTCACAATAAAAACCAGGCCTTGGAGTGGTAATACTTATGTCTCCTGAATTTCCACTCAGTTCCACTCCAAAGATGGCACAATGGTTAGCATTGCTGCCTCACAGCGCCAGGGATGCAAGTCTGATTCCAGCTGTGGGTGCCTGTGTGGAGTTTGTATGTTTTTCCCATGTCTGCATGGATTTCCTCCATCTGCTCTGGCTTCTTCTCACAGTCCAAAGATGTGCAGATTAGGTGGATTGCCCATGCCAAATTGCGCCTTAGTGTTGCAAGATGTGTAGATCTGTGGGATTAGCAGATAAATGCATGGGTTTAAAGGGATAGGATCCTGGTAAAATGTTCTATTGGAGATTTGGTGCAGAGTCAATAGGCTGAATGGTTTCTTTCTGCACTGTAGAAATTCTACAATTCTATGACCTGAGCATACAATAGGAGTTAATGTTTCTATGCAGAACTGAGCGATTGTTGCACAACATGAGGTGCTGTTTTGATATGGAGGACAGACTTTCACACCTGAGGCAGGTGGCTCAAATTTGGAAATTTTGTCCAGGCTGCATTTGTTTCAGGAAAATTTGCCCCAAGTGGCATTAATTTTTGATCTGACAAGGGTGGAACTAATGCATTTGTATTCTCAGTTCACCTCAGTTGTGATGCTTAATATTAGGTCCTCTAATTCCCTCCCTTTAAACCACTTCATGCCATTCTCATATGCCCCATCCATGCCATCTTGTGCTATGTCCCCATCCACCTTAATTGCCCCTCAGACCCTCCATGTTAACCCATGTGCACCAGCCATCTCCAATGCCCCCTCAAAGTCTCCATGACAACCTATGTCCTGCCAATGCATCCCCGTGGCCTCTCATGGTTTCCATGCTAATCCCATGCCTCCCAACTCAACCCAATGGCATCTTATACCCTGTGCCAACTAATGCCCATCTATCCCCAATAGTGTCTCATAGGACCCATGAAAACTATGTCCTAGAAACCCATTCTTTATTGTCCTTCATTCCTTTCATGCCAACACAGGCCTTCCCATTGATCCTCAATGATGCATCATGGCCACCATAAGCAACAATGTCCCACAAACCTATCCCTATGCCCCTTCATTCCACCATGTCAACCCATTCCTCCATCCATCACAATTGCCTCTTATAGTCCCAATGTCAACATGGTGCCAATTTACAGCCTGCCCCACTCATCCTCATGGCCCCAAATCAACCCTATGCCAATTAATACCAATTCATGCAATCCCATCTAGCATGTTCCTACACTCTGCATTTTTGTTCTGTCATTTACACATTCCGATCTCTAAATGGATGCCAGTAACACCATTCCTGTTTAATCATCACCATTTACATTCCCTTTGGGGATGATTGTACCATTTCATCCCATTGGTCAATGGGCAGAGTGAGTTGGTAAGATCAGAGAGAACCAATAAAAAGAATTTGCACCCAATTTCTTGCATCTCAGAATTTTACTGGCACCAGATAGCCAATGAGATCAGTCTTGTGCTCCTTTCTACTTAAAGTAGAATTTAAATATTATAAGTGAGCGCGGGGTGTTATCACCTGGGCTCACTTATCTTTGTAGCCTTGTTAGTGAAAGTCCTCACTGCAAGGATCACATATGGTCCCCATCAGCCAGAACCTGTTGTGATGGCCTTGCCCATATAATGGGAGCCCATCACAACAGGATCCCTTTGTTTGAGGACCCCTCTCCCAGGGAGGTCAGAGTTGGAGTTGCCACTTGGGCAGTGCTAAATGGCACAATTAGCCTGGCACTCTGGAAGTGCATACCAGGCAGTTCTAGAAGGTCTGAGAGGATGGGGCCAACAGGGAAGGAATGAGCTTCAAGGAGGTGCAGCTAACGCCAAGACAAGCCGGGGACATGCGCACTCGGCAATTGGGATGAGGGGGAATGCTCTGTACTCTGCAACTGGCAATTGCCCAGTCTAGATTTGCACAGGCAATGTGATGCACTCTTCTGCAAGCTGTTGGCTTTCTGGGAAGTCAATGCCTCACCTCCCTGCAAGTGGGAAAAAAATTTTGCTTCATTTTTTTCCTCAAAGTGAGGGAAGATTCAATTTTTAATTCACCTCAAAAAAAGTATGCTTCCCTCCTGCTTTCACACTTGTTTAGCATTTAAAATCTTTCTGACAACATCACTCATTAGTCTTTTTGTCCCTGCCAACTCTATCAATTACAGCTCCCCCCTCCCCCCATCCTCACTCTTACAGCATAAATTTTACGCATTTTCCTTATCTTCAGCTCTGATTAATGTCATCTTGACTTAAAACATTGACTCTATTCTCTCTCCACTGATGCTTTCAGACCTATTGAGATTTTCCAGCACTTTGTTTTTGATTGAAGCAGCTTAACAGCTTGTTAGTTCTATGTGACTTATCCATCATTCATAAGCATTTATGTTTCTACCATAAAGTCATGTATATACACTGTGGAATAAAATTATTCCAGGAACAAATGTTGTGTCAGTTTGTCCTTTGCATTAAGTTTAAATGTTCCTGCCAATTTGTAACTCACACCTTTGTGCTTCACGCTCTGCTCCCAACCCCCTACCGCTGGAAATGGCATCTTCTGGAAATGAGGGCAAGATTTCCAGGTTCCATCTGCTATTTTTAAAGGTCTCTGGAGTCTCCATGACTCTGCAAAAATCCAGCCAGGAATACAACAACTTTCAGTTCTGTGGGTGAATGTACTATTCAGAAAAAAGGAGTTTCCTTTGATATCCTGATCAATATTTATCCTTCAAGCAACATCTAAAATAAACAATCTGGAGAATTATACTTGTGTGCAAATTAGTTACCATCATTCCTAGATTGTACAAGGACTTCATTAACTGTAAAACACTTTTGAGTGTCCAAACAGGTTTGATAGAAACACAACTTTGCTTTTATCCTTTTAGGTTTTTTTTTGTCTTAGTCTTAGACTAAATCTTATTACTTTAGTGGGAAACATGGGAAATTATCCTGCTTTATCATCCAAGTAGTATTTATGGTGACAGGTTAATGCAAATGATAAAATTTCATAGTCTTTATTGTCTGAAATTGGTTTCAGGTCCAGTTCTCTGAGCAGATAGTAATGGTGCAAACTGTCACATGAAATGGTGAATCACTTTTGATTCAGTTATCTCGTGTGATTTTTGTGAAGTGTCACTTCAGTAAACAGAGACATCTGTCCTGTTTGTGACAGGTTTGAGCATGCAGATTACCAGTTAGTGGCTGTATGGTGGGGTAGAGGAGATGGGAAAGGAGACCTGACTGTGTAAGTACAGACCCAATTCTAATACACGATCCGTATCATGGCTGCAACTACCATTTGCTGTGATATATATGGGGCAGCAGAGGCAGGAATCTTCTGCCTGGGACCCAGGATAAGGGTTGAGTCTCACTTTGTGGATGCCAACCTGGAGGTCCTCTTTGACATGGTGAAGAAAAAGGAGATCCTTTTATTGGAGGAGGCTACTTTCCCAGACCAAGCAGTTCTGGGTATCTTGTTTACTGACACAGTCAGCAGACAGGATGTGGTGTGCAGAAACTGGGACCAGTTACTCACTCTGGCAAGGTGAATACTACATCAGATCTGAAATATGGACCTTTGGGTATTTAGCCTCCAGCAGTCTAGCTGAGAAACCTGCATTCCTGAGCATTAGGGTACTTACTGATCCATTAGCAAGGCTCAGAATCAGAATGATGTTGAGGAGTTGCCAGGATTAAAACATGCAGGTCCTATGAAAATGGGCCAATGGCATCATCAGTGACTCATCTCTCTCGCTCTCGCAGGAGAATTGGGATCAATGGGCAGAATTTTACCGGCACATCCATCAGAGACTAACGGAGAATGTTGTTCTCTGAGCTCACCCATCCCCAGAATTGGGACAGTTATGCAGGTAAAATTCCAGCTAATGTGTCTGTGAAAAAGTTATGATGTACAGATGCCGGCGTTGGATTGGGGTGGTAAGAACTCAGTAAGATTGGTGTTGTTAAATTCTTACTCTGTGAAAAAGACCAGAACTGGGAGACAGGCTTCTAATCTGGCTTCTCTGTGGCTTGGGATGACCATGCTGCTGCCTGAGGCCTGAAGAGTCCCAGCATGCCGAGAAGTGTTGAGCCCTCATTTCTTGTCATGGCTTATGGAGATGTTACAGGCAGAGAAGCCAAGACCCATTCTTGTACCTCTTGATGCCGAGAAGTGTTGAGCCCTCATTTCTTGTCATGGTTTATGGAGATGTTACAGGCAGAGAAGCCAAGACCCATTCTTGTACCTCTTGATAACCTGAGAAAGACTAGGACCTGGCAGAGACTCCAAGTGCCTCATCCCCATTTCACTTTGAGCCCATGGACAAGGTATTAGCAAGTCAATAACTTCAGCAACCATTTACTTGTGTGCTGGATATGGTTCTCCAACACATGCCCAAGAAAAGGTACACCTTATAGGGTGTTCTTCCTGAGCCCACACTAGTTGTGGTTTAACCAAGATTCTATAAAGTTGCAGCAAAACTTCTTCCTCTTTATATTCTTATTCTCTATTTCTAAAGACAAGTGTTCCATTTGCCTCTTTAATTATTTATCATGCCTTTCTGTACACTGTTTACATGAACTCCTTAATTTCTTTGGACCGGGATGTCCCTGGTCCAAACCTTTCACATTTAACAAATGGATCTTTTGCCTTTTGGTCCAATATTAATGCTTTTGCATCTGCCACATTTTTAAACATTCATCTGTCAATTTTTTTATAATATTATTCTCCTGCCTTCACTAATTATTATGCCATCTATCTTTAGCAAACCTGAATACACAGCTCTCTAATTTGTTGTCTGAGTCATTAAGAAATATAATAAATGTTTGAAGTCCCAACACAAAACCTTTGAGAAAACCAGGAGCTGCTTCCTTCTGATTATCTCCAACTCCCTTTCTTCCAGCACCTAACAATATGATAAACAGGTGAATAATTTGCCTTTAATTCCATGAGCTTTACTTATAGTTAATAGTCTCTTCTGTAGAACTTTATCAAATGCCTTTGGGAATGTCTTATTGGTGACATTTCCCTGTCTCTTACTTCAGTTACATCTTCAAAAAAGTTGATCAGGTTTGTTGGATGTGACTTACCTTCTGCAAACCTATTTTGGCTTCCTCTAATCAATCCAAATTTCTCAGTACTCAGATACTGTCCATTATTATAGGTTCCAATAACTTTCCACTAACAGCTGTCAGACTAACTAATGTAAAGTTTCCTGTTTTCCATTTCTTTCAGACAGACACACAAGAAACAGAAGCAGGGATAGGCCATTAGGCACCTCAAGACTGTCCCACCATTCAGTACAATCATGGTTGATTTCTGATGGTCTGAACTTTTCTGTGCCATTTTCTCATATCATTCTATTCCTTGATCTGTCAAATATTTATCCACATTTACATTAAATACCTGTAATGATCCAGCCTCCGCCATCCTTGGGAGTAGAGAGTACCAGAGATTCACCACTTTTTGCTAGAAGGAATTTCTACAATTTCCTCAGTTTTAAATGGCTTTCCTTTTATTTTTAGTTCTGCCCCCTTGATTGAGACTTTCGCACTAGTGAAAACATCTCACCAACTGCCCTTTCAAATACCCTCAGGATCTTACATGTTTGAATAAGGTCACCCCTCACTCTTCTAAACTCCAAGGAATACAGACACAGACTATTTTGTCTTTCTTGTGAGGACAAACACCTCTCTCTCTTAATAATGAAGTCTTTTATCTAATTTTCATTCTATTCAGACAACTTCTGATTCATGACACTTTTGAAAGATAATGGTTTAACATTTTTGTACTTTCTCTCTTTTTAGAACCCTCAGCTAGATCATCTTGTGGATTTGCCAACATTTTGAAAGCATTATTTTGTTTCTGACAATTTTGATACTGATATTGAGTTTAATATGTTCCAGAAATTGATTCATTATTACCGTCTCAAGACTATCAGGTATATTATCCTCTACCTTTTCTGTGAACGCTGACATAAATGTTGAACTCTTCATCAACTGTTAGAAATGGAGGCAGACAAGCCTTGCCAATTGACGTGCTGGTCCCCTGTCTCTCTGTCATCTCACCTCTGGGCCATTTGATGGAAATGGGAGTGGGAAGAGGGCAGCTGGGTGACAACACCCACCTCACATGTGGTATGTAGACAACACAACTCATTAGGAGACAATTAAGGGCCTAGTAAGTAATAATGTAAGGGAGGGAGGTCCAGTTTAAGTGTTTGGAGGGAGCTTTTGGATGGTAGGCTGGAGAGCAGGGGAATGTGGGGGGTTGGACTAGCACTCCAACCAGTCGTAGAGGCCTTTTTTCACATGCCTGAGTGCAGGAGCAGGCATGAGCCACTCTGCAATGAGGCTGCTCCTCACTGACCCCTATAGAAGTGGCCCAACAAATGTCCAATTGTTAATTTATATTTAAAGAAAATTGGAGTCAGGGTGGTTCCAGTGTGAAGTGACCTCTCCCTTATTTATCCTGTGTTGCAATATGCTGCTTCTTTCAAGATGGCAATCCTCTAATTGCCCCCTCCTCTACCCACCTTTGAAAGATCACCAACTAACATTAATTGGACAGTGAGTCTATCACCACGCCAATAAAAAAAGTCTCTTTGGAAGAATAAATGATTTGAGCACTTAGAAACAATCCTGACTTCTGTTTCTCACCCAAGGAGGGAAAATGCTGCCTAAAGTAATTTTTCAACAAACCGGGTATTTCCCTATTTGCAATATTACCAGCATCTATTTATAAAGGGCTCACATTAACCTTAAACACCTCCTTTCTTCTGATATATATTGTTGCTTGAGGGTACATTTAAAACTCTGTCACTTGTGTTCTCACTCACATCAAGTCCTATTCATTCATCATTCTTTGTGCTTGCTGACTGACCTACATTGGCTGTCACTAAACAAGGAGTCAATTTTAAGATTCTTCTCATTGTTTTCAAATCCCTCCATGGCCTTTAACCCTCATATCTCTCTAATCTCCACCAGGCCTGCATTTCTCCAAGGTTATAGCCATTGTTGAATTCTGGTCTCTTGAACAGTCCCAATTTAACTCACTCAACATTAACAAACATATCTTTTTCTACCAGTGCTGTCAACTCTGAGGTTTTTTCCCCTGAACTCTCCACTTGTAATTCCTCTTTTATGGCTCTGCTTTGAACTTAACTCTTTTACTTAGCTTTTGGTTATTTGCGCTAATATCTCCTCACATAACTCAATGACCAATTTTGTTTCATTGCATTTAGAATGCTTCACAAATTTAAAATTCCAAATGAATAGAAGGTTGTTGCTGTCATTGTAAAAAGAATTGTGAAATTTAGATTTGCCTTGATACCTTCTTTGTATTTACATTTTACAGCTATTATTGTCTGTTTTGCTTCTTCTGGTATTCTTCATGCTGAAATTCTCCCAAAAAACATTTTGAATTTGCATGAAAACTGGAGCAAGTCATGCTACTTTTTTTAGTGGGAGTTCAGGGAAGAATCTCCCACACTCTGTGCACTGCAGAAGCTACCAGCATGAATATCTTTAAAAACTAAGGGAGGAGGCCTATTCCTAATGGAGAGGCTGAAATTAGTGTGCTGAACAGGCCACTGCACACGTGCCGATCTGTCAGCGCCGAGATTGGCACATGCACAGTGTCCCCACACTGATGGTCTCCCCATCACTAGTCAGTCCTGTATACCTGCATCACTGGCCCTCCAACCCCCACAGTCCAATTACCCCCCTGACCATTTCTGGGCCCCGAAATCTCCATTGTCCGGCCTGCCCAGAATCTTCAGCTCCCCAACAGTTATCCCCCCTCAACTGTCCTGACTCTGCCATAGTGTTGATTTCCCACAGCAGTTCTCTCCCCCACCCCCACAGTCCTACTCCCCACACCCTGCCCGATCACTGCCTTCCCTCCATCCTTCACCAATCCTGACTGCAGAGTGGTGGCGTGACACCTCACCCCTGCTGATCATCCCCTAGGCCCCGATCCCATTAGGTCCCATATCCTAGGTCTCACCCACCCCCACTCTCCCCATATACCCCACCACTTTGGCACTGCCCCATGCCCAATGGGCAGTGCCAGATTGCCTCCTGGGGATTGGCACCTTGCTGCTGAGAATGCAGACTGGCACTGCCAGGGTGCCAATGCACTGGGGACATGCTGACTTCCTGAACCCGACCCTCTGAGGGGCTCCAATTGCACCCCCTTCATGGTAATGAGATCAGAGCTGCTATTTTCCAGTTAACGGGGGTGGGGGTAGTGTAATCCCAATGAAGTGAAATACTCCGACTGGAGTGAGAGAGGTTAGCGAGCCTGGACACTTCAGTCCTGGGGATAATAATAGGATTTAAAATACATTATACTCCCAAAGTTTATTTACCCTCCCCCCATGCCGATTTCTGGAAATCCGTCGCTGGGAGACATTAGCAGACCGGGACATACGATGCGGATCCCACACATTGGGCATCCCTGGAATCTCCCAGCCTGCTGCGTTAAAAAATTAGTGCAACAGAATGGGAGAATCTCCCCTGAGTCCACTGGATTTAAATGATTCTTTCCACTTCAATGTTCCTTCCTTGATTTTTGTCTGTCAACTATTTTGTTGTCAATGTCAGCTTTATTTGATTAGAAAACGTCTATTTTGCTTTGAGGGTATTGGCCCCGTATTAATCTAAATTTGTTGTGAACACCTCTCATTCTTCATCTGTAGTTACACCTGATAACAATTTTCACCAGTTTGCTGTCATCAATCTCTGCTTTATTCCATTGACCTTCATCTCACAAAAATCTATAGTCTTCGGGCAGTATTTAATGGAGGCAGTGGGAGTCCGCCTGCCAGCTGGGAAGGCTTCTCTTTAAGGAAAGCACAGTGAAGGAAGTGCCATTCAGAAGGTTATGCGGACAGCAGTGGGTCTTATCCGAGAGCAAGGGTCCCAAAGGGTGAATTTTCATATTGCATCTGCCACGGGAATCGTAGTGGATTAGGAATTGTCCATTGACCTCGGGCAGAAATTTTCGGTTTCGGGGCGTCCCAGGAGTTCCACCCACTGAGAGTTGCCGGCAAATCAAAGGCTAGCAGCTCTATCAAACAGCAGTGGCACTGAGGAGCTCGTTGCTGGGAGGACACTCCACCAAGAGAACATGGTCTGAAATTTACGTGACCTGGCATTTTTTCGTACAATCCCACCCGAGGCCAACGCAGAATGATGTTCTCCGAGTCTCGCCCACCGCTGGAATCGGGACAAGACACCTAGTAAAATTCCGGCTGATACTTCAGTTGGTGGATGGATATGCAAGTCGCTCACTGACAATCAAGAAACCCATTTAAATGAATTGAACTGCAATTGACAGGGATTTTACATTGCTCGTCTGCTTTCACGGCTGGTGAACAGATTGATTGGCCAGGCAACCTTTACATTTAAAGTGTAACCTCAATCCAGGGTGGGATGAGATTCAGGTCTCAAATAAAATGAACAATTGTGTCTGGGGACCAAAGTCTGTGGATGATTGTGCTGCCCAGACACCCATGGCACAGTTTTAACTTTGGTATTTATTTTTTCACAGGCCAGCGTATCCCTTAGGCAACTCTACAGTGTCTGTCCCCCTGAGGGGGCACATTGGAAGCACTAATTTGCATGCTCTGTTTTCTCAGTGCCCACCCTCTTCCCACCCTTCCTGGCAGCAGTCAGTCTTTCACACAGCGTGTTACATGCTGGATGCCTGTTACTTGGTCACCCAGTATGAAACTGTGCTCCAGAGCCAACAACCGGGAACACGTTTCACACCCACTTCTGGACCCACCAAGTGTGAATGTCCATTGGATGAGAAATTCAGGGCCAGGTGCTGCTGTTTGATTCCAGGCCATGGTGAGTGATGGAGCAGATGACAGAGGTTGTTGGTGAGACAGTGAGGGGGTGGGTGGAAAGGGGTGGCTGTCAACTGGAACCCTCTTCCCTCACTGCCTGGTGTCTGTTCCCTCAGTGACACTGAGTGCCTTTGATCAAGAGATTCTCTTGAAGTTCACAAGCATCCGCACAGGTTTGCTTGTCATTCTCTCTACATGGCGCAGTGCACACTCTGCCCATTAATACCAGCAAAAGCAAGATGAGATCCTTTAAATGGGGATAATTCCCTCTTAAGGGCCTCAATTTGAAGGAAGGAAGTCTGTTCCATGTCAATAAGGCATGAAAATAAATCAAAAATTTTATATATATCGCTTTATTGTTTGTGCTCTTGTTAAAATGGACTTTCTGATAAATCAAAACAGTTGGCT
This sequence comes from Sphyrna mokarran, assembly GCA_024679065.1. Taxonomy (NCBI): domain Eukaryota; kingdom Metazoa; phylum Chordata; class Chondrichthyes; order Carcharhiniformes; family Carcharhinidae; genus Sphyrna; species Sphyrna mokarran. Next base: position 39,953,761 of record JAGIQG010000010.1, on the reverse strand, counting down.
GTTAGAGGTGATGCATATAAGATTGGTCCTTTGTTCTGGAACATAATACAAGGATAAAAGACTCCTTCACTCTTCATGGAATTTTACATCCAATCATAAGTACACCCTATTCGTGAAATCTGACAACTCTCAGAATAAAAATTATTTTTGCCTGCTCATGTGTGAACAGACCTATCTCACACCTGCGTCTGTCAAAGTCCATTTCAATAGGGGACATATTTCAATAAGGGAGAATGGTTGTCATTTGTATCTTGGTAAGCTTACCCATATAGTGGAGTCAGGGAGTCTGCTTAGACAATGGCTTGTTGAAATAAGACTCTCAATATGAATGTTAATTCTTTCAAAAGCTAATGGCATTATTAGTCCTGAAATCAAAGCCATTTGCAGACACTAGGTAATGTCTCTTTTGAAATCACTGTGGAAAAAGAGGGTCTTATGATTCAAATTTCCATTTTGGAATTTCTCTATTCCTTTGAAACCTGAAAAACCCTCAGTCACCCAACCTGTGAATACCAAGATGGAGAACCATAGACTGAACAACAAGCTTCTCCTTGAAGCCTACCTCTGCTGGAATATTTCCGACCCTCACCTGCAGAACTGACCCAGTGTGTCTGTGCCAACTTCATCGTGTGGTATTAGCACTAACTCTGAAGAGAACTCTTCATCTTCGGTTTGTAGCCAACTGAACTTGAGCTTCTAAATGAAAGAACTCCTCATTGGGTTCTGACTCATATGAACTAATATTCATTTGTGTTTTTTATATTGTTATTATCCATAGTTATAAAACTTTCTTTTTAACCTCCATCCCTTGGAGTGCATATGTGTGTGTGTGCGCGCATGTGTGCGTGAATAAACTAATCTTTGAATTAATCATAACGTGAATTTGCTGCAAGTTATTAGTAAAATGGATCCCACAAACTGAGGGTTTCTGAGAACATCTCACTTTAAAGATAATCCAAAACTCTGCTGCTTACGGACAATTAGTGAGAGACAAGAAGTTCAATTTGCCAGAATCTGCTGTCCATAATAAAAGGAGCTTCCCGCCAGTCTCCCACATTATTAAGTGCCCCCTGCTACCAACCATTCAACAGGATCAGGTATTAACTTCCACCCTGAGTAACTGCTTTACCTTTTCCCTTTTCAAATCTAACCTTTAAGTGTGATGACGTTAGGCTTGCTGATAAATGAATGTTCCTTTATTGTTAAATTATTACTCACTGTTACATTAGAGGTCTGATCTCTTTTTACTTTTCAAATATATTGAGCCCGATTTTACCAAAAATTTGCGCCTGTTTTTGGGCATGAAATTGCGGTAAATTCAGGCATTGGGCCTTTAACGCAATCTGCACCTGAATCCAAGCAGATTGCAGATTTTACCAACATTCAATTTGGGCGCAGATCTGGTCCACACTCGAACCTAGTGACCTGATGATTTACATGCACTAGCATACATTTAACACAATTTAATGAACTGGCACCCAACTCTCCCACCAAATCCAACTTTACCTTCCCTAGTCCGTTACAGATCTGCGCTGTAAGTGACCTGCAAAATAAAAATCTGAAGTGGATTTTTATTTTGCAGCGGACCAGGGGAACCTCTGAAGCCTCTTGAGAGCCTGCAATGGCTGTCTAACCCATATCATCCTCCCCTTGATTGTCGGGCGGCTCAGAGCATCCTCTATGGGGGGATGGGAGGAGGAAGCAGGACAGATGCGTCTCTGAGACGGGGAGGATTGTTGTCTGATGGTGGGGGAGAGGCCTGATTGCTCACAGGTGAGGGGCCGGATGGATCTCTGATGGGCGGGGATGAGGGGGGGACGGCAGGGGGATCCACTGCCACTCTGTGAGTGAACCCTCCTCCCAGAGTGGATGTGTTGCTATCAGGAGCTGTGAACTGATTTTGGACTGATTGAATGTATTTATTGTGTTATAAACAGTATTCAGAGCATTTAATGGATTATCTCAACAGCAGACAATCAATCAATCATTCACTTTGAACAATTGCTGGAAATACTGTGATGAGCAGTGTTGCCATATCAACCACCTCTGACCAGAGATCCCCACCAGAGATCCATCCACTCATTCCCCCATATGTGAGCAATTGGGCCTCTTTCCCGCATGGGTGACTTTTTTAATTTTTTTCAAACTGCACATGCGCAATTCAGAGCTCCAGTCATTCCGAAAACACTAAGCCCTACCCACAGCATGAATCGGACCAGAGCCAGTGAAAATCACATGGGCACTGCAGAGAGAATTCTGGGCTTGGGGGACTCTCTGTCTTACACTCAGATCTGGCTCTTAGATTCCATATGGTAAAATCGGGTATTTGTTCCAAAAAGCAAGCTTGAATGCATACAAGAAATTCCCAAAATTTCTGACTTGAACTATTCTGCTCTTCCCAACACATCCAAAAACTAAATTATCCCACTGAAAGAACTTCGCTTTTCTAACAGACTTCTTTAATTTCTGAATTAATACATTCTGCCACTGCTGTCAGGAGACTTGTACACAACTCCCTTGCAACTCTGTGCCCTCTCTTATTCACAATTCTAAAGTTTCAGTTCATTACTTTCCCTTCTTTATATCTTCCACAATTTATTGTTTAATCAATAAAGTTAATCCTCCTCCTCTTTCTTTCTAAAGATTGTAATGTCCAAATCTGTAACCAAGTACCAAATAGGCATAACATTGATAAGACTGGTTTGTGTGAATATTTGGGTTTGGCGAACAATTTTGATCCTAATTGTTGTTTACCATGGACAAAACAGTCTGCTCCACAGTCATTTAACACAACCACAAATATTTCTTAACTGCAGATGAGGCCTTCAGCTCTCAGTTAGGAGGCAGTCCCACATCAGAGAGTTTGCCAGATATCTGCTGTCTAATCCCAGAAGTTCCAGAGGCCGCGGTAAATAGGACTGAGACTCCAGGCAGGGAGGGGAGATAAGTTCCTGTATGTTGGTGGAGAGGACCTGGGAGAGAGGGCACCCATGTGTCAGGTTTTGAGAGGGAGATGTCTGATGTTGAAAGGAGGTTGTTGTTACCTCTCACCTTTCCCCCCCACTACTGCAATTCCTGCCCATGAACTGAGCAACGTATGTTCTAGGTTTCCTCCTGCCCCTGTACTCCCCCTGCCAACCTGAAAACGGAAGCTGTGTTTAAGAGCCTCAGATGGAGTGCTGACCTCAGCTGTCCCACCATAAAATTGTGGAGATAATGGGGTGGGCAGGAGCCCAGTGAAAAGGCCATTTGAGGAATGTTTCAGGCCTAATCACTGATACTAGTCTGAAAATGTCCAATTTCATCTGATCTGGGGAACTAAGCAGGCTCAGGCCTGCTTAGTCCTTGCATGGGAGACTGCCTGGAAATATCAAGTACCTTAAACATGTTAGGTGTATTAGCAGCCCCCTTAATCACATTTTGATTTCAAGTTTCCTTTTTGTTTTTCCCTTTGTTTTGGGCAGTTTCCTTCTTTTTGGTTGTTGCCCTTCTTGCTTTGTCCTTGAGTTTGTTTAACTTAGTTTATTCGATATTAAAATAAATCACTGATCCCCACCTCCCACACCACCCACCTCCTTTGCCTGCGAACCCACCAGAAGTAAAATTCTGTCTTGTAATTTGAACTCATCTGGAAGTGCAGAAGCAGAATTTTGCAGACGGAACACTCAAGTGCCGACTGGACAATGTTTTTTTATTGAGTAATACGTATTGGCTCTTTGCATCCATTCCACTGAGCTTGAAGTTCCTTGGCAGACACAACAGTATTAACAGGAACTGAACTAGCGGTGTACTAATTCTTAGATTGGCCAACTAAGGCCCTGATAGAGAAGGTGCAGATGAAGAGGGATCCTGTATCTGCAAGATGAAAGGGCAAAATTGCATCCTCATTGATCTCCTTTAAAGTTTATTTATTAGTGTTAGAACTTGGCTTACATTAACATTATAATGAAGTTACTGCAAAAAATCACAAGTCACCACTGAGGGAGAATTTAGCATGGCCAATGCACCTAACCAGCATGTGGGAGGAAACCGGAGCACCCGGAGGAAACCTAAGCAGACATGAAGAGAATGTGCAAACTCCACACAGATGGTGATCCGAGCTGGGAATGGAACTCGGGTTCTTGGCACTGTGAGGTAGCAGTGCTAACCACTGTGCCACCAAGCTGCCCCTGCTGCTTTCTTTTCCTGTCACAGCTAGCAGTGATCTGCCTGGTATCTTGTTCCCCCGCCCCCATCTGATTCTCATTCAGAACCGAGGGATCCTCTTGTGAGATACTCATGACCAAGTATGCCTGTTCTCATGCTGAAAGCTCTCCAGCAAGATGGAGTAACTCAGTGCTCACTTTTTATAGGTGAAGTGCTCAGAGACTATCTGGAATAAATATTACTTGAGAGTTGGTTCGGATCATGATAAAATGCTTGAGCAAATTTCCTTCTGTATTTTTCAGAGATGCTTTTCATATTTTTAGAACAGTGAATTGTTAGTTCATTGCATTGTTAATGCAAGCCTGCTCATGACATAAATAAATAAATAAGCTTTAAACTTACAGGGAACAATTCTCCTAACTTGCTGTGCTGCACCAGCAGTGCAACAAGCAGGAGACATCAATGAAAGCCATTTAGCATGCTCCCTCTTGGATGCCACAGCCTCTGCATTTCTCTGGGGACAGGATTTCTGGAATCATCAGCTCCACACTGGAAATCAGTGTGGGTCTAACTTAAATATTAAAATGTTGATTTGCATTTTGTTAGCAAGCCTGAGACTGAAGTCTCTGGGCCCATTAGTGACTCCCTACCCTGTCAGGAATGGTTCACTCCAGTACAGTTTACAACTGTGCTCCACTAACAGGGAACTGGTAGCCAACCCCACTGGAGAGGTCATGTAGGCCCCACCAGGACTTCAGGGGTAAAGGGGTGACCCTGGACATTACCAGCCTGGTAGTGTCAATATCAGTCTGCACAGGGACTGTTGGCAGAAGGAAGGACAGTAATCAGGCTGGTCATCTGGATAGAGGTTGGGGGCAGGGGAATGTCAGGTCTACTGGTAGGTGTGTGGTCAGGGTTTTGGGGGGGATTGGGGATGCAGACTCCCAGGAGAAATGGATTGGGGAGACTGGGGTGGGCCGGGTGAGGACTGACCCAGAGAGGTCCAGGAGGCCAGCAGGGCAACAATACAGGGTCACAAGGCAATTGGGAGGCTGGCAGTGCAGGGCAACTGCACACGTGTTGATCTTGGTGTTGACAGATCAGTGAATGTGCAGTGGTCCACTCAACGCTTTGCTGCTGGTCTCTCCATGAGAATAAGCCCTGCCCCCAGATCTTCATTGTGAATCCCTCTGAGGCAATTTACAGTGCACAGTGTGTGAGAGATTCATTTTGAAAATCCCGCTGCATAAGCCAACAGGAGTTATTCCAGTTCTTATGTGAATTCAGCACTTCAAATTTTTTTGGAAGAATCGCCTCCGTAGAGTTTAAAACAGAAAGCATGAATATTTCTTTAAGTAGCACTTGATATTGACAGATAACTGTTAGTAGAAGTATTATATTGAAAGTGCTGACTTTCAAAGTGTTGTGTAGTTTCTTTCATGAACACTGGCAGACATTTCAACTGATAATCAGCTGCAACACGCCTCTGGGCAACTGTTCTCAGCACTTGCTTCAACTCCTATATCAAGATGCTATCTTGTGCTAAACGTGAGCTAAATGTGTTTTACAACTTAAGATCCTATTGTAGCTGCCTCGGAGACTCTTTAGTTGCCGCCCCAAATATTTAATTCATAATCTTAAATCATTGCAGTCCTGCCTTCATTATGACCAGCATGCTCTACCACTTAACTGTGTTGGAGCCTCTAATTCACTCAAAGGTCATTATTAACCCACTGTGGCAGGACCCACTGCAGGGAATGCAACAGCCCAGCTGAAAGTCCTCTGACTTTTGATGGGACTGGAAAATACCAGTAGTGGCCAGGGTTGGAAAATCCAGGCCAATCTTGTTTGATATATTACATACATTAATATCTTAGTTGTTATTTTCTGTGTCAAGTTCCTTAATCCAACATTCTTCAATAATTATGTGTCGAATGAATGTGACTATGAGAATTCTTGTCTGCTGTACGCACAGAGTAATATATAAATTTAGCAACAGAACAATATCAATTGCAGCTTGATTCATTGTTCAATTCAATAAGATCATTACTAGTCTGTATCTCAACACTTTTGTCCACCCTTGACCACTTATCCCTTAAAGCCCTTATTTGATAAAGACTTGTTGATCTAAGATCCTTGATAAAATCAATTTACGCAGCAACCTTTTGGGACACAGAGATCTACATTTCCACTATCCCTTAGGCAAAACTATTTAACTCCTAAATGAATTGCTTCTAATTTTAAGATTCTATTCCCGTGTCCTCCCACAGGAGAGAAAAACTCCTATGTATTTATCGTTTTAAACATTTAAACATCTTTCTATGCTAAATAAAAGCAAATTATTTGGATGCTGGAATCTGAAACCAAAAGAGGAAAATGCTGAACAGTCTCAGTATCTATCAGGAGAGAAATGGCTGATGTTTCAAGTTCAGGTGACCCTTTGTCAAAGCCAAAAGACATAAAAAGTGGGAGATATTTATATTGCAAAGTAAGAGAATGAAAGATAAGTCATAGCCATAAAACTGGGGAAAAGAGGGGGTTGTCGCCTGCTTTATCTGGCTGTTGTCATCTGGTGTACTGACCTTTACCTCGCAGAGGCTGAGCGCCAACTCTCAGCTACTTCCTCCTACCTTCCCCTGGACCATGAACACATCACTAAACATTAAGCTATTATCTCCAACACTGTCACTGACCTCATTTCTTCTGGATGCCTCCTCACCTCAGATCCCAACCTCATATTCTCCCAACCCCGGGCATCCTGCTTCTACCTACTACAGCTGTTAGCAATTTTTTCCCCTGGTTTCTATGGCTATGACTAATCTTTCATTCCCTCTTCCTACATCTCCCACTTTCTAAACCTTTTAGCTTTGACAAAGGGGCATCTGCACTCGAAATGTCAGCTCTTTTCTCTCCTCAGTCTTCTAATCTTGGGAATACAATCCAACAATCAGCTCTGCCTTGGGTTGAATTTGATGGCCCTGTTGTGGCACGGACGGGATTGGGAAATTTAGCGATCCATAGAAAATATACAAAATTATGAAACTCACACTCCTAATTTAACTTTTACGTCTCCAGTATCTGTTTGGTATATCCTTCTTTAGATGCAATGTCCAGAACTGAACCAAAGGGCGGAGTCTTATGGTCCTTCTTCTGGTCCCACCAAAATCAATAGATATTTTCTATGGCTTGCCATTTTTCCCAGTCCTGTCCCTGCCATAACAGGGCCATAAATCTACACCCCATGTGGAGCTAAGTATTGTAAAATTGTAGAATCTTTACCTGCCATTGTATTCCAGGGGATCAAACAAGATAGACTAATTCCATAGCCATGGCAACCATAGAAATCCTACAGGCAGAAAGAGGCCATTCGACCCATCAAATTTGCACTGATAAAAATTAGTTTATTAAAATTTGGTAATTTTAACTACCAATTTATTCCTGTTCATTGAAATGTATTCTACTCTGCCTTTCTTCTGAAATTTCTTAAAATCATATGAGCATATACAAAAAAAAGAAACATTTGCATTTATATTGTGCTTTTTGCATTTCAAGACTTTTCAAAGTGTATTATAGTCAATTAAGTACTTCTTGAAGTATAATCATTGTTATCGACAAAAATGGTCTTAATAATTGCATTATATTCATTGATAATTCATTCATTTGGGCAGCAAACCATGTTCATCTAGAATAGTATAAAATATATTGCAGCTTTGCAGCTAAATATTTTGGTGCAGTAGACAAGGTACCAAGCTCAAAGCACTAATTGGATTCTGGTGTTTCGGGATTTATATACTTCCCTTTTTACCCCCTGAAGCGCCAGCCATTTAAATGCTAATTGCAGCACATTATAATGATGATTCTGGCTTCAGTCAATGTGCATCAATGTAACACCCTAGGCACCTTGTTTTTATCTTTGTTGCCGGAGGGCTTTTGCTCACCTGCAGTTAAGTTCAGATTAGGACATTCTAGCCAGAGTTAAGGATTTTGCAAACAATCAGGCTGTATTGCAAATGGATTCATGTTTCAAAAAGGGGCTGGAACTTACACTGAAGTTTACAACTATCATGCAATTGAAAATGAAAAGGTGAAGAAGCTGAATGAATGGCATTCCTTTCAATAAGAAATCTCACAATGCCTGGTTAAAGTCCAATAGGTTTATTTGGTAGCACAAACCATTAGCTTTCAGAGTTCTGCCCCTTCATCAGGTAAATGAGAGATCTGTTCACAAACAGGGCATATAAAGACACAAACTCAAGTTTGTATTATAGTTTGCAAGTGTGAGTCTGTGTCTTTATATGCCCTGTTTGTGAACAGAACTCCACGTATCTGATGAAGGGGCAGTGCTCCAAAAGCTAGTGGCTTGTGCTACCAAATAAACCTGTTGGATTTGGTGTTGAATCTCACAACTTGGTGTTGTGAGATTTCTTGCTGTGTTTATCCCAGTCCAACGGCAGCATCTCCACATCATTCCTTTCAATTATAGTCTACTTTGACAGATACTTTAGGAATGCTGGGCCTGAACAGGCAGGAGTATTCAAGAAAAAGTCACTCTTATTTCATTACTGGATGTTTACTCCAATGATTTAGACACAAAGGGCTGGACTTTATGACCTTGTTTAGATGAGATTGTAAAATCCCGCCCAAAGCCAACTGAGATTTCCGTTCTGTGAGGCTCGCCCGCTCAACTCCGGGGCAGGCGAGGCGGTAAAATCCTAGCCGCAGGGTGGGATTCTCCAGTCTCGTCTGTGATGAGACCCATTGTGAGCAAGAATGGAAAATTAGGCCTTCCAGCCAAAATTCCATTCACAACCAGCAGCAGTGTCCAAGTATCTGCTGCTACAGATTCTTGTCCATGTACCTGATCACGTTAGAAAATATTTGCTTATGCAGACTTGAATCAAAGGGGTAGAGACTATTCTTTACCATCTATTGCAAACAAACTTAGAGCCAAACTTCATCACCAAAATAACAGTGTCAGTGTTAGTCAAAACCATCAGTACTTTCAACCTTTCTGCCTCTGGCTTCTTCTAATTCAAATCATATTGGACATGGAACTCATGAAGTATTCAGCAGGGACAAAATGCCGATTATCAACTTGCCACAATATCAAAAAAGGATTGAAACTAGACAGACCAACTGGCATTAACCAAGGCATTGGAAATGACAGAGGCACACCCAGCACTGTCAACTTTGCAAAACCTTTCTTATTAACATCTGGAAGCTTTTGCTAAAATTGGCAGATTTGCCTCACAGCAAATCAAGCAATAATGTGACACAATCATTTTTATGGAATTTATCTTATAGGCAATATCCCAGACACTGCCATCACCATTCCAGGGTCAGTCCTTCCCACCCAAAGGAGAGACATATTAGAGGTGATAGGTAGTTCAGATATTTATAGTTGGGAGGGAGTTTCTCTAGGAGTCCTCAACATTTGGCTTTGGATCCATGAAGTCTCATGGTATCCAATCATACTTAGGCTAGGAAACCTCCTGCTGTTTCCCACTTACCATGCTCTTCCAGCTGATAAACATTCCACATTGAATACTAATTTGAGGGAGCACTGAGAGTGGCATGGATACAAACTGTACTCTGGGTGGTGGATTTCAATTATCAAAATTGACTCAGTAGCACCATGACTGATTGAACTAACTATGTCCTAAAGGACTAGATGTGAGCCAGACTGTACTTACATTAGGTGATGAGCCAACAAGAATGAAGAACTTACCTTACCTCATCCTCACCATCTCCCCTTCTCATAGCTATATATGTCCATAAAGGCATTGGACAAAATGACAACTGTGCAGTCCTTGTTGAGACAAAATCCTGACTTCACGATGAGGATAGTAGTGTGATACCATCAAACAGGATGGATTTTCTGACACCTAAACAGGATGGATTTTGAACAGATCTAACACCTGATGACTAGGAACACGTGAGGCACTTTGGACTATCAGCAGCAGCAGACTTGTACACAATTGCAATCTAAAACCTATGGTCCAGCATACCCTACTCTATCATTTCCATCATGTTGGGGAATCCAGTCTGCTTTGATTAAGAGTTTAGAAGGGCTGCAGGAATAACTCCAGACATATCTAAAAACAAAGTATCAACATGGTGAAGCTACAACACAGGACCACATGCATGCCAAATAGAGGAAGTAACAAATGATACAGCTAAGTGATCCCAGAACCAACAGATCAGATCTAAACTCTGCAGTCTTCCCCCACCCTGTCATGGATAACTAAAAACTTATTAGAAGAGGAGGCTTCACAAATACTCCCTTTCTTAATGATGGGGGAACCCAGCACATCACTGTAAAAAATAGGACTGAGATTGTTGCAACTACCTTAGGCTAGAAATGATAAGTGAACGAATAATTTTGACCTCTCCTGAGGTTCCCAACATTACAGATGCCAGTCTTTAGCCATTTCACATGATGTCAAGAAACAGCTGAAGGCATTGCATACAGCAAAGATTATGGGCCCTGACAACATTCTGGCAATATTTCGAAAGACTTGCACTCCAGCACTTGGGGCACACCTAGACTGATTGTCCCAGCACCGTGGCAAAAGTAATATCTACCTAGCAATATGGACAATTGTTCAGATGTGTCCTGTCCACAAAAAGCAAGACAAATACAACCCAATCCATCAGTCTACTCTTAATCATCAGCAAAATGAATGAAGGTGTCATCAGTGCTGTAATATGTATTCTTTAGATGTCTCAATGATGAGATCTTGAGACTTATATGTTTAAATGTGCACGTTTATTGTTAGCATATGACAATTTACAGATCCCAGGTTACCATTGTGCATGGTACTGTTCACCATACACGTAGCTGCTTCCAGAATGTTCTCTCTGAATCTATTCTGACTTGACACCATAAATAATATCATGAATGATGCTGTTCCCATCTCATGTTAACCTTTGCTCTACCAAGCATCTTAATATTACAATGGGATGCATATAATATCACAATATCCTCCTTTATTCTCCAAAGAAAACTGTCCCCCTTTCCAATGGAGTTATTACTTACTGTCCCTCCTCCATCGCAGGAATCTGACTTTACAAATTCAGATGTCTTGAGTCTCGACAGTTCTTCCACTTCTTGTCTATCACATTTGGAGTAATGGTAGGAGTAATCTATGTTTCTGTATTTGGTTATCACTTTTTAGCAGTCCTTTAAGTTGCATTTCTCTTTATTAATGATTCGTCTGCTTTTTATGGACACTGTGGGTTTGACCCATTCCTTCCAAGCAATGTCTGTTCGTTCCTAAGTTGGACATGAATTGTTGTTTCTTGTGGTGTTTGCTATGCTCTTGCTGGGTTCACACGATTTGCTTTTTTCCACAGCTTCAGCAAAAAATTTTTTCTGTTTTATTCTCAAATTGTTATGTAAGCTTACAAATCTTTTCATAGAGCTCAAAGATTCTCAGCATTATAATGGCATGCATATGACACAGTGGCACAGTGATTAGCACTGCTGCTTCATGGTGCCAGCAACCTGGGTTCAATTCCTGGCTTGGGTCACTATCTGTGGGGACTTTGAACATGCTCCTCTTCCCCCGTCTGCATGAGTTTCCTCTTGGTGCTTCAGTTTCCTCCCACAATCTGAACAATGTATTTGTAGCTAAATTCTCCCTCTGTGTACCCAAACATGTGCCAGCATATGGCAACCAGGGGATTTGCATAGTAACTTCATTGCGATATGCTTATGATGCTAATAAATAAACTATGAGACACAATATCACAATAGACAATGCTATCAAGCAACATTTACTCAGTCATAACCTTCTCACTGATGAATAATTTTGGTATTGCCAGGGTCACTCAACTCCTGATTTCCTTATTGCCTTTTTCCAAACAGGGTCAAAAGGCTGAACCCAAGACATGAAGTGAGAGTGACTGGCTTTGATTCTAAGGGAGCATTTGACTGAGTATGTCATCATCTGATCAAATGGGAATAAGGAAGAAACTTGTCACTAGTTGGAAATATACAAAGGAAAATTGTTGTGGTTGTTCAATCATCTGAGTTCCAGGACATTGCTGAAGGAACTGACTAAATATGAAAAATAAATGTCTCATTAGGATGTTTACAGAACCAAAAATGCCAAAGCTGTACTAACATTCGTTATTGTCCTTACAATACATTTAAAGGAACTTGTATCCGTTCCAGTTATTATTTGGTAATAACATCAATATTTATATTTAAGGATTAATTATGTCGAGTTTGAGTAAAATGGAAGAGACATTTGACTTTAAAGTTCTATAATCTTCCAATGAGGAGTCTAGTTATATCAACAATGACTTTTAAAATGTAACAAATGGGCATTTATAACAATAATAATGCTTTGGCTTTCTTTCAATAGACATAGATTAATTAAGAGCAATTAATCAACTGTCCCCTTAACTTACATTGAAGTGCCATTGGGTTTTCATCCCTACAGTGAATGTTATTGCCTTCTAAAATGTTTTTCTGAATATGGTTCCAGACAAGTCCAGCTTGCAACATGTCAAGGATCCTTCCAAAGTGGTTGACACCAGTTCAACCAGACTCATAGCGATAGTGGCATTTATCTAAGAATGAACACATGCCTCCACATCAACAGTTTGAGGCATGTCTGAGAGAGCATTCCAGCTTTTCTGGGAATTCTAACCATGTTGTTTCTATTAAAACCAAAGATCTGGAGTTCCCTTAACATTTCCTTGATTATGCAGAACCACAGATCCCAGAGAGATTAAATATTTAATGCTGTCCCACTATTCAATACAGGGAATAAAGACCTACTTTCATGTACACCTTTAGTCAGACAAGGGCCTTGTCTCCTTGGAGTGGAATGTTTGTACAATGTAAAGGAGTAGCATCCTCTGTTTTGGGAGATGCAGAAGTGCACGGTGCTAGACTACTTGCTGCGAGGAAAGGGGATAAAAAGCTGACCACACTTATAATGTTGGAAACTATATAGGGCAGGATCTTCAACCTTGCTCACCCCAAGACCAGAAAATCCTGCCCAAAGTCAACAGACCTTTGTGTGGTCCATGTCCTGCCTGCTATGATTCTTGTGGTGGGTGAGACAGGAAAATTCCACTCATCGACTGAGATCTCATGTAATGTCTCCAGAAAGACAGGGAAATAAGAAAATGTAATGTGCTAATAACCGTCTTTGCGATGCCAAAGTTGACATAGATTGTTTGCTATTATGTGACGTAAATGTTACTGCCAGCATTGGTAATCTCATACATAGGTTAAATGTACTTATTACAATTTTGGTGTTTTTGTATACTTAAAATTCTCCTGGGGGCTTAGGGTATTTAGTCTCCATGTGCACATATACATTGAAGACAACAGTGTGGCCCACATATTCTGATCTCTGGATAGCCACATTCCAGAAATATCCCAGAAGGTCCGTGTGGGGAACCTCTCATAACTCTCAGTGCAAGAACTATATGAGAACTGCTGGGAGGTTTCAAGTGTGATGATAGTACCTGAGTGATGATATAATTAACGGTAATTTTTATTGTGTTCTTCACGAGAAAGGTGTTGAAAGGATCCGTTGATAATGGTTACTGAGTCATAAAAAGTTAGGCAGGTGGCAACAATGCTCTAATGCCTGATAGTAGAGAACATCCTTTCAAAGAACAGATGTTATATAACAGCAAGTATCCTTTCCCAAGTCCAAGCTGTATACTTGTAATTGTCTGATGTACTCCCAATCTCCTTTATCTTTGCCTTCCCTCTCATCCTTTTCCTCTTCTTATAACACCTCATACTGACCCTGTTCCTCAGTTCTTGGTGGAAACAGTTTGTTTCCTGTCATCACCAGATTATTAAGTATCGAGCAAGACACAATGAATGTGGAGCCTTTAGTGCTGTTCTTCTTGCCGCTCTCTTTCCTCCATTAGCTGTGTCCTGCTCTCTCTGACTTATCTCCTCCTCTTTCTCTAGACAACAGAGAACCACTGGAAAGATCCCTAAAATCTATTTCTTGATGACTCTTAGAAAGTCTCCAAACAAGTAGACTAGAACAGCATTCAATGTCTTCAAATAATATCCTCCAAAAAAGTTCAAGATAAAGTTGAATATTGGTGAATTATTGACATAATGGTCATGATTTTCTGGACCCATTCAATGTGTACACAGCTAACTTTCACAAGAGGGCCATAACAGGATTTGTGCCAGAATGAGATGTTCTCCGATCCCCCAGGTATGAACCTCATTTCCATTAACTTAAATATTTTAAAACATGATCAAGTGGCTTTATGCTGTACTTTCCAGCCTCACGTGATGTTTCCCCATTACGTCGCATTGCCGTGAATCACTATTGGTTGAAAACAAGCTGTGATGACTATGCCAGAGGTGCGGTGATGCTTAGAGGCCTGGGGCGGAGCTCTGAGTCTGGGCAGTGCCCCCTGGCACCCAGAGATCACTAGAAGGGAGCACTGAGGTGACAATACCAGGGAGTAAATCCTCCTCCATTTGGGACAGAGGGGTTTTCCCCTTGAATATGGTGGGGACAGGGACACACACATGTAGTTAGGAGGAGAGAGGGCGTGCGTACCCTTTGACACTTCTGTGCTATTGAGGGGGGTGGGAGGGGTTCATCACCTTGGAGCATGTGGGTAGTGGGGGAAAGAGTCCTCCATGACTGCAGGGGCAGCAGGTAGTGAGGGGGTGTATATTTCCAATAGAGGTCAGGGCATCCTTTAAAGATAATCTCTGTGTAGTGGGGCTTATTGGCTCCACGAATCCTGCCTGCCAGAGTGGTGCTGCAAAACATGCCTACCAATTTTTTTTTCTGATCAAGTATCAGAAAACCTGGACAGAAAACATGGCTGTTTCTCTGGGATAAAATATGACAGTTTTCAGTCAGAAACTGATACTTTGTCACTTTTCAAGAAATTCCACCCAATGTCTCAGGAAGTTACCTGATGATTCTCAAAAGTCTCTTCAAACACCATCTACACCACTAGCCAATAAGCAATGATAGCTCTGGGCATGGTTTTAAATGACACTTTTACAATTCTCACAAGTGCCTTTTTTTTTACTCCTATTCAGCTGGTCACTAGTAAAAGAGGCCATTAGTTGTAGCACTAGCCATCAGACCAGATGTAATAAGCCTTCAGAAGCAGAAATCCCATCATCAAAATCCCTCTATTTACAAGTCTGACAACATATTTTCAGTTAGCAGCCTACACTCAGAACCCCAGAGGGCCTGGCACGCCTGGTTAAATATAAAGCAAGAAGCTCCTTGATTGGCTCATCAATTTGGCTCTTAATCAGGGAGTTCATATCCTAACAGGTCAACCTCAGTCGTCTGATTAAAGTCATTACACCAGAATGTATTCCATTTAGTGAGTGACAAGAGCCAATTTAATTGGTCATAAGAGGCTTAAAAATCCTTGGGACTCCCTTTCCTGCTGGTGGTGTTTTGAGCTAAAGGCAGATTAATCGGGCAGCGTCACTCAAGATTTCATTTTAACCACTTCCGAGACTAAAATATTCAGGGAAAATATCCCCTATCCGCTTTTATGAGACTGTGGCTTAGTTATAAACCTATATAAAAATTTAGCAAACATTCAACAGGTAAATGCATGGTACTTGATTCAAACAGCATATTTGCTGTCATGACAAATAGTACTATTCTCAGTTACAAAATTTGAAACCTTTAACATAAAATTGATCCTTGAAGCACAAGTGGTACTTGTTACATAGCTAGCTACTACCCTGGAGACCTCTGACCTGCCATGTACACTGATAGCTCCAGACTGAATGCTTTCTGGCTGCAATTCAGCCAAAATACTGTTCCAAATCCTTTGAAAATAGACTAGAAGAAAGGACATTAAAATTGTATTGACATTCATTAAAACAACATTGGCACACTCTCAACTACAGATATAATTAAATAGGTGCTGTAAGCAGTCCCATGAGATGCTTGCAATTGAATGCAATGGCTTGATCCATTGATTGGTTCCAAACATCTTAATCAATCTGTGATTGTAGGAAATTACCAATTTGTCCAGTGATCAAGGCCACTACTGGAGAAAATGTCTTTGCATATAATACATATTAGAATATTAAAGCTCTAGTATTCCATGCAAATGCACTACAACTATCTGTTACTGCCTTCAGCATCCCAAACCATGATGAATTATTCCTTATAAATCGGAAAAACATTAGGCAGAAGACCAATTTTAGCTCTATATGTAAAATGACCAAAGGAAAGGAAATCAAGCTGGCAGATTTTTGGCACAAAAGATCAGCCTGTGGGAATAGCTGGATGGTAGCAGTATCTATGCAAAGTTTTAATCAGATGCAAGGCCATCAGTTGCCATTCCTCCTTCTTTTCTGCCATAAGTGTAGCTTGATAGGATAATCTCCTGTCTACATTTCCAGAAATTAAGCAACATGTGTCATTACCAAAACTCTCAGGCACAAAGATTTTGGAAAAGAAAATGAAGAAACAAAACACTCTAAAACCTCCAGCAAATTATTGTTCAGAAGCATTATACTGATAGAGAAGGCAGAGATATTGACACTAGACTAGTAATCCAGAGATCTAGAGTAATGCAACTGGAGACCTGGGTTCAAACCCCACCATAGCAGATAGTAAAATTTAAATTCAGGAAGTAAATATCTAATGATGACCTTGAAATGATTGTTGCAAAATCCAATTTGGTTCACGAATGTCATGTAGGAAATCTGCCAACCTTTCTAGGGATGCCCTCATGACTCCTGACTCATAGCAATGTGGTTGACTCTTAAATGTTGAAATGGCCTACCAAACCATCGCACCATCTTCTTCTCAAGAGTAACTAGAGATGGACAATAAATGTTGATTTAGTCAGCAACATCCATCTTTCATGAGGGATTGTTGCCCTTTAAATTTTTTATACTTTATTCCTAAGGAAACCTGGATAACTCTTTGCTCTGAACATCACGATTTAGCTTAGATCCAGCTTGTAAATGAAAGAAACATTCTTATGATGCCACACCCATACTATTGCCAAATTAGTCAGTTAAAACTTTAGTTTGTATATGTTCAAGCTTCTTACACTTGTAGATCTGACATGTAATGTGTGCCATGCACATTGGAAACATAGTTCAAACTCAAATGGTCTCCCCCACGTTTCAGCTTCATTGCGCCCTGAGTCATTTGTTATAGGGTGTCATGAATGAAAATTTAATACTTTTCACAACTTCAAGACATTCCAAAGTACTTTCAGGCCAATAACATACATTTAAAGTATAATGTAAGAATCTCAGCAGCCAAATGCATGCAAAA
The DNA here is from genome assembly GCA_024679065.1 of Sphyrna mokarran. Taxonomy (NCBI): domain Eukaryota; kingdom Metazoa; phylum Chordata; class Chondrichthyes; order Carcharhiniformes; family Carcharhinidae; genus Sphyrna; species Sphyrna mokarran. The sequence continues at coordinate 39,936,329 of JAGIQG010000010.1, read as the reverse complement.
AACTCCCACAAATAGCAATGAAATCAATCACTTTATCTGTTAGTTGAGGATAGTTGTTGTCCAGGCCACCTTTCCTACTTTAGGTAATGCTATGGGGTCTTTTACTTGCATCTGTGAAGGTGGGCAAGGCTTCAGTTTTAAAAACTTATCCAAATAATGGCATGTCGAACACTGCAGCACACCCTTGATGCTATACTAGGATGTCAGCCTGGATCATATGCTCATGTCTCTGGACTGAACTTTAAACTCAAAGGTAAAATGCTGCAGTATCTCACACCAAATGAAGCTGATGTTCTTTTTTATTCGTCCAGAGAATCCCCAAAAACTTTAAGCATGGAGTTGGGCGTGGGCCAGGAATTAGTCCAAGGTTGATTTAACTTTAAATTAGTGGATGCAAAATAATATGAAGCACATTGAGCTGCAATGATTTTCGTCTTAGTTCACTGGTGGTTACAAAAAGAATAGCACGCTCAGGGCTAGAGATAATAGAGGGATGTAATATATACATCATTTGTAGTTTAACAACCTGTAACTAATATTCATCATTGCATCAGCAACTCTGACGTGTTGGTAAGTATTACAAACATAAATCTATATAAATTTTCTCAATACAATAAAGTGCCAGGCAAGTGCCCAGGCAATGCCTGAGTAATGCTGGGAGAATGCCAGGGGTGGGTGGTTGAAGTGCCTGGGTTAACTTGTTTTGTAGCTTTAAAATGGCCTTTAAAAATGATGCCCTATTCTTTGTGTTTCTAAGTTACTGGCCATCCTCCCAGCAAAACATAGTGGAACGCAATCCTTGACTTTTTTTTTCCCTGGGTTCCAGGCTATATGGTGGAGAAAGCTGTAAATGTTATTGGCATCTTCAACTTCGCTTTTCTTACCCACCATCAGCCTATGCCAAGTTCTGGGAAAATCTCACCCATTGTGTCATTCATCCCCGAAGGTGTTATGAAACCATCTATAAAGTCAGAAGCTGAAGAAATAAAAATAAATGAATTCCAGTTTGATAAACAAGATAACAGATCTAGTAGGTATACTGTTAGCTCAATCACAGGTAAATAAAAGATTTACCTTAAGTTTATTTATTTAGTGTCTCAAGTAGGTTTACATTTACATTGCAATGAAGTTTCTGTGAAAATCTCCTAGTCATCACAGTCTAGTGCCTGTTCGGGTACACTGAAGGAGAATTTAACATTGTCAATGCACATAACCGGCATTTTCAGACTGTGGGAAGAAACTGGAACATCCAGAGGAAATCCACACAGGCACAGGGAGAACGTGCAATCTCCACACAGACAGTGACCCAAGCTGGGAATTGAACCTGGGTCCCAATGAGGCAGCAGTGCTAACCACTGTGCCACAATTGGGCCAGAAGATTAGATTTATCATCAGTTCTGCCAAATATAAAGTGAAGGATTCTCTCATTACCAAAATCGAAAATGTGATCAGGAGTGGGGATAGAAGGAAGGATTGTGACTTGATACCTGATGTTGAAAATTCAAGGATCATCTTAAAAATTAATGCATCCTTATCACGGGACTCAAAATTAAATGTGAAATGGCAGACATTTTAAAATTCTGACTTTTCATGCCTGTTTCTCATTTTAAAAATATTAGAATGCACCATTCATCTGATTCAGAGCTGGATGTGTGCGAATCTGAGACAGACATTCATCTTACAGCTCACTGTTTTAGATAAGAGAGGAGCTTATGTTGCATGAAATCAACATGACCAATGTGCTTGAGCCTGTGTTCAGGGACCAGAACAATTTGTAACAATAAGATGCCACCCAGTGGTTGATTTGGATGAATGATGCAATGCAAGTATTGCAGGTTATTTTCCATGCTAATGAGCAGCTTTATTTTTATTAGTTATAAATGTGCAAACAGTGTAAATAGGTCAAAAGGTGTAACTTTGCCACTGCTCCAGATGAGCATTGCACTTTTTTCGCTGTACTTAAATTGTATTAAATATTCATTGCTGTTCAGAATCTACCTTCATATTTAGATTAACAGCTTGAATACAATGACACAAGCAGACAAATCCTCATTGGGAAATGCAAGTGTTTTATTTTTGTAACAGTGGTCGTACTTTATCTTGCATAATGAAGGCACTGGAGTGCGTTTGAACATAACATGCCTTGAAAATACCTCCAGTGTCATAGTGTTCACCACAGAGTCTGAGTAGTTTGAATATAGTAATTTCTTTGTATATTCTTGTCACAGTAATTATTTCACCGTGCCATATCCAGAATGCAGCTCTAATTCGCATCGAATTTTTGGTGGCATGAATCATAATTAAAATGGAGTGAACAATGTTAAACTTTTTAAAGTACTTGAAATGTACGGTGCTTTGCACTGTAATTTAGCACTGCACTTAAAAGGCAGTATTGTGAGTTTAGTGAAGGTTATCTTAGCTGTTCTATTCTATCACAGTAATTTTAATAACAAAAAGAGTGCACACACAAGGAAGTACAGGAACAGAAAGGTATTTTTTAATTTGCTTCTGAACTTGTTTCTCTAAGGAGATGACCATTAAATTTCTAATGCAGATAGTGAGGAAGCCTAAATTTGTTTGGTTAATATAGGATAAAAATCTCCATTTCCATTCACAGCTGGGATTCTCCGATTCTGCTGAACGTGAATGGAGTTTTGGCTGGGGTGCCAAATTTTCAGTTCTCACTTGCAGTTTTGCAGGCACAAACGAGATTGGAGAATCCCTTCCATTGTACACCACCAACCTCGATTGAATGGGAGCAGATATCAAGCCTGCAACCGTTAATTGGCAAGAAGGTCGGGCTGCCTTAACTCTTGAGCATGTTTAAAGGAATGGCAGGTGCCAATCTGACCCATGCCAGGTGTCGATAACATGAGGTCAGCACGTGGACAGAACGTTACTGCGAGCCATCTAAATGATTCCAGACACTCAGAGAAGTGGATGGGTGGGTACAAAGGACATGGTGATTAGAGGAGGAGATTAGAAGAGTGACTGGAGCCTTTTATTCCTATGTTTATTTCTGCCCCTTCCAGGCAAAATGGAAACCTGAACTAAAACCTCAACATTTCAGCACTTTTCTGGGCTTGCTACTCTTTCTTTGTCAAGACTGGCACCTGATGTTGACTTCACTGAAAACTAGTCAAAAATCGGGGTCTAGATGTATCATCATTTAGATGGAATCTGCATATAAATGAGGCCCTGTTCTGTCTGGACCTCATACGATGCCTAAAATTTGCTGCTAAAATGGTGCATGGCATAATTTAAGCAGCTGATGAATTGCACGTTGCTGATATTTGACCCCGTGCATATCCTGTTCTTATTTTGAGAGTTTAAAATTAGGATGATGCATCATGGCACATTTTACAAGCACTGAGTGAAACATCGCAATTATTTTCTCAGAAAGTCGCACATTAGTTGGAATTTCCAGCCGTTCATGCTGGTACGATCTATCAGTTCTGCCAAATTGCAAATCCCCATCATAGGTTTCTCAATGACAGAGGCTGCGTATGGAAAACCCCCATTGACAGCGATGGGACAGAAGATCCAGCTGCTGACCAGTGGTGAGCCACCTCCGTAAAACATGCCGTAAGCTGGGGGTTGGGGAGGAGGTGGGTGGGGTGCTGGAGAAGGGGGCAAAATTCCAAGCTTTGTGGGCAGTATTTCAAGGCCTTAGAAAACATTAGAGGAGATACTAGAATGGTATCAGTGAGCAGGGATATCAGTTATGTGGAAAGGCTATACATTTTAGAGTCGATCTGATTGAGATGCCCAAAATTATGGGGACACAGATAAATTGGAAAAAGAAGCAAAAAAAAAGACATGAGGGGAATTACAGTGAGATGTGGAATGCACTGCCTGTAAAGGGCTAGAGAAACAGATTCAATAGTAACTTTCAAAAGAGTGTTGATTATAAACTGAAGAAGAAAAAAATGCAAGATTATAGGGAATGAACAGAAGAGTAGAACTAATTGAATAGCTCTTTCAGAGAGCTGGCACAAACACAGTAAGTTGAATGGTCTCCTTCAGTAATGTATGATTATATAATTCTATGATTCTAATAATGTAAGTGCTAATAATGATGAGGTAGTGTTAAACTGAACTGTCAACATTAGTTTGATTTCCAATCCTGAGTTAACTGTACGTTTCTACAATGTAGAAATATCGTATTGCCTTGCATCAAAAAATATAAACAGGATCAATTGCAATCTTGCATTGATCACACCAAGAAGAATCGGTGTTGACTGTTATAAAAGCAACATGTACCAAAACCCTCCAAAAATTATCAATTTTATTTTTTATTCCTTCATAGGATATGGTGTCATGGCTGGGCCAGCATTTATTGCCCATCCCTCAGGGCAGTTAAGTGCCAACAAATTGTTATGGATCTGGAATCACATATGGGCCAGACCAAGTAAGGATGATAGCTTTCTTTCTCTAAATGATGTTACTGAACCAGATGGGTTTTTATGACAATCGACAATCATTCCATCATTACACGTTTAATTCCAGATTTTTACTGAACTCTAATTTCACCAACTACTGTGCTGGAATTTGAACCTGAATCCCCAGATCGTTTGGCTTCTGGATTACTGATCCAGTGACACTATCAGTGTGTCGTCGCCTCCGCAAAATTAAAATAAAACCTACTGACCCTCTGACTCTCTGTCCAGATATTAATTATTGAATGAGGAGAAATTTCCTCTAGATGTTAAACAGTTGAAAAGCCAGAGCATATATCGAAAAACCAAATGTGAGAATTGCAAGTCCATTGTGATTTTTGATTGCGATGTAAGAGTGAAAGATGTGGGTAGTTCCTTTCATGAGTGTGAGAATCCAGCAAAATGAAAAAAAAAAACTGGCTTTCAAGTAGTACCATTCACAAACCTCAAAATGCATTGCAACCAATGAAATACTTTTCAAGTTTTGTCACTGTAGTATTGTAGGAAACATGGCAATTTTTATACAATGAGATGCCACAAACAGCAATGAGATAAATGGCCAGTTAATCTGATTTAATAGTATTGCTAGAGGCAGTAGATATTGACTAGGACACAGGGCGATAATTCCACTACACTTACTTGAAATCCTGCTTTTGGACTTTTTACAGCCACTAGAGAAGGCAAGCGGGACTCAATTTTTCATCTAAAAAAAGCGTCCTCATTTTGTGTTGGAATGTCAGCCTAGATTCCATACACAAATCCCTGGAATGGGACTCGAACTTACATCCTTTTGGCTCACAGAACATCTTTCTATTCTGACCAGGAAATCATCAGATGCCCAAGTGGAAAGTCATCAAACCTGCCTCATTAACAGCACCAGCTATTTTTAAATAAAGTGGAACTAGGACACACATAGGCAGCATTCAGTAGCATGCATGAAGACAAGCCTTCACCCAAATGATTGTAACAACACAAACTTGCATTAACCTAGCACCTTTATGGTAGTAAAGTGTCCCAACGAGGAATTTCATAGGAAGGTTGTCAGATAAAATTTGATATCAAGGCTTGTTATGGGAAATCAGTAAGCGAAACCAGAAGAAAACTTCAGCTAAGTTCAAATTGACAGAAACCTCTTTATGCCACATACAAACCGGAATTTTCCAGCACTACAACATTGGCTCGCCGGTCACTCCAAGCACAATCTGATTGGCCGGCATCTCTTCAAGGCAGGACTGCCAGCTGGGAATCTCGCTTTATGCCAGTCGACTCTCATTGGAGCATAAAATGGCAGCCGGGCTGCAAGAATCTGTAGGGATGTGTTCCCTGCTGACCACTGAACAGACATTTGCAGAAGGATTTTATAATTAATAGATGTTAATTTTATTCAATATCCTGACACTAAAATTTGGAATACTTAAAGATAAGTGCGACTCATCTTATGTGATATATTAGAAAGTGAACATTGTCTACTGTAATTATTACCCATTTAATGATGCTGATCAAAGCTACCCCCATTTTATGCCTGTTGTGTTATATTTGGTTGCAGGGAAATGCTGGAACCTGCTGCTACCCTAACATGGAGATTTGGCTCAGAAGGACACTGTGCCCTTCTCTGTATGGCAGAAACAGAGATTCATACTGACATTCTGGGTCACTGTTGACTTCACAAACTCCTTGCGTTCACCATATGTATATGCCCTGCCTGAAAACATAGAGAATATGCCTGTCTGCTATAACTGGAGAGGCTTCCCATTCTATTAATCTGAGTGCTATGAAATGCTGCTAATATCATTTTGGCAGCACTTATAGCTATTTTATTGTTGCTAATTCTGAACCTGACAGGATGCTTAGAAAAGAGTTGGAAGGATGTGAGATAAAACATTAACCTATGCATCTCAATGTCTGTATGCCTGTTAATTGATTCCATTCACTCTTCGCCAAGTGACAGGATCTATGGTCTAAAACTATGACTGCTGACTCTGATGCAAAATCCCCCGAACTGTACACAAGAGTGCTATAATGCAATTCGTACTACTACAATAATAGTCGTACAGAGCACATTTGGCATTTTAAAAATGAGATTTTGATATCCAGCCTTCGCAGGGGAGAGATAAGGCAACAGCCATGGGAAGGTTTGTGAATATATTTGTTGGCTGTTGCCTAGCAGAGCAACATAAGCCATCACTGTTGACCTCTCTGAAAGAAAGGCAGCAAAACAAGATCACAAAGGGATACCAACTATTTTGTAATGCCATTTTCTGCAGTCATCATTTCTAAGGATGTTTGGATTCCAATCTCATTGCAGCTCATTTTAATTAATACATGAGGGTGCTGCATTTCAACAATTTCAGCTCCTGTCTAGCATTTTGATGTTGTGCTACTTTGAGGTCACTTAAAACTGAATTGAAATTTCCTGCCATATTGATACTCATCACGATAGATTCAAGAGTGCCAAATTTCAAAGGGACCAGCAATTTTATACTGCAAGGGAAAACTGATTCTGATTGGTTGACAAGTCGATTCTGATTGGATGAGACATTATCTTGACAAATGATTCATAAACCCCTGGTGCATTTTCCAGGTCAACATCTCGACCAGAGGTGATATGCCAACTATCAGTCCCCTCCCTCTTTTTTCTCATGCAGTATAAATTGTTGTTTGCTTAGAAATATGGTATTCTTGCATATAATCAGATGAATGCAAGGTGTAAAACTTTGGCAGTGTGTCTCTTTTTCAACAATGTAAATTTTATCAGTCATTTTCAACCAGCATGATATTCTATAGATACCATCCTTCCACTTATAACTTTAAGTAGCTAGTTTTAATATAAGAATTCAATTTTATACTTTTCAATACAGCATGAACACATAGGCTTTGATGTAATATTTATCAGTTCAGAAAATATCAAAAATTCAACACACCATAGATACAAACTGAATGCAGCGCATCTTTTTTTTAAATCTATAAATAAAAAATAGAATTTAGCTAAATATACACAGTATGTTTACTATTTCAAATGATTCTGTGTCAGATAAAAAGGACAGGAATATTTTCAGAGCAGGCCAGGTCTATTTTCCTGTGGATTACCCAGGCACCTGGGTAACTTGCCTTCTTTTACCGCGGTCACTGACCATTCTTTAAGAAGCGATGTCAGAGGAAATAAAGAATCTTTTAATCCTTCCACCACATCTGCAGCTTAGCGGGGTGCAGGAATGAGAAGAAATATTTTATTGCCAGCTGCTCCCCAGGGTTCTCTCAACAGCTGCCAAACAGAATGACTGCTGTAGCTTTGAAGGCCTGTTCAGAATACATCAGCATTTTTTAAAATTAATTTCTAGGATGTGGTTCTCATTGATGAGGCCTGTGTTTACTGTTCATCCCTAGTTGCCCTGAGAAGAGGGTGAAAGGTCTTCTTCTTGAACTGCTGCACTCTATGGTTTGATGCAACCACATGAGAGAACAGATAAGAGTCAAGCATGTTGTTGTGGAACTGGAGTCACAGGTCAGCCAAATTGGGTAAGTACAGCAGATTTTCTTTCAAATAAGCTGAATTTACGTTCACAATATTTCACAATGTTTTTTTTTAGATTACTAGTGCAGGCCTCTGGATTATTAGTCCAGTAACATAACCACTAAACTATCATACCCATTAGTGATATGTAATTTTAATAACTCAATCCATCAAAATGCAAATGTTCAGTAATCGTTGATTTTTCAAATCTGGCAGCAAGATCTATCACTGCCAAGGAAATTACAACTCTGCCCTCCAAAACTATTTCAAAGTGCAACCAGAACAATTTATGGTGTAAAGGAAGGGTTTGCTTCATATTGAATTTCTAAGCTCAATGGTTCAAATCAAAAGGCAGTGGTCGGATTCAAATTACTTCTTCGAAACTTAACAAAATTTATTGAGATTGTCAAGTGTATTTTTTTTTCTAGCTAACTTCAGCCCAACTGTTACAATTTAAGTTCTCAACAGATAGGTTTTTGAGCTAAGCGTGAGGAAAACCTATTTCCAGAGAGAATTGTGAGTTCTGCGTGGACCTAAACATGATATTGTGTACAAATGGTAGGCATAGGGTGACCTGTGAATTCCTTTCATCCTTGTGGTATTTACCGATGATAGTATAGAGTCCTAACATAGAGTCTTAAGACAGCATTTTCATGGAAAAGCTGCGAAAGTCAGATTAGGAAACTATCTGACCCAGTGAACTAACTTACATAAGGGTCCACTTTCCAAATGTTCATTCAAGGCAGAGACAGTGGGATGGGGGTAGAGGGGGGGTAGGGGAGGGGGTTGCAGTATGGTTTGAGCTTGCCAGAGGTAGTAACAGATATGGCAAGCATGACAGACTCGAATGTCCACCTTTATTTATTGACTTATTGGACCAGTTTTAGTGATGAATGTTCAGCCCTCAAACCTCATCACTTTATCCCCCAACTTAACCTCATTTCCCCATTCCTCCCATGCTTCTATATTCTCATCATGCCTCCCTTTGACCCATCCGTCTCCATTCCCCTTCATCCCATGTACTCCTCATAGCCACTCACTCTGTTCCCATTATGCACAAAATTTAGAAGCTATTTGAACTTGAGATGAAAAATAAAACTTTTAAAATCTAATAGAATTCTCATTCATACATGCTTCATAGTGAATAAAACTCTCATTCCTAAAACCTATTCAAAAATTGAAAATTCCCTGAATTTAAATATATTGTAAAACTAAGCAAGCATCTAATTCATTAACAACATCAAATACAATTAATCATACAATAACCTCATAAAACTGTCAAACAAAATGTGAACACAGCTTTTTGCAGAGATAAGTGCTTCTGATACTTTAGAAATTCAGACAAGCATTCATAATAGGTTCAGCTGTAAGAATAAACCTTGGGAAACTTAAACAATGGAATCCGTTGAAATTGAAAAATCAGATAGCCTTTTTTTCTAAGCTACACCAAATGTCCTGTTGATCAAAAATAGACAAAGGGCTGGTTCTTATTTCTCTAAATGAAACTTGCTGAAATTTTATTTTTAGTTAAATGGGCTCTGAGAATTTAAATAATTTCATATCATTATACTAGATATCCCAAACAATGTTTTCTTCAGTTTAGATTTAGGAGCATGTACTAAATGGGAAATTATTTGAATACATCTCAATACTTACACAATGCTAATTAATGTAATTGTAATTCACCTTCCCAGGTCAGAGCCCTATTGTGGTATCTGGCTCCTTTAAAGGGCAATCATCTGGAAGCCCACATGTTAGAGTTGAGTTTCACTTCTACTTGTCTGGGCTTGTCCCAGCAATTAAATCCTAGAGTCATGCCTAGAAGCATTGAATCTGCATCGCCCAATAAATAGCTGTTGTTCATTAATAAATGTTTACAATTTCTTCTTAACTTGTAGAGCCAAGTTACCACATTTGGTGATCAAGTAGAAAGTAACAAGTGCAATTACAAGGTTATCAGCATGGAACCTGGTCCAGTCAAAGTCAAGTTTATGAAGTAGATCAAAGCTGCAGAGATGCTTGTATTTGGCAAAGTGGATCCCATTGACACCTCTGCTGAAGAGTAGGTACAGGATGTTGAACGATTAAAATATGTCTTCAAAGCAAATGGAATAGAAGATAAGGGAAAGAAGGAGTTATTGTAAGTGAATGTGGGAGTCAAAGCTATAAATTGATCCATGGCCTAACATTCCAAAATGTGTTGATGTAAGTTCACTTGCAGAGGTTGTAGATTTGGTCAAAGGGCACTGCCACCCAAAACCCTCTGTGATTTTCCAACAATTTGAGTTCAATTCCATGGAGTGGAGTCTTGGGTGACCATTGCAACCTAGATAGCAAAGCTTAGGCAAATTGCAGAACTGTGTAACTTTTAGACAACACTAAATGATGTGCTAAGAGATTGCTTGGTATGTGTAGTAAATGATAAGCTTACACAGGGGAAATTACTAGCAGAAACTAAGATTAATTTTAAAACGGTATTGGAAATAGTATTAGCTTTGAAGAGCACTGAAGGGCAGCCCAGGAACTCTAGAGTGCACTAAATTGTGTGATCCACAGTTAGAGCGGGAAACTTCAGGCAGCAGGTGCCATAAGCAAAGACACCATTCTAAACAAAGAAACAAATACAGAAGCTGGTAGAGTTAGAAGATTCAGGAGAATAAATCAACAGCTTAGGACCATTACAGACTCTTACAGGTGTGGGAAGGTAACTCATCAGAGATTTGCAGATTTACATACACAGAGTGCTTTCTGTGCCATAGGTACAGCCATTTATGGCACAGATGCAAGAGTAAGCAGAATCTCCCAAGTAACCTTAGAATGAACAGCTCGGCACCAGTACATAATGTGGAAGATTTTCCTATGGTGAACGGAACATCCTAGGTGGAATTTTCCAGCTACGCTTGTCCCTAAACCAGAAAATCCCACCTGAGGTCAATCGACCTTTGCACGGTCCATCTCCCACCCACTATAATTCCCATGGTGGGTGGAATGGGAATATTCCAGTGCCTGTCATTAAATAATGTAAAAGCGGGCAAGATAGCCTACGTGATGCTATTAGCCAATGGCAAACATTGAGAATAGAAGTTGACAATGGGGCCTCTCTTACCATAGTAAGGGAGCAGACATACAAGTATCTCAGAAGGGGTCCAGCCTCTGAAATTAAAGGGCACCTCAACAAGACTGGCAACTGGCATGGGGGAAGTTATTAAACCTCAGATTCTAGTTTCTCCTACTAATGGAAAGATGTTTGCCAGAAATTTTGTTTGGTGGCCAGCCATCAATGGTTGTTGGTGTCAATTACAGCAGAAGTTACCTATGACAGCCCCTTTGCACGCCGGGAATGATCAAGTCGGCCATTGGCGTGAATTCACATAGATTACGTAGGACTATTTTTGAGCACCATGTTTCTATTACTGGTAGACACCCACTCCAAATGGATGGTAAAATTGAGACGAGATCCACAATCACACATTTTGCAATCAAGAAGCTCCACCAGTGCTTGGCGCCTCATGGGGTACCTGAGGTATTCACACTAGATACAGAACACCTTTCACAAGTGCCATTTTGCAAAGTTTCATGTTTTTCAATGGGATAAATTACATTAGGACATTAACATTTCATCCCTTATCCCACAGACTGACTGAGCAGGCAGTCCAGATGTTCAAGACTGGCTTAAAGAAATAGTCAGCTGAAAACAAAAATAATTAGGTTTCTTTGAGCTTGCAGAACCACCCTGCATTCCACCACTGGGTGTTGTATTCTCAAATTTAGTGGCAAGAGTGAGGTAAAAAAAGGAGCCAGAGATTAACTAAAGATGCAAGATCATTCAAAAGAGATAACCTAGTTGATGTGAAAAATTTTGGAAGTGGCCTAAACTCGGTTCCAGGAAATGTTGCTGCCAAGCCAGGACTGTTGCCTTACCAAGTGAGAGTGCAAAACACAATTTTGAGGAAATAGACTATTTGCATGAATGTGAGTCAGCCTAAGAGTTAATGTTACAGTCTGATTCATTGCTGCTGACTGGAAATGTTGTTGGTTACCCAAGAAGTGAAATGTCCAATCAGCCCGTGACACGGGAGAGTATTATTCCGACTAAAACAGAAGGTTGAAGCACCAGTACAAGCAGAGAAACCAAGAGTGCCAGTTGCTACAGAAAGTATGAAAGCAGAAGTGCCCAGTCATAGAATCATAGAATAGAATCTGTACAGTGCAGAAAGAGGCCACTTAGCCATCAAAACTGCAATGACAGCAATCCCACCCAGGCTCTATTCCCATAATCCCACATACGTACCCTGCCTGGATCAAAGGGGCAATTGAACCACTTAACCTAACCTGCACATCTTTGGACTGTTGTAGGAAATCAGAGCATCTGGAGGAAATCCATGCAGACAAGAGAAGAACATGCAAACTCCATACAGATAGTGACCCAAGGCCAAACTTCTGGAGCTGTGAGGAAGCAGCAATCACTACTGTGCCACCATACCACCCCACTCAGTCAAGTTGTGTCACTATATGATGAAGCAGAAGCATCTGAGAGACTGAATTGTTGATGGATTGATTAAAATTGTTCATTGTTGTAAATTATGGGGGACTGTATAAATTAACTATTATTCCCCACAAAAATGGACTTGTGGGAGGAATGTGTCTGGCTCCTTTAAGGGATAATGTTCTGAAAGGGTCTCATCATCCGGGTTGACCAATCGGAAACCAAGTTGGGACTTCGCTACAACTTGCCTGGGCTTGTCCCAGCAGATAGTTCCAAGAATCTTGCCTGGATGCATTGAATTTGCAACATCCTATAAATTTTGTTCATGAATAAATGTTTACAGTTTGTGCTTAATTAGTGGAGACAAATTATTACACTTATATTTACATACACACTTATAAACACATCTATCTTACAATCCAGCATTGATCTATTGAAACAAATAATGAAATGTCAATGAAAGAATTTCAGGATCAGATGACTTTTTCTTTGATTGCCTACTTGAGATTTGGGATTCCCTATGGGTTCACAATTCATCTAAGGGGTGAACACTGACTGAAGGGGCTCATTCCACTGAAATTGCAGTGGAGGTAAATTGCCCAACTACCAACAAGGACAGAATTGCTGCACAGGCCATTTACACCTTTATCCTATGCCAGTAAAAATAGTCAGAAACAGGAATGGGGCAGTAATCCCAGAAGTGAGTTCTATTTTCCATTTTAAAGGTCTCCCCAAGTTGGCCTAACTCAGTGAAGATCTGAACAATGATGATAAATACCACACAGACAAGGCTGCCTTGAAACTTTAGGTCAAGTTTATTGAGCAACAGATTAAACAGTTAGATTTATAGGATTTGACAGTCATCTGAGGCATGCATCAGGAAGATAGAATTTCATGAAATTCCTAGAGAAGTCGGTGCAGACTTCCCATTGAGTCTGCACCAACCACAATCCCATCTAGATCCTATTCCAGAAACCCCACACATTTACCAATCTTCTAACACTAAAGTCAATTTAGCGTGTCCAATCTAACCATACACCTTTGAACCATGGGACGAAACTGGAGCATCCGGAGGAAACCCACACGGACATGGGAAGAAAGAGCAAACTCCATGCAGACAGTGACCCGATGATGGAATCAAACTTGGTTCCCTGGTGCTGTAAGGTAGCAATGCTAACCCCTGTGCCACTGTGCCATTCATGATGTGTTAACAAATTGTCCCTAACTTAGTCGTCCTCAATCTGGTTATGGTTCCTTTATTGTGGAGTCCAATAGGTGTAGACAAAGATCATAAGTAGGAGAGAGCACTCACAATGTTAAAATGGCAGCATGGGCTTGTTGGGCCGAAGGGCCTGTTTCCCGTGCTGTGATGTTCTTTGTTCTTTGATTCTGCTCTACCTGCCCAATAACATCCACCAGCAGTCTGATCAGCTTTCGAGGTTAAATAGACTTATTTAAATAGACCACGCGACTTTACTATATGAAGTGCATTCGTTGGAGGCAGCTCACCAATTAGAAGGTGAAGCTGATAGAATAATTGTCACTAAAAGGTAGTCTCCATTTCTCAAAGTTTGTAAGTGGAGAGCAAATTGTTGAAACAACAGGAAAAAGAGGGATCATCCAGGGTGATTCACCTATACAACCAGCAGGATGCCAAAAGAAGTCAGATTTATCATGGCATAGCAGGTATTGCTTCAAGGAAACTTCAAGCCTCAACTTTTTCATTTGAAAATTACTGGTGATAGACCTAAAAGAAGCAAGCAGTAAAAAAAAAATTGTCATGGAGCTTCAGATTCACAATCCTTTATGTGAAGAAGTTCTTCCTCAACTCAGTCCTAAATCTGTTTCTACTTATTTTGAGACTATGCTCTCTAGTTCTAGTTTTGCCCGCCAGTGGAAACAACTTCCCTGTTTCTATCTTATCTATTTCCTTCATAATCTTATATTTTTCTGTAAGATGTCCCCTCATTCTTCTGAATTCCAATGAGTATAGTCCCAGGCTATTCAGTCTCTCCTCATAAGTCAACCCTCTCAACTCTATAATCAACCTAGTGAATCCCCTCTGCACCCACTCCAGTGCCAGCATATCTTTTCTCAAATAATTTTGGTTAGAGGGGTTTGGAGGGAAAGTTGCTGGTGGTGGTATTCCCACATTTCCACTGTCCTTGCTCTTCTGTATGATAATGGATGAAGGTGCTGTTTAAGGATCCTTGCTAAGTTTGACTAGTACATCGTTTGGATAGTAGACACTGCTGTCGCTGTGTGTCGGTGGCTGAGGAATTGAATGTTTGTGGATGGGATGCCAATGAAGTGGCTGCTTTGTTCTAAATTGTGTCAATATTGTTGAACCCTCCTATAATAGTTTAGGTTAAGAACTTCAAAAAACAAATCCAGCAAATGTGAAAGAATAACAATGCATACTCAAGACAGCATGGTGTGGGCCTTTGATGTGAACTTGGGAGGTGACGACCTTCCCAAAATATTGCTGCTTTTACCTTTCTTAATAATAGAGTTCATATGGTAATGAAGTGTTTCTAAGATAACTTTGCTGAGTTGCTTCTGAACATCCTTAGATCATTGATAGCTTCTTAGAACTTCTGTCACTGTGACACAGCAACTGTTCTTGGAAGTACATTAGAAACCCATCCAGGCGCACTGTAAATAATCATACTGCAGCAGTTTTGTAAATGTTGGAGAACCTTTTGGAGTGCTAAGGGTCTTTGGTAGATTGTTGCAATGTATCTTGTAGATAGTATACACTGCTGCTACTGGGCGTCAGTGGTGAAGGGAGTGGATGTTTGCGGATGTGGTGCCAATCAAGAAGGTTGCTTTGTGTTGGATGGCGTCAAGCTTCTTAAGTGCTGTTGGAGCTGCACCCATCGAGGCAAATGAGGAGTATTCCATCACGCTCTTGACATATAAGTCTCTTCCACTGACAAATCAAGGTAGGTATTAAAATTTGAGAATTCTCAGGAACTTAGATATGGAATTCAATCTCTAGACAGGAGTTACTCTTTCATTAAACTCTATTCTAAATGGGAAAGTTGATAAGTTTATGCTGCCATACCGTGGCTCTTTGCTACTGTTTAATGCATCAGAATATTTCTTTCAAAATGGATTTTCAACTTCTAAAATTCACGTTTGTTCAATATTACATCTATCAACAATTATTGCAATGAAAAATATCTAAAACATATTGTTGTATGGCAGAACAGAAACTATGGATTTCCAATCACTTCGATTTGATTATTAAAAATGCTGAAGGAAATTGAAAGCAAGTCCTAACTTATAATGGGTAAAAAATCCAACAATCTTCAACAGGGCAAAATCAAATAATGTAGCACTGTAAAAGTCAACAATAGCGGAATTAGTGATCACAGGAAAACTAAAGGAGTAAATAGATATGACAATATTTTAATAAGGCCAGAGCTTGTTATCTAGAAGCTTACTATAAAGATTGATGCTATGATTGGATATCAGGAGATAATAGAATAAACTAACAGATGAAATCTTACAGAAAAACAATAGAAAGTGTAAAATGGGATCTAAACTATTTTCAACAATCTTTTCGAATCTCAGTCTATTTGGTATAATTCCACACCGGATTAATGTATGACAAGGCCTTCTTTTTGTTATTTAAATTTAAGGATTCTTTCAATAACCAGCTTAGTTTTGTTATTTTACCTGAGATTTTTCTCAGCAAGTTTCCTTTGAAGGAAATCCAGAGCTGATGCATCGAATTTTGGCAGATAAGAAGATCTATTTCAAATCTACGTCAGATAAATGTCCTGGAGTGGAGGAATAGATTAAATTGACCAAATAGTCACATTGGTTCTATAAAACTCACCAGTTCAATAGAGATTGATTGAAGGGCAAGTCACAAACGTATTACTTTATATACTCATGTTTCAGAATATCGATCATATTTTGTTCTAGAAATATAGTAAGTAATGTGTTTCTTTGTAAATGCAGCAATTCTTCTATCACAAGTCTCTTTCCCATGGTTAATAGTATTTCTACTTAGACCATTTCAAGTATGAAAGAATTTTAACCGCTAAAAAATCTATCAATATTAATTAAAACAGCTTTGTTTTGTTATGGCTTCCCATGACTGATAGAGTTTCACTTGTTATTTATAATAATAAAAATTGCACTGAAATTTGATTTCAGCGCCAGGTTTTGTGGCATCACAGATCCATTTAATCACATTGCTGCTATCGAGACCAAAGGAAAATTGTATTTCACCTTTCAAGGCCTCAGGATGTCCCATAGCACTTTACAGTCGATGACGTGTATTTTGAAGTGAAGTCATGATTGTAATGTCAGAAAAAAATGGCTAATTTGCAAACAGCAAACTCCCACAGATAGCTATGTGTATTTTAAAATCCATTTATTGCCATCCATAATTGTCTTTGAGAATGTGGTGATGAACCACATTCTTGAACCACTGCTGCATAGCCACAATTTTAATGTAACTAGTCCAGTAAAGTTCCTGTCAATGGTATTTGCCATATATCTGAGGTGAAAGTCATGACAGTGTCATGGAATATCAATGCAGTCGGTTAGACTTTTGTTGTTGAACATGAAAATTACCAGGCACCTAGTGTCACACATATTGCTTGCCAATTATCCATCTGAGCATTGGCAGGCTTTGTTGCATGAGGACATGCACTATTACATTATCTGAAGAGTGTTTTTAAATGTGCATCATGTAGATGATATATACTGGTTGCATTGCACATCAAAAGTGGACAGAGTAAATGTTTAAGTTGATAGATGAAGGGTCAATCAAACAACCTGCTTTGTCCTGGATGGTGTCAAGCTTCTTGAGTTGGAGGTGCACTCACCCATGAAAGTAATGTGTCTCATTACATTGCTGACTTGTGCCTTATAGATGGTGGACAAGCTTTGGGGAGTTAGGTGGTGAGTAATTCCCCTGAATTCCCAGCTTCAATTCCCCTGAATTCCCAGCTTCAGATCTGCTCTTGTAGCCAGAGTATTTAAATGGTTAGTTCAGTTCAGTTTCAGTACAATGATAATTCTCAGGATGTTGATAGTGGGGGATTCCATGATGGTAATACCATTGAATGTCATGGGGATATGGTTAGATTCTTTCTTGTAGGAAAAGGCCAGTGCCTGCTATTTGTGTGTCAAGAATGTTACTTGGATTATCAAGTCAAGCCTGAATGTTGACCAATTCTTCCTGAATATGGAAAGGGACTACTTTAGTTATCTAAGGAATTGTAAACGGTGCTGAACATCATGTAATCATGAGAGAATATCCTTATTTCTGATATTACGATGGAGGGATTTTCACTGATTTCTTTTAGGAACATAGGAAAAAAAGTAGGCCATTCAGCCCCATAAACCTCTTCTGCCATTCAACTACACATTGACTAATCTCCCAAATTAATGTCATCTTCCTACACTATCCCTGGAGTTCCTGATTGGCATCAGGAAATCAACCGATCTTTACTTTGAACATACTAAATGACTGAGTCTCCATATCCCTTCAGGATAGAACATTCTAACAATTCACTGCTCTCTGATTGAAGGAAATTTTGCATTCAAAGAGGTCAATTCTCATTCTTCTAAACTTCAGAAAATATAGTTTTAATCTCCTCAATTTTTCATTGGATAATCCCACCCTAGAGATGAATCTAGTGAACCTTCAGAACACACACCCTATATCCAGTATATCCTTCTTTAGAGAATGAGACTATCAGATGTTGATGATTGATCTCAGCTTCTTCTAGAGGTCCCCACTATCACAGATGCCAGTCTTCAGCTAATTTGATTTATTCCATGGCTAACATTCAATTTTCCATACTAATTACTTGTTGCATCTGCATGTTCACTTTCCGTGACTTGTGAACAAGAATTCCATCGGGTCTTTTGCACATCAACACCTTTTAGTCTCTCTCCATTTAACAAAATACTCTGTATTTCTGGTTTTCCTACAAAAGTGAATAACTTCACATTTTCCACATTCTATCTTCCAAGTTCTTGCCGATTCACTTAGCCTGTCTAAATTTCTTGAAGTCTCTTTGTGTCCTCCTCATATCTCACATTTCCACCAAACTGGTGGAATATTTAATTTAGTCCTTACATCCAAATCATTGATATAGGTTAGGAATAGCTGGTGTCCAAGCATTAACACTTATGGTATGTCACTGGTTATAGCCTGCCAACCTGAGAATGATCCAGTTTTACCTGCTCTCTGTTTTCTGTCCATTGACTAATTCTCAATCCATGCCAGCATATTAACCCTTATTCTGCTTTAATTTTGTTTACTAATCTTTTGTAGGGAACCTAATCAGAAGCCTTCTAAAAAATCCAAATACTTCACATCCATTGGTTCTTTCTTACAGTAAGATCATCAAAAAACTCTCAACAGGTTTGTCAAACATAATTTCTCTTTCATAAATCCATGTTGACTCTGCCTAATCTTTCCATTATTTTCTCAGTGTCCAATTATCACATCCTTTACTATCGGTTATTTGAGGTATGTATTTTCCCTCTGATTCTCATTGAATTCAAGTTTGCTAGGGCTCCTTGATGCAGTCATTACTGTCTCACATAAGCTGTTTTGACTAAGATTGTAATGAGGTCAGAAGCTGAGTCGCACTGGCAGAATCCAGACCGAGCATCAGCAAACTAGTTTTTGTTGGCAAGTGCTGCTGATAGTATTGTGGATAACACTTTTCATCACTTTGCTGATGATTGACATTAGACGGATGGGACAGTAATTGGTCAGGTTGGATTTGTCCTGCTTTTTGCACACAGGACATACCTGGGCAATTTTCAACCATGCTATAAAAGTATTATTAACTATATTGGAACAACTAGTGAGCGGTGAGGATCATTCTCGAGCATATGTTTTCAGTACTGTTGCCAAAATGTTGTCAGAGCTCACTGCCTTTGAAGTATCCAATGCTTTCAAATGTTTCTTGATATCACGCGGAATGAATTAAATTGACTGAAGACTAGCCTCTGTGATGCTGGGGACCTCTGGAGAATGCTGAGATGGATCATCCACTTGGCAGATCTGGCTGAAAATTGCTGCTTCAGCCTTATTTTTTTGGCTGATATTCTGGCCTCCCCTATCTTTGAGGATTGGGATATTTATGGTGCCTCCTCCTGCAGTCGGTTAGTTAATTCTCCACCACCATTCACAACTGAAATTGGCACGATTACAAAGCTCAGATCTGATCCATTGTTTGTGGGATTGCTTAGTTCTGCAAAACTGAAATCAATGGGAATCAGGATGTAAACTCTCCAATTGCTGGACCATGCCAAGCATAAAGAAAGATAGTTGTGGTTATTGGATCAATTAATCAACCCCAGAACATTGCTGCATGAATTCCTCAATATAGTGTCCTAGCTACAGCTACCTTTAATATTTCATCAATGTTTTTCACTCGATCAGAAGTTCACTGATGATTGCACAGCTCCGCTTATTGAGGGAGTCATGGTGGCATAGAGGCCCAAGCTAAAGACCTGGTGACACAAATCCCGCCACAGCAGCTACTGCCATTGTTTGGTCTGCATGTAGTTCTGTGTTGTATTTTCATCAGGTTGACATCTTATTTTTAGGTGCCTGGTGCTGCTCCTGGCATATCCTCTTTCATTCTTCATGGAACCAGGTTTGGTTCCCCAGTTTGATGATAAAAATGGGGTGGGAGATATGCTGAGCAATGAGATTACAGATTGTGGTTGAATGCAGTTCAGCTGCTGATAATAGACCACAGCATTTCATAGATGCCAAGTTTTGAGTTGCTTAGATCTATTCAGAATCTAATCCTAAATGGTAATATTCCTGAAGGTTTATCTAGCTCAGTCACTAGTGGTGCTACTGAACCACTCTTGGTGAGAGACATTGAATTTTCCCAATATTCAGTGCCCTTGCTATCCTTTGTTCTTCCTCCAATTAACTTCAAACATGAGCAGCGCTGATTCCTCAGCAACTGTCTCATTTGGGGCTTGCTGATTGGTATGTAATGGGATCTTTTTGCTCATTTTTGATCTGATGTTATAAGACTCCATGGGACCCACAGGATTCCCATAGCAACACCCTCCCAACTTAATACCACTCTGCTGCCAGACATATCCAGGGATGGCGATGGTGGATTCTGGGGCATTGTCTGTAAGGTATGATCCACTGGGTGCGACTATGGCAGGATATTGCTTGACTGGTCTCCCAAAGTTGGACAGAGTTGAATGTTAATAAAGACTTTGCAGGATTGATGGAGTGTGCCAATGCCTAGGTCATGCCAGGTGATCTGACTGATTTCATTCTTTCTAGGCTTTGTAGAACGTTGTTGAATCTGAGTGGATTGTTAGGAGGGCATTTGAGAGTCAAAGACAATATTGTGTGTCCGCAGTCCACACCAGGTAAGGAAGGCAGATTTCCTTACCTGAAGGGCTTTAGTGAATTTACAAGGTTTTATGACAATTGACAATGATTTCATAATTCTAGGTTTTTAGACTGAATTTAAAATCTACGAGCTGCCATGGTGGGATTTGTACCATGTGTCACCAGATCTTTAGCTTGGGCCTCTATGCCACCATGTCTCTCTAAGTAAATGGAGCTGTGCAGTCATCAGTGAACATTTGTACTTCTGATCTTATGATTGAATGAAGAACACTGCATTGAGGAATTCATACAATGTTCTGGGGCTGATTAACTGATCTCCAATAATCACAACTCTCTTTCTTAATGTTTGGCATGGTCCAGCAAGTGGAGACTTTACACCCTGATTCCCATTGATTTCAGTTTTGCTAGAGCTCCTTGGTGCCACACAGTTTCCTTCTTCTCTCTACCCCCCTTCTCACTACTTCACTTGACTGCTCTCCAGCCGGTCTGATGGTAATAGGTTATCATTGATATTTGCTTACAAAGTCTGTTACAGATTTCCTTGGTGCCACACACATGCTGCCTTGATATCAAGGACAGTCGCAGTCACCTCACCCATAAAATTCAGTTCTTACTGTCCATGTTTGAATGAAGACTAATGAAGCTGAGCAGTCCTGGAGAAACTCAAACTGAACATTGGTTAGCAGGGTATTAGCAAATAAGTGCTGCCTGGTAGCACTGTTGACAACATCTTCCATCACTCTGCTGATGTTTGAAAGTCAACAGAAGGGGTGGTAATTTGTTGGATTAGATTTGAACAGCTTTTTGTTGCAGGACATAACCCAGACGATTCTCCACATTGTTGGGTAGATGCCAGTGTTATAGCTGTATCGAAGGCAACAGCCAACATCCTTAAAAAGATGCTGGCACTTTTAACCCACAATACCCAATAAATTTAGATCAGATTACATTGCTAAAACTTTTAGTATTGCAAATCCAAATTCAAACACACTCGAACCAGTCTGGTTTAATAAAAATCTGGATGGTAGAAGCAGACAACGAGAGGCAAATTGCTCTTTTAAATATCTTAACGAGGTTGAACGCCTCGCATTTTTCATCATTTTATGTTTAACCCTGGGCAACCAGTTTATGAAACTGAATGAGGCAAAGGCTTTTGGATCCAACAGTTAACTATCTTCCCAGCATGGCCTGTGAGCCACGTGCTTATCCCCGTCAGGTTTCCCAGCAGTTCACTTCTAAAATCGACTTGGTAGCTGCAAACTGCCTCCCACATTAAATTAACGATTGCCACCCATTTTTGTGATTGGATACCACTACTCAATGTAGCCAGATGTACAATTGGGCTTGATTTTTTAATTGCCTGTGAGGCGAGGTCAAGTGCAGCCTTGCATTGAAAGTAATGCTCCCATATGGCATGCCACTGTCCTGATGCCGCAGGGCTCATTGGTATTTTTTGAAACAGGAGCCAGTGGTAAGGGACAGAGCCAGCAGGCTATTTGCATCCAATTACCTGCCTATTAATTAAAAATAGAAAATGCTGGAGAAACTAAGCAGGTCTGGCAGCATCTGTGCAGAGAGAAAAACATTCCTTCAGGAGTTTGCTAATGGGCTGGGGAAGGCCAGAAGAATATTTTCAAATTGCAAACCCAATCAGTCTCATGCATGTCAGTGCACAGCTGTCAGGTACAATGTGAGAAACATTAAGTCATGTTTCTGCTGAACTTATTTCAGTAAAAAAAATTATTCTCTCAGCCTGCTTTTAATTGACCATCAAGCCACTTGTTGGCTCTCACCCTCGGACTTTGCTGTTTTTGGCTTTTGACATCATTTGTTCTCCAGCCTCCCATTTTCTCTCTCCTCCCTCTGGAGTCAGACTCCACAAAACCCTGGCCACAAATTTCCTTTTCCTCTTGTCCCCAAGTCTTCCTCCTTCAAATCTCAAATACCTCCACGGTTTTGGCCTTTTATCCTTCCCTGTTCCAATCTCTGATTTCTATTTCACTTTCTGATCACTCCTTTCCTCCCTCCCTCTCTTCTTTCTGCTACACAGCTACGCTCTGTTGCAAAAGGCCTGCCTACATGGTATATCGCCAGCCTCTAACCTGGTTGTTTGTGCAGGAAACATTGGCAAAAAAAAATCACTAAGGTCCTGACATTAAATTCAGAAGGACCTAAGAGAAAGTCAATCAAACCCAGATAGTAACCCATGCTCCTCCATCACCCCATACACTCCTTCACTGCCTCCCTGAAATTACTGGGGCCAGCAAATTCACTTCCTACCTCAAATACATCCACCACTACTGCCAGACAGAAGCACACCTATAATATACTCCAGGATTAAGATGCCTGGTCTTAAAGATCACAATGCAGATACAGCAGTAAAATGAAGGTTTATAACTCTGAATACCCTCTGAGCTCCAGAGATTATTCTAATTGCTCCACATTTTCCTCCCTCTCTCACTCCCAATATTCCCTTTCTCAGCATTCCATTGGGTGCGTAGTTGTTATTATTAATGCTGCCTGGGAGCAGTGTGTCGGGGTTACCTGATCCCAAGAGCAATGGCTCAGAGAGACTTACAGCACAGACTATAGTGTCTGTACCTCTCTTTGAAAAATTCCTTATTCTTTTCCCAAAACAATCTTTTCCTTTGCAAGGTTATATCCATTCTCTTTTGAAGGTTAATATTGACTTTTCTTCCTCTGTGTAATAAACTATTCTCTTTATCTCCCTTCAGGTTCTTTTGGCAATCATTTTAAATTAATTTCTTCAGTTCCCAAGTCTCATGTCAGTGGGAAAAACTTTCCCCTTGCCTGTCTGTTCAGACCCCTCATGATCCTGAGCACTTCAATTAATTTCTCCCTTAACCTTCACTTTGCATTCTCAGTTCTGCTCAAAGAGGCTGAACCATGTCTCACACTTTCCCAGGCTAATGCTTCCTGAGACTTGCCTCGAGCTCGATTCAAGACATTTCCCACCAGCCCCTTGCCGGACTCAGACACAGTCAGCTATATATATCACATGGTCCCTGCAGTGCACTGCTCATCGATAAATGAAGCTGTTACTCTCAGAAGATGAACATTAATTTTCCATGAGCTGTAAAATGCGTCACTGAAATAAATGTCATGAAGCCTGTATGATTGCAATGACACAATTACAGGGTCTCAAGTTGCAAAAGGAATCTTTAAGTATTTATAACCATCAATATGGATCCATTCAGATGGCCTGCAAAAAGACACTGAGAGGGAAAGAGATCATTTTAACTTTTGTTGATAGCACAAAACTGGCAATATCAAATTGTTCAGCAGTTAGACAGCAAGGCAATGGGAAGAGAAAATCTGACAGGCTGCATTGTGAGCAGCTAATTCAATATGGCTTGTGTTACACCATCGCCCAAAGTTATCATCCCAGGAGGGTGGATTATCTCTTGTTGGAAAAGGAATGTAAATTCTGCAAACTCTGAACCATGTTTAGAATTCCGTAATATTAATCAAAAGTGGCATTTCTTTTAAGAGCACTGTAAAATAATTTTAAAATGTATGTAGAATGCAAATCTGCATGAGTGAGATTAGCAAAGTACTCTGGAGATTGTAAGTGTTACAAATGATAGCAAAGTAAAGCATCTGAGAAAAGAAAGAAGACCAAAGAGTGCAGGTGGAAGAAAAGTAGAGTCGGAGACAAACAGGAGGATAAAGAGAAGTGCACCGAGTAAAATGAATGGGTGGAATTCTACCTGAAGCTGGTGGCTGCATCTTTTAAATGACAAGGCAAGCCAACTTCTCTGAGACTTGGATGGTCTGAGAGAATTTTGTGATTTTACAGCTAGCTGCCACCACTTGTGAACTCATGCACTATCCACCCTCCATGCCCACCACAAAGCTGCCACCACTCGTGCACTCATGCACTATTCACCCTCCATGCCCACCACGAAGCCATGAGAGGCCATTCCAGTATTGCCCCCAGGAGGAGTGGTCATTGCTGGGATTGCATTTGCTCTTCATTGACAATCTTTGCCACATGATGCTTGCTTTGGTCTTGGTAAAATACGAGCCAGTGTGGCTAGGGAAGATACATGGTGCTTCAAATTTTGCTACCCAATTTTGCACCAACACCAATGTCACCCATTATAAAGAGTGTAGTATGGAATCTTCCCATGAATTTTAAGAGGGATGGATTCTCTGATCTTGTTGCAGTGGATAGAGATTTGGGTGAGTGCCAAATTCTCTATTCTTGCTGGCATCCATGGTAGGGATTAAATGGCTGAATAATTCCAGCTAGAGTGTCTAATTCAGACTGAAAACTGGTCTGTAGCTTTCCAGTTGCAGAAGTGGATAAGTTATCTATCAGCCTTTGATATATGAAACTTTACTATACAGCTCTGCCAGATATCTGTAGAAAAAAACCTTTCTAAAAAGGGTAATAGAAAAACTAAGCTTCCTCTGAGATAAAATTTCAGTTACAAAGACAGACATGTGCAAACCTCAAATAGTGGGAATCTTCCATGCACGTCTGATTTATTCAAAAGCATGCCAACTGCTGAGAAGAGGTAAGTGAAAGCCTTGAAGGAAAGTAGGGGGGTGCGAGCGAAGGGAGGTGGGGGGGGAGAAATGATGAGCTGGAAAAAATTCAAATTACAGGCAACTCCGGGGTGCAAAGAGCTTCTAGCCAGCAGTATCCTCTTCACAAATGATGAAAGTCATGCTGAACATTTCACTTGAGTTTCCGCTTGATTTGAATCAGGTTCATGAGCTGCCGGGTGGCCCGCTGGAAGGTGCTTTATTGTGAAATGACTTTGCTCAAACATCTCCATCTCTTCAGATTTGTTTATTAAACTTGATCAGTGGTGTGAGATATTTGACGCTGTGAAAATATTCTGAGGGGAAAGCAATTCAAATGTGCCCCGAGGCGCTTGGTTTGGGTCTAGTGCAAATAATATCTGTAGCTGCTTTAGCGATTGCTTGTTCTGCAGATACTGTGGCTGTAAGGAGATAAAGGAAGTAGATGTATATGAGTGACTTTTGCTTTCTCTCCACTACTTTTTGATCTCTCATTGAGAAGTATTTGTATTCATTTGATTTATTATAATGCTGCTGTTGCATTCATTTATTCAATTGCCATGGCAGCTATTTTAGATGTCATTATTTTGTGACATTCCTGACCATGATCAATGAAAAGCCTTAGGCACTGTTGAGAGATTTGTTAGGCCCTTGTGTACTGCTGCCAATTTAATATTTTACAGTTTCTAGACATAGGTGACATGAAATAGTAAGGGCTTACTGGTGGCCTGAATTGCTTCAAACCAGATAACTGTAGGTGTAGATATCTGATCAAAAGGTGATAGCTATGACTTCAGGAAACAGGAGTCACTTTGACAGGCTGACATAGTTTATTTTTACAAGGTACATATTTTCACAAGGTACAGGAACTTCAATTTCACTTAACGCTGAGCAGCCAGTAAAGAATGTGTGATGCTGATTCTAAAATTACTGTGTCCTGGATAAGGATCTCAGCGTTTATTGCTTAAAGTTTAAAATTAACAGTCATCCAGACAAGCATGGATTAGTTCAAGCAAATTAGCATGAACTTGTTTAAGGAAAAACATGTTGAGTTAATTTGTTTGAGTGTCTTGATAAAATAGCAGAGAGGGTTGTTGAGGATAATGTGGTTGGTGTATATATGGGATTTCTAAAAGCTCTTTGCAAAGATTGCTGCATAATAGTTTTCCAGCAAATTTAAAACTCATAGAATAATGAGGATTGTGGCAGCAAGGATGCAACATTGATTGCGTGACAAGAAATGGAGAGTAGCAGTGATTCATTGTTTCCCCAGGTAAACAATTCTCCAGGGCTTGTTTATAGGATCACTGTTTTCTCTGATACACATTGGACCATGATGTGGAGATGACAGCATTGGATTGGGGTAAACACAGTAAGAAGTCTCACAACACCAGATTAAAGTCCAACAGGTTTATTTGGTAGCAAAAGCCACCAGCTTTCGGAGCGCTGCTGCCTCACAGTGCCAGAAACCTGGGTTGCTGGAGTTTGCACTTTCCCCCCATGTCTAGGTGGATTTCCTCCGCATGCTCCAGTTTCCTCCTGCTCTCCAAAGATGTGCAGCTTAGGTGGATTAGTTACGGTAAATGGGCAGGGTTATGGGGATAGGGCAGGGAGCCGGACAGGGAGTAAGTTGTTCTTTTGAAGATGGTGTAGACTCGATGGGCCGAATGGCCTCCTTCTGCACTTTAGGGATTCTATGAGCTGCATGATTTACTGGTGAATCTTAATCTAGAGTTATAGTGAACTATGAGGAGGATTGTGATAAGCTTCTAGAAAGGGTAGACATTGAAGGTGGAAAGGTGAAAATTGGAAGGCATTAAATTGTTGCAGTAAAGATGGAAGGATATTTCTGTTTGCAAGGTATTCAGGAAAGACTGACAAAGAAATAAAGGAGCAGGTAACAGAATTATCATAGCACCAGAAAGCGATAATATTCTTCAGGAGTCAAAGATTGAATCTTATTTGTTTAGAATTAAGGAACAATTGTGGAGCTATTATGGTAGCAGATTTTACTACAGATTATCCAATATTGGAAACGAGATAGAGGAACAAATTTCGGCAGCTAATCTGCTGTCCTTACCCAAACTGGATGGATGAAATTTACCACAGAGATGTGCAAAGTGGTACATTTTGATAAGAAGAAATTCAACAGGGAGAGTTAATATAAACTAAAGGGAAAAGTTTCAAAGGGGAGCAGGCAGACCTGGGGTAAATGTGCACAAATCATTGATGATGGCAGAGCAGATAGAAAAGGTGATTAAAAGGGCTTTATAAACAAGGAAGTCATGATGCATTTTTATAAAACATGGATTTGGCCACAACAGCATTGCTTCCCATTCTGGATAGTGCAATTTAGAAAGGATTTGAGGGTTTGAAGAGGGAAAAGAAAAGATCTACAAGAATGATTCCGGGGATGAGGAATTTCAGTTACATGGATAGACTGGGGATATTGATGGTTTCCCTTACAGAAGAAAAGATTAAGAAAACACTTGATGATAGAGATGATTACAATTATGAGGGGACTAGATGGGGTAGGTAGAGAGAAACTGTTTCCATTGTTAGAAAGGTTGAAGACTAGAGAAGGCCTTTTAGGAAGTGAATGATGACAATCTGGATTGAAATGGCTGAGTGTCTGTGTGGCAGATTCAATTATAACTTTCAAAATGGAATTAGATCAGTAAGGGAAGTGGAAAAGATTGAGGGCTATGGGGAGGAACAAGGGAATGGGCCCAATGAAATTGTTCTCAGAGAGCAAGCATGTACTCAGTGGCCTGAAGGACTTTCTATAATGTAAATGTTGAATTATTATTCTTATGGTTCAACGTTATCTGAACTGGATTGCTCATTATTCTAGTGTTTCCTCTTTTTTTCGTACATTAGACCAGTTGAAGAATCCATTAGAATTCTGTTATATTGTGTCAGTAATGAGTTAATCTATGACATTTCACAGTGGCTTTTCTCAATAACTCAAGCATCTTGAGTAAAGTACTGCTGGCTTCTTCTCTGCCTGTGTTTGAACTCAAGAGACCGCTTTAAGTGACTGAGATGGTGACTGATGCAATCTTTCCAGACATTCACAATCTCTTTAACTCTTTTGAGGGCACCACGAGAATTCCCCCACTCTTTTTTGAATAGTTCCATGCCTTAGAAAGCAATCATGGTCTCAGTTTAATGTCCCATCCAATACTGGTACCTTTGGCAGTGCAGTTCCCCTGCAGTACCACAGTGCAGTATTCACCAGATTGTATCCTCAAGCCTCTAGACTGAGATTGGAACCGACAATCATTGGTCCGGAGGCAGGAATGTGACCACTGAGTCATGGATGCTAAGAAAAAGTCTTCCTTTTACATGGCACTTTTTATAATCACCAGTCATCTCAAGGTATTTTCCAGCCAAGTTAGTACTTATTGAAGTGCATCACTGGTAGGAAATGCAACAGCCAATTTGTGCTTGACAAACTCCCATTGGACAATCTGTTTTTATGATATTGAATGAGGATAAATATTGGTGAGAACACCAGGGATAATTCTCTTAGTCTTGTTTAAAATAGTGTCATTGGATCTTTAATAGATCAGCATAATCTCGTTGAGTGTCAGATCAGGCTTGAATGGCCAAGTGCTGCTCTTAATGCATATCTTTGCATGTTTATATATCAAACTGAGCAAGGAAAGGCTTTGGTTCAGCATCTTATGTAAAAGACAGTTCCTCCAACAATGCAGCACTCCCTAAGTCCTGCACTTATATATCAGCTTGACCTTTGTGCTCAGAACTGGAGAGGTATTTAAAATCATGATATGGAGATGCCAGCATTGGACTGGGGTAAACACAGTAAGAAGTCTCACAACACCAGGTTAAAGTCCAACAGGTTTATTTGGTAGCAAACACCACTAGCTTTCCGAAAGCTAGTGGATTTTGCTACCACATAAACCTGTAAGACTTTAACCTGGTGTTATGAGACTTCTAACTGTGGCATTTAAACCCAGAACCCTACAATTCAGAGGAAAAGATGCAATCAACTTAACCACAGCTGAAATAGTTCTTTAAAATGGTGGGCTAACTATATTTGTAGATTTCAAACACATTTTCCCCTTTGTATCTTAGAAACTGAACATCCCCCGAGAGCATTGATCAGAAGTGGGCAGGCTGAAGGCAAGTTGAGGACAAATTTCAATACCTAAAAGTTTAACATTTGACCTGGTGTCATCCCACACATTTTTGGATGTCAAAGCATAGTCCTCAATTTTTTAAGTATATTAGCCCAGAGCACCTCTCTAACCAATTACTCTTCAGCCAGGTTTTGTCTTGAATTCAGCTTTCATATTAATTAGTAACTTGCTTGGCAAACTCAGTTTGATATATCCTACTGCTTAATCCATGTTTGTTGCCATCCTCTTGACTCTACTGTGTCACATAATCTTACTAGTCCCATTGTTTCAATCACAGGTATGACCACTGTTGTTACTTCCTTGTATCACATGCAACTCAAACCTGCCTTCCATGTTCCAATCCTTCGGTATCTGGATAGTTATGGCCCACCCGTCTGTCTCATGACTACTATCCCCTGACACCTCCATTATCCCTTTCCATATACACCATCCTGATCTTATAATATAACATTTTTCTTTCATTATGGCTCACTCAACCTCTTGGAACTTCTGATCTAACAGCACTGTGAATGTATCAATGCTGCAAGTACTGCAGCAGTTTAAGAATGTAGCTCAAAACTACCTTCGCAAGAGCTATTAGGAGTAGGAAATAATGTTGGCTTTGCTAGCAATGCCCACATTCCATTAATGAAAAATAAATAACAGTCAAAAAGATAATAGCTTGTGGTAAATCTTGGACCAGATCTAAATTTCTGTTAACTCCATGTGCTGCATGTATGCCAGTGACAGAAATACTAAACCCCGGTTGGAATACTTATTGTGAATAATGTCACTTTCGAGGGTTGTACTCCATTCTATTCCTAGTCTTCTGTCAATGAATTAATTCCAGACTGGAACTGATGAAGATAAAGCTACTCTTGTGTAAAGCCTCCCGCTCAACATCCATTTCCCATCCCTTAATTGGCTAAAAGTGTGCCTAAAGGACATTGGACCAACCGGACACACAGCAGTGAATATGGTGACGGAGCCATTCCACATTCCGTGATAGGGCAGCTCAGTTCCAAGATAATTACTGTTTCATTCTGCAAGCATCTAGCAGAAGTAATGTAATTTTAAGAAGGTACACACCGTGCATTATCCTCAAGGGTATATAAAGCATTATCAGCATACATTCTGATGCAGTGTAATGAAAATGTTAGAAGTGAGTGTAGACTTGTAGATGAAATGTAGAAATGAGTGTAGTTCAGCAATGAAACTGAAACCATTCCAGGCCGAGAGAGTTACGAAGACCCGGTTACTGTGCTAATATACACTTTTACATGCATGTTGTAGTATGGAGCTATGGTAGGGGCTTCAACCTTTTTTCCTTCACATGGCTAAAAAGGAATTGCTCCTACTCTTACTGCTGCCAAAGATGTGTTATTAGAAGTTGCAGATGGATAATCAACCTGTTATGAAGTCCTGCAGTGACCCTTGAAGCCACTGTGGCCCACTATGCCACAAGACCTAGAGAATACGTACTCCACCCAATACCACATTTTTCACAAATATTCAAGCTCTCCTAACTCATAGTTAAATTCTTCAGCCTTTAATAGAGTAAAAATTATGCTGGTGTGCAGGGTCAGAAAGCAAGAAATGGGAGAGTATTACCTTTCCAATGCTGTTGAAATTTGTGAACTATGCTTTCAATGGTGAAGTAGCACTTAATGCTCATCCGGATGACTCCACTCTTACTGATAAGATGTAATGCTGGTGAGAATCACCACTGCACTGCAGCAGTAGGAGCCAGGGGCCATGGCCTTGCTGGGGGACGGGTGAGGAGATGGAGGGATGAAGGAAGTTGGGGGGGGAAATCGAAGACTATTGAAATCCCTTAGTAGTCAGGGACATGATCAGGCAATGCCCATCAGGCACTCTGGTAGTGCCCATTTGGCACCTTGGCAGTATCCGGTTGGGCAAAATAAGTGCCAAAGGAGTGATCCCTAAGTGGGAGTGGGGCCAGAGCGAGTGGAGTTATGACAAGGGGAGCTATGCACAATGACTGTGGTGAATATGCAAGGGGATCCTATGCAACAGGAGAGATCTGCAAGATGGGAGTTTTACAATACCGATGGTCGTTTAGAGGGGAGATCTGCAAGGTGGGAGTTGTCGGGGGCTGTGTAGGGAGGGTGGGGGGCATGCAGGACTGAGTTGCCGAGGGGGTGGACACTGATATGCTCACCACTCCCCCAGGGGTGCCAGTGACCAGTGTTGGTATGGAGGGTAACAATGCCACTGATGATGGCCAGGGATTTGATGTCCTTGGGGGTTCCAGTACACTAGTAGACTGGGGCACTTGCACAATGATACCCGAGCACTCTGAAGCCAACTGTACCTAGGCTTTGCCACAAGTGTAAAATTCTCCAGCCTTTTCCCAATAACCTTTAATCCCCTTATTAATCAAGAACCTTTCTATCTCTGTGTTAAAGACAACAACCTGGCCTCCGCAACCTTTTGCGGCAGAGAGTTCCACAGATTTACCACTCTCTGGTTGTAGAAATTCCTCTTCATCTTTGTAAGTCTCAAGTTAACACTGTTGCTTCATAGCGCAAAGGACCTGAGTTCAATTCCCAGTTAGGGTCATTGTCTGTGTGGAGCTTGCACATTCTCCTGTGCCTGTGTGGATTTTCTCTGAGACTCCGGTTTCCTCCCACATTCTGAAAGATGTGTTGGTTAGGTGCGTTGACCTAACAGGCGCTTGACTGTTGCAACTAGGGTAATTTCACAATAACTTCATTGCAGTGTTAATGTAAACCTTACTTTGTGACTAATAAATAAATTTTACTTTTAAAGAATTATCCTTTTAGCCTGAGGCTGTGCCCTCTGGTTGTAGTTTTTCCTACTAGCAGAAACATCTTCTCCATGTCCACTATATCCAGGCCTTGCAGTATGCTTTAAGTTTCACTAGTAAGTATGTACAAGACTGTGTGCCAAACAAGCAAATCCGTGTGTTCCCCAATCAGAAACCATGGATGAACAGAGATATCCATTGCTTGCTGAAGTCCAGTTCTGAGGCATTCAAATCAGGTGACACTGACTTGTACAAGAAAGCCAGATACTAAGAAGATCCATCAAAGATGCCAAAAGCCAGTACCAGACCAAACTAGAATCCCAGGTGAGGCACACCAATTCCTGCCAACTATGGCAAGGTCTGCAAGACATAACAGGCTACAAGGTGAAGGTATGTAAAATCACGGGCTCAAATGCATCCCTTTCTGAGGAGCTGAATGCATTCTACGTCCGTTTTGAGCAAGAGGTCAGTGACAGCATGTCCTCCACCCTGGAAGCCATGAGTGAACCTATATCTGGGGTCACCATTGCAGATATCCGAGCAGCTTTCTTGAAGGTCAGCTCACAGATGGGGTACCCCAGACATGCCGATCAGCTGGCGGGGGTATCCATAAACATCTTCAACCTCTTTTTATAACAATCTGAGATGCCTATCTGCTTCAAGAAGGTGGCCATCATCCCTGTACCTAAGGAAAACCAAGCAGCGTGCCTTAATGATGATCGGCCGCTGGCTCTGACATCCATCATTATGATGTGTTTCAAAAGGTTAGTCATGGCACAAGTCAATTCCAGCCTCCCAGACTACCTGGATCCATTACAGTTTGCTGATAGCCGCAACAAGTCCACAGCAGACACCATCTCCTTGGCTCTGCACTCAATCCTGGAACACCTAGATAACATGGACACCTATGTCGGACTCCTATTCATTGACTATAGCTCAGCCTTCATTATTATTCCCATGAAACTCATCTCCAAACTCTGAGGCCTGACACCAAACTCATCTCCAAACTCAGTGGCACTTCCCTCTGTGACTGGAACCTGAACTTCCTAACTCAACAGACCACCATCAGTAAGGATAGGCAACAACACCTCCGCCATGATCATCCTCAACTCTGGTGCCTCACAAGGCTGTGTTCTCAGCCCCCAACTATACCTCTTATATACCTATGCCTGTATGGCCAAATTCCCTTCCAACTTAATTTTCAGGTTTGCTAACTACACCACTGTAATGGGCTGGATTTCAAACAATGATGAGACAGAACACAAGAATGAGAGTGAGAATTTGGTGAACTGCTGTAGCAACAATAATTGCTCCCTCAATGTCAACAAAATAAGAAGATTGTCATTGACTTCAGGAAACATAAAGGAGAACATGCCCCTGTCTATATCAATGGGGATCAAGTAGAAAGAGTCTAGAGCTTCAGTTTTTTTACATGTCCAGATCATCAACAACCTGTCCTGGTTCCCCATGCTGACATTATTGTTAAGAAAGCCCACCAATACCACTACTTTCTGAGAAGGCTAAGGAAATTTGGCACGTCAGCTATGACTCTCACCAACATTTACAGATGCACCATAGAAACCATTCTTCCTGGTTGTATCACAGCTTAGTATGGCTTCTGTTCTGCTCAAGACCACAAGGAACTACAAAAGGCCATGAATGTAGCACAATCCATCACACAAACCTACCTCCCATCCATTGACTTTGTCTACACTTCCCACTGCCTCGACAAAACAGCCAGCATAATTAAAGACTCCATGCATTCCAGACGTTGTCTCTTCCACCTTCTCCCATCAGGAAAAGATACAAAAGCCTGAGATCACGTACCAACTGACTCAAAAACAGCTTATTCCCTGCTGCTGTCAGACTTTTGGACGGACTTACCTTGCATTAAGCTGATCTTTCTTTGCACCCTAGCTATGACTATAACACTACATTTTACACTTTCTCATTTCCTTCTCTATGAATAATGTATTTTGTCTGTATAGTGCACAAGAAACAATACTTTTCACTGTAAGTTAATGCATGTGACAATAATAAATCAAATTAAATCAAGTTTTAATAAGATCCCTCTTCTTCATCCTTCTAAACTCCAATAAGAACAGATTCAAAGTCCTCAACCGTTCCTCATAGAGCAAAATTTTCATTTCAGGGATCATTCTTGTGATCTTCCTCTGAATTCTTTCCAAGGCCAGCACATCTTTCCTTAGGTATGAAGTCCAAAACTGCTCACAATACTCCAGATGGGATCTGACCAAAGTCTTATACATCTTCAGAAGTACATCCTTGCTCATGTATCTTAGCCCTCTCGACATGAATGCTAACATTGAATTTGCCTTCCTAGCTGCTGGCTGAACCTACAAGGTAACCTTAAGAGAATTTTGAACAATGATTCCCAAGTCCCTGTGAGGTTTTGATTTCCGAAGTATTTTCCCATTTAGAAAATAGTCTATACCTCCATCCCTCCTTCTAAAGTGTATAACCTCACACTTTTTCACATTGTATTCCATCTGTCACTTCTTTGCCCACTCTCCTAATCTGTCCAAGTCTTTCTGCAGCGCCCCCCCCCCGCTTCTTCAGTTCTACTTGTCTCTCTACATATCTTTGTATCATCTGCAAAATTAGTAACAGTGTCTTCAGTTCCTTCCTCCAAATCGTTAATGTATATTGTGAAAAAGTTATGATCCCTGTGCTGACCCCCGAGGCACACCACTAGTCACCAACTGCCATCCTGAAAAAGACCTCTTTATCCCCACTTCTGCCTTCTGCCAGTCAGCCAATCCTCCATCCATGCCAGGATTTTATCCTTAACACGAGGGGCACTTAACTTATTTAACAGTCTCCTATGCAGCACCTTGTCAAAGGCCTTTAGAAAATCCGAACAAATCACACCCCTTGTTCTCCTTTATCTATCTTCCTTGTTGCCTCCCCAAAGAACTCTAACAGATTTGTCAGAAATGACCTTCCCTTGAGGAAGCCATGCTGACTTAGTCCTATTTTAATCATGCACTTTGCAATCTCTGCAATTTCATCTTTAATAATTGACTCTAAAATCTTACTAATGACCACAGTCAGGCTAACCAGTCTATAATTTCCCATCTGCCACCTCCTCTCTTCTTAAACACGAGTGTTATATTAGTTACTTTCCAGTACTCTGGTATCCTCCTTGCCTCCAGTGATTCTTGAAAGATCATCACCTATGCCTCCATAATTTCCTCAGATATCTCTTTTAAAACCCTGAAATGTAGTCCATCAGTCCAGGTGACTTATCCACCTTCAGACCTTTCAGTTTCCCCAGAACCTTCTCCTTAATGATGGCCATTACAGTCCACTATGCCCCAGACTCAAACAGGGTGTAGAAAATCTAGTCCTGGGTCTCACAGAATCACAGAATTGTTATTGCATGAAAGGAGGCTATTTGGCTTATTGTGTCTGCACTGGCTCTCCAAACAAGCATCATAACTCAATGGCATCTCCCTTGCCTATTCCCCATACCCCTGTTACTGTTTTGATTCAAATAATCAACTAATGCCTCCCTATCCAACCCCCACTCAGTCTTTTCGTCTCCAAGGAGGAGTCCTATCTCTCAATCTATCTTCATAACTAAAGTCTCTCATCGCTGGCACCATTCTTGTAAACCTTTTATATACTCTGTCCAATGCGTTCATACCCTTTCTATAGTTCTTGCACACAGAACCGTACACACTATTCTAACTGGGTAGTGTGTTGTGTACATTCAACATAGCCTTTTTACTCTTGTACTCTATGTTCGTACTAATAATGCCCAGAATACTATCTGTTTTATTAACTGTCATCTCTATAGTGTGATTGTAGTAAAAAATAAGATTTTAGAAGTAAGATAACACTAACATTAAAATGGAAATATCAGTGTCTGAGGTATACTTTTTGATAAAGTATAGAAAAAGTTTATTGCATTGTAAGTATGGTGCAATTCACATAAATAACTTACATTTGGCAGATTTACAACAAGCCAGAGAGAGAGTAGAAGTTTTAGTTCCTGACATTATCACACCTCTTGATGAATTTTGCTTCTTGCTGAAGTGTGAGAACAACTTTTTGCTAATAAGATATATCAAGATATCTGTTGAAAAGAAACAAAACATGATAATGTTTTCACTTGGTTTGTTTTCTTCTTTCTGCACATTGCAGAAAAAGTTCAGGTGCCCTAGGTTCAACACACAATCATGTGCTATTGCTGACATAGACACAACTTAGGTTAGATTTGCTGTTCCACTTGAAATCTGTGAGCAAGAGGTGCTGTCCTGTTTTCCTTTGTCAGAACTCCATCTTCTTTAACACTTGCCCTTCAATTTTATAATTTCCATCAGTCATAGGAAATATTTGTCCATTTTTCCACATGCAAATGAATCAGTAATGACATGGTGAGATTGTTAGCCTAATTATTCCTAAGTTCTGCCTAATTTGACGCCTTATTTTTATCTGTGATAAAAGGAATGTCTCAGGTTTCTAGGCAAAAACACAAAGAAGCTGTTTCATTTTCTCCTTTTCCCCAAGAAAAAAGTGTGAATGCAGTCTCCCACTACCACACCTGTGCATTCCTCAATCTAACTTTATGTTTCCTCAAGGTGTTGCCTAAATTGCAAGACTTTTATTTTAAATTTGTTCACGGGATGTGGTTAGGTCAATATTCATTGCCCATCCACAATAACCCTCGAGAAGATGCCTTTTTCAGCTCTTGTAGCTCGTGTGCTACAAGAACCCCATCTGTGCAGTTAGGAAGGGAATTCCAGAACTTTCTGAAAGTTTGAAAACTGAAAGAAAGGTGAAGGAAAGAACTAAATTATATTTATATCACATCTTTCACAACTTCTGGATGTTCCACAGCACCTTCAGGGTAACAAGCTACTTCTGCAGTGTAATCACTGTCGTAATGTAGGAAATTTGACGGCCGATTAGCACACAGCAAACTCCCACAAACACCCCAATGATCAGACTGTCTGTGTGAATGATGCTGGGCGAGGAACAAATATCACCCAGGTTTCCAGGGAGTACTGCTCTGTACTTCTTGAGAATAGTGTCAGATGATTAGATGTTAATTGCAATCCAGGTAAATTGGACTTGCTGCAGATTAAACTTTGTCAGCTGCTTCCAGAATAGTCTGATCCTGCTTCCTTTCTTTCATTTCTGCAGACATTAGAAGGCTCCAGTGGGGAGACAAAAACGTTCTGTTGTCCTCGGACATAACACTATCATCCATTGACTTTCCTCATATGCCACCAGTGGTGAGCACTGTCCCTATCTTTTTCATAATAAATAGAATTAAATGAAGCTTTGTCTTCTGATTGTCTGCAACCAGTTACCAAGCCTGCAAACCATGAGAGGACTATTTGCTTGAAACCAGATCTCTTCGGCAATTTGTTCATCCTTCAAAGACAGACAGGACTAGATTTTCTTGTCCTACCCACCACGGGAATTGTAGAGGGCAGGGGACAGAACATGGAGAGGTCCTTTGACCTCAGATGGGATTTTCTGGTTGTAAGGCAAGCGAGGCTGGAAAATCCAGCCCAGAAACTGCTTTAAAGTCAATCTTGGGGTCTCCACTGCTGCAGAGAAGTGCGCATTGGAAATTAGGAAGATCTTAGCATGCATGAGTATTGATGATGGTAAATAGGGATCTGCCATCTAACCAGTGAAAAGGATAACTATAACATAGCCACACAGCCAATCCATTTTGTTAACATGGGGGGTGCTTTCCCACCTTGTCATGCCTGGTGCAGATTGCACTGATCTTGGAGAATAAGCGTGAGCCTAAAAATTGGTTTTGTGCCTGGTTCCAAACAGTTTGAGAGTCTCCCGGCCCATTTTTAATGAGCAAACTGGATTCTTAGCATATTTAAATTAACATTTAACATTAACATTTAAATATGCATAGCCCACTCAACTCCCAATTCTCCAGCTGTCGAGCACAGTGTGGTAATGGCGAGAATTATAGAAACCCGGTGCGATAGTTATGCCAGGGGCAATCAGGAGCATGGCCAAGCAGTGCCATCGAGCAGTACACAACTGGAG
The DNA here is from genome assembly GCA_024679065.1 of Sphyrna mokarran. Lineage (NCBI taxonomy): Eukaryota > Metazoa > Chordata > Chondrichthyes > Carcharhiniformes > Carcharhinidae > Sphyrna > Sphyrna mokarran. The sequence continues at coordinate 39,897,975 of JAGIQG010000010.1, read as the reverse complement.
GGGCTCCCCTGGCACACTGGCAGGGCCAACAGGATACCCTGGCAGTGACCACTGAGGATCCCCTGGCAGCAGCCACCAAATTCCTGGCAGGGCCACTTGGGCACCTCCAGTGTACCAAGGGCAGTGCCAAGGGGGTATGACCTGCATGGGGACAATGACAGTGGGGCTATGCAGGAGAGGACCATGCAAGGGTGAGAATCATATTTGGAGTCATGGTGGAAGGAGGGGGGCATGACAGGAGGATCCAACACGAGGACTCCGATGCCCCAATGTCAGCAAACCTGTGTGGGATAACATGCCATCGATGATGATGGGGTGGGTCCTGATGTCCATGGGGGGAGGGAGGGTGTCTCCCAGTGCACTGTGAAATAGGGGTGCCCTTGCAAAAGTGTGCCCAAGTGTTCTGAAGCCAGCTAACCGGTGTGTTTAGACCCGATACCTCATTACTGGCGCAAAATTCCCAACTCTGCAAAGAAGTGCCTGAATGAGGGAAGATTGCAATGTGGAGGGCATTTTAGAGACTGATTTGGATCCCTCCATTATTTGCATCATTATAGCACTTCAGTTTGCTTTGGACAAGTTCTGCTGTGTCAACAGGCAATGAAAAATGTTGAACTGAAAATGATGACTTTGAACCCTCGCAAGCTCTAATTCATCTATTTCATTTCCTTTAGGCATTGCTCAGAAGCCCATGCCAGAGGAGGATTAAGGTCCCTCAGATGAGAACACTGATTCTGAAGAAGTGCCATCATATGCTTGCCTTCCACCAGCTTGGTTGGGCTGGCAAGATGAGTAGTAGAGTTTTCACATAGTGTGAGGTACACATCACAAGACGGTAGGAATAGATATTGCAGGTGAGACAACATTGGAGACCCCGTCAGAGGCTCTTTACTGGCCAAAGATAAGGAAGGACTGTAGAAAAAGAGATAATTAGCCATGGATATATAAGGAAATAAAGGAAGGTATTACATTAAAAGAGAATGCATATAAAGTGACAAAGATTAGTGGGAAACTAGAGGATTGGGAAATCTTTAAAGGTCAACAAAAAGCCATGAGAAAAGCTGTAAAGAAAAGTAAGATGGATTTTGAGAGTAAACTAACTCAAAATATTAAAACATAGCAAAAGTTTCTACAAATATATAAAACAAGAAGGAGTCGTTAAGATAAACATTGGTCCTTTAAAGGATGAGAAGGGAGATGTAATAACTGGGAACGAGAAAATGGCTGAGGCATTAAACAGGTATTTTGTGTTGTCTTCACAGTGGAAGACACAAATAACATGCCGAAAATTGATGACAAGGAGGAAATGGCAGGTGAGGACCTAGAAACTATTATCACCAAAGAGTGGTGTTGGGCAAGCTAATGGGGCTAAAAGTAGACAAGCCTCCTGGTTCTGATGGAATTTATCCCAGGTACTAAAAGAGATGGCAGGGGAAATAGTAAATGCACTAGTGGTAATTTACCAAAATTCACTGGATTCTGGAGTCGTTCCTGCAGATTGGAAAACAGCAAATATGATGCCACTGTTTAAAAAAGGAGGTAGACAAAAGATGGGTAACTATAGACTGATTAGCTTAACTTCTGTAGTAGGGAAAATGCTTGAATCTATCAACAAGGAAGAAATAGTGATTATAAATTGCCCCATTAGTAAGATGCAGCATGGGTTTATGAAGGGCAGCTCATGTTTGACTAATTTAGTGGAATTAGTTGAGAACATTATATACACAGTGGACAATAGGGAATCTGTGGATGTGGTATATCTGGATTTCCAGAAGTGTTTGACAAGATGCCACACCAAAGATTGCTGCATACATTAAAGGTGCATGATGTTATAAGTAATGTATTCGCATGGATAGCGGATTGGTTAACTAACTGAAAACAAAGAGTGGGGTAAATGGGTGATCAGTGACTAGTGGTGTGCCTCAGCGGTCAGTGTTGGCATCGCAATTGTTTTCAAATTATATAGATGATTTACAGTTGGAGACCAAATTTAATGTGTCAAAATTCGCAGATGACACTAAGATGAGTGGAAGAGCAAAGTTGCAGAGGACACTAAAAGTCTGTAAAGGGATATAAATAGTCTAAGTGAGTGGGCGAGGATCTCGTAGATGGAGTACAATGTTGGTAAATGTGAGGTCATCCATTTTGGTAGGAATAACAGCAAAATGAACTATTATTAAAATGATAAAAAATTGCAACACACTGCTGTGCAGAGGGACCTGGGTGTCCTTATGCAAGAATCATAAGGAGTTGGTTTGCAGGTAATTAAGAATTACATATTATATACACAGTGGACAATAGGGAATCTGGGGATGTGGTATATCTGGATTTCCAGAAGTGTGGAATTTTGTCCTTCATTGACAGAGGGATGGAGTTTAAAAATGGCGAGGTTATGTTGCAGCTATATAAGGTGCTGTCAGACCACACATATGGAGTACCATGTACAGTTTTGGTCTCTTTACCTAAGCAAGGATATACTGGCACTGAAGAGGGTGCAGAGGAGATTCACTAGATTGACTCTGGAGTTGTGAGTGTTGGCTTATAAAGAGAGACTGAGTAAACTGGGGCTATACTTATTGGAATTCAGAAGAATGGGGGAGATCTTACAGAAACATAAAAGTATGAAGGGAATCGATAAGATAGAAGCAGGGAAGTTATTTTCACTAGCAGGTGAAACTATAACTAGGGGGCATGACCTCAAAAAAAGAAAAAGCAGATTTCAAACTGAGTTGAAGAAGAACTTCTTCACACAAAAGGGTTGTAAATCTGTGGAATTCCTTACCAGTGAAGCAGTTGAGACCATCTCATTGAATGCTTTTAAGGCAAGGATAGATAAATTTTTGGACAGTAAAGGAATTAAGAGTTATGGTGGATGGGCAGTTAAATGGAGCTAGTCCACAAAAAGATCAGACATGATCTTATTGAATGATGCAGCAAGCTCGAGGAGCCAGCTGGCCTACTTCTGCTCCTAGTTTTTATGTTCTTGGCCCCTCCTAGCATTGATCATTTGGATTCAGGAACTGAGGATCATCCACTAAGAAGACCATTATGGAGCAGGAAGAGAAAATATGTGAAATTCTGTAATTTTTCCCAAAGCACCATGCATTATTGGAGAGAACTTGGAGAAGTCTGTCTAGCATGATTGACACAAAGGATTGGGGCCATTAAAAATATATGAGAATGCTTTGTAATATATGCTCATGCTTGCTTAATTCTTCATCCATTAATTCAGGAAGAATCGAAGGGGGGACTATAGGAAGCCAACCATTTTATCTTTTATAATTTTTATAACATTTTTCACAATGTAATTTTACTAACACTTTCTCAAGGGATAAATCATGGTGAAGTTTCAGATTTTACTTGTGCTGGGCCGTGTTACAATGTTACAACATGCTGGGATGTGCTGCTTACACTCACAAGACTGTGATCAGCTAACTTTGGCAGAGACTACTAACACATGGACAGTGCAGGATCAGAGATCAGAAACAATTAGTATTGACCACCTCAATAAATTGGACAAAGGCATTGGAAGTGCCTAACATTGAGATCATGAGAGGAAGCCCGGTCACTCTGGCTACCTTGCCTCCTGAGACAGAAGAGGAGGAAATTCCCCATCACTGTGGACTTGGTACAAAAAACGAGGGAAATCACAGTGCTATGGAAGAAGCCTTGAAGAACCCAAATATCATTCTCTATATGGGTGGATTGTCATTTGCTGAGAATGAAATCCAGAAAGCAGGCTGGGCTGTGACCAATCTCCACTTGGTGGTTGCTATCCCATCAAGAGCCGAGTTGCAAGCCCTGGTGAAAGCTTGTACAATAGCACAGGATTGAACTTCCAATTATATACACGGATTCACACTATATTTTTGGGGTAGCACACAATTTTAGGAAATTGCGGCAACAGTGGAGTTTCCTCACAGCAGTAGGGACACCGATTAATCTCTGGCAAGATGTGAAGTATCCATTGCAAGCCATACAATTGCATAAAGAATGACCATGTTGACATACAAGGCACACAATCAAGATAAACCTAGGAGTCAAAGAAAACACTTTGGCTCACAAGATGGCCAAAGCAGCTGCTGGAATACAATTTGGGAATGTTAAGATTCAAGAGTTTTCAAAAGATCAGTCTCCACAAGATCTCCAGATATTGCCCCAAATCCAACAGTTGACAGGAAAAATGGACATGGATGGAGAATGGGACAAAGTTATATCAAGATGACATGTGGTGACACAGAGACAGGAAGAGCAGTGGCCCCTGCTATCTGTTGCCCCACTTGGCACAAGAAATTCCCTCCAGGAGTGAATTGCCAGGGTCCAATTTCAGCGCAGCTGGTGGGGACGTGCTTTTAAAACGTTTGCCCAAGCTGGAGTGAATCATTTCTTAACCTGTCAAAGGAATAATACTGGAACAAAAGTTCAGGTACTACAATTAAAGGCGCTCGCACCTCTGGGACCATTTCAGCACTTACAAATGGACTATATTTTATTAACGCAGTGTCAAGGTTGTGCAAATGTTTTGGTCATAGTAGATAAATTCTCTAGCTGGGTGGAGGCTACTCTGACTCATTGCACAACAGCCACACTCACAGTGAAGGTCCTCTGTAAAGATTATATACTTTGGTGGGATCTGGGGGGAATAAAACCATTGGGCTGAGCCCTTTTGAGGTTATTACTTGTAGACGAATATCCTTGCCAGGAACCATTGACCTCCATAGGGCTGACTGTCACATAATGAGCCCACTCTGGTGGCTATCAAATCACTTGCCTGAACTTTTAGGCAAGTGGCTCCTTCCAGACCCCTAGTGGACATGTCTGTGGTATCTCCCAAGCAGCCATGTACACCTGCAACAAGCAGGTCACAGAAACCCTATATGCCCGGGCTGGCAGTATATTAAATTTAACCTGGATCAGGCCCATTAGACAGCCTGGGCTGCAAGCCATTGCATGGATGCCTAAGGTACAGGGGGCCATCAGCTATAAACATGTTGCCCTGAAGGGCTTCCTACAGAATCCACGGAGATTCATCAACAGAGACAGGTTCCATTCCCTCAATGTTCATTGAATGTGCAGACCACATCTGTGCAAACACCCAGACAGCGTGCATGGCAACTTCATTGTCAGGAGTGCAGACATTCTAGAATCTGTTAAGGAAGAGCCCAGGCTTGGAGCGGTGGAAAGGGGGGCGGGCAGTAGTGGCACATGGGTGATATGGGTTATCCACTCCGGACATGACTGATGACACCTATGAGGAGGCCTGTGACTGAGACAGGGACCTGCTATAATGAGGCCATGTAGTCACCCAGGCAATAGTGGAAAGGTGCATTGGCTCCTGAAAATGCGATTCCGGTGCTGGACTGCTCTGACAGGGCCCTCCAATACAACCCAATGATCTCTTCCTTGTATAACCTGGGTCAACAGAGAGATGACCTATTAGAGGAGGAGGAGGAAGAAGACAACATGGAGGCTGACCAGCTGGGCATCACTGGGGAGGATGACCAGTTAGAGAAGGAGGAAGAGGAGAAAGAAGAGGAAGAGCACATTGAGCAACAACAATGAGGCATTGGAGAGCTGGCAGTTCAAATAAGGTATGCGAGGGCGGTAAGGAAAGCCCTGATCACTAGGCAGTTAAGTTGCTAGGGGTTTGTGTCTGTGGCTTCCATTCCCCTTTTCCCAAAATTCCTTCTATATCCTGCGACATTGTTACATCAGAGTGGTGGGCCTGTGTCCACTGTGTTAGCCAGTTTTTTGGCAGGCAGGAGGGTGATGACAACTCATTAAGTGCCATCGTGATGATGCTCTGGTGCAAACTAGTCTTATTCCTACCCAAGCACTGCATACATGCTGGCACCTGTGCCCACATCTGTGCAGTGAGTAAGGGATCTGAAACCCTCTACACAAGGCCTGGGGCAAGGGGAGTGGGGAGGAGAGGAAATCACTCATAAGGCCTGGGGAACCAATGCCTTCCTTTTGTCAGTGACACAGCATTGTGGGGCCTCCCCAATTGACATCAACATGAAACATCCCTCTGGCAATCATCAATGGAAGAGGATTCCTATTCGAGACAAATCTGAGATAAATTAGTCACAGATAGATAGTGAAAAACATTTAATTGTAATAAAGATGTTTAAATCAGATGCTCTGACATAAAAACTTGTGAACAGAAAACATTAAGGTGCTTAAATATCTTTCTAACTAATGCAGCTCTCCACCCATGCCATCTCAGTGCATCTACAACTTCCTAGCCTTAGGTGGCCTATCACTATGGTTCAGTGACTCCCCAGAACGTACATCGGAGGTGGAGGGGGCCTGCTGCCTCCTATGATGCACGCAGTGGGTGCCCTCTGGAGGCCCTCAACCTTGAGAGCCCTGGCTGGCTTCCAGGTGTCTAGGATGTTTCCATGATACCTTCCTCACCCAGCTGCCCCAGAGATGCCCTGGTGTCAGTAAGAGGGAGTCCGAAGGTGTAGCCACAGCCACAGTCTCCTGGCTGGACTGTCATGGTATGGGCTCGAGCCCTTCCTCTTCCCTTGAGGTTCTTGTGGGCCCTTGGGATAGCAGTGCTTCTGCAGTGAGCTCCACAAGATCCGGCGTTACCTGGCATTGCCGGTTCTACTCATGATGTTTGAGCCCTCTATGATGACCACTTGAGTTGGGGACCACCTTTCAATGGCCGCAGCAAGTGCCCTCTGAGACAGGGCCATGCTCTGCAATCTGTCAGTCATGACCCTCTGCAACTGGGCTACATTCTCAAAGGCTGTTGCCTTAGCCCGTTGTATCTCAGCGCTGTCCCACTGGGTCTCCTGCAGGTTTTCAAGCCTCTCAGCCATAGGCTGTAGAACTTCCTGAATCCTGTTTAGTCCCTCAGCTGTTGCTCACCTTGAGTCAGCCATGTCCCTCTGGAACTCTGCTGTGGCCCACTGACTTGGCCATTGCCTGGAGCCTGCCACTCATGGTAAGGAACCCCTGCCCCATGCTTTCCACTGCAGGTGCCACTCTTGCAGTGTTGACCTGGGAAGCATGCAAGACAAGCAATAGCTGGTCTGCATGAAAGTTTTGGGACTCCTGATTATAATTTTTGAGTATGTGTCTAAACACATTGACGAAGGAAAAGCAGTAAATGTAGTTCATATGGCCTTCAGCAAGGTGTTTGATAAGGAGCTTCGTGCAAGGCTTATTGAGAAAGTGAGGGGGCCCAGGATCCAAGGGGACATTGCTCTGTGGATTCAGAACTGGCTTGCCCACAGAAGGCAAAGAGTTGGTTATAGATGGATCTTCTTCTGCATGGAGGTTGGTCACCAGTGGAGTGCCCCAGGGATCTGTTCTGGGACCCTTGCTCTTTGTGATTTTTATAAATGATTTGAATGAGGGAGTGGAGGGATGGGTTGGTAAGTTTGCTGATGACACAAATGTTGCAGGTGTTGTGGATATGAGGACGGATGTCAAAAGTTGCAGCAATACATCGATAGGACGCAAGATTGGGCAGAGAAGTGACAGAAGGATTTCAATCCAGATAAGTGTGTGGCAATTCATTTTGGCAAATCAAATAGGATGAAAGATTACAATATTAAGGGTAAAACTCTTGGCAGTGTGGAAGATCAGAAGGATCTTCGCATCCAGCTTCATAGGACGCTCAAAGCAGCTTCGCAGTTAGAGGCAGTGATTGAGAAGGTGTATGGTGTATTGGCCTTCATCAATTGAGGAATTGAGTTCAGGAATAGGGAGATAATGCTGCAGCTTTATAAGACCCTGGTCAGACCCCACTTGGAGTACTGTGCTCAGTTCTGGCTGCCTCAATACAGAAAGGATGCGGAAGCCATAGAAAGAGTACAGAGAAGATTTACAAAGATTTTGCCTGGATTGAGTGGCATGCCTTATGAGGATAGGTTGAGAGAGCTCAGTCTTTTCTCCTTGGAGACATGAAGGATGGGGGGTGACCTGATAGAGGTGTACAAGCTGATGAGAGGTGTTGATTGAGTGGATTCTGAGTGGCTTTTCCCCTGGGCTGAAATGGTTGCCATAAGAGGATACAGGTTTAGGGTGCTGGGGAGTAGGTACAGAGGAGACGTCTGGGGTAAGATTTTCACTCAGAGGGTGGTGGGTGCGTAGAATCGGCTGCCGGCAGTGGTGGTGGAGGCGGATTCAATAGGGTCTTTTAAAAGACTTTTGGATAAGTACATGGAACTTAGTAAGATAGAGAGTTATAGGTATGCCTAGGAGGTAAGGACATGTTCGGCGTAACTTATGGGCTGAAAGGCCTGTTTCTGCTGTAGTTTTTCTATGCTTCTTGACTCTTTCCAATATCCTCACAGTTGGTCCAGTATGCCTGTCAGCCCTCCTGTATTCCCTGGCTCTGTTGCTGCACCTCTAGCAACTGAGAGAGAAGTGATTTCAGAGGACCAGCATGCAGCCTCTGGCCTCTGGCAGGCCCCCTTCGCCAGAGGCCTTGGACAATCCTTCCTCCACTCGATGTATGTTATCAGATGTGACCCAGAAGCCTCAGCACTAATTGGACCCACCAACATGTTGGTATATGTGCGTGAAATATAAGGGTGGGAGAGGAATCTGGAATGCCAAACACGATTCACATTTCTCCATTGAACACAGAACAAAGCACTAAGAAAATTATATCACAGGAACATACCTTTTGGTCCTCCAAGCCTGTAGTGACCAGGTTACCCATCTGATTTGTAACCTGCTACCCTTCCAGGGACCATATGCTTCTATTCCCATCCCATTCACATCGCTGTAAAGAAACCTCTTAAACGTCACTATCATATCTGTATCCATGACTTCTACCAGCAGCAATTCTCGGCACCCATTAGCCACTCTGTGCAAATAAACATGCCTCATACATCTCCTTTAAACATTGCTTCTTGCACCTGAATCTCATGCTCCCGAGAAGTTGCCTCAAAGTGACTGGAGGAATGACAGGTGCTCACATCTTGACGTCAGCCCGATCGTGCTATTGTTGACAGTCCGCATCTCCCCTTCTCTTGAGACCACCAATGCCCACTTCTCAAAGGGAATGAGGACCCAAAGGTATGGTTCACCACCCTCTTCTTCACCTTCTCATGGGTGTTGTTATGGTCAGCCTTCTCTTGTGGAGACAGAACGAGCCATGAATGAAATGAGTCTTACAGATTATCAGATGGTTGCCCTTAGAGGGCAAGTGCAGTGGTTCTCCTGGATGGAAAGAAAGGTGTGGGGGAATGCTGGAATCATACAGGGTGTCAGAGAATGATCGGGAAGAGATTTGGGGGGAATTGCAAGATGGAGTTCAGCCTTTGTTGCACAAATAAAGTCACCCTTGTTGTACAAATAAGGTCATTGACTTTTTTCCAGCACTGCTTTGCGGTTCGGAGGGTCAGTACCCTAGCACTGACCGAAGCGGCAATTTCTTCCCAGGCCGCATTTACCTCTGACCCTTGGGTCAGTGTCCTCCTTGGGGGAAGAGGGTGTCTTGTCTCACCTGTGCTGCACCTAGCAGCGTCCTGAGGTCATCCTTGGTAAATTGCAGGGCTGGTCGTGCACACATTTTGTGCAGGAATACCTGCCTGCCTGTCCATTCTCGGGTTTTTAATGGAGCTGTCCCTCGTTAGCACAGATCGGTTGCAGGCAGTTTGGCAGAGCATTTCAGCAAATTCCATGCAGTTTGCTTGTGAGCATTGAGGGGAAGGCAAGAGAGCACTTGCAGGTGTGCTGATGGGGTGGGTTGGAATCAATGCCTTAATGATTGGAGACAGGGGAAAAGAGACGGAGGTGTCAGACAACCATCAGATTCCAGAGGAGATAGAGGCCTTGTGTGGGAAGATCCAGGGTGGGGTGAGGTGGATCATCCTACCTGATATCTATAAGGTGGAGGGGTGGGGGTGGATTTCTCTAGCTGAGATCAGTTGGGGGGAAAGAGGGGGCCACTGCTATTCTGCCTGAGATCATTGAGGATAAGAGAGCGGAGCATGCGATGGGAATAGAAGGAATGGTTAATTTGTATTTTCTGTGGGAAAAAAAGACCAATTGTGAGTTATGGGTGCAGGAGTAACTTAAAGCTTCTCCAACACAGTTCACTGGTAATGTTTGCAAGGAATAATCACAAATGAAAAAAGAGCAAACTAACATGTTTGAATCTACAGGTGGCTCATGCCTTTGTATACCTCTGCACGTGGCCTCCCTCATGAAGATTTGCCAAGCTTTTTCAAGTAACAGTGCATTTTGAGCAACATGCACAGTTCGACTTTTGTTCAAGGATTATAAACATTCCTAGTAAGATAGTGGTTGATTCTAGTTTAGTAATTGCAAGTCCCCTTCTAATAATCCAGAGATTATGAATTCAATCCCAGTGTAGCATTTTAAGAATTTGAATGAGAGGGTTCACCTTTACATGCTCAAAGCATGGGTGATAAATGCTGACTTTGCCATTAATGTCCACAACCCAAGAACAAATAAAGAACATAAAAAAGGTTACTCTACTCTTAAAAAAAATGCAAAATATGAGAATTGCTTTTTGTTGATAAATTTGTATCAGTCAAACTCAGGTGTTAACTTGCATTGCAAAAGCATTCTTACAGTGAATTGTATTCCAACATTTAAATTATGTACAAAAATATGAGTAAAAGAACACTTCTTCATGAAGGCAGTTGCGCCACTGGCATCACATTACATCAGGGGATTGATTGCAAATAATTGGAGTACCTTAACTCAATGAAGGTTATATCAAGTGATTGACTCATTTTAGTTTGCATAACCTGGTGCAGTCATTAAATATTTTCGTCGTTGAGTAACTGAGCACAGGGGTTTAGATTTGGCAGTTTCTGACTGGAATTTCCCCCCCCCGCCCACCAGCTGCTACCACCCCCCCAATGCTCCAACCTTCAAGACCAGTGTTGCCACAGCAAGGGTGGTTTGCCATCGGCCACTGGCAGGATCTTCAGGCCCTGCAGAAGTCAATGGCAATTTGAATGAATCACGCATCCTGCTGCTCGGGAACCCACAATGGGGATCAACTTCGGCAGAACAGGAAGATCCTGCCAGTGAGAAGAGCCATAACATCCTACCCTCTTTGTTTAGTAATCCACACAGATTCTTGACAGATCCAAATAGGGCCCTTTACCTTTCTGTTCTAAACAAGATTTCTGCTTTCCACTTAAACAACAACAGGATACAGTAAGCCGGATCTTACTGCCTTTTATCAAACATCTCCAAGTTTTTTGATGCAAACAAACAAATATGATGGATCCTTGCCCAGTCTTTTAAATCCTATTGCTGAGTGGGAGACCTTCTAATCAGAGCCATTTTTGAAAATCTCAAAGCCAGCGCAAATAAAAATTGAACCTGGCCCTCATAATGATGATGATCAAGAATGGCACTCTTTTCCACTTCTGGTTTGACACATGTCTGCTATGGAAAATCTAGAATTGTACTTCTAGCAGCCTAACATCTGACAGCGTTTAAGGCAGAAGAAGGCTAGGCTTGCACATTTTGAATGAGCACTGTACAATATATTTCCCACAATTAATGATCTTGACGATTTTTGAGCCATATTCCATGCATTAATTTTATTAAAAATTATGGGCAGGATTCTGTGATCGCGTCTGTTCCAGCCACACTGCCAGCACCGATGGAGAATTTGGTGCTTAACCAAAACTCCATTTACTATAGCGCATGAGTGAATGCCACATGCGCATGAGGTCAGAGGCTTTTGGTATATTTGATATGTTTCTAGAGAGGTATAGTCTCCTCTTGGTCCTGCTGAGAAGATGGGATCTGATGTTCCAGTGAGCTGAAAGTAACTTTGGAAAAAAAGCAATCACGAACTGTAAAATGTTCTTAACCAACGTGAGCATTTTTATTGAATTGTAGGTAGTGTTGAGTGGGTGCAATCACAGTATGCAACTTGATGTTTCATTTCCTTTGGGATTTGACTTCATACTTGGATGCACAGTGCATAAGTTTTATTTCGTGAGATGACATGAGTGGCAAATTTTCTTATCTTAATGACTCATCACCATCCACACAAGTATGACGTAAAAGGTAAGAAGATTCTCAATTAATATTGTCAATAACAAGACAGATATGGATTAGGCATTCCTTCTAACCCAGTCCACTTGGCAGGAAACAAAGAGATTCGATCTGGCTGTGCCTTTTGCATCTTTCTCTGGTTCACTTTCCATAGTAGGTGATACGGTCTACCAGTTTTTCACCAGTTAAATTGTGACGATCCATTCCATCAATTTCCCACCGAATGGTGCAGGTTAAATTGTGTTGATCCAATCTGGCAGTTTCTCAATGTGGTGTAGCTTGAACTATGTTGATCTAATCTATCAGTTTCTTGTTGGTCACTAGATGCTAAAATGGACGGAGTGAAGACACCACAAAAGTTTTTTTTTTAAATCCAATGAGTGATTCCTTCCCATGGGAATAGTTTTTATTTCAACTTCTTTATTATTTTTGGGATTTTGACCTCAAATATCAGTTGTCATATCCAAAGTCAGAATGAAGTGACAATTATTGAGCAATGGCAATAACTTACATTTTTTTGTACCTTTAGTACAGTAAAACATCCCAAGCTGCTTCACTTCAGAGTTTCTGGTCAAGATTTGACACCAAAGTACATCAACAAATATTGGGAGAGTTTACCAAAAGACTTGATCAAAGAAGTAGGTTTTTAAAAAGATCTGAAAGAAAACAGGTTAATTAGAGATTCACAGAATTTTGGGGATAAAACTCTAGAGCTCAAGATTCCAGCCAATGAAGAAAATGTAACCAATAACGGGGTGATCGAAATCAAAGTAGCCATGATGTGGAGATGCTGGTGTTGTGCAGAGGTGGGCACAGTAAGAAGTCTTACAACACCAGGTTCAATTCCAATAGATTTATTTGGAATCACTCACCTGATGAAGGAGCAGTGCTCCAAAGGCTCATGATTCCAAATGCAAGTTGTTGCATTCTAATGGAGCAAAATAATTGGAATATTGAAAACTTCCACTCCAGGATAAACTCCAGGATAAACAGGATAGTACTAAAGAGAGAACTCACATAGCAGGTAGATGTCAAAGTCTAAGGTCATGTACCAACCAACTCAAGAACAGTTTCTTCACTGCTACTATCGAACTTACGAACAAAGCTACCATATATTAAACTGATCTTTCTCTACATCTTGCTATAACTGTAACATTATATTCTGCACCCCTCCTTTCTTTCTCTCTCTGTATTCAATTAATGGTATACTTTACCTGTATAGTGCACAAGAAACAAAACTTCTCAATGTATTTCAATACAATTGACAATAATAAATTAAATCAAATCAAAATCATTGCTTTTGCAAATTTGATGAATTTTGTAAAGTGCTCCTCCCAGAATGCTTTCACTGCAAATCTGGGCAAAGCAGAGAATCGTGCATGTTCCATACCTGAATCTCCAAACCATGTTCCTAGTGAGTAGGACTATGTGTTATGAACCTAGCTTCAAAACCTAACCCACAAAATATAATAATGGCTGACCTAATTTCTCAGATACAGGATAATGAGACAGATAAAATCTATCCTTATTACAGATAGGTTATCCAAACCCTACAAATATTCTATTAATGTATGCTTGAAAGAACAATTTGGGAGGCAGATTTATTGTACAGCTCATTAAAGAATAAAGTTTGATATAAAATCATTCATCACTAAGCCAGAAGATGTTCTTTTATTTTCACTTGTTAACATACACTCACCAAAATGGTACAGCACAGCAGAGACCATGGGTAACTTGTCAATTGTCTTTTTTTTGCCTTTCATCATTCTATTAACAGAAGTGATAGAAGATTTCCAGAATTCGCCATAAATCCTGATCGCCAACATTATTCACAGTAGAATTACCCCAAAGATTAGCTGCAAATTGCTCTCTAAATTAAATTTATGATTTCATTATTCGTGACTGGTGTATTGTAACTGGTTAGAGAAATTCCCGGTGCATCTGACAGCTCTGATCCTCAAGAAAATAATTACATAGAGACAGGAATAAAATTGAGGTATCTCATTCATCCATATATATAAAAACAGGAGCCACTGGGTCAAAATCTTGAACCACCCTCCCTAAAAAACACAGTGAGTGCATCCATACCTGGTGGACAGCAGCAGTTCAAGAAGACCAGCACCACCTTGTCAAGCACAGTCAGATATGGGCAATAAATGTTGCTCCTTTCAGCGATAGTCAGTTCCAATGAAAGAATAAAAAGTAGGCCATTCTGTCTCCTGAGTCTACTCTATCACTGAATTACATCAGGGATCGAATGGTAAGACAGTTTCAAGGACCAGCCTTAATCCATATTCCATGACACCCTCACCTCATGAAAATTCATCGGTTTCAGGCTTGGAATTTATAATTGAGCTAGAGTTCAGGATTTCCGGTACCTTTTGTGAACTAGTGATTCTTGATTTCATTCGTGAATGACTTTGTATAATACTTTAAAATTATCATCCCTTTTTCTGGTGCCTCCTACCAGAGGAAAGAACTTTCTATACCTTCACTATCAAAGCCCACCAGCTGCCTTGATAAGATTTAAGCCTATCTCCCTCACGCATTAGCCTAGATCTTTGAATTATTCATCCAGTGACATTATCACTGTGTCACTATCTGCTCGAATGTTCGCAGATGTGAGAAAATCTGACAGCTTAAAGGTATTTTTGAGGGATGTAACTTTAAGAAGTGAAGCAATTTTTGGGGCCAGTAGAAATCCTCCAAAGATTCTCCTCTCTCATCAGCTTCTCCATCATCTTTAAAAGATCTGTGGTAGATCAGTGATGTGAATTAGTGGTGACAAGGAGAAAGGGTGAGAGTTCCACATTGTGCATATCATCACATTACAGTTAGTGATAATATCAATTCAGCACAAGTGGCTGTTAAATGCCACGTGGCAGTGTGACATTTATTGTTGCTACTTGGTGTGTGTTGGCCATACCCCATCTCCCTATCACTGACAATTGATATGTGTGCTCCACTGCTGATCTCCAAGCATTATCCTCCACCATCATCAGAATGGTAATGACAAAAGTTCTCCTCCTTTCCTGGCTTGCTCCCACTCTTTACCCGCAATGTGTTGATGCAGGATTATGAGTGAGTGACATGAGTGTGCTGAGGATAGAATGATAACATTTATGAAGGGTTACTGTGAGGAATGGATGCAAGTGTTGATAAAGTGAAGGTGATTGTAAATATTGCTGCTTAGATAGAGTTTTGAGGAGGTGCCAGGGAGAACTTTATGGATGTATCAAATAGAGGATAATGCAAGCGAAGTCAGAGCATGATGTATGCCACCTGAAATTAGGGTGCCGTTCATCATTCTTCCTGACCCGAACCTTTTCCAGCATTGATTCCAGGTCCTGGCTACCACATCCCTGTCACTGACACTGTCCATATTTCTCTGTTTATGTTGGGTTCTTGGCTTCTTTCTCTCATCCAGAGTGAACAGCACATCCTATTTGGCTTTCATTGCCTTTAGCAGAACTTCCAAAGAAAGCTTCAAAGATGTAAGGTCAGCTTTCCTAAGCTTTCGGTCAATTCCCCGCCCACAAAAATCTTTACTAACAAGACATCCTGCAGCCAAGCTGATGCCTGATCAGGCTCCTTTTGATTAGAGAGCCTTCATTCACAGAGTGCAGGTCATCATCACGCCTGTACTTTGAAACCTTGAAGCAAAATACAGATACTGTGGCTGAATCAAAGAGTCACAGCAGCTCATTGCCAAAACAAATAATGCTGGGGATTGCTAACCTGCTGCTGTCTCCCCTCCCTGCTGTCTGTGGTCTTTGAAGATAATATTCTACCCAAAATTACAACTCCAAAGCTAGTCTAATCTTTGCAAGCAGCTATCAATGAAGTGAACAGCGAGTGTCATTTCTTCATGCTGACCACAAAGTTTGCACAATACATGGATTGGCACTAAATGTTGCTTGATTACATTCCCATGGAAAATCTTTGGTTGTTTTACTAACCAGACTATATAAATGCACACTGTTATTTTATCTAAGCTTTTTTTCATTTTGGCATATTCCCTTTCATTTTGTCTTGGAGTTTGTCAAAATCCATTGACATCTAATTTTGGAAATGAGTTGGGATAAAACATAGGGTGAAGCAGAAACAATAGCTATCTATTCATCATGAGCTTCACAGACTGTTGTGCTTGAGACTCATGCACATCAATTCTTTCATTACAAACTGAGCAAAAGCTTCACTTCCTAATAAAATTTAATGTTTGGCTTGACCTTAATGGAATTCTGAGAGATAATATTTTTACTCTACTGAATTCTGCCTCAACTTCAAGATTTTGTGCAAGCCCAATTATCACAGGATCTCTGAAGTCCCTGCTCTATCACAGACTACACTACGGAACACCCCCCACCCCCCAACCAATTGTGAGGGCTGGCAATCCACTCCTATATTGCTGTTGGAAACCCCATCGAAAGTTAAGCTGTGTTCAGTGAGGTGCAACAGGATTTTTCACAGCAATCTTAGCCATGATCATCACTGAACCATGGATCTGGCTCTGCAAAATATATTTATGGAGTTCAGTTACATGTTGCTATTCTTATTAGCCACAAAACATTTTTAAAACTAGATTATTTAAAATAATTTTCATTTGAAATTTGTTCATGACTTTAGTTTCTGCCTTAATCCCATATGAACGAACCAACTTTATTTCATTCTCTTTAAAAAGTGATTTTAATGTGAATGCTTTTCATTTCCTTGTTGGCGCTCTGTGAAAATTCATTAATGTGATTGGCTGCTTGGATAACTTGATGACACCACTTCTACCCAATGCTGGGTATCCCCATTGAAGAATTGTGAAAGAATTAAAATTCCTTCCACAGAGATTGCTCGATCTTTGAGATCAATGAGATCATCGTTGTTCAGCCATTGACTGCAAAATCATGACCATTACATGTTTTAACAGCCAGACATTGTTCTTATATTAATATTCATTGAATCTCTGCATTAACCACAGATTGCATTGATATTGAAATAAGGTTGGTGATTCTAATGGCTTGCATGCCAATCATTTATGTTCAGATGCCTTCTTAACACTGATATTTATATGTATCATACAGTTTTAGTGCAAACATTTCAAGCCAATTAAACAAGACAAAGGGCAGAATTTCCCCATAATTTGTCAGAGTGTCAGGTTCTGAGTGTGTATCTCTCCAGAGACCCTGTCGAGTTTCCAGATTAGATCTTGACAAATTGGGGTGGTAGTTTATGCCATCACTCTGGCAGGGCTGGACCTGATAGAGATGACAAGGCAACCTTCATAGAGATCAGGGTACTAACTTTAAAGGGCACCCCAATCAGAACTGAAATTGAATGCCCCACACCCACCTGCCCATGGAGATATTGAAGGTTCTCCCTCTGTCCCTCACCACCCCCATGTTGTAATCATCCCTCTGCACACACCCTGACTCGTGGTAGAAACAATGGTGGCACAGCAGTTAGCATGGCTGTCTCACAGCCTAGGGACCCAGTTACAATTCAGGCATTGGGTGATTGTGGAGTTTGCACATTCTCCTGTGTCTGTCGATTTCCTTCTGTGCTCTGGTTTCTTCCCACAGTCCAAAGACTTGCAGGTTAAGTTGATTGGCCATGCTAAATTGACCCTAGTGTCATGGGGACTGTCAGGGTGAGTGCCTGGGGTTGCCTTGGATGAAGCCTGGGTGGGATTGTTGTCAGTGCAGGCTCAATGGGCCGAATGGCCTCCTTTTGCACTATAATGATTCTATGATTCTAAGTATCACCAGTTTACCCGCCCTCATTGTCCACTCCCCCCGCTGTGCTAGCAAGTCCCCCCCTCTCACTGCTCGCTGCCCCCATTGCCTGCCAGTCCCCTCTCCACAATGGCCTTGGTACTCTCCTCCACGCCTACCACACAAAATGGGAAACTACTCCTCCCTCTCTGCTGGCACTTCCCCTTGGCACAGGTTGGCAGTTGTCTGGGCATGCCTTTCTTTCTCTGGGAGCTATACTTACCTTTGCATCCTGGGAGAATCCCTTGATTGATTCATATCTTCAACTAGCTGTTGTAATCTCACCGACGTGACACCACATGGGCAAGGTTTGAACATTCAGTGCAGTAGGGGAGAGTGGGAATAGGAAGGGAAGTAATGTGATAGGGAGGCTCCGTAAGTATATTGAATGTATGCAAAAACATTAAAATGAGCTTCTTGCCGTTTGTGGATCTGAACCTCATGATATCACAAGCGAGTGCCATGTAAAATCAGGGAATGTGATCTTGCCGGTAAGAACTACACTACCCAATTCTGGCCATATTCCCTTTCTGTATTGCTGTTCTCACTGGCTAACATGAGCTAAAAATCACCCTTTGGACTCTCTGTCTGTCTACACTCAAACCCATGTTCTTAGAGTGGGCATTCCCAAGTATGCTACTACCAAACATTTTCGTAAGCAGTAAACAATTAAGAGGAAAAAGAAACTTTAGATTAACTTAATTTGAAAAGAAACTGACCTAGACCTGTTAAATGCCTGTTAACTATTTTACCTTATGATATAGTTTGAGGGAGGCTCCCACTGATTCACCAGATTGAAATAGCTGAAGGAAAATTAAACCTCAGTTATTATGGAACATGATTCCCTGCCAAGGGATTGTCCTGATTTATTTAAAAACATGAGAGTGGTAATAGGAGATGCGAGGACTTCCTGACATTGTTCAATGTGCATTAAGAGGACTTTCCTTACATACCAAGGAGTTTTATTAGGAAAGGAAATATAAACAACAAGTTTTGCCAAGTACAATTGATCTTTGTTAGAAGTGCAGTTTGTAAATAATTGAATCCCCACATTCAGCCAATAAAAAGTATTTGGCACAATAACCCTGACTCAGATCAAACACCGACTTGGTTTGGATAGATTGAGAGTGAAACATAATCTGAGTGTTTGTGTCGCATGTAAAAGGAATAATAGGTTTGTTCTTTCTCTTTGAAATAAGCCACCCTTTAACATCATAACTTTGCTTAAAATAAAGCAACCAAGCCCTTTTCCAAGTGAAAAAAGACCA
Organism: Sphyrna mokarran; assembly: GCA_024679065.1. NCBI lineage: Eukaryota > Metazoa > Chordata > Chondrichthyes > Carcharhiniformes > Carcharhinidae > Sphyrna > Sphyrna mokarran. Next base: position 39,878,924 of record JAGIQG010000010.1, on the reverse strand, counting down.
GGATTCACAGCAGCAATCAACAGCTATCATTTTGACAGTTTGGTGTCCCTTTGCATTTGTCCTTCATCTTCCAGATTTGTCTTTGGGAGCCTGAAGCTGTTGGAATGTTGCCTTCTTGACTTGCGACCTTCAGTTCTCTGAAAGATAAAGAACAAGTGAAGTAAAGAAAAAGACTGAGGGATCCAACAATTTGATGACCTTTCTGGCAGGTGAAGCTTATTTGAAGCCACCAGGGCCTTGCATAGACCAGATTTAAATGGATAAAATCCCCTTCACTCACAGGGCAGTGTCTTGCTCTTCACTATGTCATGTGAAAAGCTTGAAGCAACATTTTCAGCCACTCCTCAACCACAAAAACAACAAATCCACAGTGGTAGTTCTCCAGGCTAACCCCCATTACCAAGTAGTAAACCACCATTAATAGGAATGCTGCAACAAACAATCAAATGAATGAAAATCCATAAATTTTGCATTCAATGATATTCCACAGGAGGTCTTCAAAGCTGATGAGCTTTTGATCACATCAAGTTTCCATGCACTCATCTGGAATTAGGAGAAGAAAGAACTCCCTCACTGCCCCATCCTCCCTCCCAACACCCAACCACTTCAGGAATTTGACAATTGGAACTATATCTTTAAGAGAGATAAATCACACTATGGAAACTATTGAGGCATTTCCTTCTCTTAGGTACCCAGTTCCTAGTGTAATCTGGAAATGGACTCAGGGAGAATCTGACCAGATATTCACACACAGAGCTAACTAACTGCACAAGTGGCCATTTCTGTCTGAAGAGCACACAGGAAATGGAAAACAGGCCCACCAGCAACTACGCATGCCCGACGTGGGACCAGCAGTTGGATGAAGGATTGTCATCAGTTTGTTTTGCTGTTGTTTATAGCTACTCCTGCTAGGAGAATGGCTGCCTCCTATTTTTACCTTTGGAAATGCTTCCAATTCTGATATTTATTCTGACAGCACATAGCCTTGTTACCCTCCTCTCTTCACCTGAAACTTGCCCTCATGCCCGGAGCAGGGAAACCACTACAGGTATGCTCCTGAACATCTCCTTCCTATGGTTAAGGAAATCCTCCCAGATACATGGTGTGGCTTTAGACCATCCAAAGTAACCTTTGCGATGGTCTTTATTACCAGACAAAATGAAGAAAAATGTAAAGAACACCAGGAACCACAATCATAATATTCATTGCCCTCACCAACACAATTAACTTAATAAATCACAAGGCTCTGTGGACTGTGCTCCTGTAACTAGTTCATGATGATTTGACTGCAATTGTCTTAAGTGGGACTTCTAAAAGAGATATCTTCAAAATCCAGAGCAGAATCAAGCAAGGCTGTGTGATAGTCCCCATACTATTCACAATTTTCCTGATATTGGCTATTCACCTCAAAGATGAACTATCATCTAGCATGTGTATGGAACAACAATGAGATGGAAAACTCTTTGAACTCAGTCACCTCCATGCCAAAGTTAAACTAACTGCCGTGGGCATATATAATCAACAGATTGCAGATGGCTGCAGTCTGTTGCTCTCTCTATACCAGATTTGAAAGCCACTTTCCATCTCATCAATTCTTTACACTAGAGATGTGGCCTGTCCTTGAATGTTGCTAAAACAAAACTCATACATCAAACCATATTTGATCAGCTGAACATTCTACCTCCCATTTATGTTGAAATAGAGACTCTTGATTGTGTTAAGTACTTCCCACAAGTTGGCAGCCACTTCTCAAGAGGCCAGCATTGATGAGGAGATTCAACACTGGATCAGCTGTCACAGTTCTTTCTTTTACAAATTACAACAGAGAGAGTGTTTGATGACAAAGATCCTCCTGAAAGTCAATGAAAATCCTACAGCGCGATCTTGCAACCTCATCCTGACCATCGATCGGTATGGCAAGGTGGTGAGATTAGGTGCAAAGTGAAAAATCTGACAGCTTCTTATTATATGACAGTATACATCACACTGTGGGTGGTGTCACTCTCCAATCTCATGTTAATCTTTGCTCTTCCAAGCACCTTTACATTATAATGGATATAGACCAACATCACCACAACACAATATTCACTGCCCAGATCACAGCATCTCACTAAGTTGCGTGCTCCCTTTTCCTGCAAAAAGAGACAGTGTTTTTGTTTGAAGTGGCTTCATAGAGAGGAAAAGAAGGTAATATCAATGGAGAGCAACTGAGAGACAAGCTTGTAGTGAGGGGACAATGGGATGAAGTAAGAGTGTTAAATGTTCTGATAGGAATGAAAGAAAGTGCAGGAGAAACAGGGAACAAATGGAAGTGGAGGTTGTATCGATATAAGAAGCACTATACAGGTAAATATTGAGGAAGTCAGATTGTAAGGCTTGGCACCTGTAAGTGTTATGCCATGTCCTGGATCCTCTTGATATATGGTTCCCAGGTTGGAGGGATAGTAATTCTGTTGTGGAACTTCAATGCATGCCAGTTTGGTTGAGGAAACTGTCACCTTCTTTCACCTCTTGCAGAGCTCGTTTCACTACAGCCCACCAAAACCTTCAGGTAAGAGTAAGAAACATGAGAAGAGGATTTGCAGATGTTTTCTCCATTGTTGCAGTTACTGCACCTCAAAGATCCAAAGCAAATGGAATTTGACTGGAATGCAAAATTTTCTTTTTGCGTTACAATGGGTCCTGCCTCGGACAAGACAGAGAATCGCACCCAATGGATTTGTCAGTCAACCCAGCCACCCTAATCCTTGCCTGCCTTCCCCAATCCCCCTTCCCCAGCCCGTTGGAATTGGCCAGGCAATCCCGAGGCAGAATGATAATGCCTGAGTTAAAGAGCCTTCAGAAGTACACCCGTTCATTAGTCGGGTTCTCACTTCATAATTTGCCCTGTGCTTCCAGTAGAGACTAATTTGATAAAAATAATCCTTACTACAAATGAAGGCCCAGAAAATGCTGTGAAAATAACAGTCTAATAGCACTCACCATATTTATCAGGAAATGATAAGAAATTTCAGGGAAAGGCAGATGCATGATTAAATGTGAAAATCCAAAAGTTGTTGGCCAACTTTAGCTCTGCCATTTGCTTCGTGAAAATAGTGCCTTGCCATCTGGTTTACAATTTAAATGCTTTGAGCAGTCTGAGACTCCTGTATTTGAACTATAAATTCAAAATTAAGTTGATTCTAAATACTCTTTTAATGACCTTACAAATATTCATTACCGCTAACCTAAAGCACAACACCTCCCCCACTCCAGCACCAAAAATTGTTTGTGGAGTTTTATTTTTTCAGACTTTAATTGTTATTTGAGATTCAAATTGAGCAAAAAAAGTACTTTTTATTGTATTTTGTTCTTAATCCAATGTTTCTTCCCCTCAGTTTAGTTTTCTTTCCTTATCTGATTTAATATTGGATTCACCTCTCTGATTTATACTTATTTTTAGGTTCTGTTAATTCCATAACAGTTCAAACTGATTGGTTAAGGAGAGATACAAGCACTTTTTTTCCATTTGTGGAACATGGGTGTTGCTGGCTGAGCAGCATTTATTGCCCATTGCTAGTTGCCCTTGAGAAGGTGGCGGGAGGAAGTGGTCGAGTGGAGAAGCTGTGGTTTACAAAGGAAGTTGAAACTCTTGTGAAGGCTCAGTTAGGGCATTGGAGAGTTACAAGTTAGCCGGTAAGGAACTAAAGAGAGAGTTAAGAAGAGCCAGAAGAGGACATGAAAGTCTTTCGTAGGTAGGATCAAGGAGAACCCTAGAGCTTTCTATAGGTAGGTCAGGAATAAAAGATTGATGAGGGCAAGTTTAGGGCCAGTCAAGGACAGCAGTGGGAGGTTGTGTGTGGAGCCTGAAGAAATAGGAGAGGCACTAAATGAATATTTTTTGTCAGTATTCACACAGGAAAAAGTCAATGTAGTCGAGGAGAATACTGATATACCGGCTTTTAGACTAGATGGGCTTGAGATACGTAAGGAGGAGGTGTTAACAATGCTAGAAAGTATGAAAATAGATTATTCCCCTGGGCTGGATGGGATTTTTCCTAGGATTCTTTGGGAGGCTAGGGAGGAGAGTGCAGAGCCTTTGGCTTTGATCTTTATGTCATCATTGTCTACAGGTATAGTGCCAAAAGACTGGAGGATGGCAAATGTTGTCCCCTTGTTCACGAAGGGGACTAGAGATCATCCTGGAAATTATAGACCTGTGAGCCTTACTTGTGTTGTAGGCAGTTTTGGAAAAGATAAGAGATAAAATTTATAATCATCTAGAGAGAAATAATTTGGTTAGGGATAGTCAACATGGTTTTGTGAAGAGTAAGTCATGCCTCACAAACCTTATTGAGTTATTTGAGAAGGTGACCAAAGAGGTGGATAAGAGTAAAGCAGAAGTGGTGGTTGATGGGAAATATTCGACCTGGAGTTCAGTTACTAGTAGTGTATCACAGGGTTCTGTTTTGGGGCTACTGCTGTTTGTCATTTTTATAAATGACCTAGATGAGTGTGTAGAAGGATGGTTAGTAAATTTGCGGTTGACACTGAAGTGACAGTTCAGACGGATGTTACAGTTTGCAGAGAGACATAGTTAAACTGCAGAGCTGGGCTGAGAGCTGGCAAATGGAGTTTAATGCAGAAAAGTATGAAGTGATTCACTTTGAAAGGAGTAACAGGATTACAGAGTATTGGGTAATGGAAGGACTCTTGGTAGTGTGGATGAGCAGAAAGATATTGCTGTAAATGTGCATAGATCCCTGAAAGTTGGCACCCAGGTTGATAAGGTTGTTAAGAAGGCATAAGGTATGTTAGCTTTTATTGGTAAAGGGATTGAGTTTCGGAACCATGAGATCATGTTGCGGCTGTACAAAACTCTGGTGCAGTTGCACTTGGAGTATTGCATACAGTTCTGGTCACTGCATTACAAGAAATGTGGAAGCATTGGAAAGGGTGCAGAAGAGATTTACTAGGATGTTGCCTGGTGTGGTGGGAAGATCTTATGAGAAAAGGCTGAGGGACTTGAGGTTGTTTTTGTTAGAAAGAAGAAGATTAAGAGGTGACTTAATTGAGGCATATATGATCGGTGGATTAGATAGGGTGGACAGTGAGAGCCTTTTTCCTCAAAAGGTGATGGCTAACACAAGGGGACATAACTTTAAAGTCAGGGGTGATAAATATAGGACAGATGTCAGAAATAGGTTCTTTACTCTCAGAGTAGTAAGGGCATGGAATGCTTGCAGCAGTAGTGGACTCGCCAATTTTAAGGGCATTCAAATGGTCATTGGATAGACATATGGATAATATTGGAATAGTTTAGAGGGTCACTAGATTGGTTCCACTGGTCAGTACAACATCAATGGTGGAAGGGCCTGTACTGCGCTGTAATGTTCTATATTCAATGTTCTATCAGCTGCCTTCTTGAATCGCTGCAGTCCATGTGCTGTGGGTTGAGGGAATTCCAGGATTTTGACCTAGCCACTGCGAAGGAATGGCGATACATTTCCAAGTCAGGATGATGAGTGACTTGGAGGGGAACTTGCAGATGGTGGGGTTCCCATGTATCTGCTGTCCTTGTCCTTCTAGATGGAAATGGTTGTGGATTTGGAAGATGCTGTCTAAGGATTTTTGGTGAATTGCCCTCTCATTGATCTTTAGTTTATCTATTAGTGTCACAAGCTTACAACAAAACTGCAATGAAGTTACAATGGAAATCCCTAGTTACTACACTCTAGCAGCTGTTCAGGTACACTGAGGGAGAAGTTAGCCTAGCCAATGCAGCTAATCCTTTGGACTGTTGGAAAAAACTGGAGCACCCAGCAGAAATCCATGTAGACATAGGGAGAATGTGCAGATTCCACACAGATAGTGACCCAAAGCAGGAATCCAACACAGACATCATTGCTAGGTCAGTCACAGCAAATTTGGACCAACATATTTTAACAGATTAAATCATTACCAAAACCAAATAATAAAACAGTTAAACTCCACAGCTCCTAATAACAATTTGAACTTGAAAATGAAATGCCTGAGAATGACATAATGGAAATCGAAGTAGAGAGAAGTAAGATGTATGGTAATAATTAGTGGAATTATTTTTGGCACAACACGAATAATTATGAATTTAATTATCATTAGTCAAAGCTGTTTGGTGTTAGAATAAATTGTTCAGCAAGTAGTTGTAGTTAAAAAAGTGAAACAGAGATTGACCTTCAGCATAACCAAGGAAGAGAGGGAGGATAAAACGAGCAAATGCTTAAGAGAGGCAATGTGTAGGAGGATAAAATAAAAAGAAAAAAGAGCACGCCATAAGAGCGATATGAAACAAAATTGTAAAACTTAAATAAAATGTCACAGTGACCTTCCATATTCACAACAGCTTATATCTAAAAAAAATTTCCATACACACTTTACTCAAGGCACTTCAGTATCACCAGCTATAGTCGATAGTTCAAGTGTGAGTATTGGAAGCTGTTTTAGATCTGTCAGTCGTCTGAATTTATTAAATATTCCACCAGCATAATTATAATCCTTCACTACACACTTAATGAACCATATTGACACCCAAAGACACTTCAATTAATCTGCCACTAACATTTTACATACCAAAAAATCTTTATCAAAAAGATCTCAAATCTGTTTCCCTCAGACCTATTTAGTCTATATTTCAAAACTGTCAAAGAACAAATCATTCAACCTACCATTTGCAAGGAGGTACATATTACCTAAGGAAAAAATTGAGCAGTGCTATGTAAAGCTGTTTAATCTAAGCAGATTTTGATGGTCCTATTAATGTCATTTTGGAAATAGTTACATTGTTTTGTTTTGACATGCATGCCAGTAGATTTGCATGAAAAATGGAAAAAAATGCAAATTAACATTTTTGTCAGGTAACACCCCGGGTTCCTCTAATTCAATATTACAATATTCAATGTTCAAAATTTGCATAAAATAATTTCTGCAGACAAAGTTTGAAAACCCAGGTGTTATGTAAATGCTGCAATGGAACCTTTGTATTTGAGGGTTCAAGTGATTTGTTCTTTATGTCATAGTGAAGATAATGAGCTGATGATCGAATAGCAGATTTTTTCTTTTAAATCAAGGTCTTTGCTAATTTAGTCTACATTGAAGGCTGAACGTGAAATCACATGAAAATTATATTTTATCAAAACTTAATTAATCATTTACATATTAATAAACTGAATATGTGATGTTGATACTAAAATATCCTATCTTTCCTCTGTTCATAGTTTATTAGAAACAGTTTCAAAAATAAATAAAATCACCATCCACTTCCGCCAGAATCTGCCCCCAACTAACCTCAGGACAATTTTACTCTTCAATTATTCCCTTGCCCTAATGTACTCATCTGTTGACATACCTTCCCCATGACAGGTCAGGTGAGTTGCGAGAAATGAGACCCAGAAGCAGCTGTAAAACTAAGGCACTGAGTGGACATACTTTATTCCATTGGCAGCTGTTCAAATGACTAGTCTGCCCATGAGAACTCGCATCAGTGATTTCATCTGTCAATTACCAGACAGTTCCAGCAATGTCAAGAGATACAAAAGCTCCAGTAAAATTGTTATCTGGAACCGATGCCCTGCCAGGGAAAATGATGCCACTGGCTTGCTTGAAAGGACATCAGAACCTTAAGCCGTCCAAATTTCTTGCAGTATCCCAATGGAGGTTGCCCTCAACTAAGAAACAACTGAATGGCAACGTTGTGAGTGAATACAAAGAGGTGTCACATAGTTTGTGAAATTATTTAATCTTTACACAAACTTTACTGATTAAAATTGGCGATCTTTTAAAAAATATTTTAAAATACCTGGACCCACGAATTTGTAAATCAATACATATTTTTTATGTTTGAGGGTGGAGGCTGGAATCTGAAACAAAAATGGAAAATGCTGGAAAATCTCAGCAGGTCTGAAGCATCTGTGGAGAAAGAATAGAGCTAATATTTCGAGCCTGGATGAGCCTTCATCAGAACTAAAAACTGTCCTTTTGCTTTGACGAAGAGTCATCCTGGCTCGAAATGTTGAATCTATTCTCTTGCCTCAGCAGCTGTCAGACCTGCTGAGTTTTTCCAGAATTTTCTGTTCACATTTTGTATTTGTCTGCAAATATAAATCAAAAAATTATTTACTTTGAATTGGAAGGTCAACCAAGTTCTGAAAAAAAAAAGTCTTGCGTATATGTAACATTTGTGCTTATATAGTCCTCAGGGCATCTTAACATATCTTATAGCTACCAAGGTACATTTGATAATTGACTATTGTGGTGTAGGAAATATGGCAGCCAATCTGCACGTAAGTTTCCATAGCAGCAATGTGAAAATGGCCAGTTAATCTATTGTTCGTTTTCTCTGGAGTCAGAATAAAAGGGAGAAATCACTTTAGTTTAATGTGTTGTCATAGAATTGTTTATGTCCATCTGAGAAGCAGATTGCCTCAACAACAACAATTTATATTAATATTGCATCCAAAAAAGTCCACTAATTTCAGTCAGAATTTTTCATTTTAAATAGGGAAGAGGGAAAACAGATGTAGTCCACATCATCGTATTTGAATCACAAGCTCCCCTTACTGAACAGAGAGAATGGTTGAAAGTCACTGGATGGGATTTTTCTGTCCCAGAGCAGGCTAGCGGGGTGGGAAACATGAGTGAAAGGTTAATAACCGGGTTCACACCCAATTTCTCACCTCTCGCAATATTGCCGGCGTCATTCTGCTGGTGAAATCAGCCTCACGACCGGGAAGCTTATGCTGCTCATTAAATATTAATGAGATGGTTACTGTGTCAGTAACAAGTCTGCAGCCTTCCCACCAATGGGAGCAGATGTGATGGTTTCACTTCTGGGGCCAGAAGCAATTGAATCTACCGCAGGTAGTCAGGGGCAGAACTGGGCAGTGTCCTCTGGGCTGTATTAGCCTGGCGTTGCCAACCTGGTAGAGCCAAAGAGGTGTTGGCAGAGGGACAGGGCCTGAGTGGGTGAAGTCGGATAGGCTGGTGTCTGATGGGGCAGAGCTTGAAGGGGGAAGATGAATGGGAAGTCTGTTGAAAGGGAGGGGAAGAACTGTACATCGATGGTGGTTGGGGCTGGCCAGACTAGGAGCGATTGAGGGATGGCGGCTGAAGGGGGGTAAGCGATGATTGGGGAGGGATAATTGGGGGTGGGGGCACTGGTGGCGATTGGTTGGGTCCATGGAAGTGGCGTGGAGCGATGTCTGCAGGAGGGGGTGACAAACCTCCCAGTAATCAGTGTATACAATGCCAAGACTTTATGCCCCCATCCCCCTACTAGTGAGATTCAGATTTTAGCCTATATATTGCAGAATGCTATAAATTACCATCACCAACCATGCTGAGAAAACCTCTCAGGGAAGGGCAGGGTGGTGATATATGAAACTAAACAACCATTGACGATGATGTGGAAAAAGACTGGGTTCTGAAATTTGCTGGGCTTTCTGGTTGGTATAATAAGATGAGGTGCTTTTAACCATCCATTCCAAGGCCAGTGTCATGATTCACCATAGCAGAAGTTCCCACTTTCCCAACATGTACGACGCATGAGTAGAAATGTAAATGTTGGTAAAATGAGATATACTGTTCTGCAGCAGAAAAGGGAAGAAGAGAGGTATATCCAATCCGTGGCAGATAACTTCAACTTTCTCTCCCAACGCAATTTAAAAAACAAATTTTTATTGTCCATTTTTGCAAGGGACCAAAAACAGGAACAGAAGAAAATTCTCTAGCAGGAGATGGCAGGAGGGCACCCTATTGGGAGCATGGTGATACAGTGGTTAGCATTGCTGTCTCAGAGCACCAGGGACTCAGAATTGATTTTGGCCTTGGGTGACTGCCAGTGTAGAGTTTGCACATTCTCCCCGTATCTGTGTGGATTTCCTGTGGGTGCTCCGGTTTTCTCCCACATTCCGAATATGTGCAGGCCAGTTGGAATAGCCATGGTAAATATATGGGATTATGGAGATAAATGTTTTGGGACTGGGCAAAATGTTCTTTTGGTGCAGACTGGATGGGCCAGATGACCTTCTTCTGCACTGAAACGATTCTATGGATTCAATGTTTGGTAGGCATGCACTGGAGTATCGAGTAATATGAAGCCAATGGGTGCACATCAGCCCTATCTTCAGATTTATCCCGCTATCTCTACATATCCCAAAGAGATATGTAGACAACAGGTCAAGCTGAATTTGGAAACATCACATCTGATATTAAGTACAAAACTTCCAAAATAAATGATGTTACGTGCATGGACTTGGATGATTCTCTGCAACATAAAATAAAATTAAACCTGGCACAACATTTGGTGGAAATTGTGTGGTAGAAAGGTAATTATGCTCAAAACACAGGCTTTCTTGTAGAATACTGATATCACTTGTTTCCCCATAAAAGAGCATTTCCCCATAGCACATAGTAAATCACAACCCACAATTATAATACACATTACACAAAATAGTATTGACTGTTCAAAAATATAGCACAGCTCAAAGCTTCTCGATCACAAGATCTGTTACTTCCCTGTAATGTATTGTAGCTTGGAGCAAGGAAATCTGAGCCACAATACCATTTGATATTCACAAACCATTTTTAGGTTTGCTTTTACAGTTTAAGATCCCAGCTGAATCCCCTTGAATGTATTACAACCTTGTAATATGTTCCAGCTTAATTGATATTCTATAGGGTTGATAATGTGGTTCTGACACAGAGGTGTTGGGACTGCTACACATGCCTGAAATGCAGTAAGCTATCTTTATTCGATAATGCAAGGTCAGCGCACTGGAACAAATTGATCTACTCCCAACACACAGAACAGGCCACACTGGGAGTGCCCAGTGGTCAAGTTGTGGATTTCCTGGTCCTGGCTCTCAAAGGGCCATTGCTTGCTGCCAGTTCCCAAAAAGGGCAAGAAATGACTGAAGAAAATATATTGATCAACTTCTTGTGTTTATGGGCACAGTTTTGAAGATGTCAGAGTGGGGAGTTCTGCAAGGAAGAATGTAGCCTTTTTTGCTGAGTAACAGTGTGTAGTTGTCTGGGTAAGATGTAGCTAAATGAATGTTGACTCATCTATACACCAAAACCAGAAGCAAATGAAGAAATTTGCTGATCTCACATGGGTTCATGATGTGGAGATGCTGGCATTGGACTGGGGTAAACACAGTAAAAAGTCTCACAACACCAGGTTAAAGTCCAGGTTATTTGATAATAAATGCCATAATCTTTCAAAATAGTGCTCCTTCGTCAAATGGTTTCTTCTCCACTGACCTGATGAAGGAACAGTGTTCTGAAAGCTTGTGGTATTTACTATTGAATAAATAAAACTTTAACCTGGTGTTGTGAGACTTCTTACTCACACGGGTTGCCAGGGTATATTCTGCTCACGTGTTGCTTAATGTTAAACGTCACCTTTCAAGACTTCTTAATAGCATTGCAGTTAAAGTTTGGGGCAGCAACAGTTCATGTTTTGTCTGCAAACATGGGCATGCTCACATATTACGTGGACAATGTGCACTGCAGTCAACTGTTTACCCCCATCCCAGTACCATTGGCAAGAAAAATCACACATTCTGTCAAGACAAGCCATCTGGACATTCAGATTTACGAACTCTGTGCTGCTGCTGTAGGTATGAATGGGATATAAATCTCATTGTCAAAGGACATAATAGGCTCGGATTGAGACAAAAAAGAGAAGCTTATGGCAAATACTGATGACTCAATGCAGCAAAGTCCTAGGGTACAAAAAGTGCAGGGGAAATTCAGAAAACTAAGAGAGAGCATGAATAAACGTTGTCTAGTAGGGTAAAGGAAAACTCAGAGGTTTTACACATATTAAAGGAAATTAATCCAGAGAGACGATACTCGCAGATCTAGCAGGTAAAGAAGCAGATAAATCCACAGACCCAGATGAGATGTATCCCAAGCTGTTGAAGGAGGCAAAAAAGATATCAGGGGCACTGAAGATAATTTCCAATTCTTTCCCAGTCATTGGTAAGGTGCTAGAGGACTGGAACACTGCTATCATTGCCCCTCTCCTTGCAGGGTGTGGGGTTAATAATGGTGGTGGTGGTGGGGGGGGCGGAATGGGAACTGTGTACAATTCTGTGTACGATTCTATTTGGGAACTTGTCCAAAAAATGGTTGGGATTCTCTCCCGTGTCCACTTTGGTCCAGCACTTAGAATTTTTTGGTAGAATTTGTCTCCTCCTTTTACTTGGTGTGATGCCTTGCTGTCTTTTCTTCTTCAACATTATGTGGTAATTGTCACAGTATTTAAAAAATAAGATCAAAAAATTGGTGAAATATGTAAGTAAGTGATCTAAACAAGCACAATATTATTCTTTCCTTACTTGGCTTTAAAAGTTTGCATTTTAACTTCTCGGCATTAAATATATTGAACCTGTAAGAAAGTGAATTTCCCAGGTTCAAGATGTTCCAAAACGTTTTGAAGACAATTATGCATTTTCAAGTTTTAAAATGTAAGAAGTGCAGCAGCCAGATAATTTGTATTGTTGATGTTTGCTAAAGGATAAGTAATGGAGAACTCCTCTTTCCTTATTCAAATAATAACTGCCTGAGAAGAAAAGGACAGGGAATCAAATTAATGTCTTCTCTGAAAACTGGCATAGAATCCTTACAGTACAGAAGGAGGCTACTTGACCCATTGAGCCTGCATCAAAACAATCCTACCTAGGCCTTTCCCCATAACCCCACATGTTTACCCTGCTAATCACCTGACACTATGGGGTTTTTTTTTAATCATGGCCAATTCATCACACCCACACATCTTTAGCAAGTGGGAGTTAACTGGAGCACCAGGAAGAAACCCACCCAGGCACAGGAAGAACATACAAGTTTCGCACAGACAACCACCCAAGGACCAGAATTGTACCTGGGTCCCTGGTGTTGTGAGGCAGGAGTGCTAACCACTTTATCACTTCTGCATTTCAGTATCAGCCTGATCTGTAAACTTTAAGGGAGGAGGGGGGAAATTGTAGTGGACTGCAGGATGGGTTATGCAAGATTTTCCGGTTTTAGAACCACGGCAGCTGAAAAATCCTGCCATAAGTGAGATTTGAACTCAGTCTTCTGACTCTGAAACAAGTATGCTGCCAATGAATTGACACATGGTTATATTCTTATTACATATGATTGACACTCATGTGTACACCAGTGGATATACCTGTGACTTGACCCAGGAAGCCCTCGCGCAAATTCCTCTCAAAACCACAGCAGACGGGAATATATTTTCCATGCAGTAACAGCTTAGTGTAGGGAACTTCAGGGGGCTTGAATTTCCCAAGCACTAAATTGCAAGTGCAGACATATTCCATTAAAAAGATACACATAGAAAACCAAGGGGAATTGGCCCCTGTGTTTCCCTATTGTGCAGTGTATTCATTCTGCTTTTGTAGTCAGAGGACACCAGAAATGAAATTGTCAGTTCATCTACATATTGATGTAGCCTTGCAAAATGAGATGATGAAGACTAATATAAATTACAAACTGTGCTCCAAGGTGTAAAAACTTGCTATTAAACCCACATTAGCATTGATGCCTCCAGCAAATAGAAAATTGGGTCCATCATGCTGCTTGGAATGCAAGCAAAATTAAATTCACATCTATTCTACACTTCCATATACCCATGAGAAGTTCGACAGAGGCAGATATGAGAGATTGCTACAATACATATCAGTCATTAAAAGAACTCTGACTACCTGTCTCTTAAACTGAGTGGACAGGAGGCATAATGTTTTATAGTCCCTGTTTTATTTGCTTTTTATGTAACCTGAGACTCAAGGGTCCAGACCTGTTTTCAATTTTATTGAATGCTCCAGCTTTTTCTCTTCAAAAGGTGATGATCTGTAAGTTTAATAGATAAAAAAAATCCCCATAGTACATTATATTCCTCCACAATTTTCTAACTAACGGCTATTCAATTTATTCTCAATAGTTTGGCCTTAAGCATTTTTTAGTGAACAAATGCAAAAGGCTTGCACCTTGGGATGTTGCGAAATAACTTTTAATGGTACTGTGTAAACTAATTCCAAAGGATGGCTGGGTTTGTCTGATTGTTAGATTATGGACTATATTAGATTATAGACTAGGTTTGAGCTGTTGATCTCTACTATGGGTGGGTATTACTATGGATGGAAAGCATCAAGCAGATGTCAGGGAAGGAGGGGGTTGATGAAAGGGAACAAGAGTCAAAGAGTAGAGTCTCCTCTGGATCTCCAAATTTTATTTCTTAAGTCTGACTACAAGCAAATGTTCTACCTAACTATAGGTGTTGCATAACAGCGAGAGAGCAGTGAGCTAGACAATAAAGGAAAGGAAAGTTTCTAGTACACAGATGTTGAAATAAAATATCTTTGTGTGTATTGTTAAACAAAGTTTAAGTTTGGTTACTTGGAAAAAAATGATATTTATATCATTCCTTCATAATGTCAGAAATCCCAAAGTACTTTGGAAGTGTAGTCATTTTTTGTTAAGTCTAAGACTACCGGTGAGGTAGCTCCAAAGAAGCCACACCAAAGACAAGCCACAGGAACATTAGGGTTTATTGAAGAACTGTACTCCTCGCACTCCATCCCTCAAGTGGCTGTAAGAGCAGTTTCACCCTCCAGGTTACCTGACCTGTCCCTTAAAGGGGTTACACCCCACATACGTTATGTCGTACTAGAATGTATGCACAGAAAAAACCCAATTGACCATATTGTCTGGTTTAGGTTTTGGTTGATGGATAAATATTGACTAGAACAGAGAGAACTCCCCTGCTTTTCTGCAAATATGGCAATGGAGTCTTTTACATTAAACTAAGACACATTTGCCTTCTTAATGTCTCATGTGAACGATGATACGTTCAACATTTGCTAACCTAGACTATCTGTAATTGTGTGTGTCTCTAGGCCTCCTTGCTTTCTTACTCTGAAAAAGACCTTGTTGGCAGCCATGGTTATTGGTTCAAAATACTTTAATATCACATATCTAACTAACTATTTACAAAGTTATAGAACATCAGGATGGAGTTATAGTACCTCTAAGGTGCTTCTCGTTTATCTTCTCAGTGAGATGATCGTACCGAATGGCAGAGCACACTCGAAGGGCTGAATGGCCTTTTTTTTAGGTCTGACATTACTATGACGTAGCTGCTTATGCAATGCTCAGTAGCTAACATTACTCTGCAAGCTATATGCTGATTTCATCTGGATATGAAGTTTGGACCTGTTAATTCAGAAGTAAGAGTGGAACAGTTGCTAAGTGAGACCTACATAAGAAAGGAGAACACTTGATTTGATTTATTATTGTCACAGGAATTGGGATACACTGAAAAGTGTTGTTTCTTGCAGGTTATAGAACAGAGCATACTGTTCAGAGTACATGGGGAGAAGGAAAGGAGAGAGTGCAGAATGTAGCTTTATAGTCATAGTTAGGGTCTAGAGAAAGATCAACTTAAGATATGTCCATTCAAAAGTCCGATAGCAGCAGGGAAGTAACTGTTCGAGTCAGATGTTACTTAACCCCAGACTTTTGTATCTTTTTCCCTACAGAATATGGAAGGTAGAATGTCCAGGGTATGTGGAGTACTTGAAGAAGCTGGCTGCTTTTCCAATGCAGCAGGAAGTGGAGGCAGAGTCAATGGATGGCAGGCTGGTTTGCCTGATGCATACCCCACTAGCCACAAGCAGCTAAGACTATGGGTCAATTTGGTGAGTAATTGTTGAAGATTGGAGATTTTGTCCATAATAACTTATACAAGGAGTAGTGATATATATTAGGTTAAAAGAATTGCTTCCTCAAGGCTTGTGTGATGAAGTATTTGAAACTATAGATAATTTTGTGAAATCTCACACTGAATTGGATCTTGCCTTTGTAACACCTGTTGAGAATTTCATTGAAAATTAAGCATCTTTCTTACTAAGAAATCAGGAAAATCCAATTAGGATGTAACTGTTTCAGTACCTGGATAAAAACCCACACTAGGAAAGCAGAATAGCATTTCAACATTTACCCCCATGTCTTTCCAAAAGGGAAATAACAAAACTATTGACAAGAATGAGGCTAAGCCAGCCTAACAGTGAATAAACTAGAATAAATAGCACTCCGTGGGATCAAAGCAGTAGGGAATTGTGCAATTTCAGTAAGAAATGAAGGGATTGAGCAGCAAGTGTAAAGCAAAACTCATGGATCAATATGTAGGTAGAGACACTTCACATGATGCATTATCTAGGCACTTAACTTTTGGCATAAAATGTGCAAATTGGGCCTGTTTGTATTATTCTGCTTGGTTCTTCCTTCACATTGATCAATAAGGCAACAAAATTAACAAGGTTTAGAATAAAATAGAATCGCAAAATTAAAAAAAATACTGGAAATACCTAAGCAATTCTGCCGGCATATAGAGAGCCAAACAAACAAAGGTTAGGTCAGTAATCAATGAAAGGTTCAGTATAATACCACTGATAGATTAAATATCATGACCTCTGCCCATTTTTGTTTTACATAGAACATAACAGCACAGAACAGGCCCTTCGGCCTTCGATGTTGCGCCGACCAATATAAAAAGCAATGACCCTCCAAACTAAACCATTCCCTTCTCTTCCATATACTTATCAACTAACCTCTTAAACGCCACCAAACTTGGCGCATCTACAAATGCCGCAGGCAGGGCATTCCACTCCCTAACCACCCTTTGGGTAAAGAACCTACCTCTGATATCCGTCCTATAACTATCACCCCTTAATTTAAAGCTGTGTCCCCTCGTGCTAGCTTTGGGCAGCAGCTCTGGATTAATAATTCTACTATTTCACTTCACACCTCTTCTCAGCCTATTTTTGTTTCTTTACCTACCCTACAATCGTCTCCTTTTGCCTTGCTCCTTTCAGCTTTTAATTTCTCCAATCTTCCATTAAATCAAATATGCTTCCTTGCTCTCTTTCCCCTTTCTCCATATTGCCTGAAACTTTTTACATCCTTAATATTTTCCAGTTCTGATGCAAGGTCATTGACCAAAAATGTTCAAAATTTTGCTGGCATTTACATCAGTGGGATTTTATGGTCTCACAGATGACATTCCCCCAGCATAAGTTTCCTGGGGCTGAGGAACAGGTTCAACTGGAAACTCTTTTCAATGGCAGGACCATAAGATCCCATCGAGAACGAGTAGCAGAAGCTCTCTGTCTATTAAGTCTCTTTATCGCTCCACCGATGCTGTCTTACCTGCTCAATATTTTGAGCATTTTCTGTTTTAATTTCAAATATCCAGTATCTGCAATATTTGCTTTGCAAGGACCTCTCAAAACACTATTGCTGTAATTTTTGGAAGGCCAATTGCCAACTTGCAGAATCCCTTAGATTCTAGAACAGGCCCCAGAGTTTGGAAGTTAGAATTTTTCACCCCATTTAGTAAGAGAAAATGGAGAAACCTTTTCTCTCAGATATTTGTGCAACTTAAAAACTCTGCATCAGAAACAGAGCATTTGTCTTTCGATTCCTCTCTCCTTTATATGCTTATCTAGATTCCATTTAATGCATCTTCGTTATTCACCTCAACCTTTCATTCTAACTATTCTAAGTACTCTCTTGATAAAGGAAATGCCCCTGAAATTTATTGTTGTGTTTAGCATGTTTTATTTATGGTCCAAATTCTCATTTCCCCTCTATGTCTATCAAAGACTTTCATAATTTTTAAAAACCTCTATTTGTCACCTTTCAGCCTCCAATTTTCTGAAGAAAAATCTCAGTCTTTCCTGACACGTAGGGGATGATTCTCCCATTGCAACCGCAACTTTACTGGCAGATCAAGCTGAGAGATGCTTACGTCAATCACTTCATGGGCTCCCCACAAGTTCACATCTCCCAACCAGAGAAAAAAAAATGGCACCATTGGGAACTCCCAGAAAACTGATTTGCATGACTCCCCATAATTAACAAGCCATTATCAGGATTCACACAGCAATCTCTGCCTATATCTGCCACTTTAGCATGAATCAGTGTCAGTATATAAAACTCTCAGCCTAGCATGGCAGCTTTGAACTGGGGTGAGGTGGTAAATGCTGCCAGCAGAGCAGGGGGAGATGTTACAAGCAGGCCTCAGAAATGCCTTGTGGCCTTCATCCTGCTGTTTTCAGATACTGCACCTTGGACCTGTGATATCTGGGGAGGGGAGGAGTCTTCTATTTTCTCATATGCTCTGAGTGAGGCTCTATTAGGGAGTCCCACTCACCACCACACTCTCCCCCACTTCCTTCAAAAGCACTGTAACAGTGTGGAAGACAGTCCCAAGGACTCTCACCCTCCCCCACCCCACCTCTGAAGCACAGTGTCAGACTCCTGGCATTCACACTTTTACCACCTCCTCCCACAATGCCATGGCAGATGCACCCTTTGGGTTAGGGTCCTGGCCAGGGAAGACCCACTCATGCCTCTCCTCCACAGCATCTAGCTAGTGCTCTTGGTTGGCTTCTGAAAATCTGAGAGCTGGTTTACAAGCAGCCAACTTTGTACTATGACTGGCTGTGTGTCCATTTCCTGCAGCTCATATACAGCTCTGGCTTATTAAGGGTGTGCAAGTGGATTGAGTGTGACCAATCAAGGGCACATTCACAACAAATACCTGTGAGAGATTTTGAAGGTTGCATTCAGTTGAGTGTCATTCATCCATTGGGGTGCTGATTGGCTGCTATTCCATAGGTTGCTGTGTCCAGGTGGGGTGCAACACTCAAGGCTCCTAATTGATTAGCTGCTGTAACTGGGGTGGGTGCAATATTCAAAGCTCCCATTCAAGAGAGGGAATAATCACAAGCTGGGACTGTGCATGTTAGCATAATGCTAGTTCCCTGCAGGGCAGCAGTAAAGATAGTATGTTCAAGGAATGGAGTGATTGGGTACCTGTGTTATCTGGATCCATGGGGCTATGAGGTGAGAGGGCAGACATGTCTATGTGTGTGGGGAGATGGAGATGGGGGGCAGAAATAAGGCCAGTGATGTCTGTGGGAGGATTGTAGTGGCCAGCGATGAAACCAGTGACATGTGTGGGATTCTGGGGGGGGGGCAGGGTTGAGGCCAGTAATGTATGGGGGGTGTTGTGGGGTGTGGGGTATTGTGTTGTCATTGGAAGGAAGCCATTGGGAAGTTAGAGGCTCATGCTGGCTCGCAGTAGCGCAATCCACTCAGTACATTCCCCATATTTCTCCTTAGCCTGATAATTTATTTTCCTCATATAGTATGTTGCAAGATCTGAACATTTTGTTACACTGCCCTCTCTGTTGGGGAGGTGCAAATAAAATGGTTCAGTAATGACTGACTGCAGCTAAGTATGTGTCGGCCTTGCTCAATGTAATACACAACAGGAAGAAGAGAAAAAGGCTAGGATGGAATTCTATTTGACATTTCATTTGCAAAATTAAAGATGATGGAACATTGTGACGCATTTTGGATCTCCTAATATTTATTTTGAGGAGGTTGGAGCAATTTGAAAAATTGTTTCTTGTGTGCCCATCGTATTTAGGTACACAATGAGTCAGCAGGGTAGGAATCATCAAATAGTACTGCAGGCATAATTGAAAACAATGGAGGAATTCAACCCTTACAAAGAGAACTGATGCAATTATGAATGTAGGTTACACATTTGGCTGAAAACAAATAAAGTTTAGAAATGAGAATAAAGTAAATGTTTTCCTCACTATGAAGGGACTAGATGCTTTTGAGGAAGTGTCTAACTAAAAGGCCAATGAGACCCCAGCACCACATGCTTTAAAATGATGGAGATTCCCGATGGATATTCTGACATTCTAAGACTGAGATAGCACTGACAATTCCATGAAATGAAATGAAGGAATTGCCAAGTCAAACTATTACGGATTATTCTCAAATGAAAGGAACTCTCATCAACGTGAGAATGGCATGAATTTGGAAATTAACCTTTTAGACACGTTCATAGGAGATCCAAGGGATAATAAAATCTAGGCCAAGCTTTGGAGCAAAGGCAATAACTTAATATGGGAAGAGGCCTGTGATGAGTACACAGCCATAGAAATAGCAGAAAGGAAGTTGCAGACTTCAAGGAAGTTCTTTTCCTGAGCCTGTAAGGGAGGTCCACCAGATTTCAGTTCGATCTAGTTATGACAACCAAGTTTCAGGGTCAGAATTTAGTTACTACTGTTGCCATGGCAGCCACCACCATTTACACACCTCCATTCTCAGTTAAAGTGCTATGTTTGTGGGAATATTGGTTACATCCAGATGGCATGTAGGAGTAGAGCAAACAGTGATGACCCAGGTCGCAATAAAGTGCAGTAGATCTAACATTATTTCTGGAATCCCAAAATCCTCAAATGTCCATATGGTACATATGGAAACAGAAATTAATGAAACTGAGCAGGATGGTCAAGGTTATATTCCGTCACAGAGCAAGGAAAACAGCATATGGAAGTTGAGAATAATAGGGCTGAAGACATAATTCCAATGGCCACATTGGAAATGGAAATCAAATATGTCCAACTTATCTTCATCATTAATGTCTCTGGAAGAAAAATACAAAGAATTCTTTAGTTACATTTCCCTCACGCAAAATGAAAATACATTGTCAAATGCCTATTTGCAATTAGAATTAACAGATGAGCAAGGAACTGTTTATCATTCATACACACAAACATGGTAATATGCAAGGTTACTATTTGGGGTGTCCGTTGCTCTCTCAGTGTTTCATAGCATCATGGATCAGATACTAATTGGAAGAAAATAATTTGCTGTTTCTTAGATAACTCCATTGTAAGTTTAGACAAAGTCCCAGAGTGACTTCAAGTGTTGGCATCAAAGTCAAGAAGCATGAGTGTTGCTCCATAGTGTCAAGTGTAACATACCTGTCTCTCCATGTAGACGGTGAAGGCATTTATCTATGGCAGGAGAGGGTTGAGGGGATTTTAAAAGCACAGAAAGCAAAGAACAAAGAGGATCTTAGAACATTCAAAGGAATTGCTATGTATTATTCTAAGTTCATCCTTAACTTAGCTGAGAAATGTGTTTCACTTTATCAGCTACACAAAGATGGGATAGATTGGGAATTGTTTGTGGAGTGTTAGAAGGCATTTGAAGAAGTAAAAAAGGTACTGAGGAGTGATGCTGTTTTGATCTGCTTTGATCCCAAGAAACAATTGGTTTTAGCATCGGATGTCTCACCACAGGGGTTCTGTCTGATGTTTTCTCAGATAAAGGAAATGGTGTAGAGAATGCTATAGCATGTGTTTCACATACTTTAACAAAGTCACTGCAGAATTACTCGTTAGTTGAGAAAGAGGCATTAGTAATCATGTAAAGTGTTCCTAAGTTCCACAAATACTTGTATGATAGGAAGATTACTTTGTTAACTGACCAATATTTTTGGATCAATGAATGGAGTACCATCCTGAGTAGTAGCCTGGCTTCACAGGTTAAAATTGTAAGTTAACAGATCACACAGCTGCAAATGTTCTTTTAGGGTTTCCCGTGAAGACTGATTCATTTCTAGCCAATAAGTGACCAACAAAATATTTTAAGTGACCAAACAAAATACATAACTGACATGCAGTGACTGACAAATTAGTGAAGAAACACATAGGAATATGATGCTCTGTAAAGTGTTCAATTACACCATGAATGGGTTGTGTGAGAGATATGATGATGGAAATTTTCAGATGTAGAACTGTACTGAGCATGGATCAAAATTGCTTCCAGGAACTTCATCAAGAGTATGCAGAAATACTCTAAACCTATCATCAAAGTCTATAACAAAAGTTAAATTTAAGTTTAAGCTTACTTTGTGTTTCTTATTTGTCTGCTAAAAAATGGTTAAAACTTCAGTTTAATTTCTTGTTAAAAGAGGCCCTGCTGTTCTGTGGGTCAGTTTAGATAACTGCATTGTAATGAGGTTTTACAATGTTAAAGCAAATATAGTGTTTTAAAAAAGCTAAGTTGTTGCTTGGCAACCAGAGGCCTACACTGAGACAGCAGGGACACAAGAATCAGTTTGGAACAAGACAGGTCGGACTCTATAGCCTCAATCGTCCCTAAACTATAAAATCGTGCCTGAGGTCAACAGACTTTTCTACGTTCCGCCCCTCGCTCTGATTCCCATGGTGAGTGGGGGGTGTAAAATTCTAGCCGATAACTCAGAGGCAAGAAGCTTTCTATGAAAACTGCTAGAAAAGGCAGGATGATGCATAGCAACAAAAAAAACAAGAACAAAATGTCCCATAAACCTGGGAATGGATAGAAGAACATTCCTGTCAAAGGAACAAAGAACAGGAATTTAGAAGATCTATTTAGAGAAGTTAAAGAAAGGCACAGAGGAAGGGCTCTGAATTAGAGACAGCTGTAGGAAACTAAAGCTAACTTTAAAGCTAACTTGCAAGAAGCTAGAAATTCAAGATGATCAAAGATTGATGACATTTTAACACAACCAGTAGTGTTTTGTTGATATGACTGGGTATTGAGAGATTGCAAGGAAGCTTGAATTCATGTAATGATCCAGGACAGAGAAAATCTGAAATCTTGGAGATGGATTCTTGGTTAAGACATCTCAGAGAACGCATTGTTTGGGAGAAAATTCCAAGGCACATTCTTCAAGAGCAGAGATTGGAAACCTTCATGTAAAAGTTAGAGTCCCAGTGAGAGCAATTAGGTTACAGTGTGAAAAGCATCTTGGGAGGATTGATGAGAACTCCATAGAAGTTGTATTGGGTGGCAATAATCTTTCTGTTTCAGAGTATGGGATGCCTGATAACATTTTGCTCATTGGTTTACAGGGGCTATGTACTTACTAAGAACATTAGAGTATAAGATACATAGAACATAGAACATAGAACATTACAGCACAGAACAGGCCCTTCGGCCTTCAATGTTGCACCGACCAATATAAAAAGCAATGCCCCTCCAAACTAAACCATTCCCTTCTCTTCCATATACTTATCAACTAACCTCTTAAACGCCACCAAACTTGGCGCATCTACAACTGCTGCAGGCAGGGCATTCCACTCCCGAACCACCCTTTGGTAAAGAACCTACCTCTGATATCCGTCCTATAACTATCACCCCTTAATTTAAAGCTGTGTCCCCTCGTGCTAGCTTTCTCCATCCTAGGAAAAAGGCTATCACTGTCCACCCTATCTAAACCTCTAATCATCTTATATGTTTCGATTAGGTCCCCTCTTAGCCACCTCCTTTCTAACGAAACAACCTCAAATCCCTCAGCCTCTCCTCATAAGACCTGCCCTCCATACCAGGCAACATCCTGGTAAACCTCCTCTGTACCCTCTCCAATGCCTCCACATCTTTCTTATAATGTGGGGACCAGAACTGCACACAATACTCCAAGTGCGGCCGCACTAGAGTTTTGTACAGTTGCAACATGACGTTGCGGCTCCGAAATTCAATCCCCTACCAATAAAAGCCAAGACTCCATATGCCTTCCTAACAACCTTCTCGACCTGACTGCCTACTTTCAGGGATCTATGCACATACACACCAAGATCCCTCTGTTCATCTAGACTACTAAGAATCCTACCATTTGCCCTATACTCTACACATTTATTATTTCTGCCATAGTGCATTACCTCACACTTTTCCACATTAAACTCCATTTGCCACCTCTCGGCCCAGGTCTGCAACTTGTCCAAGTCCCTCTGCAAACTATAACACCCCTCTTCACTATCTACCACTCCACCGACTTTAGTGTCATCTGCAAATTTACTAATCCATCCTTCAATACCCTCATCCAGATCATTTATAAAAATTACAAACAGCAGGGGCCCCAAAACAGACCCCTGAGGTACACCACTTGTCACCGACTCCAAGATGAATATCTCCCATCAACCACCACCCTCTGTCTTCTATCTGCTAGCCAATTCCTAACCCAATTAGCTAAATCACCCTCTATCCCATACATCTGCATTTTCTGCAGAAGTCTTCCATGGGCCACCTTATCAAACGCCTTACTAAAGTCCATATATACCACATCAACCGCCTTACCCCCATCCACCTCCTTAGTCACTTTTTCAAAGAACTCAATGAGGTTAGTAAGGCACGACCTACCCTTCACAAAACCATGCTGACTATCTCCAATCAATTCATTACTCTCTAAATAACTATAAATCCTATCCCTAATAATTCTCTCCAATACTTTGCCCACAACAGAAGTAAGACTCACTGGCCTATAATTCCCTGGAAGGTCTCTCTTCCCCTTCTTGAACAACGAGACCACATTCGCTATCCTCCAGTCCTCCGGAACCACACCCGTAACCAACGACGACCTGAAGATCAGAGCCAGAGGTTCTGCAATCTCCTCTCTCTTTACAATTTGTAAAGACATAACTGGGATGAAGGAACATTTAGTAAATGTTTTATTGTTTTGTTAATAGTTCATTGGTAGCTGTGTGAATCTGTTCATCCATGTATCTAAATAAAAAATAAAAATTAGGATCTTTCAACTAGATTCCATCCTGGGAACTGAACTGTCCAGTAGCAACAACAGTTGGGATCGTAACAATAAGAACAAGTATGTGTTTATTTATTTGAGATGGATGGAAAAGAACACTTTGGGATAGTGTGGCAGAGATTTATAAGAATAGTTCCATAGATAAGGAAGTTAGCAAGTTAGCTACAGGGTCAAATTGGAGAAACTGGGATTGTTCACATTGAAGCAAAGGAGATTAAAGAGAGATTTGATAAAGGTGTATGAGATTAGAACAGGTAGACAAAGTAAAGTTGTTGCTTTTAGCCGATAGTACAAGATTAGGGTACGTAGATTTAAGGTATTGAGTAAGAGATACAAGGCGGATGTGAGGAAAGACATCTTTATGCAGCAAGTGATAATGTCCATGATTCACTGCCGATGAGCAATCACTGCAAATGATTTCAAAAAGAAATTAGATTGCAACTTAAGTACAGGGATTCTCTGATCTCCTGGCAGTGTTTTTCACAATTGCGGGAGGCTGCATGCTGTTGACTGGTGGCAAGATCTTCTGCTCCCAACATTATCAATGGGATTCCCCATTGCTTACACCCCACGCTGGAGATTAGGTGTTGGGATGCGCCATCAGTGAGACAAGAAGATCTCGCCAGCGTAATGAGCCAAAAGATCACACATGTTGTGTTATGCATTCCACTGAGTGAGACGAACACATGCTGAAATGTAGGCAGATATTAATGAACAACTTTATTTGCACCTCCCCAACAGAAAGAGCAGCTGAGAGACCAGCATAACAAAATGTCCATCCTAATGTATCTCAGTTGCTCATTTCACTGCAGATCATTCAAATTCTACTATTACCACATAATTAATGCTCAAATTAGTCCCTTCAGTTGAAATGCTACATTCTTTTCCACAATGAGCCTATAATAGGAACTGATTTTCAGCTGTAATTATATGATCAACAAATAATTTGAACTATAATTAATAATGGTTCATTATGAATATGTATTTTGATTGTTACTTGCATTAATAGTCTACTGCTGTATTCTCATCTTTTAGACACATGGTGACCTGGCACATGAAAACACTAATAGCAAAGAAAGCAGGCCTTGTCTAAACTTCGGAAAACAGGTTCACAAGCATTAGCTATGCATGGGGGGGCACATTAACAACATTTATACTCATCTCCTGACTAAATGCAGTGACCCAAAATTTTGCAGCTAAGACTTCCGAGGCTCTTAACGTCCAAAGGGGGGAAAAAAACAATAATTTCTTCAGCTTTTAAAGAAATCATACTGTTTATAAAGAAAAGGAATGACTATTGCTGGGGGCTTAAGGGTTCTTTCCAAGGAACTGCAGTGCTGACAAGTATTGGCTTCAGCCTTGAGCCAATAGTAGCTCCCATTATAATACATTGGGTTCAAGTCACACTCAGAGACTTGAGTACATGATGCATACTGAAACTTCTGTGCAGTATTGAGAGAGTGCTGCACTATCAGAGGTTCTGTTATATGGATGAAGCTGCATCTGCCCTTTCAGGTAGGCATAAAGATCTTGTGGCACATTTTGAAGGACAAGGGAGTTCTCTGGGTGCCCTGGTCAATTGCTATTCCTCCAATGGAATTACTAAAATGAATGACCTGCCCATTATCACATTGTGGTTTCTGGGACATTGCTGTGTACAAGTTGACTGCAGTATTTTTCCCATCACAATAGTAATTACACTTCAAGAGTACTTAATTAATTGTAAAGCCCTTGGGATATCCTGAATTTGCAAAAGGCTCTATAAATGAAAGTGCTGTTCTTTTTTCATTGATACAAAGATTTAATGGGTTGAATCTACCAGACATGTTCAATTTGCTTGGGTAGAATAGTTGGACAGGTGGAAGGTTTGCCTTTGTCACACCCCTAGCACCCTCACAGAATTCACTAGGCCATTTACACAACGTAGATTCTCGATATATTCTCTGTCAGGTAATCCTGACATCCAAACTGAATTTTAGAATTTGGGCTTTTAAGTTTCATTCTTTGAACTGCCATATTCAGAGCTCATTCTCTGAATGAATTTGGAATGTGAGTTGTTATATTTGGAACATGTCAAGAAAGCACTATTTAAAAAATCCCTCTTTATATGTGCATTGCCTACAGTCTAAAGGAGGTCATGTCATTTTTTATTTGGGGGCGGTGATGTGGAAAGGTGTGTCATACGTATAAACGTTGTTTGTCTTAATCACTATAATAGTCACCACAAATGATGCAGAGTTGTGCGGAAAAGCAGCAAAAGTCAGTGCATTGTGTTGTTCTACAAGCTGTGATATAAAGACAGAACTCACCAGTAGGAATAGATTTGTGTCCCTTCTTGAGGTTTCTTTCTATTTAGAACATAGAACATAGTACCTTTTCCTGTTTATAGTTTGGCATCCATTCAATCTTTGTTAAGGCCCTCTGGGGTGTCCAGATCATTATAACATGGAAGGCAACTTGTTCTTCTTGCTTACACTGAAGTCTATTGCTCCCCCGGTATCATCTTGATTGCAGGAGCGATTCTGTTCATGTCTCGTACTGGATTTGATAGAGGTTGTGATTTCTATCAGCTATACAAAGGAGAGAGGAGAGAGAAGAGTATTCCAGAAAAATGCCAACTCTCTTTACTAGTGAAACAGTCAACTTAAGGTTCATTGAAGATAAATCCTACATTCCAGATCTTTGGGTCTTCCTCAAAATTCAAAGACGTTACAAATCAACAACATTTTAAAATGACCACAAGAGAAATGGGAGAACAAAAACACAAGCATACAAAAAATAGCATTATCTGAGAAATACTTGGATGAAGGTCAGTTAAATGACAGACATGATATTAGCAGGAGATGAAATGAGATAGAATGAAAGAAACATAGAATCATAGAATTCCTACAGTGAAGAAGGAGTCCATTTAGCCCATTGGACTTGCACTGACAGTAATCCTACCTAGACCTGCCCCCCTAATCACCTTGCTAACCCCCCCTAACCCCACAGACATGGGGACGATATGCAAACTCCACACAGGCAGTCACCCCAGACTGGAACTGAGTCCAGGTCTCTGATGCTGTGGGACAGCAGAGCTAACCACTATACACAGTAAGACACCAGTCAAAGTCTTCATTCTGCATGAATTTTTATGGAGACATCCCTGTAACAAATGCATTTTTTTATTTCTTATTGTATAAAAGTGACATTTAAATCACCCAGCTCATTCAGACATCCACCGAGTCGGAGTACGGCTACTACAGATTCAGAGAACAGCACACATTCCATTCAGTTTTAACATTCGTGCAATACTCTGACAATGAATCGGCAGCCCATTTAACACCTCTTCCAATTTTTATTTCCACCGATTTAGAGATCTACCACAGAGAGTCGAGGAAGCAAAAATGAAGAAAGCATGAAAAAAATAGCTAGCAGAGCAGGGTCCAGTGGCCTGGAACGTCTGCTGGGAGAAGGGAAAAAAAGAAGCAAGTTGATCCCAAGGGTACAAACTGTCCATCAGCCTTAGTTTGACAGGTTCACCCACCCAAAATGTCAAGTTTCTTCCTCCCTCTCACCATCTCCAGAATTATTAATGCCACACCTATCCCATATTGTTAGCAGTGACTGCCAGAGAGAAAATGTGAATCTTAGTTAAGATCTAAAATCAATGCTACGGTTAAAGGGCTGGAAAGTGTCAAGTGGAAAGATGAGATACAGCTCCTCCAGCTGATTCTGAATTCTATTATAACAGTGTAGAGGGCCAAAGACAGAGCCATTACAGTGGAAATGGGATGGAAAATTGAAGTAGCAAGTGACAGGGAGTTCAGGGTCACTGTTGTGAACAGAATGAAGGTGTTTAGCAAAATGATCATGCAATTTACATTCAATTTTCCCAATACAGAGGAGATCACACCAGGAGTGGCAAATACAGTTTGCTAAGCTCTGTAAAACTTCCCCACATAGTAATGAGTTTGGAGATCCTGGAGTGTGTGGTTGGGGAATATGAACATGTGAATGTTGCAGCTCCTATGTTTGCATCAGAAGATGACACAGAATGGGAGCTGGAGGAGAGGTGCTAGAAGAATGAAACATGGTGAAATGGAGCGATATTCCCTCCAGAAAGCAGGTTTCAAACAGCTACTGATCAATTGGAAGATACAGTAAGAAGTCTCACAACACTAGATTAAAGTCCAACAGGTTTATTTGGTAGCACAAGGCATAAGTTTTCGGAGCGCTGCCCCTTCATCTGGTAAATGGGAATTCTGTGTTCACAAACAGGGCATATAAAGACATAAACTCAATTTACAAAATAATGATTGGAATGTGAATCTTCACAGGTAATCGATGTGCGTGGAGAGAGAGTTAAGCTCGGGCCTCCAATCAGGACAGTTAGTCAGATTCTGCAAGCCCAGGTAAGTCATGGGAGCTACAGATAGTGTGACGTGAACCCAAGATCCCGGCTGAGATTATCCTCATGCATGCAGAACTTGGCTATCAGTCTCTGCTCAATGACTCTGCCTTGTCGTGTGTCATGAAGGCCCCCTTGGAGAATGCTTACCCGAAGATCAAAGGCCACATGCCCATGCCCACTGAATCGGAAGATAAAAAAGCAAGAGTGAAAAGTGAGGGCAAGGAAGGAAGGCAGAACCATTGAAAATATAATGAGCTTATTCAAAGGCTCTGGGTGGGATTTTCCAATTTATCCTGTCTGTGGAACCTTTCAGATTTACCAAAGGCAACTTCCCCCCTTCCCCCATTTCAACGGGCAATGCAAAACACTGTCAACATTGACAGAGTAGAAAGATCCTGCCAGTGGCCAATGGCGAGCTATCTCCGCTGCCGGAAAAACATACCAGAGCAGAGCCAAAAAACTCTGTACATTGAATATCCTAGTCAAGAGGGTTAAGCAAAGAAGAAGATTTCAGAAGTTCTAGTGTACAAGTTGGTATCCTCCAAGAAGGTACAGTGGAGTAAGAGAAACTGAGAAAAGAATACGGTGTCATCAAGAGTTCATTGGCATCCACTAAAGCTGATGGGATTTCAAGTTGTATTGTGGATCGTAACGTACAAAGTCAATTTTTCTTCTCAAGAAATGAGGAAACAATAATCCCGGGGAAAGGAAAGTAACTGGCACTTGGAGATGTTTCAGTTCTTAAGACAAGCCGGGATGGATTTGTAAAAGGCACATCTTGCTTGACAAATCTAATTGAATTTTTGGATGAAGGAACAGAGGAGGTTGATGAAAAGAACACAATGATGAAAAGAACACAATGGATATCTCCATGCATTTTCAAAAAGCATTTGACAAAGTTTCACATAAAAGGCTGGTTCACGAAACTGAAGCTCATGAAGTAGGCGAGTCAGTGTCAGCTTCGATTCAAAATTGACTTTTGGACTGAAAACAGTAACTTGTGGTAAATGGTTGTTTTCAGGATGGAGGATGATATGTGATAGTGTTCCCAAAGGGCAGGAACCACTGCTTTGTTGCTTTGTTAGATATTAGAATCTAGAGTAAAATTTCAAATACCAAACCTGAAAGAATGGTAAAGAGTGAGGATGATAGAAATTGACTGAACAGAACAAAGATAGAGGAACAAGAATGGACAGACAAATGATTGATGGACTTTGATATATCAGATGATGCATCTCGAAAGACTGGAAAGTGTGATCTACCTACAGTCCAATGAAGTTTAACATAACTTCTCTAATCTGACTTCAAGTTCCAGGGTGGCACAGTGGCACAGTGCTTAGCACTGCTGCCTTGTACTGCAAGGAACCCAGATTCAATTCCGGACTCAGGTCACTGTTTGTGTGAAGTGTGCAAATTCTCTCTGTATCCATATGGGTTTCCTGTGGTTTCTTCCGACACTCCAAAGATGTGTAGGTTAGGTTGATTGGCTATTTAGTGGCAAGAGGACTAACAGGGTAATTATGTGGGGTTGTGGGAATAGGGCCTGGGTAGGATAGTTATAGGTGCATGCTCAATGGGCTGAATGGGCTGAATTATTTAATAGGGATTCTATGATTTTCAGTTCTATCCTTGTATAAACCTTGTACTTTATTTGTTTTCTTAGGTTTTTTTTGTACAGTATTACTGCATTTAGTACTTTGTGTATCTGTATTCCTAGATCTCTTTGCTCCTGTAGTACCTTATTCAGATTCTTATTTTCCAAGCTATACGTGGCCTATGTATTCTTCCAGCCAAAATGAAATATACTTAACAGCTATACTGAAATTTATTAGCCAGTTATATGCTCATTATACAAGTTTATTTAATCCCTTCTTTATTTTGTTGCATCCTTTCTCAGTCTTAAACGTGTGCAGAAATGTAACTTGGTGTTCAAAGTATAAAGTAGGTTCCTGAAGTCAAAATCATTTATATTTTGGTGAACTTTGCACATAAAGAGGAATTAGTTTTTTTTATTAAATTGGCATCAGATGTACCCTCAAGCAAGCTCTGTACAAGTAGTGTCAGGAACATATTTTACAGAGGAAGAAGGACTTTTCAAGGTGAACAATGTTATCCAGAAAGCTAGGACTGAGCACTTAACTAACCGATTGCTTCTAGACAGTGCATATAATCTGTCTCTAAAATACTGTCATGATCTAATGTATGATGGTACTGTTGAGTTAATTACACCTTTACTATTCTGACATCAGCTTAGCAATTCCCCATGATAGCATGGTTTCAAATGGCCACATGCCTGAAGCAATTTAGATCCACGGCATAAGACATTGATGTCGAAATTTTTCTGGTGTTTACAGCAGCAGGATCTTCAATCCCGCCAACAGCATGCTCCTGCTACAGGTTTCCAGCATGAGGGATGCAATTAACAGGAAACCCCGTTGACAATGGTGAGACCATGAGACCCCACCGCCAACAGGCAGCGTACCATCTCCTGCCATCATGGAATAGACCACATAAGGGAGGAAAATTCCACCAATGGTTATTTTTCTGTGGAAAATGTTCCATTTTTATCAATGATTAAAGTCATAGATGATTAAAAATGCACCGATATTCTGTTCAGCTGATTCATGAAGCCGTTTTATCTAACGGATAGACTGTACTCTGACATGGATTTACCGAAGAGCAACATATCTATACATTACCTGAATATTAATAAATACTGCAGAATGATTACAACTGATTAAATAAAGTTGTTTTGATGGTTTGCACATTGAGGAATCTATTCCTAGGTTTGGTTAAAAAAAAGCAATAATCTAATTGAAAAAAGTGTATAGAAGAATAGATCCTGATTTTGTGGGGTTAATGTGATGTTATAAATGCTCTTAAAGCGAATAATGTCATAGGACACTCCAGATTTGTGCCATCTTTAACGATCTTCATGTCTGTTTCTTGCTTTTGATGCACTATTCAACTTTTCATTAATAACTGCAAAGTGGTTATTTCAGGCTATAAAGACCATGGTGAAAATTGACTATCATAAATTCTATAGCCAATGAATATTAGAGAAAATTCATTGCCAGATCAATAATAAAACTCTAATCTTGCATTTGATTCTTTGCAAGCTCTCAAGTTCCTCCCAGGCATTAGGGTGGTAATTTATTTGATAAGTTTGCCTTTTTCATATTTCAATAACTTCCAAGCTCCGTTATATTTCTTCACATCCATGCATTCGTTTAATCATGTCCCCTTTTTCTTAATCTTTCTTT
Source organism: Sphyrna mokarran (assembly GCA_024679065.1). Taxonomy (NCBI): domain Eukaryota; kingdom Metazoa; phylum Chordata; class Chondrichthyes; order Carcharhiniformes; family Carcharhinidae; genus Sphyrna; species Sphyrna mokarran. Next base: position 39,846,787 of record JAGIQG010000010.1, on the reverse strand, counting down.
GATTTATTTCCAGTCTTTTATTTTCATTCACAAGAATGAGAGAAGCTAGGTTTTTTCTTTATTGAGCAGGGAAGGTAATAAGACCATAAAGCCATAAGATATAGGAGCAGAGTTAGGCCAGTCAGCCCATTGAGTCTGCTCCATCATTTAATCATGGCTGGTAAGTTTCTGTACCCCATTGTCCTGCTTTTTCACTGTATCTTTTGATCCCATTTCCAATCAAGAACTTATCCATCTCTGACTTAAGTATACTGAATGAGTTGGCTTCCACAGCCTTATGTGGCAATGATTTCCACTGATTCATCATCCTCTTGCTGAAGAAATTCCTCCTCATCTCTGTTCTAAGTGTTTGTCCCTAGGATCCTAATCTCTCCTACTAATAGGAACATCTTCCTCATGTCCACTCTATCCAGGTTTTTCAATATTGTTTATAGGGAAATTTAATGCATACATTTGTAACTATGAAATATTTTGATATAATAAAGAAAGATAAACTACTTCCATTATTAAGAGATTCTGTCATCAGAGGATGCAGGTTTAAGATAATTAACAAAAGAATCAGAAGAAAGAGGAGTTTTTTTTTCCTGTGTACGGTTATGACCAGGGAATGCTTGCCTGAAAGATTGGTGAGAACAGGTTCAATTCAATAATTTTGAAACTGGAAAAGCGAAACAAAATAGCATGTTGGAGTGAGAATGAAACAATGGGACTAAATGGATAAATCTTTCAAAGAGCCAATAAAGGCAGATAAGTCTAATTGGCATCTTTCTGTCCTACATTCATGATTCAGTATGGTATCATAGAATCATAGAAGCCCTACAATGCAGCAGGTCTTTTGGCCCATTAAATCTCCATTGATTCTTACCCAGGCCTACTCTGTGCCCCATGCCCATAACCCCAAACATTTATCCTGCTAATCTGCCTTATCTACATATTTTGGAACACCAAGAGACAATTTAGCATGGCCAATCTACCTAACCTGCACTTCTTTGAACTGTGGAAAGAAATTGGAGCATCTGGAGGAAACCTAGGCAGACAAGGAGAGAACATGTAAGTTCCACACTGCCTCTCAAGGCTGGAATTGAACCCAGTACCCTGACACTGTGAGGCAGCAGTGCTGACCACTATGCTGCTGTGCCATAGGAGACATGAGGTAGCCCATTGGCCTTCATCCTTCCAAAAGAAACCCACAAATTCCTGTTCTTCCGCTATGATTGCACCTCATTGCTCGCAAATGACACCAGAATTTTAGCCTTCATTTACCCTATCTTCTGTTGGACCCTCTCTATGAAGATGTATTTCCTGTCATCTGTCTTGAATTTGTCAATTATCAATTTAAAATGATCAATGTAAGAAAAAAGAAACAGTTTTTTGTTTGCTTATTTTTCAATTTTTCATTGTTGCTATGGTATAGTTCAGGTTGATTGCTGTTCCTGTAAACTGTGGGGAATTTACATTGCAGTCTAGGTAAGGCATCCACTTCTACAGTTCTAGAAGACCTTGGTATGGCTGGCTTAATTGTCCACGTTATTTCTGAATAGAGATATGTTTAATAGGTTATTCAGAGCATATGGCATCAACCAATAAATCAAGCAACCACCTTCAACTCTAAACATTTGAAGTGATTGACATTCTGAGATAGTGATATCAAACAACTGTATCTGAGATGAAGTCAATGGTTAGAGTTTCTCCAATTCTTTGATGAACAGCTCTCTATACTGGAATCCAATGTCTTTCTACATGGCTTCTTGGTTAACTAAACTCTTCATCCGAAGCCAGCAGGAAGACTGGTCTACATCAGAGGCTTTGTGATAATAACTAAAGCGTGTATTATAAATGCAATGCCCACCCTTTATTATGGGTGGGCATGATGTTAATCCAATTTGCCCACCATAGACATTAGGAGGTGTGTCTTTTTTAAGAAACACCGAGCAAGATCAAAAGCAAAAAAGGCAACAAACTACAGATCAGATTCCAATTCTATTCTCTTAGTTTTAACATAGAAAAGAATAAATTAATGAGTTCCTGGACTTTAATTCAAATGTTTACAATATACCTAGATTATAGATGAAAAAATTTGGAGCAGGAAAAAGTTGAATGTGATAACAAAGTGTGAGAATCTTATTGAATTCCACAAAGTAGTCAGTTAAGTGTTAGCCGTGACATTTTTGTCGTTGTCTTGAGTGGAAATAGTGAATGCCTTACTTTCCAAGCATAGATGGCTCCCTGCAATAAACATAGAAAGGAGAGTGAAAATGATAGGGACTGTTTGTGAGTATAATATTTTATACAAATATTTTAAATGATTATCATCCTGAAGTAATAACATTACTTCAATCCTATGTGACTATTTAAGCTTATTAAAAAATCTTGATGTTATTCCTACCCTGTTACGTTATTCAGTAAGAATTTAGCAACACCAATTTTTAATCCAACCAATTTATTTGATAGTAAATCCGCGAGCTTTCAACACTCTGTGTCTTCCTCAGGCAAATGCAGTGTTCTGGTCTGCAATAGCACACATCAGCACAGACAGTCAGAGATTGCTGATTAGAATGCGAATCCTTACATCTAACATGCTATTCAAGTGTTAAAGTGGCGAACAATGTGTGTGAAGGGAATCCTGAGCATTGTTGGAGAATTGTGTATTTTCTCCAGACAGCACAGTAAATGAGGTTTTTTGCTAACCCAGGCAAGTTACGGGGGTTACAGATAGTGTGTCATGAAGCCAAGATCCCTGTTAAGACCGTCCTCATGTGTGCGGAGCTTGGCTATCAGTCTCTGCTCAGCGACTCTGCGCTGTCGTGTATCACGAAAGCCCCCTCGAAGAACATTTACCCGCAGGTCGGAGGCCGAATGCCCATGACTGCTGAAGTGTTCGCCCACAGGAAGGGGACTGTTTTGCCTGGTGATTGTTGAGCGATGCTCATTCATCCGCTGTCGTAGTGTCTGCATGGTCTCCCCAATGTACCATGCTTCGGGACATCCTTTCTTGCAACGTATTAGGTAGACAACGTTGGCCGAGTTGCAAGAGTATGTACCGTGCACCTGGTGAATGGTATCCTCACGTTTGATGATGTCGTCCACGTCTATGATCTGGCATGTCTTGCAGAGGTTGCTGTGGCAGGGTTGTGTGGTATTGTGGTCACTGTTCTCCTGAAGGTTGGGTAGTTTGCTGCGAACAATGATCTGTTTGAGGTTGTGCGGGTGTCTGAAAGCAAGAAGTGGGGGGGTGGGGATGGCCCTAGCGAGATGTTCATCATCATCGATGATATGTTGAAGACTCCGGAGAAGATGTCGTAGCTTCTCCGCTCCGGGGAAGTACTGGACAACAAAGGGTATTCTGTCCACCGTGTCCCGTGTTCGTCTTCTGAGGAGATCAGTGCGGTTTATCGTTGTGGCACGTTGGAACTGTCGATCGATGAGTCGAGTGCCATATCCTGTTCTTACGAGGGCATCCTTCAGTGTCTGGAGGTGTCTGTCACGATCCTCCTCATCTGAGCATCATGACGTTATTCAGAACAGGATTGAATGAATGTTAGTTTCCAGAATTTACACTAAGGAATATTGGATCCTCTCTGGGTTGTGTACTGTCACCTTTACTTCTCATTCTCTGTATGAATTATTATCATTCAGATTATGATGATAGAATGACCCTGTTGTGTGCTAATGATGAGGCACTGGTGGATCTCATCAGGAATAATGATGTAAACTATAGGATCTCGACAGAGAAATTTATAAAATGATGTGATAACAATTCTCCGAAACTAAATTGAAACAAGATGAAAGAACGAGGTATAGATGTAAGGAAAAAGCCAGTTAATGATATTGTTCCTGTGAAGGTTCATAATGTGGACTTGAAATTGTTACAAGTATCTAAGTGTCAAGGCAGATGATGAGTTGGAGGGAACAGTGTACAAGTGACATATATTACCTCGTAGATCCAACAGTCATGAAATTCTCCTCTTCAACTATGTTTAATGGTGCTCTCCTTCCTGTTGCTTTATCAAAGTAGACTCTTTAAGGGTACAGAGATTACGGATCCAAACGTTTGATGAGCAGATCTTTCTTGACAAAAACTTCTCTCACAGAATTTTGATGAAAGTAAAGAATGCCATGAACAATGAAAATCAACCCTTGTCTCAGTATTACTGCTGGTTGCGTTCAGGGAAAAGATTACACTTCCTCAGGTGTGGACAAATAAGGTCCTGAACATGTTTGTACCTTTCTCTATAAGAATTTTTAACAGGAGTTTGATGTATAAATGAGGATATGCACTCAGGTCTGACTCACTGACTGACTATTTTAATGTATTGGAATAGTTTTTAATACATATTTAATTAAAGTTAGATCTTTATGATAGGGTCATCTTCTTACTTCTATCATTATTATTCATTTATACATATTTTTTAATGAATGAGCAATGTACCCGAAACAAATTTCCGTCTGGATAATAAAAGTGAATTGAATTGAATTAAATTAAATTATAGCACTTATTATTGCACTGAATATCATCGAGGGAGCAGCCATGTCATTTGTCTGACAATTGGTGGCAAGGGATATGGCCTGATGTTCTGCTCATGGCAGCTTGCTTTGTACAAATTGACTGTTGTACTTCCTATATTACAACAGGAATATAGATTTTATGCCTCCTCTACTATCCCTGCCAACAGAATGTTGGAGAAGGCTGGAAGGGAATGTGGGGTGGGTGCTGTTTATTAAATTCAGCGAGAAGCTTGCCCATCATCTATCTGATGGCCACTGCACCCAACACAAAATTCCCATTGGTGGAGTTGGTACAGGGCAACTTGTCCTCCGGTGGGCCAATTGAGGCCCTTACGTGGACAATTATCAGTGGAATTTAATGCCCTCACTTGTGGCAAATTTGGTGACATGGGGAATTGAATTGGATGGGAATGTGGTTGATGAGATCTTTGCCACCTTTCCAATTCCACTCTGATTAAGTCACAATCAGTAAGGCCCACGGATGGCCTTCCTTCTCTACCACCAGTTGGTGCCCACTTGAGGTCAGCCCGCTGTGGCTTCTATCCATTATTATTATCATCTGGTCATAGTCCCAATAATTCACTATGAAAACAGGGAAGACGGAGCCTTCTTCAAAAGGATAAAGAGATGAAAGAATGAACATGACCAGGAGAGGAGCTCCATATTGGTTTGGCTAGAGAGCAGAAGGGGGCTGCCACAAGCTGTGGAAATCTACACTCACTCTGTGAAATCCATCTATTCATTCACCATGACCAATAAAGAGTTCTCAGCTGTCATGGATTACATGCTTCTCTTGTCTACCTAGCTAATGCTTCATTTTTAAATTGTTCCTTTTGAATAAAGTACTTAATAACCTATTTTAAAATTATTTACGAACTCAACCACATTTTGCAGTGATCACAAACTCAAATTTTAAGATTGGATCGATAACCACAAGACTACCAAGATTTTATAATATGAAGATCACTGTCCCATCACTACCTCCTTCCAATACCATGCAATAAATGACAGCATTTGCTGATGCCAGGACTGAGGGATGGGGAATGGGGCCGAGGGGGAGGGGTGTGCAATGGAGAGGGGATGATGGAGAACTTTATTTCTGTGACAGTATCATTAGCAGACAGTTGATGCACAAAGGCTCACTTGTGTTTGCTACTTACCAAATCTCATACAAGCTTTGTTTTTTATCACTGCCTTTCATGTGGAACTTTAGCAAAAGCATTTTTGGAAGCTTAGATATCATCATTTTTCCAATGTCCACATAGGATGCCACTTTCTACTGAAGCCAGTGAAATTGGCTATGCAGGATCTTTCCATTCTGCAGCCCAGTTATTTTTATACGTGTGCTTCCAAACCTTGTTCTACTTTGCTGATTCTATTATGTTGCCAATTGTCAGTATAAGTCTAATGGATCTGTGATTATTTGGATTTGTTTTTATGGTCTTTATTGAGAAATGTTCCCACATGGACTTATTTCCAATCCAATGGAGCCTCCCCTCTATTTATTGACTCTCCTAATAACTGTCAGCATTTAGTATATTGTATCCCTCGTCACAGTAGGTGATTTATTGATTTTGAACCCTTTAGGCCTATCTGAGAGAGCAATGTTAATGATATCAGCCATTAGGTTTAGTTGCAGAACCACCTAAATTGAATAGCTTGCACTTTGTGCCTTCTCTAGTGAATATTTTTAAGGAGAAATAATTTAAAATGAAGGCTTATCTTTATTGGTTTTAATTGGGGATAAAGGATCACCTGAATACAGAATATGCAGACAAATTGGATGGAAAAGGCTGCACACACATTAAATCCTGCTGGATTTTCTACCTGGCTTTGTGTCTCTTGATTGCTTGGACTTTTAGCTCACTTCATATTTTATTTGTCAATCCCCATTTCTTACACTGCAATAAATAAAGATCTTTATATATTATTTCTTCTCAGTCAATATTTATGCTCAACCAACATCATTAAAACAGATTACCTAGTCATTGTCACATGGTGTGATAATTGTGTTAGAGCTTATTAAACATAGATTTGTGCTGCATTTACAACAGCAGCTAACTATACTTCAACTGTATTTCAAAGCACTTGATTGACTGTGAAACTCTGAAGTATCCTGAGGTTGTGAAAGGGTTACAAATGCATGCCTTTCTTTAATTTTGCTCGTTGGGCCAAAAGCCTCATTTTCCATGCAAATTATATGCTAATGATTGTCTTTTATAGGTCCAGTGGACTGTCTTATCTTATTTTCACCTCTTCAATCAGTAGTAAAAATGAGCAACATAGGTGAAATTTAACAAACTTTGGATGAATTAATTTGGATGCATTAATTCCACGTCATTCTTGAAGCCATTTTGAATGAAAATTTCAGAATCAGAACAAGGAGGAAACATTTAAGGCACTGATAGTCTGATTGTTGTTTCTAATCTAAAAGATGGCTGCCATCTTAAACTAATTCTTTCCACGTAGTCAGCAAAACAGAAATTCCTGTAAAGAGGAGAGAACTGTGAAGTTCACCTCATATTTACAATGACTCTTCCACCTCAAGGTGCACCAAGACATTTCAGAAGAAGTCACCTCAATCTGCATATTGGTGACAAAACGATTTGAAAGGAATGATGGGAAATGTTTGTAAGGTATCCCACTGGCATTAATTTATTATTTGAAGTGGGGCACGATGAAAAAAGACAGAAGCAGAGACAAAAACTCGTTAGGTAGCATACATCATTAGGCAGATCTTATTGTATATCTCAGGACCACTACAAGTTAGCATGGATCCAGTTGCCATCATTTTCAAAACTAATTATAGCCTCTGCCTGATACCAAGATTATAATCTCAGTGATAGCAAAATCATCTGCACCCTAATTTTTATCTTCTTCTTTCTTCCAGGCAAACATCTCAGTTGAAGTGCTGGTCACACATATATTAATAAACGATTGGCGTATCAATTGGCGTGGTCAGCATTTTCCATCTCCTTTACCAGTGGCTTAGTAACAGAAACATAGTGCATCTGCCTAACGGACTATTGGATTTTCCAATCTGTAGGAGGTTAGTGATGGCAACCATGTGGCTGTCATTACAACAGATTCCTGCAAAGTATCTTACTTGCAGTAAGTGACCATAAATCATGTAATTGAATTTTGTTCCAATTTTTTAATATCGGCACTCTCATATGATGCCCACATCTCAAGATTTTCAATTATATTTTGCAGTTTGAATATTTGCTCACTTGAAGTTTGAGTTAGAATGTTAGAACTGCAAAGCAGTATGTAGTCTTGGCATGGGCCAGTGGCAAATATAGAACAGGATGACGGACAAACCAATTTGTATCTTCTGCCTTGGCAGATTGTTTGTTTGTTATCTGTGCTGAAGTATCTCTATACTATGGAGTTCAGACAGAACTTTCTAGAAGTTTCTTTTCTCCTGAGTTGGTTTGAGTTTTATTCTGTTTTTCCCTTTGCCATCAGAAAACATGGCACTGAGTCGGATGAGGCATATAGATGATGCACATGGCATCACATTTGAATGATGATTCAAATCTAGATGTATCGGAGGTTATCCCTGCTTCATTTTCACGCATATTCATAATTATCTTGCAGCAGCTGCATCCATTTAAGCTTTTTAACTGCAGCCCTTTAGGAGCTTTCCTTTCCAATTTCCAACATATTTCTTTGATCCCAAATGAACCATGGGTTCACTCCAAATCATTAATTAGAACTGAACTCCCAAAAATTCTGAAAGGCAGACCCAACAAGAAGCAGCAATAATATTCCTTCCCATTTTCTGGTTCCATGAACTTCGCAGTAAAACGAAGCCCAGGTATATTTACCCAATACAAAATAGGAACCGAGAAAATTGACGTATGACGCATACACACTTACCTCAATTGGATTAGGTTGATGATCACAAAGCTGTTGAGGCATTAAAATATGAAGATTATATGTTCATCAAGCCTGCTACTAATCACGTCCTACCTGGGGACTTCCGATAGGTAACCCCCAAGATTGAATACTGGAGAGCCAGGAAATTACAGGCCATTATATTTTGCTCACTTGACTGTTTTGGGCATTATTTTCATAAATTGGGGTATCCTTCTTTGTTGGACAGTGCCATGCCCCATGTTTGACAGTCACTGCTGAACAAGGGGATAGAGGTAGGTGTCGGCAACAGTGAAGCGGTAGTGGTCAGTCTTTATTGTAACAAGGCTGAACATGCAGCTTCTGTTGGTCTACCCATAAATGACTTTCTAGAGGTAGATCAAGTCAGTGATGTGCTGAGTTGTGATGTGCCATTTGTACAATCTTGGCCTGTATTCAAGGAGCAGAAAGATAGTTCATAGTTTCAGCCAGTATCTCAAGGGACACACATCTCTTTTCATTCATGTGTGAACAATCCTCTCCCTTTGATCTTCAAGGTGGGTAGAGTGAAGGAGCTCTAGATGGAAGCTGGCATTGTGGATGCACAATCAAAGCAAGCAAATGTTTGCAGGTCATCTTCTTCAAAACGTTTGAAGATGATGTTGTCCCTGCCAGCCTCAATAAATCTTTGTATAGCTCTGACCTGAGGTTATTTTCATTAGAGAGAAGAAGGTTACGCGATGACCTAATTGAGGCGTATAAGATGATCAGGGGATTGGATAGGGTGGATAGTGAGAGCCTTTTTCCTCGGATGGTGATGACCAACACGAGGGGACATAACTTTAAATTTAAGAGGTGGTAGTTATAGGACGGATGTCAGAGGCAGGTTCTTTACACAGAGGGTGGTGAGGGCGTGGAATGCCCTGCCTGCAGCAGTTGTGGACTCGCCTACTTTGGGGCATTCAAATGTTCGGTGGATAGGCATATGGATGATATTGGAATAGTTTAGGTTAGAGGGTCCACTGGCCGGCGCAACATCGAGGGCCGAAGGGCCTGTACTGCGCTGTGGTGTTCTATGTTCTATGTTCTATGACAACTGCCAGAGCTTCTGCAGGATCTCTGTCCTCATCATCTGTATCTTAGAAGATAAGCATCTTCTTCATGTCCTCAAGTGACTTTTCTTCTCCCTTTTGCAGTGGCAATTTGCGCAAGGAATGGCAGATGGCAACAATCCTGGACACCCTCTGTGACATGTACTGCAATGCTTCGCCACACCAGTCAATCAATTGGAAGCCCATTTTGAGCAATCCTATGGTCTTCTCTACGAGTACCCTTGTTCAGCATGTGATAGCATTCTTCTGTAGAGCTGTGGCGATGGCACACTTGTGCAATGAGCTGTGCCCTGTGTCCTGGATTCAATCCTGCGCCCTGACAGGGATATTAAGTAACTTAGGCAACTGGGAGTGGATATGTAACGTTAGCGGTGGAGTTTATCTGTGCCCATCATGGGAATTGTAGCAGGTGGGAACAGGCTATGCCAAGATCTGAGTGCAGCCAGATAATCCAGCCCAAGATCCCATTGTGAAACAAGAATGCACCTGCGTAACTCTATTCAAATGGTTACAGGCTATGTGAACATTAATGGAGTAAAACTCCCTCTAGTTGACAAATGAAACTGGCTGTTCCCAGTAAATTCTAATGGACATGTTATAATTTCCAAAATGGATGATAAAAGATATCCCATTTTAAGACCTATACACCAGAATTCTAATGCCTACCTGCCACAAATTGGAGTAGGCAAGTGGCAGACAATGGAAATGTCTGTTGACCTTGAGTGGGAATTTCTGGTCTTGCTCCAGCAAGGCCGTAAAATTCTGCCCATACTGTCACAAACAGACTAGAAGCACTATTGATTAAACATTGTTTTTGAAGGCAACCAACATTTTAATCTATAATAGATCTCATAACACAGGTGAAGAAACATATCACAATTATACATTGCAACTTTTCTTCAAATAGACATCCAATCATCCTGTTTCCAGGAGTTTGCTTCTGATCTTTTCCTTATTTTCTTTCCTCAGCCTGGGAATTTCTAATCTCAGAATGGCCTTTCACAGTGAGGTGTTTTTTTTTACCGGAGATTTGTTATGGGTGTAATTTGGATGGATATTCCAGTCCCATTTTAATTCATGAAATCAGTCTTTTCAACCTTTTCATGTGCTCCCACTTGCTTTCCTGCATGGTAAACAATAACGACAGCAGCCCTCGCTTTCCTCAAAACTGGCAGACTGCTCTTGTCTTCAACCTTTGAGGGGTATTTGATATCCTTCCCCAGTCAAAGCTGACCTCTATGGCAAGGTGAACAGCTTGTATCCTGGCAGAAATGCTGATTCGCTATCTCTGAGATCCCAACACTCTTTTATCTTGGAACTAAATGGTCCGTTTGAAGCACAACTGTTTACAACCTAACATTCCCAACACTGATTCAGTCTAAATTTCCAGAAAATGTCACATCAAATAACAATTTCATTTTTGTCCTCCCTTCCATTGCCAAATAAAGGAATGAAAATATTTAAATATCTATTTGCATCTGCAGGCAGGAACAGAGAGTTTGTGGGGGTGGGGTGATGTGGCAATGGGAGAAGCCAGTAGCCTTCATGCATAGAAGTGTCCCTGAGAGGTCTTGAAAAAAGAGAGAGCGACTTGTGTTGGTGAGGTCAAAATCATTGCTCCAAATGTCAGCATCAAGGTAAATCCCAGGAATATTCCAGAGAAAAGGGATTTTATTTAAGTGTTGTAGAGGAGTATTCCAGTTTTTTCTGCTTCCCTAGGGAGCGCCTTTGATTTATCATTCAAGTTCAGTACTCCTTCTGCACTAAGTTATCCTGAGAAGTTTCAGTGGCCTGTAAGTGTATAATCAGAGTCAGCTGACTGTCACATTTCAACTGTCTATTAATAAAGCCTAGTTAAAATGACAACATGCAGGAACCAACCAAGAATAGTTTTTGCTTTAAACCATGTGACATTTCCTTTCTTGCTGGTAGAAATGGATTAAAATCCCCCCTCCCTACAGAAGTTGGAACGAAAATTGACCTTTGCAACCAGGGAGATAATACTGGGCATTAAAAATACAGGAAATAATACTAATGACGTTTAGACCTGAGTTTTTGATACAACAGAGAGCCCCCTCCATTTGGAGTATTGCATGCAGTTTTGCGCCCTATGTCTAAGAAAGGATGTGCTAGCCTTGGGAAAGGTCCAGAGGAGGTTCACAATCCCTGGAATGAAGAGCTTGTTATATGAGGGACGGTTGAGGACTCTAGGTATGTACTCATTGGACTTTAGAAGGATGAGGAGCGATCTTATTGAAACTTACAAGATACTGCTAGGCCTGGATATAATGGATATGAAGTAGATATTTCCACCAATAGGCAAAACTAGAACCAGAGGGCACAACTTCAGGTTAAAGGAACAACCTTTTAAAACAGAAATGAGGAGGAATTTCTTCAGCCAGAGAGTGGTAAATCTGTGGAAGTCTTTTTCACAGAAGGCTGTGAAGGCCAGACCATTGAGTGTCTTTAAGACAGGGATAAATAGGTTCTTGATTAATAACCTATTAATTAGGTTTAGGGAATCAAGGGTTATGGGGAAAAGGCAGGAGAATGGGGATGAGAAAAATATCAGCTATGTTTGAATGGAGGAACAGACTCAATGGGCCGAGTGGCCTAATTCTGCTTCTATGTCTTATGGTCTTATGGTCATCATGCAAAAATTGCTGATGCTCCCAGAAAAAAGAAGCCCTGTCCTCCGGATGTAGCATTTACCATTTTTGCGGGGGCAAAAATTGGCTTGAGACAGGTTTGCGCATGTGTATTTAAGGAAGGCACATTTCATACAAATTAGCAGCTGCCTGCACTCAGTCAGATTTGTTTGAAATGCGATGTAGATCCGACGGAAGTAGGTCTGAACTTGATGCATATCGTTGGATAAACTTCCCCTTTTGAAGAGATGAAGGTACTCCTCTGGAATCACCTTTAAACTTGTCTCAATTGCCCGAGAACTGGCAACATTTAATTGCCTTGTTTTAATCTAAGTGCCTTGGCAAATGTGTCTGCTGGACTCATAGGGCAATTTTTTTTGCCCCTACTGGGTCATACATCCAGGTGCCAGGCAGAATTTTGTGCTTGAAAAGGACACATTGTGCTTGGTATGAAGGAAGATAGGCCTGGCACATACGAGAAGCCTTTCAACATGGGCAGCAAGATACCTGTGGAAGGGCAAAAATTCAGGAGGAAGAGGCGGTGTCATGGACACCAGGAAGAAAGAGGTGAAGAGTCGGGATAATCAAGAATTACTACCCTGTGAGAAGGCAGTAGAAAGCCTATACAAGCTATCCTACCTCAATGTGTTGGTAAACCAGTGCTGAAGCCAATTGAGGCAAAGTTGTCAGCTGGTGACAGACATATGTTGCATGGTCCAGAAATAATACACTAACCCCTATATCATTGTATGCCTAGAATGCAGAATGAGGCCAATCAGCCCATCAAACCTTCATCAACGACAATCCCCGTAACTCCACATATTTACCCAGCTAGTCCCCCTAACACTGAGGGTCAATTTATCATGGCCAATCAACTTAACTCGCACATCTTCGGACTGTGGGAAGAAACCGGAACACCTGAAGGAAACCCATGCAGACAGGGGGAGGATGTGCATCCTCCACACAGCCTGTGAGTGACTTGAGGTCAGAATTAAACCTGGGTCCCTGGCATAGTGAGGCAGGAGTGCTAATCGCTGTGCCATTGTGCCATCCTGACAGTAGCTGTAAAAGTAACCATCACTCCAAATTGTTTACCACTGGATCTTTCGAGGGCTTGGCACGAAACCTGCCTGATTATAGGGTTGTATATATGACAATAGCTCTTGGAAAAACTTGCAGAGCATCCATTCTGGCCATTGATCCAGTTTCTGATGTGGATGCCATATGTAATATTTAGCCTTTCGTACAACTCTGCTTTCCTCACAACGCATATTCTCTGCCACCTGGAATGCAAATGCTTCCAAAGTAGCGGGGCAGAAAATTATATTATCTTCAGGTATTAGCTGAAGCATAAGTGGCAGATCGAGCTGCGATGCTGATGAATTTGTGATAGTTCCTGCTCCCACACCTCCTCTGTGTGACTTTCTATCAATAAAAATGTACAACAAACAGAGCTGTGAACCAATCAGATTCCAATTCTCTCATTCACTTTTGCATGCCTTTATGTATTAACCATGTTCATCACATCATCAATGAGTACTGTTAAGATATGGTGGCTCTGAACAAACTTATGTTGTGGCTGTGTCTGTAATATTGCATGCTGTGCTTCTGTATTAATGACAACACTATTGGTTTACTCCCTCTTAGTCACACTGTTACACCATGACAATGTAGAGGTGTGAGAGACCTCGTTGAAGGTCAACAGTGTGGGTACAGCCTGATTAATAGGTACCAAAAGTAATAAGTGTGTCAGTATTTATCATTTCATCACTGAGTCTTGGCAACTAACTAAATGACTGAAGAGTATGGATTTCTGCAGCGTGAGGGACTGGTGGAGCAGTTGATAGGAAACATCATGTGAAGATGCTTTCACCAGCCTTCACCACCCATGTGAGGTAATAAACATTTTTGTGCCAGGTAGAGAACATAGAAACATAGAAGGTAGTAGCAGGAGGAGGCCATTTAGCCCTTCGTGCCTGTTTTGCCATTTATTGTGATCATGGCTCATCGTCCAAATCAATAGCCTAATCCCACTTTCTTTCCTTAATTTTTGATCCCATTTACCCCAAGTGTTATATCCAGCCAACTCTTGAATACATTCAATATTTTGGCATCAATTACTTCCTGTGGTAATGAATTCCACAGGCTCACCACTCTTTGGGTGAAGAAATTTCTCCTCACCTCAGTCCTAAATGGTCTACCTCCAATCCTCAGGTTGTGACCCTTGGTTCTGGACTTCCCGACCTTCGGGAACATCCTCTCTGCATCTACCCTGTCTAGTCCTGTTAGAATTTTATAAATCACGATGAGATTTCCCCCTCATTTGTCTGAACTTCAGCGAAAATAATCCTAACTTAGTCAATCTCTCCTCATACATCAGTCCCACTATCCCCGGAATCAGCCTGGTCAACCTTGAGTTCAGACTCTGGCAGTTGACCTTCTGACTGATTCCTCCCGCTCTTTTCCGAAGGTGCTCCCTGAGAGTCTCTTGGTGTCCCACTGAAATATGGTGTCTCGCCTTATGTCCATCTTTGCCACTACTACTCCAACTGTATATCCATCAATCTGGATTCTTCTGTCTACTTGCTCTTCTGTTGGCAAAAATTTCCACTGAAGCAAATGTTCTCTGTAGTTTCCCTTTAAAGAGCCAGACTGCCTTTAAGAAAGAACAGGCTATTTGGTCTGTAGCAGTGCTACGCTAACCTCCCGCTGTGGGCAGAGTTCAGCAATGTTAAGAAGAGGTGAGTAGTGCTGCAGGCATAGCAGTTCAAAGCATTCAGATGGAATAGGTGAGCGAATTTTATGTCTTATTCATCATGATCTGAGTGGACATGGACATACTGTGAATCATAGTGTTCAAAAAATTGAGGAAAATGAATTCTGTGTCCTGATTTCTACCCTACTTCAGATACTAAGCGAACTGACCTGTAATTATCTGTATATCACTGTTTTCAAATTTTTAAAAATTAGGCAACACCCCATCCTTCTACACACTTGACAGAGACTTTAAATATCATCCCTGGATCCTTGGAAATGTTCACTCGTTATCTTTTGAGAATATATCTATGCCATGGACTTTGTGTTAGCCTACCCTCTGGAGCATTCTCCGTTAATTACTCCTGATATTTCCCAGGCTCCAGCCCACTGATAGCAGTGCAGCTTCCTCCTTATTAAGGTACAGTTATTTTTTATAACTCAAAGCAGGAATTGCCTGGGGCAGTGAAATTGTTGCTGTTGAATCTGCTGGGTGAAGGTATGCAGAGAATGTTGAAACAGAGAACAAATGTGGTCAGTGAAACAGTCGCGGTTTCCATGGTTAATTGGATGCAAACAAAGCAGAGAGTGCACGGACCACTGCAGCATCATCTTCTAAATGATGGCACACAGAGTGATGCTGCCCTTGGGCACAACATTACAGTGTTGGAGCTCAGCAATTAGATGGATCTGATTCATCGACAACCATTCCTGCCATATACACTCACTTCATCTCTGGGGTAGTATCTCTAACTGTGTAACATAATATTATTAAAAGTAAAGATGCCATAGTCCAAGATAGTTATAGGTGGTGGTGATTTAATCTGATTGTCACCACACCTCAGAGGAAGTTGGAAAGACAGGGCCTTCACGAATTACTTCAGCCAGTACAGGAAGTGAAGCCATTGCTCCACCTCACAAATCAGCTGTCCAGTTGAGTGAGCTAACCGATTAATTAATGAGAAGCGGCGAGAGAGTAGAAGTGACTGTTGCAGATAACCGTGAATCACAATAAGATATTCTATACTTGGTTATTCTAAAAGTAGTGTTAAACAGATTGAAGAAGTGCTTTATTTTGCTATCTGAAAAGTATTTAATCAATAGCAATAAATCATACTTGAATTTACATTGCATCATTCATGTTAAAATGTCCTAAAGTCTTTCATTGCTACTCCAATTATTTTTGAAATTTTCATTTTTTCTTAACAATTTTACAGTGATTGCAATTATTAGAAAATCACTGATGCCAAACCTATATTAGGTGTAAACGATGAACCTCCAAATGTTAGTGACATTCTATGTTTAATGAAAAATATTTTCATTTTTCCCATGGTAATTTTACTGTGATTACATTTCTAAATACAAGTAATAATTAGTTATTATTTGCTGCATTTAATGATTAACTTACCGCCTCTCTTTAATAATGATAATGACATTGCCCCACATTTTTTAAATTTATGCATTGGATGCATTTAGTAAATTAATTAATTTCTAAATATAATTAATTATATTTTTGAATAATTATATTCATGTATGACTTCAGATCTGTAATCATTATTCACAGACAATATGTATGAGTTTATGTCATGAGTGACAATCAATTAGTGTGATAAATAAATTATGATTACTGGTTAAATCAAACGTAGACATAAATTAATATTTATCTGACATTGTTAATAACTCTGAGCTGGGGAAACGAGTGAAGCATTAGCTCAAGGCTTGTAATGTATAATATATGAAATATAAGATAGCAAACATTTAGATAATCTTCATTGTCAATTATGCAACAAAGCTTACCCTAAATTTCTCCTCCCTTCTTCTTTACCTCGATCTCAATTGTTTTCAATCTTTATTTTAACACCCCACTTCCAAATTGACTGCTCTAATGTTGTCACTAAGCCTCTCCATGCATACATATTTTCCTAACCAGACTTGCAACTTTTCCTTTGACTTGACTATCTTTTAATGTGCCCTTGACCCTAATCCTGGGCTAAAAATACTCTCCCCAAGTTGCTAACAACTGAATATTGAATTTTGATTTGAATTGATTTATTATTGTCGTATGTACTAGTATACAGTGAAAAATGTTGTTTCTTGCTTGCTATTCAGACAAAGCATACTGCACTTAGAAAAGGAAACAGGAGTGTGCAGAATGTAGTGTTACAGACGTAGCTAGTGTGTAGAGAAAGATTCAACATAATATATGATAGGTGTTTTCAAAAGTCTGATGGCAGCAGAGAGAAAGCTGTTCTTGAGTCGGCTAGCATGGGTACTCAGACTTTTGAATCTTTTCCCCAATGGAAGAAGGTGGAAGAAAGCATGTTTGGGATTCATGAGGCTCTTGATTATGCTAACTGCTTTTCTGAGGCAGTGGGAAATGTAGATACAGTCAACGGCCTGAATTTTACTGTCCCATCTGTCACGGAAATTGGAATGGGCAAGGGACAGACAAAGGGAAGGTCTGTTGACCCCCTTGGGCAGGATTTTATGGTTTCAGGGAAAATGAGGCTGTAAAATCCCACCCAATGGGTGGAAAATTGGTTTATGTGATGGATTGAGTTCATTCATGACCCTTTGCAGCTCCTTCTGATCTTGGGGAGAGCAGGAGCCATAGTAAGCTGTGATATACCTTAGAAAACATTCTTTCTGGTTGTATCTGTAAAAGTTGGCGAGAGTTGAAACAGACATACCATATTTCCTTAGCCTGCTGAGAAGGTAGACTCATTGGTGGGCTTCCTTAACTTTTTTGATTTGATTTATTATTGTCAAATGTATGCTATGCAGACAAAACATACCATTCATAGAGAATAAACAAGAAAGTGCAGAATATACATACAGTCATAGCTAGGGTGTAGAGAAAGGTCAACTTAATGCAAGTAAATCCATTCAATAGTCTGACAGCAGCAGGAAAGAAGCTGTTCTTGTGTCAATTAGTACATGCCCTCAGACTTTTGTATCTTTTTCCCATCAGAAGAAGGTGGAATAGAGAATATCCTGGGTGTATAGTATCCTTAATTATGTTGGCTGCTTTGCTGAGGCAGCGGCAAGTGTAGCCAGAGTCAGTGGATGGGAGGCTGGTTTGCATGATAGATCAGAGTACATTCATGACCTTTTGTAGTTCCTTATGGTCTTGGGCAGAGCAGGAGCAATATGAAGCTGTGATACAACCAGAAAGAATGCTTTCAACGATGATGCAGCTGTAAAAGTTGGAGAGAGTTGTAGCTGGGGTGCCAAATTTCCTTAATCTTACGAGAAAATAGAGGCATTGGTAGGCTCTCTTAATTATAGTGTTAACATGGGGGGGGGGGGAGCGGGATAGGTTCTTGGCGATCTGGACACCTAAAAACTTAAAGCTTTTGACCTTTTCTACTTCATTCCTGTTGATGTAGACAGAGGCATGTTCTCCTCTACTCTTTCTGAAGTCAATGACGATCTTCTTCATTTGGTTTACATTGAGGGAGAGCTTATTATTGCTGCATCATTTCACAGATTCTCTTTCATTCCTATACTCTGTCTCGTCATTGTTTGGGATCTGGTCCGCTATGATGATGTTGTCAGCAAACTCGAAAATCAAATTGGAGGGGAATTTGGCCACACAGTCATAGGTATAGTAGGAGCTGAAAACACAGCTTGTGCGGCACCGGTATTGAGCATGGTTGTGGAGGAGGAGTTGTTGCCTATCTTGATTGTTGTCTATGGATGACTAAGTTCAGGATTCAGTTGCAGAGGGAGGTGCCAAGGCCCAGGCAATGGAGTTTGAAAATGAATTTCATAAGAATAATAGTGTTGAAGACTGAGTTATAGTCAATAAATAGGAATCTGACATAGGTGTCCTTGTTATCTAGGTCTACCAGGGTTGAGCATTGAGTCAGGGACATGGCGTCTGCTGTGGACCCGTTGCAGTGATAAGCAAACTGTTATGGATCCAGGCAATCCGGGAGGTTGGAATTGGTTCATGCCATGACTAACTTTTCAAAGCACATCATAATGATGGATGTCAGCGTCATCAGATGATAGTCATTAAGACATGCTGCTGGCTTTTCTTTGGTTTTGGAATAATGGTCATCTTCTTGAAAGAGATAAGGACCTCAGATCATTGTAAAGAGAGGTTGAACATGTCTGCGAATACCTCTGCCAGCTGATCCATGCAGGATCTCAGTGCATGTCTGGGTATCACATCCCGGCCAGTCGTTTTCCGTGGGTTGACCTTCAAGAAAGCTGCTCTGACATCTGCAATGGTGACCTTGGAGATAGGTTCATTTGAGGCTTCCAGGGTGGACAGCGTGGTCTTGTTGACCTCTTGCTCAAAACGGGGTGTGGAACGTGTTGAGCTCATCAGGGAGTGGAGCGTTGGAGCTGGTGATTTTATATGCCTTCACCTTTTAGTCTGTTATGTCTTGCAGACCTTGCCACAGTTGGTGGAGGGATCTGTATGGCTAGCCTGGGACTCTAGCTTGGTCTGGTGCATATATGAAGGTTGCAGAAGTGTGCCCATGGCTTGGATTCATCACAATAAAGACTGAAGCTATTAATTTAATCAAACACCCTTCACCTCTTCTTCTGTTGGCCTCAATGCCAGCAAAACTTGCACAGGCTCTGATCTCTGTTGTGCTTATTACTGTGGTCCTGATCTTTGCACCTTCAAGTTCAAAGCAAGAAACTTAAGCTTATACAGCACAAAAATCCTCAGCTGGCTTTGCATCTGGCTTGGTCTCATCAAGCACTGTGAACATTGCTTCTTGTATCAGAATAGCTCACTTCTAGACAATCATCTTCAAAGACAAAAATAATCCCAGGCTTCAATTTTTCAGACCAACAAACTCCTGTCACTTCCACATACCGCTAACAACAACTGGAAAAAGGTCAACAACAATTGATGTTTAACATAGAGAAATGCCCCAAGGCTTGTAGCAAGATACTTATTAATATCGGTAAAATTATTTTTGACACCAAGACACAAAAAAACTTCAGGACGTATGACCAAAAGCCTGATCATAGATATAGATTTTAAGGAGCCTTAAAAGAGGAGAGGGATGGAGAGTTTTAGGGAGGAGAGTCCAAAACTTATAGTAAAGTTGGCTGGAAACGTGACTGCTAATGCTAGGGAATAAAATTAGGGATGCAGAAGAGGACAGGATTGGAGGAGTCGGTAATGTTGAATGTTTCATCGGGTTGGAGGAAGCAAAGCCTGTGGAGGAATTTGAAAACAAAGATGAAGTTTTAAAATTAGGTCAAGAGTATTGCAATAGCCATATTCAGAGATCAGAAAGATATGGATGACGGTTTCAGAAACAAATAGCTGAGGAAGAGTCAAAGGCAAACAGTAGAGATTTGGTGATGGTGCAAATATATAATCAGAAATTTATTTTGGAGTCGCACACATCATCAAGAGTGCAAAAGTATTTGTGCAGCTTAACACAGCTATCAGACCTCTAAACAGTGGAGAGCAAAAGAAGTTTGTAACAATAATCAAAGACAATGAGTGGGATTTTCAGGCCAGACGCTACAGCCTCTTCCCCCACTCCCACTTCTCCAGCCCCTAACAGCCTGCTTTCTGGCAGCGGAGGCGACTCACTGTTGGCCAATTGTGTGATTCTCTGGTCCCACCCATGTCTATGTCGTTTTGCATGTTTCGCCCATCCTGCCATTAGGGAGCTAGGCATGGCAAGTTGCCTTCAGCAAGACAGTAAAATCTTGTCCAATGAATTGGTCTTCTCAATATTTGAAAGAGATTACTGTCTATCCAATAATGGAAGGTGAACAAACATTTTGAATATTTGGATAGATGGAGCTGGGTTTTATTGGCATACAGTGTGGAACTTAAATGTTGTTTTTCCAGATGACAACACCAAAGAGCAGCACATAGGTAAGCAATAGAAGAGGGCTAGGGATTAATCCTTGGGGGATTAGAGGTAAAGGTACAAGAATGGGAAGAGTATTATTTGCAAGTTGTTCTTTGATTATGATTCGATAGATAAAGATCAAACCAATCTGGAGCAGTTCCACCCAATTGGCAAACAAAGTACAGGTTTGGGGAGATTGTTGTGTAACTGTGTCAAAGGCTGCAGATAGATCAAAAATGAAGAGAATGAATAGCTAATCACAGTCACAGTCACAACTAGTGTCTTTTGCAACTTCGACAAGGACTCTTTCTGTATTGTGTCCAAGGCAGAAACCTTGCTAAAGGGATTCTATACTGAATTGTGAAAAGATGGATTTTGAAAAAATGACAAATTCAAGGACTTTGGAGAGGAAAAGCTGATTAGAAATGGGGCAGTAGTTTGTAGATTAGAGAAGTCAAAAGTATTATTTTGAGGAGGGAGTGATGCCAGTGTATAAGGAACAAAGATTGTTCTTGACTAGAGGGAGCCGTTAACAAGATCATTTAACAAGAGGGCCAGAAAAGGAAATTAAATGACCAATAATTTAGTTTGAATGGGATCAATAGATGTAAGTTCACGGACAAGATTAAGTTGGAGAGAGCTTTGAGCAGATGTAATAGAATCAAGAGAATTTTTTTGGGAGATGTGAGCATCACTGTCAAGGTCAGCATTTATTGTCCATCCCTCATTGTATGTGAGTTTCCTTTTTTAATCACTACAGTTCATGTTATGCAACTGTGTTCAAGAGAAGGAACTTTTGGTGGCTTTTGATCTGAAGAGCTGGGAAAAGGCAGGCAACTCAATGGACCTTCTCATTCTTTTGGGAAAAGAAGTCCATGAGTTCCTCGCACCTATTGCCAGTAAGGGCGGAGGAATCAGGGCTGGATAGTTTCAGGAGATGGTTTATGAAGGAAACAGGAAGGGTCTATATTTGCATTTTTAGATGATCACTGAGTCATAGAGTCTATGGCATTGAACAAGCCCTTCAACTTAAACTGGTCCATGCTGACTAAAATGCCCATCTAAATTAATCCTATGTACCTGCATTTGGTCCAAATCCCACTAAACCTTTCCTATCCATGTATCTGTCCTAACGTCTTTTAAATGTTGTCAATGTCCCTGCCTCAACCACTTCCTCCAGCAACTCATCCCACATGTGTACCACCGTCTGAGTAAAAAAAGTTGCTCCTCACGTTCCCAATAATTCTTTCCCCTGTTAATCTAAAACTGTGCACTCGATTTCCCAACCCTGAGAAAAGACTGAGTGCATTCATCTTATCCATGCCTCTCATGATCTTACACACCTCTGTAAGGTCACCCCTCAGTTTCCAATGTTCCAAAGAAAAATGTCCTAGTCTGTCCAATCTCTCCCTATAACTCAGTCCCTTGAGTTCTGGCAACATCCTTATAAATCTCTTCTGCATTCTCTCCAATTTAATAACATCTTTCCTATAACATGATAACCAAAACTGAATACAATACTCCAGGCATGGCCTCACCAACGTCATGTAAAATTGCTAAATAATTTCCCAACTTCTAATACTTAATACCCTGACTGATAAAGGCCAGTATGCCAAAAGTCTTCTTCACTGCCCTATCTACCTGTGACTCCACCTTTACAGAATTGTTCCATGATACTTCCTAAGTTCCTACCATTCACCGTAAAAGTCCAACCTTGAATTGTATTTCCAAAATACAACACATCATGCTTATCTGCATTGAACTCCATTTGCCATTTCTCGGCCCCCTTCCCCAGCAGATCAAGATTGTGCTTCAATTTTTGATAACTTTCCTTACTATTTACAATACCACCTATTTTAGTATCATCTGCAAATTTACTGATTATACCTTATGCATTTTTATTCAAATCGTTGAAATATATAACAAATGGAATGATGACCTGTTTTAGTGGTGGATGATGATGGTCTAACGGTCTAGCCAGAACTGGTGATAGAATAGTTGCTTGCCAAAAGTGTTCAAATCAACATCCCTTGGACTGAAGAGGGTAAAAATCACGTGTATATCAGAGCAAGAAAGAGGAATTGGAAAACGTGCATTAAACATCACATTGTGATGGATGGTGCATAGTTACAGACAGCAATTTAAGATATACCCTTTAAAAACACAACACAACAAGGTATGGAGCTGGAAAGTGGTATGTAATTTGAGAGCAAAAACAAAGTATAATGGATTGCCTTATCATTGATAATGACAACAAGGAAGACCAATGCCACCTCTGATGGGAAGATTGAGGGGGTGGTTATGTATGTGGCTAGGAGAGTTTATATTAAAAGAGAGATTTGGGAAAGAAAAGAGGGCAATGACCTTAGTGGTAGAGGGAATAAGAAGAGATAAGGTGGAGATTGGATTCACTGAGGATGAAAATTTGGAGCCGAAGGGAAGAAAGTAGAGAAAATTGTTGGAATTTTACCAGCATGCCTGCCCCAGAGTCAGGGCAGACAAGGCTTACAGAATAGCATTCTCTGTTGGCCTCAGGCAGGATCTTACAAGCTTCAGGCAGGTGAGGCAGTACAATTCCAGCAGATAAGTGAATGAGAAATTTGGAGTGACAGTTGGGTGACTTTAGGGAACAAGAATTTTAAACGAAAGATGTGAAGGATGGAATGAGGTGGTATCCATAAAGGAGGAAAGGTTGCAAGAAGAATAGGGGGATAGATTCAGATTTCATTAAAAAGACACGTGCTATGTTCTCATCACAATGATATGATATGTGGCAACTAGTAAAAGTAATAGACAGAAGAGAAATTCAAAAAGGAGAAAAGTGAAAATTCCCCTCAATTATCTTTCTGCCAGAGCCAACATTTGTGGCTCCCATCCCTAACTGCCTTGAACTGATTGGCTTGCTCAGCCATTTCACAGTCAACCACAGTATTATGGTCCTGGAATGACATGTAGGCCAGAATAAGTATGGATACCAGGGCTGCAATTTTCCCCCAAAAAGATTTCATAACGATGAGAACGGGATGTTAAGATCCAAACCACAATTGTTTCACATTCAGGCATATTTTGGGAGGGTGATGAGTTTCGTGCTTGTTCTGTTGGTGGTGGTGGTGAGGGAGGGGCTAACACATTGGTGAGCCTGGCTGCAAATCAACCATGTGCTGTTTTGGAAGGCATCCTAATCTTACAGTGGACTGGGAAACTTCCTGCCCTTCCCCAAAGTACATTGGGACCCCCATCTCACTCTGTAGGTGGCATATTTCCTTCACGGCATTGGGACCCTCCCATTAGTCCTCTTCAATGATCCCTGACATGCCTCCTTTACAGGTCCCCCTTCTTGCTCGAGCCTTGCACAATCTCCCTGTTTGCCCCCTCCTCCTTACATATCATAACCCCCCTGTACAAACTCTCATCAATCAGAGCCCGTGCTTGGGCTCCACTCCCACTCAGGCCATTGACACTATTCCTGACACACTGGCAGTGCCCAACTAACACTGCTGGGATGCCAGGCAGGCACTGCCAGGGTACCAGCTGGGAACTGCCAAGTGGGTTCTGTCAGATGGACACTGCCCAGCCATATCTCAACTCTCCTAAACAGCCTTGCAGTCGCAGCATGGTTGCTGACAGCCCTTCCACAACTCCCTGGGTTTCCTGATGCATCTCCACCAGCCTTGGGAGGAAAAATCCAGAGGCCCGGTATCTGGCTTGGGAACAGTTGAATCTGAGCACTTGGATGGGCCCAACTCCACCCAATGTGCAACTGTGATGTGCTCACCAGATTGTGACCCAGAAGCCTCAACACTAAAGGTATCCACCATGGTGATCATCTCTGTACTGGTGGGTTGTGTGGTACATGCAGTGACGCTTCAGCGGGCTGACTCCAGAAGATTTCTCAGTCCCTCTCTCTCCAAGATGTCAACCAGAGAGTCATGGGCAGTTTGCTCCAGAGCAGCAGAGGTGGCAGCAACATTCAAAAAGTCAGGTTCCTCTGGATCCAGAGTTGTCAAAAAAGAACACACATTAAGGAGAGGGAGGCAAACCATTTCATGCAGCGCCGCACTTATTTAGAGGAGGACCAAGGTTAAGGGTGTGTTCTGCTCACTTTGCATGCTGGACGCTGACCTGGCTGTTGGTGACCATTCAGGATGGCCTATCACCCCCTGCCAGCTTCATGGCACACTCCTCAATGCCTCTCAGCTGCCACAGGTCGGGCACACCACCACCAGCCTGTGTCGTTTACCGTGCATTGTGGATTTTCTTTCCCTATGGGAACATAAGGTGGATAGTAAGCATTAATCTATTGCATGCCTGTGTCTCGGGCGTTGTGCTGGTAGTTTTGAGGATAACGTCTCCACTAAAGGGTGCTTGTTGAGGAGTGAGGGATAGGGGGAAGGAGTTAAATTCTGTTTCTGGGGAAAGAGCCATTTGTTGCATGTCCTTCAGGTGTCTAAGCAGAGTTGGAGATCAGTGCTGAGCATGTGCAGAGTTCCAAGAATGATGCACATTCACACTTGCTGCTTACAGAAGGTTGTACATTTGTTTGCAGCATTTCCTGCCAGAGCGCAGTGTCAGGCTCCTGCATTCACCACTTCTGCCACCTCCTCCTTCAATGCCATGGCAGACGCACTCCTTGGGTTGAGTGTCTGGACAGGGAACAGATGATAATGCCTTTCCTCCATGACATTGAGCAGATGCTCCCGGTCTGCCTCCAGAAATCTGGGAGCAGGTTTCCGCACAGCCATCTTTGTGGCGTGACTGGCTGTGTGTCCATTCCTGCAGCTTATATATGGCTCTGGCTTATTAGGGAAGTGCAGGTGCAGTGAGTGTGGCCCGTCAAGGGCCCGTTGGCAATAAATACTTATGACGGGTTTTGAAGGCTGCATTCAGTTGAGTGTCATTCATCCCTCAGGATGCTGATTGACTGCCATTCCATAGACTGCTATGTCCAGATGGAGGGTGGGTGGTGCGATACTCAAATCACCCATTAAAAACAAGGAATGATCACAAGCTGGGGTTGTGCATGTCAGCACAACGTTCATTCTCTGCAGGGCAGCATTGAGGACAATATGTTCAAGGGATGGAGGGATTGCGTACCTGCATTATCCAGATCCATGGGGCATGAGGTGAGTGGGCAACCATGTCTGTGTGTGGGGAGAGATGGGCTGGGGGGGGTAGCGATGTGTTGGGGGAAGTGTTGTGGGAGCCAGTAATGAGACCGGCGATGTGTGGCGGCGGGGAGGAGGGGTTGTAAGGGCCAGTGATGAGGCCGGCGACGTGTGTGGCATTTGAGGGCAGTGATCTGATTGCTGGGAGGTCTTTTCCGCAATCTCCCAGCAATGTGCGCATGTGCGGGTTCCCACTCATCCCTCTGATTTCAGGCTCTTTGGCCCCACTCCCCGAGCGTTTAATGAGATTCACGATTGGGCCTCTGCAATGCACAGAGTGCAGAGATTCGGGTGAGAAGCTGAACTGAGAAAATAGTCAGGATTTAGAACAGCTCCCCATCAATTCAACATTTTTGGGAGAATCGTGGTGGTGGTTTCTGGAGAACATGCCATCCACTATAAACGTTAATATTACACCCAGTATATTACTGCCCAATATATAATCAATACATGGAATAGGCTTAAAATAGAATAATGGAGGTGAGAACATCAGACTATTTGAGGAACAATTGGATACAGCAAAAGTGTTTTCTGTACTTTTTGAATGGGTGAATGAAGGTGGCTGAATGATTTTTTTCATCTGTAATTATCCTTTGGTCTTGTGCAAAATTGCCTGTCAGTCAGTAGATTACCTGATGGTTATGTTGGATTTTAAAGGAAGTGCAGAAACACAGAGACATAGGATCTTACACACATCAATCTCTGAACAGGAGCAAGACAAGATAATGAGGCCGTTTAAAAAAAAATCTCGGCTTCATAGGAACATGGAAACGAGAAGCAGAAGTAGACCATTCAGCCCTTCAAACTTACTCTGCTATCATGGCTGATCGTCGAATTCAATATCCTGATACCCTCCTTCCCCCATATCCCTTGATCCCTTTAGCTCCAAGAGCTATATCTAATTTTGGCCTCAATTACTTTCTGTGGCAGTGAATTTCACACATTCATCCCTCTCTGAGGAAATAAATTTCTTATCACCTTAGCTGTAAAAGTCTTACTCTTTATCGTCAAACTATGGCCCCTAATTCTGAATTCCCTCACCATTGGGAATATTCTTTCTGTATCTGTCCTATCTAACCCTGTTAGAATTTTAGCTTTTAAAGTTTATTTATTAGTGTCGCAAGTAGACTTACATTAACACCGCAATGAAGTTACTGTGAAAATCCCCTAGTCACCACATTCCGGCGCCTGTTCGGATACACTGAGGGAAAATTTACCATGGCCAATGCACCTAATCAGCGCACTCTTTGGACTATGGAAGGAAACCAGCAAACACTGGGAAACCCAAGCCAGGAATCAAACCTGGGTCCCTGGCTATGCAGCAACAGTACTAACCACTGTGCCACCATGTCGTCTATAAGTTCCTATGACTCTTTTGGGTGTCACTCTTCCAAACCTTAGTAAATATAATCCTAACCGACTTAGTCTCTTCTCATATGACAGCCCTGCCATCCCAGGAATCAGCCTGGTAAATCTTCACTGTATTCCTTCTATAATAAATATATCCTTCCTCGAAAACTGCACACAATACTCCAGGTGTGTCCCCACCAACATCCTATAAAAATGAAACAAAACATCCCTATCCCTGTACTTCATAAGTAGGGAAATAAAACATAAAAATAACAAAGTTATGCTAAACATTAATATTACACTGATTAAGTTCCAGCTGAAGAATTGCATCCAATACTAGCACCACACTTTAGGAAGAATGCTAAAGGGTTGGAATAAGTGAAGAGGAGAATTTTTAGAATGATACCAGGACTGAGAGATTTCAGTTATGCAGAGAGATAAAATTTAAAAGTTGTTCAAAATTATGACGAATTTTAATAACATAAGGAGAAAATGTTTCCATTGATGGGTAGATCTGTAATCAAAGGACACAGATTATACTCGAAATGTAAAAGTAAGAATGGTTTGCTGCAGTTACACAAGGCTTTGGTTGACTCTATATTTGGAATACTGCATACAGTTTTGGTCTCTTTATTTAAGATCATAAATTAATGCGTTAGAAGCAGTGATGAGAAGTTTCACTCTACTGATATCTGGGATAGAAGGGTTCTCATATGAAGAAAGCTGTTGACAGGCTGGACCTACATCCATTGAATATTAGAAAAATGAGAGGTGATCCTATTGAAACATGTAAGATCCTGAGGGGATTTGACAGGATAGATGTTGCAGGGATGATTTCCAATGTGGGAGAGCACCAGGAGACACAGTTAAAAATAAGCGGTCACCCACTTAAGAATTTTATTTTAAGAGAGATGTGAATCTTTGGAAGTCTCTTCTCTGAAAGCAATGGAGACAGGATTATTGAATAATGTTAACGTAGAGGTAGATAGATTCTCGACAAAAAAAGAGTCAAAGGTTATCAAGTGTAGGCAGAATATGGAGTCAAGGCCACAATTAGATTAGCCATGACCTTATTGAATGGCAGAGCTGGCTCGAGCTGCTGAATGGTCTATTGCTGCTCCTAATTCATATGTTCATTGATTAGCATAATTGACAAAGAAACCAGAGAGGAGATGAGCAGAAATGTGTTTAGAAGGTGATTTGTTTTGACCTGGAATGCATTGCCTGAAAGCGAGATGGAAGAAAATGCAATCATAACTTTTAAATTGGTATTTGAGAGAGTGGTTGTTTTTTTATATATGATTAGAATTGATAGGATAGCAGCAGGTCATGCCAGTGTTCATGTGAGATTCCTTCCCTTCTGTTCATTTAATCTGGCCTATCAACATAACCTTCTATTCCTTTCTCCCTGGTTGCTTATTTAGGTTCCTTAATGCATCAATATCATTGAAAAGGAAAGATGTGAGAGATGATGGGAAAGAGCGGAGCAGGTGGGACTAAATGGATAGCTCTTTCAAAGAGCCAATACACGTATAATAGACTGAGTTGCTTCCACCTGTGCTTTATGACTTTATGGGAAGGATTTTACAGCCTCACTTGAGCGAGACCGGAAATTCCTGCCTGAGGTCTACGGAGATTTCCGTTGACCACCCCTTGCCCGCTCCGATTCTGTAGCGGGTAAGGCAGTAGATTTCCAGCACATGTCAAAAAGGAAAGGGAAAAGCTCAGTGCTTAGAGCATGATGAAGTGTATCTGTGTCTGAGTCATTCTAACTCCTGGGGAATTAAGGAACCTTCTTGGCATCCTCAGTAATTAGTAATTAAAGCATGTTGCTTGTGTGGCTGAATCGAGCAGTGTTGTTTGGTGAAAGGAAAAAAAAACACATAGGTTCTGTGTAATGTCTCAGCTTTTAACATTGATTATATGGAAGAAACAGTTTCTGGATTTCAGTTTGTGTTTATTCTTCTGAGAATGAGAGGCTCTGAAGCTCAACACTTTATAGTTGTTGTCGGAAGTGGAATTTGTCCAAGTTCAAATTAAGAAAAACAACTTTAAAAGTCTGGGGATTTTGAAAGATTTGCAAACAAAAGCTAGATACCAAAATACAGGTGCTAAAATGTCAGGTAAGGTAATGTAATTAGCCATAGCCCACATGGAACCATTAAACATCTCTCTCTAGTGATTATGCAGCTTGAAGGGCACCACTCCGCACCAAATATGAGGCAGGTAAGGAGGCAGTGCTCCATGTCAAGTACAGCTGGCATGTGCATTGAATGTTGCTGTTAAGCATTCATTCTACAGTACACTCTAACCATCAGTAGCTGAGTTAAATACTCCCAAAGATTGAAATTAGTGCTCCTGATCTGGGGCCCAAAACCACGACCCTGACTTAAAAAGTCTTATGCTCTACTGAGTTAGCCGAACAAGTGTTAACGACAGCATGTGTGAATAGGATAGCTCTCCCTCATTACCAAACTAGAACAGCCAAGCATAAGTTTATCACATAGTAGTCTCTGGATTAGATTTTGAACCCAGAATTGTCTGGACTCAGAAAGGAGAGTACAACCCACTGAACCATACAAAGAGTGATTTGCTGCTTGAAACCTTTATGTAGATACTTTGAGTGGAATTCTCCTATTTTGAGACTAAGTGGGGTAACAAGCAATTCCGGTGGTGCCTTTTCTGCTTACCAGAATAGCAGGAGCCATGCAAAATTCTGCGCTTGGAACCTCATTAATTAGGCATAGATGAGTTCCCCTAAGCCTTTCTTGATGAGCTGGCAATTGATTTGTCTGCCCTCCCACAGCTGGTGAGTTCGAAGGTCCTGTTGCTACATTTAAATACCAATCCAGCATACTTGTATCGCTCTCTCTCGCCCACCTGTCTTCACCAGACTATTCAGGATCTCAACAACACAGAGGAAAAAGGCTAGAAGCCTCAAGAAGAAGCCTGTTCCTCAATTCAACCACCATCTTCTCAAACCCATTGCCTGTGAAGCACCACACCCCACTGGAGCCTCCTCCTGGAGTGTTTCTACATTCCTTCCAATAACTGCAATGATATCCCTTTGACCTCCTTGTACGTGAGCTTTTCGTACAGCCTTGACTGGCACTGCCCTTGACACACGTTGTCACTGCCAGATTGACACCATGCCCAAATTGGCAGTGCTAAACTGGCAGTGCCAACCTGTGCCAATGGATGGATCCCATTGGGAGCCCCATGTGGATGGGGGGATTCATTTGCATGTGTGGTGGTGGCTGGAAACAGACAAAGGAGCAGGGGATGCTGGCAATGGCTGTTGAGGGAAGTGGAAGGTAGGAAGGAGCCAATGATTGGGGATTGGGTAAAGGGCTGATGATCTGTGTAGAGGGGAAAGAGCTGATGACCTAGGGAAATGGGGGGAGAAAAGTGGGGAGAGGTGCCCCCAAGACTTATATATACATGTTCTGATCAGAGCACCCTTAAAATCTCTGTGGTACTGGGCTTCATCAATGTGTGAGACCAGACCCGCTTGCATGACGACGTGAAGCATGCCACCTTGATATTTTTTGGCTGAGTGTCATAAGAGCAGGTTGTCTCACTGGAAACAACACTCTGCTCTTTTTTGGTAAATTCTGCCCGCGGCTTCAATAAATTTTGCTATGTGCTGGAACCTTTTATAATCCTGAGAAAAGATAATTAACAAAAATGCTGGCCCACTAACAACTCAGATTGTGGAATATTCATAGTAGCAATGAATGATGCAGTGATTTTGTGCCAGTGATTAGTTCTCATTCCCAAAATTTTCTTCCCATAACCATGCAAAATTTTCCCCTTCAAGTATTTATCAATTTGCCTTTGTCAGCTTCAATAGAATGTGCTTTCACCATCCATTTCAGCTGTGCAATACAGATTAAAATGATGAACTGTGTATTTGTAATCTTCACATGAGTTCCATTTCTTGAACAGCGTCATCTAGCAGAACGCCTCATCACCAGAACTTAAAAACAAGCACCAAGATCTGGCTTGGCTGGTGGTGAGAAGGACATTCCCTGTCAGGTCCTTTATGTATGCTCGAGACTCGGCAGCACTGCACACTACCCTCAAAGCAGCTGCGGGACTGATGAGATGGTCGCACACTTCCCGGTGCCTTTGCAAAGAAGGTCTGGGGTGAGATGCAGTGGTATTTGTCGAGGTTCATCCTGAGCAGCTTGGTGATGCAGGACTCTGTGGTCTATGGGCTGTTTCCGGGGACGCACACCCAGACAAATATCAACTGCTGCTGGAAGGTCATCAACTCGGTGAAGGACGCACTTTGGTCTGCCCGAAACTTGCTGATCTTCCAGTTGAAAGAACTGTCCTCAACCGAATGTTGCAGATTGGCACATTCCAAGGTCCAGGACTACTTGCTGAGGGATGTGCTTAAACCTGGGGTACCCACAGCAAAGGCACAATGGGGAAAGGCCACACTATAAGGCCTTTAAAAGAGGCAGACCGAGAGCCCAGGAACTGCAAAATACCCTCTACCCTGCGTAACTGTTTTCCAATCTGGGCAATAACAGCACACAGTAATTTTTGAGGCATGTATATAGTTGAAAGTTTGAAATGTTATGACTGTAATTTGAATAGAACTGTAAAAAATTTTAATTCTGCACTGTTTGCAATTCAAAGACATGTAAATTTGCATGGTTTATTTGAGATTTTTATGAATAAATTATATCTTTTGAAAAAAAGATTTCTTGAACTAATTGTTTTAAATCTGCATCCT
Source organism: Sphyrna mokarran (assembly GCA_024679065.1). Taxonomy (NCBI): domain Eukaryota; kingdom Metazoa; phylum Chordata; class Chondrichthyes; order Carcharhiniformes; family Carcharhinidae; genus Sphyrna; species Sphyrna mokarran. Next base: position 39,814,804 of record JAGIQG010000010.1, on the reverse strand, counting down.
CTTGTTACTGACCCTTCTGCCACTGGACTTTCTTTCTTCTTATAATGGGCACAGCAGGGGTTGTGGAGGTAGGTTGGGAGCAGGGAGAGTGTGGGGGTTGTGGAGGGGGTGGGTTGGGGGTTTGGGGGCAGGGGGGTTTGGGGGAGTGGGTGGGGGCAGTGGTGGGTTTGTGGGGGAGTGGGTGGGGGCAGTGGTGGGGGTTTGTGGGAGAGGTGGGTGGGGGCTGCGGTTCGTCAACAGATCTCTCCATGGGCCTTGTAGAGTACAAACTCCCTTATTAGGAATTTGGAGACTTGCATAATAGGGCAGAGGCAGCTGGGGGGTTTAGAACCAGTTGGCTCCACACCGGCCAGCAGTTGAAGGACTCCAGGGCTTGACCTATACATTGTAACCGCCAAATGGAACTTCATGTACATTTTGATGTACATGAAGACTGGCCTTGGCGAGATTACTCCACCTTACTTACTCAATCAAATTCTTTGTACTAAATCTCCCCTTAACTTTTTCTGCACTAAGGAGAATTAACCTGGTTTCCTTAGTCTCTCCACGTAACAGAAATCTTTCAAACTGCTTTCAATCCAGTGAGTCTCCTCTCTAATGCCTTGACATTCTTCCTAAAGTGTGGTGCCTTGATTTGATCTTAGTGCTCCAGCTGGGGCTTAATGAGTCTTTTAAAAAAGGTTTTGCATATTTTCCTTGTGGTTGTATTCTATTTAGAAAGCAAAGATCCTAGGTGACCTTTTTAACAGTTCAGTATAATGAATCCCACACAAGGAGAGGAATACATCATTTAATTGTAAATGCCAGTCTGTAACAGTCTGAAATTTGTGTTCTGGAGAATGAAATTTAAATAATTCCATGGAAAGATGGATGTGGTATAAATTATTCTGACTTAATGGTAACTGAAAACTATCAGCTGGAGCAGTTGTTATCAGTGTCTCCGAATACTTTTCTGAAACAAGAATGAGAAAAGAAGCAGTTTCTTCCATTTTATTTCAACTAAGTGATCTACATCTTTTCCTCCTACATATAACAGCAGCTCTGATGTACTCCAATATATTAGTAACAGGAATGTCATTTATGATATTATTTAAAAAATGAGAGAAATATTGGACTTTGTAGTTCTCACTTTTAAATCGTGCGGATCCTTCCAAAGTTTGAACATGAGATTGAGATGCTTGTACATACTTTCAAAGAAAATATGTCAGAAAGCATCTTAGTAAAGGATTTCACATACGTGTGTACCTCTGATCTTCAGCTGCATATAGAATAGGTGGATCATGACATTAATTGGTAGGAATCGCTGATACAATATCAATGGGGCGGCTCGGTGGCAAAATGGAAGCACTGTACTTCACAGCTTCAGGGACCTGATTCAATTTCCAGCTTGGGTTTTCTCCAGATGCTCTCGTTCCACAGTCCAAAAGATGTGCTGGTTAAGTGCATTGACCATGCTAAATTCTGTCTCAGTATACCTGAACAGTTGCCAGAGTGTGGCAACTACAGGATTTTCACTGTGACTGCATTGCAGTGTTAATGTAAGCCTGCTTGTGATAAATGAATAATAAGACCTGGCCTTTTCCAAATGTCACAACCCAGCCTGTAGCCTTTCTTAAACTCATGCAACTAACATGCATTATAAAGTATAATAAAGACCTCATTGGTACCACTTAAAGGAGTCAGTAATCATCAGTCATTAACTATTTTCTGCATTAACTCTTTTGGCCGCTGGTGCTATTGTGTATGTTTTTGGAGCTTTCCAACACTTGCCTAACATTTGAATAGTAGTGTTCAGGCTGGTGCTGTTGTTGATTTTAAAGCTCGTCCTTAAATAAATTGCTTCTAAATATGGATGGACTTGTAGGACTTCCACTTGGCATTAAGTATGTCTAAGAGAATGAAGAGAGGTCAAGCAAAATAGGGCAAGCTCCAGAAGGGGAAGAAGAATTAAGGGAGTAAGTGCTCTCAGCAGGAAGCCATGTCCTCCATGGGTCTTTTGGGAGTAATTTTCTTACCTCAGTTTTACTAAATACCAACTGAGTCATCTTTCTTTCACTGAAGATGTTGTGACTGAAATTTGCCAACTGCCACCTCAAAGTAAGGCAAAACAGTATTACATGTAACGGCCCAGGAGACCGTGACTCTAAAATGAAATGTATCTTATTCCTTCCATGCTGTTGGATATATAAGATTCATCTCATCATTTGCAGCATACTGTTGCATAAGGAAGATCTCCATACATAGAAATGCAGCTTTATGTCATTTATTCCTACATGAGTCAAGTAGGCAAAGTGAGCACGCAGGTTTGCACAAGTTGTAAACGTCCTTTTGTTGCAGCAGACAATTGACTATCTGATCAAAAGACTCTGGGCAGAATTTTCCTGCCACAGGAATAGTAGAATGTGGACCAGAAAATTCAGTGAACGATGCAGAGGTTCGTTGACCTCGGATGGGAATTTCCGGCTTTGGAGCGAGCATGGCTGGAAAATCTCACCCTTTGTGTTTTGAGCATCAAGCAATGTTAATCTTTTCACTATGCTGTAAGTTTGTGGGTCACAGACAGTGAGTAGTATCATCTTTTGGTTTTTTGGCTGCTAAGATTTCTTTAATACAAAGAAATAATGCAGTTTTTCGAATAATTCCCTTAGTTTTCCATTCCTGAGTTGAAAGGTTTAATCTTTCCAATTAAAGCTAATTTAAAATGCATATGTACCTTGCTTCTTTATAGCTTTGATGCTCAATCTGTGATTCTATGAACTCTCCACCTCTATAGCTGCACATGGCGATCCCTGACAACTGACAAAATTTTCTCTTTGTCACCAGTGTAATAATTTCAAAAGCAACTCATTGTGGCTTCAATTTACAAAAGATTTATTATCAACAATACTAATATGTATGTACCAGCAAGTCTAATAGAATTGCAAAACATATCTACTCTCTTCTGCTCCCTACTCCAACTGAAGTTCCTTCCCAACCTGGGATGCATACAGATTGGCTTGGCTTCCCACGCTGCGTCACCACAGGGACTAGCCTGATAACATGGCCTTCAGGGATCACTTCCTGAAATACCACCACCTTTCACTTTCTGCACCTTCAAACTTTCATCAGTTCCCATCATGAGTTTTCTTCTGGAATAGGTTGCCAACCTGTTGCCAAATGCTTACATTTGAGGGGCACCATTCCACACCAAGCATGGCTAACTAGGAGTCTGCCTCACTTTTACCATGTATCACTGGCATGTCAAAGGATTCTGTAGATAATACTCAGCCTGCCTAGCTACATTATAACTATGTTATGTCTGTACCTTCTTGGGCCATCAAGTTCGGGGGTGTGACTCAAAGCCAAAGCTTCTGCTCAGAGGCTATGCACTACACCATAAAACCTCCACAAGGTAGGAACAACAGCAAAGTATCCACTGATAGAGCAGCCATACATCTTTTATTAAGAACTAATTCCTACGAAGTGTTCATAGCATAATTCGCCTATAAGTACAAGCAAATATATCTCCTTTATTGAGAACTGATGATTTAGAGTTTGTCACTGATGCTTATTACTGTCAGATAATAAGATTGAATCAATCAGTTATAAATATACAACATTTATAATTTGGAGTTAAAATAAATTGAAAGCCTTGGCTTTAAGCTTTGAAGGTTGATTGACTGTCCATTTGAGAGCTGCAGGGCTCCATTTACACATGTTTACATTTACTTTCTGATATTTGTTTAAGATAATTAGTTTAAGATTGAGAAAGTTATTTTAGGAATTCCAATTAACTAGACTAATACTGAAGTTTTCAAAGTATTGGTTATGTGTGGAACTAAATGATAAATTTTGGCCTCACTGCATTTTAAATGCCTTTGTTGTTTAAGAGAATTTAAAGGGTAGACATTCTTAGAAATGATGGAATCTGCAGAGAACCTGATATTTATCCAGCTTCGTGCTTTTCAAAAAATTCCTAACATTCCAAAAATAGATTACTAAATGAATGAATCAAACTGAAAAGCTAAAAGAAAAGCTACTTATTGCTTATTAAACCCTTGTCTGCTTTGTACATCACCCTGTCACTGCAGAAACAAATCAGAAAAGTATTTTACTCCAGCTTAAACTTTGTGTCACTAAGTTTAACAAATGGGAAATATTTGGAAGTATTGAAGACCTTCAGGATCCAATATGGTAGTCAAAAGAAGGGCTTGATATGTACCCTGGAGGAAGAGGTGACAAACTGAAGAGACAAACTGAACAGACAACTGAAGAAAGTAGGTTAAACAAGTTACCAAATTGATCAGGAGTTTTGCACTGCAATCATGTAATAGGGATTGAAAATTGTGTCTCTTCACATGTTGACAACATTCTTTGATAATGTCCAAAGCCAAGACCAAAAGTAAGCTGCTCTGGTAGACAATGAGTGTGGTGTGACTTATAATGGCATCCTCTTCTACAGGTCATCAACCATAAGCATCTCATGAGCCCCTGAATCACCCTCAGCATACCTATAATGTTGTAACCACTGAGTGATCACCTTGTTGAAGCAGTAAAGTAGATTAAAAAATAAATTCAACCAGACACTAGGGATATACACCAGGGTGAAACATGTTTAAGCCAATCGTAAAACCATTAATAACACATTGGTAATTGAAATCTTTGTGATCAGTGGATATTTGTTTAGTTCATATTTGATGAACTTGCAAAGTAGGGTGGCATGAATAATAATTTTGATAGTTGTGGAGGTGTTGTTATTTATAGCTAAAGGAAGAGCGCAATGTAATAGATTTTATACTCCGAAGAAAAGCTACACGGACTTGAAACATTAACTCTGTTCCTCATTCCATTCATGTTACCAGACATGTTAAGTTTGTCCAGAATTTTCTGTATTATTCCAGATTTCTAACTTCTGTTTTGCTTCGATTAGTAATACGAGGAGAAACCTTTTTGCACAGCAAATGGTTGGGATTTGGATGAACTGCCTCAGAGTGTGGTGAAAGCAGGTTCAACTGAAGCATTCAAAAGTGAATTGGACTGTTAACTGTAAAGCAAAAATGTGCAAGGTTGCGGAGAGTAGGTGGGAAAATAGCAGTAGGCGAGTTGCTCATTTGGAAAGCCGTTACATACACAATGGTCCGAATCATTTCCTTTTGCACATAACAACTCTGAGATTCTGTTTTCTTTGACCTCCTTGTTATGAAGCTCACTGATGGTTAATGGAATGGCATCCCAAATCCTGAAAGGATAACTTGAAATGTGAGAAAAGAGAGGAAATTCAGTGAGGAAGTGAATCAGTCTTGTAAGTTATTCAAATAACAAAATGTTTATTTAACTTTAAAACACGGCACAAGAAAGACAATAATAAATCCTAGAATCATACAGTCCAGAAAAAGATCCTTCAGCCCATCGAGTCTGCACCAAACACAATCTCACCCAGGCTCTTCTCCCATACCTCTACATATTATACCCACTAACTTACACATCCCTGGACGCTAATTTCTTAGCATGGCCAAGCAACCTAACCCACACATCGTTGGACTGTGGGAGGAAACCGGAGTACCCGGAGGAAACCCACACAGACACGAGAAGAATGTGCAAACTCCACACAGATAATGATCCAAGATGGGGATTGAACCCAGGACCCATGAAGCAGCAGTGCTAACCACTGTGCTACCATGCAGTCCTGAAAATAAAGAACAACATTTACAATTAAATATAATAATGATTATCCAGACAGTATACTTGAATTGCTCTCCCCAATCCAAATCTATTCACTTTCCTGAACTCATTCCCAAAACAAAATCCCATAGGTTTTAACACAATGAGCCAAATCCAGCAAACAATTACCGCACAAAACCTGCGGTGCTTACATTTGGAAACATTTTTTCTATGTTTTAGCAACATTTCCGGGGTCTAACACAGACAGCTTATTTTGTTTTTGGCGCAACAGCTTATCTCTGAGAGAAAAAAAACTCTGAATGCAAACATACAGTGGCTATGATCCAGAATCCACTCAACTCCACTTTGTTTAAGAAAGTATCAGTTTCACCCTGCTAATCTAACCTGCAGATCACAAGATCTCAGTGCAGCTACGTGTCTTTCTTTTCAATTTTATATCTTTCCTTTCATTCCAGCTTTCTTGAACAAATACCAAAATTAAACATTGAAAAAAGGATACTTATTTCTCAATCTATATTACAAAAAAATGATGAAACCATTATGATTCAGCTCAATACAAATTGACTGTTTCCTGTATTATAACAATGATGACATCTCCGAAATGCTTCATTGGCTGTAAAGTACTTTGGGGTATCATGAGGTAATGAACAACACATAAATTCAAGACTTTAGGCTGAATTCTCAAACTATTCCTGCCAGTGAGATCTTCCAGTCCTGCTAGTGGTGACTCCCTACACCCTCCCACCCCATTCATGGTAGGTCCCCGGCGACATGCCCAGCGAATAACGCAAAACGCAGACATCGGTGGGACCTGAAGATTCCAGGGCCAGCCAATGATGAATCAAGTTGCTTCCGCTGCTGAACAATGGCGAGCTCCTCTGTTGCTGGCCAATGGCGAGCCGCTTCCATTACTGACCAATTGCAAGCCACTTTCACTGCTGACCAATGGCAAGCCACTTCCACCATCAGAAACCAATCTGCAGGGGAATGGAAAATCCCCTTCTTTGGTTGTGTTAGCCATCAGCATAAATGGTGACGTAGGCCCAAAGTTTTGCAAAAGTCAGGAAACGAGATTTTCTCCAGTGAAATTTTTCCTGATCTTTCACACCACTCACCTGTGACATAATAGGATTCCTGCCCAGTAGATCAGGAATCTCATTTTGATCATTGATAGTATTACTAGCCAGCCATACCACAATATTTCTAGCCGCACTGAATATTAAAACCATGTCATCGTGTAATGTTACGCCACTATAGTTTACAATAGCACTTTAAAAATGTAACTCTGGCAACCTCACTTCCAAGAGCATATTGGGGGTAAGCGTGCAAGTCATCACTACCCATGAGGGAGTCCAATGGACAGGGGGCAGTAGGAAGGATTGAGGGAAACTCGTGGATGGAGGGTTGAATCCCTGCAGTTGGGGAAGGAGGTCAGCCTTTGCATCCCTCTGTTATTGTGGAGTGCTTGGTATCCATTGTGTTTGGTCCTTGGTGGGGAGAGGACCTTAGTGTGGACATCGTGCATCTCTGGTTACCCTTGCTGGGATTTAAGCAATGATTCCAAGGATTGATTATCCTTCTGGAGTGGCAGCTGAAATTGGGTGGGAGTGGGAAAAGGGTCAATACAGGGGTTGACAGCAATGTCCAAAGCTGGGGTGCAGTGCATATCAGGTCAGATGGGCAATGTGGGGGACTATGACATAGAGTGGTGGTTAGTTCTATTATGGCAATAGGTCGCTGACACAGAGGAGACAATGAGGCCAGACACATTTATTTTCCCATCCTCAGGCTTGATTCCATTGACAAATTAAATATCTTTGATAGTGAAACAAAACTTATTAAATATCACAGTTTAACTATAACTGTGACAAACTGTGGTTTAAACTATGACCCACTGGACAATATTTAAACATGAAAATAAATAAATATAATTTCTAACTTATCACCGATTCAGTTCCAAATAAGCAACATCCTTCATACAGACTCAAAAAAATTTAAATACTGTTAGCAGCCATAAATGCACTTGCTATAATAATTATAAGGAGCCTTGAAGCTTTCAGATAGAAAAAAAATTTAAAGTAGTCCCCTGTATAGCAACAGCACACTAACATCACACACCACAAACTAGTGCAACAACAGTGTGAGAAGCTAGATGAGGAGGAAATGGAGGACCACTACTTTTCCTCAGATCTGGAGGACATTGAGGAGGTGTGAAAGATGCAACATCTGGATGAGGCTGAAAAAGGACCTCAGGCAATGGCAAGGTCCAAATGGAATGCAGATTCAGGACACTCTCTTAGCGTCTCATTTTGGCGGTCACAGTACCAGGGTGACTAGATACATTCCCCCCCACCGAACACTCTCCAGCACTTGTTCTGAGTTCAGTTTGGGTGATGGTGGAGGGTCCGGGTGACAACTGTGACACTTTCAGTACCATTCTCTGAGAAGTTTCCATCAGAGCTGTTCTGGTCCATCATGACTAGAAGGTGTGAGGATAGGCCAGGCTGGGCAACTAATTAATCTACAAAGGAAGCAAGAATGCATTAGTGCATGGCAGGGGCATAGGGATAGCAGCAACTGAGCTCATGTGAGAATGACACTATGGCTGGACGTGTTTAGGGTTCTCACTTTTGTCTCTTGCCTTACCCTCAGCACAGGTGCGTTCATGCTCTTCACTGTCCAGGGTTCATTCCTTAAACAGTGTGAAGATCTTCAGCTCAAATATTATTCTGCCAGTTGTGCCCACTCATGTCAATTATGCTCGAGCTTTTCCTGCAATGAAACAGATTGAAAGTATTCAGGCAGCATTCACACTGACTCAGATAGTAAAGAGGTCTGGGATGTGTAGTAGGTAAGTGGGAGCAGGGTTGTGGGAAGACAAAGATCCATTGGGAGGATGAGAGGGCTTGGGAGGAGCAGGGTGAGTGCTGGGTCTCCATGAAATGATGGTGAGTATGCTTTGGAAATGTGATGGGTATGCTATTGAATGTGTGGGAACAAATGAGAAAAGTCACTTACTCTGGCTGACAAAGGTCATTCATCTTCTTCTTACACTGTTGCATTGAATCATTGAACCTCTGCAGTGCAGAAAGAAGCCATTCAGCCCATCTATCCTGCACCAACAACAATCCCATGTAGACTCTATCCCCATGACCCCACATATGTAATCCTCCTGATATAAATGGGCAATTTAGCATAACCAGTCCAACTAATCTGCACATCTTTAGAGTGTGGGAGGCAACCGAAGCATGCAATAGAAATCTATGCAAACATGGAGAGAAAATGCAAATTCCACACAAACAGTCACCCAAGGTCAGTATTGAACCTGGGTCCTTGCCATTGTGAGACAGCATTACCTTGGTAATTACCATGCTGACCTTACTGGATTCCTATCGTCTTATGTAGCAAGCTGGCACTCATTAACACTGCCGCTGCCTCCCATACAGGGTCGATGGTCTTGTTGGAAGGCCACTTACCCATGCGAGAATGGAGGATGTCACACCTTTGCTCCACGCCATGCAGCATCTTGGTGAAGTTTCCTTCCGAGAACTATGGGGCTATCTTCGTGGCTATCATCCCCCAAACTAGACTCAGAACAAGTACTGGAGAGTGTCGGGGAGGCATTTAAAAACTGCAATCCCCACCGCCCCCCATCCCCATTCCCCGCAATTGCTGAGCTAATGAAGCTGGGGCGAGTGAATCAGAGGCAGGTATGAATCACATGCAGTGTGAAATTCCTGAAAAACTTTATTTTGAAGTGGCTAAAGATATGGCGATTTTTCTCATTAATGACATCAGTATGTTTCTCTCTAGTTATCTCACTGAAAATTCCATCCATTCCTTTTTCTCGGAACCAGCAATATCGTGCATAACAAATGTTCATCAATGAATCCCTAGTTCAGACGAACCAGTCATCTGAACTGCGTTTGATCCCAACTTGGTTGTATAAGCGAGTTGCACTATATTTGTTTTATGGTAGATCTAGTTTTCTCTACACGCTGCATTAAAAACTCAATAGGCTCTTGCTACTTTGCTTAAAATAACTTATTAAGCAGCCTCGATCATTGAAACATGTTGAAAGACATTCAAAAGCGTTCCCACCAGAGACACTTCTACCAGCAGACTTTACAGTCAGATCCGAGTTGTTTGTTTGAAGTGTCAGCTATTGCTACACACATACACACTCTGAGGAAAATATGGAAATAATTAAATTCTTGACATGATTCAACATTCATAACCATCTTCTTCTTCTTCTGTTTTCTCTCCAAATGTTTACCATTCTTTTCCTGTCATTTTTACCCTGTGATGGTCTTTCTATCTTCATACTTTTTGATACTTTTTCTTTTCATCTGAACCCAATTCTGTGTTGCAACAGTTCTAATTTTTAAAAAGAGCATAAAGATTTGTGAACATACCGTAAATGCTAGTTTGGTCCAATTGAAAGTACAAGATCTTAATTTGCAAGATTGTAGCTTAAAGCTGAAGAAATTAAACACAAATCTAGCTGACACTTCCGTACTACTGATGGACTACTCTATTGGTGAAGATCTTTATTTTAGAAGTGGCATGACACTAAAACTGTTTTCCTTTTTGAGTGAATGTTACAGTTATCACTGGACTATTTGAATCATTTATGTAAAATCAAAACGGTGCGGAGGCTTGAGATCGGAAATAAAAATACAAAGTGCTGGAAATAAAACTCAGCAGGTTTGGCAGCATCTGTGGAGAAAAAAACTGATATTTCAAGTCAAATATAACTCTTCTTTCCAGGTGCCATGTTGTTGAGAGGGTATGTGCTCTTAGGCTAATTGGCAAAACAAATTCTCCCTAAATTGTCTCAAATTTGGTTTTTAATCCATAGATCTGTAAACATGGACAGGGATCGCGGGTAGAGGTGGGAACATCGGGGTGGCAGCGCGGGCTCATTGGGCCGAAGGGCCTGTTTCCCATGCTGTTTTGTTCTTTGCTCTTTGGTTGATTGCAGGGAGGTTTCTCTTTGCTCGCATTTAAATTTTAGGGTTTCACACTGAATCAGACATTTTGGAAGTCTGGAAGCAGCTTTAAGACAAGCAAAGAGAGAATCTGCCAGGTGTGGTGGCACAATGGTTAGCACTGCTGCCTCTCAGCACCAGGGTTCAATTTCCGCTCAAGTCACTGTTTATGCGAACTATGCATGTTCTTCCCATGTCTGCATGAGTTTCCTCTGGGTTCCCCAATTTCCTCCCACAGTTTGAAAGACATGCTGGTTTGTGCGTTGACTATGCTAAATTCTCTCTTAATGTACCCAAAAAGGCACTGAAGTGTAGGAACTAGGGAATTTCACTGCAACTTCATTGCAGAAAGCCTTACTTATGACTAATAAATAAGTTTAACCATTGTTCATTAAGATAGCAGCTGAGAGTTTGAATCTCTGTTTAAAAGTTACCAACCTCTACCAGGATCATCACATTACAGAAACACTTAACAAATATCATGTGGCTCCAACAAACAAAATTTCATCCTCTTTCAATATTGTCATGAATACTGAACTTACAAGAAGTTTATGTATTAAAATATCCTCTTAGACACCTCAGGTTGGAGATATTCCCATGTGATCCAGTTGCCATGGGGAGATAAACTCAAATAGAAATCCACTGAAGTGTTCAATGCCAGTTTTAGCACCTTTCACAGTATCTCACAGAACAAAGGACAACTAAGACTGGCAGAGAAAAGCCAATGCTGTGCAAAAGCAGGAAAAGCTGTAATGTGTTAATGCCCAAGCAGGATGCTTTCGACAGTTCAGTTTCTGTTCAAAAAAAAGTGAAAAGAACAGATGGGCTCTTGAAGGTTTAAGGAACAATGATTGTCAAGGTGTGCCTTCCTTGTGATAATCATATTCGGGAAAACGTGGGCAGAGAGCCTCTTCAATGTTCACTCTGCAAACAAGTGTGAAGTTGCAAGATTAGCCCTGCACGAACATTATTTAAAAGGCCATGCACCCAACATGGCCAGGTATTTTTTTGGGAACATTTCCTTTTGACAGTATCTGGAAGTTCTCTGGAGTTTTGGTGAGTGATTTGATTTGTTGGAGTGTTGCTGCATTCTTTCAGAGTGTAGGGTTCAGTGGCAGTGGAGGTGGGATTGTAAAATCCTGCCTGAGGACAAAGGAGATTTCTATTCCATTCCTTTCTTGGCCATAGTTGACCTGCCCACACAAAGCTGCAATACATGGAATAGCAGAAGTGTTAATACCTCTTTGCAATACCAGAAAACAGGATTTGAGATGATCGAATTGATTAAGTCTTCTCTGACTTGCACACCTTTGTGAAGTAGTTCCACTATAAGTATTGGTTACACTTTTTCCCTTGTCATGTGTCATTACTTGATGTGCATTTTCACAACTTAGTCACAGTTTTGAAAGTATCTGACCCAGATAGACTGCACGTTGAAAAGATTGCTCAAGTCTCCTTATTTGTAACCCTTGCACTTGAGTTAGTCGGGCAAGTTGCATCTGGAGCCTGAGGATGTATTTCTGTGCAACTTTTTTGAATCTGATGTGGCAAATTCAATTTGAACTGTCAAGGTCATGTTTTTTTCCGAGGTTTAATCATTATCCTCCATAATGAGATCTTTCACGCCCCATCACCACTGCCAGTGAGAACGGAGAGTTTGGCGCTCAGCCAAATCTCTATTCATTGCACTAGTTCTGGAGAAACCCAGCCAAAGGCGAGGTCAGAGAGTTGCGGCTGATATATCTTAACACTTTGTTTCCTTAATATGAATAAGGTGATTTTTATTAGAAAACTTAAGTAATAATCATCCCATCTATGAATAGCAAAACTTGTCTTTAATAAAATTAAGTGATGGCCGGAATTCCCCAACAGTCCAAGGTGTGTAATTTAGATGGATTATCAGGTTAAATGTGTGAGGTTACAGAGATAGGGTGGGGACAGTGCCTAGGTAAGATATACTCTTGATATGGGGATGCCAGCGTGGGACTGGGGTAAACACAGTAAGAAGGGCACTCCACCCCTCCTCCCACTCCCCATGCTTCCACATCCCCCCACCACAACTGCCACCTCACTCTTACACGCTGTAACTTCCTTTTGTCCTTCTTCTCTCTCTCTAAGTCAATTTGTGGAGTACAAGTCATTTGCAAGAAACATGTAATTGCGAATTAAATCAGGTTCTGCAAAACTTTAACCTGGTGTTCTGAGACTTCATACTAAAATATACTCTGTAAGAAAATTGGTGCAGATTCCATGGATCGAATGGCCTCTTTCTCCAGTGTAGGTATTCTATGATTCTATGCAATGGGGATATTAGTGAGTCATGATGCCAAAAGACTCTTTCTCATTGGCTTAAATGGGAAAACATGCTATATTTGGATTTCAAAAAGGCCTTTGATAATGTACTGTATTGTAAACTTAAGACAAAGGTCAGAGCACCTGGAGCCAGTGATATGGAGAGCAAACTCACTAAATAACAGAAGAGGGGATTATGGATAGGTACTGAGATGTGCAAAAGCTGGAAATGATATACCAGAAAGATACCTTCTATTGTTCACCATTTAAACAACTTGGGTTTCGCTGGTGAGAATGAATTGAGGACATAGTTTATACTAAGAAAGACTTCAGGAAAATTTAACATGACATCACTAAACATGCGGAATGTGTTTGTAATTAGTAAACAAATTTCAGTGCAGATATATGTGAAGTGTTGCGCTTAGGTAGGATAAATAAGGAGGCTGCAGACTCCTTGGAAAATGGGAATATTGTAGAGAAGCAAAGGTGTCTAGCCAGAAAAGAAAGTGTATCAGGTAGACAAAGTTGGCCGAGTTGCAAGAGCATATGCCAACATCTTCATGCACAGGTTTGAACAAGACGTCTTCACACACAGGACCTTCAACCTATGCTATACACTAGACACATCGATGACATTTTCTTTCTTTGGACTCATGGCAAACAATCATTGAAGCAACTATGTGATGACATCAACAAGTTCCATTCCACCATCAGACTCACCATGGATTATTCTCTGGAATCCAAGGTTGCATTCTTGGACACACACATCACCATCAAGGATGGTCGCCTCAGCACTTCACTGTACCGCAAGCCCATGGATAACTTCACAATGCTCCACTCTCTAGCTTCCGCTCTAAATACGTTAAAGAAGCCATCTCTATGGACAAGCCCTCCATATACACAAGATCTCCTCAGATGAGAAGGATTGCAACAGACACCTCCAGATGCTGAAGGACAACCTCATAAGAACACGTTATGGTGCTCGACTCATCAATCGACAGTTCTGACATGCCACAGCGAAAAACTGCACTGACTTCCTCAGGAGACAAACATGGGACATGGCAAACAGAGTACCCTTCATCGTCTAGTACTTCCCCAGAGCGGAGAAGCTACGACACCATCTCTAGAGCCTTCAACAAGTCATTGATGAAGATCTCGCCAAGGCCATCCCCACACTCCCACTTCTTGCCTTCAAACAACTGCACAATTTCAAACAGACCATTGTTCACAGCAAACTACCCAGCCTTCAGGAGAACAGTGACCACAATACCACACAACCCTGCCACAGCAACCTCTGCAAAACATGCCAAATCATCGACACGGATGCCATCATTTCATATGAGAACACCATCCGCCAGATACATGGCACATACTTTTGCAACTCAGCCAACATTGTCTAGCTGATACGCTGCAAGAAAGGATGTCCCGAGACATGGTACATTGGGGAGCCACACAGACACTGGATGAATGAACATCACTCGACAATCACCAGTCAAGACTGTTCCTTTCTTATTGGCGAGCACTTTAGTGGTCATGGGCATTCGGCCTCTTATCTTCAGATAAAAGTTCTCCAAGGTGGCCTTCACGACATACAAAAGTGCAGATTCGCTGAGCAGAAACTGATAGCCAAGTTCCACACACATGAGGATGGCCTCAACTGGGATTTTGGGTTCATGTCACATTATCTGTAACCCCAATGACTTGCCTGGGCTTGCAACATCTCCCTTACTGTACTGTCTGGAGACAATACACATTCCTTTAACCTATGCTTAAAACTATATCCACTCACATTGTCTGCATCTTTAAGACTTGATTAGTTGTGAAGACTCGCATTCTATTCAGTATTCTGTAAACTGTGTATGCCTTTATATATCTGTTTGAGACCAGAATTCACCGCTCACCTGACAAAGGGGCAAATCCCGAAAGCTTATGGGTTTATAATCAAATAAACTTGTTGGACTTTAACCTGGTGTTGTGAGACTTCTTATTGTAAAAACGATGCACAGGCAGTGAAAAATATGCAGAAGTAATTGATAAGAATTACACGTGAGCTGAGAAGTTATACCTACCAGAAAAGAATAAACAGGATGGGTAGCCTTTTCTCTTGAAAAGAGAAAGCTGAGGAGTAACCTGTTAGAATCACTGTCAATGCTATCAGCCATGGCTCAGTTGGTGGTATCCTCCTTCTTCTGAGTTCCAGGGTGTGCATTCAAATCCTACTTCAATACTTAAGAGCAAAACTCTAGACTGATACCTAGTGTGCTATGGAGTTGCTTTTGTTTTTTCAGAAAGAGGTGCTGAACAAAAGCACAGTTTGCTTTTTCAGAAGGATGTGATGAGGTAGTACACTTTGGAATGTCATGAAGCCATCAAAGTGCAACATAAAAGCAAGTTTTTGCTGGAAGGTTTTTACTGATAAACAAACAAAAGACATTTCCATGTGTGGGACAAACCAGAACGAAGAGGTATAAATATTATATTTGCTGCTCCCAATGCAGTCTCCTTTACCTTACAGAGACTAAACACAGACTGGCTGTCCGCTTTGAAGAACACCTTCACTCAGTCCGCAAGCGTGACCCCAATCTCCTATTTGTTGCTTCCATTTTAGCTCAGCATCTTGCTCTCATGTCTTGGCCTTTTTGCAATGTTTCAGTGAAGCCTGGGCAGGCTGGAAGAGCAGCATTTCATCATTCAGCTGGGCATTTGCAGCCCTCACGACTCAACGTTGGGTTCAGCAGCTCTGAAAAATGACTTTTCTCCTCCATCTTACACATTTTTTTCAAAAATATTCCATACATGTATTGCCTCAATGCAAACCTACCTCCCCCTCCCACAGCAGGCTATCTGTCTTTTGTTCTAAATTTGATGCATTTTGCTGCAATTTCTCACAGCTGCACTTTAATATCTAACATTCTCCCTCCCTTCAGTTCAGACAAAGTGCCAAAAGGACTCAAAACATTAATTTTGCTTTTTTTCCTTACAGATGCTGCCAAACCTACTGAACTTCTCCAGTATCCTTTGTTCTTTTGCCATGAATATGAGCTGATTCTTAATAATTTCAATAGTGAATTCAGGAGAAATATCTTCATCCAGAGATTTAGTGCTCAGGGAGGCAAGTAGACAGATACATTTACAACACGCTGGATAAACACATGATGCAAAAAGAAATAGAATAGTGTGTTGATTAGTTAGATATGTGGGAGAGGTCATGGAGGTAGCGTGAACCAATTGAGCAGATTGACCCCCAAAAGGATGAAACAGTAAAACAGGGAAATAAGAATACTGGACTGAATTGATGATGTATACCTTAAAATGGAACACTTGTAAAATGGGGAAATAAGAATACTGGTCTGAACTTTTTTTCCTTCTGGGTTTCTGTGCTGTGCATTATAAATGAGAATGTATTATGTTCTATGTTGCAGAGTCATATAGATAAAAATTGTTTTAAGACTGATGCTTGTCTTCTTTTTAATTAACTCATCCAATGGTGGGGAGATTTCAATTTATATCACTGCTTATGAAGTAGGGCAAAATTCCTGCTGCTGACTGGTGTCCAGTGAGCCTCATTGTAAACAATATGCTTACAGAAACAATCAGAGACAGTTGTGATCCCTCTTGCATGGCTGAATAACATGTCTAAGTTGACACATGAAGATGAGGCAGATGTGGACCAGTGCTTCAGTATAATC
The DNA here is from genome assembly GCA_024679065.1 of Sphyrna mokarran. NCBI lineage: Eukaryota > Metazoa > Chordata > Chondrichthyes > Carcharhiniformes > Carcharhinidae > Sphyrna > Sphyrna mokarran. The sequence goes on along the minus strand of JAGIQG010000010.1, from coordinate 39,798,171 downwards.
ATGTTATTTTTTCCTCTTTATTCTTTCATGAGATATAGGTGACACTGACAAGGCAGGCATTTGTTTCCCAATTGCCTTTGAATTAAGAGGCTTGGTCAGCTATTTCAGTAGCAGTGAGCAATTAAGAGTCAATCATATTATCGTGGTCTGGAGTCATATGTAGGCCAGACCAGATAAGAATGGCAGATTTCCTTGCCTGAAGGATGTCATTGAACCTGATTTTTTTTTACAACACTCGGTGATAGTGTTTAAGCTTACTGATCTCTACTACTAGCTTTCAATTCCTGATTTATTAATTGAATGTACAATTCACCAGCTGCTATAGAGACATTTGAATGCACGTCCATTGAATTTCTAATCTAGTGACATTACAACTACGCCAACATTTCCTTCCATTTTCTGAATCACAGAAAAGGTCAATAGCTGAATAAGGATGAATCAGGCAAGGCAAATCGAAGGAATAATTTTTCAGTTATTAAATAAGTTAATAATAAAATCAGGAGCTCTCCAATTCTCTGATCAGTGTTCTTTCTGAGTTAAGCTGCAGCCTGGCATGAAATCAATGTATTCGGGTGAAATGAGAAGGAAAGAAACAAAATCAGTGGTGAGGGAGCTGCAGTTATAACATAATTTCTCTTGTAAACATTAAATACATGTAACAAAATACTGAGGCCAGAATTTTTTGGCTATTTGAGCTAACGGGATCTTCTGGTTCTAAAGGCAGCTGCCCGCCGCCACGACTTTCCTGGTGATTTGGGATGGATTCAATGAGAAATCCCATTGAGAACAGTGGGATCTTCACTGCCTCCCACTATGAGAAACAGGTTGCAGCAAAGCCAAAGCATTCCACATTCAATGCTGCCCCACCCGCCCCGAAGTTTTAATTAAGTAAATATAATTGCAGTTTAAATGCACACGTTCTAAATTCATTTTTACCAAAGCTTGCAATAATCTTTTGAACACTGAGCAATTAGATTTGAGATAACTTCATTGAACTCACTGCTTGACTCCTAACCATTCCCTATCTGGAAGAGCTTTCCGCTGCAGGCTCTTGTCTGTATGATTTCTTTTGTCTTGAGATGTTTGCTCTAATTTTGCTTCTCTGTTCTTAACTTGTCACTTTAATAAATTCTGCTCCCAGCTTTTAAGTCTGGTTGCAATTTTTTTCCATTTCAACAGTCAGCGAGTTCAGCAGCCTCTGGTGGATCCAAGCTATCAGCTTAATCACTTTTGCTAGTTATTTGTAAAGATTCTTGCTGCAACAACTTATTATGTTATATTTTCATTTTGAAAATTTATCTATAAATTAATTGTCTTTCATGTTCTCTAATATTATATCTCCCTTCCAAATGATAATTTAAATGCACAACTATTTAGCTACCCTGAAAGTTGCAGCCAATCACCTTTATGTATATTGGCTTCATCTTCTGTATCTTTAATTTAATCTTATTTCCCTTCTCTTTATTCTCTTGAGTTTTTGCATAATCTTCTAATTTGCTCTGCATCCTTGAATTAGAGCTATTTATAACCACGTTAAACTTCCCTTAATTGCAGGCTTCATTTACAAGCATGCTATTAGTTGCCTGCAGGTTGCATACTTAATCCAATCTCCACCCATTTAGTTTCATGCAGTCTTTCGAGCTGATCTGAGAAAGTCAATACAGTCAGTTGTATTGTCTCCAGGGTAGGAGGAGACGCGTGCTTATTAGTTTTATATACTATAGTCTAAGATAGTCATTGTTTCAAGTCTTCTTCAAACCCCTCCAATGCCACATCTTTCACTTATCACTATTGCTGTAAAAACATTAAAAAGTAGGAACATCTGTAGTTCATTTGGCCCTCAAGCCTGCTCGAGCCTTCAATAGGATCATCGCTGATCTTCAACCTCAGTTCCACTTTTCTGCCTAATCTCCATATCCCTTCATTGCCTCCGAATCCAAAAATCAATCTCAGCCTTGAATAAATTCAACAACTGAACAACATCAGCTCTCTGAAATAGAGAACTCCAAGTATCACAGTTCTCTGAGGAAGTAGATCTTTCAGTCCTACATAGCTGCCTCTTATCCTGAGACCGTGCCCCCTAATTTTTAGCTTCATTGCAACAAATTTTCTTACTCTTACTTCAACCCCCGAGTTGTAAATATCAACAAACTATTTGCCTTTTTGTCTGTATTAACTATGAGCCCTGTGTAAAAGGAAATGTAGTCATCTTAACAATAATATTTAGTAGTCCTTCAACACTTAAAAATTATCCTGCTTTTCTATTCTAAGTACAGTAAATAACCTCACATTTTCCCAATTTATTCTCCTTCTGTCACGTCTTTGCCACTTATTTAGCTTGTCAATATCCCTTTATTGAAACTTTGGGGAGAATCTTTAGAAGATTCTCACGTACCAGGATTATATGTAGGTCCTGACCCAGATGGTCTCTAAGTCTGATCTGCCTGCAAGTTCTTCCTGGAGACAGCAAATTTTATTTTGTAGTTGACTCTGAGATGTGATCATTGATGGCAAAGCCAACATTTGTTCCCCTCCTTAACTGCCCACTCCAATATCGATTGGTCCTGTAAGCAGGAGAACTAATTGAAGCACTGAGACTCTCAGTGGCAGGTAGCTCACTAGTTGCAGTGAGTGTTGACTCTGTAGGTGGAAGACTGTGGAGAGTGCCTCAATCAAGATTGAAGTACCCTCTAAAGACTTTTAAAGTATTTAAAGGGTGCCCATAGGCTATAATTGTGAAGGGATATCCATAGGATGCCATGCTGCCATGGCTGTGGCACTCAAGTACCTACAACTTTGGGGCAAGAGAAAATTAAATGAGGCCTTGCTGGCCCCTAGGCCTGTTGATAAGTGGCTGCCCACAAGCGTTTGCTGGACTTTGGCCTTGGCTGAGGTGGTTTGCACTGAATCTTCACAAATTTGCCCCTACGTGGATGTTTGATTGTTAATAATTAGCTATTTGCCAAGCTGGCACTGCTAGATGGGTAACCAATGTCAGACAACTCTGTTGACAACAAAATCACTTAAAAGAGAGAACGTTTCAGGGAGCTGCCTCCATGTGAGATTTCTTCTTTTTTCTCCCATTTCTTCCAAATTCATCTATATGATACTGGAAAAATCTGCTCAATGTGTTGTGTTCAGGGCTTATCCTTCCACTTAGCATTGTATCATCAGTAAACATGGCTACTACACTCAGTTGCTTAATTTCAGCCATTAAATAGGGGTATTAAATTGCTGAGGCTCCAACACTGATCCTTGTAGCGATTCATTCATAACAGGTGGCCAAAATTATATGACTGTCTAGTTTCTGTCTTTTAACTAATCCTCTATGCATATTGACATGTTACCCACAAAAAGATGAGGTCTTACCTTTTGTCACGGTCCTTTGTGTAGAGCCTTATTGAAGCTATTTGAAAATCCTTTTGCTGTTTTCCCTTTAGTTGCCCTGTTGGTTACATTCTCCAAAATCTCTAATTTGGCAAATAACATGGCCAGAATTTTATCCATCTCTCTCCCACACCCCATGACCCCCGTCCCCCACAAAAACCCTGACTCAGGAATTGGAGCAGGCAAGGACGGGACAATGGAAATGTCCCTTAACCTCGGACGGGATTTTGCAGTTCAAGAATGAGAGAGGCTGTAAAATCCCATCCCATTTCTCCTTCATATAATCAAGTCTCTATCTAATTACACTATTTAAATTGGATTCCAGCTTTTTCCTGATAACTAACGTCTGGTTAAATGACCTATAGTTTCCAGTTTTCTCTCTCTCTCTCCTTTCTTGAATAGTCATGTTATCTTTGCTATTTTCCAATCCACTCAGAAAATCCTAGAAAGTCGGCTTTATTACCCTCCAAGATCTTCCAGTTCTTCCAGTTTTGACATCCAATCCATCCCTAATTTTCTTTGTCCCATCATTCTTTGCCATGACTGCCATCTAGGGCCTTAACTCTGGAATTTCCTCCCAACTCTCTTGCGCCTCTCCATGTCTCTTCCTTTGAATATTTGCCTCTTTGATGAATATTTTTGGTCAGTTATTCTCATGTTTTCTTTTTTTTGCTTGATGTCAATTTTCTATCTGGTTACATTCCTGTGAACATTCCATAGCATGTTTTACCTCATTAAGAGAGGCAAGTTGTTGTTGTTTTTTCACATCTTGTTAAGATATCCCTGTCCCATGATGATAACTGTTTGAGTATATAACGTCTTCTTTTGACAGCTAGTAACGATTTGTATGTAGGATTGCAGCCCAGAGTGGCAGCATTCACTCACAGCTGAGTTGTTGTCACGCTTTAATCGCTACATTTATCCATGTCTATTTATATTCCTATCTAAATTTTTCAGCTGTTTTTTTGTCTCTTTCAATTTCTATTTCATGCTTTTCTACTCCTGTCACCTTCAACCATTTTATCAAAGCAGACTGCAGCTGCATGTTCCTGATGCAACTTTGCCCTCTGTCAAACCATCGAGTCCTAGCCTGCTTTACATCAGAATGATTGCCATCACCCATTTCTGCTTCAAAGTTTTGATAGAAATTGCTTTAAACACTCTTTCTAAACAGGAATTCCTTTGCACGTTAAGTTAGAATGTTTACCCTAAAATGTTTTGTATAACTTGCCATTTTGGCTGTGTGAATGATCTGGTTTGTTTTAATATTGGAATTCTATTTGTTTTTAAAGGATACATTTAGTATAATACTTTGCAATAAATACAGATCTGCTGTGAAGAAATCTGGTTTTCACTGTTGTGCCTGATATTTCCCTTTGGTTTAACTCATTGCGATTAAACTACTGGAATGACAGCAAGTAGTAGCACCATCCTTAATGGTTGCTGCAGAATGAAACTATCTGCTTCTGGAATATGTTGCCAGCTTGTATGTGGGAGCTGAATTCCTGCATATCTTTAAGAGAGAGCTGGACTAGTCTTTAGCTGGAGCAGAAATCACATTATATAGGCATGTAAGGGTGTTACCAAATAACAAGCAGATGTCCATGTGATCTTCTAGACTGTCTGAGTGTGGAGTTGGGGGATGAATTGGGACTGGCAAGTCAGAGAAGAATTTTCCAAGTGTCTTTTCCCCTTTGTCCTATATTGTTCTACCTTTTTGCCTTTCATAGGAGATTATATGGCTGATGGGAACAGGGGTGAGGGCTCTATGTGCATAGAGGAAGTATTGAGTTGTGATGCTTCGGGTATCATGAGTATGAGACAGGTTTAATCAATTCGCTGGGCTTTACCTGCTAATCATTTTCAAATTTTCATAAAAATCTTTTGTTGTGAAGTGCAGTAATCTGTTGAGCAAAGCAAAGAATAAAATAAACTAAAGTCAGAATCTAATGGGTAGAAGTAATACTCATCTTCTACAATGTCTAATGGGTAGATATAATGATTACCTTCTACTCTGTCTAATGGCAAGAAATAACACTCACCTTCTACAGTGTCTAATGGATAGAAATAATGTGTCTAATTCTACAGTATCTAAAGGGTAGAAGTTACACTCAGCTACTAAATATCAACAAGTTATTTAATGTCTGGACTGAAGACGCAGTAACTTTCCATGCTCGCCCTTCTCGGATCTCTATCTTTGAAGTTTTCCACTCAAGTTTCTGTCCTGCCACAATAATACAACAAATGACATGCCATATGATTCTGACTGCAATACATTATCTCTCCTTCTCTGTCACAACCTTTCTGTAGCCTCTGTCATGGTTGACCACACCTTCTCTTCTATTGCCTCCCCTCTGTTTTTCAGATGACTACCTTTGCCTGATATCATTCTTACCTAGTCAGTCAAAGGCAGGGAATCACCACAGGGGAAGTGTTCCATTATGGATCTGTCATTGCTGCAGTGTTCAGAGCTGATGAAGAGGCAGAGGAAGAGGAACATCAACAGCTGGAAGGATCTGCAGGTGAGTTGCAGAGCAGACAGCAGTATAACAGTATAATGCCCATGGCATTGTGTACCTAACAGGTAGAGGAAGATGCTCAATTACCTTGAATGCTTGGAGGAACATTCCTTTAGGAGTGGCTCGATGATGCTGCAGATATATTTCAAGTTCCCGCAGTCTCCTAAAGGAAAACTTTCTGCCACTTGAACCTGATGAGAAAACCATACAACCGGGAGTGAAAGTAACAATTGCATTGAATTACTTCTGGACTTTGATAGGATAATTTCTTTATTAATTCTTGAGTTGTGGACTTCATTGGTGAGACAAATACTTATTGCCCTTGAGAAGATGGCAATGACATACTTTGGGCAGTTTGTAATCAACCATAGTGCTATGGTATGGCACCACATATAGGTCAGATCAGATAAGGAAATCAATTTCCTTCATTAAAGGACATTAGTGAATCAAATGGAATTTTACAACAATCTGGTACTATAACCATTACTAGGTCATTCTATTCATGATTTCTTATAACTGAATTCAAATTTCCCAACTGCCACGGTGATTTTAGAACTCAAGTCTCCAAGTCAACAGTACAGGTCTTTGGATGATGAGTGGCATTAGTCCTGTCATTGCAAATATGCTGCCACACTAAAGTTATTGATGGCAATGCAGTTGACAATTTATGAACAATAGATGAATTATTTTGCACAGTCAACAGATATCTAACTTTCCAACTGACAATGACAGTCAAACAGAGTGAATATTGGAATTTGCATCTCAGGCAAAGGTGCTGGATGCCATACACTGTATGTGCATTGCAATACAACTACTGCCTGAACAGCCAAGAGTATTTGTGATGCACAAGTTCTGTAATGCCATCAATGTTCAGCCTGTTGAAACCATAAAAAAAGTTCTGATCAGTCTCTGTATGATTTCCTAGAAACCGTGATGCCTTCATATTGAGATGAATATCCCCACAATGTTTCTATCATTGAAACATTGATGTTTCAGTGAGCAATCTGACAGGCTGTCTGTTTGGGTATGATGGATGCCTCTTCTTGATACCACATGACATATCTTAGAAACCCCTCCACTCAATTGGGGAAGAAACACAATGCCAGCCAGGTGATGTATTATTGAGTAACCCCAGAAGAATGTTGAAGTTCAGTTTCCTAACACACCTGGAGATTCTCTGAAGTATTTACAATGGTGTTGAAAAGCATGCTGCATTCTACAAAATATAGCAAAGCATAAGGATCTTAATGTGTAGGATGAAGAGGCAAACAATTCCTCATTTAGAGAAGCAAAGCTATCAAAACGAAGATGATGGCATTGTTCATAGAGCCACCAGCACATATTTTTGCCTGTGATGCTTTTATAGCACATCACGTCAGTTAGAACAATGTCAATTACTCCATTGCCATCCCACTAACCATAGACCCTCATACGTAAGATCTATAATGTACTTGTCCAATGTCTCCCAGTTTGTAAGATTCAAAACTTTTCTCCACTTAACCCATTAAATTAAAACCCGATTATGAAGTTTACATTCAATAGTGTGGGACAATGGAAATATGTGAATAAAACATATTCAATGTAGTGAACAAATTCAGGGATTAAGACAAAAGAAAATGTGACAACATATGTTAAGCCTTTGTGATCTACATTCCCTTTTCCAAATGATGCTGCCCTGTGATTTCAGTAGAGAGGTAGAAAGCTACTGCTTACCTTCCTCAGTGTCAAAAGTCTATTTTGGCTGATAACCTCTGGATTTTGGAATCTATGAAACTGATTAGTTACTAATCCAGCACTCCTGCAGGAGCGATGTGGACAAGTGGGGGTGAAGGCGTCATATTGAGTATTGGTCCAGGGGTGGCAACAATGCAAACATGCATATGTTCTGAAAAATGTCTGCACTTGCCTCAACATTTCTACCATCCTCACTTTCTTTCCTAGCTGCACGCAAGAAAGCAGAGTAGAGAAGATATTCAATAGCGATATCATCACTGAACCTCCAGTACCGAGATCCTCAGGATGAATATTGATTAGAAACCCAACTGGATTAGACATATAGATAATATGGCTACAGGAACAGGTCAGGAGCTAAGAATACTGCAGAGATGAACTCACCTCCTGACTCCTTAAAGCCTGTCCACAATTTACTGGGCACAAGTCAGAACTTGACTGGATGGGTGAGCTCCAACAACATAAAAGAAACTCAATACCATCTAGGACAAAGCAGCCCTTTGTCCTGATTGCTACCCCTTTCGCAAACATTCACGTCCTCCACCACTGACACATCAGTGGCAGCTGCATATACCATCTTCTAGATACGATGCAGGAATGCAGCAAGGTTCCTTGTACAGCACCTTCCAAACCCACAACCACTACCATTCAGACAAACAAGAGCAGCAGAGTTATGGGAACATGATCGCCTGGAAATTACCGTCCAAGCCACTCCCCATCCTGACTTGGAAGTATATTACTGTTCCTTCATAGTTGCTGGGACAAAATCTTGAAACTTCGTTCTTAACAGCACTGTGGGTGTACCTATATCATATGGACTGCAACAATTGAATGATTGGGCAGATCACCACCACCTTCCCAAGGGCACTTAGGGAAAACAATGAATGCTGTCCTATCTGTCGAAATCTCAACTTCCGAGTTTGACTTTAACACAAACATATATTAACACAAGATACTTAACTGACAGACTGTCTTTATTTTACTTGCTAGCAAGGGGAGAATATTTGACAAAATGGGCCAGTGACATCACTCCAATGGATAAGGAAAATCATCCTGGTTTGTACAATTCTGCAGTTCACAGTCAGTTGGACACAATCCAATCAAAAGTATTACAAATGATATACTTTATGTATCAATCCAATAAAAAAATACTGAATCACTCTGATCTATAAAATTATGGTACCTCGTGGGTATCCCAATATATCATCCCTAAGCTTATTCTTTAGTCTCTTAGTCAGACATCATGTCTCTATTTTTGATAGCAGCCTCACAAAGCATTTTCACTAGAACAGTCTCACATGGGCATCCTTTAATTGATAAAGAGGGCCTACAAAAGCCATTAGTATTTTATGGTTAACTGAATCTCTAAGGGATGCGGTCAACTCATCTTGTTTTCAGGATATTTCCCAATTATAGCCCTGATAAGTTTTATTTATTGCCAACATAATGAAACACATGTATATGTTCTGTATCAATCCAATGACTGAGCTTTTTATCACTACCTACAGTTCCAGGGATACGTTTATGTTACCATTAATTCTTGTCAGTTCCCACTAAATCCCATACCATGACTCTTTCGTTAGCTGAGACATTAATATCTTTCTGACTCTGTTTTGATTAGAAACTGTGAAGGCAGCTTCATTAAAACTCACTCTTGTATCAGTTGTTTCTGATGTCTGGTGTCTGTGAAGCAATTAAGTCTCCTTTATGGCTTTGTGATTCTAACAGTGCTTTAAAGGAATGTATCTAACATGTTAGGTACTAAAGGGGCACTCTGTTCGTCTAAGTTTCTTTGCTTAATTTCTAAAATGTATAGAAGATATATTTATACGTATGGACTAATTAAAGGTATTGCTTGCACCTTTAAAACTACAAAATATTTGGAACACCTCATTACAATTACTTGCATACTTGCTGCCCATTGATAAAGTGAATTCTATATCTAAAATGGTTAAACAAAAGCCCTAGCAGTGTCTGCCAATCTTACCATAGCCCTTTTCTTTTCTATCTCTCTACATATCCAGTGAAGCTGTTTTCCCTTGAATGAACAAAATTAAAAGTGATGGAAACTCTGAGCCAGTCTGTTTATGACCTTATCAAGTCTGGTGGAGATACTCACATCCAGATTATGCAGAACCAACATCCGAGCCTAAATGTGGTACAAAGTAGTTTTCAGCATTGGTTCATAACCAGCTAGTAAAAATTTCTATAGTACTCGTCACATGCTCCATGCTGGGTTACGTAATTCAAAAACCTATCCACCATTGCCCACCACTCTCCAAATACGGTCCCATCGATAGTGTTGCAGCACTTGTGTCATATGATGGTGCATTCTCAGCATGTATTTACTCTTTTGACTAGTCTTCATGTTCTTCCGTCAGAGGCTTTTGATCATAATATGAAAACCCTGAGGAGACAAGGGATAATATTAAGTGTGTGAACCTTATGTATATAAAACATTTCACAGAGTTATCAATGTTCCACCTAAGGTGAAGTTTGTTTTGTGGGAGATGTGGATATGAATGATTAATGTTGCCACCTTTCTCCACTCAAATAGACTCAGCATTGTCAACAATGATGAAGAAATGCTGCTTATTTCTGATGCCTCTCTTTCCACCTGAGAAGCTATTTTTTTGCCTGCTCCTGATTCTTCACTCTCTTTGATATTCTCTTCTGCAATGTTGGTACAAAATAAATGTGAATGGCTGAGAGGGAAGAGTACAATGCATATGGGTGAAATTGAAAGACCAAATACATGGATAGAAAATGGGAACAGAATGAATTTCATGAGTGATGAGATTGGTTGGAGGTGACTGGGATCTTAAGGTGGATGAGATGAAGGTTTCAGTCACAGCACTAGTGGAAGAGGGAACAGGAAATAAGCATGTCAGGAGAGTGAAGATAACAAGGACATCTAGGTGAAGATTGGTGTGAATGAAGTAGAACTAACAAGACAAAGTGAGAGTGGATGCAGATCAGGTTTGAATGAATATATTTGCATGCTCACCTTTCCTGATATGGTCATGTTATTAAACCACTTGTTGCACTAAATCCATGATCTCCGGCTAAAATTCTTGCTGGTGACCTCCACCATCACAAGATAACAACTGGTCCCTTTTTCAGAAGAACATCTAATTTCTGCTCCTTACCAGCACATTCACAATTGTTTCTTAAAATTTTGAGGATACTTGTCCTCCCATTCCACTTCTGTCATTCAACTCTATAAACCTCCTGTAATTTCCTCCTGTCATTTCACCTCCTGTTATTTCAGTCTGAATCCGGCCTTTAAGTAGTTAAATGGGGAGTTACGTTATGCTGCTTTATGCCATTCCCTACTGATATGGAGTGGAGATGTGAAATTCAGAAGTAAAATGCGCCATATTTTCCAATAAGAAATGCTGCCATGCACAAAGCTCTTACTGCGGCAATCATTGCACACTGACATTTTTGCATTCTTTAAGCTGGGACGTTGGCACAGTGATCCAGAAGAAGAGGAGTAATGCAGAGGGCATGGCCCCTTTTTAGAGGACCAGCTGCTGTATTCGGGAACTTTTCAAATGTCTCAAGTCTTTCAGAGGGCTTAGTGAGAGAGTGGGCAAGTTGGTGGGTGGATATGATTGGAGTGCAGGGGGGTAAAGTCAGGTGTATAGAGGGTGCTTGGATGTATGGGTAAGGCCATGTGTGTGATGTGAGAGGTCGTGTTGTACTCAATTACAACACAGATAAACAACGCAACATTCTCAGGTAAGCATATGGGTAAGTAGCTTACAGTTAGCTCAAAACTCCAACACTGAGATCAATTTAAGAGGCATTTGTGGAAGGTCCCGGGCAATACAAACCAGCCTATTGGAAATTTAAACTTTGAAGACAATTCCTCAGAGCCTTGATGCACATCAGCAACTTAATTTCAATGTGATGCTGCTCCCAATATCAGATGATCTAGCATAATGAGGCAGCTATGTTAAAATCTGATATTTTTACCCTTTCCACAACTGTTGGATGCTCATAACATGTTATTACTCATTCATTGCTCTTCTCACTTCTGTTGCAGTTTGTATGTCAATACAAGGACATGATTAACCTGTTAAAATACACCCTCCATTTACTTTGCTTACTGTTGCCCAATGTAAAGAATATGTTGTAAATTTTCAGAGGAGAGAATTCCACAATGCTGCAGTGGGCAATGCCAATGCGAGCCATGTCTTTGTCAAGTTGGGTTCAATGAGAAAGTTCAACTCCTCATTAATAATCAGAATTCTATTCCGGCTGTGCTGATCTTGCTGTTGCCACACTTCTAACAAAGTTCAGCAGCAGAGCAGAAACAACATAGAAATTTGGAGCTCAAATATATCTGTATATAGGAAAAGAAATTGAGGGAAAGCCTCATAGAATTTGAAATATTTAGCATTCAGAACAGCAGTTGAATTTAGCAGAATTATCAAGTGAATCCAATATACATCTGCAATATTAATCAAGGATGGTGAAGCAGCTTCTACTTTGTATGAGTAGATGCTTATTACATTGAGACTTCTATTATAGGATTATGAGTCATTAATAAGCAGGTTACAGGATGAAAGGAGGTAATGTCTCCTTAGATCAGTAACATGCACTGCAGCTGGAAAACTTTGCTTTATACATGAACAGTTTGCATTTATCAGCAACGATGTGCCAGCAAAGTGAAGGCAGCAGAGATTATCACCAGTTGGTTAAAAATTGTTATTATCAGATCTCTTCTTAAATTAAATAGCATTTGCAAATGTGTATGTGTGCGTGAAATACATAAGATTTCCTCTTTTAAAGCCAACCTTTCAATTTGAGTGTTATCCGTTCCAAATGGAGAATGGATATTTTACTTAGGGTAGCCAACTGAATATGTTCAGCATCTTTTTGCAATTTTTTCTTGCTCATGTTTATTAGTTGAACTCTATTTATAAGCTGAACTCATGCTCTGTAGTCTATTATTTCTAAATACCAACACATCTTTCTTTTCCATCTATCTGCTTTCCTGTTTATTTCTACATCTCTTTTTTTTCAATTTTCTTTCATGTAAATTCTTCCTTCAAATTCTATATTGGCTGTACTCCAGGTTTCACTTGCATTGGAATTACAGGATTGATTTTATAAGTGCAGAATCGGTATTAAGGATCTTACACTGAAATATAGATTCAGATCTCTAATAGTACTGCAGAACGAAAACACATTTTATGTTTTGCCAATCCTCAGACATGAAATACCCTTCTTCTGGCAGAATCCATCGAACACTACCGGGCAACGCTTTCATTTAGTACAACTGTTCATTGTTGTTGAATTCTTCTGGAATGTAAAGATAATGGCTGACTTACTTGCAGGAGAATGGCGATGACAAAAATATCAGGCATGATTGAATGGCGGAGCAGACTTGATGGATCGATTGGCTTAATTCTGCCTTTTGGTCTTATTTTCCCCATCAATAGTTTTCCTCTTTAACCTCTCCTCCCTGCTCTTTTTACTTTCCACCAACCAACAAAAATTGAGAGAAGCTCATGGGCATCTGCGTCTCGATTTTGCAGGCCGTTCATTCAGCTGACATTGCACATCCATTCCTCCTGCGTTCCTAAGCCCTGAACATGTGTCCATCTCTAGTTTCCTTTCCATCTCCCCTAGTGTTCTTTCCAAGACTCAGCTCTTACTCTTTTGACCTGTTCCCAGCTGACCTTTTAATTACTTATCCTCCCAAACCAGCACCATGATCTCTGGAGTCTGCCAAGGCTGTCTCCTAGGCTTACTCCTAGACAGGTCTACATTCTGTCCTCTGGCAACATTATCCAAAGGTGCAGGGGAACTTTCCTCATTTAGGACTGATGATCAAACTACAGCTGGATAACACCTCTCTTAACTTCTACATTTCATATATGTTATCAAACTGCTGGCCTGACATCCAGTCCTAGATCAGCTGAAATATCTCCCAATCAACATGAAAGCTTCCTGCTGTGAGAACTCATGTTCTCAATCACTGATTTCTTTCCCTTCCATTACCACAATTTCAGGCTAAACTATTGCTTTCACAACTTCAGCTTCCTATCGATCCTAAAATAAGCTTCCAACTACTTTTGCGTCCTTCACAAACACAGCTTCTGCAACACTGTCCAACTCTGCCAATGCCTCTGCTGCTAAAATTGTTATCCACGATTGTGTTACCACCAGACTGGACTATTGCACTGATCTCCATGCCAACCTATACTGCCCATATTCTAATTCACATTGACCCCATTAACCCATCACCCCTGCACATACTAATCTACGTTGGCTGCTGGTTCGTGAGTGCCCCAATTTTGAAATCTCTTCACGGCTTCACCTCCATTTATCTTTATACCCACATCCAATTCTCTAAGACCTCTGCCTTGCTCCAGTTCTGGCCTCTTGTGCCCTCTGCAATTTGTTGGCCTCTTACCATGGACAGTTCAGTCTTAAGTTATGACAGAATCAAAGAATTTTACATAACAGTGAAGAAAAGCTGTAAATATATCAATTCCAGTTAACAACAAGAATTTGCAACAAACAGTGGTTTATTCACTAACTGAGCAGCTATTTCATGCTTGTGTTTACCCACGCCCCTGGGGAGAACTTCCAAGCTCTGTCATGTCACTCTTTTTTGTAGCCGCATCATCACATCACCACTTGATCTACATCTTCCCCCATTAATTGGGACAACCATGGCAAAAATATAAAAGCAAACGGAAACTGTATAGGGACCATTTTGTAACATATAAATTAAACAGGCAAAAATACATAACTAATTACACATGGTGAGACATAGATTAAGCTGTTGCACTGATGCACTGCTAGCACATCCCTTTTTATCTACACCTGTATTTTTTGTTGCAGAAAAATGAGAGGTAGTAATATAGTCCTCAAACCTTCTGTTCAATTTGCTCAGGCGCCCTGAGCATGTGGTTATGGTAGTTGGTAGTGCTGTAGTCGCAGGCTGGTGTTCTCTGTGTGGATGTTCTAGACCATTTTATCAGGAAGCTCTGTGGGTGCAGGGCTTGCTGTGCCATCTCCTGGAAGGTCTGCATGCCCACTGATGTAAGTCTGTTATGGGCCGGATAACTTTGGTGCTGTTGAATGCATTAGTGCTGGTTTTAAATTCCTTGATGGCCTAGGGGCCTGCTAGGTTTAATAAGGTACTTTTTGACTTGCCACAGAACCAGCAGGGAGATTCCCAAATTGTTAGAGTCCCAGATGAGGAGGGATGAATTGGCTCTGTGTCTTTATTCAAATCACAGTAAAGTTCAGTTTTTAAAGGATCCCTTACAGCAAATACCTTTTTCCAGATCCAATAGTTATGTTTTAAAATAAGCCAATTTAACAGACTTGACTGAATTTAAGATAGTATGAGTTTATTAATTACCAAAGTCAAGAAAATGGTAAAACACATAAATATACATTCATACAGATTGGAAGACAGAATTAAGTTCAAAGTCAGTTAATTATTTTTTTTTAAAGTTATACAAAACAATCCTTGACTTTTAAGGAGTAAATGAGTGAGTGTTGCAGCTGTGCTAATTTGACATCCCAGAAAAGTTGACTTCAGTAGATAAATAGTCAGATTTCAGGTTCCATTACAGTTGACTTCTGTAGGCGAATAGTCAATTTTGAGATTCCAGTACGACTGACATCAGCAGGTAAATAGTCTGTTTTGCAATTCCAGTGTTCTCTAGTTTGGTAGAGAACCTTCTCAGTTCTCTTTCTGTTGTAGTCTTTGCTAATTTGGCCAAGGTCCACAGTTCGAGCGAAAAAGATATTCCTGCAAAATGGCTATTTGCAGGTATCCTGTGAATGTACAGATCTTTACTTCCATATGAGGACTGCTAGCACTTGTTCTCACAGAGCACAAATGGACAGATAACTAGGAGAGCTTTTCAGTTGGTTTTTCATCTTTCTTTGTATATTCCAAGTGAATCCATAAAAACACAAGGAACCTCTTGCTGAGATGGCCATTATCTTCCATTGTCTCCACTGGAGAGAGGGACTCCATTGTCTCTTAGAAAATCACTTCACAACAATTAAGCCAGTGACTTGTGTCCAAACTTTGATTTTTTCCTCTGGATGTAATTTGATGCTTCCTTCATTAGTATGACAATTCTTTTGTGGAATTGTAGCTTTTGGCAGGGCCAGCATTTATTGGACACTCCTAACTGCCCATGATAATGATGGTGACTCGCCTTCTTGAATCACTGCAGTCTGTGTGCTTAAGATACCCCACAGTGTTGTTAGAAGGATTTTAACCTGGTGACAGTGAAGGAACAGTGATATACTTCCATCTGAGAATGGTACGTTCCCGTATGCTTTATACTCTAGTTCTTACAGAATAAAGATTGTGAGTTTGAAAAGCCTTTGATTTTATAACCCTTTGATTTTGTGGTTCACAATTATAATTTGTCTCTTAGTCAGTTTCACCATTTATATAAAGAACAACATGCATTGATACATTGCCTTTCACAACTTCAGGAGATCCCAAAGTGTTTTCCAGCTACTTCAGTCCTTTTTTAAGTATAGTAAATGTTGTAATATAGGAAACACTGCAGTTAGTTTGAGTACATCAAGGTTCCACAGTCAGCAATGCGACAATGACCTGATATCTGTTTTAGTGATGTCGGTTGGCATATTGACCAGGACACCAGGGGGAGTGCAAATTTTCAGCAAATTCAAGTCCAGATTATTGAAAAAAATATGCTCAATGTGGACCAGAGTATGGAACGAAATATATTTCTGTATGCTGTTGACACCTGGCCTTCTTCAGAATAGTTTTTCTTAATTCATTCATGGGATGTGGGCATTGGCGGCTGGTCCAACATTTATTGCCCATCCCTAATTGCCCTTGAACTGAATAGCTTAGTGGGCCATTTCAGAGGACACTTAAGAGCGCATCACATTGCTGTGGCTCTGGAGCCACACATAGGCCATTACAAAGAAGAACGGCAGATTTCCTTCCCTGAAGCACATATCTGAACATATCATTCATGTCCACTTGAGAAGGTAAATAAGGATTTGATTTTAAAAATCTCTTTTAAGAGACCTTGCAATATTCCCCCTGTCTTGGAATATTAGTTTGGATTTTGTGCACAACTTTCTGAAGAGGCCTTGAACCATAATTTTCTGCTCAGTGAGAATATTACACACTCTACACAAAAGTGGGATTATCAGGCTAAACTAGCAATGGGCTTTATGGCTAGGCTTCTCCAATCAAATCTCTACTGGACATACATGGCTACTGGGAGAACAAGTTCCCATGGCAGCCACTGGGAAAGCTCGAGCCATAAGCTTTCTTGTAGTGAGTGATGAAAAGCTCTTCTTTGCTGTTGACTGCACGATTTGAGCCAATAATTTTATGGAAAGCAAACATTCCAACATTTGTAAACATCTCAGATTAAAGTTGAAAAAGCCTAAACTCAATGCACCATTAACAACACAATCTAACCTCATTCAGTAAGGCCCATCCTTTTAAACCCATTTTAACGATGAGCATAACCGTAAAATCCAATCTAGCCATAAGGCACATTGACGGTTCAGCCTGATAATCCCAGTCTACTAAAGATTAACCTAAGTGCCAAAAATTATGTCTTAAGAGGCAGAATAACCAACTACTTTTTTTGAGTTAAGCAGTGGTTTGTGTTTTGCCCTTTTTTTCATCCAGATGAATTATCGTGGGTTAGGTTGTGAAAATATAGTTGTTATTTTTCTTCTATAAAAAAAGACCTTGCCTGCCAAACCTAAAATATTTCTGCCAAGAGGACAAAACCTGCTTTAGGCTGCTGTCTAAACTATCAGCTAAGAGATAGTAGAGACTGCCCAGGTGTGACTATCTCTCCAATTTCTCCCTCTCTACTGCTTTGTAATACATGAGCTCCATTCATATCCCTACTGAACAAGGCTCAAGCCAGAGGCCATGGCTATACTTTGGCACTGATTATTCCATTAAGCGTTCTCCTTGATATAACATAGTGCAAAATCATTATGAAATTCATGGCTTGACTGTACCCTCAGAAATTATAAGGATTGATGATGCTGCTGGCAACTTAATTGGTAACTGAAGAGGAAAACATAGGGCTCTTCTAATACTGAAGTATATTTGGTTCCATGCTGTATTTGATAATTTCTTTCAATAAATTGGGGTTGAATTTGCTGAAAATTTGCACCACAGTAATGCTGCATCTACAGAGTAGAACGGTCTGGATCGTGTAGTCAGCAAGCAACAAAGTCAACTGTGTTTGCCATCACTTATTTTGTGACGTTGACAACAACTCTGGTGTCAGCACTTGAATGCAGAAACCCAGAAATTGCTGTCAATGATTTCCTTTTCCTCCAAAGGCTGTGCTTTTGATCCTTGCAGAAGGAATGCAATCATGGATGACATGATTTGATGTGAACTTCCACTTTTTTACTATTATGCTCATTGTCAAAATGAGTTTAAAAGGATGAGTCTTACTGAATGAGCTTAGATTGTGTTATTAATGGTGTATGAATCATAGTCAGCCCTGAACAATCTCTCTTATGCTGAAAGACTAATTTTATACTTGTAGAATGTCAAATTTCTCAGTTCTGTGATAAAGAAAAATTATAACCATGTAAAGTTTTTTTTTAAAGTTTGTTTAGATTTTTCTGGCTTTAATCTGAGATGCTTGTGAATGTTGGAATGTTTGCTTTCCATAAAATTATTGGCTCAAATTGTGCAGTCAACAGCAAAGAAGAGCTTTTCATCACTCATCACGGGAAAACTTATGGCCCTAGCTTTCCCAGTGGCTGCCATGGGAACTTGCTCTCCCGGTAGCCATGTAGGTGCAGTAGTGATGTGATTGAAGAAGCCTAGCCAAAAGGCACATTGCCAGTTCAGCCATGGTCCCTCTGGCATCATGAGCTGAAGACCATGTTGTTACTGTACCTTTGGAAATTGATCATTTTTAGAAGTATATTTGAATTCCCAATGATTGATTGGAAGGATCACAGAAGATTTCAAGTTTAAAGACACTTATTGTAATAAACAAAAAGCAACATTAACTCACCACTATATAGTTAGCAACTTATACTTTAAACTACAGAAAAGATCAACTTTTGACTTTATGGCTTTAACACAATGAAAATTTGCATGTCATGGTTCTATTTTATATACTTTTATTGCTCATTTCCTTTTCCTAGAATGATTCCAAAGCTATTCCTTAGTCCTAATTGTTTTCTTCCTTTATCCTGTCCCAATTGGGTAAATACTAACCTCAGAACTGACTTTCGTTGTGAGGGTTACGCTTTTGCTCAAGCTAGATGAATCTTCCAGCCCCTTTTAATTCCTCATGAACATGATCTTTTCAGTCAAGGAGAGTTCAGTGCACATCAATGACTTCCATCATGCCATCATTTTACCTGAAGTTAACGAGTCAGTCCAAAAGATAATAGTCTCACAAACTTCGTATTTGTAACAATGTCAAATGAGACCTGTATTCAGCTCTAAACAGGTAGTGCTATGTAATGATTTTCTGTTTCTTATTTGATGTACTTTTAGTTACAGCTCTGCCCTAGTTCCCTTGATACCATACCACCCTGTGGCACATCCCAGTACAACTTGCACTCCCCAAGCATCTCACCCAAGTTCATCCCTAATTCATCTATCAGCACATCCACAACTTCCCCAACACCACCCTCCTACCTCCCCATGCTACCCTCTGTGGTACTCCCAAGCAACACCACCTGAGATCTCCTTATCCCTGATTCCTCCAACTCACCCTGCACAATCGGTGATACCAGCCTCTGACAGCAGCTCCACTACGCCCCTTCCCTAGGATATTCCCTTTCATCAAGTCCTGTTTTCAATATTGGCAGGAATAAGGAGCCAGAGTGCTGAGAAGCTGAGGTTCTGGGATGAGCGTAGTGGTAGACAGGAGCTGGGGAATCTTGGTGTGGTGGAACTAGGGATGTTGGCGATGCACAGTTTTGTGGGGGCTGGAAGAGCCAGGGTGCATTGGGAAACTGGTGGAACAGGTTGGGGATCAAAGAGTCCTGGAACTGCTGTGGAGAGTGTTTTAAGATACTTGTTAATGATTGCCCACTGAAATTTAGTAATGAAGGAAATATTTTAACCGAGTAACTATTCTCAATAAGCTTAAACAGTGAGTATTGACAAGTTATATAATAAAGCATGCCTGTTGTCACAAAGGGACTTAGTGGGCTGACTGAACTGCCTTCAATTTAGAGTGATGCGTTGAATAGATTCTATACATCTAGGTGCAGTTCTATCTAGATCAGTGTAAGTACTGAACAATCAGTCCTAGCTCCCCTACATGATAGGACCCAGCAAAATCATCACCATAAACTCCTCGCACTTCTGAATTGAACGTAAGTGCACTCCCCAGAAAAAGAAGTCCTCAATTCTGGCAGACTTCTCCCATATTTACCAATATTGGCCCCATAAGATCCTGACCATTAAAACTGAATGAATGATAAAACTTGTTTATTACTGCCTGTTTGCTCTCTGAGAATTTTTCATTATGATTGGCTACTTTTGCTGCTTCATACCATTACTACTGCTGATCATGGTATCCCTTATAGTTTATGACTGAATGAAATTAATGTTGGGAGAGTTGAAGACTACAACATAAAGTTCACTAGATCTTTATTGTCAGTTTTGTTCAAGATCAGCCAATTCACTGCAGACTGCAAAAATCTGGGCCATAAAATGATATGGCACAGAAGAGATCATTTATTCCCTCATGCCTGTTCCTGTCCTTTGAATGACTCCCCTAGTCTATCCCGTAACTCTTATTTATTTCTCCTTTTCAAGTGTGAGCTACTTCCTCTTCAAAATTACTATTGACTCTACACCCATAAGCCTTTTGGGCAATATATCCCAGATCATAACAACTTACTTTGTAAAATAATTCTCCACATCTTTCCCCTAATTTCTTTTGATAGTTCTCTTCTGGAATGCATTTCGATATTTTACTAGGTTAAAGGCTTTACGTAAATGCATATACTTTTTGCCTGTTATCTATTACCCTTGGTTACTGACCCAGTGGTCAATGGAAACAGTCTTTTTATATATATTCTATCAAAATACCTCATAACTTAAACCATTTCTCTTAAATTGTCCTTAACCTTCTCTGCTTTAAGAGGAACAATCTGAGATTCTGTAGTCTCTGAACAAAACTGAAATCCCTACATTCCTACTATCATTCTATAATTCTCATCTGCACTGTCTCCAAGGCTTTGACATCCTTCCTGAAAAAATGTTCCACTTGAGACTCGACAAAAAATATCACAGAAACGTGCAAGAAATATGGAATGATGATATTGGGGTCTTATCTTAGTATCAGAGTATTGTCATGGCGCAGGAGGCCGCCATTTGGCCCATCACATCTGCATTGACTCTCCAAATAAGCATTATGACTTTGTGGCCATTCCCCTACTTTTTCTACACACTCTTGCACATTAGTTACATAAATAGAAATATCAAATGCCCTCTTAAATTTATCATTTGAACCTGCATTCACCGCACTTTCAGGCAGTGCATTCCAGGCCCAAACCACTCATCGTTGAAAATGTTTTTTCTTGTATCATATTTGCTTTTTTTGCAAATCATTGTAAATTTGTGAGCTCTTGTTCTTATTATTTTATGAACAGGAACAGTTTCTCTCTTTCAATTCCATCCAGCCTCATCATGATTTTGAACATCTCTATCAAATCTCCTTTTATGCTGCTTCTCTGTAAGGAAAATAGCTCTAAACTCTCCAATCTATCCTCATAGCTAAAATTTCTTACTCCTGGAATAGTTCTTGTAAGCCTTCTGCAGTCAGTCCAATATATTCATATCTTCCTATAGTGCGGCATCCAGTTCAATATCCAGCTGAGGTATAACTAGTTTCTTGCACAAGTTCAGTATAATCTCTTTACTCTTGTACTCAATGCCCCTGTAAATAAAGCCTAGATTTTTTTTTAACTGCTCTCCAGCTATCCTGCCACCTTCAATGATCCATGCACGTAAATAGCCAGGTCCCTTTTGTTCCTGTATCCACTTAAAAACTTCATTATTTTATATTGACTCTCCATATTCTTCATTTTAAAATGCGTCATCTCATACTTCTTCACATTGAAGTGTTACTTTCCACACTACCAACCTGTCTATGTCTTTTTGAAGTTCTACACTCTTCTCTTCATGGTTTGCAATACTTCAAAGTTTTGTATCACTCAAATTTTGAAGTAATCCCCTTCACACGAACTGGGATATTGTTGAAGTAAAAGGCAGGAAGGGAAGGGAATTTTTGAAAGGTGTTCAAAAGAACTTCTTTGATTAGTATGTCTTCCATCCAACTGGGAAAGAAGCATTAGTAAGTTTGATGTTAGGGAATGATGCAGTCCAATGGACCAAATGACTATGACGGAACACATGGGTAAAAAGTGATCATATATATTCTAAGGTTTAGATTGGTAATAAAGAAGAACAAGTAACAGTTTAAAGAAAAGCTATAAAAGTTTATAAAGAGGGCTAACTTCAATGAGATGTAAGGGATCTAATCAAATTAAACCAAAGATTAATGAGATAAACGGTAATGGAATGCTATAATTGGTAATCTTTCAAGCAAGAGATATTTCAGATTCAAGCTAAGTACATTTTAACAAATGTCTAAGTTAAGGAAGCAAAACTAGAGATACCTAGATGATGAGATAGAAAATATGATGAAACAATTAAGAAGTGTATATAGAAACCATAGAACATTCACAGCTCAGAAACAGGCTCTCTGGCCCCTCTGGGCAATGATGTAGAGATGCCAGCGTTGGACTGGGGTAGTAAGAACTCAGTCGGAATTTAGCAACACCAATTTTAAATCCAACCAATTTATTTGATAGTAAATCTGTGAGCTTTCTCGTCCCACTGACCTGCGCTTGGACCATATCCCTCCACACCCCTCTCATCCAAGTACCTGTCCAAGTTTTTTTTAAATGTTAAAAGTGATCTTGTATTTACCCCGCATATGAGTGTGCATGTCCAGTGAATTTGTCAAGCTAGAACAAGGGCAAAAACAGCAAGTTGAAAACAGAAGAGAACAGATTGGCAAATGTATGAAAATATAATGGTAGTTAACATAAAAGGAATCCAGAATCTTTTACCAGCATGTAAATTGTTAATAGGCAGTAAGAGGCAGGATGACAGTTTCTACTGGGGATAAACAGGGTGATATATGCTTAAAGATGCAGGACAAGCTAGAATAAAGAAAAAAAATAAGTAAAAACTTAAATGGCAGAAAGAATGGATGGTGAAAATCGATAACCAGGATGTACTACAAAGGTTGGCTAAACTTAAACATAAATGAGGCACTTTTGCAGTCTTGCATCCCAGGTTGACAAAGAAAGTTGGGAAGAAGATAACAGGCTTGCCATAATCCTCCCTTGATACAAAGGAGGTACCATAAAACTAAAGAGTGGTAAATGTGACACTGTTATTTAAGCAAGTGTGTAAAGGCATTCCTGTTAACTGTAGGTTGTCAGTTTAACATCAGTGGGGAGTATAATTTTAGAAATGTTAAGTAGAGAGAAATATCAATAACCAACATTTGGGGAAGTTTGTGTTATTTGAGTATTGGCAGAAGTTTATGAAAGACAGGTTGTGCTTGAGGAATCTAATTAAAATGCTTTGATCAAGTAATGGAAAAGATTGTTGGAAGAAATGCATTGGATATGGATTTTAAGAAAATGTTTGAGATATGGTTGGTTAAAAAAATTGGGGCTCGTGGAATAGGAGGGTCAGTGTCAGTTTGGATTTAAAATATTGGCTTTAGCACAGAATAGAATTTTGGGTAAGTGAATATAACAGTGAGACCATAATGATATTAGTGGCATAACTGTGACATCAACAGTCAGATGACCAAGAGACTGCAAGAGAGCTGAAAACAGAATAGTCTGTCTCTTGATTACCATGTGCTTAATCTGGGGTCTTTGCAGATATTCTTCAAAAAAAGAGTTGAAGTTAAATTATATCAACTATCTCAAGTCTGTCGAAGAGAAGCAAAGCTTGATCAGGTTAGGTAAGCCAGGAGAGCATAGTGTCAGTGAAACCTAATTAGGGCTCGACAAAACATCAAAAGATAACACTGGATGGAGGCCACAGTGTAGCAAACTGCAACTACAGATCAATGACCCATGAGTGACAATATGTGGAGGAAGAAAATCAACTTCACAGTGACAAAGAACAGCATGAAAAATACCCCAGTGAGGAGATGGTGAAAGATAGACAAGGTCATTCACTACCGAGCAGCCACTACCCCTTCCACATCCTAACACATCAAAGCATGGATAATAATTGAATCTCTGGAACAGACAGTTCGAAAGGTGCAAAATGGCTTCAGGTTTGCAGGGGAAACTTCAGAAATACCAGGTCTGTATCATTTCATATGCTGCAGGAACCTGAGCTGATGATGCCTTCATGCAGTGTAAGAGGCATATGCTCCCACTTACTCTTACTGTCAGTCCTTTTGGATTTTATAAAGGACAAGCTTACACAGAGGGTTTGCAGCTTCAACCACAAACGTTTTTACTAACAACAAAAAACACTTCTGATGCCCAATTACAAAAGCTGTAAACAAGAGTAATTATGTGACACAGCACTTGAAACAACTTATAAATAAAAGCCTCTACACAAAAAAATACAAGCAAAACACAACATTTCTGCCCAAATCTCAACTCAAAGCCTTTCAGGCTTTAGTTGTTGTTCTTAAACTATCTTTAAGCATCACCCCTATTATCCCTGTTCTGGCTGATACTCACAGATCCCCACATTGTAGATCCTTTTGGTTGGAAATGTAGATCATGAATCTAGGTGTCATTCCTTACCATCCTTTATGACTGCAGTATAAGACTTAAGTGTC
This sequence comes from Sphyrna mokarran, assembly GCA_024679065.1. NCBI lineage: Eukaryota > Metazoa > Chordata > Chondrichthyes > Carcharhiniformes > Carcharhinidae > Sphyrna > Sphyrna mokarran. Next base: position 39,773,648 of record JAGIQG010000010.1, on the reverse strand, counting down.
TTGGGTTTTTAATTAACAACTTTATTAAAAATGTCAAAGCATATTCCTGGAGACACCCTGCTTAAACTGTCAGAGCTTAGCACCTTTTAATCTTTTATAGTCTGGTTCCTGCCTTGTTCCAGACAAACCATTCACCATGTTGTTGTTTACATAACTGAAACAATGGCCCCCTATTCAGGTGTGAAGTCCTTGATTCCCAAGTTGATGTAAATGTGGTAAAATCCATTTCACTGTGGCTATTGTTGATGGATATTTGCATAGTGGTTGTTGTCTGGGCCTATCAGCTCTGATGGTCTCCCAGTTTCTTTATCTGAATTGTCTGATGGCCAGCTTTGCCTTTGAGATGGTGAGACAGTAATGTCCTAATGTATAGGTTTCAATATTGGCAAATTTTAAAGATTCACCTGTTATAGTATAGTTAAGTTTGGCCTATTTGTTTCCAGCATTTATGTAATGAAAACTTAGGGGTTTTATATCTAACAAAGGTCCAGTTGGAGGATTTCAATCCTACTGCAATCAGTCAATGAAGAAACCTCAGCATTAACAAAGAGATAACGTAGACCTTTGTAAAATACTACAACGCCAAAAAGAAACTGGTTATGGAAAACAGAACTTAATCAGAGAACCCAAAAGTCAGGCCAGTCTATCAAATCCCTCATTAATGACCTATACCACTTATAAAGTAGGTGAGGTAAAATCTTTAAAATGCAATTGATTATAGAGAACACGCTGTTGTCAGTGTCATTGATGATACATCTTCTAACTTGTTACAATCAAGAGAATCTGACGCTCGAGAACGTCAATTACCAGGCACACTGAGTTGAGATGACAAAACTGATGAGATAATTTGAACCAATATGTTTTTGATGATCTGAATGACTTCCCTTTGTGCCACAATCAGTGATTTATAAAGGTTCAGCATAACTTCTTTGCTTTTGTTCTCTTTGTCTCTCTTTATAAAATCAAGGATCCTGTGAAGTTTAAGTTTCTTTTTAGAAAACTTGCATGTCATGCAACGTTCAAAACATTTGTGAATGTGCACCTCCAGTTGTCTCCAATCTGGAATTGCTTTCTTTGAAAATTGTACAATTTATCTTGCCTCATCATTCTTTATCACAAAATGTGCCATTTCATATTTCTACACATTAAATTTCATTAATGATCAATAAGCCATCCAAATTTTCTTTGTTGTATGCAGTCTTTTTTCAATATCTTTAAAATGTGTGTGATCTCATCCTATATATTAAATGTGAGAGCTTATTAATGGCCTTCATAGCAGCTTCATAATGTGGCAATTTAGAAGATACATTTCTGTCATATATCTGCTCATTTTCATTATTCTAACCATGTGTTCATTAAGTTTTCCACTGCTTTCTTCACCTACATTTTTGACTGTAGTGCTATCTGCAAACTTTGAAATAATGCCCTCCACATCCAAGATCAGGAATGAGCTATAGCCACTGGATAATGCTGATTCCTGGGGTACCACTGTACACTTACTCCTATCTTAAAAATAACTAACACTAAAGCAAAATAATGCAGATGCTGGACCATCTGAAATCAAAACAGGAAATCCTGTACTCAGCAGACAACAGGCAAAATCTGTGCAGAGCGAAACAGTTAACACTTCAAGTCAATGATCTTTCATATAATGGATTCCACATCGCTATTGTCACTTTCATCCCAAGGGATTCTATTTTGTGGCATTGTTTCAAATGCCTTTTGAAAGTTTAAAATTGATTTATTAATGTTGCAAATAGGCTTACATTAACACTGCAATGAAGTTACAGTGAAAATTTTGTGAAAGTCACCACATTCCAGCACCTGCTTGGGCACACTGAGCGAGAATTTAGCACAGCCAGTCCATCTAACCAGCTCATTTCAGAATGTGGGGGGAAACTGGAGCACCCGGAGAAAACCTACGCAGACACGAGAGTTGTGCAGTCTCCACACGAACAGTGGCCCAAGCCAAGAATCAAACCCAGGGCCCTGGCACTAAGAGACAATAGTGTTAACTACTGTGCCACTGTGCTACCCTGAAATATCAACCGCAGAACTTTAATCAACCTTGTCAATGTAGGCATACAATGAAGTTTGCCAGTCATGATTTGTCTTTGTCAAATCTGTGTGTTGGTGGTCTAGGTGCCTGCTTGACCTTCTATCAAGTAGGCACCTAGGCAACCCACCTCAAGGTCACCAATAATCATTCCTAGAGCAAACCGTGATTTAATTCTGTCTGGTACAGGTGACTAAAATTTTAAAAAAGCCAGAAGAGGTATCAAATATGATTTTCTGCTTCATACCAGAAATAAATTACATGAATTTTGCTGTAACTTATTCTGTACATTAAATTACTGATTATAAAAATGGTAGTTTATCATTTCTCTCAATAGTGTTAATCAGTCCACCCGTAAATAGAGATTTAGCAAGTGCACAAGGACATGTGTAAGTTTGTTCTAACAAATATGTAACTTTAGTGTAATGTTAATTTATCTTTAGGAGTTAACTTTACACTCATTTGGAATCAGAAGAACCAATGGTCTTTCCCTCACTATGCTACATTGTTCAATGGCCAGATCTTTACCTTCAAATCATAGGTTCAAGTTCGACTTCAGGATTTAAGCATATAATCAAGATTAACACATTATTTGTACAGTACTGAGGGGACTGCTGTGTTGTAAGAGGTATTATTTTTTCAATGACAAGGTAAACCAACTGTTTATTTAGACCTGCATAAAATATTCTATAGCACTATTCAAATCAATTATCATGGTTAAAATTTGTTCCACAATCAATGCCATTAGATAATGTGCTAATTTATTTGGAACTTTTAGAACCTTACATTGTAAAAATTGTATCTTGTATTTTCATAGCACAGATTTCACTTGATAAGAATTAATTGGGCTGTGAAGGAATTTAGGATGCTCTGAAAGTGCAATAAAATAATTTCAAACAATCTGTACTTTGTAGGAGCTGGGTTCAGCCAACATATAAAAGTGCCTGTATTTTTATTAAAATGTCAATTCTTGCTGAGAATGACCTTAAGATTGAGTACGTGGAAAATATAAAAATTCAACCAAATGAGGATTTGAGCACTTTAACAGAATGCAAGATACTTTGCTTGAGATCTAGCCATTCCATCACTGGTGCTGAAGTGCACAAAGTTATCAGGTGGAAAGTTCCATTTTTCAGCATGCTCAAAACAAAAATTGATAAATGAACAGAATTGAAAAGAGGACAAACATGTTAGAAGTGACACTCTCAAATCTTGAAAAATACAGCATATGATGTCATCAAGTTTGCAATGCATTTGTCAGGCAAGTTATTTTTTGTTTTTTGTAAATATGTATACTTTGCTTATTTTCCTCCTATGAAGGATCTGCAGCAAAATGTTTGGCCATATTATGAATATATCTTCCATGACCACAAACACAATGTCTGGCTTAGAAATAAAAACACTGATTGCATCCATCAGATTACTACCACTAGATTCTTGGCTAATATGGGAGTCAAAGGTGATTGGGATAAGCAGAATGTGGAATTGAGGCCATACTCTTACTGAAAAACAAAACAAGCTCGAGGGCTGAGTGGCCCACTCCCATTCTTCCCCTACAGAACCTAATATATTTTTAATGCAGAGACAAACAGTACCATCAGTTGAACAAGACACTGACAGTCCTTTCAGGTTTCATGGCTAGTCTTCCAACCAACAATTTCCATATAGTTAAGCTTATCCATGCTCCCTGCATCAAGTCATTCATTCATTACCCAGTGTTCAGTGACCTTTATTGAGTCCCAGTGTGGTAACAATTCGATTTAAAAATTCTCATCATTTTCAAATTCCATCATGGCCTCATCCTCTGCACACTCCAAGAATTGACATTCCTTGCTGATCACTCAGTTGCCTTGTTTCACCAATAACAATCATGCTTTCTGTTGCCTTTGTGCCAAGATCTATACTACCTAACTCTTTTTCAAAATGCTCCTACTTTTTCAAACAAGTTCCAGAGCTCATTTGTCCTAATATCTCCTATGTGGCATAGTACCAAATTCTGTTTGAGAATACCCCAACTCTCGTACAGTTTATTATGTTAAAGATATTAGATAAATGCAAGTTGTTGTGGTAATAAAACTATGGCCAGAAGCAAATCCATAATGTTGAATTATTTAGGAATATAATTATTTCACTTACCTTGCTGTAAATGAATATTTTTCCTGGGTGTTACGAGAACAGTAGGATTTATCACTTTCACTTTAGGGTGGAGTCTGATAGACACAAGCATCAGATGAAACTGTAAACTAGGAACAGCAGTGGTAAGAAACTGCTGTACTCAATTGCAGTTGAGCAACCTAGAAATCCCTCAAATTTATGTCAGTGCTAAAATATAATGAACCAGTCAATGATTATCAATATAAAAAATAATTTTACCCTTAGTACAAAACATGACTGATAAACTTTCCATGTCAAATAACAGTGAGAAGAGTTAAATATGCTATTAACGACCATCACCCCAAACACCCCCACACAAAAATAAATTTAATAAGATATATTTATAATCATAAAAAACAGTAACAAGTAATGTATCAAAATGATATCTATGATGAGAGAGACAGACTAGGTCCAAATTCCCTAGATTCTATAAGAATATAACTATCTAATTGTAACAAAATTCTTAAGAAGCATGATAAAGTGGATGCTGCAGGGATGTTCCTCTTTGCTGCGAAGTCATTCTCAGAACAAAGGCTTGGATATTTAGGACAGATAAGAAGAAGTGTCATCATTCAAATGATTATGAATCTTTGGAATATTTCAAACCCAGAGAATTGTGGATGCTTAATCTTTGAGTATATTTATGACAGACATTGATAATATCTGGGTACTAAGCAAATTAAAGGAAATGGGAATAGGTTAGGATAAATCAGCTACAATGTTACTGAATGGTGGAGTAGGCTCAAAGGACCAAATGGCCTCCTCCTATTCCTAATTGCCATGTTATTATAATTGTGTGTAGGCTGGCAAACATAACAGTATTAGTCTCTTCAGTAATTATTTTTTGAATATTCAAAATGTATCTTGCACATTTTTTAAACTTAATATTTTCTCCCAATCTCTTGGTTTCCTTTTATAGCTCCTGCCTGAGGAGAGAAGCATATGGGAGACTCTAGGCCTCTGCCAATATCACTTTTGAATTTTTAATTTGGAGATTGAAGATAACAACATGCTCTCCAATCTTTTGCTGTTCCCATTTTGTGGACAAAAGCTTTGTAGCTGCTCAGAGATAAAATTTCCCAACAACTATTTTATAATGCCAAGTGTTGAAATGTGATTTCAAAAAAAAAAAGCATGCAGTTGCTGTTTTCTGTTCATTTCTAAACAGGGAGGGGATAAAATAGCTTCTTAATCTGTCCATCACTACATCAATACAATCTGAAGTTATCCCTTCTGTAAAAAAACATGTGCATTTCAACATCATTTCATGTTAAGTTTTCAGCTTAACACAAGGGATAACATAATTAGTTGATAATAAATAGTTTTTCATTTTATCTTGAACATTCTTGTAAGCTTGATTATTAACTAGTTAACACTTAGAAGTTGAAAACATCATGCTACAATATGTCATGTCAAAAGTCAACTTTTTTTAAGTTAATCACTAGCTTAGATGTAACTGTATTTTTGAGTTCGCATTATGTATCTTAACATAGGCCTGCAAAATTCCAGGTTATTTGAAAACTGCGCATTTGTTACATGTCAGTTTTTGTCCAAACATGTGAATATTGCACATAAATGGCAGATGATGCCAATAAAATTGAACAGTGACAAAAATGAATTGGTTTTCTCTTTTAGAGTTCAAAATGAAGTAGCCACTTCTGAGAGTGTTGTTGTAAGGTAACTGGTTTTGTAGCTATGTCCAGAAGCACCATGTGTTGATGAAGTTGTTTTATTGTGTCTCTGTGTTACTGATGGGTGAAATGAGGATACAGTCCTTCCAGATTCTCTGGATAAAATCCTTTCAGGAGTTTGAGGTGCTGACTTTGGTAAGTGGCCACATTGCTGAGTATATTTTAAGGGATGATCTTGTAGAACTGAAGAGACTTCACCACTGGATGAATGCAGTAATGTTTCAGGTATTGAAGAATAAGCAATCATGTAGCCCTGCTTTGATTGAGAAGAGAATTTGCTGCACTCTGCCATTTGAGAGGTCAAGTTATAATGGGCATCTGAACTGCAAGGTGGTTGGCTTTCTTTACGACAGGGAAACAGATCTAAAATGCAACAGAAGGATAAAAATTATCCATGACTTCAAGTGTTTCAATCACTAATTAAATTGTTAGCTTGAACTTTGCCATATAGAAAATAATTTATATTAATGAAGATGATATGAAATTAGGTTAAATCAGTCACAATTTTGTGATCGTGATTAATTGCAATTTGTTTACCATTCTGTCTTTGGTCAATGGCTGTACTTTCTTTTCGAACACCATCACCACTTATATCAGAATCACTATCATTGAAATCACTGTCTCCTTTTCCACTGTCCTTTCCACTAAATACATCTTGTGCAAGTATCCTGCAATGGAAGGGTAAGAAATCATTCAATATTTTCTTCTTTTAAAAAGATACCGTAGATTAAAAGATTCCATATTTTTAATCAAGTTGGAGGGAAAAACAAATCCTGGTATTTTTTAAATTATTTCTGATTATATGGAATACCTACAAATGCAAATCAAATTCATCACAAACTTGAATACTCTACTTACTTTCTATCTTGGTGAATGGCAACTGCATAGAAGGTTCCATGATTGAAACCAGGCTCTGGCATAAAGCTCTAAAACAAAGAAAATAAAACTGAGCACTGGAATATTATAATTACTTAATTTATACAATTACCCAAAATATAGTTTAATTATTATAAGTTAGCTCCCGTGACTGTGAAATCATAGTATTTATGCTGAATTAAATGTAGAAATGATTACTTTCATATGAAGTGCACATGAACAGAACTGACAAACTCATTGTTCAAAACACACACTCATACTGTGCACAGATCAGTGATCACACAATGGAATTGTGTGACTTTCAATCAGTTGTCATTTACAACTCTTTTGCTGTTGGGAGCTTCAAGTACCTAGTTATTAAATGAGGCATTCATAACAAATGATACTTAGTTCATTGGATGATGCTCATTTTCACTTTTATATAATCTTATCTCATAGTTACTAGAGTTTAATTCTGAAATATGTAATAAAAGTCCAGCTACAAGATACTGTAAATCCTGTTAAGTTTGTAATAAGGGTGATGGCTCTCCTACATTTATATCTTGTCTGATTATAAAGCATTGAGTAAAATTAGAGCCAGGATATTTAAGATCAAAATCTAGAAACAATTTTTCCACATTAAAAGGATAGTACACATCTGGAATCTTTCCTAAAAAGCTGTAGATTTGAGGTTTCAAAATTGAAAATAGATTCAAGTTAGGAAAAGATTTAAAAAGTCAAGAATTAGTTAAAAGGAGCATGCAGATGGTGATTGGCTATGATGGATTGGAGTGGTGCAATCACCCCAGGGCTGAATAGCCCACAATCTGTTATGCTGGAATATATGAACAAAGAACAAGTAATTTTGAAAACTGCAATAAGACCCTGGAATTTGGTAGTACAAATAATGGTGAGGTTATCGGTGCATACTTATATTGAAGTGTAAATTGGACAGCAATTTTCAGCACCAGTTATCAGCCGTTAAAAGTGCAAATTCAAAAGTTGTTGTTGCCCTGTTTTTCCAGAAGCCTTGATAATCTGTGTGATTCCAATGTCAGTGTTGAAGTGCTTGGAAAAGGGTGAAGTTTCTGGACTTGTGATACTTACACTAAACTAGTCTGAAGTTAGGATTTGTCCATCCCAGTCTAAGTACCCTTTTATTGATGTGGTATGAATTAACAAGACCTAAACAATCTCTCTGGCACAGAAAATTACCTTTACAACATGGAATTTCATGCCTTCAATCATTTAGTTACTAGAGTTTTTTTTTGTCTGTTTTATCTCTCTTGCCTTCTTAATTTCAATTTTTTAATCTTCTCTGTAGTGAATTCACTGTTGTTCCTTGCACTTCTGTTTCACACTCGGCTGCTCAATTAACCATTCTTAAATCTGATTTGGTAAAGGAGAAAGAGAGATGTTTCCATTGTTCACACAAGTTGGAAATCCCCAATAGAGCATTTTGGATCAAAATACTTTAATCACACTATGTCCTAGCTGAAAACCTCAAAGTATACAAGGGCAATGCAAATAGAACAAAAGGTCGTTGAAAATTCCAAGCTATTTGTCAGCTTAAGGATTTTTTTTTGACTTAAGTGATCACACTTGGAGACTGACCCCATTTATATTGCTCAGCTTCTAACTGGAAGTCTCCAACCAAGAAAGATCTCCAAGCATATAGCTCTCAAGTTAAAAGCACCTTGAGAAAATGTTAAAACTAAGTGTGACATCTTGCAGGAACTAAACCCAAGGCACTTTGTCTGGGTACAACCTATTGCTTCCAACTGCACTTGGATCAGAATCCTGTCAAAGTCACAATACGAAAGTACTCCAATACTATTGAGACACCTCAGTGAAAGCACTTTATGCTTGGACTGCAGAATACACTGGAAATTAAATGATCTTGGGCAGAAGTGAAAAACTAGTAATGGAAAAATCAGCAGATTGCTTAACACACATATCCCATTCAATTTTGAGTTGTAGCTCTCATTGGCAATGTGTAAAATGGGCTGTCAATTCAGTCTTGACCATGTTGCACTGCTGCTCAAGATCCATTTAATCTATAATAACACTGCCAATGAATAGAAGGAAGTATTGACTATATACTTTGGCTTCATGAGTGATATTGAACAAAATTTCCCTGCACTGCTCTGTTACTGCAAAATAGATTCCTTGGCTTTCCAATATGATTCACATTGAAAAATGTTATTGTGCAAACGTCACTATGTTGCTTGCAGCAACTTCATCATGTTGCGCATGATCCTCTACTGGATTGTATCTTTTCCCAGAACTACAACCCTTTAATTTCTGCTTTCCCAATATATTTATTGCTCAAGTCAACATCACTAAAACATAGTTTCTCTAATTATCACATTACTGTTTGTGGGACTGTGTTGTGGGGTAAAAGACTGCCAGTTTCCTAATTTACAACACAAGGGAGCAAATTTAGCAGATGGTTAGGATTGCAAAGGCACTGCCTCAGTGTGGGAGGGAGGGGGGGTGGTCAATACACATATCCAAAAAGGGAATTGGAGAATTTTCTGAGAAAGAAACATTTGCAGGACTAAGGTGGGGAAAAAAAAGTGGTTCTGGGTAAATTGCTTCCTCTAACAGCTAGCACAGATGTGATGAGCCAAATCGACTTTGTATTGTAACCATTCAATTGGTGGTAAACCACTCTGGGGCCCCTGAAAATAAACTCTAAAATGTGACTTTAAAAAAAGGCATTGTTAGCTTAAACAAAGTCTAGCACAAACCCAATCATGTTACGTAGTGCTTTGTGCATTAGAGACAAGACACGTGACAAAATTCCGCCTTACAAAAAGGTGTGGATAAGGTTGATTGGCTATGGTGAACTGCTACTTTATGTCAAGAGGATTGGCAGGGTAAATATGTGAGATTAGGGGAACAGGACTCGATTGGGATTGATGTCAATGCAGAATGGTCGCCTTCTGCATTAGAGGGATTCAATGATTATTTGCAATTGGAGGCGTGTCTGGAATGGTTCAAGGATTGCCTGTTACTGGTTCAATCTCAATTACCTCCCCAGTGATGCCACTTTGGTTATGGTCTGCTTCAAGCGGACAGACGCTCTTTGTCGCGTCTTCGCAGTTCGAAGCTCCGTCAACTTCTAATTCATTGCTCACCGGCGGAGGAGACAAATTTGGCCGCAGGTCCGCCGCTGCCGGCTCACTGCTCCCCGCCAGTTTGTCGCTTTCTTTCCGGAGCAGGTGCTCCTGGACTCGGAGCTCTGGCGCTTTCAACGATTTTCCGCCTCGGTTGCACGTCGACACCACGCCGATGATGGCCATCATTAAGGCGACACAGCCGCCCGCCAGCACCACGATGATGATGAAGGACGTGTCCCAGCTCCGTTTCCCCGCCCCCAGCAAAACGCCATCACCGGGAGGCTCGGCCTCTGCCGCCGCTGTGAAGCTCAGAGAGACTGTGGCGGAGAGGGGCGGGCGGCCGCTGTCACTCACGGCCACGACGAGGCGCAGGGGCCCATTGGCGGCGGCAGCGAGCGGGCGGCCTAGGTAGAGGTCTCCGGTGTCCGGGCGGATACTGAAGAGCCCGGCCTGCTCTTCGCTGACGATCCGGTAGCTGAGCCGGGCGTTCAGGCCTTGGTCCGGGTCGCTGGCGCGCACGCGCGTTGCTAGGTAGCCGGCGGGCGCGCGGGCGGGCAGCGCGATGACGTCGGCGGCCGTGCTGTTGCCAGGCAGCGGCTGCGTCACGCGCGGCGCGTTGTCGTTGCGGTCGCCGATCCTCAGGCTGACGGTGACCGAGCTGCTGAGCCCTGGGGAGCCGCCGTCGCTCGCCTCCACCAGCAGCTCGGCCTCCTGAACACACTCGCGGTCGAAGGAGCGCAGCGCGTAGATGGCTCCGCTGGTCGGGTCCACGGTGGCCAGTCCGCGGGCGGAGGGCGGCTCCAGCAGGCGGTAGGTGAGGTGGCCGTTGGCGCCCAGGTCGGGGTCGCGGGCCAGCACGGTGGCGATGTAGGCCCCGGGCGGGTTGTTCTCCAGCAGCGAGACCCGGTACACGCTGCGGGAGAAGGAGGGCGCGTTGTCGTTCTCGTCGGCCACCCGGATGGTGTAGGGCCGGACGGTTTTGAGCGGCGCCGGGCCCTGATCCTCGGCCACCAGCGTCAGGTTGTACTCGGCCTCCTGCTCGCGGTCCAGTGCCGCCGCCGTCACGATCATGTACGAGCTGCCGTAGGCCGGCCGCAGCTCGAAATGCGGGTGTCCGGACAGGGTGCAAGAGAGGCGCCCGTTGGCGCCCGAGTCCCGGTCCGAGGTGCTGACCAGCGCCACGAAGCTGCCCTTGGCCGCCGCCTCGGTGATGTAGGCGGCGAGGCCGGAGCCGCTGGAGGCCATGGGGGTGATGCTGATCTCGGGCGCGTTGTCGTTGATGTCGAGGACGCGGACGGTGACCTTGCAGCCGCTCCGGCTCGGCTTGGCTCCCAGGTCCTGAGCCTCCACGTCCAGCTCGAAGCTCTGGCGACTCTCGTGGTCCAGCGGCCCTTCCAGCGTCAAGCGGCCGGACTGCGCGTCCAGGCGGAAGAGGCGCCGCACGTCGGCGGGCACCGCGGGCCCCAGGCCGTACAGCACCTCGCCGTTCGGCCCTTCGTCCGGGTCCACGGCCTCCAGCTGCAGCAGCAGCGAGCCTGGCGGCGCGTCTTCATCCAGCTCCACCACCAAGGAATTCTGCTGGAAGGTCGGCCGGTTATCGTTGGCGTCCAGCACCCGCACCCGGAGCTCGGCTCTCCCTGTCCGGGGCGGCCTGCCTCCGTCCTGAGCTCTCAGCTCCAGCCTCAACTCACTCTCCGTCTCTCGGTCCAGCTGGCGGAGCAGCACCAGCTGGGCGCATTTCACTCCGTCCGCTCGGTTCTGCACCTCCAGCTCGAAGTGACTGTTGGCCGAAACTTGGTAAAGTTGTAGGTAGTTGGCGCCCACGTCGGCATCGAGCGCCGGCTCCAGGGTCAGCCGGGTCCCCAGCGGCGAGCTCTCGGAGATTTCCACCTCCATCTCCGGCTGCGGGAACTCGGGGGCGTTGTCGTTGATGTCCTTCACCTCGATCTCCACGTGGATAAGAAGGAACTTCTCCCGAGAGAAGTTCACCACGTCGAAGACGAGCAGACAGGGCTGCCGCTGCTGGCACAACTGTTCTCGGTCAATGCGCTCCCCGACTGTCAGCTCCCCGTCCCTTTCCCCAATTTGCACCAGAGACCCGTTGGACTTTTGCATCAATCGGAAACCACTCGGGCCGTCAGCGGCCACGTTTAACTGCAAATCTGCAGCCAGGTTTCCAATCACGGTGCCGGGCAATTCTTCCTCATAGGTGGAATACTTGGTCGTCTTGTTCTCGCTCGTCGGAGCAAAAAGTACAAGTAGGGAGCAGAGGTGGAGAAATTGACTGCAGACTGAGGCTGCAAACTTGCTTCTGCTTCTTTCCAAAGTCATCTTCGCAATTTTTGCATCTCACTAATAAAACGATATTCACTAACTTTTGGCGAACCGAGAGCTGAAAAACGCTAACCTTTGCCACTATAACCCCTGTCAAAGAGTGTTAAGCTGACACTGAAATACCTTTCAGTGAATGGTACCCAGTGCCTCAGGCCGTTTTATTGGCGATTGCGTGCAAATAAGAAAGTCACTAGCCAATCCTCTCCTCCGAAAGACGAGCAAAAGTTGCCTTTGACATTTGGGACATTTGCGACTCCAACAAACTGAGGACAAATATTTTTGGAGCAGTAAATCCCAGATGTTGAGCATTGAGGAGGAGGCCTTGCTTTCATATATGAACTTTTTGTTTTTGACTTAGTTGTGTTAACATTTTGAAAATAAAAAGTAACTTTTCCGCACAGTGTCACTTGCTCCCCAGATTCACTCGAGAACTACTTTAAGGCAAATTTCCCCGATCTTAAAGTTCTTCAATTCGCTTAAAATCATTATATTTTAGTTTATTTACCAATATATTTTACTCGCTGTCGTGGGAGTTCAACTGTCAGGACTGCCTAAATTTTACATATTGGTGTATTTGTGTTTGCTGATGATCAGAATCAATTACTTAACACTACTTTCGGAGATTTTATTTCGGGCCGTTTCCCTCCACATACATTATTTGTGCTGATTTTTGATGTATACTTACTTAGTTTATTGCTGTAATGTTATTATCTGCTTTCCTGAAACTACACTTTCAATAAAGAATTTCTGATTCTACAGAAGTTGCAGTTTTTTTTAACATGACGCTTGTGTTGAAAGTGCTGGGATTGCGAATTTTAAAAAAACCGCTTTTAAATTGTACCGAGTGTCACTAGCAACGCAAAGCTTATCTTTTTAAAGCGATTTTAAACAGTGAATAGTTAGTTGCATTCCAGGCGTTCTATAGAGTATGATTGTGAAGGTAATAAAACGCTTATGGCTGTCAACAAAATGGGTCATGTAGCTTGAAGAGTGATTGAAGTTTTAATACTACTTAGCTGTAACAAAATTGAATTACACTTTTTCTAATGTTCACATTCAGTCAGATATTTTAAGTGTTTAACGAGCCATGGTACCAAGTCTGGTTGATACGAGGTTCAGATATTGGTTGGTACGAACAACCAAAGAAAAGCAACGGTCTCGTTTAAGGTCCATTTAAAATAAGTCTGGGAAAGGCTTCGATCGAAGATATTATCCCTCTAAAAATTCCGATGACCTGCTAGTGTCCTTACCGAGAACGACGGCAATTTTTTCTAATATATGACCTAATCGGCACAAAATCGGTTATAATAGTAACAACCAGATCGAGGACATAAATTCTGTAATGCAAACTATGCTCTAAGTATTAGAATAAGAATGGGGAAGGAGATGGAGTCATTTGAAATACATTTTGATGATCAGAACCCAGGTTCCATCCCACATTAAATTTCTCGCCCGGAGCGAACATTTCTGTGGGGCGGATGGCGGTGATCCTGGTGGTCGCTATTCCATATGTGTGTATATTTTGGATGCCGAGGAGGTCTTTACACCCCATCTGTTATAATATGGTAGGTGGACAAATTGTTAATTGTTCAGAAACCCGATTGTGTTAACCGATTGTATGACTAACCACCTCAATGAGCAACTCACAGCAGGATAAGGCTTGGCGCACTCCCAGACAGAAGTAATCTGGTTCGTGACTCTTATCAGTTGAGTGTATGCCATTTAGAAAAATAATGTTGCCACGTATCATTAACAGAAAAATAACAATTTTATAATAGACTTCCTTTCTTAAAGATCACAAATATTAGAGGGAATTAAAATGTTGTGCAAAAAAGTGAACAAAGCTAAATCATAATCTTATTCCTGTCTATTAGATGGTCTGCCTAACCCACTTTAGATTGCAGATTGAACTTGAGATTGTTTTGCGATTTGGGTCTAGGGGAATAAGGAACTGATGCCTTTCCCTTGCTAAAAGTTATATTTAATTCCGACAATCAGAAATCACGATCACGCCATTATTTGTGTTCATTATAATCCAGCAGGATCAGTTGGCGTTTGCTGGTTTTGTGACCATTTGTGACTCGGAGAGAGCGGGACATTTGGCTCTCTGGCAGCATTCTGTCTTTAGTGGAGGCTGAGAGTGGACACGCGAGCGAAGCGAGAGGCGTTTGTGGAGGTGTTGGAGCTCCTTCAAAGGGGGCATCAGATGGGACTCTCCAGTGCTTGAAACCCTGCCGAGAATACTTTTGTCACTCAGATGTAAAATACGAACAAAAGGAGATTATCTTGTTACATTCCTGAGCATTAGGACAGCATCGATGTTGGCGCGCGGGTTGGGGGGTGGTTGTAGGCTATCCAAAGCACTTAAAGAAAATGCCATGGTTTGAAAATGAAATACACGATTTGGGACATTTGCCAGTGAGCTGAGTGTTTACTTAATGGGAGCATTATATTCTGAACGGGCCCTGGGTTGCAAGCCATGGCAAAAGTAGAAGTGATTTTAACTTGTTAACAGTTCTTTTTATGTCTATGCACTGTTCCTTCTATCAGTACAGAGAAACCACCGGGGAAAGCCAAAACATAAATTACATTTATTTATATTCAATATTGTGATTCTAGCTACAGTCATTAGAACACAATAACAGTTGTGATGTTTTCAGATGTATCCGATCTTTTGGGTGTGTTCCTTTTATTTATCCACAACAACAGTGATCTTCGTAGCAGTAAGTAATGCTGGCAGATCAATGCGAGATTCCCTCGTGATAACCAGCTTTGCCTTTCTATACATCAGACTCTTGTTACACACGCGCTCCTTTGTTATGATCCTCATATTAAATTCAAAAGGAAAACCACATTTTTTCAAGAGAAAAATCCCAAATGCCATTTTACTTTTTTTCTCTCTAGGAAAAGTATATTTACTTGAGTAGCATAGTGTATTTTTCCCCCGGTGCGAATCAGTGAAGTAACGCAGAAACCATCTCAAAGAACGGCACGGTGTCAACTTGTCCTTCATCTGTTCTATCGTTTATTAGGTTCAGTAAAGGTTAATGGTTTTTGTGTGCAGAAGCAGTAATATTCCTTGGTTTTCAATCGATCGGAAGTCTATTACTGTGGAAGCTCCGACGTGAACACAAGTTCCTCTCAATCCCCCTACTGTACATGATGTAAAGTGGGAGGATGGAAAGTGAAGAGTAGTTATTTGCATAGAATAGTGCAGTCTTACTGTGTAACAAAGCATACGAGCAGATACAAAGTGTAGTAACAGCAAAATTTACGGATGATACTAAAATAGGGTGGCACGGTAGCACGGTGGTTAGCACTGCTGCTTTCCCGCTCCAGGGTCCTGGGTTCGATTCCCGGCTCGGGTCACTGTGTGGAATTTGCACATTGCGTCTGCGTGGGTTTCCTCCAAGTACTCCGGTTTCCTCCCACAATTCAAAGATGTGCGGGTTAAGTTGATTGACCATGGTAAGAAATTGCCCCTTAGTGTCTAAGAAAGCATAGATTAGAGGGATTACTGGGTTTAATGCATTAGGAATGTGGAGGGATTGTGTTCAGTGCAGACTCGATGGGCTGAAGGGCCTCTTTCTACACTACATGGTTCTATGATCTAGGTAGGAATACAGGCAGTGATGAAGATATAAAGATATTACAGATGGATATAGATAAACTAGGAGAATGAGCCAATATTTGGCCAATGGGGTGTCTGTGTTCATGAATTGCAAAAAGTCAGTACGCAGGTGCAGCATATAATAAAAAAAAACAAAAGGGATGTCAGTATTTATGGGAATCTCATCACACAAAAATGTGATAGGATGGCATGTTGGTTAGCACTGCTGCCTCACAGCGCCAGGAACCCAGGTTCAATTCTGACCTCAAGTTACCAAGTGTTTGGAGTTTGTACATTCTCTGGGTGCTCTGGTTTCCTCCCACACTCCAAAGATGTGTGGGTTAGAATAATTGGCCATGCTAAATTAACCCCAGTGTTAGTGTGATAAGCAGGGTAAATATAAGGGGATACGCGAATAGGGCCTCGGCAAGATTGTAGTTGGTACAGACTCGGTGGACTGAATGGTCTTCTGCACTGTAGGGATTCTGCGATTCCTATATGAGTCACCTCATCAGTGCTTTTTGGAGGCATTGTTGGCACAATTTCGCGATTGCACCCAAAGCAGAAACTTAGCCCCAACTCAAAAACTTCAGCAAACTTCGGCATTCTCCCCATGTCAGTGTGGGTTTCTTCAGAGTACGGACCATTTGATGGGCAATACGACAGCTCAGTGACTATCACTGTGCTGTGCAGATACATGGATTTGGGCCTGTGTCTGTGGGAGTTTGTGCATTCTCCCCGTGCTTGCGTGGGTTTTCTCCGGGTGCTCTGGTTTCCGCCCACATCCCAAAGATGTGCTCTTTGGCTAATTGGCAAAACAAATTCTCCCTAAATTGTCTCAAATTTGGTCTTTAATCCATAGATCTATAAACATAGACAGGGATCATGGGTAGAGGTGGAAACATCGGGGTGGCAGCACGGGCTCGTTGGGCCAAAACATGCCTGTTTCCCATGCTATTTTGTTCTTTGTTCTTTGTACTCTGGTTTCCTTCCACACTCCAAAGATGTGCAGATTAGGTTAATTAGCCATGCTAAATTAACGCCAGTGTGTTCGGGGATTAGCAGGGTAAATACATGGTGTTATGGGAATAGGGCCTAGGTAAGATTGTGATTGGTGTAGACTTGATGGGCCGAATGGCTCCCTTCTGCAATAGTGATCCTATGATTCTGTCTAGGCTAATACTTCTAATGCAATTACTGATGGTGTGCAACATTATTGGATGTAGTGTCTCAGTAAAGGTCTGGATCCCAGAGGAAGATTTGGAAGAGGGAAAGGAATTCTGGTATCTTGGCCAATACTTTTTCTTCATTCAGGTCAAACACTAAAACTGGTCATATGGTCATCCCCAAGTTACTGTTCTGAGTGAACTCGTTGATATCATAAAATCATACAGTACAGAAGAGGCCCTTCAGCCCATCAAGTCTCACTGACATGCAAGAAACACATGACCTCCCAACTAATTCTGTTTACCAGTACTTGGCTCATAGCCTTGAATGTTATGAAATGCCGAGGGTTCATTCAAGTACTTTTTTACACCTTCCTAGTTAGTGAATTCAAGATCGTCACCAGCTGCTTGTTAAAAAGCCTTCCTCACATTTCCCCAAACCCTGTCCTTGAACTATATCCTTTGTGACTGACCCTTCAGCTAAGGAGAATAGTTGTTTTCTATCCACTCTGTCCATGCCCCTCATAATCCTGTATATCTCAATCAGGTCATCCCTCTGTCTTTTCTGTTCCAATCAAAACAACCCAAGACTATCCATAGTCTTGGACTATCCAAGACTTCATAACTTAAATGTTCCATCCTAGAAGGCATCCTGGTGAATATCCTCTGCCCCCCTTTCAGTGCAATCACAACCTTTCTACAATGTTGTGACCAGAATTAAACAGAGTACTCTAGCTGTGGGCCTTATGAAAGTTCTATACAACTTCAACGTGACTTCCCTGCTTTTCTAATCTGCCTTGATTGATAAAGGCAAATGTCCCATCTGCCTTTTTCACCACCCCACTAATATGCCCTTCTGACTTCAGAGATCTATGAACAGACACACCAAGGTGCCTTTCTTTCACAGAATATCTGGTGTCATGCCATTTTTTGAATACTTCCTTGTCAATTTACTCCTTCCAAAGTGTATTAGCTTATACTTTTCAGAGATAAATTCTATCTGCCCATTTGATCATTCCATTTATATCATAGAATCCCACAGTGCAGAAGGAGATCATTTGGTCCATTGCATCTACATTGACAACAATTCCATCCAAGCTCTATCCCAGTAACCTCACCTATTTACCCTGTTACCCCTCTGACACTAAGGGCAATTTAGCATAGCCAATCAACCACTGCAGGGCGGCATGGTAGCACAGTAGTTAGCACTACTGCTTCACAGCTCCAGGGTCTTGGGTTTGATTACCAGCTTGGTCACTGTGTGGAGTTTGCACATTCTCCTTGTGTCTGCGTGGGTTTCCCCTGGGTATTCCGGTTTCCTCCCACAGTCCAAAGATGTGCGAGTTAAGTTGATTGGCCATGCCAAGAAATTGCCTGTTAGTATCCAGGTATGGGTAGGTTAGAGGGATTATTGGGTATAATATGTAGGGATATAACGGTAAGGCCTGGGTGGGATTGTGTTCGTGCAGACTCGATGGGCCAAAGGGCCTCTTTCTGCACTGTAGGGCTCTATGATTTCTATGAACCTAACCTGCACATTTTTGGATGTGGGAGGAAACAGAAGCTCCTGAAGGAAACAGAAGCACCCAGAGGAACCCACACAGACACAGGGAGAACAAACCACACTGTCACCCGAGGCCAAAATAGAACAGGAGTCCCTGGCACTGTGCCACCATGCTGTCCATATCTTCTTGTAGCCCAATTTATTCAGACTCACTGTTAACCATTTGGTCAATCCACAAACATACTAACCTTACCCCTCACATATTCATCTATGTCATTTATATAAATGATGAATAATAGGGCACCCAATATGGATCCCTCTGGTACATCACTGGACACTAGTTCCCAGTCACTAAAGCAGTAAATAGGATAAAAGGTAAATTCTGCAATTGCATGCAGAATTTTGTTGTACATGTACATCAGAACAGTTCAAAGCTCTGACATTAAAAAAAAACAGCGTACCATCTCTGCATCTCAACTGCTTATATTGTTGCCAATTAAAATAAATATACTGAAACTTTGATGTCAAGTCAAGAGAACCAAGTTCCTACAATAGGGCATTATAGAGTCACTTCATTGTAAAATGATTAATTGAAATGTGCAGCTTTTACATCCTTTAATCTTGACTCTCTGATGTGCTGCCAGTAAAACACTATACTGATTCCTTGAAGCTTTACATATTGTAATGGACTGTCAAATATTTAGTCACAATTGCATATTTATCACAAACATTCCCTAAAGAATTAAACCCACAGGAAACATTCAACCAGTTGTCTAACTGATAGTTAATTAGAACATTCCCTAACTGAAGTAAATATATAGTATTTAATAGAGCTGCAATTCTGCTGCACATTAGACACCATAAAATACTGTCACACTTCATTAACATTTTACATTTTTCATCTTTTATATGAAACATGCAGGTAAAGCTCTTTGCTTCAAACATGTATTTATTTTTAACAGCTACATTCTGAATGTATTTTCTGTGTCTGTGCAATGAACTGAATATAAAACTATATGCTCACCAAGTCTATTTTTTTTGGATGTCATAATTAGCTTCAGTGAATTTAAATGTAAGGAACAAACCACTAAAAGAAAAGTAATTTATTGTTGTAGAGAAGCTGCATGCTGTTAACTCATGGTCATTGGGAACTACGTTGGGATTGTTGAATACGTTTTGCTTAAAACCTTTAACAGTCATCAGGGAGGAGACTTCTATCAATTTGCAGACTGCATTACAGACCAGCTACATGAGGTAAAACACCAAAAGCTTTGTCACTAGCCAATCCCTTCCACATCTGAGATTATTGAACTTGCAACACATTTTCTTCACCACAGGGAAAGTGTCAAATTATACAATCAACAAATGAATGAAAATAAAAGCTATGCCTGCTTTTGCGTGTCAGCCATGCACAAGTAATCAATTCCCAGCATAGGGGAATGGTTTGGAGACCCCAAGGTCATCTCAAAAGCTTCAATTTTTAAATAACAAAGTACCCCACATAATGTGCTCTGAAGACTTGGGTATTTCGAGTATATTTCTGTAAAACACTTTATTGTTGGAGTAGCTCCTGTTAGGTGTGAAGATATAACTTGAGGCCAATTGCAGACTGTTACCTGTGTTACGTCATGTTCTCATACATTCTTCTGTAATGTAGCCAGGAGACTGACCAAATTTCTGAGTTATACTATCGGTCCTGAATTGATGTGTATCCAGAAATCATTTCATGATACAAGACTATTTTTCACAGTTTGACAGATTCACAAGAGTTGTTATGGCACAGAAGGAGGTCATCTGGCCTGATGTGTCTAGACCAACTCTCTGAATGATCAATTTACCTAGTAGCAATCCTATGCCCTCTTCTGAAATCCCACACATTATTTCTTTTCAGATACCAATTTAATTCCCTTTTGAGTAGCTGAATTGAATGCACTGCCTGCACCCTACTTTGAGGCAATGCATTTCAAGCCTTAACCATTCGCTGCCTGAAAAAACTTTTCCTTGGATCATATTTGCATCTTTTACTGATTAACTATGTGCCCTTTCATTTATAATCCTTTTATGAGCGAAAATATAATTTTGATTACCTCCATCAAATCTACACTCAGCCTTATCCAAGGAAAATAGCTCCAGCTTCTCCAATCCATCTTTGTAACTGAATTTTCTCATCCCAGGAACCATTTTCGTAAATTTCTTCTGAACTCTCTAATGCTTTCAAGTTTTTAAAGTTGCAACTTCCAGAACGGGATATATTCTCGAGTTTGATTGAGGTCAAACTTGAGCTGTATACAAGTTCAAACAACCTTGTTCTTGTACTCCACGTTTCTATTAATAAAACCTAAGATACTGTATACTTTATGAACTACACTCGCAATCTGTCTTGCCCCATCTAGTGACTTATGTACATACACATTCAGATCTCTCTGCTCCTACAACCCATTTAGAATTCTGTCCTTGATATATTGACCCTACATGTTCCTCCCATCAAAATGAATCCCTTCAATTTTCCTACATTGTACTTTATCTGTCACTTGTCCACCCATTTCTCCAACTTGTCTAGATCATTTTGAAGTTTGACACTATCCTCACAGTTCACAATGTCTTCAAGTTTGTGTCCTCTACATCAAAGTCTAAGTCATTAATATATGTAAGAAAGAGCAAATATCCCAACATTGACCTTTGGTAACTCCATTCAAGCCTTCCTCCAGCTTGATAAACATCTATTAACCCATTATACTCTGGGGCCCGATTTTATGACTTGGTAAAGTCAGGTATGAGGCCACTATCGTGATCTGTGCCCATGTCCGTGCAGCTGCTGACTTTACCAAGGCCTGAAATTGGCCGTGATCTGAATCACATCCAGAACAGGTGCAATGGTGATTTACATGCACTTAAATTGAATTAATGACTACCCGTCCAACTTTACCAGCACTTCCCCCTTTACCATTGTGTTTGCCAATCTGGAATCGGTGCAAAATTGACATGCTCAATATAAGTCTGATTCAGGCGCTTCGTCAGTGAGCGTTAGTGAGGAGGTAAGTGAATGGCGTCCGATGGCTCTCTACCATTCATGGGTGGCCATTTCTGTCTTGGCTCAATGATGGGTCTGCTAGTGTATGCGCGCGTGTGTGTGTTGGGGAGGGCGGGGTGCGGTAGGAAGCTGTTGCTCTGCAGTGTCTCTAATGTCTGTCTTGCAGCACGAACCTCGGACTCAGCATTGACCTTAGGTCTTGCAGTGCTGCTTGGTTTTAATGTATTCAGCTCACACCCAGCTGAAGAATAGCATTCCTGCAATCTCTCAACTTTACAAGAAACTGTGTGATTGTGTGGAGCATGTGGCTGGGGGAATTGGGTATGGGGAGGCTATGATTGTGGGAAGCATGTAGCTGAGGAAATTGAGGGGTGGGAGATCTCTGATGGGCTAGGGTCAAGCAGTGTTGCATGAGTCCCACATTTGTTATTCTTCACCTCCCTCCCCCCTGCCACCACTCCAACCCTCTCTTCAGAGTGATAACATGGATTTTGTGATGCAACCTGGTGATCTTGCTGTTCTTTTGGTTTCTGCTGGAGCTGAGGAGGAGGAACTGGAGGGAAAATTGTTGGCATAGGAGGCCTAGGCTGTATCACTTACAGGACCTGAGGAGAGGATGACCAGAGGCAGGGGATAGCCACCATTCACCCAGAATGGGGGAATAAGAGAAGGCAGGAGCAGAGACCCTGGCAGTTCCATGCATGCATGTCCTTCAAGGAGGTGTCGGACACCCGCACGCCCCAAAGTCCCTAACTCTGACAGGAGACAGTCAGGACCTATGCAACATGTTGCAGGATCTAGCAAGTAAAGGAGGGAGGGTTAGAGGGGTGCAGGGGGAGATGGGGGAGGGTGGCATGGGAGGGGTGAGGGGACTCTGGTGGGGGATGTAGGGGCACGGGGCGGGGAAGAGTGCATCCACTCTCAGTGGCTGTCAAATTGACGGCCACTCTGCACATTTGTGCAACTTTTTGTCCAGAGCCCGTGCAGAGGTGTCAGTGGCATCTCCCAGTTTTCATTGCACACCTGTGTCAAGCAGATCACTGAAGCCCTGTATGCTTGGGCTTTGCAGTACATCAAATTTAACCTCGGCCAAGCCCATCAGGAAGCCCAGGTTGCAGGGTTCACTGCAATTACGGGATGCCAAATATGCAGGGGGTGATTAACTGCACTCACATCACCCTCGAGACCCCTCTACAGAATCCAAGAAGATTTGTCAACAGGAAGGGGTTTCACTCCCTGAATCCACAAATCGTGTGTGACCACAATATGATTATTTTAATCCATAGATCTATAAACATGGACAGGGATCGTGGGTAGAGGTGGGAACATTGGGGTGGCTGCGCAGGCTCATTGGGCCGAAGGGCCTGTTTCCCGTGCTGTTTTGTTCTTTGTTCTTGTTCTTTGTTCTATTATGCAGACATCCAAGGAGCGTGCATGACAGCTTCATTGTCAGGAGCTCAGACATCCTGGAGGCATTTGAGAAGCCCAGGCTGTGGGAGTGGCTCCTGGGTGATATGGGTTACCTGTAAAGAGGCCTGTAAATGAGGTGGAAACACACTATAATAAGGCCATCCTGTGACAGTAGAGGAATACATTGGCCTCCTCAAGATCCTGGTGTTTGGCTGACCAGTATAACCCCCAGATCTCCTCCTGCATTGTGGCGGTGTGCAGTGCCTTGCACAATCTGGCTCTGCAGTGAGGTCACCTCTTGAAGGAGGAAGAGGATGTGGAGGATGACCAGCTGGCTGTCACTGGGGAGGATGATCAACAGGTGAAGAGATGGAGGAAGAGAAGAAAGAAAATGCAAGCCACACAATGGAAGGCTGACATCTCAACTGAGGCATGCAAAGGCAGCAAGGAAGACTCTGATAACCAGACGGTTCAGTTGCTAGAGGTTGCTGATTATGGATTCCATACACTCCCCCCTCAAAATGCCATTTATATATCCTACGTATTGTCACACCAAAGTTGTGGGCCTGGATACTCTATGTTAGTGAGCTTTTTGGCAGGCAGAAGACTGATAATGACTCGCTAAGCACCATTCTGATGATGCCCTGGTGCAAACTAGTCTGACTCCTACCTGAGCTCCACATGCACGCTGGCACTTGAGCCCATGTCTGTCTAGTGGATAAAGCACCCATACAGGGTTCTGGGGGACAGAGGTAATCACTTGTGTGGTATGAGAGACCAATAGCTTCCTTTTCTCAATGACACTGCATTGAGGGACCTCCCCAACTGATAATACCATGAGGCATCCATCGGGTGATCATCAATGGGGCAGAAATCATATTCGAGATAACTTGTTCGCAGATGGGTGTTGAAGAAACATTTATTTACAATAAAGGCATTTAGATAAACTATTGTAACGTGAAAAAAAAAAATTAAGGTGCTTACATTTCTAACTAGTGCAGCCCTTCACCGATGCTATCTCAGTGCAACGACAATTTCCTGAATTTATATGGCCTATCACTACGTCTCAGTGACTCCCAGAATGTACATTGGAGGTAGAGGGGCCAGCTGCTTACCTTGCCCCATGGCCTACAATGCACATAGCAGGGATCCTCCAGAGGCCCTGGACCTTAAGGGCCCTGGCCTGCTTCCAGCGTCCTCTTCATCCTGCTGCCCTTGAAATGCCCCAGTGTCAGGAAGGGCGGCATAGCCACAATCTCCTGGCTGGAAGGCCCCAGCATAGGCACAAGACCTTCCTTCTCCCTTGGGATCCTGTTGGCCCCTGGGTCATTCTATGGGACACTGGTGCTGCTGCAGTGAGCTCTAGAAGCTCCAATGTCATCAGGCACTGCCAGTCCTGGAGGACCACCTACGTCTTACTCATGGTGGTCAACCTCTCTGCGATGGCCATTTCTGAATGGCTACAGAAAGTGCCCTCTGGAACTGAGCCACATTCTGCAAACCCTCAGCCATGCCCTCTGAGACTGGGCCACCTAATCAAGAGTTCCTTCCATTGCCCACTGAGTGCTATCCATCTGAGTCTCCTGTGATCTCTCAAATCTCTCAGCAATGGGCTGCAGAATCTCAAGAAGCCTCTAGAAGCTGTGGCTTGCTGTGGTTTGGCCATCATTTGGAGCCTGCCACCCATGATGAAAATTCCCTGCCCCAGGCTTTCCACTGCAGATGCCACCCTTGCAGTGTTGGCCTAGAAAGCATGCAAGACAGGCAATAACTGGTCCACCTGGAAGCTCTAAAACTCCTCCTAGCAATCTCACAGTTGGTTCAGTGTGTCCTGCATTCCTTGACTCTGTTGCTGCATCTCCAGCAGCTGTGGGAAAAGTGATCTGAGAAGACAAGTATGTAGCCTGGGGCCAGCTGAATCCTCGTCTCCGATAAGCTCCCGTTCACCAGAGGCCTTGGATGGTTCCCCCTCCACCCGATGTACATCAACAGATGTGTCATGCTCACTGGAGAGTGACCCAGAAGCTCAACACTAACTGGAGTTAGTGTTGTTTCTGGGATAATGAGTTGGGAGGTACAAGCTGATAGATAAATAGTACCACCATCGGAGGTCCCTAGAGCCATGTCCTTTGAGCTATCATTATCAGGATAGATGGGAGCTGTAGCTGGGACCCGTGATCACGAAGGCACTGGAGCATCCAGATCTGTCCTTGCAACACACGACACAAGGTTAAGTGCGAGGGAGGGAGAGGAGTTTTGGATGCCAAACACATGAATCACGTCTCCATTGACCACAGAATAAAGCACCCAGAAAATTACGTCACAGGAAAATGCCCTTCGGCACTCCAGACCTGTAGAAACCAGGCTGCCCATCTGATTTGTAACTCCTTACCCTTCCAGGGACCATTCCATTCACATAACTGTAAAGGTGCCCCTTAAAGTCTGTGTCTACGACCTCCTCCCGGCAGACAACAACAGACAAAATGGTGGCATGACTTCTCTAGAGAATCAGGTGGTAACCTTTAAAGAGCAAATATAGTTGGGGCTCATTGGGAGAAAAAGAAGAAAGTGCTTGGAGATCGGGGCTGGAAACATGCAGGATGTTGGAAATAGGAGGATCTGGGGGGAACATGCTAAATGGGGTTCAGCACTCACCCTTGCTGCATGGATGAAGTCATTGACTTTTTTCCGGCACTGTTCTGCAGTTCAGGGGGGTCACTGCCCTGATAGGGACCAAGGCAGCGACTTCCTCCCAGGCTGCATTTCCATTAGCACCCCTGGGTCTGGGTCCTCCTGGGGAGAACAGGGTGTCTGTGTCTATGACCTCCTCCTGACAGTGAGTTCCAGGCACCCACAACCCTCTCAAATAAACATGCCTTGTAGATCTCCTTAACACCTTGCCCCTTGAAACCGAAACTCTCACCCACAAGAATTGCCTCAAAGCATGAGTAGGAATGACAATTGCTCATGTCTGGACAGCAGCTTGACCATGCTGTCGCTGACAGCTTGTGTCTCCCCTCCTCTGGAGAGTTCCTCAAAGGGGCTGAGGACCCGGTGGTCTGGCTCTCTATCCCAGGTCTTTACCCTCTCAGGGATGTTGTGCTTGGTCTTCTTCTTGGAGACAGAAGGATGTGGAGATGCCAGCATTGGACTGTGGTAAACACGGTACGAAGTCTCACAACACCAGATTAAAGTCGATGGTAGCAAATGCCACCATCTTTCAGAACTTTGCCCCTTCGTCAGGTGAGTGGGGGGTTCTGATCACAAATGGGCATATAAAGGCACACACTTAGTTTACAGAACACTGATTAGAATGCAAGTTTTTACAGCTAATCAGGTCTTAAAGGGGTGCAAATAATTTGAGTGAAGATAGCATTAAGCAGTCATTAAAGAGATGTGTATTGTCTCCAGGTAGGATAGTAAGTGAGATGTTGTAAGCCCAGGCATGTAATGGGGATTACAAATAGTGCGACATGATCCCAAGATCCTGGCTGAAGCCGTTCTCGTGTGTGCGGAACCACGAAAGAAATGGTGGCATGACCTCTCTAGAGAATCAGGTGGTGACCCTTAAAGGGCAAATATAGTCGGGGCTCACTGGGGGAAAAAGTAGGAGGTGCTTGGGGGTTAGGGGCTTGAAACATGCAGAATGTTGGAGATGGGAGGGTCTGGAAGAGATACGGGGGAACATGCTAAATGGGGTTCAGCACTCACCTTGCTGCACGGATGAGATCATTGACTTTTTTCCGGCACTGTTCTGCGGTCAGGGGGGTCACTGCTCTGACAGGGACCAAGGCAGCGACTTCCTCCCAAGCTGCATTTCCATTAGCATCCCTGGGTCTGCATCCTCCTGAGGGGGGAGAGGGTGTCCCGCCTCACCTCTGTTGCATCCAGCAACCTCCTAAGGTCACCCTTAGAAAACTGTCGTGAGTTCATTTTCACCCTGCACTGCCTGCCTGTCCACTCTGGACTTTTTTAACGGAGCTGCCATCAATAGGGCAAATCAGCTGCAGGCAGTCTGGCAGAGCATTCCAGCAAGTTTCATGAAGTTTGCTTGTTAGCATTGAGCGGAAGGCAAGCAAGCACTTACAGGAGTGCTGCTGGGGAGAGGGTAGGTGGGGGGATGGATGAGTGCACCAATGGGACAGGGAAAGAGAGGGAGGTCTCACATAGCCATCAGAGTTCAGAGAAGATGGGGGCCTTGCGCAGGAGGGTCTGGAGCGGAGGTAATGGGGAATCACTATGCCTGATATCTATAGGTGAAAGGGGCAGGATGGATCACTCTGCCTGAGACGAGTGAGGGGGAAGGGGGGCTTGTTGTCACTCTGCCTGAGATCGGCGGAGGGGAAAGGGAGACGGAGCTGTGATTGATCTGGGTGGTGGAAGGTGGGGGGATAAGTGGGTCTGTTATGTTGTGGGTGTGGGAGGGCAACATTAACTGGCCTGGGAGTGATGTGGCAGGGGTGCATTTTTCATTTCTTCTAACTGCACAGTTGAAGTTTTGATCAGAGCTGCAGCATTTCAGATGCGATAAGCCCCACCCACAGCACAATTCAGACTTGCGATTTCTTTTCGGGCTAAGTGCATATGGGGCTGCCTGAGAACAGGTTTCCATGTCGGATCTGAATTGTGCCCAGATTCAGCACTTCGAATCAAAATGGTAAAATCAGGCCCTCTGTTTCCTGTCATACAGTTTTACAACACCAATTTTAAATCCAACCAATTTATTTGATAGTAAATTCGCGAGCTTTCGACGCTATGCGCCTTCGTCAGGCAAATGCGCATAGCGTCGAAAGCTCACGGATTTACTATCAAATAAATCGGTTGGATTTAAAATTGGTGTTGTAAAACTTTACTGAGTTTACCCCAGTCCAACACCAGCATCTCTACATCCTGTCATACAGCCAAATTTGCTGCTCTCCCTTTTATTCCTTGAGATTGAACTTGGCTCACATGTCTGTTATGTGGCACTTTAACAAAATGCCTTTTGAATATGCATGATCCACCAAATCAATAGTATTAGCCCCATCAGTGGTCTATATTGCCCCTTCAAAAAGTCTTCAACTAGTTAGTTAAATATGACTTTTTTTTCCTTAACAAATTCACCTTGGCTTTCCTTAATTAATCCATATTTACCAATGTGACTATTAATTTTGTTCTGAAATCTTTCTAGAAGTTTCCACACTTTCAAAATTAAACTAGATACAGTTCACAGAATCATAGAAACCCTACAGTACAGAAAGAGGCCATTCATCCCATTGAGTTTGCACCGACCACAGTCCCACCCAGACCCTACCTCCATATCCATACATATTTTACCCATTAATCCCTCTAACCTATGCATCTCAAGATAATAAGGGGCAAGTTTAGCATGGCCAATCAACCTAACCTGCACATCTTTGACAGTGAGAGGAAAACTGGAGCACCTGAA
Source organism: Sphyrna mokarran (assembly GCA_024679065.1). Classification (NCBI taxonomy): domain Eukaryota; kingdom Metazoa; phylum Chordata; class Chondrichthyes; order Carcharhiniformes; family Carcharhinidae; genus Sphyrna; species Sphyrna mokarran. The sequence continues at coordinate 39,745,284 of JAGIQG010000010.1, read as the reverse complement.
GGAAACCCAGGCAGACACGAGGAGGATGTGCAAACTCTACACAGACAGTAACCCAAGCCAGTATTCTTGGAGCTGTGAGGCAGCAGTGCTAATTACTGTCCTGTTGTGCTGTCCATATAACTAATTTGACATTATACAAAATCCAGCTATTTGAGTTGTGTAGATATCCTTTGAAGAATCTTTTAAAAATTAATTACATTTTCCAATCATATATGCTGACAACAATTTCGATTAAATTCAAATATTTGAACCAAAATGCATTTGGTCACAACATTTTTGTTATATGTCCCCTAAGGTTCATACAGTGGGAGACAACCTGGAGGTCAAACTAAATATTTGATAATGGTGGCTTAATCGTGATTTAGTAACTGATCCCCAATGAAAATGGGAAAATGTCCAATCATTGGCTTTTTCTGCTATATCTATTTCTGGCAGTTCTGAAGGAGTGCATGCTTCTTGGTTAAGTTGTATCTAAGTTTGTAGTGTTGGAGGTGGAAGGAGGAGGGGGGGGTTTCTTCCAAAAAAAAAATTGTGTCAAATTCACATAAAAACTAGGGTAAATCACATCATTTTTTAGCAGGAGTTTCAGTCTGGACACTGCAGTGTGCGTTAGCATGATTCACTCTGAAATTCCTATTCCTGTTGGAGAGGCCATCAGCATAGCACTGAGCGGGCAACTGCGAATGTGCCGATCTATCAGCACCGAGATTGGAACATGCACATTAGTCCTGCACTGTCAGCCTCCCAATTGCTGGCCAGCTCAACTGCTGCCCAGCTCTACAACCAAACCCCCCTTCCCAACCACAACTTGATCGCTGACCCCCAGGCCTGTCCAGGCTAGCCTTGATAACAGTCTCCCCATCCCTCCTCATTGTTCCCCCATGCAGTCCTGATCTCTTGTTCCCTTCCCCCAATTTTCCCCCCACTGGCAGCCTTGACACCCCCTCTCGCAGTCCTGACATCTCCAGCTAGCCGACACCCCTCTCGCCCCCAGATGCCAGCCAGGATTTTTGCCCTCCCTCCCTCTGTCACTTAGCCCAAGGGCAGAGCAGCAACGGAAGCCCCCACACCCACCAATTGCAGCCCCCCACCTCCCCAAGAGGCCCTGCCTCCACATCTGGGCTTGACCATCCCTCCGCCATTAGGTCCCTAAACTGTGTCGAGGGCCCATGCTGGGGTTGGCTTGTCAGTTTCCCACAAATGGGGAACTATACTCAACCCTGCTGAAGTGAACCAGTCCTGGCAGTAGTAGGAGACACTATTTAATACGCTATTTTATCTTTAAATTGTATTTAAAACAGATTTTAAATAAATTATGCAACTCAATGCCAATTTCAGGGAGCTACTATCTTTCAGATGAGATGTTAAACCACTGTGCAACACTCAGTTAAAAGATTAAGTATTACAGCCATCAACCAACATAGGCGCATGTAAAAGATTTAACAATAACAGCAATGTGATAATGACTATATATTTCAAAGTTCCTCCTGGAGAAGTTCCTCTTTGGATAAAAAATGTAAATGAAAAACAAAAGTTATTATGTTTCTTTGACTCTGGCCACTTTGCCCTTTTTCTGAAGCAAACCTGCCGTCTTATTTCTGATCTTTTTGTCACCATGTTTAGTGCCGTTTCCTTTATCTTCTGTCTCTCTTACTACTTAAACTGATGTTATCTATTTTCTGCATCTGTTTCTTTTCTGTCAGTGTATTCCTCCCACTCACAGCTGCTGTACCTGGCACTTACCAATATGGGCAGCCTAACTGACTCGAAAATAACTAAAAGCAGGTGGTGTATGTATAAGCACTAAAAACCACATTCTATCAACAGACAATCTGAGGAAATCAATTAGATATATACCTTTTAATGACTATGTACAATAGAAAGAATATATATGGTAGCATGATAACACGCAGAGGTATGAATGGCAAGAGTTGTATATTTTGAGTGAATTACTGAATCTTGTATGTAAGTATCTGATGCCATGATGAAATATTATATTGATGCAAACTTCTAGAAAAATAGTCATTTCAGTCAGACATGATGATTAGTTGTCATTGCACTTATTATTTTGAAAATCAACAGCATAATCTTGCATATGATTCAGAACTCCGTGACTTGGAACTTCTCAAAGGTTATCAATTTAAGAATGATTGATTAAAAAAAAGAACAATTTGAAAAGCAACATCTATAGTCTGGCTTACAATTTAAATGATATAATTCCCCAATCTTTCACAAGCAATTTTCATTACTTTGCCCTTTAAAGCACAATTTTCATGAAAACATTTCAGAGAAAAATGAAATGGTTGCTTTAATGGCTGAAAAATATGTTAAAATCTTTAGCAGCAATCATTTAACTCAGCCACACTGATGGTTTGCTATTCTAGTGCTATGGGCAACAATCAACTGGCTACTAAGATTAATGTGAATGGGAAATACAGTCGGTAATTGATTTTGACTACAACTTTAGGTAACTTCTTTATAAGTCACCATCTAATGGCTGACTACAGGCACTACTGCAAAATTCAAAGGAACATCTGCCTGAAACTATTTATTATAAATGGAAAAACATGTCTTCTTCCTCAGGCATAGCTTAAAATGCTTTAATTTCAGACCTGAATAATCACTTTAATTATGTAGATATACTATATCCACGTAGAAGTGTCCATCCTAATGTTTAAAAGAGTTGCTGCTTCTAATAAAAAAAGTTCAGACATGTCAGGCGTGATTTGCCCTTGTTGAGTTGCCTAGCAGGGCAGGAAATTTAAGCAGGAGGCCAAAAATGGGAATCATGTCCAATTGGTTGCAATTTTCCCAGGCCATTTCTTCTGACATAATTTATGAGGTTATTTAAATCCATTTAGCAAGCCTGGAACACAATTGCCTTGGTTCATTTGAATTTCTGACCTCCCCAATGAAGGTTCCCACTCATGGGATCACATATGGTCCCCAGCAATCACAACCTAATGTGATGGCTTCACTGGTGGTCATTGAAGTCTCTGGGAGATCAGGGGCAGAGGTGGCAAAGTTGGAGGGAAGGGGTGGGAGTCGGGTGCAGCGATGTCTGGGCAGTGGGCAAGGGGTGTTGGGGCTGACAATAGGGGATAGATGAGGAGCATGTCATTTGACTTCTCAGCATACTGGGTGATCAACACATGCCCTCTGACCCCCTGATGCCAGCCTCTTGAGCAAGATTAGACCCTAGTCAATGAGTGCAATTTAGTGAAAAAAATTCCAGGTGTTGTAACAATAAGGAAAATGGGGTGTACCATGCTGGTCTCTCAGTCACACTTCACACTGGGTGCGGTGAGGTGGTAAAATCACATTCAGTCACAGCAATGTCACTGTCCGCCAACTAGAGAGCCAGTGGCAACCCCACCACAGCCATTTTATTTTGGAATTAAGTCCCAGTTAGGCAGCCTGCTAGTTGCCATTGGGATATGTGATTCCGTCAGGATATATTTTCCCCAGGAATGTCTCCTAAAGGATGGATATCCAAGGCCACTCCTTTCTCCAATGCTGGCTACATATCCATGGGACCAGTGGCCAATGCCAGTACTGCAGGAAGTCCAAGAATTAACATTATCACTGGAGACCTGGAGTACAAGCCAATGGGGCAACATCACTGGGCCAGTCAGGAAAGCCTTAACCCTGGCCAGCAAGTCTCTCCACAAGGTGACAGGGATGCCCACTGAGGTGTGTTCCACATGGCACTATTTTCTCCACCACCTTCACCACTAGCTGAATGCCAGCAGTAGCCAGCTAAGGCCCTTAAATGGCCATTTGAGGGTGTCAACTGGTCTCTAGCCGGGAAGACATTCCTGATTCTTGATTGAGGGGAGTCGGGAAGCTGATGAGCTCTTCACAATCTTATCTCCCCACCCACTTACCAGCCCACTCCCCAGGGAGCATCAAATTCTATCCAACCTGTGTTAAAGTTGACAAGAAACACATCAGACAGTAATCCATGATTCTTTTGCCTGAGCAGCAATTAATCAACAGCTCTCTACAAAATAAACCTGAGTCATGTATCATCGTCTTTCCCTCACACCTTTGGCTGTGATGTTCCCCAAGGCTCTATTTGTGATTCCCTCCCATTTCTGTTCTACATACTGCCCACCCCCCCCCAGCAATATCATTCAAAACCACAACATCTATTTTTACACACACTGATAACCAGCTCTTCCTCACCATCACCAAGTTATTAACAATTATCATACTCACTAAGTTGTCAACTACTTGGCTAACATTTGATGCCGGATGAGCAGAAATTTCTTCCAACAAAACATTGAAGAAAGCAAGATCATTGGGCGCCATTTTCCCAAAAAACATTAAGCATCCATTTTTTGGGTGAATTTAGTTGAATGGATTTCCAGCACACTGTGCATCACAGAGGCTGTGAGCAGAACTAAGCCTGTGTGGGGGGCTGGAGTCTAATTTTGCCCAAAAGACTAGCAACACACTGCTGAGGGGCCATTGCACATGCGCAAGCACCCCCCCACCCCCACCCCCCCCACCATAACCAGCCCTGATCTGCCCCAACATGTCTGTCCTTGACCCTCCCCTCTTGCTGGCCGTCCTCCTAATGATTCGGCATGGCATCCAATCTCCAACCTTCTCCTATCCTGATGGCCTGCCTCCGATGGTGAGACCTGGCCTCCAATCCCCAACCCCACCACCAGCCCCCATCCCCCCCTAATGCAGACTTCCCCGATTCCCTCTCCTCCTTCCTCCCCTCAACCCTGGTCTGGTTCCACACTGCCTGGCCCTGCCCCCTCAGTCCCCACCCTCTTGCCATTGCCCAGTGTCCAATAGGCACTGCTAGTGTGCCAAGCTGGCAATGCCAGAGTATCCAGTGGGTATTGTCAGGGTGCTAGGCTAACACTGCCAGGACGATGTTGCTCAACATGCACTTCATCCCTTGTCCCTAACATCTTGGGGGCCTCAATAGCCTCTGGTCCACCAGCTAAGCCATTACGTCAGGTCCTCATTGCTAGGGACCATACGTGATCCCCATCAGTGTGGACCTTCGCTGGGAGATGAGAAAATTTAATGAGAACAGGCGATACTGTCCCCGGCTCGCTAAATTAATGGAAAAACTCATTTCCATTTTGTAATCAGTTTTGTGCTGTTCCCTGGTGTGAGGCATATTACATCCAAGAAATGGACTGGGAAGGTGGTGACTGGCCGAATGGTGATCATGATTTTTTTTTTAGCTTCCTGATGATATTTACCAACCCACTACTTTATTTCTGCAGTGCAATGGACCAGGAAAATCATGCCCATTGTTTTTAGTTCACGTTTCAAAGTGGACTTTGAACTATTGTTCAAAACTATTGTTTTGTTAGAAGAAATTCCTAACTATTGTCTCTTACCCCTCTCCCTGCCAACCGTCTGAGGCTTACCCAGTAGTTTGCAACTTTGGTGTTTTATTTGATGCTGAGATGAGCTCCTGACCACATTCTGCACCATCACTAAGATTGCCTATTTCCATCTCTGTAATGTCACTCGATTCTACTTCCACTTCCGCTTATATATTTCCAAAACCCTCACCCATGTGTGTTATCTTTCATCTTAACTGCTTGGCCTCTCACATTCCATCCTGTATAAACTTGAGGTAATTCAAATGTCTGCTGTCCAGATTCTCACTGTCATCATATCCCATTTACTCATCAGCTTTGTATTTGTTGACTTACAATGGCTACTGATTAAACAAAACATGATTTTAGAATTCTCATTTTTGTTTTAAAAATACTTCTTGCCATGGCCATTTCTCCACTACAGTATTTTCTTCCAATCCCACAACCATCCAAAGTATTTGCATTTATTATCCAGGGTTACAATTGACCAGAAACTGAACTGGACCAGTCAAATAAATACTATGGTCACCAGTGCAGGTCAGAGGCTAGGAATGCTACATAAAGTAGCTCATCTCCTGACTCCCTAAAACCTGTCCACCATCTATAAGGCACAAATCAGAAATGTGATTGAATACTCAGCACTTGCCTGGATGAATGTAGTTTCAGCAATATTCAAGGAGCTTGACACCATCCAGAACAAAGCAGCCTGGTTGATTGGCACCCATCTATAAACATTTACCCCCTCATGCAGTGACAGTAGTGTGTACCATACATATGGTACGAGCTCAGCAAGGCTCCTTTGACAACATCTTCCAAATCCAAAACTACTACCACCAAGCAGGACAAGATATATGGACACTGCTAGCAGGAAGTTCTCTTCATCATCCTTACTTGGAAATACATTGCCATTTCTTCACTGTTAATGGGTTAAGATCGTAGAATTCCCTCCATAACTACATCTCAGGGATTGCAGTAGTTTAAAAGACAACTCATCACCACCTTCTCAAGAGTAATTGGGGATAGGCAACAAATGGTGGCCTAACCAGCAACACCCCTCCAAATCCCATAATTTTAAAAAATTCAAATTCAGACCTCTTCAGCATCTTGGATCTTTTTTTCAATGTTTACTCCATCCTTAAAGTTACAAAGCCAATGCTTAGAAGGGCCCGGGCAAACCCAAATCCATTCCATGCCTGCCCCAAAAATCAAATTCAAAATCCAATTCAAGGTTTCCACAAAAGAGCCAAACAAGATCCAAGCTGACAAGATAAGGCATTCCACCCCATCTTGGGTTTGATCTGATGCTTGATCTGAGCCAAAATTGACTTTAATTTCTCTACCTTCGACTGCCTAAGCACTTAGCTCTGGAATTATCTCCCTATACCTCTTCACATCTATACCTTTCTCTGCACTTTTAAGAAGCTCCTTAAAATGTAACTTTTACAAAGTTTTGGTCATCCCATTTTATCATGGCTCAGTGTCAAATTTTGCATTATAATACTCCTGTGCAGCACTTTGGGACATTTTATTACTGTATATTAAAGGCTCTCTTAAAATACACGTTTTTTCCTTTGCAGATTTCTCTAACTAATTTTTTTTGGCAAATAAAGCTGATGCTAGATTGACCTATAAACTAAAACATCTTGTGGAGCTGAAACATTTATAGACTGTGCTTTTAATATAGAGTAATGTTCTTGGTGAGTGATGTGCCTTTCCACGCCTAATTGCCACCATGTTCTGTTGGATTCTACAATGATTTTATTAAAATGAAATGAAGCTACATTAATCACACAGCGCAGAAGGAAGCCGTTCAGCTTATCATGGCTGTGCTAGCTCTTTGTTAGAGCTTATTAGTTTCATTTCCCTGTTTTGCCCCCTCCTTCCCCCCTCTCCTTCTCTCCATCCCCTTTCTTCCCCCTCCCCCATCTCCCCATCCCCACATCCTCCTTCCTGCCCCCTTACCCCTCCTCTCTTTCCTCCCTACCTTGCCCCTTGCCCCTCTCCCCTTTCCCCCTTTTCTCTCTTCCCCCCCACCATAGATCTATACTTTTTAATCCCTTCAAGTATTTATCCAATTGCCTTTTGAAAAGTTAGGATTGAATCTGCCTCTATCATTTTTTCAAACAGTGTGTTCTAGATCACAATTAGTTGTGTACAAAATTGGTTCCATATGTTGCCTGTGATTCTTTAATTAATTGCCTTTAAGCAGTGCTCTAAGGACAGGCCTTCTGCCTTTGGGCACAGTTGCTCCTTATTTTCTTTTATCTAGTCACTATTATTAATTAATGAGAGAAAAGAAAGAGTATTTCAGTCTAATTTAATCATCGTCAGTTGCAAACATAAAATAAACAGAACATTCCACTTGAGAAGGTTAGTAATGGTTAAATTACTATTATTCAGTGCATTCAAATGGATTTAATTAGTTTCCTTTCTACATTTTTAATGCTATGCCTGGCCGTATCATGGATGATGATGTCAACATGAGTCACAGAACTGAAAGCTAGATTTTTTTTAAAGTAATCTGGATTGATTTTCAGAATCTTTGCCCCTGGCAAAGATTCCGAAATTGGGGTAATGGTCCCATTACTGACATTAGTTTTTACTTTCAGTTTTTTGTTCATTAATTAATTGCATTTTAATCCCATCAGCTGCTATAGTGGGATTTGAACATATGTCTCCCCAGCTCTCTCCCCGGCATCTGGTTCACTAATCCAGTCATGTTGCTATGTTGCTAATACATCAACATTTCCAAAAGTTGTCCACCAGATGAAAAGGAATTCACCAATTTTACCACAATCATAGTGGAATGATGTTTGGCATTAGATGGCTCCAAGAGAAATGCCAGGAAAAGAACATAGACCCCAGACACCATATTTGTGGATCTGATCAAGACCTTGGGCCCAGACATTTGTGAGGAACTTTGGAAGATAATGGAGAGATCAGGCAGCCCTGAGAAATTCATCCCAGTGGATCCCTGATACGTTCACGTATGTCCTGAATGATGTTAAGTCTCCTGGTCCATTTCCAGTCACTAATGGAATTAAACAGATCTGTGTGCTAGTACCAACCCTCTTCAGCATGTTTTTCTCTACCATGCCATCTGATGCCTCCCACGATGGTGTCAGAATCAGATATTATATGAATGGCAAACTGCTCAGGCAAAGACCAAACACCTACAAGGACATTCTTCACAATTTTCAGTTTGCAATAACTGTGAACTACCTGCTAGGTCAGAGCTGCAAGGCAAATTTTACCATCCCGCCTGCCACGGGACTTGGAGTGAGCGAGGGACAGACCATGGAAAGATCCATTGACTTCAAATTTTCTGAATTCGAGGCAAGCAAGGCCAGAAAATCCCACCCGCAATTTCTGATTGACTCATTCCCTAGGCATGTAACAACTTCAACTTTCTGATCAGCATAAAGTACCATCTGCAGTAGATAAATTCACTTATCTTCACAGAACACTCTCTTGACCTGTCTATATTGATGAAACACATGCAAGAATTGTCAAAGCAACTGCAGCCTACGACAGACTATATACTTCAGTCGGGGAATGAAGAGCAGTGAGTCTGCCTACCAGTGAGTCAATAGAGCACCAGGCCTGCCTACAACAGACTTTATACTTCAGTCAGGGAATGAAGAGCAGTAAGTCTGCCTACCAAAGAGTAATTTAATACAGCATCAGGCCTGCCTACTCTACTATGCACATGTGAGAGTTGGACTATGAATCAATGTCTTGCTAAGTTCAACCATTTTCAGTTGAGCTGTCTCCACAACCTTCAGAAGATCAGAGGTCGGGACAAAGCACCAGACCCTGAGGAAGTAACCGGGTTGGCAGGCCATCATTCTATCATATTGAGACAGTTACAACTGAGCACCTAACCTGACATTCACTTGCCAAAACAAACTGTCTATGGAGAGCTTGAGTCTGAAGTGCTTTCTCATGGTGAAGAGAGAAAATCCAGAGCCAACATCGTACTCAAACTTCAACCATCTGTTGTATCCTATCCTGTTTGCAGCAGAACCTTATGGGAACAGATCAGTTTTGGCAGTCACCTACATGTGCACCAGAATGCAGCAAAAGGTTGAATACATTTAACATTGGGATAGGCAACTTTTATTGTCCCTCAGGGAATCCAGAGATATCGAAAAAGGGAGGGAAAATGGAGTAAAAATCCAAGATCATGTTGGATGGTGGAATAGGCTCAGTAGGCCATATGGTCTATTCCTTTCTTGGATTCAAGCACCTCACATGAAGGACATGGTCATCTTCACCTCAAAGGCTGAGCAACATCACTGCTGCAACTATCCCATGTACTTCTTTCAATAAATTTATGTGGTTCTTCAAACATTTTCAGAAATTCATAGAGACAAAAACCACAGTACCCTCATCAGTCCTTACTGTCACTTCATCAAAGAACTCAAGTTAGTCAGACATGATTTGTTTTTAAGAAATCAATACTGATTTCATTTCTTAGTCCATATTTGTCAATTAATTTTATCTCAGATTATTATCTCCAAAATTTTTCCCACTAATAATGTTAAGCTGAGTGATCTGAAGTTGCTGCGATTATGTCTTTCCACATTTGTGGGTCAGAATTTATCATATACACATTTTCAATCCATCTCGCATTTCTTTCATTTCTAAGGAGGATTGACATATTATTGGATAGAAAGTCCACAATTTCTACTCTTATTTCCCTCAGTAATCTTGGCTGTATTCCTATCTGGAAATTTTGAATACTGCCAACCTTTAAAATGCTTAATTTTTATCCAATTTTATCCTTTCCCCCCCTTTGCTACTACATTGTATCTGTTTTCACTATTGAAGAGAATGCGTTGTACTGATTAGTGTATCAGCCATGCCCTCTGCTTCCATATGAAATCTTTTTGATTCAAAATTGGACTCACTCGTTTGAATGATGTTTTAATGTTTATATATTTAGAAAAAGCTTTTAAGTTCCTCCTTAAGTTCATCACTGTTCTATTCTCATACTCGCTCCATGTCTTAATCCATTTTCAGATTTGCTCTGTAATTCGACTGTGTCTCTAGTGTTTTATGACCTTACATTTAGCATACGCCTTATTTTTCTGTTTCATTTTGATCTCTTTAGGCAGAATTTTACAGGCATCTGCCCGAGAACTGGCTGGTGGAACAAGACCATAAAATCTCCTGGGTACCTACCCACCTACCAGTAGCCTGTCAACAACGTTACTAAGATCAGCAAGACCTCAAGTGGCCTGTCTGCCCTCACACCATTGGAGCCTTAGCCTGAGGCCACTGAGAGAAGTTCAGGTTTTGTGGGGGCCGCCTGTCAAGTGGTCCTGCTCAAGCTGTGGAGGGAGAGGTGTGGTGTTGCACCCATCACAGCCCCACTCCTTGTCCTCTCACAAGTGACCCTCTTTGGCCTTACTATCCCCCAATCCCTCTCTCTCTCAACCCCTTGTGCCTCCCCTCCCCACCCCTCTGCAAGACCTCAGACTTATCTAGTCCTGTGAGCTCCAGACCATACCAGATTTAGATAGGTGTGACTGCTTATAGTCCCAGCAGCAGCCGCCACTCTTGGTGGTACTATTGGGACTATAGAGCTGACATGAGATTCCTCTAGAAGCCCTGCCACCCGAAAAGTCCCAGCCTACATCTTTTGACATCTAGAGAGCTTTAGACTCTCTTTGTTTGCACTTGTGAGAATACATCTATCCTGTAACCCAAATCATCCACTACCAGTTTTTAATCCCAATTCACCTAAGCCTGATTCCTTTTCAACATATTATGCCTCTTGCATTTTTTACACTTGATTGTACATGATCTTTTTCCATAACTAGTCTCAATTAAATGTTGCTTCTTTCACTGCTTTCCAAAATATTCCCCTGCTGAAACATGCTCCACTTGATTATCTAGAACTAGATCCAGCATTGTTCCCTTCCCCAGTAAGCTGAGAGCAGACTGATTAAGGAATCCATGTAGATATTTCAATAATTCCTCTTTCTCTTTGTCCTCCACCCAGTTATTATTCCAGTCTTTATGAGCATGATTGAAGTCTCCATTATCACTACTCCATTGTTCTTGCATCTTACTGTAATTTGCCAGAAAATTTGCTCCTTTAACTTCTTTTCACTGTTTGGTAGCTTTTAAATACATCCAGTAGCCTAATAGCTCCTCTATTGTTATTTAATTCAATTCAAATAGACTCTGTCCTTGACCCTCAACTAAATCATTCGTTTCCAATGCTATAATAGTTTATTTCATCAAAACTACAACCACTTACTTTGTAGATTCTTTGTCTTTCCTGAATATCCCAATGAATGTTAGGGCAGCATAGTGGCATAGCGTTTAGCACCGATGCCTCATAGTGCTAGAGTTCCAGGTTCAATTCCGGCCTTGGATTACTATCTGTGTGGAGTTTGCATATTTGGTCCTTGTCTGCATGGATTTCTTCCAGGTGCTCAGGATTCCTCCCATGGTCCAAAGATATGTGGGTTAGATTGATTGGCCGTGCTAAATTAACCCTTAGTGTCAGAGAGATTAGTAGGGTAAATATGTGGAATTACAGGGATAGAGCCTGGGTGTGTTTGTGGTCGCTAAAGACTCAATGGGCTGAATGGCCTCCTTCTGTACTGTAGGGACTCTAGATTCTTGATATTTTTCTTCTTTGATCCAGGTCTCTTTCAGTGCCACCTTGTCAGAATCCAATGTGGCAACTTGTGCAAGCAGTTTGTTAACCTCTTACACTATTTTACAGGCATAGTTCAAATTAATTTTACCTCATATTAGTCACCTATCTGTTCTCTCCTATTTCTGAACTATTTTTTATCTGAATGTTATTTGCCTTTCCAATCCTCTGTGCATTATCCTCTAACTGTCCTACTAACTGGTATCCTCAGTTGTCATTCTTCTTCAACATGTCCAGCACCCGTGATGTCCTTAACCCTCAGACAAGGGAGGCAGCAGGAAAAGTTCACGTTAACCAGCAAAAGTCACACACATTAGCCATATCAATAAAGAATAAAATCTACAAAGTTCAGGTTATTAAACTTTTTTTATGGAATAAAAGTTCATGCGATAACATTTGAATTGAATTCTGCATGTAATTATGTATAAGTTCAGTTTCCTTTCTCTGTCATGGTAAGCAAGATTGAGAGTTGATTTATTTCTATCAATGAAAATATTTACCTTGTTAACATTTAAACCAGTGCTGATGTGAAGAACATGGAGGTAAAGTCTACTAGACAGCTAAAACTCATTGTTGTCTTTGTTCATTTTTAACTAGAATCAGCCTTGAAAAAGAGCTTTGGATTGTTCCAAAGTCATGCTTTAGTTGTGATTAAGCGAAAATATTTAATTTGTGTATCACAGTTTAAAGTACACACATGATCATACATTCTTTGAAGTGTTGTTTCTTCAAATAAGGTACTTCTGGTGAACATAGGAATATGCTAACTTTTTGTGATTTATGAACCAAGACATGCAGATCACTCCATATCACTCTGTATCACAGCATTCTGGAGCATTCCTACATTTAAACAATATTCTGCTTCGCTATACTTCCCACCAAAGTGCACAAGCTCTCATTTTCCCATTATACTCCATTTGCAATGTGTTTAGCCACTCACTTAACCTATCTATATCCTTTTTCATTTTCTGAGTCCTCCTTTCAACATATTTTCCTACATATCTTTACATCATCAGCAAGGTTGGCTCCTGTCAATTCAGTCTCTTCATCCAAGTCATTAATATAAACTGTCAATTGTTGAGGCCCCAGCATTGATGCTTGCACTAGTTACAGTTTGCCAAACCTGAAAATGACACATTTATCACAACTTTCAGTTTCCCATTAGCCAACCCTCTATCCATGCTAATATATTACCCCCTTAGCTTATCTTGTATAGTAACCTTTTATATAGCATCTTATCTAATGACTTTTGGAAATCCAAATACATTACAGCCAAAACCTTGCTGCCGTTCACGGTGAGAGGATCTTACAGATCTGCCCAGGTTAGTTCCTTTAGCTCCTTTCTTTTTTCTACATTTTTAGATGGTCTTACTGAGTGTTTTTACATTTCTTGCTGGTTCACTCTCATTGTTTAATTTCTTCCTCTTTATTGTATTTTCATTAAACTTGGCTGGATTCTAAAATTTTCCCAATCTTTTGGCATCTTTGCAACATTGCATGCTTCTTTTTTCAGTTTGATACCATCTTTAATTTCCTTGGTTAGCCATCGATGATGCATCATTTACTATGAGATCATTAATTAATCCTGTCTCATTGTCTAAAATAACATGTTCTGTGATTAGTTCCAAAACATATTGTTCCATGAAATTATCCCAAATACACACAGTGAACTCATTTTCAATGTTAGCTGTGCCAATTTCATTCTTCCAATCTATTTGAAGATTAAAATCATTCACAATTATTGCAGTTGGAAAGTACTAACTCACCAGAAGGCAAGGTCACACATGGGTTCTTCTTCAAAAAACTCAGATGAGCATTTGGATATTTCAATTTACAGAAAAAAGTTGCTAAGTTTTCACAACTCATTTTTGCACATTTAGAAACCTGCCAGAAAGCTTGTGACAAATGTGGACATGTAGAAGAATGGCACCAATCTTGCACAGGCTTGGTGCAGGACTTGGGAGACTATCCTTGCCAGAATGGAACTGGTAGCCAACTCTGTTTACACATTTCTGGACCCAACTGTGATGCAGCATCTGTTGACTGATGTCTCAGTTTTCATTGCAACAGCTGCCACCCAACATCTGAATGTTGTAGCTGAAATTCACAGTCATCTGCAAGCTCGGCTTGCTGATTTGCAAAGTCAGGCTGCTGTCACCTAGTTTGAGGATTGCAATGTGCAAAAGTGCCCTGGATAGATTGTCTCGGAGATCTATCAACCTGTCCTCCAATAGATTACTAGGATTGCTCAGGTATCAACTTGTTGGTTACATTTACAAATTTTGTTTTGAACTTCCATTTACTAGTCTGTTATTTTTGCATTTCAGCCACATGGATCCTGTGAAGATCAGTGATAAAGGAAGGTAAGGTGTGAGATTGTTAGTAAATAGGAATCTGGTCACTGATATCACACACTGAGGAATCTCACACAGACCACCTAACCATAAAGGAGCTGTTCCTGCTCCATATCTATTTGGGTATTTCATGAGGGAATGGTTTGGTAGCATGCAGCAGATAACCATAAACCCTGATAGTTGTCATGTGGAATACAGCTGGGCTATTCCATAGCACAAGCAGTAGAAACATTGGGGTAAATTTTCTGGTCTCACCCACTATGGGAATCGTTACTGAAAGGGTTGCAGAAAATTTGATGGAGGTTTGAAAAATCTGTTGCCCTCTGGCTGGATTTTCCATTGTCAGGACAGATGTGACTGGAATATTCTGCCTATTGTTTCAACATATTACTGATTTATTCTATCACTTTATATGTAATAGTATTAGCTTTCATCATGTGTGTGTGTGTGTGTGTGTGTGTGTGCATGTGTATGTATTTGTGTGACTGTGTGTGCATCTGTGTATATTTATGTATGAATGTGTGTATGTATAAACATGTATATGTATACTTATGTGTGTGTGTGTGTGCGCACGTTGCTCAGATATTTATGGATTTCTCACGAGAGTCATTAGCTCTGTAGTCAGTGACTAGTCCATGTTAACTGATGTCCATCTTTCAGTCTGTCATAGTGGTTCAAATGTAGTTGTCACATCAGAAGGTCACCAAGTGATAGCATCGTGACTGTGGCCAAAATATTGGGTAATGACTGCACAAGTTGCTCTTAATGGTTACACATGAGCTAAACGTTGAATAAGTGGAATCACTTTCAGTTATGGGGGTGGGGTGAAGGATAGGGGAAGCTGGCAATCCACTTGCCTCCAATTAACTCTCCATTAAGCTCCTTGAAGAGCTTATTAATGGCCTTGGGAGGGCGAGAAGACAATTCTCAAGTCACAGACTGGCCAAACCATGTCTGCTGAATGTTAGTGCATAGCTGTTGGCTGCAATATGGGAGATCATTAATTCATGTTTCTGCTAAATGAAAACATTTATTCACTCACAACAGGTTTACTACCTTTTGATTGACCATTTAGCCACTTATCTGCACTGTGACACTTTTGGCCCTCTTGGCTGCTATCTGCCTATGATGATTGTACTCCAGAGTCAGTTCCCCCTTTTTGATTGTGCTTGCCACCCTAACTGGGTACCAAACTCAACACTGTCCAATCAGAGGAACTGCATTTAAAGTATCTGCATATCCTGGCACTGGGTCTTGGTAATGATATGGGGCACTTGGTTCTAAAACACAGATTTGAAAATTAAGCTCATGGTGCCAAACAAGATTGAAATGTCTCCTAGTTACATATTAACTCTGCCTGTAACGTATTTTAATGTCTGGAGAATTTGGGGTACGTGATTTGGGATGGAGATGAGGAGACATTTCTTTGTCTAAAGAGAGGTGAACCTGTGGAATTCATTACCACAGGAAGTAGTTGATGCCAAAACATTGAATATATTCAAAAGGCAGCTAGATATCGCTCTTGAGGTGAATGGTTTCAAAAGTTATGCAGAGAAAGCAGGATTAGATTATTGAATTGGACGATCAGCCATGATTGTATGAATGGCAGAGCAGACTTGAAGGCCCTTCTCCTGCTCCTATCTTCCATGTTTCTATGTTTAAGAATGCTATTTAATTTTAATTGCTGATAAAGAATCTTTGAATGCCTCTTAAGTAGAATAACAACAGATGTAAGTAGGCCGTGTAAATGCATTCATCTAACAGGAACCTATACTGCAGCTACCAGTCATTGATAAGTAACTGTCGTAATATTGTGGCATTGTTGGAAATATGATGCAAGCTGAAACTGATCTGGGAGTATTTGATGCCAGTGTAATGGATAAAGTTAGGTGAGTTTTGTTACAGTACTGATTTCATGAGCCATAATTTGCTGTATCAAGGGGTACCTAATGGCATCTGCTGTTAGTTAGTTTTGCACATTTAGCTTTTAAATATGTTTGCCTGGCACATTGCTGAAACTGCAAGTTGATAATGCTGCAGCCAGGAAACAGCATCTGGGACCTGAGTGGATAGGGCAACCAACTGTGTATTCTCTCAATCAGATTGAAGGATTGTGAAATTTGGTGCACCAGAACTTAGAAAGAAGTGCAAATTAGAGTGGGTGAACCCCATGTAAAATCAGTGTAGAAGGAGAAATGAAATTGGAAATTAAGAATAGATTAAGAGAGAAAGAAAGATAGGAAAAGTTTATTGAAATACAAATAGACATTTGTAACTTCTGCAAGAACAAAAACTCAAGGAATGAGACATCACAGCTGTAACAATGTTTTTTATAGTGCTAGAGAAGTCGATTGAGGGTAATTAACACTTATCACTTCTTTAAAAGCTACCTTAGACTTGAAATGACAATGCTTAACTTTCTGTGATGAATTTAGTTCTGATCTACCATGCAATTACATATACCACCTATTTAAGTGTGCAAGTTAATTTAGATCTAACTCCTGAAATCTGCAATCCTGATGGAAAAGTTATTTGTCTGTTTGCAAGGTAATTGTAAATCGAATAGGTCAATAATCAGTGATTATGAAGTGATAAGTTTATTCAAGAGCTAACAAATGTGTATTAATCCCTTTGAGATTGAAAAAGATTGAATTACACAATGATTTTCCTAGTGTCAGCTCTCTTAATCGTAATTCAATTGTTTTCCTGGTCCATTTGTTTGCGTGCATAATACTTAATTTCCATAATTCAATACAAATATGCAATGCACATAGTAAGTTAAAATATTACTGACATTGTTTTACTCTTAAACTTTCTTGCCTTGTATATGTTAAAGTTAATACTGTTAATGAATACATGGGTATAATTAAAAGTCAATCATTTAAATAGATGACATTGCAAACCATAGTGAAGCTTGAACAAATTGGACTGCCATTTAAGTTTTGAGATTTGACAACAATCTTGCACTGAGTTCCTTATTCCTGTTTATTGATGACCAGTGTTCAGTCTTGTAAAGTCTGTTCTTTTTTATGGCTCTGAAATATGGAGGACCACTAAAACAATGTTGATAAAAATCTGATCTTTCACCAACACATGCTCAGAAGGAAACCAGACAAATACCATCAATAATATTGGGCTATGAGAGGAGATATCTAAACAAGACCTGATGATCTTCTAAATCAAAAAGCTAAAGTAGAATTGGATAGGCCATACTTTGAGGAAGCCACAGAACATCATTGAACGGCAAGATCTCACATGGAACACTGAAGAAAGGAGAAAGCAAGGCAGACCAAGAAACACATGGAGGAGGGATGCAAAAAAGGAGATGAAAACCAAGTGATATACATGGTAACAATTGGAGAGTTTAGCCCAAAGCAGGATTAGGTGAAGAGAATTTGTCCATGGCCTATGCTCTGTCAAGGAGTGAAAAGTTAAAGAGAGCATTCAGTCCTATGAAACAGTATAATATAGAGGATGTAGCAGTTTTGTGTTGTTGTGCTTCATATCAGGTAGAAGACTCCTGGTTCCGGGGTTTACCTGAGTGGACAACATTTTTTTCATGAGACATAGATTATTGTTTGGCCATTGTTATGTTTTTGATCTTTACTTACCTTCTTACTCTAAATTATATTGGCACTAATTTTCAAACCACTTTTGATGGGTGAGTCTATATGATCTGTATTTCAGAGAGTGGCTATACTTGCCGTGGAATCTATGTAAACTTTTGACACTGCAACTAGAAAGTGAACAGCAAATCATTTCTAGCCATTGCTCTTAGTTGTTTGATTCCATTAGATCTAACTCTGGTCTTCAAAATGGTAAAATATCACACCTGACTCCAACTGAGATTTAAAATGTCTATTACGTTGAGAGGAGCTGAGAATTCTTTTCATCAGCAAGTTGTAATGCATTTTCTGAATGGGTGGTAGAAGCAAACCTAATGGTAACTTTCAAAATGAAATTAGAGAAATGCTTGAAATATCAAAAATTTATAGGGTTCTGGAAAAAGATTGAAGGAGGACTAATTGGATAGCTATTTCAAAGAGCCAGCAGATTTAATGGGCCAAATCCTTTTGTGCTGGAAGATTATAGCTTTTTGCAAAAGATGAACAACTACATAAGAAACATCACATAAATGAGTTATGTAAAGCTACTTACGTAGGGGGACCTGTTAGCTCAGTTGGTTAGATGACTAGCATATGATTCCACCGACAGCATGTGTTCAATGACTATTCTGGTTGAAGTAGACTTGGGAGCTATCTCAATGCAAAGAACAAAGAAGATTACAGAACCTGAACAGGCCCTTCAGCCCTTCAAGCCTGCACTGTCTATGAACTAAAACTCCCTACCCTTCTGGGAGCCATATCCCTCTATTCCCATCCTACTCATGTATTTGTCCAGATGCCCCTAAAAAATCACATCATATTCGCTTCAATTACTTCCCCCAGCACCAAGTTCCAGACATCCACAACCTTCTGTGTAAAAAAAAAAAACTCCCTTATACATCTCCTTTAAACTTAAACTTATGTCCCCTAGTAATTGACTCTTCCATCCTGGAAAAACATTCCTGACTATCCATTCTGTCCATGCCCCTCATAATCTTGTAGACTTCTATCAGGTTGCTCCTCAACCTCCATCATTCCACTGAGAACAAATCAAGTTTCTCCAACCTCTCCTCATGGCTAATGCTCTCGATACCAGACAACATCCTGATAAATCTTGTCTGTATCCTCACTAAAGTCTCCACAATCTTCTAGTAATGTGGTGATCAAAATTGAATACTATATTCCATGTACGCCCTAAGGTTCTATAAAGCTGCAAGATAGGTGACTTAATAGAGGTTTATAAGATGATGAGGGGGATAGATAGAGTGGACATTCAGAGACTATTTGCTCGGGTGGGTGTAGCTGTTACTAGGAGATCTAGCAATAAATTTATGATAGGAGATATAAGAGGGATGTCCAAGGTAGGGTCTTTACTCAGAGAACGCTTGGATATGGAATAGCTGCCTGCTGTGATAGTGGAATCGGACATTTTAGGAACTTTCAAGCGGATAGACACGTGGGGCATACCAGAACGATAGGGAGAAGGATAGCTTGATCTTGGTTTTGGGCAAAGCTCAGCACAACTATACTGTGCTGCACTGTTTTATGTTCTATGACTTGCCAATTTTTAAACTCAGTGCTCCGGCCAATGAAAGCAAGCATGCCATACGTCTTCTTGACTACCTTCTCCACCTGCATTGCCACTTCCAATGACCGGTGTACCTGTACACCCAGATCCCTCTGCCTATCAATACTCTCAAGGATCGTGTCATTTATTGTATATTTCCTATCTTTACTAGATCTTCCAAAATGATTACCTCACATTTGTCTGGATTACTCTACCCAAGTCTCCAGCTGATTTATATCCTGCTGTATTCTCTGACAGTCCTCATCACTATTTGCAAATCCACCAAACTTTGTGTCATCTGCAAACTTACTAATCAAACCAGTTACAAACCAGTCTCCTTGCACTGCTCCTGACTGGAAGGCAATGGCAAACCACCGCAGACCAAAAGAAAACTGCCAAGGAAATGACTTAAGGTGAAGTACCAGCAGATAATGAGCCAATGAACTGTGAGTCAAACCCTCCACATTCTCCCTCCTCTCACCTGCCTCAATGACCTGCATGCATATTACCCACAGGGTTATCTCATTCTTCAATTGAGCAATAGGATAAAGTGCCTGCTCTAGTAAATAAGTTAACTCTTTGTAAATTAATTTGAAATAACAATGGTTCTTTCTCTTGATTTTGTTTTTAACAATGTACAAGCTCACTTAGCCAACACTTTTACTGCGACATTCAAATGATTTGACCCTTTTAGAGTTTCAGGTGGATCAATTAGTTTCAAATTTATTCACCTGAAACTTCCAAACACTCTTATTTCAGCAAATTTTAAATTTCAGTGCTTTCCTGGATTCTGAACATCACATCAGTCAAATTCATAAAAGATCTGTCAGTTAAATACAATAATATAAATGGTAGTCATTAGATTTGAATTACTCCTCTCTCTGACCTGTGAATGGTGAAGATTATACATTGAATTGGAATAAGCTTAATACACAATCTAAATTGCAGTTGTTTTTTTTTAAATTGCTTCTATTTTTGTGTCTGTATTTAAAGGGATATTGCTGAACCAAAACTAGACATGGAGACCTAATTTAATTTCTTTGCAGAAAGTGATTTACAAAATAGATAATTCAGAAATGAGAAAAGAAATTAACAGAATGTGTTTGCTTTGCCTTTCTAAAATTGAAGAAACTAATTAGAAACAGGAAAAAAAACAATCAATACTCACACTTAGCAAATCAGGCAGCATAAAATTGCAGCATAGACCTGAAAAAAAATCACATATATCCTACACAGCCGTCTTTGGTGGATTTTATCTACTGTAAGTTATTTTTGTAGTGGCAGCTGTAGGTAGTGAGGTATCCTCCTTGAATGATATTTGCGAATTGTAAACTGTTACGTGATTATTGAAAAAAAATCAAGGCATTATTTGTTGATTGGCATAAATTTCAGCATTACAACATACATGAATTATACTAAACAGATGAAATAGGATAAATTGTTCTGTTTTAATATATGCAGATTTAACTGTGGTCTATTTAATATAATAGAGGATATTTGGTTGCCTTCTGTTGCAATAACTTAACTTGAATCCAAACAGCTTGCCTTATCTATAAGGAGAGAGCCTACTTTGCAAGAATGGTCATCACCGTGGAGCTGGGAGGCAATTGATTAAACCTTTTTTCAGCAGCAGAGATTGAATCAGACCTTTGAAGTAGCTAACACTGTAGAACAGAGAATAGAAAGCATTGCTCTTTATAAAGTGCAGGGCTTTTTTATTCTAAAGGTCTAGTAGTACAGTTCTTAATTTAATGTAGCTGGAAATTTATCTGCAATTGTTAATCTCCAGATGTAGTACCCACAAAACAATTATTCACTCAACCTGAGGCCATAATAAAAACAAATGCATGCTCTCTTCCATCACTGAATGTTGCTGCTATTTACAATGTGAAAAAAACAGGTAGCTTTCGAATGGGATTTAATTGGATCTGTGTTTCTACAACTGCAGAGAATACAGCTCTTGAGTCTCAATACAAAACAAGTGGTTACCTCTTGTGGCTCATGGTGAATGGCTTTGCAAGTTAAGAAGCCGAAACAAAATATCAACAAGTACCTTGTGTCGAGGAACCTGTTCCTCCTCCTCTGTAAGAAGTCTCACAACACCGGAGTAAAGTCCAACAGGTTTATTTGGAATTATGAGCTTTTGGAGTGCTGTTCCTTCACTTGGTGAGTCCTCCTCCAAATACCAAGCTCTGGCAACCTTGGACTTCCATTGGATCAGTCCATAATTATGCTCAATAAAGTACTGCAGTGCTTTCTTGTTGATTTCTACAGTATGATAGATCAAGAAATTCTCTTGCACGTATCCCTGCCAAGGGGTGTATTGGAAAAGTTTGCAGACTGGTAGTCAGTCTGCTTGGCTATGTTATGAATGCACCTACGATGGTCATCAAGTTCTAAAGTGGAACTTGAAGCTAGAGCTTCTCTCCCAGAGGCAGAGGTGCCACCACTGCACCAGATGACTTCCTTGTGTTGAGGAATATACACTGTTAACATTGTGAAATCCATTCAGTTAAGTGTGGAACAGAAAATATGTACTTGCACTTATTTTACAAAGATTGTACTAATTTGGACTATTCATCTGAGAAGAAGGGTGAAATTCTGGAGGTGAGGTGGGGGAGGGGAATGGAATTATGGAACAAAGGATGAGTTTGTAAAGTCATACAGGAAGTACTATGTCAGAAGGCAATGCTAGGAACTTTGTGCTGGATTTTATGGGGAGGCTGTGAGACAGTGATAACTGCATGAAAGCAACAAAAAAGGTCATTAAGCTTGTTGAAGAGGCACTTGAAATGCAATTGAGCAGAATCTAATTGTACCTTGTTAATTAAATACATAGCAAACAGTGGGGAGGTCACAGGCCATCAGACCCCTGAAAAGGTGGTGGTATTCAGATGAGACCTCAAACTCTGAAGGGGAAGGTCAGCTATTGTGGAGCTGTCTTTGGAAACTGCTACCATAATGGAAGAGGGGGCCATGATTAAAGTCTCCCATAATCACAGATGTTCCTTTAATACATGCATCTCTGATTTCCTGTTTAATGTTTTTCCCAACATTACCACTACAGTTTGATGGCCTGTATTCCACCCCATGAATGTATTTTGCCCTTTCTTTTTTCTTACTTTGACTCACACAGATTCCACATCATCTGTTAATATCTTTCTCGATATCGTATCAAAGTCATCTTTAATCAACACTGCAACTCCACCATCTTTTCTTTTCTGTCTGTCCTTCCTAAATACTAAATAACCATCAATGTTTAGTTCCAATCCTTGCTCACCTTGGAGCCACATCTCTGTAATGCCAACTATATCATATCCCTTTACATCTATCTGTGCAACTAATTTATCCCTTTTGTTTTGAATGCTCCAAGCATTCAGGTACAAAACCTTAAGATGGGCACTTTGAACGTTTCATTTTCCTTTCCTACTGTTTTCCATTCAGTCCTTATCTAACTCTGGCCCTTGATTTCTCTGCCTATCAATTTCCTTATTTTTCTGACTGTCTTTTCATCTTGTTCTTAATTCGCCCCTGTTCTGAATCCTTGCAAAGGTTCCCATCCCTCTGCCATATCAGTTTCCCAATCACTCTAGCAGTATACCCCCGTCCCCAGGACATCAGTCCCAATCATGCCCAGATGTGACCTGTCTAGTTTGTACAGGTCCCACTTCCCCCAGAACTGTTCCCAATGTCTTAGGAATCCAAAACCCACCACTTCATACCATCTTTTCAGCCATGTATTCATCTGATATATCCTGTTGTTTCTACTCCGATTAGCACATGGCACAGGTAATAATCCAGAGATCACTACCTTCTGAGGTCCTACTTTTCAGCTTGCTTCCTAGCTCCCTATATTCTTTTTCACTAATGTCGTTTATACCAACGTGTTCTACAACTACTGGTTGTTCACCTTTTTTCAGAATGTCCTGCAGGTGCTCTGAGACATCTTTGACCTTCACACCAGGTAGGCAACATATCATCCTGGAGTCCTGTTTTCGGCCACAGAAACACCTATCTATCCCCCTTACAATTGAGTCCTCTATAATTATTGCATTCCCATACCTTTTAATCCTCCTCTCTGCGGAAAAACCAATCATGGTGCAACGGTTTTGGCTGTTGCTGTTTTCCCCTGAAAGGCCATTCCCCTCAACAGTATCCAAAATGGTATATTTATTTTGTATGGTAATAGCATTCCTGCACTAACTGCCGAGCTCTCTTGCTCTGTCTAATGGTCATCCACTCTCTTCCTGCTTGTGGTGTCTTAGACTGTGGTGTGACCATTTCTCTAGAGTGCTATTCACAACATTTTCCACCTCATGGATGCTTCACAGTGTCCCCAGCCACCACTCCAGCTCTGAAACATGGACTTTCAGGATCTGCAGCTGGAGACACTTTCTGCACACATGCACTGGAAACGTTCCTGGCCTTCCCCATGGACATGAAGAGCATTCTGTGGCTTAGAACTCTCCTGCCTTGTCTTACCCCTTTAACTTAAACTTTTGAAAGATGTTTTGTTTCAGATTATATCCAATTCTCTAAGGCCCTTCTTTCCTGCTCCTTGTTACTACCGAATATAACCTTTACAAACTATAAACCGCAGAAATTACCTCTGAGACTACAAGTGGTAAAACTATTCAATACTTATCTGACCTTTTCTACTTACCAATCAGTTCTTTCCCTTGTGACCGCTACTATTGCAACAGAGCAAGATCGTAGCTTGCTTTTATCTTGTTTGTTCTCCTCACAGTACCTGTTTTTTAGCTAGAGGAGGAGGAAGTGAAACATTAATGTAGTTTCTCAGGCTTAAATGCTCTTTGACACCAGTTCTTCCTCAAATCACTATGCATTCAAGGTGACTGCAGCAATTTCTTCGATTTAGCCATAGCCAGTCAGGCAGTGTAGAGGTCATTAACCTGATTTTGACACTGCATCCAGGTAGATAGCTACTAATCTCTGCTTCTCTTTCATCAAGGCATCCTTGGACAGATGGGAGTAGGGGTGGGGTGTAGAGAACAGCACCTTCCACCATTCTTGGGAAGCCTGGAAGAGAATCGGGATTAAGGAACCACTGGACAATGAGGCCACCCTTTGCCTGTACTGTCATGTCTGCCTCTTTAAAGCCTTTGGCTCCACTGAAGACAATGGAGTTGATAGCGCTTACTCTGGGAATTAATGATTCTTTCTTTGGGAATTAATGGCTGTCTCTTTCCAAAATGATGATTCCTTGCAGTGGGTGATATGGTGATGTGGGAAGTTCAGAGTCAGGTCGAACAACTATTTGAAAATGACACCGGTCCTTGTGCTCTCATCAGCTGGCACTGAGTTCATTGTCTTGCTGCCCATCCTCAAAATTTAATTCACTGGGCCCCACGTCTCCATCTTGTTAATTGGTTGGCTGCCACATTTTTGTTTTGTGTGTTGACTTCCACATAAAAAGGAAATGCCATTAGGACAATTAGAGCTTTCAAGCCAGATATTGATGAGTAAAACATAAGAACTAGAAGTAGGCAATTTAGCCTTTTCTGCCTGCTCTACCATTTAATGGTGCTGATCTTACAGAATTCCTACATTGCAGAAAGAGGCCATTCTTATAGAGAGTCTTACCCAGGCCTACCCTTCTGCTCTATCCCCCTATCCACATATTCATCCTGCTAATCCCTTTAATCTACATTCCTTGGGACACTAATGGACAATTTAGCATGGCCAATCCACCTAACCTGCACATCTTTGGACTGTGGTAGGGAACTGAAGTACCTGAAGAAAATTCACACAGTCACCCAAGGTTGAATTGAACCCGCATCCCCAGAGCTGTGAGTGCTACCCCTTCTTCTATTCTCTTGATATTTTGAAGACTGTGTAAAATGTTATGCAGAACAGGCAAGGACAATTATGTTAATCCAATGCTGATTGTGCAAGCAGAAGCTTCTTACTTAGGTGCAAAGCCAGTATCATCTTGCTCTACAGTACAACCTTCTCTCATGACTGAAAAACACACATCCAGAAGATTTCAGCAATACGTGGTTGTTGAATAACATTGACTATCTGATTCCAGCATCAGATTGCTCTAATTATACTGCCTGGTCACAAATCCATTCCTTGTTGTAAGATGAGAACTCTAAGGATGTTTTTTTGGTTGCTCCCAAACCAAACACTAAATCAAGGTATGGACAGAGAATTCATTTGTCAAAATGTTAGCTAAATAAGCCAATGAATCCCAAGCATGGTTTAAGCTTTTGGATGTTTTTTTTTTAATCTGTCTTCCTGTTGATTGCCAAAAATGCAGGATATATCCCAGAGAGGTCTTGTAATTTCTTGTTTTGAATCAAATAGGTATGGACTTTGGAGCAATGCCATCATTTTAGAAACTGCTTTGCAGCAATGCAAAAGCAGTTGTGTAACTGCATTTTAAAATAAAAATATGATTGAGAGGGTCTGAAAATAGAGTTACAAGCACAAAGTAAAACAATATTTGAAATCTACATTGTAAAGTTGTTTACAGCCTTCAGGTCACTGAGTCTTGAAATGAACTGTTGGAGGGGATTCTTAGAGATAGGATGTATAGGCACTTAGAGTGTTGCGATCTGATTAGGGATACGCAGCATGGATTTGTTAAGGGGAGGTCGTGCCTTACAAATCTGGTAGAATTTTTTGAGGAGGTGATGAAAACGATGGACGAAGGGCGAGCTGTTGATGTCGTCTATATGGATTTTAGTAAGGCGTTTGACAAAGGCCCTCATGGGAGGTTAGTCGAGAAGGTCAAGGCTAATGGGATACAAGGACAGGTAGCTAGATGGATAAGTAACTGGCTTGGTAATAGGAGACAGAGAGTAATAGTGGAAGGGTATTGCTCTAGCTGGAGGTCGGTCACTAGTGGTGTGCAGCAGGGCTCGGTACTGGGACCTCTTCTATTTGTAATATATATAAATGACTTGGAAGAGGGAGTAAGTGGAGTGATCAGCAAGTTTGCAGACGATACAAAGATGGCTGGACTTGCGGATAGTGAGGAGCATTGTCAGGCGATGCAGCAGGACATAGATAGGCTGGTAGCTTGGGTAGATAGATGGCAGATGGAATTCAATCCTGATAAATGTGAGGTGATGCATTTCGGGAGAAAGAATGTAGGGGGGAGGTATATGATAAAGGGTAGACCTATTAAGAGTATAGAAACGCAGAGGGACCTGGGGGTGCAGGTGACCAAGTCTCTGAAGGTGGCAGAGCAAGTGGAGAAGGTTGTGAAGAAAGCATATAGTATGTTAGCCTTTATAGGAAGGGGTATAGAGTACAAGAGCTGGCCTTTAATGTTGCAGTTGTATAAAACGTTGGTTAGACCTCATTTGGAATACTGCATCCAGTTCTGGCCGCCCTACTACCGGAAGGACGTGGAGACTCTGGAGAGAGTGCAGAGGAGGTTTACCAGGATGCTGCCTGGTATGGAAGGTCTGAGGAGAGGTTAGGCAAATTGGGACTGTTTTCCTTAGAAAGACGTAGACTTAGAGGAGATCTAATAGAGGTGTACAAGATTATGAGGGGTATAGATAGAGTAAACAAGGTTAAGCTTTTTCCTAGGATGGACTCAAATAGCACGAGGGGTCACGGGCTTAGGGTGAGTGGGGTAAGGTATAATTTGGATGCTAGAGGGAGTTTTTTCACACAGAGGGTGGTGGGGGTATGGAATGCGCTGCCAGGTAAAGTGGTGGAGGCAGGTACTCTGGAGTTATTTAAGAAATACTTAGATGGGCACATGATCAGAATGGGAATGGAGGGGTATAGAAAACTGATTTAAAATAGGGATCATGAGCCTTGGAAGTCCCTGGGAAGTGTGTAAATAGTTGATGATATTGATGTACTTGTTTTTATCCTACAGGTGCTT
The DNA here is from genome assembly GCA_024679065.1 of Sphyrna mokarran. Taxonomy (NCBI): domain Eukaryota; kingdom Metazoa; phylum Chordata; class Chondrichthyes; order Carcharhiniformes; family Carcharhinidae; genus Sphyrna; species Sphyrna mokarran. Next base: position 39,717,855 of record JAGIQG010000010.1, on the reverse strand, counting down.
TGGTCCACCTTGTTGTCTAACGAGGGGCATACACACGATGGGTCATGAGAGGGCTGCTTTGGATTTTTTTTCGTGAGTATCCTCGTGCTTCACGTGTACGCTTGACCTGGACCATTTGATGGGCAACACGACAGCTCAGTGACTATCGCTGTGCTGTGCGGATACATGGATTTGGGCCTCTGTCCGTGGGAGTTTGCGCATTCTCCCCGTGCTTGCATGGGTTTTCTCCAGGTGCTCCGGTTTCCTCCCACATCCCAAAGATGTGCTCTTAGGCTAATTGGCAAAACAAATTCTCCCTAAATTGTCTCAAATTTGGTTTTTAATCCATAGATCTTTAAACATGGACAGGGATCGCGGGTAGAGGTGGGAACATTGGGGTGGCGATGCGGGCTCGTTGTGCCAAAGGGCCTGTTTCCCGTGCTGTTTTGTTCTTTGTTCTTTGACACTGCATTTCAAGTGTCGCTACTACTGTTTGTCATGCTTTATCCCTAATACTTACTGGGACATTTAGGAAATTTGGCATGTCAGCTATGACTCTCACCAAGTTTTACAGATGCACCACAGAAAATATTCTTTTGGTTGTATCACAGCTTGGTATGGTTCCTGCTCCGTACAAAACAGCAAGAAACTACAAAAGGTCCTGAATGTAGCCCAATCCATCATACAAACAAGCCTCCCATCCACTGACTCTGTCTACATTCAGTAAGAATTTAGCAACACCAATTTATAATCCAATCGATTTATTTGATAGTAAAAACGCGAGCTTTCAACACTCTGTGTCTTCCTCAGGCAAATGCAGTGTTCTGGTCTGCAATAGCACACATCAGCACAGTCAGAGATTGCTGATTAGAATGCGAATCCTTACATCTAACCTGCTATTCAAGTGTTAAAGTGGCTAACAATGTGTGTGAAGGGAATCCTGAGCATTGTTAGAGAATTGTGTATTTTCTCCAGACAGCACAGTAAGTGAGGTTTTTTGCTAACCCAGGCAAGTTACGGGGGTTACAGATAGTGTGTCATGAAGCCAAGATCCCTGTTAAGACCGTCCTCATGTGTGCGGAGCTTGGCTATCAGTCTCTGCTCAGCGACTCTGCGCTGTCGTGTATCACGAAAGCCCCCTTGAAGAACATTTACCCGCAGGTCGGAGGCCGAATGCCCATGACTGCTGAAGTGTTCGCCCACAGGAAGGGAACTGTTTTGCCTGGTGATTGCTGAGCGATGCTCATTCATCTGCTGTCGTAGTGTCTGCATGGTCTCCCCAATATACCATGCTTCGGGACATCCTTTCTTGCAACGTATTAGGTAGACAACGTTGGCCGAGTTGCAAGAGTATGTACCGTGTACCTGGTGAATGGTATCCTCACGTTTGATGATGTCGTCCATGTCTATGATCCGGCATGTCTTGCAGAGGTTGCTGTGGCAGGGTTGTGTGGTATTGTGGTCACTGTTCTCCTGAAGGTTGGGTAGTTTGCTGCGAACAATGATCTGTTTGAGGTTGTGCGGTTGTCTGAAAGCAAGAAGTGGGGGGGTGGGGATGGCCCTAGCGAGATGTTCATCGTCATCAATGATATGTTGAAGATTCCGGAGAAGATGTCGTAGCTTCTCCGCTCCGGGGAAGTACTGGACAACAAAGGGTACTCTGTCCACCGTGTCCCGTGTTCGTCTTCTGAGGAGGTCAGTGCGGTTTATCGTTGTGGCACGTCGGAACTGTCGATCGATGAGTCGAGCGCCATATCCTGTTCTCACGAGGGCATCCTTCAGCGTCTGGAGGTGTCTGTCACGATCCTCCTCATCTGAGCAAATTCTGTGTATACAGAGGGCTTGTCCATAGGGAATGGCTTCTTTAACGTGTCTAGGGTGGAAGCTGGAGAAGTGGAGCATTGTGAGGTTGTCTGTCGGTTTGCGGTACAGTGAGGTGCTGAGGTGACCGTCCTTGATGGAGATGCGTGTGTCCAAGAATGCAACTGATTCTGGAGAATAGTCCATGGTGAGTCTGATGGTGGGATGGAACTTGTTGATATCATCATACAGTTGTCTGTCTACATTTCCCACTGTCTCAGCAAAACAGCCTGCAGAATTAAGGACCCCACACACCCTGGACATTCTCTCTTCCACCTTCTTCCATTGACGGAAAGATATAAAAAATCTAAGGTCATGTACAACCAATTCAAGAACAGCTTCTTCCCTGCTGCCGTCAAACTTTAAAATGGATCTCCTAGCATTAAGTTGATTTTTCTCTACATCCTAGCTATGACTGTAGCACTACATTCTGCACTCTCTCATTTTCTTCTAGATGAATGGTATGCTTTGTCTGTATAGCACGCAAGAAACAATACTTTTCAGTGTATAATAATACATGACAATAATAAATCAAATCAAATACTGTTAACAGCCTTATTATTGTGAAATAACAAATCTTCCAACTCACCTTTAGCAAAGGCTCAAGAGTATATTTTTAAAATATTGGATAAGGAGTTTTTCTTTCTGTAGATTTGTTATCTGCTCTGCTGATGCTCTGTCAATAAAGTTGAGGTAATCAATCACTAAATATTTCCAATGTTTTCTTGCTGTTTCTGGTGTCTTGGGATAGATTAGTAAGTGGGCGTTGTTTCAGTACCAGGATACTCACGTCTGATTTATTTGAAGTGGAAGTTGTTGCATTGAAGATAAAATAGCGTGTCGTGACAGTGCCTGCACTGAGCTCTTTGAAAGAAAAAGAGAACTTACACTGAGCACCTTTCACCAATTCAGGGCATTCCAAAATACAGCAAGATCCCACAAGCAACAGTGAGAGAATAACATGCTGGATGTTGGTTGAGAGATAAGTATTGGCAAAGGCACAGAGAATACCCTTGGCCTTCTTTGAGAAGTACCATGGAATATTTCCCATCCACTTGACAGAGGCGAGCTTAAATATCGCATTGGGAAGAGGGCATCCCTATAAGTGCAGCACTTCCTCGTTACTAATTTCTAGTATAATTTTAATTTAATCTTTTGATTTGGGGGCGACAGTACTACCAGTTAGCCAATGTTGCCAACACCTGTTAGGTTATTGGCTTACAGAAAGGCTGGCATATATTGTAAACTTTTTATTGACAGAAGGGTTAAATTGGAAACAAATAACTACAGCAAAATAGACCTTGAACAGCAACCTGGGTATTGTTTTGAAGGACTATTCATACCACGTTCAAGAGGCCAAAATGTTGAACTGGGACTATTACTGTTTAAATCGGCACAAGCTGACAAACTGTTATACAAAACAGTGAGCAATCGTGACTTAAAAAGAAACAGCACAAAACAAACACAGGCTACTCACTCTTAAATAAAACATTCTCTTAGTTCGAATGTTAGTTTGAACTGAAGGCTATGCTTCCCAACATAAAAAAAAACACACATATGGCTAAATTACTGAAATCCGTTTCAGTAAGATTAGCTTAGTTCAATTCCACCCAGGATAGCCATTACAATATTGTCATTACACCAGGGAGCAAGAGGTTGTTTGAGGTTATTTTCTGAATAGATACTGCACAGGAAATCTATTAACATAATACATCTATTTCCCCCATTTCTCCTTAGAGGATGAAAATAATACAGTCGGCACAAATTCGTACTGACGGGATTTCTCCCGAGTACCATATGGCAAGAGGGAAAGGAACAGGCCGAGGTCAGAGAGATAAGCGATTGAATGCGCTAAGTGTCACTCCCCATGCGACCCCACGCCCCAATCGATTTCAAATAACAGAGAGGTTAGTTACGCTGGTTGCAGTGCAACTTGGCTGCCGACTGATGAAATGCTTTTAAGTTAAAAGTTGGTTTAGCATTCGGGGCATTGAGTGAAGGAACGCGCGATTATTCCGTTCTCTGTGGATTGGCGTTCCGACGGCTGCGCTAAATTGAATGATGTCCTTTTTAACAAAAATCTTCAAAATTCTGATACTCGGTAAAAACTGTGGGGATGACACTTTTGTGTGATCTTGTCATCACTACTGTATAACGTTTCATTTCTATTCCAACAAAATACTACATATACTATGTATTTTTTAATATAACACTAAGTGTTAGAATAATTTTCAATGGTTATCAAAGAACAAAGAACAAAACAGCACGGCAAACAGACCCTTCGGCCCAACGAGCCCGCGCCTGTAAACTGTAAACTGTCTGTGCTGATATGTGTGCTTTTGGAGACCAGAACACCTCATTCACCTGATGAAGGCACAAACGCTGAAAGCTAGCAGATTTACTATCAAATAAATCGGTTGGATTTAAAATTGGTGTTGCCAGACTCTAATTGAGTTTACCCCAGTCCAACGCTGGCATCTCTACATCATCATTGGAGTAACTTGGCTGAGACTGTGCACAGCTAATACTAAAACAATTGAAAATGATGGCATGCTTGTAATTACTCCTCCTTCTCACATTTCACTTCCCCCTCATCCCACCATCTCTTCTGATTTACAAGCTGCAGATGGTATAAGTGTGCATACTTTGCTGTTCCTTTTCCCCTTACGTCTCCTTGTATCTTTTTCCTTCCAAATACCGAAGAACTGCTATCTAGTCTGGTAGTGATATAACAGCAGGAGGTAAAACAGCAGGCAGACAATGATGAGGAAGAAACAATGCCTCTCATTAGCATACTTGCAGCCACCAGCACAGATATTAACATTACCTGTAGTTTAGAAGTAAAGTGGGCAGGGGACCAGGTTGGTGTAGATACCAGCTCATTGGAGGGCAAGGTCACACATAAATTCTGCTGCATAAAATTCAGGTGAGGGTTTTGATGGTGTAGCCTACAGAATAGGCTGATGGATATGAACAATGAAAAGCTTAATGCACTGGCAGACTGATCAGTAAGTCTGCTGTCCTGGTTGAGAAGCGCGGAGGAGCATGGCACAAGTTTTGTGCAGAATTTGGAAGCCATCCTTTCTAATGTAACGTTCTGGCCAAATTTATTAGCACAGTGTGGACACAACCATAATGCAATGACTAATGTTCCAGTTTCCATTGCAACATAAGCAGAAATCATCCAACATCTGATATTATGCAGGGCCAACTTGCGGCCACACAAGCTCAGACCACTGGTATCCTAATTGCTGATACCAATGTTCAAAGAGGCTGGCAAAACCTTACAGCAGTCCAACATATCTGTCTTCCAATACATTGCTAGATTTCTGAGGCACTACTGCTTTGGAAACACAGTGACTCCACAGTGCACATATCTGATGTCCTCCCTCTGTATGCATTTATCTATCCATCACTATTATCTCTAACTGTCTTTGCCGTTGCCTATTCATGAAACAACACAGACTGCTGCTGCCCACATTGAGATGGTGCAATCCAAAGCTGAGCTTTTGAGGCCCGAAGTTGCTTGACACATCTTGAAAGGCCACCAAAAATTCTCTTCCCCCTACTTCTCTGAAAGTCAGCTTTCCATCAACTGTGTTGTAACCACTGGAGTAGCACTGCATTCATTAGCAGCACAAAGCCAGGAAAAACTGCTGAAGGAAAGCACAGGAGACATTGTTATGTAGAGTTTGCACATTCTCCTCATGTATTTGTGGGTTTCTTCCAGGTGCTCTGGTTTTCTCCCACACTCCAAAGATGTGTGGGTTAAGCTGATTGGCCATGCTAAATTGCCCCTCAGTATCAGGGAGATTATCAGGGTAAATATATAGGGTTATGGGAATAGGGAATGTGTGGGATTGTTGCCAGTGCAAGTTCAATGGACCAAATGTCTCCTTCTGCATTGTTGGTATTCTATGATTTCATGATATTTGACTTTGGTATGGAACATGAGAAGGTTTGAATGATTAAGTTGGAATGGAATGTTATCTGATGGTGACTTTCATTTGGCCAAAATGGTGCTGTGATGGTGAGGGACAGAGGGGAAGGTAAGATATCGGACTGTTGATGAATGGGGAACTGGGGTTGTATTCACTGGTATTCCAGCTGGATAAATTGTTCATAGATAGCCTGACCAGCAAAGGAATGTATTGGTTACCTCATTCTTTCTTCTTGTTTCTCTGTATACACCAGCAGAGCCTGTTTTCTTATGAAGGTGAATTTGTGCAGGATGCAGCAAAATGCAATGAATTGGGGAACAATCTCTGCAGAATACTGCAGAGTTCCTGCAAAGGTGTACGGGAGGCGGAAGTGTTAAGTGTTCCAATGACTTCTTCAATCACATTTAATGTGGCTGTACAGCTTTCTGGCCGTCAGTGCACGGATTACTTAAAGCGGGTAGGCAGCTGATTGCTCTTGTCGCCCAGTAGCCACTCTGATTTGTTATGGTAATCTAAATAAGGATGGTTAAGCCGACTCCCCTAGACTGAAGACATAAGACTACTGCTAGCATACAAGTTACATTACGTTACCTATTGCCGCATCAGCTGGACAGAGTGTGTGGAATCCTTTCTGGTTGTTGCACAACTCAAATTACTAGTTTCATCCACAGAGCAATGGGCGTGCAATGAATTGTATCTTGTGCCAAAAGGAAACCTGCAATTCCGGCAACGCTGTATGTTCATCCACTTTCTATTATCTGGGAAGTGAGAACGAAAGGTATCCAGCTCTTTTTACATACGAAGTGACCACCTTTATACAACAGCTGGAATATCACCTGCTCCAGTCTGGAAGGAGCTCAACACGTCAAAGTTCATGGCCATGTCAAATGGGACCTTGTGGTTTGAGCAGAACCTTTGAAGTCAAAACCAAGGCCTTCGGCATGTGCCACACTACGTCCTGCAGCTTAAGCATGTTGAAAGAAGCATGTAAATCACCAAATCCTTCTACTAACTCAGCAACAGCAAATAATGTTCAGGCAAAGAGGGCACGTTAGCTGAAGGCTTAAAATGGAAAATGGTAACATTGCACGCCGAATGATGCCACAATCTGCTACCAAAAGAGATTATGCTGAAAAATGTGAGCTTGCTTCCCTGTACCCACATCACCAGCCTTATCAAAATGACATCCCCGTTGGACATTGGTCCAATCATCTTTTATAGAGCTTAAGTACACACTCTAATTCTGCAGCCTATGTTTTTAATCTTTTCGACAAAACAGAAGTTTTAGAAAAGCTTTAAAATACAACATTCGCCAATGGAGCAAAATAACCTTGTCGAAAAATAAAGGTTCAAAAAGAGAATCTGATTTTACAGCGTGTCAGTAATTGGAATCCATGACCCGCCCAATAAGAAGTTATTCGAATAAACAAGGTATGAAAAAAAATGTCCTCAACGCGCATTTTTTTGCAAGATCCCGCAGGGAATTGGTGCTGACTTCGGGTGGCGTTAACTGTGCTGCTTTTTGATCACAAAGGGGTTCATCTGGTGAGTGGGACCGGAATAGGTTGGAATCGATTTTAAATTTCCAGCGGGATTCGCCCCGATGTCTTAAATCCTGTATTAGAAATAGTTTACCCCGTCCACTTATCCTGGCTGGGTTTGAAAATGTGTGCTCAAAGACATATTTGTGGAGAGAGTCCCCTGCTGGTGAAAACGTCAATAAGGCAGCAGCTTGCTTCATAATTTTCCGTTTGTCATTACTAAGTAAATGTTTCATGCAGATATAATTCCTCATTTGAAACATGCACGGGGGAAATAGGGATCAATAGTCTGTCTGCATCTGGAAGCTACTGCAGAATACAGATACATGACCTCAGAGGTAAATAATTGATGCACAGACTGCAAATGATCATCGGAACTGCACCCATTGCTAATGCGGATAAATCACCCAAAGATGCCGCTGCTATTAATTCATTATAGGAAATAAATTCATTGAAATGTTCTGTCAAATCTCGCCAGCAAAGTTAAACATGACACATGATTACACATGGACGTGTTGAGAGTTAATATTTGTGTTTATTTGTTATTTTGCTAGTTAGTTCCAAACGATTTCACAAATTTCCAAACAGTTTTTTTTCACTCTGCCTCTCCGACCAATGATTTTGAAAGAGGTTCGGATTTGCCCAAGCAATATCCCCTCAAATGTGGAATCGGGTTACGTGTGGGGAAAAAAAACAATGGCAATTTTCACCCGTCCTAACTTGGCAAATAGGGCTATTCATAAGAGAGAACCAGTCAACAGAAGGGAAAAGGTGCGTGGACAAACACTTTTGCCTGTGTCTCTGAGCTCCGCAATTTCAACATCAGTGTCATCCAATTTACATTACCGCCACCGTTGTGCTGCAATGAATAATTCAAAGGCTACATTCCCGATTGTATTAGTGCAAAAGAAAACAGCCTTTTACTGTACCTATTTCGATGTATTGTATCTAATATATATTCAATCAAATTACATTCATCTCCATTTGTATAATTATATTTAATCAATTTCCATTTAAATTCTGAGGTGTGAGCTTTCCACGGAGTTTTTCTTTGTAACTTATTAGGTTAACATTTCCTCACATCTGGCCAATTTATCAGATCTGTGGTCATTTTCCATGGATCTGCGTTATGGCAATAATAAGTCTCTCAACATCAGCAAAAGCCATGAGCTTTGGGAATGCTGTCCCTTCGTCAGGTGAAGGGGCAGCAGTCTGAAAGCTAGTGGCTTTTGTTACCAAATAAACTTGTTGGACTTTAACCTGACATTGTGAGACTTCTTACTGTGTTTACCCCAGTTCGATGCCGGCATCTCCACATTATATCTGTGTTATGGCCCAGGTAAAATTAAATGTCGTGAAACACACATGGAACCGCCTTTTCAACATAGGGTAAAATGGAGGAATGAAGGGTGTCATGTGACCTGTTCTGAATTCCACCCACAAGCTCAGGTGCCTTGTTTGTTAAACATTAAAGGGGGCCAGATTGTTTTGTTGGTAAAAATGTCTACGGGTGTGACTACCTTGCACAATGTTAAGAGCATTTGTAATAATGTGGGCATGACTATTACAGAGGAATTTTCCTGTCCTGTCTGCCATGGGGATTGTAGTGGGCAGGCTTGGACCATGCAAAGGTCCACTAACCTCAGGTGGGATTTTCCAACCTTGGGATGAGTGGAGCCAGAAAATCCTGCCCTGAGTCTCCCAAGTCTCATTATGACATGTTCAGAATTTAAGGTTTTATGAACAGTTATATTTTAAACTGTCTATTTAATTTCAAGATTGGATGGAGTTGAAGGTCGAGATCTAGAGGATAACTAATCAGCATTGCTACCTGGATGCAAGGCCCATACGATTCACGTTGTTGTGGGGATGGATTTGAGACAGGATGAGTCCATAGCAATTCATTGTAGTATCAGTTTATAGGGTTTTCCAAGGTATCACTGCCAAAACAGAAACAGGTCTGTCTGCAAGAACTGGAGAGAAAGAGCTGAGAGATCGAGGCAGCCGGTCTGTATGGTTTACCATGCAGAATGTGAATAGGAGCCCACACTTGGATTGAAGAGATCAAGTTTGTAAGAATTTAAATAGAACATAGAACATTACAGCGCAGTACAGGCTCTTCGGCCCTCTGTTGCGCCGGCCAGTGGACCCTCTACCCTAAACTATTCCAATATCATCCATATGCCTATCCACCGAACATTTGAATGCCCCCAAAGTAGGCGAGTCCACAACTGCTGCAGGCAGGGCATTCCACGCCCTCACCACACTCTGTGTAAAGAACCTGCCTCTGACATCCGTCCTATAACTACCACCTCTTAATTTAAAGTTATGTCCCCTCGTGTTGGTCATCACCATCCGAGGAAAAAGGCTCTCACTATCCACCCTATCCAATCCCTTGATCATCTTCTACGCCTCAATTAGGTCACCGCGTAACCTTCTTCTCTCTAATGAAAATAACCTCAGGTCCCTCAGCCTTTCCTCATAAGGCCTTCCCACCATACCAGGCAACATCCTGGTAAACCTCCTCTGCACCCTTTCCAACGCTTCCACATCTTTTCTTATAATGCGGCGACCAGAACTGTACGCAATACTCCAAGTGCGGCCGCACCAGAGTTTTGTACAGTTGTAACATAACCTCACGGCTCCTAATTTCAATCCCTCTACCAATAAAAGCTAACACACCGTACGCCTTCTTAACAACTTTATCAACCTGGGTGCCAACTTTCAAAGAGCTATGTACTTGTACCCCAAGATCCTTTTGCTCGACAACACTATTAAGGGTCCTTCCATTAGCCCTATATTTCAATTGCCTGTTATTCCTACCAAAGTGAATCACCTCACACTTATCCGTATTGAATTCCATTTGCCACCTCACTGCCCAGCTCTGCAACCTATGTCCCTCTGCAAACTGTAACATCCATCCTCGCTGTCTACAACTCCCCCCACTTTGGTATCGTCAGCAAATTTACTAATCCAACCCTCTACACCCTCATCTAGGTCATGTATAAAAATGACAAACAGCAGTGGCCCTAAAACAGATCCTTGAGGTACACCACTTGTAACTGCACTCCAGGTTGAATATTTCCCATCAACCACCACCCTCTGTCTTCTATCAGCTAGCCAATTCCTAATCCAAACTGCTAAATCACCTTCAATCCCATGCATCTGCACTTTCTGCAGTACCTACCATGGGGAACCTTATCAAACGCTTTGCTAAAATCCATATACACTACATCAACTGCCTTACCCTTATCTACCTCTTTGGTCACCTCCTCAAAAAACTCAATAAGGTTTGTGAGGCACGACCTACCCTTCACAAAACCGTGCTGACTATCCCTAATCAATTTATTTCTCTCTAGATGCTTATAAATCCTATCCCTTATAATTCTTTCCAAGACCTTGCCCACAACAGAAGTCAGGCTCACCGGTCTATAATTTCCAGGATGGTCCCTACTCCCCTTTTTGAACAAAGGGACAACATTTGCCATCCTCCAGTCTTCCGGCACTATACCTGTAGCTAACGACGACATGAAGATCAAAGCCAAAGGCTCTGCAATCTCCTCTCTAGCCTCCCAGAGAATCCTAGGGTAAATCCCATCTGGCCCAGGGGACTTATCAATTTTCATACCCTCAAGATTCGCTAACACCTCCTCCTTATGAACATCAATCCTGCCCAGTCTACAACCTAGTATCGCAGTATTCTCCCCGATAACATTGTCTTTCTCCTGCGTGAATACTGACGAAAAATACTCATTCAGTGTCTCTCCTATCTCCTCAGGCTCCACGCACAACTTCCCACAAATGGATTGGAAGATACATCTAGCTCCGGTTAGTGGGAAGAACCTTCAGTTTAATCCTTACCCCAGCTGAAGATCAGTTGAAGGATTATCTAGCTGTAAAAGGAATAAAATAAGCAAGCTATTGGGAGCCAAGAATAACTTCAGACTAGTTCCTGGAGAATGAAGTTTTCACTTAAGGAACAGAGAAAGATTAACTATGGAGGGGATTTTTATAAATAGAAGATCATTCTTGTAGTTTAGAGTAAAAATTGCTTACTGAATAGTGTTTAGACAATGTTGCTTTTAATTTGTTTACTACTGTATAAGTCTTAAAACTTGAAATTGTGTGATCATTCCAGTAAGTCACTGAAAATTCAAGAACCTTTTTAAAACTTATCAGTTTCAATGAAGATCATAATACTAGGATGTGCTAAACTGCAGGCTTGCAAATACATAGGCCAGGAGAGAATTCTGAAGGTAGTTGAATGACAGTGAAGATAGGTATTGAGAGGGAAATACAGCACAGAACAGGAGCAGCTAATGGTGGCTTCAAGAAACGTTACAGGTTTTGATTTTTTTTTAAATTCTGTAATGTAAATCTGTCTTCTCTTGCAGTCACTAGTCATCTGGGTTTTCTTTGTTTGGTGCTTTAATGGTCTTTCTTCATATATTATACATGTCCAAGTTTCTTTACAAAACCTATAAAATCTTAATGCATTTAGTTCTGTGTTTTTATATCAAGACTCATTTTGTTTCATTTTTCCAGATTTGTTTTCCATTTCTGAATGGATGGAACTTGTCCTAATTGTCCTTAAAACTGTGGCTACAACATTCTGTGGAGAATTAGCACACATGTTTAGGGTGTGGTTTATACTCAGACTTAGAATGCCTGGTAGCTGCCGTGAAGTTATACAGTAAACACTCAAGGACTGTTAATCCACACTGGCACTGCTGTGAGAAGACAATGCACTTGCTCAATATCCACTCCTGAATTTTAAACATTTTGCAGTGAGCTGGAGAGAATCAAAATATTTGTAAAAATTGTTTCAGTTTATATGATGCCCAAAAGGATCAAATAACTTCTGAATCATTTTTAAAGCTTGGTTTGATAATGTCTCAGATTATACTTTGTGTTACATCATGCTCAAGTAACTGACACAGTCTCCAGAAAAAAGATTTATGTAAAATCACCTTGTGTTCTGATTACAAAGTTATAGTAACCCTTCAGGTTTGATCCCCAAAAGAGAATTCAATAATTGCACACCAGAAGGTTACCATGGGAGTAATGGTGAACAAACAATGAAGAGAACTTAGGGAAGGATTTAAGAACATTAGCAAAAATTAGAAAGCAATTGGTTTAGCTAGAACAATGGATAATCGATCTACAGAGGCTAGTCAGAGAATTTATACTATGTGGTTTTGATTACCCACAATTAAACTTCTGCTTTTCACAGGGGTTGGTGTTAGGACCCCTACCTTTCCTATTATATATGAATGATCCAGACCTAGCACTGGGGGTCATAAGGCATAACCTGGCATTTCTCCACTAGGAGGTTTGTAAGTGGGAAGTAACTGTAAAATTTTTCAAAGGGCCTTCTCACTGGTTTTCTTTCCGTACTTAATTCTCCATAATTTTACTTTAGGTTGGGCAAGTCCTAGAACTTACCTCAATTGAGGGGCTTTTGTGCCCAATTAATGACCCATTCAATTTCCAGGCTGGCAGGAGGAGATGTGGACAGGAAGAAGCCAGGCTGTGGACCTGCTTGTAGCCCCAGTACTGTCCACTGCAGCTTCTAGCACTGAAAGGACTAGCAAGATTCTCTCTTAAAGGACTATTCCCTTGAGTGACACAACTGTAACTTGCTACTTCCTAGCTCAAACCTAAATGTTGTTCAGAGCTTGTTGCTTGCAGACTGAAATTACTTCAGCATCTGATGAATTGTGAATGGTGGTGAACATTGTTCAATCATCAGCAAACATCCCCATTTCTGACCTTGTGATAGATGGATGGGCATTGATAAGCATCTGAAGTTGGTTGGGCCTAAGACATCCTATGGAACCCCTGCAGAGATGTCCTGAGACTCTAATTTCTCTCCAACAACCATAAACATCTTTGTGCTCAGTATGATACCACCCCGCAGTGAGTTTATCCCCTGGTTCCCCATGACTTCAAATTTTCTCGGGTTTCTTGATGCCACACTCAGTTAAACATTGCCTTTTTTGTCAAGGACAGTCACTCTCACATCAGCAATGGATGCCAGTTTGACAGTGTATTACTAGACAGAGTAATGAACTCGGGAGTTTTTGTGAGGGAAGCCAGCACAATGGAAAAAGAAATTCTTATTGTTGAGTGGTTTTTCCAAAATTGACAACTCAATTGGTTAAACAAAATAGGTAAAGACGGAAGGTGATGCATTGCTGCTGTAGCATGTGGATGCTGGTGGATACCAGTGTGATTCACAGTAACCACATCAGTAGTATCTGTCACTCAAGGATCTTTGGCTCAGAGTGGTTCAGCTAGATTCTTACACTGCAGTGTAAGGGAAAGCGGAAGTTACCTGAACATTTGGTTCCAGGAGGCAACTACATCCCAGGTTAGGTAAATCAGATGTAATCTGTGATCAGGAACAGGAAGACGTGACTACAAGTGTGGCAAGTATGGGGATCAAGAAGGCATCACTGGAGGATTCTCAATACTTGCACTTGTCCAAAAAATTCAAGGATCTTCAAGTCTTCGTGGATGAATGCAAGGACTGCAGGGACTGGAGCAGATTGATGATAGCACTATTATTTTGGAAAGGTCCCAGTGATTTGGAAAAACACAAATGCAACACCTGTATTCAACAAATGAGGGAGGCAAAAAAACAGAAAATTGTAAGCCAAGTAACGTAATCTGACATTGATAAAATGCTAGAATCCATTGTTAAGGAACTAGTAACATGACTTTTAGAAAATTATAATAGAATCAGGTAAAGTCAACATGATTCTCGGAAAGGGAAATCAAATTTATCCGGGTTCTTTGAGGATATAACAAGCAGGATAGATAATGGGGAACCAATAGATAGTAATATACCTCAGGGATCTATATTCATGATTTGGATGAAGGGGCCAAAGAGTATTGGAGCCAAATTTGTGAATGACATAAAGACAGGAAAACGTGTTGTGAGAACACACAGGCTCAGATTTTACAGTCAGCGGTGAAGCATTTGCACCCACTGCTGTAATTTAATCTACCCACTTGCCATTTTACATTGAAGCCTTTGCTCCTTCTAGTTCGAACCCAGCAATGAACAGATTGGGGAGGCTAAGCGGTAAATGTAATTCCAGCAAAGCCATCCTCCAACCCTTCCTTTTCATGGATAAAGTCATGCTCCTTAAATCTGTTTTCACTTCATTAAATTATACTTTTTTTTAAATGGAGCTGCCACACCAAATGTTGTACAACCACTCTCCATCACCCATCACTCCATCATTCTCCATGCCCCCCGCACACTGACAATACTTACCCCCATTATTCACCCCATACCTTCCTAACAATGATCATCCTCCATCCCCAGCAAAATTTGTACCCCTTTCTCACCTCTCGGAAAACATTCATTCTCCTTAATAATGCTTACTCTTTCCCTCAACTCTGACAATGCTTAAACCTTCATCCCAACAATCCTCACCCCATGACAAGATTCAACTCCTTAATGCCCAATAATGCTCATGTCTTTCCCTCACTCCCTGGCAATATTCATCTGGTCCCTTACTACCCAACATTGTCCAAGGCATCCCTCCCTGATATTGTTTACCCCTCCTTCCTTAAAATCATTTACCACTCTCCCCCACAACATTGTATACTCTCTCACTCACCTCTGATGCCGTTCATCCCTCTCTTAATACTGACATTGTTCATGCCGTTCTTCACTCTCTGACAATGATTACCTCCCCCCCCATTCCCAACATGCTCAATGCCCTTAGGACTCACTCTCCCTCTGTCATCCTTCTCCCTGCACAACCTTACAATAATGACTCTCCTGGCATCAGGCAGATGGCAGCCAGGGATTCCAAAAAGTAGGTCAAGTGGGGGAGTGATAATTCCTTGGAAGGAGATAGATGAGCATTGCTGGGTTGGAGCTGAGCATTGTCGGGAGGTGGGGGAGGTGCGTTAGTGAGAATTGTCAGGATGGGACAAGTATTATGGGAAGGGAGTGAACATTGTTGGGCTGGGGTAAGCAATGTGAGGAGAGGATGAACATTATCAGAAAGGGGTGAACACAGTCAGAAGGGGTGAACACTGTTAGGAGGAGTGAACATTTTTACATCTGCTAACACAAACAGCCCAGTCTTCATTGCTCCAACTATTTGATCTCACTGTCCTCGCAATTGTCCTGCAATTCGGGCAACATAAAACCAACAACCGGAAGTTTTGACTTCCCATAAAAGTACTTCACAAGTGTGAGCATCGGAATTTCTTCAGGGTCCCAAGATGCAACAATGACTCAATTTGAAGCCTTCTCCATACCTCACATGGGAAATCTCAAAATAGACAAGCTAATTTGTTCATTAGGTTGACTACTAGGATGGAGACATTGCCTTATGAGAAAAGATTGAGCAGGTTGGATCTATACTTATTGGAATTCAGAAAACTGAGAAGTGAGCTTACTGGAACATATTAAATTCTGACGAGGCTTTAGATGGTGGCTACTGAATGGATGTTTCCCTTCATTTAGAAATCTAGAACCAGGGAGTCACAGTTTCAAAATAAGGTTCACCCATTTAAGATTGAGCAAAGGAAGATATTCTTCTCTCAAAGAGTCACTAACTTTTGGAATTCACTATCCCAGAGAGTGACAGAGGCTGGACTGTGGACTATATTACAGGCTAGGTTAAGCAGACTGATGATCTGGAAGGGAGTGAAAGACAGTGAGGCGGACAGGGAAAGTGAAGTAAAGGCTGTGACCAGATCAACTACGATCTTATTGAATGATGGAAGAGACTTAAGGGGCCAAAAGACCTAATCCTGCTCTTATATCTTATTTCCTTATGAGGTTAAGATGGATTATCCACCCCATACTTCTGGCTGAGGATTATGGTGCACACTTCAGCCTTATCTGTTGTACTGATGTACCAGGCTCCACCTTCATTCTTCCAGCAGCGGCAGGGAATGGCTGTTAATTGGCCATCACTGACAAACTGCCATCTTGTTTCCAATGGAGTGAGGGCTGGTTTCTATTTTCAGTTCCAATGGTGGAAATTGATCCTCTTTGAGGAAGTTCAACCCAGTATGTCAGCCATGGTCACTCTTATGGACAAAATACTCATTATCATCTACTGCTGGCTCCATTATATCCTCCTTATAGGTAACCTCTGACCACTCTCATGCTTGAAATTGGGAACATAGTCAAACTAAGATTAGACAACTGCTAATTGTACCAGTTTGCTTTGAGGTCCTTTCTGGCAAGCAGTCTTCAATCCCACCAACAATGGGTTCCACATGTCAGAAGCCATCCCAGTAACACTTAAAAGGATTCTCAGTTGCTGTTGGGTGAAGCCGGATGGGGCTTTTCGACAGATGCTAGTAAATAAAGGCAGTTTCTACGTTAATAGTAGGTTAATGCCAGGGCATGTTGGGAAGGCTGCATAATCTTAATGAATAATCAACTTTGGTCTAATTTTAACTGGCTTCATTGTTGCTGGAATGTGGCATTAAAGTTGAGCCTAATTTTCCTGCAGATTAGCTTTGAATTTATCCTTCTTCAAGCATGGGCGTTGTGTTCTGATTTAACTGTTCTGATAATCTACATAATGATGGCAAACTAGAACAAATTGCATGGGGTCCCACGTTTACTTCTTTGGGCATTAACTATGCATGATCTGCCTATCACTTTTCCGTTTACCATACAACAGCTAAAGAATTATTCCCTACAAGTTCAAATTAGAATATTTAATTAAAATTATTCCTGTGTAATGACACGCATGTCTGATTTGGCTTAATTTCCAAATCTTGTGAGGATGCCTCCTGCAAATGCAATTGATACACACTTAACACATACCAGTGGAGAAAATGAAATTTTTTGTTATGACTGTATTTTCACTTGATCCATATCTGTGAATTCCTTTGATAAAGAGAAACCTGCCAGGTCTAATATGAATAAAAGCAAAAAACACTTCTATTGTCAATATGACCTCGGTATTATCACAAGATGGAGAGGAAGCCACCTCATGTAAAGTATATATTTCACAAAATCTAGATTGACAAATAGTGCAGTGCTGAGGGAGTGTTCATGTTGTATGTGCCTTCTTTGAAATCATACATCACTCCCATTTCACCTCTCACATTTATGTAAGAGATTCCAAGTTTGAACAGTTCTATTCTACTGACTAATATTGATCCCTATACAAACACCAGTATAGGAAATTACCTGGTTATCACCACATTGCTGTTTACAGACATTGTTGTAGAAAGTTGGTTGCCACATTTCTTTTAACAGTAACACACTTTAAAAGTACATCATTTCCCTTACAGCCTTTTGGGACATTGAGGTTATCAACAGGAAGTCCCTTCTTTCACTGGATTATTCAACAGCTAACAAAAATTAAGAAAGATTCAACTCAGTACTTTATATTGCTTAGGTCTGCATATCAATAGGGAAGCAATGAACCAGTAGTATTATCGCTAGACTATTAATCCAGAAATTCAGCTCATGTTTTGGGGACCTGATCTGAATCCCACCACATCAGATGGTAGAATTTGAATTCAATAAAGATATCTGGAATTAAAAAGCTGCTGATGATCGTGAAAGCCACCTCGTTCACTAATGTCCTTTAGGGAAGGAAATCCGCCGTCCTTACCTGGTCTGGTCTGCATATGACTCCAGAGGCACAGCAATGTGGTTGACTCTCAACTGCTCTCAGACAATTAGGGATGGGCAATAAATGTTTGCCAGCCATTCATGCCCATGAATGAATAAAAAGACTCTTAAAGGCCAGTCAGCCTACCATCGATAATTGAGAAATTTTTAGTGACGATAATATGAACCAGAATTGATTAGCAGACAGGAAAGTATATGTGGGTAAATGTCAAACAGCATTGTTTTTTAAATACATTAACACCTGAATTTACAGTATAGCGAGTGCTTGATGATCATGATCCAGGGAAAACATCCGCATCAAGTAAAAGAGATCCGCTGCCATTTTACATCCAGTTGAATGTTGATTGGCAGCAGGCAGGACAGGACATCCATCCATGCGTGAATGGAAGTCCCACAGTTGAGAGCCATTGGCCAATCAGAAAATGCTGGAAAATTTCAACAGGTCTGGCAGCATCTGGAGAGAGAAAGAATAAAGGCCAGAATTCTCCAATAACATAATGCTGCCAGTGAAAATGGAGAATTTAATACTCAGCATACTCCAGCAGGACGAGCCCAGCCATGAGTGATATCAGAGAATCACAGCCAGAGTTATTGATATGAGTCCTTATTAGCGGAAAGCTCTCCAATCCCTCCAGACAGCACTGCAGTGGTTGGAAGAGTTACTGCAGCACTCTGCCAGAGCCTAAGTCCCAGGATGCATTTCAGATAAATGCTGGGATCCCTGACCTCAAGAGACAGGGGTAACTCAGCTCCCAGGTCTTTGAAACAAGGGTGCCCAAATCTATAAGGGCCATCAGAATAGATGCCATTGCCACAATCCAACCCACCCAATCACTTCCTGCCTGATAGTGAGTATGTCCAGAATTATCCAACAGTTCATTCCAGAGGGATTTTCCAATTGTCACAAAATTCTCCATCTTCACAGCAGCGGGAGCATAATGTGAACAGCGGTAAGATTGCACCTTATTTCTATTTGGCACACTAATCCAACCAGCACCCACCAGTCTAAAAGTTGAGGCTGGGTAGGAAAAGGTCTTTACAGAGCAATTCAGGGGTCTTAATAGGATTTCCCATCTGTGCCCTGCCTGCCTACCCTAAGGTTGCATCTGTATTGCGGTGAACGGAATTCTGGAGGCCCATATTTCAAAGCTCTCGAGCTACAGGAATACTGCCAAAAGATTGGCAGGATTTTCAATAATGCTATTTTTTTTGTAAAGGGAAGAAGGGTTAATCTAAATAATTATAGATGAATTAGCTGAATTTTGGTTGTGAACAGTGAAGTAGAGGTGGTCTATACAGATCTTGCCATAAATCTTAACAAGGTCCCACATAGCTGGCTAGTCAAAAAAGTAAAATTTCTGATTGGAAAATTGTATCCAATATTGGCTTTGTGAGAGGAGAAAAGGATGATAGTTGGGTTGAATTGACTGGATATGCATTATATTGCCACATCCAAAGCCTTGCCCAGTGCTGGATGCTGTATCCAGTTACATTGCTAATAGTTGTTTGATACAGCTGAATGGTTTGCTGGACTGTCTCAGCGCTCTGTAAAAAGTCAACTATATTAATGTGTGTTTGGAGTCGCATATAAAACAGAATGAGAATGTCAGATTTTTTGTTCAAGGGCATTCATGAACCAGGTAGCTTTTGACACCAATTTGGTTGTTGATTTAATGATTGGCTCTAGCCTAGGGAAGTCCAGTACAGCAATCAGGTGCAGGGGAGGGGGGATCTGTAAGGCCTGCGATTGGGGGGTTGTGGAGCAGGCCAATGATTGGAGGACAGTGATCGGGAGGTCAGTGTGCGGGGGGGGGGGGGGGGGGGGGGGGGGGGGGGGGGGGGGGGGGGGGGGGGGTGGGGGGTGGGAGTGCGGGGGGGTGTGGAGGTGCGGGGGTGTGGGTGCGGGGGGGTGGGGGTGCGGGGGTGGGGAGGGGTGCGGGGGGGTGTGGAGGTGCGGGGGATGTGGAGGTGCAGGGGGGGTGTGGAGGTGCGGGGAGTGGGGAGGGGGGTGCGGGGGGGGTGGAGGTGCGGGGGTGTGGAGGTGCAGGAGGGTGTGAGGTGCGGGGGGGGGGTGGGGGGGGGGGGGGGGGGGGGGCAGGCAGTGCACATGCACCAATCTCCGCACTAACAAATCGGTGCATGCGTAGTGGCCTGCTCAGCACTATTGCTGGCCTCTCGGATGAGAACAGGCCCCACTCCCTGTTTTCCAGAGAGGAGTCATGCTGAGGCACTCTACAATGCTCAGTATTGGAGATTCGCTCTAGTAAGTGCACCCAAAAAACAGGTGGGAAATATTTCTGTTTCGCGCCCTTTGGGCACTTTGTCTTGTTTTGGGATAATCACAGCATTGTATCGAATTCTAGGTAGCACATTTAGGAAGGATGTCAAGGCCTCAAAGAAGGTGCAAAGGAGAATAGCACCGGAGATGAGGGAATTTAGCTACATGAGGGATTACAGAAACTGGGGTTGTTCTTACAGCAGTGAAGATCAAGAGGATTTAGTACAGTGATTCAAAACTGTGAACAATTTTAGTAGAGTAGATATGGATAAATTGTTTCCAGTGGCAGAAGGGTCCATACCCAAAGGACACAGTTTTAAAGTAATTGGCAAAAAGAATTAAAGGCAACAGGAAGAGCATGTGTTTTATACAGTGAGTAGCTATGAACCTGGAATGTACTGCCTGAATGAGTGTTGGAAATAGATTTAATACCTTTCAACAGGGAATTGAATAGACATTTGAATTGTGTGGGATCAATGCACTGAATGGTCTCTTTTGTGTTGTAATATTCAATCATTTTAGGAAGATCCATCTTCATGAAGGAGTTTTATTCTCTCTTCTCCCCTTTCAATGTTGTAGCAGGTTTCAAAATCATGTAGCACCCGATTGTGTACTAATTACTTTCAGCCAAAGCGCACATGTTCTAACCTTGTGATATCTGAAAATCATTTCGGCTTCTAAAATGTTTATCACTCTCATTTCAGATAATTTGCAACAAAAGTTAAAACTCATTGAGTCTCTAGTGGTGAATAATAACATTTGAGAATATAGCTTCAACTCTGCTGACATAGAAATATGATTAATTGGTACATTCTGTGATTCATTATACTAAATTTATGAGCACAAAGATAGTTTGTAATTCCCAACTTTTGGAACATGCTTCTGTTTTTATTTGTTGCCCAGTTCTCAAAGATTTAATGCCTTGAAATCTGCCAACTTTAATTTGGAAGAATGTAAAATTTGTGTTCAGCTGATTACTTCCAGTGCCACAGTGCGGAGCTTGTGCTGTGAGACCACAACTTTTCCTTTGTTTTCATTATTGTTCATAGGCTGTTTTCTCCAATACCTCACGTTCTTCAGCTCAATAGCGTAGCTAGGGTTATGAATTATAATTCAGTACAAGGCAGAAAGGAAATAGCAGATCAAACTTCTCTGGTGGTCTGTACCCTCCACAAAATTGATATCCGCTGTCTGATCCCACTCAAGCTTCATGAAGGTTTGAGCGCACACATGGCCCCCTTACATTTCTGCTGTTCTTCCATTGGAAGTAAGTCTGGTATTCCTGAAATTTAAAATGCTGTTCTGTCCCTAAGAGTCTGTGCACAATGTAATATTTTATCACTGTAGAAGATATTGTTTCTTTGTCCTCAGATAATAATGAATTCTATTACTGAATATGTATCCCATGGAGCTATGCAGACCTGAAGTTCGGAGCTCAATTTTTCTGTTCTGTGTGAAACTCCAGTTTTTCTGTTCTGAGTGAAAAGTAATATTTGAGAACTTCAGCAATATCAGTTGTGTTTTTTGTCTTGTAATCATGTCTTTTTTTTTGCTGAACTTTATTCCCCCCTTCTCCATTCGTGTTTTTCTTAGGTATGTACGCAATTGTTCTCTCCCAGAAAAAATGCACCCAGTATGTTTTGTGTATCTGTTAGTCTGGCTTCCAGACCATTCTTTAGAAAATAAAGTGACTGCCCTGATAAATAGATAGTCCCTCATCTTCATAATCCAAACCAGTTTGCTTTATTGGTGAACATCTGAGTCCAAACCATGTTCACTTGTACTGAATGGCATAGAACTTCATAATGTGATCATTCTGCAATCTAAGAAATCTATACTGAGGTCTCCATCCAAGTCACCCGTATTATTAAAGAGAAAGGGCAGGAGGAAACTGGGGGTGCAGTGCACAAGTCTCTAAAGGTGGCAGAGCAAGTGGAGAAGGTTGTGGAGAAAGCATATAGTATGCTAGCCTTTATAGGAAGGGGTATAGAGTACAAGAGCTGGCCTTTAATGTTGCAGTTGTATAAAAAGTTGGTTAGACCTCATTTGGAATACTGCGTCCAGTTCTGGTCGCCTTACTACCGGAAGGACGTGGAGACTCTGGAGAGAGTGCAGAGGAGGTTTACCAGGATGCTGCCTGGTATGGAAGGTCTGAGGTACAAGGAGAGATTAGGCAAATTTGGGCTATTTTCCTTAGAAAGACGTAGACTTAGAGGAGATCTAATAGAGGTGTACAAGATTATGAGGGGTATAGATAAACAGGGTTAAGCTTTTTCCTAGGATGGACTCGAATAGCACGAGGGGTCATGGGCTTAAGGTGAGGAGGGTAAGGTATAATTTGGATGCTAGAGGGAGTTTTTTCACACAGAGGGAGGTGGGGGTATGGAACGCGCTGCTAAGTAAAGTGGTGGAGGCAGGCACTCTGGAGTTATTTAAGAGATACTTAGATGGGCACATGAACAGAATGGGAAAGGAGGGATATAGAAAACTGATTTAAAATAGGGATCATGAGCCTTGGGTGTCCCTGGGAAGTGTGGAAATAGTCGATGATATTGATGCATTTGTTTTTATCCTACAGGTACCTTGATCCGCCTTGTTGTCTAATGAGGGGCATACACGCGATGGGTCGTGACAGGGTTTCTTTTGGATTTTTTTTCAAGAGTATCCTAGTGCTTCATGTTGTTAGTGTATGCTTGGACCATTTGATGGGCAACACGACAACTCAGTGACTATTGCTGTGCTTGCAGGTACATGGATTTGGGCCTGTGTCTGTGGGACTTTGCGCATTCTCCCTGTGCTTTCATGGGTTTTCTCCGGGTGCTCCGGTTTCCTCCACATCCCAAAGATGTGCTCTTAGGCTGATTGGCAGAACAAATTCTCCCTAAATTGTCTCAAATTTGGTTTCAATGCATAGATCTATAAACATGGACAGGGATCACGGGTAGAAGTGGGAACATCGAGGTGGCGGCACGGGCTTGTTGGGCCGAAGGGCCTGTTTCCTGTGATGTTTTGTTCTTTGTTCTTTGTCAATGGAAGTTAATGAGAAAACTGAATATCAAAGTGTTTGTCAATTAACATAGATATTATGAAGATGAATTCAAATCTATTGAGATGTTTAAAAATATCCCCATTTGAATGCATTGATATTGATACAACACATCTAAACAATTTAAGAATGCAAAGCCTGCTGCAGTTGTAGATGCGCCAAGTTTGGGGGCATTTAAGAGGTTAGTGGATAAGTTTATGGATGAAAAGGGAATGGTTTAGGTTAGAGGGTCATTGCTTTTTCTTAATTGGTGGGCGCAACATCGAAGGCCGAAGGGCCTGTTCTGTGCTGTAATGTTCTATGTTCTATAAAGTAATTTGTAGCACTAGCTTCCTCCTCATCTTTCAAAGCAATGCAAAAGTTATATTTTTCAAGCTCTTTTAGTGGCTTCCATATTTTCTCCACTACTTAGTATCCAGTACTTTTCCTGCAAAACATTTGGGAGTCTCATTACACAAAACACATTACACAGTGACACAGTGGTTAGCACTGCTACCTCACAATGCCAGGCACTCAAGTTGGATTCCCAGCTTGGGTCACTGCCTGTGCGGAATCTGCATGTTCTTCCCGTATCTGCACGGGTTTCCTCCAGTGCATTGGCCATGCTAAATTTTCTCTCAGTGTACTTGAACAGGCATTGGCGACAAGGGGATTTTCACAGTAACTTCATTATAATACTGATGTGAGCCTACTTGTGACTAATCAATAAACTTTACTTTTAGTTTAAATTTAAATTGACATACCCTGTTATACAAAAAAACTTTGAAGAAAATCTTGTGAAGTATACATTGTACTTGTCCAAGGATTACTAAATAATAATTAGTAAAGCCTTTTTACTGTTTATCAGTTCTTCCTCCTGGCATTTTCACCACGGCCAGAATATTGTGATGTCAAAATCCCCAAAATTGCTGCTGGTGAAAATGGAGAACTTGATGCTCAACAAAAGCTCCATTCACAGCAGCAAGACTGGAGAATTCCAGCCACGGAGGAAGTGGAGAATTCCAGCCCACGTCATTCATTCCAGCATGTAAATCTCCTCAAACCAATCATACTGACACAAGAATCCGATTATAACGCATGCTTTACTGAATCTTCCAGTTAGTTTACTGCATGAGTTTACTACTCCTTCACTGAATGTATGTTAGTCTTTTTCCCTTTTTTAAACTGCAGAATTTCTACGTTTTAACTTGTGTCTTTTGAACCTTCCATCAGAGAAGACCACTTCACAGTAATGTCTAACTATAATAATTCATTTTGTGAACTGCTTTGTAATGATATGATATGACAGAGTGTAAATATTAAAACAGTTTGTCAACATTACTGATACCAAACTGAGTCACAATCATGAAAACTAATTATGACATCTCAAGATTTCAAGGTCCATTGCTGGTGCAGAAACTTGTAAACTCCAAGCACAAGTCGGGAAATAGGGCTGCATCATTGTAACCCTGATCCTGCAACCCATACTCACAGCTGAGGAGCCATCCACTCCTACAACTCCTGTGTTACAGTCTATCATTTCCAAAAAGAATAAGTTATATTTCTAAGTCATGCCGTACAATTTAAATTCTTGATTTGCTAACCCATCATTTCACCCCACCTCTGTACATTTTGAGAGCAATTAAAACATTCAGTTTATAAAAATAATTATTTTTCTAAATAATGAAATAAATATAGTTTATATACAAAAACAAACTTCATATTCTTTTTTTAAATGTACTTCCATGGAAAACTAGCTGTAACAATCTAAGATGATGGGTTAATTATAATAAGTTAATTCAGAAGTTATGTTCTTGAATGACATATGTTCAATATATATTATGATCTGCCATAGTTTGAATTGAAATTTAATCTGATTCTCTTTGAATATAGCATTCGGTGTGACTTAATTAGAAGAGTTATTAATAAAGTGAAATTGATTCCAAAAGGAATATTTGCATTGATGAATTAATTAATGAATTTGCATAAATATTAATTGACCCTCAGAAATACCCATGGGAGTTTAGTTAATAAAACATCCTAGTCATTTTTGCTCTTCTTTGAGTTTTTACACATTCTGAATGAATAAAAAATATCCTGTATTGATTTCTTAAACAATGGGCCCTATTTTACCATTGCTTCATGCCCAGTTTCAGGCGTAAAAATGTGGTAAAGTCGGGTGTGAGGCCATTATCGCAATCCACACCCCCGTCCACACAGATTGCCACTTTACTGAATCCCGGGAATGGTGGCGATCCACTTTGCACCCAAAACAGGCAGAACGATGATTTAAATGTATTTGCATGCATCTAAATTGAATTAATAAACTCCCCGCTCAAATCTATCATCATTTCCCCCTTTACCACTGCGTTTGCCGATCCAGATTGAACCTGCTGAATAAAAGTCTGAATCAGGTGCTCTAGCTGCTGAAGAGCGCATTCAGAGTTTCCAACAGCTCTCTGACTTAGATCAGTGCTGGGGGGCAGGGAAGAGGGAGGTGGTCAGATCGTTCTCTGGTTGGGGGGGAGGGAAAAGGAAGGGGAGGGTCAGATGTATCTCTGGTGGGCTGGGGTGGGAACTCGAGAGGGCGAATCGCTGGCTGGTGGGGAAGGGTAGCAGGCAGATCAGATGGTTCTCTGGAAGGGGGGCGGCTAGTGAGGCCAGACCATTCTCTGGAAGAGGGACTTAGCAGTAAGGCTACATCATTGTCTGGGGGTGTGGTGAGTGAGGCCAGATCATTCTCAGTGGGTGGGAGGGAGTGAGTCTAGATCGTTATCAGGGTGGGGGGTGCTGATCATTCACTGGTGAGGGAGGGGGTGGGGCAGATGGATCTCTGGTGACAAGGGCAGGGGGTCTGCTGCCACTCTGTGGGTGATCGGTGGGGAGTGATGCAGAGGCGGCGATCGGTCTGGGTAGTGGAGGTGGTGGATAAGGGGGACAGTAATGTGTGTGGATAGTGGGGAGTGGATAAGAGGGACCGAGATGTGTGGGTAGTGGGGGTGGATAAGGGAGACAGTAATGTGTGTGGGTAGGGGATAGTGAATAAGGGGGACAGTGATGCATGTTTGTAGTGAAGGGGCAATAAGGGAGACAGTGATGAGTGTGGGTAATAGGGTGGTGAATAAGGGGGACAGTGACGTGTGTGGGTAGTGAAGGTAGTGGGGTAAGGGGCAGTGACGTGTGGTAGTGGGGTAAGGGGGACAGTGACGTGTGTGGGTAGTGGGGGTGGATAAGGGGGACAGTGATGTGTGTGGGTAGTGGGCTAGTGGGGTAAGGGGGACAGTGATGAGTGTGGTAGTGGGGGTGGATAAGGGGGACAGTGATGTTTTGGGTAGTTGGGGGTGGATAAGGGGGACAGTGATGTGTGTGGGTAGTGGGGGTGGATAAGGGGACAGTGATGTGTGTGGGTCATGGGGATGGATAAGGAGACAGTGATGTGTGTGGGTAGTGGGGTGGTGGGGTAAGGGGGACAGTAATGTGTGGGTAGTGGGGGATGGATAAGGGAACAGTGATGTGTGTGGATAGTTGGGTGGTAGGATAAGGGGAACAGTGACTTGTGGGTAGTGGGGGGACAGATAAGGTGGACAGAGAAGTGTGTGGATAGTTGGGTGGATGGATAAGGAGGACAGTGATGTGTATGGATAGTTGGGTGGATGGATAAGGAGGACAGTGATGTGTGTGGATAGTTGGGGGGATGGATAAGGAGAACAGTGATGTGTGTGGATAGTTGGGTGGAAGGATAAGGAGGACAGAGATGTGGAAGGATAAGAAGAACAGTGATGTGTGTGGATAGTTGGGTGGAAGGATAAGGAGGACAGAGATGTGGGTAGTGGGGGGACAGATAAGGAGGACAGAGATGTGTGTGGGTAGTGGGGGGATGGATAAGGAGGACAGAGATGTGTGGGGATAGTTCGGGGCATGGATAAGGAGAACAGTGATGTGTGTGGATAGTTGGGTGGAAGGATAAGGAGGACAGAGATGTGGAAGGATAAGGAGAACAGTGATGTGTGTGGATAGTTGGGTGGAAGGATAAGGAGGACAGAGATGTGGAAGGATAAGGAGAACAGTGATGTGTGTGGATAGTTGGGTGGAAGGATAAGGAGGACAGAGATGTGGAAGGATAAGAAGAACAGTGATGTGTGTGGATAGTTGGGGGGATGGATAAGGAGGACAGAGATGTGTGGAGATAGTTGGGGTGATGGATAAGGAGGAGAGTGATGTGTGTGGATAGTTGGGGGGATGGATAAGGAGGACAGAGATGTGTGGGTAGTTGGGGGATGGATAAGGAGGACAGTGGATGTGTGTGGGTAGTTGGGGGGATGGATAAGGAGGACAGTGATGTGTGTGTATAGTTGGGGGGATGGATAAGGAGGACAGTGATGTGTGTGGATAGTTGGGGGATGGATAAGGAGGACAGAGATGTGTGTGGTTAGCTGGGGGGGTGGATAAGGAGGACAGTGATGTGTGTGGATAGTTGGGGGAATGGATAAGGAGGACAGTGATGTGTGTGGGTAGTGGGGGGAATGGATAAGGAGGACAGTGATGTGCGTGGATAGTTGGGGGGGTGGATAAGGACGACAGTATTGTCTACGGGGCCAATCGCTCCCGCTTTTCACTCCTGGGCCGCTTTCTCTGCTTTCTGCATTTTGGCAGCGATCTGATATGGGCGCGCTTTTTCAAATGCTTTCCAGCTGCGCATGCGCAGTTCAGAGTTCCGATCATTTTGGCTGCGCTAAACTCCGCCCACTGCTCAAATGGGACTGGAGATGGCTGAGTGTGTATGGGGACACCTGAAAGCAGATTTCTAAGTTGGATCTGCATTACACCCAGGTTCAGCACTTTGAATGAAAATGGTAAAATCAGGCCCAATGTTTCAGTCATTAGTGGTCTTCGTTCACAAGTTTTAACTTTTTTCCCCCTTTACTCTTTATTCATTCACTTTGGATTCTTGAGCTAAAATATCAATAACATGAATAATAGAAGAAAAGTCCATTGTTGCTTTTGCTCTCCAGATTAGTCACATCTTCTATTTCTTTGGATAAATGCTCGCAGAAATACATAGCCTAATTTGGGCATTTCTGGATCTCATGCCATGTGTTCTGCTTATTGCATTGAAAGTGCCAATCACTGTCAGTAACTATGATTTCTAGTTAGTGGAAATGAAGCAACAGATTGGAATTTGGACTGCATTATATATTATTACCGGGCGTCAAACAATCATTGGTCAGTTGTTCCCAGGTCTATTTAATGATATATAAGCGGAGGATGCATCAGTGATGACAGTGAGCTAACAACATGTCTCCATAAGTACAAAAGGAATATAATTCATAAGTACTCCATTCACAAGTGAGTGATGAGGATCTTTTGTCAAATTGAAAGAACACCTGGAATTCACTGTCATCTGTTTATTCTAGAAATGAGTGATCACTTCGATTTCAATGCTGCGTGTAATCTCCCATACTCCATACCACTGCTGACTATTAAGTGCAAATTCCCATGTAAATTATCAATTTATTTTTGCACCACTGGGATTTAGCACTTCACCAAGCCCTGAAAATATAAGCCTGCTCATCGATTATGTCCAGTTACTCAATATGTTGTGTATAAATGCGCATTGAACTTTGCATTAATAATGAATTTTTGTGCTCTGTACACAACATAATACTATCTTTTAATTTTCCAGGTGACACCCAGCTGCAATGTTTGTAAGTAAAATTATTCTTAAAAAAAAAAGTTATTTCTAAAATAGTGTTTTAAAATGCAAATGCCAGGCCTCAAATTGCATTGATTAATCATTAATGATTTATTTAAGCCTTTCATTTAAAATAAACCGCCGCTCTAAGAAATATTTATATGTAGTTCCCAACATGGGAAATATAATGTGTGTTGACAGTTGACAAATTGTTGTTAATATTGAGTCATTGCTGTTCATTGAAGCTTAGTTTTTGCCTGCTGGAAAATTCTTAACATTTCAAATCCTTTTGCTTTTCATTTGAAGCTGTGTGATTCATTGTACAATGAAACTGGATCCTGTTTGCTCATAATGGTTGTCACGGAATTCCCATACATAGATAGATAAAGCACCGAAGGAGGTCATTCAGCCCATTATGTCTGTGCTGGCTCTTTGAAATTAATTCCTTTCCCCTGGTCCTTCCATATAAAATTGTAGATTTCTGCTTTTCAAATCTTTGATTTGATTTATTATTGTCATATGTATTGTTAGTATATGGTGAAAAAATTATTTCTTGCACACTATACAGACAAAGCAAATAGAGAAGGAAAGGAGAGAGTGCAGAATGTAGTGTTACAGTCATAGCTAGGATATAGAGAAAGATCACTTAAGGTGAGGTAGGTCTGTTTAAAAGTCTAATGACAGCATGGAAGTTTTGTTTTGAGTTGGTTGGTGTGTGACCTCAGATTTTTGTATCTTTTTCCTGATGGAAGAAGGTGGAAGAGATATGTCCAGGGTGCGTGGGGTCCTTGATTATGCTGGCTGCTTTTCCAAGGCAGCTGGAAGTGTAGACAGAGTCAATGGATGGGAGGCTGGTTTGAGTGATGGTTTGGGCTTCATTCACAATCCTTCGTAGT
Organism: Sphyrna mokarran; assembly: GCA_024679065.1. Classification (NCBI taxonomy): domain Eukaryota; kingdom Metazoa; phylum Chordata; class Chondrichthyes; order Carcharhiniformes; family Carcharhinidae; genus Sphyrna; species Sphyrna mokarran. Next base: position 39,688,007 of record JAGIQG010000010.1, on the reverse strand, counting down.
TTCTTGCAGTCTTGGATAGAGTAGCAACCATACCAACTTGTCATACAATCAGAAACAATGCTTTCTATAGTGCATCTGTAGAAATTGGCAAGAGTCTGTAATGAAGTCACACAAAGATGTGAGGTGGAGTTTTCCAGTGCCATCTGCCTTGGGACCAAGAAATTCTCACACAAGATTCCAATCAACTAATTGTCTGCTTGTCTGTCGAATTCCCTCCTTCACCCGTGATGATTCCCACTGTGAGTGGGAATTCTAAACCTTGAATTAGAAACTGGAGTGGGCCAATTGTCCCTTGAGCCTATTGCACCATTTAAGAAGATTATGACTGATCTGATGGTTGTACTTTCCTGCCTATTTCCAGTAAATAGGCTTTCAAAAGTTCCTTTAGAAGTTGTTAATGAACCTACTTCCAACACCGTTAGAGGCAATGCATTCCAGATCATTAAACTAGCTGCATCAAAAAAAACTTTCTCTCTTTAGTTTTTCTGGCAATTACCTTAAACTGTGTAATTTGCTTAATGACCCATTTGTCAGTGGAAACATTTTCTCCTTACATCTTTCATCAAAGCCTCATAATTTTGAATAACTCCATTAAATCTCCTTTAGACGCAATCCTGTAGACTCTCCCTATAGCTGAAGTCCTTCTCCCTGGTTCCATTCTGGTCAATCTCCTCTTTATTCTCTCCAAGGTGTTAATGTCCCTCACTATTGTGGTGCCCAGAATTGGACACAATGCTCTAGCTGAGGTCTAAGTAGTAATTTGTAAAAGTTTACCATGATTTTCTTGCCAGTGTACTATTTGACCTCAATATCTGCAGGTAGATGGGGATGGTGAAGAGGGGGCAAACACAGCTGACAAAGCAAAGACAGGGAGATGCTCCTGAACTTAAAAACAGATTGCATTCATATACTTTTCTTCGTCTCCTACCAGGTAACCAGTTGAATTGACAGGCTGATTGACTACAGGCAGGAAAATGAACTACAGCTGAGGAGCAATGGGACAGTCAAACAGCTAGGGAGAAGGGATAAACTTCAGACGGGTGACTGATGTGTGTGGGGCAAGAGAAGGAGAATAGTGGAAGAAAGAGAGAGAGACAATCAGGATAATACAGACAAAGATCTGAAGTTTTTCAGCCATGATTGTGGCATTAACGTATGTGCATGGAAGTCTATGATCATTGAAGAGGGGAAGCTGAGGGGCTTCTCTTGTCCCTATCATGCATCCTATCTGAATCTTATAAGTTTCCTACTTTGAGTTACCAGCTGCTTGATTAATGCTCCTCTATTGAACCAAAAGCAACATCCTGCAGAGAATGGAAATCTGAAATGAAATATAGTTAGGGCTAGTTGTAAGTAACATTGACACCACACAAATACCAGACAACTACCATCTCCATCAAAAAGGAATCAGTCTCTTCTTGACTTTCAATGACATTATCATTGTAGAATTCCTCATTATCAACATACAGGGGATGATCATTTACCAAAAACTGAACTGGGCCTGTCATAGAAATATTGTGGCTACAAGAATGAAAGCTCAGAGAATGGGAGCTTTGCGGTGAGTAATTCACCTCCTGACTCCCTAAAATCTGTCCACCATCTATAAGGCACAAGTCAGAAGTGTGATAGAATACTCTCTATTTGCCTGGATGAACGCAACTCCAACAATACTTGAAAAGATCAACCCCATTCTGGACAAAGATGCCCACTAGATTGACACCTCATCCACCACCTTAGACATTCTCTTCCTCCACCACCAACTCACAGTGGCAGCAGTGTGTATCAACCACAAGATACTCTGCAACAATTCTCCAAGCCTCCCTGAACAACACCTGCCAAATCATGACCTCTACACCACCTAGAAGGACAAAGTCAGCAGATGTACAAGAACACAACCACATGCAAGATCTTTCCCTAAGCCACTTACCATCTGGACTTTGAACTATATCGCTGTTCCTTCATTGTTGCTAGGTCAAATTCTGGAATTTCCTTGCTATCAACACTGTGAGTGTAATACACCATATGGACAGAAATGATTCAGGAAGGTGGCGCACCACCACCTTCTTAAAAACCCATAGGATAGGGTGACAAACGCTGAGCTTTCCAGCGATGACCCCACATCCTGTGAAACAAATGTAGAAAGTGTTTGGTGAGGCAAGTAAGGGCTTTGTGGATCAGTCGACCAGAAGATTCCCATCTATAGATCTTATAAATTAAATATATTAGTGCTGTTTAGCTTTGCAAACTATGAACTTGGAGACCATGGTAGTGAAATCTCCAGAGAAAATGAGATCGGTGATCACCTGTTTAATAATGGCTTGATATTCACTAATAGCTCTGGGTGGAGGGGATGATGGCAGGATGTATCAGACAGTTTGTATTCAGTCTTCATGCAGTAGAGATCAGTTTGCCAAACAACAGAATTACTGCTGTTGTCAGCAAGTTTAATAACGATGTTAGGGGTGCATCTGGAGAGAGGAGTGTAGCAAGTTCAGAGAAAGAGTGGCTGAGTGAAAGTAAGAGAGAAATTGAGACATTTGATGTCATGATGGCAGTTCTCAATGAGAAGATCAAGAGAGGTTAAGAGGGGAAGGTCTAGGTGGGACAAGATTACTGAAGACAGGACTTGTTGTGTCAAAGAAGACTTCTGGCAAAAGACTCCTGGGCACAGTTGCAAAGGCAATGGGAGAAGAGATCAGCATTGTGCCAAGTTCAAAATCCATTAAAAGGTGAAGCTGAGACTTTCACTGGCGATTGATCATTCAATGAGGAGAAAGTAAAAGGGGACAGTGAAAATATGACGGTGTGAGATTGAAAGAAGGGATAGGGTCAGAAGAAAGGAAGGAAGCACTGTCTGGTAAGATGGGGGCATATCAGGACTTATTGAAATTTACATTCCCTGTTACCTAAACAGATTAGAAAAGTTTATTTGTTGAAGCACCCAGTGGGGTGAAAGATGAAATGGAACTGCAGACCAGGACAGCTTTGAAATGGGGTGAGTGGGCTTTCTGAGATGGGAGGTCAGGATCATGCATGTGGTGGAATATGGACTTCAGGGTGTTGGGAATACTTTGGAGATGAATATGCCAATGTGTTTTATATTGAATAAGGATCAGAGTTCTGCAGTTGATATTTCTCAGCCATTTCCCTCTGATATCAGTGGAATCTGGCTGAGGATAGACTTGCCGAAAATTAGAACAATGGCCTAAAAAAATCATCTTTCAATAGGGAAGAAAAAAGTTGGCCTCAGGGAATAAGATATAGCCACTCTTGATTTTGGGTACCATTATTAATAGATCTATGAGCTACAGATAACTCAAAGGTGTCACTGCAAAGAAGAATGAAAAATGGCAATGCCAGCAGTGGTCCTGAGGAATGTGGTTAAAATGAGCAGGGAAGGTGGAGATTAGACCAGCAGGGTTGAATTGGGTTGTGAGGTATCTGTGTATATTGGGTCAGAACAGAATGGTGGCAAGTGATTGAGTAAGAAGTCTGCAGAAGACATTTATTCCCTCCAGCTTCACAATCAAATTAATATACATTTAAGGATCACTTAAATGATCCTTAATCGTATACCAAGTTTACCAGACTGCAGTGGGGTTCATGGGACAATCCACTCTTAAATAGCTGCTATGGCCCTTACATACCATCAATTTTTATGGGCTTTACCAACATGGTAGACTGCGCACTTCTAACTCATAATGAACATGCAGTTCTTGAGTACCGTCATTAGCTAAGGAAATCGTTAGTACCTGGTAAATGGGTTCTGTGGAATTGCATTTCATAGCCGGTCCTTTTTACAGCTCTGAATTTTTTTAAAACAATTCCTTTTTGGCAAGAAACATAAGCAATCTGTGGCCTCTGTGCTTCTGAGGAGATCAGAGGAATCAACTCTAGTAGCATTCTGACAACAACCACATGGAACTATGATTCTGTCAGAAGCAGTTGGAACACACTTGTGACAGAATTGTGGTAATTTAAGATCTCCCAAACCTTGATGTGCTTGGCTCATCATTATTGTAGCATTATGGAGGACTTGAAGTCAAGCACTGAAGATTAACAAATCATTGAGCCAGACAGAATACATTCCAGGGTGGTGAAAGAGGACAGCAAAAGAAAGGTGTCTAGATACTGAAGTTAAGCATGAATCAGTTGAGTTCTGAGTGAGTGGAAGGATTTCAGCATGTTGCTACAGATGATACATGGGCAGAATTCTCCCATCCTACCCAGAGGATTTGGTGATGGGTGGGAGTGGAAAATCCATCAGGAACTGGAAAGTTGGAAGCTAACTGACATAAAAAGAGTTTGAAATTCTCCCGATAGGGAGTTATTGGTGGGGTGGTTCCCCCACTGCCTAGTAGCATGATGGAATTTACATTCATTTGCATGTCATGAATACTTATTAAAATAGCTGCCCACTAAAATCACATCAGGCCTTCCAAGCCAGTAGGAAATCACTTTGGCATCAAACCCATTTGAAAAAGAGTGACACGCACAGTTTGCTTGAGATTTCAAGGTAAACGTAACATACATAGCCAAATACTATAGCACTGCACTGCTCCTGTTTTACTGAACACACTCTGCTGGTGTAGACAGTTTTGTGTCCTCCAGTTCAATGCTGTGCTGCAGGATTCATGGGCCCTCTACTCCAAAGGATCAAAGTTAACTGGTGTGGATGCGAAGTGACGGGGGCTACTGATGAAGACAATGGGCTCAATATAAAAGAAGGGCTGTGCAAAGGCAGTGGATAGAAGAAGGACAAGAATCATGATGTCGAGCAGAGTTACAAGGACGTGTGTGAGGGAAACAATGGAATACAAAGGGAAGACTGAGGGGAGAGAAGCTGGACAGTGACAAGACTACAATGCAAAGAAGAGGATCAAAGGGAATCCACAGTGTTTACTGCATGCAATTTCCAGATGGAGTAGCTAAATGTCTATATGGGGCTTGGACACCCTGCAGGGGATGGGCTCAGGGGGAGGGTGGGAATATCACAGTAATGATTGAATCCAGAATGTCTGCAGAAATGGTTGCTGAGGGATCAGGGCTACTCACCTAAATGGCAGCTGATGACTCTAGTGTATTATCCTCAGACTTGTGCTGAGGACCAACACACTCCCTCATACAGCAGACCATAGGATGTCTTACGATGTGATTCAGAGGGTGGGTAAGCAACATGACAGGTGGGATAGTGGTGATGTGAAAGTGTCCCGCTAATGGACATGTGAGATCCATGAAGAGAGCTGCCATTTGAGTACATGATGCTATGATGAGAGTTTGGTAGTGAAAGGAACTTTGGCAGGAAATGGATGAGATCATTCATCTGCTTCCTGCACTGCATGGTGCTTCAATCAAATTGACCTCCTGGACAACTGCCATGCAGGCTGGAGAGGTGAGGTGGATATGCTTCCTGGAGCCATAGGGGATGTGCCTTTACATCCAGGCTCTTGGAATCAAGGTCTCAGGGGCATGGAGGTTGAGTAAGGGTGCAGACTTCTTGAGGCTGCTAGTCTTTGGCCTCTGTTCCAAACATTCTGCATGCTCTCATGAAGATAGAGAGGCTGAAGGCAATGATATTGTGTGCTAGACTACTGCTGGCATATGATTGCTGGACCTTCAAAGTTGCCAGCTAACAATAGCCAGAAGAATCCCTTATGACCTGTCAGGCAATTCAGAGAAATGCTTGTACATAATTAATGAGGCTGCAAGTGGGGAATTGGGCATGAGTTCATGCCATTCTGGCCAGTGAGAACAGCACAGCTGGAACTGCCTGTCACTGCACTTAGAAAAGGGAATGGGGAAATACGCCCAATACAACTGCGTGAGTGCTCACGGCCAATTGAAGAAAACAAGAGTCTTCAGCAAAAATGCCAGTTTCATCACCGGTGTACTATTAATCCAATATTATATACTGGCTGTTATAGTTTCACCTGTTTGAAATAATCAATGCACTGTTTTTTGTGTTCACAGGATCATCCAGTACAGAAGGAGACCCTTCATCTTGCTCATTTGACTCTGGCAAAATAATCCAATTAGTCCCACTTCCCTGTTTTTTGCACATAGCTCTGATTTCTCTTTTTCAAGTATATACCCAATTCTCTTTTGAAAGTTGCTATGAATCTGTTCCTGCCGGCCTTTCGGGCACTGCATTCCAAATTTCAGATTAAAACTATCCGTTACTTGAAGAAACCTCTCCTCATCTCTCACTTTGTTCTTTTGCTGATTATCTCAGCACATGACACATGGAGAACATCATAAAGTTAGCAGGCTGATTTACCTTGTTCATCAACTCCTCAGGCTCTGCTGGACAGCTTTATGGCTATCTCACAACTGGAATGTTGCAGAGGCAGAAAGGGACTGAGAACTGCATCTTTTAATGACATAGTCGTTGAGGTCTGACTAGCAGAGGTCCTGAAGGTGGGGGTGGCTCTCTTTAGAGGTAATGACCCAGCTGCAATAAATAGCTGCATCAGAATAATGCAGATGGAGTTGATGGAGAAAGTGACTGATATCTCCCCAGTAGCCTAAATTTGAAAATTTACACAAGATTGCCAAAGTGTGGGTGCATTTTAAAACGTTGACTTACAATGTACCTTAACTGAATTTCACATTCAGCTTGGTGCTGTCACATGAAGACACTATCAAGGCCACTTTCCAAATTCAATTAATGACCCTGTTATTTTTAATTACAGACTAATGTTCTCATCTCAAAATGTTGATCACATGGCTCAGCAACAAACACCTAAATTACATTTCCAGGAGAAAAAACTTGAATGAGACATATCCATTCACTCACTGAAGGTATCTGATGCCCTATGAATTTGGGTTGCACACATTCTTCTCTCATAATTCCCCTCTCAAAAATATGTCTTTTTATTTATATGCAAAATAAGTCTTTATATGGGAGAAACATATGCAAACTGGAATGGGATCACCAGTGACTTCACCTATTGACTTCTTGTGAGGCAAGGGACTTGGGGATCTTGAAAGCAATAGATGAAGTGAGAGCCTGTTCTTTGATTTGCGCTGCCTTCAATAAAGGCAAAAATTGCACAATTTCGGACTAACTCACTGCAATTATTAGCCTTGTGAAACTACGTTTCAAGGGGTGTCTTGCTACAAACACTATCAAAATATATTCTCCTGTTCCGCTAAAGCAGTTGGAGATGAAAGCTAATGCCTATTGTCAACTGAATACCTACAGAAGCCTATGTGAGCCATTTCTGCAGTTGGAAATGATTGCAGGAATCTCCACTGCAGTGAATAAAGATGGAAATGGGAATTGGGGGTCAATGTTTGGGAGGGTCGGAGTTGTGCAGGGACAGTTGTTGAGTGTACGGATTCAGACTTCATAGGTCTATCTACAAATACACATTGATTGCTCATTCCAGTGTTTCATGGGGTAACTTGGAGTGCACCAAACAACTTTGTGACTGTGGAATCGGTCCTTGAGTTGATTGAAGTGAAGCGGAATGCCTGAGTTGGTAACTGAGACTTAAGGTGGAACATCCTGCAAGGCATTCAAACAGTCATTGATTGAAGTCATGAAGAAGCCACCCAAGAGATGGAGGAAAACCCACAAGTAAAGTTATTACATCTCTGTGTATCGGGCACTGACCCAAGTCCATCCTCCTACCTAGATCGCATCCAAAGCCACGAGCATCGCAAACTCTTTCGTGAGTGTATTACCACCAAGATCTCACAACCTCATTTACTACATTGAGCATTGAGTTTAAAAATTGGCAAGTCATGTTGCAGATTTACAGAACCTTAGTTAGGCCGCACTTGGAATATAATGTTCAATTCTGGTCGCCGCATTATCAGAAGTATGTAGAGGCTTTGGAGAAGGTACAGAAAAGATTTACCAGGATGTTGCCTGGTATGGAGGGCATCAGATCTGAGGAAAGGTTGGAGAAACTTAGTTTGTTTTCACTGGAACGAAGGAGATTGAGGGTCGACCTGATAGAAGTCTACAAGATTATGAGAGGCATGGACAGAGTGGATAGTCAGAAGCTTTTTTCCAGGATGAAGTATCAATTACTAGGGATTACTGGTTTAAGGTGTCTGGGACAAGGTTTAAAGAAGATGTACGAGGCAAGTTTTTTACACAGAGGCTGGTAGATGCCTGGAACTCATTGGCAGGGGAAGTAGTGGAAGCAGATGTAATAGTAACTTTTAAGGGGCATCTTGACAAATACATGAATAGCATGGGAGTACAGAGATATGGTCCTCAGAAGGATAGGGGGTTTTAGTTAAATCGGGTAGTATGGTTGATGCAGGCTTGGAGGGCTTGTTCCTGTGCTGGAATTTTCTTTGTTCTTTGTACAATAAGCAGGACATCATCTTGGCCCAGAAGATCCAGGGCCAATGTGCAAGGCGAGCAGGTAAGATCACAAGCGAGCCAAGACTGATTTCCCACCTCTTGTGATCTTACTGGTACCAGATAGCCAGCAAGATCAGCTTCACGCCTGTTTAACACTTAGAACTTTTTTGGTAAGATTGCTCCCATCATCTCTGTCAGCATGAAAGCAGTCATCAAATACACCAATTAACTTTAGATCCACAATACTGAAAATGTTTCAAAAGTGCAGAGGGCAGTCTGCATTTCATGTACACAATTACCTTGCCAACTTGCAGACTTTCCTTCAGGCAATGAACATTCACAGGCTCCATGCAATTAGGTTATAAAGTAGCCTCAGTGATCATCACAACTGCTATGAATATTATGACTTGAGAAATGTTAGCTTCAATCAACAGCACTACCTTGATGGCAAATGAATCTGTCGATCTTCATAAGGTCATTTCTGGGCACTAGTGTGTACCCTGCTGAAGGAATATCCAATGTCATAGAAATGAGAGGAACTGAGTGATTCGGATTGTATTATTGATGTCTCAAATAGACAAATGCTATTTGCCCTGAAGACCACTATTCCAATCCCATGTAGCACTGCTGGATGAATTTGAGATCTGGTTTAGTGAATGATTCCTGAAGCATAGCAGCAATATGTTTTGTGAGTTTGACAAACAGGAAATAGGAACCCTGGATTGCAATAGCACTATAGGCAGGAGAGGATTGTCAGGGTCTGGAAACAAGACATTGGCATCTGGATCAGTGGTACCAGTAGACAGCAAAACTGGCAATGGTCTAAATCACTCAATGAGATCCAGGAGTGTGTAAAAACTGGGTGAGGGAAGGGTGAAGTTGTGATATGAAACGGTCTGGTGCAATAGAGGGAGATGGAAAGCTTTGGGTAAATTTAGATATACTTTGCGTTCTCTTGTGCTTAACTTAATTCATTACAATATTGTTTATTTCTAACAGATTTTACATCAAAGGTTAAACCAGGTTGCTTTCAACTTCCCATGAAAATGCCAACAAATAAGTAGATATTAGGGAAAATGACAGAAAGCTTGTTTAAAGGTTTTAAGCAATGTGTTAAAGATGGGAAAAGAGGCAAAGAGATTTAGGGACAGTGTTCCACAACTCAGAGTCTTGGCAGTAGGCTGAAAACAGAGATGAGGATTTTAGCATCAAGCTATTGTTTACCCAAGAGCCAATATAGGTCAGTAAACACAGGTCCAATGAGTGAACGAACCTAGTGTAAATTAGGACAGAGGTAGCAGAATTTTAGATGATCACAAATTTAGAAAGTTTGGAAGATACAGGCCAGCTTGGGGATCTGGAGGATAAAAGTTTCACCAAAACTTGAGCTAAAGTAGGGGCAGATGTTACAAAAGTTGAAATAAGCAGTCTTAATGATGACATGAATATGTAATCAGAAGTTCATCTTAGATCAAATATGACAGCAAGGTTGCAAACAGTCTAACTATGCTTCAGACAGTTGCCAGAGAAAGCAATGGAATTGGTAGCTTCAATCTTCCTAATAACTAGTTAGAGGAACTTTCTGCTCAACTAATATTGGATATTGACGAACAGTCTAATAATTAAAATATAGTGGAGGGGTAGACAGAGGTGGTGGAGAGGTTAGGAGAGCTGGTGGAGGGGTGGAGAGGGGTGATGGAGGGTAGAGAGTGATGGAGAGATAGAGAAAGGGGATGAAGAGATAGAGGGAGGCGGTGGAGGGGTAGGGAGAGAGGGTGGAGGGTAGGGAGAGAGAGTGGAAGGAGTAAGTGTAAGGGGGTGGAGAGATAGAGAAAGATGGTGGAGGGATAGAAAGGGGTCGTGGAAGGTAGAGAGAGATGATGGAGAGGTAGAGAAGGGATGGAGAGAGGTGGTGTATGGTAGAGGGAGGAGTGGAGAGGTAGAGGAAGGGAGTGGAGAGGTAGAGGAACGGGTAGAGGGGTAGGAAGAAGGGATGGAGGGGTAGGAAGGGGGTGGAGGGATAGGGAGAGGGGATAGAGGGGTAGGGAGGGTCAGTGGAGAGAGAGGGAGGGTAGATGGTTTGGGAAAGGTGGTGGAGGAATAGAGAAAGGAGATGAAAGGACAGGAAAAGGGGCGTGGAGGAGCAGGGAGCAGTGGTGGAAAGATAGAGGGGTATTGGAGGGAGAGAGGGTAGTGAAGGGTAGAAGGGAATGGTAGAGGTGGGTGGTGGAAGCATAGACGGTAGTAGTGGAGGGATAGAGGGAGGTAGTGGAGGAGTAGAGAGGGGTGGTGGAGGGTAGAGAGTGATGATGGAGAGATAGAAAGATAGAGGCAGGTGGTGATTGGGATAGGGAGAGGGGATGGAGGGTAAGGAGAGGGGATGGAGGGTAAGGAGAGGAAGTGGAGGGGTAGGGAGAAGGTATGGAGGCATAGAAAGAGGGAATGGAAGGGTACAGAGAAGCAGAGAAAGGTGGAAGGTCAGAGAGGGATGGTGGAGGAGTAGAGGGAGGGGATGGAAAAATGGAGGGGGTGGAGGGAGAGGTAAAGGGGTAGAAGGAGAGGATGGAAGGATAGGAAGAGAGGGTGGAGGGATAGTGAGTGAGGATGGAGGAGTAGGGAGATGGGTGGAGGGGTAGGGAGGGTTGGTAGGGGAGGGAGCAGGGGGTGAAGGAGTTGGGAGAAGTGGGGAGGAGTAGGGAGAGGAGGTGGAGGGATAGGAACAGGGGAGTGGAGAGATAGGGAGGTGGAGGGGTAGAGGCTGGTGGCGCAGGGATAGATGTAGAAACTGAAACTATGTCTTGCGATATTGTTGCTGAGGGCAGTGACTGGATGAGAAATAGAATGGGCCAAGGATGTCCCCTGGCAGATACTAGAGATAATGATACTGCAAAGGCAAAAAGACACATCATTGATGGTGATTCTCCAGCTACGACTCAGTAAAAATAGATCCAGCATTCTCACTCAGATGGACGATAATGGAGAGGGATTGGAGGAGGATCATATAGCCAACCATAGCAACAAAAAGACAAGGAGGGATAGTTTAGCTTTGCCACAGCCATATAAGATTCCATTTGTGACTTTTATAAGGGCCACCCTAAGAGAGAAAGCAGAGAGTGGGAATATTAACAGTGATGGAGGTTGGTAAGTGTTGTTCACAATTAGCATTAACAATTTTGGGGGAGGTGAGGGGAGGAGGTGGGAGTGGAGAAGATAGTCAACACTCAGAACTGCAACAAATAACAAGCCAACATTAATAAAGTTGCAGAATGGGAAAATAATTGGCCAATGTAGTTCAACGCAGATAAATGTGAGTTAATGCGTTTTGGTAGGAAGGATATAGGAGTCATTTATTACTTGGAAGTTGTAAGTCCATATGAGGTTGAAGAACGAATGGACCTTAGAGTACAAATGCATCAATCACTAAAAGTTGTGCTATAGCTTAGCATCATAAAAAAGCAAGCCAACTCTGGGATTTATTTCTAGAAGGATAGAATTGAAAAGAATACGAGTTAAGGTAAATCTATATAAACCTTTGCCGGGATTCTCTAACCTCCCCAATATGATTTTTCTGGTGGCAGGAGGTGGAATGACGTTGGTCAGCAGTGGTATCTTATGATCCCGCTACTGTCAGTGGGGTTTCCCATTTATTCCACCACACATTGCCAGAAATCCCACAGCTAGGATGCACCTTTGGTGGGATCAGTTCCCACCAGTGTGAAGAGCCAGAAGATCATGCCCTTTAATTTGACCACACTTAGTGTACTGCATGCAATTCAGCTCATCATATTATAGAAAAGATATAGAGGTACTGGAGAGGATACAGGAAGGATTTGGGATGATGATACCAAAATGCACGGGTATATTGACAGGCTGTGTACTTTTTTTCTTACGAAGAGAAGGCTGAGAAATAACCTAATAAAAGGTCTTTAAAATATGGAAGGTTCTGTTAGAGTGAATACAAAGAGATTGTTTTCTCTTGCGGAGGATAGCACAACTAAAGGCCATCAATATAACATATTTACTCAGGAATCCAATAAAGTGTTCAAAAAAGCCTATTGACCAAAAAGTGATAAGAATATGGAGCTCGCTACTTCAGGGAGTTGCCGAGGTGAACAGTATAGATACATTTCAAGAGAAGCATATGAGGCAGAAGTGAGTCCAAGGGTCCAAGAGTCAAAATCAAAGATTGATTTTGATGAGAATAGATGAGAGGAGGCTTAAGTGGAGCATAAAGGTCAGCATGGACTGTTTGGACCAAATGGCTTTATAAAGTTTTAAAGTTTATTTATTAGTGTCAAAGTAGGTTTACATTGCAATTAAGTTACTGTGAAAATCCCCTAGTCACCAAACTCCAGCGCTTGTTTGAGGGAAAACTTAGCATGGCCAGTGCATCTAACCAACACATCTTTTCAGACTGTGGGAGGAAACCAAAGCACCTGAAGGAAATCCATACAGACACGAGGAGAATGTGCAGGCACCACTCAGACAGGGACTCAAGCTCAGGAATCGAATCCAATCCCTGGAGCTGTGAAGCAGCAGTGCTACCCCTGTGCCATCATGCTGGCCTACCTATTCTACATAATCCTACATTTCAATTATGACAGAGGCAGAAACTTGATGACAGGATTAAAACAGGAACTCTGGAAAAAATGAGCATAGGATTTGGGGGCAGAATTCAAAGATTTTGTCGAGAAAATGGAAGTTGGAGATGGGCAGCAGTAAACAAGGCTATAGGAGTCAAATTACATCATAATTTTTATTTTGCTGTCTCTAGATACTTTATTAAAGTGGACATTTCCTTTAAATATTTTTTGTGGCTGTGCACACAGGGTAATTTTCAGTTATTGTGCGTGGCCTCGCTTGAACTTTCTGGATACTTACGTGCTTTTTTTGGGGGGAAGAGGAAAAGATGACAACAGATTAGAGGTGTGGTGACAATTATGTTGTAGGAAACTAGATCACCAATTAATGCAAAGCTAGTTTCTACAAACATGATAATTGCCCAGATAATCTTTGCTGTACTGATGTTGATTGAGGGGTATATTTTGCCCAGGACTCCAGAGAAAACTCCCACTGCTCTTCTTCAAAGAGTCATGGGATCTTTTATATTCGTGTGAGAGATGGTGGTGAAAATGATCTCATTTGAAGACTAGCACCTCCAACGGTACTTCCTCAACACTGTTCTTATAGGTTTTCTGATGAAGTCACTGTGGTAGCATTTGGACCCCGCTTCCTAAAACAGGTGTAAACACCGCCATTGAAATAATGTTGACACCAAAGAGGAGTCATTCAGCTTGAAACATTAACTCTGTTTCTCTGTTTATAGCTACTGTCAGCCATGCTGAGTACTCCCATCATGTTCTCTTATTTCAGATTTTCAACAAAATGTTGTTTTTACTTTAATGCTGGTGCTTAATTTGTTCGAAGCAGTGCCATACAATGCCTATTAGGATCTTGCTGAAAAGAAAGACATGAAGTGGAGTAAGAAACTGAAATGCTGAAACGGGTCTTTGACAGTAACACATAAAATGGGTAATGGCAAATTAACATCTTGTTTTACACCCTGCCAAACTTTCTTGTCCATTGACATCAGAAAAAAAGGCTTCTGATTCATTATTCCCTGATTTGTATTCCTGCCAAAGAACAATTTCACTCCCTGAGGATGTTTGGTAGATAGCAGAAGGTGAAGGGAAGTCTCTTGAGGAGACAATGAGATAGCACAATTTGTATCTTTATGTTTGTTAATGTAATTGTGCAAAGGTTGGCATCTAACATGATTTAATTCACTCATACTGAAATTCTGAAATACATAATTCATGATTTCAAGGGCCATGTCATGGATGTCTTGTATTCAGGTTGTTTGATCATAGATAATGGATGATGTTACTTTCTCTGGATGGGCAGCAGGCCATTCCTAACACTTTTTGATTCTGTGATGGGATATAGGTGTCATCGCAAGACCAGCATTTGTTGCCCCTCCCTAATTGCCCTTGAACTGAATGACTTGCTTTGCCATTTCAGAGAGCAGATATGTGTTAGTCACATTTCTGTGGGTCTGGAGTCACACGTAGGCCAAACCATCTAACGATGGGAGAATTCCTTCCCTAAAGCACATTAATGGTGACAGTTTCATTACAGAAATGAGCTTCTGATTCCAGGTTTAATTCGCTGATTTTCAATTTCAGCAGCTGTTGTGATAGGGTTTGAATTTGTTTCTCTGCGTCTCCAGCTGGACTCTCTGAGTTACTAGTCCAGTGATGCCACTTCACTGAGCACACCCACCCCACTCTGCCCCTGTTACTCTGAATTTTGCTGCTGCGGAATTTTGGTCTTTTAGGTGACTATGTCTTTTATTTATTCAGTGATTCCTCCAAATAGGTGATGTCTTTACCATTTGTTTTTACATTTTATTGTCTCTGCTCCATTGCTCTATTTCCATGCAGTCAGTATAATTTCAATCCTCACTTGTACCTGTCACAATCAAGCCATATATTTATCTATTTTTCAGCATTTTGTTTCAGAAAATCTTTCCTGATGTTGTACATCTCTGACTCTTGTCTATTATAAAATATTTCATTGGTACAGCTGCTTTTTCTTCATACCTTCTTTTTTGTCCTAGTCTGGGAAATATTACCCCCAAGTTTTGCAGTCTTTTATTTAGATTAGCTGGACTATGTGTATCACCTACTCCCGACTGTATAATAAACAAAAGTGCATCATCAAATATGACCCAGCTCCTCTCTCTTTGTTTATGAAACAAGGTGTTCTAGGCTGGTAGCAGACTTATGTAACAGGTCAAGGACTCACAACTCACAAGGACCAAAGAGTTGGATGGGGGTAAGGCAGTTGATGTGGTATATATGGACTTTAGTAAGGTGTTCGATAAGGTGGCCCATGGAAGGCTTCTGCAGAAAATGCAGATGTATGGGATTGAGGGTGATTTAGCTAATTGGATTAGGAATTGGCTAGCAGATAGAAGACAGAGGGTGGTGGTTGATGGGAGATATTCATCGTGGAGTTCGGTTACAAGTGGTGTACCTCAGGGGTCTGTTTTGGGGCCCCTGCTGTTTGTAATTTTTATAAATGATCTGGATGAGGGTATTGAAGGATGGATTAGTAAATTTGCGGAAGACACCAAAGTCGGAGGAGTGGTAGATAGTGAAGAGGGGTGTTATAGTTTGCAGAGAGACTTGGACAAGTTGCAGAGCTGGGCCGAGAGGTGGCAAATGGAGTTTAATGTGGAAAAGTGTGAGGTAATTCACTTTGGCAGGAATAACAAATGTGTAGAGTATAGGGCTAATGGTAGGACTCTTAATAGTGTTGATGAACAGAGGGATCTTGGTGTATATGTGCATAGATCCCTGAAAGTTGGCAATCAAGTCGATAAGGTTGTTAAGAAGGCATACGGAGTCTTAGCTTTTATTGGTAGGGGGATTGAATTTCGGAGCCGCAACGTCATGTTGCAACTGTACAAAACTCTAGTGCGGCCGCACTTGGAGTATTGTGTGCAGTTCTGGTCCCCGCATTATAAGAAAGATGTGGAGGCATTGGAGAGGGTACAGAGGAGGTTTACCAGGATGTTGCCTGGTATGGAGGGCAGGTCTTATGAAGAGAAGCTGAGGGATTTGAGGTTGTTTTCGTTAGAAAGAAGGCGGCTAAGAGGAGACCTTATTGAAACATATAAGATGATTAGAGGTTTAGATAGGGTGGACAGTGATAGCCTTTTTCCTAGGATGGAGAAAGCTAGCACGAGGGGACATAGCTTTAAATTAAGGGGTGGTAGTTATAGGACGGATGTCAGAGGTAGGTTCTTTACCCAGAGGGTGGTAAGGGTATGGAATGCCCTGCCTGCTGCAGTTGTAGATGCGCCAAGTTTTGTGGTGTTTAAGAGGTTAGTAGATAAGTTTATGGACGAAAAGGGAATGGTTTAGGTTAGAGGGTCATTTCTTTTTCCTAATTGGTCAGAGCAACATCAAAGGCCGAAGGGCCTGTTCTGCGCTGTAATGTTCTATGTTCTAACTCTCAAATCGGACCTACTGGCTCAGCAATATGAGTCCATGAAAGAATCCATTCTCTTCAGACTGGTTGCAGACATTGCCCTATTTTAATGGGTAAATGCTATTAAAGGAAATTTAGCTGACTAAAGATAAACCTCTTAACTGCACCCCTGTGCAGTGAGTATTACCCTTTATTATTTTCTGATGTGATCATCTGCTACAGTTTAAGATGCACACAATTATATTCTGACTCAATCAGATTCTCCAATTTTTTTTAATGCAGCGGTGGGCAGTTCAAGTGGCGTTATTCCCCTGGTGCGGCCAAATCTCTATTCGCTGCATTGGGACTGGAGAATCCCAGCTTTGGGTGAGGCTGGAGAATTTCGGTCAAGAAATGTGCACAATACTTCATGACTGGTCTAACTATGCTTCAATAAAAGTCTAACGCAACTCCTCTCGTAATAAACCCATGAAGGCAATGTCTTCAATCTCTGTCACACATTGAGTTAGCTCTATTTTACGCAGTGTGGCAGTGTGAGGATTGGCCTGATTGTCTCAGTGCTAATAAAGGGATGATAAAATCAGCCATTTCCTGCTCCTGATCACTATCCCATGCTGCATGATGTGAGACCCATAAATAACGGATGAGGGATCATTTGACAATCAATTTCAAATGGAAATAACAATCAGAAAAGATGTAAAATGACTGCAAATTTACTGTTGCTTCTTTTACGCCATCAGAATTATCGTCTTAGTTTGCGAAATAAATCACCCTGCTTGATTTCATAATCTGGCCTCGTCTGACTAAAATGTTCAGCATACCACCTTTCAGAAGATACTCACATAAGTCCTGTGTAAAAGTAAAGTGGGAATTCGTGAGCTCACCAGTGAGATTCACTATTTCTGGGTTTTACTGGATCTTGTGCCCTCACAGCTGATCCTGGGGACGGAGAGTGGACTCAAAATCCTACCCACTGACTCTGTCTTCTGAGGATTTACTTATTAATGTTTTACAGGATATGGGCCAGCATTTATTGCCCATCTCTAATTGCCACCCATTTTAGAATCAATCAGATTGCTGTGGATCTGGTGTCATATGTAGGCCAGAGCAGAGAAGGGAGGCAGATTTCCTTCTCGAAAGGATATTAGTGAGCCTTTTCAATTTTTACAACAATGGCTTCATGGTCATTAGACTTTTAATTCCAGTTCTTTATTGAATTCATATTTCACCATCTGCCATAGTGGGATTTGAACCGGAACTCTCAGAACATTACCCTGTGTCTCTAAATTACTAGTCCAGTGATAATTCCGCTGTGCCATTGCCTCCCCATATTCAATCACTATTCCTTCAGTCTTCTTTCCACTGATTTTATAGGGGTGATTCACCTAACAGCAGATGGGATTCATAATGGCCTGCTGAATCAGGAGTGATGGGCAAACAAGTCTCATGACCCACTCAATCTGATAAATACTCAGAATTAATCAATTAAATCTAATTGCTCAATTCAAGAGTGACTGCTCTGGCTTTTAAGTATGATTCACTCCCTTCCCACCACCCTCCCAATTCTCCATCCCCAAGTCTAGCGGGTGCTAATTAGTGCAGAACCTGATTTGGAAGTGGCCCATTCACATCAATATCCATGTGCCCTGAACACCCAGAAGACTTCAAAATCACAGCAGCACTCAAGCAGGTAGCACAGTGGAACAGTAGTTACACTGCTGCCTCACAGCACCAAGGATTTGGGTTTGATTCCGGCTTCGGTCACTATTTGTGGAAAGTTTGCACATTCTTCCCATGTCTATGTGGGTTTCCTCTGCATGCTCTGGTTTCCTCCTACAGTCAAAAGATGTCCAGGTTAGATTGACTGGCCATGGTAAATTGCCCTTAGTGTCAGGAGGGCTAGCAGGGTAAAAACGTGATGCTACAAGGGTAGGAGCTGGGTGGGATTGTGTTGGTGCAGACTCGATGGGCTGAATGGTTTCCTCCTGCACTGCAGGGATTCTGTGATTCTGCAGAAGGGATACCCTTGGTTGATTACAGAAGTTCCAGTTGTGATCAGACCTTTTGAAGTATTCTGATTGACAGGAAATGTCAGTTTCATTCATGGTATTCCCTTCGTTAACCTGAATGATCCATAGATATTGCCTGATTACTTTGAACTGATTTCATTGACAACTCCAGAGCAGATCAGACAGTTCATTGTTGATACAATCAGTTCACACTCTCTAGTAAGCCTCAAGTACTTCCTCTTTTCACCACATCTGTTCATTCTGGTCCAATTTTTATAACACTGCAGTTTCTTTTCAAGTCCCTGGCCATACTGAGAAGCCTAGATGTTTTGATATGCCTTATTTATATTGAATTTCATTTTCTATTACTTTTAACTAGTCTCGTGATTGACAAGTCCAGGCTATTTCACATCAGATAGTAGAAATCTAAAGTGCTTCCTCGTTTCTAACTGCAATTCCTTTAAATGAGCTTCTCTTTGTTCTCAAGTGCCTACTTGTGTCAGCAGCTGGTTCTAACTTGCAGTTTTTTTTTAAAATAGGCTTGTTCTTTGATCTGAAGTTTTGCTGACTCTTTCTTATAATGGGTCTTCTTCAACCTCTCACGCTGGAGATATGTTTCAGCTATATAAGAGATAGGTACCACTCCCCGTGTCACCCTAGAAATGCACATTGCCACTTGAGCACACACCGAGCATTGGCACCCTAGCTATGACACCCTGGCAGTGTAGTGTCACTACAAGGATGTTACTGCCAAGGTATCTGTGCCAGGATGGCAGGGGGCATTGCCAAGTAGCACTGCCAAGGGACATGGCTTGAAAGGGCATGGATTGAAGGGGACAGAACCAAAGGGGACCTGAGGAGCCTGGGCCTTTGCTCACCTCATATCACTTGTGGGGTGGAGTGGGAATGATGCCTCTGATTCAGGTTGGGGAGGCAGAGAGTGGTCGGGTCACCCTCATTCCTGCATGCTGTGTTGGGGAGGTGACTCATATATTTTATGGTGGGGGTTACCCCCACCCGCCCCCCACCCCTCCCCTTGGTTGTGAGGGTTTGCTGGTCTTCCTTCATTCAGTGAAGAGGTTGCAATTTCTGTGAGTGGGGAGTGTGGGGGTGAGGGAGCCTGTTACTGAACTCTGAGATGAGGGAACTCTTTAAATATGGTAACACAATCTCTGGGAAGCTGGGCTGGCCAATAAAACGTGGTTGAATTCTACCAGGAAAGCGCTGCCAGAACCAATGGAAAACACTCCTGTTTTCCCTCTGATGGCAGCTCTGAATTTTTATTCTGGAGAATTGTGACCATTCCATTTCTTTGTTTCGTTCTCCCAAACTCTCTGCAAACACCACCCCGAGCCACTGTGGTAACATACCATAAGAATAGCCACATTCTTATCTGTGTCAGAAGGTGTAGTTTCAAGTCCCCCTCCAGAGATTTGAGCTCAGAATCTAGGCTGATGCTATTGAATAGTAATGATGCACTGTTAGAGATGTGAAAAAATAAGCCAACCTTGGAACATTACATTAAAGGTCTTATGGCAGCTTTTGAAGAAGCGCAGTTCTTCTACTTTCCAATATTCACCCATTTCAACATCATTACGCAAGTAATTACACAATCAGTACGCGAGTATTGATTAGGGACAGCCAGCGTGGCTTTGTGAATGGAAAATCATGTCTCACAAATTTGATTGAGTTTTTGAAGGGGTAACCAAGAAGGTAGATGAGGGCAGTTGATATTGTCTACATGGACTTTAGCAAGGCCTTTGTCAAGGTACCGCATGGTAGGTTATTGCATAAGTTTAAATTTCACGTGATCCAGAGTTAGGTATCTAAATGGATACAGAATTGACTTGACAGAAGCCAGAGAGGGTGGTTGTAGAGTTGTTTTTCAAACTGAAGGCCTGTGACCAGCGTGGTGCCTCAAGGATCAGTGCTGGGTCAACTTGGCATTTATATTAATGATTTGGATGAGAATATAGGAGGTATGATAACTAAGTTTGCAGATGACACTAAAATTGGTGGATAGTTGGCAGAGAGGAAGATTATCTCAAATTGTAGTGGGATCTTGATCAATTGGGCAAGTGAGCTGACGAATAGCAGGTGCTGTTTAATTTAGACAAATGTGAGGTGATGCATTTTGATAGACTGAACCAGGGCAGAACTTACTCAGTTAACAGCAGTGTGTTGGAGAGAGTTACAGAACAAAGAGATCTAGGGGTATGTGTTCATAGCTCCTTGAAAGTGGAGTCACAGGTGGACAGAATGGTGAAGAAGGTATTCGTCATTCTTGGTTTCGTCAGTCAGAATATTGAATATAGGAGTTGGTACGTCCTGTTTAAGTTGTAGAAAACACTTGGAATACTGTGTGCAATTCTGGTCATCCTATTACAGAAAGAATATTATTAAACTAGAAAGAGTGTGGAAAAGACTTACTAGATTGCTATTGGGAATTCATGGATTGAGTTATAGGAGAGGCTGGATAAACTGGGACTTTTTTCTCTGGAGCACAGGAGACTGGTCTTATAGAAGTCTATAAAATAATGAGGGGCACAGATCAGCCAGATAGTCAATATCTTTTCCCAAAGATTGGGGAGTCTAAAACTAGACGGCATAGGTTTAAGGTGAGAGGGGAGAGTTACAGAAGTTTCCAGAGGGGTAATCTTTTTCACGCAGAGGGTGGTGAGTGTCTGGAACAAGCTGCCAGAGGTAGTAATAGAGATGGGTACAATTTTGTCTTTTAAAAAGCATTTAGATAGTTATATGGGTTCGATGGGTATGGAGGGATATGGGCCAAATGTGGGCAATTGGGCTTAGAACAAAGAACAAAACAGCACGGGAAACAGGCCCTTCGGCCCCACAAGCCCGCACCGCCACTCCGATGTTCTCACCTCTACCCGTGATCCCTGTCTATGTTTATAGATTAGCTTAGGGGTTTTAAAAAAAATGGGCGGCATGGACAAGTTGGGCAGAAGGGCCTGTTTCCATGCTGTAAACCTCTATGACTCTATGACTGTATTTCAGAGCTGTCTTTCGGACCTGGATGCACATGGTTAGCTGTCCCATTTCTTACAATGTATCTGTGATTACACATTAAAAAGTACTTCATTGGCTGTATTGTACTTTGGGACATCCTGAGGTCATAAAACATGCTTTCTAAATGAAAGTTCCTTCTATCTGAATTGCATCTACTACCTACCTGCCTCTTCTACTGAGATTTCTTTAACAGTCTGCTTTACTATTTATGGACCGAGTGAGCTTTACTTGGCAGCTGGCTGTGCCACAGTTGATGTGAAAGCATTAAATGCTGACACTAGGTGTAAAAATTGAAAGGGAAAACATTCAGCTTTGAAGTGCCAACATTCATTACCCCAATAGGCATCAAATTCTCCAGGAATATATATAAATGTTTAGATTTATCCCAATCTGTGAAGCAGCAGGATTTTTTTCTGAACTGAATGAAAAGGGAGAAAGCATGTGTCTTTGTTCTGAGAGGATTATTATGTGCTTCTGTGTAAAAGTCTTTGGGGTTTTATAGTTCTTGTGGAATAACAATATAAATTACAATGAGGGTTAATGACTTGGGAAAAGTAGACAAATGCAATTGCCTGATTGTGTGATTGTGAAGTCACATCAGTTCAAGAACTGGGAAAGTAATTTGAAATTTGTATCCTGCGGAAGTACAGCACCAAAGTTATTTTAAACATAATGAACGCTTTCAACTGCAGAAACAGAAGACAGAAAGAGGATGAATTCAAGTTGGGGAATTCAGTGCCAAAACAGGAACAGAAAATAAATAATGAGAGGGCAGCAATGATTGGATTAAGAAAGAAAGAAAAAGAGACAGAAAGGAAAAATAAGGATGTTTAGTGGCTAAGTTTGATTGTTTCCAAATTATGCATGAGGATATTAATGCAAGATGATACCCATTGCCTGCAATGCAGGCATTATGTGAACCTTGTGCTGCTCCCTGTTTTACATCATTGCAGCATCTAGCCAGTGTAAACCACATTGTTGATTGGTTGGATGCTTGAACAGAAGCCAATATTTTGAGTCACTAGCACCAGTTAAAGCTATCTGTACTGTTTAAATCAATAGCTTGCACTTCTTAAAGGAGAGATGCTTGTGCCTGGAGCAATGCTGGGAATCCACGCATCTCAAGGATTATTTTTTAAAAAGGCATCTCCTGTCACCTCATATCCTGTCCCTCACTTTGCACACAAGCAGCTTCCTCTCGAAGTCTGAGTGCTGCAGTGACAGCTCCAACTGTAGTCATGCAAGCTCAAACATTACTGTGGGAATACAGACTTCAAACATGTTTGCTGGTTTCACAGAGTGAAGCAAGCTATCCTGCAACAAATTACAGGGGTGCCACCTCAGAAAGATGGTAAGGGCCTCTTACGGCACAAGCCTGTTGCCCTCTCTTAGGATAGCAACACTTTTCTTCCTACCTCTGCTACTCTGCCAGTGCATTAGGTGTTGTATATCAGTCAGCCAGCTCTGTCTGTTGCTGCCTGGCCAAGACAGTACAAAGCCCAAAGTTTTTTAGGCCCAAAGCTGCCTAAAGTCATCTGTAGTTGTCCCTATTGAAAGTAAGTAGCCATTTGCAGGCATTGAAGTAGGAATTCATAGTGGTAAACCTCTTATTATTCAAATATATCCAGGCTGTAGGTGAATTTTCAAGCTGAAGTTGGTTTGTCATTCATATTACATGAGGCCAATCACTGATGTTTCCTGTTCATTGGGAACACACTACATTTCATTATCTCTTGTAGAAAGAAGCAGCTAGAGTGGGAACATGGTTTTGTGGATGCCTCATGTCAACTCTGCCCTTTACACCAACCAAAAGGATTTTGACTTCCTCAATATCAATGCGGTGTATGACCATTATGCAGTTAAGGTACCTTCATTGAGTTTGCTAGCTGCATTGAGCCACCATGACAAACCAAACACTGGCTACAGGTCAATATGCTGGCCACAAGGCTCTGGGTCCTCTCTTGAAGAAAGAGTCTGATCAATGTGGACATCCACAGAACTAGCAGTTCATATTGTGACTGTTGTTGCTTGGGGGAACTTCTCCAGCTCTGCTGCCTCTGGGCTTCCTCCAGGCATATTGGAGGCTACATGCCTGTGTGAGATTATCCTCAAAAATGTGCTGAACCGAGTTTCAGTGCTTGTCTTTACATAGGTTAGTCAACTGCAGTGTTTTCCTAAGACAGGTGGTCCACATTTGTAAGACTCTTTTTGACAGTGTCTTTGTCTCATTTATAATGACCTCCTTGATATTATTTGGCCTGAATCTATTCCCATAGAAAATCTGTTTAAGAATTCTGTAGTCATCCATCTGGGAGACATAGGCTGGAATTTTACCATCTCACCCGCATTGGGAATTGAAGCAGCTGAGGGGCAGACAATAGGAAGGTCTGTTGACTTCAGGCAGAATTTTATGATTTCGGGAGAGTGACACCGTAAAATCCCTCCCATAGTCTGCCCATTGAATTTGAGTTTACTAAAAGATGATGTTCATGCTGCACACTGGAAATGATAAAAGACTTGATGTTTGTGACTTTGTTCAGTTACAGTATAGGAACACTATGACAGGCAAAATTACAATGGAAGATAGGGAGTGAACAGAGATGATATGTTGACTTTGCATGCAATACAAAGTGATTTGATTTATAAATTCTTGTCCTTCTTGAGTATTGCTGGAACTTCATGCATCCAGGCAAATGAACAGTATTCCATCACATACCTGAATTGTGCCATGTAGATGATGGACAGTTGGGGAATTATTCACCACAGAATTCCCAACCTCTGACTTGCTCTTGTAGCCATAGTATTCGTATGGCTGGTCCAGTTCAAGTTCTAATCAATGATAACTCCCAAGATGCTGCAAGTGGGGATACAGCAATGAACCATAGAATGATGAAACTCCTACAATGTAGGAAGAGGCCATCCAGCCCATCGTTACTGCACCAACTCTCCGAATGAGGATTCCATATCAGATCCTCCTCTCTTCCCTAATCCCTCACATTTATCACGGCCAATCCATCTAACCTGTATATCTTTATACTGTGAGAGGAAATCAGAGCACCTCTGCGCAGGCATGGGGAGAATGTGCAAACTCCACACAGCCACCCAAGCTGGAGCACATCAGGATTCTATGAGGCAACAGTGGTAAAGCCATTGACAGTAAGGAAAGTTGGTTACATTCTCTCTTGTTGAAAATGGTCATTATCTTGCACTGGTGAGGTGCAAATAATACTTTCCTCTTATTACCCCATTTACCCTTATGTCTGGCTGAGCCATGGACCGCTCAGCCAGAAAGGACTACCTAGGTGGCCTTCTCTCTTTCTCTTCCTCCTGTTCCTGAGACGTGCATTGTATTCCTGGCAAAGATTGTCTCCTCAATAGATTTTTGGTCAGCCCACTGTATTCCACCCGGCAGGCACCACCATGGCAGCGATGGAAAACGTCGGCCATTGTTTCAGAAGGTAAATGGCCTGTTCTATCATGTCTCCTGAGGCAACGTGGCTGTCATTGTGTATGAGCTGCACATGTATGCATGGGTTGCACATCAGAGTCATCAGCCATCTGGTCAGTTGAGATTCCAATGTAGCAGCAGAGCAGACTACAACAGAATAAAGACATTGAGGACAATTCTACCAGCTTACTTCATTGCAAAAGCAGCGCAGTGGGTCAGGAGACGGAAGTATAGATTGTTTAGTGGGCTTTCCACTGGCCGCCACAACCTCTGCGATCTCCAGCAGTTGGATTTCTAACGCCATCAATCTATGCCAGCAATCGGTGCAGAGCTGCATAAATTATTTGGACAAGCATTTAGGTACAATTTAAATTTCTTTAGTGGGTTCAGGACTGAAGCTTCCACTAGAATCTCCCCCCCACCAGGTGTGTTTTGCTCCAGTATGGTTTATAATATCTCCCCATTTGCAGACAGCTACTGGCCCAACCCACTGGAGTGAAAGGAGGCCATTGAGATTCCCAGAGGGTTAGGGATAAGGGGGTTACCATAGACATTGCCACCCTGGCAGTGCTAGCCACCCCCCTTGGCACTGTCCATGGACAAAGTGCCAATGTCTAGGGGACACCTTGGTACTACCCACCAGGTATTGTGCAGTACTGAGAGGGTGGGGCTTAATGGGGTGAAATCAAATGGGGTGGGGCCTCGGGGGGGAGATCAGTGCAGATGGAGATCCCACTGCCACTCTGCATTTGGGCTCAAGAGCAAAGGTAGGGAGACCAACGACTGGCACTGGGCATTGGGGGGGACAGGATGTTGGCTTGCCGGGGAATTGGGACTGCAAAGGAGGGAGGGTGGATTCAGGGCTGTCAATCGGAGAGAGATCTGGAGATTGAGGTAGGCTGGGGGAAGGGGGAAGGGAGTCAAAGCTGGCCCAGCCATGTTTGGGAGAGGGGGGCAACATTAGCAATCAGACCTTGGGGGAGTTGGAGGGCCAGTGATGGGGGTCACAGGGATGGCCAGCGTTAGAGCTGGTCAGCGATCAGGAGGTCAGCAGTGTGCCAATCTTGGTGCTGACAGAGCAGCGCATGCACAGTGGACCACCCAGCACTATGTTGCCAGCCTCTCCAGCAAGAATAAGCCCCATCCCTGATTGTTCGTGTGATTTATGCAAATTCTCTCTGCAGTGCACAGAATGGGGAGATTCACTTTGACACTCCTGATGTAAAAACCAACAAGATTTGTTCCAATTTTTACAGAAAGTCATCACTTAGAATTTTTTTGGGAGAATCACCCCCATTGTGATTGGTCTATAAGTCTCTGCATATGGAGGTTGCGGAAGTGAAACTCTGTCGATTGCTGTATAAAACAGTTCCCATGCAGCATCCACAAATATATATAGTCAATGGTACTCTATCACAGGAAGACTGCAATCTTAGTGAAGTCATGAGCTCTCTCCACCTGTTTCTCTCCTGCAAGAGATAATGAAATGTCATATGCTTTCAATGAACAGAGTGTGTCAATAACTGCCTTCAGGCAACAACAAATGATAAACTCAGAAGTGTTACAAATAATCCCATCTCTAGCCTGGAAGGAGCCAGACATAAAAAAAGTTCATTGCCGTGGCTAACTTCACAACCACTAACAATGTGATTCTCATCCAACTCTAAAGTTGCAGTTGTGCCTGAAATAAGTGACAGATTTACTACCTTCAGTCTTTACAAAAACCAAACACTAATGAATTTCAGAAAGGGGAATTTCTTTCTGGGCAGCATAGATGAATATAGCCTTCTGCTGACAGCAATTCTCCCTACTCTCCTCCTTCTTCTTCCAATGGCTTGTCCTTCTCTTCATGCTCTCTTTCCATTTGCTAAGTCATACTGGATTCCTACCAGTGGCCAGGATCAATTAGTTTGTGCGGAAAGCAACAAAATGACTTGAGCTATGCCACTTCGTATAGATCATACTGCTTTCTGTCATTATTTAAACCAAACATTTGTAGAATCAAAACAGTTGCCAGAAGAAATCAATTAGCAATTGACCTATAAATAGATGATTAATTTAAATAGTTTTAATGCAAGATGGGAGGAGAAGGGGTTGTGTGAGGTGATGTAGGGATCCTTCCAGTTATTAGACATGTTTATAGCTGTGCAAGGCCAAGGAAGGGTGTTTAATGGGGTGTTGAAGTCCAATAAGGCACTGTTGGCCTGCCTTGTACATTTCCAGCAGCTGTTTACTGAACTAGCGCTGACATCTCACCAATGGGGCTTCTGATAAAGCTTGTCCCACAAATGTGACCACTTGCCATTTTGGGCTCTGAACACCACCATTGTGCCACCTACTGATCAAAATTTTGGAGCTTCCTTTATGTTAACAAGTGACAATGTTAACATCTTCAACAACAGTTTAATACCTGATGAAATAAGATCCATTTCTTTTTTTTCATTTTCTGAGCAAGGGAGATTGATTGCCGGTCATTAACTATTCTCACATTGTTATAGGCTACTTGCATTATTCATAAATAGATAACATCTTTTGGATAGTTTATCAGCGATGAATGTGCAAATCCATCAGTTTCATCAAAATCAGAGGGGGAATAACAGTGGAACAGTGCAAATCATCCAGAAATTTGTGGGGACTGAAAATTTACAGGATATTTCTCCCTTGCCACCAGCTACTTGCAGATTTATAATGGTTTATGTTGGTTCACATGTTTTTTTTCAAGAAATTCTGAGCCATTGTATTCCTGAGCAGAACATCCAGAATAACTGAACATAGCCAATCATTCCTGAAACAAAAACAGAAAATGCAGAAACATCTCAGCAGCTCTGATAGCATTTATGAAGAGAGAATAGAACCAACATTTTAAATCTGAATGCTTTTTCATCATTCCTGAACTTGGCTTCAAATTGGTTCAGGTAGATCTGTTTCTGCACTCCTCTCCAAAGCATTCCCGCTCTCCATCCCGTTTCAGCACGCCCCCACCCCACCTGCAGCCTACCCCCTCTCATAGTCATTCCTGCTCTTTCCTGCTCCCTTCTTATTCAGACATCACATATTATTCATACCCCCACCTTGCTTCTTCTTTTCTGCATAGTTTCCAACGACTAACCTGCATTCAAAAAATGTTACTCTCCACAAAAATGAATGTGTTACCCACAGAAATTAACAGCAATTAATTAGGGCCCTAACCCTCAGAGATAATGTTTTGATCACTGCAGCAAAAAACAAAAAGGATTAGTTAAAATGAGGAGAGAAAGAAACAGTTAACAATTAAAGATAGTGAAATAAACATTCATGTTATGTTCTGGGTGATAAATGATGATTTTTTTTTGCCAGCTTATGATAGCTAGAAGTGATCATGCCCCAGTCTAGTTAAAGTCAGGAGTCAATTCCCAAGAAAGCAGAGAATTGGGATCCCATGTGTGTCTTCAAAACCTATCTCTGGAAAAAAATGTAATAGGCAATCAAACTGCTAAAGGACAAGTTAACAAGAGGGAAATAATTTTAATAGAAAGTACTTGTCTCTTCATGGATGGTATTTTTTTTGATGTGCAGTTTTTTTTGATCACCTTTGTTTCATTGACAAATTAGTGTGTGAAGGAATAAGAGAAAGGGATAGACTAGCCCCAACCAGGTGAATCCCTGTGGAGAGAATTCACAGTCTGATGTATGAATGATGCTGGACTCCTTCCAAGCTTAATCAGGATTAGTATGGGAAATGCTGTCTTGCATATTTTACCCCTTAATCTGTGCCAGTAGTTTTAATGAGGCATTCATTGCCATTTAAAATTGCAAAATTTCCATTTAAAATTTGCATTGGCTTCATTACTTTTGTGGTAAATATCATTATAGCATCTGCTTTCCTTATCCATGACATGCATTACAAAATAAAATGTTTACAATATATAGCATTCTAATTTTAGGGCAGAAATTATTCTTAATCCTGCGCTGAAATTTCCTCCACATGTGCTTTCTTCCCAAGTCATTTTTCTTTCTTCTCTGCAGTGTCACCTACCTTTCCCAAAGCTGCTGAAACCTGAGTCAATGCCATTATTACTTTACAGTTCATCTTCTAGAAGACGCTCCTACCTGTCACTCCCATCTGCAACCTCCAGAAATTATAACTCATTTGGTTCCATGACCCACGTCCTTAATGTCCACAGCAGTCTCATAACTCAAGCACGGTGGCTCCATTGATTCATTTGAAATATTTTTGTCCTTGCATTTACATTTTTTGTATCTCTTTGCTCCCCCAATCCACTTTGACTAGGAGCTTCTCATATCTGCTGCACTAACTTCCCAATCTCTGCCATTACATTTCACAAAGCATAAATCACTGATTCCATATAACACTTGTAATTTAAGATGGTGAAAATCTGGACAAAACCATCAGCACTCACAGCCAAAATGTATATACTGAAGTGCAAGGTTATCCCTGTTCCAGATAACTCCTAATGAAGCAAAACATGGCAAAGTGAATCCCAAAGAACTTCAGGCTAATCTAAGAGGTCAGTCTACATTGCAATGGCCGGAGAATGACTATGAGCTGTCTTTTTGAACAACTGCAGTCCATATGTGAAGATACACCCACAGTACTATATAGAGTTCCAAGATTTTGACCCAACAATGATGAAGGAATTATATATATTTCCAGATCAGGCTGCACCTTGCTGGTGGCTATTAAAAGTCCTAAGGCATTATTTCAAAGAAAGACAGGGTACTCAGAGAATCAGAAATGTCTTTATCAATACTTATCCCTCAGTCAATCTTATTAAAACAGATGTCAGACTTTTGAATGAACTTACCTTGCATTAAGTTCATCCTTTTCCACACCCTAGCTATTACAGTAACACTACGTTCGGCACTCTTTCATTTCCTTCTCTATGGTATGTTTTGTTTGTATAGCACGCAAGAAACAATACTTTTCACCGTATGTTAACATGTGTGACAATAATAAATCAAATGAAATCAAATCAAATCAAATATTAAAACAGATCATTTTGCTGTTTCTGGGACTCTGCTGTGTGAAAATTGACTGCCCATTTCTTACGTTACAACATTGACTGCACGTCAAATACTTAATAACTGTGAATGACCTAATGTTGAGAATAACACAACGTAAATGCTTCTTTCTTTCTCTCTTTTTCTCTTCCTTTTATTCTTTCTTTTTCTCCATCTCCCTCCCTCTCTCTCCAGAACCTCAGCTGATTGACCATTCTTCATGTTTAATCAGAGACAGTGACTGTTGGCAAACAGCCTGGTTCATTGTCAATTCCGTTCTCAGCCAGCATCAATATGTGTACTTCTTGAAGTCACTGCACATCAGTCAGGAGAAGAACCGTGGCCACCTTACCCTGTTGTTGCTCAGGGATCCTGAGGCCCAACTGCAGCAAGCTTAGTGTTGTTTTGTCTGCTAATAACTGGCTAAATTAGCACAGATCAGAACTGAAGTAGAAACCTTTCTGGGTTAAGGGACTTGCTACCACAGCACATGGTGCAATTATCCATACAGCATTGGGGAAGAAGCTCTTAATTTTCTTTTCTAATCTCCTTTTACTGATCCCCACCCTTATATCTGTCACTACTAA
This sequence comes from Sphyrna mokarran, assembly GCA_024679065.1. Taxonomy (NCBI): domain Eukaryota; kingdom Metazoa; phylum Chordata; class Chondrichthyes; order Carcharhiniformes; family Carcharhinidae; genus Sphyrna; species Sphyrna mokarran. Next base: position 39,657,611 of record JAGIQG010000010.1, on the reverse strand, counting down.
TTGAAACTGGGATTTACCTCTGGTGTGCTACAATTGTAGATATCCAAATATTGCAAAGGAATAAACTTTGCCTTATTGCCACAGGCTTACATTTACTTGTGAGTTATTGTTTGTGAGGCAGCATCTAATCATTTCAGATCAATTATTTGTATTTAATCACAACAGGATTGATTAACAGTTAAATTTAATTGAAGTTCTGCACAGATGAGCGCACATACACTTGGGTCTCAAAGTATCCATTGCTGATGTACGCGCGTGTATCGAGTCAGTCCAAATTAGCTGAAATATATGTGGTTTTATTAACAGGTTTGAGGGTGGACTGCAGAGCATTGATTCTTAATTTCTTTTACAACATAACAATAGGGACAGCTTCCTTCATCTGACAGCACTGGCCTCTGATTTTTCTTCCGATTTTCAGCCTGTTTATCTGTGTGGATGAAAGGGTTATATTTTTGGCTTGTTGCTATGGTTACCATTGCGAATGCAGGGGACTTGGTAACAGAGGATGTATAAGATACTGTCAGCATAGAAGTAAAATGTCATATTAGGTGACTCGGTGAGTCGCTGCACTTATCTAAATAAAAATATAAATGGAATCAGGCCACTTCATTAAATGCTGAGCAATTTGTCTTTTTAACAAGAAACAGGGGGAAAGTTATACTTATATGTCTATTTCAGGGAGTCATATTGCATACACATTTTTGTGATCCCTAACAATTTGCAGGAGACTATATAGATTATTTTCTGGTTAGCTTCAGTGTGGAGTACATTTAAAGATTTAGGCAGTTTATTGAGACTTGTTCCAAGTTCATCTCTATACATGTGCTTGCTTCTAATAATGTTAACAATGTTTGTGTGTGGCACTTGAGCTATGACTGTGGTCATATTACTCCCTTATTTCCATGACTACAGACAGTTTGGTAGAAGGGTTGCAAGGTCCAGTTAACTTAATTAAACTGGATGTTATTATCATTTGTCTCTTATTCTCCGTGGAAGTCTGCGCAAGGCATGTGGGAAGAAGGTTCGATCTGCCCCGGGTGTTTCTCAGTCTGAGTTAGAATACAACGCAGACTTTGTTCTCAGACTGTGACATGAAATATAAATGTATGTTTAACATGCATATTTAACTGTGCTAATATCAAGTCTATTTGTAATATGCCATTCTCATTATTTTAAATGGGCTTGATCGTTTGATTGCAATCTAAAATTAAAATGTCACTAAAATTGCATCTCGGTTTCATGACTTTGGCAAATGCAACAGATGCTGTCAGCATGACACAAGCAACCTGAGCCCAATTAAATTCCTGAAATAACGGAAAAAATTGAAAAGGTATGTTTCTTAATTAACAAAGAGAATAAATTCTCAATGTTCCAGCTCCTGGATACAGATTGAACTAGGTGGATAAGAAATAAAAGAATCAATAACATGCCCAAACAAATAGTATTATTCTTTAAGCGTGCTCCACTCCTCAAATGATTGAGTATTGTGACATGAGAGCAAGGGAAGAAATAATTGAACTGGATGCAGAAGAGCAGAAACTGGCAATATAAGCCATCTATCCTGTTAGGTCCCATCACTGATGAGAGGCATGTACAATTTATAAAATCTCACAACAGATAGCAAACAAGAAAAAAAACAGGAGACATAAAACTAGTTATTGGTTTCCTGAGCACAAACAAAGAACATAAAAAATTCCATTAAACATCCCCTGAAGACCTGAACACATTTATTATATTTCATTGCTCTGTACAAAAAGGACCGAGATATTGCACCTAGGATATTAACAAGGCCCTTTAGTAACATTGACAGAGGGTTAAAGAAACATGTTTATGATCATGTTATTTTTCACAAGCTATTGGCCTCATTTAACGAGGTAAGTGTGATAATGAAGAAAAATACTTATCCAACAAAAGAAGGGCAGCAAACCAAAACCAATTTGAAGAGTAATTAGAAGATTACAATGTTGATCTCCTCTGATAGTGGTTAAGTGAGTAGTCAGTCTTATGATGAAATTCTTCCAGTTCAAGAGCCCAAGATATTTCAAGCTCAAAGGAAAATAAGCACATTGATCATTAATATGGAGCAAGGTTATCAGTAGTCAGTACAAATGCCATAATCCAGAGATATGAATTGCAAGGAAGAATACCTATTCCGTTGCAACATAGAACTGTCTCCATTGCTTGGTGGAGTATCTGCCATGTTAATCTACCTCTGTGCCATTTCTCCAAAGGGTTGAAAAAAGATCAGCTCTTTTCATTATTTACAAATGCTTTCAGACCTGCTTCTCTTTTGGGTGCTTACGCTAAGCTTTGTGTCTGTTGCTGCTTTAATAGTTTGGATTTTACATTGTGATCAGCCTTATTTCCAAAATTATGATGGAAAGAATGAAATTGGCAAAACAGCTGAAGGTGGTTAGGTATGCAATACTAAGGGACCCTTGTTGCAACATTCTGAGAATGAGATTAGCCTCCAAAAATAACTACCTTCTTTTATTAATCTATAATTCAAATCTGTGAAGTTTTCTCCTAATTTTAATTGGCTTTGACTTTGCCAAGGTTCCTTGATGCGAAAGAGAGGCAGTGGCACAGTAGTATTGTCACTGGGCTAATAATTCAGACTCCCAGGATAATCTCAGGTTCAAATCAAATGATTAAATTTGAATGCAATAAAAAATCTGGAATTGAAAGTCTGATGATGACCATGAAGTGGAGATGCCGGCATTAGACTGGGGTAAACAGAGAAAGAAGTCTCACAACACCAGGTTAAAGTCCAACAGGTTTATTTGGTAGCACAAGCAACTAGCTTTTGGAGTTCTGCCCTTTCATCATCAGCATCCACTCATCTGGTGAAGGGGCAGTGCTCTGAAAGGTGGTGGCTTGTGCTACTAAATAAGCCTGTTGGACTTTAATCTGGCGTTGTGAAACTTCTTATTGTGATGATCATGAAACCATTGTTGTAAAAAATCATCTAGTTCACTAATGTCCTTTAGGGAAGGAAATCTGTTGCTAACATGTGACTCCAGAACCACAGCAATATTGGTTAAACGCCCTCTGAAATGGTTGGCAAGCCACTCAGTTCATGAGCGGTTAAGGATGCCAGTAACGCTCACATCCCATGAACAAATAATAAAAAAAATCAGTCAAATGGTGTTTTGATGTCAAGTCTCACCTCATTCTGTTCATGTTTGGATCAAAGCAGTAATGAAGTCTGAAGCTGAATGGTCCTGGCAGAACCCAAACCAAACATTGATGAGCAGGTTTTTGATGAGTAAGTGTTGTTTGATAATACTGCCAACGACTGATGAATGAGAGCAGTAATTGGCCAAGTTTGATTTATCTTGCATTTTCCAGAGAAAACATAGCTGGGAAATTTTCCACATTTCTGGGAAGGATGAGTACTGAAGCTGTATTTGAATAGCTTAGCTGATGGTACAGCTAGTTGTGCAATATGAGTCTTCAGCACAACAGTCAGGATGTTTTCAAGTACCATAGCCTGTGCTGTATCTAGTGAGCTCAGCCATTTCTTAATGTCACATGGCGTGAATGAGTTGTCTGCAAACTGACAGCTGTGATGCTGTGATCCTTAGGAGGAGACTAAGTTGGATTATTCACTTGACACTTCAGGATTCAGCATTGCATGACCACCGCAGATTTCCTGGTGGCAGAGGTGTATTCAACAGGAGATCCCTTTGAGAATGGTGGGACGTAAAGATCCCGTCAGTGGCCAATGATGGGCCGCCTTCGAGGTGGGTTGCACAGAAAATCCCTTCTATTGTGTTCAAGTGTCTGAATTTTGCTTGATTTTCATTGATTATTCAGAAAGCTATCCTGGATTTTTAGTATAATCATACAAAGTAGGAGTCATTTAGCTCATCATACCAAATCTTAAAATGATCTATCCGAATAGTTCTGCCCTGTAGTAATTGCAAGGATTGGTGACCACCAAGTGAGTATAACAAACCATAACAGTTTATTTACACGTAGATACATAGAACATAGAACATAGAACAATACAGCACAGAACAGGCCCTTCGGCCTTCGATGTTGTGCCGACCAAAATAAAAAGCAATGCCCCTCCAAACTAAACCATTCCTTCTCTTCCATATACTTATCAATTAACCTCTTAAACGCCACCAAACTTGGCGCATCTACAACAGCTGCAGGCAGGGCATTCCACTCCCTAATCACTCTTTGAGTAAAGAACCTACCTCTGATATCCGTCCTATAACTCATACCCCTTAATTTAAAGCTGTGTACCCTCGTGCTAGCTTTCTCCATCCTAGGAAAAAGGCTATCACTGTCCACCCTATCTAAACCTCTAATCATCTTATATGCTTCAATAAGATCCCCTCCTAGCCGCCTCCTTTCTAACGAAAACAACCTCAAATCCCTCAGCCTCTCCTCATAAGACATGCCCTCCATACCAGGCAACATCCTGGTAAACCTCCTCTGTACCCTCTCCAATGCCTCCACATCTTTTCTTATAATGTGGGGACCAGAACTGCACACAATACTCCAAGTGCGGCCGCACTAGAGTTTTGTACAGTTGCAACATGATGCTGCGGCTCCTAAATTCAATCCCCTACCAATAAAAGCTAAGACTCCATAAGCCTTCTTAACAACTTTATCCACTTGACTGCCTACTTTCAGGGATCTATTGACACATACACCAAATCCTTCTGTTCCTCAACACTATTAAGAGCCCTACCATTAGCCCTATACTCTACACATTTATTGTTCCTGCCAAAGTGCATTACTTCACACTTTTCCACATTAAACTTCATTTGCCACCTCTCGGCCCAGCTCTGCAACTTGTCCAAGTCACTCTGTAAACTAAAACACCCCTCTTCACTATATACCACTCCACCAACTTTAGTGTCATCTGCAAATTTACTGATCCATCCCTCAATACCCTCATCCAGATCATTTATAAAAATTACAAACAGCAGGGGCCCCAAAACAGACCCCTGAGGCACCCCACTCGTCACCGAACTCCACGATGAATATCTCCCATCAACCACCACCCTCTGTCTTCTATCTGCCAGCCAATTCCTAATCCAATTAGCTAAATCACCCTCTATTCCACACATCTGCATTTTCTGTAGAAGCCTTCCATGGGCCACCTTATCAAACGCCTTACTAATACGCCATATAGAATACTTCCACAATGTTTACACTCCCAGCTCTATGATCTACTCTGGTGTTGCGGAAGCCTGTGCTCTGCACCATTCTCCATTGGGAAATTGGGTCACATCATCCTCCCAATGTGCTCCTTCGAGACCCAGCTAGTACATACCCCAAAATCCTCCCAGTGCACCTGGTACCATTTCAAGTACACATTTAATTGTTTTTTGAAAGATATGATTAAATCTGTTTTTGTGTAGATCGTAACAATTCCCCACATGAAAACATTTCTCAGCTCCCCTCGGGTCCTTTTGCTAATCATTTTAAATTTGTTTCCTGCTCTCTGCTACTCCATCTAAAGCTCTCCTAATTTAAATCCACCTTTATTTCTTTATCAGTTGACCCTCCTTCCCTTTTAGGGCCCGCCCCGCCTCCAGATTCACATTTATTCCTGAGTAACATTGCCCTTCAATTCTTATCTTTCACATTACAGAATCATAGAATAGTTTCAGCAAAGAAGGAGACCATTCAGTCCATTCTGTCATGCTGGCCCTCTGCAGGATGAATTCATTTCGTGCCACTGTCTTTTCTCCACATTTGTGCGGGACAATTTTCCTTTTCAGATAATCATCCAATTCCTATTTAAGTGACTTAACTGAATTTGCCTATACCACACTATCAGGAAGTGTATTCCAGATCCGAACCACTCTGCATAGAATTTTGTCTTTATTGTTTCTTTTGCCAATCACGTTAAATCTCTGCCCTCTGATCCTCAATCCTCCCATCAAAGGGATCAGTTTCTCCCTATCTACTTTGTCTAATCCTCTCATGATTTTCAATCTCCTCAGAATAGTCTCAGCTTCTTTATTGTTTTGAAGCATGGATTGCTTTGGTACCTGAGGAGTTGTGAATGGTGCTGAATATTGTGCAATACCCACAAACATCCCCACTTCCTTATGATGGAGGAAAGGTCATTGATAAAGCAGCTGAAGATGGTTGCACAGAGGACACTATTCTGAGGAACTCCAACAGAGATGTCCTGGGACAAAAGCAATTTTCTTCCAACAACCACAACGAGCTGCATAACCATTCTTGTTAATCTTTTCTGTAATGCCTAATGCCTTCGCATTCTTCCTAAATTGTGGTATCCAAAACTAGAGACAACACTCCAGATGAGTTTAGTCGTGGTTTAACGTAGCTTTCTTGCTTTTGTAGTCTATGCATCTACTTAAATCATCCAGGATGCCATACTATTTATTAGCTGCTCTCTTAGCTGTCCTACTATCTCCAATGATTTATATACTTAAACACCAAAGATCCCTTTGCTCGTGCACTTCTCTTTAGAATTGTGCCCTTTTTTTTTGGTTGTCCCTCTACATTCTTCTGTCAAAATGAATCACTTTGCACTTCTCTGCATTAAATTTTATCTGTCACTTGCCCACCTATTATACCAATCTGTCTATGTCCTTTTTAAGTTCTACACTATCTTCTTCATAGTTCACAATATTGCCAAGATTTGGGTTGTTTGCAAATTGCTTGAAATCGTATCATGAACATTGAGATTGAGATCATTAATATTTATCAAGAGGAGCAGGATCTTAAAACTGACTGCTGGAGAACATTCCTATTATCTCTGCCACCTCCCTTCCAGTCCATCAAGTAACCATTCATTACTCTCTGCTTCCTGTCACTCAGCCAATTTTGTGTCCACGTCACTGTTGTCTGTTTTATTCCATAAGCTCTAATTTTGCTCACATCTCTGGTATAACATTGTATAATATACACCACATCAACAGCATCGCCCTCATCAACCTTTTATGTTAATTCATCAAAAAACTCAATCAAGCTAAGTAAACACAATTTGCTTTTACCAAATCCATGCTGCCTTTCTTTAATTTCTCCAAGTGACTATTTTTTTCCGGAATAATTTCTAAAACCTTCCCCATTATTGAGGTTAAACTGATTCAATTGTAATTGCTTTACACCCAATTTTGAACAAGGGAGTTACGGGTGCAATTCTCCAGTGTTCTGAAAACACCCCTGAGTCTAAGGAAGATTGGAAAATTACAGCCAGTGCCTCCATAATTTCCAATCTCGCTTAGTACATCATCCTTGGATACATCTCATTTGGGCCCAAGTGCCTTATCAGCTTTAAGATCAGAGAGCCTATTCAACATCTCCTCCTTATTAATTTTGAACATTTCAAATGTCTGAACTACCTCCTTTTTCACCATGATTTGGGCAGCATCTTCTTTCTTGGTAAACATCTCCAAGCATAAATCTCCGTTTAGGTTTTTAATCAAACCCACTCCTCTCTTTACTATCCTTTTACTATCTATCAGCCTATAGAATTCTTTTGGATTCCTTTTTACAGTAGCTGCCACTTGTTCCTCATATAATCTCTTTGCTTTATTTATTTTTTCAGTTCCACTTTGAACCTTTTATATTTAGCCTGGTTCTCTAATATCCATACATTTACATGGACACTTTTTCTGTTTTGTTCTAATCTCTATCCCCTTTATCATGCAGGGAGTTCTGGCCATTTGTCCCACCTTTCCACTATGTGAGTATATACCTTGTCTATATTCAAACTATTCCTCCTTTAAACGTAGGTCATTGTTTAGTTGTGGTCTTGCCTGCCAATCTTTTGATTCCAATGCAGCTGGGCCAGATTCAATCTTATCCAAAGAACAAAGAACAAAGAAAAAAAACAGCACAGGAAACAGGTTGTTCAGCCCAATGAGCCCGCACCGCCACCCCGATGTTCCCACCTCTACCCGTGATCCCTGTCTATGTTTATAGATCTATGGATTAAAAAACCAAATTTGAGACAATTTAGGGAGAATTTGTTTTGTTAATTAGCCTAAGAGCACATCTTTGGGATGTGGGAGGAAACCGGAGCACCCGGAGAAAACCCATGCAAGCACGGGGAGAATGCGCAAACTCCCACAGACACAGGCCCAAATCTATGTATCTGCAGAGCACAGCGACAGTCACTGAGCTGTCGTGTTGCCCATCAAATGGTCCAAGTCAAGCATACACTAACGACATGAAGCACTAGGATACTCTCAAAAAATCCAAGAGCAGCCCTCTCACGACCCATCGCGTTTATGCCCCTCATTAGACAACAAGGCGGACCAAAGCACCTGTAGGACAAAAACAAGTACATCAGTATCATCATCTATTTACACACTTCTCACGGACTCCCAAGGCTCCTAATCCCTATTTTAAATCAGTTTTCTATACCTCTCCATTCCCATTCTGTTCATGTGCCCATCTAAGTATTTCTTAAATAACTCCAGAGTACCTTCCTCCAACACTTTACTTGGCAGTGCATTCCATACCCCCACCACCCTCTGTGTGAAAAAACTCCCTCTAGCATCCAAATTATATCTTACCCCCCTCACCCTAAGCCTGTGACCCCTCGTGCTATTCGAGTCCATCCTAGGAAAAAGCTTAACCCTGTTTACTCTATCTATACCCCTCATAATCTTGTACACCTCTATTAGATCTCCTCTAAGTCTACATCTTTCTAAGGAAAACAGTCCTAATTTGCCTAACCTTCCCTTGTAACTCAGACCTTCCATACCAGGCAGCATCCTGGTAAACCTCCTTTGCACTCTCTCCAGAGTCTCCACGTCCTTCCAGTAGTAAGGCGACCAGAACTGGACGCAGTATTCCAAATGAGGTCTAATCAACGTTTTATACAATTGCAACATTAAAGGCCAGCTCTTGTACTCTATACGCCTTCTTATAAAGGCCAGCATACTATATGCTTTCTTCACAACCTTCTTCACTTTCTCTGCCACCTTCAGAGACTTGTTCACCTGCACCCCCAGATCCCTCTGCGTTTCTATACTCTTAATAGGTCTACCCTTTATTGTATACCTCCCCCCCAGCATTCTTTCTCCCGAAATGCATCACCTCGCATTTATCAGGATTGAATTCCATCTGCCATCTATCTACCCAAGCTACCAGCCTATCTATGTCCTGCTGCATCACCTGACAATGCTCTTCACTATCCGCAAGTCCAGCCATCTTTGTATCGTCTGCAAACTTGCTGATCACTCCACTTACTCCCTCTTCCAAGTCATTTATATATATTACAAATCGAAGAGGTCCCAGTTCCGAGCCCTGTGGCACACCACTAGTGACCCACCTCCAGCTAGAAAAACATCCTTCCACTATTACTCTCTGTCTCCTATTACCAAGCCAGTTACTTATCCATCAGCTACCTGTCCTTGTATCCCATGACCCTTGACCTTCTCAACTAATCTCCCATGAGGGACTTTGTCAAACGCCTTACTAAAATCCATATAGACAACATCAACGACTCGCCCTTCGTCCACCGTTTTCATCACCTCCTCAAAAAATTCTACCAGATTTGTAAGGCACGACCTCCCCTTAACAAATCCATGCTGCGTATCCCTAATCAGATCACAACGCTCTAAGTGCCTATACGTCCTATCTCTAAGAATCCCCTCCAACAGCTTCCCTACCACTGATGTCAAACTCACCGGCCTATAATTTCCAGGGTTATCCCTACTATGTTTTTTAAACAACAGTACAACATTAGCTATTCTCCAGTCCTCTGGGAACTCACCTGTGTCCAAAGAAGAGACAAAGATTTGCGTCAGAGGCCCAGCAATTTCACCTCACACCTCCCTAAGCAGCCTGGGATAAATGCCATCAGGCCCCGGAAATTTATCAGTTTTATCCCTCAAAGTTGGCTTTCCCCCAGTTAATTATTCTTAACTTTGGATTGCTCTTTGTCCTTTTCTGCCATGATCCTAAACCTTATGATATAATGATCACTATTTTTCAAGAGTTCCCCTACTAATACTTGATTCATTTGGTCCAGTTCAGTTCTAAGAACTAAGTCCAGAAATGTGTCCTTTCTCTGTTTTGAATATCTTTCTTTGAAATTATTCGAATAGATTTAATCTGTCTTGTTTGTGTCCTTGGAATGTTTATTACATTGCAGAGTTTAATATTCATTTTTTAAAATCAACACTTCACTGAGTAATATTTGATTGACAATTAAATCCAGTAACATTTCAGTAAAGAGTGGCTAAAGCCATCATGCTTGAACAAGGATCTGGGAAATGAATACCCAAACCACAAAATGTGATTGACACAGAAACTAACAAATCACGAAAACGTAACAACGAGTTGACTACCCAACAAAATCCTGCCATCAATATATATGTCAAGCAGCATTTCTGATGAAAGCTGGTTCTAATCCCTAGCTTCAAGGTTAAACATTGCTTTTAAATGTCAAATATACTGCTGCAAACTTATTAAAGTATCGAAGGTTATTTCACATTAGAAGACACATTGGAGATAAAACTCGCAGTGGCTCAAACCAGAACTATGAAAATGTATTACTGTAGTTCAAATATAGCCATGCAGAACTCATTATTGTGATAATGAATATCTTCTCTGAGCTTCAGAACTTTAGAAATGAGATGAAACATGTATTTTTACCATTTAGAAATCAGAAGAGACTTCTGCCAGTGAAGTGCTGAAATATGAATTTTTATGTGGGCAAAATGTGTGAGAGTAATGGAATTGACTCCTTGTGAAGATTTTCACAATTTTAGGAGTCCTGTTTTAAGGCTAAGAAGAGCAAAAGCGCTCACTAGCTTCCTTTTGGATTGTATGGGTCTCATATCACAAACAAGTTGCACACTCACCCAACACATTAATACTTGATCCTCCTCAAAACAGCATGCTGATCCTCGAACAAGCTCTTTTAATTTAATGATTTAATTTTAAATCTTTAATTTAATTTAGTTTGCTCTCTTGAAACCTTCCCTTATTGCACTTTTTTTAAATTAGATAACAAAAATAAGTAACTTTCACAGTCAAATCTGGAAGTAAACATATGGCAATTCTATCCTGCTGCTATACATTGACCAGTTGGCCCTTGTGTTGTTCAGAAAAGTCAGACAGACAATTTGTGGTTTGTCATAATCCTCATGAAAACCTATAATTTTTTTAAAAGATATGTACATTTTCTAATGACCAATTCAAAGGAATCACGAGATTTCACATTTTAAGACTTTTACTTTAACAAACATTAAATGTACCATAGACAAAACATTACTTACTAGGCAACTAATACACCAAACTACAGAAATGGTATTCCCCATTAATCTTTTAAAACAATCAAAACCCCACACCACCTTTATACATTAGACCAGACTGTCTGCAGAAATGTAAGGTGGAATTCTCCAACTATTCGCTGGCAGCAGGATTCTCTGGTCCCGCCAGCAGTGCATCCCCACCCATAGGTTTCCCAGAGGCATGGGGTGGCTTTAATGGGATTTCCCACTGGCAACAGTGGGATCAGAGAATCCCACCACTGACAAACGGCATGCTGTCTCCCACCATTGAGAAACAGGCAACTGGGAAACAGGAGAATTCTACCCGTAATCTTATTTTTTAAAGTGCTAATCTTTTCCTAGTTGAACAGCATCTTCTGTTGTTATTTGGCAGGTGGAGATCATGCCTGACAAATTTGATAGCAGGTTTCAAAAAAGTGGTTGAGTGTATGGAGGGGATAGGTACTGTTGCTGTAGTCCATATTGCTCTCAGCCCAGCCTGGGATAAGGTCCCATATGGAATCCAGCTGAGCCAGCGGAGAGTGCGGACTCGATGGGCTGAAGGGCCTTTCCTGCGCTGTATGACGCTCTGTGTCCCTCTATATACAAATGGGGTACGAGGCTGGCACAGTGGTTAGCGCCAAGGACCTGGGTTCAATTCCTGGCTTGGGTTACTGGCTGTGCAGAGACTGCAATTTCAGTAAGGCGTTTGACAAGGTTCCTCATGGTAGGCTGATAAAAAAGGTGAAGGCGCATGGGATACAGGGCCAGGTATGTAGATGGGTTGAGAACTGGCTTGGGAGGAGGAGACAGCGGGTATTAGTGGAAGGCTCTTTTTCCAACTGGAGGTCAGTCACTAGTGGTGTGCCACAGGGCTCAGTACTAGGACCTCTTCTATTTGTGATTTATATAAATGACTTGGAAGAGGGGGTAAGTGGTGTGATCAGCAAATTTGCTGATGACACTAAGATACTTGGATTGCGGGGACTGAGGAGCAGTGCCAGGCAATACAACAGGACATAGATAGGCTGGTAGATTGGGCAGATAGATGGCAAATGGAATTTAATCCGGATAAATGCGAGGTGATGCATTTTGGCCGGAATAATGTAGAGGGGAGTTATAGGATAAAAGGTAAAACTATCCGGAGTATAGAGACGCAGAGAGACCTGGGGGTGCAGGTTCACAAGTCTCTGAAGGTGTCAGTACAGGTGGAGAATGTGATAAAGAAAGCATATGGTATGTTAGCCTTCATAGGAAGGGGTATAGAATACAAGAGTAGGAGTTTGATGTTGCAAGTGTATAGAACGTTGGTTAGGCCTGCGTCCAGTTCTGGTCGCCGTACTACCGGAAGGATGTGGAGTCCCTGGAGAGAGTGCAGAGGAGATTTACCACGATGCTGCCTGGTATGGAAGGGCTGTCTTACGAGGAAAGTTGAACGTACTGGGGTTGTTTTCCCTTGAAAGACGTCGGCTGAGAGGGGATCTATTAGAGGTATATAAGATTATGAGGGGTATAGATAGAGTAAATGGTGGTAAGCTTTTTCCACCATTAGATTTGGATAGAACGAGGGGTCACGGCCTTAGGGTGAGGGGGGCTATGTATAAGACTAATATTAGAGGGCATTTTTTCACACAAAGGGTAGTGGGGGTGTGGAATGCACTACCGAGTAAGGTGGTGGGAGCAGGCACGCTAGGGTTGTTTAAGGGGCTCTTGGACAGCCACATGAGCGGTCTGCAGATAGAGGGATATATGAGGACTGTTTAAATACTTTAATTGTTTCCACAGGCTATTCGGTCCACCTTGTTGACCAACAAGGTGCATGCATTCGGCAGGTCGTGCGAGGGCTGCTCCTGGAGGTTACTTCAGGAGTGGCCTAGTGCTTCACGTCGTTAGTGTATGCTTAAACTGGACCATCAGATGGGCAACATGACAGCTCAGAGACTATCACTGTTGCTGTGCAGACACATGGATTTGGGCCTGTGTCTGTGGGAGTTTGCGCGTTCTCCCCATGGTTGCGTGGGTTTTCTCCGAGTGCTCCAGTTTCCTCCCACATCCCAAAAATGTGCTCTTAGGCTGATTGGGTAACAAATTGTCCCTATATTGGTCTCTATATGTCATTAAGACGTTAGGATGGCAGCGAGTGCTCTTTCGGCCGAAGGGCCTGTTTCCTGTGCTGTGTTGTTCTTTGTTCTTTGTTCTCTCCGTGTCTGCATGGTCTCCCTCCGGGTGCTCCGGTTTCCTCCCACAGTCCAAAGATATGCTGATTAGCTGCATTGGCTATACTAGAGTCTCCCTCACTGTACCTGAAAAGGCGTTGGAGTGTGGTGACTAAGGAATTTTCACTGTAATTTCATTGCAGTGCTAATGTAAGCCTACTTGTGATGAATAAGTAAACTTTAACATTAGCTGAAAATGGGTCAAAGGCCAAAGAATTGCAGCTTTGGGATGCGATAGCCTTTAATCATTATCCTGAAGAGTGGTTCATCAGTCTGCAGATGTAATCAAGGTTGATAGGGTGGTTCATAGTGAGAACAGCAGATGTGTACTGCTGGGATGATAGATGTGTTGGTTGGATGGGCAGGGTGGTGGCGGGTGCTTTTCACCCTGATACGTGCCAATGATACACATTGAAGGGAGAAACTAGACAGAGGAGTATTGAGTGAATGGCAAGACAATGGGTAGCTCAGTGAAAGGATGAATCTGGGTGCACTTACTCACAGTAGGGTGGGTGAATAGTTGCGGAAGCATATAGGACACTTATCTCCATCAGTTATGGCATAAAACACAAGAGCAGGAAGTTGGCGCCATCCATAACAGGAGTACTGGGGGCAGTTCTTATCACATTGTAGGAGGGTGCTGCACCAAGGTGAGTGAGTCTTCATCAATAGCTCTCTGCTTCTGGAGCAAACTCCGAAACCGCTCTGTAAATCGCTCATTATGTCTGGAGCATATTCTCGAAACCATCAGACACAGTCCTCAGTGACTCAAAAATGCCATATACCCTGCCACACAAGATTGCCATTTCCTGTCCCAGGCTTTTCACTGCAGCCGCCCACTCTTGTGGTGTTGGCCTGGATGTCATACAATGTCAGCACCATCTCCTGCACCTGAAGACTGTGGGATTCCAAGCCGCCTTGCAGTTGCCGGAATGTTGCTGATATCCCATCCTCCAGTCTCCAACATTGCCTCTGCAGCTCCAGCAGTTTCAGGAGGACTGACATCTGGCTGGGGATCAGCTGATTCCTGGGCTCTGGCAGATCTCCGCCTGCCCGATCCCTTGGACATTCGTACCTCCACCTGATGTATGTCAGTATCTGTGGTAATCACTGGAACGTGCCCCAGAGAGCTCATCGCTAACACGTCCCACTGAGGGCTGTGTCTCTGCGCTGGTGGATGGTGCAGGTGATATATGGTCAATGCTTTCCACCAAGTTGCTGGTGGGGCACTAACACCTGAGGACTTGGCCTCATCAGCTATTCCTCCTGTAAGAGAAGACACACGGTCTAGTGCGAGGGAAGAGTATCTGAGCAGGCCTACTTGAGAAAGATCATACAGATGACGGTTTTGTTGGTCCTCATATCTGTGGCGCACGCTAACCTCACTATCACTCACAGCTTGACAAGGTCCATTCCGCACTCTGCAAAGGGATTCAAGTGATACAACTTGCGAATTCTCCCACCTGTTTTCCCCCACACGTTTCTGTTCTGGGTCATCTTCTCCTGCTGAGACAAAAGAGGATGAGTGAGAGCTTAGTTTAATGGCTGGCACTCT
The DNA here is from genome assembly GCA_024679065.1 of Sphyrna mokarran. NCBI lineage: Eukaryota > Metazoa > Chordata > Chondrichthyes > Carcharhiniformes > Carcharhinidae > Sphyrna > Sphyrna mokarran. The sequence continues at coordinate 39,642,609 of JAGIQG010000010.1, read as the reverse complement.
CACAGTGGAACGGGGGGGGGGGGGGGGGGGGGGGGGGGGGGGGGGGGGGGGGGGGTTGGGGGATGACAGCTGGTGTACACTAGCATTGTGCCTCACCAGGCAGCGGTTGTGAAAGCGGGAGTGGGAATGTTAAAGGAATTTAAGGAAGGTGCTGAGTGCTGGACAGCCACAGTGTGTCAGGAAATGGACATTCCAGGGGACTAATGCCAGGATGAGACAGATGGACACTCTTTTTTCACCCTTATGATTGTGCATTCTTCTGGCACTGCGCACTGGTTCTTAATGTAAGGTTGCTGGCACTGACTGCCACATTGGAATCTCTGCTCCTGGCCCATCTATCCTCTCAGAGGTACAGGATGGTCCAACTCTCCTCCACGGCATCCGGCAGCTGTCCTAGGTCTCTCTCTGTGAAACATGGAGCTGGCCTACACACTGTCATCCTCCTGGTGTTCTGGCTGTGAGTGCAGCAGAAGTGTTTAAATGCAGTCCATCTCCCTCTTCCCCACCCCTCCGGTTAGCAGAGCTCTGCTGCAACCAGTTCAGGTGAATCACATGTGGGGAGACTGCATAATGACATGATTCACTTGAAAGCTCTTTCACTGCATGAAATGTATGAGGATTGAAAAGACCCTGAAAAGACCATTGGAGACAACTCGCCATTATAACACTGAGTTGTTTCTGGAGAAAATTCCACTCTATTTCTGGAATAGTACACAGCAGTTTAGAAAAAAATCCTAATCACATTAATATATATTTTATGATAAATGGTTCCAAATGAATTAAATATTTTTGCATGGTGGCACAGTGGTTGGCACTACTGCCTCACAGTGCTAGGGACACAGGTTCAATTCCAATCTTGGGTGAGAGTCTGTGTGGAACTTATACATTCTCCATGTCTGCATGGGTTTTGTCTGGGAGCTTCAGTTTCCTCCCACAGTGCAAAGATGTGCAGGTTAGGTGGATTAGTCAAGTTAAATTGCCCCTTAGGGTAAATATTTGGCATTACAGAGATAAGGCATTACAGAGGTTGTTGCCAGTGCAGACTCAATGGCCCGAATATAGAAGGAGGCCTGTGTCGGGATTCTATCACTCTATTCTATAAATCTATTAATTTATATGAACATTCAAGGAAAAGATTACTTATACATATGAAATGCAACAGCAAATGACAAAGTTAGAAAATCAAAGTATAGTTGAACAGTTAAAATACTTTACTGGCACATATTTATAATGATCAACTTCAACATATTCTGAGCAAGAATTATATTAATACAGGCAGGACATATTTAATAGGGCTGTTAGACAACTGGCTTTGTAAGTGCTGACTTACACATGGGTTTGAAACTGGAAATACTTCTTGCTTGTTTATTCTTGTCAATCTAAAGTGCTTTATGAACTGATTTGCACTGATTTTATTTCTCTTTTTTGTTGGTCAATATGTTTTTGGGTTAACGTGTAAACTTCTTCTGTACATCATTCTAACAAACAAGTGAACATGTTTAATATTAATATAATGCAGCACAATTTTGATCTAATTTTGCCTTATCGTCAGCTTCTGAAGAGCACCCTCTACTGCATTTATGTGCAATTTCCAAATATAAACTATCCTTTTGGTATCTCTAATGCCTTTCGTTATGTTAAAAATACCGACAGGAGTGAATAATTCAGAAAGCGATTGAATTAAATCAGTCAACAAACAGTCATTCTAACCGAAGAGTTCTGCTAATATCTGACACTTTATCATAAGTAATGAACTAAAGAATGGTATTGAACATTTCATTATAATAAATGGCAGCAAAATCCATTATTATCAAGAATTATTTCAATCAATTACATTGCCCATGAATTGGGGAAATGGAATTTTTCCAATTATAAATGGCATAGCATTTGAATTTGGGTTAAAATCTTTACAGAATTACATAAATTTGTAAAATCACTCAAAACAATGAATTAATCTGGATTCAATAGGGGTAATTTTCAACTCATGCTGAAAATGAAAAGCATGTCCACAATGTAAAACCTGAAGGAAAACAACAGTAGAAGTTTCCAAATCTTCACACTACTCACAGTAGGAATATTGTGGTACCATGCTGCTTTCAGGATGACTGTGCACCTACTTGTCTGTCAGCTCCTAGACTGGTCCCGATGTTGGGTCACAGAGTCAGTTGAATTGGACTACACTGGCTGCAACCATAGCTGGGAATCTACACTTGCAGCCGAGGCTTTAAGGCTCAAATGCAATGTCATCCATGATGATTCACCCTGAATGGATAATTAATTTCCATCTCTCATGTTAAAGCTATAGGTATAGCACTTTGTACAAACAGGAAGCTGGGTATAGGGCACCAGTTGACTTTTATATCTGTGTGATGGTAATTTGAAGTTATCTGTGCTGGATGTGCATTATAGTACTTCACGTATGTAATACTGGGAGAAGGTTCTTTATAAATGTTCACGGTCCCTGCCTGAAACAGCCTGTGAGGCATTTGAAATGTTTAAATAGGTAGATTAATGCCTGCTTGAGAATCTCTATCCAAAATTTGTCAGCAACTGACCACTGGATCTCGTAGAAACATACAAGATCCTAAGGGGTCTTGACAGGGTGGATGTGGTGAGAGTATTTCCTCTTGTGGGAGAATCTAGAGTTAGGAGTCACTGTTTAAAAATAAGATGACGCCTATTTAAGACAGATGGGGAGAAATGCTTTCCCTCAGAGGACCATTTTTTTGTCCATAACAGACTTCAATTGAACCATGTTGTAGTCACCATGACAAAAGTGCTCCCCCACTAACAGATCAATCACCTCTCCAGCTTCATTCTCCAGAATTAGGTCCAGCACTGCACCATCCCTTGTTTGATTCTCTATAGATTGTCTGAAAATGTTTTCCTGTGTATATTTTAAGAACTTTGCTCCATCTAAGTCCTTAACATGATGGCTATCCCATGTTGGGAAAGTTGAAATCACCTAATATAATTATCCTCGTGTTTTTACACCCTTCTGCAAATTGTGCACATACTTGCTCTTCAATTTCCCGCTGCCTGTCTGGGGGTCCATCACAAACATCTGGCAACGTAGCTGTCTCCATTTTATTCCTAAGCTCTATCCACAAAGCTTCATTTAATGCCCCCTTCAGGTATCATCTCTCCTTACTGCAGGAACTACTCCCTTAACTCAATGTCTTCTCCTCTTTTATTCTCTCTTGTCTTGCCTGAAGATGATCTATATCTGAACCAAAGCAAGACTAACATCCTTGCTGGTGGGTTTGCTATTGCTGTTGGAAAGGGTTTAAACTAGTTTGGCAGGGGAAGGGGACCCAGACTGGTAGCAGAATAGGGACACAGGATAACATTGAAAAGCCATCAGGCCAGAACACGTACAATGAGTTTCAAGGGATTAAGATAAGGCTGAAGGGCTACTACTTTAATGCCAGGAGTATTAAAGGTAAAATGGATGAGTTAAGGGTGAGGATTGACACATGTAATAATGATATAATAGCCATCACAAAGACATGGTTGAACAAGAAGGATGACTGGCAGTTCACATCCCAGAATACGGGATCTTCAAACAAGACCATTTGCACCCCTTCTAATGACCTTTCCCCACTCCCAGCCTGCTTGCCACTCTCAGCCAATTTCTATCCCTCCTGAGAGTGACTAGCTGCCTCTGGCATTAACAGCTTAATGGTAGTAAAGAAGTGAGGCTGGCCATTCAATTCCACATATCTCACGTGCAAATCTTTCCTCTCTAATGACTTTGGCTTTAGACAGTTTTTCATTGGTCTGATTGCTTTCCCTTTCTGGCAAATAGTCGTTCAATGCCAGTTTGTTTAAGAATGAAAAATTCACAACCTGCCTCATTAGATGTTTTGAGTTTGCTCTATGCCAAAGTGGTGACCCAATTTGGATACCTTCTAATTTCTAGGCTGATGTTCTGTCAATTCACTGATGATTTGGGAAACATGGTGTTGAAGCTGTTCCTAGTTTTTGTAACATTTTTGTGGCTATCAATATCATAAAATTCTTAAACATTGATTAAAATAACTTCCATCTCAACTATTTTGGGAGAGAAATATATATCAACTGAGTCGAAAAGTCTAGTGTCATTCATCTGTCTTTAATGGGGGCCTTTCCACTCAATCTTTGGAAAGGAGAGGTAGGATCTGTCTCCTATGCATTATATTTGTAAGCTGATTTATCTCTTTTACAGCCAAACTACCATAAGGTTTGCATTGAATGTCACCATAGTTACCAGCTGCCTGTTTTAAATAGAACAAATATTATTGCATGACATTCATAGGCTGCTCAGGTCAACATTTGCATTACATTATCAAGTGGTGTGTGGCAGTAGCCATGAGCAACCACCCATCAAAGATCGTAAATGTATGTGCGGCTGTACCTCAGGCATGAGGTAGGATATTTATGTAATTGCGGGGACGGATATAACTTGAGTTGACATAGCCATAGGCACAAAGACACCTCATAACAGATGTAAACTAAAGATATTAATTCATGATGAATATCAACCAAACAAGAGTTGAGTCTGAAATTTTCATTTGTTACATTTTGCACTTTGCCTTTTATTTAAACATATTTTTCATATTTGAAAAGCAATTCACACCATCAGCAATACTGAAATATAATGCTGCATCATTTGTAAAATTCTGCATATGCACAAAATATTTTAACTGTATGGCATGAAAAACAGAAATCTCTTATTGCAAAGCAAAATATGCGTATGCTTGATTTTATTTGTAGATGACTGTGCAATATGAAGAATGAGAGAATTGTATTAAAATACAACCGCTTGCTCAAAAATGCAATCAATAATTTCAATTGTAGGAAGTGAATTAAATTGAGTTTACAATTTAATTGCTGTACAAATGAAAATTCTAGGGGCCTTTTGCTTCAGAGTTTTAATTGTTAACAGTGTAAATGTATCTTGGTGCATCCATCTGTTTCAAATCACTGGCTCTCCATGGAAAACATTATAGGTCACAGGTTCACAGGCAGGACTTCCTTCTTTGCAGCTTCAGTCCACTTTATTGTCATCATTCTAGAGATTATCAATCCAACTGTCTTCCCATTCAGACATTTAGTTTTCTCTTACTTGAGAGTAACATCTGAACTCAAGCACCTATTCATCTGGTGATCACTCTTTGTAGAATTCCTGAAGTCAAAATTCATCTTGATCTTTCTGTATACTTTAGGCTGCTATCAAACCCATCAGAGCATAGGATGGTGTAAAGCAATTCTATAATGATTCTGTAAGACAACATTATGTTCCACATGTAGGCTGATGGGACCCAACTGTACCTCAGCTTCTTTGAACTCCTTCACTGCATTCAATTTGTCCCATTGGGGGTGGGGTTTTCTGGCCATGCTCACCCTGAAACCAGAAAATCCCGCCCAAAGTCAGTAGATCTTTCCATAATCCACCCCATGCCCCCTACGATTCTAGCAGGCAGAACAGGAAAATTAACTCCTGTTTGTCCAGCATCCAGTACCAGTGAGCAGAAATTTCCCTCTGTAAATTAGGCTTACCTCAAACTGTGTTCCCTAGCCATTGACTATATTCCTCTCCATGGCAACTGTCTGAGACCAAACCAGACCATTTGCAAGCCTTGTGTCATATTTGACCCCAAGATGAGTCTTGGACCACACATCTATATCAAGACCACCTAATTCTACCTCAAAACTTTAATCTTGCCTCAGCCGATCTGCTGCTGAAACCCTCATCCATATTTTTGCTATCTTTAGGCTTCACACTATTCTAATGCTCCCTTGGTTGTCGTCCCATCATCTAGCCTTCACTACTTGGCATTTATTCAAGGCTTTGCTGCTCATATCCCAATTTGCACTAAATCCTATTCACCAATCAGCCCTGATCTGCCATCCATTTTTAATATTTCCATCCATGTTTTTCAAAACCATCCATGGAGTCATCCATTCCTGTTCTGTTATGTCCTCCAGCCTTACAATCTTCTAGGATCTCTGCACTCCTGCAATTCTGGCTTCTTGTCCATCCCTAATTTTAGTTACTTCACTGCTGATGAGCATGTCTTCAACAGCCTAATCCTTAAAACTTTAGGATTACCTACCTAAAGCGGTCTGCTTTTTTGCCTATATCTCCTCCTTTAAAACACTGCTGAAAACTTATTTCACTGAACAAACCTGTTGATTCTCTCTTCTAATAGGGAAGGCAATGGCCTAGTGGTTTTGCCACAAGAGTAGGAATCCAGGGACCACCCCCCTCAAACCCCAACCCTTCCAGGATAATGCCCTGGGAACTTACAGCAGATGGTGGAACTTAAATCCAATATTATACTTAAAATCCCAGATTTTTGTTTAATGTTGACCATGAGACCATTGTTGATCGTTGTAAAAAAAAAACCCATCTGGTTCATATCCTTTAGGGAAGAAAATCTGTCATCTATACCTGGTTTGGCCAACATGTGACTTCAGACCCACAGCGATGTGATTGTCTCTTAACTGTCCTCTGAAATGACCTTGCAAGCCACTCAGTTCAAGGGCAATTAGGGTTAGGCAACAAATGCTAGTCACTTTCAAGCAACATTCATGGCCCACAAAAGGATAAAAAAATCTTTGTTCAAAAACATCCCTGTAAAGTGCCCTGGGACATTTTACTGTGTAAAAGAGGTTACATTAATCCAAACTGGATTTTAAGACTCCCCAGCATCACAAGTGTGATCACTACTCACTTCCTGAATCTAACCTACTATGTGTGATGAACTACAAGATGAAAGCAGCATTGAGCCCTGGACAGATGACAAAAATGACGAGTTTAAATTTACAGGGATAAATATAATTGAAGAGAAGTTTCATAAGGAAGGAGTTCACAAACTTAGATAGCTACTGGAGAATATTAAATGGTATCTTAAACCATGCTTAACTTGTCACCATGGCTGAAGAAAGATGGAACCAAGAAATGTCATACGAAAAACACAGGAAGAGCTGCGTAAAAGCTCCTCACTTCTACCAACATCTCTTAGTAAATTCATTGGTACAAATCTATTTAAAGACACGTCAATACTTTTCAGCACCGATTACTGAAAATAACTTCTGTTTATAAAGGTATATTTTATGACTTACAATTAGAGTGCTTTTGAAATGTAGAAAAAAATGATTTGCATTTTTATAGCACTTTTCTCAACCACCAGATTTCCCAAAGCACTTTTACAGCCAATTAAATGTTTTTTTTTTGCTGAATGTAATCACTGTTATAATGTAAGGAAGATGGCAGCCTGTAATAACTTCAGATTCCCAGTTACATAAACAGCAACATTTGTTTACATATAACATTTCAGAGACTTGCAGCTTCATCGCTACCAGTCAGTTTGAGAAAGTTCTGGAACAGAAACTTTCAGGGTATTGAAAGAAATGGCAGAAGTAATAGCAGATGCATTAGTAGTTATTTATCAAAATTTGCTGGACTCTGGGGAGATGCTGGCAGATTGGAAAACAGCTACTATTACGCCGCTGTTCAAAAAAGGTAGCAGACAAAAGGCGGGTAACTACAGGCCAGTTAGCTTAAAGTCCGTTGTTGGGAAAATGCTAGAATCCATCATTAAAGAAGAAATAGCAGTACACCTAGAAAAGAATGGTTTGATCAAACAGATGTAGCATGGATTCATGAATGGAAAGTTATGTTTGACAAATTTACTGGATTTTTATGAAGATGTGACTAGTGCAGTAGACAGAGGGGAACCTGTGGATGGGGTGTTTTTAGATTGAGAAGGCATTCAATAAGGTGCCCCACAAAAGGTTGCTGCAGAAGGTTAGAGTACGTGGAGTTGGGGGTAAAGTGTTAGCATGGATTGAGGATTGGCTATTTAACAGAAAGCAGAAAGTTGGAATATATGGATGCTTTTCTGGTTGGCAGTCGGAGTCTAGTGGCGTGCCACAGGAATCGGTGCTGGGGCCTTAACTATTAACTATTTACATAGACGATCTGGAGGAGGGGACTGAGTGTAGGGTAACAAAGTTTGCTGATGATACGAAAATGAATGGAAAAATGAATTGCATGGAGGATGCGGAAAGTCTGCATAGAGATTTGGATAGGCTGAGTGAATGGGTGAGGACTTGGCAGATGGAATATAACATTGGCAAATGTGAGGTTATCCACTTTGGAAGAAAAATAGTAAAATAGAATATTATTTAAATGGTGAAAAGTTGCAGCATGCTACTGTGCAGAGAGACCTGGGGGGTCCTCATGCACAAATCACAAAAACTCACAGTCTGCCGGTGCAGCAGCTGATCAAAAAGGCGAGTGGAATGTTGGCCTTTATCATGAGGGAGATAGAATATAAAAACAGGGAGGTCTTTCTAAAACTGTACAAGGCACTGGTGAGGCCGCAACTGGAGTACTGTGTGTGATTTTGGTTCCCTTATTTGTGAAAGGATATATTGGTCTTGGAGGGAGTAAAGAGAAGGTTCACAAGGCTGAAACTGGAGATGAAGGGATTAACTTATGAGAAAAGATTGAGCCTGTATTCATTGGAGTTTAGAAGGCTGAAGGGGGATCTTATAGAGACATATAAGCTAATGAAGGGGCTAGTTAGGGTAGAGATAGAGAGATTCTTTCCATTGAGAAAGGAAACCAGAACTAGAGGCACAGCCTCAAAATAAGGTGGGGGGGGGGGGGGGCGGAATGCAGTTTAGAACAGAGTTGAGGAGGAACTTCTTCTCTCAGAGGATGGTCAATCTCTAGAATTCTCTGCCCATTGAAGTGATGAGGGCTAACTCGTTGAATATGTTTATGTCACGGGTAGATAGATTTCTGATTGATAAGGGAATTAAGGGTTATGGGGAACAAGCGGGTAAGTGGAACTAATGCACTTCATATTAGCCATGAGCATATTGAATGATGAAACAGGCTCAAAGGGCTGGATGGCCTACTCCTGCTCCTATTTCTTATGTTCTTAGAAACCAGTACTCATCAAGGCAATCCTCCAGCGTACTCTCCTGATTAGTTACAGAGGTCATGTGACCCTGATCCTGCAGCTGGATCCTTGAAGACAATCACTGCGGCGAATATCTCTGGCAGCAAACTTCTCCAACTAGCAATGGAAGAATGACCAGATAATCTGTTTGAGGGATAAATATTGGCCAGGACATTTCTTCAAAATAGTGCCATGGAATATTTTATATTCAGCTAAATGCACAGATACAACTGCTGATTAACTTCTCAACCAAAATACAGCAAGAATCAGTGCAGCCATGCCTCTGGAAATGTTTATGAGATATGGCTTCACTGGCAATGTTTCTTACTACCTCCCATTGTCCTTGATGAGTTATTTTCCCCTCGAATTGCTGCAGTCCATTTTTAAACATTTGATCCATTCACAGGATATGAGCATCATTGGTTGGGCCAGCAGGTATTGCCCATCCCTAACTGCCCTTCATTTCAGAAGGCACGTAAGAGCCAATCACACTGTCTATTAGCCTAGGACTATGGGTTATTAGTCAGGTGACATTATAGCTATATCTGCACCTTCTCAGCCTCTTGGCGAAGACAACGATGCCAATTATTGAGCCACAATGACTAATGTTGTTGCAATCAGTGTCACTGACAGGATTAGGATGCTGATATATTCCTGCCTTATGCACCTTCTCAAGTTCAATATTACTCTTATTCTGCATCAATTTTTCATCAAGTACCTCATGGATCTCTTGCTTTACACCAAATTTTCCTTCCCTTACTCCATTCCCCTCACCCTGCATTTTTGCTTTCAGATCCCGTACTGCATATGGACATAGGCTGTTTTAGTATTTGACAAGTTACAAATGATGCTGACCATTGTGCAAATTTCTCCAATTCTGATCTTGTGATAGAGGGAAGGTCATGATGAAGCAGCTGAAAATGTTAATGCCTCAAACAACACTCTGAGGAATGCCTACTGTGATGTGCAGGAACTGAAATGAATGGCCTCCACAAATGACAACTTTTATGCTTGGCATGATTCCAATCAGTGGAGAGCTTTCACTTTGATTCCCACTGACTCCAGTTTTGCTAGGGCTCCTTGGCGTCAGTTTAATGTTGCCTTGGTGTCAAGGGCAGTCACTCTCACCTCATCTCTTAAGTTCAGATCTTTTGTCCATGTTTGGACTAATGCTTTAATGAGGTCAAGCAGTGAGAGGCCCTGATGGAACCCAAACAGATCATCAGTGAGCAAGACATTGCTCAGTAAAATGCCACTTGATAGCAAATGCCAATAATCCCTTTGCTAATGATTGAGAGTAGATTGATGGGGCAGTGATTGGCTGCGTTGGATTTGTCCTGCTTACGTGGATGAAACATACCTAGGCAATTTTCCACATTGCTGAGTAGATGCCAGTGTTATAGCTGTAGTGGAACAGCTTGGCTAGCACAAGTTTTCAGTACATCAGCCAGAATGTTGTCAAGGCCCATTGCCTTTGCAGTATCTTCAGCTGTTTCTTGATATCATATGGAGTGAATCAAATTAGCTAAAGAGTTCATGGAAGACTAAATTTCATCAGATAAATAATTGAAAGCTGTGGTGGTTTGATCATCTATTCTCTTTGGACACATTTATAAATGGATAATTTACTGGCCAGTTCTTTATAATGTGGTGGGATTTTTGTTTCATCATTTGATATTTTGACAACTTTTCTATCATTTTTGGTGGTGATTAATGTATCATCCAATGCTGTGAAAAATAAAGGTGACAGCATAATTGAGGGTAAGATGAAGCTTGAAACTATCTTTTTAATGTTAGGAGACAAGAGAGGCCACTTACCTTCTCTTGCACTTATCTTGAACATGTTTACCATCATAATTATAATACAGGCAACTTCTTTAAACATGTTTGCTAAAAAATACTGAGAGAATTCTGTTCTTAAATGAATCCTTGACATCTTACATTAATGAGTTTATCTTCATGCCAGCAGAGGTGTAGAGATGTGAACTGCAGCTGTTCAACTCTGTAAAGGGAAACAATCATCAGGAATGGTAAACACAACATCAGCAGACTTCTTTTTTAAAATCTATATTTCTATGCAGAAACCTTTTAAAATGAAAAGTCAATAGAAAAGAGGTAAAGTTTAATACCTCTATTATTCACTTCAGCTGCAAATCACAAAAATAAAGACAATGTCTTCTAGAGAAGGAAATCTGCCATTCTTATCTGGTATAGTAAGAAGTCCCAAAACACAAGGTTTAAGTCCCATAGGTTTATTTTGTATCAAGAGCTTTGAGCACTGCTCCTTCATCAGATGAGGCCTGCAGATAATCTCACCTGAAGGAGCAGCACTCTGAAAGTTTATGGTACCAAATAGATCTATTGGATTTTAACCTAGTGTTGTAAGACCTCCTTACTGTGCCCATCCTAGTCCAACACAAGCACCTCCATATCATGGTTATCTGGTGTGGCCTGTATGTGACTCCAGAGCCACATAAATGTGGTTGACTCAATTGTCCTCTGAACAAAGGCAACTAGGGATGAGCAATAAATTCTGGCCAACTAGCAACACCCATGAATGAATAAAAAAATTAACAATGTTTTAATAATATAAAGTGTTAATCTTCTCAGTTGCTGTCCAGTAAAAAAAAATGATGCAAATCCAACTTCTTCACAAACTCTTTAATAGCTCCACATGTACACACCCAGTGCCACTTGTAACCCCTTTATATATCCTGGTGACTACTATTAAACAAATAACATACAAATTAAGTCTAAAGTGGAAAGTTAACTCATTCCTAATATAAAGGATTAAGGGTGTTGAGAAAATAAACACAGCAGTGCTGTTTGCAGCTCATACCAGCTAATCTTACTCACCACTCACTTTTAGAAAGAGTCCCCACCTGAACAACCTGCACTTGAAAGCAACACTTGCTCCACTTCTGTCAACTTGCATAGCTGATTGTGATCACTCTTCTGGATCACAAATTATGGAATCCTGTAATTTAAAAAAAATAAACATTTTTCAAGAAGAATAATTACAAAGAAAACTCTATAAAACAATAAAGTGCAGAGACGGAGGAAAAGTGCTTTAACTTGAGGAATTTTCTGATATATTTTCGATAAACTGTTCAGTTTAATATTGAGGTGGCGACCGTTCGAAATCATACGCAAAGGTGTCTGGATTTGACAGGGGAGGAGAAGAGTTGTGAGGAAAGATACTGTGTGTCACGGTTGAATAATAATTGAAATTTGGTGTAGAGTTTGACCTTTGGGCGTAATCAGGTAATTGTATCCAAAATGTTTTCAAAATTATGCTAGTTAGGTTAAAATTCAAATTTCCATTAAAAAATATTATTGCACGATTACAAACGTATAACCTTCCATGAACCAATGCAAGCAGGGAGCCTAACAGAAGATAATTGCTTATTTTCATCTTTCCATTAAAAAGTAATCCTTCATATATTTAACATGTTACAGTTTTATTAATACAACTGAAAGTGGGTTTATCACTGAAAATAAACATTTGTAATTAGTGTATCCAGTCCTTCATCTTGAGTAAAGTAACCTGATTTAAATTACTTAAAGAAAGTATACTGAACCATTTAATAGTTCATTGAAATGCTCTTTTCAGTTTATTTATATATTAAATAAATCTTGCTCTGAAAAGTGTATGCCGGCCTTGTGTGCTTATGTAAATTTGTGCAACCTACTTGAACCCATCCAATGCATACAATACAGTGGTTTAGTCCATTCCACTCAGATTGCACTGACAATACTAGCATAAACAACAAACTCTCTATTTCTTTATCTTTAAACCAATACATGTTTTTAAAATATTGTGGTTATTAAAAGTATGAAGAATATGCAATTAATCCGTTTGAATTTCACAGACATTTTGGTACCTGTATTCTTTCCTAATCCTTAATACAAATGAAACTCAAAAGCTGGAAAAGACAGTGAAGGTGAACGGTAAAGTCACCGATAGCTAGTTTTATGCTCTTCCCTTGAAACTCATTAGGAAATAAATCTGGTACAATGTAAAACATGCAGCCAATTCACTATTGTCCATTTCAGCCAAAGACTAATTTCATCTCCAATAGATCCAATTTACCACTATTTGAGCAGTTGTAATCAATAAAATTTAAGCACTTTACTTTTTTTGCAATGAGGATTATCGATGCTTACAGTTAACAAAGTATACAGAATCAGGGGAGAATTAGCAGAATAGATAACTGGATGGGGTGAAGAAAATGTGAAGTGGGCTCCCACAAGGACGGGTGGTAGGATCACTATTTTTCTATAGTTACATAAGTGATTGGTCAATTAAGGGCATCAACTGGCCCACGAGCAAGGAGATGGTATCTGATGGGCAGGCAGTGTCTCATGGGCAGACAATAGACATTGCATGGTGCCCAATTTTAAGCCCCTCTGCCTGCCATCCCACTGCTTTGAGAAAAGTGTAGAATTCCAGCACATATATCAAAGGGATAGCAGCTGATCAATTTCACCAGCCCCTTTTAACTTCTCTGCTTTACTGCAACTAATGTAATGGCCTTCTCAAGTCCAAAAGAGCTTCAATGTGGTGGGGTCTGCGTAGAATCTTTTAGTGGGAGCCATAAGCAGCTCCAGTGATTGGAAGTGACAGCGCAATTTTCAAGGACATGCAAATATCAAATTTCTTCTAATTTCTGTATGCCGTCCATTTTCAGTGCTAGATGGAGGTTATAGCCCATTAAGTGACTTATATCATTTAATTGAATTTAAATGAACTTTAATTCATGGAAAGATAGATAGTTTGGTTTAGTGGACTATAACCTCCAATAAAGAAACATCATTCATTATTTTCATTTGGAAACCTTACTCTCATGAGAGAATTTTCAGTCAATTAATTGGATTCAATCTAGATACATTAGTTGAATCATAGAGCCTTAGAATCCCTAAGAGATTAACGGCAGACATTTGGTCCATTGAGTCTGCACCAATCATCCAACGAAGTATCTTACCCAGGCCCCACTCCCGTAACCCCATGTATTTCAGCACTAATCCCCATCACATTTTGGGACACTAAGGGGAAATTGAATATAGCCAATCAAACTAGCCAGTACATCTTTAGACTGTGGGAGGAAACTGGAGCACCTGGAGGAAATCTGCAGACACAAGGAGAACATTTACACAGACAGTCACCCTAGGCTGGAATTGAATCTGTGTCCCTGATGCTGTGAGGCAGCACTGCTAGCTATTGTGCCAGCATGCCACCCCAATGGGGGTGACCCCCTCCCCCCTCCCCACTTCACCTCACCCTACCACCTGCAATCTATCTCTCTTCATTTACGATACCCTCACTCCCACAACCCCAGACTACGTGCCAGCCTAAAATTTGAGGCTCTGTGGGAAACTGACTTTAAAGCCATTAGGTAGCTACTTAGGGACGTCAATTGGGCAATGGTGAGCTTCTCATCCAAGGGTCTACCCACCCTGTGTTAAATTGCTATGAGCCTGGGGTGGGTGTGAACCTGGAGGCAATCCAGTCATGTAATTTCACGCTCCCCATCCCCGACCTCAAAACCCCGCCAAGAGCGAAACACAAAATCCTGGACATGAGCATTTTTTTACAGGACAAGTGAAAGGGTTAACCAGGCAATTTCTAAAGTAACATCTATTGTTATTTATTAAATAACTTCAATCAACCACTTAATTTCACCAGCAAAAGAATCTTTATGGAGAAAATAAATAAAAATAGCAGAAAAGAAAATCTTCCTACCAACAGATTGTATAGTATTTTATTTTTCTCTAGTAGAGTTGGAGTTTGATGTAGTTTGTAGTTTGCTTCTTATTCCTTTTTAGATTGCACTAGTTTAAATTATGGAGCAATGTTATTGCCATGAATGCTTTTCACCCTGTGGTGTTTTGTGAATTATGTGCCTGAATGTAGAATGGATCTACATACATACAGTGATTAATGAAAAATAAAATCAAATGGTTTTGAATGGATAACTCACAGGCTCTGCTTATTTTCTATAAGCCTCAACCTCCTGGTGTGTGTTCTCTGTTATACACCTATAAAACCTATAAAGGCTGAGAAGTGCCTTTACAAATTAATAACTTTTTAATCATCTTAAGCAGGTTCTTACTATTTCTTTTATCCCCCACATATATCACATAATGCATGGATTAGTGTATCTTGTTATGCAGTCTGTGAGGACTGCGTGAAGCAACGGGGCTATGGTGTCTGTCGGTGCGTGCCAGTAATCATATCAAGGAGATTTACAGCGAGGAATGACAGGCTGTGATAGAAAGATACATGTTGGGTTTACACCACTGCATCAGTGAATTACAACAGCACTGGTTTGTTTTGCATAAATCAAGAATCTCTGATGTGTGCTATGCTCATACAGAGAAAAAGAAAGACTGAAAATAAGACTTATATAGCGCCTTCCACGACATCATAGCATGCCAAAATGTTTTACAGCCAATTAAGTTCTTTTGAAGTGTAGTCACTGTTATTAAGCAGATCACACAGCAGCCAATTTGTGCACAGCAGGTCTCGCAGACGGTAATGTAATGGTGACCTGTTAATCTGTTTTAGTGGTGTTTATCTGTAACTGCTTGGCCCCATGTATTTCTCACTTTTCCATTACCAATAGGACAGAAAGCCAACACTGCTTCAGTGAGGAGTGGAGACGCACAGGGCAGATATACATAAAAATGAAATGCCAACCTGATGAAAGAATAACTCAGACCGACATGCATGCTCCACAGGAGAGCAGCACAATATAAATGGGGTTAGCCGATCCCAAAGCCAATATTCCCATCCTCCATAATGGGGGAATCCAGCATCTTAGCATTAAGCATTTGCAACCACTTTCAGTCAGAGGTGTGGAGTGGATGGGTGCATTCAGGCCATATCATGTTTCCTTAGGCCCCAGCATCACAGTGCAGCTAATTCAATTCACTTCTTGTGAGAGCAAAACATGTTTGAAGGCATGTTTTGGTATAACAAAGGCTATAGACCTTGACAAAATCTTGGATGTAAGTTTAGAGTTTATTTATTAGTATCAGAAATAGGCTGACATTAACACTGCAATGAAATTACTATAAAAATCCCCTGGTTGCCACACTCCAGTGCCTGGTTGGAGACACTGAGGGAGAATTTAGTGTGGCCAATGCATCTAAACAGCATTCCTTTCAGACTGTAGGAAGAACACAGAGCACCCGGAGGAAACCCACGCAGACACAGAGAGAATGTGCAGACCTGGCATAGACAGTGACTCAAGACAGGAATCGAACCACTGTGCCACCATGCACCCTTGTAGTACTGAGGATTAGGATGTAGTACTGAGGATTGTGATCTGATTTCCTATTTGGTTCTACTTATTGTCAACACTGTGAAGGAGGGAACAATGAAGATTGCTGTGAGCATTTTGTGGAAGGCCAGATGAGCATTCCTGGTAGAGAAGGTAAATAGAAACTGCAATACAGAAGGGTATGCAGTCCACTCCAACCTGACATCTTGTCAAAGATTCAACATTGCAGAGATTTCTATTATCAAGGCTTCTTCTGGGAATCTTTTCATGTGTGCCTCACAGATTGAAACATTTCAGTGGGAGGACAAATTCCTGTGTCTCCACCAGAGCAAATGTTCCAGCAGAGACATCAGAGCAAAGGCCCTCAGATCCCACAAGTGTACCCCTGTCTGGCTCTGAAACAATCAGCTTTGTGTCATCACATGCAATTAGATAGGCTCCCGATGAAAAATAAGCACATTATGAATGAAAAGGAGGAGTTGTCAAAGGCGCAGACAGTTGCAGGCAGCTCTCTCAGAGATTGGAAGGCAGACACAGCCTGCTCAGCTGGACTCAGTTGCAGGGCCTTTGGTGCCACAGGAAAGGAGGCTCTAATTAGATCAGCAAGAATCTCCTCTCACGTGTCAGAATTCCCTGAGCCAGTGTGAGGTCAGCGGCTGTTAAATGGAGGAGTCCATTCAATTTATGTTCACGATTATCACTCAGAATTTTGAATATATGAGCCCCTCCACTGACAGTGTGACTAATCCCATTGAGAGCCACATGTGACTGCACTCAGTGTGCATTGACATTGAGTTTTCCTTGCTCTCTCTGACTGAGGGACCATCTGTGTTGCAGTGTTCAGTTACGGAGGCTGTCCCTGCAATGCCGCTGGTCCAACAACCTTTGGGGATGTCTCGACTGGCACCACCATGATTAAGACAAACACCACATGAATCTCAATCATCAGTAATTGATCAGTCATCAATACAAAATTGGTTGGATATAAGAGAAAACAAAGCTGTGTGGTAATAGTGAACTTATTAGTGAGAACAGGCTGCCTCACCTCTCTCAGATACAAGGTGAGAACAACATAGAAAGGCCACCAGATCGTGCAGAATACTGAGTGAGTCACTTGGTTTTGTTTCACCTGTAACTATGCATTTTTTTCTATTTTACATACCAGAGAACTATCACATAAAGCAAGACACATGAACTTCCATTCTTTCATGGTTATCCAAGATAGAGAGTTGAAGTAGTGAAGGATTGCAGGGGAATAAGAATTCTTGAAAGGGACACAGTAAGACTTCTTGATAGATGTGCATTATTCATTGGCAATAATCCGTGGATCTGTTTCAGCCTGCATCTTAAATTTTCACTTGAGCAACCACAAATATAGCACAAGCAATTTCAGGAGAAGTATATTTCACTTAAGAGTGTGACCTGATAAGCAAACTGAGTTGGCGGTGGTTTGAGCTAATGTGGAGCATTGTATACATATGTATACTTTCTGTATTCCAACAAAATTCCAACAAGATCCCTGACCGTGAGCATGTCGGGGAAGGCAAGATAAGTATCCCTGGGGAGAAGGAAAATAGAAACTGCAATGCTGAAGAGTGTGGAATGCACTCCAACACGACACCTTGTCAAAGATTCAACATTGCAAAGACTTCTATCCCCAAGGCTTCTCATCAGAATCTTTTCTTGTGTCCCTCACAGGCTGAAACATTACAATGGGAGAGCAAATTCCGGAGTCCATGCAGGGGCAAAAACTGGCAGCAGAGACATCAGAGCAAGCACCCTCATATCCCACAAGCGCAGCCTCGACTGGCTCTGATACAGTCAGTTTTCTGTATCCTCACATGCAATTAGAAACTCATCTTGTTGCACCATTCATCTTGCCTTGTTGCTTTGGATTTAATATTGCTAACTTTATATAACTTAACATATTTACTCCCAAAATGAATAACTTGACCATTTTTAGTCACATCACTAGCTTTGTAGAATGATTAAATCTTTAAATCTCAAACTATAACAATATATGCATACGAATGTTTGATACACTAGCTAATTCATCTGATGTTCCTCTACCCAATATTTGGCAATGAACTATACTCCTGGTTTAAAATAAATGAGTTGATGCCCGTACTCAAATATTGGAGAGAGATGCTTCAGAAGGATGCTTTCAACATTTGTGCACTATAATCTAATAAAATCCCATGGTGTATCATTACAGATCAGTCTTTTCAATGCCTCCTCAGCCGTTTTTGAAATGCTATCCATCAGAGCACAGACTGTAGCCATAACGGGTAGCTTAATTATGTTGCCCATATAGAACTTTTGTATAACTGATCAAATTCTTCTGGGCATTCACCAAGTCAGAGACTGAATCACTTAAAGAACTTTCATATTTTAGTTTCATTCATTCACAGAATGGGGATGCTGCTGGCAAGGTTGTTATTTATTCCCGTCTTTGGTTTCTCTGAGTTGTTGGTGGCCTCCTTCTGGAACCTCTGCAGTCCAGCTCCTGATATCCTTCATTTGTAATTTGATACAATGAAGCATCTTGCTGGGCCACTTTGCTGGTTAAGTTAGAAGTCAATCATATTGGTTTGGGACTGGAGTCACTTATAGGTCCAATTAGGACAACAGGTTTTCTTCCCTAAATGATATCACTTGACTGAGTTTGGATTTTACAACAAGCCAACAGTTTCATGGTCATTTTTTAGTGACAACTACTTTTAATTTTTAGGCATTGTTCAAACTGAGTCCAAATTCGAAGACTGTCAGAGATGTCTTTGGGCTTGCATTGTCTGGATTACAAGTAGCATGACCAACTGCTTACTTAAACACCTAATGTAAAATCACATAAAACAAGCTTCTACAAATTACTTTCACTGACAGCTCCCCAATACAAAACTGGTTAGATATAAGCAAAAACAAAGCTGTGTAGTAATAGTGAACTTATTGAGTGACCTTTGGAAAGAGGAATGTAACATAGGCCTAGGAAGCAGACTGGCCTATTACAGGACTGTTTCAGTTCAATTAGAATATGAAAAAAATCAGATTAGTAATAAAACACGGCTTGCGCAGCCTTTAAAAAAATTGTACCTATTAGAGCATGATTTCAATCAAGAATCTATCTCCCTCAACCTTGAATATATTCAATGGTCCTGCTTCTATTGCATTCTGAAGAAGTGAATTCCACAGGCCAACGACACTCTGAGAGAAAAAAAATCTCCATTTAAATAGGAGATCAGTTATTTTTAAATTATGTTCCTTAGTTCTAGTCTCACTCATTGGCGAAAACATCCTCTCAACATCCAAACTGTCACATCCTTTCAAGATATGTTTCAATAAGTTCACCTCTTCTTCTTTTAAATTCCAATGTATCGGTTCAACCTTCACAGAAAACCAATCCATGCTGAATCTTTTTCATCAAATGAAAGTTTTCCATGTGCTAATGTATTTTTGCTTTAGGTAGCTTGACCATCAGTGGACCCCTAACCAAACCTGGCCACTATTGGACAGCTGGCCATCTTTGGACTTCCTCAAACATCATTGTAATCCATGACAACCATTAGACCCATAAAATCATTTTTGACCCCTTGATAGCCGTCTACATCTGTCCTCCACAATCACAGGATCCTCACCCTTCAGTTGGAATGCCCCATCCCCACTGCAATCACAGTCCCCACTCAATTTGATGTCACACGCTGCATAGAATTGCAACAGTGCAGAAGGAGGCCATTTGTCCCATCAAGCCTACACTGGTCATGATCCCACCCAGGCCCTATCCCCGTAACCTGACATATTTACACTTGCTAATCCCTCAGACACTAAGGGGCAATTTAACATAGCCAATCAACCTAACCTGCACATCTTTGGACTGTGGGAGGAAACCCACACAGACACAGGGAGAATGTACAGACTCCATACAGACAATGATCAGAAGCAGGAATTGAACTCGCGTCCCTGACGCTGTGAGGCAGCAATGCTCACCACTGTGCAACCATTCTACCCATTGATCTAGGCAGGAAACTGAAACAAAAACAACATCCTCATGTGGACTACACCTCTGACCTAAAGTCCGAGCTATGTTTTCTGTCTTTAAATTTGTCATTTGGGTGAAAGTTAATGGGTGAAAGATCCTGTATTCTGTAGCACTATGCAATGAAGGGTATTCTGCCCTCAGAACAAGTTAAACTGATCATTTGTTCATCTACTGTTTCTGAGTCCTTTCAGTGTGAAAAGTAGCCCTACAGCTTTTCTGCGTTACAACATTGACTACATAGCAAAAGTAATCCATGACAAAGCACTTTCAAACATCCTCGTAGCATTGAAAGTCATTGTTGTAACATAATGAATTTGGCAACCAATTTGGGGACTACATTCAGGTTTTTTTTTGTTGTTTTAATGTCTATCCATTGTCTCACTAAAATGATCATCTATGAATTTTGTTACTGATCAGTTTGCAAGTTATTTAAGCCATTAACTTGCTCCCTGTGATCAAATTCTTTATTGTTCATCAGCCCATTATCTCTTTTCTGGGTTTTGAGTCTGGATGACCCTTCATCAGGGCTCTTTTTTGTTAAAGGAGAAAGTGTTGAGTAAGAGAACCAATTTGGGCAGCTGGAGGAGAATGATGGTGGATAGGAATTGTTCAGGCCTCTGTTTCAGGAACAAGCAGAGAGCTCATGGTGGGGAATGAAGGTATAGAGGGATTAGAAATCCATGGTAAAGATGGGGTGGTTTGGACCAGGGAATTGGGTGTTGTTGCTATGACATAAGGCATCAGAGGAATCATGGATGTAGGTGGGAAGGGACTGGAGAAGAGGAGGGAAAATGGAGTCAGGATCAGAAGAAACTAGTTCGTTGGAGCAGAAACAAGCTGACACGATGGGCCTACTGGGATCTAGGATCATCTAGATCAAAACATTTTCTCTCCACAGATGCTGTCAGAGCTGCTGAGATTTTCCAGCATTTTCTATTTTTGTATTTATCTAATTTTTTCCTTGTTTCAGGTTTCCAGCATTTGTAAGTTTTGCCTTTCTTTTTATTTACCACTTAGACAGTGAAAAGGCTGAGGAGAGCTTAGAAAATCCCATGGTAAGAAAATGCTCCATCACATGGATGCTTTAAGATATGTATTGATGTCAAGTGAATCAGCAACATTGAAGTGATATCAGCCCTTAGGAAGGAAGCATTTATAGTATAAGTGCATGTTGAAAGAGGTCTATCTTTGAGTCAGTGTGACTGTCTCATATCCGATTCAGAGATTGTGGGTTCAAATCATACACTAAAGACTTCAGCATGTAATGTAGGTTCACAATCCAGTTCAATAATGAGGAAGTGTTGCACTGTTGGAGGTGCTGTCGTTCAGATGATTGTGAAAGGTCCCATGGCATTAGCTCAAAGAAGAGCAGGAAAATTATTCCTGGATGCTTAGCCAGCATTTCTCCCTCAACTAACATCATTAAAAAAGCAGACTATCTAGTTATTATCTCATTTTTGTTTGTGGGACTTGGCTGTGTGCAGACTATGGTTCCTACACTGCAGAAGTGATTACATTTCAATAGTATTTCATTAGCTGCAAAGCATTTTGGGGACTCCTGAGGTCACGGATATTGATGCTAATTCTTTCTTTCCCTCTGAGTGAAGGTGAATAAAACTGATGGTGCATTGGGAGAATAAAATTAATTATCATTATATATACTAATTCCCTTAAATATTTTTTGCTAGCTTTTCCAGGTTACATGAAGTTATGTGCTTTAGGATTTCCCAGCATGCTCTTAGCTAACCTAATTCAGGCCAATGTTAATATGTTTTTGAAGTGAATTAACATTTGTCCTTATTTAGCTTTAGCTGAGTGAATATTGCAAAATTGCAAATTTATTGCAGAGCAAAAACTCTCATCTCCTGGGTGTGGATTTAATTTTGCTCCAATTTAGATTACAGCTGTGTAAACACCCCCAGTGCTACAGAAATTAATTAGATGCCACAAAATGCATTGTGGCTCATTACAGCTACATTGTGCTGTGTGTATTCCTTTGTGATACCAGGCTGGTGAACCACAAAAAACTGTTTACAATTGTTTCTGGAAACTAAACAAAGTTCTGAGATTTTCTGCTCTTTGCAACGCGTAACACTGTTTTCAAATTTCCATATCTTTAATAATAATTAGACCACACTGTTTGAAGTCAGGGATTGAACATCAGAGAATTAGCCAACTATGCAATTTAATTGAAAGATTAGGCTGAACAAATGGATTGGATTTAGTTTTTTGTAATGTCAACTACTTACCTGCGCATTGCATGTTCTTGCTATAGATAAGTTCCCATTTTTTTTTGCTGACTCTCCTTCAAAGATCAACGTCCATACACAATCATTCCTTTGGAAGAAACAGCAATTGTGCATTGAACAAGAGGATTTAATTTTCTCAGTTAATATAATGGCTTGGAGTCTCTCGTCTCTTGATGGTCACACACTGAAGATAACTCCCAAGGCATGTTTGGAATCCTTCAAATGTGCTGATGTACTACTACAACGGAATTTCCCAGAAAAATTGGACTTCCGATGGACAATTCCCCTGAAAGTGGAAGCCTCCAAAAGGTCTCCAATCCTGAGCTCAAGTTAGAGACTTTAGATGATTCTAGCTTACTTACCTGCTTTAATTATTCAGGAAAAATTAGAGGGATTAAAACCAATTTGAACTCCTGATTACGATACTGCTGATCTCTCCAGCTATATTCGCAATCATCGACTACCTCCTAACTTCCATCAACTCCCTGTGAGCCCTTAATCATCTTACTCCCTCCCCCAACTCACTGACTACTGCCACCCAACCAATTGTGTCCTTGATGCTTAATTACCTGACTAACCCCTTGACCAGCTGACTAGCCACATACACCTGACTCACCCTACCTCCTATCCCATCGGCAATCTGCCACCCTATCCTCTCACCCAACCATCTACCAGTCTTACTTACAAGTAAGTAAGTCCACTTACTTGTCACCCTTCACCCTTCATTTATATTACACACTTACCTTTTCTCCACTAATTCTCAAATTAGCTTTGTAACGTTTAAACTCTACTTGATGGATATGAAAAAGCCTCTACACTGCCTGAGTTTGGAAGTATCTTCCTCCTGCAGACAGACCCAAAAATTCATGGGAAGGCAAGTTGGTAACCTTTTGTCTGATCTGGATCAGTAGAAGGGATTGCAACCCAAATCAGAAGTCCTACGTCACATGTTGCTTTGGTCAGAGAGTACCATAAATTGCGTCTATACCAGTAAACTGCTACGAAATAAACTTGGACATAAATGATCAAGACTCACCCTTTTATCTTAGTGAATATAATAATATTCTTGCTGACTAGTGCCCAATCTGTGGATGTTTGGTTTGTTTTTGCAGAGTTTCAACTGCAAATCAGATTCTAAATTCTAGAGGCTTTTAAACTCCAACCCAGAGACCTGGGCCCTTATTTTAACACTTTGTAAAGTTCATTTTAAAGCTCAAAACAAGAAAAATTGGATTGCATGAGACTTAGAATTTAAAAAGTATCAAACCCACTCAAGCTCACTTTGAACTATTTCTGGTTCTAATGGAAACAGATGGGCTGGAGAGCACAAACAACCAATAATTCTCAGGAGGTAGTTCATCATTAATGTTTAACGAAGTTGTATGATTCCATTTTAACAAGCTGTAAAAATGAAAAAAAAATTTTTACAGACTGCTTATGGACCTGAGAAGCAGATACCTTTCCCTCAGCTTCAATAGGCTTGCTTCATAGAATCATAGAAACCCTACAGTGCAGAAGGAGACCATTTGGCCCATCGAGCCTACACCAACAACAATCCCACCCAGGGTCTATCCCTGTAACCCTACATATTTACCCCACTAATCCCTCTAACTTATGCATCCCGGGACACTAAGAGGCAATTTAGCATCGCCAATGCAATCAATCCACATATCTTTGACTATAGTGGGGGGAACCCACACAGACACGGGGAGAATGTGCAAACTCCACACTGACAGTGACCCAAGCCGGAATCAAACCTGGGTCCCTGGAGCTGTGAGGCAGCAGTGCTAACCACTGTGCCACTGTGCCGCCCAAATCAAAATGGAGAATGTGGGCATTTCTTGCCTTCAACTCCCTGATCACAAAGTGATCTGTCTTGCCAAGATGACCATCACCTTCCCTCGCCCACTGTATCCCTCTGATGACCACAATCTCCACCCGCCATCACCATTACCTCCATGAACACCACCATCCCCTCCCTACATTCCCACCCACTGACCCCGGCGTGACAACCATCTCCATATGTCAACCACCATCTCAATCTCTGACCACCATCCTTCCCAACATATCTTTATCCATTGCCATCTCTGGTTGTTTCCCACCTGCTCTCAGCTCTGATCGCTCCTTGCTCTGTTGGCCTGTCAGATTGACAAGCTGGCGGTTAACTGAGAAATCGGCAGAAAATATATGTAAACCTTCCAGCAATTAAAAGCTGCAGGATGTTCAGGAAATCTGTATTTTTGAGTTTTCCATCCATAACTGCTCCCCCTCTCTGAACACTATAAATATTGGAGGATAAATATTCTTGAAGGTCTTGACTTTTGCTGGAATTCAGTTCCATGTGTGATAGTGATACCCAGGTGAATATTGTTAATTTGTGAGCTTGGCGAGGAAATGCTGTTCAAGCATGAAGATTTGTAATTAATTGCTTCACTCCTTAGCACATCTTTGGAATTTAATTTAGCGTTAGTCTGATAAGCTGCAGTTGGAACACAGAGTATTATGAAAAATGATTGGAAGCCAACAAGTATTAATTTTTAAAGGGAATCATTGTGGGGGCAGGGGTTGTTGGTGGGACGGGGGGAGGGGGGGGATTGTATTGCATAATGCTGCTTTAGTAGAGCAACGTAGACTACAGAGATTCCCTGGGGGTGGTAGTCAGTGCTGTGGCTAGCTAGCTGCACAATCAACACTGTATTCTTCATTGCTATTGTTATAATTTCAATATAAACCAGTCACGATTTTATTCATTTTTTTAAAATTCTGAAATCTCAAGTATTGACTAAACAAATAAAGCCACAAGGGTCATTGTTTAAAACAAAAGAATTTTGCTGCACAAATATCAAAGAGCATGAATATTAATAACTGCATCTTATCTTAAACAGTCAGTTCTGATCAAAATATTAAAAGTCCAATGAACACGATGAATTTATACTTTAAACCAAACTTCTTAAACTCAAATTTCCTTCCACACTCATTTGACTTACATCTCCACTACTTTCAAATCAGATAGTTAAATTAGATGATTAACCAGATGGTCTGAATACTGTTTCAAAGATTTGTATAAGGGTTAAGATGTCTTAAGCTTAAGATTGTCCCTTCAAATCTCTTCAACTATCCCACTGTTGCACACCCCAATTCAATACAGGAACATCAGCTTCTTATGTATAGCTACCACAGATCAGAACAAGCCTGGGTCTTGCATTTAGCAACTTTCTCTGTTTCTTTCCATCTTGGCTAGCCTAAAGTTTAAGTCACTGTTAACAAAGCCCTTAAAGTGTTTGAACCCTTTGACCAGCACACAGAATTTCAACTGAATTTAGCTTGAATGTGATGTTCTCTGCAACCAGTTTGTCCTAAAAGAACACTGCATGAATACAGAATTATTCACTGGAATTTACAGGCACAATTTATCCATTTGCATGCTAAATGATCCCGCTGGGGTGAAAACAGGGGTGAATCATGTTCGCGCTGCACAGATGTGATCCAACTTATTCAAAAGGGCCAGCCCGGCCTCCTTGTGAATGATGCAGATTCTCTGACTCCAGTGGTGTCTGATTCACTGGAGTCAGGAATCACTCTTAGCTCTGATCACAAGGAGCAGCAGAAAAGCACTCCCTGCAGCCCTCACACTCACTTCAACAATCAACAGGGCAGTGAAGAGAGCTGAACCTTGCTTCCTGGGTGCAAGCATGGTTTGGATGCCAAATGCTATCAACGAAAGGAAGAGTGCCCTATTCCCAAGGGTTGGCAGGTGAGCCTGTACCAATGTGGTCGCGGATGCCTGGCAAGTGGTGACTGCAGCATTGAGTTACAATAGCCCTACCAGGAGGACCCCATCTCAGTATAGGAAGAAAATAAATGATCTGCTTCGAGCTACAAAGATCAGTACTCACCTGTCTTTCCCTGATGTAAACCCCGTTCATAATCTGCCATCTAACATTAAATTCTTGCAATTTTCAAGCACCCCAGCTAACATTATATCCCTCTCAATACCTCAGCCCATGTCCAGTAATCCCCAAAACTCGCCTCACAGGTTTGTCCCAGTACCCACGCACGCCCCCATAGCCAAGTGGCCACCATTTCACAATGTGGAAATCACAGGTATGCCCAAGTAATCAGTGACCAACTGCAAGGTCAGACTAGTCTGAGCAAATGAGAGGCCAATGCACTGTTATCCTAATGACCCATCTCAAGTGAATCTATCATGTCCCACACCCTTGATATTCCCAAAAGCTGACCCCCATCTGCTTTCTCTTCCAGTATCTCCGTCAGATGAGGCCAGCCCATCCGGGGTCGCAGCACCCCATCCAAATCCTCGGAGCACCACAAACAACAACTCCAGGGAGGACTCTGAATTCTTGGCACTGATTTCACTGGCACCAAGCACCAGTGGAGAGACACTCACCTCACCGCTATCACTGGAATGAGCCGGGAGGTGAGTGGGATGTCATGAAAAAGACAGGAGTCAGACATTTTGTGATAATTAGGAGGACCACAGCTTTCTTCACAGCAAGTTGTCATCATCCCCCTGCCTTGCAAGCAGACCACTGACACTGCCAACTCAGTAAGAGGTCTGACAACACCAATTTTAAATCCAACCGATTTATTTGATAGTAAATCTGCAAGCTTTCGGCCTTTGTAGCCTTCGTCAGGTGAATGAGGTGTTCTGGTCTGCAATAGCACAGACAGTTTACAGATTGCTGATTAGAATGCGAATCCTTACACCTAACCTGCCATTCAAGTCTTAAAACGGCTAACAATGTGAGTGGAAAAAACACTGAGCATTGGTTAGAGGGATGTGTATTGTCTCCAGACAGCACATTAAGTGAGGTTTTTTGCTAACCCAGGCAAGACATGGGGGTTACAGATAGTGTGACATGAAGCCAAGATCCCTGTTAAGACCGTCCTCATGTGTGCGGAACTTGGCTATCAGTCTCTGCTCAGCGACTCTGCGTTGTCGTGTGTCATGAAGGCCTCCTTGAAGAACGTTTACCCGAAGGTCAGAGGCCGAATGCCCGTGACCACTGAAGTGTTTGCCCACAGGAAGGGAACAGTTTTGCCTGGTGATTGTCGAGTGATGTTCATTCATCCACTGTCGTAGTGTCTGCATGGTCTCCCCAATGTACCATGCTTCGGGGCATCCTTTCTTGCAACTCGGCCAACATTGTCTACCTAATACATTGCAAGAAAGTATGTCCTGAATCATGGTACATTGGGGAGACCATGCAGACACTACGACAGCGGATGAATGAATATCGCTCGACAATCACCAGGCAAAACTGTTCCCTTCCTGTGGGCAAACACTTCAGCGGTCACGGGGTATTCGGCCTCCGACCTTCGGGTAAACGTTCTTCAAGGGGGCCTTCACGACACACGACAGCGCAGAGTCGCTGAGCAGAGACTGATAGCCAAGTTCCGCACACATGAGGACGGTCTTAACAGGGATCTTGGCTTCATGTCACACTATCTATAACCCCCATAACTTGCCTGAGTTAGCAAAAAACCTCACTTACTGTGCTGTCTGGAGACAATACACATCTCTCTAACCAATGCTCAGTGTTTTTTCCACTCACATTGTTAGCCACTTTAAGACTTGAATGGCAGGTTAGGTGTAAGGATTCGCATTCTAATCAGTAATCTGTAAACTGTCTGTGCTGATATGTGTGCTTTTGCAGACTAGAACACCTCATTCGCCTGAGGAAGGCTACAAAGGCCGAAAGCTTGCAAGTTTACTATCAAATAAATCGGTTGGATTTAAAATTGGTGTTGCCAGACTTCTTACTGAGTTTACCCCAGTCCAACGCCGGCATCTCTACATCATGTCTGCCAACTCAGGTCCATCACACTGATATGATGTGAAAGTGACCCTTCAAGGGAAAAGTAGGAGCACAGTTTGTGGGAAGACAGGGTTGAAAGAGGGAGTGGGAGAGACAAGGGATTGGACAAGAAAAATCTGAGGATAAGGATAAGAAAGATGGTGGGAATTGAGTTGTTGGACATTTACCCTTTTAGGCAGCAAATCTGGAAGCTATGAAGGAATCCCTGTCCCCTCAGCTCTGTAGCAAATCGGCTACTGCCTATCCAATGTCTTCTGAGTCTTCCTCAAGCTCCTCCTTGCAACCATCTTCCTTAAGCTCCCCATCTTCATCCAATCAGACCACCTGTTCTTCCTTATCCTCCTCCTCCAGCATGTCACCCCACTGCAGGGCAAGATTGTGGAGCACACAGCAAGCGACCATGTTCCTCATAACCCTCTGGAGGCTGTATTGAAGACCCCCATCAGAATGGTCTGAACAGCAAAATCATATCTTCAGGAAGCCTATGCATCACTCAGTGACGGAGTGAGTCTGATTGTAATGGTCTCTGCTGCAGTCTCTGCCTCCATACTGACATTATTAGCCAGGACCTTGGGAGGTAACACTTGTCCCTCATAAACCAACCTCATGGCCAAAGGTTACCCTCGAAAACATCGGGCACATTGGACTTTGCTAGGATTAATGAGTCATGCACACTCCAAGGATAACATGCACAGACATGCATGATGTTCATGTGGTGTTTGCACAGTAGCTGTATGTTCAGGAGTGAAACCCCTTCTTGTTGATGAAGGGCATTCCCTGTCAAGACAACTTTTAAGCGTGACCTGGATGCCATCAATTGGCTCTTGGACCTGAGGTATCCCAATGTTGGCACTAAATCTTGCAGCCCAGGCATCCTGAAGGACCTGGTCCAAGTTGAGACTGATGTAGTGTGATGCCTGGTCATACGTATTAGTAACCTCGCAGATGTAACTGTGCATGGAAGACTATGCGATTCCACACAGGTCCCCACTCGAGTCCTGGAAAGATCCAGTGGCTTAAAAGTTCAGGGCAGCCATGAGTTTCAAAGCCACCAGGTGTGCCTTGGCGCCAAGCAGTAGCAATAAAGCAAGTTGGCCTGTCTCCAAACCAAAACTCAGCTTCAATCTCTGAGGCTGAGGAAAAGGGAGAGAGACACAATCAGCAATGTGATCTATCCTTTCAATCTAACCTCCTCACTAGTCCTCTTGTGATCAGTGGTTGAGGGCTGACCCTCAGCATTGCTCCCACACAGCATTACTTTACAGGAGCCGCAGCCCCCACAGCAGAAAGCCTACACAGCCACTGACACAGCCTCATAATCTCTCACCTTGTAACATGGCCTCATGTCCATATTATCCCTCCCAGAGTGCATCATGAGCTCACTTGGTGATCCCATGCCTGTGAGGTCTTGACTGTGGCTGTCTGTTTCCTAACAGCTGATAATGTGTTTCTCCGCAATGATGAGGAATAGTTGATAGGTACAGGATTGGCGAGAGTTTGAATGAGAGAAGGCACATCTTGGTGTCACAGGGGAGGAAGGAGGCCTAGTGGAAGCTCCTGATTGAACATCCTGTCACACTCTTCCACGCAGATTGGCTAACTCCACAGAGCATTGTATGACCTGGCATACATCGTTCAATTGGCGCTACACTATATCCCAATTCCCCCAAACCACAGGCCCCTTCCGTCGACTGCTATTTACACTACACCCCTGTAGGCTTCAAGGAGCTGCCAGTCACCCCTTGATGTGAAACGTTTTCACTCCTCCCAATCCTTCTCTGAAACACAATGAGCCTGTGGGCACTACACTGGGGGTAAGCAAAATGCTTTGGGGTCCTTCTGTGGAAAATATTCTATGACCCTTCTCCTGGATTTCCCTGAACCCCCAAGAGGATCTCCACTACGAAGCTCCCTTGTGGCAGCTTTCTAAGCTATAACAGCTTTTTGTGTGTTCCAGATGTTAATTCTGTGCAAGCAAGTATCTTCTTCTGAAGAAACTGAGGTGATGCCACATAGTCAGGATTTTAGTCAGGGAGGGAGATTTGCCTTTGCTGGGACCACGGTTGCACTGAGTGATTTCGTCACTGGTTAACGTGAGAGTCTGGTCAGAAAGCACCTTCTCCAGCAAGGTTCTAAGAGGGATAAGGATGAGGACAGAGGGAGCAGCTATGGACAGGGGCAGAGAGCAGCTGCGAAGAGGGACAAAGAACAGCTGCGGAGAAGGGCAGAGAGCAGTTGCAGACGGGGCAGAGAGCAGCTGTGGAAAGGGGCAGAGAGTAGCTGCGGACAGGGGCAGAGAACAGCTGTGGATAAAGGCAGAGAGCAGCTGCAAAGAGGGGCAAAGAATAGCTGTGGAGAGGGGCAGAGAGCAGTTGCAGACAGCTGCAGAGAGCAGCTGCGACAGGGGAAGAGAACAGCTGTGGACAGAGCCAGAGAGCAGATGCAGACGGGCAGAGAGCAGCTGTGGAGAGGGGCAGAGAGCAGCTGTGGACAGGGGCAGAGAGCAGCTGTGGAGAGGGGCAAAGAGCAGCTGTGGAGAGGGGCAGAGAGCAGCTGCGAAGAGGGGCAGAAAGCAGTTGCAAACAGGGGCAGACAGCAGCTGCAGAGAGGGGCAGAGAGCAGCTGTGGAGAGGGGCAAAGAGCAGCTGCAGAGAGGGGCAAAGAGCAGCTGCGAAGAGGGGCAGAAAGCAGTTACAGACAGGGGCAGAGTGCAGCTGTGGACAGGGGCAGAGAGCAGCTGTGGACAGGGGCAGAGAGCAGCTGTGGATAAAGGCAGAGAGCAGCTGTGGATAAAGGCAGAGAGCAGCTGCGAAGAGGGGCAAAGAATAGCTGTGGAGAGGGGCAGAGAGCAGTTGCAGACAGCTGCAGAGAGCAGCTGCGACAGGGGAAGAGAACAGCTGTGGACAGGGGCAGAGAGCAGCTGTGGAGAGGGGCAGAGAGTAGTTGCAGACAGGGGCAGAAAGCAGCTGCAGAGAGGGGCAGAGAGCAGCTGTGGAAAGGGGCAGAGAGCAGCTGCGGAAAGGGGCAGAGAGCAGCTGCGGAGAGGGACAGAGAGCAGCTGCACACAGGGGCAGAGAGCAGCTGCACACAGGGGCAGAGAGCAGCTGCAGCTATGGACAGGGGCAGAGAGCAGCTGCAGATAGCGGCAGAGAACAGCTGTGGAGAGGGGCAGAGAGTAGTTGCAGACAGGGGCAGAAAGCAGCTGCGGAGAGGGGCAGAGAGCAGCTGTGGACAGGTCAGAGAGCAGCTGCGGAAAGGGGCAGAGAGCAGCTGCGGAGAGGGACAGAGAGCAGCTGCAGCTATGGACAGGGGCAGAGAGCAGCTGTGGACAGGGGCAGAGAGCAGCTGCGGACACGGGCAGAGAGCAGTTGCAGACAGGGGCAGAGAGCAGCTCTGGACAGGGGCAGAGAACAGCTGCAGACAGGGGCAGAGAACAGCTGCAGGTAGGGGCAGAGAACAGCTGCGGAGAGGGGCAGAAAGCAGTTGCAGACAGGGGCAGAGAGCAGCTGCGAAGGGGCAGAAAGCATTGCGGCAGGGGCAGAGCAGCTGTGCAGGCAGAGAGCAGCTGCAGACAGGGGCAGAAAGCAGCTGCGGAGAGGGGCAGAGAGCAGCTGTGGACAGGGCAGAGAGCAGCTGCGGAAAGGGGCAGAGAGCAGCTGCGGAGAGGGACAGAGAGCAGCTGCAGCTATGGACAGGGGCAGAGAGCAGCTGTGGACAGGGGCAGAGAGCAGCTGCGGACACGGGCAGAGAGCAGTTGCAGACAGGGGCAGAGAGCAGCTCTGGACAGGGGCAGAGAACAGCTGCAGACAGGGGCAGAGAACAGCTGCAGGTAGGGGCAGAGAACAGCTGCGGAGAGGGGCAGAAAGCAGTTGCAGACAGGGGCAGAGAGCAGCTGCAGACAGGGGCAGAGAGCAGCTGCGGACAGGGGCAGACAGCAGCTGTGGATGGGGCAGACAGCAGCTGTGGACAGGAGCAGAGAGCAGCTGCGACAGGGGCAGAGAGCAGCTGTGGACAGGAGCAGAGAGCAACTGTGGACAGGGGCAGAGAGCAGCTGCAGACAGGGGCAGACAGCAGCTGTGGACGGGGCAGAGAGCAGCTGTGACAGGGGCAGAGAGCAGCTGTGACAGGGACAGAGAGCAGCTTGGAGAGGGGCAGAGAGCAGCTGCGGAGAGGGGCAGAGAGCAGCTGCAGAGAGGGCAGAGAGCACCTGCAGAGAGGGGCAGAGAGCAGCTGCAGGAGGGCAGAGAGCAGCTGAAGAGAGGGCAAGAGCAGCTGCAGAGAGAGGCAGAGAGCAGCTGCAGAGAGGGGCAGAGCACTGCGGAGAGGGCAAGGAGCAGCTGTGGAGAGGTGCAGAGAGCAGCTGTGGACAGGGACAGAGGCCAGCTTGGGAGGGGCAGAGAGCAGCTGCAGAGAGGGGCAGAGAGCAGCTGCAGAGAGGGGCAGAGAGCAGCTGTAGAGAGGGGCAGAGAGCAGCTGCAGAGAGGGGCAGAGAGCAGCTGCGAGAGGGCAGAGGCAGATGTAGAGAGGGGCAGAGAGCAGCTGCAGAGAGGGGCAGAGAGCAGCTGCAGAGAGGGGCAGAGAGCAGCTGCAGAGAGGGGCAGAGAGCAGCTGCAGAGAGGGGCAGAGAGCAGCTGTAGAGAGAGGCAAAGAGCAGCTGCAGAGAGGGGCAGAAAGCAGCTGCAGAGAGAGGCAGAGAGCAGCTGCAGAGAGGGGCAGAGAGCAGCTGTAGAGAGGGGCAGAGAGCAGCATTCTGCAGGTGACTTGGCAATGCAACGTTGAATATGATATGGGCTGTCTGCCAGCACATCTTTTACCTGCTACTGGGCATCTGATCATTTTGTGCACTAATCTCAGTGATTTCCCTCCCTCATCTGTTGAGGGATTGTCAATGAAAGCAGTTCCACGGGCTGTGCCAACAGCTTGTGCTCACTCAGGCTGAGAAAGCAGAGAGTCCTTGGAGCAGTGACATATCCTGTGAGTCAGAGGAGTTCAAAGAGTGCTGGCAACAACTGGAAGTTGTGAAGAAATCCAGGGCAGGATCAGATTGTGAGTTGTTGCTACAGGGGTTTACATGGATCCAATGAGAATGGTGTTTGGATAAGCTTTGAGCAGAATCATGAAATTATAGGATCTGTACAGTGCAGAATGAGGCCATTCACCCACTGAGTTTGCACTGACCACAATTCCACCCAGGTCCGATCCCAATAACCCTATGCATTTACCCTAGCTTATCTCCTGACACTAAGGGGCAATTTAGCATGGCCAATCCACCTAATCCGCATATCTTTGGAGTATGGAAGGAAACCAGAACACCCAGCGGAAACCCACACAGACACGGGAGGAATGCGCAAATTCCACTTAAACAGTGACTTAAGCCGGGAATCGAAATCAGATCCCTAGCACAGTGAGGCAGCAGTGCTAACCACTGTGCCACCATGCCACCCAAGACCTCAAAACTGTTACATTAGACAGAGAGGAATGAAAAATTTAAATTTAAACTGAATGTGACATGGTGGGAGATAATTAGAGCTGTTTAAATGAATCATTAAGACAGTCATCCAAGACATCCCCATCTGGAGAGATTCCCCAACCCCCTCCCGAGGTCAGCCCTTTCCTTCAGCCCGACCTCCACTTGCCCCAGTTGAGACAATCAAGCTGCTCCCCCCACCATACAACTCAGAGAGGTGTTAAACACGCCACTTATCTCCTTGCCCCCACATGGTGCTAGGGCCCCACTTTTCAAAAGCAATATCAAATCACATGGCTGAATGGTCCATCCAGCCTGCTAATGTCATTACAGTGAGGGGATTCACATAGTATCAGGTTGGTACTTGTTCTGGGTGGGAATCTGGTCAGGGCTGGAAGGTTGGGCTGAGTTTATCCAAAATACACCCTCACTGGGTACAGATCTCGATTTTTGCCCAGTACCCATTTAACGGGCATTTAGGATTTCCGCCATCAGTGAACTGGCTGGTGGATTGCACCCCAATGTCTCATTTACTCTTTTGTTTTCACTATTGTTTATCTCTCAGAGCT
This sequence comes from Sphyrna mokarran, assembly GCA_024679065.1. Classification (NCBI taxonomy): domain Eukaryota; kingdom Metazoa; phylum Chordata; class Chondrichthyes; order Carcharhiniformes; family Carcharhinidae; genus Sphyrna; species Sphyrna mokarran. The sequence goes on along the minus strand of JAGIQG010000010.1, from coordinate 39,608,205 downwards.
TGGTTGCATTGTCAGTTACTGGAAGCTAGTTTTTTTCTTAAACAAGAAATCATCTCCCAGAGATTCTAGCTATTAAAGGGACCACTACCCTAACATAATACAGAGTTCTTCCTCAATAGCACATGGACCATCACAATGGCATTAGTGAACATATGCAATGTGTACAGATACCGAGAAATAATGTCTGGGAATGATTTTATCCATGATTATCCTTTGAAATATCCAGATTGCTATCTACAATAGGAGTTTAATTAGCTCCTGAAAGGGAAAGACATTGTGAAAATTTATGGGGAAATTCCAGACTGCCTTTCACACCCTCTTATGAGTGTATCATCACTAACCTTGAAAAGAAGAATACTTTTAAACAGTTTTATGATGCATTTTGTCAAGGCAATTTCTACAGAGAATAGAGTAACGTGTCTTGGCAGAATACTCATCACATGTTAATTGTTGATTAGAATACATTGAATCTACTGTCTCAGATATTTCTGTTACTATTACCCCATATAAATTCAATGGCTAGGAAAATCTTTATGACAGAAAATTCAAATCACTTGTTTCACATTTAATTGTAATGACTTTGATCGTTGTTTATATTGGTTTAATTATTCAAATTCCTGATGCAACATCAGATTAAATGATGTGAAGATGTCAGCAATGGATTGGGGTGGACACAGTAACAAGCCTCACAATACCAGGTTGAAGTCCAACAGATTTATTTGGAATCATGAGCTCAGAGTGCTACTCTGTGGAGGGATAGGTTTCACAAATACAACATATGCAGACAAAGATACAGTTGCAAGATAATGATTGTAATGCAAAACTTTACAGGTAATCAAGTGTTTATAGAGACAGAGAGTGTGAGTGGAAAGAGGTTAAACAGCAGAAGCTAAATAGAAGAGGTTTTATGAAAGAAATACTTGTCTATCCTTGTGGTCTGAGTAAATGAATTGTGATATGGAGATGCCAGTGTTGGACTGGGACAAACACAGTAAGAAGTCTCACAAGACCATGTTAAAGTCCAACAGGTTTATTTGGTAACAAACGCCACAAGCTTATGGAGCGCTGCTCCTTCATCAGGTGAGTGGGAGTTCTGATCACAAACAGAGCATATAAAAACACAAACTCAATTTATGTGAATAATGAATGGAATGCGAGTCTTTACAGCTAATCAAGTCTTAAAGGTACAGACAATGTGAATGGAGAGACTTTAAGCACAGGTTAAAGAGATGTATATTGTTTACAGACAGGACAGTTAGTGAAATTTTGCAAGTCCAGGAAAGTCAGGGGTTATAGATCATAGGTGAATTGTCAGACAAAAATATTGTTCTCCTGGTTCTGCAGCAAATTCTACCAAACTTCTCACAATTAGTTCATGAAAATATTTGTCTCTAAAGAAGAAAACTTAAATTTATATAGCATCTTTCATAACCTCGGATCACTTCAGAGCACAGCAAATCAAGTAATTTTGTAGTCACTGTTGTAATGGAGAGAAACACAAAAGCTAATTTACACACAGTACAAGCCCACATACGGCAATGAAATAAATGACAAGGCAATCTGCTTCAGTCATTTTGATTGAGGGATAAGTATTGAGCGGGGCATAGGGGAGAGCTGGAGTATCCATCTTCAAATAGAACTTAGGGATCCTTTTCCCATTCACTCGAAACAGTGCATGCATCGTTGCAACTCCATTGGATGGAACTGATTATTACTAAGTTAAGATGATTGGATTTCATTCTGTGGGATGGAATGAGGCCATCAGTTTGACTAAAACCTGATATTAGAATCGGGCTTTGGGAATGGTTACTATGAACAGGTTCATAGTATTCATATAGTGCAGAAGGAGGCCATTCAGCACCAACTCACGGTCAGAGCATCTTACCCAGACCCTATCCCTGTAATTCCATGTATTTTTCCCTGCTGATCTCCCTAATCTACATTTTGGGGCACTAAGGTCATGTCCACCTTAACATGGTCAGTCCATCTAACCTGCACACCTTTGACACGTGGGAGGAAACCAGAGCACCTGGAGGAAAGCCACACAGATATGGACGCAAACTTCACATAGTCACCCAATGTCAAAATTAACCCAGGTCCCTATTGTACATGCAGACAACAAATGAAAGGCTACAAGAAGAATGAAATATGGAAAAAGGTTGAAGGAAGACAACCTGTTAAAATGGTACAGTAGAGCATAGTCATAAATATTATATTATTATAACAAGACAAATTGTATTGGCACAATTAAGTGAATTTGATCTTAATTGATGGGAACTAAAGCAGGTTAATGATTCGTATCAAGTTGTGTCTCACCAAATGTTCACTTGGCTTAGCTTCAGAGATTGTAGAAATCTATGTGCAGAAGGCTGAAAAATTTGATTCAAGTCATAGGGGTCACTATAATTCCAAAGTAGGTACAGGGCAGTGCAGGTCAACAGTCAAAATTTAAATGTTCTGACTGCTCCTGGAATGACTAATATCACTGAATCTCAGAAGCTATATCTATAACTGACCCAAATTTATTACAATATGCTAAAAGAAAAAAAGGCTGGTAAATTATAAAAAGAAACATACTTCTGTGGCAGAATGTAAGAAAAATGTTCTTGTGCTAGCATAGACATCTATCAAGAATCCATTAACTATTAATCTAAAGGCTTGATTTGAAATATGTTCTCAATGCTAATATCTTTGTAAATGGGAAAAGAAAGGAAGGGAAGCTTGAACAAGCTTGAGCTTAATATCTGTCCTTTTCTCACTGAATATAGCCAACAAAATTAAAGTTTATTTATTAGTATCACAAGCAGGTTTATATTAACAACACAATGAGGTTACTCATTGTGGTATTAATCGCCACATTCTGGCACCTGTTCAAGTACACTGAGAGAGAATTTAGCATGGCCAATGCACCTAATCAGCACATCTTTCAGACGGTGGGAGGAAATCGGAGCACACGGAGGAAATCTATGCAGACATGGGGAGAATGCGCAGACTCTGCACAGATATGAACCAAGTGGGGAATCAAACTGAGGTTCCTGGTGCTGCAAGCAGCAATGCTAACCACTGTGCCACCTTATAAGTCACCTATATCCAGTTAGGTGCGGAGCATAACAAAAGAAAGTTTATGAAATTATTCTCAGATGACGGATGCTAGTTCTGGGAAATGGGACTCACTCCAAACCCATTATCAGCAACAAACAGTCTGCCATAGTTCAGAGCTGTTTGCTGGTGGGAGGGCTTCAGATTCCTGGGACATTGCAACCCATTCTGGGGGAGATGGGACCTATAAAGGACAGATGGGTTGCACCTTAACAAAAGCTGGGGCCAATGACTTGTGGGGTGGTTTGCTAATGCTGTCAGGGAGATTTGAATTTGGCAGGGATTGATGTTACAGCCGAGATAGAAGAAATGCACTATCTGTCTCTAAGTTCCACTAGTCCATGCATCACAATGTATATTTAAATATTTTTTCCAGATTTCTTCAAAATTATTAGTTTTTGATAAAATCAGCCTTGTCAAGTAGAAAGCAAAACTATTAATACACACACACACACAGAGACACTGAAATACACATACATACAGTAATATATACACACACATTGAAATGTATACATACATTAAAATAGACACACACGCACTGAAATATACATACACATTGAAATACACACATACATATACTGAAATATATATATATATATATACACATACACACACAAATATACACAGAAACATAAACACACAAATATACACAGAAATATACACACACAGAAATACACACACATACACTGAAACACACACACCCACAGCCAGAAACTATCATGTGACCCTTTTGTTATCAGTCCACCAAAGTCAAGAGGTTTCCAGCTTCTCTAAAACCTTAATTACCTTCTCTTATAAAATATTCTCATTCCAGGAACAGCACTGACCAGAGTCCTTGCATTAACCTTTCAAGAAACACTGGGTGAGATTTTTGTATGCCCTGCAACATTTTTCGAAGTGGCAATCTTCTGATCCTACCGCTGTCAATGGGGCTTCCCATTCACTGAATGCTGCTGGGTTTCCTGGCAGCAGAGGTTCGCAGTCAATGGGACCAGAAGATCCCACCTACAAGAATGGTCAGAAATTTCTGACCACTGTCTTTTCAAAACGGATTCTTTCAGAATGGTCTTAATTCTTGAAGATGAACCATTTTCCATGATTAGAGCATTTATGACAATGGAAACCAGGAGGTAAAACTAGAGAGAAAAAGCAAGGTTCTCACTGAATTAGGAAAGACAGATAGCAGTGGAATAAAAACAGTAAGTCATCAAGTAGCGTCAGAGTAAATGGGACTGCAATAAGATCTAAACTTTGTTTACTATGCATTTATGTAAATGCATAGTGTGTGCCTCATAAAGTTAATAAACTGTCAATGCAGATAGCCATGTAGTATGTAACGGCAATAACATTGACTTTGCTCGATAAAGATAGGATTGGGTACTAAACATTCATGGATACAGAGCATTCAGTAAGGGAAGGAAGTAAAAGGAAGCAGGAAAGATATCAGCATTAAATAAGAAGAATATTACAGTGCTGGAGACAGAGAAAGTCCTCCAAGAATCTGGTAAAGAATCTATTTGATTAGAGCTATGAAGAAATAGAGGTACTTTTTGATAATGTATATATTCTAATATCCACCAACGAATTTGAAAGATGTACAGGAACAAATTTGCAAGGAAATTACAAAGATGTATAAACATTACTTGTAGAGCCGAAGAATAGACTTGCTGGATCCAGAAACATCAATAAGGATATAGGGACAATCTTAACATCCAAAAACCCCCAGCAAATTGGAGATAAGCACAGGACACTTGCAAAAAAGAAATACAAAGGTAGAGATTCTGAACAAGAACATAGTTATAATGCAGACTTTAATTGTCTGAATATAAGCTAGAATCACAATAGTGTAAAGGGTAGGAGGAGGAAGAGTTTCTGTAGTGTTCATGAGCATTTTTTAGATCAGTATGTTTCAAGCCACCAAAGGAGGCATTGCTAGATTGAAGTGTAGCAAGTGACTCAAATGGCAGTCAGGGAATATTTCAGAGATGGTGGCCATTGAACTGTAAGATGGAAATGGACAAGGAGTAATCCAAAATAAAATAATTATTTGGAAGATGGCCAAATTCAATGGACTGAGAATGAACCTGACTCAAGTAAATTGGAATCAAAAAATTGACAGGCAAAACTGTGACAGAACAAACGAAAATGATTTGGATGTAGTCAAGATAGGGAAAGTAGGACATATTCACAGCTCCCCAGATGTTGAAAGCAATAGAGACTCAGAAATAGGGAAACAGAAAATAGGTTCATATGATGGATGTCAGACTGAAGTGAGAACCAGATTGAATAAAAAAAGCTCATAGAAAAAGTGGAGAAAAATTAAGAGAAGCAGATAGAGAGTATGAGAAGTGATGGATAGTTAGCATAAAAACAAATGCAAACATCTTCTATAGGCATGTAAATAATTTAAAGGTAGAAAAAGTAGAAGTAAGAGCCAATTAGAGACCAAAAACTGATGTATGCATGGAGTCAGACAATGTGGCTGAGGTTCTGAGTTAGTACATTGAATTGGTCATTACTAAGAAAAAGATACTGCCAAAGTCACAATGAGGCAGGAGGTAGCTGAGACAATAAAGGGCTGAAAAAAATTACAGTAATATATCAGAAAGATCTCTCTAGCTGGCTCATAGACTCACTGTTCAAACTAAGGGTAAGTTCATTGAAAAATCTGCAAGGAAGTGCTCCTTCAATCACAAGCATTTATCTCCTGTGTTTGCTGCTGTCCCCAGTGAGCTACTCAGCAACAAATGCAGGAGGGACACAGGGCTGGATTTTATGTAGCACTGCCGGGTGTGTTTTTGGTAGGGGAGTGCATAGAGCACAAAATAGGGTGTGAGCCAGCTCCAACATCTTCCCACAAATCCCCAAACTCACCCCAGTAATACAGGGAGTAGGCAGATGCCGAAATCCATGTCCATCCACTGTATTTAAATAAATAATCAAGGATTAGTTGAATTTGTAGACCTCATGACTGTGATTTTGTTTTCTATTTCCCACCCTCAGCTATCCAACATTTATCAGTCTGAAAATTGAAGCTGGGTGAGAAAACAAAGAACAAAAAACAAAACAGCACGGGAAACAGGCCCATCGGCCCAATGAGCCCGCACCACCACCCCGATTTTCCCACCTCTACCCATGATCCCTGTCCATATTTATAGATCTATGGATTAAAAACCGAATTTGAGACAATTTAGGGAGAATTTGTTTTGCTAATTAGCCTAAGAGCACATCTTTGGGATGTGGGAGGAAACCGGAGCACCCGGAGAAAACCCACGCAAGCACGGGGAGAATGCGCAAACTCCCATAGACACAGGCCCAAATCCATGTATCTGCACAGCACAGCGATAGTCACTGAGCTGTCGTGTTGCCCATCAAATGGTCCAGGTCAAGCGTACACTAACGACGTGAAGCACTAGGATACTCTCGAAAAAAGATCCAAGAGTAGCCCTCTCATGACCCATTGCGTGTATGCCCCTTGTTAGACAACAAGGTGGACCAAAGCACCTGTAGGATAAAAACAAGTACATCAATATCATCGTCTATTTACACACTTCCCAGGGACTCACAAGACTCATGATCCCTATTTTAAATCAGTTTAAAAAGGTTCTTAAGTCACCACAAAAGCACTTTAATAGGAGAAGAGGTGCTCACCCCATTGTAAAATTACATCTGCATCAGGGCAAAAAGGATCCCATAGGAAATCCTGCCCCATGCAATTTCACATGCCCGACCTCCACCTCGAAATCTATTGGGTGAGGAGGTGGGCAGGGCTGGGGCGCGGGAGGAATTCAGGCAATAGCGTCCCAAATACCTCTTCAGTGATAAAAGGTTTTTGCAAACCTGGATGGGGAGTGAGTGAATCTATGAGAATGTATCTGAGGCTGTGTGAGTGAGTGAATCAGTATGTGAGGCTTACATTAACACTGCAATGAAGTTACTGTGAAAGATTCCTAGTTGCCACACTCCCGCACCTGTTCAGGTACACTGAAGGAGAATTTAGCATAGCCATTACACCTAACTAACTCATGTTTTGGACTATGGGAGGAAACCCAGGGAGAACATGCAGACTCTGCACAAACCGAAACTGGGAATCGAACCCAGGCCCCTGTACTATGAGGCAGCAGTGCTAATCACTGTGCTATCATGCCACCCAAATATACAATTTTTAAAAATCTATGAGCATTTCTGGACAATTGTAGAACACTTCCTGTTTATTGCATTGGAAAGTCATGTTTTTTTTCTGGCTATGTTCAGCGACGTAAAACTGAGAGATAATCAGTTTTAGTTTGAAGGACAGTGCAGTGACAGACACAAATAGTAAACTGCAGTTAGGAAGATAGAATACAGAGAAAAAAAGGCTGAAAAATAATTTAACTCAAGCAAGACAAACCACTGATGTGACGTAGCACAACTGTATTGTTATTTTTATGCTACTATACAAAAACATATTGCATTGCATTAACTAAAGGAATCTGATCAACGCTGTTGCTCCATATACTCACTCACTGTAAAATAAAGCAGTTTACTGAATTCTTTTGGGGGTTTTCTTGTCAAGGATTTGGTTCTTCTAGCTTCAGAGGGATTACTAAAATATGCAAGAGAAAGTCTAAGTTGGGCCACCATTGCTTCATCCCAGTTACATTCCTGTGATGATAAATACAGGGCATGAAAGTAAGACATTCAGTTTACTTCCAAGGATGATTGACACCACTGTGGCAGACTCTAATTTGTAACAGTAAGGTGAGCACAACCAGATGCAGTGTAAAACTCCCACTCTATAGCCCCCATAAATATGCTTCAGATGTAATCTCAGCAGAGCATTCCTCCCCTCTCACTATTTCAGTGAAGATCTGAGTAGGTAGACAGTAAATTTGATAGAAATATTCCACTTCTGGGATTTATGCTTAAATCATCTCAGTCTTCCCAGCTTGCTTATTGACCCTAAGGAGTGACAGATGTTGGCAAGTGGCCCTGTTGATGAAGCTCAAGGACAATTTTTGGGCTAGCCTCAGGCCTTAAACCTCAGGCTCTGGGCTACTGGGCATCAATTGGATTTTTCCTCCATGATCACTTACAGTTTCAGAAATAGAAGTTTGTTTAGAATCATCAATATTCCTGTTCTTCGTGATTTATTTCTTTCATTATAATCTGTAGTTTGCACAGCATTTTCCAGTTGCATTATTTAATGACAGAGATAAAGTCCCAGGTGTACTTAGGTAACTTTTATAAAGATAATCATTGGAATGATAGTATTCCTTCCCCCACTCCCCTGCATCTTTGTGGGAATCTTATTATCACCTTCTTATTGTACAATTAAAAAAAACTAATGTTTAGTGTGGCAGGTTTTTCATTAATATCATTCTGCAATTGAAATGGACAATATATTAATGAAAAAGAAGATTTAATTCTTTTACAACACCAGGCCCAGCTTTGGCAGCAACACTATATGAGAAGACTCGAGAGTTACGGTTGTTGATGTCAAGACACCATTTGATCAAGTTAGCAGAAAGGACTGCAAGCAAAATGGAAGTTAATGAAAATAGGGGAAAACTCTTCACTGGTTGGAATCATATTAAGCACAGAAAAAAGACATTTATTGGTGTTGAAGGCCAATCATCTCAGCCCTAGGACATCGCTGTAGGAGCTCCTCAGGGCAGTATCCTAGGCTACGTTATCTTTAGCTCCTACATCATAAGGCTTGAAATGGGAAGTTGATTGATGATTGGAAAGTGTTCAGTTCCATTTTGTAATCCCTCAGATAGTGAAGCAATCCCTACCCTCATGCAGCAAGGCTTGGGGCAGAGTTCAGGCTAGGACTGATGTGTAGAAAGTAACATTCTAACTACAAAAGCCAGTTTATGATCATCTCCAACAAAAGAGAATCTGACATTTAACAGCATTAACCTTCACTATCAACATCCTAGACTGAACCAGCCACATAAAAAATGTGGCCACGTGAGCTGATCAGAGGCTGAAAATTCTGTATGACTAACTCACCTCCCAAGAATCTCTCTGCCATCTCCAAGGCCAAAGTTAGGGCCTGATGGAATATTCCCCACTTGCCTGAATTACTACAGCTCCAATAATACTCAAGAAATTTCACATCACCCAAAACAAAGCAACCTGCTCAATTGCAAACAATGTCCCTGCTCTCCCATCCAACAATGCTTTGAAAAAACCCACCCCAGGCTCTTTTGAAAGCATCTTCTAAACACGCGGGCCTGAATTCTTCGGCCAGCGAGAATGGAGAGTTTGGTGCTCAACTAAATCTCCATTCACAACAACAGAACTGGAGAATCCCAGCTGCGAGCAAGATCAGAGAATTCAGGTTACTATCTTCAATACCTAGAAGGACAAAGGAAGTAGACAAATAAGAACACCAACAGCTCCAGCTTCTCTTTTGAATTACACACCATCCTAACTTGAAAACATATCACTGTTCCTTCACTATTACTGGGTCAAATCCCTTCTCAAGACTACTGAGGGTGTGCTTATACCACATGAACTGAGGCATTTCGAGGAGGTGGCTCACTGTCACCTTCTGAAGAGCAATTAGAGATGGACAATAATTGCTGGTCTTACCAGCAACAACCCACTCCCATTAATGAATGAAAAAGAGTGTATCCACAACCATAGAATTGATACAAAGAAGTTTCATTTCTTACATCGGCATCAATAATAGTCTAAATACAGACAAATGTGGTATTAACATCTAACCTGACACTGGAGCAAGGTGGATGTGAGCATTCCTGGAGAAGAGCTTTATTCTGCTTAGCTTCTCAAAGCTGTTCAGTTCCAACTGTTAATTTACACTACACTAGTTTGGTACAGCTATGCAACATCTTCACGTTGCCCAAACGCTGAACTTGTCAGTTTTCCCAACAATACATGAATCAGAGTTACTGGATTTTACGACCTCGCTTGTCCTGAAACTGTAAAATCCTGTCTGAGATCAGCAGACCTTTCCATGTTGTACCTCTCGCCTATTCCAATTCCCATGGCAGGACAGCCAGTAAAATTCCGGCCACTGTCACTGAGGCTCTTGGACTCAAATAAAAGCATCCCCCATCGTGTAAACTTGTTTGATTGTATACACTGTTGTGAACTTAAAGTAATGACTTGCTCACTATCAAAAGGATGTGAGCAGCTGAGCTTTTCATCTCCAAACAAATTTCAATAAATCCAAAACATTCATGATGAGATTTGGCTCTCAAATTAGAAATGTTTAGTTTTTATTTAAATAAATAAAAAGATCCCACATTTCATGTGGTAAATATAAAAAGTTCTGGGCAAGGTGTCTAGGGCTGTGGGAAAGAGGAGAGAACACTTGAAGGCAACATTTATGAAAGACTCAAATGATGGATTTCGAGAATGAGGAACATTTCTTTGGTATCACATTCCTGATTTTTGTAAGATTTCTTTTTGGCTTGGGTTAACTTGACAGTCGGACGTTTTCAGCATTCATGGCAATGTAATGGGGCTTGTGTTTGATGCCTGAAACAATACTCTTCAGATGTAAAGGGTTCTCTCTCGGTACCATATGGCGAGGGGTCGGTGGGAGGGGGGATCGGAGGTCAGAGAGATAAAACATCTCAGTGAGCAACATGCATAACAACATGTGAATAAAATGTAACCTTCCCCAGTAAAACTGTTGTACAAAGTTTCAAAGGCTTTAGTTGCAGACCAGGAAATCTGTTTTTCAGCTCCTCCCTGTGTCTTCCACTTCACTTCCATCATTATGTTAAGAAGCTGGTGTTTTGTCCTACCTCTTAACAATCTGTGCCGAGGTCCCTGCTCGCTTTCTAATGACTTTTCAATGATGATTTAAGAAGGATTTGAGACGCTTCCCTGGCTCTTAAATATTTCCATTGGTTGCAACTTTCTGTTGCCAACAGTCTCCATTCACTCGCGCACACAAGACTTTTGTTGTAACTCAGCGCCTCACTGCTTCAGCTACTTTAGTTCACACTGCTCCAGCTGAATGTGTCAGAAAGCTCAGGTCACAAGATCAACCTGACGCAAATGCAGCATCCAAAAACACTCTTGTGGTTTACATCAAATTCAGATTCACAGCAAATTTGTTTAAATTGCAGCTGGCCGACCACACACCATTGCCAATCCTGGAGATACAACTTAACAAATGGTCAGTCTGAGCTCAGGAACACAATAACCTGTGCAGGTAAATGCACTACAATTCAAATATACATCTACCCAACCATTCACCATCGATCTGTTTTCTGATCAAAATATAGGTTAAGTATAACTGTTAAAATGATACTTACGGGAAGCTATACAAGTTCAGAATCAACTTTGTTGGTCTGCTGATGATCATTTCTTTCAGCCCTGAATGCCAATGATGAGTTGATAGTTTGACAACAACTATTAAGGTACTATTTGATACTTTAGCTCAACTAGCCAACAGGTTTTACAGTTTTATACATTTGCCAGCAAGCACATTTTGTACTTTCTGTGCTAATACGCAGGAATAGTTGTTCAGCAATCTTTCTAAATGGATTTGCTCTGATATCACTTGCCATAATCATGTTTGATTATGTTCTGTAATTGATGTGTTTCATTCAATATGAATTGGGTTGGCCCCAGATCTTCTGGTCTCCGGATCGTCCTCCCCCAAAGGTACGCCCGGAATTTGAACTGGGTAACCCCTTGGAATTTGCAAAGCAATGACTCCGCAGAATTTCCTGGGAAGTTTCAACTTCTGTTGGGAAATTGTTTCTAGAAACCTCCAAAACTTTCATATTTGGAGACTTCAGATGTTTTTAACTCACTTAGGAGAATAGTAACCCAGGAAGATTAGAAGGATTAGAACTAGTTCTAATTCTGGGTAACTATACTACTGACATTGCCCCCATCCTCCCCCCACCCCACACCCCCCCCCACCACTCTCCACCACCCAGCTGCCCTACCCCTTAACTCCCTTTCAAATTCCCTCCCCAATCATGACTACTTTCCAATTCCTGAATATCCTTCCAACCCTCCACTGCCTTTGTCATCCCCAACTAGCTAGACCCCTCTCACATATGTTCCTAACCCCTCACCCATCTAGATGCCATCCTATCTCCTCACCCATTTATGTTATACACCTGCCTCCTGCCCATAGCTTCTCAAAATGGTTTTGGGACTTTTAATCTGGTAGCTAATGCCATTAAAAAAAAAGGAAATGTAACTTGGCTTTCCTTGACATTCCTCCATTATGAAGGAAGGACTCCAGGAGTCGGTACGCTCTATACTTCTCAGGAAACCTGATTCAGATGTCCAGGCAAGTAATGTGGAGCTCCAGTGCAAGGTATGTAGATAGGGACAGAATGACCATTGACAGTGATTACCACTCCTTGGGAGATTTGGGCCAGTGTTCCTGAAGATATAGAAAATATAAAGACTTAAAAATGGAATAATAAGAACAAGTTTGAGAAAAGATTGGCAACATATATAAAATATTCCAAATTATTTTATAGAAACATACCTAATAAAAGGGTAGCTAAAGGAAGAGAGGGACCTATTAGTCATAAAAAAAGAGAGATTATCTTGTGAAGGCAGAGGTCATAGGTGAGATACTTAATGAATACTTTATATTTGTCTTCAGTAGAGAAGATGATATTGCCAGTGTGGCAACAAAGGTTGTGGCAAAATAATATTGGATAAGATGAATTGGATAAGAAGATAAATAGATGTGGAGGATGTACTTTAAAGGTTGGCAATCAAAATGGAAAAGTCATCTAGACTGAATGGGATGCATCTTCAGTTACTGAAGGAAGTCAGGGTGGGAATTGTGGAACTTCTGGCCACAATGTTCCATGGAAATGGTTCTGATGTTAAAGGATCATAAATGTTACACCCTTATCAAAACAGAGATAAAGCCAGCAAGTACAGACAAGTCAATACTGGGAAGCATTTACAGACAATAATCTAGGATAGTATAAACTGACATTTGGAAAAAATTTGGGCTAATAAATGAAAGTAAGCGTTGATTTGTTCAAAGCAATTCACCTTTGACCAACTTTTCTAAGTTGTCTGAGGTACAAAACCAACTCTCAAAATTACTTCTCGTAATTGATTCAATACCAATTACATCCTACTGAAAAAGTGGCCATACAAAAATCTTGCAACATATTCTTGTTACTGTCAAATGTGCTGTTTATCTATTTCATTGCAACAAAAATGACTATTCCTCTCAATCTAATCCTTTGTTCTTGCCATCTTTTCTTAGTTATTCTGTCACGCAGTTGTCAGGAACGTTACAGAATGAAATGAATAATGTCAATACAGACCCCCATTCCAAATCTGATACACATTCTGCTCACCTTGTGGAAGATGGAAATATGGTCTGAAAGTTTTTAATAATATGTAATTTATGCAGTAATGGAAAGTTTGGTTTTAGTTCAGATTATACTGGGAGTTTCTGGCATTCTCTGGAATTGGTACTCTCAGACTTCCTTTCAGAACAGTCAGTATTGATTGATGGCAGATGCCTCACTGCTTCATTCTTCTCTAAACTCAAAGTTACAGAACTTTCTTTTCATTTGAACATGTGAAGATGTTTATCTGTCGGGGGATCAAATTAATCAGACATCAATCCTCTCAGCTTTACTTTCTTCCTAATTCTGACCCACCTTCCATCTATATCCTGAAGACCTAATGAGTTTTAGTTCCAAGAGACCTCTTAGAAGCAGAAGTACAAGTTTTGGCTGACATTTCCCACCTCTACTTAAGAGCGTGCTACTTTAGTAGCAACCATTGTGCAATCCTAACTGCAATTAAACAACTCAGTAAAGACCAGGGATCAAAACTATAGCCTTTGATTAAATTTCATCACACCCAAAAGCATAATGTGTGTTTACCCACAAGTTTGACTTGTTGCAGACAGTACAAGTTCTTCATGTATACATTATCATGCTTCTTATGTGCAGTCAAAACTAACCATGTTTTTCATTGACTGCACACATCAGCAAAGAGTTCAACATTAGTATTTACTGCTGCTGCTTCAAAGTAGGTTATAACTCTCAAGTGCTTGTGGCTGTTGGAGATGCTGGTATTTTGCTGAACAATGCTATGCAACAAAGAACAATGACTGGTGGTCAAGTCTAGCAAATATACCTTCAAATGCCATATCTATCAACTATGCCATTAGCCTCAGATACTGCATAAGTTACTACATTCTGATCACACACCTACCAAAAATCTTTGTCATTTACAATTCATCAAGTGTTTGGCTGCTTCGCTTCACTCTCACATACATAGCATTGCTACAAGCCTCATACTCAGATCTTACAAATTACCCACTGCCTGCTATTCAAGTATGATAATCATGCAAAGGGATTTCATAACACTCACGGACACATTTCTTTCTTTCAGGAGAAAGTGGTACACAATCAGAGGCAACCAAAGTGGGAAGGGTGTACCTGCACATTCCAATGGAGGATAGAACTCTGACCATTGTCAGAAGGACAATTTCTTCTATGGACATAGTCACTAGTGGGGCTGAATCTGTCGAACATGACAGTAACTTTAGATCTAACCCCTTTTCATATATGCCATTATTCCCTCATGGCACAATCCTTTCTGATTTGCATATCAAAGATAGAGTAAGCATGTTCTTCATTGTAATAATAGAATGCAAAGTTTATGGAAGAAATCTGGTAGGTGCACATATTGAAATGCTGATGCATTGATACGTTTGCCAGAAAGCGTATGTTTAAAGTCAAGGAGCGCAAAGGAGTGCAGCATTTACTTGGCATGGAATGTTGCACAGAGCTTGAAGGTCCCTCTTTTGAGTATGAAATTGGGGGTCAGTTTGATCAAAGCACTTGCAGATGAAAAATGATAAACTGTCTGGTGGCTTAGCTTTCACTATAACATCATCAAGCAACCACAAAATGTCTGAGTGCCACATTTGAAACTTAGACTGAAGACATGCAAGCTCAACTTTCTACCATCCTAGCTGAGACTATCGAGGGTGTAATACAAATTTCAATGAGCTTGCAGGCTATTACAGCAAAGCAGCAATCTGTCCTCCAATGGATTAGCCCTGGGGAAGTGACAGTGGTTCCATGGAGGACAAGCTTGCAGTAATCTTTCAACATTTATGTTGCCACCTCTGCCACTCTGTCAGAACCCTTTTTTGTGGGTGTCAGCCAGCCAGCTATGATTGCCGTCAGCCACGCCATGCTGATGCAGTTGGAAGCAGAACTGCTCAAGGTCATCCTTCAAGGCCATCTGAAATCTGTTTCACCAAAGTTAGCCTTCCAACAATCATGCTGCAGTCACAGAGGAGCAGTGCTCAAAGAATAGACACTTTAGAAATACATGAGGGTGATTAATATAATTTTATATACAATATGGCATGATTTAATTCATGATATCATTTGGAATGTATATTTTGTGTTGGCTTTTATTTTGGTATTGTGGGCAAGGGGACAAGATGATGATCAGTGACAGAGACAAGGTAAGGAGTGTGGAACCATTGGTAAAAGGTAATTGGTAATAATAACCATTGGTTAATGGTTAGTGGTATCACAGTTGAATCAGTGTATCACATAGAGCACAGACAGAAAGGAGCTGTTTACCTTGCAGCCTCCCTTTTGCTTTCACTCTCTCATCTTCAAAGTCCTTTTATAACTTTCCTCCTCCTCATGCACCTGTTCTTCTATTCATTTCCTGATAGATTGTGGCAAGGGTAGTAGTTGCCATTAAAATGGTATTGCTCCATATTATACAACATATCACCACAAATTCTGAGACCCCTTCATTTGAGGGCTCTAGTTCTCCTCCATTGCAGCCAAGGCAACCTTGTCATTGTTTCAGCATGCCAGTTACTTACTTTGTCACATTTCTTGTGGCAGCATTGTCCTTGTTATATGTAAACATACATGTCAGTTGTAAACTGGAACCATGAGCAATGTCATCTGGATGGCCCTTGCCAGCTGTAACCATCTTTTGTTTTGATATGGTGACTGAAATACTGTTGGCACAATGAACTGTCCTTAATAAAAGATGCCATGACTGCTGCCATCATACCAGACATTGACCGACACGTGCACTGTCTGTGGTCACACGCTAGCTGCACATTAAGGGAGTGGAATTCCTTTCAGTTCCAGTACATGATGGAGTTGTCATGTACATCCACAATGTCCTGTACTTGTAATCAATGATAAACTGCACCATGGGGAAATCTGCAAACTTTGTAAGCTCCCTCTTGTTTGTTCCAGCTACTTGTCTCTAACAAGAGGGAACAGAACTGAATGTTGCTCTTTGACCAGGCAATAGAATAGAATGGTTATGATTGCTGGTGGTATTCATTTCAGTCCCAGGACTTTGCTGCAGTTGCTCTTCAGGGATGTCCTCGGTCCAATACATAGAACATTAAAGCACAGAACAGGCCCTTCGGCCTTCGATGTTGCGCCAACCAATATAAAAAGCAATGCCCCTCCAAACTAAACCATTCCCTTCTCTTCCATAAACTTATCAACTAACCTCTTAACCGCCACCAAACTTGGCGCATCTACAACTGCCGCAGGCAGGGCATTCCACTCCCGAACCACCCTCTGGGTAAAGAACCTACCTCTGATATCCGTCATATAACTATCACCCCTTAATTTAAAGCTGTGTCCCCTCGTGCTAGCTTTCTCCATCCTAGGAAAAAGGCTATCACTGTCCACCCTATCTAAACCTATAATCATCTTATATGTTTCAATTAGGTCCCCTCTTAGCCTCCTCCTTTCTAACGAAAACAACCTCAAATCCCTCAGCCTCTCTTCATAAGACCTGCCCCTCCATACCAGGCAACATCCTGGTAAACCTCCTCTGTACCCTCTCCAATGCCTCCACATCTTTCTTATAATGCGGGGACCAGAACTGTACACAATCCTCCAAGTGCGGCCGCACTAGAGTTTTGTACAGTTGCAACATGAAGTTGCGGCTCCGAAATTCAATCCCCCTACCAATAAAAGCTAAGACTCCATATGCCTTCTTAACAACCTTATCGACTTGACTGCCTACTTTCAGGGAACTATGCACAAATACACCAAGATCCCTCTGTTCATCAACACTATTAAGAATCCTACCATTAGCCCTATACTCTACACATTTATTATTCCTGCCAAAGTGCATTACCTCACACTTTTCCACATTAAACTCCATTTGCCACCTCTCGGCCAGCTCTGCAACTTGTCCAAGTCTCTCTGCAAACTATAACACCCCTCTTCACTATCTACCAATCCACCGACTTTAGTGTCATCTGCAAATTTACTAATCCATCCTTCAATACCCTCATCCAGATCATTTATAAAAATTACAAACAGCAGGGGTCCCAAAACAGACCCGAGGTACACCACTTGTCACCGAACTCCACGATGAATATCTCCCATCAACCACCACCCTCTGTCTTCTATCTGTTAGCCAATTCCTAACCCAATTAGCTAAATCACCCTCTATCCCATACATCTGCATTTTCTGCAGAAGTCTTCTATGGGCCACCTTATCAATCGCCTTACTGAAGTCCATATATACCACATCAACCGCCTTACCCCCATCCACCTCTTTAGTCACTTTTTCAAAAAACTCAATGAGGTTAGTAAGCACGACCTACCCTTCACAAAACCATGCTGACTATCCCCAATCAATTCATTTCTCTCTAAATAACTATAAATCCTATCCTAATAATTCTCTCCAATACTTTGCCCACAACAGAAGTAAGACTCACTGGCCTATAATTCCCTGGAAAGTCTCTCTTCCCCTTCTTGAACAATGGGACCACATTCGCTATCCTCCAGTCTTCCGGAACCATACCCGTAACCACCGACGACCTGAAGATCAGAGCCAGAGGCTCTGCAATCGCCTCTCTTGCCTCCCAGAGAATCCTAGGGTAAATTCCGTCCGGCCCAGGGGACTTATCCAACTTCAAACCCTCGAGAATATCTAGCACATCCTCCCTATCTACTTCGATACCTTACAGTTTGCTACCCTGTACCTCAGTGTTCTCCATAACTACATTTACATCACCCTGCGTGAATACCGAAGAGAAATATTTATTCAGTACCTCTCCAATCTCATCAGGCTCCACGCACAACTTCCCACTGCTGTCTATGACTGGCCCTAATCTTGCCCTAACCAATCTTCTATTCTTAACATATCTAAAGAAAGCTTTAGGATTCTCCCTAATCCTATCAGCCAAAGTCTTCTCATGTCCTCTCTTTGCTCTCCTCAATTCCCTCTTTAGCTCCCTCCTGGCTAATCTATAGCTATCCATCGCACTAACCGAGCCTTCAGTCCTCATCCTGACATAAGCCTCCTTTTTCCTTTTAACCAGCAAATCAACTTTTTTCGTACACCAAGGTTCTCTTACTCGACCATTTCCTCCTTGCCTGACAGGGACATACTTATCAAGGACCCGCAGCAGCTGCCCCTTGAATAAGCTCCACATTCCAGATGTTCCCAGTCCCTGTAGTTTCCTAGTCCAATCTATGCACCCTAATTCTCTCCTGATGGCCTCATAATTACCCTTCCCCCAGCTATAACTACAGCCCCCAGCTTCATGCCTATCCTTGTCCATCACTAAGGTGAACGTAACCGAATTGTGGTCACTGTCACCAAAATGTTCACTAACTTCCAAGCCTAACACCTGGTCTGGCTCATTGCCCAGCACCAAATCCAATGTAGCCTCACCTCTAGTTGGCCTATCTACATACTGAGTCAAAAAAACCTTCTTGCACACTTTGTATGAAAACTGACCCCTCTAACGAGCTAGAGCTATAGCTATTCCAATCAATATTAGTAAAGTTAAAGTCCCCCATAACAATTATCCTATTACTTACACTCCTGTCCAGGATTGACTTTGCAATCCTTTCCTCTACCTCTCTAGAACTTTTAGGAGGTCTATAAAAGACTCCCAACAGGGTGACCTCTCCTTTCCTGTTTCTAATCTCAGCCCATATTACCTCAACAGACAAGTCCTCATCAAACTTCTTCTCTGTCACTGTGATACAGTCTTTGACTAATAAATAGTCATCAGCTGCTTTATCAATGCCATTTCCTCCAATAATAAATTTGATGTGGAGATGCCAGCATTTGACTGGGGTGAACACAGTAAGACATGTCACAATAGCAGCTTAAAGTCCAACTGATAGACTTTAATTTGGTGTTGTGAGACTTCTTACCACAGTAATTTTAGTAGTGTGGATGTTTCTTGATGATTGCACAATGTTCAACATTATGCCTAACTCCTCAGATAATGAAGCACTTTTTGTCAATATATTTCAAGACTTCAACAAAACCTGCACTTGGGCTGATAGATGCAAGTAAAATTTGCACTATCTAAGTGCCAGGTAATGACCATTTCCAACAAAAGAAAGTCTAATCACATTACCTTTGCATTACTGCATTTGAATTATCCGTCTTCAACATTCTAGACATTACCATTAACCAGAAACCTAACTGAACCAGTACATAAGTGGCTAAAGAGCAAATCAGAACATGAATTTTCTAAGACAAATGACTGACCCCCCTAACTCCCTAAAGTCTTTTCATCATCTACAAGTCAAACATAAGGAGTGTGATAGAACACTCTCCACCAGCCTAGATAACCAGAAAAGCATAAGAATATAAGGATTGGACCATTCAGCCTTTTAAGCTAATGCCTCCATTCACTAAATTCATAACTGATCTTCAACTGCACTTTCCCACCTGACTACCTTATCCCTTAATTCCCTTAGAATCCAAGTACCTAGTCTTGAATGTACTGAACAACAGTGCATCTGCAGTCCTATGAGATAGAGAATTCCAAAGATTTATAACACTCTGACTGAAAACTTTCCTCATTATCTCAGTCCTAAATGGTCAATTTCTTGTTCTGAGTGTAGCTCTAACAATGTTCAAGAAGCTAAACACCATGCAGGACAAACCAGCCCGTTTCATTGCTATACCCAATACTAGCAGTATATCATGGTTACGGTGTATAGTGACTACAAGATATATTACAGCAGCTCACCAGGGCTTCTCCAAAAGCGCCTTTTAAATCTGTGACCTTTGCTATCTAGAAAGATATGCACAGCATGGGAACATTACCATCTCCCAGTTCCCCTTCCAGTCAGGCATCACCTTGACTTGGAAGTTTACTACTGGTCCATCATTGTTACTGGATTAAAATCCTCGATAGTATTATGGGAGTGCATTCACTAGTGATTAAAAAGGCAGCTCACCATCACCTTCTCTAGAGCAATTAAGGATGAGCAATAAATGTTGGCTTTGCTCATGATACCCTCATCTCATGAATGAATAAGAAAGTGATTCCAAAGGCACAAATATTGCATCAAATAAATTAAGTTGAGGTTGACACCATGAACAGCCTTGTTAAGAAGCTGATTAATAACTGCAGTTATTAGTCTGCAGATTTTAGTCTGTCATAAACTTTTATCACTTTCATATTTTTAATGAGAGCACTTTGAAGAAAATAGCAATAACATCACTATTGGGATCTCTTTTTCCTACTTGTAGCAGATTAACAGATCAGTGGAAGAGCTAGCCCCCTGTCTCAGTTGCACAGGGTTACAGCTGCAACACCCATTTGTAATGTAATGATGTCTCAACATATTGTTCAACATTCAGTAATGTTAAAATTGGTGTGGGGGGAAAGAGAGGGGGCTTCACTGTCAAAATGACCACTGTTAATATTAATTGGCTGAGGTAAATCTTCAAATGTGGAGAAGTCAAGCATCCATCCCATTTTGTTTGACTAGTTTCGGCTTTATCCAATGGTTTCACAATGTTCTGTATCACTATGGAGAGATGAAAGTATTTCTTTATTTGTCACTCCACTTATCACTTTGCTCAATTGTTTTTGCAATATTCAGATAAACCATCTGCAATTTGATGCTAGGATATTACATAAATCTATGGCAGCGTTAGGGCTTTCTGATTATTTTGAATGTTCAATAGGTAATGTTATTTCTCTAAATTAATATTTATTCCTTGTTCCTATGTCTCAGCCGATCTTGTTTCAGTGTTACGCCTATATTAAAGGTTAAAGATTTGCCAAAGTTTCCTTTTAACTGACTGCCCAGACCTGATCCTTGTTCTTTTGTTCAGCAGATGGGTTGAAATCCCAAGACTCCCCTATTCCTGGCCCACATGTCACAGGCTTATTTATGTGACCCAAGTGTGATTTTTGCAGTTATAAAAGGTCTAAAGCAAAAGCAGAAATGCCCCTTAAATCAGCATAGCAGGAGATGTCAGCAGGGTTGCACAGTTAAATGTCTTTTTATTACCATCACTAACTAGTATCCAGTTCATTTGAAGAGTTATGGGAGCAACTGTGGGTGAGATGAAAAAGAATAAGCACATGTGCCACTTTACCATTATCTTTAGCACAGTGAGAGTTTCCTTTTTAAGCTACCCACCTGAAACAAAACTGGACATTGATTTATTATGCCTCAAGTGAGACATCCTGCGGTTTCTTTCAGTATCTGTTAATGAGGTTCTGATTTCTCTCTTCATTTAAACATTGTAGTCTGCCTGCATCTGTTAGGATATTCTCTCTTCAGATTCAACATTCCTATCACAGATCTATCTACATCTGATAGCCATACATTCATAACACAGGATCATATCATTCAATCCAACTGGTCTAGCAAAATCAATGTAACATGGAAGAGACAGGTAAAAGGTTTCACTCCGTGAAACTCCATGGTCTGGACCTCGGCACCTCCCTCTGTGACTGGATCCTGAACTTCCTAACTCAGCAGACCACGATCAGTAAGGGTAGGCAACAACACATCTTCCATGATCATTTCAACACCGGTGGCCCACAAGTCTGTGTTCTCAGCCCCCTACTATACTCCTTATACACCTATGACTATGGCCAAATTTTCCTCCAATTCGATTTTCAAATGTGCTGACAACACCACCAAAGTGGGTCAGATTTCAAACAATGATGAGGCAGAGTACAGGAATGAGAAAGAGAATCTGATGAACTGGTGTGGCAACAATAATCTCTCCTTTAATGTCAACAAAATGAAGGAGATTGTCATTGACTTCAGGAAGCACAAAGAAGAACATGCCTCTGTCTACATCAACAGGGATGAAGTAGAAAGAGTTGAGAGCTTCAGGTTTTAGGTGTCCAGATCATCAGCAACCTATCCTGGTCCCCCTGATACTGTAGTTAAGAAAGCTCACAAATGCCTCTACTTTTTGAAGACTAAGGAAATTTGGCGCGTCAGCTACGACTCTCATCAACTTTTACAAATGCACCATCAAAAGCATTCTTTCTGTTGTATCACAGCTTGGTATGGCTCCTGCTCTGCCCAAGATCACAAGGAACTACAAAAGGTCATGAATGCAGCTCAATCCATCACGCAAACCAACATCCCATCCATTGACTCTGTCTACACTTCCCACTGCCTCAGCAAAGCAGCCAGCATAATTAAAGATCCCACACACCATGCACATTCTCTTGGGAAAAAGATACAAAAGTCTAAGGTCACGTACCAACCAACTCAAGAACAGCTTCTTCCCTGCTGCTGTCAAACTTTTGAATGGACTTACCTTGCATTAAGTTGATCTTTCCCTACACCCTAGCTATGACTGTAACACTATATTCTGCACTCTCTCGTTTCTTTCTCAATGAATGGTATACTTTGTTTGTGTAGCATGCAAGAAACAATACTTTTCACTATATGTTAAATCATGTGACAATAATAAATCAAATCATCAAATAAAAAAAAAACAGGGAGGATATTCAGAATGCTTGACATCCATCTATTGGGGGACAAAGGTTGTATATCCGCAATAGCAAAGTAAGGAAATAGATTAGGAATAAAAATACTATTTAAGCTGGTTACCCAAGGACTGAGCCTTCGCTTCAGTGTTAGTATCTCTCAGTCATCAAGGTGAAGTGTTCAATGCCAACTCCAGACTCTACAAGTGGAAATAAGAATTTCTCAATACTGGACTGACATTTAGTGGGGCAATCACAACAAAACAGTGTGACCAATTGCTCAGTGGTGGCACTTTTACCCCAAATCAAGGATTGTATTCAGGCCCCATTCTGCTGGACATCACTAGCAGGTGGGAGACTGACCTGTTGGCTCCAAATACTGAGCTGATGTCCAGCAGGGCTCTTTACATCTACTGGGTTCTGTATTGCTGCCACCGCAACCCCCCTCTGACATCCTTAGAATAGATTATCTACTTAGCCTCAGTTACAGCTCACTTACGAGATGGTACTCTGTTGATAAAACTGTGAAGCAGGCAATGAGAAATCACCTCAATTACTTTCTCTTCCCCAATAAGTGGCTCAAGAGTCTGACTTATGAAATTTTGTGTTCAGAACTGCCCCAGGGAAGAACAAGTATGTGTAACATTGTCACATTTAACTGGGAAAATCTACATCAGCAAATTAACATAAGGATGGTTTAACAACTAATGTTTAAGATTAGTGAGCTTGAAAGAGAATTCTTTTGAATGTGGTTGTTTACACTGAGGGTAAGTTCACTGAGCAGAAAGCTTTGCATCAAGATGAACAAAAGGATGGAACAAACTCCATTGACTTCATTGTAACAAGAACTTTGGGCCTGATGTTACGCTGCCATGGAAAAGTGGCATTTTGATCCTTGTGCACATTTTGCAATGTCCTTAGCTGCTTTAATGGAATGCTAACAAATAAAATTTGATCCAAAGTCTCAAAGGGAGATACTAGAACAGGTGTCCAAACATTTTGCCAAAGTGTTAGGTTTCAAAAAAAACAAGTAAAAGGAGAAACAGGGAGAGAGAATTCCAGAACATAGGAGCTCAGCAGCTAAAGGCACAGTCGCCAATGTGCAATAAATTCAGGAATGCCCAAGCTGGGAGTTCAATTGGCAGTTATCAAATGCCAGAGTTAGGAATTGATTGTATGTTAGGTTCATCCCTGAAAACTATAGAGGAGTTGCCTGAGAATGTGGTGGGGGTATAATCAATTTGATTTTCAAATGGAAATGGATAATAATCTGAACAGAAAATATTTGCATGGATACAGTGAAAAGGCAGAGAAATGGGATTAGCTGATTTGCTCTTTCAGAGGGCTGGCACAGACATGAAGGATTGAATGACAGCTTTTCTGCTACAATCATTCCATGGATCTTTCATTCTCTGAGTGATGCTTAAGCTGTTCAGGAATTACCGAACATAAATGATCTGTCATGATCAGGTGTTAGCTGATCACGATGCACTGCATAGAGTTAACACAGAACTCAATCACTTGGCATAACACTATTTAAATAAAGCATGGCCTAGAGACTGATTGACAGAATGCCCATTTTGCAAATATAAAATGGGAGCCAAAGCTCCCAATATTGTGGGCAGCATGCACATTCCTGTCCAGCTCCTGTGCCAAAAATAGGCCTCAGGACATTTGCATATGCAGATAAGGGGATTACAGCTCATTTGAGGTTTCCACTGCAAGTTTGTTTTGTCCATGATGCAATCCGCAGTGGGACTGCTACATTCAGGGTGACCAAGAATTATACCAACTAACCTGTGGTCCTTAATGCAAATGCTGGAAGCTGCCATCATCTGCATCATGGACAAAACAATCTTGCAGTGGAAATGTCAAATGAACTGTAATCTCCTTATCTGCATATGTAAGTGCCTTGAGGCCTATCTTTGGCATAAGTGCTGGACAGAAATGTGCACATGCATGCTGCCATAATGTTGGATGCTTTAGCTTCCATTTTATATTTACAAAATGGCATTCTGTCAATCAGTCTCTAGGTTATGCTTTGTTTAAATAATATTATGCCAAGTGACTGAGTTTGTTAAAAATCCGTACCTCTCTATGGAGCTGGACTTGCAGGAGTGCTGCTCTCATCTTTACTGTGAACACTCACTTAGTCCCCTCCCAATCATTTCAGGTACCACCCATTTCACCAGGATCTACTTTAGGGTTGCTACCGACATTGCCAAATCACCAGCAAGAATCCTCAACTCACCAACCTCTCTTTATTTTAAGCTATGTTATTATGTTGAAAGCATGATGTAGAAACATAAAAAGTAGAAGCAGCCGTAGACCATTTGGCCCTTCAAGCCTGCTCTGCCATTCATTTTGATCATGGCTGACCATCAAATTCAATATTCTGATCCCTCTTTCCCTTCATATTCCTTGATCCCTTTATCCCCAAGAACTATACGTAATTTCTTCTTGAGATCACACATCTTTTGGCCTCAGCTACTTTCTATGGTAGTGAATTCCACAAATTCACCACTCTCTGGGTGAGCAAATTTCTCCTCACCTCAGTCCTAAAAGATTTATCCCTTATCCTCAAAGTATGACCCTAGTTCTGGACTCCCCCACCATCGGGAACATTCTTTCTGAATCCATGCTGTCTAATCCTGTTAGGATTTTATAAGTTTCTCTGAAATTTCTTCTCGCTCTTCTAAATGTCAGTGAATATAATCCTAACTGACTTAGTCTCTCCTCATATGATAGACCTGCCATTCCAGTACTATTACAGTAAAAGATTCCTATTTCTATACTCAAATTCTATTATATGAAGGCTGACATACTATTACCATATCCAAAATGTAGTCTCTCTGTGGCCCACCACAGAGGTTTCAGATGCTCCCTTAAAGCATCCCAATCCCCAGCATTCAATTTGCCTTCCCCCCTGATTATCGGACCTCTTTTCTCTTCCCTTCCAACAGTCAGTTCCAGCACCCACACACCCTTCCACTAATCATTGGACCACCCTCCCCCAACATATAACCATCCCCAGTTCCCACTGGAGTCCCACCCATCACACTGCCCACCATAGATTGGTACTGCCAGGCTGGCATACTCACCTTTACACCCCGGGAGTATAGTCTTTAGATGAACATGAAGTCATGTTGGCACAGATTGAATTATCCTACATGTACCATTTATCAGCAGTTTGAACAAACAGTGAAGAGTTATACTGCTTGTTTGTACTGATTTCTAATCAGAAAGACAGTGCCCCGTGTATCCATATGTAGTTGTTTGAGCAATTGCTCTTTAATAACTAGTGAGGTTTTTTTAGGTGTGGAAAAAGCTACGTATCACAAGAGATCTTTTTGAACTTTCAACCTTTCTGTTGACAATTTTAGCAAAAGTGTTGGAAGCAAAAAGTTAAACTTTCAGGTGGTTTAGAGAATGGCTGAATGTGTTTTAAGTGACTGCAGTAACCAAGTCAAAGTGGAAATTCTGAGGGGTTTTTTTCGAGGCCCTGACCTAAAAGCTGATTTCCTTTCGCATGCCGTACTATAGAACATAGAACATTACAGCGCAGAACAGGCCCTTCAGCCTTCGATGTTGCGCCGACCAATTATGAAAAAAAAAGCAATGACCCTCCAAACTAAACCATTCCCTTCTCTTCCATAAACTCATCAACTAACCTCTTAAACGCCACCAAACTTGGTGCATCTACAACTGCCGCAGGCAGAGCATTCCACTCCCTAACCACCCTCTGGGTAAAGAACCTACCTCTGATATCCGTCCTATAACTATCACCCTTAATTTAAAGCTGTGTCCCCTCGTGCTAGCTTTCTCCATCCGAGGAAAAAGGCTATCACTGTCCACCCTATCTAAACCTCTAATCATCTTATATGTTTCGATAAGGTCTCCTCTTAGCCGCCTCCTTTCTAACGAAAACAACCTCAAATCCTTCAGCCTCTCCTCATAAGACCTGCCCTCCATACCAGACAACATCCTGGTAAACCTCCTCTGTACCCTCTCCAATGCAATGTTCTTTTTCTGCTTGTGATATGTAAGAAACACATCATATTATTGCAATACATGCAACATAATGGCACTGTCATTTCACAAATAATTAGTCTGAGATCGGATAGTCAAGTAAAAGAAGCTCAGTGGATCTAAGTTATACTGCCCTCTGGCCAGAGAAACTGAGCTTTGCTTGCATGCATTCAACAATCCACTCAGCCGGCATCTGATTGCCAAAGGATTTTACTGTTGACAAAGAGACTACATGACAATCAGATCTCTGTTAGCGTTAGAAAGTTTAATCATCAACTCAGCCACTTGGACTCCTGAGAACCCTTTAAACCTCAC
Source organism: Sphyrna mokarran (assembly GCA_024679065.1). Classification (NCBI taxonomy): domain Eukaryota; kingdom Metazoa; phylum Chordata; class Chondrichthyes; order Carcharhiniformes; family Carcharhinidae; genus Sphyrna; species Sphyrna mokarran. The sequence continues at coordinate 39,581,039 of JAGIQG010000010.1, read as the reverse complement.
ACCAATCGTCATTTTAATAAACGGCCAATGCAAAGCTGGAATAGTGTGAGTTGATTGAGTTACTTTGAATTACGTTGCACTGTTTGCATTGATTGTGAGGTCCAAATTGCTTTGCATCAGTTCAGTGGCCCATTATAAATATTAGTTATGAGTGCTACGCTATTATCTTGTATACCATACATTTTTGTAAAGAGACTTCAAAAATACTGAAAGCATATTTTGCAAGCCCAGTGGTAAACTGGTCTGGCAGATGTAAAAAGTTTAAAGTGGCAGTTCTGTATCTGTAAGTACAGACAGAATTTTTGTTCCATTGAAGCATAATGAAATAGTTTAAAAGTTCGTTAAACTCAATACATCACTGTCTAATTTGTTTTTTGGCTAGTACGTTGAAAGAGTAACCTTTATCCCTTTTTCCAGAGAAATTGTGCGGTCAATTTGATACAAAGGGAGAAACGCCGCATGAATCCTTTATCCCTTTCTGTCCCTTCACAGCGAAGCCCTTTGACTGTTTAACTAGACAGCGAAACACACAATCACTCTCAGCAACAGAATGGATTTCATTGATCTACCACACCACTACTTCTCTCTATCTATAATAGCAGCCTCAAAGGCTTCTTCCACGTTTCTTGAAGGTACATTTCACTTTAAAAAAAGAGAGCAGCAGGTGTCTGCGGTTCCGATTTTAAACCATCTGCCAGCGAAAATCTAGCAGGAGAGGATTCCAGGGCTGTTAAGAAATGACCACAATTACTTACAGAGAGAGATTTCCTATTGAAAGCGTATTACATCTGGCAGGGTAGTTTACCATTGTCCTTGTGAAATATATTTTACTCATTAAAATCTTATCATTTGTAACCTTTTGCTCATCAATTGCGCCTTTTGTCAGTATTGTTTTTGGCCTATGGTGCATACCTCATCAGTGTTAGTGTCAGTCTCACCATAAAAAACATTTGCTGCCTGATGTTGAATGTGCATTGCAAATGGATTCTGCGTCTTTACGTACATGTCTTTAAAAATAAAAATACAGAACAAGAAAAGGCAGGCATTGAAATCAGACAACTGCATCTAATAGAATGCATGGCCTTGAACAACAGAGCAAAACCAAATGCAAATCTAACAGCTTTTTCTGAGAAGGGAAGCAACAAAGGCGTGCGCAAAATGAAGATATGTTTTGTTTTTAGGTGAATGTTTTAGAAGAAATTAACTGCAAAATCCTAAACTCAAAATATATGAAGTCCTTATACAGACCTCGTTACACAAACTTTTTTAAAATTCTGTCTTCTCAAAAGACAACTATAAAAACTAGTTAAAAAGGAGTGATTGGCAATTGCCAGCACCATGGAAGTTTTGGCATTTCCTTTAAGCTTGCACTTTTTGGTTCATTTGCAACTTTTGCCAACAGAATATCATCAATGGTCAGTTCCATTAATGCCCGCGAGTCACAGACTTCAGGCTGTGGCGGGTGCAGAGCAGCTCGTGAGTGATCCTAGTCTTTCTCAATGTTTGCAGAATGCTACTTACAATAGAGCAAAAGAGAGAGAAAAATGCTGTCCATAAACAACAATGTAGTGGATATAGGTTTCTTGCAGAACAGTGTAATCTATAAGTTTTAGGGAAAAGAGATTGTGCATTTTATTTGAGTGTTTGCAGTGTAAAAGTGTTCTTGTTTTGCTCTTCCCAACTGATCAGCTGTGCAGGTTTTTTGTAAGTTATCCAAATAGCTCCATTCTCTCTTTCTTCCCCGCTATACCTTTGCATGTTAATCCTTTCCAAATATATTTCCAATTCTCTTATCAAAAGTTGCAATTTAATATATTTCCATGGTCCTTTTCACAGTGCATTCTAGATCTTGTTGTATGAAAATAATTAGTTCCATCTTCCCTTCTGTTCTTCCAAGTATCTTACATTTGTGTCATCTCCTCAATGCTTCTGTCACTGGAAGCAGATTTTCCATATTTACTCCATTTTTAAAATATCATGATAATAAATACCACAATTAGTTCTGTCCTATACCTCCTTTGCTTTATGCAGACCAATCCCAGCTTTTACAATCTCTCCACATAACTGAAGCTCCTTATCCTTGGTGCTATTTCAATAAGAATTCACTGTACCCTCTCCAAGGTTTCCAATGAGTGAAACATAAAATGAAACATGAAAAACACAAAAATTAAATGACAGTTTGTCTTTCTTTGGGGTTTTATTTGAACACTCAGGCAAATCCACCTCTGCTCACTTATCAAAAACCATATATTACATTACTGTATATTTACATCATATACTAAAAGTTTTGCCTATTGTGTTTACTCTGCAGTGCAACACTTTCATATTTTTCATATCATAACATTTCTGTCCCTCACATTTGAACTGATCTATTTGTCAAATGTAATTCTAAATTGGACCAATTTATTGCTTTTGCTACTCTGCATTCCAGTTCATGGAACATAATATCACTCAAAGAGGGGTAGTCACCTTTAATACCAGGTCTGCATCCCTTTTGTTCAGAGCCTGAAACAACTGAATGGGATAAGATCTTTTATGTGTATCAGAAGGAGAAGACCAGAATATGTGCCCAGTCTTTCTTGCTTCTTGTCCTTCTTCCACTTCTCTTATAACTCCTTTTCCTTCCTTCCTGATAAACCTATTACTGTGTCTCAACTCAGCAGATAGGCCATAGGATTTTGCAACCACTCTGCCCAAATTGGCATGCAGTTTATGAATGCTCACCTTATACTCATTTAATTTCAGTAAAGTCCAGCGCTTCAGTGAACTGAGATGGGCAAGCTGAGTAGATCCCATCCTCTGCCCTATGTTCCATATCAATATTGATCCATTATCCCCTACCTCATGGAATCCTTACAGTGTAGAAGGAGGCCATTCAGCTCATCAAATCTGCACCAAGAACAATCCCTTCTATCCTCATAATTCCACATATCTATCTTGCTAATTCCCTTGAAACTAAGGGGCAATCCACCTAACTTGCACATCTTTGGATTGTGGGAGAAAACCCATGCTGACACAGGAAGAATGTGCAAACTCCATCCAGTCACCCAAAGCCAGAATTGAACCCAGGTCCTTGGCACTGTGAGGCAGTAGTGCTAACCACTGTGTCACCTAACCTCTAAGGCCACCTAGCTTCAAATTTCCTTAAGTAATATTTTGGGAGATCAACTAATGTTGTTATTACTATACATGCACTCCTTGTCTGGAGTCTCTCATTTTCATACACTCATTTGTTTATAAGTCATAGTTTGGCTATCATACTTCAAACATCACACTTGGTAGAAATAATTTGCATCCAATTTTTTGTAGCCATGAGGTAAATGTTGCATTTGTAATTTCTGTGCTACAATTCCCATGATTCTCAGTGAGTACCCTCTAAGGATTGGGAGTGAGAATGGAAATCAGCAGAGCTCTACCCTGGTTGCATTGTGTACCATCTATTCCTTACAGCTGGAATTTCACTGTGGAATGCTTGTACATGCATTGGAGCTAGTTCAGCAACACAATAATAGAAATAAATGAGCAAGAATTCAGACCACACGGAGAGATTTTAAGGCCTCCTACCTGGCAGAAGCATGAAAATAGAAATCACAGAAATAACTTGTCACCCCATTTCTGAAGTTGCAATCTTTTTTGAGTTCTCAGAAAGCTAATTCACAACAACAACAATTGGCATTTGTATAACTGAAGCCAAGGCAGGAGTTGGAAATAATTTGAAAAGTCCATGCAAACTCAGCAGTACTACAGCCAGTGACTCAGGTCCAGGAGTAAATGCTTATTTATCACTGTGGGGCCTTTAAAAGAGTGATGAGCAAGGAAAAAAATATCCAAAGCTGGAACCTCTGCGTGATTAAAGAGAGCTGTGAGGAAAGAGGAGGGTGAGCAAATTGGACAGTCTTATAAAGATCTGGCACAGGCACAATGGGCTGAATGGTCTCCTTCTGTAATATGTGATTCTCTAAAACTTGTGTTTGAGTAAATTGAACCCACATATGACAATTGATTGAAAAAAAAAATATTTTAGTGGCTTATTTGGATATGATGAGAATGCATTAGGAAAAGCTTCTAATACTCTTAAAAAAGGATTAAAACTGAATAATGACCAGCAGGCTATTTATGTTTCTGGTTTCATTATATACACTCACAAACAAGTTGATTAACTACAGAATGTGATTAATACTTTGGTTAAATTTATGAAGCTGCACAGTAAATCTGCATTCCTGATTAAATTAATTTTCTAATTAACTTTATTGTGACAGGACTTTGATTACTATTCACACCTTATTTAATAATATTTAAATTAATGTGAATCCTCAGTCTCACACATTTTTCTCAGACCAATTTAATCTCATAGCCTTACTAGAATTTTAGTACATTCACCCAGAGTACTGAAGCACTAAATGTACAAAAGTGCTATGTATATGTGCGAATGAGGTTGGTGGCGATGACAGAGATCTACAAACACCAACTGATAGAAAGGCACAGGACCTGGGGAGGCACTGCAAATACTCCTTAAATCATCATTGAAAAGTCATTAGAAATCTGGCAAGGATCTCTGGACAGATTGCTAAGCAGTCGAACAAAGCACCAGGAATCCTTAAATAATGATGGGAACGAACTGGAAGAAATGACAGTGGAGCTAAAAACAGATTTGTTACTTAACAACCAAAGCTTCATTTTCTTTTACTATTTGCATACTGGTAAAAGTTTTATTCATGAGTTGTTAAGCATTTTGTGCGGTGAATCAGTTTATGTCTATGACCTTGGCCTGTTACTTTATCCTGCCAGATGGTATTAAGAGGGATGTTTAAATCCGTCGCAAATCATCTGATGTGGTATGGGAGATGGGGATAATGCAGCCATGAAGAGAATAAAATAAGCAACTTTACTGGTTTTGTGTTGAATGCAGCGTTCTTGCTGCAGGTCCACACCAATTTACAGATATCGATCATGACACTTTAGTTGGCCTAGAAGCCTGTTTATCTCTTTGATGTTAAAATGTTTGTTAAAGAAAAGCTGGAACCCACACTTATTGTGTGTCAGTGAGTAATGAAATACATATTTTTTTTACTTGAGAAACCTACATGAAAGTCCAATTTGCACAGAACATTACCAGAGCTGAAAACACAGATTAGAATTCAAAGTAAATCATGAAATAGTAATTAGATTACTCCATTATTAGGTTTCACAAACCTGTCAATTTTAGTCAAGTGATTTACCAATAGAAGCATGGGGTGGAGTTCTGTTTCTGTATTGCTAATACAATGTTGCAGTGACTTCGGGGTACCAGTCAGTGACATGCTGGAATTGACCATATTTCCCATAGATAAATTAAATATCAGATTATATTTTAAAACTACTTGCACAAATGATGTCCAGATACATTATACCCTGCTCCCCTGAACAGGTGAAAAGAATTTTGAACCTATTTAAAAATTATAAATACTCTGGCAAGTCACATAGCCCCATCACAGTGGAATATGAAGAAATCTTAAAATGAATGATCATAATTATAAATAATAGCCTAAGTTAATGATTCACTAACAAGTGAGGACATTTTACCATGTGCATTTGGTTTCATTTACAAAAACATTTTCCATTTTGGTACTTAACAAATGCAACAAATTTTTCCTCTTTCAGACAGTTAAGCAATAAACATTGAAGATATATATGAAATAATGCTTAAAGAGTCAGACATACATTTTGAATAAAACAGAATAATGAATATGCACTACTTTTATGTCTTCAGTTAACCAAACATCCTGTCTGGGGCAGTGCTATGAAAGCCAGGTGATCTTACGAGAAAAATTCAAAATACTAATTGAGTGAGAAGAAAAGGACAGTTTCAGACCCATTTTTTCAGTGAGAGAAAAAATCTAATCTTATGACACTTTGTTGAAAAAAAGAACCACAAACTGATTCTTGCTAGCAGGAGATGGGGTGGACCCTAAGCTGAGACAGGAGCTCTCCTGCGGCACTCTCTCAAAATGGACGAAGGCCCTCCCCCATCCCCTCACAATCAACGGCACTTTAAAAGACATCATACTTGCTCTCCCGCAGTGTACATAGCCACCCACCATTGCACCGCAATTATAGAGATACTCTGATCACCCCTTCCCCCGATTCCCACCGTTGCAGAGTTCCCTCACAACTTCTCCCCCAATCGTCACCTTTGAAAAGTTCCTACCTCTCACTCCTTTCCTTGCGTTAGAATGTAACTGATGACAACATTGATTGGATGCATTTTGAAGAGTTCCTTCTGAAAAAACATTGGTAGCAGAGGAAAACCCAATTTGGTGTTTATTTTTTGAAGAAGTGTTACAACCATTGGCAGAAAGTAGAAGGAAACTAGTATGATTTGATTGTCCCCTGTCTTTTCAGATGCCGAACATTATTAGCAATGGACGACAGAGGTGGAAATGTGGACCTTGTCACCACAATACTGAAAAAAAGCAAGGTATGGCATTAGCTTTGTCACTTCTAGTTAGGAGTAAAATAAGAAGCAAATTATTTTCCAATTGAATAATAAATGTGTAGAGTATAGGGCTAATGGTAGGACTCTTAATAGTGTTGAAGAACAGAGGGATCTTGGTGTATATGTGCATAGATCCCTGAAAGTAGGCAGTCAAGTCGATAAGGTTGTTAAGAAGGCATACGGAGTCTTAGCTTTATTGGTAGGGGGATTGAATTTCGGAGCCGCAACGTCATGTTGCAACTGTACAAAACTCTAGTGCGGCCGCACTTGGAGTATTGTGTGCAGTTCTGGTCCCCACATTATAGAAAGATGTGGAGGCATTGGAGAGGGTACAGAGGAGGTTTACCAGGATGTTGCCTGGTATGGAGGGCAGGTCTTATGAGGAGAGGCTGAGGGATTTGAGTTGTTTTCGTTAGAAAGGAGGAGGCTAAGAGGGGACCTGATCGAAACATATAAGATGATTAGAGGTTTAGATAGGGTGGACAGTGATAGCCTTTTTTCTAGGATGGAGAAAGCTAGCACGAGGGGACACAGCTTTAAATTAAGGGGTGGTGGTTATAGGACGGATGTCAGAGGTAGGTTCTTTACCCAGAGGGTGGTAAGGGTATGGAATGCCCTGCCTGCTGCAGTTGTAGATGCGCCAAGTTTGGTGGCGTTTAAGAGGTTAGTAGATAAGATTATGGACGAAAAGGGAATGGTTTAGGTTAGAGGGTCATTGCTTTTTCCTAATTGGTCGGCGCAACATCAAAGGCCGAAGGGCCTGTTCTGCGCTGTAATGTTCTATGTTCAATGTTCTAATTAGACAGCAGTTGCCCTGGATAAAGAAGAAGAGCTAAAGCTCCTGCTACAATTCTTAAGTATGTTTTATCAGAAAGATAAGTTCTTGAAGAATTATAAAGGAGGGTGATTGACAAGATTAGGAGACAAGACACCCAGTCCATGGGAAAGTATATCATGGATTTTGATAGGGGCCATAACAGGCTAATGAAATTTAATTTGGAGATTCCAGATACAGTATTGGCCTTTAAGTTGTTGAACTGTGCATGTCTATCGCATATGGATACTCTTTTAGTAATGATTGGAATACAGTTAAGGGGATTAGAATTCCTCTTTGATCAAATGGTAGCATCATTAAAAAAGCTTTTCAGGAAGCAATCCTTTTCTGCCATCTTGTTCAATGCAGAGCGGAATACCAGAGAGCTCAGAACGGAGGAATCAAAGGTGACTCAACTGTATGCCAGATCAAATGGTACACAAAGGCCTTTAAATAGAGACAGTTATGTCAATAACAGACCTAGTGTCGAAAATGGTTATAACTGATTTGAAAATGAGTAAGAAAGTATCAATTCAGTGTTATGTGAACAATATTCACTCAACAAAAAGTGTAGCGGAGAAAAGATTTAGAATTGATTTGGCCAGCATTAAACAAATGCTGAAAAAAAAGGAAACTTCCAAATTTAACTGGATTGGTGCTAATCTACAAGTATCAGACATATTTTACAATATATCACTGTTCTATCACTGTTATTGAGTCAATAATCTTGACATTCCTTCACATCAGCACTATGGGTGTACCTACATCTCAGAGGTTGCAACAGTTGAAGAAGGCAGCTCACCACCATCGTCTCAAAGGCAATAAGGTATGGATAATAAATGCTGGTGCTTGTAATTCCTCTGCCACTTGGAAACTTCAGAACATTTCATATGACTTGAGAGACAGCACGATTTGGAAGTGCTTCCAGCTGCTGGAGCTCAAGTTCAAAATTTCCAAGCTTGCAACAGTAGAGGTCAATATGGAACAACAGGGAGGACTGTATATTCCAGGAGGTGGTCACCCAACAGGTAGTGAGGATGGCCATCTGTAAGGTGGGTTGAGAGAGGAAGTTCAGAAGTCTTCAGAGCGACTCTTAAATAGTACTCAGTATTAGAGATAGTGGAAGTGACAACACCTTGAAGGGGTCCAGACTAGATCATGATATCAAGGGATGTCAGAGAAGGGAATAGCAAATGCTATAATTAGGGGGAGTGCATAGAGGTGTTTCTCTAATCACCATCATAATTCCCACGATGTCAAAGTGAAAGAAACCATTGATAGGGTGCAAATTTTAATTTATTTTTTCATGGGATGTGGGCATTACTGACAGGCCAGCATTTGTTGCCCAACCTTAACTGCTTTGAGAAGTCATCTTCTTAAACCACTGCAGACCAGGTGGTGCAGGTACACCCACAGTGCTGTTAAGCATTTCAGGAATTTGACTCAGCGACAGTATTAAAGAACAGTAATACAGTTCCAAATCATGATGGTGTGTGGCTTGGAGGGGAACTTCCAGGTGGTGCTGTTCCTATGCAACTAAAATCGTTGCCTGTCTAGGTGGTAGAGGTCAGCATTGAGTTTGGAAGGTTATATTAAAAGAGATGGTTGAATTGTTACAGTGCATCAGAATCCAAACATTCCCCTCTGATATGCTTTTGTAATCACAGGATTTATACAGCTGCTTCAGTTAAGTTGCTAATGATAATCCTAAGGTTGTTAGTGGAGAATTCTGATGATAATGCTACTGAATGTCAAAGGGAAATGTTTGGATTCTCTTGTTGGAAATGTTCATGGCCTGGCACTTATATGGTGCGAATGTTACTTCTGCAGGGGCAAGGGAGTGAACCAGAGGTGTGGTACACTTCAGTAGCAACAATATATAGAGGGTCTGTGTTGGAGTCCTATGATCAAATTTTCAGATATTAGGGAGGAAGTTATAAAGTAGGACCTCAATGATAGTGATGCTGAATTATTCCCAGTGTAATGCCTCATTGAAAGTGAAAATAAGAAGGATCAATCCACAATTTGATACATGATGCAGGAGGGAGAGCTTCAGATTCTTGAGGCATTGGGAAACATTCTAGTTCAGGAGATAAAAGGAATGGTTGCATCTCAATAGAACCGGAACAAATATCTTCATTGAGAGGTTCACTAGCACGGTTGTGGAGGCTTTTAAAAACAGTCCAATATGTAGAAATAGAAAAGAAGATTAGTGAGGAATAGTGAGAGTGCTGGATTGTACTTGAGAAAAATGTAGTACAGTACCATATTAGATAGGAGCAAAATATAAAGGGCTATGGAGAATGCAAAGACAGATTTAGGATCATATCACCATAGGATATAGGAGCAGAATTAGGCCATTCAGCCTACTGAGTCTGCTCTGCCATTTGATTATGGCTGATACATTTCTCAACCCCAGTCTCCTGCCTTTTCCCCGTAATCCTTGATCCCCTTACCAATCAACAATCTATCTACCTCTGTCTCAAACACACTAAAAGAATTGGCCTCCATAACCTTTGGAGCAATGTATTCCATAGTTTCACTACTGTCTGGCTGAAGAAACTCCTCCTCATCTCATTTTGAAGGGTTGTCCCTTTACTCTGAGGTTGTGCTCTCGGATCCTAGTCTCTCCTATTAACGCAAACATCATCTCCACATCCACTCCGTACAGGCCTTTCAGTATTCTATAAGTTTCAATGAGATCCCCTCATTCTTCTAAACTCCATCAAATATAGACCCAGAGTCTTCAAACACTCCTCATTGTCAAGCTTTTCGTTCCCAGGATCATTTTCGCGAATCTCCTCTGGACTCTCTCCAAAGCAGGCACATCTTTCCTTGTATAAGAGCTCTAAAATTGCTCACAATATTACAGATGTGGTCTGATCCTTTGGCTGAGAGATGTCCTGAGGTCATTAAATGTGTTATGTACATACAATTCTTTCTTGTTATCCAATGGTAGCAAATTCAGTCCTGTGCATCCTCCTTCATGGTTGTGAGTCATTATGACCAAAACTATCATTGTTTCTCTTTTATCTGAATTCTTTGATGCATGAAAGTGCTTTTGAAGGCTATTCAAAGACATATCAATATTCTGTCTGTGGGTTGCATTGTATGGTTTCTTCCTTTCTCTTGATTTTGATGTTTTTTGCATTTACAAAGAGAAAGTAGCAGGCTCTGTGCATATTATTCCTCATTTTGTAAATAATTGAACATTGTGTAATTATATTTTTATTGCCTGCTTAAATTAATTCTATAATAATTAATTTAGAAATCTATTGTAATTATTTAAAGGTAACAAAATAAATGACAGGGACTCTATAGTCATATATATTACAACAGAATCATTCCTAGCAGAAATTATATGAGATGGATCTGACAGTATTAGTACTCTGTCAGAGTGTTAGCAACACATTGCTTTAAATATAAAGTCCATGGATTTAACTACAAAAAAAAAGCAGGGAAAGGCTTTTCAACGCATTTTATTTAGTTAGATCTTCCCAAGTTAATAGCTTAGTTCATATTTTGCTGATAATACATATTAATTATATGTGTGTATAATTCAGTGTGCAAAGTTGTGGTGATTATTGTAAATGATTCATATCATGATTCTGTCACTCGTTTCATTTGTCAATTTATGAAATAATCTAGAACAATTAAACCACAAATATTGGCAGTTCCCTGGCTCAGGTACCTTCAGTTATGCAAAGTATAATGTGATTCTGGGGCATTTTGGTAAAACAGGGAATAGCAGATCCTCAAGCCATTTGATAGCTCTCCCAGTTTTTACTTCTATTGAAATCAACATAAATTAAAGTCAGAGGAAATGTAAAACAGGCTGTCAATTCACAATGGTAAACATCTTGCAAAAGGTCAAATATTCTCAACCTTTTCCTCAAGATATACTCCAAAAAAAAATTAAATGAAGTATCTCTCCCAGTAGTAACATACATCTAACCAGAGAGTTGAACTTATGAAAAGTCCTGTTTTCATAAGCTCAAGAAGAGTTATCTGATTTCACTCAGTGGGGTTTTATAATTGGCTTCAGCACAGAGTCTGCAGAAAAGAAAGTCACTCCTTTTTCCCTCCTAATCATTATCCATCAGCACTTGAAAGGACAAGTGCGAGGACTTCGAACAAAAAGAGGATTTGGCCCAGCTCACAGTCAAGTTGCCATTGACAAATATTATCTGGACTCAAGCAAGGGCAGTGGTCAGTTGTATGCGATAAAGAGGGCTAGTGGAACCCAATCCCTGAAAAAAATGGGAAATTTTAATGAAAAATACTAATGAAAGAGAATAAATGTGCTTGTTTGGGCTGGCAACTGACTGACTTTGCAGCCTCCGTAGTGCACTGTTTTGTTAGCATTAAAGACCCAAACTGTTTTTAGCTATGGAAACAGAAAATGCTGGAAATATTCAGCAGGTCAGGCAGCACCTGTAGAGAGAATTACAGTTAATGGGCCGGATTTTACCGTTTTGATAGTAAGTGCTGATTCTGGGAGTCTTTCAGATCTGACTTTTAGACCTGTTCTCAGGCACCCTCATTTGCACTCTGAATCATGCTGCAGAAGCCTGTGGGCAGGGTTTATTGCACCTAAAACATTGCTGCTCCGATTGGAGTCTCAAATGCGCATGCTCAGTAAAAAAAATAGAAAAATGCTCCCCTGCTGCATCGCTCCTGAGCCAATAAAGCCTTTCCTTGATCTCCACAGATACTGTCCCACGCCACAACATAACTGTTCCACTTATCTCCCCTCCCTGCTACCCAGACAGACCACAGCTGGTGGTGGTGGTGGTGGTGGTGTGGTGGTGGTGTGGTGGTTCAGATCAGAGTTGCGGAAGGGTTTCTTCTCGCAAAGCGTGGTGAATCTTTGGAATTCTCTGCCTGATGAGGTGGTGGAGGCTTCCTTGCTGAATATGTTCAAGTCAAGAGTGGATAGGTTTTTGATTGACAAGGGAATTAAGGGTTACGGGGAGAAAGCAGGAAAGTGGTACTGAACCACTACAGATCATCCATGATCTTATTGAATGGCTGGGCAGGCTCGAGGGGCTGTATGGCCTACTCCTGCTCCTATTTCTTATGTTGTTATATTCTTAAAGGTACAGACAATGTGAGTGGAGACAGTGTTAAGCACAGGTTCAAGAGGTGTGTGTTGTATCCAGACAGTTAGTGAGATTTTGCAAGCCCAGGCATGTCGTGGAAGTTACAGATAGTGTGACATAAACCCAAGATCCCAGTTGAGGCTGTTCTCATGTGTTCGAACTTGACTCTGCATTGTCGTGTGTTGTGAAGGCCGCCTTGGAGAACGCTTACCTGAAGATCAGAGGCTGAATGCCCGTGACCGCTGAAGTGTTCACCAATATACATTGACATGTCATTGATGAAACAAACATTTCGCCAAGGCCATCTCCACACCCCCACTTCTTGCCTTCAAACAACTGCACAACCTCAAACAGACCATTGTCCTCGGCAAACTACCTAGCCTTCGGGAGAACAGTGACCACAACACCACACAACCCTCCCACAGCAACTTCTGCAAGACTTGCCTGATCATCGACACGGATGCCATCCTCTCATGTGAGAACACCGTCCACCAGGTACATGGTACATACTCTTGTAACCCAGCCAATGTTGTCTACCTGATACACTGCAGGAGAGGATGTCCCGAGGCATGATACATTGGGGAGACCATGCAGACTCTGTGACAATGGATGAATGAACACTGCTTGACAGTCACCAAGCAAGAGTGTTCTCTTCCTGTTGGGGAACACTTTATCAATCACAGGCATTCGGCTTCTGATCTTCGGGTAAGTATTCTCAAAGACAGCCTTCATGACACACGGCAATGCAGATTCGCCGAGCAGAGACTGACAGTCAAGTTCCGTACACATGAGAATAACCTCAACCAGGATCTTGGGTTCATATCACATTATCATTAACCTCCACGACTTACCTGGGCTTGCAAAATCTCACTAACTGTCTTGTCTGGAGACAATACACATCTCTTTAACCTGTGCTTAATGCTCTCTCCACTTAGATTGTGTGTACCTTTAAGACTTCATTACCTAGAAAGATTCACATTCCAATCATTATTTTGTAAATTGAGTTTGTGTCCCACTTACCTGACGAAGGAGCAGTGCTCCGAAAGGTAGTGGATTTTGCTACCAAAGAAACCTGTTGGACTTTAACGTGGTGTTGTGAGACTTCTTACTGTCTTGTATCCCTGACAAATACATGGACATCTGGTTTAACTACATATTAGCATGTCCTGAACTGTTCATTATCAATGGCTGCCTTATCATATCCCTTTGATAAGTTATGGTTTGGACCTGGCCATCATCATCAGATTCACTGATTGACAACTTTTCCACAATTCTGAATGTAAGAAAGAAAAATCTTTTTTTCTCTGCTCCCAACAAAACAAAAATATATTATTCCAAGACTGACTCGATTTGTCTTTGCAAAATCTTGACAACTGGAATGAAGCTTAATGAATAGTTTCAATTCTTCAGCCAGATCTTCCAGAGAAAGCTCTTTAAGTGGTTTGACGTCCAGTGCCATCCTTCCGGAACCAATTTTCATAACCCACCCTCACACACTCCTACCTCCACCTGCAATGAAAATCCAGCCCATGGTCATTGTTGTAGTGCAGTTGATCTTGCTTTATCTTCATTATCAGCTTTGTCTACTTTTGTCTCTTCTTTCAGGAGATCATCATCAGATTTTGTTTTAGGTCAACTCAGTCCTTTGCATTCTCAGCCTTTTAATCATATGCATTTTCCTTAGCACTGATGTTTCACTGTGCCAAAGACTGAGGTTCAATGCCCAGTTTGGGTCACTGTCCGTGTGGAGTTTGCACATCCTCCAGGTGCTCTGGTTTCCTCCCATAGTCCGAAAGACATGCTAGCTTGGTGCATTGGTCATGCTAAATTCTCCCTCAGTATACCCAAACAGATGTTGGAGTGTGGCAACTCAGGAATTTTCATGGTAACTGCATTGCAGTATTAATGTAAGCCTACCTTTGACACTAATAAATAAATAAATGAATGAATTTGGATCAGGGGTTTTCAAAAATTGTTTTGTTCCTCTTTGGCTGCTTCTCTGGCCTTTGCAGTGTGGTCACAATTCCTTTGTTTTTTATTAACTCCAGCACATTGTATACCAGTATTGATATATGTTATTACACCATTCATTATGCTGGGCTACAAGTTGTTTTGGTTCATGTAACATAATTTTTGCAGATAAATGCAATCCACCCATTCTTTCATGGATGTCCTTTAATAGCTCTTTGCATCCAGTTTCAGGAGAAGTAATCTGTATGTCTCCAGTTGATGCAGTACGTCAAGTGTGTCCATGTAGTTGATGTTGCGTAGTGATTAATTTGTTTATCACCTTATGCTATCAGCTGTCACTGCAGTCTAGTTGGAGTACAGCTATCATGAAAGGGAAGTCCAATGAATAAGCCTCTCCTGCCAGTGCGTAATCTCTTCATCAGCAACTTCTATGTTGTGTGTCTCATGGTGACATATGGTTTCTCACATGTTCAGGATAAGTTAGAGGTGACTCAGAGGAGCTATAGGATCCCAGACATGTTGCATATAAGCCCATTGGTCTCATTATGCCTAGGTGGTCACACACCAGACCCTCTCCCATCCCCGTCATGGATAAGTAGCCCCCTGCCTTGTGGGTGTCTCAGGAGAGAAGAAGGCTAAGACAGTAAACCCTTGCAGAAAATCTGGAGTGGTTTCCCATAACTGGTAATCTGTCATCCAACATGTAGCCTTCTGGCAACTCCAGCTGCAGAGGTTGTATTAAACAGTAATGGTTTTATCCTTTCTTTTTGACAAGACATAAAAGGCTAAGAGGAGGGCCCTATTGCTTGTGCAATTCAGGGTTTCCATTAGATTTGCCCAGGCCTGTTTCCTGGAAAGGATGCATCAGCTTTGTAGTTTACATTGGCAAAACATGGAAAGAAACAGTTACTGGTTAGAAGATCTTGCTCAACTTACGTTGAACATGAATACCAGGGGTTACTGCAGATGGTGGAGAGATCATCACCCTTCATTGCTGTCTGTCTCAAGACAACCAGTCAGTTTGCTGCTGTTCCACCACAATTTATTTTCTTCAATATGTGCTTGAAGCTTAGAGTTTCTTTTTGACAGGCAGATTGTTAATGTACTCATTAGCAAGACAAACTCAACAAAGAAGACACAAATCTTTTCCATCGCAAGCTGGAATGTAAGGATCATACAATCTAGTCCTACCAATGATCTTCTGCAGGTTGATGCTGCACGCAAGACAATGATGACCAATGAGCTTATATGCCTCAATGTGGACTTGCTGTACTGCAAGAAACGAAGCTCACTCAAAGTAGATTCCTCAGAGAGAAACACTACACACTCTTCTAACAAGAGAAAACCCAAGAGGCAACATCTGAGGATGGAGTGGGTTTGCAGTAAAAGAACATTCACGATGATTGAACAAACAGCTCATTGTTTGTCAACACATGCAGCACAGTTAATCTCATATGTGTAAACTCTGACGCCTACCACCATCCAAGGTGTGAAGGATCATGAAGTATTGATTGTTCCTTCAGCACCAAGGACAATACATACCTAGGGGACTTCAAAGCAAATATGAGCACTGACTACACAACTTGACCAACATAAATAGGGCACCAGGAAATCGGCAATGAAAATGGACAGAGGTTGCTGGAGCTGTGCTTGTTACCATGAATTCTGTGTGATGAACAGTTACTTCCAAATCAAGCGATGTCACAAGGCATCCTGGAGACATCCAAGGTCATGATACTGGCACCAGCTAGATATCATCATCGCCAGATGTACCACCCTCAATAATGTCCTCACCACTCATAGCTATCACAGTGGTGCAGCGAGGTTAAGTTTTAGCCAATGACACCATACCATTCCTTGCTGCACACTGACCCAGAAAGGACCCAAGAGTTTTTCAACAGTTCTGGTCAGACCCTTTCAGACAACAGTGCACAAGGCTGGAGTACGGTGTGAAAGTGAGATCACCTTTCCCTCACTATCTACAGCTCTGTACTCACTGCATATAGGAAAAAAAGATCAGAGGAATGCAAACTGGTTGTAGGCTTTATGAATTGAAATTAAGCATCAATCATGGGGAAAGCCTTCATGAACCAGAAGCAAGTCCCCAGCTGACCAGATGCTCTCAGAACTGTCTCAGCAGACTGTTTGGCACTGTGCCAATTAATACTGTTTGAAGCTCTGCAACAGCAGGCAATCTGCTGCTGAATCCAGGAGTGCAAGAGGTATGAAGAAATCAAGGAGGCAACAGATCTAACAGCAATCAAATCAGCCCCCTTGAAGACAAAAAAGGAGAAGATAATCACTGAACCTAGCCAACAAATGGAAAGGTAGGTGGAGGACTACCTCAAACTCTACACAGCGGAAAATATTGTCACTGAAGAAATTCTCAGTACCATTGATGGAGTGGTTGGTAGAGAGTCCACAGCAGTAGAGTTCAACAAGGCCATTGACGGCCTTGCCAGTCAGTGTGAAAGCTCCCTTAAACTATGGCATTCCACCACAATTCCTCAAAAGTGCAAAACCAGAATTGCTGCAGCATCTCCATGTGTTTGCTAGAAGAGAAAGTTTGTGCTTCAAGACATTATAATGCCAGAAATAGTCACCTTATACAAAAAACAAATGGGATCACAGTGAATATAACAATTACTGAGGCTTCTCCTTGTTAAATATTGAGGGGACAATCTTTGATTTCTTTACTCTGAGCAGATTGCAGATGCCAGCATCACGGATCTACCTTGTGTCTCAGTGCAGCTTCAGAACTGGCAGATGTACAGCTGATAAGATTTTTTTCACTTACCAGTTGTAGAAGTATTATGAACAGCGAGACCATGATACCTTCTTTTCATAGACCTCACCGAGGCCTTTAACCTTGTCAGTTGAGGTGTACTCTTTAAACTGCTGTGGAAAATAGGCTGTATTCCTGGACTCCAGGGTGTCACATTGTCTTTCCATGAGAACATGCTTAGCTTCATCAGTTACAAGGGTGTATCATTAGAGGCTTTCACAATCAGCAACATGATAAAGCAGGGGTGCGTCCTTGCATCAACTCTCTTTGGCATATTTTTTCTATGCTGCTATTGTACACTTCCAGCAACTCAAATGAGGGTGTCCACATTCTTTAAAAGTTTTATTTATTAGTCAAAAATAGACTTACATTAACACTGCAATGAAGTTATCGTGAAATCCCCTAGTCACCGCACTCTGGCACCTGTTTGGGTACACTGAGGGAGAATTTAGCATGGCTAATGAACCTAACCAACATATCTTTCGGATTGTGGGAGGAAACCAGAGAATCCAGAGGAAACCCATGAAAACACAGGGAGAACATGCAGACTCCACACAGACAGTGACCCAAGCTGGGACTCAAACCAGGATCGCTTGTTCTATGAGGCAGCAATGCTAACCACTATGCCATCACACTACCTAATTCACGCCAGACCTGATGGCAAGTGTTCAATTTGGTAAGACTGCACACCAAACACAGAGTATAAATCATAAGTTGCTGTGTGCTGATGAGACCACACTGGCATCTGACACAGAAATTCACTTGCAACAGTTTGTAGATCCAGGACGTGCAAGAGATTTGCATTGACAAACAGCATCAAAAAGATGTCAGGAGCTTATGGGACAGGTGATAAATATTCCACTAATATTGACAACCTCACTCTAGAGAACATCAACAGCTATTAAATATCAATTACCAGAAACCTGTCACTTAATGCCACAATCAGCATCAAGGTTGCCAAGACCACAGTTGAGGAGCTGCATGTGAACCAACAGCAAACTACCCAAAAATACAAAGCTCCTGCGTATCAGACTTGTGTTCTCTGTAGCCTCTTTTATAGCAGTAAGTTTTGGACAACTTTCACAAACCAATAAAGTGGCTGTACAGCTTCCACCTCTAATGTCTCAAACGAATGTTGGGCATCTCCTAGCAAGATGGGGAAGTGATGGCCTAGTGGCTCGACTATTAATCCAGAAACTCACCTAATGTTCTGGGGACCCAGGTTCAAATCCCACCATGGCAGACAGTAGAATTTAAATTCCACAAAAATATCTGGAATTAAGAATTTACTGATGACCGTGAAACGATTGTCATTTGTCGGAAAAAAACATTTGATTCACTAATGTCCTTTAGGGAAGGAAATCTTCCCTCCTTACCTGGTCTGACCAAAATGACTCCAAACCCACAGCATTGTGGTTGACTCTCAACTGCGCTCGTGCAGCTATGGGTGGGCAATAAATGTTGGCCCAGCCAGCAATGATCGTGTCGAATGAATGAATAAAATTAAAAAGAGAATGCTGAATATGGAAGTACATCAGTGTGCAGGAATCCCCAGCATGTTTGTCCTCTTGAGTCACCAATGACTGTTGATTGGATCATATGAGCCAAATGGATGACAACTGCAAACCCAAAGACACATTCATGGCTTGCTCTTAACCAACAGCTCACCCAAGTCTGTGATACAAGGATGTCTGCGACTTAACCATGATCGAGTTGATGCGAGAGAAGTTCTTGCTGCTGATTAGAGTGCCTGGAGACAAGAAGTCAGGTGGGGCATGGAAAGAGCAGAGGGCAAAGGAATGACCAGATGATCGCAAAGCAATTCACCAGCAGGAAAACCCTAGTTGACCTGGGGTCAACCCTGTTCATCGGTCTCAATGTGGGAAGAACTATCGCTCACAAATCAGTCTCTACACACATCCAAATAGACAGTGTTCCATATAGAAGTGACATGCACCTTGGGTGCAATCCATCTTCTCCCAAAATGGGTAGTTGTCTTTGTAAAATATATTTTAGCCTGTTCTGATTGAGTATAACCTTTGGTTGGTGTTTAATTTATAAGGATTCTCCTTCCAACAGCTTTCTATTTGTCTATGTTGCCGCTTTGGATTTAGTGCCAAACCTGTTGTAATTCGATGTCTCCTTCACATTTAATTGGCTCCTGTGGGTCTGAGTATGTCATGGGCCTATTATCTTTCCCTGATCATACCACAGTCATACATTCTAACCCTCTGGCTATCTGAGATTCTATATTATGTACTCTATCTTCTTGTTTGGTATTCCTTTTTTCTTTTTCTGATCCTCTGGTTTATGTTTCATTGTAAATGTCTTCAATAAGCGCCCTATGTATGTCCATTGTGTGCAGGATTTTATAAGTTTCCCTTTGGCATTAGTTATTTATAAGGGCAGTACAATCTCTGCAACTGACACTACTATCTGTATCTTTAATGTGGCACTGTCATTATCTCTGACTGTGAACTAATTCTTACTTACTCTATTGGAGAGGCACTAAGCAATTCACAAGCATATGATTTTCCTGGTGGATGAATAGTTCTACCCTTTTATTGTTTCTTAGTGAAGAGTAGGTTATTGTATCTTTCTTATACACCCCTTACCTTTTGTTAATTATCTGACTGAAGTTTTATTTGTTTGCAGAATGCATACTATTAGTTAGTTACCCAGACACCACTTTAGGGTCATATTTAATTATATAAATCAAAATTGTATAAATATATAATACTCTCTTTAGCCAATGACAAAAGTGAATATTTGTTCCCAAATCCTTTTTTATTTATCTAATGCTTTTAACAATTAGCCTATATCATTTTAGATAATCAATTAAATATGGTGGCTAGATAGATATACAACACAACATTAGACTATATAATACTGACAAACCTGCAACAGTAAGTAGATTTTCAGTCGCTGCTCTTCTCTTTTTTGCACTGCACTTTCTCTTTTATCTTACTCCTCTCTTTTACCCTGTCTTCCTCCACATGAGCTTATTTATTTTACACTGTATCCCACCGCCTTGAGAACCTCCTGCTTTTTTATATCTCTCCTCTCTTCATTGAGATCTCTCCCAAGTTCTCTGGACCATAGCTGTTCTCATCCCTCTGCCTCAGGTCCCCTGTCCGATCTGATCTGCCGACTGCTTCTTCACCACAAGCAAGAAAATGGGGTCCAGACCTGCTGTGCAACCCATCACTCATTCACTTTTCCCATTAGCTCAATCCTTATGACATCCATATGCAATATAGCCACCATGTGCTATTTGCCAAAGTATTTAACTGCACATGTGGAGTCACTATAAGTTACACTTTAATAACAATGATCACTGTTGGCCTCATTATTATTCTTACAGACAATTCTGCCCTATATCTTCTGAAATTTTAATGTTAAATAGAATAATCTAACAAAGCTATATTGGTTGTCTTGTGGATCATGTATTTAATCATATATATTTTCTTTTGACTTTATCTCTTTACACTCACACAACTAATATAGGATGATTTTGCATGTACTTTTGGACCACCAGAGTAATGTATCTTGGACAGTCCTGATCCCCTATTCTTTATCTTAATAAAGAGATTTATTATATCTCCCTGTGGCCCTTTTATTAATGAGCAATATAGCCTTAAAAGAACAAATCTGAACTGCATCTAAATGATACCGCATCACCGCAGTTAAAAAATTGTTTACCAACCCAATGTCATGGTAAGCTCTCATGCAATGATGATAAATCAAGGGATTTACTCACAAAATGTTTTCTACTCAATATTTATCTTACATGAAAACAGAAATTATTGGAAATACTCAGGAGGTTAAGCAGATTTTTTGGAATGAGAAACAGAATTAAGGTTCCAGGTCAATGACCTTTTCCCAAAATTGGAAAATTTAGAGATGTAAAAGATTTCAAGACTGTGGTGGTTCTGGTAACTGCAGGTTTTCTCCTTAGATGTTCTATTTGCATTTTTCATCCACACACACCTTCAATTGCATTAAAATACATTACATCATTTGTTCTTTTCTGATTCTTTATTGGTTACCAGACTTTACTTATCAGATTCTTGAAAAATAATAAACACCTTTCTGATGGGTTAACATGGCCCCATATCTCTCCAATAGTTTTCAACACACAAAGTAAGTAGACAGCCATAATGACTATTTCCATCAATTTCACCTAGAAACATAGAGATTGAAAATTAATTTATGGAGGAATATCAAAAAGAGGCAAGTCTTATAACATAATTCATTTTCCAATACAGTATTGGCTATCTGAACCTTCCTCCAGAAATCTGGTTTTATTCCCATCCATTCTTAGCAGATGTTAAGTGCATTCTTACAAACTGATTCTTTGAATTGAGTGAAAGCAGACATAACTTAATATTTACTCCTGCCATGCAAATGGCTAGTCCACAATAACTGTAAATAAACACAAATAGTAACATCTTAACATTAATTTACCCATCATTCAAACGTGGTGGCTAGTGATTGACTAACTTAGTGCCAAGTTTAGGATTTCTTTGTTCGTATGTTAAATAACAGATTTTGTTAGTGAATGTTTAGTTAATTTTGAGGTAATTATTTTCTCAGGAAATAAGCTTCCCTGTTTGCAAGAGTCTAGATTGCCATTAATTATTAAATATTTTTAATGGCAATTGAGAACTAACCTGAACCTTAATAATCTGTGAATCCTGTTTGAGAGATTGTCTGGCAATTTCTTATTAATGTTCTAACGGCCTTGGCTCAAGAGAAGCCCCCTTCATCTTTGAGTCAGATATGGGATGAAATCTTACCAAAGAAAGTAACAGAGTGTTGTTTCCGTCAAGAAAAACCAGCACGTTTCTCTCCTGAGAAACCGGTTGGTTTTCTCTCCAGATCTTACAACAATCTGCCAAAACAATCACAGTGTTGTGTTTCAGCAATTATACAGGGGGTGGACCCTCAGCACATCAGCATAACTCCTCTTCTCAGAGATTGGATCAGAACCTGAATAAACCTGCCCATAGTCCATCACGGAGATTTCAGGGGCTCCCCTGCCTACACCCATGATCTTTGACCTCTTCCCCCACTAATGATCAGCACTTTCCCACTTCTCCCCTTCCCCCTCAACAGCCTGAACCTGCAGCTTAACTCCTGGCCCCTTCTCCCTCATCCCTACTCCATGAATATTTCTGATATTCCCAATCCCCCATCCCACTGGGCCTGCCCTTTGGCACAGGTTAGCACTATCAGATTGGCATGGTGCCGACCTGTGCCAAGGAGCAATGCCAGAATGCATTGCTAGGCCACCATGTCCCTCTCCCTGGTGACTAGACTTACTTTTATGACTGTGTGTCTAAGTGAATCTGGTGTCATGTCGGCGCCCACTGAACATCCAGTGAGGCAGGAAGTCTTGGAGAGAGCATTAGCTAATGATATGTAATATTTTACAATGAGCTTTCTGTTTTTCTTTCACGGAGTTAATTACCAGCTTGGCAGCATTGTAAGCTCTGAGCAAGATCAACATGTTTTATATACTGCCTGCAACATAATAAAACACCCCAAATCATTTCATAGGATGTTATAAAGTAAAATTATCCACTGATTTAGCCATCTTAGAGCAGGTGGCTAAAAGCTTGGTCAAACAAAAGCACCTTAAAGAAAGCATAGGAAGGCACAAAGGTACAGAGAGAGAATTCCAAACCTTAGGACCTAGACAGCTCAATGCACAGTCACCAATGATGCAAGCATTAAAATCAAGGATACTCGAGAGTTGAGTATAGGTATTTGAACAGTTGTGGGTTTGTAGGAGATTACATAGGTAGGGATGGGCAAGGATTTGATAACACTTTATAAATTATAGGGTTACCTAGAAACCAATGTCGGTCAATGAACACAGATGTTAGGTGGATAGGACTGGGTGCGAATGAGGATATGGACTGCAGAGTTTTGGATGGCCTCAAGTTTACAAAGGATAGAATATGGAACACCAGCCAGAACTACATAGGAATAGTCAAATCTAGAGGTTACAAAGGCATGAAGAGAGATTCAGGCAGATGAAATAAAGCAATCATAAATCTAGGCTATGTTACAGAAGTCAAAATGGGCCATCTTGGTGATGGCAAAGATACGTGGAAACTCATCTTGGGATCAAATCTGACACCAAGTTTACAAAATATCTGATTTAATCTCAGACTGTTGTTAAGGAAAGGGATTGAGTTTGTAGCTTATGAACAGAGTTTGGAGTGGGAACTGAAAACAATGATGTCAGTCTTCCCAAAATTTATATTAGTTAAGCAGTCGCATAATTTAGCAATAGAGTAGGAATCAAGAGAGGTGATGGTGAGGTAGAGCTAGAATAGCAACATAATACGATGATTCAAGCATAGAATTTCAGAGAAGGTGAGCATGGATTTAAGAGGAAGCAACTCATTCAAAGATTTAGGACCAAAAAAGGGGCTTGGAAATCAAATAGTAGTTTGCAAGAACAGCGGGGTCAATCATTGGATTCATGAGACAAGGGTTAATGATGCAAATTTAAAGGAGGGAGGGTAACACCTGAAGAGAGGAAAAACCATCATTAGCAAACATGGGCACCAGGTGGGGAAGTTGAATGGCCACCAATTTAGTGGATATAAGTTTCACAAGGTTTTGCATTACATTTAAGCATGGCAGAAGTGAATGTTAAATTATGTTTGCATTTGTTCAGTGCATAAGAATGCACTTAACTCATACTCCGGAGACAACAGTATATAATCAATGTTAATACTTCAGGGCTACACTGTCAGAAGTGTCTTCTTTCATATGAAACCTTAAACCAAGATTCCATTAACCTTATCATATGGATACATAAGAACACCCAAGGCAGTATTAAAAAAAAGTGTTCTCCCCAGAGTCATGACCAGCACATTTCTCTCAACTAACATCACCAAAAGAAGAGAATAACTAACACAATGTCGTCTCTTTGGCCTTGCCATAGTAAGTTTCAAAATAATTCAAAGGATACAAAAGACACAGTCTAAATGTAGATTCTTACTTTTTCATACGTTTAAACAGCTTGCACAAAATTTGTAATTTGCACTGAATATCTGCAATAAACTCATACTTCTATTTTACAACTATACCTATCTAAAAAAGCAGATTTCCAGATTTCCATAATACATCACTGGATGGATATATCGACCTTACACCAATCTGCTCCTACCTTTCTTCTTCTTAGATTTATGTATTATTAACTAAATGTATTCACCACTGAGGGCATATCAGAATTTCATTAAATCAGTGTCACTTATAACAAGGAAATTTGTGCTTGCATATACATAAGGCAGTTATACAAAATTTTTGCATGTAAATGTTCTAATTTTCACCATGAAAGGTCCCAGTTGGATTCTATAACATGTAGTGGTACAGCTCTCCAGATAGTGCTGTGGTTAGTGCTGAATACATATTTAGAGGTGGATTGTTCCACAAATGGTCCAAAAAAAGTGAAAGAAAATTCCCAGAAAGAAACCAGAATAGGAAGTTGCCAAAGGAGCCATCATTCAGATGAAGGTACCTTAGGTTATTAATCTATTACCACTTAACATGAGTTCAAAAGTGGACGTATAACTTAGAAGCCTGATTAGCAATCTGACTCCTGAGCACATTATATCCAGAATGATAGAAATTCTTCCAATGATTTTTTTTTTGCCATCGACAGGACTACTTTCGATCAAATGCATACTTAATATATCCTACCCAAGAACCATTTAAGCTAATCCCATCAAAAGACTGGCAACTTCCCAAAAATCCAGTACTTTTACAGTGAACTCTTTCTCTTATGAACTTCATTTGGATAACATTTAAGTAACTGCTGTATTCAGGAACGTTTGGAAGAATAAATTAACAGATTACTATTATTGTTAGCTGTCAGTTTTCTAATTCTAAACTTTTAAATATATAACTAATATAAAATGGAATCTGTGATAAATTGGGTTATTCGCCTATCTCTCAATCTTCATCTTTAACAGTGGAC
This sequence comes from Sphyrna mokarran, assembly GCA_024679065.1. Classification (NCBI taxonomy): domain Eukaryota; kingdom Metazoa; phylum Chordata; class Chondrichthyes; order Carcharhiniformes; family Carcharhinidae; genus Sphyrna; species Sphyrna mokarran. The sequence goes on along the minus strand of JAGIQG010000010.1, from coordinate 39,555,893 downwards.
TATTGATCTTCTTTAGAATTTTGACAAGAATTAAAATAAGTTTTGCTGAAGATCCTTTTCAACAGTATTTATAGTACAAGTCTAAAGGAAGCACAAGCAAGATTAATGTTGTGCTCTTCAGAATTGTACAATATGTCCAAGACTTCTCAGAAACCAACTAATAGGAATGGTCTCCAGATATTAGAGGTACAAACTAGCATCTTGACCTCACTTTCAGAGCACGATTATTAGAAGTAACACTGCATTGAGATGAAAAGAACAGTATCTCACTGAGCAGCTGAGGCCTCCTGTGTGCTCTCTGCTGGCAGCGGGAGAGTTTTTCCACCTTATTGGGGTTCCCATATCACTGAGAATGTCGTTATAGCAAAATTTACTCTGTACAGGTCACTGGCATTGTACATGTTTTCAAATCTTTCTTGTACGGCCTTTTTCTTTGCAATGATGGCATAACTGATACTTTGGAAAGCACTATACAGTTACATTATTGTGAGACTGCTTTTTTGCCTGTATGAAGAACAGCACAAGGGTTTTAATTAATAACAACAGTTTATATTTGTATGATACCATTGTAAAAAGACCCTATGTGCTTTATTGGATCCTAATCAGACAGAAATTGATACTGAGTCAAAGAAGGAGACATTAAATATCTGGTCAAAGAGGTAGATTTTAAGGTGCACCTTAAAGGAGGAGATAAAATTGAAAAGATTTAGAGATGAATTCTAGAACCAATTGCCTATACAGCTAAAGGCACAGTTATTAGTAGTGGAACAAAAGAACTAGGGTTGCACAGCAGGATAGAATTGGAGGAATGCAGCATTTTATATGGAGTTTTAGGGCCAGACAAGGTTGTAGATTTAAACACAAGGATAAGAATTTTAAATTTGAGGCCCTAATGAACTGAGAGGCAAATAACATAGGCCAGTGTGCATAGGGGTAATGGGTGAGTAGAAATATGTGAGACTTAGACTTTGGCCATCACATCACTCACTAAGGTCAGTTTTGCTTTTTCCTGATATTAACTGATTAGTAAAGGTCAAAAAATGGAGTTAGTAACTTCTGACTCCATTAACACTGACTTTGCAGCCTGCATCATTTTGAAAAATTTGCTGTCACAAGTCCAAAATGTGGAGATGCCAGCACTGAACTGGGGTAAACTTCTTACAAGTCCAAAATACCCACCTGTTTTAGTTGACAGATGTATTAATATGGAAATTGGGAGCCTGTGATATTGGCAACCACACCTTGAATGCTCATTTCAGTGAACTGCTTGTCTGATCCTCACTTGTCATTTTAAATGAGTTCAAGGCCTAAAAGTTATAGGAACTTCTTTAGTCTTAGGATAGCCATCCAGTGCACACAAAGTCAAAATTCACCCCACTGTGTGCCAGATTTGATTTTCTGCTTTCTAAATTACTGCCATACTTATCCTGCAGTCAATACGTGAAACAGGTGGTTATTTTTGGACACCAACAGAAGACTGTTTCCAAATTAGAGTTGGCTGAAAAACCAGTGTTCTCAGGCAATCAACCCCATTTGATGCTGTTGCCAGTGGTAGTTTTAAAGCAAGTGAAGTTGGACTCCAATGTATATAATCATCATCTGAAATACTTCCGCACTATAAAAGTGCTGTTAGTCAAATGAAAATAATACACTCAGTTGTACTGGAGACTTCTTCTAGCGGATGATAGCTGTTTCATTTTCTAAATGATGTTGTCAAATAAATTTTTGTCAGAGCAACTGTATTCCTTACTTTGTGTAGCTTTCAATATGTCCTTTGCTTTGTTAATAGAAAAGTAATAAGGGTGATGAAAGCCTTTTTTTCTTGATGACTATGTGCAACAATACATTAATGGACTTGAAATGAACAAAGGTACAAGGACATCAAGTTGTATCAGTACAATAAGATTGCACTGAATCCTGAAACAATTTCAAATCAATATGTTTTTCTGTCAGGTTAGAAACAATTACATGAGTTTATATTTACTTCTCTCATTACCATGAACAACAATGAAGAAAGGGGTATTTGAATTTGAAGTGACATAAGAGCAATGTACAAGTCATTTTCTTAAAAAGAATTATCTACATCCTCAACACCCAGAAAGTTGTACAAATTCTCATTGTCTGCTAGAACAGATTTCTGCGGTTAAAATCATCTTCTGTTAATATAACTATTGCAAAGTTGCAAGTATACAGCTAATTACGCATTAGTATAAGTCATGTTGGCTATGTATTATTGAGCATTATAAATCCAGTATATGGTGCACGAATGCACTAAAACCAAGAAGTGTACAAATTTCATAGAAGGGCAAATCCACACCAAGTTGAGTTTGCATTGATAGCAGCTGTGCAAAATTCTATTTTAATATTGTTCAGATGTGAACTTTTACAGAGCTGAAACATTCGTTATGAACATTTTCAGTGTTCTCACGTTCAAAAAAAGCTATGTTCAGAGGCAGATATCTGCCCATGCAAGAACTCATTTGTAATGAATTAAATTACAAGGAAAGATTGTCTGAATCTGGCTTGATTTCTTGAGTATAGAAGGTTAATTTGTGATATAATTAAGGTGTTAGGGTGACAAAATGATTTGACAGATAGATAAAAAGAAACAATATTCTCTTGTGGAGAACTCCTTAATCACAGGGTACAGTCTTAACATTAGATTTAAGCCATTCGGGAGTGAAATCAGGATGTATATTTTCAGACAAAGGGCGGAGAAAATCTGAAAATCTCTCCACCGAATTTTTCTGGATATGTACATATGGGAACAAACTGTAGAAAAACAAGTTGGTATCCAAGCAGCAGCCATGAAAATTCTGGGAGTGGGAAAATAACTCAACAAATCTCCAAGACAAATAAAGTAAAATAAAAGCTTGAAATTTCCACTTCAATCTCTGTAGGATTGAAGCAGGTGTCAGAGGTCCAATTAAACATGCATATGTTAACTACTAAACCATTTGCTTTCGTGTGAAATTAAAACAGAAAATGCTTAGGATTCATGTCAATGACCTGTCATCAGGAAAACAGTGACTGTTAAAAGTCTCTATCATTTGGCATCTAAGTGCACTGAGGATAGGTTTCATCAACCTGAAAATTAACCCACTTCTTCTCTCCAGATTTCTCTTGACTCACTGAGTATTTCCAACATTTTCTGTTTCTGCTTAAGATTTCAAGCATCCACAGTATTTTGCCTATGGTAGCTTCTATATGATTTGATCTTTGCTAAGTCAAGAACTGATTGAGCTTCAGTTGGAAGGTGTGCAAAGATAGCACACACTGCATAAGTCGGTAACATGGGCCAAAAGTTCAATTTTCTTTGGCAAAAGGAGAACAACCTAATGTGTTGTCTAACTCTGCAGTTTAAATGTGAACCACCTGGTCCTCCCTAGTTAAAATAATTTATCAAATAATCAAGATAATTTCATTTTATTGTTTTATTATTTATTCATATGCCTTAGCATACCAGAAGCTGTCCAGATTTGTATAACTGACTTGGCATTGAGCTTGTCAGGACAGGCACTTAGAGGATGATACCCTTTTTGTGGGAAACCTAGAAAATGAAGACACAGTTTCAAAATAAGGGACCACCCATTCATTTAGGACTGGAATTTCTCCACTCAAAGAATTGTGAATCTTTGGAATTCTATACCTTAGAAGGTCTAGATATGCGAAAACCTAATAGGTGTGATTTTCCAACCAAGCTCGCTGTGGAATGGGAAAATCCCGCTCAAGATCAATGGACGTTTCCATGGTCTGTGTTTTGCCCGCTACGATTCCCATGGCAGGCGGAACGGGAAAATTCATCCCAATATATTTAAGACTGAGATAGATAGTAAATCAAGAAATATGGAGAGCAGATGAGGAAATAGAGTTCAGGCTTAAGATCAGCCGGGATCATACTTAATGCCAGAGCAGGCTCAAGGCACCATATGGTCTACCTTAGCAGGTCTGCTAGCATCTGTAAACAAAAAAGCAGAGTTAATAGAACATAGAACATTACAGCGCAGAACAGGCCCTTCGGCCTTCGATGTTGTGCCGACCAATTAGGAAAAAGCAATGACCCTCTAACCTAAACCATTCCCTTTTCGTCCATAAACTTATCTACTAACCTCTTAAACGCCACCAAACTTGGCGCATCTACAACTGCAGCAGGCAGGGCATTCCATACCCTTACCACCCTCTGGGTAAAGATCCACTATGTTTCTCTATTCACAGAGGCTGAAATTTGCGTATTTCAAATACTTGTTTTAGTATCATTCTAGACTTCCATGTCGGCATGAACTTCACAGACCCATATAACTCCGATAATAGCAACATTGAAAAGAAGTGCAGTGGGTAACATCCCTATTAATGTTTAACTAATGACTTCAGTTCTGAAGAAGAGTCATCCTGGATTCAATGCTCTGTTTTTTTGCCCACTGATGCTGCCAGATCTGCTGAATTTTTCCAGCATTTTCTGCTTTTATTTCAGATTTCTAATGCGCACTGTATTTTGTTTTTGTTTATCATATGGTCTATTCCTGTTCCTATTTCTTTTGTTCTTATGTTAAATAAAATGTATGTGTAATATAATTCCAGCATACCAAGAAAATTACTACATCTTGGAAATCTGAAACGAAAATAGGAGATGCTGGGAATACTCATCAGGTTAGGTAGCATCTGATTTCTGATGAAAGGTCACAGATCTGAAATGTTAGCTGTGTAGGTGCACACCAAGATTAGAAATTCCCAACTGAGGTCAACAGACCTTTAAATAACCCACTGAATTTTCTATCCCTCCTGCTACAATTCCCCGGGTGGTAAAATTCCACTATGTTTCTCTATTCACAGAGGCTGAAATTTGAGTATTTCAAATACTTGTTTTAATATCATTCTTGACTTCCATGTAGGCATGAACTTCACAGACCCATATAACTCCGATAATAGCAACATTGAAAGGAGGTGCACTGGGTAACAGCCCTATCCCTGAGCAAAAGACTTTGGGTTGGAGTCCCATCCTTGGACTTATTGGCAATAGAAGTTGTATTTGTGGCATGGCCTCGCAGGTTGATTGTTAACCCGTACAGTTCCAGTACACTTGTATCAGACATTAAAAATGGGGAGATGTTTCTGGTCAGCCACCATAGCTCTGAGGCAAGCATCATCCTTACTTCAATAGATGCAGAGAGAAAGTAGTAACCTTGAACAAACTATAATGTACAAGTGTTCCATTTAAAGATTTTTTAGGAGACTGCCTGCCTTTTGATTAGTACAGTATTTGTCAAATTGGGTATAATAAAAATGAAATACATTTCCTTACCTCTTGATAAGAATTCAGCCCAAAGACAACTGTTAGACAGATGAGCAGCTTTCTTTGACTCTAGTCATGGTAGTTACTGATGCAGTTCATGACACAAACAAGTGAAATTTCTTTTAGATTTTGTAATTCTATTAAAACTTCAGTTTAGATTTAATGAAAAACTTTGTATTGGAGCATCATCTAACATACATAGGACCCCTCAGTTTGATAGTAGGCAATTATAAATAACTTGCAGGATCCAGATTGAGCCAGTAACTAAAAAAAACCTACACTCGAGGGGATGGTAGTTGATCTAATTTTAGGGAATGAAGGTGGGCAGGATGTCAAGGGGTCAGTGAGGGAGCATTTCAGTGATACTGACTGTAACTTGGTAAGATTTAAGGTAGTTATGGGAAAAGACAAAAGCAGTCTGGAAATAAGGTTTCGGAACTGGGGGAAGGGTGGTTTTAATACGATAAGACAAAATCTAGCTGGAGTGGACTGGGAGCAGCTACTTGTAGGAAGATCCAAATTAAAGCAGTGGGAGCCAAAGCCAAAATGGTCCCTTTAAGTTAAAGGGTGGGACCAGAAAGTCCAGAGTAACCTGGATATCAAGGAATATACAACAGATGAGGATCATGATTTAATTTTTTGAGGAGGTGACCAGGTGTGTAGATGAGGGCAGTCAGTTATTATTCAGTAAGGCTTTTGGCAAAAGATCTAGGGCAATTTGGCAAATTGCATTAGTGGCAGGAAGCAGAGGATAATTGTCAAAGATTGTTTTTGTAACTGGAAGCTTGTGTCCAGTAGTGTAGCACAGGAATTAATGCTGGGTTCCTTGCTGTTTGTAGTATACATTAAAGCTCTAAATGCAAATGTGAGGATATGTTCAGTAAATTTGCAGATGACATGAAAATTGATGGTGTGATAATTGGCAAGTAGAAAAGCCTTAGATTACAGGATGATATAGACGAGCTGGTCAGATGGGCAAAACTATGGCAAATGGAATTTAACCCTGAAAAGTACAAGGTAATGCATTTTGGGAGGGCCCACAAGTTAAGGGGAGTAAAAATGTACAGAGTACCAGAGGGACATTGGGGTGCATGTCCAAAGATCCCCTAAAGCAGCAGCAAGGTAGTTATGCTGGTTAAGAAGGCATACAGGATACTTGTCTTTATTAGCCAAAGCACAGAATATAAGAGCAGAAAGGATGGAGCTATATACACTTGCTAGGTCATAGCTAAAGTATTATGTGCAGTTTTGGTCACTACATGAGAGAAAGAATGTGGTGGCATCAGAAGGGGTGCAGAGGAAATTCACCAGGATGTTCCCTTGGCTACAGCATTTCAGCTATGAAGACAAACTGGTTAGGCTGGGGTTGTTTTCCTTAAGAACAAATAAGGCCGAGAAGGCACCTCATCAAAATTGTACAAAATTGTGAGGGATATAGATAGGGTAGATCAGAAGAAAATTTCCCCTTGGTAGAGGTGTCAATAACCAGGGAGGCACAGATATAAGGTGAGGAGCAATAGATTTAGCAGGATTGAAGAAAACCATCTTCATTCAGAGGATAGTGGGAATCTGGAATTCACTGCTGAACAAAAAAAAATAGAGGTGGGAGCCCTTACGACATTTAAGAAGCATTTAGATGAGCACTTACAAGGCTATGGACCAAGTTCTGGAAGATGCCATTAGAATAGATAGGTGCTTGATGGCTGGCACAGGCATGAGGGGCCCAAGGGCATCTTTCTGTCAATCTCTATGACTACGACATGTGTATGCCTTAACACTATTGTTGGTTAAATAAATATTAAGTATATAAGAACATAAGAAATAGGAGCAGGAGTAGGCCATCCAGCCATCCAGCCCGCCCCGCCATTCAATAAGATCATGGCTGATCTGCAGTGGTTCAGTACTACTTTCCCGCTTTCTCCCTGTAATCCTTAATTCCCTTGTCAATCAAAAACCTATCCACTCAACTTAAATATATTCAGCGAGAAAGCCTCCACCACTTCAACAGGCAAAGAATTCCAAAGAAATCCCTCCTCAACTCTGATCTGAACCGCAACCCCCCCCCCCCCCCCCCCCCACAATCTTGAGGCTGTGCCTTCTAGTCCTGCTATGTTTGTTAAATGGGAAGAGTCTCTCAACCTCTACTCTATCCATCCTTTTCATTATCTTATACATCTCTATAAGATTCCCTCTCAGCCTTTTAAACTCTAAAGAATACAAACCTAGCCTATTTAGTCTCTCCTCATAATCCAACGCCCTCATCTCTGGTAGCAGCCTAGTGAACCTTCTCTGCATCCCCTCCAAGGCCAATATACCCTTCCTTGAATGCGGCGACCAAAGCTGCACACAGTACTCCAGCTGCGGCCTCACCAGTATCCTATACAGCTGCAAAAGTACCTCCCTACTTTTATATTCTATCCCCCTAGCTATAAAGGCCAACATTGCATTCGCCTTCTTGATCACCTGTTGCACCTGCAGACTGTGTTTTTGCCAAGTAGATTCCAACACTTAGAGATACACGGCTCCCTTAAGTAATTTAAAAACAGTAAGTGTTGTAAATACTCAGCAGGTCTGGCAGCATCTGTGGAGAGAAACAGAGTTGACATTTCCAGTCAAATGTAACTCGTGCTCTGTTCTGGGCTCAATGTTTCAGCACCTTCGGTTTTTATTTCAGATTTCCAGCATCCGGTATTTTGCTTTTAAGTGATATATTTGCGTAAATATTTTCCAACAACTTAGGTTTAGGTCCTAAATGTGAAATATGTTCTTAAAATATTGAATACTTTATTCTTCGATATAATTGACTAGATGGGAGGTACTTTGGTTGCTTCCCGCAGCTGTACCCATATCGAACAAGAAAACTTCTCGATTAAAATGTGGCGATGCTAATTTTACAAACACAGAAACAAATAAAGCATCACAAATCGTCAGTTATCATAAACCTGTGTCGTCACTCGTAATGTCTTTTTGCAATGTGTGATGCGCTCTGCCTTTTATAGAGATATACGGGATCTGAGTGAAAAAAAACATCTCAAATTGTCTCCATTTATTCACTTTCCCATCATGTGAAGACGTTGGGGGTTTTGTTCTATTTCTCACCAATCTGTGCAGAGGCTCCTGCCAGATTTCTGATGACTTTTCAATGATGATTTAAGGAGGATTTGAGACGGCTTTTTTGGATCCTGAATGTGCCCACGATTCGTTGCTCCCCAGCTCTCTCACCGCCAACCCCATTCACATGTACACACCTTTTGTTCACTTAGCGCTTCATAGCTTACATTGACTTGAATCAGTATGTCAGAATGCTGGTTGGGGTCACCAGATCAACTTGTTTCAGAAAGTGCTCACAATTCTATTCTCACATTTCATACAATAAATGTAAGCGTTTTTTTTAAGTCAGTCTCCGGTGTGCTAGTGACAGTGTAGAAATGCACTCATTACATTACGCTTCAGTCTGAAGAGATGGTCTTTATGTTGCAGCCTATTTTGATTCACGATTCCGCAGTCAGACTGACGACTAATGCAAGTAACTGTCAGGAAGTCGTATTAGATTTCACACGTCTAAGTACACATGGGCTCGGGTATTTCTAATGAAAGATTAGCAGTCGATGGAAAAACTTTCATTTTTTTTTATTGGGGATAACGTTTCAAAGACATTTTCACTAATGATAAAATATAGCTTTTAACATTTAAAAAAGCGTTTTGAATTTAGAAATAGTAAACATGGATTGTCGTTTGTCTTAAACCACTGCTGCTATTTCGGTGCATGTTAAGTGCCTAAACAGCATAGCTAAAGGGGTTACATAATGGGAAATAATACACATCCTGACCCACCAGTTTCCAGCATCGTTTTTGTTGTTTTGTTTAATAGAGCGAGAGATGCATCAGTGATAAGTAAATCCAAGATTTCGCAGGAGCCCTAAGGCGACTGTCATAGTGCGAATCCTTGGGTGATCTTACTATTCAGTTATCTCCGAATTGGAAAAACATTTAACACATATGGAGTGATTTATTTTGGTGAGCCAGAATGTTGACAGATGATTGCTGGAACACATTATAGTTCATTTGGGGCGAGAGACGTGGCGATAACATGCTTACTATATAGGCTCTTTATGTAGGTTAACAAAAACAAAGGAAGGCCTCACAAAACCCAGATCAACGAAATATAAACAATCTGCGTTCCCCAGAACTTCATCTGTACAGCTTGGCTTGACTCAGACAAAAAACAGCTAATTTAAATAAACTGCTTAGGGAAAGAAATAAACCGATTAGTTTAACAAATCCCCGGGTATTTTTCTTTTATTGTGCTTTATTTAAGTAATTAAATTTTGTCAGGTTGACCTGCAATTATAAACTGCTAAAAAAGAAAGTTATCTTTAAATCGGCAGCAAAGTCCTGTTCGTCACGTGATTTTATTTCAAGCTCGCTGTCTGCACGCGTTTTGCACAATACCAGCATTAGACACAGTCCGACTAAATCCAACTTTTTGGCATCTAGCATTTGCTTTTTCTGAAAGAAATGAGCCTATTGTGTCCGTGTTTGCTCTCGTGATCACTGGGCAGTTGTCTGCTAAGTTACTTGGAAAATGAGCCTTTGAGATGGCTCCCCTCTCTTTTGATATGATAACGAGACGATTAAGCCGTTCTTTGTCCTTTAGACAAGTGATCGGCAAAAGTTTTCGCTGCAGGGATTCGGGCTTTTCACATACCCGTCTACATAATCCTCGGTCTATCCCTGGGAAACTCAAACCATTTCCAACAATCCAGTCTCGTTCCACTCGCGTGGCCTCACTCCAGTTAATTACTTTAAACGCAATTTCGATACTACTTAAACACTTTTAAATATTACAATAAATACTATATATCGTGCATTACATTGGAATTTACAGGTATAGGTTTACATTAACACTTCAATGAAGTTACTGTGAAAGTCCCCTAGTCGCCACACTCCGACGCTTGTTCAGGTAGAGGGAGAATTTAGCATGGCCAATGTACATATTTCGGACTGTGGGCGGAAACAGGAGGAAATCCAATGAGGAGAAATTGCAAACTGTGCACAGTAACCCAAATGAACTCAGGTCCCTGGCGCTGAGGCAGCAGTGCCAAACATTGTGGCGTGTTAAGATTCCAGCCTACCCACAACTAAAATGTATGTTCTACTTTTTCCAGGAAGATAAAGTGATTCTTGGATTCATTAACCAACTTTCACTTACTGGCAGCAGTTCTTCAAACTTTCCCTGGATGATATTGTGTGGTGGATTGTGTTGGTCATATTGCAACATGTTAATTTGTTTTTGACCCAAACTGACATCAATTATAAACAAATACTGTTCTTTCAAAAATATCTTGATATTTATTATTGATAATATTTAAGCAATGGATGTATTTACATCCGACAAATTTCGAATAATTGATGATGCAAATGATACGTATTCATACAAAGCGTGCTTTGCACTCGATTACATAAATTCAAGACTCCTACATTCTGAAAGGCACAAAGCTTCCCAGATACCGAAGCTCCAAGCATTTCATGCCGCTAAATTGTGCTTAATATACAGTTGCAACACAAATACTATCACGCGACCCGTTTCCTGATTCTTTAGCTATTATGGCAGATGGTTTCATTCCCTCGGGTTGAACAATCCGAACCGCCTACTGATGTTTTGTCTGTGTGTAAAAAAAAAGCCAAGTGTTAGCGTGCACGAAAGGTGGGAAATAAAGTCCCGAGATAGGCGTAACAGGCATATCTGTGGGGTGGATCACTAAATGTATTTTAATATCCAACGCAATTGTATTCAATTCAACACACATCATCGTTTAGTCAAAGAGTTAGGGCGGTTGATTGTGTCTGCTTAGAAATACAGAATGGATACATGTGGCGATTGCTCATTATATTAAACTTAGCGCGGGTCCTCTGTGGAAATTGTCGAGTATCCTTTTGGTTTGCGGCATTGAAATAAAACAGACATTGATGCCTCAAATAGGGTGCCCTGCCAGGCTATTATAAACGTACTGCTAACGAGACTTTCATAAGCGATTGAACTAATCTGACCATTGAAACCTCGCTAAATCTGCTAATGCTTAAACTAAATCCCATTAGAAACGGTTGTTCTTCACCTGCCACTATTTTCTATTCAGGCGACTTAGGCCAAAGAGATCGGCTAGAGAAGTGATATACACGAACACAAAATAACAAAGAAGCATTGAAGCGAAATTCAGCATTTCTCACAAACTAAATTAGCACAAGCAAACCACCCCCTCCCCTCCAAATAAAGCTGAAGTTCGATATCAGGCTGGTTTGTAAAATAAAAGTTCCAACCCAGTTAAATAATCTAGTTTTAATCTGGAGTTTAAAAATGTGAAATTCTTACATTATTCAATTAGGCGATGTGGTTTACTACTTTAACAAGTGAAATTAACCATTCAGTTGTATCAAGCTCTTACGAAAATGTCCCAAAAATCAATCTGGATGGATTGTCGGAAACTACCTGAACAACATGGCAAAAATACAACAGTCAAGTTAACCTGGCAAAGTCTTCCTCATTAACATCTGGAAACTTCTGCCAAAACTGGGACAGCTGTTCCACAGAATCACCAAGCAATATTCTGACACAATCATACTCTCAGATTTATTTTTTCAACTCAGACTCCTCCATCACCGTTCCCGGGGTTTATGACGTCAGGTGGGAGCGTCCTTAGAGATGTTAACATTAACTCCGGTCACCATGATGTTGCATGCCATCAAGTTAAAGTAAAGAAATCTGTTGATTATCTCCGATAGCTGGCCTGCAGATGATGCATCAGTATTCTTGCACGTTGAACGGCATTTGCAAGAACCACTAAGGGCTGCAAGGGCACAAGCTGGTCAAGGGACTTTTAAAATCCAACACTCAAGATGGCTCAGTTACACCATGGCTGGCCAAGCTAGTCAAGTCCCAGGGACATATTTGCCACACTGGGCCTATGACTGGTGGTGAAAAGTCTTGAGTGAAAAGCATTCCTGACCTCATTCCTATCCAGCTGTCACAGATGCATCAGTCCATAACAGTCAGAAGATGCTGTTTATTCTTATCAACCTCCTCAATTGTTAGATGAGGTGTTGCACCTGCACCTAAGGAGCACTGCCGACACCTTGGTGGTCCACCTGCATGCTGACAGAGCTTTGTGATGACATGGTTGTTAATCTTCTCCAACTCCTTCTGTTAGTGCTCATCTCATCTTTTCAGCAGTCTGGTTCTCGTCTAGCCAGCTGATAACTTCATTATATTTGTCCAAAATCTGCTTATGATCTCCAACTTTTCCTTTCAGCTTCTCGTCCTCAAATGTAGCTTCCATGTTGAAAACGTAAGGTTTAGCACAACCTTTGTGCAAGTTCCCATCTTCATACCAAGGACAATCATGTTCTGAAGCAGTATGAACATGTTCTGAACATGTTCATCATGTTGTGAAGCAGTATCATTGCATTAAATCTGATAAATTCATGACATGGGCCAAGCAGCTCAAAGCTCTGGGTCATCAGCATCAAGACTGTATTCCACTACAATCACTAACCTCATGGTTGGCAACAGCTCTCATTCTACCATTAATATCAAGCCAGGGGACGAACTCAAGCTCAATGAGATCCAACTGCAACAAGATATACCTAAAAATGAAGTGTCAACCTGGAGAATGCATAATATAGAACTATATCCTGCTTAACTGAAGAAGCCATGCCATTGACAGAGTAAGCAATCTCACAACCATCTGCTCAGATCAAAGCTATGCAGTCCAGAAATGCAGTGGACAATTTAACTAACAGGCGCAGACAGCTCCATGAACACCCTCAGCCTCAATAATGGTGGAAATCATCAAATAGTGCAAAGGACCACATTAAATTGTGTGCAACCATCTACAACAAAAAGTCCAGATGAACAATCCACTATGGTCTCCTCCAGAGCTCCTTACTATCACAAATGTTAGTCAATTAGACTCACTCCACGTGTTATCCAGAAAAAGCCAAATGCACTGGATAGTGCAAAGGCTATGGACTGTAACATCCCAGTTATAGCACTGAAGAATTATGTTCTACAAGGACCTGAGCTTCAAGCCAGTACAGCTACAGCATTACCTAACACAGTAGATAATTTCCATAAAAAAGGACAATCCAATCCACCCAATTATCATCCAGCTTGTCTAATACCTACCACAGCAAAGTAACAGAAGTAACTGTGCAATCAAACTGCACTTCCAATAACTGGCCCAAAAAAAGGACAGTAGATGCACAGAAACACTTACCACCTCAGAAGTTCCAATTAGTCACCCACCATCCTGATTTGAAAATAAATCACTGCTTTCTCATCATCACTGGCACTTCCTATGTAACTGCACTATGAGGTACCTTCACCACACAAGAAGGCAGTTCACCATTAGTGATCCCACTAAGCTGTGTCAATATGAGCCATATAGCAATTAGGAAAATACTAGAGGGACAAGCAGGCCATCACAGCCTGCGTATTTTAGCATACGTAAAGTACTAAAGTACTTTAGTACTGCGTACTAAAGCATACGTACTTTAAAATACGTATGCACCACCATAACAACAATCTTAAACAAGACTGTACATTGCAACAAAAAGACTGCCCTAGTGAAGTTAGAAGAAACATTGTTTATCATATTCTCAGGGCAATTATGGGTGGGCAATAAATGTTAACCTTGCCAGTTAGCCCATATCCCATGAAATAATAAAAAAAGTTACACGTATTAGTGAACATTACTTACAGCTTGAACAATAGCAACTACTTCCATTCATCCACTGTCTTTAATATCACAAGTAAATATTCTAATACACTAGACGAAGATAAGTTATTGAATAAAATTTGATACCAAGGAGCATTAGGAGATATTAGAATAGCTGATCAAAGAGGTATGTTTTGAGGTGTAGCTTAAAGAAGGAGTGCCAGTGATGTTTAGGAAGGTAATTCCACTGCTCAGAGCTTAAGTAGCTGAAGGCAGTCATCAATGGTAGCCCAATATTAATGGTAGAGCATGGTAGAACATTATTGGTAGAACTGGAGATGTAAAAGAAACCAGAATTAGTTTGTAAAATTATCTTATAGAGTTATATGTACAGAGGACATTAAAGAGTTAGGGAAGGGAGAGACCAAGGAAGGATTTGAAAACAAGAATTAACATTTAAAGTTAAAGCATTGTCAGGTGGATTGCAAGCCAACATATCAAAGTGATGGATGGATAGGATTTGTAATAAGACAGAATATTTTGAATGAACTCACCTTTAGCAGAGTGCAAAGTTGGTGACAGGTAGTAGGACATCGGAATATTCAAATTTGACCTTCAGGAATAACAAAAGAATGGACGAAAATTTCAACAGATAGGCTGAAAGGGGCATGGAGATAGGTGATATTACCGGGGTCTACTTAGGTAGTCTTGCTGCTGGCAAGGATATATTGTCAAAATCTCAGCTCTGGTTCAAATTGGATGCTAAGGTAATAAATAACCTCAAACTGTAATGGAATTGCAGGGGACTGATCTTCCCAAACTGGGAAGATTTCTGCTCATCCAACCTTGAATGCAAGAAAATAAAGGGATGCAGAGGTAAAATGGGATAGTTGGAATTGTGATAGAAAACTGACCATGATTTTATCAAATGGTAGAGCAGGCTCAAAGAGTTAAATAATCTACTCCTGCTTCTATTTCTTACAGATGCCAGATAGATACTGTGACACAGACAGGATGAAGGTCAGGTAAAATTGGATGACATCAGCACACATATGGAAGCTCACGTGTTTTTGATTGACATCATTCAAGTTGCAACGTGTAATTGAGAAGTGTGGTTTCGAGAAATGGATAGTGTGAAATTAGATGTGGCTTACAGCTTTAACTTGTGAAAATAGGTTATGAGCATTAGTGTATATGTTTACAGTTTAATATGGAAAACCAGGGTTATGTATAATAGCATTCTTGATTTGCAGCATTAATATGTAAAACTCTTTTTTAAACTTGTTCCATGATTAAAATAAGACAGCATGGTGGCACAGTATTGCCTCACATCGCCAGCAAGCCAGGTTCGATTTCCCAGCTTGGAGCACTGTCTGTGCAGAGTCTAAATGGGTTTTCCTCCGGGTGCTCAGGTTTCCTCCCACAGTGTTAAAAACATGTTGGTTAGGTGCATTGGCTATGCTAAATTTTCCCTCAGCGTGCCCGAACAGGCACCATAGTGTGGTGACAAGGGGATTTTCACAGTAACTTCATTGCCATGTTAATGTAAGCCTCTTATGACACTAATAAATAAACAAGTTTGGCTAATTGGTATCTTAACTGCATCTAGGGCAGCACAGTGGCAGAGTAGTTAGCACTGCTGCTTCTCAGCACCAGGAACCCAGGTTCAAATTCAGTCTTGGGTGACTGTGTAGAATTTGCACATTCTCCTTGAGTACATGGGTTTGCTCCAGTTTCCTCCCACAATCCAAAACGGTACAAGTTAGGTGGATTGTCCATACTAAATTGCTCCTTATTGTCCAAAAATGTGTTAGTGTCTTCAACATTGAAATTTTAAATTCACCTAACCAAACGTTTTTGGTGGTGGTGGTGGGGGCAGAGTTCCAAATTTCCACTGCCTGAGCAGGAGCAAATATTTCCTGACATCACTCCTAATGACCTCACTCTAATTTTAAGATTATGTACCCATATGCTAGACTTCCTCCGGTGGAGAAAATAATTTCTCTTGGTCAATTCCATTAACAATTTTAAACATAAGCACATCAGTTAGATCATTTCCTAATCTTCCAAACTCAAGAGAATACAGTCTATGCAACTTGTCCTCACAGTTCAACCCTTCCAGCTCCTTGATCATTCTGATGAATGTGTACTGCACCTCCTTCATGGCCAACATATTTCCTGAAGTTTAATTGCTAACACTGAGCAGTGTGCTAGAAATTAGATGAGTTTTATGTAACTTGTGACCACCATGAAAAAAGGAAAGTTGATTGAAACGTTTAAGATTCTGAGGGGACTTGAAGAGGATGTGGAATGGATGTTTTGTTTTGTGGGAGAATCTCAAAGGGTCATTGCTTCAAAACAAAGAGTCAGCCATTTAAAACAGAGATGGAGAAAAATAATTCTTTCACAGAGTTGTATGACTTTGGAACTCTCTTCTTCAAAAGTATTGGTAAATAATTGGTTCTGATCATCAGCAAACACAAAAACACCAAATATGTAAAACTTAGGCAGTCCTGACAGTTGAATATTTTTAAGGCACAGTTAGGGAGATTTTTAATAAGCAAGGGATGAAAGGTTATTGGGGTAAGCAGGAATATGGAGTCGAGATTAAAATCAAACCAAATGCGATCTTATTGAGTATTGGTGCAGACTCAAAGAACTGAGAGGCCAGTTCCTAATTTGTGTATTGGGCAAGCGGCATAGCAGATTAGAGGAATTGGATCACAAGTGCTGGTGGTGAACTGGTGTCAGCAATAGACATTTTTAATTGAGTGTGTTTTCAAATGATGTTGCATGAAGCCACATGTAAACAATGAGAAGAAAACTAGGAGTGATCCATAAGGAAGTCCAGAGATTAATATGGGAACAGCAAGAGAAGCTAGGATAGGGATTCTCTGGCTGTAACTCGATAAGTAAGAATGAACCAAGGGAGAGAAGTCCAACTCAACTGGACAAGGAAGGCGATGGTGTTGGCAGTCAGATCAAGAAGGATGAGCAGTGATTGTGCACAACTTTAATATATGAAACTAGTTACACATATTAGTGTTTGTGATTTATAGCATTAACACATGAAAGCAATAGGGCATCAGTTGATATATTTACAGCTTTAATATGTGAAACTATTTATGTACATTAATGTTGCTTAAAACGACGAATGAATTTATATTAAAAATGAACCTACTTCCAAAATGTTAATTCTAACCAGTATTGTCTTTTTACAATTTAAATATGCTTTTAACTTCCCTACATGATGAATATGTACACTTACTTTTGTTGGGACATTACAAAAAAAGCACAATAATTTTTTGCACATTTATGGCTCCTAATTTTCCCAGATTTGGTCGACTGGATATCTTCATCCTCTGTCAAGAAAACTGTTTGCCCAATCTCGCGCGCGAAATATGATTGGCTGTCCACTATCAAATTTACATATACTTGTCAATAAGAAGCTCGGGGGCTCGAGAAAATCCCACACTGGAAATTTAATGTATTTGGGCAGACGGTTTGAACTTGAGTATTAAAAATACGTATAAGGTACTCCCAGCAAGGAAAAGGAAGGGGAGCAAATTCTCAGACTTGTCACTTTCAAAACAAATTTCAATAAAAAGTGAATAGAATAACTAAGTCAGAAGATGACTTTGGAAAGAAACAGAGGCAAGTTTGCAGCCCCAGTCTGCAGTCACTTTCTCCATCTCTGCTCTATGCTTCTTATACTTTTTGCTCCAACGAGCGAGAGCAAGACGGCCAAGTATTCCACCTATGAGGAAGAATTGCCCGGCACCACGATCGGAAACCTGGCTGCAGATTTGCAGCTAAACGTGGCCGCTGGCGGCCCGGGCGGCTTCCGATTGATGCAAAAGTCCAACAGGTCTCTGGTGCAAGTTGGGGAAAGAGACGGAGAGCTGACGGTCGGGGAGCGCATTGACCGAGAGCAGCTGTGCCAGCAGCGGCAGCCCTGTCTGCTCGTCTTCGACGTGGTGAACTTCTCTCGGGAGAAGTTCCTTCTTATCCACGTGGAGATCGAGGTGAAGGACATCAACGACAACGCCCCCGAGTTCCCGCAGCCGGAGATGGAGGTGGAAATCTCCGAGAGCTCGCCGCTGGGGACCCGGCTGACCCTGGAGCCGGCGCTCGATGCCGACGTGGGCGCCAACTACCTACAACTTTACCAAGTTTCGGCCAACAGTCACTTCGAGCTGGAGGTGCAGAACCGAGCGGACGGAGTGAAATGCGCCCAGCTGGTGCTGCTCCGCCAGCTGGACCGAGAGACGGAGAGTGAGTTGAGGCTGGAGCTGAGAGCTCAGGACGGAGGCAGGCCGCCCCGGACAGGGAGAGCCGAGCTCCGGGTGCGGGTGCTGGACGCCAACGATAACCGGCCGACCTTCCAGCAGAATTCCTTGGTGGTGGAGCTGGATGAAGACGCGCCGCCAGGCTCGCTGCTGCTGCAGCTGGAGGCCGTGGACCCGGACGAAGGGCCGAACGGCGAGGTGCTGTACGGCCTGGGGCCCGCGGTGCCCGCCGACGTGCGGCGCCTCTTCCGCCTGGACGCGCAGTCCGGCCGCTTGACGCTGGAAGGGCCGCTGGACCACGAGAGTCGCCAGAGCTTCGAGCTGGACGTGGAGGCTCAGGACCTGGGAGCCAAGCCGAGCCGGAGCGGCTGCAAGGTCACCGTCCGCGTCCTCGACATCAACGACAACGCGCCCGAGATCAGCATCACCCCCATGGCCTCCAGCGGCTCCGGCCTCGCCGCCTACATCACCGAGGCGGCGGCCAAGGGCAGCTTCGTGGCGCTGGTCAGCACCTCGGACCGGGACTCGGGCGCCAATGGGCGCCTCTCTTGCACCCTGTCCGGACACCCGCATTTCGAGCTGCGGCCGGCCTACGGCAGCTCGTACATGATCGTGACGGCGGCGGCACTGGACCGCGAGCAGGAGGCCGAGTACAACCTGACGCTGGTGGCCGAGGATCAGGGCCCGGCGCCGCTCAAAACCGTCCGGCCCTACACCATCCGGGTGGCCGACGAGAACGACAACGCGCCCTCCTTCTCCCGCAGCGTGTACCGGGTCTCGCTGCTGGAGAACAACCCGCCCGGGGCCTACATCGCCACCGTGCTGGCCCGCGACCCCGACCTGGGCGCCAACGGCCGCCTCACCTACCGCCTGCTGGAGCCGCCCTCCGCCCGCGGACTGGCCACCGTGGACCCGACCAGCGGAGCCATCTACGCGCTGCGCTCCTTCGACCGCGAGTGTGTTCAGGAGGCCGAGCTGCTGGTGGAGGCGAGCGACGGCGGCTCCCCAGGGCTCAGCAGCTCGGTCACCGTCAGCCTGAGGATCGGCGACCGCAACGACAACGCGCCGCGCGTGACGCAGCCGCTGCCTGGCAACAGCACGGCCGCCGACGTCATCGCGCTGCCCGCCCGCGCGCCCGCCGGCTACCTAGCAACGCGCGTGCGCGCCAGCGACCCGGACCAAGGCCTGAACGCCCGGCTCAGCTACCGGATCGTCAGCGAAGAGCAGGCCGGGCTCTTCAGTATCCGCCCGGACACCGGAGACCTCTACCTAGGCCGCCCGCTCGCTGCCGCCGCCAATGGGCCCCTGCGCCTCGTCGTGGCCGTGAGTGACAGCGGCCGCCCGCCCCTCTCCGCCACAGTCTCTCTGAGCTTCACAGCGGCGGCAGAGGCCGAGCCTCCCGGTGATGGCGTTTTGCTGGGGGCGGGGAAACGGAGCTGGGACACGTCCTTCATCATCATCGTGGTGCTGGCGGGCGGCTGCGTCGCCTTAATGATGGCCATCATCACCATCGCCACCGCCTGCGGCAAGGGCAAGGAGCTGGATGGCTGGCTGGAAGCCTCGGAGCCGGCTGTCAGAGAAAACCAGGACAGTTTCCCCGCCAGTCTGGGCTTAGAGCGGTACCCCGGCGGCGTCTCTCCCATGTGCGGCTCGGAAGGTGCTGAAACCGCGACG
This sequence comes from Sphyrna mokarran, assembly GCA_024679065.1. Lineage (NCBI taxonomy): Eukaryota > Metazoa > Chordata > Chondrichthyes > Carcharhiniformes > Carcharhinidae > Sphyrna > Sphyrna mokarran. The sequence continues at coordinate 39,535,926 of JAGIQG010000010.1, read as the reverse complement.
TCGGCAGCTGGCGGAGGGATAGCGGACGTTTACCTGTCAGGAGAAAGCCGCAGAGCAGCCAAGCCGGAGGTGAGAAACACTCTCACTTACTGCTCACTGATTAGACTGGGGACAATGTACATTATTCCCACTAACTCACACTTTGTTTCTGCTTTTCCAGTGTTTCCCCACTGTCTCTGGTTTTGGTAATCAAACCCTTCATCCCATCGCAATCTGGCAAGGAAAACAGTTTGCTTTAAATAAAAGGTGAGGACTTTAATTCAGAGAAGGTTCACTAGGTTGATTCCTGGGATTAAATAGATTGTCTTATGAAGGGTTGAGCATGTTGCCTTATATTCATTGGAGCCCAGAAGACTGTGAAGTGATCTTATTGGAACATACAAGATTCTGGAGGGGCTTGATAAGGTTGCTGAAAGAATGGCCCAGATCTTTCAATGGCAAACATTGAGATCTTCCCCACGGCTGCACCTCGAGACTTGTGCACTATTTAACTGGGAAGTTTAAACTTCTGCTGCGCAGAACACTGCTGCCTGGATTCCCAACTGCCATGAGAATGTCTCAAACACTGACTCTGGCATTGGGCTTGATGCCTGTACTTGCATACAAATTTAATTCCTGTACTCTAGTTGTTGATCACAAGCATAACATCTGTGTTGACGTGAGTAACCACAGGAGTTGTATTGGGAAGTTTAAAAACGCAGTTAAAACTAAACCTGAAAGATTATCACCTGTTCCCACCATCATTAGAAATGATTAAGAGAAAATACTTTAGCACATTAAAAGAAAACTTACTATAACACTGCAAAAGTGCTGATCTTTTTTAAATTTTCAACTTAATCCTTAAAGTTACAAAGCTAATGCTGTGAGTGGACTGGGCAATCCAAATTTGCAAATTTTCCTTGCTTGCTTCCAAAACCAAATTCAAAATCCAATTGAATCCAATTCATGGTCTCCACAAAAGAGACAAAGGAAATCTAAGCTGACAAGATAAAGCATTGCAGCACATCTTGGGCTTGATTCAATGCTGGGTCTTTAGTCAAAAGGCCTGATCTTATGAGAGTTATCTGAGCTGATGACATTAAAAGGGATATGGCCTTGCTGCTTTTCCTAACTAGTGGATCCCTATGATGATGATTCATTCCGGGAATGTAATGTCTGGTTGGAAGGATGAGAAAGCTGAGAGCACATCTTCATTTGTAGTCGACGGCAACCCCTGTAATATTGTCACTAAGAAGTCTCACAACATGAGGTTAAAGTCCAACAGGTTTATTTAGTAGTACAAGCCACAAGCTTTCAAAATGCTGCGCTTTCATCAGGTGAGTAGGAGTTTTGTTCACATAAAGACACAAACTGAATTTTTACCCCAGTCCGATGCTGGCATCTCCACATTGGCCCAGATCTTCTGGTTGGTGACAATGTTTTCCCTCATGGGAGAATCTAGAATTAGGAGGTTTAAGTGCAGAAATGAGGAGGGATTTCTTTTCAGTGGCTTGTTAATTTTTGTAGTTTTCTGGCCAGATATAGTGGAGACTAACTTATTGAATATATTCAAGGCTGTGCTAGACAGAATTTTGATCTGTAAGGGAGTCAAAGATTAAAGGGGACTGACAGGACAGTGGCCTCTTTAAAGTCTGTTTTACAGTCAAACCGAATAACAAACTCAAGTTAAATCAGGACAAAGTAAGAGGGACAGCTGCCCAAAAAGAAAAGGGAATAGCCCGAACAAAATCAAAGTACAAAGGAAACTTAAAAACATCAACTTAAAATGTGTAGATGGAACAGTGAAGTTAAGGCCACAATCAGATCACCTCTTTGTCTAAAGAGACCAAATAGGTGAATTCTGCTCCATCTGGCTTGGTATCTGTGGAGCTTGTACATTCCTCCAGGTGCTTCGGCTTCCCCCCACAGTCCAAAAGATGTGCTGGCTAGATGCATTGGCCATGCTAAATTCTCACTCATTATACCCGAACAGGCACTGGAATGTGGTGACTAAGGGATTTTTACAATAACTTCATTGCAGAATTAATGTAATGTGACATTAATAAATAAACTTAACTATTTCTTATGTAAATGTCCAAATTATTGTTCATTACATTTTTAGTAGTATATTCTTTTGAACAGTAGAGAAATAATTGCCAAACCTATGTGATTTCCTTTCAGTGAACTTACACATCAAACTCAGGACAGATTCAGCGGGAAGGACAGTGGTAAAGGCGACAGCGACTTTAACGATAGTGACTCCGATATCAGTGGTATCGGTCTGAACAAAAGGAGTGTCCTTAGTCAAAAGCACAATGGTGAGCTAACTATTTCTAGCACAATTTTGATAATAAATCTCTGGGAGAGCCCACAGAAGTGAATTATGGCCTAGTTGTATTGAGAGCTGTAATACAAAAGTTGAAATATAATTTGAATAAAGTCACACTGAGGGAAACTGTTGAAACCACCTTGAAATGATAGTTTCACACTGCTTTTTGTTTATATTAGCTTAATCATTATAACTAATGTGTCCACGAAGAATTTTAAACTTTATTCGTAATACCTTCATAAAACAATAGCTCATTACAGCACAGAAACAGGCCTTTTGACCCTTCTTGGCTGTGCCGAACCATTTTTCTACCTAGTCCCACTGACCTGCACCTGGACCATATCCCTCCATACCCCTCTTATCCATGTACGTGTCCGAGTTTTTCCATAAACGTTAAAAGAGCCAGCATTCACCACTTCGTCTGGCAGCTCATTCCACTCTCTGTGTGAAGAAGCCCCCCCTAATCTTCCCTTTAAACTTTTCCCCCTTCCCCTTTCACCCTTAACCCATGTCCTCTAGTCTTTTTCTCCCCCAGCCTCATTGGAAAAAGCCTGCTTGCATTCACTCTATCTATATCCATCATAATTTTATACACCTCTATCAAATCTCCCCTCATTCTTCTACGCTCCAGGAAATAAAGTCCCAACCTAACATAGAACAGTCCAGTACAGTACAGGCCTTTTGGCCCTCGATGTTATATCAAGCTATGTCCAAAACTAAAATCAAGCTATCCCACTACCTATCATTTTGCTCCATGTGCCTATCCAATAACAATTGAAAGTTCCTAAAGTGTCTCACTCCACTATCGTAGCAGGCAGTGCATTCCATAACCCAACCACTCTCTTAGTAAAGAATCTACCTCGAACATCCCTCCTATATCCCCCACTATGAACCTTATAGTTATGCCCCATAGTAACCGCTACATCCACCCGAAGAAATAGTCTCTGCATGTCTACTCTATCTATCCCCCTCATCATCTTATAAATCTCTATTATGTTGCCTCTCATTCTCCTCTGCTCTAAAGAGAAAAGCCCCAGCTTCCTCATAAGACCTACCTTCCAAACCAGGCAGCATCCTGATAAATCTCCTCCACGCTTTCCCCAGTGCTTCCACATCCTTCTTATAGTGAGGTGACCAGAACTGCATACAGTATTCCAAATGTGGTCTCACCAAGACCAGGTATAACTGCAGCATAACCTCACGGCTCTTAAACTCAAATCTCCTGTTAATAAACATTATAAGCCTTCTTCCCAGCTCAATCCACTTGAGTGGTAACCTTCAGAGATCTGTGGACATGAACCCCAAGATCTCTGTGCTCCTCCACGTTCCTCAGAACCCTGCCGTTGACCCTGTAATCCACATTCAAGTTTGTCCTACCAAAATGAATCACCTTGCACTTCATCTGCCACTTTTCTGCTCAGCTCTGCATTCCGTCAATGTCTCTTTGCAGCCTACGAGAGTCCTCCACCTCATCCACTACTCCACCAATCTTGGTGTTGTCAGCAAATTTACTAACCCACCTTTCAGCCCCCTCTTCCAAGTCATTGGTAAAAGTCAGAAATAGCAGAGGACCCTGCACTGATCCCTGTCGTACACAGCTAGTAACTGGCCTCCAGTCTGAAGATTTTTCCTCATCTTCTATGAGATAACCAGTTACTTATCCAATCGGCCAAACTTCCTTCTATCCCACACCTTCTTACTTTCTTCATGAATCTACCATGGGGAACCTTATCAAACATCTTACTAAAATCCATGTATATGACATCAACTGCTCTACCTTCATCTACACATTTAAGTTACCTCCTCAAAGAATTCAATCAAATTTGTGAGGCAGGACTTATCCCTCATGAAACCGTACTGACTATCCCAGATTAAACTGCATCCTTCCAAATGGTCATTAATCTTATCTCTCAGGACCCTTTCCATTAATTTACCAACCACTGAAGTAAGACTGGCTTATAATTACCAGGTAATTAATAGGTAATTAGTACCATTATTACAATTGTATATAACTCTATTCAACTTTTCTCTGTAACTCAGTTTTTCAAGTCGTGGTAACAACTTGTAAATCTTCCCTGCACTCTTTCAACCTTATTAATGTCCTTCCTGTAATTAGGTGACCAAAACTGCACACAATACTCTAAATTCAGCCTCACCAATGTCTTATACAATTTCACCATAACATTCCAACTTTTATACTCAGTACTTTGATTTATAAAGTCCAATGTACCAAAAGCACTTTTTATGACCTTATCTACCTGTGACGCCACTTTTAGGGAATTATCTGTATTCTCAGATCCCTCTGTTCTACAGCACTGTTCAGTGTCCTACCATTTACCTTATATGTTCTACCTTGGTTTGTCTTTCCAAAGTGTAATACCTCATGCTTGTCTGAATTAAACTCTATCTGCCATTTTTCAGCCCATGTTAAAAGATTTCTGCTAATATTTAAAGATAGTATTTGCATTTGGATCTTACAGAGATATATATATATATATATAGAATCATTGAAGTTGGCCATTTGGCCCATCAAGTCTGCACCAACCGCAATCCCATCCTGCCCTATCCCCATAACCCCATGCATTTATCTTCGCTAGTCCTTCTGATGCTAAGGGGCAATTTAGCATGGCCAGTCCACCTAATGCACAAGAGTGGGAGGAAACCAGAGGAAGCCCTCGCAGACACAGGGATAATGTGGAAACTCTACATAGTGTCCCAGGAATCGAACCCAGGTCCCTGGCACTGTGAGGCAATAGTGCTAACCACTGTATCACCATGCCGACCATGATAGTTCCTGTTAAATCATAGGAACATGCAGCATAGGAAGAGGCCATTTTGCGCAGCTTTTTGTGTTATGTAATTGATCCAACTACCCTGCTCTTTCGCCATAACTCTGCAAATTTTTCCCATGGTTCTTTTGATTTCTTAAATGTATTTCCCATGGTAATTAACTCTTCTGCCAGTGGAATAGTTTTTCTCTTTCTATTCCATCCTTCATAATTTTTTAAATCCTTTAACTTTCTCCAAGCCTTCCAGTGATTGTTTTTTTTTTAAAAGAAACTTTAGATTGGGGGAAAAAGGGCAAACTAAAATTAAGTCAGAATTTTTCTTTATTTGGAACTTTGCTTAACTCCCTGGCAAGCTCATCCCTTCTGGCCTGAATGACCTGATAAAATTGAATTAAAATCATTAAATGTTTTACAATTTACATTTAACTCAATGTTTTTCATATCATATCAATTTTTTTCCCTCACGTTTGAACTTGCCTATCTCAGGTTTACACATTATTCTGCTCCCTGAATATCTAAATTGTAGCACTGAGAAAGTAAAGGGCACATTTTATAATTTGTTTTCACGTTCAGGTTGAATGGATACTGTACCCACTGCAATCTGATGTGAAATGACTTCTGTCAAAAGGTAAACTTTATGAAGACATGAATCAGTTTGGCACCTGACTATACTAAAATTATACTGCCGTTTTGCATTGATGCATATCTAGAAGCTTTTTGCATTATTGTGAAAATAGCAATACAAAGAACAAAGAACAAAACATCGCAGGAAACAGGCCCTTTGGCCCAACGAGCCCGTGCCACCACCCCGATGTTCCCACCTCTACCTGCGATCCCTGTCCATATTTATAGATCTATGGATTAAAAACCAAATTTGAGACAATTTAGGGAGAATTTGTTTTGCCAGTTAGCCTACAAGCACATCTTTGAGATGTGGGAGGAAACCGGAGCACCCGGAGAAAACCCACACAAGCACCGGGAGAATGCGCAAACCCCCACAGACATAGGCCCAAATCCATGTATCTGTACAGCACAGCGATAGTCACTGAGCTGTCGTGTTCCCCATCAAATGGTCCAGGTCAAGCCTATACTAACGACGTGAAGCACTAGGATATTCTCAAAAAATTCCAAAAGCAGCCTCCTTACGACCCATCGCGTGTATGCCCCTCGTTAGACAACAAGGTGGACCAAAGCACCTGTAGGATAAAAACAAGCATTGTCAGGCGATACAGCAGGACATAGGCTGGTAGCTTGGGCAGACAGATGGCAGATGGAATTCAATCCTGATAAATGTGAGGTGATGCATTTCGGGAGAAAGAATGTAGGGGGGAGATATATGATAAAGGGTAGACCTATTAAGAGTATAGAAACGCAGAGGGACCTGGGGGTGCAGGTGAACAAGTCTCTGAAGGTGGCCGAGCAAATGGAGAAGGTTGTGAAGAAAGCTTATGGTATGCTAGCCTTTATAGGAAGGGGTATAGAGTAGAAGAGCTGGCCTTTAATGTTGCAGTTGTATAAAATGCTGGTTACACCTCATTTGGAATACTGCGTCCAGTTCTGGTCACCTTACTACTGGAAGGACGTGGAGACTCTGAAGAGAGTGCAGAGGAGGTTTACCAGAATGCTGCCTGGTATGGAAGGTCTGAGTTATGAGGAGAGATTAGGCAAATTGGGACTGTTTTCCTTAGAAAGACGTAGACTTAGAGGAGATCTGATAGAGGTGTACAAGATTTTGAAGGGGATTGATAGAGTAAATAAGGTTAAGCTTTTTCCTAGGATGGACTCAAATAGCACAAGGGGTCGTGGGCTTAGGGTGAGAGGGGTAAGGTATAATTTGGATGCTAGAGGGAGTTTTTTCACACAGAGGGTGGGTGGGGTATGGAATGCGCTGCCAAGTAAAGTGGTGGAGGCTGGAGGGGTATAGAAAACTGATTTAAAATAGGGATCATGAGCCTTGGGAGTCCCTGGGAAGTGTGTAAATAGATGATGATATTGATGTATTTGTTTTTATCCTACAGGTGCTTTGGTCCACCTTGTTGTCTAACGAGGGGCATACACGCGATGGGTCGTGAGAGGACTGCTCTTAGATCTCTTTCGAGAGTATCCTACTGCTTCACGTTGTTAGTGTATGCTTGACCTGGACCTTCTGATGGGCAACACGACAGCTCAGTGACTATCGCTGTGCTGTGCAGATACAAACCTAAATTGTCTCAACTTTGGTTTTTAATCCATAGATCTATAAACATGGACATGGATCGCAGGTAGAGATGGGAACATCGGGGTGGCGGCGCGGGCTCATTGGGCCCGTGCTGTTTTGTTCTTTGTTCTTTGTATCAATATCATCATCTATTTACACACTTCCAAGGAACTCCCAAGGCTCGTGAGCCCTATTTTAAATCAGTTTTCTATACCCCTCCATTCCCATTCTGTTCATGTGCCCATCTAAGTATTTCTTAAATAACTCCAGAGTGCCTGCCTCCACCACTTTACTTGGCAGCGCATTCCATACCCCCCCCACCCTCTGTGTGAAAAAATTCTGTCCAGCACCCAAATTATACCTTACCCCCCTCACTCTAAGCCCGTGACCCCTCGTGCTTTTTGAGTCCATCCGAGGCAAAAGCTTAACCCTGTTTACTCTATCTATACCCCTCATAATCTTGTACACCTCTATTAGATCTCCTCTAAGTCTACGTCTTTCTAAGGAAAACAGTCCCAATTTGCCTAACCTCTCCTCGTAACTCAGACCTTCCATACCAGGCAGCATCCTGGTAAACCTCCTCTGCACTCTCTCCAGAGTCTCCACGTCCTTCCGGTAGTAAGGCGACCAGAACTGGACGCAGTATTCCAAATGAGGTCTAACCAACATTTTATACAACTGCAACATTAAAGGCCAGCTCTTGTACTCTATACCCCTTCCTATAAAGGCTAGCATACCATATGCTTTCTTCACAACCTTCTCCACTTGCTCTGCCACCTTCAGAGACTTGTTCACCTGCACCCCCAGGTCCCTCTGCGTTTCTATACTCTTAATAGGTCTACCCTTTATCATATACCTCCCCCCTACATTCTTTCTCCCGAAATGCATCACCTCACATTTATCAGGATTGAATTCCATCTGCCATCTGTCTGCCCAAGCTACCAGCCTATCTATGTCCTGCTGCATCGCCTGACAATGCTCCTCACTATCCGCAAGTCCAGCCATCTTTGTATCGTCTGCAAACTTGCTGATCACTCCACTTACTCCCTCTTCCAAGTCATTTATATATATTATAAATCGAAGAGGTCCCAGTACCAAGCCCTGCGGCACACCACTAGTGACCGACCTCCAGCTAGAAAAACACCCTTCCACTATTATTCTCTGTCTCCTATTACCAAGCCAGTTACTTATCCATCTAGCTACCTGTCCTTGTATCCCATGAGCCTTGACCTTCTCGACTAACCTCCCATGAGGGACTTTGTCAAACGCCTTACTAAAATCCATATAGACGACATCAATGGCTCGCCCTTCGTCCACCGTTTTTGTCACCTCCTCAAAAAATTCTACCAGATTTGTAAGGCACGACCTCCCCTTAACAAATCCATGCTGCGTGCCCCTAATCAGATCGCAACGCTGTAAGTGCCTATACATCCTATCTCTAAGAATCCCCTCCAACAGCTTCCCTACCACTGACGTCAAACTCACCGGTCTATAATTTCCAGGGTTATCCCTACTATCCAATACAACTTTATCTATCAGGGCACCACAATGTGCTATGAGTTTGGAGTGAAAGAAATAAGTAAAAGTGAGTTTGCAGTTTGAGACAGAATAAAACTTCAAATGCTATACACATTTATTGATGAATTTGAATGCAGATGGATTTATCCAGGATCATCCTATTAGCCAAACAAAGATAAGTATGCTGTTTATTCTTCCCTCATCTTGGGAAGTATTACAGAAAACAGATGGCACCCATCATACTATCTTACTACTGCAGGATAATTAGAATTTTACAAAATATTCAGTGGAGTTTTAATTATAACCATCAACGCTTGAGGGAGTTAACATTGTAATGACTGAGAGTTCCAGTAAACTGCACTAAACAATTCATTTTCCAGTTAAAATAATAGTGAAAAGTATTGATTACTTCTCTTGGACAGGGTTATGGTCCTGCACCAGTGAATGCAAGGTCCTTGGCCATTCAGATCGCTGTTGGAGTCCATCTTCTCAAGGGCCAAATACCTATTCTTCCACAAGTACTTCTCAGCACCTTACTACTTTGGGAAAAAGCACTTCACTCCCCCGAGACCTACTCCGGAAAGACACATACTATCAAGCACTTTTACCAAAAACAGCGGGCCTGCAAAGTGTATATCAGAAGATTGCCTGTAATTAATCTGAAACAAATTCCTATTATTTGTACCATCGTGCCATTCTGTGTGGTCTACATGCCATCAACCCTGTCAAGACTCACTAATCAATCTATCAGCACATATTTTCAATTCTGAGCTGGTAACACAATGTTTTTTTTAAAGTGCTAAAATAGTGCAATTTTTTCATTCTGTATATAATAGTAACAGTTTATTTTTATATTAAATGTTTTGTAAACTCTAATTGATCCCATTTGAAAATCTCTTTCAAATAAAATGTATAGATGATACAGAATGAGTAAATATCAAATAAGGCAACATTAAAAATGGTAATTTTTTATTGTATTTGGTGATGTTTACAAATTTGATTTTATTGTGTTCTATTTTTTATTTTAGTGTATAATTTAATGGTTTGTAAGTGAATATGAAAATATGTAAATAAAATTTCTGGGTTTTTTTATATATACATGTTCCATATTTTCTGAATGAATTCCTTTTTATGACATGAGTTCCTCCTCTTGCACTGAATGTTGTGGTGTAATACCAGATTTAAAAGAAGAACACAAAGGATGTGAGTGATAAATTACACAACTTTTATGGGATATACAAGGATTTATCAACGAGTGATTTAATACTATTGGAAAATGTATTCATTCAACTTTGGCAGCAACCTAAGTATGGAGAAAATATATTAGAAGGAAAAAAACAAGGTTCATAGATCAGATCCAACCCTTCTGTTAAATGTTAGCTCTGACTCATGGTAATGCTCTCTGTTTGGAGTCAGAAGGTTGCAGTTCAAATACCATCCAGAAAACTGAAAATATGATATTTAATATCCCTTGTTGCGAGTTTGGTGGCAGGGAAAACGTTTAAATCAGAAGGAACTATTGCCCCTGTCGCCTCTTATCTGAATCCTGATTAAGTCCATGGTGGAAAGGCCTTCCTGCCTCATTGGCAATTAAGACTCTTAAGTGGGCAATTACTATGCATTCTAGGCCCCATCTGTCACTTTCCACCAACTAGGGAGGGACCTCAACAAAGAAAGCATATGTGGTAATTGAGACCCTTAAGTGGGCAATTAGTACACACTCTCGGTCTCATCTGCCATTCTCCACCCACCAGGAAGGGAGCACAACAAACAAAGCCTGTGTGGTAGCTTCCCCTGGATGGGGGAATGGGGTCCCTCATTCAAGAGCACCCAGTGACTGAGATCCACCTACCTCTTGCTCTTGCTGCAAACCCCGTCCATCCCATCTCTCACCTGTGGCCTGTTAAATAGACTCTCTGATTTATTCAGCAACTTTTACTCTTGATCCCACAGATGGCCTGCTGCTGTCCAGGTAAATTCCTGAGTGGCACATAATTTAATCGGTCTTCCCGAAAAGGGGTGACCCTTGGCTTTTACCAATACTCCAGCCAGCAGGCAAGACTACCATTTTCTTTTTGGTTGCTACTGGTATTTAGGGAATGTTGCATTGTGGGAGGCAGTTTCTTGCACAAGAGATGTTTAAACAGAGAACTCATCATTTATTAACAGACATTAATGACAAATCCAGCATAAACCGGCACAGTAGAGCCAAGGACCCGGGTTCAACCCCTGGCTTGTGTCACTATCTGTATATATACTGACTGTATGTACTACAAACAACAGAAGCCCCAGCACTAATCCCTGAGGAACGACATTAGCTACAGATCTCCATTTGGAAAAATCTTTCCACTGTTATTTTCTATCTTCTACAACCAAACCAATTCTGTACCGGTCTAGCCAACCCACCCCAAATTCCATGTGATTCTAGTTTTTGTACCAATCTGCCATATGGGATCTTGTTAAAACCTTACTAAAGTCCACATAAACTACATCCACAGCCCTTCCCTTCTCAATTTCCTTTGTCCCTTTCCAAAAAACGCAATCAAGTTAGTGAAACATGACATTTCCTGTATAGAACATGCTTTCTGTCAATTAATTATCCATTTTTCTCCAAATGTGCATATAACCTGTCCCTCAGTATCTTCTCCAAAAGCTTCACCACACTGATGTCAGGCTTACCAGCCTATAGTTTGCTGGATTATTCCTGCTTCCTTTCTTAAACAAGGGAACAACATTGGCCATTGTCCAGTCCTCTGGAACCTCACTTGTGGTCAAAGAGGATGTGAAGCTACTGTTATATACAAGGTATACAAACTCGAGTATGTTTTCCCTTTTTGTTACTTGCTTCCCCAAAGGGCATCAATGAACATTATATATAAGGTTACCACTACTGATAGCAGCATATACTAGATAAATTTATTAACTGGATTTAAATTTCCCAACTGTAGTGATGGGATTTCAATGCATGGGCTAAACAATATGGGTAATGGAGTGAGTCAAGAACACACCATCCCCAAAAAACAACATGCTCCATGCTGACATGCCCTGCAGCCATAAAATGCTGCAGGGAGGATTAATGACAACCAAGTGGGATTTCCGTATCTCACTGAGGTGGATTTCTTTCTTTGGAGCTGCCAGCTAATCAGATTGACTGGTAGCTCTATTAGTCTGCAAGAAGCACTCAGTGGCAGCTGCCTACTTTATAGGAGAAGTAGAAGAGCAAGGCCTAAGGATCTCTGGAGCAGTTAATCTAGTCTTGGGCTGGGAGTGTCTAAGTAGGTTAAGGAGAGGGACAGTGAGAGGAGGTGAATTTAAGCGAGGATGCAGATAGGAAGGGAGGTGGGATTTAGCCTAAGGAGGCCCAGCCTGCGATTGGTAAAGTGCAGCCTCCAAAAGAGTGATCCCCCATCCCACTTACCCTTTAATCATTTGAATTTTAAAAACCAGGCTTCCCGCTACCCCTCGGTTGTCCATGGAAAGTGTTTTATAATCTTTTAAATATAATAAATGAACAATTAAACCAAATTGAATAAATTAACATTATAAATAAAGAGGATAATCCCTAAAGGGACACTAATAAAACAAAATGACAAAGGAAACGTTCAAAATTTCTATTTAAAATGTGATTATAGGTGTCACTAAAGTTCCCCAGGCCCCGCAGTGCTCAATCTTACAGGTGGACCCTGCATTTTCCATCTCCAGCCATAGAGGAAGATAAAACAGTTGGGTTAGTTGGCCCCCTCAATCACCCTTTGCCTGGACTTGTTGATGGCAGGTTTGACAAGGCTCAGGGGCAGGCTCATAATGAAGGCCTCATCCCTTCTCGTCTTCCTCCATACTGGATCCCCAAAAATCAGAAGTGTGGGGCTGAAGTGCAACCAAAAATTAAGTCACACATTACTTAGAAAACTGAAAAGGGAGCGCAATTCACCAAGTTACATATAATGGTCCACCAAAGTTTTTATGTTGTGGAGACATATTATTAGGTTAACAAGCTTGATAAGAAGCTTTGATTATTCATGTCAATATGGGAAATGGGCAGCTGATTGTGCCTCTTCTTTTTGTGGTAGGTTTGGTGATGGTCTTGCGAGAGGTCCAAATTGCATTTTACACCCGCAGGAAGTGTCATCCCAATTGTCAACTGCAAAAACCCCTCACCTCCCCCGCCCCGTACTCCTTTTCTGCCACCCTCACCCTCACCCTCATTAGATTCGCATTCTAATCAGCAATCTGTAAACTGTCTGTGCTGATATGTGTGCTTTTGGAGACCAGAACACCTCATTCGCCTGACGAAGGCACAAACGCCGAAAGCTAACAAGTTTACTATCAAATAAATCCGTTGGATTTAAAATTGGTGTTGTCAGACCTCTTACTGAGTTTACCCCAGTCCAATGCCGGCATCTCTACATCATGATCCTCACCCCTGCCAGTGATGTAATGGGAATCTGCATGTTGAATGCTAGAAATATCATTATAATAAATTTGAATCTCATTATTAGACTTGTATGTCTTATTCCCTCCATTAGATAACTCATTCACATTGGCGTGAGGATATGCCAGCGTGAATTACAACTGGTCTCCCACAGTGTGCACCTGGTAGGCAGACCTCTCAGAGGGATACATGTGAGTGCATCACTCAAGAGAGGGCAGATGGTCATGTCTGGGCAGTATCAGGCAGTACTCTGGCATTGGCAACTTGCAGACAATGACCCTGGCCCTGGGCAATGCCAGTGGGCAGAGCTGGGGCAATGCTGGAGTGGACTATGGGGGGAAGGGGTTCCATTTTAGCAGGGTGGGCTCGGTGGGATATCCTTAGACTTGTCCTTTGAGCTTTATGAACTATGTTCCTAACAACATGATGGAGAAAGCTCTGTTGGTGCCAACAGCTTCAACACTGCTTTTCCTGCCAGCACCAGGAAGAAAAAAAGGTAAAATTCCACCCAATGTTTTTTGTCTTCCCATAATTTATTTGATGGAAAATTCTGCTAATCTGAAGCTGGATGTTGCAAAACAAAGAACAAATAGAATGTGGTGATGATAGTGAGGGAATGCTCACTGTCACCAACATACATTGCTATAGAGGTATGTTGATGTCAAATATTAAATTTCAATTTCATCTGTTGGACTCATCTATGAAACTGTTTTAAAAAAGATTATTTCAACTGTTGGAACAAAGACACTGACTTAGAATGACTGTCAGAGGTCTACAACTGCAAGTTGGTCAAGTTCTGGAAGTTTCCAATTACATGTATTACATGTCTGACATGCCTAGATAACCACTTATGAAAATTCACATCTATTAATGTGAAGAATAACGTCAAGGGTGAACTGTAACTTTAAACTATCACTACAATTATCATCACTATATAATTGGGTGGCATGGTAATACAGTGGTTAGTACTGCTGCCTCACAACACCAGATTTGGTTCCTGGCTTGGGCCACCATCTGTGCGGAGTCTGCCCATTCTCCCTGGGTGGGTTTCCTCTGGCTGCTGGGACCAGCACGTCTTTCAAATTTGTATGACATAGGTATTGCTGCAGACCAGCATTTATTACCCATCCCTAGTTGCCCAAGGGCAGTTGAGAGTTAACCACACTGCTGTGGTTCTGGAGTCACATGTCGACCAGACCAGATAATGATGGCAGATTTCCTTTCTTAAAGGGCATTGGTGAACTAGATGGTTTTTTTCTGATAGTCAACAATGGTTCCGCAGTCAACAGTGGATTCTTAATTCCAGATAATTTTTATTGAATTCAAATTTCACCATCTGCCATGGCAGGATTCAAACCAGAGTCCTAAGAACATTGGTTGAGTTTCTGGATTAATATTCTAGTGATAGTACTACTCGGTCATCACTTAGCTGCATTTCTTTGTGCTACGGAACTGAGGGAGAACTTCTTGCACATGCGCAGATACAGTGTCAGTCGCAGTAAATCACTCTGTGACTTTATCATTCCCAAGTAGACAGACATCTTAAATTAAGTTTTGAAATACAAACTGAAACCTGATTAGGGAGTAAATTAAAATATAATCACGTTAGGATTGACTGCTCCCTGAAATGTTCTGTTCATTTGTCAGTCATTATTATTAAAATTCTCATCAGAAATACATCAGGGTATTGCATTTTTAATCATACTTCTTGCAGATGCTATCAAGAGAATCTATTCTATATTCTACAAATGAAGGGATTCTTTGGTAAATAAGTAATAAATAAACAATATTAAATTTTAAAAAAAAATCACTCCAGTATGGGGTTTGAGACCATAACTCTGCATCTCATAACTCCATTAGCTACTGATTGACCTTGCCAGTAATATCCTCAATAACCCATTCCAGCTTGCTTCAGGAGACTATTACTTAAAGCAGCAATCGTAATTTCCTTATTTTGCATCTGTGCATTGCAAATTCAGCAGGCTTACCCACAATGATAAATCTGAAATGAGACTTGATGGTCTGAACTGTGTGTGTGCCTCAGATGCTAAATGGACAGGCGTCAGGACCAGTGAGGCAACTGCAGTGTGGACCAAGTATGCATGCAAAAGTAAAAAGTAAAGTTTATTTATTAGTCACACTGCAAGAAGTTACTGTGAAAATCCCCTACCATACATAACTATTCCTAATGTCCTTCCAGTCAGTGGCATGAGTTACAGCAACTGATGCTTAGTTTGGGTTCCATCAGGGCCACTGGACTCCAATCCTCATTACAGCCATGCTCCAATCATGGACAAAATAGCTGAGATGAGAGTGACTGACCTTGAAATCAAATAAGTTTTGGGATTGGACTGACAGAAGACATGTCCCCTTTCCCTCTTGCTCTGCCACTTTTCATTCAACTCACATCCCAAGTCTTCTTTCCCCTTGTGATGCCTTACTCTTATATTGTGACTTATTGCCTTCTTGTCCTCTGGAGCTTTTCCAAGTGTACTCGTATTTGTCTTTTTTTGTGCGGAGTGGTGGACGGGACTGGAGGGGCATTTTTTTTGAGGGGGGTAGAAAAGCAGGGTTCTTTTGTTCTTCAGGTACATGTGGGGGGAAGGGTTCTGGTGCAATTGACTCAGGGTGCATGGAGCTGTCGGAAAATCAAAGTTACTGAGAATCCAGAGGAAACTCACCACAGACTGGAGTCATACCAAACACAAAGGAAGATGGTTTTGGCTGCTGGAGGGTTATCTTTTGAGCCACGGGACATCGCTTCAGGAATTACTTGGAACCGTGTCATAGCCCAATCCATTTTCATCCGAATCATTGATAGACTTCCCCCCCCTCCCATCATAAAATCAGAAGTGACAATATTTGTTTTGCTAATTGGATGATTGCGTAATGTCAATTTTGGATACTTTTTTAGATTTTGTTTCAAGGTTATAACTTTGTATTTTGTACCTTGATCTCAATCAGTTTTTAATTTCCTTCTGTATCATCACTTTACTTCATAACGTTAGCCATAACTTTTCTCTGTGGAAAAGCACTTTTTTTGATCCAAGATGGCACCTGAGTGAGGTGACTTCTTGAAAGCTGTGCCCAGCATACCTTCTAATTCTATCTTTTACTCTTGTTCTATGCTTCTAACATGCTTATTCTATGCTTTCTTTTAATTACACTCAGTTCTGATTATAAGACTACATTCTCCATTCTCTCCTTTCCTTCTTTATGCGTACTTTGTATGTATTGTTTGCCAGAAACAATACTTTTCACTATATACTAATATATATGACACTAATAAATCAAATCAATTACATCAAATCAAATTCAAAAACAATTGTTAGTTCTATTCACAATTCCTCAGGTGAATGAAAGACTCAGTGGACTGCATATAGCAAAACTTGAACAACATCTAGGTTTGGCAAGTAAAATTCATGCGAAGTTATGGTTACTATCTAAAAGAGAGGTCTAATTTTCTCAGCGTGGTATACAACAACATAACTATCATCGAATCTCCAACCATCAACACCCTGGCTGACTCCAGTGACCAGATACTTTTTGCATCAGCCATATACTGTGACTACAAGAGCAGGTTAGGAGCTATGTGGTGAATTAATCTTCTCCTATCTCTCCGTCCTTTCCACCTTCTGCATGAGTCAGAATTGAGATGGAATACCCTTCACTTGCCTATAACCAGCAATAATTGTGACATTCAACATTATGCAAGACAAATTATTCCATTTGATTAGCCCCACGTTCACCAGCTTAAACAGTCACTCCATCCACCTGTGGCATACCGTCTGCAGGAGACAGTGCAATATCTCACCAAGACTCCTATGATAATAATTTGCAAATTTAACTCTATCACTGAGAAGGATGAGAATAATGGGCACACTGGAATATCATCATCTCCAAAATCCTTCCCAAGTCACGCATCATTCCAACTTGGAAATATATCCCAATTACTTCATTGTCACTCGGTAAAAATTATGGAATTCTGACCTAACAATACCATAGCAAAACCTTCACTGCATGGACTGTTATGGTTCAAGAATACAGCTCACCAGCAGTAAGTAGTTAGGGTTGGATTTTGACCTTTCCAGCAATATCCACATCCCATGCTCAAATAAATAAGCAAATAAAAAGTTTAATTAACTCAACATTTGCTGTTTGTGAAAAGTTGTGGTTCACAAATTGATGATTCTGTTCACTGACTTAACAAAAAATGTGCTTCAAAGAAATGTAGTTAATTGGGTTGGAACTACAATGTGACCTAATGATAAAATTGTATACAAATGAAAATATGTTTCTTTCCACCAATATTTCTCTCTCCCTTTCTCTGCCCTTCGTATTTTATTCTATTCTGTTGAGAAATTTGTTGAGAAAGGTTCCATTTGTTAAGCTGCCTTTTAGAAGATGATTAATCAACACAGTATTTTGAACTTATTTTGTATTTATTCAGCAACAACCACTCATTCAAGGAATCTTGCATCTTCTAGTAAATTTGGGGAAGCTTTTGAAAACAGGCTCACATGCCACAGACACACTCACACACACACATTTCACACTTACACACACACAAGGCCCAATTTTACCATTGCGTTGTGCTCAAAAACAGGCTTGAAAACTTGGTAGTCCGTTGTGAGGCGATTAGCATGATCTGTCCACACAGATGCCCACTTTATTAAAGCCTGAAAATGGCCACAATCCGAATAAGATGCATTTGCATGCATTTAAATTGAATTAATCGGCTGCCCACCCAATTGTACCTGCATTTCTCCCTTTACCATCATGTTCACCTATCCAGATTCGGCACAAAACAGACATAGTTGGCAAAGGTCTGTTTTGGCGCTCCAGCTTCTGAAGAGGTAAGTTCAGAACTTCCATTGGCTCTCTGACTCAGATCGGTGGTGGGGAGAGGTGGGGGGGGAGGAAGGGGGGGTGTAGTGGGCCAGATCATTCTCTGGTGGGTGGCTGTGGAGAAGGGAGGTCAGACAGTTCTCTAATGGGGAGATGGGAAGGAAGAAAGGAGGCCTGATTATTTCTGGTGGGGGGAGGAGGAGGAGGGAGGCTTGATCATTGTCTGGTAGGGTGGGGGGTGGAAAGAGAGGAGGGAGGCCGGATTGTTCTTTGGTCGATGGGGGAGGGAGGCAGATGGATGCTTGGTTGGGTGGGAGGGGGAGCAATGGCAGGAGGGACCGCTGCCACTCTGTGGGCGACTGGTGAGGGCTGGGGGGAAGTGGGGCAAAGGGTTGCGATCGGTCTGAATAGTGGGGGAGGATAGATAAAGGAGACAGTTATGTTGTGAGAACCTTTTGCTCCTGGGCCGCTTTATCTGCTTTTTGTAGCCTGAGAACAATGTTATGTTTTTCAATTTTTTTTTCACTGCACGTGCACAGGTCAAAGTTCCAATCAGAGCTGCAATGGTTCAAACACGGTAAGCTCCACCCACAGCATGATTCAAACCTGCAATTATTTTTCAGGCTGAATGCATATGGAGGTGCCTGAGAGAAGTTTCCAAAGTCAGATCTGAATTGTGCCCAGATTCAGTACTTAGAATCAAAATGGTAAAATTGGGACCACACACATTTCACGCTTACACACACAAACACACATTTCATGCATATTTCACACGCCATTCTCACACTCATAAATATACAGACACAGAGACAAATAGTCAGACATACATTCATATAGGTACAAGTGCATAGATATGGCAGTATAAAAATGCTCTAATAGACGCATAGATGCACACAATCAAAAATGTACACAGACATAGGCACCAACACATATGCAAATGCACATAGTCAGATGTACATTTAAACACATACGTTAGGCATGCACATAAATACACAGATATGCTAGATATGCTCACATAAATAAACAAAACATATTGGTACACACACAATTTCCCTTTCTATATCATTATTGAGAAGGGGTTATATAATAACAACAATTTCTGATATTAAACACAACATCCAGAGTTCTGAAATATCTATTTAACGCTGCTGACTCACACTATGTTTGGAACATTTTGTAATCTTGGTGTAATTTTTAACATCCAAAACTGTATCTTTCTGTACATTTTGTTACGGTACCAGTTTCTTCAATGGAAACGATAATATTTATTACTTCATATGACTATACTTACCAGTTCAGTGCCCATCAATTTTGGCCAGAGGTGTCTGAGACACCTTTAATTTATATCATTGTCGTTTAATGTCTTTTCAAATTCTAGACTTCCATTTTGCTGCCCTGAGCATCAATATTTTTGTCAGTGACATCCACATTTCCACTTACTGCGGCCACAAGGTTTGTCATGTTACAGCAACTGATATAAATGTAAATTGCAGTAATCACCCAAAATTAATATTGGAAAATGTATTATTCCAATTAATTGGCAAACTCCTATTTGTCAACCTCAATTATTGGATATTTCTCAGCATGTAACCTAACCAGCGAAATAAGGGAGTTGCATTCAGCCACTCATGTTTCTTTCATGCTGAGGAAAGGAAAGGGCTTGTTGTCATACCACCTTTACCTCATGATGTCCCAAAACATACAGCCAATGATGTATTTGCAAATGCTGCAATCAGTTTGCAACCAAATGGTCAAAGAACAAAGAACACAAACCACAATGAAATATATAACCAGATGATCTTTGTAGAAATTTTGACCAGGACATTGGTACATTTCCCCTGCTTTAATTCAAATAGTCATGATGTAGAGATGCCAGCATTGGACTGGGGTAGTAAGAACTCAGTAAGGATTTAGCAACACCAATTTATAATCCAACCGATTTATTTGATAGTAAAATTGCGAGCTTTCGACACTCGGTGTCTTTGTCAGGCAAATGAAGTTTTCTGGTCTGCAATAGCACACATCGGCACAGACAGTCACAGATTGCTGATTAGAATGCGAATCCTTACATCTAACCTGCTATTCAAGTGTTAAAGTGGCTAACAATGTGTGTGAAGGGAATCCTGAGCATTGGTTAGAGAATTGTGTATTTTCTCCAGACAGCACAGTAAGTGAGGTTTTTTGCTAACCCAGGCAAGTTACGGGGGTTACAGATAGTGTGTCATGAAGCCAAGATCCCTATTAAGACCGTCCTCATGTGTGCGGAACTTGGCTATCAGTCTCTGCTCAGCGATTCTGCGCTGTCGTGTGTCACGAAGGCCCCCTTGAAGAACATTTGCCCGCAGGTCAGAGGCCGAATGCCCATGACTGCTGAAGTGTTCGCTCACAGGAAGGGAACTGGTTTGCCTGGTGATTGTTGAGCGATGCTCATTCATCCGCTGTCGTAATGTCTGCATGGTCTCCCCAATGTACCATGCTTCGGGACATCCTTTCTTGCAACGTATTAGGTAGACAACGTTGGCCGAGTTGCAAGAGTATGTACCGTGTACCTGGTGAATGGTATCCTCACGTTTGATGATGTCGTCCATGTCTATGATCTGGCATGTCTTGCAGAGGTTGCTGTGGCAGGGTTGTGTGGTATTGTGGTCACTGTTCTCCTGAAGGTTGGGTAGTTTGCTGCGAACAATGATCTGTTTGAGGTTGTGCGGTTGTCTGAAAGCAAGAAGTGGGGGGGTGGGGATGGCCCTAGCGAGATGTTCATCGTCATCAATGATATGTTGAAGACTCCGGAGAAGATATCGTAGCTTCTCCGCTCCAGGGAAGTACTGGACAACAAAGGGTACTCTGTCCACCGTGTCCCATGTTCGTCTTCTGAGGAGGTCAATGCGGTTTATCGCTGTGGCACGTCGGAACTGTCAATTGATGAGTCAAGCGCCATATCCTGTTCTCACGAGGGCATCCTTTAGCGTCTGGAGGTGTCTGTCACGATCCTCCTCATCTGAGCAAATTCTGTGTATATGGAGGGCTTGTCCATAGGGAATGGCTTCTTTAATTCAAATAGTGCCAGAGGATCTTTTATACCCACCTAAGGTGATAGATGGGCCTATTTGTGCAGCCTTTATGGAGTTAGGAACTATACTGATATACACAGATATATCTAGAATCGTCTCCTTCTTCTTTGGCAGTCCTCAGTGTAGCCTCGACTTGCATCCACTTCGCGGAGATGGATTCTGTAGTATTTGAAGAGTCCAATCCTGGAGCTGCGGACTCTGCCACAGGTTTGGCAGGTGGTGTTTGATGAGGAGGATGGGACTCTCTGGATCCTGTACTCGCTTTGCGCTGTTTACACTCAGCATGCTCCATGCTCAAGATGATTTCTACTGTACCTCTCACCCTGCTGCTGCTCCTCTCATCCCTGCTGCCGTTTCTCTCACCCCGCTGCTATTTCTCTCTCTCCGCCACTGTTCCTCTTACCCCGCCGCTGTTCCTCTCTCCCCCACTGCTGTTCCCCTCTCCCCTCCGGTGCCCCTCTCTCCCCACAGCTCTTCCTCTCTCTCCCCCTGCTTTTCCTCTTGCCCCACCACTGTTCCTCTCTCCTCTACTGTTGTTCCTCTCTTCCCCTGCTGCTGTTCCTCTCTTCCCCCGGTGCTGCTTCTTTCCCCCCTATTTCTGTTCCTCCCACCCCCCATCGCTGTTCCTCTCACGCCTATAATGCTCCTTTCTTCCTGTTGTTGTTCCTGTCACCACATCTAGACACATAAAGCCACATATCTAGATTGTTACATCACTAGCTCACCGCAATCATTTGCCAAGGAATAATGTAACAATCTACTCATGGTGTGATCTGTAAAATACATTTGTTGTAAGCTTTGGCATTTTGTGTTTTAAAATGTGATTATTTCGATCATCTGGGAAGCACAAGATGCAACGTCGGCCGCAAGTGTGTGATTAAAGCTGAAACATTTCAATGGATTTGAAGCTGAATTGGATTGTGAAAAATCAACCCAAATTGGTGCCACACAGAGAGAAAAATAAAAGCTGAATAAATTGCAGAAAACAAAATGGCCGCTGCTGTTGTAATAATCACAGGTTCAGCTCAGCATGATTTGAGAGGCTGATGATATTGGAGAGGCATTTGAGAAGCTTAAACAATAGCACGGACTGACATTCAGTTTTTTTTTTGAAAGGCACTAGTGATAAAGGGCTAGCTACATACTTTTGAGGGCAGGAGAGAAAGGTTTAAATGTATTTAATAGCTCGGAGATGAGTGAGCATGAAAATAAAACCCCAGACAGATTTTCTTTTGAGAAATTTACTGCCCATTTCTAGCTGAAGTTGTATCATGGAATCCATAAAGTCACTGAGTTATTAACAGCACAGAAGGAAGCCATTCAGTCTACTGAATTCCTGCAGAACAATCCAGTCAGTCTCTCTGCGCTCCATTCCAATGGTCTTGCCAGTTAATTTATCTCAAGTTTCTTTCTTTTGAAATCATTGATTATTTTTGTTTTTACCACTCCAATAGGCACAGGACATTAATGCTCAATGCCAAAAAAGTTTAAATCCCCCTGTGCCTCTTCCCCAAAAGCTCAAATCTGTATCTCCTTGTCCCTGAATGGGCCAAGTTAATGGGAAAAGCTTTTCTTTGTCTGCCTGTCTTAATCTCATGCACTTATCAAATCTCTCTTCAATCTCCTTTGCGCTAAGGAAAATACCTTCAGCCTTTCTAGTTAACCTCGAAACTTATCCCTGGTACACTCTGATAAATCTCCTTTACATTCACTCAAGGACCTGAAAATGAAGACAGCTTATGTTAATCCAAGGAAACAAGTAAAATGCCAGTGGATCAACTCTCATCTGCACTCTCTGAAGTCAAAAAGATCGAATTGGAAAGGATAAGCTCACAACACAGGCTGCAGATTCTGCCAGAATACATGAAGTAACCAGACTATCCAAATGGTCAGCCTTCAGTTAGGTCAGGAGGAAGGCAGCAAATTTAATGGTAAGAAACAGCAACATAATAATGTACACCAGGCAGAGAGAAAGATGAACTCACTGACTGAAGGAAATATCCTACATATGGATCAAACCCTAGTAAGCATGTGGAAAGCCAATCACTGAGAAAAGATATACAGAACAAAGAAAGAAAATGGTAAAGGGGAGTCACCAGAGAAAGACTAACACATGAATAAGAATCAAAATTCTACTCCCTGGAAGCTGACAATTAGTTTGAGGATAGCATGGAGTGTAGCACAGTGGCCAAGTAATTAGCACTGATGCCTCACACCACCACAAACCTCAGATTGATTTCAGCCTTGGGTGACTGTGTGGCATTTTCACATTCTCCCATGTCTGTATGGGTTTCTTCCAGGTGCTCCAGTTTCCTCCTACAATCCAAAGAGGATTAGAGTAGGTAGGCCAGCCACAGTAAATGCACAGGGTTACAGGGATATGATGGAGGGGAAGGTTTGGGGGGAATGCTTTTTGGAGAGTTCATGCAGACTTGATGGGTCAAATGGCCTCTTTTTGCACTGCATGGATTCTATGGTTCTATGGACACAATAGACATCAGAACCTCACAACAGCACAAAATATTTGGATGCGCCAGTTCCTAGAGAAAAGAAATTCACACAGCCATCCAGATCAGAATGGAAGTGAGAAATAAATCCACAACCATAAATCTGAAGCTGAAGCTTGATATCAGAACACAAATTAAATCATCCCCTTCAGGTTATTCCAAAAAATCTACCTGAAAATGGTTACCCAAAGAAAGATACTCTGAAAGCATGCAACATGGTATTAATAACATATGGTAGAGCTGGGATTCAACAGCTCATCTCGATAAAGCATGAAATGAAGGACATCTTACTGGGGATTAAAGATAGTACATCCATTGAAAAGCACTCTTTAATCAGAAGCAAGAAAGATCTGGTTCAAATTCACCCATCACACCACTATTGAGAAGAAATCATTGGTTTATGCTCCATGTGAAATACCAATAGAATTAAAAGAAAAGTTTGAACGAGAGCTCCAAGAGATGGAAGAAAGGAAAGACTTTGCCAGGGGCTACAGATTTGATAAATTTGTTATTGTGAGACAGAAGTCAAATGGGCAGCTATGAATTTGCCTGGATCATGAAGATCTTAAGCAAGCCTTTAAAAGTGATCCCTATCCCATTCCAACACTGGAAGAGATTGCTGGTAAAGGCAAAATATTTCACGAAACCTGATGCCAGAAATGGAAGATGAAGCTTGATGAGAAATTGCTCGCTGTGAACCACATACAACACACCCATCGTATGATACAAATTTCTGTATTTACCTCTTAGCCTTAAAATGAATGAGAATATGTTCCAGCAGAAAGTAGACAAGACATACAGAAATGTATAGGATCAGTTATCATAACTGATGACATTTAGATCTATGGTGTAGATGGAAAAGAGCATGTGTACCATCCACTTGAAGCCATGGGAGAACCAGGAATACTATGATCACATTAAGCACAGACAAATGTATGACGAAGATTGAATGCCAATTATCTATAACAGTGTATGCACCAAACAGAGACAAATTGAATTCTGAAAAAGACAGTTACCTCAGAAATGGAAGCACAAAGAGATAAGAAAAAGCTGAGAAGTTTCCTGGGATTAAACCAACTCATGAGTTCTTTCATAATTCACATATCAGAACATACAGCAAACCTGTGAGAGAGGATGCAATTGGTGAGTACCAGTGGTTAGAATCGCCTGAGAGGAGTTTCAACAAAGTCAAATGAATAGAACGCAAAAACTCAATTCTGTAATAGAGAGAAACCTGCCATTCTGCAAATAGATGTTTCTTTAAAGATACCAGAAATAGAAACAAGGTAGAAAACTGATAGCATTTACAACATGAATTGAGATCAGATATGCCAACATAGAAAGAGTAGTTTTAGCAATTATGTATGGATGTGAGTAATTCTATGCATATGTTCATGGGAGAAAGTTGATAGCAGAGAGTGATCATTGTCCACGAGAGAAGATCTACAAGAGAAATCTCTGCGAAGCATCAGAAAAACTCCAGAGGTTACTCTGTAGTAATAATTACATTCTGAAATACAAGACAAGAAAAAATTGTATTAGCAAATGCCCTATCTCTGTTATTTCGAGAGGAGAGACATAAGATTTTTAAAAATCTAGTTACAAAAACCAATCACCAATTTAATGTAGCACCATCAAAACTGAGTCAGATTAGAGATGGAACCATAAAAAGTTGAAGACTTATAGATGCTATAACAAGTAATCCAGTGATGGTCTAATAAAATACGGCAAGCACAGTCAGCAATATGGCATATTGGTCTGTTGGAGCTGATGAGAAATGGTGACCTGCTGGCCAGAATAATTGCACCGAAAGCAATGCAGAGAGAAGTTCTCGAGAGGATACATGAAGGCTAATAGGAATTGAGAAGTGTAAGCTCAGAACCTGATAGCTATGTGTCAGATAGACATCAACAAAGATATTGACAGAAAGTTATTTACATGCAGTGTAGGAATATACATCAGAAAGAGGAGATCATAATCACTGAAGTATTTCCCAGCCATTTCATAATTCGGCAGCAAATTTACTCAAGTACGATCAAAAATGGCATCTCATAATAACAGACTTTTATCATAATTCCCTTTTATCGGAAAGGTGAAAAATTTTAGACCTTCAACAATCATTTCAGCTGTACAATTTTGTTTGTGGAGCCAGTAATTACTGAAAGGCTAATATGTGATAGTGTAACCCAATTCGCCTGCAGAGAGTTTAAGGAATTAGCTGAACAGTATAAGTTCAACATCACTACATTACCCCAGAGGACACATAGACACATCCAAATGATCAAAAGAATCATCATGAAATGCTGAGAGACAAAGGAAAACCCAAACCTTGCCTTATTGGCACTCTGAGCTAAATCTCACAAGACTGACATGAAATCAGTTGTACAGCTATTTAATGGCAGAAAGTACAAGAAAACTTTGCCAAGCAAGTTACACTGTCCAAATTACCAGGAGGAAGTAAGAAAATAACTCATTGATGCATGGGTAAATGCATAGCAGATCAACACTTCCAACAAGCATGCCAAATCCCTGCCTGAGTTGTTGATAAAATAAACTGTACATGTCCAAGATCCAAGCATGAAAACCTGGACCTTAGCAAAATTGTTGGAATAACTGAGACTCAAAGGTTGTACTTCATCAAGATTGAAAATGAGAAGGACAGGGTCCATATTTGACCTACATCTGATCTGAAAGAGCAGAAAAAGTCATCAACAACATTTTTAAAATCATTAACAAGACATCAGCAGCAAAACCAACATGTAATGCAATATCAATAACAAGTGACACAGCATCAGCAATTACACACACAACTTTCCCAACACTGGGCAAAACATTACCAGTACAGTGTACCAACTCATCTTACAGCATGATGAATGTTAAATCCACAATTTTTAGCACCTAGTGATACGGTGAATAATGCTTTTGAGAAAAGAAAATGAACTATAAAAGACCGTTAATATATATAGTTTAATTCTAAAGCTAAGATTGTTAATCTTCTTCAGTTTAGATGTAATATAAAATTATATTATGATTGGAGTTATTATGGTGATATACAGAGGCATGTTTTGTTAACAAAAGTGTAATGTTATAATGTTAGGAACTATTGTTATGTACACGTATATCCAGAATACACATAATTGATGATTACATTTAAAGTCAGATGCTGATCAACTATGTATCATTCTCCAGCACTGAAAGTGTTAAAAATCACACAAGTTCAAAATTCACATAAGCTGCAAACTGAATCTCAGTCACACAGAGAAAACTATGTGCAAATGACAAGTTTTGATTAAAATAAGCCCAGATAAGGCTTAAGGGCTATCTAATTGAATGATGTGCAGCTGCAGTTCATGTCTGCCCATTAGAACAAGGAACAATAGAAAGGAAGGTTGAGATACCATTGGTCAGAGATATAGCTATCATTCCCTAGATAACATAACAGGGACAAGTTTTAATTGGATATTATATCTTTATGTCTGCACAATGTAACCATAACTATGATTGGATAGAGATAATTCCTATTCTGTTATTGGTATATGCTAATTAAATGTTATCAAACTGAATTTTCAATTATCTTTGTATTTCTGTATTTTTCATACCTTGAATGACATTCAGGATCTTGTAGCAGGCTATAGTAAAGTTAATCCTGTAACCACTTTGTTATTTTGTTTTGCTACTTAAGGAGAATGATAGTTTTTAAATACAACAAGAAAATCTTTGTAACAACCCCTAACAGCACATAGTGTGACTATAAAATATATTCAAAGTGAGCTCCAGCATTTTGTTTCTAAATATTTAATTAGTTCTAATCTCTATACATCATCAGATAGAACAGGGTGCTAGTTTAAATGTTTCATCCAAAAACAACTCCTCTGAAACTGCAGACTTCCTTAGTATTGTACAGAAATGCAAACCTGGACTATGCATCCAAATCTCTGGCTTGAGACTTCTGACACAATTACTGATTCAGAGAAGAGAGTGCTACCATTGAGTCAAGGTTGACTCATAAGAATGAATATAGAAATGGAATTAAAATAACATATGTTTATGCAGGAAATTATGATTACTAACCACTACTGGAGTTGTCCTGGAGTCTCTAGAGTTTAAAGATTAATCTCCAAGATACTGCTTAAGCAGCCTAAGAGAAAAATCATAGGAGCATTCAAAAATTATGGCCCACATCTTTTCAAATCAGAGTCTGAAGATTGATGCTGCCCTTGAATATTTCTGGGACTTTCAGTCTTAGATCAGGATCACAATGCCTGCTGAGAATGGAGGTTCTAAGAACACTGCAGAGAATCTGAAATAGGAATCATGATATCTAGGAGAATTGGGCATGGTCTGGATGCATTGAGGGATTTTGGGAATCTTGGGAATATTGGGGATGCAATTTAAGGTTCTATGAGCTACAAGTTCGCTGTGCAGGGGGAGTTCTAGTATCTAACAGGACAGAGAAGCAAGAGGTTCACAGCATCTGCATGAGGTTTACGAGAATTTGGTAGAAGCAAGCATTGACTCTCATAGCCCAGTGGAAAGATTCAGAGATAAGGATAGTGCATCCAAACTGTCATTGGTCTCTTTTTAACTATCAGACTCTAACTTCCTTTATGTTATTTGCTTTCAGTATCTCCTCTGAAGACTTTAGAGGTTTTTTTTTCATATTTAGATGGCCCCTCCACCTTTTGCTCCACTGTCAGCTCACTTGTGCTGCCTTTATATCACTGATATAAAGGATTTAAATACACAATTTCTGTTTCTCAAAATGAATGACAGGAAGATTATGGTGCAGGAATGGATAATTTCCTGACATATTCTTGTGCAGAACACTAGTGCATTAATTTGACCAATTTGAACATTATTTATTAATCATACACTTCATAAGCAGATATGAATTATCTCATAAAATGTTCAGCAGTTTATTATTTATTCAGTTTTCACATTTCTATATAAAAATTCTCTGAAACGTTCCAACAGTTGTCCAATCTTTGTAATAATCTTTGGATTTTTTGACATACTCTAAATAATGATGAAAATTTAATTTCAAAAAGGAAACTTAAAATAGGTTAAAAAAAACAGTTGGAATAAACAGCTCTAGCAATAATTTTTCCCTTATAGAGTTTTCTTCATAAAGTTTCTTTATTAGTCACAAGTAAGGCTTACATTAACACTGTGATGAAGTTACTGTGAAATTCCCCTAGTTGCCACATTCCAGCGTCTGTTCAGGTCAATGTACCTAACCAGTACAGCTTTCAGGCTGTGGGAGGGAGCACCTAGAGGAAATCCATGCAGACACAGGGAGAATGTGCAAAGTCTACACAGACAGCGACCCAAGTCAGGAATCAAACGTAGATCCCTGGCAATGTGAAACAGTAACGCTAATCACTGTGCCATTATGTCACCCATATGGAACCATGGAATCTCTCCTGAGGTTATTCCTTATACTTTATGACATTTTTATTGTTGAAAACCATTGAACAAGTAAATCCTTGTTCAACCAAGAGTAACTCATCTTAATGGTATACTAAATCATAATTATTGCCGAACAATTTCTCTCTGATCCTTGAAAGAGTAATTTTACAATTGCGGAGGCACATTTTCTCAGAAGACTATTTAAAAAATATATATCTTTTCCATTTTCAAAATTTGCTCAGAATATTTTAGTTTCCCCCATAATCCCAAAGTTAACCACCAATCTGTGTTCTATTTCTATATAATGATTAAAATTATATAGAATTTTATATAATTCTATGTTGGGTGGAATTTCTTGCCCTCCACCCACCTAACTAACGATGAACATGCCAACAAACAGCAATACCTTCTACACTAGAAATTCTTCGATGTGGCCCCTGAAAAGGAAACAATAAAAGACAATAATTAAAGTTCCAAACTGAAGGAAAATATAGCAGATACCAGAAAAAAAATTGAAAA
The DNA here is from genome assembly GCA_024679065.1 of Sphyrna mokarran. Taxonomy (NCBI): domain Eukaryota; kingdom Metazoa; phylum Chordata; class Chondrichthyes; order Carcharhiniformes; family Carcharhinidae; genus Sphyrna; species Sphyrna mokarran. The sequence continues at coordinate 39,506,328 of JAGIQG010000010.1, read as the reverse complement.
TGTTGGAAATATTTAACAGATCAGGCAGTATTAATGAAGAGAGAAATCATATCCATGCAGAAAAATGATTTCCAGCATTTTATATTTTTTACTTTAATTTATTTTTTGCTGATTTTTTTACACAGGAGAAAGGTTCTTTTGTCTTATAGTATTATGCATTTATGCTATAGGAAACTGTTCATTCACAGCAAATATAGATCTAGAATCCACAGAACAGAACTAGAAAAATGTGCTTCAACACACGAACCTGGTAATTATTTGGGACCCAATTTTACCATTTTGATCTTAAGTGCTGGGCAGACCTGAAACTGGGAGCGTTTCAGATCTGACTTGTAGTCCCGTTCTCAGGCACTCCCATACACACTCTGCCTGCAAAAATATCAGCGATTCTGAATTGCGCTGCCCAAGCCTGTGGGCATGGCTTAACGCAACCGAAATTCTATTTCTCCGATTGAATCCTCCAACTGTACATGTGCAAAAAAAAGATAGAATGCAGTTCCCCTGCCACATCCTTCCTGGGTCAGATAATGCTTCCCCCCTGTCTCCCACAGACATTGTGCCACTCCCCATAACATTACTGACCCTTTGCCATGATTGGGCAGCATGGTAGTGGGTAGTGGGTGGCACGGTAGCAGAGAGGTTAGCACTGCTGCTTCACAGCTCCAGAGACCTAGATTCGATTCCTGGCTTGGGTCACTGTTTATGTAGGAAACATAAACCTACATGCTGTAATTTTCTTTGTTCATTGCCCTTTGATCACCCAGATCAATTGCAGGCCCTTCCCCTCCTTAGCCTGACCGATCTCAGGCAAAGTGGTGCGGATCCCCCCTTCCCCGCCACTGATCTTAGACAGAGTGGCAGCAGACTCCCCTTCTCCTCCACTGATCTCAGGCAGAGTGGCCGCAGGCCCCCTTCCCCTCCACTGATCTCAGGCAGAATGGCAGGGGACCCATCTCCCCACCAACCCCACATCGTACCCCAATTCCCACACCTATCTCATGCAGAGAGCCGTCTGATGTTCGGCACTTACCACCTCACTAACTGGAGTGCCTGAATTGGACTTATATAGAGCAAGCCTACTTCGCGCTGCTTTTGCATGGCTGAACATGGTGATAAAAGGGGGAATGCCAGTAAAGTTGGGCATACAGCCCATTAAGTCAATTTTAATAAATGCAAATGCATTTAAATAGCCATCATGCCCCTTTCAGGCATCGTCCTGATTGTGGCCGTTTTTTGTTTTGATAAAGGAGGAACAGGCGCGGAGGTGGGCTGGATTGCGCTACTCTCCTCATACCTGACTTTATCAAGTTTTCACACCCGAAAACAGACACAACACAATGGTAAAATCAGGCCTTTAGTTTTAAAATCTGAATTATAATATTGGCTTGGTTGCTGAAGTAGAATGGATGCATTGTTCCTACACTACCAAGCTTGGCTCCTTAGGGAAACATTGTATCATACTGCATAGAGGAGGTTATTCTGCCCAATGTGTTTATGCCAGCTCGTTTGAAGAACAGTCCAGATAGTTCACTCTGTCATTCTTTCGCCAAATATCTGCAATTGTTTCCACTTCAAGTTTTTATCCAATTCTTTGTTGAAAATTATAATTGGAGCACTATCTACCATCCATCAGACAGTGCATTAAAAATCCAGCAACTCATTGCATGAAAAAGTGATAATCTTTACATACCCCACAAACTCTGGTTCATGATTTGCAGAATTTGTCATCTATGTACCTACTGATAAAATCCCCCCATTACTGCCCCATCTGAATACCCACCTAATTCCATCTGCCACCACTTTGTTCATAGCCCTGAAGGTTATGATGTGCCAAGTGATCATCCAAAGACTTTTTTAAAGATGTGAAGCAACCCACTTCCACCACCAGACAGCACATTCCAGGCTGTCACCACTCTCTGAATAAAAATGCTTTTCCCCACATCCACCCTAAACCTCCTGGCCCTCAGCTTAAACCTATGTCCCCTCATGACTGACCTTCAACTAATGGGAATGGATGCTCCTTATCTATTCTGTCCATGTCTCTCATAATCTTGCCCATGTCGCTCATAATCTTGTATACCATAATCATGTCACCCCTCAGTCTTCTCTGCTTCAACAAAAACAACTCAAGCCTACTCAACCTCTTTTTATAACTTAAATATTCCATTCCAGGCAACATCCTGGTGTATCTGCTCTGCACTGCCCCCAATGCAATCACATCCTTTCTATAAGGTGGTGACCAGAACTGCATGCAGTACTCTAACTCTGACTTCACTAAAGTTCTATACAACTCTAACATGACTTCCTTGCTTTTGTAATCTATGCCTTGATTGATGAAGGCAAGTGTCCCATATGCCTTTTTCATCACCACACTAATATGTCCTTCCACCTTCAGGGATCTGTGGACAAACATGTCAAAGTCCTTTTGCTCCACAGAACTTCCCAGAGTCCTACCATTCATTGAGTACTTCTTACCTAATTTCTCATTCCAAATTTTATCACCCCATACTTTTCATGGTTAAAATCCATTTGCAACTTATCTGTCTATTTGACCATTCCATCTCTCTTCTTGTAGCCCAAGACACACTACCTCACTACTAACCACCCAGTTAATCTTTGTGTCATCTGAAAACTTACTAATCCTACCACCCACATAGTCATATATGTCAGTTATATAAATGATGAATAATAGGGGGCTCAACACAGATCTGTGGCATGCCACTGGGCATTGGTTTCCAGTCACTAAAGCACTCTCTGTCATCACCCTGTGTTTCGTACAACTGAGCCAATTTTAAATCCATTTATTAAATTACTCTGTACCCCATGTGAATTTACCTCATTTACAAGGCTCTCATGTCTTTGCTTTCACACTCTCTATTCATAAACAAGATTATGAAAAACTAACACATTCCATAAGAGCACACATTATTTAATAATCTGTATTTTTGAGTTGGGATAGACCATTCTTGATACAGTCGTGCTACATCCAAGTCACAAATAGGGTTCAACCCAATTTAGTTAATAATTGAATGCAGTACTGAGGGAGAACAGCACAGTCTGTGATGCCGTCTTTCAGATATGTTAAACTAAGGCCCCATCTGCCTATTTGGATGGGCTTAAAAGTAATGGCTTAGTCGTTGGCAGTACTCTCGTATCTCAGGCAATAGAATGAGTGTTTAAGTTCCACTTGAACACATAGACCCAGAGCACTAAAGTCAATACTGAGCCAGTGGACTACTAAGAAAATCTCACTCTGTTGATGATGTTGCCTCTGGGATCTTGTTGACTTTTTCGGATGGATGCAAGAGATTCCATGGCTCTATCTCAAAGAATGGGAGTGTTGTGTTACCTTGGCCAATCATTTTCCGTTTTTTGTTTGTCAGAGCTTATTCTATATAAATTGGTGGTCATGTTTTCTATTTTGCAATGGTGACTATTGTTTAAAATTTATTTATTATTGTCAGAAGTAAGCTTACATGAACACTGCAATGATATTATAATGAAAATCCCCAACTCACCACACTCCGGCGCCTGTTGGGTACAATGAGGGAGAATTTAGCACGTCCAATGCACCTAACCAGCACATCTTCAGATTGTGGGAAGAAACTGGAACACTCGAAAGAAACCCATGCATACACAGGGAGAATGTGCAAACTCCTCAGAGATAGTGACCCAAGCCAGGAATCAAATCCAGGATCCAGGTGCTGTGAGGTAGCTGTGCTAATCACCGTACCACCGTGCCGCCATTGAAGGAGTGTTTTTGTTACATTAAAATAAAACTCTATCAATTAAACTACACAGGCCCAGTCATCAGAAGCAGAAAGGGTCAAGAGCTTCAAGTTTTTAGGTGTCCAGATCACCACTAACCTGTTCTGGTGCCACATGCTGACACTATAGTTAAGAAAGCCCACCAACACTTCTACTTTCTCAGAAGACTAAGAAAATTTGACATGACAGCTATGATTCTCACCAACTTTTACAAATGAACATGGAAAATATTCTTTCTGTTGTATCATAACTTGGTATGGCTGTTGCTTTGCCTAAGGTCAGGAGGAACTACAAATGGCTGTGAATATAGCCCAATCCATCACACAAACTAGCCTCCCATCCATTGGCTCTTTCTACATTTCCCGCTGCCACGGCAAAGCAGCCAGCATAATTGAGGACCCCATGCACCCCGGACATTCTCTCTTCCATTGGGAAAAAGATATCAAAGTCTGAGGTCAAGTACCAACCAACTCATGAACAGCTTCTTCCTTGTTGCTATCAGATTTTTGAATGGACTTACCTTGCATTAAATTGATCTTTCTCTACATTCTAGCTATAACTGTAATACTACATTCTGCACTCTCTGGTATCCTTCTCTGAGAATGGTATGCTTTGTCTGCATAGTGCACAAGAAAGAATATTTTTCACTGTATGTTAATACATGTGACAATAATAAATCAAATCAAATCAAAATCAAATGAAACAGGGAAAACATCAATGGTGGAGAACTTCGAGACTATAGATCCAAAATCATTTCTTCCCCTTCCCCTTCCCCCCCCATATGCTGCAGTTACCAAATAGCAGGTCTTCAGTTATTTATATTGAGTACCCCAAAACGTTGTTTTCTGAAAGAAATCTATCTAATATTGATTGATGGATCTACTTTGATAAAAAAAACCTTTCAAATAGAAGAGATAAACAATTTAGTACAGGATTTATGAGATTAATTTGAAACTATCCAAGCATATATTTGAAAATTAAACCAAACTTCAAGAATTTTGCAGTTCTCATTCAACAGACAATAGACGATTATTTTGAACTCACAAGGAAAATTGTTGGATTATTACCTTCTGAAAAAACAATGATTGTAGACCAGGAGGCATAGAGACATGACAAGATTTGATGAGATGGATTGGTCAATGCAACTTCAGGAGTTAATATAAGTCAACTTGGAGTTCGAAAGTATCTGTTACACAGATCGCCAACCTTCATCTCACAGTACGCACACTGACTATATTTAATCTCTATGTTGTCCCTTAGTATTTGGTTCAGGAAAAGCAGTATTGTCCACTCTTTAATTTAAAGTTGTTTAATTCAAATTATCTGTTACTTTAAAATGAAATTGTGTGAAAGTGTCATCCATTTAAAATGCATTGAAATTTATCACCTAATTCTTTCCTCTTAATTCAAATTGTTGGCTAATTCCCACCCCAAATGGGAACAGAAAAAAATTGCTTCAGAACAATATTAGATACGATGGCCACTTGATAGCAATTTGTTACAAATGGGGACAGAAAGAACTTTGAGAGCAGTCCAATAGCAGTTTTGGGAGATGTTTGGGAACAGCTTTGGCCTCTTTTCGATCAGTTTTGAGAGAAGTTTTAGAACAGTTTTGGGAATATGACTAGCCAGATATATATGGGTCATCAAATGTGTAGGAAAAAGGTATAGCGAAATGAGGAATGTGTTTTGATTGAAATTTAACATCTCTCCTATCATCTACTTCATTTACTAAAAAAAAGAAAAACAAGGACAGAATCGATAGTCAGCAGAACTTTCCTAGCTGGAGGGAAAAAAAAGATTCACATTAATTATTCCCATTTTGAATCAACTTTACTAACTCGAGCAGGTCAGAGCATTTAAATATTTTTAGGCTTTCGAATGTCACCTTGGCAGAAATGTTGAATGAATTTCTGAAAGGATTTGAGGTAAGCCAGAGTGAAATCTTGTGGAGGCAATAGGGGTCTCAGTTGCTGACTAGAGAGTTAGTAAGATCCTAAGTCACTTCTTTTCAAAAAGGCCCCCCACATCTGGTGCCACTCAATCACTGAACAGGCCAGCAGCGGCCCTTTCCTGAAATCAAAGACTCTGGGATAGAGGTCTGACCCATCGAGAGCTGATAGCTCATCATAAGGTGGCAGTTCTTTTATACTCAACAGCTCCACAGAGAAGGCAGTGGCTGCTACTGGTACTATATGGACCCGACACCTCGAATAGAGAAGGGATCCAGGCACAAGTGAATGATTTTTTTTATTCATTTGTGAGACATGGGCGTTTCTGGCCGACCAGCTTTTGTTCTCGATCCTTCTTGCCCATGAGAAGCTGGTGGTGAGCTGCAGTCCATGTGCTGTGGGTTAATCTCAAATGCCGTAACAGAGGGGATTCTAGAATTTTGACCCAGCGGCGGTGAAGGAACGGCGCCACATTTCTAAATCAGGATGATGAGCAGCTTGCTGGGAAACTTGCAGGTGTTGGTGTTCCAATGTATCTGCTGCCATTGTCCTCCTAGATAGCAGTAGTCATGGGCTATCTAAAGATCTTTGATGAATTGCTGCAGTGCATTTTGTAGATAGTACACATTGCTGCTACTGCGCGTTGGTGGTGGAGGGAGTGGGTGTTTGTTGATGTGGTTCCAATCAAGTGGGCTGCTTTGTCCTGGATGTATCAAGCTTTTTGAGTGTTGCTGGAGCTGCACTTATCCAGGCAAGTAGGGAGTATTCCATCACACTCAGGAGTGCCTTGTAGCTGGTGGATAGGCATTGTAGAGTCAGGAGGTGAGTTATTTGCCATAATATTCTTAGCCTCTGACCTACTCTTGCAGCAACTATGTTAATGTGGTGACTCTAGTCAAGTTTCTGGTCAATGGTAACAACAATGGTGTGAGATGAATCGTTATTTGGGAATCACAGTGATTTGATTTGATTGATTTATTATTATTGTCACATCCCTTGGAATACAGTGAAAAGTATTGTTTCCTGTGTGATATACAGAAAAAAAGCATACCATTCATAGAGTATATAAGGAAGAAAGAAAGGAGGAGGTGCAGAATATAGTGTTACAGTCATAGCTGGGGTTTAGAGAAAGGTTAGCTTCATATATGTAGCTCTATTGAAAAGTTGGATGGCAGCAGGATAGAAGCGGTCCTTGAGTCGATTGATCCCCATGATCTCAGGTTTTTGTATCTTTTTCCTGACAGAAGAAGGTGGAAGAGAGAAAGTCTGGGGTGAGTGGGGTCCTTAATTATGCTGGCTGCTCTTCCAAGACAGAGAGAAGTGAAGACAATGTCAATAGATGGGTGGCTGGTTTGTACGATGGATTGGGCTACGTTCTCAATTCTTTATAGTTTCTTGCAATCTTGGTCGGAGCAGAGGGGAGGGAGGTTAGTAGTGATGCTCAGTCCCTCAATCAGCTGGTGAATGCCGTAGAATGTGGATTCCCCTCCCCACCTCCAGCCAGGAGCCTGCAAGCAACTCCATATCGGTCCTTGCTATGGTCTTTATATGGCAAGCCCTCTACTGCTACTGGTTTAACACAAGCAGTGACAGGATGAGGCTCTTAATTGAGCATTAATTGCCCAAGAAAGATCTCAATCAGCTGTGGGGCAGCAAGGCCTTCACAAGCCTTCTCACCATGGACTTATCGCAAGGAGGAGAGGTGGGAAGTTAGCAGCACTCCAACACACCACCTTACTGGGTTTAAATGCCCCCTTCCATCAAACCCACCATAGGGAGGGCACAAGATTCCTGCATTGCAGATCAGATTCTTATAAAAGCTACAAAACAATGAAATCCTAATCCCTACATGGGAAGATAAGTAACAATCCACAAAGAAAGTGTTAACTAGAACCTTCATTTATCACTCTATAGAACATAGAACATAGAACATGTACATCTTTAATGGCGAAGGAAGTAGCCTTGTACATAAGCTGCACATAGACCGATTCAAAAAAAATGCCTGGTGGAGGGAACAACAAGAAATAAATAAAGTGAATTAGTGTTTATTCTAGAATAGCTGGAGAATAAAGAAACTTGTTCATAGAATCACAGAATCCCTATAGTGCATTAAGCCCATTGTGCCTACAGTGATAACAACCCCTCTATTCCATAAATCCATATATTTACCCTGCTAATCCCCCTGAATTAATTTAGCATGACCAATCAACCTAACCAAAACATCTTTGGACTGCGGGAGGAAACCAGAGCATATGGAGAAAAGCCACGCAGACACGGGGAAAACATGCAAACTGAACACAGACAGTGAGCCGAGGTTGGAATTGAACTCGCATCCCTGGTGCTGTGAGGCAACAGTGCTAACCACTGTGCCACTGTGCCACTCCTGTCTCAATCATTTATTACAAAACTGATTCATTTATTAAAAGACTTTTTCGGAGTTTGCAACTTCTAGCGCATATGCAAAAGATGAGATGTTTCTGGTTTAGCTGAAGACAAGATCATAATATATCATTTGGTTGATGGGCTGATTTTCCAAATCGTCACACTTGTCAAAGTTCCTGACACACTATAAGTACCCGGTAGGTATTAGTGAGCCGATTGCTCACAATTTTCCACCAGAATCAGTGGATGAAGCAAAAGATCAAGGATTTTCAGGCTAATGATTCAGCAAATCAGTCTGAGCTGAACATAGTGCATTTTTCTATATCATTATTCTTACAGATATTTCCTCTAATACTTGTAATGAAAAGGGTCATCAACACTGCTATAAAGTGGCAACTGCTCAGCAGTAACTTGCTCAGTGACTCCCAGTTTGGGTTTTGCCAGGATCACCCAGCTCCTGACCTCATTCTAACTTTGGTTCAAATATGGATGAAAGAGCTGAATTCCAGAAGTGAGGTAAAAGTGACAGCCCTTGACATCAAGACCTCATTTGACTGAGTGCTATAACAAAGACCCCTAGAAAAACTGGAATCAATGGGTATATGGGGCAAACTTTCCACTGGTTGGATTCATGGTACATAGAAAGATGGTTGTATTTGTGGAAGGTCAGAAGAGTCTCTCAGGGTATTGTCCTAGGTCCAACAGTCTTCAATTGCTTCATCAATGACTTTCCCTCCATTATAAGGTCAGAAGTGGGGTTGTTTGCCTGTTACTAAAGAATATTCAGCACCATTTGTGACTCCTCAAATACTGAAGCAGTCTTTGTTCAAATGCAACAAGATTTGGACAATATCCAGACTTGGGCTGACAAGTGGCAAGTAACATTTGTGCCACACAATGATCATCACCAAAAGAGACACTCTAACCACTGCCACTTGACATTCAATGATGTCACCGTCACTGAAGTTTTTAGAAGTTTATTTATTAGTCACAAGTAAGGTTTACATAAACTCTGCAATGATGTTACTGTAAAATTCCCCTAGTTGCCACATTTCAGCACCTCTTTAGGTCAACGTATCTAACCAGTACATTTTTCAGACTGTGGGAGAAAACCGGAGCACCCAGAGGAAACCCATGCAAACACAGGGAGAACATGCAAACTCCATACAGGCAGTGACCCAAGCCGGGAATCAAATCCAGGTCCCTAGTACTGTGAGGCAGCAATGTTAATCACTGTGTCACCAACATCCTTGGGATTATCATTGACCAGAAACTCAATTGAACTCACATAAACAAAGTGGCTGCAAGAGCAGGTCAGAGGCTCAGAATACTGTGGCAAGTAGCTCACCTCTTGATTCTCCAGAGCCTATCCACCATCTGCAAGGTACATGCCAGGAGTGTGATGGAATAGTCCACACATATCTGGATGGGTGCATCTCTATCTACATTCAAGAAACTTGGCACCATCCAGGATAAAGCAGCCCGCTTGATTGGCACCACACGTACAAACATTCAGTTCGTCCAACATCGATATCTACAAGATGCACTGAAGAAATTCACCATAAATCATTAGACAGCACCTTCCAAACCCACAACAATTTCTGTCTCAAAGGACAAGGGCAGCAGATACATGGGAACATCACCACCTATAAATTCCCCTCTAAGCCACTCCCATCTTGAGTTGGAAATATATTGCTATTCAGTCCCAGTTGCTGGGTCAAAATCCTGGAACTCCCTCCTTAATGGCATTTTAGGTCAACATATGAACATCGACTACAGCAATTCAAGAAGGCAGCTCACCACCACCTTCTCAAGGGCAACTAGGGATGAGCTATAAATGTTGGCCAGCCAGCGACACTCATGTACCATGAATTAATAAAAGAAAATGAATATTGTATCTTCTGCATACAATCCATGTGATCTATTCACCTTTTAAACAGTAAGTTAAATCCATTGCCTTCTGAAAGTTGATTTCATCAGTGGAGAAAACAACTACACCTGATCCAAGAATCCCACTCAAGCACTGATTGACAACACTAATCCTTTGATAAACATAAGGCTATCAGCAGTTATGTGCTTTCAATCTCTTTCTAGTGTTAACAAAGAAGTCCTGATGCTTGGATTGCTGATTCTGATGCTGTGGGAGTAATGAGAAAAAGAGCCAGGCAAGAAGATCTATGGAGTGGACAATAGTAAATTAGTCCCCACCATGGATGTCCCATCCATTGTTGTATGATTGCTGAAGAAGGGGCTAACAATTTACCAAGGCATTCTGATGGAACTTTTCTCCACATTGAAAAGGACTGATAATTTTGTGGTTGATGTTTTATCAATAGAACTGATTCAACATTTTCTGATATGACTGAACTTTAAGTTTCGATCGTGCATTTCAATAGCTTTTACTCCCCCATATTTTAGTATTCCTATAATGTCCTTCTGTTGTTTTGTTGTGTTACTTCAATCAAATTGCTTAATTTGAATGACTATACAACATCTTTGGGTCTTGAGTTCATTCTTTTACTTTTCATGTACTGATCATGGTGATGAGTAAAACTATACAATACTTTGAGATTTTCATAGTTTTTCAAGTGCCGGTGTTATATGTACTGTTGTTACACATCTCAGATCGAAGGAAATTGAAACTGGCTGGATAAGGTTGCTTGCTGCACTCAGAGGATAGCTTCCATTTCTTTCCATAAAAAAATTTCCAATTGAACTTGGGGGATATCTTCAAGATCGAAGATGAAAAATGCATGTGTAGGAGCTAAGCAAGCAACAGAAGTCAGCTGTTTATTTATTTATTTTTATTCATTCATGGGAAGTGGACATTGCTGGCTAAGTCAGCATTTATTGCTCATCATAATTGCCCTTTGAGAAGGTAGTGGTGAGCCACCATCTTGAACCACTACAGAACATCTGGTGTAATTAAGCCCACAATAATGTTGAGAGGGAGGGGGGGATTTGCAGGATTTTAACCCAGCGACACTGAGGAGTAGTGATATATTTTCAAGTCAAGATGGTGAGTGGCTTTGAGGGCAATCACCAGGCAGTGGTGTTCCCAGGTATCTGCTGTTCATGTCTTTCCTGATAGTACCAGCTGTGGATTTAAAAGGTTTTGCCCACTCCATGTGAAGCACATTTCTGGCTGCATTTTTTGTCATGAGATTGTTGACCATGTGAAGCAATCAATCATAATTTACTTCCAGAGTGCTTGAGAGCTGGGAATATTTGCATGATTCCAGAAAATCCATTCTGTGAGGTACAATGGGAGAAACCTGATAGCTGCTTACCCAAACTGTTATCCTGAGTCACTGTTTATTCATTATATTCAGTTTCAAAATGTTGCTACTCGGGGTAACATGTCATATTAATATCAAAAATAATGTTCCTTCCCCTCTTGGCACAACACAAACAAATTTGATTAACAGACCAAAGCACATCTCAGTGTGACAGGAGCTTTCATTAGCAATTGAAATAATTGCAAGATGTAATCAAATGGCCAAAACAAAACTTGTCTGAAGAGGATCTTAAAGTCAAGGAATGAATAGTACAATTATTTAGAATGTATGTAAAGCTGTTTATTAAGTGATAAGAAGAAAAGTGGAAAGATGAGACACTGCAATAAAAAAATGAGAGGAAACAAATATGTTTCTTGCTCTATCAGGTTAACATGAACTAAATTGAAGAGAGCCTAAGCAGGAAATGAATTGCTTTATTACTGAAAAAGCTAAATTATGTTTCTAACGCTCTTAGTATGACTTGCTCGAGGTGCTCACATGTAGGGTCACGGAGGATATTAATTCACAGTTAGAGTGGTGTTATGATGAATTGCATACATTTCTAAAATTAAGTTTGAAATCTTCCTATGGTAATAAATCTTCCTGAAATTTCAAATGAAGACAAATAATCTTTGGGAAATCTTTTTTTGTGAAAATTAAATTTGGGGCTATCAGCCACCAGACAGTGGTGAGTGAAATATATGAGCACCAGCGCTGGAAATGCTATTTAGCAGAAGATCCACAATTTGAAAAACTTTAGCCCTGATGCTTATACAAGAAAGCTTCTAGGGGAATAAAACTGCACCCTGCGATCCAAATTCTTTGGAAAGTTTAAATTCAATATTTTCAAAACTATCTTCTGCAATCAATCAAACTGGTTAAGATAAGTTATTAGTATATATAAATAAGTGTTTATCTTGTCTTATAGCTGCCATCAAGTTATCACTCTTATTAATGTTAAATGTGAAATGTTAGTTAATACTGTTTCTTCCCAGCCAAGGATTTAGGCTCAATCTATGGTGTTGTGAAAGAGATTATTTGCTTCAGATAAACGTGTGCCAAATTGCCTGAAACCATAAAATCACTTCATTCTAGCTTTTTCAAATGAAGTGTTAGATGTTCCTATCAACATGAAATTACAGAGAACATCTATGGCATTATCCTTCATTTGGTTCTTGGGACAATGAAAGGCAATACACAAATATTGTTTAGAAACAGATTTTGGGCACAAGGTTTGTATTGGTAGCCACATAAACATTGAATCATAGAATTCCCTACAATGCAGAAGAAGTCATTCAGCCTATTGAGTCTGCACCGACTCTCTGACAGAGCATCCTATGAAGACCCTTTCCCCCATCCTATTCCCTAGGACTCTGAGTGGGGGTGGGAAATATCCACAGATCATAATTTGATCATAAGAAGTACAATCAGGAGTAGTCTATTTGATATTTCCAACCAGCTTTGCCACTCAGTAAGATCATGGCTAAATTGATTGATCTCTAGACATCACTGCCACCTCAACCGTCCCTGCCCCGCTCCAACCACCTCCCCCTACCTACAGTCATTGTCTCTGTGCGGTCTTTCCTCCCTGTCCCACAAACTTCCAGTCATGGATATCTGGTGATGCTCCCATTCCTTTACCCCAGGTTCCATTTGCACACATCTCCTCTATCAATCCTTTGCCTTCCCTTGCCTCTGACTTGTGTAACACCCTGTCTCCACTACATCTCCCCTCCCCTTCATACTCTCCGAATAAAGATTTTGACTTTCAACTCCACCATAGCAGTTCATGCTCGTTTCACGTCAGAAGCCTAGGCTGCGTCCCTCTTGCATTCTCCTGGTTTTGCCTGAGCAGCGTTGGTATGAGTTGGGGAATTGGTGACAGTAGAGAAGTAAAAGGAATGTGAGTGCTGTACACACATACCTCGAGATTGCAAGTGACATGCTGATTGCCAGATGCGTGTCACTTATATGCAATTGCAAATCCTGCCAGTCTGATAAGTCACTGGTGTAGCCATTTGATCTGAGTGGGGCTGTGATTCCAGCCGGCTGGGTTTTTAATGAGTATTCACGAAATTCACATGTATGAAATGAGGTTTTTGACATGATGAGTTGGGCAACCCAACCTTAGGAATGGAAAATTTTGAACTATATTTACGCTGAAGGGGAACGGACTTCTGACTGCAGTCAAATTTTCTGGTCCCACTCACCATGATGCCTGCCGCTGGCAAAGACTGGAAAATCACACTAATCGAGCCGTTCAGTCCACTGAGTTTGCAGTGACTTTCCACAGGGCAATCCAGACAGTCCCATTACCCTAGCTCTATCCTCTTAACCTTGTAAGTTTATTTCCTTTAAGTACTCACCCGAATTACTTCCAAAATCACCAATGCACCACTATGGTGGGTAGCAGGTTGCAGGTCATTCTCACTCTCAAGGCAAGTATTTTCATGCAACCCACTGCATATTTTGTGGTGGCAGAGATGGCCTGCCATTAGTCTGTGGCAGGATCTATTGATCTCATCATTGTTAAGAGGTTTCCCATTGAATGCACCTCCCGCTGTTAGATAAGATGCAGCAGGGGTGCACTGTTAATGGGCTAGATGATGCTTTTCTAAGAATGGCCTGAACATTCAGCCACAGTGTCAAAATGTTCTTCCTCATATTCCCCTGAAACTGTCGCCCAAAACTTAAATCTGTGCACCCTCATCCTTGTGTCATCAACAAATCATAGAATCATGGAATCCCTACAGTGTTGAAAGAGACCGTTCTTTCTGCATGACTTAATGTCAGAGCATCTTACCCAGGCCCAATCTTCATAACACCACATATTTACCCCATTAATCTCCAAAATCTACACATCTTGGGACTCTAAGGGGCAATTTAGCATGGCCAATTAACCTAACCTGCACATCTTTGGACTGAAAGGAAACCAGAGCACCCAGACGAAACCCACACAGACATGGGGAGAATGTGCAAATTCTTCACAGGCAGTTACCCAAAGCCAGAATTGAACTCGAATTCCTGGAGTTGTGAGACAGTAGTGCTAATAGTGTTTCCTTTTCCGCCTTATCCAAATCTGTCATAATCTTGCACACCTAGAACATAGAACATTACAGCGCAGTACAGGCCCTTTGGCCCTCGATGTTGCGCCGGCCAGCAGACCCTCTAACCTAAACTATTCCAATATCATCCATATGCCTATCCACCGAACATTTGAATGCCCCCAAAGTAGGCGAGTCCACAACTGCTGCAGGCAGGGCATTCCACGCTCTCACCACCCTCTGTGTAAAGAACCTGCCTCTGACATCCGTCCTATAACTACCACCTCTTAATTTAAAGTTATGTCCCCTCGTGTTGGTCATCACCATCCGAGGAAAAAGGCTCTCACTATCCACCCTATCCAATCCCTTGATCATCTTATACGCCTCAATTAGGTCACCGCGTAACCTTCTTCTCTCTAATGAAAATAACCTCAGGTCCCTCAGCCTTTCCTCATAAGGCCTTCCCACCATACCAGGCAACATCCTGGTAAACCTCCTCTGCACCCTTTCCAATGCTTCCACATCTTTCTTATAATGCGGCGACCAGAACTGTACGCAATACTCCAAGTGCGGCCGCACCAGAGTTTTGTACAGTTGTAACATAACCTCACGGCTCCTAAATTCAATCCCTCTACCAATAAAAGCTAACACACCGTACGCCTTCTTAATAACTTTATCAACCTGGGTACCTCTATCAAATCTCTTTTGCTCCAAAGAAAATAATCCCAACTTCTCAACTCAACTTTGTGGCTAAATTTACTTTGCCAAGAAAGTTCCTCTGTACTGTCTCAGAGATTCTCATGCCCTTACTAAAGTGTAGCAACTAGGCTGAATTATGATATAGTCAGAGCTTTACAAACATCCAGCATAATCTCTCTGCTTTTATGCTTATTGCCTACAATATCTGAAGTCCAAGATCCCATATGCTCTATTAACCACACTCTTAATATGTCCTGCCACATTCATAGATCGATGTACCTAAAATCCCAGGTCCTTCTGTTCTTGCACACTCTTTAATTTCATAATACCTCGCCCTATCGCTTCTGCCAAAATACATCATTTCACATTTCCATTCATTAAATTACATTTGTGACTAATCTGTCCATTCTGCTAGCCTATCTATATCCTGTTGCAATCAATTCTCACTGTTTGCCACAGCAAGCTTGGTATATCTGACAAATTTTAAAACTTTACTCTAGATTCCAATATCCAAGTTATTTATATACATCAAAAAATACAGTAATCTTAATTCAGAACCTTGAGGGTCACCATTGTCTACCATCTTCCAGATTGAAAAATTACCATGTGGCGTGACTTGCTGTTTTCTGTCATTGTTTCATTCAGCTGACATGTGCTGTACTTTTTTGTGAGGCTCAGTTTTGTGAACTAGCCTTTATGTAGTACTTTGTCAAGTGTGATCTTACAATCCATACAGTCAATGCCCATTGCATTTACTTCATCAATCACCTCTGCCACTTTATCCAAAAATTTAATTAGTCAGGTACAATCTGCTTTTCATGCTCCCTTATCTAACAAAAATCTATCTAACTCAGCCTTGCATAAATTTAAAGACCCAACCTATTCCAATTATCCTTAATTACTTCAAACCTCTCCATGTATCTGTTGATATTTTTTCATAATGATATTGTTTCTAACACCCATCATTCATGATAAAGAACTGGCCTTAGCCCCATTATTGAATAAGAATGTTATATCTGTCATTCTAAAATCCTCTGGCACCTTTGTTTGCTTGAGAGATTAGAAGCCCTTCTGCAATGTCCACACTCATCTCCTTTGGCAATCTGCCATCCAGACTGGACAACTTATTCACTCTAAACATAGTCAGTTTTTCCAGTTCCATTTGCTTCTCAGTTTCCCATTCATCTATAACATCTACCATCCCATATTCTACCGACATTTTGTCAACTTCCTCTTCTCTCATAAATACTGATACGAGGAACGGGATTTACCATGTAACCAGCCACATATTTTGCAGTGGCGGGAGGTGGCGCACCATTGGTTGGCAATGGAATCTTTTGGTTCTGCCATTGTGAACAGGGTTTCCCATTGAATGCATCCCATGCCACTATGAAACACATGGCAAGGATGTGCCACTGACAGATCCGAAAGATCATACCAATGTGAACAGCTGGAAAGTTCTGGTCTACATGTTGGTGGCAGTTTTCCATTTTATATGATGATACTTTGCCTTCTGTGTTCGAACTCTATGTTAATCTTGGCCCGGTGTGTCTCAGGAGCCCCATTCTGCAATGGCAAGCTCTCCCATATTTGCTTTAGAAGAGGAGAGTGAGTTGAGAAGGCGCATGTATCATTGACCTCTATTTTCCTTGCTGTCTCTTCTCAGCTAGCTAGCTTTTCATTTCTGTTGTCTCTTCCAATGTTCTTTCAAACGGTCAGCCTTCAGAGATCAGTGACTATCAGTGACTGCCTCATTGTTGTCAGTTTTAATGACCTCCATCTTTGTATGTCGCTTGCAGATGTCCTTGTATCTGAGGTACGGATAGTCAGCAGTTTGAGACCCAATGGCCAATTCACCACATAACATATTTGGGTATATAGCCAACATCAGTCTGATGAATGTGGCCAAGCCAGTGCAGACACCGTTGGCTTAGCAATGGGTGCATCCTGATGCCATTATGGAGTTAGCAGATTTCAAGATCTCTGACAGATGCTATCAGACCTGCTGAGATTTTCCAGCATCATCTCTTTGGGTTCAAGATTTTTGAGTTGATAATCTTATCCTATCAAGGGATGAGGATGCATGAGGATGCAGGTTTAGCTGAGTCCCACTTTGATTTTATCAGGTTGCTACTGCATCACACTTACTTACATTTGTACATAACAGCTACATTTGGATCTATATATGTGAAACTATCAACAACCTCCAGCACCACATTATAAATGCTGCAAGATGGCACATTACGACATCCTGGACCATGGCCTTTTTATTCCTCATGCTGAAGATCAAACCAATTCTTCTAAAGGAGTGAGAAGGTCTATCCACTTGTCAGTTCAGGTGTCCCTCAGTTTGGAATGTTAGTACATAGGAACATGGATTTGAGAATCAGGGGTAGGCCATTCAGCCCTTTGCGTCTATTCCAGTATTCAATAAGATCACGACTGATCTGATTGTGGCCTCAGCTCCACTTTTCTGGTTGCCCCATAACCCTTGACTTCCTTGCCTAACAAAAATCCATCTAACTCAGCCTTAAATAAATTTGAAGACCCAGCCTCCACTACCTTCTGGGAAGAGAATATCACGCTCTAATAAGGCTCTGAAAGAAAAAATATCTACTCAACTCTGTCTTAAAACAGAGATCTCTTATTCTTAAACTATATCCCTGAGGTCTGGTTTCCTCTTCTGGTATTGACCCTCTACAGTGGCCTCAGGATCTTTATGTTTCAATAAGATCACCTCTCATTCTTCTAAACTCCATTGGTTAAGGGCCAACCTGCTTGATCTTTCTTCATAAGATAAGCCCCTTTGTCCCAGCAACAATTCCAGTGTCTGAACTATTTCTAGAGCAATTACAGCCACAATTTTTCCAAAAAAACTTGAGTGCCAAATTTGCATAAAAACAGGAGTAACCCCTAGGTTTTTTAAGTGGGATTTTCAAAATGAATCTCCCACATTCTGTGCACTGCAGAGTGCCTCAGAGAGATTAACACTGAAAATCTGGAGGCTGGGCCTATTCTCACCAGAGACGCCAGCAGCATTGCACTGAGTAGGCTACTGTTCATGCACTAATCTGTTAGAGTAATAGCCCTGGGCTGCTGGTCTCCCAATCTCTGGCCAGCCCAATCACTGGCTGCAACACTGCCCCTTTGATCCTTCCACCTCATGATCACTGGATTTCTCCCAATGTCCACCTCCCATCTCCACCAGTCCTGATCTCCCTAACCCTCCCAATCCCTATCAATCCTGACCCACCACCAGCCCCCCTGCCAGTAGTCCTGCACATTCTAGTAGCCTCCCCCTTCTCCCCGCAATGATTGCTTGCCCGATCAGCCTCTTCCCTCTCTCTGCCACTGGTCTTGACCTCCAGAGTGGCAGTGGGACTTCCACCCCCACCAATCTCTTGACATTGCCCAGCCCTTGACATTGCCTGATGCCCAGTGGACAGTGCCCAGATGCCCCTCTAATAGTGTAATAGTGCTGGCAATGCCCAAGGTGCACCCCCGCTTACCTCAACTTCTTAGGGGGCCTCCATGGCATCTCTTCACTCCAGCCATCTCAAGATCACTAGACTTCTCCCAATGTTCACCTCCCATTTCTACTAGTCATGATCTCCCCAACCCTCCCAACCCCTGGCAATCCTGACACATTCTGTCTGTATCTGCATGGATTTCCTCTGGGTGCTCTAATTTCCTCCTAGATGTGCTGGTTAAGTGCATTAGCCATGCTAAATTCTCCCTCAGTGTACCCAAACAGGCACCGGAATGTGGTGACTGGGGGACTTTCACAGTAACTTCATTATAGTGTTAAGGTAAATCTACCTGTGACACTATAAAATAAACTTTAAAATTTAAGATGCAAGTCATTGATGTAGATTAAAAATAATTGAGGATATAGTGCTGATCCAGTAGCGCTCCAATAATTAAAGCTTACCAATCTGAAAAATGAAACATTTTTCCCATTTAGTGCAGCATTTTCAGTGAAGAGCAACTTCCTGATCAGGACTTGGCACACCTTTGTTTTGAATCACAGGTGAAAGGTTGGACAGTTTCTGTCAGTTCCAGGTTATTAGTAGACATCATAGCTGGACTCTTAGCTCCATTCACGTCAATGGGATTTTCTGGTCCCAGTGCAGTGAACAAGAGATTTGGCTGGGTTCTCTTTAAATGACCTGAAAGCGTGTGACAGCAGCAAAGAGAAGAAACTGCTAAATAATTAATTTGCTAAGGCTAGAATGTGTCAAATGTGGTGATAGAACACAATCCTATTTGACCCTATTGAGGATCTCAAAGGGTTCCAATGTTTTCTCATCAGTGCTGACCTTAACCATCATGCTGCCACGGAAAGAGGAGATCACATTGAGTAGCTTTGGCAGGCAGTCAATTTTCTCCAGAAGCCACTGTTCGCATGATTCATTTAGTTTGCTGAGATCAATGAAGGTGATATGCAGAGATCTCCTTTGTTTCTGGCATTTCTTTTGCAGCTGCCAGACTGAGATGCCAATTGTAGATTATCCAGGTATCATCAATGCAGTCAATGTTAGAAATATGTATGAAGAATTACAAAGTATTAATTAAACATTCCAGCCTTAGCCTGCATCTGAATATAACCCATTCTTTCCCTAACAGCACCATTCCACTTCTTACCTGCTGATAATTTTTTTACACGCAATATCTCATGGATTTATTCTCCCATATATCTGATTAATACAAAGTGAACTGAAATAATGGACTATCTTGCTCCTAGAAAGCCTCATCTTGAGTCAAAAGTTTTAGTGAATGACCAGAATCTGTCAGCAGTAGATGTGCCTACTTATCTCAGCAGCACACTCCCTCTTGAGCTGTCTAGATTGACAACGAGGCACATACAAAGGTAGCCTCAGTCCGAGAATAACAAGGAGAATGTCTACCTACCAAACTGAAGCGACAGTCTTGCCCACCCAACTCTACACAAGCAGCTGTGAGAGGTACAAGACTAGGACCATATAGCATGTCAGGCCATGAAGACCAAGCACTTTCACTAGACCTAAGTTCGGGAGCTTCTGAAGATCAGCAGGCAGGACAAAATACCAGACTGCAAGGAGTTCACCTGTGCTGGCATGCCAACATCCATATCGTATGCAGAGTCACACCTGAGTTGGGCTGGTCATTTAACAAAGCAAACCATTATGGAGTGTTTGAGTCAAGGTTGTGCTCTCATGGTGATCAAACGAAGCATTACTAGGACAGTCTGACAGCTTCATTTAGGAGCTTTGACATTGGCTTGGAGGTCATCCAGGGTCATTGTACCAGATGCAATCAATTAAAAAAGGGTGTGGACTCCTTTGAAAGCAGAATACCTGAGGAAGAGAGAAAACACAAGGAGATGAAATCCTGAAACCCTACAGAACACTTGGGCATTTGGTCTTCATTGCAGCAGAACATTCTGGCTGCAGATCGGCCTCAGCAGCTAGTCACGTAACCCAGTGGAACCCTCTCAAACTCTGATGAATGTGTTCAATATCACCTCAAAGGATAGACAAGAAGAGAGAAGAGATGCCAACTGAAGATTTTGGGATTCACTTTTATGTTAACTGCCATCCCATTTTCATATTCTCCCATTGCCAGTCTTAATTTCCTCTTTACTTCTTTTCCCAACTTATTGTTCTGAGTTAGAATATAGAACATAGAACACTACAGCACAAGCAGGCTCTTCGGCCGACAAGTTGTGCCAATCATATCTATACTTACCAGCCCATAGAACTATCTGTAACTCCCAATCCCATTAAATCCCATGTACTCATCCAGAAGTCTCATAAAAGACCGAGCGAGTTCGCCTCTACCACCACTGATGGCAACCGATTCCATTCACTTACCACCGTCTGAGTGAAAAACTTACCTCTAACATCTCCTCTGTACTTGCCCCTCAGCACCTTATATCTGTGTCCTCTCGTAGCAACCATTTCAGCCCTGGGAAATAGCCTCCGAGAATCCACTCTACCTATTCCTCTCAACATCTTATAAATCCCTATCAGTTCGCCTCTCAACCTTCGTCTCTCCAGGGAGAAGAGACCTAGCTCTCTCAACCTATCAGATTGCTTATAAGTGCCCACTACTGTAAATAGGCCCAGATCCTTAAACCTATCTGAGTAACTAAGATTCTTGAAGTTTTTTATTAATGTCACTCCTCATGTTATGATGTAGAGGTACTGGCGTTGGACTGGGGTAAACTCAGTAAGAATCTGGCAACACCAATTTTAAATCCAACCGATTTATTTGATAGTAAATCTGCGAGCTTTCGACTTTCGTCTTCGTCAGGCAAATGCAGTGTTCTGGTCTGCAATAGCACACATATCAGCACAGACAGTCACAGATTGCTGATTAGAATGCGAATCCTTACACCTAACCTGCTATTCAAGTCTTAAAGTGGCTAACAATGTGAGTGAAGGGAACACGGAGCATTGGTTAGAGAGATGTGTGTTGTATCCAGACAGCACAGTAAGTGAGGTTTTTTGCTAACCCAGACAAGACATGGATGACATCATCAAACATGAGAATACCATTCTCCAGGTACACGGTACATACTCTTGCAACTCGGCCAATGTTGTCTACCTAATACGTTGCAAGAAAGGATGCCCTGAAGCATGGTACATTGGGGAGACCATGCAGACACTACAACAGCGGATGAATGAACATCGTTCAACAATCACCAGGCAAAACAGTTCCCTTCCTGTGGGTGAACACTTCAGCGGTCACGGGTATTCGGCCTCCGACCTTCGGGTAAACGTTCTTCAAGGGGGCCCTCACAACACACGACAGCGCAGAGCCGCTGAGCAGAGACTGATAGCCAAGTTCTGCACACATGAGGACGGTCTTAACAGGGATCTTGGCTTCATGTCACACTATCTGTAACCCCCATGACTTGCCTGGGTTAGCAAAAAACCTCACTTACTGTGCTGTCTGGATACAACACACATCTCTCTAACCAATGCTCCGTGTTCCCTTCACTCGCATTGTTAGCCACTTTAAGACTTGAATAGCAGGTTAGATGTAAGGATTCACATTCTAATCAGCAATCTGTGACTGTCTGTGCTGATATGTGTGCTATTGCAGACCAGAACACTGCAATACTGATGTATATATTCCAGAGAAGAAGGTGCTGGAAGTCTTAAAGTGCATCAAGGTAGATAAATCCCCAGGACCTGATGAAATGTATCCCAGGACATTGTGGGCGCCTAGGAAAGAAATTGCAGGTCCCCTAGCCGAGATATTTGAATCATCAACAGTCAAAGGTGAGGTCCTGAAGCTTGGAGAGTGGCAAATGTTGTATCTTTGTTTAAGAAGAGCTTCAGGGAAAAGCCTGGGGACTTTACGCTAGTGAGCCTCACATTTGTGGTGGGTAAATTCTTAGAAGGTATTTTGAAAAATAAGATCTACAGGTATTTAGAGATGCAAAGACTGATTAGGGATAGTCAGCATAGCTTTGTGAGTGGAAAATCACATCTCACAAATTTAATTAAGTTTTTTGAAGAGGTAATCAAGAAGGTACACGAGGGCAGTGCAGTTGATGTTGTCTACATGGACAATAGCAAGGCCTTTAACAAGGTACCGTATGTAGATTGGTGCACAAAGTTAAATCTCACGGAATTCAGGGTGAGGTATCTAAATGGATACAAAATTAGCTTCCTGACAGAAGGCAGAGGGCGGTTGTAGAGAATTGTTTTTCAAACTGAAGGCCTGTGAAAGTGATGTGCCTCAGGGATCAGTGCCGGGCCCACTGTTACTTGTCCTTTATATTAATGATTTGGATGAGAATATGGGGGCACAGTTAGTAAGTTTGCAGATGACACCAAGATTGATGGCATAGTGGACGGTGAAGAAAGTTATCTCCAATTGCAACAGGATCTTGATCAATTGGCCAGTGGGCTGACGAATGGCAGGTGGAGTTTAATTTAGATAAATGTGAGGTGATGCATTTTGGTAGATTGAACCAGGGCTGGACTTATTCAGTTAATGGTAGGGCATTGGGGAGAATTACAGAACAAAGAGATCCAGGGGTACATGTTCATAGCTCTTTGAAAATGGAGTCACAGGTGGACAGAGTGGTGAAGAAGGTGTTCTCATGCTTGGTTTCATCGGTCAGAATATTGAATACATGAGTTGGGACATCTTGTTGAAGTTATACAAGACATTGGTAAGGCCACACTTGGAATACTATGTGCAATTCTGGTCACCTTATTTTCAAAAGGATATTATTAAACTAGAAAGAGTGCAGAAAAGATTTACTAGGATGCTACTGGGACTTGATGGATTGAGTTATAAGGAGAGACTGAATAGGCTGGGACTTTTTTCTCTGGAGCGTAGGAGACTGAGGAGTGACCTTATAGAAGGCTATAAAACAATGAGGTGCATAGACAAGCTAGATTGTCAATATCTTTTCCCAAAGGTCGGAGAGTCTAAAACTAGAGGGCATAGGTTTAAGGTGAGAAGGAGAGATACAAAGGGACCAGAGGGGCATGTTTTTCACACAGAGAGTGGGGAGTGTCTGGAACAAACTGCCAAGAGGTAGTAGTAGAGGTGGGTACAATTTTATCTTTTAAAAAGCATTTAGACAGTTACGTGGGTACAATGGGTATAGAGGGATTTGGACCAAATGCGGGTAATTGGGATTAGCTAAGGGGTTTTAAAAAAAAGGGCGGAATGGACAAGTTGGGCTTAAGGGCCTTTTTCCATGCTGCAAACCCCTATGACTCTATGACACTCTGTGTGGGCAAACATAGAAACATAGAAGAAAGTGCCGAAGAGACAACTAAATAGAGAAAATAACCAAGCATTATGACTTACATAAGCCGACCAACTGTCTCATCACATCAACACACTGTAATAAAATCCAAATTATGGGAATCTCAGTATAATTTGTTTAAATATGTAGAGCTCATCGTTTTAAACTACTTTTTCTGTCCAAACCCAGGCAGCTTATTCAATTCGGTGACAGAAATGTTCAATAAAAGCCAGTTAATGGATTCACAGCACAGCACAGTCTTCTCATCTCAGAAGAGCAGCTGCAATTAGTTTTGAAGGAGCTAATACTCTCATGTAAATTTTTAAAAGCTCTATTTGAGCTGTTAATTTATTATATATAACTCAGTTGGGAACCGACACTAAACAAAAACATCTATAATTGCAATTCATAGAAACCATCAGCTTAGCTTGAAACTGCTTTCACTGAAGTTTTTGCAGAACCTGCAGTGAGAAAAGTAGATGTATTGTTTAAGTGAGAAATGTGTATTGATTCTAACATCCTTCAATTTTCCTTTCTACTGATTTGACGGTTCATACTAATCACCTCCAATCTCAATGAAAAGAGTTGATTTTTCACCTGGAAATCTGAAATGGGTCTCAGTTTTAATTTCAGAATGTCCTGCAAGCCAGGCTACAGGTGGTGTGAAATTTGAAAGTAAGCACAATGTAATGACTTCAGTCAGGCCATTAAGGTTGGCCTATTGGACCATGAACTCCCTGATTAAGGATCCAATTGACAGGCTAATCAGAGAGCCTTTGCCTTGTACTTAACTGGGAGTGTCAGTTCCTCTTACACCCCAGGAGGTAGACTACTAGCTTCAAGCACATTATGCACTGCTGTTAAAGCTAGTAAATAAAGGGATTTTGGTGAAGAGACTTCTGCCTCAAAAGACGTCTTATGTGCAGTGTCTGTCAGGGGAAGATCACTCACCTCATTGTCATTTTAGTTTTTTTGCTTCTCAGCCAATCATTGACAGCAGGCTTGATGCAGACCTCGCTGGACACACTTTTCCACTTTTGTCATTCTTTGCTCTTGGAGGTAAGAGACAAGAAGTTCCCATCTCACACTGCTCATGTATAAGGCATTGCCATATTAAATTGATTTTAATGAATGAAATATAATCATCTTTATGCTTATGTTATAACATATCCTTGATCTTATCCAATGCATGTTCTTTTTTCTCTCATGGGCACCATCTGGAAGAGTTCAGTACAATGATTCTCCAGAGATCCTGAGTCTGTCTGAGAGCACAACATTACAGAATTCATGCACTAGCTCAGATGCTCACATCTCAATGGGATCAGTAAAATAAATAGTTGGGTTTTTCACCAGGCGGCTCACACTTCATAAGTGAATGAGAGTAGACAGTGGTTGCAGGAACAATCATGGAGACTTTAGTGTCGGATGTAGAGTCTTCAAGCTCTGGGGACACTGATACTACACCCCAGAAGCCATGGAAAATGCTGCTCATTGAGCAACAGCAGACAATGCATAATAAACTGACAGGCCTTCAAAATGGAACCATGACAAATGTGGATGGATTGGAGGAGTCTACCTCAAACACAGGTCACTGAGATGACGTCTTATTCCATGGATAGCATAGCTCCTGCCATGGACAGTTACCCTTAAAGTGGTCAAGGGGCAAATTTCTTCTCACTGCTGAAAAATTGGCAGAGGGCAAAACCCTCATGATACTTTAAAAACAACTTGGATCCACAGTCAAAATCCCAAAACCTATAAGGCTATGGACCAAGAGCTAGGTTGTTCTACAATAGACCAAATGGTCTCTTTCCATGCTCTAATTTGTATGATTCTATCAGAGGTCCATGTGCTCCTTCAAGCCATCATACAGACCTTTGATACCAACACATCAACCACCTTAAATGCGTTGACAGATATCCCTTAGTATTGATCGTGCAGTCCTGCACTGATCTGCAATAAAGAATTGAAATCTCTCATAAGGGGGCAGAGTTTTAATGAAAATCTGGGGCAACAATGGTCACCGACATCTGATTCAATTTGATTTGAAATGATTTGATTTATTATTATCACGTATTGGGATACAATGAAAAGTGAAGTTTTGTGTGTATTACATAGACAAAATATACCATTCATAGAGTATTTAGGGGAGAAGGAAAGGAAAGAGTGCAGAATATAGTGTTGCAGTTAGGGTGTAGAGAAAGATCAGCTTAATATATGATAGGTCTATTCAAAAGACCAATGGGAGCAGGGAAGAAGCTGTTCTTAGTCGGTTGGTACATTTTCTCAAATTTTTGTGTCTTTTTCCTGATGGAAGAAAGTGAAAGAGAGAACGTCCAGGGTGCATGGGGTCTTTGGTTATGCAGGCTACTTTTTTGTGGCAATGAGAAGTGTAGATGGGATCAGCAAATGGGAAGCTAGTTGGGTTGCTGAGAAATCCATGGGATCGTATTTGATATTTAATTGTAATATGATATATTTGACCCTGAATTGCCTGTTAATTCATATTAACGCATGTTAATTCTGTATATTAGAGTATAAAATAGATATTGTAGATTGTTTTACCTTTCTGATTTTGTCTAGTAAAGTTGATCTATATGTTTAAAATTGTGGAATCTTATGCATTTATTCTTCTAGCAAGTTACAGGAATTTCAAAATTTGTCTACTTTAATCAAACAGATCATAAAAAGATGATCTAAGCTCTTTGTCTTGTTCTTTCTATAGGTCCAAGCCTTGCTGATGTGTAGATTACGGCACTCGTTACCGTTCTGGAGATCCTGGCTAATGTGCACTGAAGGAGTCTCCAGATTTGTCCAGGCACCTAAAGCACATTTTCTGTATGACAGTGGTGTGTTCAATCAGACATCTGATGATGATTTGGGATTCATTGTAGCTCTGCAAGGGATGCAAGGGTTTGGGGAATAAAATGAAAAAGTGGAGTTGGGGATTATCATATTAGATCAATCAGAAAAACCCTGAAAAAAAATGAATTTTAAAAATGGACAACTTGCGTCTCCCAAGAATGTTCTACACATGCAGTTTAATGCACTCAATTCAAACGTGAAAATTAGTAGGTTATATGCATTGTTAATTTTGCCAGTTTTGCGAGGTTTTGGCAGTTCCACATATGAATTCCAAAGTACAAACATACAATATTGACAGGCAGGAAAATACAGCTGGTCTCAAATCTGCCTCACTTCATGATATTTGGAGCATCATGAATAAATACTTTGTTGTTCCTTCCATCTCATTTTTCTTTGGGAAAAGAAGAACTATCTAATATTTTAGCTAAACAAACTATCTAAACTGACTATGGTAAGGTCTGCAAGATATTACAGACTACAAGATGAAGTCATATAAAATTGCCAGCTCCAACGCACCCCCTCCCTGATGAGCTCAATACATACTGTGCTTGTTTTGAGCAATAGGTCAGCGAGAGCATGTCCTCCATCTGGGAAGCCCTGGATGAACCATTGCAGACGTCAAAGCAGTTTTCTTGAAGGTCAACCCATGGAAAGCAACTGGTCTGGAAGGGGTATCCAGACAGGCACTCAAATCCTGTGTGGATCAGCTGACAGGGGAATTCACAGACATCTTCAACCTCTGTTTACAACAATCTGAGGTTCCTATCTGCCTCAAGAAGATGATCATCATCAAGATACCCAAGAAAAACCAAGCAGTGTACCTTCATGACTATCGGCCAGTGGCTCTGACATCCATCATTATGAAGTGCTTCGTAAGGCTAGTCATGGCATGAATCAAACAGACTATCTGGATCCATTAAAGTTTGCCTACCGCCGCTATAGATCCACAGCAGACGCCATTTCCCTGGCCCTGTACTCAATCCTGGAATACCTAGAATACAGGGACACCTATGTCAGACTTCCATTTATTGACTACAGCTCAGCCTTCAACACTATTATTCCAATAAAACTCACCTCCAAACTCCGTGGCCTGAGTCTTGACGCCTCCCTCTACGATTGGATCCTGGCTGTCCTAAATCACAGACACAATTAGTAAGGATAAGCAACAAAACCTCTTCCATGATCATCCTCAACACTGATCCCCCATAAGGATGTGTTCTCAGCCCCTGACTATACTCTTTATACACTTATGATTGTGTGGCCAATTCATCTCCAATTCAATTTTCCAGTTTACTGATGACCCCACTGTAATGGATCGGATCTCAAACAATGATTAGACAGAATACAGGAATGAAATAGAGAATCTGGTGAACTGGTGCAGCAACAATAAACTCTCCCTCAATATCACCAAAATGAAGGAGATTGTCGACTTCAGGAAGCGTAAAGGGGAACATGCTCTTGTCTATATCAATGGGTACAAAGTAGAAAGGATTGAGAGCTTCAAGTTTTTAGGTGTCCAAATCACCGACAACCTGTCCTTGACCCCTATGCTAATATTTCAGTTAAAAAAAAAAAGCCCACCAATGCCACTACTTCCTCAGAAGAATAAGGATATTTGGTATATCATCTACAACTCTCACCAACTTTTACAGATGCACCATAGAAACCATTCTTTCTAGTTGTATCACAACTTGGTTTGGCTCCTGCTCTGCCCAAGACCGTCAGAAACTACAAAAGCCCAATGTAGCCTAATCCATCTGGAAACCAGCCTCCCATCCATTAATTCTGTCTACACTTCCCGCTGCCTCGACAAAGCAGCCAGCATAATTAGGGACCCCACGCACCCCAAACATTCTCTTTTCCACCTTTTACCTTTGGGAAAAAGATTCAAAAGTCTGAAGTCACATACCAACTGATTCAAGAACAGCTTCTTTCTTGCTGCTTTCAGACTTTTCAAAGGACTTACCTTTCACTAAGTTGATATTTCTCCACACCCTAGTTATGACTGTAACACTGCACACTCTCTTGTTTTCTTCTCTATGAATGGTATGTTTTGTCTGTATAGCATGCAAGAACCAATATTTTTCACTATATGCTAATACATGTGACAATAATAAATCAAATCAAAATCAAATCATTAAATTTATTCCTATATCAATAGTTTAAATTAATGTTCCCAGGTTGAATCCATACATAAAAGCAAGATTTAGTGTGAAATCTTGTGATGCCAAGCCACACAAGGATATGGACTAAGAATAGATTGAAGAGGTTGGGACTGTTCTTCTTGGAGAGAAGAAGGCTGAGAGGAGATTTGATAGAGATGTTCAAAATCATGAGGTGGCTGGACAGAGTGGAAAAGGTGAAACTGTTACCACTCATAAAAGAATCGAGAATGAAAGGGCACAACTTTAAAATAACATCAAAAGAAGCAGATGTGATGTGAGAAAATACTTTTCACAGGAGTGCTTTGGGTCTGAACAGACTGTCTGGAAATGTGGTGGCGGCAGATTCAATTGAGGCATTATGAGAGCATTTAATGATTATTTGAATAGAAATAATGTGCAGGGTTATGGGGAAAAGGCAAGCGAATGACACTCATTCATAATGACAAATTGGAGAACTAGCGTAGACATGGTGGACCTTATGATTCCTTCTGCACCATAACAATTGTGTGATTCTTTTATTGTTTCATCCCACTCTAGGATGACATATTTACTGTTGTAAAATCATAATTGCATTATCACTGTTAGTTATTAACTTATTCTTCAATAGCTTAATATTTGTAAGTACAGCAAATTCTTGTTTTACAAGCTTCAAAAACTATGAATCTTACTGAAGTATACAGTAAGTCAATCGCCAGGGGAAAATGAAAGCAATCCCCAAGACAGAGAGAATTCTCTGTTGGCAGAAGTTCAGTAAAACAGCAGTTCCCTTCAGCAACCTGAAAGGCAAGAATTTGGCTCAGCTGCGGTACACACCACACATAGTGGTATTGCTTCGCAGGTGCATAAGATAAAGCATGTAATTCAGTACACTAACCCCTTAATGAGCAATTAAGCAATTATGCTGGCAAGAACTGTCACAAAATTACTAAGCACCGCGCAACACCATCACAGCAATTTCGACCAGTTGGAAAACAAACGGTAGGTGAGCACTTTGTTTGCATTGCAAGCCATTATTGTGCATTTGCCACTGGCTTTATACCAACTGCAGTTTATAGGCTGTAATTCTTTGGACCCAATGTAGGTTCTGAGAGTGGGGGTTAACTGAAGATATTCATTTTGCTATCCCAGAAGGAAAACACAGTTTACACCAGTATCCTTATTTCCCTGTTTTACCAGTGTTCTATTTTAAAGTACACAAAACCAGTTCAGATTATTTCCCTGTTTTATTGTTTCTTCCTCCTGGGGTATAAACCTTTAATTGTTTTCAGCAAAAAAAAAGTTAATTTTTAGCATCACATTATTTCAGATCATGTCCTGGCTTATATCTGTATGAACACATGGCAATAATAAAATTAATTGATATAGTTCAAGTTACCCCATAACAGTTGCCACTGTGACAATCTTACTGAGCAACAATGGCCGGAATCTTATTACTGTTCATTCTGACCAAATGTTTCCATCCCAGCAGCGAATGGAGATTTGGCTGACTGCCAAATTTTATGACCTCACTGTAGTGGGAGTATGGCATGAATGGCAGGTAAGATTGCGCTTATTATCTTGGATTTATATAATGACCAGAACTTTCCATCTGTTCATGCCAGTGGGATCTTCTGGTCCCACCAACAGTACATCCCCACCACGGGTTTCACAGTGGCGGGAGTGTTTTCAATGGGAAATCCCATTGGAAACAGTGGGACCAGCATTGGCCAATGACGGGCTGTCTCAGTTGCATGGATAACCTTGCCCAATACCTTTAACTGATATGACACTCAAGGTCCTTCACAAGAGTATTATCAAATTTGACAGTGGGTCACATAAAGAGATATTCGGACATCTGGCCCAAAGCTTAGCCAAAAAGATAGATTTTAAGGAGAATCTTAAATGCACATAGAATAGTAGAGAGACAGGAGTTTTAACAGGAGTAAAAAGTGGTGCGATACTCACAATGCACAATTAGCCAGATCTGTTAACACTATGCAGGCAACACTTGAAATTTGTGTCGCCTGCACATTATAATGGTTTCTGCATACAGCCAATGCTAATTGCTCATTAGCTGTAGACATTAACAGGAACCCAAATGTGTTTAATTCTTAATGTTCACCACCACTGTTTAAACCTCATCAGCAACTCTTGAAGGGAAGGTGCATTGTGCTGGACATGCTGGATTATTGGGAATACTGTTCTGTGCAACAATTAATAATGAGTGACCAAGGGAGGGTGCTTACACTAAGAATTTAAGAGGCTGTGCTGTAGGTCTTGGCAGGGAAACTAAAAAGGAGAAATGCCCTGAAAAATATACTGGGCCAGAAAGCCTTCCAGACACACATTGAGAAGGCAACGGAAATGTATAGCCATTAATTCCAGGAGTTTAATTCCCAAGGACCTGGATGCACTGCTGCAAGAAATTTAATGGTCTCACATGAGTGTTAACAACTAAATGCATATTCAACAGTCTGGAAGCACAATGGTGGTGGGTGAACAGGACCTAGTGCAAGTTAGTATTTTTAAAAAGATGTGTAGGACTAAAGGGTGAGACTGATTCTACATGGTTGTTGTGCAAATAAAAATGATGTGTTTGATCTGGATTTGACTTTCGATTCTAAGACTAATTGATGCTTATCATGACATAGAAGTGTCTTCAGGCAGTGAAACTGACAACTGAATGTTTAATACTCAAATGCTCCTTAGATGCAATTTTCCTAGAATGCCTATATAGACCACATTCATCCATTTCCACTGAAGCAGTGGCTTTGAGTGGAAGGACTAAAAAGAGGCATCTATTTTCTCTGATGTGGGATTGGGAGTTTGGTGCAAACGGCAGTGAGGAATGGAGTATTGTCCTCTTCCAGCAAGGGAAGGAGGACAGAGAGGCAATTGATATACTACTTATAAGATGAGATTGTTTACAAGGTCACAGAGTCAGGAAACCTGACCTAAGCAGTTGGCAATGCTGCTACAAGAAATATAATAAACTGATAGCAATGATCAAGATAAAATACATTGCATAAAAATGCTTATTTTTTAACTACAATCCAAACACAAACTGACATTCACACCCTTCACACTCGTCCATCTGTGACAATCTTTGACCTGGAAGCAGTACAATAAGGAATTTATGTGAAATGTCTGTAGTATCTTTAATAAACAATTAAAATATTAAGAGTATTTGAAAAGCATTTTTAAGAGTTGCATCCATTGTAAAGAGATCAATTATACCTTTTTAAACAATAAGAAGTATTGATCCAAGTTAAGAAAGAAGCAGTCAGACTGTTTCTCTTATTTGGGGAAAGAGGTAGTCGCATTGGAGGCAGCTCAGAGGAGGTTCACTAGATTGATTCCAGAGATGAGAGTTTGTCATTTAGGTCTATATTTTCTGGAATTTAGAAGATTCAGGGGAGATCAAATTGAGGTATACAAGAAGATAAAGGATATGGATAAAGTAGATGTAGAGTGGGATGCTTCCTCTTGTGGCCTATTCTAGGATGAGAGATCATAATCTTAGATACAGAGCAGCAAATTTAAAACTGAGTTGAGGAGAAGTTACTTCTTCCAAAGGGTTGTGAATGTGTGGAATTCATTACCCCAAAGTATGGTAAATTTAAGGAGGAGTTAGACAGATTTTTAATTGAAAATGGGTTGAAAGGTTATGGGGAGAAGGCAGGAAAGTAGGAATGAGGAGCATATCAGCCATGATCAAATGGCAGAGCAGACTTGATTGGCCGAATGGTCTAATTTTGCTCCTATATCTTATATACTTTTGAACTTATGACTGGCAGACACAAAGGAGAGCTGCTGACACAGAGCCATGCTGCAGTAAGATACAGATATCAAACTCTTGGTTTGTAGAGGAGTAGCTGAATTCTCTACGGAAAAAGTTTTCTGTTTGACATTAAGAAAATAGAATTCGAGAAACTCGTGCAAGTTATGTGCAGCTGGACTAAAATAGTCTGAATTCTAAAATTGAGATGAATAGCTCAGGTAGGCAAAAAAATCTGAGAGTTTATTTCAGAGGACCAGATTGTGAACTGGTGCTGTTGATTCGCCAATTGAAGAAAAACTCTGGAAAATGACGCCATCAGCACTGACATGAGCCAAGTGAGAGTTGGATTATAGACCTGCACCTCATCAGTGTTAACCATAATCCGGGATCTTGGAATAGAGCTGTCAGTGAATTGAATCGCAACCAAATTGATTGAGCAGGAAAGTGAGAGATCCTATGTACCAGAGACTGAGAACTTTGGAACTAAATATGATGCCACAAATGTGCCAGGATTGTTATAAGGTGCTTGTGGTTTTGTAAAACATATACTTGCTGTATCAATTACAGCAACATTTACCTTTTTATTGAATCATTGTTTTCCTGTTTTTGTTTTACAATTCATTTATGAGATGTGACATCACTGACTGGGCCAGCATTTATTGCCAATCCCTAATTTCTCTTGAAAAAAGTGGTGGTGAGCTGCTTTCTTGAACCGCTCTGTCTCTGCAGTAAGGTGTATCCACAATGCTGTAAGGAAGGGAGTTCCAAAATGTTGACCTGGCAACAGTGAAGGAATGACAAAGTATTTCCAAGTCAACATGGTGAATGGCTTGGACGGAAACATCCAGGTGGCTGTGTTCTAGATGGAGTAGTAATGTGATTTCTAAAGTGTTGTCTAAGGAACCTTGGTGAGTTCCTGAAGTGGAGCTTGTAGATGGTGCACACCGTTGCCGGAGTGTGTTGGTGATGAAGGGAGTGAATATTTGTGGAGGGATTGCTAATCGGGCAGGTTGCTTTGTCCTGGATGATGTTAAGCTTCTTGAGTGTTGAGGTATCGATGGTGGGGAATTCAGTGAAAGTAATGCCATTGAATGTCAAGGGGTGATAGTTAGATTTTCTCTTGTCGGAGATAATCATTGCCTCACACTGGTGTAGTGCACATATTACCTGCCACTTGTCATCCCAAGCCTGAATTTTGTACAGGTCTTGCTGCATTTAGATATAGTCTGCTTCAGTGTTTGGAGGATCATAGATGAAATTGAACATTGTGCAATTCAAAGTAAACACCCCATTTTTCACCTTATGACGGAAGGTCATTGACGAAGAAACCAAAGATGGATGGAACTCCTGTAATGATGTTCTGGAGCTGAGATGATTGACCTCCAGCAACCAAAACCATCTTCTGTGGCATCAGATATGACTCCAACTAGTGGAATCTTATCGGTAATTTCTTAATTTGGGGAACATACAGTGAATTTTTATTTTGCTCTTTGAGTTTGTAACAAATCCTTTACAGACAATGTTCCTAGGGTTTGCAACATGTGAAGTGGCTTCAACTTTCTGAGGTTACATTCTCTAAGACTTTGTGGACATGCATGTAAGTATGTAGCAAGTTCAATTTCAGTGCGACCTTAGATCAGGATATCACCAGAATCTTTCAAACTCAGATTGGCTCCTTCTCTACTGTTGAGTTCACTTCAAAATTAAGCCTCTTGCATTAACAAATCCATTGTGAGTGGAGAATACTAAAAGATACCTTGATTATTCTGCAAGCTCAATTTGATGGTAATCTGCATTGATGGCAAGTTTTGCTAAGTATTTAGCACTATTCATTTTCTCCATGATATCATTAATTATCAGTGTCAAGTGTTTTTTGCATTTTACTGCTTGGCTTGGTAATCACATATCAATGCAGATTTTCAGCTGGTTTTCACTCTTGGATTTATCAATGGGTAAGACTGAAGGAATAGGCTCATCCCTAACTCTCCCACTAACCGCACAGTCAAGTACTGAAATTCATCCTCTATCAGCTTTCTTCATGAATGGTGTTCATCTATGTGCTTGCATGACTGAAGACATGTTAGTTCCACAACATCTTGCAGTTTGCCAGTAACAGTGAAGTGGTCAGCAATTAACTCAAGAATATTGCTGATTAAGAACTGTGTAACCGATTGTAATCATGTGTAATTATGCTGTGTGAAAATTGATAAACATGTTACTTTCTCCAGGTATAACGCAGAATACAACATTCATTCTGGAGTCTTTGAATGAAACTGGTATTTCAAAACTCTCAAGAGTTTTCAATATTTTGTCATTGTCACCTCTATTTTCTTAGGAGGTTATGGAAATTCAGCTTGTCCGCTATGACTCTCACCAATTTTTACAAATACACCATAGAGAACATCCTTTCTGGGTTTATCACAGCTTGGTATGACTCCTGCTCCAACTAAGACTGGAATAAGTTACAAAATGTTGTGAACATACTCCAATAAGGACCCCACACATCCTGGACGTTCTCTCTACCTTCTTCCCTCAGGAAAAAGATATAAAAGCCTGAGGACACGTACCAACTGACTCAAGAATAGCTTCTTCCCTGCTACTATCAGACTTTTGAATAGATTGAACTTACATTAATTTGATCTTTCTCTACATCCTAGTTATGACTGTAACACTACATTCTACATTCTCTCCTTTCCTTCTCCCCTATGTACTATTCTATGAATAGTATGCTTTACAAGTATGTTAGACATGCTTTTCACTGCATGCTAATACATGTGACGACAATAATTCAACTCAAATGAAATGAAATCAAATCAAATCAAATCATTGTCATAAGTAAGAAAATCCCTAATTTGCAAAGAATGGGGCATCCCTGAAGTTTGTTAAATGTTTTGTCTCCCCATGGCATTGATGCTCATGTATGTAAGCATTTTCTTTCCAGCAGTCAATGGTCACTGTCACACATGGTTGGTTGCTGTGTCCAAAAGAGACCACAAAAGTATACTCAGGCCGTCCACCTATACATTGGTTACATTCTTTGTCCTTTTTCTTATGGGGCATATAGCAGCATCCTTCTGATTGTATTTGTCTTTGTCACTGATCTCACTGAGTGATAAAGACAAACTAAAGTGCTTGAGTTTTCCACATGCTTTGCATGGCTGGGCAGTATCAGGACATTCTTCTGGTGTCGGTAAGCACCGCCACAGAGGAATTCTTTGGACCACTCTGTGAAACTGGTTGTTTTGCAGGCAGTTTCTGAGAATGCAAACAATGAACATTGTTCACAGGAGTTGCACTTGAAATGTAGTGCCTACAGTCATCAGCCTTAACTTCAGTAGCTCTGAGCTCTGAATACTATAGTGATCTTGCTAACTCAAGCAGCTCTAACAGTTTTCTACCTTTCTCAAGGGTTTTTAGTAGAGTTGACTAGAGAGACAATCTTTGATTATTTGTGTTTTGATTTCCCATTTGACATGTTCAACATCACTGAAGTCACATTTGTTTGCTAGTTGCTTCAATCACATGGAATACTGATGAACTGTCTCATGTGTTTCTTGCTTAGTGCGCAGAACACAATTGTTTTGTATATTGTGATGTCCTTGGACACGAAATAGATTGTTAGAGTAATTTTTGCTGTGGTGTAGTCATTTTCATCTTGCATGACTGGTGCCTCAGCAATATCTTCCAATTCTCCCACAGTGGAGAGGTTACGTGTGATTGCCAAACCTGTCATTACAGATTTGAAACATCACAGACATATTTGCCAAACGGGAATACAGATGATAGCTTTGAGTGCACTTTAAATGTGGTGGTTTGAACATAACTAACACAACCTAGGGCGGCACCATGGCACATTGGTTAACATTGCTGCTCTCACAGTGTCAGGAGCCTGGATTCAATTCCTGGCTTGGGTCACTGATTGCATGTTCTCCCTGTGTCTGTGTGGGTTTCCTCCTGGTGCTCCAGTTTCCTCCTACAGTCCAAATGACATGCTGGTCAGGTCATTGGCCATGCTAAATTCTTTCACAGTGTATACCTGAACAGGCACCGGAGTGTGGTGACTAGGAAATTTTCACAGTAAGTTCATTGCAGTATTAATATAAACCTACTTGTGACACTAATAAATAAACAAACTTTAACCTTGATTAGCAGTGAAATGATAGTGTGATCAAACATCCAAGGTCACACCTTTTTCAAAGAAACCTTTGGTGTAATGATTTGGATTTTTTTCTCTGTTTAGATGGCTATTCTAGCCAGATCAGTACACCATGCAGTTTTCCTTGTTGCTGATTCTGAGCTGCAGTGTCTTGTGTGTGTGTGTGCCTAACCACAGGCTATAGCAGTAGCATGTTCTCTAAATCTCTCAATAAATCATACGTCCAGAAAGTAGACAAACACCTTCTAAGTTTCATACCTGAAAGTAATGTTTTGTATTTCACCACCTTCATTGTTGTTGTGAATTTCCTGAGAAGAAACGGTAAGATTTTGTAAGAAACAGAACTGCATGGATTGCCAGAACAATGGATTCCTTCATTCTCTTTCCAGACTATATCGACTGGTACAGGTATATGGCAGTCTCAAGTGAATAATATGAATAATGCAATTTTCAAAACACCACAATGACCATTTTGTACTATTAGACCTCCTCCATGGAACTGACAGAGATGCACTGCGGGTTCTCCAATCGATGGCAAGATTCCCATTGTGCCAACTAACTCCAACTCAATATATTAAATGTGGAATCCCTCCAATTGACTGCTATGATAATGACAAATGGTTAACATCAGTTGACTGATATTGGCAGCTGTCTGTGATATAAATGGATAGATTACAATATCAGGTAGATTCTCTTAAAATGGGCATTTTACTGATTAATTCTATTTAGATTATTTGGATGCAACTGAGGAGGATAAAAGGAACAGCTGGACTGTACATATCCACCCTTGTCCAGTCATATTTTACAAATGCAGAGAAAATATGCCTGGGACTTTTATCTTTCATGTGAGGATAAAAGCTACCTCAGAGTTTGCTTTGTCAAGAAGTTAGTCTGCCTGCTGAATTCCAACCAGCAGATAAACAATTCTCCACAGGGAAGCCAGTGCCATGGTTAATTAAAGAAAACATAGCCCTGAGGTTTTATGCATCAGACTAATTGCAAGCTACATCAGAGATCACAAGATCAATCAGCGTATATTGCATAGATATCTCAAGCCTGTTATTGATCTATTGTCATGGATGAAACCTTGATCTAAATGTCTGATCTTCCAGTAGACTGACATTTGAGTGAACACGCACACTACAAAATGTTCAATATGCTTTCGTCTAGTTTCTTTCACTACTTCAACTCCGATAGCTGCCCACTCTTTCAGAGTTTCAGCAACTGTTGAATTTTGCTTTTGCACTCTTGGAGCTGCTTGTTCTACTCCTTTAAACCTAAAGACAAATAAAATAAAGTATAACTGTATTTAATACTTTGAAAATGTAAATGCATGTGTTGTGTATGCTAATAAAGGCAAAACACTGTGGATATTGGAATTTGAAACAAAAACAGAAAGTGCTGGAGAAACTCAGCAGATCTGACAGCATCTGTGGAGAGTGAATAAGGCCAACATTTCAAATCTGAATGACCTGTCATCAAAGTTTTGTGTTGTTGGATTTAGGCTCTACAGCTTCATTTGCTTGAGCTGCTTCATTTCCTTTTTACAGGGAAGAATCATAGAATCATAGAGTCATACAGTGCAGAAGGAGGCCATTTGGCCCATCAGATCTGCGCTGACCACAATACTACCGAGGCCCTATCTCCATAATGCAATGCATTTACCCTAACTAGTTCCCCCTAACACTAAGGAGCAATTTAGCACAGCCAATCCATCTAACCTGCACATCTTTAAAGTGTGGGGGGAAACCAGAGCACCCAGAGGAAATTCAGGAAGACGCAGGGAGAATGTGCACCTCCACACAGACAGTGACCCAAGCCAGGAATTGAACTCGAGTCCCTCTTAACTACTGTGCCACTGTGTTGCCCCAAACATGGAGATTGTGGTAATTGTCCCTTTAAGGGCAACACAGCAGAGTAAGGGTCGCCTGGCTTGTGTGACCAATTGGTATTCAGATTGGATAATCATCCCGGGGCAGGAGGTTGGAGTCCTCTTAGAAATGTAGCAAGCTAAGGACAGTCATGAGGCTTTCAGTTGATTTGATGTATAGTAATATAAAGTGAAAAGTATTGTTTCTTGCATGCTATACAGACAAAACATACTGTTCATAGAGAAGGAAAGGAGAGTGTATACTATTGTTACAGTCAGGGCTTGGGTGTGGAGTATGATCAACTTAGTGCAATGTAAGTCCATTCAAAGTCTGATGGCAGCAGGGAAGAAACTGTTCTTGAGTTGGTTCATACATGATCTTTTTCCTGACAGAAAAGGTAGAAGAGAGTATATCCTTGATTATGCTGGCTGCTTTTCCGAGGTAGCGGGGATTGTAGACAAAGTCAATAGATGGGAGGCTGGTTTGCATGATGGACTGGGCTATACTCACGACCCTTTGTAGTTTCTTGCGGGCTTGCGCAGAACAGACTGCTGTTTTCTTATTAATAAATGCTTTTTATATTTACAAAGTCTGTGAAGTGCAATGATTAGAGAGGAATTTTCCATAATATATCCAAAGTAAAGATAGGAAATGTTAGAATTGGTATGAAGAAGTTAGCAGAAAATCTTTGTTCTCATTTGCCTTCATATGTTAATTATAGTTGGCAGCATATTAAGTGAGATACAGTTTGGAACATCCCGCTCAGGTTTTGGAAGTGAACAGTAAAGACAAGTTGATTTATTTATTTGTAATCTGTTCTTTTTCCATTATGATCAACATATTATCAACATCTAAGAAAGAACAGGCATTTATGCAACACATTTTGCAATCTTAGGATGTCTGAATGTGTTTTACAGCTAATTAAAATCTCTTTGACATAAAGTCAGCGTTCTAATGTAGGAAACAGGCAGCCAATTTCTTCATTGCAAGGACCCCACACACACTAGTGAGATAAATATCCAGATCATCTGTATTAGATTTCTTAGGCTTTCTAGTTTCCTTTGGCTTTCCTCCGGATGCTCTGCTTTCCTCCCAGTCCAAAAGATGCTAAATTCTTCCTCAGTGTACCTGAATAGGCACTAAAGCGAGGGGTCTAGGGGATTTTCACAGTAGCTTCATTGCAGTGTTATGACACTAATAAATAAACTTTAACTTACCCTATTGCCCCAGCATGATGTAACCAAGCAAAAGAACTACCTTGCTACCAGTAAGTGTGAAACTTTGATTTGAAATTAGGGAGAATTTCCTGCTCTTCTTCAAATATTGTGCTATGGGATCTTTTCTGACCACCTGAGAGAGCAGGTGGAGCTTTGGTTTAACATCTCATCCAAAAGGTGTGATCTCCAACAGCGCTGTATTCCCTCATTACCAATTCTGTGCTCAAATCCCCTGGATTGAAATTTGACCCTAGATTCTGAGTCAGATGAAGGAGTGCTCCTTCTGAATCATGCCAACCATCAATGCACTGCTGCAGCCGACAAAATTAACTTGCCTTGTAGAGGTGCCGCTCTGCAGATTTTACTTCCACTATCTCTCCCCTGAAATCAATTCAGTAAGTCTCCAACAATAAACCAAATCAAGTCCAAATTCAATGAATATGCAACAGGAACAATTGTTCCCAACTTTTGGAAGCTCGATATCAAGTATACAACAGTCTTTCAGCCTCAGCTGCAGCAGGACTAGAAATGAATCTGAAATACCTTCTGACAAAGTTTCAAATTAATGATTAGTTACCTGGAATTTCTTGTACAGATATACATCCGGCAGAATATGTGCAGCAGTTGCTTTACAGTAATTATTAGTAATTATTTACTAACAAACAATACTTGAATGAGATTGAGAAAGCATGGATGTTTGTATGTGTGCTTTATGTAAAAATTTGGCAAACGTTTTAGTACAAGGTGATTCTTTTAAAATGTTTGCCATTGATATTAAATCCCATACTCTGGAGGAAAAGGAATTCAGGAAAACCTTATTTACTCAGAGAGATGTGAGAATGGGAAACTTACTAATGATAAGGAATGTTTGAAGCAAAGTGCATAGAATCCTTTTCAGGGGAGATTGGATAAGTTCATGAGGGGAACAGAAATAGAATATGTGTTGACGTGAAAAGATAAATTAAGGTGGGAGTAAACTGCGTAGCTTCTAAGCTTAAGCAAGTACCTGCTGGGAAGAATGACCTGTTTTTGTGCTGTAAAATTCTATATAAAATCCAATTAGTATTTCAATTATCTCTTAGCTCACCAAAACTCTCACTAAAGAGCTAAATATTTTTCAAAGGATATGAATAAATCTTAATGGTTATTTACATGAGTTATAGGTAAAATCTTTATGGAGTTTAACAGAGGATGGAAATTGCTTTCCAAAATCCATATATTGAGTGAGTTTTAAAGAGTTGTACAAAGGTGTGGCAGTTCATGAGACAGGTACTGTGTCTCAAAAAAGGCGAAACACCATGCAATTAGTTGAATTTTTCTTCACCTACCATGAGGACTTCTAAGGCCATATCCACCATCTCTATGCCAAACCTGTGCCCTGATTCGACGCTACTCATATTATCGATAATTAAAGTAAAGGCTGCATATAAAGCAATTTTTAATTATAACTGTCAGGATTACAATCCAAAAAAAAGGACAACTCTGATGCCATAGAACCACTTTAGAATGCTCCCCAGTAGAATGGTGGCACAGTGGTTAGCACTGCTGCCTCACAGCTCCAGAGATCCAGGGTTCAATACTGGCCTTGGGTCACTATCTGTGTGGAGTTTGCATGTTCTCCCTTTGTCAGCATGGGTTTCCTCTGGGTGCTCCAATTTCCTCCCACAGTCCAAAGATGTGCAGGTTAGATTGATTGGCCATGCTGAATTGACCCTTCGTGTTGGGAGAGTTCAGGGTAAATACATAGAGTTAGAGGGATAGGGCCCAGATGGTATTGTTGTCGGTGCAGGCTCGATAGGCCGAATGGCCTCTTTCTCTACTGTAGGGAATCTATGAGAGTGAAGGTATCCCATAACCAGTCCCTAAGCAAAGGAAATATCCCTATAATAGGAATTAGAATTTGACACACGGCTAGATCTACTCCACTTACCCAGAAACGCAAGGAAAAACAAAACTCTTTAAACCAACGGCCAGAAATTTTCCATCACCATGAGAATCGGAGTGAGCAAGGAGCAGACCATGGAACAGTCTGTTGATGTCGGGTGAGATTTTATAGTTTGGGGATAAGCAGGACCATAAAATCCTGCCCGTAACATTCCAATGCCAGAGCGTACTAGTGGATAAATTTCATTGTAAATAAATGGATATTCCTGGCTCTCAAAGAATTACGGAATAACAGACATACACCTCATTGCTCATATATCAAATACTCTTGTCAAGATAAAAGACAATATCACAAAATCAAATTGTCATCACAAGGAGAGTAGTTCAGGATTAATAATGGATAATACAGCCATCCATGGAGCTTGAACAAGCCAAAGTCTTGACAGATAAAAGCAAATTACTGTGGATGCTGGAATCTAAAACCAAAAGTGTGGAAACTCACAGCAGGTCTGGCAGCATCTGTAAGGAGAGAAAAGAGCTGACATTTCAAGTCCAGATGACCACTTGTGAAAGCCTTGACAGGATGGTCGAACAATGTTGAGGATATATCCATAGCTACAGCAAGCCCTCTGTACCTCCATCATGTCATAGCCCAGAAGCCCCAGCAGAGAGACCTATACCAGGGCAGATGGCACGATCCCATCACATCTGGCCACCTTCAACTTTTTGCAATGAAATCCAAGGCCAAGACAACATAAGACCAGTAATTAGGAATATAACTGACCCCAAAACTCAAAGGCCAGATTCCGTATCCTTCTACAAACTTGATACACCCAGCCTTCCAATCAAGATTATGAAAGGTTCTCAAATTCAGTTGGGAATTATCCTCAGCTCCTGTTGGAAGATCAGCTGCACGGTCACTCCTTCTCTGGCTCATTCCATCAATTAACCAGCATATCTGACACACTGTTTAGCAGAATTTCCAAATATTCAAGGTGAGTCTACACTGAGGAAAATACCTTCTTGACTGACAGGTTCTTTCCTCCATTTCATCCATTTTCTTTTGGATATCTTGCAGTTCATCAATGTGAGCACCAATGACTTGTGCCACAGAGCCAAGACCATCATCCACAAATTTACCTGCAGTAACATTCATCATCTCGATGCTTACAACATCGACAGAGCATGAGCCCACTCACCAACCAATGCAAACAAGGACCCACCATGGTGTCTCTGATTCCCTTAATTAAACAAGAGTTTTGTTGAGGTTGTTCAGCTCCATGTCACCCAAGCTTAGCCAGGATCTTCCAGGAACATAACGCAGAGTATACATTCCAGTATTGTATAATTATGGGTGTGCATCAGGAAAAATAAAAGAATTAAAAGATGAGTAAGCCAGAGCTCACAAAAATGCAGCTGTTCCCATGCTTACACCACATGGCCAACCCCAGAAAACATTGCTTAATGGTAACAATGACTGAGGGAGCATTTCTCTACTCCTCACGTGGTCTATGTTTTTATAAACAATCCATCCCTCCATGTCTATGTAGAACACCAAGCGTCCACTCTTGAAGCCAATAATATCAGGGATCTAACTTGATCACTCCCAAAA
This sequence comes from Sphyrna mokarran, assembly GCA_024679065.1. Taxonomy (NCBI): domain Eukaryota; kingdom Metazoa; phylum Chordata; class Chondrichthyes; order Carcharhiniformes; family Carcharhinidae; genus Sphyrna; species Sphyrna mokarran. The sequence goes on along the minus strand of JAGIQG010000010.1, from coordinate 39,462,917 downwards.
TTGCACGATGTATTTAACACCCGTGATTATGTTGCAGTAGTGACACTTCATTCACGAGATCTTAAGGCCTGTGTGTTTAAACATAAACATTTTTATTGGTAAGCTTTAACTATCTACAATTCCAAAAATGATCTTCTATATAGACTTGCTGATTACCGAGTTCTGTTCTAGACTGTTCTCTGACCATGTGACTACATACTTCACTTTATGGACAGTGCCACTTCCCAGTGCCATGTCAAGCCTCGTTCTGCTGAGCATTTTACATTGCAATGTGTGCAATGTATGGGTGGTATGGTGGCACAGTGGTTAACACTGCTGCCTCACAGGGCCAGGGACCTGGATTCCATTCCAACCTTGGGTCACTGTCTGTGTGGAATTTGCATGTTCTCTCCGTGTCTGTGTGGGTTTCCTCTGAGTGCTCCAGTTTCCTCCCAAAGTCCAAAGATGTGCAGATTGATTGCCATACTAAATTGACCCCAGTATCAGGGGGATTAACTGGGTAAATGAGGGTTATGGGAATAGAGCCTGGGTGAGATCATGGTTGGTACAGACGCAATGGGTTGAATGGTCCCCTTCTGAACGATAGGGATTCGATGAATATCATCACAATACGATACAGTCTTACATCTTGACGATTCATTCCGTATGTACTCTCTTCCTGGTACTTAGGTTGTGTGGTAAAGTTTTTTCTCTTTCAAGCATTTTAATTTAGCGTCTTTTTCACTGACCACTTTATCATATTGGCTCTTGTGATTTTCCATATGCTGTACAGAATGACATAAGCAATATCTATCCTATGGAAAATCATTAGTGTCAACTTTGAATAAATAATAACAAGCTCATCTTTGCATCCAAATGCTGGAGGTTCAATCCTGCTCAAGAGGCTGGATTAAAAAAATCTCAAAGTACTCCTAAAGAGAGAGGAGCTGTGCTGCTGGAGGGGCCATGTTTTGGATGAGAGATTCAACTGAGGCTACATCTGCTCCCTCAGGTGAAAAAGTAATAAGGTAGTGCCTGAAGGAGACTAGGGGCATTTTCTTGGTGTCCTAGTCAGCATTTATCCTTCACACATTGTAGAAATTATCTGGTCATTCTCTCCTCTGGTTGTACCATGTTGTACACAGATTGTAATCTAATTGCTGTGTTTCCCTACATTATAACAAAATGAAAACACTTCGAATGTACTTAATTTCTTTTAAGTTCATTCATTCTTTTCATTATTTACGTAGACAGCCTGCCTGAATTCCGTGTTGCTGCATACAATCCAATTCTGTATTACAACCAGAATGCTCTAATAAGCAGCCATCTCATCAATTAAATGGTGTAAACTGCTTCACAGCAGGGATTACCTGATTTAACAATAGAAGAAATATCGCATACTATAACAGGAATTGTTCTGACAGGATCTTCTCACTTTTGGCTCAAGGGGCTGAATGACTGCCATTTGATCCCACCTTCCTTTGAGACTAATTTTGAATCAGATGCAAACTGTCATCAATAGTGCCATCAAGTAACACTTACTAATAACCTGCCCAGTGATGCTTAGTTTGGATTTTACCGAGACCCTTAGCTCAGGATTCATCACAACCTTGGTCCAAGCATACGCAAGTAAACTGCATTCCAGAGATGTGCTAAGAGAGTGACTGCTCTTTGACATCAAGGCAGCATTTAGATAAATGTGGCATTAAAAGGTCCTCACAAAATTAAAGTGAATGGGATTCAAGAGAAAAACGCTCCACCGGTTGGAGTCATACAGAGCACAGAGGGAGATAGTTATGTTTTTTGGAGGTCAATAGGGCATTATTGTTGAAGTCCCTCAGGGAAAGGTAATAGGCTCACCAGCTGCAGTTACAAGTGTTTTTCTTCTAACCTAAAATAAGAAGTGGGACTTTCACTGATAATTGGCAGTGTACAGTGTCATTCACAGCTCCTCAGATGATGAAGCAGTCTGCACCCATATGCAGCAAGACCTAAACAACATTTAGGCCTTGGGCTTATAAGTGTCAAGCAACATTTGTTGTGATTATGAAATAAGTACATGTGTCCAAAAGACAGCATATCTTATATTGCTCGCAATTACTGCTGCTTTGACACAGGATGTGATGTAGTAAACCCATAATTCAAACTAATTATATAAGCTGTAGCAATCGAGATAAAATATGTGCGCACTCTCTGAAAAGAGTCGATGGACTCAAAACTTTACTCTGTTTCTCTCCTGACAGATTCTAGCAAACCCGCTGAGTTCTTGATGGTGGGTGATGAACCTATGGAACTCGATGCCACAGAAAGCCATGGGGTCAGGTCATTGAGCATATTTAATAATAAATAATTTTTTGATTGGTAAAGGGATCAAAGGGTACAAGGAAAAGGCAGGAGAATAGGGTTGAGAAATTTATCAGCCATGCTCAAATGGCCAAATTTCCTAATTCTACTCTTATATCTTATGGCCTTGTTTGAGATTCCAGCATCCAGGATTCCAGCAAGGATGTGATTGTTTCAGGCAGTGCAGAGTAGATTCGCTAGGGTGCTATCTGGGATGAAACTTTTAGAATATGAAAAGAGGTAGTGTAGGCTTGGGTTGTAGACTGAGGGGTGACTTGATCAAAGTGTACAAGATTATGAGGAACTTGGACAGAGTGGATAAGAAACAGTGGTTTCCTTGAGTTGAAAGGTCAGTCATGAGGGGACATAGGTTCGAGGTGAGGAGCAGGAGGTTTAAAAGGGATGCGAGCAAAAAACCAGAAGGTGGTGACGGTCTGGAATGCACTTCCTTGGAGGGTGGTAGAGGTGGCTTGCCTCTGATCCTTTAAAAAGTATCTGGATGAGCACTTGGCACATCATAACATTTAGGACTATGGGCCAGTGCTGGCAGATGGCTTAGGTAGGAGTTCAGATGTTTCTAATGTGTCAGTGTAGACTCGGTGAACCAAAGGGCTTCCTCTGCGCTGTATGATTCTATGATTCAATATATTTTGCTTATGCATGCACAGTCCCTAGTTAACATTGAGTGTGTATAGTCTTCTCTTCAAATAAAGAACCCAGATTTCTGTTTTACCAATCCTTTTTGTATGATTAGTATGTTTATTCAACATAATATTATGCAACAATATTCATGTAACACAAGTTATAGGCAATAACCATTTCCCACAGGAGTATGTGTGGTGGGATTACCAGTAATCTGAAATGAAATGGACTAGCCAATTCACTGTGGTTTCTAGAGCAGGTCAGAAATTTGATATTCTGGAACAAATGTCTGCCCACTATCTCCTCAAAATCTCTCTACCACTTCCAAGTCACAAGTCAGGAGTATGATGGAATACACTCCATTTCCATGCATGCTTCCATGTATGCTCCAACAAGGCTCACAAAATGTGACACTCTCCGAATTATAGCGGACATTTGATTGGCACTGCGTCAACTTGCTTAAATATCCATTATACCATTATTGTAATGTTTACCGTTTATAGGATATACTGCACTAAGTCATCAATCCCAACCCCACAACCTCCACCGCCCATTAGGAAATGCAGAGTGAAGATGCGGGAACACTTTAATTTTCAAGTTCCACTCCAAATCACATAGAACTCTGACCTGGACGTATTTCACTGTTCCTTCATCATTGCTCGGTCAGAATCCGCTCCCCTCTATGTAATAGAATTGCGGTTATGTGCTTTCACTGCTTGGATAGTAGCATTTCAAGACAATGGCTCAACATCGCCATCTCAAGGCCAACTAGTGCCGAGCCAGCCTTACCAACAACTCTGGCACCCGAAAATTAAAATATAAACGAAGCCCAGGCCTGAAGGAGAGGAAAGCAGGTCTGTGTGTGAGAGAATTCCTGCTATCACGCCATGGTTGATTTTATCACTAAGTTCTATTTTCTTTCAAAATTCTATTATCTTTAATATTCCAAATAGAATTCATAAAGATTTCAAGTGGAAATAAAATTAAAATGGTATCTGAAAATAATCTTAAAAAAAAATTTGAGTAATGTTGTCAATTTATGCTACTAATTCATCAATACCTTTGAAAAATGCTATTTAAATAAAATTGTGCCTGCTTTCTCAGTCCTGTTCAGTAGTGTTTTATTCCAATGATGATTTGGAAAAATTAGTCCGGTTAACTGAAGGTGAAGTGATTATTGCAGTCATTTGGAAACGTGATCATTACTTATTTGTCACTATCTTCATAGTTTTGTATGGTTGTGTTGGTAATTAGTTGGGAGTTGAAAGACAATCTGTAGGCATAAAATCTGATCAGCAGATATGAAGAGTGTTGTAGCCCAGGAATCTATATGGGCCTCAGCTTTTGACTGTATATATTAATGACTTAGCAGAAGGAACGCAGAACCATGCGTCCACATTTGCAGATGATACTTTATTGGAAAATTATTTCAATCAGGAGAAGAGGAGTTGAATGGCTCCCACTTTTCCCACTCCTTGTGTGCAGACCAGAACACTGCACTTGCCTGAGGAAGACACGGGAGTGTTGAAAGCTCGCTTTTTTACTATCAAATAAATCGGTTGGATTAATAATTGGTGTTGCTAAATTCTTACTGAGTTCTGACTACAACAAAGCACTTTAAAAGGGATGCTTGCCAATTCCGTAAATGCTCTAATCATTAAATACAAAAAGAGAGAGCAATATTTATTATACTCAACTCAGCCTATGAAAAATAATGAAAGGACTCCAACTTGCACATACACACTCAAAGACTCATTCACGAAATAGATTAAAGAGTTGGAGGATCGATTAGGCAATTTAAAGTTCAGTCAAGTTGAAGGGGTTTATTATTCTTGACGTTTGGTGACTTCGCTGCTGGCTTCAGGCTGAAAATGGTGGTTCTTTTGGGTCAGCATTGTGCTTAAACAAACAATTTACCTGTTTCTTTGAAGATAGCAGCTGCGTGGTTGAGGTCCTTTTTAAAAACTCTCTGTGACAAATGGAGAATCAAAAACCAGCAGACTGTATTCAAAACCTACAAGCTGCTTGGACAGAGAAAAAATTACCTACACAAGGATCTTGCTTCTTCAGTGTCTCATGTGTTTGCGCAGCCCTGCAGAGAAAGCAGGTGTTTAAATATACAAAGTATTAGCTGACTTGTCACATGACTCTTCAACTGCCCAGTGGCCAAATTATGCTCCTGGTTAATGTAACTTGGTTAGATTATGGTTTGGAATTCCTCTCTTTGGCAGTCTGTTCTCTGAAGTTATTGTAGTTAATGCTGGTTCCCCACCCAGTTTAATCTGGGCATGGGAGCAGGAGATATGGTTCATTCACATTCCTCTAAGTTAAGTGCCTTTGATGGCTCTTTCAGACAGGTAGATTCTAATTAATGGCTATGGGATGTAGAAGGTGGAGTGATGCAAATGTACAACCATTTTTGATTGTAATTTTAAGTTACTGGAATGTGGCTTTAGTCTTTCTTAAAATTCAGTTAGTGATTTCCAGCCAGTAAATTTACAGTTTTTTTAGATAAAGTATGATTTAGATAAAGTATAAGTTCCAGGAGCAGGAAACTACAAAGGGAACTAAACAGATTCATCTATAATACATTTTTATGCCTATGCAGAGACACAACTAATATTGGGCCTCAGCTCCCACCATCATCAATAATAACATCACTAATAGTGGCAAGTATTGATCTTTTTCTTTAATGTTGTGCTATTAAACAAAATTTGCCACAGAGGCTAGGATCTTCTGGATCGCACAGCATGTTTTTCAGCAGCGGAGACAATTTGCAAAGGCTGGATTTTTTGGCCCCACTGCAGTCAAAGGCCATATGTGTTGCTTGCCAATCATGCCCCACCGTTGGGGGGAGGGGGGGTTGCTTTGGCAGGATCTGAAAATCCCGTCTGCAAGAGAGGCTGGAAAATCCCAGCAAAAGTCACATTATAGTTATGAGAACAAAGAACCAAAAATGTGCTCAAAGAGGAAGGTTAATCTTGAAGGAGCAAAGAAAAAAAGGCAGAGGGGTTTAGGAAGGAAATTTCTTTATGTATGTATTTGGTTATAGATTATTAAGTGTTCACATTTGTGTGTGGTCACAGATTATTTATTAAGTGTTTGTGTGTGAAAATGAGGGTATTGATTCCTGAAGATGTATTCTTGAATAAGAGACAGCAATAGCGATTAAGGATGCTCAGATGTGTGAGAATACTTAGTGGTTGGGGATGATTACATTTTGTACAATAAACCACTTTTCCACTGAGCACATTAATCATTCAGTCCTTCATTGTCATGTGTGCAGGTTGTAACCATGCCAGGTACATCTCCCTCATTTATTGCTGTGATTGTTGCTATAGCAGCCATTCGTTCATGCTTAACTCCTTTATTTCCTTGTCAATTACAATTTGAGGTGTTTTGGACATTCAGAAGCATGGAGTTGCTAGCAAATGTGGCAGTATCCTAAAATATTGTGTAAGCGCTTGATAATAGATCCAACGTTTTATTTTTTACGTTTTTTATTTTTATTTAACATATTGCCACTTAAAAGTTAGAAAATCAGAATACAACATAAATAACAAGGCTAGGAAAGCTTAAAGACTGTTGCATGAATCAACTTTTCTGTCTCCATCTTTTACATAAATCTCCATAATTCAGACACAGATGAAATTTTAAAGCTCGTTCTTACAAGTTAACGCACAATCTGATTTTTTAATGCCTATTAATGGAGAGTTAACTTTAATTCTTCAGTCGGTTATTGAATAAAGGAGAGCAATCCAATCAATACGTTATTGAGGGAAAATGCTAAATAAGCTCCAGTGTATGGGCTAGAAGTTGGATTGCCCCATTATTCACGTGCAGGGCTCATGATTCATGACCTGCCTGCACCAACTCCAACAGAGGTGGGCACCATGCAACTTTGAGGCTGCAGCACCATTAATCTGATAGAATAGACCTGGCCTCTCGGCAAACTGCTGGCTGCCTCTGTGCACAACATGAGTCAGACAGTGTTATGTACAGAAATCACATGGTGCAGCTAGCCTTCTGACTTGAAAAACAGTCTGTCCTACTTAAAAGGAAGCTGCACGGACTGACAAGTGCTGATTTATTGACACAATACTAAACAGGGAAAATGTAATGCCAAGGTACGGAGAGTGGGTTCGGGGTCACAGATACATTGCTAAATTCTTAGTGTTGGAGGTGGAAAGGAGGAAAAACAATATGGTTCTGAAAAGGGCCAAGAGACACTCAAGGACAACCCTCTGAGGGCATTGGGATCAGGTGATCAAGGGAGGTCAATTCTTAGCTTCTGAACCTGAAGTCTGGTGGCAGCGTTTTCTCACGTATCTGAGCATCCTTAATTGCTATTACTGTCTCTTATTCAAGAATACATTTTCAGGAATCAATGTCCTCATTTTCACATACAGACACTTCATAAGTAACCTGTGACCACACACACAAATGTGAACACTTAATACTCTGCAACCAAACACATACACAAAGGAATTTCCTTCCTAAACACAAAGTAATGATCTTACATGGGTGATCAAGGTTCATGAATGTAAATTCACATGACATCTGTTAACTACCACTCCACCAACTTCTCATGTGACTTAATGCAGCACCCACCCTCTTCCCTGTCACTCACCTAACAGTAATTGCTGACACTTAGCACTCAAGCCTAACACACTAGCACCCCTCCTCACCCTCACATACCAGCCAGTCTTCAGCCTCATACCCAGAGCTCAGTGCCTCTACATACTGCGAGTTACAGCTGGAACATCGCCCAAACACAAGTGCTACACAAAGACTGAGCTTCATCCCTCTATCTTGTAGGATAATGTGGCATGAAATAGACAGGAACGAAGCAGAGCCAGAGGGGACAAGGATACCTATATCTCCAGAATTCCATACAGGATATTGTTCTTTAGATCATAAAGCTGCATCAGAACCTGTGTAAGTCGGTTTCACTGAGAACATTCAGGATGATGGTATGCCTTATGCTTTTTTTCAACTCCTAGCACAAGAAGCGAGCTGCTGATAGTGTGACTATGGATCTCTTGCTTCTCAACACCATCCAGCTTCCTTCACCTGCTGATTTTCTACTTTCAGACACAAATAGACTGTCACCTGCCCCAATAATAGCAGTGCCAAGAGAAGAGAGAGAGAGAGGGAGAGAGAGTACTATCACATCACTAATGCTGAAGCAGAATCACTTGATCAGACACTCAGCAGCAGCTAGATATTGGCACTGCATATATATTAAACGCTGGTGTGGAACTGCTAACAGCACTGATGAGTCACCAGTCACAAATGGCCTGGAACATGCCAATGGTAAAGAATGGTTCATGTGCCAGTTTAGCAAAGACAAATTCTGCTACACTGGACTCAGATAACAACCTCAATGAGGCAACATACAAGGGAATACTGATGGCAATGCATTGGCTGACCTGTCAGATAGCTTCTTGTCATGAAAAGAGGCAAGGAGAAGTCTGGCTCCAGGTTGGCAGGCAACATTATGTAAAACTGACCCTTCCAGCTGCCTCTACACTATTCCCCTGTCCTTATGCAGATCCAGAAACATTCAAATTGCAGCTTCTGTACCTGAACAGTCTATCTACTCCTCTGTCATCCGCATGTGAATATAACAAGGCACCCTGCTAAAAGAATGCTCTAGAATGCATCTGGGCACTCAGCAACAGCAGAAATTCTTCAAGATTAATTTTTCTGCAGATTGACTCTTGACCCCTTAAGCAATGCTGGTGGACTATCCATTTTGCAATTGAATTTTTGATCTGTGACTGATGTTGAAGCGACCTGCATGGAACAATTTGGTAGGCAGACACCATACCAGCTAGTAAAGCTGTGTGATCTCAGGATAGGATGCATTCAGATGCACCCATCACTTAACAAAGGATGAGTATGTGAGTGTCCTTCTCCAGGAGCAGCTGGTGGCACACTATGCATGAACAAATAGGTGCTTGGTTTGATGTGGCATTGCAGAAGCAAAATTTGTGCTCCATGTGTCTCGTTAGCAGTACGGAAAACTATGTTAAGGTGAGAGATCATTAAAGCATCTGTGTGAAAGGAAAGCAAGTAATTCCATGTTTTTTCTTATTATTCATGGACACCAGAATACTCTCTATCTCTTCACATCAATGTTATTTAAGCTATTTTTATTGTGCCAATTATCTAATCTTTCCCAATGCAAACACACACACAACCCACTCCACAGGGCCATCCATCACTTATTCTTCAGTTTGTTTTCAGAACACCAATCTTTGTTCTTAATACATTTTGTCATCTTACTTTTTCACCACTATCAGGACCTTCTTTAGTTCCTAATGCTGCCATTAACACTCCCTTTGTCTTGTGTCCATAACATCATTGGCAATCTTCCACTCTGCCCCACCGCCTCCACCCATCCTGCACAATATTGCGCAGCATCAAGGAGACCAGCTGGAAAGGAGGAGGAGGATTGATAACAGGCGAACCTGTAATATGAGGAGCCAGAGGATAGAGAACGATGGCAGGTGCCTGCCAGGACAGGACGCCTCTTTGTGAACCTATTCCTGGGCCTGGCTTAATTTGCCATCGAAAGGTCCAGGCAGCGAGCAACTCAGGGGATTGTCTGACCCGACTGTCTGCATTTCTACCGCAGCTATGTTCTTGGCCGGGTGTCCTAGGAGAAGAAGCATGTGGTGAATCAGTGTACAGTTGAGGCTGTTGGATACCGCAGGGGTTGAGGTGTATTATTGACTCATTTAATCACATTCTAGTTTGATGTTTTAAGTTTCCTTTCTGTTTTGTCTTTGGTTTTTGGTGGTTCCTTTCTTTTTTGGGGGCTGCCCTTTTCAATTTGTCCCTCAGTTAATTCGATTTAGTTTACTTGCTTAGCCAAAAAAGATTGATGACTGGTTACCTTCATCTGTGCCCTCTCAGTGACTCTGCAACTTTTTAATTTTGTGTGGCTTACAGCTTCTTCTAGGTGCTCCCCGAGGAAGCACACCAGAAGTGGAGAAATCCGATTGTGATCCGTACCCCATCGCCTGTGATGCCCTTGGCTGCCGTCCCCTGGGGGCCATAACTTGGAGGCTGATGACGCTAATGTTTCTGTGCCACCCTGATCATCCACTTGGCCCTGAGGTGACCTGGTGTGAGGAAGGGGGGGAATCGAAAGGTCTCGGCATGTCTGTACTCTCTTGGATGGAAGGCCTGGCATGGGCTGTAGCTCTTTCTCCTCCCTTGAGTTGCCCAGTGACTCTGGGGACACACCATGGGACACTAGGGTAGCTGGACTGAGCTCCAGAAGCTCCAGCATCATCTGACTTTGCCAAACCTGTAAGCCCAGATGTGTCCGTCCCATGGTCTGTGATCCCTCAGCTCCGGCCATCAGAGACTCAGCCAAGCCTTGGAGCATTCTGTAAATGATCCCCTCAGCACCTCATTCTTGCTGTCCAAAGAAAGTTGCTCAGTTTCTTGTGGTACCGAGGTGTCAGATCCTGGCATTAACTGTGGGTGCCACCACTTCCCACAATGTATCAGCTGTTTCAACCTTGGGCGATGGCTCTGAGTGGGGAACATTAGCTGGTGCCACTCCTCCACTGCAGCAGTGGGGCAGATGACTGATAGGCTGCAAGTGAACTGCAGCACAACAGTCTGTCTCCTGATTACAAGTAAAATCTTTTTTAATTGTTCTTCACGAAAGATTTGACATTAAATCATACCAATTATCTCAAGTCTGTTGAAGGGAAGGTGAGGTAAACCAGGAAAGCCCTCTTTCAGTAAAACATCACTAATACTTGACAATAGCATCAAAAGATATTAAAACCCATTGGCAGCACTGAAGCCACCATTTAGCAAACTGCAGCCACAGATCAGTGACTCACAAGTGATGACCAACGAGAGAAGAAAATTGACTTTTTAGCAAATAGCTTTGGACCTGAAAGTGACCGCAGTGAGGAAATAGTGAAAGACACACAGTTACTATCCACTGAGAAGCCACTTCCCCTTCCACAGTCTTTCTAATTCATCAAAGGTCCATAGCAAAAACACTGATGGCATCACTGGAAGAGATGGTACAAACAGCATTAAGGCTCTAAGGAAAACCTCAGATTTTTAGGAAAACCTAGGTCTGTACATTTTTATATGTTGTGGAAGCCGTGACTGATGATGTCCTTGCATAGCAAAGCATTGAGGAAGTCTTAGCATCATATGAAGAAGTGATGGAAGCCATTTAGAAATAATTCAGCCCCAAAAGAATTTGGTTATAGATAAAGAGACATTTAATCAGAGAATCCAAAAGCCAGGGGAATCGATTGAGTCCTTCAGTAATTGTCTACTGGTTAGCAAGTGCCAGTGATTACAGGTCTTTAAAACATGAACTGATTAGAGAGCACATTGACGTTAGCATTCTCAACAATGCACTGTCTGACTTGTTGCAATCAGAATAGTATCTGACCCTGGAGAAGGTTAGACAGATCATTAGGCAGGCCAAGTTGAGATGCCAAACTCAAGAAGTAATTCAAGGCAATATCAAGGTTCAAGAGGAGTCAATCCTGTACGTATGCACCAGATTGGAGTTTCACCCACCAAAAAAACTTGTGAAAAAGTCCACCAAACCAGTGAGCGAGCAGGGAGAAAACCTTCCATATACAGTAGGAGCTTCAGATGTGGCATGAACTGACAGCACCATCGTGAAAACTGCCCAGAGAGAGCTAAGTGTGTTCTGTAGAGCTGGACTGGTGGAATTAAACAGTTTTGTCAATCAAGAATATTCAAGGGAAGAAAATTAGAACATGTTCCCATCTAATTTGAAGTCTAGAATTAGGAAAAATACCAACCTGATGATTTTCTACCAGAGATCAAAGGAGCCGATAAACATTTCTGATCTGTGGAGTTGGAAGTTCAGAAAGCTACAGAATGGAATTTAAAGTTGGCACTAATAAGCAGATTGCATTGTTTTAAAGAAGTCAATATTTAATAGTTGATAACTCTGAGTTCAGTTTAAATGTGGTAGATTGAACATAGCCAACACAACATAAGGTGGCAGAATGGCACAGTGGTTAGCACTGCTGCCTCACAGCCAGGGACCCAGATTTGATTCCTGGCTTGGGTCACTGTCTATATGAAGTTTACCCATTCTCCCCGTGTTTGCGTGGGTTTCCTCCGGATGCTTTAGTTTCTTCCCACAGTCTGAAAGATGTGCAGATTAGGTGCATTGGCCATGCTACATTCTCCCTCAACGTGAAGGCACTGGAGTGTGGTGACTAAAGGATTTTCACAATAACTTAATTGCAGAGTTAATGCAAGCCTACTTGAGACAATAATAAATAAACTTTACTTATGCGAAAGCTTAATGAGATCTCAGTAAAGCACAGTGAGGTACCATTCAGGGAGGAATTGCCAGTGTTAATTAAAGCAGTGATAGATTTTGACTCAGCAGCAGCATGTGAACTTTGTTTATTATGCACTGAGGCACTCTGTTTTGGCAGCAGCAGCATTCACTGGGCCCGAGGAGGAGACTGCAGATCTCTCAGTTCTTTTTTGCAGATTGTCTAGAACACATGGGAACTGAAGGCACTGAAGAAGATGGTGACCATCCGTAGCAGGAGTTTCTAGATCTAGGTTGGTTCTTTCCTGACACAGATGCTGAGAGGGATGCTGTTAAAGATTCAGGTGATCCATTGACAGAGAAGGTGCTACCAGGCTTTGTTATCTTTTTTGAGGAGTCAGTTGTGTTTGCTGCTGAAAAGCTGAATTTGTATTCTTGTCCCATTGAACCCACCAATGAGATTCATAGTAAACCATTAGCTGAGCCATTGCTGGAGAAAAAAATGCTTGATTCCAAGCCAAATCAAACCAATAGAGGAAATGCAAAGCCAACTATTTTGTGTGAAAGTAAGTTGCAGTCCACGCTTCAATTTCATCAGAAAATCATAGAATCATAGAACCCCCTCTAGTACAGAAGGAAGCACTTGGCCCATCAAGTCTGCACTGACAACAATCCCACCCAGGTCCTATTCCCATAATCCCACATATTTACCCTGTTAATCCCCTGACATGAAGGGACTATTCAGCACAGCCAATCAACCTAACCTGCACATCTTTGGGAGGAAACCAGAGCAGCCAGAAGAAACCACAAAGACATAGAGGGAACATGCGAGCTCCACACAGCAAGTCACTCAAGGCTGGAATTGAACTTGGGTCCCTGGCAATGTAAGGCAGCAGTGTTAACCACTGTGCCACTGTACTGCCCATGCTAAGTCATGCTAACACTGAATTTTGTCCATCAATACAGAAGCAGATGCCAAAACCATGGAGGTTCTACAACTGAAGAGTATTATAAAGGAATTTCTTCCAGATCCAGGTCTGGAGTTCATTTCACTGTTGAAGATGGTGTAGCCTGACCTTCTTGTGCTGACACTAACTTCCCATTGCCTCAGGGGAGCAGCTTCACACTGAAACAAGCATGACAGTGTTACCATACCTATAGAATCCACATAGTATTCTAAATGTCGAAGAGAAGTCATATTTTCTTCATATCCCACAATGTCTACAGGACTTTTGTTAGTCTTCTTTTGTCTTCCAGATTTTAAATACTTTTTTTATTTTCCATGCTGCAATGAATATAAAATAAGTTGGGAAATTCTTTGTTGAAGGTGTAGATGCTTCATAGTATAGCGTAGGAGTTGGATAGAACCTGTAACAATTGACAGATAGTGGGAAGATTTAACAGAAGAATGTAATAATTTGAGATTTTACTTGGGGGGAGATGTAGAGTAATGGGTTAATGAATGTATTAATAAGACTAGGGTGATATTAATGTGGCATTAGTAGTTAGATGACCTGAGACTTCAAGAGAGCTGGGAGCAGAATAGTCTGTCTCCTGATTACCATGTGCTTAATCTGAGGTCTTTGTAAATTGTCCTTAATAGAAGGTTTGAAATTATACCATACCAATTACCTCAAATCTGAAAAAGGTAAGCAAAGCATCATCAATGTTCAGTAAGACTGGAAAGCATGCTATTTGTAAAATGCCACAGTATCAAAATAGCAGGGCCTCCCACACAATGTAAAGTTCTGCCGATATCTCTGTTGTACTGTAAACAGTTCAAGATTGAGAGGACCTCTGTCTCCTCTGCTGGCACATTGTGGAGTTCATTATGGTCTGAGTGTGAAATTACCATACATGTTGTAATTTCTGTAAATTAGACATATGCATCTCTTGGCTAGGCATTGTTGATTGCTAAACTAGAACAGCTTGTGAACATAGCAAGAGACAAGATTTATCAGGAGCCTGGAAATGGCTACATAACACAATATTCTCAAAATTACATTGAATTTAACATGCAATCTCAGCAAATCATTAACACTTCAGTTTAAGTGTTCAATGTATCTTTTGATTAATGCTTGATGGAACTGGTAATAGACCAACTTAAAAAAATACGTACTGCTAGTTTGTGCTGTGTATGGTAATGCTGTTGTACATTTAGCAGTATTTTTGATACATTGCCTTTAATGGTCCAGTTAAAAAAAAGACTGCTACCTTTACATGGCCCACAATTATTAAAGGGAAAGTCTCATTTAAATAAACCTTCCTTCAGGGTCCGAAAGTTAAAAGCTGACTTTAAAAACTGTGTGTTTTACCTTGAGACTTATTCACTTAATCTGCAATGTTTTCTTCCTAAATATAAAGTTACTGTAAAGCTTCAACTATTTCAAGTTTTATTATTACTCATCCAGAAGATCTTAATTAATAGTTGGTTTTTCAAAGGCTACAACACAGATTAACTTTCTGATTTTAGGGAGAAGTTGCAATATTAATATACTTTGACATTTCGTACAACATAAATTTGCTTTTATAACAAATTCCTTGCAAGTATTCACCAGAAGGACTATAAGGCCCAATTTAGGGCTACTATTGCATAGCATTTATAGAATAGAATCATAGGATACCTACAGTGCAGAAGGAGGCCATTCAGCCCACTGAGCCTGCACAGACAAGAATCCCACTTCGGCCTTATTCCTTCACACTACATATTTTCCCTACTAATTCCCCAGCATTCCCCTAATACTAAGGAGCAACTTTGCTTGGCCAATCAACCTAACTCGCACATTTTCTTTTGAACTGTGGGAGGAAATTGGAATACCTGAAGGAAACCCATGCAGACATGGGGAGAATATGCAAACTCCACACAGACAGCGATCCAAGTCAGGAATCGAATCCACATCCCTAGCATTCTGAGGCAGCAATGCTAATCACTTGTCAGCATGCTGTTTATGTGAATGTAGCTTAATCCATTATGCGAACCAGCCTCCCATTCATTGACTCTGTCTACGTTTCCCGCTGCCTCA
Organism: Sphyrna mokarran; assembly: GCA_024679065.1. Classification (NCBI taxonomy): domain Eukaryota; kingdom Metazoa; phylum Chordata; class Chondrichthyes; order Carcharhiniformes; family Carcharhinidae; genus Sphyrna; species Sphyrna mokarran. The sequence continues at coordinate 39,447,614 of JAGIQG010000010.1, read as the reverse complement.
GCAAAGCAGTCAGCATAATTAAGGACCCCATGCACCCTGGATATTCATTCTTCCATCTTATTCCCTTGGGAAAAAGACACAAAGTCTAAGGTCACATACCAACCGCTTCTGCCCTTCTTCTGGCAGACTTTTGAATGGATTTACCTTGCATTAAGTTGATCTTTCTCTAAACCCTGGATATGACTGTTATTTTACATTCTGCACTCTCTCATTTTCTTCTCTATGAACAGAATGTTTTGTTTGTATAGAGCGCAAGAAATAATATTTTTCACTGTATGTTAATACATGAGACAATAATAAATCAATCAAATTAAATCAAATCAAAGAATGACTAATTCAAAAACCTGGACTAATCGACCAACAAAGCAACTCAAGCGTTTGACTCAATTTTACTTTGCAAAGGGCAGGATGGAAAGGTACTGATGTAGCACAATTGCTTCCAGATCCAGTTTCTGAATGAACTATTTAAATAAAGAAATTAATATGTGCTTCAGCGTTTGTAAGGTAGGAGCTGTGCATTCGTTTGAAATTTTAATAAAATTTTGATTCAATTTTACCCTCCCTTTAATCTTCCATTCAATACTTTCTCGTTACCTAGCTAAATTTATTTGTCTTTTTTTGTTAGTATATGATTGTTACATGTTATATATTTTTAACCTAATTTCTTAGTCTTTATATGATTTTTTTGATGTAGGTTGCATTGCAATTCACCCTTCAGCTGCTAGCATGTTTTTTTGAAAATACCATTATTGATATTTGTTTTATTTATTAATCTCACACAGCAGCTGGAGAATTTAAATTCAGTTAATTAAATATGTATGGAATATAAAGCTGGTATCAATAATGGTGACCTTGAAACTATTGGATTGTCATAAAATTGGGTTCATTAAAACCTTTCATTGTAGGGAGATTGTCACTTTTACCCATTCTAGCTGATATGTGACTCCAGACTCCTGGCATTGTGGCTAATTCCTAACTGCATTCTGAAATGACTGAGCAAGCCATTCACCTGAATGAAGACCACCTCCCAAATGCTATTAGGAGTAGGTAATAAATGATTCCCCGACAGAGCATTCCACCCAGATCCATCCTCTGCCCTGTCCTGTAACCCAACATTTACCCTGCTAATCCTTCTAATCTACACATCATGAGACTCCAGCAGAAAATTTAGCATGCACAATCCACCTAAGATGCACATCTTTGGAGTGTGAAAGGAGACTGGAGCACCTGGAGGAAACCTACGTGGACACGGGGAGAATGTGCAAACTCCACGCAGACAGTAATCCAAGACCTGAATCGAACTCAGCTCCCTGGTCCTGTGAAGCAACAGTGCTAACCATTGTGCCATATGTCACCCACAATGTACAGCTTCACTGAGATAAGCAATTGTTCATAAGCATTGCTGCCTTTTAGGGAAGGGATGAGGTGAAAACTCTTGATTTTTTTTGCTGTAGCTGGTATTCAAATTCGCAACCTCCCATGAATTAGACAGTGGAGAATCCTGGAATGGAAAATCTGTCAGTCATGCAGTTCTTTACAGTTATGTTTTGCTCTTCAGATACAATTGCAACCACTTATACTACACATGTTTATGTCAACATGATTTTCCCTCTATATTGCATAAATGGTAAGCAACCAATATATTTTTAAAAAGATATAAAATCTCACTGAGCTTCTCATTGTTTGCAGCTCCATTCTAAATTATCGCTGGAATTCTACTGCCCCTCCTGTCACAGGAACAAGTAAGAGGCGGGCAATCGGAATCCAATGACTTGGGTGAGATTTTCCCAACTCAGGTCGAGCGAGGCCATAAGATGCCATCCGTTATCATTGAAATAATCGCACTCAAATGGCCTGCAAAAATCTTGGACTCAACATGACTTTCTAAATTCATATGTTCAAAGTAAAATACTTACCAGTGGCATGTAATTAGCAGCACCTTTGCAACCAGCTTCTATGGTGACAGCAATGGGTGGTACTATTTTCCTGGTCTATGTGTCTGCCTGCGATAAGACAATATGATGTCTACTGATAGTGCACCAATCCACCTCCTCCAAATCATCCAAGTCATCTTCCTCCCCATCAAAGAATCATAAAATCATCATTGAATCCCAACAGTGCAGAAGGAGGCCAATCAGCCCATCAAGACTGCACCAAGAACAGTCTCATCCAGGTCTTATCCCTGTAACCCCATGAATTTACCCTTCCAGTCCTCTTGAAACTAAGGGGCAATTTATCATAGCCAATCCACCTAACCTACACATCATCATCAGAAATAGGAATGAAATCGTTGGTACAATGTAGATGCGATATCCGCCAACAGACAAATGTTGGATTTATGCATTACAACTTCTAACATACATCATTCTATCTCTTTTAAAGAAGAGGAGTGTGATGAAATACTCTCCATTTGCCTGGATGGGTGCAGCTCCAACAACACTCAAGAAGCTTGATACCAACAAGGGCAAAGAAGTTGTGTTGATTGGCACCACATCTATGAACATTTAATTCCTCCATCAGCGACGCTCAGTAGCAGCAGTACGTATAATCTACAAGATATACTGCAGCAATTCACCAAAGATCCTTAAACAGTAGCTTCCAAACCCATGACACTTCCATCTAAAAGGCAGATAATTGGGAATACCACTACCTCCAAGTTCCCCTCCAAGTCACTCACCATTCTGATTCGGAAATATATCTCTGTTCCTTTGTAGTCACTGGGTTAAAATCCTGGTAAATCCCTCTCTAACGGCATTGTAAGTCATCCCACAGAACAAGGACTGCAGTTTTTCATGAAGGCAGCCATCACCACTACCATCTCGAGGGCAATAAATGCTGGCCAGCAGGCAACACTTATGTCCCACGAATGAATAAAAAAGAGAATTTGGGGTGACTTTCACCAAATACTTTAGACCCTAAAAAGCTTTCGAATTGGCCAAGGTCAGATCTTAATCTGCGATGCCAGTTTAACTCACAGTTTGTCCAAAATACCACCTTGGTAAAGGAGTTGAAGTGTCGGCTGGCAATGGCCAAAGGCTTGTTAAATAGCTGATTGCCACTTAAAATGTCTTTTAATGCTCATTAAGAAGGCTGTCACAAAGATTAGTTGAGACAAATACCATACAGTATTTCAGTTTATGCTAGATAAGTAAATGAGGGAAGAAGAAATATAAGCATCTGTCGAAGTCGGGCTGGGGAAGATTCATGTAGAACATAAATGTTAACATTAAAGGCACAGAATTTGCTACTAATTTTTTTGTGATAAATTGACTTAATGAATGTAATCTTTTTCAAGTAACATGTCATTCCTTCCTGCTGTTGTGGGTTTGGATACTATTTTCTGCATAAATGTCTGTCTGCTATGAGCTAAACTCATTAGAAATGGTCTAGTGACTCATTAACAGGTATTAAAATGATAAGTTAATATAGCTTCATTTTACTTAATTGGTAGTTTAACTTACCAGTATTAAATTATCCTGCCAGAATATGGACAATGTTGAACTTGTGTGCAGCCCTCAACAGCAAAGCTATTGAAATCAATTTTAGCTTCAATATTTTTTAAAAGTTCAATAAATTAATTGGGAAATGAAAGCTTATTCCATGAAATGTGATTCAGAAGCATCCAGCTTTTCAGCACAAGTGTCATTTTGCCTACGAAATGGCAGCTCTGGTACATACTCACACCTCAGTGTGAACAACACCAGACATTTTGGTGAGTGCTGGTTTGACACTGGTTATCACTGTTTTGGAGCTCAACAATCCATCTGTTGTCATCACTTAAACTCACATAGCTAGACATGCAGCCAGTAGTGAAGATCCCTGGCAGCAGTATTTACCATCAGACTAGTTGATAATGGATTTCTACTCACTCATGCTGTGATTGCAAAAGTGTTTGATGGTTTCTTGAGTTCTTTAGAGTAACAGAAGTCTACATGAAGTGCAGTAACACACGCTGAAGGACTTTGTCCTGACTTCAAGGATGTTGCATTAACAGCTTACCCCCGTGATATGTGGTAGTATGAAATCCTATTCATACTAATGATTGGGAGAATAAGCAGCCACAAATCAGAACATACTGCTAAAAAAAGGGAAAAGCAGGAAGGGGAAAAGGGCTCTTTGCAGAACTATATCTATTAAGCGTGTTCAGGGAGAAAATCTTCAGGGTTCCCCTATGCCCTATGCCATCTTGGGGCCTCTCTATGCAACCCAAATTGCCCCATACCAAATTAATGCCAGCTTATACCAACCCATGCCTCCCATATACCACTTTGATGCCAAGTTACCTCGCATCAAAAAGTAAAAGTGAAGTTTATTTATTAGTTACAAGTGGCTTATATTAACACTGCAATGAAGTTACTGTGAATATCTCCTATTGCCATACTTCGGTGCCTGTTTTGGTACACAGAGGGAAATTTATCATGGCCAATGCACCTAAGCAGCACATCCTTTGGACTGTGGGAGGAAACTGGAGCACCTGGAGGAAACCCACGCAGACAGAGGAAGATTGTGTAAACTCTGTACAGTGACCCAAAGCAGGAATCAAACCTGGGTCCCTGGTGCTGTGAGGCAATAGTGCTAACCACTGTGCCACCGTGCTGCTGGTGATCACTAGACAGTTCCTTGAGAGCTTTGACATTTCCTGAATAGTTTTCACAGCTTTGATACTTCCTGGACAACTTTGATAGGTTTAACAGCTTTGATGGATAGCTTTGACAGCTTTGGTGGCTCGACAACTCTTTAACAGACCCATGAGATCTGCACAGTTTCTTGATATCTGGAATATTCCTTGACAGGTGGAGAGTTCCTTAACAACTGAATAGTTCTTTAACAGTTCCTTATCAGATAAGCATTTCCTTGATAGCTGGACAGTTCTAATGATTTTGTGTATGTAAAGTGCATAATCATGTTTACATCTCAAAGGATATATGATCTCTCTTAAATGGTGCATTAACTCTCCTGAAGCTGTCCTGAGACCCTATCCAAAGGGGTACCTTATCTCTCCAAAGAATGTGCTAGATATCCAAATGAACCTACCACATTACAAGTTCCTCTTCCTTGTTCTATTCTACATGCTCCAGATTCCACAATCCTGTTCTTCCACTCTCCTGTTCAATGAAAGGTGTAGGAGGGCATGCCAGGAATATCATGAGCCATTCCTAAAAATTAGGTGTCATCCTAGTGAAGCTACCAAACAGAAGAAATTGCATGTCAAGTGGCATAAACACCAAGTGATAGACAGAGCTAAGCTATTTCACAACCAGCAGATCAGATCCAAACCATATCCAGTTGTAAATAGTGGACAATTAAACAACTAACTGGAGAAGGAAGAGGAGGTTTCACAAATATCCCCAATCTCAATGATGGGGGAGCCCAGCACATCAATGCAAATGATAAAGCATTTGCAACAATCTTCAGCTAGAAGTGCCAAGTGGGTGATCTCAGCCCCCTTCCAATATTCCCAACATCATCGAGTGCCTGACTTTAGCCTATACTAAAGCCTATTTGCATGATGTCAAGAAATAGAACATAGAACACTACAGCACAAACAGGCCCTTCGGCCCACGATCACATCTATATCTACCAATCCACAGGCCTATCTATAACCCCCTATCCCATTTGTTCCCATATACTCAGCCAGAAGTCTTTTAAAAGACCCCAGCGAGTTTGCCTCTACCACCTCTGACGGCAGCCGTTTCCATTCACTCACCACCCCCTGAGTGAAAAACTTACTCCTAACATCACCTCTGTATTTGCTTCCCTGCACCTTAAATCTGTGTCCCCTCATTGTGACCATTTCAGCTCGGGGAAATAGTGTCTGAGAATCCATCCTATCTATTCCTCTCAACATTTTATAAACCTCTATCAGGTCACCTCTCAACTTACGTCTCTTCAGTGAGAAGAGTCCCAGCTCCCTCAACCTATCTTCATAAGGCCTGCCTCCCAATCCAGGCAGCATCCTTGTAAATCTCCTCTGCACTCTTTCAATAGCCTCTACATCCTTCCTACAGTGAGGCGACCAGAACTGCACACAATACTCCAACTGGGGTCTGACAAGGGTCTTATAGAGCTGCATCATTACCTTCTGACTCCTAAACTCAATTCCTCAATTAACGAAGGCCAGTACACCATACACCTTCTTGACTACTTCCTCCACCTGCGAGGCCGATTTAAGAGTCCTATGGACCCGGACCCCAAGATCCTTTTGCTCTACAACACAGCTAAGACTCCTACTCCTGATATTGTACTCCTTCATCCCATTATTCCTGCCAAAATGGACCACTACACATTTATCCACGTTGAAGTCCATCTGCCACTTCTCCTCCCAGTCTTGTATCCTGTCTATGTCCCGCTGCAACTTTTGACATCACTCCAGACCATCCGACCTTTGTATTGTCGGCGAACTTCCTAACCCATCCCTCCACTTCCTCATCCAGGTCATTTATGAAAATGACAAACAGCAAGGGTCCCAGAACAGATCCCTGGGGCACTCCACTGGTGACCAACCTCCATGCAGAACAAGACCCATTCACAACCACTCTCTGCCTTCTGCCAGCTGGATACACAAGGCCAAAGTCCCTTGGATCCCATGCCCTCTCACCTTCTCCAGAAGCCTTGCATGGGGGAAATGGCTGAAGGCACTGTGTACTGCAAAGGCTATGGACCCCAACAACATTCCAGCAATACTACTGAAGACTTGTGCTCCAGAACTTGCTGTGCTCCTAGCCAAGCTGTCTCAGTTTAACTAAAACATTGGCATCTATGCTGCAACGTGGAAAATTGCCCAGATATGCCCTGCGAACATAGAGCAGGACAAATCCAACCCAGCCAATTACAGCCCCACCAGTCTACTTTCAATCATCAGTAAAGTGATGGAAGGGATCATCAAGGAGCATTTGTTCAGTCTTAACTTTTTTATTGACCCTCAGTTTGGATTCTGCCAGGTTCATTCAGCTCCTGACCTTATTACAGCTTTGGTTCAAACATAGACAAAAGAGCTGAATGTCAGAGGTGAGGTGAAAATGATTATCCTCCATTTCACATGTGACCGAGTGTGGAATCAATGAATCCTAGCAAAACTGGAGCCAATGGGAATCGGGGAAAAATCTTCTGTAGTTGGAATCATACCTAGCACAAAGGAAGATGGTTGTGATTGCTGGAGGTCAATCATCTCAGTTCCAGGATTTCACTGCAGATAATGTCCTCAGCCCAACCATCTTCAACTGCTTCAAGAATGATCTCCCTTCTATCATATGGTCAGAAGTGGGGGTGTTCACTGATGATTGCACAGTGTTCAATACCATTCACGTTTCCTCAGATACTGAAGCAGTCCATGTCCAATGAAACAAGACTTATACAATATCCAGGTTTGGGCTGACAACACAAGTGACAGGCAATCGCCATCTTCAACAAGAGAGAATCTAACTATCATTCAATTGTATTATTATCAAGGAATCCACCACAATCAACGTCCTTAGGGTTGCCAAGAAAGGAACTGTGGGGTTCGGGTGTGGAAACTTCGTACGTTTGCCCATTTCCATGAGTTTTACCACAATGGAGAGATGAAATCAGGGCCTATGTCTTTATTCTTTAGCAGACCGCTGTGTGATCTGCATTTAAGCCACTGAATAAATTAGTAGGTGGTTACTGAGCGACAAAGGTTAAAGAAAAACAGGAAGGAAGATTTGCATTTTATATAGTGCTTCCTTTGACGAACAGATATTTCAAATCATTTAAAATCAATGAAACATTTTTGTTAAGTGTAGTCATTATTGTAATGTAGGAAACACAGCTGCTACCTTACACCCAGCAAACTTCCATAAAAATTAATGTATTACTAACCAGATAATTTTTTTTTGTTATGTTGATTGAGGGATGAATATTGGCCAGGAGGCCTGGGCCAGGAGACTTCTGCTTTTTACTGAAATAATGCCATGGGACCTTTAAGATCCACCTGAAGAGGCAGACTCATTTTCAAACCTCATTTGAAGGCCAGCTCCGCGCACATTGTAACACTCCCTCAGTACTGCAATGAAATGTCAACCTTGATTTTTGTACACAAGCTCTGGAATAGAACTTGAAACACAAATCCTACAATTTAGAGGCAGTTGTATTACCAACTGACAGCTTGACAGGTTCTGTTTTGATGACATAACTCATTAAACCACTATGCAGCCTATACATACGAACACAGTCAATTTCATTTCTTTGGACATTGTGTATACTTAGGGCTAATTGTGCCTTATTTTCTCCACACAGTGCAGTTTCAACCCTAAATTCCATGTAACTTTCCACAGGGATTTCACAATTACAAATTCATAAATATATTTTTCATACATGCTTTTACAATTCATTACAAATGATGAATGGATTTGAGGAAGGGGATTCTTTCCTTCTTAGTCACCTGGAGCATTACATGTAGTTTTGCTAAACTGGATACCATGTATGTGTTTTTACTCCTGTGTGCTCTAATGCAGTTGAATTTTTTCTTGAGATTGATTCACCAATGTTTTCGAGTGCTTGAATCCTCTAATTTTATTGCAAATGACCGTGATTCAAACAACACACACGATAAATTTGATCTTTGGCAACAATACAAAATGAGCAGAACAGCCTCTTCCTGCACAAGTTTGGAAAATGTTTGTATTAAGGCCAGTGGAAATGAAAATTGAGCAATGCCAAACAGGCTGCCATTTGGCTATCACTCATTATCTGCTATCATTCACGACTAGTTTCATACGGAAAATATTTTTAAAATAGGATACTTAACTAAGATAGACACAATGAACAGTTTCTAGTTGGTTACGTGTTTATTCCATAGAAAGACATTTGCTCTAAAGAACTGACAGGCAGCGAAACACAGTGGGATCCACTCTAGTTACCTCTCACTCCAACACTTCCAAATCCATATCAAGGTCAGCTTGAAGCACTAATTCTGAAATGGATGGAACTGCTCCAAGATACATAGAACAGTCCTGTAGTATAAATCACTGGAGTGAGTCAGGATGCAAGCAGAAGCCCTAAGTATTGGATCTCCAGGGACAGAAAATATGCTAATGAAACTTAGACATCTCTGAACAGATAGGAGATAAATTCATGAAAAAAATACAAATAGGGGAATACTTTGTACAGTGAGTGCTCCTGCTATCTTTCTCTTTTCCTTTAGGGAACGTCATTATGGATGTGTGTGCCAATTACTGCAGTTTGAATAATGACTCATTCACACTGACAGATTCTGGCCGAGGTAGGTGGTTTTAGGGAATAGAAGGAGTTGGTGCTGGCTGCTAGGTAGATAACTATTCTAGGATGGCTCTTTAATTCTGTCTATACTCCTTGCAATTATAATGCAATTCATTGGTATAAAGCATGGTTTTATGCTAAATCAACTAACTTGAGTCACAGGGGGAGAGAGAGAAATGGGAGCAAGCTTACCCACTTAACAGGAACAGACTATACCCTTGTGATCCTTGCAGTATACTTTTGTTTTAAATTTTATAGGGGAAAGGTCATAATACAATCTTAATAGAATTTGTGAATACTTATAGCTCATGATAACAATTCTTTGCTTCGCTAGCATCCTAAATACAAGGAGGAAAATTAGCAATCCTGGCATGCCACTTTTCTGTTAAACACTGGTAGCAGAGAGGCAGTTGTTCCTTCAGCTCTATCTGCAACCTTCTCATTTTAATATGCATTTATAGTCTTGTAATATTTACAGTGCCATGAGTCATGAAGCTGGAATTTTAAATTATCCCCATGACAAATCATTAAAATATACCATTTGTGCAGGACTGACTGAAGTAGATCTGGAGACTGAGTGAAGAATGGAAATGGAATTCAATTCCTGCAATTTAATAAACTACTACAGTGAATAACAACAATAAAAAATTGAACCATCTTTCTCCCCATGGTTGCTATCCATTTATAGTAGAGAAAGCTGTTTTACCATCATCATGATAGAAGTGTAGTATTTCTATTGAGCTGTCGATACAGAACTGTCTATGAATGTTTTGTAATATGTAGAATGTGTTATTAATTTGGAGTAAGTGCTAGTGATGAATCATATCATGCGACATTTGGTGCTTATCACCTAAAAGTGCTCTATTTATCCCAAACCATGTCTAATGCTTGTTTAATGTTCCAGTTTAAATGCATACTTTTATGTTAAAATTAGATTCTTTGACTGATAACGTACATACACCAGAATGAGATGGTATTAAATTTGCTTGTGCGCTAATGGAGGTGTTAAACTATTTAAAATGAGGAAGTTAATAGCTCTAATAAAATAGCAGGGAAGAAATTCCACATTAACATTCAAAATAGCTGAGTTCAAAATGAAGTGTCAGCATGCTAGATTCTCTAGTTTTCAGTTGCATCAAAAACTTGCTTGTATATCTCAGAGACAAACTTACCTTCTTGCTCCACCCATTCATTCATTATTAGAATTCCTAAAGTGCAAAAGGAGACCATTTGACCCTTCGAATCTGCACTGACCACAATCCCAGGTCAACTATCTCAGTTCCGGGACAGCAGTGCAGGAGTTTCTCAGGACAGTGTCCTTTCTTGTCTTTTGTGATCTCACCAGTACCAGTTGTGGTGAGATCAGCCTTATGCCCGAAAAGGGTCGAAGGCTGATTATAATATTCAAATTCTATGACAAGTGAAATTTAAATATTACAAGTAAGCGCAGGATGCAATCGTCTTCGCTCATTGGCCTTAGTGGCCTCACCGGTCAAGGTTGTCATTGACAAGAATCATGTATGCTCCCCATCAGCTGGGACCTGTCATGATGGCCTCACCAGTAGGACTGGAAGCTATTGAGGCCTTCCCCCACCCCCCCCACTATGGGATGTCAGGGAAAGAGAAGTGCACCATGGGTAATGCCAACCTTGCAGTGTCAACCTGGCACACTGGAAATTTCAGCCTGGCACCACTTACCCTGGCATTGCCCACCAGGCACCTGGCAGTGCCAAGGATGTGAGACCTGAGAGGGAGGGGCCCAAGGGGAAGATATGGGGTCTGAAGGGGGTGATGCCTAAGGGGAGGCATGTAGTTGGACACTGCATACCCTGTAAATGGGATCAGGGTGGAGATGCTGCACACTCTGGATCTGGGATTGGACGGGGGAGTGGCGCTGTGCACACTACAACTGGAACAGAGAGACTTGTGCATGTGGAATGATATGCCCTGCTGTATGCTCCCAGCTTTTTGGGCGATTTTACACCTGATCTCCTCCCCTTGCTGGGAGAAACGGATCTTGCTTCATTTTTTCCTTAGAGTGTGATAAGGTTCAATTTTAACTCATCCAAAAATTGGTGCAATTCTCTCCCACCTTCACATTCATTTGGTACTTAGATTGGTAAGATTGCCCTCCACATCTTTAAAATAAAGAACATACTGAGACATTTTATAGATGAGCATGGATTGAAGTCGGATAGGTGAAAGGGGAGATCCACAAACAATAGCTTGAGATGTCCTTAAAGGAGGAGACTTAGGTCGAAGAGTTAGGGGTTAGAATGCGAGTGAGTAACACTGAAGAAGCTAAAGGTTCTGCCTTCGGGGTTGAGGTGAAGGAAAGGTAAGATCAAAAGCAGAGCAGCAGAGTATTGAGGGGTGGCTGAATTTCATTGCAGGATTGAAAGATGAAAGGAAGAGATGTCAGTTTAGTCCAGGTAAAGTGGGGAGACCATGTCAGGTGGACAGTTGGGTTCATTGCTAGAGAAATGGCAGGAGCACAAGTGGCAGGAATATATAGAAACGTATCTCTGGGCAATTTTCCAATATCTGATCCAGATCCACTGAAAAATTAGTCAAAGCTAGTTGGAAATCTAGGTAAATAAAAATAGAATACTGCAGATGCTAGAAATTTGAAAAAAAAAGCAGAAAATGTTGGATGAACCAATGGGTCTGCCAGCAGCTGTGGAGAAAGAAACAAATTTGACCCTTCTACAAAACGGGAAGTCTAGGTTATCTTCTTCATTTAAAGACAGCAAATTACTCCAGAGGTACAAAAGTAATTAAAGTATTTTAAAATAGTAAAAATTTAAGGGATTCTGGAAAGTGGGTGGGAATTTGATTAAGATAAAGAGATGCTTTGTTTAGCAAAATACCTTGCTCCTGCTGCGATGAAACTGTGATATATTATGATTTGATTCGCTTTTCCCAGGGAATTTCATGGCAATGGGTAAGGTAGTGAATCTATCCATTGTGATGTGTAAGGCATCAGAAGTGGATGGTTTGGGTCAAACAAATCATCCTGCCCATCATTTTTCGTTTGCTTGGATTAGCAAGCAATCATCATTAAATCACCTACTGACATTGATGTTTTAATCCAACGACACTTGCTGCAGAAAAATCAGATTCTCCAATTTTCCAGGTTCTTCTTCCTGAAAATCAGCCTGTATTTTTATTTCTTGCATGAATCCAGAGCTTCTCAATGTTTGTTTAGTTGGCTGTCAGAAAGGTTTGCACTGTTTGCAAACTTTACCGATGTTTTTAAGGAACATTTCTTTGTTTTCTGCTCATTGGTCAAGGCTGCTGATTTACAGACAGCTGGTGCATCCACTTTCGTTCCATGGACACTTGCTGTTTGGCAAACACTTCTGTTAGGTGTCAGCTGTGGCTTTTGGCGGCACTCCCAATTCTGAGTCAAAAGGTCACCATTTCCAGCCCCATCGAAGGGATTCATTTCAAAAGGTAATTCATGGACTATGAAGCACAATGAGACATCGTGAGGTTGTGAAAAGCTTTTAGTTCTTGTGCAGATGGCTCTCATTCCTTTCAATTCAAAATTTTGATGAGTTAAGATGAAGTAAAGATGGAGGTACCTTTATGGACAAGGGAAAGAAGCAAACTGAACTTTATTTTCTTCACTGTTTGTCTGTAAGCAGACATGTTTTGATTTTTGAAATAGGCTGTGATGTGTTTCCTCAAACTCTTTGCGTGTGAAGTAAATTTTAAAGTGACTCACAGCAAACACTCCTTAAATCAGAAATATTGTTTATTCATACATTCAAACCTAAAGGATAGTTGCCACGACTGCATACGTACACACAAGCACACAGGTCGGAAATAGGAAAGAAAAGAGTTTTACAGTCGGAGCCAGATTTTTGTGTTTCTTGATGTGCGCTCCATGTGAATGTGCGTGAAATTGTGCAAGTAGATGTTGGACACACATCTCAATGTCATCGCACACGTACATGATATTTCAGTCAGTGGGCATAAGTGAGAGCCAGCTGTGTGTCCGCAAAACATTAAGCAGCCAATTAAGGGGATTAAAAGCCTGGACTTTTACATTGCCCATTTGATTTTTAGCTCAGTGCACAGGTCACAGATGGCCATCCCATTTTTTTTTCATTTTTCCCATCCAAGGACTGGCTAAAAGGGCTGGAGCACTGGCAGTGTGAGTTGTTTAGACTTCAAGTGAAAGATTGTTGATGTCTTATTGCTGAAATTTCAGACTTTGTCCTCTGGTTTCTTGTGAGGTATTTCCCTTGTTAACCTTGTTGTGTGCACTTTTTTGTTCTGGTAATTCTGTTGAAGCATTTCTGCCCATTGCAGCTTTCAGTGCACAGGGCAGTGCCATCTGGATATGGTGACTGTGTACACTACTGGGGGCACCTTCTCTGAGGAGAAAGAAAGAGGCAGAAAGAAGACGAGGCCAGGTGTCCCTCAGCCACAGTACAGGGAAAAATCTTTGGGAGAAGAGGCGCAAGAATAGGATGTGCAGGGCCTGCAGGGTGGGCAAGGAGGTTGGGCCAACAGAAACATGTACAGGCAGTGATCTGGCTACCTCAACATGTCTGAGGTTCAATGCTGCAGGAGGCTCTACCTCTCTAGGGAATCCACAACATCGTCATGTCACATGTTAAGCCAGAGATTGCCTCCAACAGGGTGGATGGCCACCGAATGCCAATAGCTCTGAAGGTCACAGCTGTTCTCAAATGTTACGTACTTAGATCTTTCCAGGGGTCAGAGGGGGATCTGTGCTGATTAACAAAGGGTATCCATTGAAAGGGTAGCTCATGAGACCACTCCAGCATCCTAGGACAGAGGCAGAAAGGAGGTACAATCGCTGTCCATAAGGGTGGTGGTGGAGAGGACAATGGGGCTACTGAAGATGAGATTTCACTGCCTGAACCATTCCCCTGCAACATCCTCCAGAGTGAGAGTTATTGTTCCAGTTCTCTGCACCCTGCATAATCTGACACTGGCAAGGAGGGTCTCACTTGAAGATGAGGCATCTCCATTGGTCTCAAAGGAAGAGTCTACAGATGGATCTGATGAGAAGCCTGAACAGGCAGATGCTGAGAATGAGGAGGCAGCCTTGATAAACCTTCAGGGAGATAAGGACACCAGGGAGGAATTGATTTAATGCTCCATCAGCTAGGCCTGAGGCTGGGCTTCTGTCTTAGTCCAAAGACACCACCTCTTTCATATACATTTCGGAAACAGCAATGCTTCAATTCCTATGTTATCTCACCATCTCTCTGCTAAAATTTGCTGTTCCTGCCAGTCAACATAGGGCGCTGATGAGGCCTGTTTCCATAGAAAACACGAAGGACTCTCAGGTCATCGCAACACAACATTTATTTATATCTTTAACAGGCTTGCAAACAAGGAATGAAACAAAATATTGCTTTGATTCAATGAATAAAAGTAATTTGTGAAAACCCATCTTGTGCTTTCCTTTGCAAGTACTATGACTTGTCCTGCCCACCCTCGCTGACAGCAGCAATGGAGGCAGATTGAGGACTCTGCTGTATAGTTGGTCCTAATGACCTTGGCAGACATTTTCTGGATCTCAGTGCCTGAGCAGTCTTGGCGAGGTACTCCTCACTCATTGCGGACTCAGAAGTTGCCACAGTCACTGGCAGAGAAGTGAAAGAACCGCCACCCTTTCCTGGAGCACTGCGGGGAAAGCCAACAGAAATGACAATGAGCTCCTGAAGTGCTAGGGTATGGGTTTGCAGGTCCAAGCATAACCCCAGAAATCCTTCATCCTGTTCGTGGAGCAGTCTCTTTAAAGGAGTCACCGTTCTTTCAATGGACGAGGCTGTGTGTTTAGTGCTCAGGGTCAATGCACATTGCTCTTGCTCCACATGGATTCCTCTGTGACAGCAACCATGGCATGCAGAAACTCCAGGATCTCTGCCAACTCCTCGTATGAGGTGCTGTGCCCTCCTCACAGTGCACAACAATCTGAGCCAATGAACTCCAGTCCATGGGTATACTCGTGTCTGAGCTGTTGCCTGGTTACGAGAGGTAGCACAGATGGATCTGTATGTGGCTTGTCCTCTAGTGTTGTTGGAAGTCCCAGGTGACTCTGGAAGATGACGTATCTGAGAGAAGAAGACAATAAATCAGTGGTATCAATCATTACGTGTTGAAATCTGGGGAAATTATAGAGATCAGCTGGATCATTGGGCACTCTTGCTTAGAACTTCTCTTTTGAGATGAAAAGATACTATGTTGTTTGTATTATATGCCAGTCTGGTCTTCTACGTTCCTGCCTTTCTATGACCTGATGAGCTTGGCGCACACTTGCACTTGAACATAGAACATAGAACATAGAACATTACAGCACAGAACAGGCCCTTCGGCCTTCGATGTTGCGCCGACCAATATAAAAAGCAATGCCCCTCCAAACTAAACCATTCCCTTCTCTTACATATACTTATCAACTAACCTCTTAAACGCCACCAAACTTGGCGCATCTACAACTGCTGCAGGCAGGGCGTTCCACTCCCGAACCACCCTTTGGGTAAAGAGGATGTCTATCTCAAAATTGTTAAGGATTAGCATTTTGGCCACCCCACCTTCCACTCTTGTACGCTCAGGGAAATTATGGCTTTTCACCTACTGTTCAGACAAAAGTGCATTCATGACTCCATCTTGTACCTGCAATACCACATAAGGCTTGTTACACCTCCGTCCTGAGAACCAGGTTGACGTGCTCTTAAGATTTGCATACCTTACCTTTATATGCACACAGCACTACTGGTCTGATCTCCCAGTTTCATCAGGCTTTTGTTATGCTGAATTGTACATCACTGAATGCCATGAACGACAGCCACCCTTCAAATTTGTCCACCCATAGAACATAGAACATAGAACATTACAGCGCAGAACAGGCCCTTCGACCTTCGATGTTGCGCCGACCAATTATGAAAAAAGCAATGACCCTCCAAACTAAACTATTCCCTTCTCTTCCATAAACTTATCAACTAACCTCTTAAACGCCACCAAACTTGGCGCATCTACAACTGCCGCAGGCAGGGCATTCCACTCCCTAACCACCCGCTGGGTAAAGAACCTACCTCTGATATCCGTCCTATAACTATCACCCCTTAATTTAAAGCTGTGTCCCCTCGTGCTAGCTTTCTCCATCCTAGGAAAAAGGCTATCACTGTACACCCTATCTAAACCTCTAATCATCTTATATGCTTCGATAAGGTCTCCTCTTAGCCACCTCCTTTCTAACGAAAACAACCTCAAATCCCTCAGCCTCTCTTCATAAGACCTGCCCTCCATACCAGGCAACTTCCTGGTAAACCTCCTCTGTACCCTCTCCAATGCCTCCACATCTTTCTTATAATGTGGCGACCAGAACTGCATACAATACTCCAAGTGCGGCCGCACTAGAGTTTTGTACAGCTGCAACATGATGCTGCGGCTCCTAAATTCAATCCCCCTACCAATAAAAGCTAAGACTCCATAAGCCTTCTTAACAACTTTATCCACTTGACTGCCTACGTTCAGGGATCTATTGACACATACACCAAGATCCTTCTGTTCCTCAACACTATTAAGAGCCCTACCATTAGCCCTCTACTCTACACATTTATTGTTCCTGCCAAAGTGCATTACCTCACACTTTTCCACATTAACTCCATTTGCCACCTCTCGGCCCAGCTCTGCAACTTGTCCAAGTCACTCTGTAAACTATAACACCCCTCTTCACTATCTACCACTCCACCGACTTTAGTGTCATCTGCAAATTTACTAATCCATCCTTCAATACCCTCATCCAGATCACTTATAAAAATTACAAACAGCAGGGGCCCAAAACAGACCCCTGAGGTACACCACTTGTAACCGAACTCCACGATGAATATCTCCCATCAACCACCACCCTCTGTCTTCTATCTGCTAGACAATTCCTAATCCAATTAGCTAAATCACCCTCTATCCCATACATCTGCATTTTCTGCAGAAGTCTTCCATGGGCCACCTTATCAAACGCCTTACTAAAGTCCATATATACCACATCAACCGCCTTACCCCCATCCACCTCTTTGGTCACTTTTTCCAAAAACTCAATGAGGTTAGTAAGGCACGACCTACCCTTCACAAAACCATGCTGACTATCCCCAATCAATTCATTTCTCTCTAAATAACTATAAATCCTATCCCTAATTATTCTCTCCAATACTTTGCCCACAACGGAAGTAAGACTCACTGGCCTATAATTCCCTGGAAGGTCTCTCTTCCCTTTCTTGAACAACGGGACCACATTCGCTATCCTCCAGTCCTCCGGAACCACACCCGTAACCAACGACGACCTGAAGATCAGAGCCAGAGGCTCTGCAATCTCCTCTCTTGCCTCCCAGAGAATCCTAGGGTAAATCCCGTCCGGCCCAGGGGACTTATCCAACTTCAAACCCTCGAGAATATCTAGCCCATCCTCCCTATCTACTTCGATACCTTCCAGTTTGCTACCCTGTACCTCAGTGTTCTCCATAACTACATTTACATCACCCTGCGTGAATACCGAAGAGAAATATTTATTCAGTACCTCTCCAATCTCCTCAGGCTCCACGCACAACTTCCCACTGCTGTTTATGACTGGCCCTAATCTTGCCCTAACCAATCTTCTATTCTTAACATATCTAAAGAAAGCTTTAGGATTCTCCTTAATCCTATCAGCCAAGGTCTTCTCGTGTCCTCTCTTAGCTCTCCTCAATTCACTCTTTAGCTCCCTCCTGGCTAATCTATAGCTATCCATTGCACTAAACCGAGCCTTCAAGCCTCATCCTGACATAAGCCTCCTTTTTCCTTTTAATCAGCGAATTAACTTTTTTCGTACACCAAGGTTCCCTTACTCGACCATTTCCTCCTTGCCTGACAGGGACATACTTATCAAGGACTCGCAGCAGCTGCTCCTTGAATAAGCTCCACATTCCAGATGTTCCCATTCCCTGTAGTTTCCTAGTCCAATCTATGCACCCTAATTCTCTCCTGATGGCCTCATAATTACCCTTCCCCCAGCTATAACTACTTCGCCCAGCTTCATGCCTATCCCTATCCATCACTAAGGTGAATGTAACCGAATTGTGGTCACTATCACCAAAATGTTCACCAACTTCCAAGCCTAACACCTGGTCTGGCTCATTGCCCAGCACCAAATCCAATGTAGCCTCACCTCTCGTTGGCCTATCTACATACTGAGTCAAAAAACCTTCCTGCACACTTTGTACAAAAACTGACCCCTCTAACGAGCTAGAGCTATAGCTATTCCAATCAATATTAGTAAAGTTAAAGTCCCCCATAACAATTACCCTATTACTTTCACTCCTTTCCAGGATCGACTTTGCAATCCTTTCCTCTACCTCTCTAGAACTTTTAGGAGGTCTATAAAAGACTCCCAACAGGGTGACCTCTCCTCTCCTGTTTCTAATCTCAGCCCATACTACCTCAACAGACAAGTCCTCATCAAAATTCTTTTCTGTCACTGTGATACAGTCTTTGACTAATAATGCCACTCCTCCCCCCCTTCTACCTCCTTCTCTACTCCGACTAAAGCATTTGAACCCCGGTACCTGCAACATCCATTCCTGTCCCTGCTCTACCCAAGTCTCTGAAATGGCCACAACATCGAAGTTCCAGGTACTGGTCCAAGCTGCAAGTTCCTCCACCTTATTGCAAATACTTCTTGCATTAAATTATACGCATTTCAAACCATGCCCTACTCCACCCATAAACTGCTGTGTTTTATAGCTCTCCTCTATGACCCCCCTATTCTCATCCCTCTTAGCGCCCCAACTACTCAGGATCCCACCCCCCCTCTGAATCAGTTTAAAGCCCCCTGCATAGCCTTTGCAAATTTTCCCCCCAAGATATTAGTTCCCCTCTGGTTCAGGTGTAGACCATCTCTCTTGTAGAGGTCCCACCTATCCCAGAATGAGTCCCAATTGTTCAGGAACCTGAACCCCTCCCTCCTGCACCATCCCCGCAGCCACGAGTTCAATATCATGTCAACTCAGCGCTCACCTTTGCAGAGTGAAGAAAGTCATGAAACCTTTTGTGGCATGGGATCCATGGGTAACACACCACATCATGCCCGCCATCTAGGACTGTGGTCATTACCAGGCCTTCTTTGTCCTATGCGGTGGCCTCCTCTTGCCATCCCATGGCACTAGGATTTTCTGCCTGACACTCAGTGTGGCCATGAGAATACACAGGCAATTATCTGAAAAGCAGAGGGGGCAGAGTGCCCACTGGCATTGCCCTCCCACCTGGTATATCAAGTGGGTGCTGAGAATAACTTCACACAATGTTTATATTGATCCTGGACAGCTCTCTAAGATTCCTCAAGATCTCAGGAGCTGCCTTAGTCTCATTTAAATCCCCTGCTAGGTTCCCATTGGACCCAGCGCTCACCATGCTCCAGCCCCTGACACAAGCCCTTCTCCAGTGTTAGGGCATATTTCACACTGGCTGGATTTAACTGGCCAGCTAACCTAAAAGTGCATTCATCTTATGTTTGCATCTGAAAGCAGAAATCACAGACACTCCTACCCATTGATCGCATGCAGAATTTGGCCTAAGTATAATTTAAAACATAAAAGCCCAAGATATGGGAGAGGAAGAGGCAACCTGGAACCCACATTCACTGCCCATGCAAATGCCGATAGGGTTCAAAATCCAGAACTCATAGTTCTTGCTGATGATAAGTTAGCTTCAGATCCTCCCTACCCTCATTGGGCGTGTACCTGCTTTAGATGGAGTTGAATAGATTTTAATATAATTAAAATTATATTATATAATTTGCCCTTTGCCGAATATTGACACCCTTCCTACCACCACATATTGACGCGGCACTGATGTGGTTTACAACAGGTTCACCTAGACGTGACCTTGTTGTGATAGTCTCCCCAGGGATACAAAAGTAAGTATAGCCCCTTTCAAGACAATGACCTGGCAGTGCCTCTGGCACTGTCCCTTGATTTCTGGCAGTGTCCATCTGTGCCAAAGAGAGGGCCCTAATGGGAGTCTCATGATGGAACGGAGGGGGAGGTACATTTAGATGTGATAGTGGCTGGAAGAGGATGGAGGAACTGGGGTTGCCAGCCATCGCCATTTGGAGGGGAGTTACAGGAGGGTGGTGGAGGTGGGTGGCAGTGTGGAGGAGGAGGGGAGCAGGGTCCAAGGATTGGGGGTAGGATGGGGGAAGGAGCTGAAGATCTTGGGGGATGGGAGCGGGACAAGTGATGAGTGGGTGAGGGGGAAAGATCTGATGATCGATGGGGAGAAGAGCCAATGATTTGAGGAGGATTATTAGAGATGTGTTGACTCCAATCAGGGACAAAGAGTCCCTGAGACTTCCACAGTGGACAGGGGGAGAGATTTCCTCAGGCTCTGATCAGGGTGCCCTTTCAAGATGGCCCCATGATCTGTGTCCAGTCGGGTTTTACCAGCATGTTGAGGCTCCTTGCTCTGTTTGAGGATGTGAAATATGTCCCCTTGATTTTTTAGGCAGAGTACTGTAAAGTCTGGAGAGAAAACCGGCCTGTTTCTCTGGAGAGAAATACAACATTTTTTCACCAAAAACAACACTCTGCCATTTTTTCATAAGATTTAGCTCATGGAGATTAATTTATGTGAATGTCAGAGTCCAAAACGTTAGTGTCCAGTGAGGGTTCCTTCAGATATGAGTTCAAGTTCAGGCAGATTCAGATAATTGAAAGTAGTAGTTGCAAGACTCCTTCAAAATTGGTGATGATGCAGCAAGATGACATTGGTATCCAGAGACTGAGGGTGGGATTTTCAGGCCGCGCTCACTCCAAGGTCAGAAAATCTTGTCCAAGGTCAATGAATCTTTGCATGGTCCATGTCCCACTTACTACAATTCTCACGGTAAAATTCTGTACTCGGTCTACTCTGCAAGCAATGGCAGGAATCTTCCAGAGAATTAGACTTCAAAGTGGTTTAAACTTGAGACAGGCTTTGTTGTCAGCCTGGGATCCTGCTTTGGTGTTGACAAGCAAGATATTAACATTAGACTGCCTGGGAGTCCAGGAATGTAACATTAAAACCTTCTAAGGGCTAAAGGAAATGAGGTCAGGTGGTATTCCCATTGATAAGTCAGTTTCTATAACATAGAACATAGAACATAGAACAATACAGCACAGAACAGGCCCTTCGGCCTTCGATGTTGTGCCGACCAAAATAAAAAGCAATGCCCCTCCTAACTAAACCACTTTAGATTTAAACACTGGTTTAAATCTATTCTTCACTGTAGGAATTAGATGCAGCTATTAGCATCCCCGCGGGTATGAAGAGTTATGATGCTCTCTCTCTTTATCCTAAAATCAAGCTGAAGAGACAGACCAGCTGCTATTCCCTTGTTTTGTTTCCACACAATGATAGGTGTGAGATTCCACAAGGATGAGGGTTGAAATTTGTCCTTTAATTTGGAAACTTTCAAAATTATAACCATTTTGAAAATCATGTGATCTGTGGTAACCAAAAACAAAAACTCTGGAAAATCTCAGCAGGTCTGGCAGCATCTGCATGGAGAGAAAAGAGCTGTTATTTCGAGTCCAAATGACTCTTTGTCAAAGCTAAAAGTGGGAGATATTTATACTGGGAATGAAAGGTGAGCCATAGCCACAGAAACCAGGGGAAAAGACTGCAAAGGGCTATCCACAGAGAGAATAAAGGGTGTGAATGCCAAATGGCAGAGAAGCTGTAAACTGTGACAGATGCAGATCTTGGTAGGGGTTGGGAGGGGGAGATGGGACAGAGATAGAATATAGAGAAGGGGAAGCGGGGGAGAAAAGAGAAAGGAAATGGGATGAAATAGGGGGAAAGAATGGAGGGGGATGAAAAATGAAGAAAGGCAATAAAGAGATAAAAAGGTAGAGAACAGTAACAAAAAATTAAAATAAAATAGAATGAAAACAAAGGAGTCGAGCTGGGGTAAAGCAAATCATCTGAAGTTGTTGAATTTGATATTGAGAGTAGAAGACTGTAAAATGCCTAGCCGGAAGATGAGATGCTGTTCCTCCAGTTTGCGTTGAGGTTCACTGGAACATTGCAGCTGGCCAAGGACAGACATGTGGGAATGGGAGCACGATTGTGTGTTAAAACAGCAAACAACCAGAAGGTCAGGGTCCTGACCGCGCAGACCACAAGTGCTCAGCAAAGTGATCACCCAGTCCATGCTTGGTCTCTCCGACATAAAGAAAATCCTATTGGGAGCAGGAAATGTAATGCACCAAATTGAAAGAGAGTAATAGAATCACAGAACCCTACAGCGGAGAAAGAGGTCCTTCGGCCCATCAAGTCTGCACCGAACACAATTCCCCCCAGGCCCTACATATTTTACCTGCTAATTCTCTAACATAAACATCCTAGTACACTAAGGGGAAATGTTTTTTTAGCATGGCCAATCAACCTAACCTGCACACCTTTGGACTATGGGAGGAAACTGGAGCACCTATAGGAAACCCACGCAGACATGAGGAGAATGTGCAAACTCCTAACAGACAGTGAACCAAGCCGGTAATTGAACCCAGCTCCCTGGAGCTGTGAAGCAGCAATGCTAACCACTGTGCTACCGTGCCGTCCCCATGCCAAGGTGCAAGTGAAAACTGCTTAACGTGGAATGAGTTTTGGACCTTGGATGGTAAGCATAGACAAGGTAAAGGGACAGGTGTTACAGCTTCTGACATTACATGGGAAGGTGCCATGAGTGACAGGAGAAGTGTTGGGTATAGTGGAGGAATGGACTAGGTTATCCCGGAGGGAATGTTCTCTGTGGAATGCTGACAGAGGCAGTGAAGGGAAGATGTGTTTGGTGGTGGCATCATGCTGGAGTTGGTGAAAATGGTGGAGGATTATGCTTTGCATGCGGAGGCTGGTGAGGTGAAATGAAGACTCTATCCTTGTTCTGGGAGGGAATGAGGATCATGATGTGGGAGATGGACTGCAGTGTAGCGGGCCCCATCTACAACTGTAGATAGGAATCCATGCATTGACGGAGAAGAAACATATAGTAGAAGCACCTCTTGGGAAGGTGCATCATCGGAACAAATGCGACATAAGCAAAGGAGCTGAGAGGGAGGGATGGACTCCTTACAGGATGTAGTCCAAATAGTTGTGGGAGTCAGTGGGCTTGTAATGGATATCAGTAAATAGTCTATTGCCAGAAATAGAGACAGAAGGATCAAGGAAAGGAAGGGAAGTGTCTGAGATATAGCAGGAGAAGGCGATGGAGGGATGGAAACTGGAAGCGAAGTTGATGAATTTTTCAAGATCTGGAGGAGAACAGGAAGCAGCATTAAAATAATGATCAATGTATCAGTAAAGGAGTTGTGGGAGAGGCCTGGAACAAGGAATGTTCCACATTCCCCATAACAAGACAAGCATAGATAGGACCATGCTGGTACCCATTACTAGTCCTTTAGTTTGGAGAAAGTGGGATGAGTTAAAAGATGTTGTTGAAAAATAGAATAAGTTTAGCCAGGCAGAAGAGAGTGGTGGTGGATGGGAGTTCAGGCCTCTTTTCAAGAAAGAAATGAAGAGCTCTCAGGCCATCCTGGGGTGGGATGGAGGTGTGGAGAGATTGCACGTGTATGTGAACAGGAGACAGGTAAGGCTGGAAGCTGTTATTATGATGCAAGGCATCAGAAGAATCCTGGATGTAGGTGGAGAGGGAATGGGCCAAGGGAGTAAGGATAGAGTCAAGGTAAGAGGAATTAAGTTCACTGGTGCAGGAGCATGCTGATACAATGGCCTACCAAAACAGTCCCTTTTTTAATTTTGGAAAGTAGGTAGAATCGGGCTGTTGGGAGTTGGGAGACTCTAGGTTGAAAGCTGTGGGGGGAAGGCATCCAGAGGAAATGAGATTGGTGATGGTGTTGAAGATAGCAGCTTGGTGTGGCTATGGTCCAGGAGAGATAGGAGGAAGTATCTGAGAGTTGGTGATCAGCTTCTGTGAGGTAGAGGTCAGTACGCTTACGACAACAGCACTCCCTTTGTCGTAGGTTTGATGACAATGTCAGCGCTGGACCTGAGGGACCAAAGGATAGAAAGTTCGGAAGGAGAGAGAGGCTGCAATGGGTAAGGGGGGACAGAAAAATTGAGACGGCTAATGTCCTGACGATAGTTTCCAATGAAAAGATTGAAGACACAATACTTCCTGGAAGAACAAAGGAATTCAACTTTCTGATTTTCAGTTTGCCTGACATATCGATGTTAACAAAGTAGCCATGCTCTGAAAATGATTCTCTCTGCTGGGAATTTGTCAGTTAAATTTGTTAAACATGACCTCCTATGTGAAATGGAAGATTAGGAAATGTAATTCACAATGAGTTCTCGCATGTAGCTGCCTGCGATCAAACCCCAAACATAAGGGCCATTCTCTTACAAGACAATTATCAATAGACCTATAGGTTTCAATCTGCCATTGAATTGCCTAATGGAGAATTTTGCCAACTGGTTGCTGAGGATGCAATTCCTCAAACTTGTACACTGTTTTGAAAGAAAATATAATTGAGTTATTTGACTAAAGCATTGCAACTGGTTTGGTTTGCTTATGTCATTGTGAACTTTACCTTGACTAAATAACCAGCACATCATTATAGACATGTCACTGCTGTGTTAAAATATGCCTGCATACTAATAGAACATTTTTAGCAATAATAACATGATGATATCACATTGGTTCTGTTTCTATGTCTCATAATAATTTACCATTTTTTTATTTGAAAAAAATGCAGAAAGCATCTTATAATAATTTTTAATGGGATTTGATGCAAATTGATGATACAGTGTAACCAAACATTAGTATACTGGTCCCAATTTCCATTTGCAGCCAAGTTGACACCGGTGGACGATGTTTCACCAGGGCTGTAGTGCATTCAAAACATACCATGAAAATACAAAGCAAAGATTACAAAGTGCACTCAATTGTTCACACTCCATGAACATTTATTCTTGAACAGTCATCAAAATATATTTTTTTCTAGTAACTTGTACATATTTTGTTAACCTTCAAGCACAATGAATTCCAAGCCACAGTATCACTACACCAGTCACTTGTGCCCATTGATCCACCTTCCTCCTTTGACTGCATCCATCAGCGAAGGGGAGATCACAACATAGCTTGTATGTCATGTTTTCTACCGGTGCACAGAATTCTCACTGTTGCTTCAGTTGTGACTCAAGAAATGCCTCAACTCATCTGTTCCCTGGCGTTTAAAATTTGATGTAGAGATGAATGTCCCATAACTTTTTAATTATGTGTAGCTATGTAACATATATCCATGGACTGCACTTCCTGACGGAATAGCAATTGCGGCCAATTGTCACTCCATTCAAAATTTCTTACTTAAATTCCAGACGATCCTCCCTCGTCTGGCCTTCCAATGTAAATCGGGCATGACCTGAGGAATGCAGCACATACCTGGGACATGGAGACAAAAGACTGTAGAATTAAGAGTAAATAAGTCTTGTCTGCCTTTCTATGTCACTAGTTGTTGGAAACCAGGTATGTTCACCAGTCTTTGACTATGAAAGAGTGGGTATGGGTTTTCGGGGGTTGGTCAGGTTGGATCAGGCTTCTGTGGTAGGAAGGGGAGTGGAAAGTGTCATGACAACATATTTAAGCCCAAATTATTTATGGACGTATTGAACTTTTAAGCAAGACATACAAGAAAAAATTGGTTCAAACTGTAATCACTTCTTATGTGGGTTACACTTGACCAAACTATCCCAAGAGAATGAAATGTCACACCTTTTTCAGACAAAGATAAATGAAGAGATGCAATGCAAAAACTGAACTGCAACCTCCTGCAGAAATAATGGAGGCTGATTACCATCTCTGCAGAAACCACCTCCTGTGAGTTATATCCAGAGTGATGTGAGTTGAAAGAAAACTCTGACATTCATCAATATGAAGTGCTTTGAAAGGTTTGTCATTGCATGAATCAATTCCAGCCTCCCAGACTACCTGGATCCACTATAGTTTACTATTACTGCAACAGGTCCACATCAGATGCGATCTCCCTGGCTCTACATTCAACCTTGGAACACCTGGATAACAAATACACCTATGTCAGACTCCTATTTATTGACTACAGCTCAGCCTTCAACCTCATGATCCCTACAAAACTAATCTTCAAACTCCATTGCCTGGGGTTCAGCTCCTCCATATGCAACTGGATCCTAGAATTCCAAACTCACAGATCACAATCAGTAAGGATAGGCCAAAACAACTCCTCCACAATTATCCTCAACATCGATGCCCCATAAGGCTGTGTCCTTACTATACTCCTTTTACATATAAGAGCGTGTGGCCAAATTCCCCTCCAACTCGAGTTTCAAGCTTGCTGATGACAGCAACATGGCGGGTCAGATCTCAAACAATGATTAGATTGAGTACAGAAATGAGGTAGAGAATCCGGTGAACTGGCGCGGCGACAATAATCTCTCCCTCAATGTCAACAAAACAAAAGAGATAGTCATCGACTTCAAGAAGCATAATGGAGAACATGTCCCTGTGTATATCAATGGAGCTGAAGTGGAAATGTTGAGAGCTTCAAGTTTCTAAGTGTCCAGATCACCAACAACCTGTCCTGGTCCCTCGACACTAACACTATAGATAAGAGTTCCCATTGACGTCTCCACTCCCTCAGGAGACTAAGGAAATTTAACATGTCAGCTACAACCCTCACCAACCTTTATAGATGCACCATAGAAAGCATTCTTTCTGGTTGTAACACAGCTTAGTATGGCTCCTGCTCTGCCAAAATTCGCAAGGAACTACAAAGAGTTGTGAATGAAACCCAGTCCATCATGTAAACCAGCCTCCCATCCATTGACTCTGGGCCCGATTTTGCCATTTGCTTTCTAAGTGCTGAATCTGTGTGTTAGAAATCTTCTTTCAAGCACACCCCCTACACTCTCAGCCATCTCCAGTGTCATTTACGCTGCAGGCAGAACTTAGCACGCCGAAACAATCGGAGCTCTGAAGTAATTGGAAAAAAATTGAAAAAGCGCGCCAGTGTCAGATTGCTCCTGAGCGACAGAAAGTGGAGAAAGCGGGCCAGGAGCAAAAAGCGGGAGCAATGGCCACCACACAAATTACTGTCCCCTTTATCCACCCCCAACCCACCACCCTCAGACATCGCTGTTCCCCTTCCCACTCCCCACGCACATCACTGTCTCCCTTATCTATCACTCTCCACTACCCTGCTCACCCCTCCCTCCACTGATTGTCCACAGAGTGGCAGTGGGACCCCCTGCCCACGTGCCTCCCCCCAATAGAGATCCATCTGACCCCCCCCAATGGAGATCCATTTGCCCAACCCCCCCCCACCATTAGTGAGCGATTGAACATAGAACATAGAACATTACAGCGCAGAACAGGCCCTTCAGCCTTCGATGTTGCGCTGACCAATTATGAAAAAAGCAATGACCCTCCAAACTAAACTATTCCCTTCTCTTCCATAAACTTATCAACTAACCTCTTAAACGCCACCAACTTGGCGCATCTACAACTGCCGCAGGAAGGGCATTCCACTCCCTAACCACCCTCCGGGTAAAGAACCTACCTATGATATTCGTCCTATAACTATCACCCCTTAATTTAAAGCTGTGTCCCCTCATGCTAGCTTTCTCCATTCTAGGAAAAAGGCTATCACTGTCCACCCTATCTAAACCTCTAATCATCTTATATGTTTCGATAGGTCTCCTCTTAGCCGCCTCCTTTCTAACGAAAACAACCTCAAATCCCTCAGCCTCTCCTCATAAGACCTGCCCTCCATACCAGGCAACGTCCTGGTAAACCTCCTCTGTACCTCTCCAATGCCTCCACATCTTTCTTATAATGTGGGGACCAGAACTGCACACAATACTCCAAGTGCGGCCGCACTAGAGTTTTGTACAGTTGCAACATGACTTGCGGCTCCGAAATTCAATCCCCCTACCAATAAAACTAAGACTCCGTATGCCTTCTTAACAACCTTATCGACTTGACTGCCTACTTTCAGGGATCTATGCACAAATACACCAAGATCCCTCTGTTCATCAACACTATTAAGAATCCTACCATTAGCCCTATACTCTACACATATTATTCCTGCCAAAGTGCATTACCTCACACTTTTCCACATTAAACTCCATTTGCCACCTCTCGGCCCAGCTCTGCAACTTGTCCAAGTCTCTCTGCAAACTATAACACCCCTCTTCACTATCTACCACTCCACCGACTTTAGTGTCATCCGCAAACTTACTAATCCATCCTTCAATACCCTCATCCAGATCATTTATAAAAATTACAAACAGCAGGGGCCCCAAAACAGACCCTTGAAGTACACCACTTGTAACCGAACTCCACAATGAATATCTCCCATCAACCACCACCCTCTGTCTTCTATCCGCTAGCCAATTCCTAATCCAATTAGCTAAATCACCCTCTATCCCATACATCTGCATTTTCTGCAGAAGCCTTCCATGGGACCCTTATCGAACGCCTTACTAAAGTCCATATATACCATATCAACCGCCTTACCCCCATCCAGCTCTTTGGTCACTTTTTCAAAAAACTCAATAAGGTTAGTAAGGCACGACCTACCCTTCACAAAACCCTTCAAAGAAGAGGGATTGGGACTCCCTCTTCCCACCACCCCCTCAACAGCGATCTGGCCTCACTCCCGTGCCACCCCCAGGGAATAGTCTGGCCTCACTCACGCCTCCCACCCAGACAACGACCTGGCCTCCCTCATTCCCCCCCCCCCTCTGAAACATCTTACCCCACCTCCTCCTCCCCTCCCCACTCCCCAGACAAAGATCAGCCCTCCCCCCCCCCACCAGACAATGATCACACCACCAGCCCTCCCCCCCCCCCCACCCCACCCACCAGACACTGATCAGGTCCCCCCCCACACCCAGCCACCCACAACAATCAGAGTCCCCTCCCCCCCACCACCACCACCAGACAATGATCAGGCCCTCCCCCCCCACACCACCAACAATTGCAGCCCAATCAGCTCCCCCCCACCACCACCACAACAATCCCCCTCCCCCCCACCACCAGACAACCAGATCGCCCTCCCCCCCACCACCAGACAACAATCAGCCTCCCCCCCCCACCCCAGACAATGATCACCCAAGCCCCCCCCCACCACCAGACAACAATCAGCCCTCCCCCCCACCACCACCAGACGAGACAACTGAGCCCTCGCCCCCCCCCCACCACCAGACAATGATCAGACCCCCCCCCCCCAACCACAGACAAGATCAGCCCTCGCCCCCCCCACCACCAGACAATCACCCCCCCCCCCACACCAGACAAATAGCCCTCCCCCCCCCCACAGGACCAGACCACAACAATGATCAGCCCCCCCCCACCACCAGACAAACAGTCCCCCCTCAACCCCCCCCCACCACCAGAGATATATCTGACCCACTTTCTCCTCCTCCTCCCTCCACAAACTCACAACAAACTGGCCTCATTCCCCCTCCCTCCCCCAATTTGAGAATACTCTGACCCGCCTCCCCCACATCTCCAGCAGCTGGAGCGTCCGATTCAGATTTTTATTTAGCAGATCCATTACAGCATTGTTTTGGGTTGGCAAACACAGCAGTAAAGGGGGAAATGCTGACAAAAGTGGGCGGGCAGTTCATTAATTCAATTTAAATACAAGCAAATACATTTAAATCACTGTTGTGCCCGTTTTGGGTGCGAATCGAATCACCGCCATTCCCAGGTTTCAGTAAAGTGGCAGTCTGGAGGATCCTGGCACAGATTGCGTTAATGGCCTCACACTGGACTTTAGCATGTTTTCACAATGGTAAAATCGGGCCATCTGTCTCCACTTCCTGCTGCCTCAGCAAAGCAGCCAGTATTATCAAGGATATGGTCTCTTCCACCTTTTTTCATTGAGAAAAAGGTACAAAAATCTGAGGTCACATACTAACCAACTCAAGAATAGCTTTTTCCCTGCTGCCATTGGACTTTTAAATGGACCTACCTCATATTAAGTTCATTTTTCTCTACACCCTAGCTATGATTGTATCACTACATTCTGCACTCTCTCCTTTTCTTCTCTATGTACGGTATGCTTTCTTAGTATTATTGGGAATCAGAGGGGGAGAGGTTTCTGGGGAGCTGTATCAGGTCTCAGGGTGGAACTCAAATTAGGCCTGGTTGGGGGGCAGAGAGGGAGAGCGCGAGAGTCTTACTTGGTGAGTACAGGGAGGGTTGCTTAAACACCCTGTGGGAGCAGTGGGAATCCAGCAAGTTGGAGAGTTCCCTTCATCGGATGTAGTCCCTTCAGGTTGGGGGGTGCCCTGTTGGGGAAGGGTGTCATTGAGATGGGGCATGGGGAATCGCTAGTGGGATGGTCAGGGGAGGGGAGAAGGGAACCCCTGAGAGCTCATGGGGCAGAGGGGAGTTGGTGGGGCAGCCTCAGGAAGAAAGTAGTCTGGAGTGGATGCAGTCTCACAGGGGTTTAAGGAAAAGAGATTGGTGTGGGTTAGGTGTAGATCTGCAAAATGGTTACACAGAAGTTCGAAATGGTTTTAATTATTCTAATCTTTTCTAAGAAAGATGTGGAGGCATTGGAGAGAGTACAGAAGAGGTTTACCAGGATGTTGCCTGGTATGGAGGGCAGGTCTTATGAGGAGAGGCTGAGGGATTTGAGGTTGTTTTCTTTAGAAAGGAGGCGGCTAAGAGGAGACCTTATTGAAACATATAAGATGATTAGATGTTTAGATAGGGTGGACAGTGATAGCCTTTTTCCTAGGATTTTCCAAGAATTTCCTAGGATGGAGAAAGCTAGCACGAGGGGACACAGCTTTAAATTAAGGGGTGATAGTTATAGGACGGATATCAGAGGTAGGTTCTTTACCCAGAGGGTGGTTAGGGAGTGGAATGCCCTGCCTGCGGCAGTTGTAGATGCGCCAAGTTTGGTGGCGTTTAAGAGGTTAGTTGATAAGTTTATGGAAGAGAAGGGAATGGTTTAGTTTGGAAGGTCATTGCTTTTTATAATGGTCGGCGCAACATCGAAGGCGGAAGGGCCTGTTCTGCGCTGTAATGTTCTATGTTCTATGTTCTAAGTAACTATTAATATAACAAAGTCAGAATCTTTCAAAGTTTGCAATTTAAATCATATTGTTGGATGATTCCCAGTGCGGGCAATTGCCCAGGTGAGGTTTCACACTTCTGGGCATTTGCTGTATAAACCTTACCTGTCAATTTTAGGGGAGGTACTTGAGGGAATGGGAGCTGGGGTGTTGTTTCAAGGAAGCAGTTATCTTTCAGGCGCTTTTCCCCAATATTACATTCTTGACTTCAAGAGTTATGGCTCGGTGTTTTCTGACTTATCCAGATAAATACTTCATAGAGTCACAGAGACATAGGGTGGGATTTTCTAGCTGCACTTGTCCCAAAATCAGAAAATCCACGCCTGAGGTCAATGGACCTTTGTATGAATTGCCCCCACTCACAACGATTCTCATGGCAGGCAAAACGGGAAACTTCAACCCATAGAGTTTTATAGAAACAAGCCTGTGGGCCAATCATTTCTTTTGTGCAGCCATCAAGTATCTATCCATTCCAATCTTATTTTGCAGCACTTGGTTCTTAGACTTATATGTTATGGCAATTCAAGTGCTCATCTAAATACTTCTTATATGTTATGAGATTTCCCATCTCTGCCATTCTTTCAGGCAGTGAGTTCCAGATTCATGCAACCTTCTAGGTGAAAAGATTTTTCCTCAAATCACCTCTATATATCTTGCCCCTGATCTCAAATCAATGTTGGTGGTTATTGACCCCTCTACTAAGAGGAAATATTTCTTCCTATTTACCCTATTTATCTCTCATAAATTTGATGCACCTCAATCAGGTCTCCCCCTGAGCCTTCTCTGCTCCAAGGAAAAAAACCCAACCTAACCAGACTGTCTTCATAGCTGAAAACCTCCAGTCCAGGTAACACTCTGGTGAATCTCCTCTGCATCCTCTCTAGTGCAATTACATCCTTCCCAAACTGTGATGACCAGAACTCCGCATAGGACTCTAGCTGTGGCCGAATGATCATTTTATACAACTCCATTAGAACCTCTTTGCTTTTACATTCTATGCCTCAGTTGAAAAAGCTAGTATATTGTATGCCTTCTTAGCCATCTTATCTACCTGTCCTGGTACTTCCAGAGGTCTTGGACATACACACCAAGATACCCCTGATCTTCTGCACTTCCTAGCATCCTACTGCTTATCGTGTATTGTTTGTGCTCCCAAAGGTGCTGGGAAACTGACACACCATTCAGGAGCACCATGTTCAAAGCTCCCTGTACAATTAGGCTCCTGTGGGCAGTTGACACTCCCAGAACAGGTGTCCAAGTTTTAGGATAAGAAGTCGCCAATTAACTACTGCGGTGAGGAGAAACTTCTTCATTCAGAGGATTGTGAATGATTAAATTCTCTACTCTGATGGGCTATGGATGCACAATCAATGAGTATATGCAAGATGGAGACCAATAAATTTTTAGGAATGAAGAGATAGGTTGGAAATTGGAGTTGATGCATTGATTTAGCAATAATCTTACTGAACGAACTCGCTGAATCATTTGACCTACTGCTGTTTCTAATTCTTCTCTTCTTAAAGGGCTTTTGCACAACCTGCAAGATGCTATACAAATATGAATTCCTTCTTTTGAGTTAGCAACTTACAAATCTCTTTGTGTTACAATTCTAGTGAACGAGATCATCAAGACCTTCCCTTCTGCAAAGCGTTACTTAGCAACACACTACTCCTTGCTTAATAATGCAATATTTTGCCACCTGCACTGCCATCTATAACTTCAAAAGGCTTGCAAGCAAACTGCTATTTGGGTTGTACAAAATGAAAACTTTGATCAGAGACTTATGGCAATGATACTTTACAACCCACTTCAAAGGTGTAACGCAGAATTGGATTGCCAAATTGGGATGGGGAGAGTGCGGACTGGTAGCAACATTTCCTAAAATACTTCACTGTGTTTTCAAAGAAGACCCCTCTCCCACTCTTCTATTGCACGGATGCCTCTAATCTCAATTACCTTCCTGTTATCATTTATAAAACCATTGTGTACATGTTTTACATACAGCAATTAGTTTTCTGCTAATTTAGAGTGCTCTGCTTGGAGTACATCAAGCTGTTTGAGAATTTGATGAATTTTGGAGCTTTGAAAAGACCGCATGCTCCATATAATTAGCACATTCTTCTGTGATTAAGAGGGAATGTGTTGGATAACACAAAGATGGTATATCAAAACAGTCATTATTTCACTCATTTATCAGATGAACCCACAACCAATTAGCAAGAATGCCATCTGTCCAGGTGTATCCTATTACACACACCAGCATTGAGAAGTAATGATTTGCAGATGTCTTATGCAGAATATTAAACAGAATTAGAAAATAGGTTGGCCTAGAAATTAGTCACAATGCACACATCTAATTAGGCCAGCAGCACAATCTAAAATGACTGCTTTAGCCAAAGTGTGAATGCAATTTGAAATGCCAGGTTGCCTTCTGTGGGACTGGGAAAGGGAAAGGGAAGTGTTAGAGGGGTGGACAAGTGATTGTAACACCAGAGGAGACTTACAATGAAACACACTGTGCTGAGGCACAGAGCCCCAACCAATGGCAGGGTGGTGTCTTAGGGCACCAATTGGCAAGTAAAACCACAATAGAGATAATGAGTGAGCCAGCTAGTCAGTCGGCACTCGGGATTGTCATCATTAAGCAACGAAGGAAGCAGGAGCGAATTGACCCCCAGGGCTGAGAAGAGCAAAAAATGTCTGCACATTATAAATGAAAATTCATATTAATTAAACTAAAATCAAAATTATTTAATAATAATTAAAATTATTAATTAATTAAAATCAAGAAAGATATGTTAATATGAAGCAACATTATCAACTTGGCAGTCAAAAGCACAGAAATTGAAAGGGAAGTATGAGGACAAAGCAAGGCAAAGAGACTGTTGTCTTACTTTAGAAGCTCAAAGTATTGAACAGTCACAAACTCCACATTCATCCTCATTTATCAAAACTATGAATGAGTAAGCTGATGACTTAGACTTACCGATTTTTGGAGAAAACACATTGCCTAAAAAGGTTGACTAAGAAGTGGAATCTGAAATGGCAATGGAATTACAAGGTATTTCTTCTGTTGAAGTGATGGAAGAAATCTACTCTAAAAACATTGCTTTATAACTAAAATCTCTTCCATTGAGTATGGTAGAACATTTTGTATCAAATCATCCAGAAAACAAAGAACAAAGAACAAAACAGCACGGGAAACTGACCCTTTGGCCCAACATAGGTAATATGGAAAATTTGAAACAAGAATGTGAGATTGGAGGCCGAAAACAAGTTAGAAGCCTTCATAAGTCCCACTTTCTGAGGATGATGAGAAATGGAATGACAGAAATTAGAAATTGGTTGATTCTTTTGGAAACCTTGAATGTAATCTATTATTATGTTTGCAAATTATTCCCTGACACTAGTGAAAGGAAGCATGCATTTGTCAATGGATACTTTATCTGGAGAAATGTTGGAAGAGATATTGCTGATCATGAAACTTTCAAAGCTCATATTAAAGCTATGTGTACGCTCATTCAAAAATGTAAATTATCTGGAAGCATTGAATCTGCATTACCGGCTCAATTTGAAAAGCAGTGTTCATTGGAGGCAATTGCTGACACATGTTGTTGTTGCAGTCAAGCTTTGTGATGGTGACTAAGAAGACATGATGAGTTACCAATGTCAACTGAAAGATGTAATTTTTTAGCGTGACTTGAATATCTCAGTGAATTTGACGAGCTCCTCAAATAGCATTTGAAAAGCTATCAATGTTATGGCTCAGGGAAGACCAACTTGTAAACGCACAGATTTCACAAAGTTTTCTTCAGAATAATAGCAGAACAACTCAGAAACCAATTCACTAATGAAGGGAAAGATGCCAAATTCTGTTCCATTATAGTTGATCCCACACCAAGGTGAGTCATGTGGACCAATTTACATTAATGTTAAGCCTCTGGCTCACAATGCGAAGTTGTAGAATGATTTATATGTTTTGGCCAGCAATAGTCCCACATTTCTGTGTGTCTAAAAACAACAATTTTGGAAATTATTGCAAATTTAGGTTTGACCGTCAAAAATTGTCAAGGGAAGATGCAGCACAATCCATTGCGCCTTTTGTTAATCAAGGTTCTCAATGTTATCTTGGGGAAGGAGACAATCAGGAAATGGGTAAATGGTTACTGGAGAATTGATTAAGACACCTTCTGAACTCCACAATGTGTGAAATTTAAAAAAAACATACCTTGGGCTATGACCTCTAGCGATTCTTTCAAAAATTGTACTGTTTGATCAATTTATCCTCTCTTGGGTTGACGTGATAAAGTTCTGGCAAAGAAAGAAGACAAAGGAAAGAGATCACTAGATAACAGCTTTCATGTTCTCAGAATGATTCAAAGAGCTTCATGGCCAATTGTTAACTTCTGAAGTATGACCATTGTTGTTTTACAAGCAAATAGGCCATCCAATTCCACCATGCAAAATTGAGTAAACAGCAAGGAGATGAATGATCATTTAATCTGTTTCAAATGTTGATTAACGAATGTAAACCCAGACACTGGGAGAACCTTGGGAGCAGTTTTCTAAACTTGCTTCACCTGGCACAGACTGCATCAATTCTGGAAAATAGCATGCGGGCCTAAAAATCAGCTTTGCACCCGATGTCAAACAGCATGCAATCATTACAGTGTTTTTCTAATAGCACAAATCGGATCTCACTCAGAATGGGCACAAAGCTGAGTAGCGTATTTAAAATAACATCTGAATAAGTATGGCTAATGTGACACCGGGTTTGCCCAACTCGCTGTATATTCTGACCTTCAGACACTACAAGATCGGTAAGAATCATTACTAGTCTTCACTGGCGAAGACCAAGCTTGATGGCTAAACCAGGGAGCTTGGAGGCCATTGAAGCCCCCAGGTGTTGGGGACATGGCTGGGGTAGTACTCACCTGGCAGTGCCCACCTGGAGATGCCCACATAACACCCCAGCTGTGCTCACATGGCACCCTGATAGTGCCCAATTAGCATCCTTGCAGCATCCATCTGGCAAGTGCCAGTTGGGCACTGCCAGTGTGCTGGGGCAGTATCAAGCAGGTCTATCCTGAGTAGGAGCAATGATGGGGGCTCTGATGGAGGGCTATGACGGGTGGGTTATGCAGGACGTTTCGTGCAGGGTGGCTCATGCAAGTGGAACATGAAAAGAAGGATGTGTGGAGATGGAGCTGAAGGACAGTCATTCAGGTGTGGAGCATGAAAGGGGGAACATGAAGGGGAATCTACTGGGAGGGCCCCAATGCCAGTGATCCATATAGGAAAGGGATGGTGAAGCATGCTGCCATTGAGGAGGACAGTACCAAGGTGGGAGAGTGGGGATCTCCCAGTGCACTGTGAGATCAGAGAGCCCTTTTAGAACCGCACCCAACTGCTTTGCAATGTGGATGACAGGCATGTTTAAACCCACCACCCCCATCATCCCAGTCCTGGGGCACAAATCACACTCTCCCAAAAAATGACTGAGTATGGGAAAATTGCGGTCCATACCATGCTGTTCAGACTGGCGAGGATTGCTCCGGTATTCTCACTGTTACGAAACCTGGGAAAATCACAGCCCTCCTCTTCCTCAGAAAAGTGCCGTACAGATCCTTTACATCCATCATAGACAGCAGTTTAGCAACGGATACGGGTAAACATATCAACTTCCAGTTTATTTTGTCCATTCTACAAATATTAAAACAAAGAATGACTACAGCGTGTCCATGTCCATATTTCTATTAGACAAACAAGAGGGCAGAGTGACTTTGACACATACACGCTTGCACTCAACAGGAACATATATTTCAGCCGCAAACCAGAATGCACATGGGAATTCTGAGATAATCACTTAAAAAACATGAGCTCCCAGCCGTCCGAAATTTTTATTTGTTGAAATGAACACATGAAAAATTCACAGACCATTTGCCTGGGCAAATCATCCAAGGGGATACGTTATAAAAACATTACTGAGTTGTGGATTTGGTACCATGACTGGATATCTGCAGTCAGTTCTTACACGCATGAACTACCCTCAGTCTCAGGCCAACATCTCAATCAATAACCCGTTAGCACGCTTCTCCTGCTTTTCACAATTCAGTGATCCATCCTAATACTTTTCAAAGGCCTAGAGTCACTTGAAATTCTTTTCCTCGTCCTTTGTTTTTGGACATTTTAAACATTCTTGCAATTTGCTGCAATTTTTGCTTTTTGATGCAGGACATGATGTGGCTGATGGAATACTTTGTAGATATTACGGTGATAGCATACAAATGGGGAGGCATAGAGGAAGACCTTCAGGGGAGTCAATCTCTGTGCCGGAATGTTGAAGTCTCTTCAGATATTGGACTTTGTGTTCCATTAATATAAAGCCAGTGTGGTGCAAATCAACAACTGGCAAAGACTAAATGAAGATCGTACCTCCATTATCGTTGGAGATAAGTGACAGCCAAGGAGGAAATGGATGGAAGCTGAAGGGGTATAGGATTGAAGGTCAAGGCTTAGGAGACTGCATAAGGTGATCAGAGCCCGAACAGGAAAAGTAAGAATGATTTGAGGAGTTGGTGTGATAACAATTGGCTCAAGAGTAACAGTGATTGAGGAGGAGAGAGTTGGCAATCAGTGGGAGCAGGAGAAGCAGAGGATTAGTGGTCAAAGGTGGCAACAATTGGGAAGGAATGGCACCAGTTTTGAGAGAGATGGCAGTCATGGGGTATTGGAAAAAGGAATCAGGGGTATATTTGGGACTGGCACTAATTGGGGGAGAGGGAGATCAGGAAAAGCGGGGGGGGCAAGACCAGTAGAAATTTAAATATAAGGCTAGGGTGAGCATTTGCTCCTTCTGGCTTTATATGTGGGTCAATATGTGTCCTGAACTTACCTTCTCTGTCACGGCTGGTCTCAGGGTCTCATTTTACTGAATTTTACAGATGTCAGCTGCCTCAGAGCAAACCATGAGGTGTGAGCCTTGAACAGGCCCCATTTTTGCTTATGCAGACTGAAGCAGACATTGCTCAATAGTTTATTTTCCTTTTCCAGAATAGCGGGCAGCACACTTGCTGTAATAAATCATGCAGACAAAATGATTTATTACTTACAATATTGGGTGTTGAATAAACCAGTTAATACATCAGAAATGAAGACTTGCAGAACCACATTTTCAGAACCTCCAGACCTGTTTTTCTCTTCACATTTTTGTTATTGGTCTGGAATCAAAGAAAAGTACAGCTTGGAAAAAGGCCACTTGGTCATTGTGTTTATGCTCACCAATAAGGAACCATCCATCCCTAATCCCTCTTTCAAGCCCCTGGTCCATAGCCTTGCAAATTGCAGGACTTCAAATGCATATCCAAGAAGTTTTTAAAAAATATTATGAGAGTTTCTGCCTCTACCAACCTTTCAGGTAGGGCATTCTAGATCATCATAGCCCGCTGGGTGAAAACTTTTCCTGTTAAATCCTTTCAAAACATCTTACCTCCTATTCCAAATCTATACCTTCTGGTTGTATAATCATAGAATACGGTCCCTACAGTACAAAAGGAGGCCATTTGGCCCATTGGATCTGTACCAACCACAGTCCTATCCAGGCACTATTCCCGTTACACTCATTTATAATATTAATCTCCTGAAACTAAGGACAATTTAGCATGGCCAATAACCTAACCCGCGCATCTTTAAATTGTAGGAGCAAACCGGAGCACCCAGAGGAAATCCACACAGACAAAAGGAGAATGTGCAAACTCCACACAGACAGTGACTTGAGGCTTGAATCGAACTGGGTCCCTGATGCTGTGAGGCAAAAGTGCTAACCACTGCACCACTGTATACCCGACAGTTGACTCCAATCCACTCAATCTAGATCCCTCATCATTTTGTATATTTTAATTAGATCTCCACTCAGCTTCTTTTGTTCCAAAGAAAAGAGCCTTGTGCATCAAATCTTTCCTCATAACTAAAAGTTTCCAGTCCAGGTAAATCTTATCTATACCTTCTCCTGTGAAATCACATCTTTCCTATAGTGCAGTGAGCAACTAATGCACTAACTGATGATTTATACAACATATTCAAACCACTGCTCTCGTATTGTATAGCTCAGATAATAAAGGAGGGTATCTTGTATGCCTCATGACATGATCTTGCTTGATATGGGAACATTCGATCCATGCGCAATTAATGTCTGTTGCCGTTGCATTCTTGGCTTCCTTCAACTTATGATCCTGACCTACTGGTAAGTGTTGCAACTCATACTATACAAAAGAGCAGCCATAGATAGTGCCAAAAGAAACCGATAATTCAATCATTCTCTTTGTCCGTGCACCATCTTGCTCAGAATTGACCAGTGGTCACATGCGTCACAACTGGGTTCTAAGTACAGCCCAGGAGACATTTTGTTGACCATTGCCCACCACAGAGTTGCACATTTTGCTGATTTCCATTTGTGTATTTTTTTTCCCTACTGGTGTGGCTGAAGGGATACACATGTAAAACAAGTGCAAGTGAACTGAGATGCGTGTTAATTGCATTGACCATAAGAGCTGTGTCCAAAGAGTAAATATTTCTTTTTGCTTTTACCATTTGATGTTGATGACAGTTTTATGAATATATAAATGACTAAGCATTTTCTATAATTCATTATGAAATATTTGACATGTATTAAATGTATTTAATCTTATTCATAGGTTCATCATTAGTGAACAATCTTGATTTCAATTTTGTAGCCCACTGAGATGAAGAAGGGCCATTCATAAGTCCTATTCGCTGGCCTAAGTTACCTATCACTGGGCTAGATGAAAGCCAAGATGTGGCTTCTAGCTCATTCTCCACATTCTCGACTCCTGGTGTACTGGAGAACCAACTCCACATCAACAAAATAAGCTCCTTCATCTGGATGTCAAATATGACGAGCATCACTGATCTGGAGTTTTTGACCAATTTGGCAATGCTTCAATCATAAACACACAGGGCCTAATTTTACCATTGGATTGTGCCCATTTTCAAGTGTGAAAATTTGGTAAAGTCAGGCATGAGGTGAGTAGCATGATCTGCGTCCATGTCCACACCAGTTACTACTTTACCAAGGCCCACAAATGGTCACAATTGACACTGCACCCGAAACAGGTGTGACGGCTATTTAAGTGCATTTACATTCATTTAAATTGACTTAATTGGCTGCACGCCCAACCTTACCAGACTTCACTCTTTAACACCACGTTTGCCCACCCAGATTTGGCGCAAAACAGACATGCTCTACAAAAGGCCAATTTGTGCACTCCAGCTAGTGAGGAGGTAAAACAGGGCATTCGATGGCTCTCTGTTTGAGACTGTGGGAGTTGAGGAAGACGGGTGGGTCCAACGGCTCTCTGCTTGAGATTGGTGGTGGGAGGAGAGGAGGGGGTCCATTGCCACTCTACCTATGATCAGTGGAGGGAAAGGACGGGGACCGCTGCCACTCTGCCTCTGATCAGTGGAGGGAAAGGAGGGGGTCCGCTGCCACTCTGTCTGTGATCAGTGGAGGGAAAGGAGGGAGTCCGCTGCCACTCTGTCTGTGATCAGTGGAGGGAAAGGAGGGGGACCGCTGCCACTCTGTCTGTGATCAGTGGAAGGGAAGGGGCATCTACTGCCACTCTGCCTGAGATCAGTGGAGGGAAAGGAGGGGGTCCGCTGCCACTCTGTCTGTGATCAGTGGAGGGAAAGGAGGGGGACCGCTGCCACTCTGTCTGTGATCAGTGGAAGGGAAGGGGCGTCTACTGCCACTCTGCCTGAGATCAGAGGGGGGGAGGGGCATCCATTGCCATTTTGCCTGTGATCGCTGGATGGGAAGGGACATCCGCTGCCACTCTGCCTGAGATCAGTGGGGGGGAATGGGGAGGCACCACGATCGGTCTGGGTGATGGAAGGCATGGAGGGATAAGAGGGTCAGTAATATTGTGGGGATGGGACAATTTCTATGAGAGAAAAGGGGAGGCATTATCCAGTCTGGGAGCAATTGAGCAGGGAAGTGTTTTTCTATTTCTTTTTTCCCTGCACACATGCAGCCGATTGGAGCTGCAGGATTTCAAGCATATTACACCCCACTCACAGGCTTCTGTAGCGCGATTCAGAATCACTGATATTTTTTCAGGCAGAGCGCATATGGAGCCTAAAAGTCCGATCTGAAACACTCCCAGTTTCAAGTCTGCCCTGAACTTTGAATAAAAATGGTAAAATAGGGCCCACAGATACTGCTCCATTGAAAGTAATGATGTGGGAATGTGATTTCAATGCCCCAGTAACTCTGTAATGTGTGATTGTGGTAACAAGTGAAAAAATGTGAATCATCTGCACCATTGCCAACTCCTACTGACCTTACCAAATACAATGTAAGTACAAACTAATGTAACAGAGGAAAGTGTGAAGATGTGATGTGACCTTTGGATTACAAGTTCAAATTCAGGCAGGCTGCATGGAGAACTACTAACTGCAAGTGTGAATTTATTTTTTGTGGTTCTGAATCAGTACCAGTCAATACAACAGCACAAAACATCACATTCTGGGACTAAGCTAACATTCATAAATCCTAGGAAAAAAACTCAGATATCACCATGACAGCCACAAATAGAAGATTGCCTCCAAGGTTGGCTTTGGTTGAAAAGCACATGGATAAAGCTGATCAATTTTACTTTCTGCACTTTCCTGCTCAAATTGTCCTATTCAACATTTTAATTCCTGACTTCATTGAAATACCAGTGGAAGCCCAATGCATCACACTTTAGTCAGAGAGCCAAGCGTTAAGTTGGTCCCTCCCTAGGAAAATTGCACAGAATGCCTCTCCAGGTATACTTCCCCCATCAATCCTTTAATCATCCATTTTTATGTCAATTTGTATATCAATTATCTGCTGGCTATGGGGAATGAGGAGCTACTGGGAAACAACGCTATAGGCCAAAGTGTCAAATATGATAACAATGATTCATTTAATGGCAAATGCAATAATTGCCTTGAATTTATCTCATGTAAATGTCAACTCAAAGTGCTTATCTTAAAAGTTTGGTAACTTGACTACTCTTATAGGTGTTGCTCTTGTGTCTTTCGCAGAGCTGCTGAAAGACTGCTGCTGGGAGACAGTCTGTCTCAGCTGGTTTTCTAGTACCATTGCAGATATTAGTTGAGGAGTTAATGAGGAAGCAGATACGTTGACATCCTGAGAGAGAGTGAGAAGTGCAGCTTCTGTTGTATTAACTGCTCCCCCCAAGGAGCTGCAGCTTATCGATTCTACTGATATGCAGATAGCACATAGCAAGAAATTTGAATGCAAGAGAATGAGATTCCACAAAAAACTGGTATTAAAGACTTTTGTTGTGAGTGCCCAACTGCAGCATCCAAGGAACTGGCTACACTTTTCACAGTAGATTGAAGAGTGATGGTGACCATCATCCAGGTTAGAAGCAGGATCCTCCATACTTTTAGCTGGAGAGTTAAAACTTTTCATTCAGTTGTCCAATACCTGTTTAACTACTTATGCGGAGCTCTTCATTGTGTGCAGATCTCTTTATCCCACTCACTCCAGTGGCACAGTGATTAGCATTACTGCCTTACTGTGTTAGGGATCCGAGTACGATTCCCACTTGGGTCACTGTCTGTGCACAGTCTGCTTGTTTTTCCCCTGTCTGTGTGGGTCTTCTCTGAGCACTCCTGTTTCCTCCCATAGACCAAAAGATTGGCCATGCTAAATTCTCCCTCAGTGTACTTGAACAGATGCTGGATTGTGGCAATTGAGGGATTTTCATTGCAGTATTAATATAAGTCTACTTGTGACACTAATAAATGAACTTTACATAGCTTCAGTCTCTGTGCTGGTGTTTGGCAAGGCTGAGGCTTGTGATAGTGACACTTCAGAAACATTGTCTTCCTCAGGATTATGCAATTAAAAAGAGACTTGAAGAATGATAAAATGGTTAAGTGTTAGCAGAGCATTAACAGGCTTCACAATACAGTTTGATATTGTCAACATAGCTGAACATTGCTCTGAGGTACATGAGTGGATACAAGTTGGTATTCAGAGACCCTATTGAGGCTAGCTGATAGTCACTATGTGCCAATTCACACAGCTCTGATGAGATCACTGATCTCCAGAGCATGTCATTTCAGCTCAGGGAGGATCAACAGATTGGTTGATACTCTCTGATGAAGGGTCATCCAGCCTCGAAACGTTAGCACAATTCTCTCTCCACGTTTGCTGTCAGATCTGCTGAGACTTTCCAGCATTTTCTGTCTTTGTTGTGGCTGTTACTCTGGCTGGTAGCGTGAGCCAAGTTCTCCAAGGGAAAGAGAGGTCAAGAGTTAGTGAGTGTCATTTGAATATGTGTGGAATTCCTCTCTGAGGAGCATATGCTGAGAATGAGAGAGGCACAAAGTTAGCAGGATGGGTTTGTTGAAAGCAAACAAAGAGGCTGTGATATGAAGTGGAAAACCAATATACCCAATATATCCAAGAACAAGATACCCAATTCTTCAGACGCTACCGTGTGAGAAGGAAATGCATCTTGTGAAGGAAATGGGAAGGAGGTGAATATGTGTTGACATGAGATTGAGAGATGATTTAATTTGCCCTTGCGATAGGTGATGAGAGATTTGATGCAAAAGGAAGTCTTTAGAGTGCTTGAGGGACTATTAAAATTTAGCACATGTTAAGGAAAAATGTCTCTGGTCATCATATTTTTCATGCTGATTGATGATTTCACCAGAAATGTTCCTGTAATGTTTACAATATCACTAACAACAACATACATTTACATATAGTGTCTTTCATGAAACAAAATGCTTCAAAATGCTTATTAAGCATAGAATGAGTAAACATAGAACATTACAGCGCAGTACAGGCCCTTCGGCCCTCAATGTTGCGCTGACCAGTGGAACCAATCTAATGACCCTCTAACCTAAAATAAAGGATGATA
The DNA here is from genome assembly GCA_024679065.1 of Sphyrna mokarran. Lineage (NCBI taxonomy): Eukaryota > Metazoa > Chordata > Chondrichthyes > Carcharhiniformes > Carcharhinidae > Sphyrna > Sphyrna mokarran. The sequence continues at coordinate 39,403,293 of JAGIQG010000010.1, read as the reverse complement.
CCATATCATGTAAGATCTTAGGTCAGATGACCAAAAGCTATATCAAGGATGTAGGCTTTACTCAGCACGTTCAAGGATGAAAATGAAGGAGAGAGGTGGAAATGTGCAGGGAGGTTATTCCAAAGCTAAGGGCCCAGACAATTGACAGTATTATTGATAGTGGTGGAGCAATTAAAATTGTGGGCCCAAGAGGTGAGAATCAGGTATTTCAGAATGTTGCAGGGGTCGAGGAAATTACAGAGATAAGGAGGGGTGAGACCGTAAAATTGAGTATTTTAAAATCAAAATACTGCTTGACTGGGAAGCAATGTAAGTCAGTGAGCACAAAGTTGATAGGCGTACAGGATCTGGTGCAAGCTAATTCATGGGCAGCAGAACTTTGAATGACTTAAAATTTACATTCAGTTATTTTGTCAATATTTCCCCCCCACTTTCCCAGCCTGCAAAAGAGTAGATGCTTCTTTGGATATGTCGACGCAGTTATCAATCCAACACTTGGTCATTCTTTACATGCATGGCAGACCATATTTTGTCTCATCAGCGGATTATTGAGTCATGAAGAACATCATGACCAAGTTCAATCCTATCTTATTTGAATGCTATGAATGCACACATCCAGCTTGGTTGGGATCAGATAAGAGCAATATTTTAAACATTTTTTCCTTCTATCTGCTGATACCATTGGCACACATGCGCTAATGGTATCAGCACATAGAACGAAAATTCATCTAAGACTGCATGAGCACACTAAAACCTATTTTTTATTGAATTAAAAGTGCTATCTTTCACTAAATTATAAAATTTTATGTTGACCTATCGTACTTTTTAATTGAAGACTTTCTTCAGATGCAAGGTTGCCTGATGCTGAGTGACTTACACAGAATATTAAGAAATAACTTCCTCATTACTAGGAGCAAAGGGCATCATTTTGCAGTCTGCAATGTACCATATTTCCATTATAAACAGCCCACAGAAATATTTAATTGGATGGAAGTACAAAATATCAAGAATCAGTAGGACAATAAGAGTGATTATTGTAGACTATTAAAAAATACCTCACACGTAAACTAATTTATTTAAATTCCATTTAATCACCCTTGAAGCTGTTGAATATAAATCTGCATTAAAATCAACTAGAAATCTGAACAGCATTTCCAAAGATTTCCCCTGTGCAACACGCACATCGTAAAGATGCAATGCATGTACAAAGAAGTCAAAATGTTAAAAGGGAAAAAAAAAACTATAGCAATATAATGGAAGATGTTGTCGACAGTGCTATCAAGCAGCACTTACTCCGCAAATAACCTGTTCACGCATGAATGCTCAATTTGGGTTTTGCCAGGGTCTCTCAGTTCCTGATCTCATTGTAGCCTTCATCCAAACATGGACTAAAGAGCTGAACATCAGAGATGAGATTACAGTAACTGCCTCTGACATCAAGGCACTATTCCACTGAGTGTGGCATCAAGGATCCTGAGCAAAACTGAAGTCAAGAAATGGGAATGTGAAGAAGTGGAATCAGAAGGAAAACTCTGAGGCATACCTGGCATAAAGTAAGATGGTTGTAGGTGTTGGAAGTCAATCTTCTCAGCCCCAGAACATCATAGCAGAAGTTCCTCAGGGTCATGATCTAGGCCCATATTTAGTTGCTTTTTCTGTGACCTCAAAATTATAAGGTCAAAAGTGGGAATATTCGCTGATGATTTCATACTGCTCAGATTCAGTCAAGCAGTTGAGGCCAAAATATTGTATGTTTTCAAGAAGGAGTTAGATATCACTGCTGGGGTGAAGGGGATCAAAGAATAGGGGTGGGTAGGCAGGTCAGACTATTGAGTTCAATAATTAACTGTAAATGGCAGAGTAGGCTCAAAAGGTTGAATGGCCTATTCCTGCTCCTATTTTCTATATTTCAGTGTTTCCTCAGACATATCTCCTCAGATTCTGAAGCAGTCTGTGCCTACATGCAGAAAGGCCTGAATGACATATGGGCCTGGGCTGATGTTACGAGCCATTTAATTGTCAGGCTTCAGCAAAAAATAATCTGACTGACTATCTCCCCATATTATTCAGCAGTTATCACTGAATTCCCTACCATCAGTATCCTCGAGGCTACCATTGACTAGAAACTTAATAAGGTGAACCAGATGAATACTTTGGTTACAACAAGAGGTCAGGGACTGGAAATTCTGTGGTCAGTACCTCACCTCCTGACACCAAAAATCTGTTCACCATCTACAAGTCAGGAATGTGAGGGAATATTTTTCAGTTGCATAGACGAGTGCAGCTCCAACACTTAAGAAACTCAACACTATCCAAGGTAAAGTAACCCACTTCTTCAGCACTCTATCCAACACCTGAAACATTCATTTTCTCCAGTGTGCCATTTGCAAGATGCATTGCAGCAATTTATCAAGCCTCTTTGAACAGTATCTTCCACACACATGACTACTGCCACCTAGAAGGACAAAGATAACTTCGAACACCATCACCTACAAATTCCTTTCCAAATCACACATCATCCCGACTTAGAACTATATCACCACTCCTTTACTCTGGCTGCGCCAAAATCCTGGAATTCCCTCCCTAACAGCACTGTGGGTATATATACACCACATGACCTTAGGTGGCTCATCATAACTTTCTCAACGCAATTGGAGATGGAAAATAAATGCTGATTTGGACAGCATTTTTAAAATTCTGTTTAAGTACTGGTAACTCAAACTCTGATTTTATTTCTGTCTGTCTAGAAGGAGCAGTTTGGGTGCACATGGAACAATTTTCCGCTCCAAGGGCTAAATGGAATGAAAGGTGGTGTGGCTCCCATCAGATTGCCAGATTATCCTTTTCTTACCTCAGTATGTACGCATGAATGAGCAGCACATCATATCCCCTGGTGATGAGGGCTGGGATTCATGCCATAACCTCACCAGCTTATATTTTCTGGGTGCCATATTTAAACAGCATGTATGCATACATATGCTCTCTGCAACCTTGCATTTGTCAGCACTGTGCACCGAAGTTCAGTGGGAGCGCGCTGGCAGCACTCACTAGACAGTCAAGGACTGGCAGAAGGTCCAGATTAGGAACTGGAGATCCATCAACCTCTCCAACAAGGTTTGAATATGTGTTATACCTTAAACAATAGTCGGTGATCTTAGCCGCTCATGGCAGTCTGTAATGTGATGTTGTAACTGTGTGACTAGTTAGACATTATCCTCTAGTAGTATCCATTCGCCACTTACGTGCTGTAGAACTATAGATCTAGCTAGCAGTGGGTGACTCCTGAAATATCTCTTAGATAATCGCAACTAGGCAAGATCAGAGGTGTGTATCACATCTCATGATGTTGGATTATTAAATGGGACTGTATCACTCTGGACCTAAAGGTCTAACTAGTATGGCCATAATCCCTGAGCCAGCTCTCCGATAGGCAATCAGCATGGTTATCTGATGATTGCAATGTTACCAATGTGTCACATTTCCTTGTGTTTATCTGAAATTACTAAAGTTTCAAATGCAAACCAAGACATTTGATGAGTGCTCTTTATCATCAATGAAGTTACATTGCCTAAATGCAGTATTGACATGTTCTGGCCCACAGATGCTGGACAAGAGTTTGTGAAGCTCAAGATAAAGGCTGGGTTATGAATGCTTATCAATGATCACATGATGGTGTGCCTGAAACTCTCTCTGTGTACACAAAGATGACCTGACCTGCAGACTGGTATCCATGACTGAGAATGACAGATCAATGAGTCCAAAAGAATGATCTCATGCTGAGGATCCAGTGTGAGGAAAGGGCTAGAATATTATTCTTCCATGTGGAAAAATCATAGGATCCCTACATTGCAGAAGGAAGTCATTTGACCCATCAAGTCTACACCAGTAACAATTCCGCCAGGGCCCTATCTCTATAACCCCATGTTTTTACCCTGTTAATCCTTCTGATACTAACAATCAATTTATCATCACCAACAAATCTAACCCGCATATCTTTGGGAGAAAACCAGAGCACTTGGATGAAACCATCACAGACACAGATGAGAATGTGCAAACTCCATAAAGACAGTCAACCTCAGCCAGAATTGATCCTGGGTCCCTGGCTTTGTGAGGCAGCAGTGTTAATCACAGTGCCACCGTGCTGCCCAAATGTTGCAGCCTAGATTCAGATTTATCCTCAGACATTCAGGCAAGAACCAGATGATTATGTTCTTTGAGGTACCTTGCATAGTGCAAACACTGCATGAGGAATGCAATGTTGTCTCTTGAAGGCTGCCATAGACAATGAAATGTTGGTGCAATACTTGAAATGATTATGCCATGTTTAATTTCTATATAGTGCACACTGGTGGAATTCTGGAATACCCCAGAGGCTGCCAAGATTTACAAGGATGAGACCTTCACCACATGCAATTCTGAGTAATCATTCTGAGATTGATGTCCTTCACTGAGATGCTGAGGATAGAAAAGAAGGTATTAATGTGAATGCTGCTTGGATGGCACGGGCAGACAAGTCTCATATGAGCTTTCATCATTGTGCTGGAACCTTGTAGCTATTAGGATGTCACGAGTAATGCTTAATAGTTAGCACAGCTGCCTCACAGCATCAGGGATCTGGGTTCAATTCCAGCTTTGCGCAACTGTCTGTCTGGAGTTTGCACCTTCTCCCTGTGTCTGCAAAGGTTTCCTCTGGGTTGTCTGGTGTCCTCCCATAGTCCAAAGAGTGGTTTAGGTTGATTGACCAGGCAAAATTGCCCCTTATGTCAGGAGATTAGTGGGTTAAAGTGTGGGGTTACAGAAACAGGGCCTGAGTGGGATTGTTGTCGGTGCAGGTTTAATTGGCCAAACGGTCTCCTTTGGCTCTGTATGCATTCTATAAGCATATCTGCTGCTCTGGCCCATTCCCTGACTGCTTTCTTTGAAGTGTCAATATCTGCATCCTCATCAAAGTTATTGCTCTCAACAACCTTCTTATTGGAAAAGATGTGCAGCTCTTCCATCTCTCCATGAGGCAATTCATTGCCCCCTTGCAGGGCCAGGTTAAGTGGAGCACTGCAAACCATGGTAATGAGAGATAGTCTCCGAGGAGAATACTGGAGAGCACGGTCTTTGAGACTGGGCCATCTGAGACTCAGTACCAGTCACCAGCCTCCAGGACTAAAATGTGAGAGGGACGACCACTCCCTGCATACCATGCATGATTGATAAAAGACAGACAGGGCTTCCCCATTCCTGACTGGGACCAAGAGGTGCATGTCAGATACAGCTTTGTGGAATGATGCTCAAAGCACTTAACTGTCTCTGCTTTCTGGGGTGCATTACAAAACACCCCCACTTGCTTTTCCACTGGTCTTGCCTGAGCAGTCTTGCACAGAATTGGAGCAGTCATTAACAAAGTAAAGTGCAATGTAGGTGAGCGCTGCACGCACAAGCTTCAAAGTCATGTGTAAAATGTAGTTCGCCAGGCACACGTTAATTATATTGAGTTATATCCAGTTGGGATCCACATCGACTAAATTAGCTATTGATATGGCCATGAGATTTGGAGGGGAGTGTGATTCCAGTCAGCTGAGTTTTTAATGAACATTAATGAGATGCAAAAGCATGCAACTGAGGATGAATCCATCACGATTCCATTTCAATTCTCTTCCTGCATTTGTGGTGCGCCAAGGAAAACTCTCATCTGTTTCCATAGTTAATAATTCTGGGAACAGATCGCATGTATGAGACCTTTTGTTGGGCCAAGTAAGCTCAGCACTGCTGAAAGCTTTTTTGTGTTGGTCCTTCTGTCTTGGACTCTAGGTGTGATATTTGGTTATAAGACAGAGTGTAGTCATATTCTGGCGTCTGCTCAATAGTTATTTACTAGTATTATATTGAAACAGTTTAAAGAGTAGACATATTGCTTGGAACATTAAGGACAATTTTACAATTTTGATTCTAAGTGTTGAATCTGGGTGCAATTCAGACCTGACTTGGAAAACTGCCTCCATACGCAATTAGCCTGAAAAAAGATTTGCAAGTCTGAATCGCGCTGTGGGCGGGACTTGTTGTACCTGAACTGCTGCAGTTCTGATCGGAGCCTTCAACTGTGCATGCTCAGAGAGAAAAAAATTGAAAAATGCACCCCTGTCACATCAATTCCAAGCCGCAAAAAGTAGATAAAGTGGCCTGAGAACAATGGCCCCCACATAACTATACCCTTTATCCAACCTATCCCCCACTATCCAGATCGATCATGAACCCCTGCCCCCTTTCTCCCCAATCAATCGCTTCCAAAGTAGCAGCGGACACCCCTTATCCTGCCCCCCGGTCCCCCGATCAAAGATCCACTTGGCCTTCTCCCCTCCATCAGAGAGTGATCTGGCCCACCCTCCTCACCCCCCAGGAGAGAATGATCGGGCCTCCCTCCCCTCACCCACAGAGAATGATCGGGCCTCCTTCCTCCTCCCCCTCCACCCCCCCATCAGAGAACCATCCAGCCTCCCTCCCCCAGCCCACCTGAGAATAATCTCACCAGCCTCCTCCTCCTCCCACCTTCCCCCACTTCCCCCAACCCTGAAAATGATTGGGCGTCCCTCAACCCCTACCTTGCTCCCCTCCACCAGACATCTGACCTGTCTCCTCCTCCCTGTCACCCACGAGAGAATGATGTGGCCTGCCTCCCTTCCCTCTCCCTGGCCCACCTCCCTGCCATTTCCCATCCCTCCCCCCCCCACCCCCCCACAACACCACCACAACTCCCACCATGGATCTGAGTCAGAGAGCCGCCAGAAGCTCTGAACTTACCTTGTCAGAAACTGGAGGGCCCGAAACAGACCTTTGCCAAGCAGCTCTGTTTCACATTGAATCTGGATGGGTGCATGCATTGGTAAAGCGGGAAATGCAAATAAGTTTGAGCGTCCAGCTCATTAAGTCAATTTAAATGCATGCAAATGCATTCAAATTGATTTTTCATGGTTCCGATTGCGGACATTTACAGGCCTTGGTGAAGTAGGAATCTGCACGGACACTGGCACGGATCATGCTATTCACCTCACCCACAACTTTACCAAGTTTTCGCACCCGAAAACGGGCACAATGCAATGGTAAAATTGGGCCCACTGTGTTCCAAACTCTTTCCAGAGAGTCTAACATGGCTGACTAATATCAGTGGTACATTTGTCACCCACAACACATGCCATTTATTGACCTTTTATTCTACAAGAGCAAAAGGGCTGCAGTGGAATTGCCAGAGGCTGTCCCAGGGTCATGAAGAGCTGCTGCAAAGAACATAAACAGGCAGCAGACAGACAAGCAGTGCAGGATGCTGGTAACCATGTGCCTGTGCCACAACAATAGCTACGCAATCATTTCCAACCAGACAATGCAGATATCTGAGGAGTAGTATTGGATGTGGCTTAGGATGTCATCTTGTAACTTATGTATGCCACATCTGCTGCTAAGGTCTTCTATCCAAACTCTGACATCGCTCTGTACTCACATACTTACAATATGCAGCGAATGCACAAAACATTCATCCTCTTACTGCACTGCACCGAGGTCCTAAAGGGGATGTCTTTGTCCACCTTGGTCTGACAGCACAGCCTCCTGCAGCCACCCCTGGGAAACAGGACCATTTGCCTTTCCTAAGCAGCATGGAGGATGAGAAGCTGCATCACTGAACCACAGAGTTCCTCCTAGCCTTGTCAAGAAATAATCAGGAGATAAGATCCAAAGGTTCGGCTGCAGTCTCAGCATTCACTCAGCCTAACAGACTGATGCTGCTGGATTGCAGAGAATGATGCACTTTGATATGACACCTGGACTTTCAGCCGATTGAAGTAATCACTTGTCTGATTCACCATGATCCTGAAGCCAGCACAGCTAATTAGCTGGCCATTGGCTGGCCATTGGGTGGTCCCATCTAGCCGGCTGTTTCACGCCTCACAAACCCATCCCTATCCCCCATCCTGACCTCTACAGAAGTGTTGCTTACTTCATGTCCTGCTGCCCAATAATCTTAATGCTACTGGAATATTCCACTCAGTGTGTTAATTGCAATGTGTGCGCCAGACAAAATATTTGAATATGGTGCTACTTTGCAAATGATCATCTGGTTGATCACAGGCAACATTAGAAAAAGCACTTTCATTTTTGGCTATGTTCACATGTTTAGTTATTACAAATAATCATAAGCATCAAGCAGCTGTCCTGATGTACTTGTCTCCATGCAACTATTATCAATATCTATTAAGCAGCTTGATCAATGGTCATGAATAAGAAGGGGCTCCAAAAATGCCATCAATGGAACAGCCTGGTGTACAATTCGTCATGTGTGGTTGGGTTCTGACAAATCTCTGCAATCTAAATTCAATTTAATAAACCAAAGATTATCCACAGGCTGAAAATGGACCCACTTGCAACATATTAGATCAACGTTCTGGTCAGTGGCATTGTCATCAGTATTCTCTGCACTAAGTTTCGACTGAGTAAGAATAAAGATTGCATAAAAGTCAAAACAGACTAAGGTTAAACAATTGTGTATGTAAAGCATGTCCAATTAACAGGGATGAATGTGGGAAGCTCGATAGCATAACAATTATACTCACCGAAGACAGGACTCATACTTTGAATTATGGGATGTTCTATTTTTAATTAATGTAATGTGCAGATTTAATTTCTACCTTAATCAGTATATTTCATTAATCTGTTAATCCTAATGGCATAATAACCCTGTTCTGAAAGTGATATAAAGATAGAATTTAGGGGGTTTTCAGTTATTGCGCAACCTCCTAATTTATCTCATTTGCATGTGAAAATTAGATTTAATGAACATAATCAATGTGTTAATTATCTCTAATACCATAACACTTTATCCCTGAAGTTCTGTAAAGTACAGAGCTTATAGTCACTAGCATTCAAATAGGAAGAGTTTATACTAGCAGTTTCACACCTTTCCCAGTCTTCATCAGAACATTTTTACACGCATTTATAAAAATGGCTTTTTTTCTCCCTGTTCTATTTCCAAGTTTTTTGAACTGCATTTCAGAATCTGCTGTTTATTGTCACATAGTCAATTTGATTTCTGGTCACGTCGGCCATTCTTTTAAAGTGCATTTCTTTCTTGATGGTTCTTGAACCAGGAAAACCCTGAATTCACATTTCCCCTCTTTTAATGGGATTGCCCAAGCCATTAGTACAACAATATTGCCTACTCTTGCTTTCAGATCACCATAGAAAGTATCACCTCAATTGTGTTATGAATGTTTTAAGGATGGTACAGTGGTTAGCACGGCTGCCTCACAGCCCCAGCAACGCAGATAAAATTCTGGCCTTGGATGAATGTGTGGAAATTTGTACATTCTCCTAATTCTGTGTAAATTTCCTCCGAATGCTGGGGTTCATTCCCATAGTCCAAAGTTGTGCAAGGTAGGTGGATTGGCCATACTAAATTGCCCCTTGTGTAGGTTAGATGTGTAGGGATAAATACGTGAGGTTAAGAGGATAGGCCATGGAATGGGCCTGGATAAGGTGCTCTGTCAGAAAGTCAGCACAGACTCAATGGGCTGAGTGGCCTCCTTCTGTATTGTCAGGATTCTATGATTCTATCAATTGATTTTTAATCAGGTATACATAGAAGTGATCAATATCCTCTTCTTCATTGTCAGATGCAGGTGCATAGACTTAGATTCTGGCAAGATTGAAAAATTGGACTTTTAACAAGGATCATTCTGTTTGAGATAGCCCAGTCCAAAGATGTGTGGGTTAGATGGTTTGGCCATGATAAATTGCCCCTTAGTGTAAGAGGTTTAGACAGGGTAAATGCATGAGGTTTGGGGATAGGGCCTGGGTGAGACTGTGGTTAGTGCAGACTTGATGGGCCAAATGGCCTCCTTCTGCTTTGTAGGGTTCAATGATCCTAATTCAGCACACATTTTGAAACTTCTTCTGGAAAGATTCCTATCCCTCTCTTGTGCTTTTGTTCTCCTGATAGGTGAAACACATTTTTTAGTGTGTTTCACTCGAACAAAACACATTAATTTTTGAATATTTTATTTCATGCTTGGCATTGACCAGTTTTCCAAGTTGTAACAATGTTCCCATTTTCCCTGTTCCAATTCTGATGCTCTTCTTTTGGATGCTAACAGTAACATGATGATAATCTGCTGTCAACAGTAGTGCATGACTAACCAAACTGATCTAGGCATTACTTCCTGGGTTGGCAGGATTCCCCTTGAGTCCATGTGGTTTTCTTTGATTTCTGTTCATCCATGGTTAATTTTGGAAAGGTACCACAGTGGTTTGCTATTGCCACCTGCAGGCTGGAGTACTCAATTAACAATAGCTTGAACCCACAGTCACGCCACCAGTTGAACTCGGTTCCTGCCAGCCAAGAACACCAACTGCTCTGCTTCCATAATGGCTTCATCATCAACTCAGCATGAGACCTTTTCAGGTCCTATCAGCCTATCAGCCAAGTCAGCCTGATTCTGGGACTTGCAAAAAAGCAAGGCCAGCCACATCCTAGCCTGGGGTCTCTCTTGTTACAAGTTGCTGACTGTGAATGTGACCATGTATCTACTAGTTTAGACTAGCAGAATAAAACTGAGGAAGTTGAAAAAAAACACGGACACTAAAGTGACTGGATAAAGAACTGGATCAAAGCAAATTGGTGCAAATGCTGGAATCTGAAGCCAAAAGAGAAAATGCTGGAAAATCTCAGCAGGTCTGGCAGCATCCATAAGGACAGCAAAGAACTGAGAGTCCAGATGACCCTTGTCAAAACTTTTTCTCTCCTTACAGATGCTGCAGACATGCTGAGATTTTTCTTTTTAAATAATGAACTACTCAATACAGAGAGGTCAATGAAAGTAAACTTGAAAGGGGAAGTCCAAAGCTGTTTCAGCAGTTTGAAGACCAAGGAAACATTCCATCTGGGAAATATTCAAAGGATCAGTGCTAGAATCATCACAAAGCACCAATTCAATCAAAGAACAAAGAAAGAAACAAAAATGGATCATAAATGAAATATTGGACCTGATGGATCACAGTAGAAATGTAAAGCTAACAGATCAACAAAAATATCAGAAATATGGCAAACAGATCAAACAAAAAAAATGTTCAGGAGAAGAAAAGTAATTGGCAAAAATGTGAAGGAATAGATAAATGTAAAACCCTAGGCTTAAGAAAAATGCACAAAGCCATGAGGGAAATCAGAGAATAAGTTAGGTGTACATGTGGAAGATGAATAGAATATCAGAACATGGAGGTTATGATGGAATTGTGTAAAATGCTCATTAGGTCACAGTTTGAGTATTATCTGCAATTCTGGTCACCATTCTGGAAGGAAGTGATTGCACCAGAAAAAACGCAGAAGAGATTCACCGGGATGTTGTCTGGGCTGGAGCATTTCGGCTATGAAGAGAGACTGGGTAGGCAGGAGTTGGTTTTTTTTGCAGCAAAGTAGGCTGAGAAGGGACGTTGTCACACAAAATTATGAAGGACATGGAAGGGGTAGATAGGGACAAACTTTTCCCTTAGTAAAGGGATCAATTACCAGAGACCATTGATTTAAGATCATGCGCAAGAGATTTAAAGGAGATTTGAGGCAAACGTTTTCATCCAGATAGTGCTGGGAATCTGGAACTCGCTAACTGAAAGGTTGGCGAGGCAGGATTTCTTACAAAGTTAAGGAACATTTAGATGAGAACTTAGCATATAAGGCTATGGAATAAGTACTGGAAAATAGTATTGTAATAGACAGGTGCTTGATGGCTGGTGCAGACATAATGGGCCAAATGGCCTCTTGCTGTGTTGCGAAACTCTATGACTATGACTAAACTGCAAAAGATTTTGGATAGAGAAGAAAATGAAAGTGGGAAGAAAGGCCTGAGCATAAATTGCTAGAAAACAAAACATCTCATAATATCCAGAAAAGCCATACCAGAATTAAGATTACAGTGAAGCAGAAAAAGACCAAATAGATAGATAAATTTTGTTATCGAGAAAGTTTGGATCGAAAATATAACCAAACAAAAGGATGAAGGATTGGAATGGTCAGAGATGTATTTCAAAAATGAAGAAGATTAGGATCAGCACACATTTAACCATGAAAACAAAGTGAGGAATCCTGGAATACTTCACCACACCAATTTTGTCATATGGAAGCAAGTGTTGGATGAGCAGTGAAGCAATTCAAAGAAGACTTGAGGCTGTGGCTTTGTGATTTTAGAGGTGAATAGTGAAGATATTTTGGACAAGACACTTCCAATGAAGAAATGTTGGTAAAAGAACTCTTCTGAGCAAGATCAGGAAGAGACAATTGGAATTTCTTGAGTAAGAATAAGAAGTTATGAACTATTTAAAAGTTCACTGTAAATTGCAATATTCTGTCCACGAATTTTTGTGCTATTTTCTATTGGTCAATAAGATAAAGCATAGACGTATTCCAGAATAAGTTTGGATGAGTTGGACCTTAAGAAACTACGCAGCAAACTATCTAGTTGATGAAGGTTGAATGTTGTACAAACTAAGACATATTTGATAGCTGAGACATGTCTTAGCTTTATTTAAAAGGATATAAGTTTCCCTCTACACTTTTTAGATTATTTTCTTCTTGTCCTTGATCTTTCAGTGGACCTAGATAATAAGAGATAAGAACTCAGTGATACATATTGGAAAGAAGTTATGGATGATAAGGACCATCCAGCTCAGCTCATCTTATCCAGCCACAAAGAATTAAAAATAACCGCCCGACAACAAGACGTTGGAGCAGAAGTCGGCCAATCGACATATCGATTCTGCTTCGTTGTTCAGTCAGATCATGACTAATCAGAAATAATAATCCTCAATACCACTTTCCCACCATATCCCCAGAGCCCTTAATTCCTTTACTGATTAAAAATCTATCTCAGCCTTAAACACTCCTAACAAACCAAACTCCACTGTGCCCTGCAGTAAAGAAATCCACTGATTCTCTACTAATAGGTCCTAAAATATTTCCAAGAATTTCACATACCATTGTATGTTCAGATTGTCAACCAAGAGAATACTCATTGTTACGAATAAGAATTGCTGCTACTCACCTTCATGGTTTTTTGGTAGGCTTTCCAAAACAAATCAGAACCACAAAGCTGCCTGAAAGTCAGAAACAGCAGTGCAGCAATTGTCAATGAAACTGGCCTGAATGACCAGTTTTAAAAAAGCAGAACTGTCAGGCCACCATGGATATGCAGGTCCCACAGACCATACAGTGGGTGCCTAATGTCAGCACCTACATGCAGATGACTGCTGGCACTGTGAGCTCACTGCAGCAGAATGCTTCTGACACAACTCTTAGTGCACCTCAATTGCAGGGAAGCAGGGCAGTGCCATTGTGCACCAAGATGCTGATGGAGCTGCAGGTTGAGATACTTGTGAGTTCTTTCCAAGGCATTCTGAATATAATCAGAAACTTGCCAGCCACTTTATCCAGTGACTCAACTCCTCCCGTGGCACTGTCAACAAATGACTCTCCTGCACTGGTGAAAGGGAACCTAATATGGCCTGGCCTATCCAGGACTCGAACTGCCGGAAGATACCTGGATAGCCTGGGGCAGGGACAGCAGCAGTCTGCTCCTATCACATTGGCAGATTCTTGGGGGGTGCACCTTGCCACAGCACCTAGAAACATTTCAAGAAGTTCATTTTCACCCGGTAAGGTTGTACTAGTATTTATAGAATAGTTTACTTTACTTATTAATCACAAATAGGCTTACATTAATGCTGCAATGAAGTTACAGCGGAAATCCCCTAGTCGCCAAATTCCAGGCCTATTCAGATACACTGAGGGAGAATTTAGCATGGCCAATGTACTGAACCAACATGTTTCTCCAACTGTGGAAAGAAATCAGAGCACCTGGAGGAAACTCATGCAGACTCATGCGGAGAGAATGTGCAAACTCTGCACAGACAGTGACCCAAGCCAGAAATTGAACCCGGTTTGCATGGTGCTCTGAGGCAGCAATGCTAACCATTGTGCCATCGTGCTGCCCTTGAAGAATTGTTTTTGTTACATTAAGACTGTTGTGCTTTATTCAACATGTGCTGTTTCATATAAGAGGCTCATAACATTTCCCCTTCAAAATATAGAATGTACACTCATGCTAAAGGCACTTGCTCACAAATCGTAATGTGGACCTTTGTGTGATAACAGAAGATCAATGTGAGCATCTCATTGTAACAAATGTGTTTTCTATGGAAGGAGTAAGGCTTTTATTTGAATGTCACCTATTGATAATTGGAAATAGGTCAGTATGACGTGGTCCCTTCCCTCCAATGTGTCAACTCGCAATGATCAGGCATCAGCAGTAGTCTATTGCTGTAGATGTCCCTCCATTTAATCAATCTGTCTTCTTCCTCTCAGATTGAGACTTCAAATTTCATCTTCCTCTGGACTGTTGACATCCCGCTGCATGGCAATGTTTTGTAGTGCACAACACACAATGATCTGTCAGATTTTCCAAGTTATCCTATTCTGTAAGATCTTTTATCAACAACAAGATTCTCAGCAATGGTAAGTCACATTCCTTTTTCATATGTTTTGCTTTTATTATCTGAGTTTTGCTAACAGAGGCTCTGCATGCAATGGTTTTAACCAGCTGTGGAACTGGAAATGTCTCACTAGGTTATGTTCAAACGCTGGTGTGGTTTGCAGTGCTAAACTAAGACAAGCTAAATACTCGTTGGCAGTGCTGTGCATATTGGTCTCCATGTGTTCGTGAAAGCAGGCAGAGAAAAGTGCTGCCTTTAGTTTGTGTTGGATATTTTTGGTTTAGTTGTTAAGAAACATGAGACACTGTCATCTGTCAGATAATTTCAATGTCATGTCTGTGACATCAGGCGCTGAGACTCATTTCTTGTCATTTTGAAGATGCAGTGTCTAGGGTGCTTGTTTGTTCACTTCTGCTATTTTGAACAAACAATTACGTGGGAGAATCTGAGGTCCATCTTCTAGAGGTTTGCTTTATTTCTTAATGTTTTTAGTAGCTTTATTCCTTTTGTTCAGTCTCATGATATACTGAATCTTATTCTTCCATTCCTTCTGGATTTGAAATTACTTAGTAACATCAATATGAAAGCATAGCACAGCATTGTTTGTTTTATTGTTTTAATAGGGGTGCTCATTCATTTTGTTTCTTTTATTTATTGTGTGAATTGAATAGAATCACAGAATTTGATGCTTCTATGAAAGAGTTATCTAATTAGCCCCACTCCATGCACTTTCCCCAAAGAACGGTATCATTTTCCCTTCAAGTATTTATCCTATTCCCTTTTGAATGTTATTATTGTCTCTGCTTCCATCAGCCTTTCAAGTAGCACATTTCAGATCACAGCAACTGGTTTCATAAAAACTAATTCTCCTTCTGTCACCTGTGGCTCTTTTGACTTTCACCTTCAAGTTGTTTTAATAGGAGTGCTCATTCCTTTTGTTTCTTTTATTTATTGTGTGAATTGAATAGAATCATAGAATCATACAACACAGAAGGAGGAAATTTGATGCCTTCTGGAAAGTATGAAAATAGATAAGTTCCCTGGGCTGGATGGGATTTATCCTAGGATTCGCTAGGAGGCTAGGGAAGAGTATGTAGAGCCTTTGGCTTTGAGCTTTAGGTCATCATTGTCTACAGGGATAGTGCCAGAAGACTGAAGGGTAGCAAAAGTTGTCCCTTTGTTCAAGAAGGGGAGTAGAGACAACACTAGTAATTATAGACCAGTGAGTCTTATTTCTATTGTGGGCAAAGTTTTGGAAAGGATTATAAGAGATAGAATTTATAATCATCTAGAAAGGAATAATTTGATTAGGGATGGTCAGCACAGTTTTGTGAACGGTAGGGTGCGCCTCACAGACCTTACTGAGTTCTTTGAGAAGGTGCCCAAAGAAGTGGATGAGGGTAAAGCAGTTGATGTGATATATATAGAAATCAATAAAACGTTTGATAAGGTTCATCTTGATAAGCTATTGCAGAAGATATAGAGGCATAGGACTGAGGGTGATTTAACAGTTTGGATCAGAAGTTGACTAGGTGCGAGAAAACAAAGGGTGGTGGTTGATGGGAAATGTTTATCCTGGAGTTCAGTTATTAGTAGCATACCACAAGGATCTGTTTGGGGCTACTGCTGTTTGTCACTTGTATAAATGACCAGGATGAGGGTGCAGAGTGATTGGTTAGTAAATTTGCGGATGACACTAAAGTTGGTGAGTTGTGGACGGTGCGGAAGGATGATGCAGGTTACAGAGGGACATAGATAAGCTGCAGAGCTGGGCTGAGAGGTGGCAAATGGAGTTTAATGCGGAAAAGTGTGAAGTGATTCACTTTGGAAGGAGCAACAGGAATACAGAGTACTGAGCTAATGGTAAGTTACTTAGCAGTATGGTTAAGCAGAGAGATCTTGGTGTTCATGTGCATAGATTCCTGAAAGTTGGCCCCCCGGTTGATAGGGTTGTTAAGAAGGCTTACAGCATGTTAGCTTTTATTGGTTGAGTTTTGGAGCCATGTTGCAAACTCATGAATTGAGTTTTGGAGCCATGTTGCAAGTATACAAAACTCTCATGCGGCCACACTTGGAGTAGTGTGTACAGTTCTGGTCACCGCATTGTAAGAAAGATGTGGAAACATTGGAAAGGGTGCAGAGGAGATTTACCAGGATGTTGCCTAGTATGGTGGGAAGGTCTTCTGAGGAAAGGCTGAGAGACTTGAAGCTGTTTTCATTAGAGAGAAGAAGGTTAAGAGGTGACTTAATTGAGGCATACAAGATGATCAGAGGATTAGAAAGGGTGGACAGTGAGAGCCCTTTTCCTCAGATGGTGATGGCTGGCATGAGGGGACATAGCTTTAAATTGAGGGGTGATAAATATAGGACAGATGTCAGAGATAGGTTCTTTACTCAGAGGGTAGTAAGGGCATGGAATGCCCTGCCTGCAATAGTAGTGGAACATAGAACATAGAACAATACAGCACAAACAGGCCCTTCGGCCCACGAGTTGCGCCGATCACATTTACCAATCCACAGACCTATCTATAACCCCCTATCCTATTTGTTTCCATATACTCATCCAGAAGTCTCTTAAAAGACCCCAGTGAGTTGGCCTCAACAACCTCCGACGGCAGTCGATTCCATTCACTCACCACCCTCTGAGTGAAAAACCGACCCCGACATCTCCTTTGTATTTGCTTCCCTGCACCTTAAATCTGTGTCCTCTCGTAGTGACCATTTCAGCTCGGGGAAATAGTCTCTGAGAGTCCACCCTATCTATTCCTCTCAACATTTTATAAACCTCTATCAGGTCGCCTCTCAACCTACGTCTCTCCAGTGAGAAGAGTCCCAGCTCCCTCAACCTATCTTCATAAGGCCTGCCTCCCAATCCAGGCAGCATCCTTGTAAATCTCCTCTGAACCCTCTCAATAGCCTCTACATCCTTCCTATAATGAAGTGACCAGAACTGCGCACAATACTCCAACTGGGGTCTGACAAGAGTCTTATAGAGCTGCATCATTACCTCCTGACTCCTAAACTCTATTCCTCGATTAATGAAGGCCAGTACACCGTACGCCTTCTTGACCACTTCCTCCACCTGCGAGGCCGATTTAAGAGTCCTATGGACCCGGACCCCGAGATCCTTCTGCTCTACAACACAGCTAAGACTCCTACCCCTTATATTGTACTCCTTCATCCCATTATTCCTGCCAAAATGGACCACTACACATTTATCTGCGTTGAAGTCCATCTGCCACTTCTCCGCCCAGTCTTGCATCCTGTCTATGTCCCGCTGCAACTTTTGGCATCCCTCCAGACCATCCACAACACCACGATCTTTGTATCGTCGGCGAACTTGCTAACCCATCCCTCCACTTCCTCATCCAGGTCATTTATGAAAATGACAAACAGCAGGGGTCCCAGAACAGATCCCTGGGGCACTCCACTGGTTACCGACCTCCATGCAGAACAAGACCCATCCACAACCACTCTCTGCCTTCTGCCGGCAAGCCAGTTCTGGATCCACGAGGCCAAAGCCCCTTGGATCCCATGCCCTCTCACCTTCTCCAGAAGCCTTGCATATGGGACCTTATCAAACGCCTTACTAAAGTCCATGTACACTATGTCTACCGCCCTTACTTCGTCAATGGACTCGCCAACTTTAAGGGCATTCAAATAGTCATTGGATAGACATATGGATAATATTGGAGTAGTTTAGGTTAGAGGGTCATTAGATTGGTTCCACTGGTTCGTGCACCATCGAGGGCCGAAGGGCCTGTACTGTGCTGTAATGCCCTATGATCTATTTACTCAGAGAGTAGTAAGAGTGTGGAATGCCTTGTCTACAACACTAGTGGATTCGCCAACATTAAGGGCATTTAAATTGTTATTGGATAAACATATGGATGATATTGGAATACTGTAGGTTAGATGGGCTTTAGATTGGTTTCTCAGGTTGGTGTAACATCAAGGGTCAAAGGGTCTGTACTGCGCTATAATGTTCTATGTTCTATTATATCATCTGGTTAGCTCTCCTGCCAATGGAAAGAGTTTCTCCTTATTTATTTCATTCAGACCGCTCAGGATTTTGAATACTTCTATCAAATTTCCTTTTAGGTTTCTCTTCCTCAAGGTGAACAACTTTGGCTTCACCAGTCTTCCCACATGAAGTCCCTCCCTCTTGCTGCCATCCTAATAAATGTGCTTTGCATTGTCATCCTACCTAAGGCATGGTTCCACATTTGAAATGAATATTCTGACTGTGACCTAACCAGTGATTTATAGACATAGGTTATATTTTGACACAATGGAATTTTACAGCCCCTCTCACAGGCTGAATCATTCAGTTCCACTGAAGTCAATGGAGGTTTGACAGTTCACCGTATTTTCTGGCCCCAACCTCACTGTAACAGGGCCATAAAATTCCATCCAATGTTTTGCATTGTAAGTGCAAGTACATATGGAAAATATTGCATGCTTGGGAGGAACTGATGACTTTGGATCTAAAATTAATGAAGTTCCCCATCACTGGGCTTTTCCTTGCATCGTATCTGGATTTATTGCTTATTAATTGAGAGATTGATTTTTATAATTAGTTTTTAAAAATCCATTATAATTGTATCATGTGACTACCAGGATGATAAAGATGGATGTAATGGATCTTGATCTTCTCTCAATTGGCAATTTCTAAATTTCTGTCTCAGCCTTGACAAAAATATCATGTTTACATCGTGACAAGCAAACATAGCATCATTTATTTATGTATTTGATAGTGATTTGTGTTCTTGCATGTGGCTAGCAAATCACAAAAAGTGCTTCTGGTGGTCAGTCAAGCATAAATGACTAACCATAAATCATGTGTATTGAATGAAAAATTGTTCACCTCTGTTTCTCTCTATTGTCTCAAACCCTTTGCTCTTATTCTACTTCAAGTGTTGGTTAGTTCAGTTGGCTGGCCGGTTGGTTAATGATGGAGTGCGACACAGCCAGCGCGGGTTCAACTCCCATACTGGCTGAGGTTATTCATGAAAGCCCACCTTCTCAACATTGCCCCTCGCCTCTGGTTAAATCACCACCAGTCAGCTCTCCCCCTCAGAGTGAACTATGCCAACTTTGTTATCTCATCTCAAAGCCTGAAATATTTATTTTTGTAATAAACTAAAAAACTATTTTCTTTATAATTAACATCATGTTAACCAAAACTGTGGGAAAAATGTTTTTTTTGAAAAATATGCAGTTTCTAAAGTGGAAACGTGTTAGCTGATTGTTTAATTATAAAGAGGAACAGGAGTTCTTTGCTTATTAAAGAAAAATGTCAGCCCTTTGTTCTTTCTACAAAGCCTCTCTTAGATCACTTCTGCTGTACAGTTTGTGCCATGATTTACTCCAATTCAGGCCTCCAAGCTTCATACTCAGCATCTCATCACATAGCTCTATTGCCCTTGCAATCATTGTCTTTCAGACTCTCTAACATTTATGCATATTCCAAGTGATGCACAGTTTTATTTCATCAAACAAAATACCCCATGGATCATTTCCCAAGATTCACTTTAATACAACAATGTAATCCCTGGTTGGCAGCTCTCTCTGCAGTGTTTATGAGTCTCACACTCTTTATGAAGCTATCTCAGCTTAACATGTGCCTTTTTTCATATCCTTTCTTCCATTCCTCTTGGCATTACTCTCTGATTCATTCTTCTTCTTTCCAAGCTGAATTGTATTCTTAATTGGTGTGCCAGTGCCTGTACCAATGCAATATGACAGACGGTTCCTCAAGGCACTGGTTAACTTATTTTATCAAATATTGATTCACTTAATTAATGGGAGTTCTGCTGTGGATTTGCAACAGGTCACTAGATTTACAAGGCTATGAAGATGCAACTTCCAAAAATGGGCTAATAAAATTTTGAAGTTTGTTTCCAATTTAAAATGTAAAAAAAAACAAAGGGAGCATTTCAGTATTGCTGAAAAATGAGACATTTGTCTAAACTATTTGTCATGCACTCATCAGGACCATTTGCAAGGATACAGTTGATGTTGTTCCCCATGTTAATATCTCTACCAGTATGTCCATTTTCCAACCAGCCAACACTCCTCATTTACATAAATTTGTTGTTTTACCTTCCATTCATGTTCTTGCGAATTGTCCTGACCAACACAAGATGGAAAGCTTCAATATACTTCCTCCTTTTTTCAGTAATATTCAAGTTCTGTACTATCAAATGACTATCTGTACACCAGAAACACTTAAAAAATACTAAAGAAATTCAGGACTATTGAATCTCTCCTCAATGTAGCTAGAAGGATGTTTATATTTAGTGTTAATTTTCTTCATGTTTTCATGAAAATAATGGATGCTCGCTATCAATCATGGCATTTGCTTGGGTGAGTGTTGCCCCAACAACTGTCAAGAAACAAAAACAGAAAATATTGGAAATTCTCAGCAGGTCTGACAGCATCTGTGGGGAGTCAATGTTTCGAGTCTAGATGCCAGCTCTGATGAAAGGTCATCTAGACTCAAAACGTTGGCTCTACTGTCTCCCCACAGATGCTGTCAATCTGCCGAGATTTTCCAGCATTTTCTGTTTTTATTTCAGATTCTAGCATCCACACTATTTTGCTTTTATTATAACATTCACAAAAGTTGGCACAATCGAGGACAAAGTAATCCACTTGACTCACATGCCATCCACCATTCACTTCCCCCACTACTGGCGCATAGTGGTTGCAGTGTGCCATCTACAAGATGGAATAATTGGATACTAAGTAAAGTCTCACTTTTTTCGAACATCAACTTGCATCTATTATCCTTAGAGTTCACTGGGGGAAATTGGCTACTTAATGCTAAATTATGTTGCAATATAAAATGCTCTGTGTTTAAGCCCTCACAGCTCTTTCAATAGCATCCTCCTAACCTATGACTTCTACCAGCTAGAAGGACTAGGGCAGCAAGTGCCTAGGAACACAACCATCTGCAAGTCTGCCTCCATATCTCCATTTGTTCACTGCAGCTGTGTTGAAATTCTGGAACTCCCCATAACAGAAATGAGTGTACTGACATCATGTGAACTGCAGCAGTTCATCCTTCTTAAAGGATGGGCAACAAATGCCTGCCTACCCAGTGACAGCCAAGAATTCAAACAACTCTCTGTCATTAGACCACCCCTCCACACTGTGCCACTCCCCACTACCAACAACTCCAACTAATTATAAACCTGCCTACATCAGGAATAATTGGATACTAAGTAAAGTCTCACTTTTTTCAAACATCAACTTGCATCTATTATCCTTAGAGTTCATTGGGGGAAATTGGCTACTTAATGCTAAATTATGTTGCAATATAAAATGCTCTGTGTTTAAGCCCTCATGTTAAGCCAGCCCAAATTTATTTCATTTAGAACACTCAGAACCAGAGCAGGTTTGCATACTCCTGTCAGGAGATTGGTTGTCATGGTATGCCCTGCTCGCTGTCTTGCACCTTCCTCACACATTCACTGAAGCTTCGCAGCAACCACATCCAAGTATACCTAAACTGATTGCCCCCTGCTGCCCTCCACTTTGCCCTCTGGAAGAGATCTTCATAGCTTTTCAACTCTGATCAAATGATTGAAATATTGACATTTTCTTTTCTGTATGTCACTTCATAGAATTCATTTGTTCTTGCAATTTCAAACACCTCTTCATTGGGTTTGTGATCTGCATATGGAATTTTTAGCGTAAGTCCTAGCACCCACCACTGCAATTCTCCCATCTGCACCCGTCACTTTTCTGGCGGGTCCGGCCAGGAGATGCGTGTCTGCGACTTTGAATGAAGACTTGCAGATGCATAGGGAACATATGCATATCTCCCAGAGCCGACAAACAGTCGCCTGTCAGACCATGTTGGAAACCGGCAGGAAGGCAGGTAAATAATTTGAATCTATTTTAAATCTATTTTAATTGCTAATTATTGACAATGGTTTCATGGTCATCAGTAGATCTTAATTCCAGACTTTTTTTTAATTGAATTCAAAGTCCACCATCTGATGTGGCATGATTCGAACTTGGGTCCTCAGAACTTTAGCTGAGTCTTTGGATTAATAGTCAGGATAATATCACTAGAGTCACCTTTCACTCCTTCACCCTGCAATATAAATATCTCCTACTTTCTATGCCTTTTAGCTTTGACAAAGGATCATCTGAACTCGAAACGTCAGCTCTTTCTCTCCTTACAGATGCTACCAGACCTGCTGAGATTTTCCAGCATTTTCTCTTTTGGCTTCAATTTCTAGCATCTGCAGTAATTTGCTTTTATCCAGTGTAATTGTTCTTATTTATTTCTAGATATTTATCAAAGGTTGCTCTTACGTAAAGCATTTCCTCTCTTATTCCCTCTCCAGGTCAAAATCCAGAATGCATTTCATCAGTTTTTACCTCAGATGTGTTGTTATTTCGTGCTGTTGTGATTTTCAAAATCGTTTTCTTGAGATGACTCGTTAAGCTTATAATTCTAAAATGATTATATTCCAGTGCTTTACATTTCTTAAGCATCTTAATGAATAATGAATATCTCATGTCACTTGGAATGTAACCTTTGGTATACATTTGATCACACATTTTTGTTATCACTTCTAATTCTGTTTCTCCAAAGGCTTTTAAAAGTTTTGATGTGACTTCATCTACGCTTGGAACTTTTCCTATGCACACAATTTGAAAGTATTCTTTCTCTCTGATGTGACAGTGTTTGATCCTTCATTTTCCTTGTATCTTATGGATGCTCTTTATTCAGACCATCGCATAATTTACTTATTTCTCTGTCCATCTTCTTGTTACTGCATCCTTATAAACAGTGCTTTAATATCTTTGTCTCAATTGCGCCTGCTATCTGTTGTTATCTTTTCACTCTACCTGTCATAGATCTTTCCTTCTGATACATAAATCTCATTTCGTGATTTCTTTCTAGCTCCAATACTTAATCATACATCTCATTATACCATTTATCTTTACCCCACTTCTATGTATTTCTATTCACTTTTATATTTCCTCATACTCAGGTGGATTTGTTCTCTTTTCCCTATCAATCATCATTGCTGGTATACAATCTGTCATCTACTCCCTGTCTTCTTCCCTTGCCCATTTTGCAGAATTGTTCTATATCTCCTTTCATGTTTTTCTCTTTCGTGTTCTGAGACTACTTATTTTGATTCCTCAGTCTTGAGACATTCACACTTACTTTTTTGTTTTAAGATTGAGTGCCTCTCTGATGCGCTCATCCTTCAACATGTCAAGGTGTAAATGGTCACATATCTTTTTTGTTGCTTAAAAAAGGTGTTTTGACACCATCAGATCATTTTCTTAATAGAATTACATCAGCCTCTCTCGCTCTCTTTCTTCCTTCATTTCTCAATCCAAGAACATATTGACTGACATGTGTTCCTGGTGTTCCATTACTGCTTTTAGTGTCTAAATCAACCATGCAACTTTATAAAATGTTGGTGGAATCCTCTGATGTTTTACACCTCACCATCACTTCTAACAAGCATGGAGAATTTTGAGCTCAGCCAAATCTCCATTCATTGCAGCGAGAACAGAGAATCGCAGCAAAGTCAGAGAATTCTAGCTGTATTCTTTAATGAGATGTGGGCATCGTTGGCCAAGTCATTATTTGTTGTCTACCATTAATTGCGCTTGAACTGAGTGACTTGCAAGGTCATTTCACGAAGACAACTAACTTCTACCACATTGCTATGGTTCTGGAATCACAAGTAAACCAGGCTAGGTAGAGATTGCAGATTTTTTTCTCTAAAGGAACCAGATGGGTTTTCTTGATGGCTAAAGTTAGTTAGCACTACTGAGAATAGAATTCAATTCCAGACTTAATTAACTGAATTTAAGTTTCACCAGCTGTTGTGATGGGATTTGAATTTGGCAACGTGATTCTCCCATTGCAGCCCCCCACTTTTCTGGCAGGTTTGGCCGGGAAGCACACATCTGTGGCCTTGAATGGGGATTTACACATTGAATATTCATGAAATATAGAACTGCAGGTTCGATATTTAACAATGTGATACTATTGTCAGTTTCAGCTCTATCTATAAAAGATCTTCACTGCTGCTGAAAATTGTTGGTGAACTCTTTCATTTTAGTCTGGATGCTGCCATCTTCTGTGGCAGTTATACTGTTTATATTAGTGGGCATGTCTCTGAGCAGAGAGAAAAACTGTAGAATTATTAGTGAGACCTTAAAAAAGAGCAGCAACTCAGATTTGTAATGGCAGCTCTACCATTCCCAGTTGTCCATATGACAACACCAAAACAGGACCAGGCTATTTTAAGAAATAAGTCAGTCTGAGAAACTCTTTAGCGCAGAGCCTGCTCCCTCTTGACACTGCCAAAAAAAATACAAGCAAATGGGGAGGGAAAAAATAGGAGCTTAGACCTGCACTGCACCAAAATGCATTTGCGATTGTGAAATGGAGCACAAATTAAATTTTGCTTTGATGCAGATTGAATTTTTTCCCTTATCCCCATCTATCTCAGAGCACAGAAAAGTCATTACCACCTCTGTTCCACAAATCCGATGTGAAATGAATTTGAATTGAGGCCACACATATATAAAAATATATAATTCCGTGAACCTTTTATCTTCAGTTATGACTTTTTTTGTTGGTTGCATCTGTTTCACTGATTGTTTTTAATTCTGTTTCTTCACTGGTGAAATTCTCTTTGCCCCTTTTTCTGTGTCTCAGCGACACTCATTGATCGATTCGTCAGACTTCATTTAAGAAAAAGGAACTGGTAGTACTACAAAATTAATAACAATACCCGCACCCATTGAATATTAGCAATATAAGCAGAAGCAAGCTGTAGCTTTTATTGTGCATAAGTTATTTTCTTTATTACTGATTCACTTTGATTAAACATTTATTTTACTCTAGAATGTACAATAATTTTTTCCCTCAAATAATGCAATTTATTGAGACTCATTTAAATAGAAACAACATGAAGCACCAGATGCAACTCTATATATGTTAAGCTGAGAAACATTTAAAATTTTAGCATTTATTTTTTCAGTGTGCAAGTATGCAGTATATATTAATCATTTGGTTTCAATGTGCACGCCCTGCGTGAGATTCTCTTACCCATCTTTCTGCAGTTTAAAAAAAATCATTGCTGTATATCTTGACTTTATGCAATATTGTAAAATGGGTGAAAGTGAAACTGTTATTCTTCTTACAGTCATTTTAAAATTTATTCTGTCATGGGATGTGGGTATCGCTGGCTGGGCCAACATTTGTTATCCATCCCTAATTGCCTAGGACAAAGTGACATTTTAGGCTATTTCAGGGGCAATTAAGAGCCAACTATATTACTGCGAATCTGGAGTCACATGTAGGCCAAACTAGCAGATTTCTTTCCTGAAAAATTGGACGGGATCTCAAACTTACGATCACAGTACATTGGATTGCGGTTAGGGGCTCAAGATGAGCAAAGCCCAAAATTCACGAATTTTATTGGCAAGATTGCAATGGACTTGAGCCTGATTTTAATATATTTAAATACATTAACATATTACTAGTCCATTTCCCCTACTTGTCATGTGCTGAAACCAAGACATAGGTTCAAACCTTGCTGATGTAATGTCATGGCAGCAAGGTTTATAACAGGTTAACTGAAGTGTAAACCTGCTATGGGTATCCTGCTGAGGCAATGAGTATAGCCCCCAGGAAAAAGAGAGAGAGAGAGAGAGAGACATTGTCCTGCAATGTCCCTGGCACTGTTCCCTGGTATAAATTGCCACTACCAAGTTGGCACTATGCCAACCTCTGCCAGTGCTGGGGGAGGGCCCCAGAGAGAGTCTCATGAGTGCGGGGGTCAGAATTCATTTATTTGTGGTGGGGAGTGGCCATGGGAACAGGGGTACTAGCCATATTTGTTTGGGTGAGGGATTGGGAGGAAGAGGTCCAATGCTGGTGATGTTTGGGGGCAAGGAGATGGGACTGGTTGTGTCATTGCCTGTTTGTGAGGGAAGGAGGGGGTGGGTACCAGCATTCACCTTTTGGGGGTGGTGTGTCAACTCTGAAAACAGGAGAGGAGCATTGGTGAATGCCCTCCCTGATCATGGGGAGTGAGGGTAGGGAGGTGTGGAGGGTGAGACATGTGCCTACTCTGATCTCTGGCATTGTGGGACTGGATGTGAATGATGGCTTTGTTTGCCACATGGGGGAACCCCTGAGGCTTCTGTAATGGGGTGGGTTTTTGTTTTGGTCTGATTGGAGTACCCTTTGAATAGGACATCCTGATCTCAAACCAGCCAGGTTTTGCCAACATGTTTAGTCCCTACTCCTCTGTATGATTGTCTGAAACACATCCAATCTGTTTGCTTTTGACAGAGTGTCAGATGATCTGGAGAGAAAACCGGCCTATTTATTGGAGACCATCACTTTGCCAAATTCTGGAAAGATCGCTCCCACTATTAGTGAGCCAGACAGGTTTTTACCACAATCAGAGGACAATCAAAAGTAGTTTCGTAGTCACTGAGACTAGCTTTATATTCCAGATTTTATTGACTGGATTTAAATTCCACCAACTGCCATTTGAACCACATCTCCAGAGCACGGCCTGGTTTTCCAGATGACTAGCTCATTGACATCTCCAATACACCGATATTTCCCAGCATAAAGCAATATAGACCCCTGTTGGATTTCATCATAAATATGTTATCTTCCTGGACATGGATTGCAACAGATCCAAGAAAAATGTCAAAAACAATACCAGGAATTGTTCATTGCACTAACCAACTTGAAAAGAGTCTTTGACTCAGTTAACCATAAAGCTTTGTGGATTCTGCTCCAGAGATTTAGAGGTTCAAGAAACTTCATCACAATCCAGCAATTGTTTTGTGATAATAAAACAGCAACTGTCTTGAATAGGAGATAAATAGGAAAATAAACACCTTCAAAATTCAGACTTGCTGATAGCCTCCTACTATTTATTATCGACTTGACATTGGCTATTGATTTTAACAAAGATCAGCTGCCCTCTCCTGTCAGTATTAAGTACAATCTAGATGGAAAACTCTTTAACCTCAGTCACTTTCAATTCAAAACTTAATTGACCCTTATAGATAAACCAGATCCATTTGATGTAAGGTGTGAATGCTTTACAGAGA
Source organism: Sphyrna mokarran (assembly GCA_024679065.1). Lineage (NCBI taxonomy): Eukaryota > Metazoa > Chordata > Chondrichthyes > Carcharhiniformes > Carcharhinidae > Sphyrna > Sphyrna mokarran. Next base: position 39,375,645 of record JAGIQG010000010.1, on the reverse strand, counting down.
GTACAAAAAGGTTCACAAACTTCAGTTATGAGGATAGGTTGGAGAGAACTGTTCCCTTTGGAGAGAAGAAAGCAAAGAGAAGATTTAATAGAGATGCTCTACTCATGAGAGGCTCAGATAGAATAGATAGGAAGAAACAGTTCCTGCTCCTAGAAAGGTCAAGAGCAAGAGCACAAAAATTTAAAGTGAGTTGCAAAAGAAGCAAATGTGCTGTGAGGAAAAAAATCTTTTCATGAGTAGTTTGGGTCTGGAATGCACTGCCTGAAGTGTGATGGAGGCAAGTTCAATTCAAACATTTAAGAGGGCATTAGATGATTATTTGAATAGAAACAATGTGCACGGTTATGGGGAAAAGGCAGTGGAATGGCACTAAGCTATGTTGCTTATTTGGAGAGCTAGTGCATATATGATGGGCTAAATGGCCTCCTTCAGCACTGCAATGATTCAGTGTTTGTGAATAACTGCAGTGTCATTACCCAATCTACACCAGCTTTGCTATTCACACAAAATTCTGCATGTAAGAAACTCAATCTGTTACCAAACATAACTCATATATCATTCCACACTGGTTAGCCAATTATTCTAGGTCCCACACATGTTGAAAGAATGACTCTAGATCATGTTAAGCAGTCCGCATACCTCTCTTAAAAGGTCAACACTGACAAGTTGATCCAACATTGGATCAACTGTGCCAGTTCAGCCTTCTACAAACTACAGCAGCGTGTACTTGACATAAAGAACTCTGCAAGTCAACAGTGTAGAAAGCAGTTGTCAGCACTACACTTCTTCACTGCAGTGAGCCCTAAATTATTTATAAGTGACACATGAAAATACTAGAGAAATAACACCAGCAATGTCTCTGCCTCATCCTCCAGGCCCAATGTGAAGAGTGTGAAACACTAGTGTCGTTGAAGCCGGCTCGACAAACATTCAGGCAAAAGCAACTTCACTGGATTAGATATTGTGTCAGAGTGGCCAAAAGCCATCTCCCCATCAAATCTGCTTCTCTCAACTGCAAATGGCCAAGGGTTTGGCGAAGATAAATGAAGACACACTGAAGTTCTCCATGAAGTGTAACAACGTTGACAGTAATACTGGACTTGACTTGCTACCCACTGTTCAGAATGGCGACAGCTTGTCGAAGAAGCTTCATCCCATGAATCGTAATGTCTTCATGATGAGGCAAAACAACGGTAGAGAAAAGGAAGTGAATATTTCACTCTGAATCCTATTACCTCATAGAACATTCAGCAACTTGTTGCCAAAGACCTTTAGGTTGAGAATCAGCCTATCCAGTCACATTAAGACCAATAACAAAAACTCATTAGCCTGAGTAAACATTATCTTTGATTCAAAGGTCAGCCACCAATGCTCAGATTAATTATCCTATGTGAATTATGATTGTACAGCAGATTGTCACATCAAGGCATCATATTGGCTGAAATGATATTGAACATTGATCTCCATGATATGCTCTGTATGGTTTTATCAGCCATATGTTGAGGGCGTGGGATCCCTTTCAGCAGTGCTACAGCTCAGAGTTGGTGGGCAGTACCCACCATTTCTGTGTTTCTGTCAGAACAAATCTGCATTGCATATGAGAGAAATTTGCAATATACCACACAAAGCAGGATATAATGGGGCGTAGATGGAGGGGGAGAGGGACAGGGGGACGGGATGGAAGTGACAGATACCCCAGTGCACAGTGTGCATACTGCTCAGAATGCAGGGAGATTGGGGGAACCTACACAGTAGGTTGAAAGTCAACAGCTGGCTTTCAGGCATGAATAGGCTCCACCTCCCCCCTCCGTCGATGGCGAGAATCACATTTGGCTTCTTTTTTTCAAAGTACCATATGATTGTTTCTAAAAACTCATTCAAAAAATGGGTGTGATACTCTTCCATTTTCAGGCACTTAGATTTTTTTTGGTAAGATTGCTCCCCCATGTGTCTTTTTTGTTCCAAAGTTTCAACATATCACAGGGGTGATCTTACTTTCTCACCCCAGCAGTTGATGAGCAGGATGAACCGGTAAGATCATGAGAGAGGTAAAAACTCAGGCTTACGTCTGATTTATTGCCTATCATGATTTCATCAGCACCAGATATTCAGCAAGATCGGGCGCAAGGCTGATCTCAATATTTAAATTCTATCTTCCATAAAATTTAAATATTATTAGTGAGCCTGAGACATTAGCATTCAAGTTCACTTGCCTTAGCAAGCTCATCCATGAAGGTCCTCATTGGTGAGGATCATATATAGTTGCCATCAATGGTGACCTGTCACATTGGCCTCACTGGTAACACTGGATGCTATAGAAGCTCCCCAAAAGACGGGGATAGGAGACTGCCAGCCTGGCACCTTGGTTCTGACAGGTTTGTAGTTATCACCATGCACCAAACACTGCAATGGGTGAGGCCTGAGGAGGTGGGTCTTATTGGGACGGGTATTGCCTGAAGGAGCAGGGTCTAATGGGAGGCAAATGAGGGATGGCTTGAAACCAGGATCAGACTGGGAATAGGGGAACACTGTGCACTCTGCAAATAGCAATCAACTGGGATGGGGAAACTGTGCTGGGCCAGGCCCGGTGGGGAGGCAAGAGTGGGAGGGTGGGGTTGTGGGGGAGGAGAGCAATGGACCGGAGTGGGCAGATCACTTGACTAACCCATGCGGGAAATGGTGATTGGCCAGTACATGTGGGGGTAGAGGGGGGTTGCAATTGGGCATGGATACCAGCAATAGTTGGGGGAGGGGAGAGAACAGAACATAGAGATCTGCACTTGCATAATTGCACCCATTGCTGTGAGCTGCCAGCTTTCAGTGAGCTTAGGCTCCATCCTCTCTTCCTGCTGCCGGGAAACAGAGTTAGCAATACTTTTTTCAAAGAATGCCATAAGAATGCCAAAAAACAGATCTAAAACTCTCCTGTTTTCATCTCGTTTAGGACTTAGAACTTTTTTTGGTAAGGTTGCCTTCTATGTTTTTACACCAGCACTCCATAGCTGAATGTCCTGTCATTACACATCTGTGGCAAGTGGGTACAAGTTTCAAAACCCTTCAACTTTGATTCAACCAACATTTTGTGTATTTGAGTACATAAACTCAATCGTTGAGTTTCTTTTGCAGCCAGCTAAATTGAAAAAGCAATTTCCGTGGCCTTTTTCAGAGTAAGGTTGTTCTTAGTTAGCAAATCTTTCTGTATTGGTTCACTTCACAAACCACAAACAAATCTATCCCAAATTGTGATATTCAGCAAAGTCACAATATTCTGGAAGTCTTCTAATGGAAAATCCAGCCTGAGATCAATGGACTTTTCTATGGTTCCTTCCCACCGCCCCCCCCCCCCACCCCCTCACCCCCTCACCTCCCCCAAGCCCTCCTGCTAAGATTCCAATGACAGGGAGAATAGGAAAATTCTGTAGCGTGGGATCTTGAACCCATTTATTGCCTCAAGATCCGGTGAAACCTGGAAATTATAAATCTCGCCAATGAATTCAAGATTTCCAATTTCCTCCACCCTTTGCCAACATTAACATAATTTTAATACATTAATATATATTCATATAGTTATAAAGCCCATAGCCATAAATTCCAACCTCGGAATATTTTCAAACCTTTCTGACCAGGTTTACCATAAGTTCACACAGACATGGGGAGGAAAGGGGAAGATGGTGATCTCTCTGGTGGGGAGATTATAGGGCATCCAAATCTCAGTGCAGCCAAGCTTTAACAGTGTGTTTAGTCCCTACCCTTCAACATGATGACATGAAACATGCCCCCCTGTCTTTTTTTTGACAGACCATCAGAAGGTCTGAAAAGAAAACTGCTCTGAAACACACCAGATCCTGATGGCACGATGTCACCAATTGTTCATGCCACACTCCCTATGTAGCAAGGTCAGAAAACTTGGTGTCCAGCCAAATCTCCGTTCACTGCAGCAGAATGAGAAAATCCGCTGCGTGAACGGCTATAATATTCCAGCCTGACGCTTTGCCAATTTCTGGTAAGATTCCCCGCATAGTTTCATATCATTGTTAGAAAGTAAATAGCTAACTCGGAGGGAGGTATAGCGTAGGATTAAGAAATGGGTTATATTAATGTATGATGTAAATTATGATGTACCAGTGACATCAGTCACTCATGTGTTAGACTGCACTCTGTAAGCTGTTTCAATGTCGTCCCAGTAAATAACTGTTAAGCAGATAACAAAATATGCCTGCAGCCTGTGTAAGAATCAAATCCTACTGCTAAAATCTGAGACAGAAGAACAAATTTCACAACAATTACTAAATGCTGATTTTTTTCCATTTGTTATGTATTTATTTAGAATGTGTAATAAATAGCTTAATAGGTTTGCTTCGACTTTTCTTCTTGTGGCAAATAGAACATTGACATGTCATATTTTTGTACAAATTTTCCACCTTTGTCTTGTTATTTGCTGAGGTAAAGACATGGACAATAAAATATCTGTGGTCACTGGTGAAAGCCTGCCCCCTACAGGCCTCAATACACTGAAAATGTACTTGATGGTTAATGTAGCTCATGTATTTTCTTTAGACCAAGAGAATTCAAATAGGCAATTAAATGTGAAAGCTCCTCGGAGACTCCCCCAGAAAGGTAATCACATAATCTGGAAAACTTAATGTCAATTGTAAAGTATCATAAATATGCCTTATATCAGAATTGCAGCAAGGAAATTGGACAACGCCTGAAAACAGGCCTGTGTTTCACAATGTGAAATTAAGCTGCACCATTGCGTTTGATTTTTTAATGCTAATTCACATGACAGCTGCATGCAGCCAGCATTAAACACGCTGCCATGTGGCTACACGCCTCAGCAGGGGGCATAGCATGTTTCTGCAACGCCAGCATCACTTAAAGCTAACCTGCACTATTTAAAGGGAAGGTGTGTTCTTTTTTAGGAGAAAATTACGGAACTGGTTTCCAAAGAGAGTGGGAGCAAGACAATTCTGCATTATGGTGCAACAGTGCAGACAGTATGTTGCAATGTTTTAGACATGAGCACTGAATGACTTGTGGCAAAGGCGGACAGCAGGAGAGAATGATGCACATTCACAGACTTCATTAGAAACACAAAATATATTTATTAATAAGAAAATCTGTACAAAGGCTAGCCACTACCCCCCCCCCCCCCCCCAACTCACAGCTGCCCTAGAACAGCTCACTCGTAGCCCTGGTACTTCATGTCTTCCAAATGTCTTCTACCCAAAAGAGGGCTCTATCCCTGGCTGGTTATTCATTCTTAGTCCCCAATTGATCTTCCAAGACAGATGGCCCTCTTCTGGTGTGTTGCCCTTAAAGGGACAATCACCACAAATCATCACATCCCTCCCTCTTTAACTTCTTTATACAATCTTCAATAACTAATCTGAATATTATACACACAAATTGAACAAGTTTAAATTGATTTTTTGAGGGGTTTTAGTGTTTCTTCTGGAACAGTGTAATTCCTAGTCTGAGATGCTTCCACAGACCGACATTAACAGGAACCGCAATAGTGGGTATCCCTTTTGGCACAGGCAGTTCATTACTTCTTGTTTTCATGGAGACTTCATTTATAATTATAACAGGTCGATCAGGTGCTTCAGTGTTTACGGGTTTGAAAACATTTCTTGATGGCAACATTGATCATTGATCAATTCATCATTGATGACAATTGAGGAACAGTGGAGGACTTTTATAGCAATTTTTCACAGTGCTCAGCAAAAGTAAAGATCAGTGAAAAGGAAGGACTATAGGAAAAGGGATAATCAGCCATGGATTATTATTCTATGGAAATAAAGGAGGATATCAAAATGAAAGAAAATGCAAACAGAGTAGCAAAGATTAGTGTGAAACTAGAGGATTGGAAAATTTTTAAAGATCAACAGAAAGCCACGAGAAAAGCAATAAAGGAAAGTAAGATTGATTATGAAAGTAAACAAACTCAGACTATAAAAACAGACAGCAAAAGTTTCTATAAATAGATCAAACAAAAAAGAGCGCTAAGATAAAAATTTGTCCTTTTGAGGATGAAAATGTGGATTTAATAATGGGAAATGAGGGAATACCCAAGGCATTGAACAGGTATTTCATGTCACTTTTCACAGTGAAAGACACAAATAACATGCCAAAAATTGATGACAAAGAGGCTATGGCATATGAGGAATTAAAAATGGTTGTTATCATGAAAGAGGTAATGTTGAACAAGTTAATGGGGCTAAAGAAAGACAGGTCTCCTGACCCTGATGGAATGCATTCTGAGGTACTAGAAGAGATGGCGGAAGAAATAGCAAATGCTCCCATGGGTAATTTATCAAAATTTGCTGGGTTCCGGTGCAGTACTAGCAGATTGAAAAACAGCAAATGTGATGTCACTGTTTTAAAAAGGAGGTAGACAAAAAATGAGTAACTATAAGCTAGTTAGCTTAACATATGTTGTGGAGAAAATACTTGACTCTATCATCAAGAAAGAAATAGCAAAACGTATGGATAAAAATTGTCTCATTAGGCAGGCACAGCATAGATTATGAAAAGCAAGTCATGTTTAACTAATTTACCGAATTCTTTGAGGACATTACGAGCAAGGTGGACAATGGGGAACCAGTGGATGTGGTATATCTGGATTTCCAGAAGGCATTCAATAGGTTGCTGCATAAAAAGGCTGCTGCATAAGGTAAAGGTGCACAGTGTTATGTATTAGAATGGATAGAGGATTGGTTAATGACCAGAAAGCAAAGAGTGGGAATAAATGGGTGTTTTCTGGTTGGTGATCGGTGACTAGTGGTGTGTCTCAGGGCTCAGTGTTGGGGCCACAATTGTTTATAATTTACAGAGATGATTTGGAGTTGGAGACCAATTGTAGTATGTCAAAGTTTGCAGATGGCACTAAGATGTGGTAAAGCAAAGTCTGCAGAGGAATATAGATAGTCTAAGTGAATAGGCAAGCATCTGGCAGATGGAGTACAATATTGGTAAATGTGACGTCATCCATTTTGGTAGGAATAACAACAAAATGGACTACTATTTAAATGGTAAAAAATTGCAGAATGCTGCTGTGCAGAGGGACCTGGGTGTCCTTGTGCATGAATTGCAAACCGTTGGTTTGCAGGTGCAGCAGATAATTAAGAAGACAAATGGAATTTTGTCCATTGCTAGAGGGATAGAGTTTAAAAACAGCGAGGTTATGTTGCAGCTGTATAAGGTGCTCGTGAGGGAGCACCTGGGGTATTGTGTATAGTTTTGATCTCCTTACTTGATAATAGATGTACTGGCTCTGGAGGGGGTGCAGACGAGATTCACAAGATTGACTCTGGAGTTGAGAATATTGGCTTATGAGAAGAGATTGAGTAGATTGAGACTATATTCATTGGAATTCAAAAGTGTTAGGGAGATCTTACAGAAACATATAAAATTGTGGAGGGGACAGATAAGATAGGAGCAGGGAAGTAGTTTCCACTGGAGGGTGAAACTAGAACTAGAGGGCAAAACCTGAAAACAATAATTTCAGACTGCGTGGAGGAGGTTCTTCACACAAATGGTTGTGAATTGTTGGAATTCCCTGCCCAGTGAAGCAGTTGAGGCTACCTCATTGAATGTTTTTAAGGAAAAGATCGATAGATTTTTGAACAGTAAAGGAATTAAGGGTTATGATGAACAGGCAAGTAAATGGAGCTGAGCCCACAAAAAAATCAGCCATCAGCTATGATCTTATTGATTGGCGGAGCAGGCTCAATGGGCCAGATGAACTACTACTGCTCCTAGTTCTGATCTTCTTGATAAGTTGCATAAAGAGATAGGAGGAGTCAGCATCTGCAAAGAAGACCTTCATGGTTTCTCTGTTGCTGTTAGGAGATGTTGAAAAGCTGTTATAATGAAATATCCTCCTGAGCAACAGTGGCAAGCTGAAAGATTATCTCACAGACTGTTGACTGATTCCCACAGTTTAGTCAGCAGGTGTTCTTGCCAGAGAAGTGGAGCTCTCTCTCAGTGCCTGTCAGGACTGAAAACATTCAAAGTCTCCTTACAACTCTTAAAAAGCTATGGTTTGTAATTAAAATCATGGAGCTGGCTTTTCTGGGCCACTGGTTGGTAGGTGGACCTTTAAAGCAGAGTTCCAATGCCATTGGTTTGTGCCTGCTGCCGCTGACCCACTGATTTTAGGAGAATAGGATGAGGAGTCGGGTGGGTTGCCCACCTGTGCTCAAATTGAGGCCTTTAAGGGCAAAACTAAAGCTCACTTAAAGGCCTCATTCTGCAGCTGCTCAAATTCAATGGACAGTGAGTAGGCACTGTTCCCAAAGTGCCTGCCATGTTTGACCCTGTATCTTGCTGGTCAGTGAAAGGTGGTGATGGATATCTTCTTTTCAAGTCCTTGGTGTAAATGGGAGGTTCCTCCCACAGATTTTGCTCTCTGTTTCCATTTGCCCTTCCCCCATCCTATTAAACATTCACAGAGGAAATAGTTTCTTTGTTTTTCATTATCAAAACTATGGATATTTCCACTGTTCTCATTCACCAATTTTGGGAGAACTCATTTATTTAAAAGTTAAAACTATGCAGAGGCTTTTTGCTTCATGGCTGCAATCAGCATCTGAGATGACTCTGAGTACAGAAAGCTCCACTTACCAGGGTGATCCACCACCCTGCTGCCTGATTGATTCCGTGGGTCATGGTCTTCATACTTTATAGATTGATCCTTAAAAGCAAAAAACATTACACTCTCCATACCCTTTCCTGCTCTAAAGCAAACAATATCAACTTTTGCAACTTACTACTTACTGATCCTTGGTAGCATCTTAATAAAACTCCCCTGTACTCTCTTCAAGGCAGTGATATCCTTCCTAAAGTACAGTGCCAAGAAATTACCTCCAGCAGAGGCCTAACCAGTGACTTGTGCATCTTTATCTTATGCAACAGCCTTTTTGTGCAGCAACTTGTCAAATGCCTTCTGGAAAGCCAGATATACCACACCCACAGGTTCTCCATTGTTCACTGGCGATTGAAATATCCTCAAAAGAATTCCAGTAAATTAGTTAAACATGACGTGCCTTTCATAATCTATGCTGCGTCTGCCTAATGAGACAACTTCTATCCAGATGTCTCGCTATTTCTTTCTTGATGATAGATTCAAGCATTTTTCCCACAACGTAAGTTAAGCTAACTAGCTTGTAGATAACCACCTTTAGTCCACCTCCTTTTTAAAATAGGAATGACTTTCATGTTTTTGTATGCAATCCTCTTACAAATCCAATATTTCATAAACTTCCATAATTCCTTATCAGCAAGCATGATCACTTTCAAAGATTTTTGTATATGTACTCCAGGTCTGTTTTTGCATGCCCTTCAAAATGGTACCACTTAGATTATATTGCGTATCTGTGTTATTTCTTCCACAGTGCATGACTTAACATTTATCCGTGATAAATTGCATCCGTCATGTGTATGCCCATGGCAAAATTGGCAATTTTATTTTGTTGTGAGTTTTGCATTTTGTGTTTAGTTCCATATCCTTGCTGATGAAATCATTTTCGCCCCTTCATCCTTCTGATAACTCATTTATTATTTCTTATAGCATCATTTTCTCATACTTCAAAGATAACTTCAAAACATACCAGAAAGTTGGTTGTCTCCAAACATCCCCTGAGTAGGGCGAGCAAAAAGAAGCATGAGTAACAGAGGTAGCATAGATACATATTTTAGTATGCGTAACCCATCAAAGGCATGGATTTCTGAGCTATTTATCTTTCTAAACTTCTGCGCACATATCACTGATCACCAGTTATGTAGGAAGATTAAACTGTGTTCTCATAAATGCATATATATCTCAAGTTGTTGATATCAATAGACCTAGATACTTTGATGTGGAATTTTATTTTAGAACTTTACAGAATAATTAAATAACATAACAAATCTAGGTACTCACCATCAAATCTAGATTTTCATTATATATTGAACATTTATCTACTTTTCTCTCTGCAATATTCATTAAAAACAACAACGAAACAAATATCCAAAATTAGACCAGAAGAAAGATTTTCTGTTCTTCATTAATTATAACTAAAATCTCAAGTAATGAAAGTTAACAAATGTTATTGGAAATGATACAGTTCATACATTGCGGGGATAATTTTCTGACCTCACCATGCCTGGTGCACTAATGCTGGAGAATTGCATATAGACCTAAAAATCTGTCTTACGCTCAACACCAAACAGTTTGTGATTCTCCTGGTCCCTTTCCAATGGCGCAAACTAATTGTGCCTAGAAAGGATGCAATGATGATTAGCACAGGATTGAATGGATTTCAGTCTCATTAGCGAGTTTGGCACACAATCCAAGAATACAACCACCTCTCCGGCGTAATGACACACAGGCACGAATCACTACAGTCCATCAATGTGTGGATCAGGGGCACACACAGTAAGAAGTCTCACAACACCACTTAAAGTCCAACCAGTTTATTTGATAGTAAGCCCACAACACTGTTCCTTTGTCAGGTGTGTGAAAAGTTCTGATCAGACAAGAGCATATAAAGGCACACACAGTTTACAAAATACTGATTAGAATGTGAGTCTTTACAGCTAACCTGCTATTCAAATCTTAAGGGTGCAGACAATGTGAGTGGAGATAGAATTAAGCATAGGTTAAAGAGATGTGTATTGTCTCCAGAGAGGACAGTAAGTGAGATGTTGCAAGTTCAGCCAAGTCATGGGGATTACAGTTAGTGCAACACAAACCCAAGACCCCAGTTGAGGCTATCCTCATGTGTGCGGAACTTGGCTATTAGTGTCTGCTCAGTGACTCTATGCTATCATGTGTCGTGAAGGCTGGAGAATACTCACCTGAAGGTCAGAGGCCGAATGCCCGTGACCACTGAAGTGTTCGCCTACAGGAAGGGAACAATCTTGCCTGGTGATTGTCGTGCGATGTTCATTCATCTGTTGTCATAGCGTCTGCATGGCCTCCCCAATAGGCCATGCTTTGGGACATCCTTTCCTGCAGTGTATTAGGTAGACAACATTGGCCGAGTTGCAAGAGTATGTGCCATGTACCTGGTAGATGATGTTCTCATGTGAGATGATGTTATCCATGTTGATGATTTGGCATGTCTTGCAGAGGTTGCTATGGCACTGTTCTCCTGAAGGCTGGCTCGTTTGCTGCAAACAATGGTCTGTTTGAGATTGTGCAGTTGTTTGAAAGCAAGAAGTGGGGAAGTGGCAAGATGTTTGTCTTCATCAATGATATATTGAAGACTCTGGAGAAGATGTCATAGCTTCTCCTCTCCAGGGAAGTACTGGACAATAAAGGGTACTCTGTCCACCGTGTACTGTGTTTGTCTTCTGAGGAGGTCGGTGCAATATTTTGCTGTGGCGCATCAGAACTGTTGATCGATGAGTCGAGCACCATATCCTGTTCTTAAGAGGGCATCTTTTAGCATCTGGGAATTCCATCGCTCAATCCTCAAAGAGAGAGTCAGGAGACACAAAGCCCTGCTGACACTTACCCTTGTCACAGGTTGGCACTGTTAGGTTGGCACCATGCCCTTTAAGATGGTGCCCTGTTCTCTGTGCAACCGGCTTTAGCCAGTGTGTTTAAGTGCCATCTACCTCAATGATGGTATGAACCACATCTTCTTGATTTTTTTTGGCAGACTGTGATGGAATCTGGAGAGGAAACTGACCAGGTTACTGGAGAGAAACACACTGCTTTTGTCACCAGGAACCACACTGTGCCATTTTCTGGTAAGATTCCCCCTAATAATATTTTTCTTCTTTATTTATATGACATGTAAATACATGAGGATTAGAAAGCTGTACATAAACATTTCAAAATATTGTTTATTAACATATTCACGTAACATATATACTAGTCTAGAAATTCAGCTACACGAGAGACATTTTCCAGCCTCACTTGTCCCAAAACTGTAAAATCCTGCCTGAGGTAAACAGACCTTCCCATTGTCCACCCCTCACCTGCTCCAAGTCATACGGCAGACAGGACCGTATCATTCCAACCACAGACTCTAAATGGCCACCTAGATGTCAAACATAATGGGCTGGAAAGCTGCACACAATTCCTCTTGGAAGTGTACAATCCTCCATAACAAACAATGCATGAGGACTAAACGTCAGGAACCTTCAAAGATGGAAATAATTTATTTAGATTAAGTGAATGTACTTCAGAAAGGACACTTTCTTGATTGCTGAACATCCTGCTCTTTACTTTCCACTTGTTGAATTCATATGGCATGGAATTATATTGTGGTAAATGTTGTCTTGTATTGCGATAACAGACCAGAGGGGAAAATAAGAGCAAAGACTGAGAAGAATACTTTCAATCGCACAGAATGACAACACCTAAAGCCGTAAATGCCAAGGAACAGTTTCCTGTCTCCAGCAGAGGAGATGTAGATGTAAAGACAGAGACTAACAAGTCGGTTGTCAATTTGTATCATGTCCAGAATGTCATGGCCAGTCCGCAGTCACCACTATGATTGTCAAAATAAAAAAAACTTCCACTCCTTTACATTTCAGATGGCTTGTTAGCCCTACTTTTGGATTATAATTGTTATTAGTTTTTTCTCTAAAAGTACCTCCAAAGCCAAACCGATGCTACTGAGCCTGCCAAGAAAAGAAATTTCAATATCTGGGAGACATGGATAATTCTTTTCATCTTTGACACACGACATGCTTGTACAATCTGTACTGTTGGTTGAAAAACACTGTAAAATAAAAAGCATTCCCAAATAAAGATCTTTGGCAATATCAAACAGTGAGTCAAAGTTGGACCGCTCAGGTAGTCGCCGTAAGCATACTTCTTGAAATAATGGCCAAAGCTATGACTGCACTGCAGATTGCATAGTGCTAATATTGACACTGATGATTAAAGGTACAAGTGCAAGAGAAGCAGAAAGAAGGGCAGTTATATCTACCCCCGAGGAAGAAGGGCTATGGGCAGTAGAAGAACAATCATAGCAATTTGTTGCTTATTCCATTGAATTGCTGCACGTAGGTCTTATGTAATGGGCCATGATGTCTGTCCGCTCGATATTATTAACATAAGCGTGTGCTGATAGCTCTAAGAGTGATGACTTAATTAGTGGCAACATATGTTTAACTGGAATGTGTCTAACCGTAGAGGTCTGCTTGTGTACTCCAAGTACTTTGTTTAATGTGTAAAGGATACCTTTGTGTATTCACATAATAGCAATTGGATCAGATGAATTTTATAGATGTATGCACAACGTCTTGAGATTGAGTGATCAGAGAGCAGACCATATGCTCTCCTGTAGTTGTGGCAAGAAGGCAGTTACAATTTTGATGTTTTTATTCAGACTGGGCTGCCAAACTGCGGGGCATCCAACAAAGTCGACATCTTGATGCAGCTCACTGGATTAAGGCTGGTCAATATCAGGCAGCTTTGGATGATAGTTAGGTAAGCATAGGGCAAGAGAATCTATGGGATGGGGTCTCCTAGGGTGGCAGCAGCTGCAATCTGTCCAATAGACATGATCATATTTTATGGGCTGGATTTTCCGGCCATGCTCAGCCCAAAATCAGAAAATCCTGCCGAAGGTCAATGGACTTTTGTATTCTCCGCAAAGTCCTATACCCCCACCCCCCACCCCCCCAGTTATGATTCACATGGTGGTGGGAACGGTAAAGTTCCTCCTATGTTTTTGGGTTTTTCAAGTATGTTTCTTCTTCTCCATCAACCGTAACACTGGTCCATCCAGTTTTTCCTCAAGGCACTGTTAAGTGCGCCTATAGACTGCAGCAGTCTAAGGAGGCTGCTCACTATTACCTTCCCAAGGGTAATTAGCGATGGGAAATAAATGCTGGCTAACCAACGATGCCCATATCTCGTGAAAGAATAATAATTTAAAAGATGTGTTAAAGTTTCCTCTCCCACCAGAAAGGTAGCAAAACCTGCCACTCAGTCCGGCTGCGACATAACTCTAATCCCACACAGCATGATTGACTCTGAAGTGGAATAGCAAAAACTCTGTTATATCAAACTGCTTGAAGCAGTTCCAGATGTCCAAACATTCCCTTCCCAAGTCAGTTAGGAATGGGAAATCAATGCCAATCCTGCCAGTGATGCCTACATTCTAAGAATAATTATTTTAAATAAGTGTGTTATAATCATTGGACATATTGTGCTTCAATCCCACTTGAATGGAGTTTGATGGTCTCAGCAAGAAATTTTTAAAGTGTGATATTTTCTCAGGATTAAGGAAGGAAAAACAAGCATGAGAGCATGGCACTATTGAAAATATGGTCTTGATACTGGTGACTAGAAGGGTGACAGGGATCTCTGACAACGGCCCTCACTCATCCACGTTTCTCCAGCAAAGTACTTCTTTCATTTGTTCACAGGATGTGAGTGTCACTGGTTAAGGCCAGCATTTATTGCCCATCCCTGAGGACATTAAAGTCTGGAGTCACATGTTAGCCAAACTAGGAAAGGACAAGATTTTCTTCACTACAGGACATTTAGAACCAGTTGGTTTTTATCACAATCAACTTTAGACTTTTAGTTCCAGACTTCATTGAATTCAAATTTCAACATCTAGATGGTGAGATTTGAACCTGGGTCCTCAGAGTATTACCATGGAGCTCTGGATTACTAGTCCAGTAATAATACCAGTATATCACAGCTTCCCATTCTTTTTCTCCCCAAAAGAATTAAGTCACTGTGATGAGCGATAACCAGGAAAGTTGGGAAAGAAAGCCTGGGCAAAGCCTTGGGGCATCAGTTGCCAAATTATTTCTGCATGGATAAGACTTGCATTTCTGATCATTTTGGGTCTAAAAAAAACAGTCACTGCCTGGCCTCACACATCAATAACAGGCCTGGGGATAAGGTAGTAACAAAGGGTAACTGGCATCTGTGGAAGTACACCCCATCAAGGAGTTAATACCTTGCAGAAAGACAAGACTTTTTTATATGCTTTATATGATTCTTTGCACTCTCAATTTTCTTTAATCTGTCCACTTTACCTATTTTATTGAAAACGCTCATGATTTCATTACATTCTCTCCATCTTCCCTTGCTTGAGCTTGATTGTACAATTTGCTATCTATCCATTCACCTTGAATTGGCCGTTGATAGCACTGACCAATTATTATGTATCATTACTTATTTCTATGCAAATATTTTTTGTAATCTTCCCTCTATTCCCATCTCTATATGTGAGCACTTTTCAATTATGCCACTCCTTTCGAGCTTAATACCGCTATCTCTGCAATTGCATGGCGCACTTTCATAGCTTCAGCTCAACTTTCAGCTTAAAGTCATGGTTCTGATGTTAATAAGGTCAATATTTTAATGAGCTTCGTAAGTTTTGAAATTAAATCATTTATTCCAAATGTACCCTGTATTAACATAACAGTGCCTTCATTGCCATTTCCTTTTGAATATTTTGTTACATTTACATACTTTTATCTTTGACTTTATTTTTGCACTCTCTTTATTAGCAGTAACCAATACATTCATCAATTGTGCGCAATTTAAATCAGGTGAGCGTTGATGCTTATTTTAATGTTTTACACATATAACTTTCTTCTCAGTAAGATTTCTAAAGTAATTGTTCCCATAAATAAGAATTTTTCTGGATCAATCCCAAATGGATCAGTCTGGACTTTTGAATGCCTTATCTATCAATCCATGGTGGGCATGGGGGCACTTCCATTGGACCTAGGAAGGGGAGACACATCGATCAGCCTTCCTTCTAAATTATTATCCAGCTAAAATGTCTACTGTAACATGCATTTATAGAGTGCCCTTATTATACTAAAACATCCCAGAATATTTCACACTCCAGAGTATGATGTTATCCGAGCAACTCTACACATCCTTCCGGGTAACAAACAGTTTCATTTCTTTAGAAACTGGCTCATTAACCTAACTTGAATTGAGCACATAACCTAGGAGCAAGACTAATTGTCCTTGTACCAGGCAAGGAGCCAGGTCTAACCTGTGACTCACTTTGCCAGAAGTGGATCCTGACTGCTCCAGTACTCGATTTGCTTTGCCCAGACTGACAACGTGTCCAAAGATTCGATACCATGACAATTTCCTGTGCTCCTGCAACAACTGTAATACTTTGTTGTAAAGGTAGGCAGCTAAGTGCATCCACATTCGCTCCGTGTCTCCCAGGTTGGTGCTTTAAAATATATTCATAAGTGGACAGAATTAATGAACCACATTAAATTCTTGCCAATATGATTGGTGGAATAGTCTTCTTATCTTCTTCAAAAATACTCAGGAGCGACCTGTGATCAGAAATGCCTACTATGTAAGGTATAGCCAAAATGGAATTTCTTGACACCAAAACTATTGATAACCCTTCTTTCTCAATTTGTAAGTAGCCTTTTTCAGCCTTTGGAAAGGTACTTGAGCTAGAGCTTGTTGGCCTTTCAGATTGATCATCACTCTCATGAGACAACACCACACCAATGCCATATTGGAGAGGCATTGCAGGTTCATAATAATTCCTTAAATGGGTCAAAATGTATTAACAAGTTTGGAGAATGCAGCATTTGTTCTACTCTGTTGATAGTTTCTTTCTGGAGAGACTTCCAAGATCAATACTGTGTTTCTTTAGCAGAATATGCAAGGAAGCTAATAACATCAAAAAACTTGTTTAAAAAAATCACCTGTAGTAAAATACTTAACTGAATAAGCTCCGATATGTTTTTGGAGGCTAGTACTTCCTTTATGATATTACTATTGTCTTTCATGGGACGTAAGTCTTATGCTTCTACACAGTATTCCAGATAGCTAGATACCTCAGTGGTTTGAAAAGTACATTCCTCCTTCTTGAGGAAAACTGCTTCTTGAAATCTCTTCAGCACTTCCTCTAAATTTGCTAGATGCTCAGCTTCTGTTGATCGAGTTATGAGAACATCATCAAAGTATATCTCAACTCATGTCAATCCCTGAAGTGTCCGCTAGAAAACTGCACATGCTGAAGACATGTCAAAAGACAGGTATGTGTATTGGAACAATACTTTGTATGTCTTTATTGTGACATAACCTCGGGAACTATCATCTAAATTATGCTGCTGATATAGGGACTCATGTAAGATTAATCTCTAGCCAGCTTTGCATACAGGTCTTCAATCTTCATGGTTGGATATTTATCCAACTTGGCATCTGGATTAATTGTTAGTTTGTAATCCACACAGATGCAAACAGTCTTGTCCAGTTTCAATACGGGAACTATTGTTGCCACCCAATCCAAGAATTAAACTGGCTGGAAAAATCCCAGTTCTTCCAATCTATTTTCTCTCCTAAAGCACATGGTACTAGTCTCACCCTAAGGAATTGAG
Source organism: Sphyrna mokarran (assembly GCA_024679065.1). Taxonomy (NCBI): domain Eukaryota; kingdom Metazoa; phylum Chordata; class Chondrichthyes; order Carcharhiniformes; family Carcharhinidae; genus Sphyrna; species Sphyrna mokarran. The sequence goes on along the minus strand of JAGIQG010000010.1, from coordinate 39,358,308 downwards.
GGATTGCTTCTGAGTCTACATAGACCTTCATTTGCAAACCTTTTATTTTGCCTAATTCATTCTTGAAGATACTCTTATATTTCCTAATCAATTTGAGCAGTTCTCCTGCTCACACTTGGAAAACATTAGTCCAATTAACTTGATTTCCTTACGTCAATCATAGTTGAGAAGGCTTGGTTCTGTCATGATCATTTAGAATTGGGAAGACTGTTTTCCGGATTTTACAGGTATCATTGCAATGTCCAGTATTTCATCACTTCTCCAGCAAAAGGTATTAACCTGACTGCAGTACCCTTCAAATTTATTAGTTAAACTCCTTTCCTCAAGTACTGACATGTCCACTCATCTATCACAGTAGATTGTGCCCCTGTGTCAACATCCATTTTGAGACATTTCCCATTTACCTGGAACATTGCTGTAATAGGGGCTATCTTGTCCACGTTTATATTAAATGGTGAGTATTGATATAAAGTGTTGGTACTAGACTCTTCCACATTGTATATTGGTGGTGCATTATTTGATTGGCTACTTGGTAGACTTGTCTCTGCACCAATGCCTTAACTGGCCTCTCCAATGACAAAGAAATCACTCAGCCTCCTTATATCTGAAGGATTCAGGGGAATGATTACTTCTGCATCAGTAACATTCCGCCTCAAACTTTGGTGATTGGCCGTTTCTTCTAAATCCTCTTGATTTTTGTGTAGCGGAACTTGTTTCCTGCCTCATCGCCTCTTCTTTGGTTTGGCACCACTGCTGCCTGCAGATTCATGCCCTAACTGGTGAACAGTGCCACTTTACATGCCCATTAACTCGTGCACCTTTTTCAGTGTTTTCCATTGCCTGCGCTATCTCCATTGCTCATTTAAAATTTATATCAACCTTTGCAAGCAATCTCTGTTGAATTGCCTCATTATTTATCCCAGGCTAATTTGTGCCGTAACAATCTTATCAATTCCACTGAATAGTTTGGAGTCGGGCATCTTGGGGCTGTGAGACTGCAAATCGGATTATAAATTTAGGTTCCACACTCACTTAGGTGTTGGCCATGCACTTCACCTCTTTTTATTCACTTAATAGTACCCAAGACACTCTATGTATTGTGTCTAGTTCTCCCTGGAAGAGGCAATCTTCCAAAGGGGGAGCATTTCAATAAGTGTCCTTTTCTTATCTTAACTTCACTCAATTTCAATGTAAACCGGATACTCAATAGTCTGAGGATTGTTTTTATTTTGCTGTCAAACACTCATTCACCAGGTTAGGGAAAATACAACTTATTTATTTAGAGGTTAAAATTACACAGAGAGATGACTCTGATCTCAGAAGTTTACATTGATCTGGGTAATCCTCCACCCTGCTCCTTGGGTTATGTGACCCCTGATTTGCAGATTGGTCCTTAAAGGGTCAATCACCACAACATATTGTATTTGGATTTTCAGAAAGCGTTGGATAAAGTCCAACCTAAAAGGTTAGTGTGCAAAATTAAAGTGCATGGGGCTGGACAGGACAGCAGACAGTAAATAGAGAATAGGAATAATTGGGTTTTCTTCGTAATGACTCATAGGGCTCCACAGAGATCAGTGCTTTGGCCTCAGCTAATCACAATATGCATAATTTGGATGAGGGAACCAAATGTAATATTTCCAAGTTCACAGAATTGGCATAGTACAGAGGGAGACCAGTTGACCCATCATATCTGCACTGACTCTCCAAATGACCATCATGACTTTGTGCCATTGCCCTGATTTTTCCCTACGTACCTGCACTTTGTGACTGTTTAAGTAATCATCAAATGCCCTCCTGAACATTTTGATTGAACCTGCCTCCACCACACTTTTAGGCAATGCATTCCTGATCCAAACCACTTGTTGAGTGAAAAAGTTTCTCTCACATCACATTTGCTCCTTTTTGCCAATCACTTTCAATCTCTGCCATCTTGTTTTTGATCTTTTTAGAAGTGAAACAGTTTCTACCTATCTAGTCTGTTCAGCCCCCTCATGATTTTGAACATTTCTACCAAATCTCCTCCTAGCCTTCCTGTCTCCAAGGAGAAGAGTAAAGGATCTGTAAAAATGCTCATACATCAGTTTAAGGAAAATAAAATTCATCTATTTACAGGCTAAATCTAAACAGAAGCTTCTACCCTTTTGGTTTCAATCACCCCTCCTGAAATAACTCTGACTACAAAGTCTGAGCTGACCAGGATGATTCCCCATTTTGCTCTTCAATTGGCTCCCCAGATCATATGACCCTTACTCTGCAGATTAATCTTTAAAGGGATAATCACCAAACACCTCCCAATTTATCTTCATCAATGAAATTTACATAAGAGCATAACAAATAGGAGCTGGAATAGGCCATCTAGCCCCCCGAGACTATCCCGCCATTCAATAAGATCATGGCTGATCTGAAATGAATCAGTTCCACTTTCCTGCTTTCTCCTCATAACCCTTAATTCCCTTGTCTATCAGAAACCTATCTAGCTGTGACTTAAATATATTCAACGAGGTAGCCTCTAAAATCTTTTTAGAGATTTCTCATCTCTAAAAACCACTCTTCAGGGCATTCACATCCTTTGTTGCTGAGAACGTGAAACTTGCTGGAGACGTAATTGATGATGTTAAGAAGCTTTAACGTGATTAGTCAAGTGAATGAGCAATATTAGGTAGATGCATTGTATCGGGGACAAATGTAAAATTATTGACTTTGGACAGAGAAACAGAATAGCAGAGTATTATTTAAACGCTGATAGATTGGGAAATATTGACGAATAAAGGGATCACTGTCACTGAAAGCAAGCAGTTAGGAAGGAAAATGGCACATTGGCCTTTATTTACAAGAGGACTTGAGGAAAAGAGCAAAGATGTCTTACTGCAGCTGTGGAGGTCATTGGTGAGATCATATTTCGAGTATTGTGCGCAATTTTGTCTCTATCTCAGAAAAGATATACTTGCCATAAATGAAGTATCGCAAAGGTTCACCAGGCTGATTCATGGAAAGATAGGATTGTGGTATAAAGACAAATTGGATCGACTGGACCTGTATTCACTGGAATTTATAATACTGAGAGGGGATCTAATGAAATTCTTGACAGGAATGGACAGACTGCATGAAAGGATGTTGCTTCCTCTGGCTGGGGAAAGAGGTTCTTCAGTCACAGTATATGGAATAGATCATTTAGGACTGGGATGAGAAGAAACATCTTCACTTGGAGGGTGATAAATCTATGGAATTCTCTATTACAGAAAGTTGTGGAGGCCAAATCACTGAATATATTTAAGAAGAAAAGAGATTTTTAAACTATAAAGGTAGCAAGTATTATGTATGATATCTGATATAGATATTAATATAAGACTATGAGGTAAGTGGTAATGAACTAACTGGAACTGTTTAACACATCTATTCTCTAGCAGTCAGCACTAGATAGGCTCGGCAAGCTACAACCAGAATGGAGCTTGAGTCCTAGATCACTTGACCTATTCTTTTAAAGGGCCAAGATGCATAACAGCAAGAAGTACTGGGAGGATGTGGGAATACGGCATTGAGAAAAATCAGCCATGATCATATTGAGAGATGGAGTAGGCTCAAAGGACCAAATGGCTACTCCACGGCTCAGTGGCACAATGATTATCACTGCTGCCAGGGACCTGGGTTCAATTCCCAGCTTGGGTCACTGTCTGTGTGGAGTTTGCACATCCTCCCTACATCTACATGCATTCCCTCCTATAGTCTAAAAGACATGCTGGCTAGGTGCATTGGCATGCAAAATTCTCCCTTAGTGTATTTGAACAGGTGCTGGAGTGTGGTGACTAGGGCATTTTCATCGTAACTTCATTGCAGTATTAATATAAGCCTACTTGTGACACTAATGAATGAATATTAAATTTTCTATTTTTCCATAACAAAATACTACCTTAAAGGCACACTGAATATCTAAAAAGACATTTTTCTCTTACCTCCCAATGAGATAATTAATAAACTCTATTCTCTGGTTAGCTGTGGTAATCTTGATATTCTCTCTTTAATTCATTGGATTGTCTATAATTACATTTGGGCTCACAAGTGCAAGAAGAAGTCAATCCCACTTATCCTTTCATCCAGAACTTATCTCTGGATCGGTTTTGGCTGTGCTTTTCTTTTTAATTTCCTTTCTCTGTCTTAAGTCATATCCGCTTACTCTTCGCGGAATCATGAATTCATCTAATTCATATCATGTATGTCAACAGGCTGAGAATTTACTACACCAGATGGGGCTCTATATAAATTCTTAAATATGTTGAAATCATTTCTTCTGCTTCACAGATATACTTTAGCTTATTCAGACAATATGCACAACTTTTGGTCGTGCCTTGATTTTACACAAACTACCACATTGCGTTCACCTTATTGATTTCTTATTTAAAAAATCAAACCACTTCTTTAAAACCTTTATCATCTTATTGATAAAGATAAAGCCGCTATAATCCCAGATGACTATAGGCTATTCTCTCCTTTGAGAGTAATACCTGACTGGTGATGATTTAACCTGAGGATCACCAAACCTCAGGCAAGAGACGATATTGAGAATTATAAAATTATAGAATCCCTACTGAACAGAAGGAGGCCATTTAGTCCATCAACTTGCACTGACTCTCTGACAGAATATTTTACCGAGGCCCTCATCCCACCTTATTTGCATAACTCTCCCCATATTTACCCTGTTAATCTACATACTTGGGATACTATGGGACAATTTACGATGGTGAATCCATCTAACCTGAACATTTTTGACTGTGGGAGGAAACCAGAGCACCCGGAGGAAAATTGATTTAGTTTCCTTAGTCTTTCTTCAGAGGTCAACCCCTAAATAATTCCCACTGGTTATACTTTAACTACAGTATCCTACATGTGATTTGACCAATACTTGAACGTTAATAACATATCCCTGTATTTATACTCGATGAGCAGCCCAACACGTCACATGCATTGGCAGGTGCTGTCAAAATTGTAATTGTTTGTGCAAATAATGCATTTTGATCCTTTTCTTCACTCGCTTTATTAAATGGTGTACTATTCTTTCATAACCACCAGCCAATCTTGCCCACTAGGTTAAGACAAAATTTATAGAGGAAATGGATTATTTATTGGAGGCAGGAAATTAAGAGGAAGCTGATTGGAATTTGCAGACAGAAATAGGAAGGAAGGAGAGGAGTAATGTGCAGGGAGGAGAGGGAAAGGAGTGAACTTGGAAAAGGGGGAAGAAAAGGAGAAAATCCCTTACTTTTTAACAGCGACCTTTAGTTCTAGATTCTCCCAGAAGAGGAAAAACCTTTTTCACATCTACAAGACTGTTCAGGATCTTACATATTTCAATCAAGTCACCTATTCCTTTTCCAAAGTCCAGCAGATGCAAGTCTAGCCCTTCCAACTTTTTCACTTAAGACACTCACCCATTCCAGATATTATTCTAATACAGAATGAAGTCTATACTAACAACAAAAGATGATCTTGCTGGATTATGTGCACACAAAGTGAAGCAAAGGACTATGGCAGTGCTTACCTCCTCCATGCAGGTCCCAAAACTACCTATTATGTGGTAGAACAGAAAAAATTGTGAATGTGAATGAGTGCATAAAGTGTGGTTATATATGTGTGATGCCTCATGTGGTTGAAGTGCTGATATGTAAGCAGTGCTTTTGGAAAGGTTGAAGTGCTGATTTGAGCAGTACTTTTGGAAAGTGCAATATGGTGGATTGTGCAAATGTTAATGTAGATACCTGTGCAATGCTTGGAGGTTGTGATACTAATGATGATGCTACGATTAAGAAGTACATTTGTGAAACGGGATTTTAAATTGACCATTTTTGTCAAATCATATTTTTTGTAGCACTGGAACAATTTCGTAGGTGCAGTGTTCCTGGCTGTACACTCCTCATGATTCAAACCTCCCACATATATCACATTAGCGGCCTCTGTGATTGTTTGACTCTGTGATTTTTTTTTCCCTTCTATAAGACTAGGAAGTAACTCTTCCTCTCTATCTTTTCCACTAGGACCTTAAGTGCCATCTATGTGAACCTGTGACCCCTGTCTCCTGATTACTGGGCCATTCTAATATATGCGGTTGTCTATCATCCTGTGCATCCACAGTGTAATGGAAATGTGAGTGTGAGGGCTACATATAATACTTAACAAAAATTGTTTCTGATCAGCACTTGGGTATTAAATATATATATGTCATTATTAATACCTCTCCATTCTTAAAGTTACAAAGGCAATGCTCAGAATTGACCATCAGAATTTGGCAAACCCAAATCATTCCTTGTCTGCTCCAAAATTCAAATTCAAAGTCCAATTGAATACAATTCAAAGTTCCCACAAAGGAGACAAACAAGATCCAAGCTGACAATTGAAACATTGCATAACATCTTGGGCTTGATCTGATGTTTATTCTTAGCCAAAATTAGCCAAAAGGCACCACTAAGGACAAATAAATTAGCAATTAGCTCCCAAAATTACAGGCTGAAACCAGACTTTTCAACACATGTATGAGTGATGATGCACCCACTTGATAAATGTTTTCATCTTTCTCCCAAAAATTCTTTTTATTAACTTTTACTTTTGTGGAACATTGCAGTGTGAAATTTGACTGCCATGTTTTCCAATTTTCCAAGAGTGACCATGCTGCAAATGCAGTTCATTGGCTTTGAAGGATATGGGATGTCCTGAGATGGTGAAAGTTCCTAGGTATTCAAACTGGTTAATTCTGTTTTCATTTTCATCATTTTGCATTCAGTTCATGAATCCAATTCCTGAATGTAAAGATTTTCCATTTGACTTTCTAGATGTATTGATCAATATTATCCACTGCTATTCAACATCATCTTCCCTCATTTCATTTTGTGCTATTTCTATACCCACTTGCCCTTCATTTCAACAAATTAAAAAAAATCTCAGATAACACTAACCTCACTGCTCAATATCCAGATGTTACACTGTTGAATTCCCTTTAATAGTTTCCCAGTTATATCTCACAGACTATTGTTAGTTGTTGAAGGTTAGATTTTGTCAAGCCTCTTGTTTCACACAATAGGGTTCTCTGTGCTGTCTTATCACAATTTATCTTGGCTTATTTCCTCCAGGATTATGATAAAACAGTAGTGGGCAACCTATGGCCCAGGTGCACATGTGGCTTATCTAGTCTTGAGTGCAGCCCATGAGACATTTTGTTGACCATTGTCCACATGCAGGATTGCCACATTCTGCTGATTTCTGGCTGTTTTTTTTCTCTAATGATGATTGAAGTGATACAAGTGTAAAGCAAAGGCAAGTGAAATGAAGTGCATGCCAATTGCATACAACATTGACTGTGAGCGCTATGCACTTCCTCTGCATCCAAAGTGTAAATACTTCTTTGGGTTTTACTTTTAAAGTTAATAGTTCTATTAATATATAAATTATTGAACAATTTCTATAACTCATTATGAAATATTCTGCATGCATTAGATTTAATTAATCATATTCATGGGATCACAGTTAGTGAACAAGCCCAATTTCAATCTTGTTGCCCACTAAAATGAAGGAGAGCCAATTATACAGCTTACTCACTAGCCTAGGTTCCTCATCACTGTTGTAAAATTTTTGTGTTGTAGGACATCACCAGTGTATTGTCTTCGGAAAATGAACATTCAAAGATCAAGCCTGTTTGAGTGAACAAGATCTTTTAATCAATTTGGTGTTATCTTCCAAAACATTACAATCATCTAATTATGACCTCTATCAATATTTTTAAGTAAATTTAACCTCTCTGCTTTCTGCCATGCTTCCTGCAAACTACGCGGGTTTTATCCATCTGTATAAAGAAATATTATTTCATATTCATTGTCACCAATTATGCCTATTCTGATCATAACACCAGAACAATGAATGGCATTTACTGGACCCGGCCAGACCGGACAAGATGTTGTGGAGCTGGGAGAATCAAGCAGCAATACCCACACCCGATGCTGGGGGTGGGAAGGGCCAAATGAGGGAATCCTGTCAGCTGGCTTTGGAATATCAATTCATTTATTAATGAGCCACTTAACAGCAATTATTCCTGAGCGCACCAGAATTTAATGGTGGCTCAGGGATTTAATGGCACTTACACAGATATTATTTTCCTATGTAAGGGAATCCCCTCATTGTCAAGTACTCAATGCCCAATTGAGGGACCCTACATTAGCAAGGAGGAGGCCATTGACAGCTATTGCATCCTCATTGCCTGTGACCTCTCCTGATCCCCACTCTCCAGTGACCTCTTGTAGCCCTACACCACTCCACTCACCTCTATCCTGGGATTTAGTACTGATCTTCAAGCTGATCCTCGGAGCATTATCAGAAACAGCCACCTCTCCCACTGATGTTATGGGCAATGGAAGACTGCCAGCCTCTGATTGGCCGCCTCTTCTTAGGAGGATTGTAATTTTTGCCTCTGGTGTCCTAAATCCTGTGGAAGGCCCAGAGCTGACCAATTAAGTGCAATCAGTCATGTTAGGCATGTTTCATAGAGGTGACGCAGGGCTCATAGTAATTCTTCACCCAAGATGGGAATGTGGAGAATGGGGGGAGAGGGGTTGGAGGAGACAGAATCCCCATTGCAGGAACAAAATCCCAGCCATCATCATTATCTCTCCTTATTCTCCTTGAACTCTCCTATTGTAGAAGAAGATGAGCATATTAATGAGCCATTTGAACCTCTGGGCCCATCAGAATTCACTGGAACTTGCACAGATCAATATTTCAATACAGTCAGCTATTTCATCTTTCATCAGTGCCTCAACTTCAGAATGTCCTAAAATTCCACCCAGTGTGCCCTATTTCTCTTTTCATATTGCCTGTAAATATGGCTTCCACTTTCAAATGCACACAGGCAACATTTAATTTTATCAATATCCAATGATTGCTCTGGTTGAACTGTTTGTTCAAAATGCAGGAAAAAATGACACAATTTGGGAAAATGTGTTGAAAAATAACCAACATTGATGAGAGTCTACTTAAACCCATCTCATCGTTCTATATTCACCCACAATAACAAAAATTGGGCTTCTGATAGTTATAAGGTCTGTTATCAAGTTCAGAGGGAAAGAAAAGAATAATTTGCCTTAATATAGCACCTTTCATAACCTCTGAATGTTGTAAAGCTCTTTGCAAACGATGAAGAATTGTTTTGGAAATATAATCATTGTTGTAATCTAGAAAAAGCAGAAACCAATTTCTCTTAAACAATAAGGAGATAATGACCAAATGACCTGCTTTCTTTAGTGATGTTGGTTGAGGGGTAAATATTGGCCAGGAATTTCTCTTGATTTTCTTCAAATACTACCATGAGATCATTTGCACTCACTTGAAAGAACAGACTGGCTCTTTGGTTTAACATCTCATTCAAAAGATGGTACATCCAATACTGCAACACTGGTTTAGTCTTGCACATGAATTGTCAGCCTTGATTATGTGTTCAGGTCTCTAGATTGGGACTTAAACTATGACTTTCTGATTCGGTGAGACTGTAAGATTGTAATAGTGAAATAATAAATGGGAATCATGTATGTGGGAAAAGCCAATGAGTGCAGGAAATTTTATGAATTTGTCATCTGTTTGTCCAGATTTTCATTTTCATTTTGCCTTCCTTTCAGTTGAAATAAGGTCAACTCAGAACTGACCTGACACATTGCCACTCAAGATCACTGATCTCCTGTCCATGGATCTCTTTGGTTTTCAAATCTCACTGCAATGGAAACAGATGGTCACCATGCTACATGAAATAATTGGAGATATCTATTAAAACAAATTCCCTTTTGACTGATAGAAGAGAACTGTTTGAGCAAAATTGCCACTATTCCTAACAGAACCAGAAGTAAAACTGTAATTTCTTGCCCACAGAAAATTGCATTCAATATATCAGCTTTCCTTGTTGTGATTCTGGTCAAATTTAATCTGTGTGGTGGGCAAGTGTTTATCCATTTTTATATTAATTCATGCACAATTAATGATATACACTGCTTGCATGGCTGGTGTTAAACAAAACAGGAACATTTAAATTGCTAGATGAGAATAGACCAAAACCCATTTAGTATATTTTCCATTATTTTGGTAGTTGCAATGATAATGGAATTGTTGGCTGATCATAGTAATTAATCTCTACCAATTAGTCTGCAAAAGATCCAAACATAGGTTGAAAAAAACCCAAACAGTTGAAAGCTTTGGGAAGTCATTTTTTCTTCATGCTACACTTGTCAAGTTTCAAACAACTTATGTTCCCTCAAACTGTGAAAGAAACCTATCTAATTGGCACTTAAATAAATCAGTACCAATGGTTTTGCACAATCTCCTTCATGAATTTGTTTCATAGATTGACCTTTTGCTCACTAAAACATATTGGCCTCAATAATAACTTTGAACACAGAAAAGTACAGCACGGTACAGGCCCTTCAGCCCTCAATGTTGTGCCAAGCTATGTTCGAACCCAAGATCAAGCTATCCTACTCCCCATCATTCTGGTAAACTTGGAAATGCATTGGGAATTGAAAGGGTTGGCAGGGTTGGGAAGAGAGGTATCCTATATGAATATAGCAAATTCGGTAGGAGGGATTTTCCGGCCGTGGGTCACCCCAAAACCAAAAAATTCCACCCGAGGTCAATGGACCTTTGAATGGTCTGCCCACTGCCCACTACAATTATTGTGGCAGGCGGGATCAGAAAATGCCCCCCCACAGTGTATCTGTCAAGAGCATTCTAATATAAGGCAAGCAAGACACTTAGATGATTCAGAAAACCTCTGTAATATAGAATGTAAACTGTCAACACAAGCACTATTCCCTTGTGAAGTGAAGAAAGCAGCTGAGAGTTTTGAATATTTATTGCAGTGTTTCCATGAGTTCTAGCAGCTTTCTCAATTGCCATTGTATTTGCTTTCAATAACGAATTCCAGGAAACCTGAGAAACCTGTGGATGTGCTTTGAAACATAAAAGTGTATTGAAATTTAGATCTAACTGAGCGATTATCAATTTGACTCTTCTGAGCAGTTATGCATAGCCAACATAATACAATTTAGTAAAATCTGGATTTTTGCTGGTTTTAAACCTCCCAACTCACATTATAACTCATGTCTGTCCAGGTTAAAACTCTGCCCCTTGTTTCAGCAGTTTGGCTGTTTATTTGCAGTGTGGTCATGTCAGTAAGAACTCATTATCCATCTTCGACAGGTACTGCACACTGATTTAAAGGAAGATTCTTCTGTTGCAATCATTCTTGCTAGTGGCCGTGGAAATGACTGCAGCAATCACCACCTATACCACCTTCTCGCTCCTAATTCCAGCAGGAGATATCATAGGTATCAACCAAACAGAAATGTCAAATTGTATCAAAACAACCTTTTCATTAGTTCCAAGTGATAAATTGTTTTCTTAACTATGAACTTGTGAACCCTCAGTAACACCGAGCATAATATTATTTTATGTATGTTCTTTTGTGTAGGAAATAGTCTCTCCCGTTCTGGGGCTGAGACTCAAAATTGCACAAGCTTGAACTGAGAGGCCTGAGGAATAACAAGGCCTTAGCTACATATTTGAGAGAGAGCTGCCATTAACAATAGCTCTCAGTTCCTCCAGAGGATGGGCTTTGGGCAAGACAAAGCAAGGAGGTGTTAATCGCCAAGAATGTGCATTTGGGAGAGTATACTTCATCCTAGTTCCCCCTTCAAGTGTAGACCATGTTCCCAAATTCCAATGGTTCTTCACCAGATGAAACAGCTTTTACTTTACATTGGAGAACTTTCTGCACAAGACAATCATCCCTTTATGGATGCCTTTATTTTCTGCTTTTGTTGTCTTCATACATTCTATCATAATGTTCGGCAGATCAAATATTTGGTGTGCGTGTGTGTTTGTATGCTTCCCGTTCAGCAGTGATTGAGATATTAACTATTTGTTACACTTGCCGCATTCCCTATCATAGTCCTGCCAGATTCTCCATTTTAATTTCTCCATCAACAAAGTTAAAAAAATACAGAGAACTGGGTCTGCTATTAGATCATCATTGTAGGTCTTCTAAGAGACAATCAGCAAAAATGTGGGGTAGAGATGAACACAAAGTGGTTGAATACGCAATCCTAAAATGGAAAACAACTTGTTTTCACTCCCTTCCCTTGACCCCGCTGCCAGCTACAAAAACCAACATCTTCTTGACTGTTATATTGCCAAATTGTGTGAGAAAACCAACAGCATTGCCAATTGGAAAGCACAGCTCAAAACAGCTAGAAACATTGCAACTCGTGCTTGATGAAAACCCAGGTCATCATTTAAGAAAAAGAGTACAAATCCCTGGCTTTCCAAACATGACTGGGTCAGTACATTCACCAGCGTGGACAAACACCGTAAGAGGCAAATTAAAGTTGGAGGTTAGCCTTGAACCTGTTAATGCACATAATAACTTCTGAAACACAGCAAATAAAAACAGGTAAGTCCCTGAGCTTTCTTGTTATGCGTCAGTTAAGGCATCTCACTGAAGTTGAGACCTACTGCCCTCGTGTGGGCATGTTGAAAGATGGAACAGATGGGAAAGACTCAGTGAAACTAAATAAGGCAATATCCTTCACCAACAAGTGTCAATTCCTGGCTCACAGCCAACACAAAGTAACTACATCACCATCATTCATTCCACAAATTGCAACTTAGAACCTGAAAAGAGAACACTACAACCCATTCAACCAAAAGTAGACAGGTACTCAACAAGAAAGACTAAACCAACTAAAAAATAATGTCTTGCCAGCTCCCTTTGGGGTGCAGCATTTTAAAAAAGAGACAGTAATCAGTGTGATCCAGAGCCCACCCAAACTTTGTATCTGTTCTACGCATAATATATAATGTACCAGCACATTAACACTGCAAATGTGCAAGCAATTGCAAACCAGGCAGATTATGACTAGTCTGAAGTGAGTAATAGTGAATTCTCTGAATAGTCTGCATTGTATTGCTCCTGATTTTTATTTCCAATAACTTCAGAATTCATCCAAAATGTTTAAACTTAAGGGCAAATAGCTGTTTTTTTTTAGCACATTCAGGAAACAGCTTAACATGAAATGGACAGCCACAACCTGATTGGTTTACACAGAGATGCCACCATACACTTTGGATTAACATACACACTTCACATAGAAGTGAGGAATTTACCAATTTCATTTTTTTAAGCAGGCAGATTCTCTTCCACATTGTGAGAAAACAGTATTGAGAGGTACATGAATAGGATTTACTAAGTGCACCAATGTCATATTAGACACTCTGAAACTGCTGCAGTGTATACAACTGCATTTCCAAGGACAAATTTATGAGTTAGTGCTTACAATGGGTAACCTCATCCACTGAATGGTTTTTTCAGAATTTTGGCCCGCAGTATCCATGTTTTCTCATCCATTAATCACAGAGACACCAGTGTCAGTCCACAGCAAGTGAAGGATCTGAAATGACTACTGACTCATAAAATTACCCCTCATAATATAGCAGTCATACAAAGCAATTTCCATTTATACTGATTCAAAATTTGCTATGTATATCTGAAATCAGACTCTGCCCCAGCTGACTTAAAATCAAAGTGAAGCAAGACTTCTTAGAGGAAGCAATCTCACTCAGCCTTAGGTTCAAAGGCACAAGGTAAATTAGCAGATGATATCAGATCGGCACAAGCAGCTTAATCTGTCAAGAGGCTGAAAATGGAACAGGACAAAATATATAAATTGGTGGAACAATAGTGGGTAATGTTAAATCCGCAAGAGTATAAATCCAGAGTACTACAACAAGAAAATAAATACTGCTTTAACACTGCTGAAATAGCTAAAGGACATCTAGGATTCTTCGGAGAGTTGAAACTCAATCCCAGTCACTGCAAAACAGCAATTAGCAAAGCAAGGACAAAACTTAATAGTGTTCTGATCAAGTGAGAAGGAGCTGAAATGACTCAGCGGTTCTGCCAGTCCAGGTCTGATTATAACAAGATTTCTTAGTGAATTTAGAGAGGTTGTACTTTGCCAGTTCTCTAGTAGTCCCACTAATTATGCTTTCAGATTGTAGAAAATTAGTCAGAGAGGTTTCTTAGGTTAAACAAAGAACAAGATATGTTTATTGAAACTATTCCAGAATTGAAGACAGATTCAAGGTCGAAATTCACTTTACAGTTTTACATAAATAATGGGGGAGACAGCAAAGGGTGATCACAGCTGGCTATGAGGGGATCAGGTGTGGCCATCAGGGAGGCTGGGGGAGTCAGGGGGGAGATTGGAGCTGACCTGGGGGGATCCCATAGTCCAACCATTTTGGGGAGGGGTGTTTTGGTGGGGTCTGGAAGGCTGGCAATCTGGAGGAGGGGAGGGGTGTCAGGTTGGGAGGACAGTGATTGGGAGAGTGAGACCAGTCTTCTGGAGGGAAAGCTAGCAATCAGGAGGTTGGTGATTGGGTGGATAGTGCGCATGCACCAAACTCCACACTGAAAGCTTGATGTATGCGCAATGGCCCACTCAGTGCTATGCTGCCAGCATCTTGGGCAAGATGAACACACCCCACTCCCATTCCACCCCCATTCCACCCCCCCCCCCCCCCCCCCACCTCATAATACACACGCACACACCCTTTCTGGCATGAATTTGTCTGAGGCACTCTGTGATGTACAGAGTGTCACAGATTCATTCAGGCAAGTATGCCCAAAAAACAGGCAGGAAAATCTCCCATTTTTCTGCCAATTGTGCACTTGGGAGAATCTTGGCCTGTATTTTCAAAAAAGCACATTTTCGGTTTCCTCCCACATCCCAAAGATGTGCTCTTAGGCTAATTGGCAAAACAAATTCTCCTTAAATTGTCTCAAATTTGGTTTTTAATCCTTAGATCTATAAACATAGAAAGGGATCACGGGTAGAGGTGGGAACATTGGGGTGGCAGCGCAGGCTCGTTGTGCTGAAGGGCCTGTTTCCCGTGCTATTTTGTTCTTTGTTCTAAATAAATCAAAAACATATCCATTATAAGTTCATGAAGTGAAATCTTGACAATCTAAATTACAATATAAGTCTTGACAATCTAAGTTTTCTTTGAAAGTGTGCAAAAGGGACTGATGAGTGAATTTCAGTGAGTACATTTGCAACAGTATCTCTGTAAAAGCTGGTACCAAAACTAAAGCTGGAATCAGTGGAAAGAGTTTACAATGTGTAATGTGTAATTAGTTGACTGAAGGAACATAGAGAGTAATGATGCAGAGAGTATGGCTAGTCTTAGAAGTGTTGGGTGCCACAAAGATCTGTTTTGCAATCTCTAATGTTTAACATTTTCAGAAATGAACAGTGTAAGTAAAGGGTTAACATCAGAGACAAATGTGATGACGTAAGGATGGTGTCCAATCACATGGCTAAGACATAAATGAGATCTAGGAGGAAAAGCTCCAACTTCATGCAGAGGTCCAAATTTGTAAACACTAGGAATAAATAATAGCTTTGAGAAACTGCACACTGAAGTAGCATCGTTCGGGAGAATATACAATCTCTAAAAATCACATCCAGAATCCAACCACAGCATAAAACAAACTAGACCTAGAGCCACAAAGAAAATGGGCATTATCAGTCCAGAAATCGGCAAACTGGATGGCACAATGGCACAGTGATTAGTACTGCTACTTCACAGCTCCAGGCTCCCGGGTTCAATTTCGGTCTTGGGTTACTTTCTGTGTAGAGTTTGCACATTTGCATGGGTTTCCTTCAGATGCTACATGTTGCTTCCCACAGTCCAAAGATGTACAAACTAGAAGAACTGATCATGTTAAATTGCCCCTTTGTTACCCAATGTGTGTAGGTTACATGGATTAGTCATGGTAAATGTGTAGGATTACAGGGATATGGTGGGGGAGACGGCCTGAGTAAGATACTTCGACATAACCTTCAAGCTTCAGTAAATCATATGCTAGATTTGAAGGGTAACCATGCATTGAGCTAATGCATTCAGGTTACCAGAAGGTCCTGCCGAGTCCTGACAACCAAGTGAATGCTCAGTCTGCAGATGCTGTTATCAGTCTCATACCATGTGACAGAATGGCGGCAACTTCAGCCATTGAATTGAGGCCTCTGCTCTCAGCTCAAGTATTGGCATTAAACTAACCTGAAGTCTCAGACTGAGCGATTTGATTGGACCATAAGGATTAATATTCTGTGCCAATATATCTATAATGTTGGGTATTCCAAGCATCATCATTAGTGAGTGATCCCATTGCCCTGACAAAGGGTCATTTGGACTTGAAACGTCAGCTTCTTTCTCTCCTAAAGATGCTTCCAGACCTGCTGAGGTTTCCTACATTTTCTCTTATGGTCTCAAGCTGGTCAAGTTGCCCAATGATTCTGGAACCTCATGACATGGGATTGATTTTGAAGAATATGTGAATGAATGTATCACACTGCCTCTCTCAGGAATGACTGTTGCTTGAGTGGGCATAATTGATTCAAAAACCAGACTTCAAGCATGGCAATGTAGCTCATATTGAACTTTCGCTGTTGTGGAAGAATGCTCAATCTTGAAACAGTTTGCAATTGCATAGCGCAAAGTAATCTCTCCTTCTCTGCTCTGCTGCCCACACCCTGGCACCACTAGCCAACCATGAAGAAGTTGCTGTGAAGATTTTCTTCTAAGTCTTGCTATCACATTGAAACTGCACATCCATTTCCGTGTGTTGGGTTCTTCATGAGTACTGCACTATGTTCTGTGCACTCATCTCAAAGTTGCCTTGAAGTTCAGACCACTAGGTGGGGTGGCATGTATCTCAATGCCGGTGGGAATCACATCATTCTGAAAGCACGCTTCTGTGTAATTTAAATTTAACATGGGGGAACAATACAGGCATGATAATGAGATGCAAATTTATTATAATGATGTTTCCAATGTTGGAAGGCAAAACACATGGCTCACCATTTATGGGGGAGAGAACAATCGTATCCTGCATTTTTGTCACCAGGAAACACGTCCAGGACCTTCTCGTGATATTTTCCAGTCACCCTGTCAGTCACATCCATTGGAAACAGAAGTGGTAAATCCCAGCCAATGGTTAAACCTGCAGAATGATTGAAATAGCAATCCTATTATTGTTGTAACACATGACTACCAAATGGTAGGAGAAAAATTAGATAGGCCATTGGACGTTTGTCATTTAGCGATTTTTTTTTTATGTTCCTAATATGAAATATGTATATGCATGACAGCAGCATATAGACCAAAGGACATTGAATTTGAGCAGTGTTGAGGTCTGGACTGATACGTATTGAGTACTGTGTTTGATTTTAGTTACGGAGATGCAGGGGTGACAATCAAGCCCTTGGAGGCTGAGTAGAAAAGAGCCTGAGGACTTATTTCCTCAGGACATAATACCAGACAGCTGAGTTGTCAAAAAAGATTAGAGAAATATGAGGTTTGTGGCCTTGAAAGATGGTGACTGAGAGACAGTATATTAAAGATAATAAATGGTGTGAAAAGGTAAAGATGGAACAGAATTTCAAACTGCACTGTGACAGTAATACAGGTTAAAACTAATGAAAGGTTAGTTTCAAGTTTACGTCAGAAAGTTTACCTTTACTCAAAGAATAATCACCACATGCAATAGAGATCTTGGATAGATTAGTGGAGAAAAATTCTGGGAATTAATTAAAGATAATTTAAAGCTGTAGTGAGGGGTCTATGGGGTTATTTTGGCTGGGTGAGCTATGATGAATCAAATGACCTTGCTTAGCTGCATCATCTTGTGATCTTGTAAATTATAAATTATATCCTAGCACATTCCAATCATAGTGGCAGAGTTATTAACAAAACTTGACTTCTAATAGCCTCATAAATCATTTAGCCACCCACACTGAAATTAATGTTATAGAAACTTAAGGTTCAATAAGCCAAAGTACAAATCTATAAAGATAGCTGTCAGTATTTTGTCTGGGCTTTTGCTGCAAGCACTAATTAGTAGGATTAATTATATATGTATATATACACTCATTGGCGTTTAGTTAAAATGGTCAAATAGGATGAAATAAAAACCTCAAATATTGTGTTCATATGGAATTTTGAAAATGGTGAAGGTGAATTTGGATTGACCAATCAAGGTGACAGGAGTAATTGAAATAACATTTTTCTGATGATGGACATTAGGAAAATCAATGAAGGGAAAGAAATTGAATGGGGCAGTCAGAAGTCATGACACCAGTGACTACAATGTGAAAATTTAATGGATCACATGGATAGAAATAAATTAACATAACATCAGCTGCCAACATTTACAATTCATTGAAATGGAATCTCTCCTTCCTCTTTCGGCATTTCCAAAACTAGGTCCTTCATCATCAATAAGATCAAGAGAAGGAAGTACATTGGAACACCATCACTTCACCTCAAATGCCCTAGGCACACCATCCTGAGTTGGTCACATATCAACAGGCCAATGCTCTGGAAGACTTTGTCAAACAGCACTATAGTGGTATCTTTATCACAAGAACTGCAGCAGTTTGTGAAGATGGTTACAGCCACCAACTTCTCCACAGCACTGCAGAATGGGGAATAAATGCCGACCTCCCAAGCAATGTCTGCATTCAGAAGATCAACACGTGAGGGCAACACAGTAGGGCAGCATTGAAGCACAGTGGTTAGCATTGCTGCTTCATAGATCCAGGACCTGGATTCAATTCCTGGCTTGGGTCACTGCCTGTGCAGAGTTTGCACATTCTCCTCGTGTCTGTGTGGATTTTCTCTGGGTGCTCCAGTTTCCTCCCACAGTCCAAAGATGTGTGGGTTAGGTTGATTGACCTTGCAAAAATTGCCCCTTTGTGTCCTGAGATACATAGGTTGGAGGGATTAATGAGTAAATAAGTAGGGACATGGGGTTAGGGCTTGGGTGTGATTGTGATCAGTGCTGACTCAATGGGCCAAATGGCCTCTTTTGGCATTATATGGTTTCTTGATTCTATAATATCAGTTTTAAAAATGAGTTAAAATGATGGAGAGAAACATTTTTGTCATCAAAGGCAACGCGTGTTCTAAACTGGCGTGTTTTCCCAAGAAAATCAGGCAGAGGGGGCAAAGATTCTTGTAATGCCTTCATTGGCATCCCAAAAAGGGGATGTCATTAATATTTAAGCCACATAGGCTGTTGTTTCAAGACTCAAATAAGAGAGACAATTAGCAGTTCTCTACCCATCAGATAAGAAATTAGACAGTTCCAGTTAAAATGGATCATTATCAGGAACCTCACAGATCTGTCGCTTTCCATCTGTTTAGTTCAGAGGTACAGATTGTGTCATGACCTTTGTACCAGAAGCAATAACAGTAAGGAAAATTTGTAATTGCTTTTACATGTTTTTAAAATGTTTGAAAGGGACCTTAAGGAGTTTTTTAAATCACCTATTTATAATTTTTGGATAAGCAATATGGATCCATGTGACCTGAATTACCTTTGACCTGGAACAAGTGGCAACAGGAAAAATAGAGAGGTTCACAAAAAAGAGATGGAGAGTAGTAGAGAAGATTATAAAATCACATATCAGCTTTGTCTAATTCCTTTCATCTTCATATTAAGTTCTGTTCAAGAATATACATTCCTCTTTGTACCTCAATGATGGCAGCATTGAATACAGCTGTGACATTTATCTTCACAGCATTCCTCTCCTTAATTTCATCATTAGTTTTGAGTGCTGTTGCTTTGTACTTTGCAGCCGATTACTCATGTTTTTTCTACATTTTTAACTCAGATGACTTTAACTCATCTCCACTTCTCCCTCCCAGCCTGATTTTCCAATGTCCTCTTCAAATTAGGAGGCTGAGTTTCTGATGTTTAGGGCACCCCTTTAATCAATACATTAATTCTTGAATCAGGGTTACAGAAAGTCTTGATCCTTCCAAGTTACTTTGTTTCACTGGCACAATTTCAGTTTCAGCAGCATGAACAAGCTTTCCTGGTGGGAACTGAGATGGTGGCCATGTTGTCAACTCATGCAGTCGAGTGTGGTGAGGGCCTGAGAAAAGACAGGCTTGTTGTCATGACAGAAGGAAGATTCCAGGTGGCCCCACATTTCAGTGATGATTTCCTACATGTTCTCCTCCAGGCTACTTGGGCACAGGAGAAAATCCTATTCTCCCTGTTGTGAAGTTAATGTTTGAAAAATTGTAAAAGTGCTAAGAGTCATAAAATTGTTTGTTTAAAAATTGTTTTTTTTTCAGTTAAATAAAGGGAAGCAAAGTACATAGACAGACCCAAAATGAAACATTGTGTTGAAAGGCTAGGAGTAGTGTTGCCATGACAACAGGTTGTTTTTGAAGTTTGCGCAATCAATTTGAAATAAGAATTTAAACAGCAGCAGCCTATCAGATTTGAATTTGATATTTTGTTAACCTGTAACTAATCCTATTGTAGATGTTTTTTGTATGTCATCAGGGGTATAAAGGTCACAGCTCCTAGCTTCAAACTGCCAGCCCCTACGACAGATCACAGGTAGAGAAAGAGAAAGAGAAAGAGAGAGAGGGAGAGGGAAAGAGAGACACAGAAATTAACTTTTCTCCATCAGTGTAACAGCCACATTGATGTCTTAAAAGAGTGTCTTATCTCAATCGTAAAGGTACTAACAGAAACAGAAGAAATCAGCACAGAAAACAGAAAATTCCAAAAGGTGACAAAACTGATTGCATTTTGAACGTGACTATTGAGAAAAAGGATCAGTTTATCAATGAAACACTGTCAGTACCACATTGACACTGCTCCTACTCCAGCAGCTACTGTATAACTGCATCCAAGATCTTTCAGCACAAAATTCAATTTTCTTCATTTGCTTGTTTCTTGTTGATATTTCAAACCACTCAATAGCCTGTAAATTTTTGGCTCCCCAAGAGTTTGGGAGGTAACCCAAAGATGTTCTCTGGGATTCCACTTGGAATTTCTCATATAAGCTTTACTGAGCAATTGAAGAAGCATTAACTCCTCCTGGACAACTGCACTTCACTGCAAAACATTCTACTAAGTGATTTAAATAACAAATTTCATATAGTTCTGCCACTTACTCTGGATGGTTACTCTGTAAAAGTTAGAAAAAATAAAACTTCAGCATAATGATTTTAAATACCCAGCCCGTGCGCTAAACTCCCACTACCCCCATAACCTCAACCACATAGGGGGCTCTCACACCCCCATCAACTCACTGTATCTCTCTACCCACAGTATTCCCCATCCCCATGAGACTCCCCAATCCCACCAAACCATCTGACCTCCGCAACCCCACTCAAGTCCATAACCCTCCCTTTCCTCCACAAACTCATCCCAATGCATCTGGATCTCAATTTATCCAGTCAGCCTCAGACCACCCCCCCCAACCCCCGCCCCCTACCAAACCTGATAACCTCTCTGTGACTAACCCTCCACCACTTCCCGGACCCAACCTGATCCTCTACATTTTCAGACTGAACCCCTATCTCCCTGAATGTTTAGCCAGCATACCCTCCACTCGCCTCGGATGTCCTATCCACCATCATGAATCCCCCCACACCACTTCTGATGTCTGATTCACCCTTCCCCCCCACCACAGCATCCAATGTACATCCCCTCCAATGGCCAACCTGTCCCCCATCGCCATGTCCAAGATCCGACTCCCCACCCCCTTGTGATGTCAAATCACCACACCCATCCTGGTGACGATCCCCTGTCTCCCCACTGTCTAAACCTCACCTAGCATAATGTCCAACTACACCCCCCTCACCTCAATGTCAGCCTCACTTCCAAAACCCATCCACAAATCTTAGGTACTTACTTTCTCCCTTACTTGAAATATTCAAGTGTTTTGGATCCAGGGATGTACTATGCTGCTTGAACCTCACCCAGTCTGAATCAGGTGGGATAGGCGAGACAGGCACTAAAGAAATCTGATGCAGGTAAGTGGGTATGAAGTGATAATTGGATGGTGATTTCCAATATGAGGAATGATAGCCCCATAACTCTGACTTCTGTGTGATTTATTTGAACCTTCATGGTTTTTTATTCTCGTAGCATAATTCCTTATTTTCTCATTGACATTGCTTGAGTAACTTAATGATTATTTAGCTCATATAAGATCACTTACCCATTCCATTTCAAGTCTGTTTTCAGAGACTGGAGCCTATAATCCATTTCAGCGCAACACTGAGGGAGTTGCACTCCCAGGAATGTTGAGTAGAATTTTCCCCCATAAATTAGTGTCATTTCAAACCAGTGCGATCTGCATTGGCATATGCAGTGCAAGTCAAATGGCGGTCCTTCTGCACCATCAAGTTTTGCTCCATTTCAGAGAGGGGTGAGGCCTAAACACGCTACTTTTAAAGAGGGAAATTGGATGGGAACCACATTATGTCAGGGGCTGGGAGAATCCCAAAGGGGTTCTTTGAGGTGCTAAATACACTAGATATTCCACCATCCTGTAATTCTCCGACCCCACATGGGCCCAGTGTAACCTGTGCTGGACTGGAGAATTACATCTGTTGTCTTTCAGAATCAATGTTTAGTCAAGGCCAGGTCTGTCCTTTCAGTTAAGAAGAACAGGCCGATTCTCGTAAGATCCTGGCCAACATGTATCTCTCAACCCACATCTAACATATTATCTGGTCATTTATTTAATAACTATTTGAGGTATTTTGTTATGGGTAAATTCGTTGGGACACCTCCTACATTACAATAACTATTACACTTCAAGAAAACTTTATTGGTTGTAACAGACTCAGGGATACCCTAAGTTTGTAAAGGTTCTGTGGAAACACATCAATCTTTTTTTCATCCTTTGCTCTGGCCTTACGCTCATTGTGTCAATATCATTAATGGCGATCACATTTTTAATTCCCATTGCTTTTATTTAACAGAAATTATTCTGCTCTATCTGGATGAGAATTTACTGCTTTATGATATTCTGCCTTCTTTTCAGCTTTAATAGAAATTAAATCTTTCAATGTACTAAAAGCTTCACATATCTTGAAATATCATAGTTGCCAGATTAGTATCAGATTTTGTCTTTCAAATTCTGCTATTCTTAATCACAGCTGGTTTATTTCAAGTTGCATGTTAATTTGTTCTATGATGCTCTGGTTGCATACCATTGGAAATCTAAAGTTCCTCATTTTTCTATTTATCACTCTCGTTCATTGTACTTGGACAAGGGATACTTCACGAGTCAAGATTTGTGACAAACAATATGCTAGAAAAAACCTGTATTTTTTTTGCGCAATGTCCCTTTAAGATTAAAGTGGGCTGTGGTATATTCTGAAAGAGGATTAATTGGTTTCCTGATTATGATATTGTTAGGTTCCAAGAATTGCCCATATGACCTGAGGATGAACAACGAAGGAGACAAAAAGTAAATAGAAATTTAATTGCAGCGGAGTTGTGTCGGCCAGTGGTTCCTGTTTTGCAGTTCAGAGTCACAGAAAATTTGTGTAAAGTGGAAACAAGCATGGTTCTCTTTGGATTGAATAGTTTGGTGATCCTCAAACAGATCCTAGTGTTAAAGCAGGTCTCTGAAAATAGAGCTGAGTCTCCGGCTGGAACTTTACCCAACACCTGCCACGGAATCAGCACCAGTGAGGGTCTGACAACGGAAATCTCCATTGATATCAGACGGGAATTTCCAATCTCACCTGAGCGAGGCTGTAAAATCCCACTATCTGTGACTATGTGTATTATACAGTTAGATAAAGCAGAGTACCAAAGATAGTGGCAAAGGTTGTGAATTGGACAAGACCCATTCCTACTATTTCAGTGTGCCAGAGAGATTGGAGAAAGGAGTTACTGAAAATTCATTTCCATCAAGCCTGTCGTTCGTTGACTAAGAGAGGTAGTTCACAGAGATGTTGGTGTTGACCCTGTCCAGGAATATTAAATGGAATCTGGCTGCTGGTGAATGCAACTGAAGGACCAAAACAATTCAATGGGAAGTAAAAAAGCTACATAATAATGGCCAAGTTGAAAAGATTGAGATTTTACCTTGTCCCACATTTCTGCAAAAAGTATCAACTATTTAAAGTGAAATTTACATTTTTATTTGAAATAGCCTCCATCTGTTAATTAATGTTTGAATCAATGTGATGTTAGTTGGTTTGTTGCAGTAAAAAATTTTAAAAGTGAACTCTTGTTCAGCAAATTACTTTCCATTAAATTAGTATGGATTTTGGTTGTGTAAAAGCGATCTGTCCCAACAGGAATCATAACAAATTGGAGAAATTTTATTTTAAAGTTATGGCACAGGTGCTGATTGAACATCCAGAAAATCCAGAAGACAGTGGACAGAATTTTCCAGCCATGCTCACCCCAAAGCTGGAAAATCCCATCCAACATAAGTAGACATTTCCATGGTTCCCCATCGCCACCCCCCACTCCCTCCACCACTGCTCCCATTACGATTGCTGTGGTGGGCAGCACAGGAAAATTGTCCCAATGTCAATTAATGTAAGGTTAACCTTGGCTCTCATGTAAACTCAGTGTACTTTCCAAAGTATTGGTGATTCTTCCCTCGTCAATAAATCTTAAAACTGACCTATACTTTCTCTTCAACAGTTCCTCTCCCTCCTGGAACAGAAAGAGTTGCTTTTGCCACTATTTCAGATGTTTATTATTTTTGTTGTCGAGTGTGCTTTTGTGGTTTCTAAATGTTCTTTCCTTCTCCCACTTCATCTGGCAAAAGCATATTTTGGAATGTGCTTCCACCTAAAGCAGTGATCTAATATACCAAATGCTTCTTACAGTGCAAGCGCCTACAATGCCAGGACTATTTAGGCATCAAAAACTTGTACTGCACAGGCTAACTATTATGTATGCGCATCACAACATGCAGGGAAATTAAATACCAGTCAACCCACCTGCATCGAGTACCAGTTAATCTGTTTTGTGGCTCCTATTTCACCTTTATCAATGATAGACATCGCTCTTCTTTTTCACAAATTGCTTTATTTTATTCTGACACCATTGCAATATAATATTAAAATATTATACTTTGGGTTGTAAGCAAGGACTGTTATAACATTCACCTCTGGATAAATCGGTTTATTTGTACTGATGATGAATCTATTATGAGATGGTTTTGTTGTCAGAAGGCTTCCTTGCCTCTTTTGTGATGTTTGTTTCAGCATATTAAAGTCTTCTGTAAATAAATTAAGTCAGCTCTAGTCTCTGCTTTGGAAGGTAATCAGTCTTTTCCACTGAATAAAACTAATTATCCAATTTTCCCAAGCTCATTGCTGCGACAGACACTTCACCTGCAAATTTTAAAATAAATGCATCACAAGTGAACAATCCTCAATGTCTTCAATTTATTTCACTTGAGCTACAGTGTTCCAGATTATTAGTTTCCACCAACACTGGAATCATTCCAACTTCTCGGTTAAGTAAATATTATCATAGTTTTAAATTAATAGGGTCACATGCCTTTTGCAACGAGCTAATGTAAAAATCCAATGCATTTTCCAATATTTATACAATATCTCAAGCTGTATAACAAATTTCTCACATGTGGGGGTGGTAGCTCAATTTATATGAGGTTTATAAATTGTGTTTATGGTCGATGTCTTCAATTTAGGACAAAATGAAGATGGTCATGTGACCTGTTCTGGAGTCTGTCTGGCAACACAATTCCACTACTTTCTCAGGGGGCTACGAAAATTTGATATATCCACTATGATTCTCACCAAGCAACTTTTCTGGCTGTATCACAGCTCCTACTCTGACCAAGACCACAAGAAACTACAAAGGGTTGTGTGAATGAAGCCCAGTCCATCACGCAAATCAATCTCCCATCCATTGACTCACCTTGGAAAAAGGATGAGCATAATCAAGAACACTATACACCCCAGGCATACTCTCTTCCATTTATTCCATTGGGAAAATATACAAAAGTCTGAGATCACATACCAACCGATTCTCGAGCAGCTTCTTCGCTGATGCCATCAGACTTTTGAATGGACTGACCTTATATTCTCTGTTCTTTCTCTGCACCCTAGCTACAACTGTAACACTACATTCTGCACCCATTCCTTTCCTTCTCCTCTATATACTGTATGAATGGTATGCTTTATATAGTGTGAAAGAAACAATGCTTTCCATTATATCTCAATGTATGTGACAATAATAAATCAAAGTCAAATATAAAAAACACCTGGGTGATGAGGTTGTTAAAGATTAATAGGGGCTTCAAGTGTTTTTTTTGCTGGAAGGGAGCTGAAGGTGTACACACTTGAAGACAATGAGAACAGCATCAATGTTTGCAATGGTTAGATTGCTAGCCAGAAGCCTGTGCTCTCACTGGTACAAGCTTGGAGGTGGGAAGGGGATTTATTCGGTGGGATGGTGGCATAACACATCCCTATGACATTGCTGTCACCACTAGAATTAAGTTCTGGGCAAGAATCCGCATGGTCAACTTTCTTACCCTGCTACTTATTAATGTCCGCTCAAAGGCTTCATCCTCTCACATCTGGTATTAACCTAGCTGTAAGCAGGCCTATTGTCATATGGTGTGCAGAGTCTGGGAAAATTGTCACCTTTGGAGGTGGTCCTTTGATCAATGCCTGATCAAGGAAGTGGACAGCAGGTAGAGACTTATTAGCAATAGATAGCATAGTTTTGTGAAGGGGAGGCTATGTCTCACAAACTTGATTGAGTTTTTTGAGAAAGTGACAAGAAAAATTGATAGGGCAAGGCAGTGGATGTTGTATGCATGGACTTTAATAAAGCCTTTCATGAGGTGATGTGGTTTGGAAGGTCCGCAGCAGAAGGAAAGTATATTGTAAATGGTAGAGCCCTTGGAAATATTAACATACAGAGGGCTTTAGGTGTGCAGATCTATAGTTCTCTGAAGATGGCAACTCAGCTGACAAGATGGTGAAGGAGGTATATGGTGTGCTGGCCTTCATTAGTTGGGGCATTGAGTTTAGGAATTGGGAAATCATGTTGAAGCTATATAAGACCTTAGTTAGGCTACATTTGGAGTGTTCTGTGCAGTTCTGGTTGCCACACCACCATAATGCATTGGAAAGGGTGCAGAAGAGGATGTTGTCTGGTTTGGAGGTTATGAACTACTGAGAAAAGGTTGAACAAATTTGGATTGTTTTCACTGGAGCATCAGAGCATGAGGATGGGTCCTGATAGAGATATACAAGATTATGGCAGGCTTGGATAGAGTAGATAGTCAAAGTCTTTTTTCCAGGATCAAAGGGTCAATTACTCAGGAGCAGAGGTTGGAAGGGAGAGGAAGAAAGCATAAAAACAATGAAAGCAACAAGTTTTTCACACAGAGTGATACATGCTTGGGCACACTGCTGGAGGAATGGTGGAAGCAAGTTCTATAACAATGAGGCATCTGGATAAATACATGAATAAACATAGAATAGAGGGACATGGATCACTTAGAGGCTCTAAAATATTAGATTAAAGAGGAATCTGTATCAGCACAGACTTGATGGACTGAAGGGCCTATTCCTGTGCTGTTCTTTGTTCAAGGAAGGAGGTGCAGAGGCTGTTCTGAGCGTTGTTCCCTGCCCTTGCTATCCACCCTATTGCACCCATCTCCAGGGAACCCTACCTGGCATAACATCCCACCCTCACATTACTAACTTGTATTTTGAATCACTCCATGATCCTGGAATTCAGGTGCATACCCTTTCAGCAGCAGTTATGGCCTTCTCAGTGGCACTGCTGAGTACAATAGCTTCCGATTGGCCGGCAGTGATTAGTAGGTGACATTTCAGCCCCTAGGGTCCTGATTCCAGGGGAACGCTTGCTGGTGGCCTTGCCACTGCCTGATTGTCATGTGGTTGAAAAGTGCATATACGGTTGTCTTGCCAGCTCTGCAGCTGGTGGGTGATACCCCCACTACCTCATCAAATTCTGCTCGTACTTTCCAAAGTCCCAAAAAGGTGTTGAGATTGCCAAGTTACAAACAATTGATGTCCATTTCCTTTCAATATGAAAGACAGCTGGGATCTCAAGGACAGCTAGCCAATATTTCTGGATACAAGGCCCATGTGATTTACATTGCCATGGTGATGTGCTAGGCGAAGAGACGGGTTTCAAAGATATCCCTGAAACTCACAGACAGAGGTAATCTTCCAGGATTTGCAAAAGAGAAAGCATCTGAAGACCAAAGGTCTATAATTCACCATGCAGAAATGCAGTGAAGTGGGGGAGGTCACACTCAAACTGAAAGATCAAATTCATGCAGATTAGAAAAGAGGCTTGTGCTGGAGGGAGCATCACCAGGAAAAGCCCTCACCATGTAGGTCAGTTCTGGAGTTAAAAGTTATCACCTTGGGAAAGGAAAAGAATAGAAATAAACTCTCAGGAGCCAAGAAACACTCTAGGCTCGGTCCAGGAAAATTGAATGACTGCTTAAGAAACAGTGTAAAATATAATTGTGATGTTGTTTTTCTGGTTGTGTCAAAAGTAAAAGGGCAAAGTTATGTTCTGGAGCTTAAAAGTACAAGTTGCGGACAACAATAGTGTTGTCAATAACCTGTTGCAGTAAAAGGCTTAAAATGTGGAATTCTGTTTTGTCATCTTTTCAGATATCAAGCGGAAATCTATTTTTTAATCAGTCTGTTATGGAAAGTAACCCATCCTCTTTTAATCCCCAGATAATGTTGTATTAGTGTTAATTTCTACGTAAGATCCAGACCTCTATGGTTTCTAAGAAAGCCAGTATAGAATCAGGTTGATGCTCATGAAGCCTCCTACTATACTCTTCATAATCTATGATTGTGTGGCCAAACTCCCCATCAATTTAATTTTCAAGTTTGCTGACCACACCACCATAGTGAGTTGGATCTCAAAGAATAAACAGATAAAGTATAGGAATGAGATAGAGAATTTGATGAACTGGTGCAGCAACAATAATCTCTCCCTTAATGTCAACGAACCAAAGGAGATTAGCATCGACTTCAGGAAGCGTAAAGGAAAACATGCCTCTGTCCACTTCAAGGGGACCAAGTAGAAAGAGTCGAGAAGGATCAGGTTTGTAGGTATCCAGATCACCAGAAACCTGTTCTGGCTTCCCCCATGCCAACACTATAGTTAAGAAAGCCCACCAACCCTCTACTTTCTCAGAAGACTAAGGAAATTTGGCATATCAGCTATAACTCTCACCAACTTTCATAAATGCACCATAGAAAGCATTCTTTCTGGTTGTATGACAGCTTGGTATGGTTCCGACCTGCCCAAGACTGCAAGGAACTACAAAAGGTTGTGAACGTAGCACAATCCATCATGCAAACCAGTTCCCTACCAATTAACTCTGTCTTCCAGATGCCTTGACCCCATTACCCCAGACATTCTTTCACTTTCTTCCTTTGGGAAAAAGATATAGAAGTCTGAAATCGTGTACCAACCCATTCAAGAACAGTTTCTTCTCTGCTGCTGTCAGACTTTTGACTGGACTTATCTTGTATTAAGTTGATCTTTTGCTACACCCTAGCTATGATTGTAACATTACATTCTGCCCTCTTTTGTCGTCTTCTCTGTGAGTGATATGTTTTGTCTGTATAGTGAGCAAGAAACAGTACTTTTCACTATATATGTTAATACATGAGACAATAATAAATCAATCAAATCAATTTTTCCAGATTCGCCTGCAGAGTGTGCAGATCCACTGAGTTTGTATGCAGTATGCTCAGATCCTCTGAGTCTGTGTGTAGTGCAGTGTGTGCAGAGCTGTAAGAGGTGACAGAGATAGGGGAAGGGTAAGGCCATGGAGAGATTCAAACAGAAATTTGTATTTGGTCAGCTTGGTCAAAAACTCAGTTGAATGTGGTTTAGGGTCAATGGCATAATATCAAGTTAAATATTACATTGTGGTATCTCTTGTGATAGTTTATAAAACTACTTTATTAATATTTTATCCTATTGTATGTTTCATGATGTAGGAGTGAATCCTCCCATTAGGACTTGCTGTTATGCTTTAAGTTGAGGTAAACATTTTCACTTGGGCTCATGGCCATTCAATATTACTGATACAAACATGACATTTAATAATTGTTATGTATTGGAACTCTCTTTAATTTTAGATAGATATGGAGGAATGAAGGGATCATGAGGCCTGCTCTGATTTATGCCTGACAATAAGCCCAGGGGGCACTAGTTATCTTATTGGAAAATAAATTTTCCAATAAAGTCAGGTTTCAAAAACATGCGATACATTGAATAGTCTGTCCAATTCCAAAATAGAATGGAGGTGGGTGTCTAGCAGATTACTATATAGATTTCTACCTGGAATCAAGGCCCATGTGATTCAGGGTGCATTAGAGGTGTTCTGTGGGAAGAAATTCAATTACAATATTTCTAAGAAATCTCTAAAATTCAAAGGTTCAATCAAGTGGTAAACAAAGTAAGGCAGCATATAGCCATCTGAGATGTATACAGCATAGAGAGTATTAGTCCTGCACCTGAAGCAGAGAAAATGCTGACTCTATTTTTCACCATGCAGAATGCAGTGGGATCTCAAGCTCAGATAGAAGAGCATGCATTTATGGGGGTCTGCCATTTGTGAGATCAGATGATCCCACCAGCCAGAAAATTCTGGTCTCTATCATCTTCACCATTTGCCTTTCCACCTACTGGCAAATGTACATTCAATTTCCTCATCCAAGTCAGTAATATATATTGTAAGTAATTGTAACCCTAGTACTGACTCCTGTGACACTCCATTAGTTACAGGTTATCATCCTGAAAGTTCCACTCTTATCTCAGCTTTTTGTTTTCTATCAGTTATCCAATTCTCTATCCATACTAATGCACTACCCCCAACACCATGGGTTGTTAAGTAGCGGTGCCTTTTTTAAATGATTTTTGGAAACCCAAGTATATTGCATCTACTGGTCCCCCTTATCTATGCTGCTCATTTGGGTTCTTTGAGGTGGTAATAAATTTTTCAGGCATAATTTCCCCTTCACAAAGCCATGCCAGCTCTACTTGATTATGTTATGCATTTCTAAATGCTCTGCCATTACATCCTTTATAAAGGATTACAATATGTAAAATTGTCTAGACAGGATTCCCTCTGTCATCCTGCCCATTCTGACCTTGATGTAAGTTTACTGTGTGGCAGACAGGCTCTTGGACAGCAAACTCATCAATACCCTTTTTAAGTGATCAGTTAGAGACCTTTTCCTCCCAGCCTCAACTTGTATCAGTCGGTTCAATCAAGTGACAAAGTAAGTGTTCAATCTCAATTGCTGGTAGGAAAGGGAAATGGCACCTCAGTCAGAAGGCCACTTCAGATTTGAGATACCCTCTCCTCAGGAACCTGAGAGCTCCAACACTCCCTCCCACCTGGACCTACTCTCTGGCAGAGAGATCACTCCCATCACAATCCTCCAAGCATCCCATACCCTCCCACCCCTAGGACACATGTTACTTACTTGATGTGTGGTCCCAGGACCTAGGCTTTGGCACAGTACTTCAGGCTGAATTCTACAATGTTTCGGCATCATAGGGATGTGATGATTTAAGTCATGAATTGTTATCAGAAATATCTGCCATTGCTGGTCAACCATCTTTTTGCTAAGCCCCTTTCTTAGTCCACTCAAACTAACTCATTCTTTTGTAATTACACTTAAGTTTAGCACAGTTGTTTCTGACCCAAGTTTCTCACTCTCCATGCTAAATTCTACCATGTTTCCTAGTGGGTCTTTCACTCTTGAGATTGTTTACTAAACCTGCCTGATTATTCAATACCAGGTCCAAAATTGCCTGATCCCTGGTTGGATCCACAACGTCATTCCAGAGAACTATCACAAATGCCAAAGTTTCTCAACCTACAAACACTTACAGCAGGTGTGTTTGCCCTGGATCACAATGTTAAAATCCAACAAGTTTATTTGGTAGCAAAAGCCATTAGCTTTCAAAGTGCAGCTCCTTCATCAGGTTAAATAGGAGTTCTGTTTATAGACAGGGTATCTTCTGGGTCTGTCTGCAGTGTGTGCAGATCCTCTGGGTTTATGTATAGTGTAGTGTATGTAGATCTTCTGGGTCTGTGTGCGATGTGTTCAGATCCTCTAGGTCTGTGTGCAGTGCAGTGTGTTCAGATCCCCTGGGTCTATGTGCAGTGTTGTCAGATCCTCTGGTATGAGTGCAGTGTGTGCAGATCCTCTGGGACTGTGTGCAGTGCAGTGTGTGCAGATCCTCTGGGACTGTGTGCAGTGTGTGCAGATCCTCTGGGACTGTGTGCAGTGTGTGCAGATCCTCTGGGTCTATGTGCAGTGTTGTCAGATCCTCTGGGTATGAGTGCATGTAGATCCTCTGGGTCTGTGTGCAATATGTTCAGATCCTCTAGGTCTGTGTGCAGTGCAGTGTGTTCAAATCTTCTAGGTCCGTGTATAGTGCAGAGCTGAACGATGACAGAGACAGGGAAAGATTAAGGCCATAGAGAGATTCAAACAGAAAAAATAGTATTTTAAAATTGAGGCATTGGTAGACCAGGTACCAATTTAGATCAGTGAACACAGGATCAATAGGATTGGTATGAGTTAGGATAAGGATAGCATAGCGTTAAATGAACTCATGTTTATGGGGGTTCAAGAGAGATCATAATGAGATAGAAATGGACATTTTCAGCATTCCTGCGGATGTTGATTATTCGTGTTTTGATTTGTTTCTCAACAGGATATAGAAACACAGGAAAGCAGATAAGAGGCAGTCGTTCAGAAACTCAGGCTTATTTCAATATTCAGTTTGAGGTTGATCTGTGCCTTCATTCCATTTACTTAGCTTTACTCCTTGATACCCCTGCCTCGCACTCTATTCAAGAACACACTGCACAAATCCAACATTCTTTAGTAGCTCTAAAAATAGACAAAGACACAACCCTCAGAGGAATTTAATTGATAGAGATTCAGTAAGAATGGATGCGAACAAGCAAAGCTAATTTGCAGCAGACAAATGTGAACAGAGATAAGATAGAATAACGTGTGGCCATGATTCACCATTTTCATCTCTGAAATGCATCATGACATTAAAGGTACCGTTATAATTTTAATTCTACAATCCAGAGGCATACCGCAAGAACTAGGAGTGAGACAGAATCAACATGCGCAATGGATCATTTGCATTTAATAAGCCTGGACTGTGCACTGATGACAAGGTCCAAAGATCTGTAATGGTGTTTTGTGTTTGATAATGAAGGAGAGATGTTCTGATAATGAGGTGATGAGAGTTAAAAAAAAACTCCTACTGGGATGAAAGGCAGATGGTTGCTTTAGAAGGATTCACAGGTAGCAGTGCAAACTTGCATCCAATTTATCTACATACATCTGGGATTTGCATACATCTGTGTTTGCTTTAGTGATTATGTGTAAGGACACAAGGATAAGCAGCATTCCACTGGGATTTCCCTACATCTAATAATATCACTTCCCATCTTCCCTTGGCCTACATGAATTTAATATATTCTCACAAATAATTTTCTCGTTCCATTGTAAACATCAATACTGTTCCTGCCGATGTGCATGTGATGAGCTGGTTGAGCCCGGTCAGCTCCTGAGTCAACACATCCCATTCCAGCATTGCCAAATGACACTGCATTGAGATGTTCATACATCTGATTTATTAGTTACTACACTAATGGTTGCGCACTGGCTGAGAATCTTCACTTTTGTGAATATCCATGAAACTGATGGGCTTCCAGGGAGTTTCCTTACGTTTGTCACAAAGTGTTCTTAACAGGTCCAGGACTCTCATAGCTACATGAGGCGTGGGGGTCACTGTGGGGGATTGGAAGAGATGCTGTCCACATCAAAAAGAGTTTCCAGAAAGAAGTCAGCCTCTCCTCCTCCTCCATTGCAAGGCAGACTTATTTCTCCACCCTTCTCTGAGAAGCACGAGCATTAGTGAAGGCACTGTGCCCCATTGCCACCTCTTTTGCCCTCCCCTTGGTCTTGCCACTTCTCCCTTGAGCTCAGGGACAAGAGAATAGAATGCAGTTTGCACGTTCTCCTGCTGATTGGTCTTTTGGAGATGGTTTTTCATGAATATCGCTAATCCCAACATGGGGGAGGCTTAGTATGCAGGGCAGAGGGAGTTGGCAACACCCATGATCTAGATGAACTCTACCACCATCTGAGCAGATATTCTTTGAATGTTTGGGAGATTTTTATACACCTCACACTCAACCTCCTGCATCTGTCACCTTCCTGGCACAGTGGTTAGCACAGCTGTCTCACATTGTCAAGGACCTGGATTCGATCCTGGCCTTGAGTATCTGTTTGCATGGCTTTCCTCCGGGTGTTCTGGTTTCCTCCCGTTTTCCAAAGATGTGTAGATTAGGTGGCCTGGCCATGGTAAATGCACGGGCTTATGGAGGTAGGGTGGCCTAGGAAAAATTCTCTTTCAGAGAGTCTTTGCAGACTCAGTGGGCTGAATGGACTTCCTCTCCATTATAGGGGTTCTATGGTTGACGCAACATCAACCCAGGGCTTCATGGTCTGGCCCAACACACTGCTCCAGTTGTCCATGGCTTTGTCACATCTTCGGATACATATGTGGCACTGAAATCAGGTTGTGACCCTGAATTGTCACTCCTTCATCACTAATGGATGTTTATCAGAACTGGTGGGGTGCAAATGTGTGATTGTCTGAAGTCCGAACTTCCTTCCCAGAGGTCGGTGACTGTCCCCAGAGGTGGCAACTCTCTGAGTAATTAAGCTGTGTGAGAGAACAGAATAATCTGGTTCACTTGACCCTCCAGAGTGGAGGCTTAAGAACTGGCTTCAGCTCCAGCTTATATCTGTTACTTGGAAATCATTTATATCTATCATTCCATCTGTTATACCCATTTCTAATCTCACTGATTGCACTGCAGCCTCACTGTCCACAATGGAACAGTCTTCCCGTTAAGCTGCTACCTCTAGTTCCTCCATTGGGATCAGGAATATGATGAGTGGAACGCTGTCAATGCGCTGTGCCCACTCCTTGGAATTCTAGCTCTTTACCTGGGGAGAATGATGTTAGTGGCTTTACTCAAACAAGTTCGACACCTATTTGCTTTGTACCTACTGTAATGTCCGTGATTAATAGCATTCATGTGGCTTTTGATCATATTGGAACAGTCTTGTACGATTTAGCAATGCTAGGCTCACGTCCCTTGACAGAAGTGCAGACATGCCTTTCCCAGGGGATGTTGCAGCTTCCACCCATTGCCAATGACACGGTGAACTCTCCCTCACTATCACATCTACCTATGTGCTGGCCCCATCAAAGGAGACTTAGATTTGTGACTGTCCTCTACAGAGAGAAGAAGACCATTAAGCAGCTTGGAGTACTGTCACCAGTTTCACTGGTGAACCCACAGCCACAACACCCTCTGTCACCTCTATGCAGACTTGCTTAGCTCAGTGAAGAGGCCTCCTCCTCCCTTGGCCCTTGGACAGGAAGCCCTTTCCCAAGCTGCCTGGATGAGAAAATGCAGGAAATCATCACTGAACTTCCAGGTGGCGGAGGGTGGGGTTTTACTATTTGTCATGCTCACAGTTGGCTTCCAATGGCATCCTGGTTGGCCAAATCAATGCTGGCTGCTTGTCTGAGGCTGACAGGGAATTCCCTGGTGTCAAGCAGAAGGAATTCCTTTGCTGAGGAGAGTGATGTTCCGTAGAGAATGGATGTGTCAGGCTATGAGAGCCACTTACAGACTGCAGGCTTTCTACTGGATGCAATTTCATTCAGAGCATCCCTTAATATGCCGCCATTACCATCACACCAGATGATGATGCAGCCCAAGTCCCAGCTCCAGTTCAGTGTATCGGCTGTTAATTGGCTTGCATGACACTGCTTGTGGTTGGAGACTGAAGCAGGAGGGTCTTTGCCACCGCTTCTGGTGTCTGCCTTCATGACTAAGTCAATACAGGTAAAAAAATTCTGGCTTGTGAGTACACCACCTGCCATATTGGTGAGGTGGAAATAGAAGCATCCAAAGCCTGAAGTGGGTACATTCCCTTTTTAATATACATTCGGGGGCTCAATGCCTGATAGGAACATAGGAAATAAGTTCAGGACTGTCATTTGACCCCTCAAGCCAGCTTTACCAATGAATTAGCTGTCTAGATTTACTACCCGCTGAGAGAAGAAATTCCTCATCTCAATTCTGAATGCCCTACTCCTCAATCTGAGGCTGTGTCCCCTGCTTCTAGTTACCTCCCAAGGGAAATATCCTCCCTCTCTGATCACATTTATAAAATTGGACTATACCAAATGATTACTGTGGCAGATCTTTGCCAACCCCTGACTGATATGCTCCTTCCCTCATTCCTAATTGTCTCCCTTCCTTCCGGTCAGTCCTTAAATTCCCCAACTTGCCCAGTCACTCTACTCGCTTCCCCCGTCCCCCACCCCCCGCCGACTTCCCACCCAATCTCAAACTCTCCATTCCAATCATTTCAACCCCTTTAATGAGACCTACCTGAGGGACAATACTTGAAAGTCATAGCATAGAATTGCAATCTTTTTGTGACAAATTGTCTAAGGACACCCATCAAGTGCCTGCAGCTCACTGTCCTCATGTAAATGAGTGCAGAGATCATGACCCCCACATCCAATCTCTGCTGCCAAATTTTTTAAACGCTATAAGTCATTAAAGAATGAATACTATATTAGTAGAGACAGCAAAGGAAAGATGGAACTCAGTGGCAGAACAGAGTGGTAATTTCTAAATTTAAAATTACTTATCTATCTCTTCTAACTTCATTTTATTTCTGGAATATTACTACCTAAATATTGAAGTCAGCTCAATGAATAGATTGAATTTGTACTGTCTCAGAATACTACGTTCTTGTGGAACTGATTTCTTTTTCAGCTACCTTAGCTTCTTTTTGGGAATACTAATCATGGTAACATGCTGCTGTCAAAGAAGTAGCTTCACTGTAGAGATACTGTTTGTTCATTAAAGCAGTTCTTTCTCTCTCAAGGTACCATTTCATTTTAGTGAACTCAAACTTCTTCTCATATCCATAGAAAAGACTGGAGAATTCTTTTCTTTCCTGTGGTCTTTGTGTTGTCTTTCCAATTTACCTTATGAAACAGCTTGGAGCCCTCTTTTTTGATATATATATAGGGTGACTGCTTATATTTTGTTTAGCTTCCATGGTGGCCACCAAACTTCACTGCATCAAATAGTACTTTTATAAAGACTCAAGGAGACCAAAAAAACTGCACATTCTCCTCGCACCCCCAAGGATGATCTTAATTAATGTCCTTACATATTATAGCCCATTCCATTGTATGATCAGTTTTCTCCTTGTGGAGAATTATTTACAGCTTCTCATTATACTAAGAAGCCAGAATAGTCAAGACTTTTTGAAGTTTGTTTTTCCCTCTAGCAAAGTAAAAAAGACTTTTTTTCCTGACTTTGCTCCACAGGGTACCTGAACCTGCACAGCTGGAATTGCTTTTAGCTTTTTAGATTTAAATTGTATTTATTGCCATTATTATAGATCTTTCAAAAAAAAACTAATAGCTTATTTCCAAAGGAAACAGATGATTATTATTTCAGGAGCTAAAATTGCTCTGTTCACATCAATGCCTACTCCATCAGGTTTAATTGTACTGATGCATATTTAGTCATTATGGAGATAAATATACAACTTTTCAGAGTTCTGTGTATTTAAATAATATTTTTAAACATACCTTTGAGGCATCATTAGATCCAGTAAAATGTGGACTCCCTGGATCAGCTATTTATTTTTCAAATTTTCAGCTTTCATACTTTAAAGCTAAAACCAGCCTGAAAATTATAGTTACATCATATATACAGTGACTGAGATTCAACATCTGAATCTTTTTTTACATTTACAGGCCTACTTTATTTTTCACAGTAATTTCACTGCAGTGCTAATGTAATCTACTTGTGATACTAATAAACAAAATTTAAACTTTCATGGTGGTCCCATTATCGCAGTCAGAAGATTGCGCATTTGAACTTTGTGTGGAAATTTTAAGTACATGAGGCTGGATTTTCACTACCCAGATGAGCAGCTCATATTGAGATATTTCAGGAAATCAGTTTAAAGGACCCTGAATAATGTGCTTTCAGCTCTAGAGTGGGGGAGAGTGGAGTGGGAGCAAGTCAGGCCTGCCAAAACCAGGTATGGATCTTAGGCAGCCTTGGGGTCAGGCAAGTATTGAGGTTGGCCAGTTAGAAGGCCTATTTCAGCTCTCTGGGACTTTATCAGTTGTAATAAAAGCAAATAGGCTTTCTAGCGTTCAACCCTCACATCCCCTCATCCCCTACCCACACCACCCACTCACAATGGCCCTTCACGTATTCCATGCTAAATCAATGTGCACTCATCCCCACCACAGCCCCTCATAGTCTCCATGCCAACTTAATGCCAACTTCCTGTGGGATCATGCATTATTGACCTGGGTTCTCAGCCAAGCATACATAATGAG
The DNA here is from genome assembly GCA_024679065.1 of Sphyrna mokarran. Classification (NCBI taxonomy): domain Eukaryota; kingdom Metazoa; phylum Chordata; class Chondrichthyes; order Carcharhiniformes; family Carcharhinidae; genus Sphyrna; species Sphyrna mokarran. Next base: position 39,319,871 of record JAGIQG010000010.1, on the reverse strand, counting down.
GACAGATGGAAACCCAAAGGACCATGGAGAGTTTGCAACTGGGACATGAGTTGGCATGCTGGGTATAAGGAGAGTGCTGGGAAACACAAGTAAGGCCCTTTGAAAATACCTGTCAGAAAGTTCCCAAATTCACACTTGAGTTCATGATTCCTCTGAGGGCCTATGAGCTCTGAGTCATGAAGAAGCTGATTAAATTGCATCAAAGTTGCAGGATGGTGGTGATGTTAGCCCCACAAAGTTGCTGGCCAGGTAAGGAGTGCAGGAGACAAGCTCGTGACCCACGCCTTTATCCTATACTCTTGAAAATGACTGGGGCTGGGAATAGGGGTGTGGACCTGCAAATTTGTCTGGCCCATCATTTTTAAATGGCTGCTGTGTTATTTGGACTCTGCAAAAATCCAACCCATAATCTTTCATTGATACTTTGGTGCATTACAGAAGGAATACTGCATGTAACAGATCCCATGGCACTTTGAAAAGCAGAGGACTTTTCTTCAGTTTTAGTTGCAATTCAGCTCTCAATCAACATTACTTAATCAATATTATCTGATTATTTATCTCACTTAAGGTTTTGGGACATTCCTTTATGCAAATTAATTGTCATGAATTTGTGTATTATAATAATGACAATATTTCAGAACTAGTAACCAATAAATATGATAGCCCTGAAAATTCCAATTAAACTTTCAGGAAAAACTTAGAGGATGGTTAGAATGTAGAACTCACATCCACAAGAAGCAGCTGAGGTGAATAAAGGAAAGCTGGATTAACATGGTGAAGAAAGGAATATGTTGACAGTTAGATGAAAAAGGGTGTCAGGAGATTCATGTAGAGCGCTAACCTGGCATGGATTGGATGTTGGGCCAGGCATCCTGTTTCTGTGCTCTGAACACCAATATGTGAATTATGTTGTATTATGTACCTAATTGGATGTGAAGCAATTTGTAATGTCTTTTGTGAGCAGCATTACATCAATGCAAATTCTATCTCTCTCCTTATCCTAGCTTTTGACCAATAGATTCTGTCGGTCATAATCTCTGATACAACAGCACTCCCTGCTACTAGTTGATCTTCATTGGTTGTATAGTTTATGTAGGCAATGCATGAAAATGTTTGCCACCATATAAAATGTTGTCAAAGAAGAATAATTCTCAACATTTTAAATTCAAATCGCACCCTTTAATATCATTAACATTTCAATTACTTGCACTGCTTTGATTTTCCTTTAATCCAAACAAAGTTTTAATTTTATAATGGATCAGCCAGACCTACAGAGATATTCTGGGCTAATGAACAGTCGATGATAAGTTTCGATGGCCTGTCATAGCATATGGTGTGCCTGCTGTTTTACCTAAAAGATATGCTGATAAGCATCTGCCTGTTCTATTTCTTATAAATGTTACCTGCCTTCCAAAATTGACCCATTATGGTCTAGATTTTAGCAAATTACTGCAGATGCTGGAATCTGAAACCAAAAGAAAAAAATGATGGAAAATCTCAGCAGGTCAGGAAGCATTTGTAAGGAGAGAAAAGAGCTGGTGCTTCAAGTCCAGATGAGCCTTTGTCAAAGCTGCTTTGACCTCATTTTTTCAGCATTTTCTCTTATGGCTAAATTTTAAGGTTGTATATTCTGATATTTTCAAGAGGAGAATAAGATATGTACAATTCTATTTTAAAGAAAACATGAGAATGCAGGGCAATATTGCTTGTCAGTTCTTGTGTTAAATGATTCAATTAACTAATCATTCAAATGTAGCAAACAATTCAGTGCTAACAAATGAGATGTCCAATAATTCAAATAAAGCAACTTTGAAGCAAACGAGATACTTTTTTTCAATCAGTATGAATCCAGCATTTCAAATCACAGTTTAGCTGAATATTTGAAATCCTCAGCAAATGTCTACTCAAAGGGATTTTAGCAAGACCCTCTCTGATGTAATGATAACTGATAATTCATCTGGTCACTCCGTTCATGTTTTCAAAAGAAACGAAAACTGGTGAAATCATTTTGTCAAATATCTAATTGCTTAAGCACTCATTTTCTGAATAACCTTCTCTTATGTTGATCAGTAAATGAAGTTACATAAAAGGATTCCATCATCTCAGTCAGAACAGATAGGTTATGCTTGCTGAGCCCAAGTAAGCACTTTAGTCTTTCTTTTAATTTAGATATGACACCTGTGAGTTTAGACAATTATAGACCTTAAAGCAGGCATGTGAAAATGTTACAGAAAAACCTGACGTATTCATGAGGTGTTAGCTATACACATGATGGGTTAGTGCCTGAATCCTGAGGCCAATTTTACAAACTGTGATCCCATGTATTGACAGCCCAGATCAAGGACTGAATTTAATGGTCACGGTGGCAATCATTTCCTGAGGCTGGGAAACTGAGGCCAATCTGCTGTGCCCATTTCTGAAAGTCCTAACGAAGTCAATGTCAAGCTGGCAGTTAAATGTCTGCTGTCAGGGGTTCCTTACCTTGAAGGACAAAACCCTTGCCTCTAAAAGGACCAGAGGCTCTTTAAGCCCAGCAGAGCCATCGGAAGTGGTGGCACTGCAAGGACTGCAGCAGCGCCAGGTCAGCACAGGCCCTGGAGTGCAGTTAAATTGGCCAGGCTCATCGGGGTCACTCAGGTATCACTTGGCAAGGATGGGGAAAAGTTGGTATGGAGGGCACAGGGGGCTCTTACGTCAAGAATGGCCCTTGATACCACGAATCACAGGTATTGGATCTGGAGGGTCTGTACAACACCCATAGTGAGGGCCCCTGCTATTTATTGAGTGCCCTCCCCACGTAACAGAGAACTAGTCATGATAGGAAAAAAGCTATCACTTGAGGGCCTAAATTGATCTACAGGCAGGAAGGCCCTTCTTGCTTCCTCTGTACAAAACTTAATTGTGGGGAATTGGGAAGGCAATTGACACTCAACACCCCACTTTCCCTTCTGATTCTATGTCCTCTGCCACCCTCTGCCACTCATCTTCCAACCGCTCCTAAAGAGAGATTTAAATGTTGTTCCAAGATGCAGTATTTACTTTTAAATCTCCTTATTGCTGTAGTATCTATCAAGCAATGTGATGGACTCATGCCATTTAATTATAAATTAGCTCTGATTATGACATGATATGCACTGGATTTGCAGATGTTTGTGCTCGCCAATGATGCCATCTTATTTCACCACAAACCTTAAATGGGTTCTTGTGGGGTCCAAGGAGATCAGAGTGAAATGAAATTCTGCTATGCATTCAGCAAATAAAAAGACTTGTATTTATATGTTACCTTTTATATCCAGTAACGTCTTACATGCTTTATAGTCAATGAAGAGTTTTGAAGTGTGGTCAATGTTGTAATGTAGGAAATACAGCACCACTTTATGCACAATTATTTCCCATAAACAATAATGTGATAATAACCAAATAATCTGTTTTAGTGATGGTGATGGAGGGATAAATATTGAGCAATAGACCAGGGTCCAAATTTTCAGGATGAGAGGGACACAGTCCCCATCATCCAGAGTCAATGGTGAATACATTCTTGCCAACTCCCACAAGCCAGATGCCATATTACACTCTAACCAGCTTTAATTGGCATAAGGCATTCAAAATGCAGCCCTGCCTTGGACAGCAGCTAGCCAATCAGAATGATCAGAAGCTCTCAGAAGCTCTCCAGGCAGATCTGAGAATCATTCGCCCACCCAGAACTGTCATCTTCCAGCCAGCCTAACACTTCAGGCTAGATGTAAAAAGGCCTTCAAATAGTCATTAAATGGCCACTTGAATGTCTTGATTGGGGCAAGGATTGGCTTCCCATCCAAGGGTCCTCCTGAGGGTAAAATCGCAATCAGGCTAGGGCAGGTACCTGGAGAGAACATTGTGCATGCAATTTCACACTCGCTCCATGCCTCAGAACCTGCAGGAGGAACCTAAAATTCTGACCCAGGCAATTGCTCTTCTGATTGACCAGCAGCCTTGTAGACCCAGCAGTGCCAAAACTCAGTAGTGGCGGCTGTTGGAACTACACCATTCAGTGCCAAGAGGAAGAATACAACAACCAGACTCAAAGATAAGTTCTGGGGTTTAGGGACGGGGAGAGCCCTAGAGATGGGAGGGAAGGGTTTGGGTTTAAGGCTAGGAGGGAGATACCATCTTTCAGGGGGGGTGCCTTTTAATACACAATGGGCACCTCCCAAAAGAAGGACGCATGCTTCCTTCTTATCAGGCTCTACTTTTTACTACCCCATAGTAGTAATGGCTGCAGGCAGAATTAGGCTCTCGACTGCCACTCAATGACCAGTTCAAGGCCGTAATAGGCAGAAGGTTGAGCAGACTGGCTGAAGCCTCACCTGCCCACTGTATCATTGAGGGCAGCTTAGAAATAGGTTGACTGTGCTGGGCTCGCCACCTATTCAATTCCATCTGCCCTATGCCTTAAAAAACTGCCCTCCCCCCCGACTCCCCACTCTTCTCTCCACATTCCACCTCACCCCACTTGGCTGAGAGCAGAGAGCAAAAGTCAGATTTGCATATCATAGTTTAGACAGGACATTGGATATTTCCACAATGAACTAAGAAGACAGAAAGTACCAAGCACACAGCATAAATTAAGTTAGCTAACATTGATCAAAGTCTCTGAAGATTACATAACTAAACAAGAACTAATGATAAAGCTTTCCACTTTATCAGCTGGAGAATGGAACACTGAGTGCAAGTAGCAAATGTTTATTGACCGATGGAAAAATCATCAATCTCTATGATACTCTGAGACAGAACAATATAGAAAGATCATGCATTGATATTAGCACATCATTGTATCTCTCAGGAATACCTTCCTAGGATATTTCACATTCAGTGCACATCACTGAAGGGCAATCACTGGTTATGGAAGCAAATACAGTAGCCATTTTGTACATCCAACAAACTAATAAATTAATAATCAGTTGATCTACATAACATAGAATTCCCTTTTGATTCATTTGCTTTTGACCCAATTCGGACAAAATTTGCTCAGATGGCATAAAATATCCTTGAGGGAAAGAGATCGGTCATCCTTAACTGGTCTGGCCTACATGTGATTCCAGACCGATAGCAATGTGGTTGACCCTCTGAAATGTCTTAGTAAGCTATTCATTTCAAAGGCAGTTGGGGTGGGCAACAAATGCTGGACTTGCCAATGATACTGCCATCCCATGAAAAAAAAGAAAATTATCATCAAGGATTTTAACACAGTTTGTATCCAGCACATTCAAGTTTCCATGATTATTTTGCACCATTTTTGGAAGTATTGTGCTGGAAGCAGGCCCCATCCACAAAATTAGTCACACCAAGTGCAGCTTCCAGCTTGTCATTCATCACTGTTGTTTCTGCTAATTGTGCTCCTCTGCAGGCCTTCAGTAAAGTTTTCAAAATTAAACTGGTTCTTTTGGGTGTAAATGAAAGGGTTAATAATCACAAGTTTAAAAATTGCATAAGCTGCAGTCACACAGGAAAGCTATGTGCAAACAACAGGTCTTAATTAAAGCAAACCCAAATAAGAGTCAAGGACCATTTACTTGTGCAGTGTGCATTACAGCAAGAAACATAGAAAAGAAGATTGATATTCATTGGTTAGAGATATAGCTATCATTGCTTGATAATATTACATGCAGAAGTGATAATTGGACACTATACCCTTATACATGATGTAATTTTAATCAATAAAAATGAGTGGATAGAGACAATTCCTATGCCTCGATTGGTATATGCTAATTACTTGTAATCAAATTGAAAATATAACTGCTTATGTATTTCTGAATTCTGTAGTCTGACTGGCCTTGATGATTTAAATCAGAGTTCTATGGCTATGGTCTTTCATAAATCATCTTAAACCACTCCATGAAATTATCTGGCTATTTGAAAGGAATGGTTGTTTTACCTACTACAACAATGAATAAAGCATCAAAGGAGCCCTGTAACAGTACGGATCGTAAAAGATAAGTTAAAAAGTTTATTTTAATTTCTAAGAAATTAATTAGTATACATCAACATGACTATAAATTTATTTTGCATTTTTTTAAAAATATGACTTTCAAATTTGAAATTCACATTGGTCAGAAGTGATGGAATGAAACTGGGATCAATTTTGTGGTAAGTCCATTTTCAGCAGTTTTATTTAAATTTCACTAAGTTACAACTCTTAAACATAAGGAAAATATTTTAAAGGTTTTTTTAATACAGTTTTAAGCAATGCCTAATTGTACTGGTTCAGAGAAAAATTATGTTTGCAAAAGAGTTTTGAGTGTGAATTTGAGCATGGGAAAAGACACTTTTCAAAACTGGATCAATTTTGAGCACCCTTTACAGCAGAATCGTCGATTAAGCACAAAGTGGCAATTTTACCCCAGTATTACAGGGCTGTTTTTGAAGTGATGTTGACCAATATTTCAAGGGTATCTCCTGTTTTCCCATGAACAATTTAACATCCTCAAAGCTACCAGAATAGGCAGAGAACCTCAGCTTCACATCTCCTCAGAATGGCTCTAACAATGGAGCATTCCCTCGCCAAAGGCCTGAAACATCAGCCTATATCTTGTGCTTGAATCCAGGAACTGTGATTTAATTCACAACTATCTTATTCAGAGACAACATTCAGAGCCCAGTTGCTGACTGGGCCACTTGTACATATATTATAATGCTATTAGTGCTGAAGATATTAATTGCCTGCTCACCTCAAAACAACTTCACCATATGTTGTCAGGAACATAACAATACACACCAGACTTCTCAATGTCATTTGTTAGATGTGATGTTAATCATCTTGTTTGGAAATGTGATGAATTTCACTTCACCAAACCAACACAGTTGTATAAAGCTCATTATCAGAATCAGCACTTAAAGCAAACCTGCATTAAGCTTTTTTTATTTATTTCTCTTTATTTATCTTTCTGAGTCAGATTTAACATTAATTTCCCCCCTCCCGACTTTAATTTGCCCCATTTCTCATTCATTACAGTTCAGTTCTTTGTTTCATCGATTGAGAAGATACATTTTATCCTGTCTTTCAATGTGATTGCAGATGTTGTGCTTTTCTTCTTACGTGGGTTGCTCACAATTCTAACAACTTTGATATGCACAAAGTGATCCAGTTAACGAGCACACCATAGTCCGATCCACAGCAGCAAAATCAGGCCCAAAATCAAATCAGATACAGGAAGAGAGATAAGGAGGGAAAGATGAGTTGGATTACAAGAGAGATAAAAGAGAATAAGAGTAAAACTGAACAATTTACAGTTTTTACATCTCCAACATTTCACTCCCTGAAGGAATGAAACCAAATATTTTATTTGTTCACTTTATGGGCCAGAAAAGTTGATTGGCAGTCATTAACAATAAACACGTCATTAAAAGAGTACTTACGTTAATAAACTACATGTCAAAATAGCAGTGAGGCTATTGACTCCCATTGTTATCTATGTGCAAGTGCCACAGCAAATTCAGGCAAAGATAGAGCCTGATTAAATGTGGAAATTTAGAGTTGTTGTCAGAGATGCTTCACTGTTGTTAGCTTCAGTCAAATGGAATCTTGTCTGCTTCACCATTCAAATACATCAAATGTCATGAAGTTTCTGCACTTCCATTGTAGATATAAGATGAACTTGCCATAGGCATTGAAGTCTAAATGCCTTTTTAACAGCAAATTACTACCAGTCAACCTTCCAGACAAAAGAAAGTAACTATTAGAAGCATGGAGTCTCATTCCTTCAGACTTAACTTGTTATTTGAGATTTCATATACATAAAATAGCTTTTTCTTGCTCCCCCTTAATTCATTCTTTCTTTCTCTTTATTTTACTTTCCACTCCTAGTACAACAAATTCATCATTCTAACTTACATTTTCTTCTTCAAAACATGGACCATTGTTTTCACAATCCTTCAATTTCACAGAATCATAGATTCATTTAGTGCAGAAGAGATTCTCTGTCCCATCGAAACCATTTTGACACATTAGAAACACCTGAACTCTCATCTAATCCAAGACAACGCACCCCAGACCATCACTACCTTCACATCCTCCCTAAACCTCCTGCCTGCCACTCTTCAACTAAGAGGAACAGCTACTCATTATCCACGTTCCTTGTGCACCTCGATTAGGTTGCCCCTCAGTCTGCACTGCTCTAATGAAAATAAACCAAGTTTATGCAACCTCTCTTCATAACTTAAATATTCCCTTTATTCCCTTTAGGATGGCAGCATCCTAACAAATCTCCTCTGCACCCCCTGCAGTGTAATTACAGCCTTCCAATCATGTGGCAACTAGAACTGCACACAGTACTCGACTGTGACCTCACCAAAGTTCTGTACAACTCCAACATGAATTCTCTGTTTGTTGTTATCAGTCGAGTAATAGATTACAAATGTCCCAAATGCCATTTTCATTATCCTACTAACATGCTCTTCTGCTTTCAGAGATCTGTGGACAAACATGCCAAGGATCCTTTTTCCTTCGTTTCACAGAACTTTCCAGTGTTCTCCAAATTCATTGAGTATGTCTACATGGGTTTCTTCTGGGTACTCCGGTTTCCTCCCACAGTCCAAAGATGTACTGCTTAGTGCATGGGCTATGCTAAATTCTCCAAGTGTAGCCGAACAGACGCTGGACTGTGGTGACTAGGGGATATTCACAGTAACTTCATTGCACTGTTATTGTAAGTTTACTCATGATATTAATCAAATCACTTAGTTTGCCACCCTTGCTGTATTCTAAGAATTATTTCTCGGCCTTTTGGCTGAGATCAGGTGTACTGTCGACATGCTGTGCTTGGTTGAAGTCATTGGGTTGCATTTTAGCTTCATTTTAAGCAATTTTTGGAGAAGGCTTCACAGCGTTTTGACTGGGATGCAGGTGGAATCAAGCCTTGGAGGAGGAACTGTGCCTGCTCCAATCAGCTTGGATCAGGCCCAGGACGATGTGTGGAGGCCCTGTCTTGTCAGCTTGGATTGGGAATGTCTCAACTTGTTGAGACTCTGTATTGGATTTGATTTAATTGAATTGGAACAAAAAAAAAGGAATGGCTGTTGGAACAATGTGTCCTTACGGCAACAGTTGCTGATTCTGTCAAGGGAAAAAATTGACACATTTGTGCCATAAATTAAGACAAGTTGGTGTTTTCTAAAATAATGTTATGTTAAGTGCATTGTAATAATAGTAGGTGTTTGGAAAATGTTTGGGTTAGAACATTGGAAGTTTACTGCGAAGATTTTTCTTAACAACACTGAAGATACTTGAAACATTTACATTGTTTTCCTGATTAACAACAGCTAACTTTGCAGAAACCAAGTTGTCTTCAGCAATAACTTGATATTATTATGCTGATATGCTTTGCTAATTATTTATTAATATGTTGCTATTAATGTCAAACATCCCAAGATGGTTTTTGGGAGCTTTATAAATAGAATGGGATGATGAGCCAACTTAGAAGTTCATTATAAGAAAGATGTAGAAGCATTGGAGAGAGTGCAGAGGAGCCTTATCAGGATGCTGCCTGGTTTGAGAGTAGGTCTTATGAGGAAAGGTTGAGGGAGCTGGGGCTTTTCACTTTAGAACATAGAACATAGAACACCACAGCGCAGAACAGACCCTTCGGCCTTCGATATTGCGCCGACCAATTAAGAAAAAGAAATGACCCTCTAACCTAAACTATTCCCTTTTCGTACATAAACTTATCCACTAACGTCTTAAACACCACCAAACTTGGCGCATCTACAACTGCTGCAGGCAGGGCATTCCATACCCCTACCACTCTCTGGGTAAAGAACCTACCTCTGACATCCATCCTATAACTACCACCCCTTAATTTAAAGCTATGTCCCCTTGTGCTAGCTTTCTCCATCCTCGGAAAAAGGCTATCACTGTCCACCCTATCTAAACCTTTAATCATCTTATATGTTTCAATAAGGTCTCCTCTTAGCCGCCTTCTTTCTAACGAAAACAACCTCAAATCCCTCAGCCTCTCTTCATAAGACCTGCCCTCCATACCAGGCAACATCCTGGTAAACCTCCTCTGTACCCTCTCCCATGCCTCCACACCTTTCTTAAAATGCTGGGACCAGAACTGTACACAATACTCCAAGTGCGGCCGCACTAGAGTTTTGTACAGTTGCAACGTGACGTTGCGGCTCTGAAATTCAATCCCCCTACCAATAAAAGCTAAGACTCCGTATGCCTTCTTAACAACCTTATCGACTTGATTGCCAACTTTCAGGGATCTATGCACATATATACCAAGATCCCTCTGTTCTTCAACACTATTAAGAGTCCTACCATTAGCCCTATACTCTACACATTTGTTATTCCTGCCAAAGTGAATTACCTCACACTTTTCCACATTAAACTCCATTTGCCACCTCTCGGCCCAGCTCTGCAACTTGTCCAAGTCTCTCTGCAAACTATAACACCCCTCTTCACTATCTACCACTCCACCGACTTTAGTGTCATCTGCAAATCTACTAATCCATCCTTCAATACCCTCATCCAGATCATTTATAAAAATTACAAACAGCAGGGGCCCCAAAACAGATCCCTGAGGTACACCACTCGTAACCGAACTCCACGATGAATAATTTCCATCAACCACCACCCTCTGTCTTCTATCAGCCAGCCAATTCCTAATCCAATTAGCTAAATCACCATACATCTGCATTTTCTGCAGAAACCTTCCATGGGGCACCTTATCGAACCCTTACTAAAGTCCATATATACCACATCAACTGCCTTACCCCCATCCACCTCTTTGGTCACTTTTTCAAAAAACTCAATAAGGCTACTAAGGCACGACCTACCCTTCACAAAACCATGCTGACTATCCCCAATCAATTCATTTCTCTCTAAATAACTATAAATCCTATCACTAATAATTCTTTCCAATACTTTGCCCACAACAGAAGTAAGACTCACCGGTCTATAATTCCCAGAAAAGTCTCTCGTCCCCTTCTTGAACAATGGGACCACATTCGCTATCCTCCAGTCTTCCGGCACTATACCCGTAACCAACAACGATCTGAAGATCAGAGCCAGAACGGAGGAGGATGAGAGGCAACTTAGAAGTTTAAAAGATGATGAGGGTGGTAGATAGAGTGGATATTCGGAGACTATTTCCTCGGTTGATGTAGCTGTTACTAGGGGGCATAACTATAAGGTTTGTAGTGGAGATATAGAAGGTTCTGAGTGGTTGGGGTGTGGAATGGACTTCCTGCTGTGATAGTGGATTCGGACACTTTAGAAATTTTTGAGCGGTTATTGGATAGGCACTTCCTAAAGTGTCCGAATCCACTATCACAGCAGGCAGTCCATTCCACTAGAGTGATAGGGAGTAGGATAACTTGAACTTGGTTTCGGACAAAGCTTGGCACGACATTCAGGACAAAGGGCCTGTATTATGCTGTACTGTTCTATGTACTTCCTTGTCAAATTACTCCTTCCAAAGTGTATCAACTTACATATGGCAGGGTTAAATTCTACCTGCCACTTATCTACCCATTTGACCATTCATATATATCTTAGAAGCATTGAAACATAGAAAGTAGAAAATAGATGGAGGAGTAGGCCATTCCGCTCTTCGAGGCTGCAGCATATTCAATATGATCGTGGCTGATCATGCACTTTCAGAATCCCATTCTTGCTTTCTCTCAATACCCCTTGATCACTTTAGCTACAAGGACCAGCCCAGCCCTCTAGCCAACATATTTAATAAAGTGGCCGCAAAAATCAGGAATGAACAGTTGTGGATCTGTACAACCCTGTCTTGGAGAATGGCAAATGTTGTGCCTTTATTTAAGAAGAGCTTCAGGAAAAGCCTGGGAACCAGAAGTCAGTGAGCTGAACATCTGTAGAGGGTAAATTGTTAGAAGATATTCTGAGACTATCAGAGTAGATAGTCAACATCTTTTCCCGAAGGTAGGGGAGTCTAAAACTGGAGGACATAGGTTTAAATGAGAGGGGAGAGATACAAAAGAGTCCAGAACGGCAATTCTTTCACACAGACATTGTTGAGTGTCTAGAGCGAGCTGCCAGAGGTAGTTATAAAAGCGGTTACAGTTTTGTCTTTTAAAAAGAATTTAGACAGTTACATGGATAAGATGTGCATGGAGGAAAATGGGCCAAATGTGGGAAATTGGGACTTGCTCAGTGGCAAAAACTGAACAGCATTGATAAGTTGGGCCAAAGGGCCTGTTTCCATACTATAAACATCTGTGACTCTATTACTCTAAATTCATCCATATGTTGATTAAATGTCTGCCATTGCCTTTGTACTGTCAACCTGCCAAGTATTCTTTGCTGGCTTATACTAGCCAATGCACATCTCATACCGTCAAATTTAGCTTTCCTCAAGTTCAGAACTCTAATCTTAGACTTAACTGCATCACTCTCCAAATTAATGAAGAATTCGATCATACTATGGTCACAGTTCTCCAAAGGATCTTGCACCATAAGGTTGCTAGTTAATTCTCTCATTACATAATGCTTAGTTAGGATGGCTTAGTTAGGATACATAATGCTTAGTTGGTTCCTCAACATATTGGGAAAACCATCCCTGTATATTCCAAGAAATCCTCCTTCATCAAATTGCTACCAATTTGGTGAGACCAATCAATATACAAATTGATTTGTGCACATAATAACTGCTGTACTCTTACTGCATGCATCTTAGGTTTCCTGCTTGCCCAACCTCACTGCTACTATTTGGTGGTCTGTATACAATTCCCACTAGCACTTTTTGTCCTTTGATGTTCCACAGCTCTACCCATATAGATTCCACATCATCCAGGCTAACATCCATCCTGACTATTGCATTTATCTCCTCTTTAACCAGCAAAGGTGCCTCATTCTCCCTTTCCTTTCTGTTGCCTTTCCTGCATATTGAATAGCCCTGGATGTTGAGTTTTTATCCATGATCATTCTGGAACCAGGTCTCTGTAATCCCAATTACGTCATATGCAGTAATGATTATCTACACAGTTAATATTTATCGATCTTATTACAAATGCTCCTTGAATTGAGACAGAGTCTTTAAGGTTTTTTTTTGCATTTATTATCCCCTTAGAGTTATGATGCAATGTGGCCCTTTTTGATCTTTGTCATTGGTTTTTCCACTTCCACTTTTCCCCTTACTGCCCTTTGCTTCTGTCCCCATTTTACTTCTCTCTGACTTCCTGCATCAGTTCCCATCCCCCACCACATTAGTTTAAACGGTCCCCAACAGCATGAGTAAACACTCTGTCAGGACATTGGTTCCAGTCCTGCCCACGAGTAACCCATCAATTGGTACTGGTCCCACCTCCCTCAGAGCCAGTTTCAATGTCTCAGGAATTTGAATTTCTCACTCTTGCAGCATACCTCAAGCCATGTACTCATCTTAGCTATCCTGACATTCCAACTCCAACTAGCTTGTGGCACTGGTAGCAATTCTGAGATTACTACCTTTGAGGTCCTACTTTTCAATCTAACTCCAAACTCTCTAAATACAGCTTGTAGAACCAAATCCCATTTTTTACCTATATTGTTGATGCCTATATGTACCACAACAGATGGCTGTTCACCCTCCCCCTCCAGAATGCCCTGCAACTGCTCTGAGACATTCTTGACCCTTGCGCCAGGAGGCAACATATCATCCTGGATACTTGTTTGTATCCACAGAAACGTCTGCCTATTCCCCTTGCAATTGAATTTTCTGTCACTATAGCTCTGCTATACTTTTTCATGCCTTCCTGTGCAACAGGACCAGCCAGAACATGGCTGCTGCCACCTTCCCCTGGTGATCCATCTCTCCCAACAGTATATTTGTTTTGGTGATAGATGATCACAGTAGACAACTGCACTGCCTTCCTACTCTTCCTCTCTCTGGTGATTACTCATTCCCCGTCTCCCTCAGGGATTTTTATCTGTGGTGTGACCAACTCACTGAATGTGCTATCAACAACTTCCTCAGTGATGTTCCAAGTGAATTCATCTGCAGTTCCAGAGCTGTCATGCAGTCTATCAGGAGCTGCAGTTGGACACAATTTTTGCACATGAAGGTGCCAGGGACACTGGAAGAATCCCTGGATTCCCACATCTCACAACAAGAGCATGACATACTCTGGGATCTCCTGCTATAACTTAACTTTGGAATTAATTTACAACAACAGCAATGCCAAGGGAAAAAAAGAGAAAAAAAAGAAAAACTACTTACCAGTCACTAGCCAATCACTTACCTACTGACTGTGACATTATGGTTGGATTTCTTTCTACCTCACTTGCCCTTGAGTCTTCCTCACAGGTATGCCTCTCCTTTCCTCTTGAAGGTGACAGCTCCTTGCTCTCAGCACCAAATTCCCGCTCAGCTTCAAATTTCCAATATCCTCACTCTAGCTGAATCTCACTCCGGCTCACTTATCATGAACTCGTTAACACTGCTGCCTTATATACAGCAGAGGTGAGCTGAGCTAACTCACTCCCCAGTTTGAAATTCCTAAGTGTTCACATCTGTTGAGGCCCTAATCGGACTTTGGTTGATTGACAGACAGCTGCCATTTAGCTAACTGAGTCAATTGCTTATTGACCTTTAAACTAGACTACTGAAATTAAAGAGAAAAACATTCCACCCAAGACACTCAAGACATGCCACCCAAGACATTCTGCGTCACTGTTAACCACCTATCCAATCTTTATGTCATCTGCAAATTTACTAATCCTACCCTGCACATAGTCATGTATGTCATTTATATAAACACAGATCCCTGCAGTATGCTACTAGAAATTGGCTTCCAGTCATTAAAACAGCCTTCTGTCATCGCCCTCTGTCTCCTACAACTGATGTAATTTTGAATCCATTTTATCAAATTACTTTGAATCCCATGTGAAACTACCTTCTTTACAAGTTTCCCATGTGGGACCTTCTAAAGGCTTTGCTGAAATCCATTTAAATACATCGACTGATGCAATTTGCTTAGTGAAAGAGTTCCACGGTCATATGTCATGTCCAATTGGTCCTAGATGCCCTGTAGAAGCTCCTTTTTTGTTTCCATCTTGCATTCGCAGCGACTGGCAGGACAGAGGTTAGGCTACATTACACAAGCAAGAGTAAGTCTAGCTCACAGTGGGAGCTACATGTTAGCTTGTCACAGAACAATGTTTGGGCCGTTAACTACTAGAATTTACTTTTTGTGGTGGGTTTAATGGGCAATTAACATGTAAATACAGCAATTCACGAAAATCACAGGAGAGTTAAATTCATGATGCTGTTTTCACAAAGCTAATGATGGAGCAAGATTAATTGTGCAGCAATATGAGGGGGTTACAATTCAGAGCGAGTATTTTATGCACTAGGTTAATAATGTGTGTCTTTACATGCTGTTGTTTTATTAATTTTTACTTTCTTTTACTCCATTCTCCATAAAGCCTATGCCCCGATGGGCAGATCCAAATTTACTCCCACCCAATCCACAGACCAACCTAAACTCCAACTGAATCTAATTCACTGTCCTCACAAAAGAGACAAGAGGCAAGCTGTCAAGCCAAGGCACTGCACTCCATCCTGGGTTCGATCTGACACTTGATCCCAGCCAAAAGGCCGAGAAGTAATTCTAAGTCAAAATATTTTATTTTATCCTTTACTGCACTTTAATTGCAGACTGTCCCCTGGAATGTCTGAGATGAAGATTTGTGTTAATACGGATCTGCAATAAAGATTATAGAAAATAGATTTTAAACAAAGAAGAAGTTGCAACTATAAAATCATCTTTAATGGACTCAGATCAGATGGGAAAGTTTCCGTGAAGCTCTTCTTTTCTCCTGTTGTATTTTCAGCAGAACTGCAGGTGAAATGATATCAACAGTTAGTTATGGTCAGTCATGGAGTAACACTGCCGCACAATGGAGACACTCTCCATTTTTTTGAAAATGGCAACAGAAACGCAAGTCCAGAAGTCCCAGTCCTGAACCTAGGTACTGCCACATTTCCATGGGGACAGGTGAAGGGGTGGGGGAATGAGGGCAGTTCTAATGTGCATTTCTATTGTTTACAGCAGCAATTGCACGTGTTAAAGTGCAGATGCCTCAGTCAGACCTGATTTTGGGGCTACTGGGATGTCTAAACAGTGATGTATGCACTTTGGATCAAGTAAGAGCAAGTGCAAAGCTGTCAAAGGTCATTGGAAAGATAGAGCACCATTTGGAGAGGAAAGGCATCCTCCAATATGGTCCCAGGACATTTTTCAGAAAAGGTTGAGTACCTTTTTGGAGAGGTAAGGTGCTCTTTGAAATTGTTAATAGTGGGGTGCCACGTATCAGGGTGTATCAGAAGACAAATGCTGTGTAAATTGTATGCATCACAAAGAAACAAAGGCTTGCATTTATACAGCACCTTCGATGATCTTAGATCATCACAAAACACATCACAGGCAATAAAGTACTTTTGAAATGTCACTGTTTTAAAGTTGAAAACACAGTTTCCAGTTTGTGCTCAAAACTGCAGTGAGATAAATGGCCATATAATCAACTTTAGGGAACGGTGCACTCTTGCTTTTTTTCAGCTAGTATCATGGGATTCTTTAAAACTGAGTGACAGATAAAGCCTCAGTTTAATGTCTCATCTGAAAGCCAAAGCCTCTAACATTCTATCATTCATTACTTCAGTATTCCAGTGAACCATCTTCTTCGATGATGAGCTCAAAGGTCTAAAGTAGATATTGGATTTGCAACCTCCTGCCTCAGAGGTGAACACTAAATGGATTTCACTTGTAATATATGCTTACAATGTTACATCTCATCAAATACACTAGTTATGGAAGCAATAGAAATGAACTTATGCACATGGCTGAGTCCTCTGTGTCTGATAATTAGTAAACAACTGTTAACCGGATCAATGATCAATTTTCATTGAAAGATGTATCTTTGTTTATTAATCTCTGTCTAACTTGAAAGTATTTGGAAATAATAAATAATTTGAAAGCAGTGTTTTCTGAACATAAGAACTGGGAGTTAGCAATTCAGTCCCTCGAGCCAGCTCCGCTATTCAACATGATTATAGCTGATCTCAATTTGGCCTCAATTACATTTTCCTGTCCATTCTCTACATCCTTCAACTCATTGCTAATTAAAAATTTGTCCATCTCCTCCTTAAATGTACTCAATGTCCTGGCATTCACTGCACTCTGAAGTAGTGAATCTGCTACCTCCTATCCTAAAGCTTTAACCTCTTGTTCTAGATTGCCCCACAAGAAGAAGATCTGCTCTACATCTACTTTGTCAATTTTCTATCATCCCATTAGAACTCCTCTCATATTTCCGAATTCTTGAGAGTATTGGCCTAAACTGCTCAAAAACTCTTTTTGTAAGACAAATCTGTCATCTCTGGGATCAATCGAGTAACCTCCTCTTATGATATTACTCAAATTCCTCAAATAAGAGGACCAAAACTGTACACAGTACTCCACTTGCAGTCTCATCAATGCCTTGCATAGTTGCAGCAACATTTCCCTACTTTGCATTCTACTCTTTTATCTATTAATGTCAAAATTTCATTTACTTTCCTTATTACTTGCTGTACCTGCACACTAGTTTTCTGCAACTCATGATCCCTCTTCACTAAAGCATCCTGAGGTCGCTATCCTTTTAGATCATAATTGGCTTTCCATTTTTCCAGCTAAAATAGATCATCTCAGACTTATCCGTGTTAAACTCCATCTGCCACACTTTGGCCCACTCACTAACTTATCCATTGTTACAGCCATGGACTAGAATCCCAAATTATACTACGATTCCAGAATAGATCCCAACAATTTTTCTATTTTGACAAAAATGTGAGGATAGGATTCTTCATGCAGGGGTAATTCTGTTAAAAATTTAGATATCTTTTATACTAAAACAAATTAATATCACAGTTTAACTATAACTCTTAATAAATGAAGCAGCTTAACTATTAATCCATTCAACAATACTTAAACATGAAAAACAGTCTAATTTCTAATTTATCCTGTTGCAGTTTCAACAAAGTAAAATTCTTCTTACAGTCTCAAAACACTTTAAATACAGTTAGCAACCATAAACATACTTGCTATAATGAGGGTAGCCTTGAAACTTACAGAGAGATTTTGTGGAGAAAGCAAATTGCAGATCTTTGTGTTTAAACAACCCCCAAGTAGAACACAAAAGCTGCTTTTTCTCTGCTATAGACTTAACTTCTCCCATTAAGCACATTATCATCTGACTTTGTCAATCTAAACTCACCTTCCATTCCTTTAATCAAAAACCCTGGAGGATCTTTGCTTTTTGTAAACAAAAACCCATCAACTCTCTCCTGAGTAAACACTGCATGGCTAAAGGGAATAATTATCCCATTTTCCAGCAGCTAAGCTGTATTCCTTCCAGAGATACCAACATCCTGTAGAAAAAACTGAATTTTAAAACAGTCCCCTCAAACATAAATATATGGCAATATGGCAATATGACATTATCACTACGCTGTATCTATTCGTAAATTTCTTATTTCCTTATTGAAACTTACTATCTACCCATTTTAGTGAGCTTCTTCAGTGGGTAAGTAGCAATGATGAATCCACTTGTATTGTAACACTTTTTCTTGGACTGCCACATTGCCATGATGGACAAGTTTGAACATTTCATTGATTCCAAGAGTGATGCCACTGGGAGTCTTAAACTCCTGGCAGTATCACCAGTGATGGTAAGGTCAGATGGAAAAAACCAGACAAAGTGCAATCCAAAGCAATGACATACCCAAATTAAAAGTTGTCCTGCACCAGACATCTACCTAGAGGAAACTAACACAATCACCACACAGACATGTTCTGCAGTGAAAGGTGAGAGGTGACGGGGATAGGACAGTGAGCCTAGAAGTCCCTAGCTTCAGACTACATGTAGGCAGTGCAGTTTGATTCAGATGGTTTGCTCTTGGCATAGGAACTGCACAGCATTTCTGCAACTTTCCTCACAATGAGCAGCCCTCTTCAGGATCAAATCTGCTCATCCCACATGGGGGACTAAGCTTGAAAAGCTATCCTGAAAATAGTCTGTTCCATCAGCAACCTGGCTGGAAAACTGCATCCAGCAGGCTCATTCACCTGGTTGTGGTCAGAAAATTATGAACAATCTAATGTCCAAGGATCGAACCCATTCCCTGAAAACACCTGCCAGACGTGCAGTCAAAGAATTGGCTGGGGGATTGGGCTCATCAGCCGCACAAGGACCCACAGAACCCAGTAACCAGTAACACAGAGATTCTTAGGTGGAGAATCCTACTGGTTAGCAAATGATCACTGAAAAAGAATGTTATCCCTGCTTTACAATATTTCACTGATTTCATCTGCCATGGTTTAAAAAAATATGATTGACCAAAGACTCCTCACACTAAGTCAGAAGCTTTCATTTAGATTCATATTTCCAATTCATTGTCCATTGACTCCTACTGGAGAGTACATTGCATAAGTTTTGCTTGAAAACAGGACCAGATTTGCTGTGGTGGATCTTCTGCTTAAATAACGTGCTTTCACACAAAGGGCAGACTGTCACAAGTATAGAGACCAATTATGTGAAGATCTGAAAGGCACTCTGTACCCATAGAACCATAATCCTTGCAGAATTGAGGAGTTGAAGAGATTTAAGAGGCAAATTAGAATCATATAATCCCTACAGTGCAGAAGGAGGCCCATTGAGCCTGCGCTGACAATAGTCTCACCTGGGATCTAACCCTACACTTACCTCATTAATCCCCCTGACATGAAGAGGCAATTTAGCATGGCCAATCCACTTAACCTGTGCATCTTTGGATGAGGGAGGAAATCAGAGCATCTAGAGGAAATCCAAATTATAAATGAAATTAAATAATGTTCTCCCAGATAAATGTAAAGATGAATTAAATTGCCATTTCTGCTAGAGCAGCAATTGGAATGCATACTTTTAGTCAAAGTTGTTTCATTCAAATTTTCTTTAGAGCTGAATTCCCATTTTACTGGATTTATCTAGTTTTCCTAATTAAGGTTATGGGATATTTTAATTCCTGTTAGTACAAAAATAACGGTTGTTGGAACGTATTTATCACTTACAGATCTAATAAAAGATATTTCTCCAGGCTTGTAAATTCAAAATATAAAAATGTGCTACTCCTGAAGTTCCTCAATAAATGAACTGTTCCTAAGGAAATGTCACAAGTTGGAAAATAAGAGGTGAGTAGGGGGAGGGGAGGAGGGGGGGAGGGGCGGAGAGGAAAGGGAGGGTGTTGGGAAGTGGAGGTAGAGAAGAGGGGAGGACAGGCAGTGGGGGAGGGGTGGTGGGGACGGGACGAGGGGTGGCGGTAGTGGTAGGGGAAGAATTTAGATATTCAGAGCACGTTGCTACCTGGTGTTGTAGAGAGTGAGATTTTACACGGATCTAGAGGGTCAGTGGAGCGCTGACACCATGGCAGAAACTTCAGAAAAAGTGCCCATAGCCCTGGCAGGACCAGCTGATCTGGAGCAATGCCTGCCGCCTGTAAGTACTGTGGAGAGAAATGACACTCTGTAGAATATTATTTTAACCAATACAAAATTTCAAAGCTTATTAAATGGAGTTTAGAAATTTGAAAACACACCAACTTTGTGCGTTTCTTTTCATATGAGAAATGGATTGACTAGTAATTGTGGGCCATTTCTTTTAAGTATTGTTTTATATTGTCAGATGTTCATTTTCGAAGTTTTCTGAAGTAATTGATCTTACAGCAAATAAAGCGGGTAGCGCTTGGGACCTGTACAAGTGATAATGAAAGGATAACATTTAGAAGAACATACATCTTTTTTATCCAGCAGGTGCCATTGAACTGAACGGGGGTCGGTCCAATATAAGTTATCTCCAGAAACGTTTGATTTCTTTCTCCTGGTCAGTTTCTAAAGAAATCTTTGCAAAGTTCGTGGTCCCATAGACAGGAGCGGTGTAACGGTACGGAGTTTAGTTTCGCTGTGCTGGATGTGTTATGGGATGGGATCTTTGTTTCTAGATGTCTGCTGTTTAAGAGTTGCTCTTGTGTGTTTTAAAGGCTTACGCTCTGGCTGTCAAACCCTCCGGCAGCAGCCGCCTGCTGAAGATCGGTGCCATAGTTCTCATCACGGGGGCTGCCCTGCTCATCCTCGGTGCCATTGGAGCTTTTTACTTCTGGAAGATCAACGATAAAAATGTAAGCAGCGCATCCCGCCCAATATTTTATTAAAATATCCCCCACCCCATCTTCAAAAGCCATGTTAGCTGGGTGAACGCCTGGTGTGACAGCGCTCAGTGTGTCTGGGGGATGTTTGATGGTCTCCTGGCTTCACTAGGGCCGGCTGGTGTGACACCTTTTCATTCATTGCACAGAATCGCCTCCCTCTGCAACTTCAGTGTCTGCTCCGAAAAATTGCAGCGTGCTGCCAAAATCCCAACTGCCCCGCTACATTTGCAAAGTAATAATTGGGATGGCCGCAAGTTCTTTGCCAAAACCCGGATGTCTTCGTCGTGGTGCATAGGTAGGAATTGTCCCGGTGCAGGAGGAGGCCATTTGACCCATCGTGTCTGTACCTGTTCCTCAGCATGGCTTAGTGCCATTCCCCTTCTTCCAACCCCCCTGCCTCCCCCGCATCCACCCTCACCCCTCTGCACAATGACAGTTGACTTTTGACCAGAGTCGTGCGAATAGAAGCGTTGAAATGTGGAAAATTAACATGAAATGCCAATATATCGGAGCAAACTGATGATCAGGGTTTTCTTTAAAGAATTGAAGAGAGACAAGAGATTTCCGCCCCTGCGTCCGCTTTCATTTGTTAGAAGAGTTTTGTAAAAAAATATATATTGGAGCATATTTTTGCCCAAGCTAACAACCCCACCACCGTCCACACTGCCTAGGTCACAGACGATTTTGCAATACTGGGGTAGGAATACTCTCCGTGATGTTTATTCTTGGTCATTCGAGGTAAACGTGGATTTTCAACAGTTTGTGAAAAGACTCTTTTGAGCCAAAGCCGCTGTTTCTCCTAGTCAGGAATCTGGAAATGCAGTTCAGGACAAGGCTGTCTTTATGGTCTAGCATTCCACTGACGAGAGGAAGAGAGGCTGCTCTGTAGGCGCTGCAGAAGCAATCTATCAGTACAAATTTTCCACTGGGTGAGAAATGAACAATCATGAGTGCTTTAAGAACAGCCAAATTCTACTGTTGGAGGAAAATACATATTAATTCATCTAAATAACTGACTATATTCCCTCTTGCTTATGGGTCACAGTCTAAAAACCAATGGGAATGAAGGATTGTTGGTTCGTGCCTCAATCAAGAGGATGATTTTCAATTGTTGTCTATTCTGTTTGTGTTGAAAAGCAAAGCGGCTGGTACTAGAAAATTGAGCAAAAAAATCTGCCTGTTTCCCACACAAGGCAAGCCCACCTGCTCACCCTTGGAAATAGATCTTATAAGTAACCTTATTAAAATTTTTAAATTAGAGTCCTATCCAGAACAGTTGGAGAAGAATAAGATTACAATAGGAAATGTGATGAGCTGTGAAGGGAAATGATTTTCAGGGTTGTGGAATAGAACAGGGAATGGGATTGAGTGGATTTCTGGACAGGGAGCCAGTGTGGACTTGTGGGCCATAATAACTATTGAGTCAATAGCTCTATGATCAATTCTGGTGCCGTTTTCATGTCTAGTGTGTGAGTCTGAATCAGTTGGTCTCTGTCAGTTGGTACTAAGGAGCCTCACCAATGGCTCTTGAAGGCAGCTCAGGCCAGGTTTGCATCCCTCATTGAAAACTATCCGACAGGCAAGCCATCTATCTCATCCGCTGACCACTCAATGCTTGCCCCGATTAAAAGTTGTCCATGAGACCTTTTCCCTCTTATGTGGTTTAAGCTTTCTGATTTTTTCTAGATTGTTTCTTTAATTCATTCTTATTATGTAGAAATGTACAAAATAGGAGCAGGAGGAGGCCCTTTGAGTCTGCTCTGCAATTCAGTATGATTACAGTTGATCATCTAAATCTGCTCTCACCTTCTTCCCCATATCCTTTGATCCCATAACCTAGAGCTATGTCTAGCTCTTTCTTGGAAACATGCAATGTTTTGGCCTCAAATGCTTCCTGTGGTAGTGAATTCCACAGTCTGGGTGAAGAAATTTCATCTAAGTCGTAAACATTTACCCTTAGACTATGACCCCTGATTCTGATTCCCCCACCATCTGATAGATGCTTTCTGCATCTACCATTTCTAGTCCTGTTAGAATTTTATAGGTTTCTCTGAGATTTCCCCCACTTTATTATTCTGAATTTCAGTGAATGTTATCTCAACCTACTCAGTCTCTTCTCATACATCAATGCCACCATCACAGAAATCAATCTGGTAAACCTTCACTGTGTCCCCTCTATAGAAGATAAGGAGACCAAGATTTCACACTTTGGGGGAATTTTACAAGATTTATTTTGTGTCAGGTGATGTGAAATTGGGAAAGGTCCAGATCAATTTTTTGGGTGCAATCTTATGCACTCTGTCTTTAAAAATCTGGGCAAGTCTGTTTCCCACTTCAGAAGGCTGTGGACAGGAAGTAAGTCACCAGACAGCCTCCAGAGGGAGACATTGCACAGCCTCCAGAGGAGACCTCTGATTCTGCACAAGTGCATTAACAGTAGCAGAAGTCTGACCTACAGAGAGAGAACTGTCAGACCCCTGCTACTGAAGGCAGTATCAAGTAGCACCCTCTCCCCCCCAACAATCAGAGGGGTCTGCAGCCCCCAAGATGCAACGTCTGTTGCCCCCACCCCACCACCCAGACCACACCATTACAGACCCCGCCCCTCCCACATCGATCACATGCAGAATGGCAGTGGGACCTCCTCCACCCTACAGGCCGCACCCCATTGGCTCCACCAGCCATAGGCCCTTGCCCCCGCACTGCCCTTCACAGTTTCCCCCATCCACAGGCCCTGCTGCAGCAGGTCCTATGAAGAGAGGTTGAAGGATTTGAGGTTGTTTTCGTTAGAAAGGAAGCGGCTAAGAGGGGATCTTATTGAAGCATATAAGATGATTAGAGGTTTAGATAGGGTGGACAGTGATAGCCTTTTTCCTAGGATGGAGAAAGCTAGCACGAGGGGACACAGCTTTAAATTAAGGGGTATGAGTTATAGGACGGATATCAGAGGTAGGTTCTTTACTCAAAGAGTGATTAGGGAGTGGAATGCCCTGCCTGCAGCTGTTGTAGATGCGCCAAGTTTGGTGGCGTTTAAGAGGTTAATTGATAAGTATATGGAAGAGAAGGGAATGGTTTAGTTTGGAGGGGCATTGCTTTTTATTTTGGTCGGCACAACATCGAAGGCCGAAGGGCCTGTTCTGTGCTGTAATGTTCTATGTTCTATGTTCTATGTTCTATGCTCCCACAGGCCCACTCACCAACAGGCCCCACCTCCTGGCGCTGCCACCTCTGGCCCATCTCCCAATTGTCCTCACCTCCTGGTGCTGCTCAGTGGGCATTCCCTAGCTCCAAGGCTGGCAGTGCCAAGTTGCCAGGCTGGCACTTTCCAGTCTGGTACCTGAAGGGACACCAAGCCTTGCCCTCAGCCTCCACGGGAGACCTCAATGGCCTCCAGTTCTATCATTGAGGCCAACACAAAAATGCCCCATTTATGGAGAACAGGCATTTTCCTCACTGGAGAGAACCTCTCCCGGCAAGGCCATAAAGGCAAGCAAGCCTGGATGATTCACGCTAGACTCGCTAAACATGTTGAAACCCCTCTTTTAATAAATGAACCAGCCTTTTGCCTGTTTCAGCCAAGAGACAACTATACCAGAAATTCAGGTATTGTAAGATCGCATGGTCGCGAAAACCAGCGCTATTCACATTTGCTGCTTTATACCTGATTTTAGAACATAGAACATAGAACATTACAGCACAGAACAGGCCCTTCGGCCTTCGATGTTGCACCGACCAATATAAAAAGCAATACCCTCCAAACTAAACCATTCCCTTCTCTTCCATATACTCATCAACTAACCTCTTAAACGCCACCAAACTTGGCGCATCTACAACTGCTGCAAGCAGGGCATTCCACTCCCGAACCACCCTTTGGGTAAAGAACCTACCTCTGATATCCGTCCTATAACTATCACCCCTTAATTTAAAGTTGTGCCCCCTCATTTAGGATGAAAATTTAGAAAATTTAGGATGTTTTCTTGCCACAAAATGAGTGTAAAGCGGCGATACATTTCTACTCAATATTTGGGTGTGGCCTTACCAACGCCTTGCACAATTGCAGCAAGCCATCCCTGTTCCTGTACCTGAATCCTCTTGCTATGAAGATCAACATACCATTTGCACTCTTATTACCTGCTGCTTCTGCGTGCTTACCTTCAGTGGCTAGTTTACAAGGACACCCACGTCTCATTGCACATTCTCTATTCTCAGTTTATAGTCATTCAGATAATAATTAGTCTTACTGTTTTTGTGACCAAAGTGAATAACCATGAGGTTATCCACATTATATTGTATCTGCACTCAGCTTATTCAAACCACACTGCAGCATCTTTGCATCCTCCTCACAGCTCAACCTGCCACCCGACTTTGTGTCATTTGCACATTTGGAGATCTCACATTTACGCTCCTCATCTAAGTCATTAATATATATAGTGAATCGCTGGGGTCCCAGCACTGATCACTGTGGTACTGCACTGGTCACTGCCTATCATTTGAGAAATGATCTGTTTATTCCTACTCTTCGTTTCCTGTCTGCCAACTAGTTTTGTATCCATCTCAGTACATGACCCAAAATCCATGTGCTTTTATTTTACAAACTAATCTTTTATGTGGGACTTTTTTGAAAGCATTCTGAAAATCCAAATAAACCACATGCACTGGTCCCCTTAATCATCTTCATTAGTTACATTCTCAAAGAATTCCTGTAGATTTGTCAAGCATGTCAAATCTATGCTGACTCTACCTGATTCTGCAGCTGTTTTCCCATGCTGTGTTGTAAATTTCTTGATAATAGACTCTAGAATTTTCCCCACTATTGACAGGCTGATTAGCCTATAATTCCCTGTTATCTTCCTACCTCTCGATTTAAATAGTGGGGTTACATTAATTACCATCCAGTCTGTAGGCATTGTTCCAGAGTCTATAGAATCTTGGAAGTTGACCACCACAGCATCCACTATTTCTCAGGCCAATTCTTTAAGTGCACTGGATATAGATTATTAAGCTCTGTGTCATTGGCCTTCAATCCCATTGATTTCCCTGACACCATTTCTCTACTAATACTGGTTTCCTTCACTTCCTCCTTCTCACTAAACCCTGTGTTCCCCAACATTTCTGGTATGTCATTTGTGTCCTTCCTTGTGAATACAGAACCAAGGTACTTATCTAGTTGGTCAGCCATTTCTTTGTTCCCATTATAAATTCCCCTGTTTCTGACTGTAACTGACCTACATTTGTCTTCACCAACCTTTATCTTTAATCAAATCACATTTTTATTTGGAAAATATAAAAGAACACTAACAACTGATTGTCTTACATTGTGTCACAAGTAAATGCTTCTTTCTCTTCTAAGCATATAAGCGTAAATTTTAGATATTGGTACTTATCTACTGAACTGTAGGGGTGTCTCTACTCACCCCTGCTGGATAGCCACGGAGAGGGATCAGACTTCATGAAGCTTAAAACTTTAGGTTTCCTTCTTCTTGAATCTGTGGTTCTTCTTCCAATTCTGCTTCAGAAACTTCAGTCCTATCATCTGAACCTAACTTAAAAACATGCATTTCTACACATAGGTACTAACCATGTGTATATTGTTCAAATTAGTTTATTGCAGGCTGCCTGACCTTAGAGAAAAGTATCTTCAGTCTTTCTGTCTCAGTTTTGTATCTGGCTCATGTCCATTTGATTGATTAGAATGAGTTTATTCTCAGTGATATGTATTGCTTTCTGTCCTGTCCAATATCATGCTGACTTTATCAAATCAAAGATATTTGTTGAGGTCACTTCATGTTTTTGTAGGTCACAGACTCACAGCCTGGAGTTAAAATTCTTAATTCTGAAATTAGCCATATTCCTATCAGATGTGTCCTTTCTTGGCTTGGTCATTTTGTATTAAACTATAGCTAGTTGGCTACAGTCCAGGCCACTTCAGGTGACAAATATAGATATTTCTCTTGTTCCTGGGGGTCATAGGATTTGCCAGTACTTCTTTAAAAAGTGAATCTTGATCATATCGGCCAACTGACCCATCCTGTCTTTGCAATCCTCAAGACAGAGGATTGGGTAGAAGTGGACCTTGGTTACCACTTTGACTTTCCAGTAATCAATGCAATGCCATTTTGACCCATTTGGCTCCGGACGAGCACAGTGGAAAAGTTCCAGTTACTCAGGCTAGATTCACTAATGTTGCTGTCCAGCCCACTGGATTTCCTGTTGGACCTGAGCCATCTTGTTGGGGCTCAACCAGTAGGTGATGTTTAATTGATGGGGTGTCTCCCACATCCATGTCATGGACTGCTAGGGTCGTACACCTGGACTAGTTTTTAAAGAGCTGACTAAATTGTTGTAGTGGCTTGTCACATCATCCCTTCCTGGATCAAGTGGGATGATTGGGCACTTAGGTCTTCAAACATCCCTGTATTTACCAGCCTGAAGATGAATCCCCCGGGCTGTCCTCAAATTCTTCCATGTTCCAGCAAATTCCCATGGGTTGGCTGGGCTTCCAGCTATAATACCTTCTTAAAAGGCTACGATGGCATAGCCAGTGCTGTTTTCCCCTATCTGGATCAGAAATAGTTTACTTGACTAATCTTTTTTGCTACACGAAAAGGACTATTGAACTTGTCTTGGAAAATGTCAGTAAGGGCAATAGCACCAGACTTTGATCTCCTGGTTGGAGAATTTGGGCCTAGTCTGTCTGCATGTCTATTCATTGCCTGCAGGCAAGCTTTCAGACATTCCTTAGCCATTGCACAGGTAGTGAAAAGTCTTTCCTGGAAGTTAGAGACACATTTCAACATAGAAGCATCCTGTCTGGATTCCAGACATTTTTCCTTTAGCAGCCTTTAGGCACTTTGCACCTCATACCTATAAATCAGTTTGAAGGGGGTGAAGTTAGTGGATTTATTTGAGAAGTCCCAGGCGATGGACAATAGGAAGTCCAAGCTTTTATTCCGAACATGGGAATATTTACTGTAGTAGGCCCTAATCATTGGTTTTCAGAGTTTGCTGATATTAATCTACCACTCCCTATGACTGAGGTTCAATGCTGAGGACTTTAGCTGGGTAACACCTAAGCTGTACATAACTCTCTGGAATGCTTGTGACTGAGAGATTGAAGCAATCTCGGCAGATCATATCAGGTGAACAACTGAATTAGTCTTGCACACGTGGCTTTGGCTGTGATCTTCCGGAGTGAAAAAGCTTTAGGGTACCCAGAGACTAAACCTGTTATGGTCAGGCGATATTTGATAACTGGTCTTGTTTCTGGGTAAAGAGCCCACACAATCTACCAATATTCAAAGGGTTCACCAAAGCTGGTGTGGGCTGGAAGGAGGTTAGTCTCATAGCAACATGTGTTTTCCTGCAGCCTGATAGGTGAAGCAGGTTTTACATTATTCTGCTACACTGGATTGCAGGCGTGGCCAGTGCTGATTCTGGGTGCAATTCAGATCTGACTTGGAAACCTGTTCTCAGGCGCCCTCCTTACGCACTTAGCCTGAAAAAAAATTGCAAGTGTGAATTGCGCTGTGGATGGGGCTTATTGTGCCTGACATGCTGCAGCTCCGATCAGAGTTTTGAACTGCGCATGTGCACATCACGTTGCTCCCGGCTTGCAAAAAGTGGATAAAGCACCCTGGAAGTGAAAAATGGGAATGAGAGCCCCACAGACATTGCCCCACCTGCATAACGTAAGTGTTCCCCTTATCCACTCACCCCACTACTACTCAGACCGATCGTGACCCATTGCCCACTTTTCCCCTCCACTGATTGCCCACAGAGCGGCAGTGCCCCCCCCCCATATCCCTAACAGAGAATGATCTAGCCCGCCTCCCTTTCCCATCCTCTCCTGTACCCCCCAGATTCATCTGGCCTCCTCCTCTTCCCCCCTTTCCCCCCACCAGAGAATGATCAGACCTCCCCCTCACCTCCTCACCAGATATACATCTGACCGCCTCCTCCTCCTCCCCCTCCACCAGAAAATGATCTGCCCTGTTTCCCTCCCCCTCCTCCCAAAAGAGATCTGTCTGCCACCCCCCCCCCCCCACCTGCCAGAGAATCTTCTGGCCTCTCTCCCCCCTACCAGAGAATGATAGGGCCTCCCCTCTCCTCCACCACTTCCCCCCTCAATCACCAGGAAACCATCCGGCTTCCCTCCTCTCCCCCCAGCAGAGAATGATCTGACTTCCTTTCTCCTCCCTTCCCCCCATCCTCACTAGAGAATAATAGAGCTCCCCACTACCACCGCCACCAGAGAACCATCTGCCCTCCTTCCACTCAAACAGGGAACGATCTGGCTTTATTTCTCTTCCCCCCACCCCCAACCAGAGAATGATCTGCCCCACCTACCCCCACCACCCCCCACCACCACCACCAATACCACCACCACCACCATCCACCACTATCCACCACCACCATGATCACCATCCACCACACCATCCACCACCACCAGCACCACCAATCTGAGTCAGACAGCTGCTGCAAGCTCTGAACCGACCTCTCCAGAAGCTGGAGCCCTCAAAACAGACTTTTGCCGAGCATGTCAGTTTCACGCTGAATCTGGACAGATGAACATGATGGTAAAGGGGGAAATGTAGGTAAGATTGTGTGTCCAGTTCATTAAGTCAATTTAAACATATACATTTAAACAGATTGCGGTCATTTTCAGGACTTGCTAAAGTAGGCATCTGTGTGGACACAAGCACACTTCACGCCCAACTTTACCAAGTTTTCGTGCCTGAAAGCCGGCATGATGCACTGGTAAAATTGGGCCCAATATTTGAGAACAGTTGAGAATTTTCTGATTTCTAATATTCTCACAACATTTCTAGCCTCAGATTTATCTCTGTTTTGAACTGTCATGAAACAGTTAAATAATACGTAATGATTGTAAATGGAATTTTAAAGTAAATAGCCTTGAAATGTGCCTGAAACAAAATGCTTCCATCTATCAACTGACTTTAACCAACAAAATTCTATATTCAGCTGTTAGTGTTTAAAACTATTATGATAAATGAACCTTTAGATCTCCATACAATGTTAAAAATTAACCTCATCTCCCTCAAAATTAACACAAACAATAGGAGATCAATCCTATTCATTGATCTGCCATCCTTAGACTTACCAGTTACAGTTGTTTATCCTTGAGCTCCATTAGTTGATCTCTAAGCCTCCTATTGTAGCTAACCCAAGAATTTTGAAAAGCCATGAATTCAATGAAATGAAGGAATAAAGAAAATAAATAGGTGGAAAAAATTTGTTAACTCATCACATAGTTGACTATACAGGATAAACACATTTCCAAAACCCAATCAGCTAAGACTAACTACACACGATACCGACTGGATCAGCAAACAAATCAACCTTAAGAAAAGGGGAACACAATAAATACAATTGTCACAAGAACAAAAAAGTCTCTCTCTGTAATGGATGCATGAAATTACAGAGAAGTTGATCAGAAAGAATACAGGTTTAAGGGTGGAGAATAGTGATGGATGCCATAGCAACGGAAGGTAAGCATAGCAATTTTCACATGTATATTTCTGGATGATAACAGCTTGAGGTAAAAACTGCAAACAATGAAATGGGTTTCAGACTCAGACTGAACTAAAATATTCGATATTCTGATTGGCTGCTTTCTCTAAATATTCACATAGCAATGCATGGCCGCTCTAAACAAATATACCCCAAGTAAAATCATATACTTTATTAAGAATAAGATGAAAAACCTAAAGAGGCTAATTAGGCTCAAAGCAAATAGATTTCCTGGAATCAATAACATTTGCCAGAGAATATAGAAAGAAACTACAGAAGAGATTTGAGAGCACTAATAATCATTATGAGAGAGTTATTAGATACTTTGAATGTATCCAAAGGTTGAAAATAAGTTGAATTGCTTCCTGTTTTCAAAATGGTGCTGAAATCTGACACACCCAATTTTAATTTTGTATGAATTAATAGATTATCAGTAGTATATTTGAACATTATTTATGCAGTAATAGGCCGTGTAACTGCAGTATTCAGAAACGGAGATTCTGCCTGATTAACCACCTTAATTTCTTCAAGGAATTCTTTGAGAAAACATCTATTCAAGTGAATTATGTAAACCCAGTGGCATGATGGCTTTCAAATGGTGCTTTTAACTAGACTTAATTGTGTGGATTCAAGGTATGGATATGGAACTAGCTGAAGAGTAAGTGACAATGAGCAGTCATTAGTTAAGTTGAGATGAATGCGGTTAGAGTGGATGGGGGCACAGTGAGTTGGTAGTGGGACTAATGATTGGACAAGGTATTGTCAGTGGACAGATCAATTGAAGATAAAATTTGATGTATATGAGTATAAAAATATAAATCAACATGCCTACACAGTGATAAAATAACAAAACATGAAGTTGGAAGAAATCAAAACATTTTAGTTGATTTAACACTGTATTCAAAAAAGCTAATAAGATATTGAACTTCCTAGCAAAATGATAGAATATCATTTAGAAAAACTAATGGTCAAATGTTATAATAATCTTGTCAGGCTGCATATTGAATATCACATTCTAAAGGGAAAATATTCTGGGGCTGGAGGCAATATTGAAATAAGGCTGATTCATAGAGTAGGCAGCTGGATTGCAAGGAATGACTGAAGTACATGGACATATCACTCTATTGGGAAGGTGCCTAAGAGGTGAAATTAACAGGATGGAAGGTTTTAACTGTACCCAGAAAATATTATTCTAAAGTAGTACTTTAAGAATAGAGCAATGAGATGCAGGTTTACATTAGTATAGGTAGTTTTAAGAAACACGTTAGGAAGATTTTCATCATACAAAGAGATAGAGGTTGGCTTTGTATGATGTCTTAAAATGTGTTATGGTGAATCAGCAGTCTGTTTTACATTTAAATTATTGGAAATAAAAATTGAGAGAGAGGTAAGTGGAGTTGATTCACTTACATTTTTACACATTGAGCAAAGTTAAAATCTACCTCAAAGTACCGTTAACATGTGGAATAAAGTTCCAGAGAGAATAGTCAACCCTGGAATCCTTTGAGAAATAGTTGGATAATACAGTAAATTGTCATTGGGATCTGTGAAATAGGTGAAACAAAATGAGGGTGAATGGCTTTGCTCGTCTGTAATTACCTTGAGACACCCTGAAAGAACACAACGGACTGGATGAATGTCACACTAAATGTTCTAACTGTAAAAATGCTTTGAAAGGGATTGCAATAGTAAGGAACATCTTTACATTAAATGAATGTTCAAAAATAAAAATAAGAATTCTGCCCTGATTATTAATCTGGATAATGGTTTTCAGAACAATAGTGAATTTGAATCCTTGTACAGCACTAACCTTTTGATACGAGGAATGATTGAATGATTTAGTTAGCTAATACATTTTCCTTCAATTTCTGAATGTATTGCCATCTGGTCTAGTTTATGTGGCACTTTTCTTTACAAAGACAGTATGTCAGTGCTCTTAAGTAAAATTGGTTGATTTTCCAAGGGCATTGTGCCACCTCTGGCACCCACCCACTTATTCTTCAGTGTGAATAGCCATTTTCTGACATGCTGTGTTTAGATAAATGGCAGTGGGCAGCCTTGCCAGTATCTACTACTTTATCTGAGTAACTATACAGTTCTGTCACCATTTGCACAAATGATGGCTACAGATGAACTGCAATGAATTAAAACAGGTGGATAATGTAACACGCAGAGAAAGGAATTAATTACATTAATGTTTGCTCCATCAAAATTGCTGATGTATTAAACCTGAGGCCATTCAGTTGGCTGCTTAACAAGTAGTAAAAAATATTCAAGCGTACCTAATCTAGCAATCCAATGAATGATGAATAGTACCTTTATGTAATGCATTGTCCATAATACATGCCTTCCTCTCTGTCAATGTGACAATTAAGCGGTTAGCCTTTATTCCACGTTGCATTAAAAGATACTTTACAATGTTGGGCCTTCTTAATTTGTTTGGCACATCCAATTTTTACTTATTAACTTATCAAAGAAGTCTAACTGGTAGGATGTGGGTTTTTGCTTGTCATTTGACCACCTAGATAGGCTTTGATCTAGCATCTAGTGGGAGTTGTGGAGTGCATAGAGAGCTTCCTTACACACTTAGCGAAGGAGACTAAAGGAGACTAAGTAGCTCTTGTACACTAAATAGCAGCTGGTTCAGAGGCATTTTAGAGAGCTCTTAGAGCAAGTCTCAGTCAATAAATTGTGAACGTTTTCCTTTTTTGAAATTGTATGTAAACTAATGCCCAGCTGAAGTCTGTATAGCAAAATCAAGAAAGAGTTCTGCTGCAATGACCAAAGCCAAATTAGCTACACAGGAAATCAAGAGATTTCCCAAATACTCCAGTTGGTCACAGAGTGCTTCATTATCTTCTCTATCCATGAGAGTGTCAAAGAATCTCTAAACCTTCTGTAGACAATCAGTACATAGTACCACACCTCATTTTCCTTTGTGCTTGCTCAACTGCTAAAGAGGAAATTAGCATCTTTTGCTTCTCACTTGTTGCCCTGAATAATGAACCTAAATGATCTGCATTTATATTTAACCATTTGCTGATAGCAATAATGTCCATTTGATTACAGATATACAACATGCATTACAGCATGAGTATCAATGGAAAGGTAAAAGATGGATCTCTGGAAATCGATACTGAAAACAACCTTGAAACATTCAGAACTGGTAGTGGCAGTGAAGAGGCAGTGGAAGTTCATGATTTTAAGACAGTAAGTCAAATCTTTTATTAAATACCATCCGGTTTTTGGCTTATTAACAAGGACATTGTCAATGATAGTAATATAATAATTGTGCATTGGGAATGACTTTTATTTGCTTTTGAATAAAATAATGTTGATAATCAGGCCGCATTTGAATTTGTTTGGTGAAGTATCAGTGCTCATTGATTAGGAAGCTGAGCCAGAAAACAAGATTTTAAAAGAGGGTTAATCTACAGAATGATGGCAACTGTTGACAAAACTTTTGTGTGGCTGGCAGGAACATTCACACTCTTGCTGGTCCCACGCAAATTAGTTACGCAATGGTTTCTATGGCAATTATGGAGCTCCCTGCAGCATTTTCTTTCGGAACTGCATAGTTTGGCCATTTTTTTCATTCAGTGAGCAGACCCTGCATGGCACATGTTCTGCTTACTGTTATTTGCATGGTGATCCTACAATGGGGATAAGACCACAATTGTAATATTCGAATTAAGCTTCCTTCTTGCTATGGGCAGGAATTCTTGTTTCTCATTTTGAGTCCAAATCTGGTGTGCCTTTGACGTTAACAACAAGTTCACCAGTTTTCCATATGTTTTTCACTAAATAACCCGAATGAAAATCAGTGGCTTGTAATTCTGTTTAAAGATAGTTTTGGACCTGTTTCCTGATTACTTTGTTTAGAACTCTTCCCATGTGATCAGTCCAGTTGAATGCAGGTCTTTCATATATTGTAAGGTGTTTTGGGAAGAGCCAAATAGATCCTAACTGAAAAAATGTACAAGAATTGCATTTTTACATGAATTCAGGATGCTCCTAGGTGCCTTTACAGACAATGAAATGCTTTTGGAATGCTGTTGTAATATAGGAAGCTTGCCAGCCAAATTCTGTGTGCAAACGGTATTATTTCATGATTAGATAATCACTTTCAGTGACTTTAACTAAAGGGAGAGGATTGGCTATGTTGCCGGGAAGAAGTCTCCTTCTCTTTTTCCAATATCTTGGTATTTTTTTTGCATCCAGCTGAATGGCAGATGGGACCAGGATTTAAGATCCCATCCTCAGTATTGTGCTCATATGCATTCCTGTGTCTGGAGTGGGATTTGAAACTCCAACCGTCTGACTTGGAGCACTACTGCTGAGTTGATGAACAAAGAACAAAGAACAAAACAGCACATGAAACAGGCCCTTCAGCCCAACGAGCCCACACCACCACCCCGATGTTCCCACCTCTATCGGTGATCCCTGTCCATGTTTATAGATCTATGGATTAAAAACCAAATTTGAGACAATTTAGAGAGAATTTGTTTTGCCAATTAGCCTAAGAGCACATCTTTGGGATGTGGGAGGAAACCGGAGCAACCGGAGAAAACCCACGCAAGCACGGGGAGAATGCGCAAACTCCCACAGACACAGGCCCAAATCCATGTATCTGCACAGCACAGCGATAGTCACTGAGCTGTCGTGTTGCACATCAAATGGTCCAGGTCAAGCGTACACTAACGACGTGAAGCACTAGGATACTCTCGAAAAAAATCCAAGAGCAGCCCTCTCATGACCCATCCGTGTATGCCCCTCATTAGACAACAAGGCGGACCAAAACACCTGTAGGATAAAAACAGATACATCAATATCATCGTCTATTTACACACTTTCCAGGGACTCCCAAGGCTCGTGATCCCTATTTTAAATCAGTTTTCTATACCCCTCCATTCCCATTCTGTTCATGTGCCCATCTAAGTATCTCTTAAATAACTCCAGATTGCCTGCCTTCACCACTTTACTTGGCAGCATATTCCATACCTCCATCACCCTCTGTGTGAAAAACTCCCTCTAGCATCCAAATTATACCTTACCCCCATCACCCTAAGCCCGCGATCCCTCATGCTATCTGAGTCCATCTTAGGAAAAAGCTTAACCCTGTTTATTCTATCTATACCCCTCATAATCTTGTACACCTCTATTAGATCTCCTCTAAATCTACATCTTTCTAAGGAAAACAGCCCCAATTTGCCTAACCTGTCCTCGTAACTCAGACCTTCCATACCAGGCAGCATCCTGGTAAACCTCCTCTGCACTCTCTTCAGAGTCTCCACGTCCTTCCGGTGGTAAGGCAACCGGAACTGGACACGTTATTCCAAATGAGGTCTAACTAACATTTTATACAACTGCAACATTAAAGGCCAGCTCTTGTACTCTATACCCCTTCCTATAAAGGCTAGCATGCCGTATGCTTTCTTCACAACCTTCTCCACTTGCTCTGCCATCTTCAGAGACTTGTGCTCCTGCACTCCCAGGTCCCTCTGCGTTTCTATACTCTTAATAGGTCTACCCTTTATCATATACCTCCTCCTTACATTCTTTCTCCCGAAATGCATCATCTCGCATTTATCAGGATTGAATTCCATCTGCCATCTATCTGCCCAAGCTACCAGCCTATCTATGTCCTGCTGCATCGCCTGACAATGCTCCTCATTATCCGCAAGTCCAGCCATCTTTGTATCATCTGCAAAGTTGCTGATCACTCCACTTACTCCCTCTTCCAAGTCATTTATATATATTACAAATAGAAGAGGTCCCAGTACTGAGCCTTGCAGCACACCACTAGTGACCGATCTCCAGCTAGAAAAACACCCTTCCACTATTACTCTCTGTCTCCTACTACTAATGATGTAAAGATGCCGGCGTTGGATTGGGGTGGTAAGAACTCAGTAAGAATTTAGCAACACCAATTATTAATCCAACCGATTTATTTGATAGTAAAAAAGCGAGCTTTCAACACTCTTGTGTCTTCCTCAGGCAAGTGCAGTGACCAGAGCACTGCACTTGCCTGAGGAAGACACAAGAGTGTTGAAAGCTCGCTTTTTTACTATCAAATAAATCGGTTGGATTAATAATTGGTGTTGCTAAATTCTTACTGAGTTCCTACTACTAAGCCAGTTACTTATCCATCTAGCTACCTGTCCTTGTATCCCACGAGCCTTGACCTTTTCAACTAACCTCCGATGAGGGACTTTGTCAAACGCCTTAGTGAAATCCATATAGACACCATCAACAGCTCGCCATTCGTTGACCGTTTTCGTCACCTCCTCAAAAAGTTCTACCAGATTCGTAAGGGCAGCAGAGCAAAATTAACTATTTGTAAATGTAGAATTTTAGTTGATTTGTCGCAACTAGAGAATAAATACAGATGTACTTACAGATTGTCTAAGAATAGCTCATTTTTATGTTATAGGGAATTACAGGAATTCACTTTGCTGGAGGAGAGAAATGTTACATCAAAGCTCAAGCTAAAGCACACCTGCCAGATATCGAGACCCTGAAAACTGAAGCAATTTCGTATGAGCTTGTAAGTGTTACATCTTTTTAATTTCTAATGGTTTTAGAACAGGACAAACCACGTAATGTAAACTTCAAATGGAGAAAATATATATATTAATGCTATTTGGAACTGGGGCTTGCAGTATCTTTCAGTCGAGTGAATACATAATTTGCAGGCCCCTTAATTTCTCCAGACCTCTGCTATGTCAATCAACAGGAGATGCTATTTGCTGCAGGGCAAGATTTTCCCCTTGAGTATGACATTCAGATTCACAAGGGAATCTGGCCTAGTTGCCCAGATACTGTGAAATTCATACGATTGGACAGCTGAGAAAAAGCATCTGAAGTCTGTGCACCTACTGTCCCAGTGGGAAGGCAAGAAAAAGGAAAGAGCTGCATGCACAAATAAAAGGCTTGAAGTCGCATTGCAGAACTAAAACAAATAGGTTAATCCGTCTGCTAAAGTAGCAGACAAAGTAATTACTAAGAGCATATAGGACAAATGCAATGCAGAAGTCTTTAATATTTGTCACGGCCTTATTAAAAACAGAACAATTTGCATATGTCAGCCTAGCAATTAGTCTATTTTAAGTGAGCAGCTATGATACATTACACTTTCCTTCCTATCTATTAATAGAAGCCCCAGCCCACCTGGGCTAATTAGCAGAATTACTGATATGCAAATTAGATTCAGGTGAGACAGGCAATGAAGCGGCCCTTTAAATAATGTCTGCAGTGGGTCAAAAAATTGAAATAATGAGAACTCCAGACATGCTTTAATTTCAAGAATGTGATGTTAAATTTGACTTTAATTTTTGACCATGCACATTGTAATCTGACAGCTAAGGACTTTGGAAAAAAATGGAATTTGAGGGACTATGTTCAATTAAAATTTTAATTGAAATTTTAACGTGCTTTCTTAAAATAAATGACAAGTTTTAAAGAACTGCAGATGTGAGTTCCTGGCCTGTGGGGCTTCAAAGTACTTTGGACAGTTATCCAGGATTGCTGCTATATCTCTGACATGCAGCATCATAACTTATTATGGTAGTATATTGGTTTGCTATATTAACCTACAACTAGAATAACCAATTTTAGTATCTTTATAAGCATGAAAATGGATGCCTAAGTCCTTCAAGTAACCGGGTAGAAATTTCTTCAAACTGTGTTAACATTGTCAGAAGAACAAAGCTTTCATTGTGATGGTATCAGTGCTCAAAAGGATGCCCCTGCTCAGTATGGGGCTCTAAGCTCTGGCCGTGTATCAAAAGGACATTATTTTAAACTACTAGAAAGTGCAAAGGTTATTTTCACAATGAAGCAGATAAAGGACAAAACAGTTAATTTAAACTAAGAAAAGCAGCAAGCCTCATTATGCATTCTTGGCTGACAGCCCAGAAATCCATTGCTCTGTTGAAACACCAGAACCCCAGGGAAAACATCTGGCTTTCTGACCTATGTTATCTCTGCTACTAATTATGCAATGTTTACTTATATAACGTAAGAGATTTTAAGTGCTTTTAATTTCTCTCATTGATACTTCAAAAAGTTTGGATAATTGACAATTTCACGGCCATGTAGTAAAAGATCTTTTTAACATGGATGATGATGACTGTATTAGATATTTTAAAATATTTTTTTAAAAATGCTATGTCACTTTTGGGTTAAGTATTTGCCATATAATGTGTACTGGGTCAGTGGGCATGCAAGTGCCATGTTTGATATTGGGGACATAAAGGACTATGAAGGGTGTTTGGGGATGAGGGGGGTTTGAGAGGTGAGGCCTAGGGAGCCATACCATTTTCTTTATAACTAGAAAAAAGTCCCGCAGCTCTGAACTAGGCCTTTTAAACAATCCACCTCAAACCTTGGTGGTTCTTGTGGCTGTCTTTGACCTATTCCCTGATTTGGCTGGCTTGATGTAATCCAAATCCACCCAATGAAAATCCGAATTTTGCATGTACTTCGTGGCACACAAAACTAGGAATGTTCCTGACTCTTGCTTCCACCTTAGTGGTGAATATCCAGGCCCCTATCTCAAATCAATTTTTTTAATGAGAATAATAAAAGGTTGAAAGGACAATCTTTGTGCCCAACATGCACTCTGTGATATCCCATTGCACTCCATTTATAAAGGAAAAGATATGTAGTTTGTGAAATCTATCAAAAATTGTGGATACATTGGTTGTATTCTTGCAAAATTCTCTGATAAGTCATGTTTGACATGGTGTCAACTCAATGTTCCATGATCTGGATTGGAGATTTTGAAAAGAAATTCCAAACAAATGGCATGGAAAATATTAGCGAAAAAATGTGTTTTAATAAAATTGATGGGTTTACCTGAATTATAAGATGTCAAGTTAGCCACACTTGGCCAAAACATTAGTAGCCTCAAGCAGTTGTGCAGCATTTGAAACCTGGAACTGTGAAATAAAACAGCTTAATGATTTGTTGCTGGCCTCATTTTGGCAAGTGTTTCTCAGCCCATCTCTGAAAAAGGCTGTAGAAATATTTGAGGGCACTTACAAAACAGAGATGGGGTAAATCCCTCACTCCCACTGTTATGATTCAAGTCAGAAACTCCAAAGTGTTTTATGGAGCCTGCCTGGATCATAAATTTTGCATCTTGAATTTGGCTAGGATAGCCTTGGTAGATTTCCTTTCAGGAATGATTCAAATGACCTTATAGGGAGCTTTTATCAAAGAAAGTTTATTTAAGAATTATAGTTAGCATGCACAGAAGGAATATTAGCAATAACTTCTATCAATTACAAACGACACTAAAGCAACCATGATAATGTATAATCATTAACAAATGAGGAGCTGTCCTATCAATCCCATAAACATAATCCTTCAATCAGGTTTAATACAGCTCAGACTAATGCTCATGTATTACTGGAATTGTCTTTTGGATGAACTGTTCAGCTCTCTGGATAGACTCAAAACATTTTGAAGTCAGAATTGCCTCCCAAAACACTAGGGACTCTAGGCAAGCCACAACAGCAGATTCCCCCCATTCAGAAAGGCAGGATTTTGTTTTCATATTACCAGCAGAATTTCCAATACCCAGGGAGGGAGAGAGAGATTTCTTTTCAGTTTGATACCACTTCCAAAACTAAAACTCAAAAGTAAACAGCAGCTCAAACTGAAACGAAAGAACTATTGTCACCTGACCTGCCAACTAGTCTTTTTCTTCTAACAATGCAGAATTATAAACATCCCAGTAAAAAGTGCATGTAAGCAGTAATAAAGGGACATCTCCAGTCAAACTGGTGCCATAATAAAAAAAACTGAACCAAAAAGGCCTGCTTACAACTGCAGAAAGCATGATTTAGAAAAAAAGTGTGTTAAAGATACATTAACGTCACACCCACCTACTGCAAGAATCATCGCAGGCGGTATGGAACATTTGACAGACCATTGAAAGGATTGTTGACTTTGGACAAGAATTTCTAGTTTTGGAGCGGGTCCAAAACTCCCACTCACAATATCCAATTAAGTCACAAGAAATTCATGTTATTAAATTCTTGTTTTATGATATTGTAAGTTTAGATATTAAGCACTTTTGGCACATCCCAAACTTTATGACATGTAAACCTCTTAGTTTGGGGCAGGGTAGCAAGCAGGGCAAATTCTAAATTTGTAAAATGGATACTTAGATATAGCTGGAAATGTTAGTTAATAAAACTCAGAAACAAAAATTGTTCAGTAATAGACAAGAAATTACATTCATCTATATGTGTCAATATGTACATTTTTATGATTGATGAGTGACTACAGAGACAAAACAAGCATATGATTAAAGTTACATCAGTGTAGGAGATTTCCTGCAGTGAAGTAGAAGATGAGGGGACTTCCACAAATCTTCCATTGCTATCCCCCTGCTTTATCCTATAGTGGCATATTTTTTGAGCCCTTCATCTGGACATTCTTCACCAATATTGAACTTGATACCCCTCTCTGTACTGAAGCTACAGCAGAATCAAGATTGCTGTAGTTTTCTCAAAAGCCTTGCTTACTA
This sequence comes from Sphyrna mokarran, assembly GCA_024679065.1. NCBI lineage: Eukaryota > Metazoa > Chordata > Chondrichthyes > Carcharhiniformes > Carcharhinidae > Sphyrna > Sphyrna mokarran. The sequence continues at coordinate 39,278,591 of JAGIQG010000010.1, read as the reverse complement.
TTTTTAATCTATTATAGAATGGTTTACGTGTGATGTACACCCCCAGTAGAGTACACTGATTAACTAGGCAGAGTTTAAGCGTGACAAATCAGTTCACCCAAAGTTATCAATAATTGAATGCATTGTTTTTATCCCATTAGGGTAGATGATTTAATCCAGGAAAGAAATATGCAACCATCATAAATATCAAGCAAATGAATCTTGACACCTACGTAGGAAAGATAATTAGGATATTCCCCAACTGGGAGCTGATCCCACAGATTCAGAAAGAATTATCGGACTTGCAAAAGTCTATTTTCTTGACAGTTTTCTTACTCATATTGTCTGCTTACTGAAATTCAGGTTGCCATCTTGTTGCGACATCTAGGGTCTCATCTATCAGTTGAAGAGTTGGTGGGAGGCTTGTGATGCCTCTTTCCACGAAACTACATGCTAATTAGGCAGTGGCAAGGTCTACTGGGCTTTCCCCTCAAAACAAGTCCCAGGGAGCAGACGTTCTGCCTGGTATGAGCTACTGGCTAGTCAGAGGCCAGCAGCAATGGTACTTCGCAGTAATCTGAGGAGGCCATGGTTGCTGCTGGGTAGACACGGGAGTCTCGGGATTGTGGAGAACACAAAAAAGTAATGTGGGCCTTTTTTCTGCAGGGTGAGGAGTCATGTGAAGAAAGGGGAAAAATAGTCATCGCAAGGGCAGATACTGATTCTCAGCTTCCTGCCACCCCAGCCCCTGCCCTTCCTCTGCCATTTCCTGATGTTCAGCCCCATACTCAGGCATTAATTATGTTTTATTGAGAGTCTCCCACACCCCTTGAAGCAATAGAGAGACAGTTTAATGTATTGTGCACACTACAAGGTGACAAGCCAGCCCAAGTTAATCCCAGCAGCAGTATTCACTGAGGTGTAAGTGGTCATTAATTGTATACTGAGAGGCCTCAATTTGTCTACCATAGACCATACCCAGAACTTAATTCTTGTGGACGCAGAATGGCAGTGAGATTCAGCTTTGCCACTACATCATCTAAATAAGTACCCTTTCTACCTCCAAGCTCACCACTAGGAACAGCAGACAATTCAGCCCATAATTTCAGATCATTTTCCCTTAAATATTTCACCAAAGAGGTGTTGATCCACATGTGCACCTTCACAATGAATGTCACCTGACTTGTAAAAATGGGGCATGCAGCTCAAAGGAAGTGACATATTTAGGAAGATCAAGTCTTTGCCTATCATATGGATGGGTGGCACAGTGGTTAGCACTGAGACCTCATCATGCCAGGGTTTTAAGTTCAATTCTGGCCTTGGGTAACTGTCTATATGGAGTTTGCATGTTCTCTCTGTGTCTACGGAATTTACTGCAAATGCTGCGGAATCCTCCCACAGTCTAAGTATGTGCAAGTTGGGCGGATTGGCCATGGTAAATGGCCCATGATGTTGCGGGGATTAGCAAGACAAATTCTTGGGGTTTTGGAGATAGGGCCTGGATGGGATTGCTGTTTTCAGTGCAGGCACAATGGGCCAAATGCCTTCTTCTCATTGTTGGGATTCTATGATATAAAAGAAAAGATTAGAAATCTTAAGAAGGTGAATATTTAAAATATACAAGCCATGCAAAACCTACTGCAGAGCCAGAATAAGATGAGTAATCAAAATATATCACAGAGACTTATGCGTCTGACCCCAAATTTGGAAGTGGCAATAATACAGGCAAAATGCAAATTGGACCAAAGTAACATGCACTCCAATACATATGCATGAAATGTAGTCACAATTTGAGTGTAAATAGATCCATGGTTAAAATTCCTTCACAAATTTTCATTCAGATGTAAGCAGAGATGCTCTTTTCAAATGTGTTTTTCCTTAAATCAGTGGATTCTAGTTATTTAATAGGTAGGTAAAAATGCAATATCCCAAGTTTACTCACTGAACAATTTGGACAGCAAGAAAGAAAAGGTTGTCAATCAAGGTCCACCTTCCAATCCAGAGAGGCTAAGCCTGACCTGCAGAGAATCTAGATGTGAAACAGCAGGTAAAAAAAATTGAGAGAGGTCAGAAGCTTCATCTAATTTATATGGAGCTTCATACCATTGACATTCATAACCCTCAAATTTAACATTCTGAAGCACAGTCTTCACTCTTTCTTCAAGGGACCCAGAAGCCAAGGCAAACCAATAATATTGTTATGCGTGACAAGCACTTGCTGCAAGTAAACTTGCAGGAAGTCAGCCCTACTAAATATTTCATTTGGTCATGCTGTAAAGTACTAAGCTATAATAAGTCACCCAGATTCATGGTAAAACTAACTGAAGGAAGGTCTTATATAAATTGAGATGCTTAAAATATATGTTGTGCTTAGAATTGCTAAGTACTCCTGCAAAGCAATGCACCAAGTAGCAATTCTGAAAGGGCTTTCACACAAGAAATATTAATCGTAAGGTCCAAGTGTGTGGTTTACCGCTGAGTTTATGCAGTTGTTTGATGCTGTTGCAGTTGTGTGTGTCTGCAATCTCTTATAATGTTACACATGTCTGCAAGATAAAATGGTGTAAAATTGTCAAATCAGTATCTCACATGTATTAATGCTGAATGTCTGAAGTTCCTCATGCCTTCTGGCAAAACTATACTTGAGACAGCTGAAGGAGCATGAGGTAGCATAGTGGTTAGCATTGTTACCTCACAATGTCAGGGACCTGGGTTTGATTCCCAGCTTGGTCACTGTCTGTGTGGAGCCTGCACATTCTCCTCGTGTCTGCATGCGTTTCCTCCAGATGCTCCAGTTTCCTCCCACAGTCCAAATGTGCTATTAGGTGCATTGGCCATGCTAAGTTCTCTCTCAGTGTACCCGAACAGGCGCCAGAGCGTGGCAACTAGGGATTTTCACAATAACTTCATTGCAGTGTTAATGTAAGCCAATTTGTGTCACTAATAAATAAACTTCAAAAAGTGAAGTTGAAGCCTTTCTCGAAACTCATGGTAAGCACATTTCTATAATGTTCATGCCGTGCAATATTGTACTGCTTAATTTTAGTAACTACACAGAGAGCATTAGGTCAGTTGAAGAATTGCTTGAAAATGTTCACTTAAGTCCAAATTGTGATGTTTTATTCAGAATGGAAAAACAGACTCCTTTCATGCACTGTATCCTTAAGCATGCTAGCATCTCACAGTACCTTCACATCTCTGTGAAAGGAAAGAATAAACTTGCATTTATATTATGTTTATCACATCCTCCGGACATCCCAGAGCACCTTAAAATTGATGCATTACCTTTGAAATGCAGTTATATAAGCAAACACATGAACTAGTTTCTGCAAAAGGTTCCACTAAAGGAAGAGAGTGAATGACAATATAGCATGCTTTTCATGGTGCTACTTTGAAACAGAATTATCTGTATGAATCACTGATCTCCTCACAAAATACAGTGCAAAGCCAGATGAGTATGGAAGTGTGCAGTGGCAGAGCTGTGGATAAACAGTTGTCTCACCGCAGTCTGCCACAGTACATAATTCCTGTAGCATGTGTGATGGAGATCTCAGTGACACAGATTATAAATACAATGAGAGCGTCTTTTGTCAGCAACCACAAATATGCTATAAGGACCTGGGGTGCAGACCTAAAAGATGGTCTTTAACCATCACCTACGTGCCAGGAGATTGGCAACAGATATCCTTGAGGCAGTGATATGTATGTTGGTGCATGCCCATTTAAGAAAACAAGTCAAGTGACCACCCCTAGGTAGAGCTTGCCTGGTCTATCTTGTGCTGACTGTGCCAGGATAAAGATGTGTTAATAAACTGTTCCAGTTAGTTTACTACTATTGTTCTTGTGGTTTATTATTCGTTGCAATATCGAATTTCAAACATAATAGGCAGAGATTCACAGACCTTATAGTTGTCCAAAGTTCAATTCTGATATACAACAATGCCGAAAAACATGCCCAGCAAAGAAATTGATGTAGGAGGAAAGGATCACGTATGTCTCTCAAGACAACACATCTAGCCCACCAAGCATTCCTGCTTAACTGTCATGCAATGTGGCAGAGAGTAAGCGAGGCTAAATAACTAATACAACAACAGGAATCTGTGAGCAGAGTCAAGCAACCAGTACACCACAAGTGATTGTGGAGAGTGCACAGAGTGAGTCACAGTCTGACGGCGGGGTGGAGCAAATATTGAAAGCTTCTGAAATGGCAAGATGGTCACTGGAAGTCTACCATGATTTCTGCTTCTGTTACAGCAGCTAAGAGTTCAGCTTTCACAGAACTAACTGAGATTCCTTTAAAATCCAATCTCTAAGGTTGTCAGTGTTGACCAGCATCCCAGAAAGCCGTCAGTGAAACTCTGCAGCTAGCCAGCAATGTCAATCTTTTCACACAAAAAAATACTGATGAAAAGTAGTAGGTTGAATGTTATCCATCACCCACAATGCATCAAGCCAAAGTAGAAACATTTTCAGAGCATACAATGGTTTGAAAAAAATGTCTTGTACTCAATTGATATATTGCACAGAGGATTTATATGTAATTATTTTGTATTATTTTGGAAACATTGATTGATAGAAGTTAAAAGGATAATTTTAGGAAAGTTTGTCATTGTTCTCAGGCAGTTTGAGAAACAGACCAACTTGGATACATGTTAAGTATATTTAATACTTAAATATTTTAAGTATTTAAAGACAAGAACCTTTAAAGTATCTAGTCTTTAAAGGTTCTGCAGATGTTTCACCAACTCCTTCCTCACGGATGGCTGCTCTTACCTTCCTGCTTGGCTTCAATGGTTATACTTTTTTTAGTTGACAGGTGTTGAGTTTGAAGGTGGGTTTTACAGTGCAGAATTATGCAGCAGCATAATGATTTTGAGACTCCGGGAGTCAGTACCGCAATGTGTTCTCTGATATATTGAGGAATCTGAATCAAGTGCCATCCTTGCTGACAGCCTAATGTTTTAAAATAGGACTGGAATAGGCAATTGTCATAAACTAGTAGTATGATGGGAGTTGCCAGAGAAGCAGTAATTGACTTCGACGATTCTAGAGTAAGGGTTTCAGACCACTGTACAGAATTTTAAAAAACCCTTTCAATTCTTGAATATCACACCATCATGCACAAATTAAAATATGAGCGATTAATGACCCTCTCCAGTCAAAAAACCATCCTGCTGCTACGACTCAGTGAAGAAAATGATAACTCTATTAAATCTGAATTCCACGCACTTCAACCGCTATGCAGAGAGTACTGGCTCACATCAGTATAAGTTTGAGGCTATGCCAATTCTAACAGCTACTGGTAATGTTGTTCTGCTAGTGGTGTACAAGAATTGCTTCTCTGCTAAATCTTATTGTCCCGAAACAGACTTTCAATCAACACCGCATGATGATGCCAAAATAGTATATTCGATAAGTAGAATAGCAGGAGGATAGTATAAATATATAACTGTATAAATGATGTAAGCTGACCTCTTTAGAAGACTTTTCTCTCCCACTCTTGCTGGCCTTCCTCAACTTAAGTTTCATGCCAAAAGAGCATAGAATGTAATACCCATTTTAGGCTGAGTTCAATAATGTGAAACTCTGAGTTATATTTGGCCTGTCATTATTAATCCATGATATGTTGTCAATTCAGTGTCTTGCATCTTAAAAATATTTCTGTTCAATTAGTCAGAAGTCTCAAAATAATAATAAACTGGTCTTCAACATTGTGGCATTAGAATCCCTATCCATGCCTCCAGCTCTAACCTTTCAGTTCAGAGTTATGTCTTTTTGAGGAAATGTTATGTATTACCATAGCTACTTCAATAGAAAGGCTCAGAGAAAATGGGAGAGAAGAGATTGGAGCTGGAGGGATGGGGTAGGGACTTCTATGCCACAATGCTAAAAACTGTTTTCTTCTTATTATTGATACTTCTGACTTCTTGAAGAGAAATAATTTGCAGAACAGCAAGATAAGAATGCTCACTTCTCCTGAAGATGCTCCTTTTGAAAATCCATTCTGGCATCCGTGAATAATGGAGCATCATAACAACTTGTAATAGAAAGTAAAGACTCAACAATGAATGGTGGCTGGAATATTTCAAAAGAGACAGTGGGCCCTATTTTACCATTTTGATTGTACGTTCTGGGCAGACTTGAAACTGGGAGTATTTCAGATGTGACTTGTAGACCCGTTTTCAGGCTCTCTCTCTCTCTCTCTCTCTCTCCCCCCCCCTCCCCCCCCCCAACACACTCAGGTTGTAAAAGTATCAGCAATTCTGAATCACACCGCACAAGTCTGTGGCAGGGCTTCTACTTCCCCCTCACTGATCACAGGCAGAGTGGCAGTGGATGTCCCTTGCTCGGCATGGACAAGTTGGGCTGAAATGCCTGTTTCCATGCTGTAAACCTCCTCACTAACTGAATTTCCCAATGGATTCCTCTTGGATCCAGGAGGATGCCCCACCTCTGAGATTGGCTGCCCTGACCCAGGAGATCACCAGGAAGAGATGACTGACTGCTGAGATCTATAGTCAGTGTCCAGTGAGTAGCAGGGTGAGGGGCTGGTTTCACCAGCGCCAGTTTATGACGCACCAACAGAGAGAGTGAGGAGCAATCAGGTACCTAGAGTTGGAGGAAGAAAGGGAATTTGGACTGGTGATCACTCTTGTTGCTGAGGGTGTAGGGGGAGGAATGGCGGACGCTCATCATTGGACCCAGGATGCTCCAACAGGACCTCTTCCCCAACGTTTGACTCCACAACCAGGCTACCAGATTTCACCTAACAACCTCACCACTTGGCATAGGCATCCCTCATTGCTAGTAAATTTTTGTTAAGGGAGGAGGCCCTAAGTAGCCATTAATTGTTCACTTAAGGTTTTCAGTTAGCCCAAGGATAGACAGGTCACCCAAGATCTATCCTACTGCTGGTAAAATTAAATGAAAGACAGGTAGGCCATAGGGACAGTTGCCCTGCTATGCCACCTGATTTTACTCCCAAGTTGCCTGCCATCCCTGCTCTCACAGCCTGAGGTGTAAAATTCTGAGCTTACAGTTCAATGTCATTTAAAATCAAATTAAATTTGATTAATAACTTGGAATTGTAAAGTTAGCCTTAGTAACGGTGATTATAAAACCATTGTTGATTGTTGTAAAAAACTATCTAAAAAACAGAAATGTTAACTCTCTCCCCGCCGAGGCTGCCTCAGCTGTTGAGCATTTGCAACATTTCCTGTTTTCAATACAGATTTGCAGCATCTGCAGTGTTTTGCTTTTGTTTAATTGTAGATTTGATGAAAGGAAGTAGAATTCTCCATTCTGGAAAACTGCAACATAAGAAATGAGCTGAATCTCCTGAGAATCAGCTTGATGAGGTGTAGTGATTGAATGCAAGTGGTCATTTCAGAATCAAATGTTCACAAATATCCTTTAGGGAAGGAAATCTGCTACCCTTATCCAGTCTGGCCTCCATGTCACTGCAAAGCCACAGCAAAGTGGCTGACTCTTACTTGCCCTCTGAAATGGTGTGTAAAACCACTCAGACAAGGGCGATTGGGGATGGGCAACAACTGCTGGTCTTGCCAGCAATGCCTACATCTACGAAAGAACAAATTAAATGATGACGCAAATTTAAAACATCAAAAGTAACAATGACAATTTTTTGATAAAAGGCAGTGAATTTCCAAAGAGGACAATGCCTGCGAAACTTATTCCTACATTTTGGTTCTTGGTCATTATGTTAAAATTTGTAAAGAATGCTGACCAATGAAGTCAACCAGCAAGTGCTGTCTATTTTCACATCTGTTTTATAGATGTGAGCATTACTCGCAGATCCCTAAAGCAGGATGAGAACAGTAGGAATTTCAGCTTCTGACAGCAGAATTGTTCTTTAGGAAAGGTCACTAGAACTGAGGTACATATCAGGAGAAGGATGCTGAAAAAATGTCCAGCTTAATATGGACTACAAGCGAGTCACATAATAAAGCAGTTAAAAACATGGACTAATTTTAATAAGATTTCTCTCACCATTAAATACCTCAATGTTTGAAGGGAAATTAATATGCAAGGATCCCAAAATAACCGAAGGAGGCCAATGAATAATCCCAGAGACTCAATAAATTAAGGAGAAATAGAGGGTGGCATTGTCCAGTCTCGCCTTCCATCAGGATTTTCCATTCCAACCAAAAGTCAATAGACATTTGTTACCACTTAACATTCCTCGCAGTGGCAGGGCTGGAAAATTTCAGAGCATCTAGTAAAAGAACAAAAGCATAGAAGTAGCCCTTTGATTCCTGAAGCATGAGTGAACCTGTCCAAAAGTAGTAAAAGTAGAAGATGCTGGAGATACTCAGCAGATCAGGCAGTATCTCAGGAGAGAAACAGTTTCCAATCGATGAAAGATTATTGACCAGAAACGTTCACTCTCTCCCTGCCGAGGCTGCCTCAGCTGTTGAGCATTTGCAACATTTCCTGTTTTCAATACAGATTTGCAGCATCTGCAGTGTTTTGCTTTTGTTTAATTGTAGATTTGATGAAAGGAAGTAGAATTCTCCACTCTGGAAAACTGCAACATAAGAAATGAGCTGAATCTCCTGAGAATCAGCTTGATGAGGTGTAGTGATTGACTATGCAAGTGGTCATTTCAGAATCAAATGTTTATTGAATAAATCTGATCGATCAAACCTGACATTTTGCCGAGTATTACCACCAAGCACCAGTTTTAATTAATTGTACATTCAAAATAAATGCGAACATCTATCTAGAAGGAAAGAGAAGAGAGTGAAGAATAATAACCAAAGACAATTCTGTTACCATAGATATCTAAGGTTTGACTGATGGCATGACCATATTCCAAAGTATGCAATTTTAAACCATATTGATGTGAAATTATGGTAATTTCTGAATTGTTCTTTTATCCTTCAAGTGCTTGCTGTAGTGTAGGCTGTACAAGGTTTTTACAAAATATTTAATGGCCCTTCATTAATGAGCTAAAAGAACAACAAAAAGCTGATGCTTTGTGGCAGCTCTAACCTTTTCACCTATTCCAAGAAACATTAATTTCAAAAAGTTGTTGATTCTCTAGATTCTTCTGTCATTTTAATTGGATAGTCTTAGTCTTTAACTATAGAAGTATATAAATAAATCTTCAAGCCTACTACTGAACGTTAATATTTGATGCAGTTACATTTGTACAAAAATATATGGAAGAGATTCCATATTAATATATCTTAACATTTATTATATGTGAGATGTATTTGAAAAAACTTGGGAAAAACAAATTCTGATATTGCTATTTTTACTTAAATTTTGTTTACACGAGATTGTCAAATAATTTACCAACAAGCTGACAATTGTACTTCTGGATATTCGAGTACAAGACCTTTAAGCAATAGCAAGGCATGTCTGTATGCCTGTCTGAGCAATACAAGGTGCCCTTTTCACAAGATGTTTTACCAATTCCCTTTTCAAAGATGCCGTAAGGGAAATACTCAGAAACCTCTCATCAATCAATTAGATCAGAGAATTTGCCTTGAAGAGGTAGATTAACAAGAGGTGGAAGTTTGCTCTTTCTGCACAATGGATATATACTTGTGTAACCATGAAGGAATGATATCTGCAATAACTTCAGTATGAGCCTGTCTCTGAAGTACTGCAGGAGGTTTGTAGGAGTTTGATGATTATTCCACTCTATTCACATCCACAAATGAACCCATGCATAAAGCACTATTGTGTCAACAGTGCCATCATGTGGTAATATCACTGTAAATTCAGACACTTCTAGAAGAACCATTTTAAGAGGGATAAAAATGCACTGAAGGAGTATACCAAAGCCTAAGAGTGGGGCAGAGTTGCTTTGAGAAATACTACCAGTCTTGCTTCGATAATTATAGATAACTGGACCTGCAGCTCACCCCAGATTGAAGAGATGACCCCAGTTGATCACTGTAATTGTCCAGTTATGTGATGCTTATAAAGACAGACATCGCAGAGCACAGCGTTTTTTTTCTCTTTCATGGGATAGAGTCGCAATCTGGGCCAGAATTTGTTGCCCATCCCTCGTAGCCCCTTGAACTGAGTGGTTTGCTAGGCCATTTCAAAGGGCAGTTAAGAGTCAACCACATTGCTCTGAGTCTGGAGTCACATGTAGGCCAGATCAGGCAAGGATGGCAGATTTCCTTCCTTAAAGAACATTAGTGGACCAGACAGGTTTTTTTTTATGACAATTGACAAATTTTCATGGTCAGGATTCAGGATTTCAGGATTTTTAATACCCGATTTTTTTTATTGAATTAAAATTTCACCATTTGCCATAGTGACATTCAAATCTGGATTCTCCAGCATTACATTGGCTCTCTGAATTACTAGTCCAGTGACAATATCACAACACTATTCAATCCCCAGTTGATCTTGTAAAAACTCAAGAAATATTCCTGTTAATGATCTTGGGTTACATTTAAAGGAACAGGATTGGAAAATCATAAGAACAGGTTTTGGCAATGATCATACTCAATAAAATCCATAGAGAAGGATTTTTAAACGGTTCTTTGAATATATGCAGTAAATAAAACTGAATTAGTTCAACAGATTACCTTTCAGGGACTACAGAACCTTCTATCCATAAAACAGAAAAATAAACCTCTGCTTTCAACACAGTCCTTGGACAGTGACAGTGGGAGTCCCTTTAAAAATTCCATGTGTCAATAATATGACTGATGGTTCATGACTACATTTTTTTTAATAGTTAGTAAATAATCTGCAATTCCTTACCCACTGTTCTCTTACTTAAGGAAGATGAAATCATGCCTGCAAAGTTTGAAGAAGAATCTCTGATCTGGGTTGCTGCAGAACAACCAATTAAAGACCATGCCTTCTTGAGCCCTAAGATTTTGGAACTGTGCAGTGACCTCCCGATATACTGGCTTCGCCCAACATATACAAAAGGTAACCTATGCTAATGATGAAACAACAACTATTTACTGCTAAAGTTTCAGTTGTAAACCCTATATAGCAACGGCTTCAGATGAGGCAAAATGCTTTTGTGGAATCTGTATGAAGGCCTTGTCAGAACAAAACAAATTAATTTGGGTTTCAAACAATCTGCAGGCTTGAAATTTAACTTTGAGCTTCATTTGTTCACCCTTGCACTGACTTCTGTGACACAGTGCTCAAAAACAAAGTCTGGCTAAGCCAGAACATTGATTAGAAACACAGGTCAGCATTCTGGATATACCCGCCATTAAAATTTATACTTTCAACTGATCGATGAAATCAATGGTAGAACCATGGAATCATTAAAGGAGGCCACTTGGTCCAATGAGGGAGGTGATTTTGAGCCCACACTGTCTGCTGGAATGGCAAAACATGCTCAAAATCTGGACGATGTGATTCATCCAAGTTCCGATCTTACTGATTCTATGTTGGTGAAATGGCGTGAAACATGCCGTGGAACCACAGAGAGCTCATTTTAATACATTAGCATGTCTGTAACAAGCACTCCCTCCAGGACTTCTCTCTCACTGGATATTCAGCAGGTGCTAGCATGGCATCACGTGACATAATCACGGATTATGTACCTACTAGCAAAGAGCCTTGTTTGTTTTTCTTTCTCTTCATGCTTGAATGCATCTCCAGTGTTTTGTAAACATTTCAGGTAGGTAAGAGGAAATTAAACCTCGTAAAAGCCTCGTAAAACCTCTTGGGTTCATGTCACACTATTTGTAACCTTCACAACTTGCCTGGGCTTGCAAAATCTCACTAACTATCCTGGCTGGAAACAATACACATCTCTTTAAGCTGTGCTTAACCCTCTCTCCATTCACATTGTTTGTACCTTTAAGACTTGATTACCTGTAAAGACTTGCACTCCAACTATTATTTTGTAAATTTGAGTTTGTATCTTTACATACCCTATTTGTGAACTAAAATCCCATTCACCTGACAAAGGAGCAACGTTCCGAAAGCTACTGGCTTTTGCGACCAAATAAACCTGTTGGACTTTAACCTGGTGTTGCGAGACTTCTTACTCAATTTATAAAGCCCAGGAGCTAATTTACTTTATTAACCACATTCTCAATTTGCCCTGCACCTTCAATAACTTGCACACATATACACCCAAATCCCTCTGCTCCTGTCCCCACTTTAGAAATATGCCCATTTTATATTGCCTGTCTTCACTTTTCGTACTGAAATGAATCACTTCAAACTTCAAACTAAATTTAATTCGCAATTTGTCTGCTTGGTCTTTCTGAAGTCTCAGCTCCTCGCATTTCACAATAAACCAAAGTTTTGTGTCATCCATACATTTTGCTATTGTACCCAATACACCCAAGTCTGAGTCATTAATATGTATCAGGAAGAGCAGCAATCCCAACACCGATTCTGGGAAACTCCACTGCAAACCTCCAGGCTGAAAAATATCCATTAACTACAAGTTTCTGCTTCCAATCACTCAGCCAATTTTGTATCCATGCAGTTACAGCTCTTTTAATTCCATAAGCTACAATTCTACTCACAAAACTGTTTTGTGATATATATCAAATGCTTTTTGGAAGCCCTTGTACAGCACATCAACCATATTACCCTAATTCAGCTAATCTGTTATCTTAAAAAACTCAAGCAATTCAGTTAAACACATTTGCCTTTAATGCTGGGTTCCTTAATTATACCGCATTTCCTAAAGTGAATTTACATTTTGTCCCCAATTATCATTTCTGGAAGCTGGGAAATCATGCACTGGCATTTTAATTAACTGCATTTCTAAGTTAGTTTCAGATGAAGTTCAATTCTGCTACTTTATCAGCCCTGCCACTTTGCAGATGGGCAGCATAAGTAGAACATGTTATTTGGAGATTTTGTAGCAACACTTAATTAGTGATTATTCATGTGCCCCTTTCATTTTGTTGATTGTGAGTAACAATGAAGTTAAGCAAATGATGTTGAATACATGTATAAAGTTCACTAAATTCCAATCTCCAGTGGATTCCTTTTGTCATAACAAATAAGAACATAAGCACTAGGAGCAGACATAGGCTGCTCCGTCACTCAATAAGATCATGGCTGATCTTCTTGTGGACTCAAGTTCCACTTACCCGCCCACTCACCGTAACCCTTCCTTTACTGTTCAAGAATGTATCTATCGTTGCTTCACAATACCCTCAACTGCTTCACTGAGCAGGGAATTTCACAGATTGACTACCCTTTGTGTGAAGAAGTTCCTCCTCAACTCATCCGAAATCTGCTTCCCCTTATTTTGAGGCTATGCCCTCCAGCTCAAGTCTCACCTGCCAGCAGAAACAGCTTCCCTGCTTCTATCTTACGTATTCTCTTCATTATTTTAAATGTTTCTATAAGATCTCCCCTCATTTTTCTGAATTCCAATGAGTATAGCCCCAGTCTACTTAGTGTCTCCTCATAAGCCAACCCTCTCAACTCCGGAATCAACCTAGTTAATTTTGTCCCAACCCTGCCCAGTGCCAGTATATCCTTTCTCAAGTAAGGAGACCAAAACTCCAGTTATACCACTAGCACCTCATACAGTTGCAATAATTCATTGATTCTTTCTCTATCATTACAGGATTTGGCTGTCACTGGCTAGACATTTATTGCTCATCTCTTGGGCAATCAGAGATAGGCAACAAATGCTGGCCTAGCCAGCAATGCCCACATTATGTAAATGAATTTTTAAGAAATGCATGCTTCCATTAAGCAGGGTCTTGCACATTGAGTGAGCCTCCACAAAAACTGACTCTTTACTATCTGTACATAATGGGACGATTTGTGTTTATCGATGCATATTATATCTTTCTGGATGGTTCTGTTTTTCTCCCATTTCTTGTAGAACTATAGGACTACACTGCACAAAAGGAACCCATTCATTTATTATACCCACAAATCTATCTTATAACCCTACAAATGTTTCCTTTTCAAGCATAGATCCAATTCTGTTTTGAAAATTACTATTGAATCTGCTGCCACCATCCTTTCAGGCAGTGTATTCCAGCTCCAAATGATTCTCTGTTTAAAAAGTCTCCTCATTTCCCCTGATACCCCCAAAATTATGAAGGACTTTGATGTGATTGGATAAGGAGAAACTATTTCCACAGGGAGAAGTATCAGCAGCCAGGGGATACAGATTGAAGATAATTGATGAAAGAACCAAATGGAAAGATAGAATGTGTTTCTTTAATTTATGAGTTGCTTTGATCTGGAACGCACTGCTGGAAGGGTGACAGAAACAAACTTAACTGCAAGTTTCAAAAGGGAATTAGATAAATATCTGGGAGGAAAAATGTGCAGTGTAGTCCTCTAATTCTACAAGAGAAATTGCAAGAGGGTTGTGACTGAAAGGATATTTTTTCCCTAAGATCTGGCATAGTTTCCTTCAGCCCTGTAAAATTTTTAATGCTGTTTTCAGACAATGGAAACTAAACACAGTTTGCCCCATTAACTGTGGGCTGGATTCAGGTCCCACAACTGGATAACATTGGTGTTAATGTTTAAAAAGAAAACTTCCTTTTGGCTAGTCAATTTGCCCTATTACTATTGCTGTTTTCACAGAAGATCAAAGGAAGAAACGATCAGTGGCTGATGAGAGACCTCAATTACTTGATCCTTACTATAATGAGTTTGAGTATGACACCGGTGTGGTAGATGAATATGGTCAGATTGTGGGAGTGCCTGCTGAGGTTGACATTGACACAACTGATGTCCAAGCTCAGGATGCAAGACCAGAACAAAGAGTAAATGACACAGTTCCAGAAGAAGAAGGGGACCCATCTGCTTTCAATGCAGAAAACCCCTATCATGTAAGTATTGAACTGCCTTGAAAGTGTTCCAAACAAGCTCACAAAGAATTTGCATATCAGTTAATCCAGTTATAGCACCTAGCATGAATATCTGTGCCAGAAACAAAGTTGACATGTCAAAAAATACATTAACAAACATGTTTATATGAATGTAATTCTATTTTAATCACCAGTTATGATAGTCTGTAGACCAAATTATTTCGAACAGTGTAGCAAACACATTGACTACAATCATGTAGGACATTCCCCAGCTTGGCCCCATGCAGGTTTCATCTTTCAGGACACAATTTCCAAGTCGTGTTGTTCTGTTAAGTAAAATTGATTATGCAGTTCTATGTGGTTGAAATTGCTTATCACACTCAGTCTCATTTTCCTGCTACAACCTTCAGGTTTTTAACATCAGAGCACGGTGTCACCTAACCACTGTTATGTGATTTTATCTTGTACTGTCTCCAGCTCTTTTTAAACTTTGCATCCTGTACTGTGCCAAGTGGCCTTCGATTGCTCAAAGAGCTGGCAATATACAAAACAATTACAACTCATGAATATTGTAAGGTATTTCAGACTATGCAATCCTAATGTAGCATCCTGTATTTTCAGGTGACTAAAAAAAATTAGTAAATGACCTTGCACAGAAACCTTAGCCAAGGATTTCCATTCCTATTCTCATTGATCTCAAATGGCAATGGGAACGGAAAATCCTGTGAGAGGGACAAATTGTATTTCAGGCCGATATAATAGCATAATGCAATTATTCCCACTCCCCACCAGTGACATAACAAAAATCGCAACATTCAATATTGGGAACTGTATTATCAGACCTGATAATCCCCCTTCCAACCTCATTGTTACATTATCATTCGCTTGGCATGAGGGCATACCAATATGAATTAGAACTGATCTCCCTTGGCATATACCTGAGAGGCAGACCAGCCAGAGGAGCTCAGGTGAGTCATTGAAGGAAAGAGCTTCCTCTCAATGACAGTCAGCAGACACAGATTCTTCAAGTTTGTACCCTTTTCCTGGGAGCTCATATGGTGTTTACATCTTGAGGCATTCACATGTACCAAAATTGTTTGTGGTTACTGGGTGACAAGGATTGTCCCTTGAAGAGGTGGCTGATAACCCCAATCCATCACCCAAGAATTGAGGCTGAGGAGAAATATAGCAGCAGTCATACCTCCACAAGAGGAGTGGTGTAGAGAACAATCAGACTGCTTCAGATGCCTAGACTGATCTGAAGAAGAACTGCAGTATCCTCCAGAGTGGGTTTCTCCCATGGTTGTAGCATGCGCACAATCTGGCTCTGGCAAGAGGGGTTCCTAGTGGAAGCTGAGAAAAGTGAGGCAGCTCCACAAGCTGATGCACAACCTGTGAGCACAGGTGAGGGTATTAAGGCAGACAACAGAAACATTCAAGTGGCAGAGACACCAGAGGTGCTTTGATCCTATGTTAGTCATCAGTTAGTCATCCATAGCATTGGTGCATCCTCAAATAAATGGCACTGCTCGTATGCAAGAAATCATTAAAGAGCCCAAGACCAAATGGCAGCACCACACAATGCCATACAGATGCAAACCTGCTTTGCATCTAGCAACTATTCAAAGCATCCAACCAACTCAGCCCTTTAAAGACAAATAAATGTTTATGTTACTCTCCTTGAAAAGACTAAAACATTTAAAGTTGCAATCCCCAACACAAACTCTGAAAAATGAACATAAATAATGTCACCCACAACATGCCTTGTCTATTTAAGGTCCCTTAAATTTCTGCCTCTGGGTGCTGCGACTTGGTGCCACCACCCCCTGCTCATGAGGCCAACCTCTGGCTGGCATAGCCTGAGCATGCCCCATTTGGAAGAGTGCATCTAAACTCGTGGCTAGGCACTCCTCAGTTATTGCAGCACCATCAGATGCAGCAACCACTAGGTAAAGGAGCTGCTATCCTCATGCTGGGCACCCTGAGAGGAGCTCACAGAGATGACAGACAGTGTGAGGTATGTTTGCACTTCTGTGTTCTCCATTGATAGATAGGCATCTAACAGAGATCCCCGATGCCTCACCCATCTCTCACATTGGCATTGACCTCCTGAGATCACAGTTGGTATGTTGGATTGCAGATCCAAGGGGAAGCTGATTCTGTTCCTTAAATGTCTCTCCATGAGAATCGCCACTGTCTCCATGGAGGAGGCTGTGCTCTTGGTGTTAAAGGTTTAATGCAGTATCCATGCTCTGCATGAACTCCTCCATATTGGAAAGCTTGGCATACAGACCCTTATTGATATCTGCCAGATGTTTCTGCGCATCCCACTGGAATCCAGCATCTGAATAAAGTCCCCAGAGACTCATCATCAGCTTGGACTCAGCCTAGTCTTAGTTTCCAGCAGTGTTTTCAATGTTCCCACCCTACAAACTCCCATATTCTGCCCACTCCTCATGCACTGTACATTTCCCACAGAGCCAACAACCTTATGTCCATCGATGTTTGAGTATTAGTCCTAATGCCTGGTTCTAAGAGACAATGTGACACTAGTATAAGTGCAGTGTCTTCCTCAGAGATTAATGGGTCAAGTTTGATGGTGGCTCCGACTGATGGCGCATCTGTGGAAGAAAGTCAAAATATTGGCACACTCAATAAACAAGTCGCTATGCATGCTATGCAGGCTGAGGAGACAATGGAGAGCTACTGAATGATGCTGTCTGCCTAAGAGCTTCAAGGCGCACTTTGATTGGAATAGTTCACTTTCTTATTAGAAGACCCTATCATGTTTCCAGTACCGGCTGCACTCACAGCTGCAGTCTTCATCTGCGATCCCTGGCTCGCTGTGACTGGAGAAATGAGCTGGCCAGAGATACTGCAGCTCCAGTGCATTCCTTTTCTGCTTGGTATGGATATAAACATCACCGCCCATTCCTCAGCACTTCACAGTATTATGGTTTGTCTTCAGGGGAAAATAGAAAGCCTCATTAATGCTCTTCCTCCCTGAAGGCCAGAACTAAAAACAATTACACAAAGATTGATTATTTAGAATGCACTGTAGGCAAAGGCAGTGGAAGCAGGGCTATGGGGAAAGAGTGGGACTAATTCAAAGGTATGATGGGCTAGATATCCTTTGTCTGTGCAACATCATCCTCTGATACTAAATTTCTCATGCTTGTTAAGCTTATATTCCACGAGCCAGCTTCTGCATTTCTCTGCCAGCCTTACCATCACTATAAATATTCACAAGGCACTATGTTGCTGTAAATAAGTGCTAAGCTGTATTTTCGTACATACAGCATAGTTTCAAATATTAGATCCGGATTCTGATATACAGTGTGTACGTTTGACAATGATCTACTTGAATGTGATCCATAAAACATAACTAGAGCAAATGTTCCAAGCCTTTTCTGAAGGATTGGCTACAAAGTTGATGATGGAGCTGCAACCAAGTCAACCAGTTGTCAAGACAAATAAGCATCAAATGTTTACAAATGAGGGAATGGACATTTTTCTTTCAGAAACAAACATTCAGGAAAATAAAGTATGTTGCATCTCAATTGAAAGGTTTAATGACCAACATCCCTAAAGGAAGAAACGAAGTATCTGTTGCCCCAATGAACTAAAGCAAATCATTAGAATATTCCCTGGAGGCATAAAAAGTGGGAAGAATGTGAACTGATAATAAATGGACCAATCTTTTATGCTGTTAAAGCACTATCCTGCTTCCCATAGAGCCACCGAGTTCCTCAAATGAATAAAACTTAGAAACAGCAAAGACAGAGACTATTGAAGCAGAATTGAAAGATCAGAAGAAACAAAAGAAGCTGACTGACAAATATTTCAAAAATTGCAATGGAACATGACTGATGAGGATCAGTTTGTAATCTGCTGTTGTGTGTTTGCAACTCCCTAATGAGGAATTTTTCAGAGGTTGCACGCAGATGTGATCTAAAGTTGGAAACTGTCAAATTGAAAATACAAATTGAAGCTAATACACTCTCTCTCACAACCTCGCTTCTCCGACTCCCAGAAAGCAAAGCTTTTGAAGAGGAGATAGTTTTGTGACATGCAAGGTTTTGTGATGTACCTGCTGATATCACGTTGCACGTAGATGAAAATCCAAGACTTCTTTTGGGGATTAACCTCAGTAGCCTAAAGCTGATCTGTAGCATTCAAATGAATTTATATGAGATAGGAAACAATTGAAATAATAGTGGAAAACTCAGCCTGCAAAGTTTAATCGAAGTCTAATCAATCTACTAGGAAGAATTCTGCTCAAAAAAGGATTGATGTTAACATTATTCCTCAATCAAATGATACATATCAAACTGACAAATCACTGGGCGTGATCAAGCAGCTCCATTAGTTGAGGGAGCAAATCATGTAATAGCTGGTAAATTGTGCAAGCGGATAAAAATGGGATTTGAGTCAACGAGATCTGACTTTTGGATCTTCCCTGCCCTCCACTGATGATGTAATCCATTCATGCCCAGCGAGGGCAATCTGAAATTGCACAGAGTGCTGTTAAATCAGGCAAACAAGGCATCTGTGAAGCCGATGTGGTTCCCACTGATTTTTTCGTCTGATTCAGCGCTGCAATTTTAGAAGAATTGTGCCCACTGTACCAAGATCAACAACTAAAGACATCTGTAATGTTCAGAATTATACTTAGAGAAAAATTTGTCCAGAATCTAAATGCACACGATGTTAGTAAGCCTACAGTGCAAATCATTCTTAGTCACATTTCCAGAGGCAATATCAACACTCATAAACATCAAAATCCCACTTTGTCTACCAGTCTCTAAATCAATATATAAGAGAAAGCATTTGTAATGACTTCAGTGCTTCGGACAATAACACTGTAAGTGTTATTCTCATTTTGTGTGAAGAAATACAAATAATTGTGCTTTCTTTTATCAAAACTCTTTATTTTCTTAGTGTCAATGATGTTGCATCAGCAAGTATATGTATCATAGAATATCATAGAATGTACAATGCAGACAGAAGAAGGCCTTTCGGCCCATCAAGTCTGCACCAACTATAATCCCACCCAGACCCTATCTCCATAACCCCATGCATTTTACCCTAGTTAGTCTCCCTGCTGTTAAGCAGCAATTTACCAAGGTCAATCCTAACCTGCACATTTTTGGACTGTGGGAGGAAACCGGAACACCTGGAGGAAACCTACGCAGACATAGGCAGAATGTGCAAACTCCATATAATCCACTGAACCTGGATCCTGGCACTGTGAGACAGCAGTGCTAACCACTATGTCATCGTACCATCACTGGGTGGAACAGGTAAACACAGTGCTCTTTTACATTTGAGACCTGACTGTGGATCCTCGAACCATTAATCAAGGCTCTGAATTGAAAATCCCTTCTATAATTTTTACAAGACCCAAAATGAACAAAATATTAATTCTGAATAGACATTGGTATATAATGCCAAATGGGCCAGGATTCAGCGCACTATTGGAGAAAAGCCATAGGGAAGTGTGGGACCTAGAGAACAACCCACAAGATCAACTTAGTATAATCAAGCTTCTGCTCGCCAGTACTGAAACTGACACACTTCTAAAAATGTTTGTAAATTCAAATGCAAAAAGGTTTTTGCTAGGATTTTTTAAAAGGGACAATATTGGATGCTCTTCTCCTCCATCAAAAAACAGGTTCAGGATCACAATGCATAATTAGCTTTCCTTATTCTTCCGATGCAGTTTGCACAAAAATTTAACACTTTCTCCTGGTTACCATGATTGTAACTTACAGCCAACAGTAATCATTGTTAAGTAGCTGCACTCCTCACAGTTCTTGCAGGGTTAGCACCACTTAAAGCTAAGCTTTCATCTTCTCAAAAGAGAATGCAGTCTGGTTGCAACACTTGCTAATGTGGCAAACATGAAGAACTCAGTAAAGTTTCACAACACCAATTTTAAATCCAACCAATTTATTTGATATTAAATTTGCAAATGCCTGACGAAGGCCATAGAGTCGAAAGCTCGCGAATTTACTATCAAATAAATTGGTTGGATTTAAAATTGGTGTTGTGAAACTTTACTGAGTTTACCCCAGTCCAACGCTGGCATCTCTACATCAAAACATGAAGAACACAGAACAATGACATAACAGGGCTGAGAGCAACCTCCAACATTCTCCAACACAACACTGGAAGCCCTGGTGCAGGAAGCGAACAGAAATGGAGAGGTTCTTTATTCACAGTGGACTAAAAGCCTCTCCAAGTAGGCATTGCAAAGCCAGTAGGAGCAAATAACCATTGGAATCAATGTCAGCAGTGTAGCCTCAAGGACTTGGATATAGAATTTAAGACATTCAGTGACCTTAAAAAAGTAGTTACGGTGAAAGTATCATCAAATGGCACATCATCTAATCTCTATCAACCACAACTTATACCTCACATTCTGAGCTTCACTTCATCCTCACGCACTTAGCACTGCTGCAAATCTCATATCCATATCTCACACGCTGACAGCTACTCAACAATGACAAACACAAACAGAAACAGATTGCACTCACTGATGTACTTTCTAATAGATAGTCACAGGCTGGAGAATTTAGCTGGTGCGATTATGTCCTTATCCTGACAGAGGAAATGCTTCAGTCCATTGCTGGGTCAGCTGTCTCCAAGTCCAAAAAATGCAGCAGGACTGAAACCATTGAATGTGACAATATGCTTGCATCAAAACATCCCACTTTCCACTCATTTCAGTCTTTTCTGATTCACAAACTGCATATGGTATAAGCATGCATTTCTTGCTTTTCCCACGACCTCACTTCTAAACCTTACCTTCATGCTGCTCACCTTTCAGATATCCAAGAAGCGCAATCTGACTGGATAAGTGGCAGAGCAGGAAGGCTGAAGAAACAGTATCATTCACTCTCACACTGCAGCCACCAACTCAGATACTAACACTGTCATTTAGAGGACAGTTCAAAGATGGCATCAGCACGTGGTGTGACACCAGGCATGAGTGGCCTGCTGCTGGAGCAAGGGGGAAAATAATAGTCCAAGTGCAACCCAACTGGAGGGCAAGGTCATACACCACTTCACCTACAGAGATGAAGACTGCTTGAGAGTTCATGGCTCAGGCACTTTCACAGTTATATACAGTCATCCTTTTCTTGCTATAAAGTCAGAGGGGAACTTGCCTGTGTGTAATTAATAAGGTTCCAAATGCAGAAGCTGGTGTGGGATCCCACATGCTGGCCGACAGTAAAAGTACCACATCACAGAGCTGCCTGCCACTGAACGTAATCTCAAAATGGGAGAACTAACTCTGCCCAAAGCATTTCATGGTAATTAGGAGCAATAAGTGTGAATATTTGGTATAAATGCTGCTACGTTACATTATAACGCATGACCATGCCTAAATATCCGGGATTAATCCATAGTTCTTTATAGAAACTGGATATTACTTTGTACGGCGTGACTAAAATCCCAAATCAGATTGCTTATAGAGCATGACATAAACTTCTGTCTGCCTGCTTGTCTAGGGAATAAAAGGAAAATTGGGTCTTCTTGCATGTTTGTATGCACCTAGTAGAGAAAGTTTTTCTCTCAGTGGTATATCCAATGAAATTGTAAATATATTTATAAAGATTCATGATACAATTACTCATAACACACAAAATTTTCAGTCAAATCAACCAAGCAATTGCAATGATGGCATGATGGTTTGGTCACCATTGACCCCATTCTTTGTTCCTAATTGAGAAAAGGTGGACCTCAAGGAAGATGACAGAAAATGGGACAAAAATATCAACATTTTTAAAAATGGCATATTATGTCACACCCAATGTTTATCTTACAGATGTTAAATATGCCATGCACTATAATTGATTCACTTGTAAATAATTTAATCTGACAATTCTAGGTTAGACATTAAGGCCAGAATTCAGCGACTTTCCCCAGGATACAATTATCCAGTCCCATTAAGCACCAAATCCTCCATTCTCATTGGCAGCAATAGCAAGTGTACAAGTCCAAAGAATTTGGCCAAAACATTAGAAGCTAATACTGATGACAGTAAAATTACCTTTTTATAGAGTAATGCACATTTAGTATAATGTTAATTTGCAATAAAAATATAGATACAAAAATGCTGAACATTTATATAGAGTTTGCATGCATTCTTACCTCATTAACACCTCCATCTATATTCTACCTGCTACTCAATTTAACTGAAGATGTTTTTAATACTTTGGACTGTTAATAAATTCATAATGCTAAGTGTTTCAGTGTATAGCAATGATGCCTGGGTTAGTAGAAATACTTGAATGATCTCTAAACCATAATGCAATTTCATTCTTTGCTAATACTCAAGATTGCATAATAGGTAACCTAAGATATATGCATGTGTTTTGACTTTGATTACATTATGGGGGGGGGGGGGGGTATGGAAATCAGAACCTGGTTCAATATTTGTGCAGAATGAAATTTTAATTGAACTTAGTTGAAAAAAAGCATCAACAATGAAGATGAACCACAGATCCATTTGCAAAACACAAATTAGGCAAATTAGGGAGAAACTAATATTTTGTAACCAAAACAAATATTTCTTTAAGTGTTTGTACACAGAACATTCACAGAAAGGACTACTGGGGTCAAGGATTTTTGCTTTGATTATTCTCAGGTTATGGAAATTGCTGACAGGCTATATCCCAGTTGCTGTGAGAAGGTGGAGGTGAATCTGTGTGATTAAACGGGTTAGGGGGAATTTTCTGAGGCAGCAAGGCCCGAGAATCGGAGATTGGAGGAAAGTAGATTTTGTGCCAGTCGCCAAACCTACTGCAACTTTCCCAGCGATCACCAGCAACCTGGTCCAGCCAGAGCGAGTGGGAAGCTTATTAATATTTAAATACACACATTTAACTACAATTACTGGACTTATAGCTCGAGTCAAAGAGCTGCTGCTATTCACAGCGGGATCTGCACCGTGCAGTCTTTGGTATAGGTCCTCTCAAGCATCGATCTGGCATGTTGAACTCCAAGGGTTGAAGAAGCACCATCAATCCCTCAGCAATGAGAGGTATCCACCCACCTACAGCATACAGGCATGACATTTATCTGACCAAATGCTTCCATTCAACCTCCCTCAGACCCTCTACTCAGACTGCCTTATTCCTCAGATGCCTCCAATTAGCCTCCCATCCCATTTCAGAATTCCTACTTAGCCTCCCTTAAGGCCAAGCATCTTGGTAGTGCCAAAAGTGCACTGCCCCCTCATTTCCTGGCACAGACACCCTGGCCTGGTGCCTTGACCCTCGAGAAGGCTCGAGAAGGTAGTCCAGCTGTTTGCTGTTCTACTGCTGCCAGGCTGCAGAGAAAGGGTCTCTGAAGGATCATAGGGGATGGGTGGGTCCAGCCAGAGGCCATGGGTTGACCTCACCACTTTCTGCCAGGATAGATGTGTTGCGGCTGGACTGCCCCTTTTAGCCCTGGCAGACCTGAAGATCACCTCAGCATACTGATTTCAGGCAGCCCTGTGATCAATATTTGCATTTCTGACTGCTAACTGTGCAAATTCTGAAGTGGTCACTTTAACCTCAATGCCCCCAGTCATGTGGTAAGATTTTAAATCATTACAGCAATCCATTCTGCAGCAGAGATTTCCTTTCTCTCTGTCAGAACTGCAGATGAGCTCACACCACTTTGAAGTCCAGAGAGGAGGTGTTAATTTTACCTGGGGATGGGAGTAGGGATGGGGAGGGGGGTTCCATTCTGCCCAGTAATGCACTCAGTCCAAATGTTTGCATACAACTTTGAGTTGAAGTTGCTGTGGCTTCCCAGGAAATGCCAATTGTTGAAGTTCTCTCCATTGCAATTAAAGCCTTAGATCTGTAATGACTTCAATAAGAATTTAGCAATACCAATTTTAAATCCAACCGATTTATTTGATAGTAAATTTGCGAGCTTTCGACACTCTTGTGCCTTCGTCAGGCAAATGCAGTGTTCTGGTCTGCAATCGCACACATATCAACACAGACAGTCACAGATTGCTGATTAGAATGCGAATCCTTACATCTAACCTGCTATTCAAGTGTTAAAGTGGCTAACAATGTGTGTGAAGGGAATCCTGAGCATTGGTTAGAGAATTGTGTATTTTCTCCAGACAGCACAGTAAGTGAGGTTTTTTGCTAACTCAGGCAAGTTACGGGGGTTACAGATAGTGTGTCATGAAGCCAAGATCCCTGTTAAGACCGTCCTCATGTGTGCGGAACTTGGCTATCAGTCTCTGCTCAGCGACTCTGCGCTGTCGTGTGTCATGAAGGCCCCCTTGAAGAACATTTATCCGCAGGTCGGAGGCCGAATGCCCATGACTGCTGAAGTGTTCGACCACAGGAAGGTAACTGTTTTGCCTGGTGATTGTTGAGCAATGCTCATTCATCCGCTGTCATAGTGTCTGCATGGTCCGGCTATATCGAGGGCATCCTGAAACCCATTGTACAAAGAACCCCCAGCTTTTGTCTTGACACTATGGACTTCCTACAGAAACTCAGCACACATGGAGCAGTTGAACCAGGGACACTCCTTGTCACAATGGATGTCTCGGCGCTCTACACCAACATCCCCCACGACGATGGTATTGCTGCAACTGCCTCAGTACTCAATGCCAACAACTGTCACTTTCTGGATGCAATTTTACAACTCATCCACTTTATCTTGGACCACAATGTCTTCACCTTCAACAATCAGCTTTTCATCCAGACACATGGAATAGCCATGGGGACCAAATTCGCACCTCAGTATGCCAACATCTTCATGCACAGGTTCGAACAAGACTTCTTCACTACACGAGATCTTCAACCAAGGTTATATACTAGATACATTGATGACATCTTTTTCCTTTGGACTCATGGTGAACAATCATTGAAACAACTGTATGATGATATCAACAAGTTCCATCCCACCATCAGACTCACCATGGACTATTCTCCAGAATCAGTTGCATTCTTGGACACACGCATCTCCATCAAGGACGGTCACTTCAGCATCTCACTGTACCGCAAACCGACAGACAACCTCACAATGCTCCACTTCTCCAGCTTCCACCTTAGACACGTTAAAGAAGCCATTCCCTATGGACAAGCCCTCCGTATACACAGAGTTCGCTCAGATAAGGAGGATTGTGACAGACATCTCCAGACGTTGAAGGATGCCCTCGTGAGAACAGGATATGGCGCTCGACTCATCAATCGACAGTTCCGACGTGCCACAGCGATAAACCACACTGACCTCCTCAGAAGATGAACACGGGACACGGTGGACAGAGTACCCTTTGTTGTCCAGTACTTCCCCGGAGCGGAGAAGCTACGACATCTTCTCCGGAGTCTTCAACATATCATTGATGACAATGAACATCTCGCTAGGGCCATCCCCACCCCCCACTTCTTGCTTTCAGACAACCGCACAACCTTAAACAGATCATTGTTCGCAGCAAACTACCCAACCTTCAGGAGAACAGTGACCACAATACCACACAACCCTGCCACAGCAACCTCTGCAAGACATGCAGATCATAGACATGGACGACATCATCAAACGTGAGGATACCATTCACCAGGTACACGGTACATACTCTTGCAACTCGGCCAACGTTGTCTACCTAATCCGTTGCAAGAAAGGATGTCCCGAAGCATGGTACATTGGGGAGACCATGCAGACACTACGACAGCGGATGAATGAGCATCGCTCAACAATCACCAGGCAAAACAGTTCCTTTCCTGTGGGCGAACATTTTAGCAGTCATGGGCATTCGGCCTCCAACCTGCGGGTAAATGTTCTTCAAGGGGGCCTTCGTGACACACGACAGCGCAGAATCGCTGAGCAGAGACTGATAGCCAAGTTCCGCACACATGAGGACGGTCTTAATAGGGATCTTGGCTTCATGTCACACTATCTGTAACCCCGTAACTTGCCTGGGTTAGCAAAAAACCTCACTTACTGTGCTGTCTGGAGAAAATACACAATTCTCTAACCAATGCTCAGGATTCCCTTCACAACATTGTTAGCCACTTTAACACTTGAATAGCAGGTTAGATGTAAGGATTCGCATTCTAATCAGCAATCTGTGACTGTCTGTGTTGATATGTGTGCGATTGCAGACCAGAACACTGCATTTGCCTGACGAAGGCACAAGAGTGTCGAAAGCTTGCAAATTTGCTATCAAATAAATTGGTTGGATTTAAAATTGGTGTTGCTAAATTCTTACTGAGTTCTTACTACCCCAGTCCAAGGCCGGCATCTCTACATCATGACTTCAATACACAGTGTCTTGTAAAACATTCAGCTGTCAGGATGAGGGATTTCTATTGTCCTGTAGCCTGTCAATCAGGATTATGATAGTCTGGTGTAGTGCTATAGGCCCTTATGTGTGTTAATAGTGATAAACTCCTTGGGTGCATCATCCAGCTCCAACTGGTGCACATGATTCATGGTGAATTTAGTGTGAGTTAGACCTCCAGCTAACTTGATGCATAGGTTCTCTATTTAATGTATTATTATTTAGTATCTAATTTTGTCTAGTTCACTATGAATTCATAATTCCCACATTTTCGTACGGTCTTGTCTATCTTAAATATTGGCACAATGGGAGCTGCCTCCTCTGCGAACTGCACAAGCTTGATAAGACTCTAACCATAAGTTCAGTTTCCACTTTCTCTTGTAGTGAATAGGGAACGTGTCTTGCCCTGTAAAATTTTGGGATAGTCTCTTGATGCATGTGAATTTTGGCTTTCAAACCTTGTATTTTGCCTAGTTCTTCTTGAAATACCTCCTGAGGAATTCATGTAGCTCCCCTTTCATCATTTTGGAAATTTTGAGCCAATTCAGTTTTATTTTCCAAAGCCAATCTCATTTCATCAAGCTTGGCCCTTGGCCCTCAATTACAATTAAAGGCAGTTGGGCAGGTTACAGTCTGTAATTTACAGTCTGTTGTCCCCATGATCTATATAGTTTCCCCATATACATTTCAGTATTTCTGAATCTCAAGGGTCAGAACCCTCCCTGCAGATATTGATAAGTTTGCTCTCCCACTACTGAGACAGAGACTCCTATGTCTACAACCATCTTGAGTAGATGACAATCAATAAAATTGTGATAGCAGCCACTTTGCCCACTTTAATATTATTCAACCTGTATACAGCTGATCCTTCTTCAGGATTATTCTCTATGTTGTGCATTAGAGCTAGAATATTTTTTTTTAGCACTGGGCAGGTCCTGTTTAGCCTTATTCTTGCTTCTTGTATGTTCCTGCTTTAGTTATAACACATAGCTTCCCTAAGCCTATACTTCTTCAGAAGCTGGGGTCCTCCATACCAATAAGATTCTTCACAGTTCCTGGTTTGCAGATCGAATTTCCTCCATCTCTTCACTCTAGTTCTGTACTTCTTTATTAAACTCTGCCCCCGCATCCCTGGCGCTATTGCCATTAGCAGTTTCTGTTCAAACTTGGTGGACTTTGCTAGCTTGCAGGCTTTTGAGTTCTTTTGTGCCTTTTTCTGAACTTTCCACAGCAAGGGAAATTTCTAACGCCTTCTTTAACAATTATTTCTACTTCCGCTAACAGCTTCTTCCGTATGGCTGCATTATTCACTCCAATCTAGCTGGGCTCTCAACATGTTAAGGACAGACCCAACTTCACAACATTCAGCCATTTGGCCTCAAACTTACCATGAAAGTCACTACCAATTCCCCATGGGCTCTTGCCATTGAGTTGAACTTAAATCTCTGCAGTTTCCAAACACTTGGGGTGATAATTCTCTTTTATCATTTCTATGAGTTCTAGACCGCGATGCTCCATCGCTACCCTCAACTTTTCTGGCAGGTCGCGGTGGGGGATGTGAGGCGCCAGCTTTATTCTGGGATTTGCGCATGCGCAGGAATGCACGCACCTCTCCCAGAGCTGGCAAACAGTCGCCGATCAGACCATTCTGGAAACCGGATAAGTAATTTGAAGCGTTTAAAATGTATTTTAAATATGTTTTCAATGTAATTATCAGGAACTTACTGGTCCCGATTGAATCTCCTACCTCATCAGGAGTACTTTATTTTGGAAAGGTTTAGACAAGCTCCCAACATTCGGGGAACTAGTAGGAGATCCCGCCAGAATGAAGGGAGCAATCGAGGCCCCCTGGGGACAGGCAACAGGGGATGGTGACCCCTGGGCATGGGCACCCTGGCAGTGTCAGCCTGTGCCCCCCAGCAACGCTGAAAGGGCAAAGTGCCCAGGCCTAGGATCCCCATCGGGCATCAGGCAGTGCTAATTGGGTCGGGCCAATGTGAGCAGAGTCTAGGGGCTATCGGTGAGTGGAAGGGATCCTACTGCCACTGTGCAGACAAGATCGGTCTGGGACGGAGCAGGCTAGGTGGGGGTGAGGGGGTGTGGTTCTGACCCCAGTGGGTTGGCGGGGGGGAGGGGGGGAGGTGGGGGGGGTGGATGGTGGAGGGGTCTGACCCCGTGGGAGGTTGCCATTGTGGTGGGGGAGGTTGGACTGAGGGGTGCTGTGGGGTGGGGGGAGGAGTGCAGTCAGGGCTAGCCCGGGAATTGTGGGGACTGCGATTGGGCCGGTTGGGGCATTGGAGGGGCAGCACTGCAGTAGTCCTGGGCTGGCCAGTGATCAAGCTGGCCAGCAAATGGGGAGAGTGACAGATCAGGGCCACTTCTATGCGCAGAGTTCCAGAACTGTCAGACTCTGGCACATCCAAGGAAAATCCAAAGGCATTTTACACCTATGTAAGGAGCAAAAGGATGGTTAGAGGCAAGATTGGACCTCTTAGGGACAGTGGAGGGGATCTATGCTTAGAGCCTGAGGGAATGGGGGAGATCCTGAATGAATACTTTGCGTCGGTATTCACACAGGAGACTGGACAGATGTCTGTGCCTGATGTTGACAAAGTTGAGGATTGGTTGAGGGAAATAAGGATTACGAGGAAAGAGGTGTTGGGGCTGTTAGGCAGCTTAAAGACATATAAAGCTCCGGGGCCTGATGGCATTTACCCCAGGCTGCTAAGGGAGTTGAGGGAAGACTTGGCTGGGCCTCTGACGCAAATCTTTGTCTCTTCCTTGGACACAGGTGAGGTCCCAGAGGACTGGAGGATAGCAAACGTAGTACCGTTGTTTAAAAAAGGTCAGAGGGATCACCCAGGGAACTATAGGCCGGTGAGCTTGACTTCAGTTATAGGTAAGCTAATGGAGAGGATCCTTAGGGACAGGATGTATGAGCATCTGGAGCGCTGCGATCTGATCAGGGATACGCAGCATGGCTTCGTCAAGGGGAAGTCTTGTCTTACGAATCTGGTGGAATTTTTTGAAGAAGTGACAAAAACAGTTGATGAAGGACAGGCTGTTGATGTCGTCTACATGGATTTCAGTAAGGCGTTTGACAAGGTTCCTCATGGTAGACTGATAGAGAAGGTGAAGGCGCATGGGATACAGGGTCGGGTATGTAGATGGGTCGAAAACTGGCTCGGAAGGAGGAGACAGAGGGTAGTAGTGGAAGGCTCTTTTTCCGGCTGGAAGCCTGTCACTAGTGGAGTGCCACAAGGCTCAGTACTAGGTCCTCTTCTATTTGTGGTCTACATAAACGACTTGGAAGTAGGGGTAGGTGGTGAGATCAGCAAATTTGCTGAT
Source organism: Sphyrna mokarran (assembly GCA_024679065.1). Taxonomy (NCBI): domain Eukaryota; kingdom Metazoa; phylum Chordata; class Chondrichthyes; order Carcharhiniformes; family Carcharhinidae; genus Sphyrna; species Sphyrna mokarran. Next base: position 39,248,189 of record JAGIQG010000010.1, on the reverse strand, counting down.
GACACCAAGATGCTTGGATTGGCGGGTACAGAAGAGCAGTGTCAGGCAATACAACAGGACATAGACAGGTTGGTAGATTGGGCAGATAGATGGCAAATGGAATTTAATCCGGAAAAATGCGAGGTGATGCATTTTGGCCGGAAAAATGTAGAAGAGAATTATAGGATAAAAGGTAAAACTATAAGGAGCATAGAGACGCAGAGAGACTTGGGGGTGCAGGTTCACAAGTCTCTGAAGGTGTCCTCACAGGTGGAGAAGGTGACAAAGAAGGCGTATAGTATGTTAGCTTTCATAGAAAAGGGTATAGAATATAAGAGTAGGAGTTTGATGTTGCAGTTGTATACAACTTTGGTTAGGCCTCACTTGGAATACTGCGCCCAGTTCTGGTCTCCGTACTATCGGAAGGATGTGGAGTCCTTGGAGAGAGTGCAGAGGAGGTTTACCAGGATGCTGCCTGGTATGGAAGGACTGTCTATGAGGAACGATTAGATAGACTGGGGTTGTTTTCCCTTGAAAGACGTCGGCTTAGAGGGGATCTCATAGAGGTGTATAAGATTATAAGGGGTATAGATAGAGTAAATGGAGGTAAACTTTTTCCACCTTTAGAAATGGATAGGACGAGAGGTCATGGCCATAGGGTGAGGGGGGCTATGTATAGGACGAATATTAGAGGGCAGTTTTTCACACAAAGGGTAGTGGGGGTGTGGAATGCACTGCCGAGTAAGGTGGTGGGAGCAGGCACGCTGGGGCTGTTTAAGGGTCTCTTGGACAGCCACATGAGCGGTATGCAGATAGAGGGATATATTAGGACTGTTTAACTACGGCTTTTTTCCACAGGTAATTCGGTCCATAATTTGAGCACGCATTCGGCAGGTGGTGCGGGTACAGCTCTTGGATGTTGATTCATGGGTTGCCTGGTACCTCATGTCGTATATGAGTGCTTTATGTGGACCATCTGAAGGGCACCATGACAGCTCAGAGACTATCGATGTGGCTGTGCAGACACTTGGAATTGGGCCGGTGTCTGCGGGAGTTTGCGCGTTCTCCCCGTGATTGCGTGGGTTTTCTCCGGGCACTCCGGTTTCCTCCCACAACCCAAAAATTCGCTCTTAGGCTGATTGGGAAACAAATTGTCCCTATGGTGAAAATTTTCCATATTAGGAATAATATATATATTATTATATAGGAATATTAAAATAGGATAATGTATTTGGTATGACGGCGGCGCGGGCTCGTTGGGCCGAAGGGCCTGTTTCCCGTGCTGTGTTGCTTAATAATAATAAATAAAAAAAAAAAATAGGCCTGTGCCCCTGGGTTTTTACTGATATTCACAGCTGGGACCTCTGCAGTGAACAGAGTGCAGAGATTCGGGTGAGAAGCTGAACTGACAAAATAGTGAGGATCAGAACAGTTTTCCTGCTAATTCAGTGCTTTTGGGAGAATCACGGTCCTAGTTTCTGTGGATTTTAGTGTTAGGGCTTTCTGGGAAGTCAAACGCCTTAGCAACTTATAATTCTGGGCACCACAGGTTATTAACAGAATTATCCTCCGCTCCATCTTCCCTGCATTCCATTTGCTTCGAAGAAGTATCACAGACTTTCAATGTATGGAAATGTATCCAATCTTTCAAATCAGGGTAGAATGGCTAAGCTTTCCAAATAGACGCATTGTGATCACACTGATTGCTTCAAATGACTTTTACACAAGGTCTGCTCTGCTATTCTCTGTAGCAAATGGAAGTTGATTCTCAGTGCCAAATGTAACATCTGGGAAAGAGTTGTGGAATCACAAAAGAATAATTTATTAGTGAGAATAACTATATAGAGAGAGTGAGAAAGATGTTGTCAATCACTTCAACTTCAAAGAAAGAACAAAGAACAAAACAGCACGGGAGACAGGCCCTTCAGCCCAACGAGCCCACGCCGCCACCCCAATGTTCCCACCTCTACCCGTGATCCCTGTCCATGTTTATAGATCTATGGATTAAAAACCAAATTTGAGACAATTTAGGGAGAATTTGTTTTGCCAATTAGCCTAAGAGCACATCTTTGGGATGTGGAGGAAACCGGAGCACCCGGAGAAAACCCACGCAAGCACGGGGAGAATGCGCAAACTCCCACAGACACAGGCCCAAATCCATGTATCTGCACAGCACAGCAATAGTCACTGAGCTGTCATATTGCCCATCAAATGATCCAGGTCAAGCATACACTAACAACGTGAAGCACTAGGATACTCTCGAAAAATCCAAGAGCAGCCCTCTCACGACCCATCGTGTGTATGCCCCTTGTTAGACAACAAGGCGGACCAAAGCACCTTCAGTCTCTAGACTGACTGGGAGAGCCTGCGCTCAGCCCTAGGATTCACTGCTTCAGATTGGCTAAACAGGTCACATGACTCTGCAAAATATCACTTTTTAAAGAGGCTTGCTTCTATAGGAGCCAACATCAGTCAGTCAGGTGATAAGGGAACGGGACATGCTGTGAATTGAGACACAAGCTGCAAAAGTTTGGATCAGCTCAAGTTTACCAATAAATGATATTATTATCTGATCATTTTGAAAGATTTTTGGTGGGGTTTTATGGCCCTCTTGTGGCATGCTTTCTGGCAGTGGAGGCAGCTTGCCATTGGCTGCCAGCCTGATGTCTATGGTGTTTTGCATTGCTTACCCATCCTGCTGCCATGGAACTGACTGTAAGATGAGGCAACTTCAGTGAGACCAGAAGGTCATATAGAGCCAGAAAATCGCAACCCCTCCCCCTCCCCGTCCCAATTCCTTTATATTTGACAGCTCCCTTTCATTATCAAATATTAATTTTACAAGATATTTCAAAATAAAGCTTCAGCAATGCTAGCACATTAGAAAATTGGATATTCCATTGCTTCGAAAATGCTGCATTCGTAAACCTTTTTAGATTGCCTTTGTCTATATAATAGCTTAACCAGTTGTTTTAAAATAGGGCATGCTGCATCATATGCTGCACTGCTGTCCACTGAGGCCAACTACAGTTTTGATCAGAGACTCTGCACAGTGCCCTCCAAATACCAAGGACATTTTTAATGTTGGTAAAAGGTCACCTGTCAGATTGACTGTATCATAAGAATTAAACTCCTAGGAGATGTTTCTGTACCTATAATTGTCTGCTTTAAAAATTGGAGATTAATATTATTATGTTACACTGGTATGAAATCAAAGTAGTAAGAGCTTTCTTCCGGGTAGTCGTATTACTTCCCAGAAATTTTATAATCACTGTGCATTGGCCACAGATTCAAGATCTTAGAATATGACAACACAGGAGGGTGTTTATTCAGCCCATTGTGTCCAGACCAGATATTTGAAAGAACTATCCACTTAGTCCATTTCTCCACTCTTTCTTCATGGCCCTGCAATTTTCTTTTTTTTCAATTATATATCAAATTTCCTTTTGAAAGTCACTATTGAATCTGCTTCCACCATTCTTTTAAAAGACAGTGTATTTCTCTGCATCTTCTCTCTGCATCTTTTGTCCACTATCTGATATCTGTGCCTCCTGGTTACTGACTCTCCTGTCATCCGAAGCATCTTCCCCTATCAAATCTTGTCAAAGCCCTTCATAATCTTAAAAAAAATCCCATTTTATCCCCATTTAGCACAGGCAGACATTTAAGACCTCAGTGAAAGTGTATATATCTGAATATTATAACATAACTGAACATGCCCTTCAACTTCGTTGATCTTGACATTTCTGTGTCTTTTATGAAGAGTTAATGGGGTGCATGTTAGCATGCTGGTGCAGTGATTGATTCAAGTTTTCAGCTGAATGAACTGTAATCTCGATCTCAGGAGACACGCTACAAAGAGTTGCCAAAGATTACGTTTTTCATAACCCTTTCAGTCGAATCTTTTGGGACCATCACAATGAAAGCAGCTTCTGCAGGCAGAACTGTAAATTCTTACCTTCTGATGCTAACAGTATTGGAATTGCAAGTGTCATGCGATGCTGAGGAAGTCACAAAAAGCATACTACCTCCAGCAGGACAGCAGGCTAGCCACAGAAGAGAATGCAACAGACGGTCTCTCTAGTAAAATCTTTTCTCCTTGAAATTTAAGTAATGTTATAAAAAGCAGTTGAGTAAATGATGATCACCAGCTTCCAAATAATTTTAAATGATATTTCACCATGAAGGTCAATTTACTTGTGGGAATATTGATGTTAGGATGTTAAATTGCTTAATATGTTCATTTAAATAGCCAAATAAAGAATTTAATACAAATGCATAATGAATTGCTAGAATACTGCCAGTAGAAACTGCTACACGTTGGGGGTGAATTTTCACAGACTGTCTCTAATTCATGCATCAGAACTGATGGAAGCAGGAGTTACTAGGAAAACTATCCCAAAGTTCTGAAGGCTGATTAGAAGAATATCCTGTTAGCAGGCTCATAATTATTCATATTTGTAAAGTTAATTTTGCTCAATCGAATTTCCTGAGCTTTGGAACTCAGGAAGTCATGGATTGCTAGGTCCAGGAGATAAATACTGCTGAATCCACTCCATGCAGCCAACACCCATTTGACCATTTCGACATTCCCACCCCCTCATTCTTAAGGCCTTCAACTTTCCACATCTGAATCTTTGACTCCTGCTAACAACCCCACTGTTGTTAAATACGAAGATATTCCAAAACCTAAAAGGGTAAGTTGGAACACCCGTTCTTAACGGTGTATATTTTCAATTTGGTATAATTTGAGGAAAGATATGCAAACCAGTAAGGAACAGTTTCCTGCCCACCCTCCCCCCTCCCCCCCACCCCAGCCATGCACATACATTTCCCCTAGCCTTGGCTTCTGACCTTGATCTAGAGACCATTGATGCCTCAAACCTCCTATCCCAATCAGATCTCCAGCCCAACTTCCAGTCCTTCAAGTCTCGGAACCCATTCTTTCCTCTTCAACCCCCATTCGACACCACCAACCCAAGCACAATAGGATTAATCCCAATATCAGATTCTCCAGCTTAAGGCTCAAACCTACCCAGCCCTGATGTCTGTTCTGCAGCATTCCACAGCAGACTGCAAATCAAACTTATCAATCAGGCAGCTTTAGTTCAAGAGAACAGGTCAATGTTGTCACATGCACAGAGGTTTTCCACCTGCTATGAAGTCCCTCCTAATCAACGGGGATGGATCAAGGTGGGTTAATGGTGATTAGAATAAGAAGAAACTATAGTAAGCCCTGGGCTACTCTCATTAATCAGGTCAGATTTGCATTGTTGAAGATTTGGAGGTCAATCAGCTTGATCTCTTCAATTTTAGATCGAGAATGAGGAGGGTGGAATCAGGATTTAAAAAGCTGCAGAATAAATAGCTGTAGCTGACTAAATATCTGAAATATAAACATTAGAAGAAGACCATATCACAACAAAAATCTTATGATGTATTGGTGATGTACAGCACCTGTGGAATTTACACACTGGCCCTTGAGCTTCTCCACAATTTGATAAGATCAAGGTAGATCTGATTGTTGCTTGAACTTTACTTTTCTCGTCTACCTTTATACCATTTTATCATCTTGTTAATCAGGAATCTATTTAATGCAACCTTAAAAATACTCCATGGCCCATCTTCTTCTGATCTCTGGGGAAGAGAATTTAGCAGACTAACAACCCTCTGAAAGAACAGAATTCTCATCTCCATCTGAAATAAGAGACCATTTATTTTTAAACCAGGATCATTAGTTCTAGCCTCTCTCACAAAGAGAAATTTCCTCTCCGCATCCACCCTGTCAAGACCCTCAGAATTTTGATTTGATAAGACCATCTCTAGTTAGAGATAGAGACAGATCTAACCTGTCCAGCCTTCCCTTATAGAACAGAAGTCCTTCAGCCAAGGGCCAGGGATTAGTCAAGTGAATCTTTTCTGAAGTGCTTGTGATGCTATTATATCCTTTTTCCAGTAAAGAGACCAAAATTGTACATAGTATTTCAAATGTGGTCAATTTTCTGGCAATAATCATTTAATAAGTACAGTTAACTTGGCAAATTGTGACACATAGGCTTCCAAGCCAGTAAATTGTTGCAAATTTGCACATGCTGATTTGTCTCTGCCAGGAAAATATTTATATTTGTTACAGGAAATCAGTGCTTTTTAACCTTGGACAATAACTTTCCTCACCTTCGCAATTCAGAAATCAAAATAGTTGGTCATTACTATAGTATGTTGCTTTTCTATAAATGTAATTGAAAAGGAATGAGTTTCAAAGCAAAAGAAAGTATATCTGAAAGCATGCAATACTAAAATCTCTTTCTTACTTTTCCAGCGAATCTTGGAAGGTGAGAGCGGTGCCATGACCTTTGACCCTTTGCTGGACCACAATGGAATTTGTTGTGCTCAGTGCAGACGCAGTTATTCACATTGCCAGCGTATATGTGAACCTCTGCGTGGCTACATGCCTTGGCCTTACAACTACCGAGGCTGCCGTGTTGCTTGTAGGTTGATTATGCCATGCACTTGGTGGGTAGGACGCATACTTGGTTTGGTGTAAGTTATTGAAGAAGTCCCTTTTCTAAATGAAGTCCCACCCAATGACAAATAACTATTGGCGATGAATTTAGTAAATGGTTATTATTGGAAAGAATTTTCAGAAAGAAATAAAGTGCCTTTGTAACACTATCCATTGAAGCACCTCACTCTATAACAACATATTTTCTGCAGATGGAGTTACTGGAGTTTGGTTTAAAATTTGAAATGTTCCAAACCCCTTCAAATTGTGTAAAAGCTAATAATATTAGCCAAATGTAGAATTACACAAAATGATCCTGTTTATTTAGAAAATTGTACAGACATTTGTAATTGTGCAATAAAGCATGCAGCAACATGTATGTGTGCTTAGATCCTTATTTGTACAGATAATTGGTGGTGTATATGTAACTCTAAGATTAAAGAGGCCAATTAATACAAAAGAACTAGATGACTAGGACTGTTAAATGCTTTTTGTTATTAAGCTTAATTTTGCAGTTATTAAAGAATGTCATGCATTGTCATTTGTTATTTTCCCTTTAAATTCAACTTTCTCTGCTATGTGCAGCACAGACATCCAAAGACATCAACACCATTTTGTGGTTGTTTTTAGTAAATAAAGCAAATCAACCTTTAATAATTTGCCTCCTTGAGTGTCGATAAGGAAGTAAGTTTCTGTTCTAATCTGCAGTGATGGCAAGATGCTGGTTTCATTTTCCCTGGCATGCTGAGTTTTTGAAGTCAGCAATATTGCTGTAGATCGACAAAAAACAATGGTCATAAAAGAGGGAGGGCAATATGGAGGTACACTGGACTGCCTTCAAACTTCTCTCAGCACCCAGTAGGGAATGGCAGAAGCTTGGCAAACAGGCTGTCCAGCTATTGCCTACTCAGCTGCATGGAATGCATGGCTATGGTTATGGAGTAAAATATTTTAAATTTATACTCCAAATACTCCAAAAGCTAAAACAGAAGTTTATCTTGTTCAGAACCCCACTGATGTTACCTGCGAGATGTCTCAAAACTCTGAAGGATATTTGAAACACTGGTGTATATTTGTTTGGAATAATGTGAGGAATAATATGAAGAACCAATCTAGTTACTGTGTAAACAATTAATAAAGAAGAGTATTTATTAAAGTAACAGAAAAAAAATGAGAAAGACAAATGTACAACTTGAAGTATATTACTAACTAAACATGCAATTTTATCTGAAATTACCTCTTTCCAAAATATGCCCACATTCCCTGAACTCAGTGAGACACCCTTTTCAGAAACAATGTCTAATTTAGTAACCTTTAAGTCAAATCCGGCTGCTAGTCACCACACAACACAATTTAGTTGACCAAGCCTTTTCCTGGTTCAGCAAAGACAAAATACTGCATCCTTTGGAGAAGAGTATCTGCAATCTGCCATGATTCTAAAAGTTAAATTGAACAGGTCTCTGCCTGACTGTTAGATAGAAAGGTAGCTTCTTTCTCCAGTGAGGGTGCCAACAGTTACATTATTCAGTTTTCTGATATTCCAGTCTATGAATTTGGCTATTGACATCTCTCAAATTCTTTGCCTTTAAAAGTTATTATTGGTATAATCCCACTGCTCTCCAATGAACAGTTTTTCTGATATGGCAATTCACACCATAAATTTCTCCAGACACCTGCTAAGCTTGTTGATGGGCAAATCACATCTCATTATTCCTTTAGATGCCTGCTATTCATGTTACTTGTCTGTTATTTTGCTTTCATCCCCGATCCAACTGTTAACTGCATTAACTTCCCAAAGTCCTTACAATACCTAAAACCAACAAGGTTATGTGATGGATTATGGTATATTAAGAGTGTAATGAAAGATAAGAAATAAACTAAACTCCACTGCTTCAGCCAATTATGTTGGACAGGCAGAAAGATCATTTACCTGTAAGGGAAGAAGCATAAAAACCAACTAACTAATAACGAATAAAATGAGTAATTCTAATATATGTTTTAAAAAATCATAGTGTGGAACTTTAGCCCCCCACTAGTATGGAAATAGAAACAGGTGGGATAGAAGTTTGTGCCATTGATTTGTGTGCCAGTTCCTCAGCTTCTTATGGGAGGGACAGTTTTCGAGAAGGCAGGTAAAGGTTTATTCAAGCCTGTTAACAAGACAAACTAAAAATTCTCAGCCAGGTTCAAGGTCCATGAAGGTAGCAGCCACCCAGCAACAGGCCTGGGGATGGGGGAGGTGGAGTGGAGCTGAGGGTGTGGTGCAGGGAACACTAGGATGGCCACTGGTGGAGGTGAGGAATACTGGACACAGACCATGTCACACTCAATCTACCAGCCATCAAGCATGTACAGATACAAAATAAATATACTTGCTGGTCTAATGAATGAGAAGAAGCGCGGAGCAATTGCTGGTTCAATTGCCTTAGTTATCTTATTGATTTCACTTAAGTAATAATTATCACTAATAACTACTAATATCCAAAATGTATAAAACCATGCTTTAAACCAAGTTGTTTTCTGAATTAACTGGCTGGTTTTCTTTTTAAAAGTAAAGGTAAAGTCACATTCTGGTGATGTGAGATTGTACATTTATATCTTCCACATTCCAAAGCTATTGAAATGCAGACAATCTGTCTACAAAGCCACAAGGGGAACACTTTCCTTGCGAGGCATGAATGGGGCTGTCTGCTATTCAATTAGTGAAACATCCAGGCAATTACCAATCTTTTTGATATCATTACCAATCTTTTTGGCTCCAGGCAATGACCTTGGTGCTCAACTAGGTAGTGAAAAACAAATAGTCAGAATCACTTGGACAATGGAACATTGAGAGAAGGATTTCTGCCATGACCTAATCACGGTAATTGAAATACACTAACTATGGCGATTCTCCAAACAAATTCTAGGTGCTAAATTTGCAAGAAAAGTAGTATAAATCACAATTCTTTCTTCAGTGGGAGTTCAGATATGGATCTCCCATACTCTGCAATGCAGAGTCACAATTGTAAATATCATTAGAAGCTCAGGGGTGGGGCCTAGTTATGCCACTGTCTGACAGTTCTGGGCCTCTGCGCATGTGCAGAGTGTTGACCCCCCCAACTACTCTATGACCCAGTCATGGTCCCCATGATAATTCCTGGGCCAACCCCAAATGCCCACACCCTCTCATCCTGTACCACCCAACCTCTAGCACTGCCCTCAGCAGTGGCAATCTCCCTAACCCCCCCACACCTGGCAGAACACCCTCCTCAGAGAAGAAGACCCCCCCCCCCAGGAGGAAGACAACACCTCCACCTGGCAGATGCACACCACCCCCCCCGGCCCCTCACAAAAGGCAGATCACCCTCATGTCAGCCAGCCCTGATCGCTGGCTTCCCTCTAGCCCCAACTGATGCCATCTGCAGAATGGCAATGGGGCACCTCATGCCCACCAATCATCCCTAATCCCCACCCATAGGCCCTGCCGTAGGCACTGACCCTTTGGCATTTCCCCATGCCCAGTGGGCAGTGCCCAGGTGCCTCCTCAGCATATCCACTTTGCCCCTAGGGCTGTGCCAGGGACACAGGCTGGCATTGCCAGAGTGTTCATGCACAGTGGGCACCATCTCCCGCAACCTGGCCTCTTTGGGGGTGGGGGGCTGCAATTGCCCCCCTTCACTCCAGTGGAATTGCCCAATATTTCCCCGAAAATGGGGAGTTACCTTAAACCCTGCCAAAATAAATTTGTATTAGTGGGATGGGAGATACCATCAGGCCTGGAGATTGGAGTCGCAGGCCTGATAATCACATTTAAATAACATTAAAATCACTCACCTGCTGTTCTCGCCACTTTCCAGTGAGATCCCAACTGTGCTGGATATCTGCCGCTGGGAGATGATTTGGGAATGCATACACGAATCCCATGAATCAGCCCAACGCTGAAAATTAGCAGGTTGGGATGGGAAAATTGCAACCCATATTTAAGTCGTTGGGCTACTAGAGACTGAATTCCTGTGTAAAGACAATTCTTTGTAATGTCTTGGAAGCTGTTTTCTCTGCAAAACAAGAAGAGCAACAGAAGATACTGAATGGGTTCCTTTCACCTCTCTCTCTCTCTCTCTCTCTCCGTTCCTCCATCTTGCATTTGAACTCTGTCTGCTGATTTTGATTATTCAGGTGCCGCAGACAGAGATTTTAAGAACTCAATCCAGCCCTGTTGTCTCCAGAAGTACAGATAATTCAACTTGAAATTGCCTGGACCCTCAAAGCAGCAGAACCTTTGAGTTCAGCCTAAAACCAATTGAATCACCAACCTTCCAGTACTATATATGTTTTTAATTTTGTTGGAATCAAACTTTCTGGTGGTAGTGTTCCTTTGTATTAGTTAATATAAATCATTACAATATCAACAACTTAAAACCATTGTACCTGTCATGTAGACAACTTCATATTTTTGTCCATTCCTGGTGATAATTGGAAGTTTTTAGTTCCCCAATAATTCAGAATCCATTGCTGGAATTGTCCAGTCTGGCGCACCCTCCTCCCACTGCCAGCAAGAATAGAGAATTTGGCACTCAGCCAAATCTCCATTCACTGCTACAGGATTGGAGAACCCCAGAGGTCAGAGAATTCCTTAAAGTTTATTTATTAATGTCACAAGTAGGTTACATTAACACTGCAATGAAACTGCTTGAAAATCCCCTCGTCGCCACATTCTGGCACATGTTTGGGTACACAGAGGGAGAGGGCCAAGCCATCAAACTAGACATCTTTTGGACTTGGGGAAGAAACTGGAGTGCCCAGAGGAAACCCACACAGACACAGGGAGAAAGTGCAAATTCCACGTAGACAGCAATCAAAACCTGGAATTAAACCCAGATCCCTGGTGCTGTGAGGCAGCAGTGCTAACCACTGTGCCACCATGCCACCCTTGGCTGATTTTGAGCCTGCACGCTCTGTCCATGTCTTTGAATTCATATGAAAAATTGTTTGCTGATTTGGAGTTCTGTTGCCATATGGTTCACTTGCAGCTTGTTCCTCTTCTTTCTCCAAGCAGTGGCAATTCTCGATGAGTGTTGTTGTATTGCATAGAGAATATATATCAGAGTTGATTTTCATTGTGAACTTTTTTCTCTGGGCTTTGCTAAATAGGTTCTCTGCATTGGTTTGCAATGCTTCATCTCCACCAAATTCTTCATACAGCTCATCCATGTCAATCTCTTTTAAAACTGCACACTTGAACATCATCATAAAATTCTTCAAATGACACAGCAATTGCAAGGGCTAATTTGGATCTTCTGCTGTGAAAGCTGCTTTCACATAAGTCACATCTGTCACTCAGTACTTCTTGACTCATGGGAAGTAAAAAGGTCTCACATTTTCTTGTCACATCGGATGTTAATTGCTTTAGTCTGTCACTCACTGTGAACCCAAAAAACTTGTCCTGTATCCTTCCTTCCAAGTTTCTATTCATGTCACTCATTAGCTTGTAGAACAACAACTTTTATTTATCCTACCAATGTAAGGCAAAGTTCCAAGGTGCTTCCCAGAAGCATTATGAAACAATGTACACAACTTTAGATCAGATATTGAAAAGTTTGATTCAAAGAGGTAGGTTTGAAGATGTTTATCCATACAGCATTGATGGTGCTTTTCCTATTCTACAGAGAAAGCAGGTGCCTAAACATAGAAAGAATTGTCTTGTCATAGGATCTCTATCTCCAACTGCCCAATGACCCAATTAGGATTGTAGTCAGTGTATTTCTGTTATCTTGACTGGGTCATGACTAGGAGTTCTCTCAGTTAATGTTCCATTGTCCAAGGGATTATGTCTATTTGTTTTTCTGCACCAGCTGAACACTCAGGTTTAAAGAAGAAAAGTGAGGTAGAGTTCTGGAAAGATGTATGGAAGCACACACTTCACCGCCTACATTCCAAAAGTAGCTTCTCTATTGACAGTAGCTGTCAATAAAACACACAACAGTAAAAAAAACCACCTGGTCACAATGTGCCTCAATATATTGTATTCCTCCATTTCAGTTAAGTTAGCAGTCCCTCAATTGCTGTGTTCTGCTCACAGAAATGCTAAAGTGAGAAAACATGCTGAGAATGATGTTTTCTACATCAACATCAAGGTTTCTGGAAACATGTCTTGTTGCGTGGTGCAAAATATAACCAAACAGTTAGTGGCAACAATGTTATTTTGAGCATCTTTAAGTGTTTGGTAAACACTGTTGTGCTTTATACGATGAACACTTGCTTAGTCAGCTGATAATGTGGAAAATTTCTCTAGGCTGAAATAAAAGGCACGGATTGAGGATAAAATTTCCACTGTGAATGTTCCTGAGATTTCCAATAGTAAATGCTGAAGCACCTTCTCAAAACTGAAACATCTCAAAACTGAGAGAAACACTTCAATGCATCCTTGTTGGCCATAGAGAAAAAAAAAATAGTCTGATTTAATAAAATTTAAGCACGTCTGTGCAGAATATGGTGCCAGAATGTTCTGACTCCATGTTTTCACCTTGCTTTCCCCTCACATTAAGCATCTCGCCAGGGGGAGCCACAATAGATTTCTTTTATCAGATTTCGTGCTGCATTTGATACCTCTGTAAGACTGATGGTGCCTCATAGCATAATAGACTTTACATAATTCAACAGCTGCCACTTCATCATTTTGTGGCAACGCAAGCAATTTAAAAAAGCTCACTGATTATGCACATTGAGTGTTGAATTTGTACTTTTCAGCCAAAAGGCACTAGTTAATCTCCCGTTTCTCAGTGGCTGGCAATGATTTCACATTGGCACAATACATAGACTGTATGCTGCATTCCCTTCCTGATTTCAAACTATGAAATCAAATTCTTATAACCATTCTGTATCGAGCAATGCTTTTCTTCTAAGCATTTTAAATTGGTAAGTGGTGGCATGGAAATCAAGATGCACCCACTGACCTGGAAATGATTTCATGATGAGCATTTAACCAATGAGGCTGTTAGAGTGACCATTTGGAACTGCACAGCCTCTATTTGATTGATTTTGATATCACTAATTGTGAATCACCTCCACCTTGTTTGGCGAGTGCTCACAGGGAATGGACATTCACTCAGGCTGGGCATTGTAAACATTGCAAGCATCGGAATACTGGACTGAAGGGCACCCAATGCTGGAACTGGGCCAGATGTGTTGCAATCAGGACAATCTGGTACAAAGCTGGCCATCCTAGCCAGGATTACATCAAGTCTAGGGACCCTCCATGCCTGTCTGACTTCAGCTACAGCTACAACCTACTATGTGGAAGAGTTTCTGTCCAAAGTGGTGGTCTGGATATAAAGTAATATGTTGTGAGCCATGGAGATATGCAAAGATTACACTCACTAGGTTATAGGTGTGAACACAAGTTTTATTATGATGCTTCAAAATGTCTGCAGCCTCCAGCTTCACTGCTTGGCTTCCGTTTCTCTAACCAACTCCCACTGTTGGAGCACCATACACAGTGAGCAGTCAACAGACATACACGATCAAATACTGAATAATTAAATGCATCTTTCTTCCCATCATAAAATTAAAGCACTTTATTCTAAATTAAACCATGCTACTCAAACATATGTACATCTAATCATTTCTTAGTGTCCATTTTCTCTAAATACAGAAGTAACAATCACAGTGATCATCACAGGTGGGACAGATAATTTCACAGACCATGGAAAGGTTCATTGACTTCAAGCAGAAATTTGCAACCCTGGGCTTGTGTAACTTGAAAATCCATGAAGATCGATGATGGCAGTTCTGAGATCAACAATTTGAGGTTGAGGCAGATGGTCAACATTGTGGTGACTCATCAGAATAGGAAAGGTCTCCTTACTTTCACTGTTCTCAGAATATCCCAGAATAAGCATTAATGTCAAGCAACTAATTCCTACTTGATACAAGAGGAAGTGTTTGAAAAAATTAGGAGACTTTGCAGCTTCTCTGAGTTGAGAAACAAAGTTAATGTGTTGAGTCAAATATGACTTCTTCAGAACTAAGAGGTAGAAATGTGATGGGATGGGAGTAGAAAGAAAGGGGAAGTCATGGATAGGTTAAAGATGGGGGTAATTAAAAATCAAAAATGGAAGAAAGGGCAGAGGACGTGGTAATGGCAGTGGCAAAGAAACAAAACATTGGTCCAGAGTAAGTGTTAATAGCAAAACAATTGCTTGACCTATGTTAGTCCTGATAGAAATGATGTGAACTTGTGGTCATGATTTGATATGAATCTAATGTCCATCTTTAAACTCTGATTACCTTTATTATATTCTCTTGTTAAACACTGTTTTGCTTCATTTTGTCAATTGGTGATTTATTGTGCTTTTGGTCTGACATTCTCATTGTTATGGCTTTAAGAATGGTCCGCAGCATGCAAAAAATATAACTAATCATATGTTTGGCCACTGTCTTTGCAGTCAGAGAATATGAACTGGATTAGCATATGCAAAAAGAACATGAATGGATTGTTCAAATATTTTCCCTTCCAACATACTCAGACTGTTCTTTATCACCTGTTGAATCACTCAATGCCACAATTCGACTGCAGTTTATATGGCAATGTCAGAGGGTGATGAATTCTGTAGCTTACTATGGAGTCCGTGAACTGACTGGAAACAAATTGCATCCCATTATCGGCCTCCAACAAATCTCATTTTGTAAACTACTTGTCTAGGATGTCAATGACTGAGTTGGTGGTTATGAGATTTGTTACAGTGATTTTCGACCATTTGCTATGTAGATCATGAACAAAAAGCAAAAAACATTGATTGCTCAGGACTGCTTGCACTTCTCCAGAAGTATCTACTTGAAGATGTTGCCATGGTTTTGTTGGGCATGCAGTTGAGTGTATAGATTCAGATGGAGTTTAATAGATTTTTCACTGAGTGTACAAATTCTACATTTTCTAATGATCTCTTCTACGCAGGTATATTTCTGGCCACCAGCCTGCTTCACAGGATCATTGCTTATCATGATAATAACCTGATGTCCTTCATGAGCAAGATACAATTCAGATTGCTGCAGTGCGTTTGGGGTAACCCTTTGAATTCTGCATGCAATACAGTTCATTGAATCATCGGAAGTTCATGGCATAGAAAGAGGCCACTTTATCAATTGCATTTGTGTCAATTAAAGAATGAGCTATCCAGTTTAATCCCACTTTCCAGCATTTTGTTTGTAGTTCAATAGGTTACAGCATTGAAGTGTGTATCCAGGCATCTTTTAAATTGGAAGACAGTTCCTGCCTCTGCTACCTTTTCACATAAGTTTCAAACAACTCTCTGGGTAAAAAATAAATTCCTTGTCCAGAATTCTTCAACCTCACCCGCAGCTGGGGTTCTCCTGTCCCACTGTAGTGAATGGAAATTTGGCTAAACAACAAAGAACAAACAAAGAACAAAGAACAAAACAGCACGAGAAACAGGCTCTTCGGCCCAACGAGCCACCCCCATGTTCCCACCTCTACCCATGATCCCTGTCTATGTTTATAGATCTATGGATTAAAAACCAAATTTGAGACAATTTAGGGAGAATTTGTTTTCCCAATTAGCCTAAGACCACATCTTTGGGATGTGGGAGCACCAATTTCTCCATTCTCACTGGCGGCAATGACAGGACAGACGATGTAAGAAAATTTTCCACTTATCTCCCTCTAATTTTTCTATCAATTACTTTAAATCTATGCTCCCTAGTCAATGACCTCTCTGCTAAGATAAATAACCCTACCTGATCCATTCTATCCAGGCCCCTCATAATTTTGTAGATCTCAATCAAATCTCCCCTCAACCTTCTCAGTTCCAAAGAGAGCAACTCTAAACTCTGCACACAGCTGCAATTTTCTTGCCTTGGCTACATTCTCGTAAATCCCTTCTGTACAGTCCCTCATGCTATTATGTCCTTTCTGTAATGAGGGGTGGAATTCTACAGCCCTGTCATGGTGGGTAGGACTGTTCAGAAGTCCACTGATTTCTGCAAGACCAGAAAATCCGGGCATGGGAGGAACCATAAGGTTCCATCTGAGGTGACTAGTGCTCAAGCTCAAACCAATGATTCTACACATCAACTAATAAATGAAAGAATTCCATATGCCTGCTTAACCATCTTATCAACCTGACCTGCCACCATCAGGAATCTATGGACATTCATTCCAAGGGTTTATCATTTCCTCTACATTTTTCAGAATTCTCCCATTAATTGTGTAATCCTTTGCCTTGTTTGGCCTCTCCAAATGTATAACCTCACACTTTGGATTGAAATCCATTTGCCACCTTTCTACCCAACCAATTAGTTGGAAAGTGGAACTGATCCCCTTCAGATCAGCCATGATCTTGTTGAATGGTGGGGAAGGCTCAAAGGGCTAGATGGCCTACTCCTGCTCCTATTTCATATGTTCTTATGTTCAATTAGTTCACTGATATCTTCTTGCAATCTACAACCATCCTCTCACTATAAACCACATGACCAATTTTTGTGTCATCTGCAAACTTCTTGATGATGCCACTTACACTTACATCCCAATTGTAAATATATGCCACAAAAAATGGGGATCAAAACTGAGCTTGCAGAACTCCCTGGAAACAAACTTATAGTTCCAAAAACATTCTATCCATGTCCTATCCATAGACAACAATGTTGTAGAGTAGGTAATGGCATCTCCTCAATGCCTGACAAGACTCAAGAAATTATCTTTTCAACATGCTAGATATTGAACTTAGTCCATTGGGCATTCTGTGGTATTGAAATACACTTTCAAGAGGAACAGAAACTATAAAATGTCAGCTTTTCATTGCTGGTGTCATCAGAAGATCATTCCTTCATTATCAATTTCATGACAACTAAGGAATCATTAAATTATGTCAATGGTTTGTGGGTCTTAGGAAGTGGATCCTTATCTGGAATTATAGCTTTGTTGGCTGCACAAATTCTAAGTTCGGCATTTTGAATTGTGCGATGACTATGTTCAAGATTCATGGAGATGAATCAATTCGCCTAATGATACTATCAGTTTCAAGTCCTTTCATATCCTGTGACATTTCAATACAGGTAGTAAACTACAACCATCTCAAATTTTGTGAAACTGTCTGAATTGATATTTCGATGTTAGGAATATGATAGTCCTTTTTGATCTCCCCAAATCTGATAAATAAAGAAAGATATTGTTGTAGATGGACAGTGTTACCAATCACGTTCATGCTTGCTCCACCAGGGCCTTCAGTTTAGAAGCCAAGCTAATCAAACAGGTTGACCCCATTAGGCTGTTGCCTTTAGCTGCATAGAACATGAACTTGTCTGATTAATGTTTTTGTACAGTACTGGAATTGTGATCATTCCCAAACTTGGAAAAAATAATTCATCATAAGCTTGCAGACTGTCTATCATAGGAATGAGGGCAAGTTTTGAAAAATAATAATGGTAATTTGTCATTTAATATAGATACTTTCATACCAACATCGATGAGGAATGACAGTAAAATGCTCTTATTCTCTATTGTACAATTTTTAATGTGACCTGATACTTTACTGTTCATGAATGCATTCCTCTACCTGTCAAACTGTTAAAGTCTTCTTTGTGAAGTGATTCACCTTTGATCATGAGTTGCACTTGTTCTCTTAAACTGGACATGGGTGTTGTGAATTGATGGATATCTTACCAATTTAGACACATTTTTGAGGACATCTGACTATGATGGGAAGAAGAGGATGAGACAACTTGAGCTGGATGGGCAAACTGTGCCTGTAATCCTATACCTGAGTGCATTCTTTAAAGACATATTTGAATCTAACATGGGAGATTCACTTTGACTGCAATATCATGGCTTGATTTTATTGTCCATCCTAAATCTCTAAGTGGTTTGTGGTTTCAAGAAATCTGGTCCTCATTTCCCTAAAGGAGCATTCTGTTGTTATTTCCAAGCTGGTTAGCCCCAGCTTTAGGATCCCACCCATCATCCTGGATTTGAATGGCAAAGACATCTCCTGACCACCAATTGGCTAAGTCAGGGAAAATCGCAAGTAAATAAGTAGGGGACTTCTGACAGGGTCCTGATGTCCATTGGAAAATTCAACCCTTTATTGTGGCATTAAAATTGATTTGATTTGTTTTGATTTGACTGATTTGACTTGATTCATTATTGTCACATGTATTGGTTATGGAGAAAAAGCAGAAAAGTGGAACTGATCCACTTCAGATCAGCCATGATCTTGTTGAATGACAGAGCAGGCTCAAAGAGCTAGATGGCCTACTCCTGCCCCTATTCCTAATGTTCTTACAGTGAAGGGTATTGTTTCTTATATGCTACATGGACAAATCATACATACATAGAGAAGGAAACGTGAGCATGCAGAGTGTAGCGTTACAGACATAGTTACGATGTAGAGAAAGACCAATCTAATGCGAGGTTAGTACATTCAAAATTCTGACAGCAGCAGGGAAGAAGATGTTCTTGAGTTGTTGGCATGTGTCATTTTCCCAATGGAAGAAGGTAGAAAAGAATATGTCTGAGATACCTTGAGTCCTTGAATATGCAGGTTGCTTTTCAGAGGCAGTGGAAAGTATAGACAGAGTTAATGGATGGAAGGCTGGCTTGCATGATAGACTAGGCTTTGTTCACTGCCCTTTGTAGTTTATTGCAGTCTTGGGCAGAGCAGGAGATACAACTAGACACAAGCTGTGATACAACTAGAAAAGATACTTTCTATGGTACATCTGTAAAAGTTAGTGAATTTTGTAGCAGATATGCCAAATTTCCTTAGCTTCTGAGAAAGTAGGCTTTCTTAACTATAACATTGTATGGAGGGACCAGGTGATCTGAACATGTAAAACCTTGAAGTTTTCAATCATTTTTACTTCATCCTCATTGATGTAGATGGGAGCATGTCCTCCACTAGACTTTCTAAAGTCGACAACTATCTCCTTCACTTTGTTGGCATTGAGGGAGAGATTATTGTTGTCGCATCAGTTCACCAGATTCTCTATCTCTTTCCTGTATTCTGTCTCATCATTATTTGAAACCTGACCCATTATGGCGATGTCATTAGCAAACTTGAAAATCAAGTTGGAGGGGAATTTGGCCACACAGTCCTAGGTGGATAAGGAATATAGTAGGGGGCTGAAGACACAGCTTTGAGGGGCACTGGTGTTGAGGATGATTATGGAGGAGATGTTGTTGATTACTGATTGTGGCGTTTGGGTTAGAAAGTCTAGGATCAAGTTGCAGAGTGAGGAGCTGAGTCCCAGACCATTCAGTTTGGAGATGCATTTCATTGAAATAATGGCATTGAAGGCTGAGCTGTAATCAATAAATAGGTATCTGACATAGGTGTCCTTACTATCTAGGTTGTCCAGGATTAAGTGTAGGGCCATGGAGATACCATCAACTGTGAACTTGTTGTGGCAATAGGCAAATTGTGGTGGATCCAGGCAATCTGGGAGACCCGAAATGATTCATACCATGACTGACCTTTTAAAGTGCTTCATAATGATCAATGTCATTGCCACTAGAAAGCAATCATTAAGGCATGCTGCCTGGCTTTTCTTTGGTACTGGAATAATGGTCATCTTCTTGAAGCAGATAGGGACATCAGATTAGTGTAAAGAGAGGTTAAAAATGTCTGTGTATACTCCCACCAGTTGGACCGTGCAAGCACTAAGTGCTCATCCATGTACTCTATCCGGGCTAGCTGTTTTCTATGGATTAACTTTCAAGAAAACTCCGACGTCTGCAATGGTGACATCGGATACAGGTCAGTCCGAGGCTTCTGGGGTAGAGGTCTTGCTCTCATTGACCTATGAAGAGTGCATAGAATGCATTGAACTCATACAGGAGGGGTTTATTGGTACCAGAGATTTTACATGCTTTCATCTTGCAGCCTGTTATGTCTTGCAAAGCTTTCCATAGTCAGTGGGAGTCCATGTACCTAGCCTGGGACTCTAACTTGTTCCGGTAAAAAGAAGCGCAAGTAAAGTTTCTGCTTTATTGACCTCACAAAATTTGATAAGATGAAATTTAACGACTAAACTCATAAAAAGTAAGAGTATTATTGAATTAACGAGTTGATCTCCATGCATGGATCTGCATTCAGCTTGCAGCAATTTTGTTTGAAATTAATCCAAAGTCTAACAAGAGCAAATAAGTGATGCCTGGTGAAAAACCTATCAAGCGTTTATTACTGATTTCAGTGACAGAGCATTCATGGATGCATGAACAGATGGGAAGTGTTGAACTGCAAATCACATTATTTCTGGTGAAATGTGCAACGCATTAAACGTGATTAACTGCAAAGTTAAGATGAATAAGGTACAGAGTTTGAATTTTCTCAATCCTTTTGCTAAGGTGGACTGGAGACAGTCCCGTGATTGGTAATAGTGTCAGAGATCTGGCACACACGCATCACAAAGTAACCAATCTAATTCATTTTCTTATTTACATCCCTTAAATGAACTGCAACAGAGCACAGTATGTTTTGGGGGCACTGAGAAAATGGAACTTTGCACAGACAGAACACCACTTCTTGCGTCTCGGCAGTCCTTGACTTTTAAGGGGCACTTAGACAAATACATGAATAGAATGGGAATAGAAGGATAAGGTCTCCAGAAGCATAAAGGGTTTTAGCTCAGGTGAGTAGCATAATTAGTACAGGACCTGTTCCTATCCTGTAATTTTCTTTGTTTTCAGTGCTTCCAATTGGTTCAAAACTGCCAAATGTTCCAGTTTGTCTACCTTAACACAAGTAACTCCACCTTCAGCTCATCCCAGGGTCATGTTGTTTGTATAGTTTTTGCGTATGAGCACAGAAAGAAATAGTAAATGGTTTTACAAATGGTTGCTCAACAGAATCTCCTTAATAGCTTTCACTGACCTAAAGTAATCTAAACTGGGTCAAAGCCAAGCTTTGAACTTTTGGATCTAGTAGACACAATTATTCCAATTCCAGATGATTTAGTCCAGCGAGGAAAGCTGAGTTCTTAAACAAATCACCACCAACTTTATTTTAAATTTCAAGGTCCAAGAGGGATCTGTTCTCTGAACAGAGGGGGGTATTGGTGGCATGGGGAGCTAGAACTCCACACCGATAATTGCTACACCTCCTGCTCTTCAGTGTCGCAATAGTCTCAGAACTCATTACCTAAACTAGCAAACATGTCAGCAGCTCAAAGGAGAATAAAACAGAAAGGTTAGCATTGACAAAACAGTAATAATGGGACTGAATCAATGATGATGAGGTCACAGTGTATGACCCTTGTGCTGGGAGCACACCTCACTGAATCAATGATGTGTGTATGTGTGTGTATAGAGCCTGTTTTCAGCAAGCTCTGGCCTTTCAGAAACCTAATTTTAGCTTCTTCAGTGCTGCACAATGTTTTTGCTCTGCCCTTCAGGAAACAGATTATGATTTTGTATGCAGTTTAATATCATGTTTAAAAGCTATGTCTTCTTTTATTTTCACATAGCTGTGCCTGCATTATCTCTGGTATATTACTTGCCATTCTTGTGCACAGCTGCATTTTTGCATAGCAGGGTTTTGATTTTGGATTGTTATTGATAACATTAGCCCCACACATTTCTAACACCCACTGCTAGTTCCTTTAATTGGTTTTTCATGGGTTCATTCTGAAAATGAATCTCCATACCACAGAGTAGATTTTAAATACCCTCATCTAGCATGAATAGTGAGTAAATTTAAGGAAGAGTTAGACAGGCTTTTAATTGGTAGTTGGTTGAAAGATTATGGGGAGAAGGAAGGAAAATGGGAATGAGGAGCATATCAGCCATGATCATGGCACAGCGGATTTAATGGGCCAAATGGCCTCATTCTGCTCCGATATCTTATGAATTCATGAAATTATGAGTTAAGTCATGCTGAGTACACTGAGCAGCTTGAGGCCACACAATTCCCAACTAAAGCCTTTAAGGTTGAATTTTTCTGGTAAATTATCAACCAGCTGGAAGACGGGAGAGCTGGCAATATGACGGGGAAAGTGTTGGGAGGACAGCTCAACATCTTTCTCCTACCATGGCATATTGGCAGTGGCAGGAACTTTGGCAGTGCATTTTGGCCATAATGGGAGAGCCTGCCACTGCTGGTCAAGATCTGCTGGGAAAACACCTGGGGACACTGCTCAGTAAACACCTGGCATGTTCTCTATGGGCTGTGGGAGGGGTTTTTTCATTCAGGCATGCTGTGCCCCAACCACCCCCAGCAGCATAAACTTCCCCGCAGGAAATATCCTGCTTACCCTCATGTCAAACCCAGGCTTTGGCTGAATGCTCCTGGGGATCCCCAGCTCCCTACTCACCTCTTCCACACTTTCTTCAGTGTCACTACTCCAAGGCTTGCTACTTTCCCAGCAGCAGCTACTCCTCTCAGTGGCGTTGTATTGCAGAGTTGTTACTTAATTGTACAGTTATTTAATTGTAGGTCTTCTTCCAGTTAACTGACTAATCTTTCAACCTGGCTGGCTGGTGGCCAGGGAAAGCAGAACAGTAATATTAATGACAGCAGGACATGCAGGTTACCATCATTTCCAGGAGTTACGTAAGTACCAATCGACTATGGTGTCCTAAGAACTACAAGATAGATTTGGTAACTTGAACATTGACCAGATAATTTTTTCTTGTGATCTTGGTTAAGAAATAATTGTTGACTGAGACACTACCCAGAAGCTGCTGATCTGATTTGAATAGGGCCATACAATCTTTAACCACCATCTGAGAGGATAGATAGGCCTTTAGTTTAATATCTCACCCAAAAAATGGCATTTCTGACTGTGCAGCACTGTCTCTGTGCTACATCAAATTATCACAGAAGCAGAGAGGTAATATTGAAGCGTACAAGACCTTAGTTTGGGAACGTTTGAAACATTGACCGATAATCTTCGGGAAGTCTTGGATGCCAATATTGAGTTTAAAAAGTGGCCACTTACCAGCAATCAAAAACTGTGACAAACTTTCCCATTCCAGCAGCAGGCTTGACCTGCATCAAAACAACCTGCACAGGCTTGAGTGGGGTGCAGTTTGAATGAAGCAATGTCTCCTTGTGTCAAGGGAACTGAGGGGACAGCCATTGAAGTCAGGGATTCAAACAGCAGGTTTCATGGAAGGGAAAGCAAGCAACAGGTTTCACCGCTATTAGAAAGGGAGTTGAATTTTTGTTTAACTTTCTTTATTCTTTCCTTTAAACAAGCAATGCTATTGTTATTGGCTCTTTTCAAGTTAAGTTTAAATTGTATTTTTTATGATTGAAAATTATGGTTAGTTAAATATTTATGAGTGAACAAAGGTTTTGTTATTTGTTTTAAATCCACGTAACTACATTTAATCGCACTGTGTTATTATATAGCTTTTCTTGTATGGCATGCTTAAAAATGTTCAAATGTTTTAATTTAGAATATGGCAACTGAAAATGGAGTTGGGAAGAAGAGGAGTCAGAACTCCTCGGACCATGATTTGGATACTTTAATACATGATGTTGAGCAAAGCAGAGCCCAAATTTTGGGCCATGGAAAATCAAAGCCAACAAGAAAGATGAATCCATGGCTAGGAAGCAAGTTTTAGGCATCCGGGGGTGGCACAGTGGCACAGTGTTTAGTATTGCTGCCTCACAGTCGCCAGGGATCTAGGTTCGATTCCTAGCTTGAGTGACTGTCTGTGTGGAGTTTGCACATTCTTCCCATGTCTGTGTGGGTTTCCTCCAGGTGCTCTGGTTTTTCTAGCACAATCTCAAAGATGTGCAGGTTAAGTTGATTGGCCATGTTAAATTGCCCCTTAGTGTCAGGGAAACTAGCTAGAGTAAATGCATAGAACTATGGGGAGAGGGCCTGGGTGGGATTGTGGTCACTGCAGACTTGATAGGCCAAATAGCCTCCTTCTACACTGTAAGATTTTAAGATTCTACTCAGCAAACAGTGAAGTGCCTAGGAAGCAGATCAGTGCTGAAAGAAACAATGATTTAATGTGTTCATTCAAGATATGCATGCATCTTGATGACAAATTGATGAAACATAAAAAAACTTACTGCAACAGTTAAGAAAGGATTTTCATTTGCCTCATCAAGGTGCAGTAACATTGGGTATGCTATGAAATAAAATGTACTAACAATGGAAGTTCTTGAAACAGAACAAAATCTAAGTAACACCATCTCCTCACAAGCATGCAGAAGGTCATAAAATTTACAAGCAATGGAGATTCTTGAAGCAGAACATCCAATATAAATAGCACCATCTCTTATAGACCTGCAAAAGGGGTTATAAAACCTTGGAGATTGCTCTGACCTGGTCATAAGATTGGACAGGTGCCCACCAGGGCTTTTTGCTTTTAGCTGTCACTGCCCTTCAGGATATGATAGCAAGATTTTTAAAAGACATTTCCATTTTGTTCTGTGGGCAAAACAGGCCTATAATATGCAGGAGCATTCACTGACTGGAGGAGAGCAGGCATACATGAAGGATCTCATTCCACAGAGGAGCATGCTTGGGAACTGCGGACGCGTAGTCTGATTCTTCTCTCATGACCTCTGTGCCAATGTTGAAGTCACAAAAGAACTTCAGTGATCTTACGAATCCAAGCTAAAATTGTGATGTACCAACCGTGATGGAAAATGAATCTGCTGTGGATTCGGCAATACCTACCAAAGAGACAATTCACATCAGTTTACAGGAGATTTGCACATGTCAACAAAGATATTAAACTTGCTGAAAATATTTGAAGTAGCCAAGTTGCATATTTCTCACAGTAATAAATCAGAATCACTGAAGCTTGTAAGCTCAACACTGCATCAAGAAGATTTTTAAACAACACAACTAAAAATACATTGCATAATCCAAATGTATATCAGCTGAAGCTTATTACATACACTCCAAACCCACTTTATCCGCTTTATAGTTTCTTAAATTAACATCCTCATGCAAACCAAATATTTCTTTCCCTTCTTGCGACTCCAAACCCATTTCATATATTAAAGTTCCTTTCATAGAATTAACAGCCTCAAAGCAGACCAAAGTTAAATAAAATCTTTCTTTCACTTAATGGACATTTTAAATATCTTCTAAACACCATTATAAAAGATTAATCCGTCTAAAAAAAATCCTCTCCTGTGTCTCCTGCCTCTGCTCGCTAATCCTAGAAGAAAAGAAAAATGTGTAAGTAATCAGACATGAAGATTTACCAAACATCGGACAAGCAAGCCAAGTTAGTACTGTCTCATTCATTTGCATTCAGCTGCTTAAGCATAGCGCTTGTAGGGGAAGACATCAAAAAAACAGAATTGGAGGTTTGAACTTGGCGCACCTTCAGTGCACGTATCTGTGCATTGGGATTTCCACATAGTCCCAATGTGCATGTGTGGTGGGTGATCTCCATATGCCAGGATTTCTACTAGAGGTTATCAGCCAATACTATAATATAATGTGGAGAAATATTACATGAAGGATTTTAGGCAATGAGAAATATGCAATCTAGACTCACAAGGACACTTCCAGGAACTCTTGGTTAACATGTTGAGAAGTTACTATTCATAACTGGCACTGAACAGGTTAAGAGGTGACCTGATAGAGATCTTCTAGGTTATCAGGGTCATGAAAGGATAATCATTGATAGATTGTTTCCATTGATCAGCGAGACAGTAACAAAAGAAAACAAATTGAAGGCAATCACAAAAACCTCCCAAAGAGATAAAGAAATTCTTCACACAGCATAATTAGAATAAGGAGTCCACTGTCACCAGTCATTATTGAAGCAGAATGTGTAAGCCCCTTAATAGGAATGAAATAGTTTCTAGATAAAGTGGAATATTAAAGGGCGCAGGGGCAAAAAGGAGAGTGACACTAGTGAGATGACTCATTGTTGTGAATCAGTCAGGAAGCAGAGTGGGGTATCAGCCTGGTAAGCGGGAGCTTATATACTCAGAGTTATCTCGGGAGCTATTTGCAGCCACAAGAGTGGAAGCCTCTGTATTATTTAAACCTGTAAGTAAACAAGTTACATTTTCCCTAAACTGGTAAATGACAGGGGCAATTCTCCTATTTCACAATGCACGATTTTTTAATGCAGTGAGCCAAGAGAATCTAGTGCTGGCCAATTTGCACAATTCACACTGGGCACTCAGACCTGAATGCGACTCCCAGCAGTGGATTTCCAGCATCATCCATGCCAGAAATCAGTGTAGAGCTGCATTGTATATCCAGCCAGTGATTTAAATGTAATTTAAATATAATTAGCAGGCCCAGGTCTGAAGTCTCTAGGCCCGCGAGCATCTTTCCCCCCCGCCAGGAGTATTTCACTCCGATAAGGTTTGCATCAATTCCCCACTAACAGGGATCTGGAAGCCCAACCTCACTGGAATAAAGGGGGGGGCAATTGATGCTCCCTAGAGAATCGAGCATCTGGGGTGGAGTGCCTCCTGGTCATTGCCACCTTGGCAGTGCCAGCCTGGATCTCCTGGCATGCTCAAGAGTCAAAGTGCCAATGCTTGGGGGCACCTTGGCACTGCCCACTAGGTATGAGGTCTAACGGGGGCAGGATCTGTGTGTGCAATTGGTGGGAGTGGGAAGACCAGCTGCTGCTCTGCAGTCGGGGTTATGGGGGAGGGAGGGAGGCCTTCAGGGTGAGGGTGGGGTACACCCTGCTGTGGGGGTTGGGGGGCTTTGGGGTTGCAGGAGGTTGTTGACACTGCTGCAATGTGCAATTTGGGACTGCCAGTGAAGGGTTGATTGGGATCTGGATGGGGGAGTGGTGGGAGATCAAGAAGAGCCAGCAGGATGGGGTTGGTTGAGGCTGGCGCAAACATGTCAGGAAGATGAGTGATCAGGCCGCGGGAGGGGGAGTGGTGAGAGGGACGACATTGCAGGGGTCATGGGGCTGGCCAGCAATTGGACTGGCCAGCAATCGAGAGGCCATCAGACAGGAAGTCCAGGCTGGCACTGCCAAGGTGGCAATGTCCAGGGGGCACCCCATCTCAGGCGCTCGATCCTCTGGAGTGCATCAATTCACTCCAATGAGGTTGGACCACCAGATCCCTGTTAGTGGGAAGCTGATGCAAACCCTACTGGACTGAAATACTCCTGGCGGGTGGGGGGGCAGATGCTCATGGGCCTGGAGACTTCAGACTTGGGCCTGCTAATTATATTTAAATTTCATTTAAATCAGTGGCTATATAATGCACGTATGCCAATCTCAGAGCTAACAGTTGGTGCGTGCAAAGTGACCCACTCAGTGCTATGTGGTGCCGGCCTCTCCAGCAAGGCTAGGCTTTACCCACTGAATTTTGGATTGATTTACATCAGGGCACTTTGCACTGATTCATTTTGAAACTCTTGCTGAGAAAAGCAACATGATTTACTCCAGTTTTTGTGACACTTAAAATGTTTTTGGGAGAATCGAGCCCTCCCCCCACCATACCTTTACATTTGATGACAAAGATTTTTTTTAAATCCTCAGATTGTGAGTATCCAGTTTATATTGAAGCTGAGGATAGAAAAGAGCTCTCACCATTTGACTCATCCACAGAGAACTGAACACAATGCATAAAGCACCTTGAGTATTATTTCCAAGCAAACAAAATAGGGAAGGAGACCAAGTGTAAGACAAATCCCTGAGTACATGTTGAACCCAAATTTATAATCTGATTTGCAGTCTGACAACCCTAAATATGCCTGGCTCAAAACCATTCAATGAGCTTGTGGAATTGGTTAAGTCACATGTCCAGCCTAAACTATCAATCATACTCCAGAGATTCAAGTTTAGTTCAAAGGGGAGAACAACTGTGACTGAAATCACTAAACTGAAACAACTATTAGAGTATTGCGATTTTGGAGTCACCTTAAATGATATGTTAAGGGACAGACTAATCTGCTGAGTGAAGAATGAGGCAAGTCAACCAAGAGACACAAAATACTTATAGGTTGGACCAATGATTCAATTTCTGGAGAACAGAAACTATTTGTTACCCACAATGATGAATTAAGTTTTCAGAATGGCGTTATACAATGGGGAATAAGAATAGTCGTTCCTGTACCAGGCAGAGAGCCACGTTTGATGGAATTATGTGCTCATCTGGGCATCTCAAAGATGATGATGCTTGCCTGAAGTTATATGTGATGGCCTGGTATTGATCCCAGCTTTGGGAGCCTAGTCAAGCCCTGCATACAGTACCAATTACAACAAAGGTTGTCTGCTGCAACACCACTGCATCCTTGTGAATGGCCTGGCTGGCCATGGGTACAGGTCCGTATTGATTATATTGGTCTATTCATGAGCACAATGTTTCATTATTGATGGTTATTATTCATACGCACTCTAAGTGAATAAATATGTTTGAGGTGCAGTCTCCTCCATTGCACACTAACATTGAAAGATTATACCAATGATTTTTTACCCACAAAATACCTAAAGTAATCATGTCTGAAAGAGGAACAGTATTCACAAGTGCTGAGTTTCAAAATTTCACCACACTCAATAGTATAAAACATATTAGAACACCCAGCATCCAATGGACTGGCTAAGCGAGTCATCCAAACTCTTAAGTGTGGCCTAAAGAAGTAGTTAGGAGGAACCCAGGAGATTTGAATCTCATGCTTCCTTCTTGGCTTCCAGACCACTCCACATGCAACAATGCGAGTCCCACCAGCTGAGTTGTAATATAGTTTCAGAACAAGACCGAGTGTTGCGTTTTCAAATTTGCCAGGGAGGGTAAAGGCCAGTCAAAACGGTCAAAAAGCAGAGTGATTCAACATGGTCGTTTATGTGGATGATGCTGGAGTGTGCTGACTAGGGCATTTTCACAGTTACTTAATTGCAGTGCTAATGTAAGCCTATTTGTGACACTGAAAAGTAAATAAACTTTAAAATAAATAAAATAAGCCAGCTTCTGTATAGTTTTGACCTGTATATGAACAAGTTGTTTTTTTCCTAAATGGTTAATGAGCATCTTCACACTCATGTAAGCTTAATCACTGATGAAGGCTGAATAATCTGATTCTCTGTACTGCGCCAAAAGCACCATTATCAAAACAACTAGAAAAAGATTTGAACAGATATAGGAAGATGGTAGTGTAGTGTTATTATCGAGCTAATAATCCAGATACCCAGGATAATCTCTGTGAACCTGAATTTGAATTTCATCAAGGCAGATGGTGACATTTGAATTCAATAAAAAAAATCCAGAATTAAAAAGTCTAATGATGACAATAAAAGCTCATCTGTTCACTAATGTTCTTTAAGGAAGGTAATCTGTCATCTGGTCTGGCTTACATGAGACTCCTGGCCCTCAGCAATGTGATTGACTCTTAAATGGCCTGCTAAACAAAAATAAATAGGGCATGGAAGTTCTGAGTTACGAGGAGAGGTTAGGCAAATTGGGGGCTGTTTTCTTTAGAAAGACGTAGACTGAAAGGAGATCTAATAGAGGTGTACAAGATTATGAGGAGTATAGATAGAGTAAACAGTGGTAAGCTTTTTCCTCAGTTGGAATCAAATATAACGAGGGGTCACGGGCTTAGGGTGAGGGGGGTGAGGTATAATTTGGATGCTAGAGTTTTTTCACACAGAGGGTTGTGGGAGTATTGAACACACTGCCAAGTAAGGTGGTGGAAGCAGGCACACTGGAGTTATTTAAGAAATACTTAGATGGGCACATGAACAGAATGGGGATGGGGGGATATAGAAGACTGATATAAAATAGGGATCATGAGCCTTGGGAGTTCCCTGGGAATTGTGTAAATTGTGAATGATATTGATGTATTTCTGTTTTATCCGACAGGTACTTCAGTCCGCCTTGTTGTCCAACAAGGGGCATACACACGATGGGTCGTGAGAGGACTGCTCTTGGATTTTTGAGAGTATCCTAGTGTTTCACGTCGTTAGTGTACGCTTGACTGGACCAGTTGATGGGTAACATGACAGCTCAGTGACTATCACTGTCTTGTGCAGATACATGGATTTGGGCCTATGTCTGTGGGAGTTTGCGCATTCTCCCCATGCTTGCGTGGGTTTTCTCCAGGTGCTCCAGTTTCCTCCCACACCCCAAAGATGTGCTCTTAGGCTGATTGGCGAAACAAATTCTCTCTAAATTGTCTCGCAAATTTGGTTCCAATGCAAATTTCAATACCAGTGCAGATTTCTATAAACATAGACAGGGATCATAGGTAGAAGTGGGAACATTGAGGTGGCGGCACGGGCTCGTTGGGCCAAAGGGCATGTTTCCCATGCTGTTTTGTTCTTTGTTTAAAGCAATAAATGCTGATCCAAGCAGCCAATGACACCAACATCCCTTGTATGAATATGAAAAACAGAAAAACTTGCGTATATTTACATATATAGGGCTTTTCAAGGCCATTAGATATCTCAAAACATTTCACAGCCAATGAAATATTTTTGAAGTGTAGTCATTGTAATCTGGGAAATCTAGCAGCCAATTTGTGCATAGCAAACACCATAAACAGCAACTGATGTTGACTGAGTGAGAAATATTGCTTAGGCTACAAGAGGTAAGTTCCCTGCTCTGCTTCAAAAGGTCCATCAGAGAGGCAGACGTGCCCTTGATTTAACATTTCATCCACAAGACAACATTCCTTTATGAATTCACTGGAATGTAAGCTTTAGTTTATGTCCTTAAGCAGGATTTGAACCCATACCCTTCTGCTGTCGACGCAAGAGTGCGACCAATGGGACCACAGCTGGCACACAACAGAAAATCAATTAAATAAAACAAGGGGGTCATTGCTCAACTCCATTTTAGTCATTTTAATTTTCTGAAATTAATTAGGATTGGTACGGTGTACCACAGAAATATTACCGTGAGTAGACATTAAAAAAACACAGATCAAAAGAGGAAAAGATAATATTAATTTAGTTAATATTCTGCCTGAAGGTAGTGAATATAAATGTGTGAATTAATTACAAATCATAAAATATTGCTACATCACATTAAAGTTGCAATGAAACACTGATAATGCCATGCATACAAAGCAATGTGAAGTCACTCTAGCCACTTGCCTGGATGAGTGCAGCTCATCAACACTCAAGAAGACTTGGTAGACTGATAGAGAAGGTGAAGGCGCATGGGATACAGGGCCGGGTATGTAGATGGGTCGAGAACTGGCTCGGGAGGAGGAGACAGAGGGTAGTAGTGGAAGGCTCTTTTTCCGACTGGAAGCCTGTCACTAGTGGAGTGCCACAAGGCTCAGTACTAGGTCCTCTTCTATTTGTGGTCTACATAAACGACTTGGAAGTTGGGGTAGGTGGTGAGATCAGCAAATTTGCTGATGACACTAAGATGCTTGGATTGGCGGGTACAGAAGAGCAGTGCAGGCAATACAACAGGACATAGATAGGTTGGTAGACTGGGCAGATAGATGGCAAATGGAATTTAATCCGGATAAATGCGAGGTGATGCATTTTGGCCGGAAAAATGTAGAAGAGAGTTATAGGATAAAAGGTAAAACTATTCGGAGTATAGAGATGCAGAGAGACTTGGGGGTGCAGGTTCACAAGTCTCTGAAGGTGTCTTCACAGGTGGAGAAGGTGATAAAGAAAGCGTATAGTATGTTAGCTTTCATAGAAAAGGGTATAGAATACAAGAGTAGGAGTTTGATGTTGCAATTGTATAGAACGTTGGTTAGGCCTCATTTGGAATACTGCATCCAGTTCTGGTCGCCATACTATCAGAAGGATGTGGAGTTCTTGGAGAGAGTGCAGAGGAGGTTTACCAGGATGCTGCCTGGTATGGAAGGACTGTCTTATGAGGAACGATTAAATATACTGGGATTGTTTTCCCTTGAAAGACGTTGGCTTAGAGGGGATCTAATAGAGGTGTTTAAGATTATAAGGGGTATAGATAGAGTAAATGGTGGTAAACTTTTTCCACCTTCAGAAATGGATAGGACGAGGGGTCATGGCCTTAGGGTGAGGGGGGCTATGTATAAGACGAATATTGGAGGGCAGTTTTTCACACAAAGGGTAGTGGGGGTGTGGAATGCACTGCCGAGTAAGGTGGTGGGAGCAGGCACGCTGGGGCTGTTTAAGGGTCTCTTGGACAGCCACATGAGCGGTATGCAGATAGAGGGATATAGTAGGACTGTTTAACTATGGCTTTTTTTCCACAGGTAATTCGGTCCATACTTGACCAACAAGGAGCATGCATTCGGCAGGTGGTGCAAGGACAGCTCTTGGATGTTGATTCATGGGTTGCCTGGTGCTTCATGTCGTGAATGAGTGCTTTATCTGGACCATCTGAAGGGCACCATGACAGCTCAGTGACTATTGCTGTAGCTGTGCAGACACTTGGAATTGGGCCGGTGTCTGCGGGAGTTTGCGCCTTCTCCCCGTGGTTGTGTGGGTTTTCTCTGGGCGCTCCAGTTTCCTCCCACATCCCAAAAATTCACTCTTAGGTTGATTGGGAAACAAATTGTCCCTACATTGAGACTCTTCCATATTAGGAATAACCTAAAATTAGAATAGGATAATGGAATTGTTACTATATAGTTATGACGGCAGCGCGGGCTCGTTGGGCTGAAGGGCCTGTTTCCCGTGCTGTGTTGCTCTAAAAAAAAAGAAGCTTGACACCATCCAGAACAAAGCAACCCTCTTGATTGGCATCATATCCACAAACATCCACTCCCTGCACCACCGAAGATCAGTAGCAGTGTATAATATCTATAAAATGCACTGCAGAAATTTATCAAAGATCCTTTGACAGAATCTTTTAATTCCATCTAGAAGAACAAAAGCAGCAGATACATGGGAACAGCACATGCTGCAAATTCCCCTCCAAGCGACTTGCCATCCTGACTTGGGGAAATATATCACTATTCCTTCGCATTGCTGTCTGGAATTCCTTCACTAACAGTTTTGTGGATCAACCCCATAGCGCATGCACTGCAGCTTTTTAAGAAGGCAGCTCACCACAATGTTGTCAAGGGTAAGTAGGGATAGGCAATAAATGCTGAACAGCCAGCAATATGTTTTGTCCTATGAATGAATAAATTAAACCTCCTTAGAGTTAATATAGACATAGAGCCAGATTTTACCAAAAATTCACGCCCGTTTTTGGGTGCAAAATCACAGTAAATTCAGACATCAGGCTCGTAATGCAATCTGCACCCGAATCCGAGCAGATCATAGCTTTATCAACACCCAATTTGGGCACGGATCAGGTCTGCGCCCCAATCAGGCAGCCTGACAATTTAACTGCATTAGTATACCTTTAAATTGACTTAATAAACCGCACACTCAATTCTACTGCCAAATCTTACTTTATCATTTTCTGGTCCATTGCGAATCCGCACTGTAATCAACTTGCAGAATAAAAACCCAGAGCAGATTTCTATTCTGTATGGGAACCTCTGAAGCCTATTCTCCTTGACCATCCTTCATACTACTGTGCCCCTTCCCCCCCTCCGCCCCCCCACTTCCTGCTAACCACCCCTGGCAGCCACCCCCTCCACTCCCTGGATCAGACCCTCCTGGGAGGCAAGCCCCCTCAGCAGATCGCACCTCCAACCAACCTCAATCACTGATCTCCCTTGACCATCCTTCCAACCTGCAGTCCTTCGAGAGCCTGCAGCACCTTCCTGGCCTTCTGCTGACATCTGCTGGAGGAGAGGAGGCAGGCTCAGATCATTCTCTGGTTGAGCGGGAGGAGGGATGGTGGCGGGGAGGATGGACTTGGGAAAATCTTGCAAACTGAAAATAATGTAGCGTCTTCTTTGTGCTGCCTAATTATCTATGGGAAAGGTAATTAGACTACAGTGTCCTGGTGAACAATTAGCAGCCTGTATAATACATTTGTGATCTAGAACTGGATTGTTGGTGTCCCTGTAGTTATGAACCAAGTGCTCAAATGTTCAGCATCATGTGATGAACTTGGAAGAATTGTCCCAGTGGTAGAACTTGGTTGGAAATAAGATTCAAGGAGATTATTAAATCAACCATAGTAAAAAAAAGTTTGTATTGGCAACTCTTCTCTCACATTCCATGGCAGATGTGCCCCTACTTATGAGTGTGATTTGCATGGGCAATGTTGTGTGCAGCTAATCTGCCTCTGGAGCAGCTTTGGATTCTTTCTTTCATCTTGTTTTCATCTGAACATTGCACAGAATTAGAGAAATTCCCTTTGGAAGATAATGTCAAAATTATAATCATAGGAATTAAAAACCTAATAGTCAAACATTTGGGAAACTATTTCAAAATATGGATGGCGGATATATAGTTTATAATGCCTTATTTCAAAAAATGCATTGGAGTTTATTGTCCCATTTTGAAGAGTCCATTAACACTTTGAACCTTCAATCAAACTGTGAAAAGACTGATATCCTAATATGATAATGGACTATTGTGAATTCAGCCTGTAGCTCTCATCCAGCAATGCCAATCATAAGGTTTATGTCAACAGACTGCTTACTATTTCACTCTATCATTTTTTTAACACTCCAGCTGATTTCTTTGAGGGGTGAGGGGAAGCGGTTAGATTCTTTTTCTTGGGGAAGGGTCACTTGCCCTTCAGATGTCTAAGCAGGGTTGGAAATCCATGCCAAATATGTGCACAGTTCCAAGTGGGATGCTCACTCACTCTTGCTGCTTACAGAAGGTTGTACATTTTTTTTGGTGATGGCTGCTCTTGGGGTCTCTCCTCATACCTGCCACCTCTTGACTCATCATCTCCTCCTTCTCCTCCTATCCGCCCTATTGCCACCAACTTGGGGAGCTTCAGATTGACTAAGATCCATTTGCACAGTGGAGTTTGGAAAAAATGAAAGATTATTACCGTTCGCTGCATAAATCCAGCACCACCCCAAACCCTCATTTGGGTCAGCATCCCCATTTATGGAGCTGGCAACCCCATACAATCCACAGTGCCATGTGTGATCCGATTAGGGTTGTGTGAGATTCCCATCATGACAAATGCTAGTTCAGATTATGCAGTTTGGCGTGCAGAAGTGGGCAATGCACATCCTTGAGCCATTGCTATGTATACGACTACAGCATCCGTTACAGGCATGTGTTGCTGGTTCGTGTCACGGGGCAGGGACAGAGTGCAAATCATCACCAGATGTGGGCCCAGTGACAGCAGATTCCATGCAGTCCGTGTCTGAACCTCTGCACCCCAGTCTGGAGCAGCAGCTGCTTCAGCTGGTTAGGCCTGAGTCAGCACATGCTACACTCCTCCTCCCCCCCAGAACACCAGCACTTAGTAGAATCCCTGACCATACCTCACAGAAAGACAATACCACTGCAAAATGCTGTGGGGGGAAAGGGAAGCCCTCGAGGCTGCCTCCAACAATCATTTTTAGTGGTTTGGAGAGGGTGGGAGGTGGGGGGAGCGGGAGCCCTCGAGGCTACTTCCTGCAGTCAACCTCAGCACTGTTTAGAAGGGAGTGCGGGGGGAGCAGGATTCCCTGATGGAACTTCACCCAGGGAGCTGTGAGGAAATGGAAGCTACCTCCCCCATCCTTTCCAGATGTCACTGTTAACGAACCAAAACATGAAGGCAGCAGGAGGAAGGCCACCAGCTATCTCCAGGGCCTGCCTGCAACATTCCCGCAAACTTCACTAACAGCACTTACCTCCTAGCACCAGTTCAAGGCTGCCACGCCAAGTTGTGACTCTTAAATACCTGTTCTGATTTACGCCAAAAATTACATCTCGCCAAAGAGGTAGGAGACGCAGTCATGGACGGAGATTGCCGTTTGAATCTTGATAACGGCATGTAAAGGTATGTAAACTTATGTTAAACTTCAGGCCACCAATTTTTAGCGGGTTCTCAGGGGCACCATTTTTCTCCAGCTGGGAGATGCACGCGAGCTGAAAAAACTGGTGGGGACCACACAAAATGGCCGACAGCGTCATCTCCCAGCCGGACCCATGAGAAAAGTGGCGGATACGGTTGGGAGAATCGCAGTCACCATCTCTGGTGGCCAGAGCTCTGCCTTGGAAATGTACATGGTGTTCATGCATTTCTTTCTAATTTAATTGTCGACAGTCACAAGGGACATTCGCAGCTTTTTAAAGATAATGAGGTCCCTACTGGTTTTCTGCAGGTTTGAAATTCCTCTAATTTGAGTCATGAATAGTCAGGGTAAAGCCTTGTCCATTTTAAAAATAAAAATAATAATTTTATGGAGTAGCTGGGTATTTTTTCTTTCCTGTCTTCTGGCCGGTTGCCATAACCCAATAAAACGCACAAGATAAAGTCTGCACTGTATTCCTCAAACTTCAGTTGATAGTAATTTTTCTAAAGCTGGAAAATAGTCGATAGGATAGTCTACCAATAAGAATTAGTTTTAAACCTTTGAGTTCAGTCTTATACACTACTTATTTGCCCCAGTGTAACAAATCCAATGATAAAAGCTCAAATAAACTATTTTTAATAAGGACGTGTTGTCAGATGATGTCAGCAGTGTGTTAACATGTACGTTCTAAATTAACATTCTGTCTCATTCATTAAATATCGTGTTTGTTTTCATGTCCAACCTGTTAAATTATTGACAGGATAGATTGAGAAAGTATATCACGAATGTTACTTTTGACAAGATTTCACACCTTTGACTGACTGATAAGTAGGATGAGAAATCAAAGGACAGGTGAGAATGTGCGGCACCGGACAGAAAGTTGCCTTCTAGAGGACAACTAAGGATATGTTGTCTGGGGTGTTTCTAATATCCTGCAGACTCACTCAACCAGCACTGTATATAATGGATTTTACTCATAGACCTTTGCATATATCAGGCAAAAAACCTATGCACACAAACCAATAGTAAATAAGCAATTTGCAGCTTTATTACAAACAGTAAAAGACTTAAGTTTTACAACTTCAACAATTCTCTCTCTCTCTAGCTAATTAATCATTTAGAAATTTGTATATTACCCCGAATCCTTATGATTTTGTCAGTACGTTGAGCTCTCAAGTCTGTCTCTCTTTCTCTCTCTCTCTGGTCAGGAGGTGAACTGCTCTTGTTGCTGTCATGTCCTGACATGCTTCTGCTGATGCCAGAGAGGTGGGTTCTCTCAAACGCAATACCATAAGTTTATTATACCTGCCTGGTTGCCTTCCAGAATCTTCCAAGAATTTGACCTATTAGTGCTTAGGTGTGATTAGTCCTCATCATTGTTGATGGGTTTCAATGAGTTTCAATGGCAGATCCTTGGTGTTAGTGTGCTACATACCTAGATGTCTAATTTTAGCTTTTAAGATGCATTAGATCTTTTGTTTCACTGATGCATGTATGTCCTATGATAACGGTGGTGATGTGTTTCTCAGGAAATATATAATTGTCCTTTTACACATGCTAATATGTCCTGGTATATCTTTGGTTTTCAACTGTTTAAACTCAAATCTTGCAAAGCACCTGTCTCCAGGCAGGCTGTTTTGGACCGAGGTAATCCAAGTATACCTTGTTTCTAGGCCAATTTCTATGCAGTTTTTATGTCATTTTGCTGTGCATGTATTCCTGGCCTGATGTGTGTCTGCAGTCAGTTTCTTTTCAATAGTTTTATTTCACTCAAGCAGTCACAGGCTGCAACAGGTAGCCATCAATGTGACAGTCAGGTATATTCCCACAAGGGAGAAAAGTCAGGCAAACTATTCTAGAGCACCCTGGATGTCAAAAGAGGTAGAGAATGAGATGAAGAAGACAAAGTGTGCTTTTGACTGATGTCAGTTTGAAAATAGAATGGAAAGCCAGGCTAAATATAGAAAGTTCAGAGGTGAAGTGGAAACACAAATGAGAAATGCAAAATGGGAATAAGAAAAGAGACTAGCAGCAAATATAAAAGAGAATCCCAAAGTTTTCAATAGACACATAAAAGAGGAGTAATGTAAGAAAGGCAATTTATGCAAGGATAGCTGAGGTACTAAATGAATGTTTTGCCACCCAGGCCTTCGTGAAAGTGAAAGTCATTAAACACTATATGATTTAAAATTTATAAGAATGAGGTTAAGGATAGGCTATTCATACCTAAAACTGATAAAATACCAGGTCCAAATGTGGTGCATCTAAGAACATTGAGGGAAGTGAGAGCGGCTGTTGTAGAGGAACTTGTCATAATTTTTCAGCTTCTTTCAACTCAGGGGTGGTGTCAGACAACTGGAGAATTACAAATGTTACACCTTTGTTCATGAAAAGATGTAAAGATAAGCCTAGCAACTACAGGCCAATTAGTTTACTTTAGTGGAATGGAAATTCCTAGACATAATAATTTGGGACAAAAATTAATAACCACAAATTAATAGACAAATATGAGCTAATCATGGGAAGCCAGCAAAAATTTGCTAAGGCAAAGTTGTGTATAACTAACTTGCTGGAGTTCTTTGAAAAGGTAACAGGAAGGATTATGTGGATGTTTGTGAAGATTACATGAACTTTTGAAAGGCATTTAATGCATTCTTACACAATAGACTTAACAGCAACGTTATTGCTCATGAAATAACAGATCAGTAGTAACATTGATATGAAATTGGTGAGTGACAGGAAACATTGGTGAATAATGGATATTTTTTCAGCCTGGAGGAAGGTTTGCAGTGAAATACTTCAAGGGGGAAAAACTTGCACAGCAAACTTGAGGTAAAATAAAATAAAAATGATTAGATTATCTTTACAAACACCACAAAACCATGCTGCCTGACTGAACTAAAGCCCCATACCCTTCCAGGGACTGTATCCCCTCTATTCCCATCCTATTCATGTATTTATCAAGATACCTTTTAGAAGTCACTGTTGTATCTTCTTCCACTATCTCCCCTGGCAGCAAGTTCTCGGCACCTACCATTCTTTTGTTTAAAAAAAAACTTGCTTCATGCATCTCCTTTAAACCTTGCTTCTATCTATGCCTCTCATAATCTTGTAGACTTCCATCAGGTCACCCCTCAACATTTCCTCTTGGCTAATGCCTTCCATATCAGGTAACATCCCGGTAAATCTTTTCTGTACGCTCTCCAAAGCCTCCACATCTTTCTGGTAGTGTGACGACCAAAACTGGACACTATATTCCAATAGCGGCCTAACTAATGTTCTATAAGGCTGCAACATGACTTTCCTATTTTTAAACTCAATGCCCTGGCCAATGAAGGCAAGCATGCCATATGCCTTCTTAACTACCTTAGTTAGTTACTTACTTTATTTATTAGTCACAAGTAAAGCTTATGTTAACACTGCAATGAAGTTACTATGAATTTCCTTAGTGGCCACACTCTGGTGCCTGTTTGGAACAATACATCTAACCAGCATGTCTTTCAGACTGTGGGAAGAAACCAGAGCACCCAGGGGAAACCTACACAGACATGGAGAGAAATTCACACAGACAGTAATCCAAGCTGGGATTCAAACCGGTATCCCTGGAGCTGTAAAGCAGCAGTGCTAATCACTGTGCCACTGTGTCCCCCTTCTCCACTTTCTCCACCTTTTCCACCCGTGTTGCCATTTTCAGTGACCTGTGTATCTGTATTCCCAGATCCCTCTGCCTGTCAATATACTTAAGGGTTCTGCCATTTACTGTATATTTCCTATCTGTATTAGATCTTCCAAAATGCATTACCTCATATTTGTCCAGATTAATTTCCATCTGCCATCTTTCCGCCCAGGTCTCCAACTGATCTATATCCTGCTAAATACTTTGACAGTCATCATCACTATCTGCAATACCACCAATCTTTGTGTCATCCGCAAACTTACTAATCAAACCAGTTACATTTTCCTCCAAATCATTTATTTATGTGTATAAATGTATATATATAAAAACAGCAAAGGTTCCAGCACTGATCCCTGAGGAACACCACTAGTCACAGCCCTCTATTCAGAAATACACGCTTCCACTGCTATCCTCTGTCTTCTATGACCGAGTAAAAAGTCTCACAACACCAGGTTAAAGTCCAACAGATTTATTTGGTAACACAAGCTACTAGTTTTTGTAGTGCTGCCTCTTCATCAGGTAAGTGGGAGTTCTATTCACAAACAGTACATATAAAGACACAAATACAATTTACAAAATAATCATTGGAATTGATTCTTTACATGTAATCAAGTCTTAAAGATACAAACAACGTGAGTGGAGAGAAGATTAAACCCAGGTTAAAGAGATGTGTATTAACTCTAGCCAGGACAGTTATGAGATTTTGCAAGCCCAGGCAAGTCATGGGGGTTACAGATAGTGTGAAATAAACCCAAGATCCCAGTTGAGGCCATCTTCACATGTGCAGAACTTGGCTGTCAACTCACATTCCAACTATTATTTTGTCTTTATGTGCTCTATTTATGAACAGAACACCCACTTACCTGATGAAGGGACAGCACTCCAAAAGCTAGTGGCTGTGCTACCAAATAAATCTGTTGGACGTTAACTTTGTGTCGTGAGAATTCTTACTGTGTTTTCTTCAGTCAAATGCTGGCATCTCCATTTTTATGACCGAGCCAGTTTTGTATCCATATTGCAACCTCATCTCTGATCCCATGCGATTTCACCTTCTGTACTAGGCTGCCATGAGGGATCCTCTCAAAGACCTCATTGAAGTCCATGAAGACAATATCCACTGCCTCACCCTCATCAATCATCTTGTCACTTCCTCAAAAAACTCGATCAAGTTAGTAAGGGACAGCCTCCTATCCAGAAAACCATGCTGCCTCTCACTAATATGTCCATATATTTCCAAGTGGGAGTAAACCCTGTCTTGGAGAATCCTGTGCAATACTTTTCCTATACTGATGTAAGGCTTACCGGCCTGTAGTTACACGAAATGTTTCACAACATTCGGCTTTTTTGCTCTCACACAATAAATGGAGAATAAGGAAAAAGGAAGAGGGTTCAGGATTTAGCCCAATAAAATAAAAAGTAGTGTTTTACATGTGTCCAGAATCATAAATCAATAAGTATGTTCCTTTAGGGGGGAAGTTGGTTAATGTAAGGTGATCAGCCTTTCCAGACTGAGACTTCCATGACAGGGAAAGACACATGGGCTAGAATTTTACTGCCCCATCAGCCATGAGAATCATCAATATGAAATTGTTTTCCTTGGAGAAGAGAAGGCTGAAAGGAGACTTGATAGAGATCATGAAGTGTCTGGACAGATTAGTTGAGGAAAAGCTGCTCCCTTTGTTGAAAGGATCAAGAACAAGAGGACACATTTAAAGTAATTGACAAAATAAGAAAAAGTGATATGAATAAAAACTTATTTATGTACTAATGGCTAAAGTCTGGAATAACTACCTGAAATCATGATGGATGTAGATTTAATCAAGAGATTCTAAAGGGAATTAGATTGTAAACTGAAAAGGGAGAATCAGAAAGCTTATGTGGAAAAGCTCAGAGAATGGCACTAGGTAAATGCTCTTTTGGAGAGTAAGTGAAGACACAATGAGCCAAATATCTTCTTTCTGCACTGCAACAATTCTGGGACTCTTAACATCTCCAATCAGGAAGCAATTCTGAGTGAAATGATCCACATGAGACATAGAGCAGAATGTTATGTTCCCTTATGGGTGGGTCTGTAGGGAGGATGTGGGGGAGTAAGAACCATAATATTCCTCGGAAAGCCTATCTACTAGCCCCCACCTGCGCTGAGCTCACCAGAATTTTAGGATTGGCAATGGCTAGGCCCATGCTTCATTTGAAGTTTTGCATGGCCAGTTGATGACTACTTAAGGACC
Source organism: Sphyrna mokarran (assembly GCA_024679065.1). Classification (NCBI taxonomy): domain Eukaryota; kingdom Metazoa; phylum Chordata; class Chondrichthyes; order Carcharhiniformes; family Carcharhinidae; genus Sphyrna; species Sphyrna mokarran. The sequence goes on along the minus strand of JAGIQG010000010.1, from coordinate 39,206,071 downwards.
ATCCGCAATGCAGCCTCAATTTTCAGACTGGTGGGAAGAGTTAAGCACAAAGTGAAAGCCTGGAAAGTTACCCTGCTCGTGTGTCCAGCAGGAAGTGGGCAGCGCTGTCACTAACAGCCTCTTTTCAATTTCGGATAATCCCCTTGCTCCTCACCCAACAGCTCAGTGAGTGCTCCCTCCCCCCCCCCAGCTCTCCATCAAAATCCTTAACTACCCCAATAATCTCCTCTTCCCGGACCTCAGCTCTTCTTTTTGTCCTGAAACATCCATTCTTACCTGGTCCTGGACTGTGGGATTTAGCAACAGAGGGCTTCTTCTAGTTCTAGCCCTGTCCACTCCAGTTTCTGGCATTGCTGAAATTAGAGGACTGCTGCTCAATCAGATTGGACAACAAGTTCTCTGAGGTAGGACTTGCTCCCAAGTAAAGGACGGAAGAACAAGTAATGCTCATTGAAGCATTAAATGAGTGACGGGAAGCCAGCATCAGAAGTGATATATTCTTCACCAATTCTTCCATTGAGAGGCATCCGAAAAATCCCGGCCATAAACCCATTTTCCCTAATACCCCAATAAATACTGCAAATCGGTGAAAACCAAACTTGAGGGAAAAGTTATAGACAAGAACATAACAAAAAAGAGCTGAGAACATTCAAAAGCTTACAAAAAAATGTGAACTAATTAAACTTTTTAACCGACAATACTAAAGTGAATAACACCCTTACGATCAATATTGTGAATAAAATTTGAGCTTATTCCTTTAGGCGACAGGTTGAGAACAGAGAGAGAGAAAAAATGGAGCTAATGATTCCTTTCAAAATATATTTTCAACGTTATAAGGTAGCCAATGTTCATCTAAGATAGTACTGAAGATATTTTAATCAGTGCAATTATCCACAATGCATGCAATTTACATGAGAATTACAGTTGTGAAAAGTATAACTGCTGTGCACAGCATGTGGTCATGATGCTGTCTGAAATAAATGGATTTTCAAGAGCTTTTCCTTTCAAAAAGTGTTTATCTCTAGAATTTTCCCTTCCCTATATAAAAGGGCAATTCCCTTTAAGATTGTGGGTCCCACAGTATAATACAGCCATCATTTGTTTTGTTTTTTCTTTCAACACAAACTCATCAAGCATTCAATAAAGACTGGTAAATCATGTTGTGAGTTCTTTTCTTTGAAGATTTTAGTGGTATTTACTCATTTCTGCGGCGGGGGGGGGGGGTGTTCTTACTAGTGTGCCTCATTTGACCAAATAACAGATTCTAACTGTCACATAATTATTGAAGTTTACAGCATGGAAACAGGCCCTTCTGCCCAAGTTGTCTATGCTGCCCAATTTTTGCCATTAAGGTATTCCTATTACTACCCTTGAGGTCCTGCACTTTAGCCTTCTCCTAACTCTCTGTATTCACACTTCAGGACCTCATCCCTTTTCCTATGTACATCATTGGTACCAATGTGTATAACAATCTCCAGCTGCTCACCCTCCCCCTTAAAAATGTCGTGCAACTGCACAGAGGCATCCTTTATTCTGGCATCCTGGAGTTTTGATCACTGGCACAGAAACATTTGCCTATTTTTGCCTCTAACTAGTGAGTCCACTATTACTACTACTCGCTTGCCGTTTGCCCGGCCCTACACTACAACAGAACCAGATGTGGCACCATAGGCCTGGCTGCAGCTGGTACTTTTTCATTCCTGAAAGACGATCCCCCTCAACAGTATCCAAAACAAAATTCCTATTTGAAAGGGGAATACCCACAGTAGACTCCCGCACTACCTGCTTGCCTCTCTTGATAGTCACCCATCTACCTGATTGAACTGTGATGTGACAACCTCCCTGTAACTAGTATCTATCACAGTTTCTGCTCCACCTGTGCTCTGCAGTATGTCAAGCTGCCATTCCATTCGAACAGTATGGTCTGTGAGGAGCTGCAGCTGGACACACCTCTGTAGACAAAGTTGCCTGGGAGATTAGATTGCTTCCTGATTTCCCACATTTAGCAGGAGGAGCATACCACAGCCCTAAATGCCATAATGCTCTTTTATAGTTAAAAGGTTGAAAGAATCTCAACTCACCTTTCCCTTGCTTATGGTCCACACAGTGCCTTCTTTTGGTTAGAGGAGGAAGTAGGGAGGGAAACTCTGAAGTAATGTTTGACAGGTAGCTGTCCCTTAACAACACCTCCTCCACAAACCACTGTCTGGATGCAGTGACTGCACCGATGCAAATCTTCCTCATGGCAACCAATCAGTGTCCCTGCTCTGCTGCTCTTTGCTGGATGTATGACATTATAGTCTTGTCTGATACATATGGATTATGGGTGAACCCACTTAAAGACATACTGCAACATAGCACATGGCAGAGATTTAGTTCTGCAGCTGATAACTAAGATATCAACCTAGAGAAATGATAGCTGTAACTAATGAAGCCAGAGGGAAGCCACAAAGATGCAGATTTTGGATGAAGAATTCTTGCCTGTAAGCTGGAGAATAAAATGGACCACTGAATTATATTATTTCACACTAACTTCATTGCAGTGTTAATGTAAGTCTTACTTGTAACTAGTAAATAAACTTTAGCTTTAATTTTACCCTACTAGAAATGGAGAAAAAAGAAGAAATGACACAGCAGTTCTGTGTAAATGTAATACTGCATTGAAATCACTTCAAATCAAAGAACAAAGAATAAAACAGCACAGGAAGAAGGCCCTTTGGCCCAACAAGCCCGCGCTGCCATCCCGATATTCCCATCTCCACCCGTGATCCCTGTCTCTGTTTATAGATCTATGGATTAAAAAACAAATTTGAGACAATTTAGGGAGAATTTGTTTTCCCAATTAGCCTAAGAGCACATCTTTGGGATGTGGGAGGAAACCGGAGCACCCGGAGAAAACCCTCGCAATCGCGAGGAGAATGCACAAACTCCCATAAACATAGGCCCAAATCCATGTATCTGCACAGCACAGCGATAGTCACTGAGCTGTCATGTTGCCCATGAAATGGTCCAGGTCAAGCGTACACTAACGACGTGAAGCACTAGGATACTCAACGAAAAATCCAAGAGCAGCATTCTCACGACCCATCGCGTGTATGCCCCTTGTTAGACAACAAGGTGAATCAAAGCACCTGTAGGATAAAAACAAGTACATCAATATCATCATCTATTTACACACTTCCTAGGAACTTCCAAAGCTCATGATCCCTATTTTAAATCAGTTTTCTACACCCCCTCCATTCCCATTCTGTTCATGTGCCCTTCTAAGTATTTCTTAAATAACTCCAGAGTGCCTGCCTCCACCACTTTACTTGGCAGCGCATTCCATACCCCCCCCCCCACCCTCTGTGTGAAAAAACTCCCTCTAGCATCCAAATTATACCTTACCCCTCTCACCCCAAGCCCGTGACTCCCCGCGCCATTTGAGTCCATCCTAGGAAAAAGTTTAACCCTGTCCACACCATCCACACCCCTCACAATCCCGCACACCTCTACCAGACCTCCTCCAAGTCTACATCCTTCCAAGGAAAATAGTCCCAACCTGTCCAATCTCTCCTTGTAACTCAGACACAATTAAAATCAGTCAAAGAAAAGGTTGTTAAGAAGATCTTATTGACAGAAAATAGAGAGAAAGGAAGAAAGTAAAGCAGTTATAGTTCAGTATCTTCTATGACATTGCTCAAAGTTAACTTGAGGCATGAAATATAATATTCAACATCTTTTACTTATTGTGCGATATGTTACCATTTTGCTTCTGATCAAAGTCTTGCTATGTGAGGGCTTTGTTTGTCCATCAAGATGGATGTGAGGTCTGGTAGAGTCTAAGGGACAGCTTTTAGGGTAAGAACTGGACTGGTTCCAATGCTGCTGCTGCTGAAAATAATTTGCGTTTCCTGATGAATCTCCTATGTCCAATTCAGAAGTGCTTGTGAGGTATAGATACACCAATTTTATTCTTTCATGAATGTTGTTTGTATTTGTGTGTGTGTGTTGAGGGAGTCTTTGTGTGTGTGGCGTGTGTGTGGCATGTGTGTGGCGTGTGTGTGGCGTGAGTGTTGTATGTGTGTGTGTGTTGAGTGAGTGTTGTTTGTATGTTTGTTGAGTCAGTGTTGTATTGTGTGTATGTGTTGAATGAGTGTTGTGCGTGTGTGTCTGGCTTGTTGCCCATCCCTAATTTGTCTTCGACTGAGCCATTTCAGGGGACAGTTAAGAATCACCACTCTGCTGTGGGTCTAGAGTCACATGAAGTTCATACTTCAGGTGTGGATGGCAGATCTCCTTCCCTAAAGGGCATTGGTGAGCTATAAGGGTTTTGTGAACGATAGATGATAATTTTAAGTTGCCATTACTGTGGCTAGCTTTATATTCCAGATTTCTATTTATTTGAATTTAAATTTCATTAACTGCTGTGGTGGGATTCGAATCCTTGTCCCTAGAGCATTGGCTTGGACTTCTGAGTTATTAATCCACTACCACCACACCAACCCTATTAGATGTTGATGGCCTTGCAGCAACTTGTGCGACTCCATCACTGCCTTGCTAGTAAAAGCACAGCCCTCATGATAGTTTCTACCAGTAAATATGAAGCTATGGATAGGTATTGGCCTGTGGTGTAATCATGACCTGGCTAGCATCTCTTCTCTCTGCCTTCCTTCAAACATGTAGGTAAAGAAAATTCATATGAAGCAGCATTTCATGGCAGTATTATGCGTACTCCAAAAAAACAATTTGAGTTCCAAAGTTCTTGGCTCAAATCCTCTTCAAAATTGATATTCTAATAGGGACAAAAAAAGACATTACATTAAAATGCAAATATTTCTGGAGGCTCTTACACAAGTCAGATCTCTCATCACAATACAGGAGGCCCATTTTATATTGACTGTATTCACTGTTATTTGCTGCCATCAGGAAATTGCTAGGAATTTAGATCTGCATTTGTATTTTTAAACTATCATGACTTATTCTTCTGGAGTCAATAATAAAGAATAAGTTCATTGCCCAGCAGTCATTCTGTTCAAAGCATTATTATACTTGTCAATTGTCATTATGTCTGAGATCTATTACATTCTTAAATTGTCAGATATTATGCAATCCCCAACTCATGCAACAGGCATCAAGCCTATTTCTGAATTTTTTTTTGCAAACATAAGTTCCTGAATACTTAGTGATGACTAATTACATTTTAGAAATTTAGAGATCTCTGGCATAACCAGCATTTATTGTTCATTACTAGCTCGCTTTATCGACTGAGTAGCCTGCTAGATATCTGGAGAGGGCAGTTCAAAGTTGGCCATCTTGAACGGGGTCATTTATAACAGGACTGGACATGGCCAGGACAATACGATTCCTTCCTTAAGAAGCATTGATTAACCATTTGAGTATTTGTTAAAGCTCCATGCTCACTTTTGATTTCCAGATTTGTCTTCGATGGAATTGAAATTCTCAAATTGTTCTATTAGATCTTTGGATAATTAATTTGGGTCTCTGGATGATGATGCAAATAACATTAGTCTTGTTATTAGTCAAATCAGATAACACAATTTGATTGTTTCTACATATTCTGTTGCTTTAGCTTTGATATTTTATAAAATGTATCACTGTCCTTCATACAGCCACTGGATGCAATTATACTGCCTTTGGTTATTGGTTCATCAAGTTTTCTGTTCCTGTGTTTTCCACTCAGTTCTTTTATTTTTCTTCACTTTTCTTCCATCCACATCTTCCATGCTTCAATGCACTGAATGTAACAAAGGAAGACATCAAAGTTAAGTGGATGGAACATAGAGAATGCTTTACCGAATTTTCAAGCAAAAGATAAAGATTATAGATGAATTAACAAGATCAGAAAATCACTATATCAGAAGTTATGCATATTAGAATGCACAGACTAAATAAAAGTTGTGGAGATTATGTCATGCAAGAGATGCTCCGGAATATTGAGGCACTGATGTACAAGAAGCAACTCTCACTCTGCAACACTGATCAATATCTCAGGAACTCTATCCACAGATGTTGGCAGATCTTAATTTACAACAAAAAAAATCAAAGGCCAGAGAATGTGGAGAATGGAGAAGCATCAGTCCCTTGAGCCGTGTGTGAAATCCTTGTAAAGAATTTAAAAATAATAAAAAGCAGTGAGAATGGGAACTAGGCACAGAGCACGTTGGTCTTTGAAGTATGAAAATAACATGGGAAGGAATATTTGATTTGAGAAACAGTTTTAGTAAGCAATAAAAATAAAAAGAGAAACGTATCTGTGCTTTATTACACAATGTTTGTATGTTGAAATACAAAAATATCAATAGATGTTCTGGGAAAGCTTGATTGATGAGATATATTAAAAATCATAGGAACAACAAAAGTTATATATAGATATATATATATATAGTGTGTATATATATATATATATATATATATATATATATACAAATTAGATATATACCTCCAGAAGTAGTACAGCTCATCTCTTTTCAATATAATCAGTATTGGAAATATGCTTCTTCGCAGGATCTCTCTAACAGCACTGGGAATGCATCAACATTACATGGCTTGCTGTGCTTCAGGAATAAATGCTGCCTAACCAGTGACACCCACACTCTACAAAAGACTAAATTAAAAAAAACCTTGGAGAATCAGAAAAAGAAATGGAGGGTTGGGAAATCATGGGAGCAATTTTCCCAGGCTGGAGGTGGGAAGGGGAGGGGTCGTCTGCCATTCTGCACTTTGATAAAGGGGGCCGCCCATCAGGGTAGGGGATAGTTAGTGTTGGATAGTAGTGCTGCGGCGGGTGGGGAGTGGGTGCGGGGGCACTGATCAGGAGATCAGGGCTGCTGAGATGGGAGATCAAGGTGGGCCAGGAAGAGGGGGGCGGGCAGGGCTGGGCCCCAGCCATGTCCAGGGGACCAGCGATCGGGCCACAGGTGGGGGGGGTTGTGCAGAGACCGTTGTGGGATCATGAGGTTGGCCAGCGATTGAGCTGGCCAGTGATCGGAAGGCTGGCAGACAGGAGCTACTGCGCATGACTGAATGGTGCATGACCAGTGACTTGCTCAGCACTATGCTGCCAGTCTCTCTAGTGAGAATAGAGTCTGCCCACTGAATTTCAGAGTGATTCATGCTGAGACACACTGCAGTGCTCAGAGTATGAGAGATTCATTTGCAACTCCTGTTAGAAAAAAAAGCAGGATTTACTCTGGTTTTAAGCAAATTCGGAGAAGAATCGCCCCTGTGTCTCCAACCCTTCTCTTGGTCCAAATTCCTCAACCAATGCCAGCTTACCTGTGCCTATAAGTGTGGTGCCCTTGGCCTATGTTCAGTTGTTTCATTAATGTCTTTCCCTCAGTGTTAAGATTGTTTGCTGATCCATAGTGTTCAGTACCATTCATATCAGATTAAGAAGCAACTTATACATATGCAGCAATATCTGGACATAGACTTTGCTACACAGGTTGCAAACAATGATTTCCACCAACAAGAGAGAATCTAACCATTTTCCATTGATATTTATAGCATAATCATCTGTGAACCCCACCATCAGCTTCTTTGAAATATCTATTTATCAGAAATTTATATAAATGCTATGGTTACAAAAACAGATAAGAGGTTAGTAATGTTGTGGTAAGTAACGCACTGCCTGACCCCTCGAAGCCCATTCACCGTATATAAGGCACAAGTCAGTAGTTTGATGGAATTCACTCCACATGACCAAATAAGTTCAGCTCCAACAATAGTCAAGAAGTTTGGCACATTCCAGGACTAAGCAGTCCACTTGATTGACACCCCTTCACCTTAAGTATTCATTCTCTCTATCACAAACACACTGTGGCAGCAGTGTGCACCATGTACAAAATACATTGCAGCAACTCATCAAGGCTCCTTTGACAGCATCTACTATAGCCTCCAGTTCTCCTCCAAGCCACACACTACCCTGACTTGGAACTATATCATTTTTCCTTCATTGTCACCTTCCTCTGTATCACCGGTGTGGGTATCTGAAAAACTACTGCAGTTAATTAAGATGACAGCTCACCACCACCTTTTATAACAATTAGGAATGAACAACGGGTGTGTGCCTACTCAGCAACAACACAATTCTACAGATGGTTTCCTGAATTCAGGCCATCCCTCTCCATTGTGCTAATACCATCCTTAACTCACCGAGTCACCCTTCGCTTTTTCTCGATCATTGTCCTTCCTAAATGTCTTGTATCCTTTAATTTTTCAGGTCTCATGTATGTCACCCTGCAGCCATGTCACTGTAACAGCTATCAAATCATATTTATTTATTTTCATGTGCACTCACAGTTCATCTGTTTTGTTCTGAATGCTTCATGCATTCAGATACAGAATTTTTTGTTTTATCCTTTGATTCTTTTTCTAACCTCTAGTCTCCTCTTGCTGATTTACTACAAGATTTGTACTCTCTATCCCTTTCTATCATGGTCTCTTTCTCATTTTCTGCAATAATACCTTTGCCTTTTGCTTTGTCTCTGCTTTTTGATGAACAACAGCTTCTCAGATTTGACTCTTTGCCCCTACTACTGAGTTTAAAATCCTTTCTACATCCCTAGTTACGTGGCTCACAGGAACACTGGTCCCAACAATGTAGACTGTCCCATTTTTTTCCCAGAATTTTTGCCAATGACCCGCAAATCAGACCTTGAATTACAAAATATTTGTGTGCAGGTACAGCTAGTGATCAAAAAGGCCAATGGAATGTTGTTTTTCCTTCCAAAATGAATGGATATAAAAGTAGGAAAGGTTTTCTATTATTGTACAGCGTATTAATGACACCATATCTGGAATACTGTATAGAATTTTGTCTCCTTATTGCAGTAAGAATGTAAGTGCATTTGAAACAGTCCAGAAAAAGTCCACTTGACTTTCTTCTGGGATGGAGGGGTAATGAAAAAAAGTTGGACATATTTCTCCTCTATCTACTGAAAGACAAGAGGGGTCTTGACAAGATGAATGCTTGAGAGGATGTTTCCACTTATGGGAGAACCAGGGGACACAGTTAAAACTAAGGAGCTTCCCATTTAAGATGGAGATGAGAAGAATTCTTTTCTCTCAGCAGGTCATTAGTTTGTGGCATTCTCTTCCTCAGCAAGGAGTGAAGGCTAGATCATTGAGTACTTTTAAAGCTGTGTTAAATACGTTTTTGATTAACAAGACAGTCAAAGGTATAATGGTAAAGAGGAAAATAGAATTGAGGCCACAATCAGCTGTGATCTTATCAAATGCAGAGCAGACTAGAGAGGCCAAATAACCTATTCATGTTGTAATTCGGTAAGCACAGTGGTTAGCACGGCTGCCTCACACTGCAGGGACCCAGGTTCAACTCTACGATTCTAATTCACATTTTTGTAAATATGTTCATATATTGAACATATAAAGACATGGTCGAGTTTATATATCTTCCCAGGAAGAAAATAGAGTAAACGGGGAAAAAAGAACACTAGTCCAAACTGTTGTTTTCCTTTTGGATTATTTATCGGTGCTGATGACATGGAAAACATCAAAAAAGGAAGTTAAAAATGGAGCATAGGCTAAAAGGTAAGTTGACCATCAGATATGGTCATCTTTGGCTAACTGTATATAAGCAACATCATTAATGTACTTAGGTTCCTCATCCTTTCGACCCCCCCTCCATCATACACCTCATCACCAGGATGTCTCCCTCTTTATCCTTCTTCTCCTCCGGAAATTCTTCCTCTTCTTCCTCCTTCTCTGGAGGAACTTGCAAAGAAAATCAGGCACTAGGATGGCTATTTATGTGTTTAATGGCATCAAGGTTCACTGCACATGCTCATAACACGAACACATTATATAGCTTCCTTCTTTTTTATAGTAGGTTTTTTTGATAACTTCAACAATGAAATGTAAAGAAACAAATTGTTATGAATATGCACAATTAACAGGATTACACCCAGCTTTATAGGCTGGATTTTCACTCCATCATGGAGGCAGGAATTAGTTTGAGATGGTACAGATTTTGTTTTGCCTGCTGCAGTACTGAGTTTCCTGTTTTACCAATTCCATTCTATTTTTGTATGGCCATTTTGTGTGTTAGAAACAGCCTGGATCTCAAATCTGCATTCACATCCAACGACATTAGTATTTCCTTCTCCTCCCACCACACTCTGCAATTTTCCTCTCTTCATTTGTAGTTTGGAAACTTCCGAAAACATGTCTCCTCCATCAGTTCTGCTAGATTAAGAGAATTTGAGAAATGTTTTATAAGCCTTTTCTTCCATGTTGGAAAGTCAGCAAAGTAATTCTCTGCCAGTGAGAGGGAAATAAGCAGAGGTAAAAGTAAAATGCTGCAAGTGCTGGAATCTGAAACAAAAACAAAATCTCTGAAGTTCTAACAGCTTCTGCGAAGAGAAAATAGAACCAATGTTAAAAGTCTGGGTGATCCTGCAGGGATAAGGGATATCTGTTCATGAGCTCACATCCCCACACTGATGGACAATAAATAGATAATTTATCTGACTAAATAGGCCATTGGGCAGTGCAAGATGCAATTCAGGTGCCTGAACCATTCAAGTGGGTTTCTACAGTATATAAATGCCCAGATATACATTGAATATCACTTGCTGCATGCTCCATGATTTGGCCTCAGGTTGGATCTGGCACTGGAATTGTGCAAGGATGAGGAAGGCATCTCTTTGGAGGGGGAGCAACCAGAGAAGGAGGAAGAGGAGGAAGAATTTCAGGAGGAGGAGAAGAGTAAAAAGGGAGACACCCTAGAGATGAGGTGTATGATCGAGGTGTCGAAGGGATGAGAAGCCCAAGCAGGGATTCATTACAGCCCATGATATGGTCATGGTACATTTCTTTACGTGACACAATCCATTGCAAGAGCTTGACCCATGATGTGTGCTGACTTGCCTGAAAAGGAAGACATTGTGGCAGCAGTTGTGTTTGTGGGGGGGGATTTGAGTTCCAGGTAAGAATGCAGCAGCTCAGCTATGCTGTTGAGGTGACTTACAGAGCCATGTGAGCTGCTGCATGATGTTTTCTTCAAAGATTCATAGAATTATTACAGAACAGAAGGAGGCCATTCGGCCCATTCTGTAAGTGAGCAACTCCACCTAGTGCCATTCCCCTGCCTTTTTCCGTTGTAATCCTGAACAATCTTTCTTCCCAGATAATACTCCAATTTCCTCTTAAATGCCTTGATCGAATCTGCCACCCTCCCCATACTCCCAGGCAATACATTCTGGATCTTAACCACTCAGTGTATGAAAAGATTTTTCCTCACGTCCCATGCTGATAGATGGCGGCATGTTGACAGTCTAGACATCTTCGACCATGACATTTGTCTTCCTGTGTTGGTGATCAAACCAAATCTTTGCAGGCAAGGCACAGTCTGTCCATTTGCCATTGCAGGTGCTCCTCAGTATGAAATGTTGATGCAGTGTCATTAGCATAGAGCAATTCTCTGTTAAGGATTTAATGTACCTTTGTCTTGGATCTCAGGTGATCAAAACTGAACAGCTTTTTATTAGTTCTGGTATTTAAACAGATATGCAGAAATATGACAGCAGGAAAAGGATTATGCTACAGCCCTGTTAACCCCACTAGCATTCCAATTTTGCCCACCATAGTTGGCCTTACCATCACATTGCTATGGAAACAAGGGTTCAGATGGAGCAGTTTCAGCAGTTTTCTCCAGCATTTTAAATAGACAAGTTCTGCTAACTTGGTTGAATGCAAATTCAATGAAGGCAATATATAGTGATCTCGTCTCTTCACAGTAAGAAGTCGCACAACACCAGGTTAAAGACCAACAGTTTTATTTGGACTCACCAGCTTTCGGAGCGCTGTCCCTTCATCAGGCCAGTCAGGAATTAGCATTCAGAAAGTTCACAATTCCAAATAAATCTGATGGACTTTAACCTGGCGTTGTGAGACTTCTTATTGTGTCCCCCAGTCCAATGTTGACATCTCCACATTCTCTCTTCACAACATTTCTCTTGCAACTTCCAGGCTGAGAAGATCATTTCAGTTGTGGACCTTCCACATCTGAAACCACATCAGAATTATGGTAATAACAAGTCACTAAAGCACTATCACAAGTACTCTTCTGATTAGAGCTCCCCACCTTAGACTTGGTAGAAGCTTTCTGACTGTGGATAGAAGCTGTATTAGTTACATGAAATTCCTCAGCTTTCTATTTCGCCAGCTCCATGCTAAAAGCAATCCTACACAATAGTTAAAATGCAAGATTTAGTATATTCAGTAACTTTTACTGGATTCTTTTGTTTACCAATCCACACACAAATCTGTCTCGGTCTAACAATTAGCCAAAGTTGCAATGTAATCATTAACATAATGTATTCACCAATTCTTTCAAACTTGATTGGTAATTTGTAATTTTCTGCTTTTTCTAGTTGTTTAGGGCAGGAATGATCCTCAACTTGGTGATGATTGTTTTGAAAAGCACACTTTTTTCCTTGTTGATAGCAAGAAAGTTTTATAGCATGCCGTACTCTGCTAGGGCAATTGCCATTAGCAGAATTAATTTCTTGCACTCTAAGAATTTCCTTATTCTGAGTCCGAGCCTTTTCATTGTTACTTTGAGTTTAAAAATATGCTTACCTTTGAAAAACATGTCCATTCTTTCAATGTGTGAATTGAATGGTTCTCAAACTCCCTGATATGTTCCTCGCCTTCTGCTATATCCTGTGAATGAGGCTGTATTTTCCCATTTTCAAATTCCACAGTGATTTGGTAAGCACATTGCTGTGGTATCTGTAACAGTGATACAGAGGGCAAGTCAGCCTAGGCAGAACAAACTCATCCAAAGCCAATCCATTCAGTAGTTAAATAAGATGGATCTCTGCTAGAGATCATTTGATGATGCATAACCATGGAATGTCAGCAACAGTGAGGCTCTGCACAATCCAGTTGAAATCTCTGCCATCTGAAGGGATAAGTCACTGACAGCCACCTGATCTTGTCCATTGTGGGGTTCCTAATGCTATTTGCTGTCAATATGTTCGTCCTTTGATTCCACCTTATCACTAAGATCTGTTATAGGGTGAGATGCATTTATGTAGAAAGACAGATCTTGGAATGATAGAATTATAGAATTTCAACAATGCAGAAGGAGGCCATTCAACCCATCAAGCACCAACAACAATGCCATCCAGACTTATCCCCTTGACTTCACGTTCATTCTCTTAATCTCCATGTCACTAAGGGACAATTTAGCATGGCCAATCAACCTAACCTGCACATCTTTGGATACGAAGAAGCAATTCACATGTTTAATGACATTATTGAACACTGAACATGTTCACAACATATGAATATGTCAGAGCAGCATTTTCAAAGGTCAACCCATGAAAAGCAAATGGCCCCAATGGGTACCTGGATAAGCACTCAGGTCCTGCATGTATTAGCTGGCAGGGGTATTCACAGAAAACTTCCACCCCTCTTTACAACAATCTGAGGTTCCTACCTGCTTCAAGAAGATGACTATCATCCCAATATCAAAAAAGAGCCAATGCATATCACATGGTGCTCTGATATCCATCATTATGAAGTTCTTCAAAAGGAAAGCCTAGATAACAAAGCCACCTATGACAAATTCCTATTTATTGACTGCAGCTCAACCTTCAGTACTATTATTCCTACGAAACTCATCTTCAAACACCATGGCCTAAGCCTGGTCTCCTCCCTCTGTGAATGGATCCTGAACTCCCTAACCTACAGAACACAAATCAGTAAGGATAGGCAACAACACCTCCTCCACAATCATCCTCAACACTGGTGCCCCACAAGGCTGTGTTCTCAGTCCCCTACAATGCCCCTTACACACCAATGACTGTGTGGCCAAATTCTCCTCCGTCTTGACTTTTAAGTTTGCTGATGTCATCACCATAGTGGGTCAGATCTCAATGTCGAGACAGAGTATAGGAATGAGATAGAGAATCTGGTGAACTGGTGTGGCAACAATAATCTCTCCCTCAATGTCAACAAAATGAAGGAGATTGTCATCAAGATCAGGAAGCATAGTGGAGAACATGTTCCTGAGAACAAAGTAGAAATGGTCAAGAGCTTCAAGTTTTTAGGTGTCCAGATCACCAACAACGTGTCCTGGTTCCCCCATGCCAACACTATAGTTAATAGAGCTCACCAATGCTTTTACTTTCTCAGAAGATTAAGGAAATTTGGCAAGTCAGCTATGACTCTCACCAACTTTGATAGGTGCACCAGAGAAAGCACTGATTATATCAAAATTTGATATGGTTCTTGCTCTGTCCAAGATCACAAGAAACTACAAAGGGTCATGAATGTAGTCCAGTCCATCTTGCAAACCAGCCACCCATCTATTGACTCTATCTACACTTCCCACTGCCTCGGCAAAGCAGCCAGCATAATTAAGGACACCACATACCCCAGACATTCTCTCTGCCACCTTCTTCCATTGGTAAAAAGATACAAAAGTCTGAGGTCACATACTAACCAACTCAAGAACAGCTTCTTCCCTGTTGCTGTCAGACTTTTGACTGGACCTACCTTGCATTAAGTTGATCTTTCTCTACACCCTAGCTATGACGGTAAGACTACATTTTGCATTCTCTCCTTTACTTCTCTATGAACAGTATGCTTTGTCTGTATAACATGCAAAAAACAATTCTTTTCACTGAATAATAATACATGTGGCAATAATAACTCAAATCAAATCAAAATGTATTGCATTGCACATGTATAAATTGTTTTGACAGGCATTTTAAGCATGTGTTTGTAAAATTCGTTTCATATTTTAACTAGAAACGGAAAACATGGAGACAGATTAAAACATTTCCCATGGTCTATTTCAAAATCCCACTAAAGCAAATCAGTTTAAAATTGATCAAAATGTCCTCAAGAAAATACACATAATGCACGCATACATCCCTGAGCATTTGTGTATTAGGATCTATAAATAAACTTGAATAATTTAAAGAGTTTATCATTTTGAGCATGAGGAACAGGCTAACTTAAGCTAATCCAAATTTTTAAAATTCTAAACCAATTATGTTCAAATGGAAGCAACCAGCAAGAACATCTGCTTAATATCTATTCTCTGATCAGTTGTCTGTACCCTTGTGACATAAGTATGTATTTTTATCCATGTTAAATATATTCCCTTTTGCTACTAGCAGTTTATGAAAATAATTCTCAAACAAAAACAATGAACTGACAGATTGGTTCCTCCAGAAAGTGTGAACTGTTTAAAGAAAACATATTAGAAAGTCTTAAAAAAAACTAATTGTGTTAAACAGCCCAGATTTCACATTGCATAACATTGTCTAGTGTTGTTAAGAATTGCCTGGGCATTTAATATTGATAAGAGCGGGAACTTCTTGTAAATTTCAAAGGATGTTGAATATTATATGTGGGTAGTTTTGCATTACTGCAAGTTCAATATCAGCTTGCTAGTTAACAGAAAAGTTCTTCTATCGATACTCTCTTTATAAAGTATGTGCTTCATTCACTGTTCCACACTACTCCAGCCTCCTCCCACAATAATACACTCTTCCAGAAAAGTTCTGGCCCTGGTCATTAAATCTTTTGAAATATTGAGATTGATCTTTATTATATATTTTTCTTAGTTATTAGTCACAAGTAGGCTTAAATTCACACTCCAATGTTAATCTTCTACTCGCCACACTCCGGTGTGTGTTCAGGTACACTGAGGGAGAATTTAGCATGGCCAGTGCATCTAACAAGCACATCTTTGGACTGTGGGAGGAAACCAGAGCACCCAGACATAGAGCATGAGCCACGCCAGGAAACAAGCCTGGGTCCCTGTGCTATGAGGCAGCAGAGCAAATATTGTGCTATCATGCCAACTCTGCAGTTCTGGAGAGACAGGACTGGCTCTCTGGTTCCAGTGCATCTCACTTCATATGCCAGTTTTCAGTCTTCCTGCAGGCACTCTCTCCTCTGCTCAGTGCTTTCGAAGAGGCTTGCGGTCAAATTGTGAGTTTTTCAATTGTTCCTCTATCCATTAATCATTGTTGCTTTTACTAGCTGATAGACATCCTTGAGAAGTGGTGAATCCTCACATGAATGACAATGAGCATGCTGACATTTTCCTACTATTTTGTTTCCTTGGTTTACAACAGCAATTTTAATAAGAAGTCTCACAACACCAGGTTAAAGTCCAATAGGTTTATTTGGTAGTAAACACCATTAGCTTTTGGAACATATTTCTTCATTAGGTGAGTAGAGAGCTCTGATCACAAACAGGGCATATAAAGGCACACACAGTTTACAGCTTACTGATTAGAATGTGAGTCTTTACAGCTAATCTGCTTTTCAAATCTTAAAGGTGCAGACAATGTAAGTGTAGAGAGCATTATAGGTTAAAGAGATGTGTATTGTCTCCAGACAGGACAGAAAGTGAGATGTTGCAAGTTCAGGCAAGTCATGGGGGTTACAGGTAATGTGACATGAACCCAAGATCCCAGTTGAGGTCGTCCTCATGTGTGCAGAACTTGGCTATCAGTCTCTGCTCAGCAACTTTGTGCTGTCGAATGTCGTGAAGCCACCTTGGAGAATACTTACCTGAAGATCAGAGGCTGAACGCCCGTGACTGCTGAAGTGTTCATCAACAGGAAGAGAACAGTCTTGCCTGGTGATTGTCAAGCAGTGTTCATTCATCCATTGTCGTGGTGTTCCCTTCCTGTTGGAGAACACTTTAGCGGTCAGGGGCATTCGGCTTCTGATCTCTCCACTCGCCTGATGAAGGAACAGTGTTCCGAAAGCTAGTAGCAGTACTGTGTTTACCCCAGTCCAACACCAGCATCTCCACATCATGACTGCAATTTTAACCAGACTTGGAAGTAAGGATGTTCCTGATAAAAGCCAAGGATTTGCAGGAAAATTTCCTTCTTCCATGAGATTTGCACTCATAATCCATCAATGACGCTGGAGGATTCAGCTTTTCAGTAACAGATACAACTGCAGGGGTGGCATGTTGGTACAGTGTTTAGTACTGTTGTCTCACAGTGTCAGGAACCCGGGTTCCTTTCTGACCTTGGGTTATTGTTTGTATGGATTTCGTACATTTTCCCTATATCTGCGTGGATTCCCTCTGGATGCTCCAGTTTCCTCCCACAGTTCAAAGATGTGCAGGTTATGTTGCTTGGTGATGGTAAATTGACCCTAGGGTTAGAGGGATTGACAGGGTAAATATGTGGGGTTAAGGGTGGGATTGTCATCGGTGCAGACTGGATGGGCCAAGTTACCTCCTTCTGCACTAAAGGGATTCTATGGATTCACTGAAACTTATCCAGCACAAGCTGTCATTGTTATAATCCAGGTCAGAAACTCCAAAGTGTTTTATGAAGTCAGCCTAGACCATAAATTTTGCACTTTGAATTTGGCTCAGGTAAGCATGAGATGTTTTGCTTCAGGTATAATTTAACTGACCCTTTAGGAAACTTTTATCAAACAATGTTCATTTAAGAACACAGTCAACACACCAAAAGAAAAGTAACAATAACTTTTACTAATTACAAACAAGAAAAAAAGCAACCATGATATTGTATAAAGCTTAACAACTAAATGCACTCTTCCAATACAACAAACATCTTTATTAACATACACCTCCCGCAGGTTTAGCACAGAAAATAAGAATGCTGAAGTGGTTTTGCAGTTCAGCAGTATCTGCTGTGAATTAGTCCTTTGGATAGTATTGAAACTCTAACTTCCAAGCCTTGTAACTTCCAGCAAACCTTGCTGGTTTCTAACTTTTATCCAGCAAATCACTTACAGTAAAGTTTTCATTTTATGAAGGGAAGAAAAAACTGCTTCCAACATAGTAAAATGTCTAATAACAGGGGGAGAGAGAGAGAGAGAGACACACACACACCCACTGTCTTCAGCTAGGAGTCCACACATCTTCTAACTAAACAGCAGCAAAAAAATGAAAATAAAAACATGCTTGTCACCTGACCTGTCAAGCATTCTTCTCCCAAACAATTCAAAAGCGTAGTAAACTCATAAAACAGCAAAACATCACATTAGGCCAAGATTAAAAATAAACAAAACTTTTTTAAGCAGCAATAAAAGGACATCTAAGCAGATAGGTTGGCAACAATGAAAAAGAGCAAAACTGCTTACAAACAGCAATGAACATGATTTAGAAAATAAATTTCTTAAAGGCATAGTAGTGTCATACCATGTATACTTACAAAGTCTTGGAGGGTTAAATAGAATAACCCTAAAAATGGGCAAATGTGGTGCCCAATTAATTCATGACCTTTAGTTATTTTGAAGGCAGCCTTAACATATTGCATTACTTGTTTTGCATTATTCTGCATGTAGCCAATGCTCCTCACCCTTTCAATGGCTGCATGCACCGGCAAAGAGCCTGATTTTCTATTTAATATCCTACATTCTCAAATGGGAGGTGCACTGTGGCTGCAAGAAGTAATGGAATTCATCTGAAAACTGAATCTATGTTTTGAAACTATGATACTTTGAACAGCACCGAACATGTGAAAGTGCGTACGCCAAACATTTCTGATAAGGTTATTGAAGATATAAAAGTTATCCTGTCTTAATGCAAGATTTAGAGAACAAAAAAAGGTTTCTTGTCCCTTTAGAGAGATCAGGAGTGGTTGCCTCCAGATGTATGTTTATAAGGGAATGGGAAGAGGTAGCAGTGGAAGTTAATGGCAGGAATGTTGTTCCTAGTATATGGACACAGTGCAGGAAGAAATTTAATGTTCTGCTGTGAGTTGTCATGGTCAGTGAGATCATCTTCAAATAACATATCCTATTTACTGCAGCTCTCGCCTCATTCACTGACACATTTTCCTCTCTCTTACAAGAGAAGATGATGCTTAACAGGAGGCAGACACAAAAAACAGGAGTGGACAAGCACACCTGCATGTTTTAAACATCATAGAAAAGACCATGGTGTTGATCACAGTAAGGATTCTTGCTGAAACCATGACTATTTATGACACTGGAGGAATCAGTGACAAGGATCTTCCAATTCTGATCCTAATTGTTTCACCACTTATCCCTCAGCTCACAGACTATTGTGTTTCATTAGTTGTTGTTGGTGTAAGAACATTAGCAGCACTTTGATCAAATTCTTGTCTCTTTTAGTTTTACACACTCAAGGGCGAGAGGTCTTATGGTCAGTGGAGGAAGACAAAGAAAAAATTGAAGAAGAGACTCAAGTTCTTCATTGTATAGGTACAGCCAGCATCTCAGTGATATTGTACATATTTTAGAGGCTGGGTTGAGGAGGTCCTTCAAGTGGTGGGACACAAGGCAAGTGTGTGTGGGAGCTAGAGCAACAAGAAAGTGTAGTGAGCCACTAACTCACCTCTACACAATATGTGGAACTGGTTGTGATTATCAGGTCAAGTGATGGTGAATCTTCATATGTGCTGTTTTCTCCTCTAATTCTGCTGCAGAGAACTTGGTGTGTCAGGCTTCTGAGAAAGGCTGAACATCAAATGTTCAACATACTGGAAAGCCTCAGAAAACTCGCAAGAAGGACAATGGAAGGACAAAGCCCCAACTTGACAATCTTATCAAAAGAATTCTAAGTGCTGAATGAGTGCGAAAACAGGAAAGAATTGCACCATTTCTTTGGACCAGTTAAAGATCAAATCTTACCTCACTCTGAGGAACAACATGAGGCAAGATCTATTTCTCACCAGCAGGATGTGTGGGCAGGAGCTAAGCTTACCAAAAGTTGGCAGCTTGCAGCCATTGTGCACATGCAGATCTCTTAGATCTGTCAGGCACCTTCCCCCAGTTACTGCTGGCATCTGTGGCCGATCGATCCCCCACCCATCATTGCTGCCTTTCACAGCTGATACCCCATCCCTGTGCAGACAGATCGCCTCCTCCCCCATTGCAAGGACTGGCTGATCGCTCATCGCCCCCATCTCCACATGGGCCAAACTATCCCCTTATCCCCATAAGGGCTGATCACCACCCTCTTTCATGGATACCCCTCTCCCATGGGCCAGCCAATCACCTATTGAAGAGTGTGCAACATTGCCCCCCCCCACCCCCGCACCGATCTCCTTTGCAAAATGCACAGAGTCCTCCCACCTTAGGCTCCACCCCCCTCACCCCTTTCCCCATCCTCCTGGGGAGCTTCTATGGCCTCCATTCCAATTGGTGAGACCATCACAACAGGTCCCCATTGATAGGGGCCATACGTGATTCTCACTGGTGAGGACCTTCACCAGTGACGATAGTTTACCGCACTGACTTATAATATTTAAACTTTATTTTAAATGAAGGATCTCGCCTGATATCTGGTGCTGGTAAGGATGTGTGAGGAGAGAAATCAGGAGTGGACACAATATTTCAGCTCTCTCACAAACTTACTCAGCTTGCCCCACCCACCCACTAGCGGAACAAGATGGTAAGATTACCTCCTTGTCAGCAACTAAACAGACATGTTCTCATTGAGAAATCTTACTCTGTCTTTGGTGGAAATTTGCCAACTAGGACAGTGGAATTGATTGAAGTTTTATATAACAGGGATTGCCAGTGTGGAGCGGCAGTAATATGATAAAGCTGTTCAAACAGCCAATCACATTAAAAAATTCTAATAGGCACACAAAGATAAAACAAAATGCAATAAAGCTAAATTAATTAATTTTTGTTGACATTGGTCCAATTAAAGATTGAAATATATACAGGGTGAGAGAACAAGCTAAAATATCTTTAAAAATTGAAAAATCCTTTAAAAGTTTTCAAAACTTATTAATTAATCAATTCACAAAGTTTATGGATATTAAATTACTTTTTCAGGGCCAGCTCTGTTGTTCATCAAATTTGATGAATCATATCAGTGTTAAAACTCCAGCTGCATCTGATGAAGGTGGGACTTTTTATGGAACTTCTATCAGCAATGTGGGAGTGAGAATTTTGACGCTCTCTTTATTGCAATTACTGCTGGCTCTGGCATGGGGTCTGCATTTCAACCTGTGTCAGAACACTGAATGCAACTTCAGGATTCTCTCACTAATCTGTGGGCATCTGATATCTTGAGATTGCTATCAGTTTCGAGGAGGCAACAATAGCGAACACTAACTTTTCACCAGCAAAGCCCCATCCTCATCACCACCAACTCTGGCCCTTTGTTACTTTCCTCAAAGCTGGGTTGTCTTCACCTGAAGCCACAAGCCTATTGAAGCAATTGCATTAAATAAATACATTGCTCCAAACAAAAGTTCGAAACTGCGTAGCACAGATTTAAGGTAATGCCAAAGTCATCAGGGGTGAAATGAGAATCTTTATATGTCATTTTATATTCTGGACTGCACTGCCTAAAATGGTACTGGAAGCAGATTCAATATTAAATTTCAAAGAGGAATTAGGATAGTACTTGAAGGATAGGGATTTGTGGGGCTTTGGGAAAGAAGTCAGACAAAAAAGATGGTAGTCAGACAAATTGGATAGCTTTGTCAAAGAACTGACATAGGCACAATGAGCTGAATGATTGCCTTTGTACTGATACTGTAAGAAAGACTCATACGCAGTCACTGTGTGCTGAACATCTAATGCCAGATCTTCAAAGATGTCAAGGGTGAGGAAAATGATGTAATGGCATGTGGCACATTCCATTAAGTTGGAGTACACTGGGAAGTCTGTTTGACTGCAGTGCTTTGCCATCACTTATCTAGTAATTAGGGAGGAGACGTAGTCGGAGTTGTGAGTGAGCTACTTTTATGGGAGAGTCAAGAGTGTCTATTAGTATAGTGTGCCAGTAGCTTGTTTAGAGCTAATGATGACTTTAATAATATCAACCATTTCAAACCTACTGTCATTATCTTCTACTGCTCCTATTTGGAACAGAGAACTAATAAATGATTCCTTTGAACATCCCTCCTCCACATCATAATCATTTTCTCTCTTTTCTCTTCAGTATCATTCACAACTAATTAATTCTTTATGCGATTTACTGTGTGATCTTTTACAGGAATTTTTTTCTTGTCTATGTACATAATTCTGTCTCCTATGGCTCCCCCACTGGGAACATTACCTTCCATGAGCAATAATAACTGTGGCTACAAAGCTTCTTCTGAAATATGTATGACATTGATACCTGGGGCCTCGCTCAAATCCTGCTGGATGAGGAATCCTGCTTTGGCCAACATTCAGTATACCAGCAGCAGGTTTTTTTTATTAACAATTCATAATTATATAGAAACATACAATAGAGAGTATAGATACTGGCCCCATCCTAGGTCTTTACATATTTCTGTCCATTCCAGACTGACCCCGGCTCTGGGCCATGTCCTTTTTACATCAGTGTGTGGGTGATACTGTGCTCAGTGTCACATTAACCCAGTATGTAACAGACTTGACTACTACAGAGGGGACAGGATCAGAGGTGCGTTAGGAGTTAAAAATAACACCACCAGTCCCCATACCCCGATTAGCTATTGATGACCTATTCAGACCTGTTAATAAAGGCTAGCTGGGATTTTTCAGCCTCTGGATTCCCGCAGACACTGGCTAACCCAATGCAGAACAGGGTTGGGGAATTTTGGGGCAGCATTCTAGACAAATATAAATTCCTCCATGCCTGTCTTGAGCACTGCAGTACCCACAGGCAGTCCTGTAAAATTCACCTGCCCTCACCCTACACAGTTGTAGCCTAGCTGCAAAAAGTATTTCTTATCTGTCAAATTGCCTATGTTTATTTTCCACTCCAAGCTCCTCATTTCCCCATCTGAATCTTTCATCACAATCATCTATTTCCTTTCTCCCTCAAATGCTTATTTTGTTCCTCCCTATACCATTTGCTTCAACCATTCCCTGTTCCACATTCTCATTACTCTCTGGGAAAATAAGTTTCTTTTGAATTCTCTGTTGGATTTCTTGGTGCCTATCTTGTATTGATAACTTCTATTCAGGGCTTGGGAGAGGGTGGGCAGACAATGCCAGACACCAAGGGCCAGGAGTTGGGAAGGAAATCCAGTCTTGTAAACAGAGTTTCTCATTGTTCAGACGGAGAAACCAGAGCTCAGGCCTGACAAAACAGCTTCAGAAAGGGACCTGTTAGGCTGTGAGTTCCGATTTTTAAAAGTCCAGCCTATCAGTGCGAATGTCAATGTCTCTGAGTTATTACTGCCTCTGACCTGCAAGCACATTCGTGCTTCTAATTTTATTTTTCAAAAGCCCTCCAGAAAGCACAAAGCTGGCCAAAAGGCCAGCAGCAGCAACAGAAACATCCCAGTGTTACTGCCAGAAAAATAGAAGGTTGGAAAGGGGATTGCAAAAGGATGTTTGGGGAGGGGGGTTTGGGAGGACATCAGATGGGGTTTGGGGGGGGATGTTGTAAGGGGTTTGGAGGGATGGTTAGAGGGAGTTTGGGGGAGACATCAGAGGAGGATGGATGAGATGAACTGAGCTAGATGGCTTTGTCATCCATAATTATCTTGCAAATGGAGGGTGGAATCATGGTTAGCATGATGCTTATTCTGAAAGTCTATTGTGAGTGGGATTTATAGAATGAAATGAATGCCAGGACAGGAGTGTGTAATGAGCTCATAATGAACAGTAACCTGTTTTACACGGCACATGATGGTCTTTTCCACTGGTTTCAAATTTGTCCTTTTGACTACTTAGCTTGTTTCCCAACTTCTTGACGCTTTTTATGCATTTTTTGAATTATTGAAGCATTGTGATTAAGTTGTGTTTCACAGTAGATATTGAAAAGATATTGTACTGAGAAGCAGCAATCAGCAGAGTCTTCGGATTTGCTGATGAAGAAAACACAGCTACAATTGTGAACCGCTTAGTATTTATCCTCTGGCCTCTTGAAATCTGCCTTGCATGGAGACCTCTCAGTGCTTCAATCAATTGACAGTGGAAATCTATTTTGTTCAATCATTCCACTTTATTTCTTAGGAGACATTGGAACTTTCTATCCTGTGAGATTACAGAAAAAACTGAATTCAATTATATCTCCTATATGAAATTATATGAATAATATCTTGCACCCAGGCAGAATAAAGTCTTCCTCTATTTCCAAAATGGAAAAATTCTTATGCAGTTTATGTGAGTTGCAAGTATTGAATCTGTCCCTTAAATACAAATTTACTCTCATGGTGTCCATATAAGGTAATGTACAGGACATGTTATTGAGAGCTGAGACAATTATTGAAATCAGTGTTAGTATTTGCACAGTGTTATAAATAACTAATAGGATATTTTCCTGTCAAAATAACATATTGCTTTGTGCTGTTCAAGTCAAATGTGTATTTCCTAGTTTGTTTAATAGTCACAGTGGGATCACCTATTGACTGCACTCAAACTGACACTGCATTGTAGCATTGTTGCTCTGAATATTGATGATACATGCTGCATAGATAACAGTCGATATTTGTATCCAACAATAGGCGTTACCATTTTACTGGGATTAATGTTTGCTGAATTGATTGGTGAATCTTGAAAGGGAAACGTATTCGAATAATCAAGGGAATGGTTAAAAAAGATTTCCAAGATTGTGTAGGAGTGTGGCAATTTCTTGCATGCTGTGCCCAGCATACTCTCTCAAAATTTTCTCTTATTCTTGTTCTACACTTCTAAAACTTTATTCTATCTCTTTTCATTTAGTTGATCTTTCTCTACACCTTAGCTATAACTGTAACACTACATTCTGCACTCTCTTCTTTTCTCTATACGGTATGACGATAAGCTTTGTTTGCTTAGCGCACAAGAAACAACATTCTTCACTGTATACTAATGCATGCAACAATAATAAATTAAATCAAATCAAATCAAATAAAGTTGGGGACAAGAATTTGGAGCCCAGAAACAGCAGAAGCACCAGGATTTCCCACTCTGGCCCTGCCTCTCCTTATGTCCTCGTTCACAAGAGGAAACATTCTCCCTGTATCCATTCTGTCAAAACTTGTCATAATTGAATTTGATTATTCATAGAGCTTTCCTTTTTTGTTAAAAACACTATCCCATTGTTATCTCATTACTCAATGACACGTCCATCTATTCCAACTCCCTAGTAAATAATGAAGCAAAATAATGATTTAATATATCTGCCATCATATCATACCTATTGGATTATCTTGCTTATCCCTTAATGGTTCTATTCCCACCTTGATTTATTGATATGTCTGTAAAATATGTTATTATTTTATTTCTTGCTCCTCTCTGCCTTCCTAATTGTATTTTTTGATCTCTCTTCTAAAATCTGTGTATTCTTTCTTACCTTGTGTTCTATGGATCTAACATTTTCTTCTTTCTTTACCACTAATTGTTCCATTATATCTTTATCCATCCACAGTGTCCCACTAGTGCCGAGTTGAGTCTTTGCATTTAGCAGAATATATTTTCCTGTACTCTGTTAAACTCCATTTTAAATGACTCCCATAGTTGTTCTACATTATTGTTTTGAGTGCTCATTTTAGCACTGGATGCAACAACTGACAATAAGAATTTTTCATCAGATAATCCATTGGGCAAGTCCAAAACATTCTGGTTGCTTTTCAAGGAAGGTTGAGAAGGCACAGCATGATCATGGTGCTGCTCCTGGTTAGTGAAGTTGGAGGCACGATTGTGGCATAGGAATTTACCATATTGGAGAATCTTGGAACAAGCTGGTGTGATAGGCATCTAAAGAAATCCAGATAGCTGAAGCTGGACTCCTCTAGGTATATTTCAATCGAGGAACAAACCTTGGCAGGTGCAATTTCTGACAATTGAACTACAAGATCAGGTGGCCTTACCCTTTATACTCATATGCAACAAGTGCATCAGGTTGCAATCGATCTGCTGCTAGTGAAAAGAACTGGAACTGCCACTCCAACCCCCCTTTCCCCCCTTCTCCACCTCCACTACAGTACATCACCTATCCCCTAATACTTTGAATCATCCACCTGGACTTTTTTAGTTGCCATCCCCAAGCGTGGCTGAGTTCTGGTGAGGATTGATTTCACAATGCTTTGGATTTTTTCTTAGTCATTCGTGGGCCATAATCTCAAAAAGTGAACATACTATTAGATGACCAGAAGGACCCATAATTGTGTTATTTAAAAGGACCACAATGTTTTAGCCTTTTTATATATGTCTTTTTTTTCTAATTCATTCATATCATATGGTTGTCGCTGGTTGGTTAGCACTTATTGCCCATCCTGAATTGCCCCTGGTCAGAGAGCTTGTTGAGAGTCAACCACATTGTCACATATATACCAGACCGGGTAAGGGCAGCAGATGTCCTTCTCTAAAGGACATTAGTGAACCATAAGGATTTTCCCGACAATTGACAATCGTTTCATGGTCATCCCAGATATTATTTTACTGAATTCAAATTCCACTATCTGCCATGATGGGATTCAAACCTGCAAGCCTCAAAGCATTTGCTGAGTTTCTGGATTGATGGTCAAGTGATAATACCACTAGGCTATCACCTACTTCTGTATTTGTTGATGACTAAATGAGGATGAGTGACCATAATATGATAGAATTCTTTGTCAAGCTGGATAGTGAGGTACTTGATTCTGAGACCAGGTCCTGAATCTCAATAAAGGTGATTATGGTGGTATGAGGCATGAGTTGGCTATGATATTCTGAGAAAGAAAGACAGTGGATAGGCAATGATAGGCATTCAAGAAACAAATAGATGAACTTTAAGTGTTCTTTATTTCTCTTTGGCGTAAAAGTGGTAAGGGAATTATGGCCAAAGTATGGCTTACAAGGGAAATTAGAGACAGTTTTAGATTCAAAGAAGAAGCATACAAGTTGGCAAGGAAATATAATAGACCTGAGGATTGGGAGCAGGTCAAAATTCAGCAAAAGCAACCTAGGGATTGAGTAAGAAGAGGAAAATAGTGTTTTCTGTTAAGCTCATGGGGAACATAAAAACTGACAGTAAAGATTTCTATAGAAATGTAAAGAGAAAAAGATTGACAAAAATTAACATAAGTCCCTTACAGTCAGAAACAGGGGAATTCATAAAGGGGAACAAAGCCGAAGAACTAAATTCATACTTTGCTTCTGTCATGACAAAGAAAGATATGAATAATGTATCAGAAGTTCTGAGAAACATAAGTTTTCATGAAGGAAATTAGTATTAGCAGAGAAATGGTTTTGGGGAAATTAATTGGATTGAAAGTGGATAAATCTCCAGGACTTAGTAATCTTCACCTCAGAGTATTTAAGGAAGTAGTCTTTGAAATAATAGATCTATTTGTGGACATTCTTTGGATTGGAAAACCAAAGGCCTGTTTCCTGTGCTGTATTGTTGGATTCTGGATTGGTTCCTGCAGATGGAGGGTACTTAATGTAAGTCTGCTTTTCAAAAAGAGAAGTAGAGAGAAAACAGGCAACAATAGACTAGTAAGCCCAACATTGGTAGTAGGGAGGTTGCAAAAGTCCATGAGACAAAAGACACGTCACACCATAGTCCCTGAGGAGAGATTAAGTTGGTTAAGATTATATTCTTTGGAGTTTAGAGGAATGAGAGGGGATATTTTGGAGACTTCTAAACTTTAATTTTAGAGAGAGTAAATTCAGAAAGAATATTGCCAATCAACAGAGAGTTCAGAACAAGAGGTCATAATTCGATGATAAGGAGTAAACCTTTTAGGATTGAGGTCAGGAGAAATTTCTCCACCCAGAGGATGGTATGGAATTCACTACAAAGAAAGTAGTAGAGGCCAAAATGTTGTCTGATTTTAAGAAGGAATTAGACATAGCTCCTGGGGCTAAAAGGATGAAGGGATGTGGGGGCAAGTGGGAATAGGGGATTGAATTTGAGATTAGCCATGATCATGATGAATAGTGGAGCAGACTCAAAAGGGCCAAATGACCTCCTACTACTTCTAATTTCTATGTATGTTTCTAAGATGTTCTTATGCAGACAAGATAGAATAAAGTCATAGAATCCCTACAGTACAGAAAGAGGCCACTTGGCCCATCGAGTATGCACCAACCACAATCTCACCCAGGCCCTATCCCCACATCCCTACATATTTACCCACTAATCCCTCTAACCTACACATCTCAGGACACTAAGAACAATTTTAGCATGGCCAATCAACCTAACCTGCACATCTTTGGACTGTGGGAGGGAACCGGAGCACCCAGAGAAAACGCACACTGACAGAAGGAGAATATGCAAACTCCACACAGACTGTGACTCAAGCCGGGAATCAAATCCAGGTCCCTGGAACTGTGAAGCAACAGTGCTAACCACTGTGCTACTGGACTGCAAGTGTTAGTTCCTCTGCATACTCCTCAGTCCCCAACAGGCCAATCAATGTGTCCACCATTTACTTCCTGAGCTCTGATGCACAGCAACTGGGCAACAGGAGAAGCATGCAACAAATATCACACTAAGCTGATCACCAAAGTATGTATCAGCTACAATATTAAAACCTACGCAGCTTTTATCCATCACCAAAGAAGGTGATCATGGTAACTGCCTGACAGTCTTGAGCCGTAACAATGTGATAAGCTAGTTGATGAACAATATCACACAGATGGTAGCCAGCATGGTCTGTCATTGCTCTGCCCTTTAGAACAACCCCCTTGTCAAATTTATCAGCTCTCACCATCTGGTGTCATTCTTCACTTCTCGCTGTCTCTTTAACTTGATCTCCTATGTCCTGGCTGCTCTAGCATTGCTTTTAATGTTCTTATACAGTGGCCTACTTGTATCTGTTTCAAACTCAGCTGTGAATCCTGTGCTGTGACTCAGTATGAGAGCAGAATCATTCAGCAGAGCAAGATTAATACAACTGGTTAGAGAAACAAGTAGCTAACTGAATATCATGGAAATAATGTGTACAATGCCACTTCCAGCCTGGACTTGATAATAAACTCATGGATATCATAAATGGCATCCAGGAATATATGTGTTGAATACTTACCCCACTGATGGGGCAATTATTCTCCGATGTGAGTACACCAGCTGTATCGATGATTCTTGCAGCGCAGTCTGTGACTTGGGCTGTTACTCTCCAGATGTTCCTGATGAACTCGTCCCAAGAGATGGCATACATGAGGAGATGGTTCACAACTGCTGTAAGTTAACTGAGGCTAAAATGGTTATATCTTTTAGAATCTGATGAAGTAAGGAACTGACTCTAAATGAACACTCAGTATATTAATTACTTCTGAGAGCTGGTCCCAAAATTCTCTGCTTTGCCTTTTCAAGATGGTTTATCTGAGCAAAGCAGCACAATACAGCTTATAATCAGCAATGTAGTTGAGGAGCACTGTTTAAGGCTGGGATAGACAAGTATTTGGTCTCTCAGGGAAGCATGGGGTATCGGGAGTGGGCAGAAAAGTGGAAGACCAAGGCCTACTATAATTTTGTTAAATGGCAGTACTGGCTCAAAGGGCTTTATGATTAACTGCTCCTTTTTCTTATGCTTTGATGTTATGAAAATAAATGACAAGAAACCATGAATATGATCAGCCATTGAGGAGTCAATCCCCTGCCAAGTATTCTTTAACCTGGTGTTGTGACTTTAACCTGGTGTTGTGAGACTTCTTACTATGTTTACCCCAGTCTAATGCCAGCATCTCCACGTCAAATATTCTTTTAGCAGCTGACTTTGTGCAAAGATTGATTCACTTTTTGCAATAATCTTTACATTCTTCTTTCCAAGGTGGGCAGGATGTTTCATTCACAAGATCATACTGTCCTATCAAAACAAGTTTAAGCTACGACTGAGATGACCAATTTCTTATTCAAAACAGAACAATGAGTTTACATTTAAAATCTCCTTTAGTAACTGTCCATTCCTTATGGTTGCTGCAAGGTCTTTATTAGTTAATCTTTCCTTAATTAATTACCATAAACACTAATAAAAAAAGTCTCTTCAGTTTCTGACCCCTTACCTGTTGTTTGGAGAATTGAAGAGAGACTCCATTTGCCATTTTGGCTAAACATATCTGTCCATTTTCTACATTTCAAAAGGAGATAACATCAATCAATGTCAGTTTGTGTTCCATCTCACAGCCTTCAAATACTTAAGATCAGTTAGAGAAAATGAATTAGTAATTTTTAAGAACATTTCAATCTTTGTAACGCAGACATGATGGGCTGAACGTAACTCTGGCTTAAAGAGCAGGGGAAGAAGCTGAAAAGATGTGAAGCAAACTTCCAAGACACTGATATCGAGAAGGATGCATTGGATTATTTCAGCGGCCAGTTGGAAGTGGGATGGCAGTGCCAATGGAATATGGGAAACTAACTGTAATGCATCCATATGCAGTGAGTATTCATAGACTCACAGATTTTTACTTTTAAATGCTACCTTTGCAATTAATTTGGAAGCATATGGGAAATATGGGCCTTCACTTTCATGACCGACTAAAGCTGTTGTGGATTAGGCATGACAATTTTTGAGGCGAAGCTGAGTGAGTTAGAATTACCTGTCATCACTGGGAGAGTTTACTGGAAGACAGGAGAGGAGCTTAACAAGCATCCAGGGCAGGGCAAGAGAGATTGAGGGAGGGTTGGGAGTGATCATGGGAAGTAAAGTGTAACCAAAGGAGAGTACATGGTGATCAAAAAAAGTCAAGGGCTACTGATGGAAAGTTGAGACTGATTAAGTGAGGGACAATAGTGACTGAAGGATGGTCGAAAGTGATCCCGGGAGAATCAAGGGTAAAAGATGAAAAGTTGAGGGTGATCGAGGGAAGGCTGAAGGTCATTGATACTATCACAGGCAATGCTGTAACATTAATGCCTGTGGGATGTGTTTCTTACTCCTGAAGTGAGCCAATTTTCAAAAACCCAGCAGCAAGTTTATTGTCTTTAAAAGGGAAGAGGTTAATTTATTTTTCACATCCTTGCCCCGGAAATTACTAAAGAAACTATGAATCACTCACATGATCACAATTGCACATATCAAAACTCCGTACAAACAATACTTTAAAAATGGAATAGATCTCAGGCTCTCTTTCGATGCAGTCCTGTTATTTTATAGTTGCGTTGTTATATTATGAGAAGTAAAGACTTTGAAATTGCAGAGCTGTCTTTGCAGATGCAAAGTCAATCAGCTGAAGATTGGTTTTACAGATAAGCTTTAAGATAGAAGTAAGTACAGGGAAAACAAGAGGTTATTGATTTCCCTTTCAAGGAACTGTGGTGTGGCCTTTCTTTAGCCTCATCTTTCGCAGCAATTCATGGGCTGAGCTTGTTGGTTCCTCTCTCTCTCTGTGATGAAGTTGTGAGTTGAAGTTTTGTTTGAGTTCTGACCTGGTTTGTATAGGAGAAAACATGGTCATAGCATCATATGACCATCTAGAAAAAGCCAAAACATCTTCCAGATAAGACATTGAGATAATTTAAGTTAGCAACAAAGTCTTTTCTCAAATGTGGCTTTTTTTTGTTCTGGCCAAGATGAAATTTACTTTCTTACAATAAAGCATTGGGAAATGTTGGTATCTGTTGGGTGAGCGCACAGTGAGCTGTAATTATATTAACGTTCGTCTCTGGAAAAATAAACACAGTCTGTTTCACAAATCTGTCTGCTAGCTTTGGAGCAATTGAGTTTTTTTGAATTGTAACTTTCTTGTCTGCATTTGGATGATATTCCTCCCCTCTTGGTGAAAAACGTGCCATTCCATTTTCATTTTTTTATATGGTTTTCCGTGTGAAGCAAAAGATAAAATGAAACATATATGTCTGGATTTTTCACACATATAGTTGGCTAATCCAATTACAGTCTCCAGTTGCATCCTTTTTTAATATTTCGTAGTCATTTGTTATCTGCGGATATCTTTGAGAGTTCATCAGCCATAGGACTCTTAAGGCAATTAGCATTTGAGCAAAGCTTTAGAATCAAGGCTGACGGTTAAAGCAGAATCAGTGTGACTATGTTGTCTTGGATATGAAGGCCTTTTACAAATTTTGAATGTTTGGAAAGGTGTTGTGAAAATATTGATCTTCAGAAATTCCTCCTCTATTGTACTATGACTAATCTGACTTTCCCAATCTGTATGCAGATTAAATCTCTCATAATCACAAATATTTCTTTAACACATGCCTCTCTAATTTCCTGTCTAATGTTTTTCCCAACATTACCATTACAGTTTGGTGGTCTGTATACCACTACCACCAATGTTCTTTGCCTCTTGTTGTTTCTTAAGTTGACCCATACAGATTCCACATCATCTATGCCAACATCTTGTCTCAAAATCGTACCTAGCCATAGTCCAAAAATTAGAGCCAGACTTATTAGAAGTGAAATTAGGAAGCACTTCTACACACAGAGAGTGGTGTAAATTTGGAATTCTTTTCCATAAACGGTAATGGTTGTGGGGTCATTTGTTAATTTTAAATTAAATTTGTAGATGTCATGAATTTCAAGATTGCTTATATCTCAAGCTGCAGCCTGAAAGCAGACAAATGTATAAAAATTAAGAGGACAATCAGCAGCCGGAAACAATGAGGTTCTTGCTCTGCTTTGAGAATGAAGTTGCGCATGCAGCAGAAGGCAGATTTGTTCTCTTTAGTAAATTGAAGACACATCAAACATTGATCTTGAGATAAGAGAATTGATCCTGAAAATACCTGGTGGATTTGGCCTCCTGCTGAAAGATCTTTTTTTCCTTCCTCCTCCCTCTCTTAGCAGATTGTTCTGCTCTCCATGGCTTCTTATCATTCTTCTTCATGTTCAATGTATAGAGGATGCCCTATCAGTTTACTTATACTGAAAACAACGTCTTCCAATACAATATTTTCAATGACAGCAAAAGACTACAAAGGCATTCCTCTCTATCTAGAATACTGAAACTTTATCCAAGCACAGAAAGACTTCAAAAATATGTATAGCTGTATCAGCAGCCAGAATAAATAATCCAGTGCCTGAAGAGATGTGGCCTAATAGTACTATCTCTAGACTATTAAACCAGAAACTCAGCGAATATTCTGGGGACCCACTTCGAATCCCACCTCAGCAGATGGTGGAATTTTAATTCAATAAAAAAAATCTGGAATTAAGAATTTATTTACGACCATGAAGCTATTGTCGATTGTCACAAAAACCCATCTGTTTCACTAATGTGCTTTCGGGAAGTTAAGTCTGTCATCTTTACCTGGCCTAGCCTGGCCTACATGTGACTCCAGAGCCACAGCAATATTGTTGACTCTCAATTGCCCTTTGAACAAGGGCGACAAGAGATGGGCAATAAATGCTGACCAGCTAATGTCAACCATGTCCCATGAATGAATTTTAAAAAAACTAATGTATAAAGAGACTAAAGTATTGTGATCCTTTGAATAACACACTTGTGGGTCCTTCTGACGATTCAATATTGTGTTCACCTTTATGAGATTATAATAGGGCATTATCTGCAGTGCGGAAGTGCAACATGGCTCTAATCTGAATCTGATTCACACATCTGTTACTGTCAGTTTTTAGGTGTATGCACAAACCCCTTTTCCCAATATGGTGTCCTGCGCATTTCTCTTCGGAAGTGCACATCTTCAACTCCATTTTAAAACCTTAGCCGCTCACGTAGTGTCTTGAAGATGGGCGCCAAGTGAGCCAATTTAATCCTTATCTTGTTTCAGATGTTTTCCCCAACAGAAAAGTCAGTGCTGCACAGAATAAAAGAGCTTCAACTTTAAAGACCATGCAGACAAGAAAATAAATGGCTATTTTATTATTTCA
The DNA here is from genome assembly GCA_024679065.1 of Sphyrna mokarran. Taxonomy (NCBI): domain Eukaryota; kingdom Metazoa; phylum Chordata; class Chondrichthyes; order Carcharhiniformes; family Carcharhinidae; genus Sphyrna; species Sphyrna mokarran. The sequence continues at coordinate 39,172,421 of JAGIQG010000010.1, read as the reverse complement.
TGATCAAGAAAACTGAATACAGTCTAAATAAATAAATCATTGATTCGTTTAAAGTCTGAAGTTTAGTCCTCTCAGACTGAAACTATTGATGAGATATGATCCATTCCAGTTACTTGTGTGCAGAGTAAAGTTTTTTGTTGAGATACCAGTGGATCAGTATGGTTTACTTGGATAATGGGCTGCAAAAGATATACTGGATGGTAGGGATGTGAGGTGCATGCACAGAAGCGACTGGTGAAAATGAATTCAAAACAATATTTAGGGTAAAAATGCAAAAAGGTTACAACCACTTATAAATATATCAGAAGTGATACAGATCAAAACTCCTGCCTTTGCACAGTTTTGCCACCTGAAGGGAGGGATGGGTTCAACTTTGCTTCATAAAACATTGTATAGCTGGAAGGTAATCAAGCAGAACCAGAAAAACACACTTTCCAAAATATTGTCCAAAATAATATCAGAAATTGCCTCTTGTAACAGAATATCCTTATGTCTCCAAGGCCATCTGGAAACTATAATGAGATCTGGGAAACATTGTGTAGATCACAACATATTTCCTTCCTTGCTGATTAGTTTTTGTACAAAACCAGCTGAAGTATATAGAATTTGACAGTTGTTGACTCTCTTGTATCTTTTCTATTTTGCAACTGTCAGTATCTCCGACTACCTTGTAAATAGAGATGCAGTATTGTCAGAGTTCTATTTTATTTGTGTTATATTATTCAAATGTATTCCACTTGTCCTTAAATCTGCATTAAGATCTATTACCTAGGTAGGAGCTAAGGAAGAGTTTTCACTAACAAGGCGTTTTACAAACAGTCATGCAGTTATTAAAGATTTTATTGTGCAGATCAATATCATAAAGGCACACTTTTTGTAGTTATGTTGTTTAACACGATTCCTTCTAATCACAGAAATAAAAATATGGGGTGAATAATATGGAGTGAATAATGGCTTTGTTGTAATGCTGGCTTGCAATCGTTATACTGAAACTGTGAGTCTAACAATATTTTGATCTGATTTTTATGGTTCTCTCTCCTTATGCACCCAATGCATGATGTATCTCTACCATTTTGACTGTCAGGTCTTTTTGAACTGGTCATTTTGAACTGGTCTTTAATTTTCTATCAATAACTGCTTTCATTTTATGAGATAACATTACACAAGAATATATACTTATTTAATGTTATACTTTTTCCTATCAGAACAGTAATTTTTTTTTACAAGTTCAAATATAGAAACCCTACAGTGCAGGAGGCCATTTGACCCATTGAGTCTGCACCAAACCTCCAACAGAGCATCTGACCTAGGACCAGTCCCTGCCCTATCTCTGTAACCCTATGCATTTACTCCATTAATTTCTCCTAACTTACACATCTTGGGAAGTAAGGGGCAATTTTAGCATGGCAAATACACATTTTTGGAGTGTGAGAGAAAACAGCATCATCCAAAGAAAACCCATGAAGACATGGAGAATGTGCAAACTCCATGCAGACTGTCATCCAAGGCTGGAACTGAACCTGGGTCCCTGGCGTGTGAAGCAACACTGCTAACCATTGTACCATCATGCTACCTTAAAGGACAACTGCATGGTGGGAATGTCTATGAGAGATTCATTATATCACAGAAAGCCTACAAGTGCAGAAAGAGCTATTGGGTTCATCAAGCCTGCACCGATTACAATCCCACCCAGGACCTATCCCCATATCCTTACATATTTACCCACTAATCCCTCTAACCTATGCATCTCAGGACACTAAGGGGCAATTTTAGCTTGGCCAATCAATCTAACCGGCATTGCCTGTTGGACACTGCCCTATCCCCAGCCACCCAGGGGCTTCATGGCCTCCAATCCTCCAGGCCAACATGGCATCTAGTCAACCTCCCATTTGCAAACTGCCAACAAAACAGCTGAAAAATGGTCCTTAACAGAGCATTCAAATTTCTGCTTGCCTTCTTATTGTGGAAAGCTTGTCTGAAGCTAGTCCGATCGCCATTTCCATTCCCCGATGGCAGGACATAGTCTGACACAACTCTCCACCCGATTCCTGCATCAGCAGACAAGCAAAATGCCTGTTCTGTGTAAGTTAGAGCAGAGAATGGGACACAACATCCACTTCAAGACTCCCTAGACATCTATCATCTGAAGGGCTCACAAGTGGGGAATGAAGACTTGGGATAGAATCTTATGCCTCTGTCATGTGAAGCAATTAACACAATTTTAGCCCAGTAGGATTTCCACGTGGTCAGCCTGTCACTGGAGATAAGCAAGAGGCTGGTTGATTGATTTAAATTCATTGTATGTTTAGCGAGCCTGGTGCTCAATCGTCCAGACTCGCTTGCCTTTATGGTCTCGTCAGGACAAGTTCTCTCCTGCAAGGAACCTACCTGCTCCCCATCAGCGGGGAAGTCATGTTGGCCTCGCTGGTGGAACCGGAAGCCATTAAAGTGCCTTGAGGAGGTTGAGAGCAAGGTGAGTTCCCCCTGGGCAGTGTCAGACTGGTAGTGGCACCCTAGCACCTTGGAACAGCCAGCTTTGCACCTGAGCAATGCACACTGCACACCTGGGCAAAGCCCACCAGGCAGTGCAAGGAGCGAGGCCAGGGGGAAAAGGGCCAAAGGAGGCAGGGCCAGTGGAGACAGTGCCAGGGGATACGAATAGTGGGGGCATGGCCAATAGGAAGGGGCAAGTGGAAGATGGAACTAATGGGGGAGAGGACCCGCTGCCCCTCTGCATGGATCGGTGGGGGTCGGGTTGGGGGTGCTCAGCTGCTATACTGTAGCAATTGGTGTGGGAGGGAGGGGGCCAATTACCACTCTGCAGCAATCAGTAGTGGAAGGGCAGCAGAGCCCCGATTGCAAAGGGAACACAGTGGGGCCACAATCAGTGGGAGAGGGGGGAGTCCATGATTGGTCTGGGTGACATGGGGGTGGTGGCAAGCGATATATCTTGGGCCAAGAGCTCATGCGACTGTAACGTTTTACTTGAGGCAGCCTGCATAAGCAGGGGCCTGACAGCTCACTTTTTTCTATTAGACCCTGCTACTGTTAAAGCGCATGTGCAGGAACAGACATCTGCACGTGTGCAATACCTCCCTCTACAGGCTGCTGGATACATTAAACACCACACACAGGCTTCTGCAGTGAGCAACGGACTTGCTCAAAATTTTGCAATCAGAGCATTATGGCAGGAGGGTCCTAAGAACGCACCCTAACAATGAATCTGGAACTTGCTCTGTTCCATGCCCGCAGGTACTTAGACAAAAATCATAAAATTCAGCCCATGGTTTAAGTAATAGAGGGTGGAACTTCGTCCAGGAAGATAGAAAATATGTGAACGAGGGAAATGTGGAAGGTAAGAAAAGAAACATTGATCATGTTCCTTTCATGCTGTGTTTTTGAACTAATTGCATTGAGCAGAGAAGACTGAATTTATTTAAATTATTGATCCCATCTGAGAAAGTGGATGCCGATTTTTACGTCCCTAACATAAATCTAAAGAAAAGTTTGAGAGTAAATCTTCATGCTTTCAAAACATTTCTCAAAATATGTTGAGAGACCTATATCACTTTTGCACCAAAATAAAGAACTGTTAACTATATATAGCAGAAGCATTTGACAAAAAACTTGCAACTGTATCTTATAATGAGAACAAAAGCTCTAGGTAGGGGAATGTTAAAAAGCATATAGACAAAAATTCAAATTAATAAAAGTTATCGACATTTAACGGAATTGCATGATTAAAGTTAGTTTAATTCTTAAACTTTGAATTAATTATGAGAATGAATTTTTAAAACACAATCTTTACAAATCCATGTGAAATTATAAAATCATAGAATTCCTACAGTGCAGAGAGAGGCCATTTAACTCATTGAGCCTGTACTTGACAACAATCCCACTCAGGCGCTCTTCCATTAATCCCATGTATTTACCCTTCTAGTCTCTTTGACATTAAGGAGCAATTTTAGTATGGCCAATCCAACTACCCTGCACATCTCTACCAAACACAAAATTGGATGCTCATGAAATAAATATGATCAGCTCATTAGATTTTGCCAGGGCTTCAAGAAAGCTCATTTTGTAAACTTTTGTTTTATAGCTGACTCTTTGGTTTGCAATGCGAAACAACATATTTGGCATTATTTTTCAATCAATTCTCAACGGCGATACATTGGTTAGAACTGCTGCTTCACAGCACCAGATTCAATGTGGGCCTTGGGTGACTGTCTGTGTGCTATTAGTATGTTCTCCCTATGTCTGAGTGGATTTCCTCCATCTGCTCTAGTTTCTTCCCGCAGTCTGAAGTTCTGTAGGTGGAGTCACCATGGTAAATGCACAGGGTTATTGGGATAGGGTGGAAGAGACTTAATTTCCAAGTGTGACCCTGAATCGCCTGTCATCATAATTTTTCGTTTTGCTCCCAACATATATTTGATTCGTCCATTCCTTGCCTTGAACTCTCTTCTTCCTCACTCCAGGCACCATATTTAAACAGTAGCCACACGCAGCATTTGCAATGCATGCATTGTAGGCATGTCCCAAAAGTCAAAACAACACAGCCCCCAGATATAGTGATGCCTCACTGGAATACTGGCTGGGCACCATGGAGACCCACCGTGATGTCTACATATCTCACCACCCTGGTTTGGCAGACAATAGCAATGGAGATCAGTACGAATATAAAGAATGTCAGCCATCCAGCACAGAAGGAGGATGAATGATTGACTTTGTTCAACCAGGCTAAGTCAACCACCTCATCACTCTCGACACACACAATCACAAGCCCATCAGACATGTACAAGATTCTCACACTGTCAGCTCAAGGGACATCACCAAACACTCTCACACATCTTCACACCTCCGTCTGGGTTCATCCCTTCTGAAGCTTGTGTCCTTGTCCCTTCCATGGCTCTATTCAGCAGCCACACATGCCAGGCATTCTTATTATCTGCCTTGGCAATTATCTTGATCATATCTGCCTTTATATGGCAAGCTCACAACAAGTTGCAGGGAGAGGTTCCAGACAGGGATGAAATGTTAAACACAAATTCCTCATTGCCTTCAGGTTGGCAGGAGAGAATGTGGACTGTGCCGGTGGTGATGGTGAGGTCAGCCGTTTGAGTATCATCCCTGAGGCAACTAGACTATGAGTTCATTGCGCTGTTCTGTCTGCCATGGGCTAATTATCTCCGCTTTCTTTCATAGGCATCTCTGCCAAGTGCTCGAGGCCTCCAATCAGCCAGGTCCTTAGCTCATGCTACAATGATATTTCAGATGAAGCACCTGAGGACAGCATTGTTGGAGACATTCACACCATCCAGTCACATGCCTCAAGAGGGACCTAGTTCGACAGCAGCCTCATGGGTCACAATCTGATCCACAGCAGCCAAACTGAATGGTTTTCAAAGAACAGTTGGAGACCAAGAATCTGTGAAGCACAAGTCAAATATCGAGGTCCAAACTCAGTTCTAAATCAGTTGTTGGACCTTCAGTGACTATCAGGGAACGCCAGGAAGGAATGAAAGTTGCTTCCTCTGATTGCAACAGACGAATCACTCAGTGATAGCAGAGCACCAAGATCAATGTGCATAAGATGGCAGCTGCCATAGAGATCCCAGTCCAGGACATTGGTCCTGCACTGCTGCAGGAAAAACTCTCCATCGCTGTGGCTATTGGTGGCATCCAGTAATGGCAACACAAGCAGGGCAGCTCAATCTCACTCCAGCTGCCTCTTCTCCTCGATGAGTTAGCCAGCAGCTAGACATCAAGGGGCCATTGACTCGGGTGACTCCAGGACTGGCCAGCTGATCCAAATCCCCACTTTCCATAACCCTTTCACTTCCAGCTCTACAGACTGAAGGAGCACACTTGCCACACTTTGCACACAAAGCAGGACAAGTCTCAGCTCTCCAGTGTACCCTGGCTAAAGTCATAACAGACAACAGGTATAGTAGTCAACAGGCTTTCTTCACTGTGGATATTAGGAAAGCATCAGATATAACGGTAGATGTAATTAGGAGCATAAGGGTGATATAAGTGTTCACATGTGCAAATAGAATCATACCCTTTGCACATCTCCTCATTTGACCATTTGCTTTCTATGATGAACTGTATTGCTGTTGAACAGGTATACCATGATCCTTCCTCCCACTTATTGTTTCTACCTCTTGTCTATGTAGTATGCTTCCACATCACCACATTATGTGCTCATGTTTAAAAACATTTTTGATATCAGTGATACTTGAAAATGAATGTTAAGTGTACTTGTGAAATAAACCTTATTCATATGCTTTGCAGGATTATGTCATGCTTATTCTTGGCAGTGTAAGATTCAGATAGAGCTGTTCTCCAATCTTGTCTGCATTTTTAAAGGGTGAGGGTGTGGTGTATAAGGTATGATGTATTCACACATAGAGGATTATAATTGTGCAACTAATTCCATATGCTCTTCGTCATTGGCAGGATTCTTATATTACAAACCCGTACTCAGAACACGTGTGCAATTGTTTGCCGACCATATTTCTGATTTTCCAAGTGTAGATCTGCTAAGATTACAAATAAGTGGGATCACCTAGCCACCTCAAGGTGCTGAAGTTCTGCCCCTCTGAGCCAATTATTGCCCTGGGCTCAAACTCACAACCTTGAGTTTTTCTCAAGATACAATTATCCATATTGTGACCACTCAACTCTAATCACACTATTGGGATATAGAACTGTCATCACAACACCAAACGCTCACTGAAACGTGTGAGGCCAATTGCAAATAGTGATTTCTGGTGATCAGTAGAGCCTTTGAACATGCTGTGGAGGGGAACATTGTACTGGAGGCAATGTTGAAGGGAGCAAGTGGATAGAAGCGAGGATGGAATGAAGCTGAGGTCTGCTCTTTTGTTTGGGCCTCATGGTGTTGAGCATTTTGGAGTTCACCAGAGCCAGAACATGTGTGTTAAATGAGGAGGTATTTTAATGTCTGGCATACAAATGATTGAAAGTCATCATCTTCAGGTGGTCTACACATGTAGAAAGATGGGGGTAAAAGCAGGTCAGCATTCTTAACTGAGTGAGCTGGATGGGGAAGAAGATGACACAAATGACTGACTCGTTTCTAATTAGATGGATACTTACAGAACATCCTTGGCTGCCTCAGTCATAAAACAACTATGAGTTGTTCACATGGTTACTGAATCAAAGAGTTGTGCTGAAAGTGAAATAATTAGTTTATAATTCTGTTTGAGCACATCCCAAAGTAAGCCATGTTGCAACGGAAATAGCTCTAGGGTTAAAGATTCCTTTGCCTAATTTAGCTGTGTGTTTCTCATAAGGCTGCAGCTCACTGAGATGGGTGAGCCAAAATGGATACTAGTCAGGCTTGCAATAAAGCAGATAAATTATTCACTCCGTTTACCATGAGGAAAGTGGGCAGAGCTTGAACTCTATTGGGAATTTGAGAGTGGAGAAACTGGAAAGTATGCTTAGCCAGAAGTTACAATGGGCTTCAAAACAAAAGTGAGTTAATGTTGTGGTAGAAAGCAGTTAGCTTGGAGAATGCAGCAAAGGTCAAGTTTGAGCTGAGAAATTTGCAGTTGATGTTCCACAAAGAATTTGGAGGATTGCTTAACAACAGTAAATTGAAGAACCCTTGAAAAATTTCACACCCAGGAGTACAGCTGGAACACTGAGGAAAATTGAAGTGAATTCTAGAGTACTGTGAAATATCTGTAGTTGGCTCCAGAAAAAGTGAACAAACCTTCAAGATTTTTGTTACATACGAAAGAAACAAAAAGGAGAACTAAAGTTAGAGCATACAAAGCTTTATAAGCTTTAGTGTTGTTAGTGATACCTACTTTTTCTTCATATACAATAGAGTTTGTTCTTGCTTAATCATTGAATGTTCAAGTTTCAATTTTCTTTAAATGTTAACATTCTCCAACAGGATTGGAGCAATAAAAAGGTCAGTCAGTCAGCCAATGAGGCATCATAAACATAATTGCAAGAGGCTGGAGGGAGTACTTCATTATACAAGTTATGTATATGTTAAAAAAAGATAGTGTCCTTATGTAATTTCCATTGCAGCATAACATTCTAATTATACAAAGAGATTTTGCAAGAAATCATTTGTTTTCTGGATAAATTGATGAAAAATGGAAAAAGGTGTGCAGATTATTCAAGCAGATTTTTACTACAACTCTAAATTTAAATGTTTATTGATTAAAGACAAACTTTAAGTTGCAATTTTGCATCTACTGCTTCCAAATGGTATCCATAAAGTTTTCATATTAGGAAGAATTGAAATAGGTTATTGGATGAACATTATTGGCATTTGCCTATTCTTAGGAAAAACACTGGAAATACATTAATCTGAATTTCTCTCTCAGCCAAAACAATTGCTTGTTTACAGAATACAGTATAACTAGTAAACGTGATGAGGGAGAGCCAGTGAACATGGTAATATTTGGACTTTAAGATGGCTTTCAACAAAGTCCTAGATAAGAAAAAAATGTGTAAATTTAAACTGCATAGGATCAGAGATAGTGTACTGAGATGAGTTGAAAACTGGTTGGCAGACAGGGAATGAACAGTAGGAATAAACTGGTAGTTTTCCAAACGGCAGCCAGTGAATTGTGAGATATCATAGGGATCAATGCTGGGACCCCAGCTATTCACTATATAAATGATGAGGGAAGTAAATATATTTCCAAATTTACAGGTGACACAAAGCTGGGTGGGAGAGTGAGTTGGGAGGAGGATGCAGAGAGGCTTCAATGTAATTTGGACAAGCTGAGCAAGTGGGCAAATGCACAGCAGATGTGATCTAATGTGGATAAGTGTGGATTATTCACTTTGATTGCAAAAACAGGAAGATAAAATTGTCTGAATAGCTGGAAACTGAAAAGGGGAAGATATCAGAAGACCTGGATATCTCCTATACCAGTCACTGTAGGTAAGGTGTACATGCAGCAGGTGTTAAAAAACTATTTGCATTCTTTAAGTTTTGAAATTTATTTATTTGGGTTGCAAGTAGGCTTAGATGAACGCTGCAATGAAGTTACTGTGAAAATCCCTCAGTCGCCACACTTTGGCACCTGTTTGTAATCACTGAGGGAGAACTTAGCATAGCCAATGGACCTAATCAGTGCATCTTTGGACTGAGAGGAAATTAGCTCATCTGGAGGAAATCCATGCAGACACGGAGAGAACATGCAAACTCCATACAGACAGTGACCCAAGCCAGAAACTGAACCTGGGTCCCGAGCACTGTAAGGCAGCAGTGCTAACTTCTGTGTCACTGTGCCATGCTTGTGTCATCATGCTGCCCTCCATAGCAAGAGGATTGAAGTACAGAAGAAGGGATGTCCTGATTCAATTATACAGGACCTTGTGAGGCTATACCTGGAACATAATGTGCAGTCTTGGTCTCTTTGTTTGAGGAAACATGTTCTTGCTATGGAGAGAGTGAAGAGGTTTATCAGACTGATTCTTGGGATGGTGGTACTGATGCCCTTTTTTTTAAGCCCCTAAGCTAATTCCAATTGCCCACATTTAGCCCATCGTACCCATGTAACTATCTAAAGATAAAATTGTGTCCACCTCTATTATTATCTCTGACAGCTTGTTCCAGACACTCACCCACCCTCTATGAAAAAAATTGCCTCTTTGGACACTTTTGTATCTCTCCCCTCTCACATTAAATCTATGCCTCTAGTTTTAGACTCCCTTACTTTTGGGAAAAGTATCTACCTTGTCTACACCCCTCATTATTTTATAGACCTTTAAGATCACCTCTTGGCCTCCTACATTCCAGAGAAAAATGTCCCAGTCTATTCAGCCTCTCTTTATAACTCAATCCATCAAGTTCAAGTAGCATCCTAGTAAATCTTTTCTGTACTCTTTTTAGTTTAATATCCTTCCTATAATAGGGTGACCAGAATTGCACATAGTATTCCAAGCGTGGCCTTACCAATATCTTGCACAACTTCAACAAGACATCCCAATTCCTATATTCAATGACCTAACCAATGAAATCAAGCATGCCAAATGCCTTCTTCACCACTTCTATCCACCTGTGACTCCACTTTGAAGGAGCTATGAACATGTACCCCGAGATCTCTTTGTTCTATAACTCTTCCCAATACTCTACCAATAACTGAGTAAGTCCTGCCCTGGTTCAATCTACCAAAATGCATTACCCCGTATTTGTCTAAATTAAACTGCATCTGCCATTCGTCAGCCCTCTGGCCCAACTGATCAATTGATTTGTAGAATCTCTTTGGATTTTCCTTTGTCTTATCTGCCAAAGCAATCTCATGTCCCCTTTTTGCCCTCTTGATTTCTCTCAACTCTACGCCTAAACCCTCTATAGTCTTCAAGAGATCTACTCGATTTGAGCTGCCTATGCATATCATGTGCCCCCTTTTTCTTCTTGACCAGGGCCTCAACATCCCGAATCATCCAGGGTTCCATACTTCTCTCAGCCTTACCCTTCACTCCAAAAGAATGTCTTACCCTGAACCCTTTTAACACACTTTTTGAAAGTCTCCTATTTACCAGCCATTCCTTTGCCTGCTAACAGATTCCCCCAATCAACTTTTGAAAGTTCATATCTAATATCATCAAAATTGGCTTTGCCCCAGTTTAGAATTTTAACTTTAGGGCCAGACCTATTGTTCTCCACAGCTATCTTAAAACCAGTATCATTATGGTCACTGGTCCCAAAGTGATCTCTCACTAACAGTTCTGTCACCTGCCCTTTCTGATTTCCCAACAGTAGGTAAAGTTTTGCCCCCTCTCCAGTCAGGCTATCCACACATTGAATGAAAAATTCCTCCTGAATAACTCAACAAATTTCTCTCTATCCAAGTCCCTAATATTATGACTGCCCAGTCAATGTTGGGAAAGTTAAAGTCCCCTACTATTACCACCCTATTTTTCTTGGAGCTATCTGTAATCTTACGTATTTGCTCCTCAATTTCCTGCTGAGTATTTATGGCCTATGGTACATCACTATCAAAGTGATTTCCCCCTTTTTTCTCACTTCCACCTGACTTAGTGACTCAGTGAGCAAACCCTCAGAAATATCCCCTATCAGTACAGGGGGTGTCCAGAATAAAGGGCCATTGTCTATACAAAAGGTAAACTTTTTAGAACTGAGATGAGGAGAAAATTTGTCACCATAAAGTGATAAAAGCATGTGGAATTTGCTACCACAAAAAGTAGTTGAGGCAAAGCATTGTATGTTTTTAAGAAGGTGTTAGGTATAATTCTTGGGGCAAAGGGGATCAAAGGATATTGGAGGGAGGGATGATCAACCCAAAGGACCAAATGGTCTACCTGCTGTTATTTTCTGTGTATGTTTTTACGTATGTTCACCAACTAGGCTCAAGTGTTCCAAGAATGGGCAGACTGACTTTCTACTTTGGAGTATGATACTCCAGTTCAGGACACTCTTCCTGACCAAGGGTATATTGACCATGGATGGGATGCATGAAGATAAATGGAGTTACAGTACAAATCAACTATTGTCTAATTCAATGACACAACAGGCTACAGACACTAAGTCTTGCAGCTATGCCAGTATATGGCAATATATTTGAAACTAGATCATAAAAACAAAATGATCGATCATTATCTTGGCGTTGGTTCAGGCGTATCGGAAGACAGATAGGCACATGCATCTGAGATCACTACACAATTGTTGCTATAATTGCTGACAAAGTAAATTATGAACTATATGATAAAATACTACCTAAATGCTAGAAATCTCATTTTTAAATGATGACCTCACATTTAAAGTTTCAGAATAAATTTGCATTGTCGGTATTTAAGTTTTTTATTCCATTCAATACCTATTGAATCTTGTAAACTTTATAAAAAACTACTTTTAAATAAAAATTTCCTTGAATATTCTGAAGCAATTCAATCAAATGACATTACAAATTAAGGCAAAAATTAAACAAAAATGCAAATGCTCAAAATTTAGTGGTTTCAGAACACTCAGTAAAGTTCTCTACTCAAAACGTGAAGTACAATCTTTAGCTTTTGACCTATGCCTTTGCAACGTTTTCTTCAAAGTTACATTTCCTCAAAATGCAGACAAGCACTCTTGAAATAATCTTCCCACCTATTCACTTGATGTAATGAAATCTTATTACTTCTATCCCAAATTAACTACATGTGAAAAAGTAATACTTTATCGGAATAGAAAAAATGAAACTGGATTGTTCAATGCAGACTGCTAGAATTTTGTAGATGACAGCAGTCATTACTTGGGAATTATTCCTCAAAATGGTCTGAGATTCTGCCAGGACTTTCATCTTAATTCATTTGTCATACTTTTTTCAAAGTTCAAAAAGTTAGGGCTAGAATTGAATAATATTAGAGGCAGGCAATCCTCCTGAACGAGTGGTCCCAATAGGATTTTGTATCTGGCAAAAGTACTAGAACAGGTTCTGATTCTCAGAAAAGTTCTATTGAATATTCATAGGCAAGCTGGAATATAAGTAGAAATTTAAGAATTGAAAATAATGATTTAGCTAGAATATCACTGCACAGTCCTCCAGAACCTTAACTTCTCAACTTGCAAAACATTAGGATTGAGTTAGTCTGATACAGCCAAACATGATAGAATTAGCTAGCGATAGTAAAAGAAGATTCTTTACATTATTACTGTTATCAACACATTCTATTTTTGAGCTATACCAAAGACAAACTGATTCTTCACTTTTTAATAGAAAAGCAGAGATTGAAGCATATGGAGCAAATTCCTCTTTTGCTCAAATACTAAAATATTAAGTTAGCTAAGTCAGCTACTCTCTTATTAACGTCCAGATAACCAGGCTTCTTGTTCACCACTACTTCCATCCACATTCCAAATCCAATCTTTAATTTATGCATAAAGGTAAATTAATATCTAAATCAACCAGTTGGAAAGAATCTACTCATGTTCAGCTGGACCCATCATCAATCTTGGCAAACTACTTTAGACATTTATCAATAATGCAAATCAATTGAGCTCATCATGACTGGAGCCTCCTCCAAGACAATGTTAGTCAAAGACAGCAAGCAAGATTATCCATTTCATTGCTCACCATCAACTATTGTACATCTACTTTCAGATTTTAAAGTAGTTATCTAAAATAGGCATCTAACAGTGAAAAAAATGTTATGAAATTCTTCATATGCAGAGCACAGAAGATTGGTGTGAGTAAACTGTGAGGAAATATTGCTTAAATATTATGATATCGTCAGCCATGATCTTTAAAATAAGAGGATCTTGTTAAATGGTCTGATGTTTAATTTAGTTAGCACTTGTTGAACGAGAACATAAATCTTTTGACGGCAAATGTCTTGCAATATATTTTAAGTAATAAGTAACTGTGATCATACTTTGAGCGCCCATTTGCCTCCCGTCTTGTTGCAATTTATATTGATTTCAAAGGATACATGTTGCAAAAGCATTTCATACTTTGTGTGGAGTTAATAACACACTGGCACATAACACTCAATTCTGTTCCTTGTTTACACCCTCTCCTGACACCAACTTGAAGGCATTTTTGCTCAGTCATACACTCAGTTGCACCCATCCATACATCAGCAGTTCATGGGCAGGAAGTGCACTAATAACTGCAGTGTCACTAAATGCAGCCTCAAACAAAATACTGTAAATGGAAGTTACAAGATGATCAAATGCACAAAATTTCTAAAGATAAATGCTATATATTAAAAAAATGCAAAACAAAATTGCAGCCAATGAGAGCAAATGGGACAAAAAAGACCCTGGGTCTACACAAGAGTTCAATGATTGATATATGTTGCGGTTTTATTTTGACATCTTGCTGCTTGATATCCAATGGATATTAATGCAGATGTACTGGAATGCATCATATTACTAAAACTGGCTAATTTCAAAGTCAAATACAGAAGAGGAATTGATAGTCTGTATGAAAGCCACTGCAAATAAAATATTGAATTTATGGAAAACTGGTGATATTCCTACCTTGAGTCACAAGATTCTGGATTCAAGTCCCACTCTAGTGTTGTCATTTTCTAGCCCCTCCCACCAGTGAGATCTTCTGGTCCTACCAAAAACAATAGATATTTGACGGGCCCATTACATCCACCAGAAGGGAGCCCACCAAGGTAGGACTGGAAAATCTTTGCTGGGGACTTTAGTACAAAATCAAGGTTGAGGAAATACAGCACTCTCATAGTCTTTCGGAGATGTTAAACTGAGGCACACTTGGATAAATGTAGAAGATCCCATGGTACTAGCTGGCAGGGAGCAGAAGTCACTCCTGATAATCTATTCAATATTTTTACCCGAATTCACACCACAACAAGAAATTAACTGGCCATTATTTCATTGCTGCTTGTGAGAGTTTGCTGTGCACAATTTGGTTGCTTTGTTTCCTGCAACAGCAATTATACTTTAGAAGCACTTCATTTTGAGAGCTGTAAAGCATTTTGAGAACTATGATAGTTATGAAAAAGCACATTGTTGATCTTTTATGACCAACATTGAGGTCCACAACAATCATGGTCCATTGAAGTACCCAACCGAGCAAAAGGCATGCTCTCAGCCTTTGAAGGCCTGCATGAGAAAACGTTTGCTACAAAGCTGTGCTTTTTTTAACAAGAGAAAAAGATATAATCTCTAATGTTTTTTTGGGCTGGAGTTTAATCAACTGTAATCCCATTATTATAGAGGGACTACAATACACAATCTCACATTCCTGTCATGTAGAAAGGAAGGGAAAAAACATTTTTAAATCCCCTAAGGAATGTGAAAGACCCCATCACCTGTTAAATTTTGCACAATTACTCATTTAAGGTTTCTGAGACATTAGAATTTAATTAGCTGTTCAAAAAAAAGTAGCTGTTTTGTTAATCAAATTCTTCTGAAATATATAGCAAGTTGAACCTAACAGTTTACCAAGCCAGGGAGCTGAAAGCGAAGGCTATACTGAAACACTGCATGGATGTTGAAAAGTAATCACTCTGAGGCAAGAAAACTATTGCAAACCAAGATGTTTGGGAGATAAAAATGTGGAAATCTGCTTTGTAATACACCCAGGAAGACAACTGAACAACTACTACATGGAATCATCGCATCGACTCCAACCAAAGGATAGTTAACTGTATATTTGATTGCTTGCTTTTTTCACAAATTGTAAAAATCTTTAATCATTGTATTCTATCAACTGTATTAATAAGTTTTCCCATGCTGGTTTTCTGAACGTACTAAGGCACATGGTTCTGTTACCTGAGGGATGAATACGTTGTCAAAATCATCTAAAACACTGACATATCTAATTTTTAGAAGATTAAGTTTGTATGGTTAATTAAAATGCTGTACTTTAGAAATTGCCAGATTAACTCAAATGATGGTAATTCAAAAGGATCCATGTGCACTTGAGGTCAGAGTTAGGAGTGTCAAGCTGTAATGGCATGAGACCTTTTTTCAGTTGGACTACTACAGATAGTAAGTCAGTAAATTGCCCAACTTCACTGAAAATTTAAATTATTTGAACTTAAAACTAAAACTTTAATTTAAAAATCTATTAAACATCTCAATTAACCTCTGTTGCCATAAATGTAATATCTTGGTTGGAATCCTGGGACATTGTGGGATTTTGCCTGGTTTTCGGGGTTAGTTTGGCGCTGAAAACCCCCAGTTGGTGAATATATGCTGAGTGCAGCAGGCAGAGAAAAGAAAGGTCAGCTAAGCTGTAAAGCAGTTGTAACCCAGAAGTAATAGGGTTGTCAGAAATCAAGGCACTTCTTGAGGTGGATGTACTATGAACGCAGTGAAGTCCACACTTGAGCAGTTGTGTGGTGAAGGGTTGCTCAGTGGAAGGCTAGTGGAAAGGCTCCAAGGAAGTGCACTGGTGCAATTTTACCTTGTCCTCCCCTCTATTCAGCAAGGAGGTAAGATTATGTGTGAAGCAATATTTCAGAAAAACGCCTGGTTTATGCTAGTTCCTATCTTACCAGCTACATTTTCTGGGTGTGAACAGCTTCATGCCTAAGATGGTAAGACATCAATTTGCATGTATATGAATGTAATTAACAAGAATGGCACGCAATCAATCTCCCTCACTCACATTAATCATATTATTGGCCAGGCATCACACCAGCAAGAATTACAGCCACTCTACATGAGAGTGTTTCAGGCATAGCCGTAATGAACACCAGCAAGGAGGTACCACTGAGCAACAGCTTCTGGGTACAAAGGAGTGGGATCGTCCCAAGTGCAGTGTAACCTCACAGACTGTCTCTCTCCCACCCTGCCAGAGCAGAGAGATTGTCAACGCATGAAGGGCATTGACTATCACCACCTCCCAGGTCTCATTGCCTGCTTAACCCCTGGTTTGTTGCCTAAGGGAAGAAAACACCCCTCCTCTCTCCACTATGACCAGCTGCTGCCCCTGCTCTCCCTCCATGAACCTTATAGTGTCATTTCAGTGTCATCTTCCTGGCATGACTATCTGAATCCATCATTAACACTTACATGCCTAGCTCTCCATTGCTAATGTCGTATAGTTGCAGCCACTTTGGAGAAGTCACCATGGTGGTGAGAATCACATTGAGGTTCTTTTATTGCACCAAGTGCTGTAAGGTCACAACTCATGCTTCGCCAAAAAAAAAAAAAAGGCCATTCACTCACATTTCTCATTCAACACTTACAATCTTATGAGAAAAATTCTATGCCAAATCTAAAATAGCAGGAACATTGAGGAGAAATAGTGAATTCCCCCGAGTGTGCCCACTTTGGTTTGGTCTTAGAAAGTGACTAAAGCTTCGAAAATCTAATAAATAGTTAAGACTTTGAGAGATGTCATAAGGAAAAAGGTGATTCTGTTGAGATTTTTAATCATAAACATGAAAAATATATTAAAACCCAGTTTACAATGTAAAGTATAAATCATTACTGAAGACTGTTTATTTAGTGTCTGTTTTACTTGTTCCTTTTATACAAAATTATTTTGTTTTAAATTGTAAAATTTGGATGTAATTTTAGTTGATTTAGTTTGAGTGATCAAAGGTCTGGCAGATGGAGTACAGTGTTGGTAAATGTGAGGTCATCATTCATTTAGTAGTAATAAAAGCAAACTGGGCTATTATTTAAAGTAAAAAATTGAAGCATGCTGCTATACGTAGGGAGCTGGGTGTCCTTGTGCATGAAGTGCAAAATGTTGGTTTGCAAGTAATTATGGTTTGGAAATGGAATTAAGGTAATTAAGACAAATGGAATTATGTCCTTCAATGCTAGAGGGATAGCATTTAAAAACATGGGGGTTATGTTGTCACTGTATAAAGGAACTGGACAAGCCACACCTGGAATACTGTGTACAATTCTGCTCTCTTACTTGGGAAGCATATACTGGCACTGAAGGGGGTGCAGAGGAGATTCACTCAGTTGACTTTGGAGTTGAGAGGGTTGGCTTATGAAGAGAAACTGAGTAGTCTAGGACTATACTCATTAGAATTCAGAAGAATGGAAATGGGGGGAGGATCTTGTATACAATGATGAAGGGACTAATAAGATAGAGGCAGGGAGGTTGTTTCCACTGACAAGTGAAACTAGAACTAAGGGGCATGGCCTCAAAATAAGGGAGAGCAGATTTAGAACTGAATTGAGGAGGAACTTCTTCACCCAAAGGGTTGTGAATCTGTAGAATTTCCTGCCCAGTAAAGCAGTTAAGTCTATCTTGTTGACTATTTTAAGACAAAAACAGACAGAACTTTGAACAGTAAAAGGAATTAAAGTTACGATAAGCAGGCAGCAAAGTGGAACTAAGTCCATGAAAAGATCAGCCATGATCTTACTGAATGGGGAAGCAGGCTCAAGCGACCATATGCATTACTTCTGCTTATGATCATTGGGTATTTGATTGTTTCTTTAAACACTAATGATCTTAAAAAAAGACGTAACAAGTTTATAAAGTTAATCATTTTAAGTTGCTGCAAAATAGAAATACAGTTGATATTCAATTGGGATTATGTATACAACTAGAGTATTCAATTACATTTTTTAGTATATTAACGTACAAAATTTATACAAAATAAATCAAAATTACTGCCACTATTGTTTGATATAAACTACTGAAAACATTCAAATATAATGCAGAAGTTTTATTTTAAAAAGGGATATCTGGAAATAATTCAAAATTGTGTGGCCAGTAGATTAAATCTTAATTACCCATTTAAAAATGGTTTCTAGGCTTTCGCCTATTGCTACTATTTTTGAGAATTAGTGGCTGTCCAATATCTTGCTCAAGTGCCTCTTGTCAAATCTGAGTTTCAATATTGACTGATAGTTGGCCATGAGTGCCTGGATCCTGCCAAAGATCAACAATTTCAACATTGATCAGAGAACTGAATTCGAAATCTTCCTTGCCTATATTGTTCAGGTGCCCTGTGGATTCTTCAAATTTGACTGACAGAAATCAATCACTGAGAATGCCTTTAAGTAGCAGAACTTATATATAACATATTTGCAAATATCTCACCAATTCCATTCATCACTGTGTCAGACAAACCTCAAACAGCCATTATTGACCAGCTCTGATATTTAAAAAAAGGAAAATTAATGATGGCTGAAGTATAATGATTTTTTTTTTTACTGGGGTGTTTCTTTAAAAATCTTACTTGAACTGTAGCCAATTTTTCAATGATCACTTGAGTTTTTGATTCCCTATTTCACTGAATTTTAAATTAGTTAAATACTACACGATTATGATTGTCTTGTTTCGACTGGTGACAATCTTGGAATATCTGCTGACATTATCATCACTGTATTGATACTACAACTACACAACTAAATCCTGTACAAAAGAACAAAGAACAAAACAGCACAGTAGTTCAAGACAAAAATTTTTAGACAATCAAATGAAGAACATGTCAGATAATTAGGGAAAAATGTATATGGCTTGGTCCAGCACCTCCTTAAGTTAAGCAAAAAATGCAGCATTTAATAATCATTTTTCTCGTTTCATAAGGAATTTTTGCCAAATTCTCAATTCCCTTCTGGCTGAGGTTAGGAATAACATCAAATGGAAATTTTAATTCAGTTACTATGTTATATTATGACTGTTAAAAACAAAACTACTGAGATCTTAATCTTACACATTTAGATGCATGAACATTTGAAAAAACACAAACACACGTATGAAGCAAATAGGCAATGTATTTACATTTCTCCATTAAGCCTCAAAAATGAAACTAAAGCATAATGACCAACTAAAGCAAAAATCTTAATTTAACAAAATCCAATCCCTGAATAGGAAAACTAAAAATTTAATTAAATGATGAAAAAGTCAGTGCAAGTTTACCATCTTGACATTTTCATATTATTTACTTAACCAGTTCAGACAAAAGTTTTACTGTAAATATGGTCAAATATTTCAAATTAATGCAAATGAAGCCAATTGCAATTATATGCCAGTCTGCCTCATGAGAATGAAATCACGAGCAGGATCTTTTGGCTCTTCCTGTTAGCATGACCTTCTAGTCCTGGCAATTGCAAATCCTTGCCGCGGATTTCCCGGCAGCGTTGGGTGGATTCAACATGAATCCCATTGACAGCCAACTGCAGGCCATCTCCGACAAACATGCCGCCGTAGGGACGCAGAGAATGCCACCTCGTCCCTTCGCTCATCCCCAATGTTAGATGCAACGTATTTCTATGATATTTTACAAAACTTCGCTTCAATATAACCAGTGCAAATATGTGGGTAAAATCGATGGTTATGCAAGCAGGGATTGATATAAAACTATTCACACACGCAGAAACACTATATATGTATGCATATCAAATTTATTCCATAGATGGAAACTGCTGATAGTTTAACATTAAAAAAATGTAAAAGTGAAAAAAAATGTTAAACTTCAACATTAATCTCAGACTCAAGAAAATATCAAATCCATGCAAAGATCATTCAAGTCTAAGGCATTGTACATAATCAGTGTTGAAACAAAAGAAAAGCTGCTTTGAAAATTGAATTAATCATGGCAAACACTGCACTAAGGTTAGACATCAAAGTTTCTTCCACTCCATGTCATCTGGAGGATTCACAGCCACTGTTTTTTTGCCCACTTCAGTCCAGTTTGTGCTGAGAACAGTACCTCCCGATTCAGTCTAAAAATACACAGAAAAAGTGAATTTTAGCTTTTAGCAATGCTCATTTGCATCCTCTTCTAAATTACTGTTGATGGTTATATCAATTGAATGATGATAATGCAAAGAAATGCATCCAGCTGGATTTTTTTTCTATATCAGATTAATCACAGTCATAAAACAGATCCTCAAAGATTATATCAATCATTGTGAATTCAATGTTTGAACTTGTGCACTATGTGTGCAGTACATTTAGGTTAGAACAATCTGCACTGTCCAAATTTTGCTGCATGGGGAAGTTCCCGGATTGTCTGAGTTCCCAAAGCAAGTATCTACAGGAAATATCCTGGCTACACATAAACGTGGAAAATAGAGTCAGCAGTAGGCCATTCACACCTTCGACTCTGCTCCGCCATTCATTTTGATCATGGCTGCTCATCACATTCAATATGTGATGAGATCATTCAATAATCTCCCTTCGCCCAATGTTCCTTGATCCATCTAGTCTATGAGCTTCTTCAATCACAATGGTTTGACCTCAATTACTTTCTATGGTAGTGATCCAATAGAATCACTCTTCTCTGGGTAAAGAAATTTCTCTTCATCTCAGTCCTAAAAGGTTTATCTTTTATCCTTAAACTATGACCTCTAGATCTGGACTCCCCAACATCAGGGGCATTCTTTCCAAACCTATCACATTAGAATTAAGTGTCTATGACATCCCCTCTCAATGTTTTAAACTACATTCAGTCAAGTTCAAAATTATGAGTTTGAGGAATACAGAAACTAGCAAAAGGCAGTTTTGGAAAGTCAAAGAGCAAAAATTAATGCCGTTCTGCTGTGAGAAGCAGAGGGAAGGAGGTTAAGGTATCCTCTGTGGCCAATAACTTAACAAACAGGTTTTCAATTTTGGACATTTATTCCAAATGGGGAAGGTAGCTGCAAGCAGTTGGCTGGTGGCAGACTAGTGGGTGACAAGGGAGTCAAGAAAAAAACCAAGAGTTTGAATTCTGTCACAATGGTAGATTAAGTAATGAAAAGAGTAGACAATCGTTTTGAAACAATGATCACAATGACCATAATATAACCAGTTTCAGCAAAGAACAAACAGTTTTAAATTCAGAATAAATACATTTAAATGGGAGAAAGCAAATTGCAGTGGATTAGAGAAACGGTGCTAAATTAGAAATGGAAGAAAAAGATCAAGTAGAATCACATCAGCAATATTAACATACTGCAAAAACTACAAATAGTAAAATATGAACAGTTTTGATGCCATTGTTATTTACTATACATTAGAAGTGTGTGTGTCTGGAACTAAGTGGACAATATTGAGCGAAGTTCAACTGAGTTGCAGTAAACTGAAGCAAAAATAGCAAATGACACTACTGGACAATGACTAGTTTTTGTGACTGTATAGATGCAAAGGCAAATTCTAAAATCAAGTGACCTCTCTAGGAATAACATTTTTTATGGCACACCAGTCAGACGCTACATATGGAATCCATGATATACCATTTATTTAAAAGAATGGTGGCAAGCAAGTGATTTTTTTGATGAGAATTCTTTGAGACTGTCCCTGTTTGCCATCTGTACCTGATTGAGCAAATCAGACTTACTGTTGCCTTGGTGACACAGATCACATCATTAAAAAGGGCATTGACAGAGTCCATTACTTAAAAAATATTTTGCAGAGTCCAATGACTCAAAGCCGATCTAAAAACAAAGTTGCAAACTCCAACAGTTTATTTAAAAAGTTTTGCTTTACTTCCTGATACATCATGCAATACGTAAATCTATTAAATGGCTCAGAACTTTCAGTCTCTAAATGTTCTCTCTCTCTCTGAAAATACCCCTCAGAAGTCCAAATGCAAACACTCTGTAGGAATTATTTGCAAAGTTTCAACTTCTGTACGGCAATTATCTTGTATCTGAAATTCTCCAAAACGCGAGTTAAAGTCAAGAGACTTTGGATGGTTCCGACTCACTTCAGATTAGTACTCACAAGTTAGGATTAAAAGCAGTTCTAACTCGTATTAATTGTATTACTGACCCCCTCAGCAAGTGCACCCTTCAACCCCTGTATTGCTCTCCCATCCTCTAATGCTCCTGTTTATCTCCCCCAAGATCCCTTCACACTCTTAGCCCACAAATTTACTTTTTCCCTTGTCAAATTGTCTTTGGGATATTTCAACTTAATATTATATAGTACCAAATGCTTTATAAAAAAAGTGTGGGTTGACTTCCCCAATGCTCCTTCACTATGAAGGAAGTAGCCCTGAGAAATGTGGAGTATTATTTAGAAGTTCTGGCAAAATATGTGCAACATAACTAGCAACAAATGTCAATCTATCACTAATTCTAAGATTTGGCCATTGAAATAAATATGCAAGAAAACCAATGAAGGGTGCAATACTTACAAATGACTTATTCATAGCACGCTTCACTTCATCAGACCCATCGGCATAAATTTTCTGAAATAGTTGGTTTAGAGCTGCATCTCCTTCAGGTTTCTCATCATTCTCCTCCTGCTTAATTTCCATTACTAGTTTATCCCAATCCCTTGTGGAGTGAGAGGAGGATGGATACTGTTGCGACTGCACTAGAATTCCATAAGATCAATTAAAGAGATATAAGAACATTCAGCCACCTGAATAATTTGAACACTGATATCTTCAACAAGTATATCCAAAAGGAAAATCCAACAATGGTTATCTTATTGAAATCTTAGGGAGAAAACCTACACTAACTGAAGACTGCCTGGAACTTCAGCAAACTTCCTGTCTGGTCTCATCATTTTTGTTACAAATTATGCATAAGACAAAGAAACCCCAACATTAACATTTCCAGAAAAAGTACGCATCTTCATTGTTCTCCTAACCACAAAAGCACAAATCAATTTTTCATAAGTTGTTATCCATCATCACCCACTCTCTAATGTCAATATTTAAAAAAACGTCAGTGTTAACTTTCTTCAATTACTGTCTCATATTATACCAATTTGAATATTCATCTTCACTTACATTTTGGAAGTTCAAAATCATTCTCTAAATTTTCCCTTTCGGTTTCCTGTATTCATTTTTAAGATGGCAAAAGCTTTTTGAAATTCTAATTGGGTGAAAAAACTATACTTTCAATTAACTGTAGTTGAAGACAGACAAACAGTAGGGATACTCATTGTTAAACAAAATGCATCACTAAATCACAACAGAAGAAATCATGTTAATTGACCTAAATATTTTTTAAAAATTCTTTTACGGGATGCATCTGTTGTGGGCAAGTTCAGCATTTGGTGTCCATCCCTATCTGCCCTCAAGACGATGGTTGTGATCCACCTTCTTGAAAACCGCAGTTCACCTGGGACAGTTAGAAAGGGAGCTCCAGGAATTTGACCCACTAACACTGAAGAAATATCAATATAGTGATGTTAATGTGTCTTGGAGATAAATTTTTAAAATCATATTCTCCACAGCTCTCCTTGACACTGAGTTGTATGCAGAAGTTCTTTCATTGCTCCATAAACGGGATTTGTTTATTTTTACTTTAGTATCTTTTATGACTCTGCATTAAGGAGGAAGTGTTTTGGACAGTTCTCTTCCTTCTTAGTGATTTGACAGCTTCTTTATTTTTATTTGGCTGGCAGCAGTTTTAGTTTAGAAGGGACATCAGGCTGAAAAGAAGTTTTCCTCTCTTGCCTTCTCTTCTTCTGTTTCTTTCTTTTTGCCTTTCTGGAGCAGAGAATCTGCTGTTGTTGGCTTGACCAGAATATCGTCCTGATGTTCTGGGAAGCTGTTCTGACTCCCAGCTTGTCTGTACGTGCCTCAAGAGAACTGCAACATTCATCCAAAGAATCAGTCTTGAAAGGTTTTTTTGTCTAAGGGAGTTTTAGATATATTTATTAAGGGCTATGTGTTATCATGTTTTTTTTGTTTGTAATTGATAAAAGTTAATGCTAGTTTTCTTTCCATACACATCAATTACATTCTTAAATAAACTTTATTTGATAAAAGTTCCTAAGTGGGTCAGCTGAATCGTACCCGAGGTAAAACATACCATGCTTATCCTGGCCACATTTAAAGTGCAAAACTTATGATCTAGGCAGGTTTTGTAAAAACACTGGAGCTTCTGACCTGAATTATAACAATATTTTTAAGCCAGATAGTGTTTGGTTTAGAGCAGAACATGCATGATGTTCCTATGTGTCTGCTGTCAATTTTACTTTTAAGTGATACTGATAGCAGATCGAGGTGGTGCTATTGCAGGAGGCTTGGCGATTTGCTGCAGTGCATCTTCTATGTGGTACACGTTGCTAACACTGTATGCCAGTATTTGGGCCTGTAAACATTGAAGGTGATGGACTGGGTACCAATTAACCTGGCTGATAATTTTTGGATAGTGTTGTGCTTCCTGAGTTTTTTTTTTGAAGTTACACTCATTTAGGCAAGCTCCACTCTACTTCTTAGTTGTAGCCGTGAGTAGACTTCAGGGATTCAAGTCAGTTACCCAGCACAGAATTCTTAACCTGTGGTCTGCTCTACCAGCTACATTATTTATGATTGGTCTTGTGTTATTAATAGTTACCCCAAGATTATTGATAGTGGGGGATTCAGCGATGGTGAAACCATCAAATGTCAACAGAAGGTGACTAAGTGGTTCCACTTATCAGATCTTATTGCATATCAACATGGATGTTTTCTGTATTTGAGAAGTTGTGCGCGAGTCTGAACATTGTGCAATCATCCTTGAACATTCCCACTTCTGGCCTTATGATGAAGGAAAATCACTAATGAAGCAGGTGGAAGAATGGTCATAGGACATTACCCTAAAAAAATACGTGCAACAACGTCCTGAGACTGAGACGATTGACCTTTAACAACTATAACTTTTCTTCCTTTGTATTAGATACAACTCCAATCAGAGGAGCTTTTTGCCAAATTTCCCAATGGCTCCTTGACGCCTCATTCTCACCTCATCTCAAAGTTGATTCTTTAGTCCATATTTCGACCAGCTGTGATGAGATAGGCAGTCAAGTGGCCCTGGAGGAACTCGAGCTAAGCATCGGTGAGTAGCTTCTTGCTGTGTACGTACTGTTTGATAGTACTGCCGTGATAAGAAATCTCAATGGAAACTGAAGTTGGTAAGTCCTTGGAACCTGACATTCTACATTTTGGAGTTTGTCTCGCGAGCGCGCGCGCGAGTCCAGAGGGGCAATTTTTTCATGGAGGGTAGTAAGTATTTGGAACAAGCTGCCAGGGGCAGTAATTTTGACTTTTAAAGAGCACTTAGACAATTACAGAGTTATGATCGGTATGGAGGGATATGGGCCAAATGCAGGCAATTGGGACTAGTTTAGTGGTAAAAACTGGGCAGCAAGGACAAGTTGGGCTGATGCGCCCCTTTCTATGCTGGAAACATCTAAGCAATCAATATATGCAAATCAAACAAGCTTGAGTCTATTACAGTTAAACAAAAACAAAGAACAAAACAGCACGGGAAACAGGCCCTTCGGCCCAACGAGCCCGCGCCACCACCCTGATGTTCCCACCTCTACCCGTGATCCCTGTCTATATCTTATGGGACTAGAAGTATAAAAACTTTAAACAATGGATGACTTCTTGCAAGGCCTATAACAGAATCTAAGTATAGAATTCCCAAATGAAAATAAGTTAAATGCAATTGACGAACAAGAGAATCATTTAGTAGGGACAGAAGGTTTAGAGAAAGGGTCATAAAACAACTATGAGTTGTTCACATGGTTACTGAATCAAAGAATTGTGCTGAAAGTGAAATAATTAGTTTATAATTCTGTTTGAGCACATCCCAAAGTAAGCCATGTTGCAACAGAAATAGCTCTAGGGTTAAAGATTCCTTTGCCTAATTTAGCTGTGCGTTTCTCATAAGGCATTTTGGATTGGTGTTGGCTGCAGCTCATTGAGATGGGTGAGCCAAAATGGATACTAGTCAGGCTTGCAATAAAGCAGATAAATTATTCACTCCGTTTACCATGAGGAAAGTGGGTGGAGCTTGAACTCTATTGGGAATTTGAGAGTGGGAAAACTGGAAAGTATGCTTAGCCAGAAGTTACAATGGGCTTCAAAACAAAAGTGAGTTCATGTTGTAGTAGAAAGCAGTTAGTTTGGAGAATGCAGCAAAGGTTAAGTTTGAGCTGAGAAATTTGCAGTTGATGTTCCGTATAGAATTTGGAGGATTGCTTAACAGTAAATTGAAGAACCCTTGAAAAATTTCACACCCAGGAGTACAGCTGGAACACTGAGGAAAATTGAAGTGAATTCTAGAGTACTGTGAAATATCTGTAGTTGGCTCCAGGAAAAGTGAACAACCCTTCAAGATTTTTGTTACATACGAAAGAAACAAAAAGGAGAACTAAAGTTAGAGCATATAAAGCTTTATAAGCTTTAGTGTTGCTAGTGATACCTACTTTTTCTTCATATACAATAGAGTTTGTTCTTGCTTAATCATTGAGTGTTCAAGTTTCAATTTTCTTTAAATGTTAACATTCTCCAACAGGATTGGAGCAATAAAAAGGTCAGTCAGTCAGCCAATGAGGCATCATAAACATAATTGCAAGAGGCTGGAGGGAGTACTTCATTATACAAGTTATGTATATGTTAAAAAAAAGATAGTGTCCTTATGTAATTTCCATTGCAGCATAACATTCTAATTATACAAGAAATCATTTGTTTTCTGGATAATAAATTAAATAATGAAAAATGGAAGCAGATGTGCAGATTATTCAAGCAGATTTTTACTACAACTCTAAATTTAAATGTTTATTGATTAAAGACAAACTTTAAGTTGCAATTTTGCATCTACTGCTTCCAAATGGTATCCATAAAGTTTTCATATTAGGATGAATTGAAATAAGTTATTGGATGAACATTATTGGCATTTGCCTATTCTTAGGAAAAACACTGGAAATACATTAATCTGAATTTCTCTCTCAGACGCAACTATCACTTGTTTACAGAATACGGTGTGCAACTACTATGGTAAATTCTCACCTGGTACAAAGTGCTTCATATCTGGTGGGGCACCTTCCAGCTTTTCCCATCGAATGGCTTCAGTTTTCTTTAGTTTTATTTCAATCTACAAAAGAAACATTTTTTTTTTAAAAAAAACAAGAAATACATAGTTTGATGCATTCATTTTTTACCTTTGGATTGGTGTTTCTTACCTTGTAACTGAGGTACAGACTCCATTTATAGAATAATTCTCTATTGTGCACTGGGCAAGTTCAGCAGCACGCAGTTGCCTGTAAGAAATTTCCAACAATCGACCTTCCTTTCCAGCATTATACAAATCATAAGCTCATAAGAAATAGGAGGCGCCATTTGACTCATTGAGCTTAATTCTCCATTTAAAATCAACGCTCATCGGATTAGGGTCTTCAACTCCACTTTCCTGCCTGGGTCCTTTAACACTCGACTTCCTTGATCAAAAATCTGTTCCCACTCAGACTTGCTCAGCTATAGCAACATTTCTCTCCTTTTGTACATGATCTTCTTTCAATAAATGCCATCATTTGCTTTGCTAATCACTTGTTACATCGACAGCCTTTTTTTTTACGATTCACATACCAAAGTGCTCAGTTCTCTGTGGAATTTGATAATCTCTCTTCATTTAAACATTATATTGCTTTTCCATTCTTCCTGCCATAATGAAGGGGTTCATATTTCCCCTAGCTATATTTCACCTACTATTAACTTGTTTGTATTCTTTTGTAGACTCTCCACCTCCTCTTGACAACTTACTTTCCAATCTACCTTTGTGGCACCAGGAAATTTAGTTTCCAAATATTTGGCCACTTCACCCAAATCATTAATATAGATTGGAATTAGTTGAGACCTGAGCACTGATCACTATGGCACCACCCTAATTCCAGTTTGCCATTGCAAAAATGACCCATTTATGCCTACGCTCAGTCAGTTGCTAGCTAATCAATCCTCTATCCATGCTAACATATTAACACCAACACCATGAGCCCTCATTTTGTGAAATAACCTTTTGATGTGGCACTTTATCAAATGCCTTTTGAAAATCCAAGGACACAATGTATATAGAATCCCCTTTCTCCACAGTGCTTGTTATTTTCTAAACGCATTCATTAATCAAGCATGACTGACTTTATTTTCCACATGCCCTACTTTGCACTCCAGTAATCAGCCTTTCCAGAATCTAGGAAATTTTGGAAGATTACGACCAATACACCCACTATCTTTGCAGTCACTTCCTTTAAAACCCTAAGATGCAGGGCATTAGACTGAGGGGATTCACCAATGTTTATTTCTTATAATTTCCCAATACCATTTTCCCAGTGATTATTTTAAATTCCTCTCTCCCTTTCATCTGTTGATTCCAATTATTCTTAGTTTATTCTACAGTGAAGTCAGATAGAAAACAACTGTTTAGCGCTTCTGTCATCTTATTGCTTCCCATTATTAAGTACCTAGTTTCATCTTCTAAGCCAAAAGATCAACATTCACTTTTTATGCTTTTCCTTTTTAAATACTTGTAGAAATGCTTACATCTATTTTATATTTTCAGCTATCTTTCCCTCATTTTAATTCTAATTTAAGTAATCCTTTGTTGGTTTCCAAACTGCCCAATTTTGTAATCTACTAATCTCCACAGCATTATATACTCGTTTTCCCCCAATTTAATCCTACACTTTCTTTCTTAGTTAGCCAGACAAATATTTCTCAGATTTTCATGTGTACCAGAACAATACATGCAATGCACACACGCACACTAAAATCAACACAACTATTTCTTAAATTTAGAAAAAAGCTGGACAAAGATTTTTTAAAAGCCTGAAACTATATTTGCCTGTAATCCTTTGCAAAGGAGAACTTTCTGGCAATATTGGAGAAGCTGAACTACACTATCTCTGAAGAGATGTCAATTACTACTGTGGTTACAGAGAACAAATTCAAGAAAATTATACAAAGGTCATCTATGTTTCATAATCTAGGTCTGGAGTCTGCTAAGGACCTTGCACCTTTCCTTTCACATT
Source organism: Sphyrna mokarran (assembly GCA_024679065.1). Taxonomy (NCBI): domain Eukaryota; kingdom Metazoa; phylum Chordata; class Chondrichthyes; order Carcharhiniformes; family Carcharhinidae; genus Sphyrna; species Sphyrna mokarran. The sequence goes on along the minus strand of JAGIQG010000010.1, from coordinate 39,143,271 downwards.
CTTAACAGTTGCAACATTAACAATCTCAAGAAACCAAATGAAAAACCAAAGACAAAGTGGACAGATGCAAATCATACAGCCTCCTGGCTGAAGGAACAGTTAACATTGACTTGCTATACTGCCATTTCCATCTAGCAAGCAGCAGCTCAGTAAAAGGTCTCTGTTCAGGTTTAAACACCTGACTTCCATTTACATTGTTTCTGCTGGAATTTTCATACCAGCACCTTCAAGACTAATTCATCTGTGACTATCCTATCATGAAAACCACCTCCAGTTGAAATGAGTTATTCAGCACTTGCCAACAACTGTGAAGGGAGGCACCATTAGATTTAATTGTGGATTTATGCACACAATAAGTCTGAAGCCCAAGTGAAAGAAACTTTGAATTATTAACTCGAGTAAATAAGGGAAATTTGGGAGACAGTTCTGCACGTGAAACTTAAGTTTCAACCAAGGAACAGAACATCACGTAATCATTCTTCAATCAGACATAAATTGAAAAAAATGATGATAATAAATTTGAGGGGACAAATATTTTCAGGTCAGTTTGAGCACTACTTGCACCCAAGTTACTCTGATCCTTAGACTGAAATTACAGGATGATAATCTATTGCAAAAGCAGGTACACTGTTTCAATTTACAAATTAATGTTTGCTTAAACAGCAGCCACTGCTTGAATAGATTTTTTACTAGTGAACTCAATACTGGCAGGAATTAAAGTGAGTCACATAATATTGCCTACTGCTAAACTCTCACTGTTAAGGCTTTGTCACTGGGATTGATGAAAATGCACATGTGCAGTATAATACTCAACATTGGTAACTGAAGTTCAAGGTGCCATTTGAAATTTTGGTATCATAATATCACTACCACGTTCAACACTATGGGATGCATAATATCAGATCCAGGGGACTTAACAGTTTTCCGTTCCATTAGTTGCTCTAAATCAACCTTCCTACTTTTACTTATTTCCTTCAACCCATACACTCAATGCCTTGGATCTCCACATTTGGGAGATTTCCTGCATCTTCCTTAGTGAAAAGACAATAATATTTAGCTCCTCTGCCATTTCTCTACTCCTCATTTTGAATTCCCCTGACTTGTCTTAGCCAAACACATCCTTTTTAAATAGCTACAGCAGCTTTTAGTCTGTTTTTATATTTTTTGCGAGATTGCATTCATATTTGATGTTCCCTTTATTTAAAAATTAAGTTCTCGGCTTTCCTTTGCAGTACTTTAAAACTTCCCAATCTTCAGGTTTATTACTATTCCTCAGATTTTTATAAGCATTTTCTTTTAATTTTAAACAATTCTCAACTGTCAGCCATAGTTGATTAGCTTCTCTTGCATTTCTGCATCTGGGTTATTGTTCAGATTTTAAGCCAACTTACTTGGCAGGTTTTTGCATGCAGTTTTAAAAAGAAATCTCCTTCAGGACATCATCCTTTGATGATAGACATTTCCTTTGACATGATAACAGCATCACACGATAATAGCATATACCACTACTTTTGAAATGATAAGGTAGATTCATAAATTTTCATGCAGTTATGTTACTTCAGTGTCTTGAAAAGCTGCCCTCACCGCAGCTATGTCATGCTTACAAATTATGGGTGCAAATTTTCCACAAAGAAAAACAAAATTGAGTTTGTAATTCATGAGCATGTGCATGCAGTATACCTAAGTGTATTCTGGGATACAAATAGCACTGCTTAAGATGCAAATTACAAGAGTGAAGGAGAATATTTGATGAGAATGGTAACATTACTGCTTCCAAAATCTTGATTTTCTTTTACAATAAAGCTAGCGATTAGTACCTGTTTTTCTCGAGAATTAGTAGCCTTAGTGGAAGGAAAATAATTACCTTATGATTAGGTCACTGAATTGTTAAACAGATCACTATAAATAAATAGTCTAAATAAAGTCATATGAATGAATTTAGAAATGAATGCATCTGCTTCCCCAAGATTTATGGATTTTTAAAATTAAAATTCCAGCTAGGAGAACAGTCTCCCCACCAATCATAAGTTAGCTGTACCTTTTCATGAGACCTCACACAACTGTCATGAAGTCATTATTGTATAGTTATAACAAAACTACCAATAAACCTGTATTTTTGCTCAAAATACAGAGTACATCTCCAGTATTATACATAGTAATTTTAAGGGATTCTGTATCTGTTTCAAAGACTGGGCTTATTGGGTTACTTGAACTCGAGTTTCTTTAGCTCAGCTTGTTCTGGATGAAGTTACTCTATAAATTCATTTTTTTCTCACTGCCCTTTAGAATCAAACCAAAGATGCTGAAGAATCTACTGTGCAGCTTTTGTGCCTCTGACTTAATCGGGAGAATAGTTGGTCAAATAGACTCTCCACCTGATTATATGATCATTCTGGTTGTTCCCTGAAGAAACTAAATTCTGCCCCACAGAAGATGAGAATAGAGTTGATGATGCCAGTGAGTTGTGGGATAAACCAGGATGATCTTGGAGTAGTGAGCAGTTTTGTCCACAAAACGTTCTATGTCAAATGTCCATCCTGACTTTGAAATATATTGTCATTAACAAGGGCTGTTGAGAGATTTTGAGTAATCAACCAACTGAAAGTGGAGCAGTTACCAAAGCTGTTCCAATTTATCTGTGAACGGAGTGGAAGTTTCAGGAAAAGTGTGAGATATACCTTTTGCTTTTACAATTAAATTACTAGCTAATACATGCTGCACTTTTGCTTCAACTCATAGGTGATTTCTATTCTAAGACAAAGTTAAATATTCCCTATTCATCAAAATTTGGGAGATTTGGATTCCAGAAGAGGGTTTAAGAAGCTTGAGACTGGGATGAGATGTCAAGGAAATTGGAATTCTGGGAGGAGGATATTTGGAACTTTGGATTAAAAATGGAGATCAGGGCTCAGACGTGAATGTTGGAGACTGATGCTCAGATCCAGGAGATCGAGTTGGGACTAGACTGGAGAGAGAAGTGAGAGTGATGTGTGGCTCCTCATTTGCTACTATGCAAAATCCGCACCCAGAGCTTTAGTTTCAACCCATAGCAAGGGGAACACCTGGATGATGGGAAGACTGACTATCCTGTTGGTGTGGATTGTTTTAATGTGATTGAGTAAAAGAATTTATGTTGTACAATTTATAGCAGTAACAACAAAGCAATCAATGTGTGCAAAGAACGCTCCTACAAACAGCAATGAGATGATGATTAGCTGATTATGTTATACAGAAAAGCAGAATTTCAAATCCATGCAACTCTCCTTCAGTCTCTTGATTATCCAGATCTTTTACTTTTTGTTTCAGATTTCTTGTATATGCAGCATTTTGCTTTTAGTGTCATTGGTCAAATAATTTTGGTTGAGTTAAATATTGCCAGGAACACAGGAGCGCTGTGTAAAAGCAAAAGGTATATCTCACACCTCTCCCGAAACTTCCACTCTGTTCACAGATAAATTGGAACAGCTTTGGTAACTGTTTCACTTTCACTTGGTTAAAATATGTGAAGTCGCTGGAGTAGAATTTGAATCCAGAGGTGCAGGTTTCATCCTAGAGGCAGGATTTTCATCTTTAAAGGCATGGAAATCTGAGGGGATGCAGGTGAATGCTTGACTAACATTTAATCTCATGAGGGCTCCTGGAAATAGGAAAGTTGTCATTGCTCAGTGCTTACCGTAGCCATTAAGTTCTTCACAGCAAGTGTGAAGATCTCTACGTTTTCTCTGTCAGCAATATCGAGGTCATCAATTTATCCCTCCCCAGATCAAAAAGTGAAATATCCCCAAAAGTTTCCAATGTCTTAGCACTAAACACTCAATTTTCTCCAATTTCTTTCCTATTGTTTCTCATGGTTTCAATAAGGTCATCACATCAGAGACCCACCTCTGCGGTCTTAACCTCATTCCCAATAACAATTCAACTACCTTCATTTATCATGGCAACTACAGTGCCGCCCACGAATACTATTGCTTTACAGCTCCAGAGATATGGGCTCTATTCTTGGCTTGGGTCACTGTATGGAGTTTGCACACTCTCCTTGTGTCTGCATGGATTTCCTTCGGGTGTTCTGGTTTCCTTCCATGGTCCAAAGATGTGGGGGCTAGGTTGACTGGCCATGCTAAAAATTGCTCCTCAGAATCCTGAGATGCGTAGGTTAGAGGGTTAGCAAGTAAATATGTAGGGATTGGGGGAGGGGCTGGGTGGGATTGAGTCTGCGCCCACTACAATGGGCCAAAATGACCTCTCTGCACTGTGGGATTTCTATGAACTGATGTGTCCTCTTCAGGTACCACATACTTCTCCTTGAAATCTGCTGTCATTATCCCCTTAAAAAAAAAATTCATTATCTTACTTTCCTTGCAAACTACCACTTCATCTTTAATCTTTATCGCCCTGAAGTTCATGTCCTTCTTTCTCAATTTCAAGTTTGAGCCATTCCAATCAGATTCCTTGTCATTGCAGTAAAATGATACTAACCAGAAATCACAAATGACATTGTATTTACTATTTAAACTCTTCTTACTCACCGCTCTCTTCCTGTCAGCAACCTTTGACGAGCTTAACTACACCATCCTTCTTCAAGTTATTCTCCTTCCTTGTCCTGCTGGACAAAACTGTAATCACCTGTTCAATTTCCATCAAGTCAGTCGTAAACAGAGAATCACATCCACACCCCTACCTGAAGAATCTATTCTAGGTCTCACCCATTTCATTTCCACACGCTTGCCAAATGGCTGCATCATCTAAAAACATGCCAAATCCACATACACACATCAACACTTAGCTCCACTTCAACCATCATCTCGCAACTCTCCACTGGTTAGACATACAGCTTGTTTGACATCCAGTGCTTTGAGAGTAGAAATTTCCTCCAAACACATACCAGGAAGGCTAAAGCCATTGTCCTTCCTAGTCACTAATGTTATATACCATCTGGCTACTGTCTGTTCACAACCATGACATTTTGTGACCCAAAGATACGACTTCCAATTATCTGCTACACCACCAGAACCCCATTTAATTCCACTTTCGAATGAACCAACATCCCATTTGACATTATCACAGCTCAAACCCTCATTCGTGCCTTTGTTATTAGGTTTGATTACTCCATTGCTTTCCAGGATTGCTTCCCATTTTCATCATGGCTATAAACTTGAGCTCATCTAAAACTTTGCAACCATAGGATGCACACACCAAGTCCTATTTTACTTGTGCTTGCTGGTCCAGCAAGGCCTCCAAGCTTTCATCCATCATTCCTAACATCATGTGGTTCAGTGTCAAATTTCATTTGCTGAAATACTTTGAGATGTTTTAGTATGATAAAGATGCATTATAAATGCAAGTAGTTTTTGCAATGGTTTCCCAAGTACCTGTTGCCCCTGTCCCAATGGTGTAGTCTGAGATGGGAAAATGTTGTAAAAAACGTCAGTGAGACTATAGTCTATAGCTGGTACAGCATTGCAGCCATGGTACATTGGTGTAATGAGGAACAGATGTTTAGGCTAATTGATGAAGTGGTAATCAAATTTATCCTGGATGGTGTCAAGCTTGAGTGATGTTCAGCTTACCCATCTGGGCAAGTTCTGGATCTGTGCCCCACAGATGATGTATGGGCTTTAGAGAATCAGCAGGTTAACTAGCACCTGCTGCAAAAAACCAAGTCTTTGACCTGTTCCAGCAGTTAGGATGTTGTTGCTTCAGATTAAGGTGACTGTAACATTACTGAATGTCAAGAGAAGGCCTCTGAGTACTCTCTCACTGGACTTGAACTTAAATTGCAAAACACATTTATTCCACACATCAGGTCAAACTTGGATGCTGCTCTGGTTTTGCTGCTTAGAAACAATGATTCATTATTTGAATAATGATAAAGCTGAACACTGTTCCTTCATTGTTAGGCTGTTTGTGGATAACACCAAGGTACCTGGGCAATTTTCCACATTGCTGGGTAGATGCAGTGTTGTGAAGACTAGAACAGTCTGGCTTGAGGCTGGGAAAGGGAGGAATCAAAGATGAACAATGTGAAGAGGAAGGAGGAATAGCAATGAAATGGAAATTCGTCAGGCTGCTTAGGGGATGGAGATGCAGGGAATACAGGATGGCCATAGTACAGAATGGATAGGGCCAGAAAAAAGGGTGCCAGAAGGGGCAGATGCGAGTTAGAAGAAAACGGATAAGGGAAGATAAATAATTCAAGAAAACCCTAAATATAATAGAATGTTTGCTTAACGCTGACAAACTTAACATTGTGTCATTAAAATGTTAGCACATCAATTTAATGTCAGTTACAACTTATTTATCAGACTTCCTGTTCTGTGGCCAACCAGCATAAGAAATCTTTCTTCCAACATGAGTGTAACAACTGAGTTCCAGTGAGATCAATTGGCTCAGTGTGACAAGCATCTGGGGGTCAACTGAAGAAATCTGTAGATTTTTTTTGAGTAGCATCCGCTACATGGTTTGAATGTGGGATGTCTGACTGATCAGTTTGGTTTACATGGGCTGTGTACTTACTGTGAACATCAGAGTACAAGAAATATTTTGCAATTTGTGTTATCCTTATGAATCTATATATACACCTGTAAAGATATAATGGGGTGAAAGAGTAGTGTAAAAAAGTTCATTTTTCTTACTAAGTATTTTATTCTTTTCTTAAAAGTTAATCAGCTGGCTACTGTGATGGTTCAGCAGCTGTCTTCTGCATATCTAAATCAAAAATAGAAGATGACAAACCAGGTTCTACCCTGGGATCCAACTTGTCCAATGGTCACACTGGCTGGGATGATAACATACTAATTCTCTGTTGCGCTATTCTAGACTTTAGACTCCTACGTTTGTTTAAATGAAGTATAACGTATTTCATACGGAACAACACCCATATATTTTAATTAAGCATTTACCCACCTTCCATACTCAACATTGATTTCAACAATCTCAGGTCAGAACAACCGCTATTTTTTTGTGGTAGTGGGTCCCTTTGTTCTTCCTTTCCTATATCTTTTCCCCTGAAGTTGTTGTTACATGTCATTTTCCAATTTAAAATCAAAATATTATACACCTAAAACTTACATGGCTTATTCATTACAGATGCTATTTAACCTGGGTATTTCTCGCATTTTGTGTTTATATTTCAGATTTTATGCACAAGGTTTAACGCTTATGAGAAAAAAATCATGAATAAAATATTTTCTTGCCAAAACTGCAGGTGCAGATAACATAAGGTTATACATACCAACTTGCATGAACCAAGACCCCAAGACCCAAATACTGTACTGTTCTTTTATTTTGGCTGAAGTGACAGCATGGATGCTACCACTGTCCATAGTACGAGGGCTTAGGCTGACACAAAACCAATGATGGAAAAGCAATTGGAAAATGCATATTTGGGATTCTGTAAGAGAACATGGTCAGACTCCCAATGAAGCCTTACACCGATCAAGTAACTGGTCACCACCTGGTTTAGGGTTTGTGTGTGAAGCATGGATATATCATCAAATTACTGGAGGAGTACTTGCTTCCACACAATCATACTCAGGAGGCAGAAAAGAGATTAAAAATGAAAAAAGGGAAAGGTTCTGTATCCTTTAATTACTACTACTATGGAGGAGAAATATATCAAAAGTAAGGGAGAGAAGGAAATGAAATCGAAGAAAAGATGCAAGAACAAACATTGAAATTTACCTAGATAGAAGCAAATTACTGTGCATGCTGGAATGTGAAACAAAAGCAGAACATTATTGGAAAATCTCAGCAGGTCTGCAAGCATATGGGGAGTGAAAACACAGTTGAAGTTCTGAATGTGAATAATCCTTCATCAGAACTGAAGGCACTAGAAGACATGGTGATATTCATACTGTTAGAGTGAGTTGGTGGGGTGGGGGGGAGGGGAGGGAGAAGAAGAGGATTTACATAGATGTCATAGACAAAAGAAAAGTAAACAGTGATGATCTTGACGAAGAGTGCTGATAACTGTCCACTAAAACATCAGAATGTGTAAATGGCAATGCAAAGGTATGACGTAGAGATGCCGGCGTTGGACTGAGGTAAACTCAGTAAAGTTTTACAACACCAATTTTAAATCCAACCAATTTATTTGATAGTAAATCCACGAGCTTTCGACACTATGTGCCTTCGTCAGGCAAATGCAGTGTTCTGATCTGCAAAGGCACTCATATCCACACAATTACAGATTGCTAATTAGAATGCGAATCCTTACATCTAACCTGCTATTCAAGTGTTGAAGTGGCTAACAATGTGTGTGAAGGGAATCCTGAGCATTGGTTAGAGAATTGTGTATTTTCTCCAGACAGCACAGTAAGTGAGGTTTTTTGCTAATCCAGGCAAGTTACGGGGGTTACAGATAGTGTGACATGAAGCCAAGATCCCTGTTAAGACCGTCCTCACGTGTGCGGAACTTGGCTATCAGTCTCTGCTCAGCAACTCTGCGCTGTTGTATGTCACGAAGGCCACCTTGAAGAAAATTTACCCGCAGGTCGGAGGCCGAATGCCCATGACTGCTGAAGTGTTCGCCCACAGGAAAGGAACTGTTTTGCCTGGTGATTGTTGAGCGATGCTCATTCATCCGCTGTCGTAGTGTCTGCATGGTCTTCCCAATGTACCATGCTTCGGGACATCCTTTCTTGCAACGTATTAGGTAGACAACGTTGGCCAAGTTGCAAGAGTATGTACCGTGTACCTGGTGAATGGTATCCTCACGTTTAATGATGTCATCATGAAGGGGGCTTTCGTGACACATGACAGCACAGAGTTGCTGAGCAGAGACTGATAGCCAAGTTCCGCACACATGAGGACAGTCTTAACAGGGATCTTGGCTTCATGTCACATTATCTGTAACCCCCGTAACTTGCCTGGATTAGCAAAAAACCTCACTCACTGTGCTGTCTGGAGAAAATACACAATTCTCTAACCAATGCTCAGGATTCCCTTCACACACATTGTTAGCCACTTTAACACTTGAATAGCAGGTTAGATGTAAGGATTCGCATTCTAATCAGCAATCTATAACTCTGTGTGGATACGAGTGCCTCTGCAGATCAGAACACTGCATTTGCCTGAACAAAGGCACAGTGTCGAAAGCTCGCAGATAAATTGGTTGGATTTAAAATTGGTGTTGTAAAACTTTACTGAATGCAAAGGTAAGCAGAGTGTCAAAAGACAACCTGAGATATATAACACGGCCTGGTGAAGTGAGGTTGGGGCGACCATTGTGGGTTGAAAAGGATGGAAAGCAAAATTAAAAAGTGGTGGAAAAATTAAATGGTGGAAGAAATGAAGTGTGCAGACTCAAAAATAAGATAAAATGAAATTAATTTCCCTGCCTCATTCTAATATAAATATCATCCTATTTTCAATTGTCTTCAATTCTGATGACAGGTCATCTAGACTTGAAACATTAGTTCTATTCTCTCTCCACAGATCCATTTAAGTTTTCTAGTATTTTCTGTTTTGATCAAAGTTTACTATGTACTTCAACTTATTTGCGAAACAATGTATCACCAGACAAAACTGCACATTTTACGGACAGGAGGGCAGTTAATTTAAGCAGCCCTGATTTCTCCTCATCATCAAAATTTGTCCCCTTGTACAATTAAAAAGAGTAAGGGAGAGGAAGAGATACAGGGCCAAGACATAATAAAATACAAGTTATGGTTTTACATGAGTCCAAAATCAAAAGTCTAACTGAAAATTTCTTTGGAGAGTAAGTTTCTTAATTGTTGCAGGGTAATTTGTCTTTTTAGGAGTGAGATTAGCATGAGGGATGAAGGTGTTAAGGAAACAATGTGTAAGACTTGAAGGCCATTGTTTCAAAGTTCCAACAGCTCACAGTGTAGATTAATTGTACCTGGACAGAGCTCCTTCTGTTGCTACCAGTTTGACATTAAGATGGTAGACAGTGACAGGTCATTTGTCTGGATTTACTGTTCTCTTCAGAAGTCAAACTGAAAATTGACTACAAGATCCTAAACATAACTAAAGGAAATCAGATAGTTCAATTCTTGGTCATGTGACAATACAATTATGGGTTGAGTCATTCAGCTAACATGGTCCCCGTTTGAGACCCATTGTTTTGGATCAGGTAATGGACAACCTATTAACAGCACATTGGCTACTGCAAGTCACAAACAGCAGCCTTTGTCCATAGCTAGCCAGGACAGACATCTCGTCTGCGAAACCATTGTGTTGGCTTGACTGGAATGTTTATGCATACAAGTAACGTTATATCCCAGGAATTGAGAGAGAAGGTAGTATTTTTACTTTCAAACTGCTTAGGAACTTTCAGAAACCAGCACGCAATCAACAGGAGCCATTTCATCAGCCCAGCAATTGCCATTTTGAAAGAGAAAAATATTTTTATAAAATAAACAGGCTGTCAGGGATGTATATTTATTTTGTTTCTTCCCATCACAACCAGGCCACACTAAAACTAAAACAAAGAAAAATTGAATTACATTCAATTTCCAATTTTTCTACTAGTCTTGGTATAAATGTATTTTATATTGTGTGCATGCATACTTAAATGTTTAGATGTGCTACTTGTACTTGCCAGCCTAACCTAGGGAACCATTTAGACCTTTGAACAGACCACCTTTGTGTAAGTTGGCTTTAGACATACAAACGGTAGGAAAAGCTGCTGCATTACATTACAATCTAATGCACCATCTGCCAACAACCTCAAGTTCTAACTCTGTACCTAATAATTTGCAAAGCAGTACAAAAGTCATTAATCATTTTTCTTACCTATAATCAATTTTTCCTTTAACTATTTGAACTGCAGCAAATCTTGATTAAATAAGAGCATATTGGGAGGCCATGGCCTACTGATATTATTGCTAGATTATTAATCCACAAACTCAGCAAATGTTCTGGGGAACTGGGTTCAAACTCCACTATGGCAGATGGTGGCATTTGAATTCAGCAAAAAAAAATCTGGAATTAGAATCTACCTATGACCATGAAACAATTGTCGACTGTCAGAAAAAGCCACCTCGTTCACTAATGACTTTTATAGAAAAAAAATCTGCTGTCCTTATCCAGTCCGGTCTACGTGATTCCAGAGTCACAGCATTGTGGTTGACTCTCAACTGTCCGAGGGCAACCAGGTATGGATAATAAATGCTCATCAGCCAATGATGCCCATGTCCCACAATGAATAAAAAAATCTGACAGTGATATTTCTCTTTGCAATCACATAATTAGGTATTTTTCTTGGTGACTAATGAATTGCAGTAAGCAAAAATTATAAACTTCAAACTTATCTTTACTTTATCTTAATTCTATTTTGGAACACAGAAGAAATCTCAAAAATCTTTAGAAAGAGTTAAAGCTTATACATTCTTAAAAGATGTTCCACGCTGAATTAGCTAGTTAAGTGTTTTGCTAACCAGCCAGAAATTTGAACTCAACTTCTTGCTGTGAAGCTTAAATAGCACTCATCTGTGTGCATAATTTCTCCCCACTTGAGAAAATCAATTTTGAAAGGGCAAATGTTCTTAGTGTATATAAAAACAAAAAACAGAAATCTGAAACAAAACCAGAAAATGCTGGAAATACTTCACAGGTCAGAAAGCATCGAGAGAAAGGAAACAGAGTTAAAGTTTAAGGTTGATGAACTATTTTCAGGTGGGAAAGATTAATGATGTACAGTGAAGTCCTGCCATTCCCAAAGTTACATTCCCATGGCCAAGACCACTTGAAATTGCAAAGGGTTGGTTACAAGTGAAGCCCAGTCCATCATACAAACCAGCCTCCTATCCATCGATTCTGTCTACACTTCCCGCTGCCTCAGAAAAGCAGTCAATGTAACCAAGGACTCCACACACCCCAGATATACCACTTTCTTCTGTCGGGAAAAAGATACAAAAGTCTGAGGTCACATATCAGCTGATTCAAGAACAGCTTCTTCCCTGCTGCCATCAGACTTTTGAATGGACCTATCATATTAAGTTAATTTTTCTCTACACCCTAGCTATGATTGTAACACGAAATACTGCACCCTCTGCTTTCTTTGTCTGTGAACAGTATTTTTTTTCTGTATGATGTGCAAGAAACAGTACTTTTCACTGTATACCAATACACATCACAATAATACATAACAATAATAAATTAAATCAAAACCGAACAAATGGTGAAATCGTGAACAAATGAGTGTACTTTATAAAGGGAGTCAAATTGGACGTTATAAATAAATAATGTAACATTTAGTGGAGAAATTGTTTAATAAAACAAGCAAACAGGAAAAATGTAAAGCTTTTCAAATTTACAGTACCCGAGAATGGAAGTGGACTGTGATCAAGAATTAAATCATCGCAACAAGGAACACTCCCATGTGCAAACAACAGATGACAGAAGTGCAATGTGTACTTTCTATAGCAGGAAATTTGTCACATTACCGTCCTTTTTTAAAAACATTATTTGCTTTTAACGGTGACTATTTTTAAAACTGCAGATAAGTGAACATTTGGGCCCACGTGGGTGAGCCTGGGCACAAAGACTTTTGGCAAATAAGTTAATTCACAGAGTTGCAAGACATAAGACAATGGACAACAGGTAATAGACATTAAAGGGGAAGGGACAGACGAATATAAAATGTCTGAATTGCACTAGAATACAGATGCACTTTTTTTGTTCATGCCATCCCCAATTACCACCAACATTCCTTGCCTCTATACTTGCCTTTCACTGACCATTTGTAGTATTTTTTATTTTGTTGCTTCATATTTGTACTGGTACAGCATTATCATACACTTACTGTACTTGATTATTTTGATTAATTTTGCTTTGAGCCCACACAAATGCAGTCATATGGGTCAATTACAGCAAAAAAAATATACCTGATTATTGTTATTAATATTATTTTGATGCAGCTCAGAACAGACAGTCTTCCTCCACGTAGGAGATTTATATTTATGAACATAGACTACATCGAATGATTCCTCAAATTAGAAACTTAAAACTGTCAATAGTGGCCTCACTGTTCTCTCTTAGTTTGCAAAAACCTGCTCAATAACATTTAGTTTGGGTTCCACCATGGCCACTCATATGCTGACCTCTTTACAGCTTTGGTCCAAACATGGACAAAGTAGCTAAGGTCCAGAGGTGAGAAGAGAATAAATATTCTCATTATTAAGGCAGCATTTGGTTGTCTGCAGCATCAAGAAGCCTTAGGAGTAAACTGGAATAAATAGGAATTTAGGGAAAAACTGTAATTTAGGGCTCTTGTTGTGCTGTCACTTAAAGAGTCTAGTCATCAACATAGTCAGAGATATCATTGGCTACTTCATGGACTTTTGTCTAATCTAAATCACAGTCAACAGTTCATCAAAAATCGCATGTTGTTGTTTTCACCCAACATCACATGCTATCACTATGTTCTTTTATGCAACAAGTGTAGTAATATAACAGGGTAAAGAAATACTGGCTACGAGGAGTGGATAAAACTCTGCGTAAAAGGAAGAAAAGATCAGAGTTGCACTTACCAATAGGAAACTTTGAGACTATCAATGTGGGACAAAATCAACAAAATGTCAGCTAACTGCACCTGGTATTGGGCTGGTAAAGTTGGTAGATAGAAAAGAGAAAATCCATACTGAAAATTAAAACTGGCAACCACAGGTACATTTAGGTGAGGCACTGAGGTAGAGTGAAACAGATAGAAAGATTTTGTACATTGCACTAAATCCAAGAAAAGCTGCAGCAGTTGGTTCACATGATCTGAAAAATAAACTAAACCATTGAGATGGAGGGAAGCTTCTGAAGGAGCTTTGCTGAGCAGGTCTCAGTACCCTCGTAAAATGACAGAAAAATTTGATGCCACTAAGCAATTTAAGGAAGTATGTGAGAATCGAAAGTCCTATGCAGAAAGATTTCAGTATTACATTTATTTTGCAAATAAGATTCCTGAGGATATATTAGTTTCTACGTTCCTCAGCGCCGCTGGCTGACGCACTGGAACCATGTCTGCATGGTATCCTCCAGGTGCTCCGGTTTCCTCCCAAAGACGTGCAGATTAGGTCTGCTAAATTGCCTGTTAGTATCTCAGGATGTGTAGGTTAGGGAGATTAGTGAGGTAAATGTGTGGGATTGAGAGGATAGGGCCTTGAGTAGAGTTGTTCTCAGTGCAGACTCGATGGGTTGAATGACCTTCTTCTGCACTGTAGGGATTTTGATTTTGACAATAGCTTGTAATAAAGGTTGATTTTAAAATTCAAATTCTTTGCCTGGTCACTCAAAGGGAACAAAATCTGTAAGTCGTCGGACGGCTAGTTTTACCCTGCGACAACCTGGAAGTGAAAAGTGAGGAGGGAATGGGAATCCTGGAACAATTTATCTTCCGTCTCCCCAAAGCCTGTCCACTATTTAAAGCATGCCAGGAAGATAAAGGAACACTCCCTAATTGCTTAAGTACAGCTCCAACAATATTCAAGAGGCCTGAAAGCATTCAATAAAAAGCAGACTGCTGGATCATCACCTCATCCACCAACTTGAACATTCACATTCTCCACCAGTAGTGTACACATTATATACTGTACAAGATGCAGTATGGCACTCCCTTCCTAAAGCACTGTGGGTGCACCTACCTAAGATGCATTGCAGCAGCAAAAGTCAGCAGCTCACCACCACTTTATCAAGGGTAATTAGCCTAATCAACGATGCTTCCAGCTCAAAAAGATTGTGTTATATACCAACCTAAAGATCCTGAGGAGAGACTCTCCACCATTGCTGAAGTGCCACTATATACAGTTTTAAACAATGTACACAAGGTATTTTCAAAAATTCAAATTTTCAAAAATGAGAAAAATATACTGGAATGCTTTTCTACCTTACATAATTTACATGATTATATTAAAAATGACTTTTCTGAAAAATAGCTGGTATTTAAACATAGGATTGTTTCATAACTGTGAAACTACTATAGCAAATTGACAAGTTATTTCAGTAGAAGAAATTATTTTCATTGTGAATTCATCATTTTAAAACTCATGCAAAAACATTTTTACTTTTGACAGAATATCTACCCTTGTAGTAACAAAAAAATTACATTTCACAATGATGTGCATAAATTTTTACAAGTTGACAAGTTATAAGGATGTCATTTTCACACTTCAAAACTGCAAAATTTTGGACAGGATTTTTATATAACCCACCACAAAGGTGGCTTGAAATTGGCAGGATCCACCAGTATGAACTGCCAGAAAATTTCAGCCATTATGTCTAAAACACAAGTGATCAGGCTGACAGTTTTAACACTTTGTATTTTAAAATGAAAGTCAAATTTGATTTTCTTGAGAACATTAAAAACTATTTCTGCAGAAAAAAATTCAGCGTTCATTCTGTTGGCAGAATTCAACAATTACTGAAGAATTTGAACTCGGCTACTGGTACTATTTACAACAATTATCATCAAGCAGCATATTTAATTAGGGGCTTTGTAATAAATTTCACAACTGACCTGTTTCTTCAACCTGAATATCTCTGACATTCACCGCATGTAATGTGGCCTTTATTAACTGCAGGGGATTTTAATGCTAAAATGTCACATACATAATCATAATTAAATGAATAAAAACAAAGTATTTAATACTGTGAACATTCGTATGTATTCACACACTACTCAACGATCAACTTTAACAGAAAGTTATGCAAGCTGCTTAAGATATGCATTAAGAGCTTTAGCATTATATTTGAGCATTTGATTAAATTATAGTAGCGAAAAGAAAACCCAGCCTATTCAATTTTAATGATGCCAATAGACAGAATAGCTATGACAGAATAGCCATTTCAAAAGCAGTAGAATTGACGTTTCCCTTGGTGGGTCTTCTGCATGTCTGCTGAACTCAACCTGAAATCCTAGCTACACATTCAAATAGGATTTCAAAGTTACAACACCTGATCAACAGAGCCTTCCGAGGAATGCATGTCTTGTTACAAGTACAAATGCCATAGAACTATTTATGCATTTATCAAATCTGTTTCTCTGTTTAAATTGTCTGTATCTTTAAGACTTCTTTACCTTTAAAGAACCACATTCCAACCATTATCTTGTAAATTGAATTTGTCTGTATATGTCCTCTTTGTGAACACAACTTCTCAATCACCTGAAGAAGGAACAAGACTCCAAAAGCTTCTGTTGCCAAATAAACCTGTTGGACTTTAATCTGGTGTTGAGACTTCTTACTGCAACAACAAGCCCATGACTATTAGTTTGGCATTGTCTGCATCCTATTTATCAAATCTAATGTGAAGGATCCTGCACATCTGAATTGCCAATGATGGCAAGGGATGGAGAAAATACTTCTCTTGTAGAACCTTTTTCATCCTTCATTCAAAAACATCTTTCATTAAAAAAAAGTACAAACGAACTCAAATTACCAAATGGTGAGAATAAAAGTTCTTAAAATTAAGGTAAAAGTTCATTTCCATTTATTTCATTTATCCTTCTCTCTCATTTCCATCTGTCCATTTCTCCATTCCAACTCTCCTCCTTGCTCCCTTCAAGGAAACTGCCATAATTCCCACCCCATGCAGTCCCTAATACTATCGATATCTCTGTTTTGCCATTCATTCATTCTGATCACTTCGACACTTAACATCTTCTCAGCCTTCTTTATCCTAATTTACATCCCTTCTGTCCCATTCCAAGTTAGCATCAAAGTCTCTGATACTATAACATCATGGTACAAAGAGTTTCCACTGAACATACAAACTCTAACTCAAAATATAAATGATCTTATATTTTCTTCATACAATAAGCTATAAAGTCAGGATAATATGCTTACCTTTGAAATTATTTTGTGCCTACATTTGCTAAAATGCAAATACTGTGTTGAAGAGTAAATTTAACAGTGCAAAGATTTCTCTCCTACCACATCTAGTTGGGACAGAAAGAAATCCCACAACAGCAGCTTAAAGTCCAACAAGTTTATTTGTAGCAAACGCCCCAAACGTTTGGGCACGTTGTTCCTTCATCAGGTGGGAGTTCTCCCAGCCACTTGATCAAGGAACAATGTGTTCTGAAAGCTTGGGGCATTTGCTACAAATAAACTTGGATTTTAAGCTGGTGTTGTGGGATTTGTTTTACCCCAGTTCAACACTGGCATCTCCACATCATGACATCTAGTTGGAACAGGGTTGGGGAAAGATAGGATGCAGACAATGCCAAACTAATAGTCATGGGCTTGTTGTTGCAGTAAGAAGTCTCACAACACCAGATTAAAGTCCAACAGGTTTATTTGGCAACAGAAGCTTTTGGAGTCTTGTTCCTTCTTCAGGTGATTGAGAAGTTGTGTTCACAAAGAGGACATATACAGACAAATTCAATTTACAAGATAATGGTTGGAATGTGGTTCTTTAAAGGTAAAGAAGTCTTAAAGATACAGACAATTTAAACAGAGAAACAGCCAAGCATAAGTTAAAGAGGTGTGCATTGTCTCCAGCCAGATCAGTTAGTGAATTTTGCAAACCCAGGCATGTTGTGCGGGTTACCGATAGTATGATGTGAACCAAGATTCTGGGTGAGGCCGCTCTCATGTGTGGAACCTGGCTTCTGCTCAGCGATTCTACCTTGTCATGTAGATTGCCTTGGAGAACGTTTACCTGAAGATCAGAGGCTGATGTCTATGACTGAAGTGTTCCCGGTGTTCATTCATCCATTGTCATAGCATCTGCATGGTCTCCCTTTCCAGCATCAGGTAGACAACATTGGCCAAAACGCAAGAGTATGTACCACGTACCCAGTGGATGGTGTTCTCACATGAGATGGTGGCACCCATGTTAATGATCCAACATGTCTTGCAGAGGTTGCTGAGGCAGGGTTGTATGGTGTCATGGTCATTTTTCTCCTGAAGGAGAACAGTGATCACGACACCATGGTACATTTGAGAGACCACGCAGATGCTATGACAACACCATTCAACAATCACCAGGCCGGAGTGTTCCCTTCTAGTTGGGGAACACTTCAACGGCCACAGGCATTCATGAGGACAGCCTCAACCGGGATCTTGGGTTCATGTCACACTATCTGTAACCCTCACAACTTGCGTGGGTTTGGAAAATCTCACTCACTGGCTGGAGACGATATACACCTAACTTGTGCATGGTCCTCTATCCACTCACATTGTCTGTACGTTCAAGGCTTGATGACCTGTAAAGACTCACATTCCAGCCATTATCTTGTAAAATAAATTCGTGTTTGTATATGCCCTGTTTGTGAACACAATTCCTCACTCATCTGAAGGAGGAGCAAGACTCCAAAAGCTTGTGCTGCCAAATAAACCTGTTGAACTTTAATCTGGTGTTGAGACCTTTTACTGTGTTCATCCCAGTCCAACGCTGGCATCTACATACCTTATTGCTGAAAACAGCATTTAAACTGAGCTTCAGACCTAAAAGACCAGCAGATTTTTAAAAACTGGAATCATCAACTTAAAAGTTTTAATCATTTTAAGCCAGTCTTTCAGAGTTACTGCATTGTTGCTTCTGATCTTTGTGAAATTGAAACAGTATTAAGCAAATTAAGACTAAACAGAGGTTAGAAGCCAAAACTTCTTGAAGTTATACAAAAGCAGACAGGGTTACTAGAGCTCTCTGTAAATTGATGAGTCTAATGATGCAGCAAAGGTAATCTGAAGCTAACAAATCTGGAAGCTAAGAATGAGCAAATACACAGCTGCTGCAGGTATTTCTGTTACGTGAAGATAACATTGGTGGATCTATGCCAATCAAAACATATCAGAGATTTTACAGACATATGCCATTTTTGGTGATGCCCATAGCATGGAACTTGGGTTGGTTATACGTCGTTGTCAGTTGGGAATCAGACTACATCCTAGATGAGGGGCTGAAACTCTTTGCAAGAAAGAGTTTTGAAAGACTGTGATTGTGCTTGATTGGCCTATATGCAGAGTAGACTGTTGAACCAATTTGCAAGATCTGTCTTATTTGCATCTGTCATTGAATATACAATTTATTCTTTATAATCAATTCCAATTTGCCTTTGAGTTCATGTTGAACTAATGATCATTCTGGATTTTAGTGTATAGGAAGGTACCTAAGATGGTATTTAGAGTTTGCATTACCAATTTTATTTTAATCTGTGGAAACTTGTGGCTTCATTTTTTTCAATAATTCAATTTCTAGTGAAAGTTCCTTGTCCCCATCAAGATTGTGACACAACCCTGATTGACCATAACTGCATACGCATGGTATTGAAATTGCCATGCTACAAAAATGAGAGTTACCTATTAATACAAAAACAGACATTAAGAAGTTCTTTAAATATATAAAAAGGTAGAGAAAGGCCAAAGTGAACATAGGCCTCTGAGAATAAGGCTGGGAAAATAAAAATCAGCAATCAGGAAATGGCAGAGGATTAATTAAATAGTTAGTGTCAACCCTGAATGCAGAAGACAAAAACAGTGTTTCAAAAATATAATTAAGGTGGGGATGAAGGGAAATAAATACACAAACCATCACTAGAAAAAGTACTGAAGAAACTAATGGGGATAAAGGCCAAAAAGCCCTTGGTCCTGATGGGTTAGTTTTATCTTTGGATATTAAAGGAAGCAGTTATTGAACTAGTAAATGCACTGGTAGTAATGGTCCAAGAGTCCTTAAATTTTGGATGAGCCCAGAGAATTGGAAAACTGCCAATGTAACATCCTTACACAAAAAAGAAGGCAGACAGAAATAGGTGAGTTGACTTTACATCTGTTTTTGGGGAAATGTTAGCGTCCATGATAAAGGATGTAATGAAAGTTTTAAAGTTTACTTATTAGTCACATGAAGGCTTACATCAACACTGTAATGTAGTTACTGTGAACATCCCCCAGTCGCCACACTTGAGCACTTGGCGTACACTGACAGAGCATTTAACATGGCCAATGCACCTAACCAACGTGTCTTTTGGGCTGTGGCAGGAAACTGGAGCACCCGGAGGAAACCCCCGCAAAAACAGGGTGAACGTGCAAACTCCACACAGATAGTGACCCAAGTGAGAATTGAACCAGAGTCCCTGGCACTGTGAGGCAGCAGTGTTAGCCACTGTGCCATTACAAAACATTAGAAATACATAACAAATCGAGCAGAGTTAACATCACTTCAAAGGAAAATCATGCCTAACAAATTTATTAAAATTCTATGAGGTGGTAGCGAGAAGACTAGATAAAGGGGAACCAATAGGTGTAATATACATGGATTTCCAAAAATAGTATGTTACCACACAAAAGGCTATTTAATAAGTTAAGAGCCCATGGTGTTGAAGATGGCATATTTGATAGAGATTGGCTAACTGATGGAAGACAGTTGGGATAAAAAGGTCATCTGCAGGATGGCAACCTGTAACTAGTGAAGTGCCCTACGGATCAGTGCTGAGGCCATAATTATTTAGATACGTTAATGACTTGGGTTAAGGAAGTGAATCTATTATTATCAAGTTTCCAAGTGGTGACAATGACACAAAGCATTTACAGAAGGATACAGAGAGGTTGAGTGAGTGGGCAAAAACATGGCAGATGGAATATATGTGGAGGTAGCCACAGCCAAATGACCAGTTGGATGCCCGAGACTCTGTTTCAAAGTCAATAACAAGGACAACACAAAGGCCCTAAACAAACTATTGCACTGGGAGTCACCAGCTGTGGAAAGAGGGAAATGACAACAATTTGTGTGGGTTAGCATGCAGATGACCAGTGGCTAACAGAAACTTGACAACAGGCAGTAAAGGCGGCGGTGGCAGTGACAATGACAGCAACAATAACCCACAATGTCACTTTGCAGCTTCATACGCTTCACTTGTAGCAGAACCTCTCTCTCAAGGATTGGTTTCAGTCATCATAAAGGTGCAAGCACCTAAATGGACTGTGTGCAGCATGTCCATCACCTCTACTTAATGAAAGGATGCCCACAAAATCAAAGATGTGAATAAATAAGACTAGGGATGAACTTTTAATATTCCTGGTTAACAAGTATTTAAGAATGATAGAGACAAGGATGTGGCAGGATTGATAATGAAGTTGATACTGTTTTAAATAGAACAGATAAAGTTGACGCTTTTAGAATTTGGTACTAGGTTTAAGTTGAAGGACAGTGAGGAGTTGCTGGCTGAAATTTCCCTAAAACTTTGTGCCAAACTTGCGTGAAAACTGGAGTAACACTGGTCCTTTGAATGGCTCTGAAACCATTCTGGGGCCAGCTCCTTTCCTGGTCTGCCACGATCTCCAATCCCCTCCACCCCTTTATCCCACTATGCCGACCTCTTCCTGATAGACAATGCCAATGTGCCCTCAAGGCATTAGTGCTGTTCTTTGCGCAGTACCAGGAGGCACAAATTAACACTGCCAACACAGCAATGCACAGGAGACATCATTCCCCTGTCACCCAATCGCCTCCTCCCCACAACCTCATTCCAGCAGGCTTAAGCCACTATTTCTTTGCAAGTGGGAGCCACTCTAAACGCTACTGAAGTGAGCCACTCTAAACGCTACTGAAGTGAACCACTCTGGTGGTGGGATGGGGAGAAAGATATGCTTCAGTCCCGACCCACTAGTCATATTTAAAATACGCTCAAATAAGTGCTTAAGTGATTTCTGCGCCTACCGCTCGTTTCAAGCATGGAGCAGAAACTGCCAGAAATTCGGCGCTGGGAGATGCTATCAGGGTGAATCCTGCGCATTGCTAATTTTTTTTTGCATGGCAGGATGGAAGAATCATGGCCATTACATTGATGGTATAAACACACCTGCAAATAATGAGATGACGGATAAGCAAATCTGTCAACAAATTTCAAAGTGTGTAACAAATACAGCAGTAATATGAAAATGACTAGAATTCAATTAAAATAATAAGGAGTGTGGTCAGGAAGTAGATACAAGAGAGTGCCTTTGAGTTTTAGTGATTTGAAATTAATCCCACCAATTATCAACCTGGTCTCATTCATCACAGCAGCTAATAGAATTGGCAGAAATGTTGTCAAGCAGCATTTCCTTTCAAATAATCCACTCACCCCTGTTCATTTTAGATTCTGCCAGTACTAATCAGCTCCAGACCATATTCCAGCCTTAGTCTAAAGATACATAAAACAGGTGAATTTCTGGTGAGGTAAAAAAATGACTATCCTACTATCATGCCAGCAACTGACTGAGAAAGCAACATGGAGCCAAGATAAAACAAGTCAATGATGAAGAGGGGAAATTTCTTCAAGTGGCTAGAGTCATACAGTTGCACAAAAGACAATAGCTGCATTTGTTGGAAGACAACCATCTTAGCCCTCAGATATCATTGAGGGACCACCTCTCAGCAGGTTTCACTGCATGTAGCAAAATCTGGACAACATCCAGGGTTGGGTTGATAAGTGGCAAGTAACATTTACACTACACAAGTATTAGGCAATGAACATCAACATGAGTTTAATCACGTACATTTGATATAATCACCATCAACTTTGAGTTTGTACATTCTGCTTCCGTCTCTGTGGATTTCTTTCATGTGCTCTAGTTTCTTCCCACAGTCCAAAGATGTGCAGGTTGGATTGTACATGCTAAATTGCCCCTTAAGGGTTGGATGGATGGCGCAAAGTTGAGGACAGAACCTAGGGACTGGCCTAGTTGGGATGCACTTTTGGAGTGGGTGCAGGCTCAATTGACCAAATTACCTCTTTCTGCACTGTAGAGATTTTATGATTTGTGGGTGAATTCACTGATTAAAATTCAACTAGACTAGCTAGATAAACATCAAGACAGCTGCAGCAAGTAGTAAGTCAGAAGTTTGTATTCTGTGGTGAATAGCTCACTTCCAGACTTCTAAAACTTCTTCTACTGTCTTCACCAACAAGTCAGTGTGATGGAATACTCTTCCAACTGCTTGGATGGGTGCAGTCACATCTGCAATAACTGCGACAAAGCAGGCTAATTTATCATTAATACTTCCATTACCTGAAGTAACTATTCCCTTTACTACAAATGTCTATGGATTGCAGTATGTATTGCCCAGAAGGTGTTTGATAAGAACTCACCTAGTCTTCTTTTAGCAGTACCTTTCAAACCCATGACCCCACTACCTTGGGCAAGGACAGCAGTTCCATGCAAACAATATTACCTCCAAATTCACTTTCCATATGGAAATATGATGCATTTCTTCATTGTTGCTGGCTCACAAACCTGTAACTTTCTATCTAACAGCATTGTGAGAACACCTTCACAACAGACTGCTGCAGTCTACAAAACTTGACCATTTTCTCAAGAGGAACTAAGTATTGACAATACATATTAGCATTGCCTGTGACACCCATTAATAGTGAAATTTTTAAAAAGTATTTCAGATTTTTATCATGGAATTTCATGAATTTTAGTAAGGCATTTGATAAGGTTCCCCATGGTAGGCACATGAAGATAAGGTGTGGGATAGAAGGAAATTTGGCCAATTGGACAAATAACTGGCTGTACTATAGAAGACAGAGGATGGTGGTGGGAGAAAACTTAGAATGGAGGCCAGTTACCAGCGACGTAGCACAGGGATCAGTGTGGGTCCTCTGCTTTTTATGATTTTTATCAATGACTTGGAAGAAGAGGCTGTAAGGTGGCTTAGTAAATTCACTGATGAGGTGGAGGATCTTTGCAAGCTGCAAAGAGACATTGATAGGATGTAGAACTGGGCCAAAAAGTGGCAGATAGAGTTTAATCCTGATAAGTGTGAGGTGATTCACTTTGGTAGGACAAACTTGAATGCAGATTACAGGGTCAACCTTAGGGTTCTAAGGCATGTGCAGGAACAGAGATTTTGGGTTTCATACCCAAAGATTATTGAAGGCTACTACTCAAGGTGGCTAGAACCATGAAGGCAGCTTATAGTGTATTAGCGTCTATTAACAGGAGGTTTGAGTTTAAGAGTTGTGGGGTTATGCTGCAACTATATCAGATGTTGGTAAGACCACATTTGAAATACTGTGTCCAGTTTTGGTCACCTCATTATGAGATGGATGTGGAAGCATTGGAGAGAGTGTGCTGCAGAGGAGATTCACCAGGATGCTGCCTGGTTTGGAGGGTAGGTTTTATGAGGAAAGGTTGAGGGAGCTGAGGTTTTTCTCTTTGGAACAGAAGAGGATGAGAAGCGACTTAGAGGTTTATATGATGATGAGAGGGATTGATAATCTATTTCCTCAGGTGGATGTAGCTGTTACTAGGGGGCATAAGGTTCAAAGTGGGAGATATAGGAGGTATGTCCAAGGCAGATTCTTTACTCAGAATGGCTGGGGTGTGGAATAGTCTGCCTGCTGTGATAGTGGAGTCAGACACTTTAGGAACTTTCAAGTGGTTATTGGATAGGCACAAGGAGCTCTCCAGAATTACAGGGAGGGGATAGCTTCATCTAGGCACTGGACATAGCTCGGCAGAAATTAAAGACCAAAGAGCCTGTACTGTGCTGTAATGTTCTACGTTTCCATGATTATGAGCCATTAGGGATGTCCTGAACTTGTGAAAGTTCCTACATAAATGCATATCTAGCCTTTTTTTTTTAAAAAACAGTTAACCCAAGATATCGCCACAGTTAAACCTGAAATCCCAAATGCTATTTGCCAGCTGTATGTCACCATAATAGGAGCAGTGCAAATTTTTATTCAGAAATAGAAAGGTCAATGTGCACAGGTTGTAAAGCACAAATTGTCTTCTTCCATAGTTCAGACACAATCAGCCCTCTACACTGATGGTGTCATACAGCTTTATTGGTTAGAATGTGCACCAATTAAAATTCTGACTGAAGCAAAGGAATCAATTTCTCCAGAAGCAAGAGAGATTTTTATTCAGCATCTTGATAAAATTAAGACTGATTAAATATTAATTACTTAAAGAATCGTGTCTAAAACACTGAAAAAAACTCAAGAATAATGCCTCAAATTCAGGTTCTGGATATGACTTTGAGAACACTCCCCAAAATTACATTTTCCTTCAGTGATCATAACTTCACATATTTGGTCTAATCTATCTTTGCAACTGGAGATCAAAATTTGTTGGGAAAGCACTGGCCAAATAAATTGAAGTTTCACAACTCTCTCATCATTCAGAGAACAAAATGATTTTACTAATACTGAACTTAGCATACAATTCTGTGAATTGCAACTCCATGGGTAGCTTTGATGCCAGATGCAGACACAGATAAACTACAGTGACATACTAAATACTACGTAAATCTCAAGGTTGATTAAAGGCTGACAGGAGACTCAGTACCAGTAGTTATAACCATGAGAATTGCATGTGTTGAATTTTCTTTGTGCAGTCAAGTGGTTACATTAATCAACATCACAGAGGTTACTGCAGCCTGTCGGTCCATTAAACAAACTGTCTGACCAATTTGTTGCAACGTTAAACATCCTGAACTAATATTTACTGAAAAACGTTCAGAGTTAGGGCACGAGAGGTAGCTGGGTGCGAGAAGGAGCGAACAACAAGTATCTGAGACTTGCAGTAGCACGAACAAAATGATTAATATTTTCGATCAAAAGGACCAGTTTAATGGCTGTCACAGCCAGCACATTGGTTATCCTTGCAGTTTTTCAAGCAGTCAAATTGAGTAATTCAATTAATCAATAATTTTTGAGAGGCAGAGGATAAGGGAGAAAAAATCCATTTCAAACCCAGCTGATTGACTTCCTGACCCATATGCCCATTATGTTTTCACATTTTGATGTAAAAATAATGTTTGTACGTATCTCTTAGAACAAGTGGTCGCTGGAAAGCAAGCTGTTCCCTTAAAAAAAATTGTACCTCTTGGGTGCAAGACATTGCATGCCCAGTATCTGCACTGGATTTCAGTAGAGTCTGGCAGAAACACAAGGCCCCTGCAGCTCGTGCTCAAAAAACAACACTTTTTTTGGCCTCAAAGTTAACTTACTTTGAAAAGATTCCTACTAAAAGAAAGCTCAACACCAATTGTCACAGGGCTCAACACATTATGATGGAAGGTTAACAGTGTAATATTCTGCCAATTACCACTGGTGACCTGATATTTTAAACTAATGGTATGTGAAATAGAAGGAATGTTAAACCACCACACAGACTGTAAGCACATTAAACTCAAGAATATTCCCTACTGAAATCATAACTGACTTGGTAGTACAATGAATATTCAGACTACTTTAGACATAGAAACTTTTTTTTCAGCTTCAGATTACCATTTCAATCCTCAAAGTTCTCTTAATAAGCATTGACTGTATTGATAATATTAATCCACAAGCAAGGCAAACTGTACTCATGCCTCAGCTGAAAACAGAAAAAAGTCCATACATAATATTTAACAGAATAATAGGAATTACCAAATTATAGACACATTAATGGTCTGACAAAATTCTATACGCTATTCAGAACTTCAATTCCTGTTCAGGCATACCTTTGTTCCCAGAACTTTGACTGCACAATACTGAGTTGCTATGGGATGGAGAAGGTTGAGTTTCAAACTGTAATGATTTTCTGCTGAAAGCTTCACTGATGCATTCACCTATAAAAATAAATGACAAATCATTCATTCATTTTGTGACTCAAGTTGATCTTGTTTTCTTCATTTTTGGAAACAATCTGCAGAAAATGTGCAGCATGTATGCAAGCATGCTAATTCTTAAACATGGGTTATTCTTAAATGTACAGATCTATAATGCTAGCCTCAACCATCTTTACCTGCTTGACCAATGACTTCCCCTCCATCAATATGTCAAAAGTGAGGATGCTCAGTGGTGATTGTGCAATGTTCATCATCAACTGCAACCCAATAAACTGTGTACGTGCAGCAAGACCAGGACAATATTCAGATTGAGCCAATAGGTGGCAAGTAACATCCACACAAATGCCAAGAATGACCATCTCCAATGAGAGAGAATCTAACCATCTCCCCTTGACATTCAATGGCATTGCCATCACTGAATCCCACACTATCAATATCCTGGGAGTTACCACTAGCCAGGAACTGAACTGTGGACCTGCAGAAGGGATGCTCTTTCGGAGTCCGAATGGAGTTTAAAATTTATTCTCTAGTGTTGTCGCTTCTTACTTGACAGGTTTTAGTGAGTGGAATAATTACCTTGCTCAGTCGGAAGTTAAAATGTCACTTGGATAGGAAAGAAACCGAGGATCCTCAATTTGTATTCATCAGACTACCAGCTGAAGCAAGGACGCATCTCAGATGCTATTAAAAATAGTAATTAAAAGTAGTGGAAGGTAAAAATTGAACGTGAACAGGAGTGTATGTTTTTGAAATGACTAACTGTAGCCAGCCAGGTGCCGCTGAATGGTACAAATTAAAATAGCCTCTTACGATGCAGCATAGTTCAAATGCAGCAATAGAAAAATTGAGACTGACATGGTCGTCAATGCTAAATTTTTTGAACTCATGCCAGAATGCAAGTCAATATGAATTTTCAAATTAATTAAAATCTAATGAATCAAATAACTAAGTTAGTTATGACCCAAAAAATGCAAAGAAAAAATTAATTATGCTGTAGATCAAATGTAGTGTAAATACAACTATTGTGAAACAAAATTTAAAGGAAATAATGGTTATGGGGAATTACTAACTTGATAAATAAAAGTGAAGTACTGCCAGCCTTGCTGGATTTTCAACATAACCGTCAGAGCAACACAAAATTCAAACGATCACTTTGATGTTGGCAAAACAAGCTTTCTACAGTAAGAGTAATTCAATGCAATCAGCATAACAACTAGTTCAACATTACTATAAGCAATATCAAAATAACATCTGAAGTATAAGTATCCAGAGAATATCGAGAATAGAACATGCATAGTAGGACTACACAAAGCTAATTAAATACCATCCAATTCTTCCCCATCTTCCCACATGTTCATTTGCATCAGCTTCTCAAATACTTTTGCATTTAAGTCTGAAAATGCTCCTGAGGTCTTTAGCCCTCATGTTGAATGATCTAGCTTGACTGTATCTCTAAAGAGAAGATTGTAACACACTGGACTAAGTCCAAACCTGTTGCATTACTGAAGAAGGGCAACATAGAGCTAAACAATTTTAAACAAATCAGATTTCTTTATTAAAACAATATTAAAACCGTAATTAGCATCGTCATCTGAAAGAAACATTCTTCTATTTAATCAAGATTTTGATTAAAATAACTAAGTAGAATAAATTTGAAAGTATTAAAGAACTGTACTAACTTTCTACTTCGTTCACATTTGCTACCTCTGATATTCACCGATCCTGCTTGCTGAACTTGCTGTTTGACACACATCCTACTCCCAGACATTCCTAGTGGCCACAGATCCTTCCTCGCAACAATTAGTTTGCAGTCTCTGCCATTCCCTGAGCCTTCCAGTCAGATCTTCCAGTTCATTACTGCTGCTGATTCACAACCCTCCTGGTCATTGTAGACTCTCCTTCTCACCAAGTATCTCACTTCCCGCCTCTCCTGCTCAATGCTGCCCTCATCTGAAATCTAGCTGCAAGGGTTCTGCAGAGGAGTGGCAAGAGGCAGAAAAAGCAGCTTCAACTTGCAAGAGGTTAAATTGCAAACTAGTGAATCAGCAGATGAGAACAGAGAAAGGCAGAGGCTGAAAACTGAATGGCTGGTGACCAGATAACCACAGTTAAAGCAAAACAACTTGAACAGATCTTACTTTACTAGGTATCCTTACTCCGGGGTCACACAAGGCTATGTTCTCGGCCCCCTACTATTTTTCTTACACATCTATGACTATGTAGCCAAATTCCCCTCCAATTAGACTTTCAAGTTTGCTGGTGACATCATCATAGTGAGCCAGATCTCAAATAATGACAAGACAGAGTACTGGAATGAAAGAATCTCGTGCAATGACAATAATCTCTCCCTCAATGTCAACAAAATGAAGAAGATTGTCATCGAATTCAGGAAGTGTAGATGAGGATATGTCCCTGCCAACATCAGCAGGAACGAAGTAGAAAGGGTTGAGAGCTTCAAGTTTTCAGGTGTCTAGCTCACCAACCACCTGTCCTGGTCCTCCCACGCTGACACTATAGTTAAGAAAGCTCACTAACACCTCTACTTTCTCAGAAGATTAAGGAAATTTGGCATATCAGTTACAACTCTCACCAACTTTTACAGTGTACCATAAAAAACATTGATTGTATCAAAATTTGGTAAGGCTTGTGCTCTGCCCAAAACCACAAGAAACTGCAAAAGGTGGCGAATGTAGTTCAATCCATCACACAAACCACCCTCTCATCCGTTGACTCTGTCTACACTTCCCATTGTCTCGGCAAAGTAGCCAGTATATTTGCTGGTCACTGAAAGACTATTTCTAGTCACAGAATCACAGACTTCTTCTGGCAAAAAAAAGGAAGTCATTTGACCCATCATGTCTACACTGGCTCTCCACACAAGCGTTGTAACTAAATGCCAGTGAACAGTTTTGGTCTCCTTAGTCAAAGAAAGATATAATGGCACTGGAGGCAGTCCAGAGAAGCACACTAGGTTGACTGAGTATGAGGGAGTTTCTTATGAGGAGAGTTTAAGTAGGCTGGCCTGTACTCATAAGAGTTTAAAAGATTGAGCAGTGACCTCAATGAGACATAGGATTCCCGGTAGGTTTCATTGGGTAGACAGAGATTATTTCCCTTTTGATTTGATTTATTATTGTACATTATCAACCAGTGAAAAGTATTGTTTCTATACAGAAAAAATATACTGTTCATAAAGAAAACAAGACAATGCAGAATGTAGTGTTATAGCCACAGCTAGTGCTGAGAAAGATCAACTTAATGCAAACTAAGTCCATTCACAAGTCTGGCAACAGCAGGGAAGAAGCTAATCTTGAGTCAATTGCTACGTGATCTCAGACTTTTATATCTTTTTCCTGACGGAAAGAGATAGAAAAGAATCCGGGATGCGTAGGATCCTTAATTATGCTGGCCACTTTGCCGAGGCAGCGGGAAGTGTAGACAGAGTCAATGGATGGGAGGCTGATTTGTGTGATGGATTGGACTGCATTCACAACTTTTTGTTGTTCCTTGCAGTCTTGGGCACAGCAGAAGCCATACAAAGCTGTGATACAACCAGAAAGAATGCTTTCTATGGTACATTTGTAAAAGTTGGTGACATGCCAAATTTCCTTAGTCTTCTGAGAAAGCGTCTAGGAAGACAGTGCCTAATATCAGAGTAAGGGGGTTGCCCATTTAAGACAGACATAAGGAACTTCTCACAGGGTAATGAATCCATGGAATTCTTTACCATAGAAAAGAGGGGCTCGGTCATAAAATACCAATAATTGTATTTACCCCAGTCCAATGCTGCCATCTCTACATCATAAAATCCCTGCAGTGCAGGGGGCGGCCATTCAGCTTAAAGAGTCTGCACCAAGTCTCCAACAGAATATCTTACCCAGGTCCTATCCCTGTAGCCTCATGCATTTACACCACTAATCAACCTAACCTGCACACCTTTGGGCACCACGGGGCAACTCAGCACAGCCAATTCACTTAACCTACATATTTTTGGACTGCAGAAGAAAACCGGAACATCCAGGGAAATCCTGACAGACATGGGGAAAAACATGCAAACTCCACACAGTCACTCATGGCCAGAATCAAACCTGGGTCCCTGGCACTTGAGACAGGTGGTTAAATATGTGTAAAATGGAGGTTATCAGATTATCGATCAGTAAGGGAATCAAGAGTTATCAGGACAAATCAGCAAATGGAATTGAGGATTATTTCAGATTAATGGTTTAATTGAACGGTGGAGCAAACTCAGTGGGCCAAACGGCCTACTTCTGTCCCTACATCTTATAGCCATATGCCATGCCCCTGTTTTTCCCCCACATCCTTGCACAAAACAATCTAATTCCCTCTTAAATGCTCAATTAAAGCAGCTTCCGCTACATTTCTAGGCAATGCATTCCAGTCAAATTGCTCAAAAATATTTTCTCAGTGTATAGTTTCTCATAAGGGCAAATTAATTAAAAACAAGTTCAGGTTAAAAGAGAAATCAGAATTGTATCAACTGCATTCCATGCAATAGTAACTAGATGGTCTGCTTTGAATACCTATAGAATCAATTTAATGTCTGTTAAATAAAAGAATTTGAGTCATGGCAGCTTATTTGAAATAGCAGGGAAATGGAGAATCGACTGTGTGAAACTGTCATGCTTCTCATCTGCCTCTGCTGTTAAGTACAATGATTTCAATACAGTCAACTTTCAGCTTTCCTCCCACTAAATATCTATAAAAACACAATCCCTCTTGCTTTAAGTCCTTGCAGTTAAGTAGGGGATGAAGAACAAATGCACGGATGTGAGGACAAGGCGATAGAAATTATTTGACTGCAGTACTGTGCTTTTGTAAGTGTGCCATGCATTGCTGCACTTGGAACACGCCCAGGGACACAACATACAAAATAGGAGTAGACAACAGGGCTCCTCAAATCTACTCAGCCATTCAATATCATCTGATCTTCTGCTTGAACTTCACTTTCCCACCACTCCCCTCATATACTGATTCTCTGACATACCAAAAATCTGTCTGAATCTTGAACATATTCAACAGAACGTTCACAACCATCTGAAAGAGAATTCCAAAGATTCACAATCTTCTGAATAAGGGTGATTACCCTCACCCCAATACTAAACGATCAGTCCCTTCTCTTGTGTTTAGATTTCTTAATCAGAGGGCTCAACCTCTCAGAATGTAGCCTGTCAGTGCTTTCAGAATCTTGTTTGTTTTAATGAAATCACTTTTCATTCTTTCAAACTTCAGAGAATATAGGTGCAATTTACTCAGCCTGTCATCCCCAGAATCAATCTAGTGAACCTTTGCTGCATCACTTCTCATGCAAGTATATCTTTCCTTAGATTATGGAGACCAAGACTGTACTCCGTAATCATGTTGTGCTCTCAAAGTCTTGGACAACTGAATCAAAACTTCTTCATGCTTGTACTCCAATCCCATTTAATAAAGATTAACATGCTATTTGCCCAATTGTTTGTTATACGTGCATGCTAATTTTAAGCTCATTGTACCAATACACCTTTCTGAACATCAACACTTAAACCTTTTAAAAAATATTCTCTTTTCTCACACTTACAACCACTTCTCTACATAATACTGCATCTGCCACTTCGGTGCCTATGTCTCTTTGTCATTTGTGTCCTTCTCAGAGATTACAGGGTTTTCGACAGTTCTGCTCAGATCCATTAGGCCACAACAAATATTCAAAATGCCTTCTTGGCCACCTGACCTATCTGCCCTATCTTCAGGGAGTTACAAATGCCATGCTCTCTTTATTGCTTTGCACTTTCCCGAATCCTACTGTTTATTATGTCTGTGTACATACATAATGCATTATGTAGGGTTCTGAGGAACGTGAAGGAACAGATCTTGGGAGTTCATATCCATATTTCTCTGAAGGGTGCCACTCAAGTGCATAGAGCCGTGAAGAAGGCTTACGGTGTGTTAGCATTTATTAACTAGGGTTTGAGTTTAAGAGTCATAGGGTTACGCTGCAACTGTACAGGATCTTAATGAGATCACATATGGAGTAGTGCGCAGTTCTGGTCACCTCACCATAAGGAGGATGTGGAAGCATTGGAGAGGGTGCAGAGGAGATTTACCAGGATGCTGCCTTGTTTGGAGGGTAGGTCTTATAAGGAAAGGTTGAGGGAGCTGGGCATTTTTCTTTAGAGTGGAGAAGGATGAGAGGCAACTTAATAGAGGTTTATAAGATGATGAGGGGGATACAGTCTCTGCACATCCACTCTATTTCCTCAGGTGGATGTAGCTGTTACTAGGGGGCATAAATGTAAGGCTCATAGTGAAAGACATAGGAGGGACTTCCAAGGTAGATTCTTCACTCAGAGTGGCTGGGGTGTGGAATGCACTGCCTAATGTGATAGTGGGGTCGGACACTTCAGGAACTTTCAAATGGTTATTGGACAGACACATGGAACACACCAGAACGAAAGGGAGTGGCAGACTTGATCTTGGGTTCGGCCACAGCTCGGCACAACATCAAGAGCCGAAGGACCTGTACTGTGCTGCACTGTTTTATGTTCTGTGTCCTTGTCTTGCCAATTGCATTACCTCAATTTTTTGGTTAATTCCATTTGCCCATAGCTATGAATGAGCCATTACCCATTCACAACTACAAGTAAAACTCCAGACTGGAGGTAGGCAAATGTTGTGTTATTTAAGGTAGAGAGCAAAGCCAGGAAACTACAGACCAATGAGCCTAATATCAATGATGGCTAAGTTGTTGGAGGGGATTTTGATAGTCAGAATCTGCATGCATTTGGATAGACAAGGACTGATTAAGAATAGTTAGCAGGGCTTTATGCATGAGAAATCGTGTCTTATAAATTTGATAGCATGTTTTGAAGGGGTAAACAAGAAAATAAATGAGGCCAATGCAGTAGACATTGTCTACATGGTCTATTAGCAAAGCCAAGATACCACATGGTAGACTGTTAGTAAAGTTAGGTCACATGGGATCCAGGGAGAACTAGCCAATTGCATACAAAATTAGCTTGCCAGTAGGAGACAGTGTGATGGTATAGGGCTGTTTTTCAGACTGAAGGCCTGTGATCAGCAGTGTGCCACAGGGATTGGTCCACTGTTGTTTACCATTTATATAAACAATTTGGGTGAGAATATACGAGACATGGTCAGAACATTGAGTACAGAAGTTGGAAGTTATGTTACAAGTGTATAAGACATTGATAAGACTATATTTCTGGTCACCCTGCTATAGGTAGGATGATATTAAACAAGATTTACAAGGGTGTTATTGGGACTGAAAGGTTTGAATTATAAGGACAGGCTGGTTTGACTGGGATTTTTTTCCCTCCAAAAGCACAGGAAGATGAGGAGGTCACCTCATAAAAAAAAAACTTAAAATCATGAGGGACATAGATAAGATGAATAGCCAAGGTCTTTTTCCCAGGATAAGGGAGTCCAAAACTAGACGGCATAGGTTTATGGTGAGAAGGGTAAGATTTAAAAGAGACATGAGGGGCAATGTTTTTCAAACCAAGGGTAGTGCATTTATGGACTAAGCTGCCAAAGGAAGTGGTAGAAGGGGGTACAATTACAACATTTAAAATACATTTGGATAGGTACATGATGCAAAAGGTTTAGGAAGGATATGGGCCAAATGCAGGCAAATTGGACTAATTCAGTGTAGGAAACCTAGTTGGCATGGATGAGCTGGGCCAGTTTCCATGCCATGTATCTTTACAACTATGACCAGTCAGTTTAACTGCAGTGGCAGACTAGCTTCCAGCAACAATTATTCAGGATAGAATTAGGAGTCACATGGAAAACTGTGGGTTGATTAGGAAGAGTCAACATGGATTCTAAAGGGGAAATTGTGTTTAACTAACTTGCAATTGTTTTTTGAAGAGATAACAAAGAGTCGATGAACATAATGCTGTTGATGTTGCATACATAGACTTTCAAAGACATTCAATATCGTGCCACGTCAGAAAAGTTAGAACTCATGGAATAAAAAGGGACAGAAGTAACGCGAATGCAAAATTGGCTGAGAAATAGGAAAGGAGAATATGGCTAATGCACATTTTTGGGGCTGGAGAAAGCTTTGCAGTGAACTTTCCCCAAAGGTCAATATTAGGCCCTTTGCTGTCACTAATTTATATATTAACATTCTAGATCTTGGTGTGCAGGGATAATTTCAAAGTTGGAAGCATTGTAAACAGAGGAGGACCACAAGACATAGATAAATTGAGCATTATCTGCCCACTGCATCAATGTGGAGGAGTGCGAAGTGATGTGTTTTGGTAGGAGGAGCACGGACAGCATAAAATAAGGGGTATAATGCTTAAGAAATGCAAGAGCAGAGGAACCTGAGTGTACATGTGCACTGAGCATAAAGAATTTTGGGTTTTATTAATAAGGGAAGGATGTTATGTTGAATTTATACTGGACATTAGTTCAACCTCAGCTGGAGTATTGTATATAGTTCTGGGAGCCACACTTTAGGAAAGAAGTGAACGCAAAGTGAAGAGTACAGAAATGTTTTACAAGAATGGTTCCAGAAATGAGAATTTTTAGTTATAGGGATAGATTGGAGGGGTTGTTCTTGGAAAGAAGCAAATGTGATAAAAGAAAATAGAAAACAGGAGCAGGAGTAACTGAGCTAGCTGGCCCTTCAAACTTGCTCCACCATTCATTATGATCATGGCTGATCATCCTGCTGAAAAGCCTGATACCACTTGCCCCTCATATCCTTCAATCCCTTTTGCCCCAAGAGTATATACAACTCCTTCTTGAAAACATACAATGTTGTGCCTCAACTGCTTTCTGTGGTAGCAAATTCAACATGCTTACCGTTCTGAAGTTTCTCCTCATCTCACTCCAAAAAGATTTACCCTGTATCCTTAAACCATGGACACTCCATTGGAAGCATCCTTCCTGCAACTACTTTGTCCTGTTAGGATTTTAGTCCCCTCATTCTTCTGAGCTCCAATGAAAGTAATCCTAACCGACTCAATCTTTCCTCATACGTCACTCCTGCCATTCCAGTTTGCAGTCTGGTAAGGCTCAAAAGCAAGTACATCTTCCTCAAATAAGGAGACCTAAACTGCACACAATATTCCAGGTGTGGCTCAACAAGACCCTGACAACAATTTCTCACTGCATATTTCCCTCAATGAATAGCCATTTAGATAACAATCTGTCTTCTTGTTTTTGCTATCAAAGTAGATAACCTCATAATTAATTACATTATATGCATGTATCATTTATTTCCCACTTAATTTGTCCAAATTACACTGAATCATCTTTGCATCCTCCTCACAGCTCACCCATCCACCGAGTTGTCATCTGCAAATTTAGAATATTTTTAATTTCCTCACCCAAGTCTTTAATAGATATTATGAATAGCTGGGGTAATGGCATTGATCCCTGCTGTACTTCTCTAACCAGTCTACCTTTCTGAAAAAAGCCCATTTATTGCTACTCTTTTGAGAGAGCACTTTTTCATGCATCGAATGGTTACGATCTAGAATGCATCACCTAGCAAAACTCTGTGCTGGAGGCAGGTTCAATTGAGGCATTAGGTGATTATTTGAATAGAAATAGTGTGCAAGGGTACAGGAAAGGGTAGGATTATGGCACTAAGTCATAATGCTCATTTGACAAGTCGGTGCAGATATAAACGGCCTCTTTCTGCACTGTAATACTTCTGTGATTCTTGGTTTTTCTAAAGTCACTGATAAGCAACACATTTCGATTTAAAAGGTTCAATACCTGGCTTAAAAGTCTCACTTGCTCTAATCAGTTCTCACCATGTGTGGGAATTTTCTGTGGATGAGCACTTAATTGTTGAAAAGCTACACAAATAGGCTTCAGCCCAAACGTCAAAGTACTTTTGGTTGAGTCCACTTAGGAAATATAATTTGATCCCTTCTGCCTACTCATCTTGGGATTCAAAAAGTCTGTTCTTCAGTTGAAGTACAAGGGAAAAGCAAGCTTGTGCTACATTCATCCATTCTATTTCCAACAGAGGGAGAGAGATTTCCATTGCTCTTCATCAAACTAATATTTCAAAACGTGGTTTATGATTTCAATCTGAGTAACCAGTAGTGGAAACTTCATGGTTTTTCTCTGCTGTGTAGACTGAAGCCCATTGAAGAATCTTGTTAGGGTGAAATAAGCACTACTGAATGATAGGCTAATTATATTTTAAATGCAGAAGGACAGGTCATATACAGGTTTCAACAGCATGCAGCAAGGGGAAAGGGACAATGATGATCTGTAGCAAGTGGACATACAGCGCTTGACACGCTCCGTGTCTCACCTCCAACACAATAGAGCAACTTTACCTTGAAACATGCTGCTACTAGCCAGTGATCAATTACTACCTTTGGGTGACCAGAAAGGGATAGTGTCTTTGCTGTGAACAAGGTATAGCTCTCTGGAGCTGACTTGTACTCAAAACAGCAGGTGGACATGAAGACATTCAAGGAAATTGTGATTACTACAGAACTGAATGTCAGGTAAGAAAGAACAAATGCTTGAAGTTCCTTAACACATCTTTTACAATGTGTGTATACTAGCTGTGGTTGCATATTCCCATTGCAAGACATCAGTCCTTTGCAACCAAAGTTTTCAAGAGTAAACTGACACTACATGGACTTAATGGTTAAAGAAGAATGCTTACCAGAATCTTCTCAAAAGCTATTAGGAATGGAAAAAAAAGCTGCACTGTCCACATCCCATTAATGAATTCTTAAACAAAATCATAAATGAGATTTAGAATCATGCCATTTCAACTTTCAGAGTAAACGCTTGAGTTCTGATCAAAATCAAGATGCACCCCTCAGTCATTCACTGATTGCAAAGATCCTTTTCATTTTACTACGTATGTGTTATACATGTGGGAGAAAGGGATACAGGAGAGTTGGGTTGTCAATCCTCCAGGGTTGGTCTGGAATTTCCTCCAGAAATTGATGCATAACCTCCAAGATATTAATACAAGCAACCCTGGAGATGAAAAACAAGAGGATTAAGTTTCTTTAATTTCCTTTGAACACTTTTTATTAGTTATAAGAGCATAGGGCATGGAAAAAAAGCTGTTTCACTGGCATCCGTAAATCCCTCAATTGGGTAGCTTTCCAATTGGCATGGAAATGCAGTGTGCAATGAAGTTGGATGCCTAATCGTGGGAGCAGGGAAGTTGATGGCTGAAGATCACATGAGCAAGTCTCCAAAAATACACCGCAACACAGTTGGCAACCCTGAAAAATGAGGCAAAGAATAAAGCAACAGCACAGGAATGAACAACTGAGCACAGAAAAAGTAGGAACCAGCAGAAGAAAAAAAGGACAAACAACTGATGTAGCTTATCTTACGTGCTGTACCAAAACTTCACTCAGACTCAAGATTTAAGGAATAACCTTTTTCTTGCAGTTTCAAAGTTAGGAGTACTAATCAGCAATACATAGAATTTATGCAAGAAACAGTTGTAACTGAAACACTGACAAGTACTCAATGCAGTTCATTACAAATTTTTCACAAAATAAGGCATTAGTTTCGTAATAGTTGTAAAGCTGATTGTCACGAGAAAGAAAAATCTCGCAGATGTATAAACAGTGGTTGAGAGATTGAGGTAAATTATTGGATAACGCACAGGATTCATTAATCTGCATCAATCAAAAATTTCTTCTAAGGGCTTAGTGCAGGAACTTTGGGCTCTATTTTATCAGTTTGATTCTAAGTGCTGGGCGGACTTGAAACTGAGTGTTTCAGATCCGACTTTTAGACCCATTCTCAGGTGCCTCCATACACACTGCCTGCAAAAATATCAGCGAAACCAAAAAGCGCTGCATAAGCCTGTGGACGGGACTTGATGCACCCGAAACTCTGCAGTTCTGATCAGAGCCTCAATCTGCACATGTACAAAATAAAAATGATAGAATGCTGCTCCCCTGCACATCCCTCCTGGGCTGCATAACATCTCCCTTTAGCCTCCAGGGACATTATCCCATTCCGAGAACATTACTGAAGCCCCTTTTCCCCCCTCACACTTCTGTCACCCAGTCCAATCATTGGATCCTCCTTCCTTACCCCCCCATCAATCTCAGGCAGAGTGTCAGCGGACATCCCTTCCTCGCTACTGATCACAAGTGCATTGGCAGCAGACCCCCTTTTCACACCCACTGATCAGCAGATCTCCCCCATTCCACCCCACAAAAAAACTGATCGCAGAGAGCTGTCAGATGCTCGGCACTTATTTCCTCACTAACTGGAGCGCCCGATTTGGACTTGTATGGAGCATATCTGTTTCATGCTGGTTCTGGTGGCAGTAAAGAGAGAAATGCCAGTAAAATTGGGCAAGCAGCTTATTAAGTCAATTTAAATGCATGTAAATGCATTTAAATGGCCGTCATAACCATTTCAGGTGCATTGCTGATCATGGCTATTTTCGGGTCTTGGTAAAAGTAGAACCGACGCAGAGTTGCCTCTCGCCTCACGCCCAACTTTATCAAGTTTTCGTGCCCAAAAATAGGTGCAACGCAATAATAAAATCAGACCCTTCATGACGAAAAGAAATCTAATTTTATTGATTTTTCTTGATTAAAAACACCACCACTCACCATAAATAGAGAGAACATAACTTTGAGATAATTACTATACATGCTTTATTTAGTTTTCATTTTCTTTCTTGATTATGTAATAAATTCTAATTAGTTTTATGTTCTATTTGCATTAACAGATTTAATCAAAGCCAAGCACAGGCATCTGTCAAAAGCAAATCCACAAGCAATTCAGAAAACTGCTGCACTGTTGTTTCAACATTAATTACAATTTCTGTGTTAATGACTCGATGTAAAAAATCACAATTTCTTTTCAAAACTAGTTTTTTTTAACATAATACTGTATTTAAAATGTCCAATAAATAAAAACATTAAAGACAAGGTTCTGAGAACGTAGTGGCAATGCATCCAAAATACTTTCACAATGACACCACTTAAAATTAACAAGCCACATTCTTAAATATTTACTGATCCTAAATCTAGCAAATTCCAATAAATAAAACATTTTTGACACTTACATTTCTTTCTGCAAACTCGACCTTCACATCATCTTTGTTTGCGTTCTTGATCATTATTGTGACAATAACATGAGAATCTGTCTGATACCAATCATGTCTAAAATAAAAAGAATGTTTAAACTGATGTTTTATAAAAAGCAAATTATTTAACATGTAAAAAAAAAGAGATGAAAATAACTAGTTAATTTCTATTCTCTGCCAATAGTAGGAGCACATAAGTAACCACGGGATGACAGGCTAATTTTACATATTAATTTAACTGGTAAATTCATTAAATGCTTTTTGATGAATACCATGGTAACCGCAGTTAATCATATTTTCATTCAGTGTGTAACGTAAGAATTTAAAGCACAATTCATTTCAATTTGCTTCTACGCTACAACTTCTGAATGTTAACAAAATTTCAACTGCTCCTGTTTCTGACAGAACGCCCTTGCAAATACAATAACTCCGTTTAAATCAAACAATCTCAATTTTATTAAAAACTACTCCATGTGCAGAGATTTAAAAGAAATAAAATACTTAAATAACTGCTGAAATAGACCCTATAAGCTGTTAAACAACAGACCAATGTTGATGATGAAATTAGATTTACCTTTGCAATCAACAAGAATTTGCAGATGTGCATCACTGAGTGAAAATGCCTGCATTCAGGACATGCAGTTATTTCTGTTTGAATAGGAGCTTTGCAGAGATTCATACAAGTGGAATATAAACCAATTTGTACTTTATACTAATCTCTCATTTATCAGAACTTGTTCCCTAATTTGTCATTAGGCATTCCAAACATAAAAGCTTGGTTATCAACAACTTTTCCTTCTCCTGTAAAAAGGGGTTGAATTACCTCTACAAATTCACAAATTAGTTTTAAAGTTGCAGTTTTTGTAGAAACTTAAAAGCTTTGAATGCAAGCCTATCCTTTACAAAACTAACCAATAAAACACAAAATACTATTTAAAAATATAATGAATACAACAGGAATAGAGGGTTACAATATTTGTTGAAATCAGGCATACACATTATAGCACATAACTGACCATCAGGTAAATAAAATATAACATTAAAGATTAAGTTTAGCTTATTCACTTGAATATATTATACAATGTTTCATAGTCAATGAATGCTATTCATTTTGTTTTCAGATATAAAAAACAATGGAGTCACCCAACCCCCTCTAATTCTTTTCCTTATTTGTTCATGGGATGTGAGTATTGTTTGTTGGCAATGTTAGCATTCATTGCCTATTCTTAATTGGCCTTGTGACACTAGTAAATAAACTTTAAATATACCATGTTGAACAGATGAAGCAGAGTGCGATTAGATCCTGTGTTGCAGATGCACCACGTTGGCATCTTGATTTGGATATGACTAGTGCCGTTCCTGCCAAGCTCCACTGTAATTGTCAGTAAACCAGGATTTGCCTCCTGGTTTGACAGTAATGGTACATGTCCAATATGCAGCTCCTTGGGATTACTGATTGTGCTGGATGTTGAAGTTTCCCACTCAGGATATATTCTGCGCCCTTACTACTTTCAATGTTTTACCAATTGTTGTTCAACGTGGGTAATTACAGGTTCATCAGCTAAGAGAGGGCAGCAGGTGGTAATCAGCCTACATAGAAAACTTATTTCTCTATGTTTGATTTGATGCCTTGAGGCTTCATGTGGTCTCTTGTCAATGAGCTCTCAAGGTTCTCCCTCCTGAGTGTATACCAGTGTGATGCCACTGTTTGGTTTGTCCTGCTTTTAAGCCAAGTCAAACATAAGGATTGTAATGGAGAAAATACCTTGCTGGTCTTGTAGCATCTGTAGAGACAGAAAGTTAACAATTCTGGTCAACGTCCCTCTATAAGCCTAAGGAAGGATCTTTGACTTGAAACATTTGTGGTTCCTCTCTCCACAGATGCTGCCCTACCTGAAAGTTCCATCATTGTCTGTTTCTTTCAGATTTTCAGCACCCAAAACATTTTGCTTGCGTCATAATGGTGGTGGTGCTGGTTGGAAAGCACAACATACTTGTAGAATATTATATGACAGCTCTCTAAACTAAATGCTTATAATTACACATCTAATGAACAACTTTATCACACTCCTAAAAGCACTATTTGAAAAGTTGTAATCTTTTTAGAAAGCAAGGTTGCAACATTAAGACTGATGCAACAAAACACTGAAGTTTTACAACTCACAAATATGTCTCAACAGATAGGACTGATGGGTTTTATAAAAACTTGCACTTTGTGCACAGAACATTAAATAAAAGGTATATATATGTTTGCATATGTAAGCGGGTTCAAGATGAATAAGAAAATCATTGAAAGCATACAATAACATTTTTGAGACAACCTACGTTGCATACCAACACAAGCAGGATTCTTGCAAGTTCCATTCATATGATTAGGTTCCAATTCAGAAGCTGTTGGAGGGGATTCTTAGAGATAGGATGTATAGGCACTTAGAGCATTGTGATCTGATTAAGGATATGCAGCATGGCTTTGTTAAAGGGAGGTCGTGCCTTAAGAATCTGGTAGAATTTTTTGAGGAGGTGACGAAAACAGCCGATGAAGGGCGAGCCATTGATGTCGTCTATATGGATTTTAGTAAGGCGTTTCACAAAGACCCTCATGGGAGGCTAGTTGAAAAGGTCAAGGCTCATGGGATACAAGGACAGGTAGCTAGATGGATAAGTAACTGGCTTAGTAATAGGAGACACAGTAATAGTGGAAGGGTGTTTTTCTAGCTGGAAGTTGGTCACTAGTGGTGTGCCGCAGGGCTCGGTATTGGGACCACTTCTATTTGTAATATATATATATAAATGACTTGGAAGAGGGGGTAAGTGGACTGATCAGCAAGTTTGCAGACAATACAAAGACGGCTGGACTTGCGGATAGTGAGGAGCATTGTCAGGCGATGCAGCAGGACATAGGCTGGTAGCTTGGGCAGATAGATGGCAGATGGAAATGCGAGGTGATGCATTTCGGGAGAAAGAATGTAGGGGGGAGGTATATGATAAAGGGTAGGCCTATTAAGAGTATAGAAACGCAGAGGGACCTGGGGGTGCAGGTGCATAGGTCTCTGAAGGTGGCAGAACAGGTGGAGAAGGTTGTGAAGAAAGCATATAGTATTGCTAGCCTTTATAGGAAGGGGTATAGAGTACAAGAGCTAGCCTTTAATGTTGAAGTTGTATAAACCGTTAGTTAGATCTCATTTGGAATACTGTGTCCAGTTCTGGTCGCCTTACTACCAGAAGGACATGGAGACTCTGGAGAGTGCAGAGGAGGTTTACCAGAATGCTGCCTGTTATGGAAGATCTGAGTTACGAGGAGAGGGTAGGCAAATTGGGGCTGTTTTCCTTAGAAAGATGTAGGCTTAGAGGAGACCTAATAGAGGTGTACAAGATTATGAGGGGTATAGATAAACAGGGTTAAGCTTTTTCCTAGGATGGACTCAAATAACAGGAGGGGTCACGGGGGTAAGGTATAATTTGGATGCTAGAAAGAGTTTTTTCTCAGAGGGTGGTGGGGGTGTGGAACGCACTGTCAAGTAAAGTGGTGGAGGCAGGCAATCTGGAGTTTAAGAAATACTTAGATGGGCACATGAACAGAATGGAAATGGAATATAGAAAACTGATTTAAAATAGGGATCACGAGCCTTGGGAGTCCCTGGGAAGTGTGTAAATAGAGGTTTATAAAATGTTGAGGGGAATAGATAGGGTGGACTCTCAGAGACTATTTCCCCCAGCTGAAATGGTCACTACGAGAGGACACAGATTTAAGGTGCAGGGAAGCAAATATAAAGGAGATGTCAGGGGTAAGTTTTTCACTCAGAGGGTGGTGAGTGAATGGAACCGACTGCCATCGGAGTTGTTGAGGCAAACTCACTGGGATCTTTTAAAAGACTTCTGGATGAGTATATGGAAAAGAATAGGATAGGGGGTTACAGATAGGTCTGTGGATTGGTGGATGTAAATCAGCGCAACTCGTGGGTCGAAGGGCCTGTTTGTGCTGTAATGTTCTATGTTCTATGATGATATTGATGTATTTGTTTTTATCCGACAGGTGCTTTGGTCCACCTTGTTGTCTATCAAGGGGCATACACACGTTGGGTCGAGAGGGCTGCTCTTGGATTTTGAGAGTATCCTCGTGCTTCACGTCATTAGTGTACACTTGACCTGGACCATTTGATGGGCAACACGACAGCTCAGTGACTATCGCTGTGCTGTGCGGATACATGGATTTGGGCCTGTGTCTGTGGGAGTTTGCGCTTTCTCCCCGTGCTTGCGTGGGTTTTCTCCGGTGGTCCGGTTTCCTCCCATATCCCAAAAATGTGCTCTTAGACTAATTGGCAAAACAAATTCTCCCTAAAAAATTGTCTCAAATTTGGTTTTTAATCTATAGATCTATAAACATAGACAGGGATCACGGGTAGAGGTGGGAACATCAGGGTAGCAGCGCAGGCTTGTTGGGCCGAAGGGCCTGTTTCCTGTGCAGTTTTGTTCTTTGTTCTTAAAAAGTCAATGAACACTAGCAAAATACAACTAACAGTCTGTGGCACAGCAATT
Source organism: Sphyrna mokarran (assembly GCA_024679065.1). Classification (NCBI taxonomy): domain Eukaryota; kingdom Metazoa; phylum Chordata; class Chondrichthyes; order Carcharhiniformes; family Carcharhinidae; genus Sphyrna; species Sphyrna mokarran. The sequence goes on along the minus strand of JAGIQG010000010.1, from coordinate 39,099,149 downwards.
TTATCGAGAATCATGGGAGAATATCTTGTATACACAGATAAATTTCAGGACTGTGCCAATCTTGCCTTTTATATTTCCAATTTTATTCATGAGGCAGAAACTCAAGTTTACATAATGGTGTGATTCTGAAGCAATAAAGTGACAGATAAAAAAACATTTGTAAGTCATTTACAATTCTAGCTAGGTCATTCACTTTTTAGTCTGCACTCACCATTTTAACTTAACCATTGTTGATGCATTCTCATCTCTAAATCGTATTTATTTTCTTATGATTTCATGCCACAGAACTAGTCATTTTTAAAATTCACACGGTTTATTTTTTCTGCCCTGAACGTCCTCCAAATTTAGAAGAAGATAGCAGTCACGAGTGCATTTTACATGGAAAATATTCCATCACTTTGAAAATTTAGCACTAACCAAATTCATTCCTTATTGGATTTTTTTGGATTAGTCCTCCAAACAATAACGCACCTTCTTTACTCTGATCAGATAGCTGTTGATGTTTGGAGGTTTAGTAAAGATAAAGGCAGTGGGAAATTGCCATTCTCAGTTGTCAATTTGAGCCATGTTCCAAGATTATCCTTTAAGGGAATGATGATTGCACAATTAGGAGAATTGTCATGGGGATATGCAATGCTGTCTCAAGGTTTAAGTGCTCATCCTAGCAAAACTAGTAAATAGAAAAGGCAATGGGTAATTTACAAACATTTAACATTGTTGAAGACAGAATTTCACTTCCTAAAGTTGAAAAGCTTGTATATGAAAATCTGGAGACTATGGCAACTTAACTGCCATCCTAGCCTACTCACCACACTCCCTCAAAATTTTTCCATTTGATTAATCACTGCCCTTCGCATTGTTTACTCCTACAAGTCTTTGCTATTCACAAGCTCATCATGAATGATAATATTGACATCCTCTTGCCTTGGACTGAAACTTGTCTCCCTGGATGTTCCTTACAAAAACTTTCTACCTGGCTAACACTGCATCATCTGCTCTGCCAAAAACAAAATCATACTGTGAAAATGTATATGATGACCTGATAGTTTGGTTTCTTTCCCACGGTCACAACTGTTCTTGATAAAGCAGTTGCCTTTTCAATATCTCACCTAAAGACCTCATCGTCTGCTTTCCAACCACACATTTCCCGAACTAAAATGCCTACTTTTATCCTTCAGCTTCATTGATTACTTCTGCAACTCAATTTTGATCTTTATTGCAACTCGTTTTGTACAATCTCTTTGGATGCACCAGTTTCTCATTGCCTCTGAATCTCAAACGTCTCATTCAAATTCGCAGGTATCACTTAGCTGATCATCTATATATGCCCTTTCCATAATAGTAACTTCCATTATTGATAAGACTATTTTTGATCACTTCCTTATATTCTTCAGCACCACCTTTCTGCATTGACATAGGGAAAAAATCTCCAACTCAGTCAACTGGCAACCTCAAATTTACAGCTTCCTTGGGTCTCCATGTGTCAAACCTTTTCTACATATTAATTTACATTTTCTCTTTTTCCAGAAGTGATGCCCTCTTTTCAAGAAAATCCAAGGCCAACTTCCGTGCCTGATTTTCACAGGAGACCAAATTGACAACACCATCATGATAGTCTTCAACTGTTCATTTCTATGGAACTCGCTAGATTGAGGGTCCAGTCAATATTCTCGCACTAATATCTCTGCTATTCACAACCCATTGGCTGTGGTCCCTTTAAGATTGCTTTATAATCTGTCATGCATAAATCTTAAAGAGCAGACCACAAACAATCAGTTTTTCTGTTCTTGACATGGTACATTCCAGTTGACTGGACAACCGTGCAGCTCAGAAGGAAATTTGGTTCCAGTCTTTGCTATCTAAAAGAATTCCAGATCATTTTTAGCAATTCTGTTCCTATCCCTGCATTATAACATCCATAGTCCACAAAACTTCAGCCTTATCCACAATGTAAAGTACTACAGAAACTAGAAGAAATCAGAAACAAAATGATGGAAATTCTCAGGAGGTCAGGCAACAGATGAGAGAAACAGTTAATATTTCTGGTTAATGACCTTTCATCTAAACTGGAAAAGTCAGAGATGCAATATTTTAAATCTCTTCCTCATCCACATACAACATCTTACTAAGTGGTCACTGTCACATTTTGATAACAGCCACTTTTACCATTACTTCTCAATGTTTAATCACTTCTGCACTGTCAGTTGATATAGATGAGCCATAACTTATTCTAGCTGCATACTGGACGTAACCATTAGCTTCAATCCAAGCCACAAACTCTGTATTTATATTTACCCCTCTGCCACTGTGAACCTTAACCAAAGCAACTTCAGCATCTGCCTGAGGTAAAGTTGAGTTATTCACCTTGTATCATTTCTAACAATATGGCTTAAAAGCTTCACTTACACAACAGATTCAGCTCTACTCTTACATCAGCCCATCTACTGCTAAAACTTTTGTTGCAAACCTATAGGGAACTATATACAGGCCAGTGAGTCTCATATCAGTGTAGGGAAACTACTAGAGAAAGTTTAGAAGGAGAGATATATCTCCAATTAAACAGGCAAGGCTTGACCAGGGATAGTAAGCATGGTTTTGCTAAAGGGAGGACGTGCCTGACAAATTTGATTTAATTTTTTGAGGCAATGACCAGGTGTATAGATGAGAGTAGTACAGTTGATGCAGTCTACATGGATTTCAGCAAAGCCTTTGATGATGTCCCATGTGGAAGACTTATAAAGAAGGCAAATGCACACGGAGTACAAGGTAATTTAATAAAGTGGATTCAAAATTTTTTCAGTTGTAGGAGACAGAGGGTGATGACACAGAAGGTTGCTTTAGTGACTGGAAGTCAGTGTCCAGACACCACAAGTATCTATGGTGGGTCCCCTATTATTTGTCATTTACATAAACAACATGGATGACTGAGAGGGATAGAATTAGCAAGCTTGCAGATGATACAAAGATTGGCCAGGTGGTTATCAGTGAGGGTTTGTCTTGAGCTATAAGATGACATACACAGGATGGTCAAATGGACAGACAAGTGAGAGGTGCAATTTAACCCTGAAAAGTGTGAGCTACGTGGAAAGAGTCATTTGACAAGAAATATTCAATGATGGCATAACACCAGGAAGTTCTGTGGAACAAAGGTGGTATGCTTGTCCATAGATCTCTGCAGATGGAAAGGCATGTTTGTAGGCTGATGAAAAAGGCATATGGGACACTTGTCTTCATTAATCAAGGCATAGATTACAAAAGCAGGAAAGTCACGTTGGAGTTGTACAGAACTTGAGGTCACAGCCAGAGTAGTGTGCACAGCTTTGATCGCCATGTTATGGGAAGAATGTCATTGCAAAGAAGGGAGGGAGTGCAAAGAAGATTCACCAGGTTGCTGCTTGGAATGGAATATTTAAATTACGAGATGTTTGATAGGCTTGGGTTATCTTCATTGAAGCAAAGACTGGGGCGACCTCATACAAAATGATGAGGGACACAGAATGGGAAAGGAACAGCTGATCCCCTTAGATGAAGGGTGAGTCACACGGGACACAAGTTCAAAGTGAAGGTTCAGTGGAGACATGAGGGAAAACCTTTTTACGCAGAGTAGTGACGATCTAGAATACACTACTTAAGAGGGTGGTACAGGTGGACTGCCCAGGATCCTTTAAAAAGTACCTGGGTGAGCACTTGGCATGTCATTGTCTTGAATGTTATGGGCCAAGTGCTGGTAAGTGGGATTAGATAGATCAAGTATTTATAATGTGTCAGTGCAGACTCGATGGTCCATAGGTTCTCTTCCACAATGTGAAATTCTATGATTTCTGGTGATTGTAAGTTAACAGTTTAACTGCCAAGTAGAATCATAGAATCCCTACAGTACAAACTGACACACATCATTCAGCCCAGAGTTTGTATCAACCACCCACGTGACTCACCCATTTCTGTAATCCCACACATTTACCCTGATAATCCCCCTGACACAATGGTCAATCAATCATTCAATCTGACCCACACATCTTTGAACCATAGGAGGAAACTGGAGCACACAGAAAATCCAGGCAACATGGGGGAAACAGGTAAACTCCACACAGACAGTGATCCAAAATTGGAACTGAAACCAGGTCCTGGCGCTGTCAGGTAGCAGTACTAATCACTGCACCACCGTGCCACCCTAATAGGGGAGTAGGATAAACATCCAATCCCAAAGATTAAAGACCTATATGCAAAGCTAGCCAGGGGTTAATCTTTTTCCAAAGCTGGAGATGAGTCTCTATATCAGCAACTTGACTTAAAACAATGCTTCCTGAGGTTTTGTCACGATAAATACACAAAAAAGTTTGTTCCAATACAACGTATTTGTCTTCTGATGTGTTTTTGGCATGTGCAATTTTCCAGAGAATGATGGGCAGTCTGTTGCGAGTTGCCTCAGATCCTTTAAAAAATATCTAGATGAGCACATGACAAGTCATAACATTTAAGGTTATGGGCCAGTGCTAGTAAGTGAGATCAGGTGGGAGGTCAGGTGTTTCTCATGTTGGTGCAGACTCGATGGGCCGAAGAGCTTCTTGTGCACTGTATAATTCAATGAGACTCGACTGCGCCAAGAATATTTTGGGCAGGTTTTCAACAGCTGCCCTCCATAAACTTCAGCTTATTTAAAGCTTTGTTATTCACCTTCCCTTCTGGCCCATTCTTAGTCACTTCTCTCACTGATCGACAATGGCTCCTGGCCACCCTAGCATCAAATTCATGAGTTTCATCATTATGTTTAAATCCTTCCATGATCTCAACCCAACTCAAGTTCCTGCAGTAGTACAACATCCTGGAGACTTTGCTCTTGACTCTGGAGCCACACACAAAAGCTCTCCATTTTCCAATGTGGTCATGCCTTCAGCAACTTAGGCTAGAATCTAGAATTTACTGCCTAAAGCCTGCCAACTTTTCATCTTTATTACCTACATTGGATCTTAATTAAAATCCAGCTCTTTCAGTCATTTCTCCCAGTTGCTCCTTTAGCTCTGTGCTAATACTGTCTTATTCCTGTGTATGATTGCTTGGGATGTTTTGTTACATAAACACAATATAAATGCCAGTTGCCATATTAGAAATACCTTCAACAGATCTGTGAAGCAGCCAATTCTTAAACAAAATCATCTAAAATGGACAATTTGGACCCACCAGCCTTTGAACAATTGCCAAAATTAGATCCATACACAAACAATATTACTACTGATTTAATCTCTGCACTAGTGATAGTGGCTCAAACTAGCTGAGATCTTTTTAAAAATTGCAAATCACCCAAAGAGTTAACGGCAGTACAATTCCTTACTATCTTTCAACAGCAAGTCAAACAGATGAAGTAACAAGAATTAATTACAACTATATCAGCATAACTAACTTCAAGCAGCATAGGATATGAAATTACAACTTTGTGCACAAAAAAAAAGATAAAATCCGACAAGAGAATACGGCACATAAATAATTCTATTTTACTATAAATATTTCTGTTTTGAGAATACAGTGAATCATGTAACTTGTAAATAGAAAGTAAATAGTAATGTAAGCAACTTGACAATAATTTGTGTCCGATTAAAGCAAGTTATTCATTTGTTTTATATTTTTCATTTTAAATAAAGCAAGCCAAGATTCTTCAATTATTTATTTTTCAATCGCATGTAATTTAATTGGGTACAATGCCCAACTGTAAATATAAATTCTATTAGTTCTGTTAAGGGAAGAGAGAAGACCTACAATCCCTCCCACAAGAAAATCATTTCACAACCATTGGACTTGTTTCTAAAACTCCCTGTTAGAAGGTACAACACAAATATTAACATCTTAGGTTAGTACCAAATATAGTAAGTGGATTGAAGAGAAACAGCTCCATCAACAGGCAGGAGACAGCAATCCAAACACTGCAGAATTATGATTTAATTCTTTCAACCCTTTAAGCACTGAATTCTTTTTTGTTTGGAAATAAGACTTTCTGCAAAATTTGACTTCAATAATAAATTCTACGCATCACACAATGAATTAAAACATTAATCTGAAGGCCATACTGTGACACAGTGGTTAGCACTGCTGCCTCAGTGTCAGGGACCCAGGTTCAAGTCCCAGCTTGGGTCACTCTTTGCATAACATGCACATTCTCCCCATATCTGTGTGGGTTTCCTCCAAGTGCTCCGGTTTCTTCTCAATCCGAAAAACATGGTTAGGCGCATTGGCCAAGCCAAGTTCTCCCTCAGTGTACCCAAACAGGCAAAGTGAGGCGACTTAGGGATTTTCACTGTAAGTTCATTGCAGTGTTAATTTAAGCTTATTTGTGACACCATTAAATAAATCTCTAGGACCTAAATTGCCTGATTTTCTCCAATTATTTTAAATCTCCAGAATAAGGCATCAGTTAAATAAATTTCTGGAACCTAGCTTAGTTTTGAAAACTACAAAAGTATTGCAATCGCAATGATAGATAAATAAATAAGCAGCCATTTAAGCAAAATAAGGTTGTACGCTGAATCAGTAACTTTTCTTCAAAACAAATTAGTCACTTATTATACCAGATATCTGAGCAGATGGGCATCCACTCACTCACCTAGAATACTCAAATACAAATTTAATGTAATTTCATTTTGTAGTTCTGAGAGGGATGATTTCCTACTTGTTGCTTGTATTGAAATGTAAAAATGTGCATAAAGAGCATGATGATTTTGCTCAAAATAGCATACTTCAGCAAAGAATTGGAACAGACTTACAAATGACTAATTATAAACACTGAAAATGTATGTAGATATGTCTTAACATTAAATAAGAGCACAACAAAATTAAAATGCAGATATCAGAAGAAAACAAGTTGCATTGATATGGCAACATTTAAAAAACCCTGTAAAATATTTTATAGAATATTTAAGGAAATGGGCATTAAGCCATTATGGAATATAGGAAAATGAAAGCATGGTTTGATAGATGAACTTTGAGCAATTTTTTTTAAAAGAAGAAAAGCGGAGATGGATTGGAGTTTCAAGAATAGGATCAAAAAGGCCAAGTGCTTTGCTAGTAAGGATGGAGCAAGGGTAAAACCACTCAGTGGAAGAAGTAATTCAGAAGAGGTTAACAAGATTATTTATCGGCACAGTCATGGAACTGGACAACAAAAATTGGGCACTGGAGAATGATGCATCATTAACTATATAAAATCTGCAGTCCAAAGAGAGAAGGATAATTTATGGTTAATTGCAAAAGGTGTTCATTCATGATTTTGACAATGCTGCATGCTACATAAAGGGTTAAGATCATCTAGAAAAGGTCACAGATTTTAGTAAAGACATTCCAGGACTTCAGAGAAAAAGAACAGTTTGGAACTGGGATAGTAACTGAAGTAGGACAATGGTTCAGCAGCTTTTATTTGTGCTCTAACTTGCATCATTTGAATTTGAGGGATCAGAAGTGGGTGCTTGCATTAAAAAAACAATGACTGGTTTAATAGAAGCAAACATAACAATGAAGAAAAGAGAGCAATTAAACCAAGAGTAGAGAAATATCAAGACATAGGGCCAAAGAAAATTTGACTGCACGAGAGAGTAAATTTTTGAATGAGTGAGATGGTGAGAATATAGATGTGATGGAAGACAAGAGAGATGAGAGATTAAAGGAAATGATCAAGAGTGGCTTTACCTGGGTTGTTTGACAAGCAAGAGCATGAAAATTGAGGCAAAAGGTGTTAATGCAATAAGTACTGAAAACATAACTGGGGACCTATTGTTGATTTTGATCTAAATAGTTATATCCAAGAAGATTTTCAGTTCAATCCACAATTTTAATAAGGCAACTGTTATCGAGTGGAAGGTGATGTACTTCAGTTAGGGAACTTAAATCCAACAATTCAGGGACTTGAAAAGAAATAGGGGAATGACTGATCAACCAGGGGGGAAAAAAAACAGATGAAGAGGGATGCTTTTGAAAATAATTTTAAATTATTGATAGAAATGTGTCATGGTCATAAAAGGCCCAGTATTCCAGATGAAGCTTAACTAAAGTCTTATATAAGTTAAACTGCATTAGTTATTGGTAGCTACTAGGATCCTACGCTGCAGTCCTTCTGGCCTTAAGTATAACAATTTTTCTAGCACCTTTGCCTTAGTGATGATTGTTATTCCTGCCTCCCATTCATTTTTTGATTTTCAAGTATCTTTGGGACGTTTTCCAAGTCTTCTACTGTTCAACTCCTCTACCATATCCTTGTTTTCCATCAATTCTCCAGAATCACTGAGGACGAACACTACATTTTAGTTAGTCTTTGTCTACTTTAAATATCGATAGATACTCATGATTTTTCACCATTAGCTAGCTTTTTGGTACTTTACTTTCTTCTGTTATTTTTTCCAGTCATTATTTATTGGTTTTTAAAACCTGACATTTGTTGTGATAGCCCCCAAGAGCTACATGAGGAATCACTGTTTGATCTCCTTGTAGGACTTGTAGAATATGAATTCCCTGGGGATTGGTAATTACCCTACCTGGTGGAGTTCATGAACCAAACCCTTTAGCACACCCCCCCTCAAGTGAGTCCATTATTGTACTGTTCCACTTGAGACCTGTTTGTATTCACTACAAGCTTGTGATTTTGCTTTATTTTCTGCAATAAAGCACTGTTCCTTTACAGCTGATGCTTGGATTTAGTGTACTGATTTATCACTAAACTGTGCAGATTTGTAGTATTTCTTTTAATTTGATACAATCCTTAACTTCTTTATTCAGCCATAGAGTATGTATCATTCTCAGTTTAGTTTTTTATAATGGGGTAGAAGTTTGCTGAGCGTTAATAACCATCTCCTTCAAGGTCTGCAACTGCATTTCTACTCTTACCATTTAACAATTCAATTTAGCTAGCTCTACTTTTATACCCTTCTATGATTACTTTAACTTAAGATTTAAAACACTGATCTTAGACCAACACTTTACCCCTTCAATCTGAGCATGAAATTCTACAATGTTATTATCGCTGTCACCTAAAGTCTTCTTTATCATTGATTAATCTCACCTCATTGCTCATTACCAGGCCCAGACTAGCTTAATCTCTAGTTGGCTCCAAGACATGCTGTTCTAAAAATTCGTCTCATATTTCATGAGCCAATTTTTCAGTATATCTTCACCAATGTGCTCATTCAATTTACATGTAGATTAAAGTCACTTGTGGTTATTACAATACCTTTCTTTTACACCCCTCTATTTATTCCTGTATTTTCAATCTAACCATATAATTACAGTTGGGGGGAAACTATAAAATTACTCCAAGTGATTTTTACTATTTATCTCTATTCAAACTGATTCAACATCTCACTGCTGAGTCAAGGTAATCTCCTGTATGTATGGCATCCTTAACTAAGAGCAACCCCATCATATTTTCCTGGTTACCTATTCTCTTTGAAATGACAGTCTTTTTGATTTATTTATTTACAAAATGTGGGCATTGCCAGCAAAGTCAGAATTTATTGCCCATCCTTAACTCCCCTTGAAAAGTTAGCGGTGAGCTGTCTTCTTCATAATTAAGTACTGGAATTTAGTTGATCTCAACATGGCCTCAAATTCACTTTACTACCTGTTCACCATGGCACTTCAAATTTTAACTTATTAAAAATCTGTCCACTTCTTCCTTAAATTTATTTGAAGTCCCAGCATTCACTACAGAGGGTCATGAGTTTGCGGAATTCACTATCCCAGAGAGAAGTCATTTCTCCTCACCTCCATTTTAAATCTTCCACCCTTTATCCTAAAAGGACGACTTTTTGTTATAGATAGCCCTACAAGAGGGAACATCCTCTCCAGACTTTGTCAATCCCTCACATCATCTTCTACACTTTAATTAGATCTCCTCTCATTCCTTTAAACACCAGGGAGAATAGGCCTAAACTACTCAATCTCTCTTTATAAGGCAAATCCCACATCCCTGGAATCAACCTAGTGAAATTTTTCTGACCCACCTCCAATGCAACTTATCTGTCCTCAAGAGGATAAAAACCGTACATAATATTCTAAGCATCGTCTCACTAATGCTTTCTACAATAACAGTAATACTATTAATTTTATATTCTGTTCTTTTAGCAATAATTGCCAAGATTCCATTTACCTTCCTTATTAAATTCTCAAACCACAGCAGCCCTTGTGAAGTAAGTACACCCATAGTACCGTAAGAGAGAGAAGTTCCAGGAATTTGACCCAGCGATAGTGACGGGATGGTGAGATATCGCGAAGTCAGGATGTTGAATGACTTGGAGGGAACTCCCAGGTGGTGGTGTTCCCATGTGCTTGCTGGTCTTGTCCTTCTAGATGATCCTGGGTTTGCCATACAAGTGCCAGACAACAACCATCTCCAACAAGAAAGAACCTGTTTGTTTATTTGTGTCATAAGTTGGCTTATATTAACACTGCAGTGAAATTACTGTATAAATCCCCTGTCACCAAACTCCGTTGTGTGTTCAGATATACTGAGGAAGTATTTAGCAACTATCATGAATTTCGGACTGTGGAAGGAAACTGGAGCACCCAGAGGAAACTCTTGCAGATTCCGCACAGATAGTGACCCAAGCCAATAATCCAACCCTGTTCCTTGGCGCTGTGAGACAGTAGTGCTAGTCACTGTGTTACCTAATCTAAACATTGCCCATTAATTTTCAATGGCTTCACCATCATGGAAACCCTTGCTGTCAACGTCCTGGGGTTACCATTGACCAGAGACTGAACTGGAGTAGCCATATAAATACTGTGGGTACCAGAGCTGGTTAGAGACTAGGAATTCTGTGGTGGGAAACTACCCTCCTGACTCCCCAAAGCTTGTCCATCACCTACAAGGCCCAAGTCAGGAGAGTAATGGTGCACACTCCACTTGCCTGGATAAGTGCAGCTCCACCAACACCAGGGCAAAAGTTGAATGGAACCCTTCTACAAACACTCACTCCCTTCCTCCATCAGGTGAACAGTGGCAGCAGTGTGCACCACCTACAAAGTGCACTGCAGGATAGATTGCTGAGAAATCTGAGAGATTTAATGCTTACAACGTGTTAAACCACAGTTTGCTCTCAATTCATATTTATTTAATGTTAGTTCTGGATGTTAAAGTGCAAGATGGATGTAAAATATATTTAATATATGTTTATTGACGCTTTGATGACAGAATATTTTGTTTGATTAAAAGCACAGAAACTTGTGGCTTTTTTCTATTAAAAAGTGCCAGGGATTTTGAAGCTCACTGATATTACAAGAAAAATTACTGATCCCTAACTGAATTGCAACATAACTTATTTTCTCATCTCAATACTTGCTTAAAAGTCGTCCACTTAACTTTTTCTAGATTCAACAAAATAGTAACTTGTTCTTTTTTCACAGATGTGTCTAGACCTGGTGAGTACTTCCAGCATTTTCTGCTTTTAATTCATTTTTGGGGGAGGGGGTGTGGGGACTTGCTGCTGCTGCTGCAATACAAACAAATGGCAGTTGCACTATAGTTGAAGCGCTGGTTACACCATATCTGGAGTGCTGTAATCAGTTTGGATGTGGCACCTGAGGGAAGCTAATTTTAACTTGCAGGAGATGCAGATTCAACACAATAATACCATAACTAAATAGGTTAAATTGTGACAACAAGTTATAAAAGACACTTTGCTTGCAATAGAAGGTTAACAAGATAGTGGGTTAGGTTGACTGGCTAGAATCCCTTTGTGTCAGGGATACTAGCAACATAAATATATGGGGTTATGGGATAGGGCCTCTATGAGATTGTTGTCAGAGCAGTTTGATGGGCTGAATTGCCTGCTTCTGCATGGTAGGAATTCAATAATTCTAAACTTGAAGTGTCTAAGCTAATTAATGGATGCGAAAAGGTAACTGACTGGGGAGCCAAAAACAATGAGCATAAAATTAGAATTGTTTACTGTCCTCCTGTACAACCTATGTTCCTTACCAAAGTTGCACCATGAATTAAGTCTTTATTGCACCTTTTTTCAATTAAACAAGTTGTAATATATCCATTCTATAATATATTGTTGAAAAAAGTGTTTACCCTTAAAATATGCAATAATTGCCAAAACTAAAAGAAAAATCAGGATAATTTAATAAATGCACCCTTGTCAACTAGATTTTCCACTAACCAAACAAGGAAAAAAATCCCAGTACAAATTTTCTACACAACAAATTAAAATCTCAATTTAGGATAAATTAATCTCAAATGGTCATGAAAGAGCCTACTCATCCAAGAGACTGACAGGTGTTCCCCTAATGTTTACTGTTGATTAGGTGTGCCATAGAGGCCAAAAGATTATCATAGTTTAACTTTGCATAGCCTGGAGATAAAGTTCGTTATAATGTCAACCATAGAGCAGAAAAGGTGTTCAAATTGGTCCCAAGGTGCTTATTTAGGGAGAGGAAAAGGTCACTTCTTCTGATCAATACCGAATTACTTCTGCTGGAAATACAACGTATGCATATTAGATAGTGAGCACTCTGGCTTTGCTACACTATTTCCTGTAGTTGAACAGCCTGCTGACTTTTCTAAAAAATATATATTAGTGTCACAAGGAGACTTACATTAACATTGATTTGAAGTTAGTGAAAATTCCCAAGTCGCCACACTCTGGCACCTGTTTGGGTACACTGAAGGAGAATTTAGCAAGGCCAAACCAACAAATTTTCAGATTGTGGGAGGGAACCGGAACACCCAGAGGACACCCACACAGACAGTGACCCAAGCCCAGGAATTGAACCCAGAGTCTCTGGAAATATATGAGGCAGCAGTGCTAACAACTGTGATCATGATGTAGAGATGCCGGCGTTGGACTGGGGTAGTAAGAACTCAGTAAGAATTTAGCAACACCAATTTATAATCCAACCGATTTATTTGATAGTAAAATTGCTATCAATCATTGGTTCAGACCAGAACACTGCATTTGCCTGAGAAAGACACAAGAGTGTCGAAAGCTCGCAATTTTACTATCAAATAAATTGGTTGGATTATAAATTGGTGTTGCTAAATTCTTACTGAGTAAGAACTGTGGTACCATGTCACCCCATAGACAATTAAGGATCGCACACAAATGAAGACTTAAACAAAGAACCAAAAGATGTTCAAGTGCTTCAGTATAATCCCACAGATGACAACTCCAGAACTAGCCAAGAATGCACAGCAAACAAATCAGTAACAAGTTAAATAATTCATACAGAACATTAAATAATGCATTATCATTCAAAATTAAATCTAACCAAAAAAATTAAGGAAGCATAATGCTTTGACTGCTACTGCACCTTAATTTCAACAAATTGTTTAATGTTACCATTTAAAGCACACCATTACTCATTGGTACCATAAATTAATTATTTATTCAATGGTAGTCTTATTTCCGCAAACAACTAAAATAGTTCAATATAATATTTTATATTGGTAAACTTACTTTATTTTTGGTGTCACCTTCTGTTGTGTGTGGTTCTGTTTTCAGGTGCCAAGGAATGTTGCAATGGAGAGAAAAAAATAATTGTCACATATTATGCCAAAAGTTATAAACTATAAAGCAATATACTCTGCAAAGATGACAGTTCTACTGCTATTTTCTCCTTAGTCATGTTATTACCTCTTCAGAGAAAACAGCATAGCTACGTCAGGAAAGAAAACTACTAAGAAACATTTACCAATGTTGCGCTAAGGTTGGATAAGAGATGGTGAGTACATCCAGGTTTGATATACAATTAATATAGTAATTTGCAAAAAAATTCAAGCAGAAAACAAAAATTTTGAAAGGAGGAAAAAATTCTAAAATCTAAACTTTGAATAAATAAAGCTAGCTTTTGCAAAAAGGTTATCTTTAAATTCACAGTACCAGAGTGGGTTAAGTTGAAGAGCAGAGAGAATGGATCTTAAGAATTAAAAAAATGATTTGCTGCACCAACACTTGGGGTCCTTTTATAGAAGTATTAATAGTGCTAATTGATAGGTATTGCCGAATTTGAAAATTGTACTGTGGGTCTAGACTGTTATTCAGTTTCCTTGAAACATTAATCAGGCTCAACTCACTTACACAGAAAAACTGTTTTCAAATTTAATACATTAAGAAAAATTAAAAATATTGAGATGTTTCAGAATCAGGTTCAGCATCCTAAATAACTTAAAGTTCATTAATTGGTGTCACAAGTTGGCTGACATTGCAGCGTTAATGAAGTTACTCTGAAAATCCTCTCGTTGCCACACTTTGGCACTTGTTCATGTACACTGATGGAGAATGTCACATGGCCAATGTACTTCACCAATATATTTTTCTGATTGTAGGTGGAAATTGGAGCACCTGAAGGAAACCCACACAGACATGGAGAGAACGTGCAGATTCTGCAGAGACAGTGACCTTAGCCAGGAATCAAACCCAAGTCCTTTACACGATGAAGCAGCAGTGCTAACCGCTCAGCCACAATATGCAGTGAGAGATTTTTCTGCAGATGGTTATAGGTAGCCTTTGATGTGGAAAAGAACAATCATTCCTCAGTATTGCATAATACGTACCTTTTAACAATTCAGAATTAAGACATTTAAACTATTTAAAGCAATTAAATTATAAAATGATAAATGTTACTGAAATAGTCTAACTGGCTAGGGGTGAAGTGCAAGAAACACCAAGGAAGAACTGGTGATACAATTTTATCACTAGATTGGATTCACTTATGAAAGTCAAAAATCAAGACAGGAAGTGAGAGCCTGAGTTAAAGCAACAGGAGATCATAATATGTTTAAAGTCTATCTTCAAAGTTTAATTATGATAGAGGGGCAAATTCAGCTTAAGAGTCCAGCTTCCATGATCATTTCAATGGCTATGACATATATGGATAATGGCATATTGGATTAAAAATGCTCAATTAACCAGCTTGTTAAAAATTATAAACGCGGTTGAATGGAAGTTAAGAAAATAGAACTAGAATAAGTGGATGTTTTGCAGATTGGTCCATTCACTCAGGTCTGTTTTGGATCATCCATAGATACATGATTTGCATATCAGTAAAACAAGAATATCAAAGCTTTTCAATATGAAGTTGGGGATGTGAAAGTATTGTTAGGATAACCTCATTTTAAGTAAATTACATTACCACCAGTGTCGACATTCTGCAGGATCACTCTCTTTGGAACATCCTGGTCCAAACCTCCATCACACCCAAGCCACATCATTTTCCCGTGCAATCACAGAAGGTGTAACACCTGCCCCTTTACCTTCTCCCTGCTCACTGTCCCAGCTCCTAAACACCCCTATCAGCTGAAGCAGCACTTCACATGCACCTCTTCAATCTGGTCTACTGCATTTGCTGCTTACAATGCTACTCTACATCAGGGGATCCAGACTTTTCTGTTGCTTGCCACTTCAACACACCACCCTGCTCTCCAGTCCACATATCTGTCCTTGGCCTTTTGCCATGATCTAGCAAACCCCAACACAAACTGGTGGAACAGCACCTCATCTTCAAATTGGGCACTTAGTAGCCTTCTGGACTGAACACTGAGTTCAACAACTTCAGAGGATGATCTTTTTCGTCCACCTTCACCCCATTTCCACTTTATTTCATTCCACTTCATCTCATTTATTCATCCTTAGGCAGTCCTTTAACAATTCGTACCCGTGTTCTGCCATTTGCACATTCTAATCACTTAAGGGACACTTTTAGCACCTTCTCAGCCTTCTATCCTCACTTACATTTATTTTGTTCAATTACACATCGTTTCTCCCCCAACTATATAAATCTCTGCTGATTCTCTTTGCTTTCAGCTCTGACAAAGGGTCATCTAAACTCAAAATGTTGGCTCTATTCTCCCAACAGATGCTATCAGACCTGCTGAGATATCCCAGCATTTTCTGTTTTTATTTCAGATTCGAGCAACTGCAGGATTTCGCTTTTATCTCAGTAACAGGGACATATTGTCAAATTAGATTATTAAAATTGAACAAGATTGCCTGAGTCTACTTCCTAAAAGTAACTTGGTTGATAAATAACACTTTTCACAATAACTACAAGACTAATTCTCAATATGCTCAGATGGCATTAAGGAAGACTGTCTTTTTTTTCTTGCAACAGACAAGTATTGCAATATTTTGTGTTTTAAAGCTAATTACTCTATTCACTAAATAAAAAACTCCGTGCATCTTGTGATTTTTTTAATGCAGTGAAGGATTCATAATTTGACTTTTTGCTGGAGATTAGAGGTCATCAACCTTTACACTTTCCCTTCCAGCGCACAATTTTAAATAACTTACTCTTTTTGACTGACAAATCAATAAATAATGGACTGTGCAGAATCTCTCTCACTAACTTTGAGAAATTCCAGTTACATTCTTTGTAGCCAGTGTTTCCAAATCTTAGAAACAAACAGTAGGAGCTGGAGGAGGCCATCTGCTCTTTTGAGCTGGCTCTGTCTTTCAATAGGATCATGGCTGATCCTTTAACTCAGCAACATAGACCCTGTGCTCTCCCCATAACCCTTGACACCAAAAGCAGCATCCATGCAGGGAGAAAAATATACCTCATAAAGCTTAGGCTCCTCTGTTTGCCTGCACAATCCTCTAGCTGTAAGCTCTACTACTCTAACATACCCCATCACCAGGGCATATCAAACTCTGGCTCTATTGCTCTACCCCTCCTACTACACCATGAACTGTCATGGCTTCAGCAAGTGATCAGCAGCATTTCAGTGGGATGAGTGACAAATTCCCACAACTTGTTCCTGCACTTATTAATGGCAGAGATTTTTCAGATTTTAAGAATCCCTCTTTCTGACTTTGTACAAAAGGGAAGTGAAGTGGAGGTCAGAATTCTATTATTCAAGTGTAATTTCACCAAATGACAGAAATTTCTCATCCCTAAACCATTTTTCTTACTTCACAGATGCAATCTAAGTACTTCTATAGCAAACTGTTTTTATCAATTGTATGGACATGGATAGAGAGAAAAAACAATTTGTAGAGAAACATTGCAACATCTTGAGACAAGGGAGTTCCAGTAAAGACTGAATAGATGAATCAATATCCTACACCTGAAAAGAGCTGGGAATTTAAGTGTGCAAAAGAAATCTCAATTTTTTTCAAATTGTTGATTTATAGTAAAAATGTTAATTTTTGGAAATAAAAATCCCTTTTAAACTATTCAAGAGTACCTTTTCAGCATTTCCATCTTGTTGGCTTGTTGCTGAAATAGAAGTAGGAATATCTGTTAGTCCCTACTTGCTATAAAATTCAGAATAATAGTTACATTAACACCAAGTTAATGTGCAAATTATTGAAATCCAAAAAAACACATTTTTAATTGATAGCAATTTTACTGGAAAATGAAACTAACATCAAACACCTGAAATGTTGCATCTGGATGAGCATTGATGCTATAGCAAGTCATGCTATAGCAAATAAAAAATTCAAATGATCTCTCATATCTGTCTTGCAAACAATATTTCGATATTAAGTTTGCAGAAATAAATATGCGAAACAAATCATTCTATTATCTGGAGAAGTTAAACAGTTTGAAATGATGTGCTGTAATGCTGATCCAGAAACCATTTCCTGTATTTCACTTTTCCTTTAACTTCAGACTCAGGTTCCTGAATTTTTATCAATATTGTTAATGACTAAACAACTGAATATTTCTGCAATAAGTCTTGCTGTCTTGAGAAAAATAGTTTTCCATATACATGATAAGTGTTGTGATAAACTGCCATATTATTTCAAGATGTTATAGAAGGAGATATCTGCACTTTTTTTCAAAACTGAATCAAGGGACAAGTGCTTTATGAAGAACTTGTTACTGCCCTGATATCATGACATTCCAATCCAGAATCATCAACGATTAATACTGTACACAACACATTACGACCACGTCAACCACTGGAGATCAAAGCATACAATTATCATCAGTTTCAAAAGCATAAAAATACAGCTATAATGAACAGCCACAGTACACTCGGCATATGACCTTTTATAAGGGCAAGGAAAGCATTCAGCAAAAGTAAATCAAGTTTTAGTATTTTTATACTTCTGCTACTTTAAATTACCAATTAGTGACTGAGCCCCAAACCACCTGGATTACATTTGCAGCCAATAAGATTACGTTATCATGCTAATAAATTCAAAACATTTTTGAACCAACAAATACTTGTAGTGTAACTAATCAAATGTGGTACTATACCAAATCAGTCACAGTTTAAAAAAATTGCTCAAAAAGTGTGCCACCATTATTTCTTGACATTTTTATACATTTAGGTGCAAAAATGGAAGGTAGATTTGCAACACAGTCAATCTACTCTTGGTTGAAACAGGTTACAAACAAATTAAACTTACAATCCAGGTTCTCTTTGCAACTTTTGATCCAAGTGCTAAAGCTAGCATTTTCATCTGCAAAATGGAAGAGATTAGTACATTGCTCCTAAAAACAATTTGAACATGTCACAGAATATCACATTAAAAATCTACGATTTAAAACAATACTTCCTGTATTAAAACCCAATACTAGCAGAATGAAATCATTTTAAACTAAACGTGTCTCGGAGCTTATCAATTTTAGCAGCCTTCATTTAATCCCAAATTGCAAAGTCCACAAGACAAATTGGCATTGTGCTCCCTAGCAGGCAGCACAATGAAGAATAACTTTTTTTTTTAAAATCAGTGGGTGCTAGGGTGGTTACAATCAAGGCAAAGAGAGCATACGTTAACATTGCATAAAGCATAGATAACATCAAACTAAGTAACAGATAAAGAAGTAAGCCACTGAGCCTTGCACATTAAATTATCATAATAATATTTCCATCAACAAGGCTAACATATAAAGAATTAACTCTCGGATGATAGAAGCTTATTTGTGAACTACTACAAAATCATAAAATAATGAACAAAGCCACCTTAATTCATGCATATAGTAATTTTGCAGTATAAAATCATGAAATTTTTTTTTTATCTTCACTAACCTCTCAACTCTGTCACTTACAATCATTCTTCTATATTTAAAATTTATAATCCTCTTGATTCATACTAGTGCCGTCTTGTGCACTAACTAATCTAAAAAGCTGTTTTCTGAATTTCTCTCTTTAGGATTATGTTATTCACTTCTGAAAACCTCACTAATACATTGAGGGCGATCCTCCCATTGCGACCTGCAAATTTTCTGGTGGGTCTAGTCAGGGGAAATCACCTGCCAGCCATTTTACAGGATTCACGCGTGCGTTCCGACACACGTGTGTCTCCCAGAGCCAACGAAAAGGTGCGGTTGGGACCACACTGAAAACTAGTAGGAAAAGACTTAAGCGATTTTAATCAGTTTTAAACATATTTTAAATGTGGTTTAAATGTCATTATTGGGCCCAGCACAGAACCTGTCATGCCTGATAGCATCTCCCACCCTGCCAGGAGTACTTTATTTCAGCAGGGTTTAGAGTAGTTCCCCACATTCAGGGAACTAACAGGAGGCCCTGCTGGAGTGAAGGGGAAGCATCCCAGGAGCTGGGGGGGGGGGGGGGGTGATGTCCCTTGGGCATAGACACACTGGCAATGCCAGCCTGATGTCCCTTGGCCAAAGTGCCCATGCCAAGGGGCAATTTGACACTGCCCACTAGGCATGGGGCAGTACCAAGGATGCAGGCCACAGGGCCCCTGTTGCCATTCTGCATGGAAACCAATCTGCCTCTATTGTTTTTGGGGGGTGAGGGGGAGGGGGTAAAAGTGGTCCCAGCCTAGCCAGTAATTGAGTTGGCCAGCAGAGACTTGACAGTTCAGGGCCACTCACATGCACAGAACTCCAAAGCTGTCAGCCTCCAGTGCAAATAGCAATCTAGACCAGTTTTCTCGCCAATACAGCACTTTTGGCAGAATCACCCGTTATTTTTCACTACGTTAATATGTGACAATAATAAATCATAATATATCTCATTTTTCATCATATAGCACTCAAACTTTGTTTTCCCAGTTCTTTTGTGTTCATGAAGTTTGGCATTCTGAGATTACGCACAGCATCTACGTTGTAAAATCTATTTACCATGGTTTGGAAGTGGAATTTTTCACATGGATTTACAGCTTTTGTCTCAATGGATTAAACAAGATAAATTAGGGAATCTGACATGCTGAATAAATTTTAAGGAAGCAGAAGAAAAGGCATTGTCATGCACCTTTAAAAATAGTGATGTGCCTTGGCATGTTTTGAGACTCATCCGCAAAGTCCAAGAACAAAAGATAAAAAGAATGTCGAGAGCTGGAGTTTTATGAAATGGACAAAAAGAAAAAGAAAATAGAGTGTTAGCCTCTTTGTCTAATAAGAGGGGTGAAGGGAAAGCTGAATTGAAATAAGCTGAAGTTGGAGGAACAAAGTGGAGGCATTGCAATGGAATGAATTATTGAAGAGAGTTTTGGCAGCACAGCATGGTAGGGAAGGACCAATGCAGGGATTTAAAAAGACAAAGACAAGAAGATTTTAAACCCTGAGTAAGTTAGCCAGGAAGTGTTATGGATCTACACGATGGGACAAAAGACATGCAAACTTCAGCAGAAATTAAAGTTTATACAGTGTCTTCAGGGCAGCAGTCAGCAAACAAAACTGCAATGAACCCAAAAATGATATACAGAAATAAGGGTTTAAATGGATAACAAGCCTACATGAGGTGAAGAAAGACCAATTTACTGAAGCAGTAGTATTTGGTCTGTAATGGAAAAGATGTGACCAGTTTAGTTGCAAATAAAACTGAAGTTACAAAAAGGCCAGCTCACCCCGAAACACAACCTGGAGAAGGCTTGTGGTAAAGGTCAAAATCTATTGCCAAGGTGGAGGAAATTGAGACCTATCCAAACCTGAAAGTCAAACAATCACTATGACAATACAGAAATTTGACAAGGAGTTGGCAGGTGATATACAAAAGCAGGTTGAAACAAAGTGTACGTGGAAGCTCACTCCATGGCAGTGGATGATTATGCCAAAGTTAAACTACAGAAGATGACCAGAGAGAATCTTTAAGAAACACTGGAGGAAATACATAAGGTAGGAGGTCACTAGTGCTAGAGATATAATGGCTATTTTTAGAAAGACAACAGCAAAACTGCACAAGCACAGTCCCACACAAATGGACAACAAAAGCACTGGAGGATGATGTGATCCAGTGTTCCAAAGAACAGAAGAGGGTCAATCTATCACAAGCAGAGATGATGTTATAAGACATTCATAACTTTGTTTGACTTTTCTGATGGTATCAAAAAGAGCAAAGCAGGATTACAGGAAACAATTAGCATTCAAAGGGATGGTACAGGGCGAAACCGACAAAAGAAAGAACTTTAATGAAGGATTGCAATTCTTGTGGATTCACAAAGGATTTGACTAATATCTTTAAAAAAAAAAATCGGTTGAAAAAGGATCCCATCAAGACTGCAGGGTGCTATAGGGATTGGTGTGAAGATAAATTTTATATTTACCCAAACAAAGTTACCTGCCAATGTCATACTCGGAGAAGCAGTGGTCAAAAAATAATACAGGAGTCTTTGCAGCTGAGATTGCACCAGTTGTGCAGAAACTACAGTTTAAATATAAAAATACAAAGCAATAAAACTGGAAATAAATTTAGCACAGAAAGAAACTTGAACTTTGATTAGAATAGAATCTGAATCCCTACAGTACAGGTGGCGGCCATTTGGCCCTTCGAACTACACCGACCGTAATCCCACCCTATCGTGTAACCCCATATATTTATCCTGTTAATCCCTAAAACCAGTGTTGATTTAGTATGGGCAATCAACCTAATCTGCACATCTTTGGACTGTGGGAGGAAACCAGAGCACCTGGAGGAAACCCACGCAGACACAGGGAGGATATGCAAACTCCACTCAATGTTCGGAATCAAACCTGGGTCTACGGTGCTGTGAAGCAGCAGCGTTAACTACTGGCCACCATGCCATCCCCAATTCTTACATAAACCAAGAAAACTTTGGAAAACATGTCTGAGTAACAGCAGAGAGGAAGAAAACTTGGCCAGTACAAATGAAATTAAAGTTGAAGGCGTGCTGAGACTTCATGATGCACTAGTACAGGAGTTCCCATTCGGGACATTTCTCTCACGTCCATGCTTGGACCCCAACTATTTACAATACATATTAATAATTTGGGAGAAGAAAACATATTTCCAAGTTTGCCGACGACACAAAACTTGGCAGGAATATATGAATGGTGAGGAGGATATTAAGAGGCTTCATGGCAATTTAGACAAGTTGAGTGGACAAATACATGGCAGATACAGTACAACATGAATAAGTTATCCAGTACAGTAGGAACAACAGAATGGCAAAGTACTTTTTAAATTTGACTGGGAAATGTTGATGTACCAAGGGACTGGGTGTCCTTATACACCAATGCCTGAAAGTAAGCATGCAGGTGCAGCAAGCAGTTAAGAAGGTAAATGGTTTGTTGGCTTTCCTTGCAAGAAAACGATAGCACAAAAGCCTGACAAGTTCTTTTTGTGCTCAGACTGAAATCTCCCCTAGCAGCTCATTTAGCTGTAACTGATGATGAAGCACCAGAAACATAAATGTAGGTTAGTTCAGCCACTTGAGCCTACTCCACCATTTAGTATGATTATGACAGATTTTTTGTTTTAATGCCATACTCCCATATTCTCTGCATACCTCTTGCGGTCATTTTTTCTTAAATAGATTCATGGCTTGACTTCTACAGCCTCCTACACCCGTATCCCGAGACTGTGACCCCTTATTTTAGAACCCCCAGCCAAGGGAATCATCCCTATCAGAATTTTATGTCTTAAAGAGATCATTCTCATTGTTCTACATTCCAGTGAATACAGCCCAGTCGATCCAAACTCTCCTCATACAGCAATCCTACCAAACTCAGAATCAGTTTGTAAATCTTCACTGCTTATCCTCTGTGGCAAATATATCCGTTCTTCAGTAAGGTGACCAAAACTGCACCATATTCTAGTTATGGTCTTACCAAGGCCCTAGCAACTGGAGGTAAGGTTAATAAAATATATAAAAACAAAAGCAAACTGCATAATTTAATAAAATAATTAAATATCCATCATTATGAAGTGCTTCAAAAAACTGGTCATGGCACAAATCAATTTCAGCCTTCCGGACTACCTGGATCCACTACAGTTTGCCTATCATCGCAACAGGTCCACTACAGGCACCATCACCCTGGCCCTGCATCAACCTTGGAACACCTAGATAACAAGGATACCTACATCAGACCCCTACTTACTGACTACGATTCAGCCTTCAACACTCACCTCCAAATTTCATGGCTTGGGCCTTGGCACCTCCCTCTGCAACTGAAGTCTAAACTTCCTAACTCACAAACCATAATCAATAAAGATAGACAACAACACCTCCTCCAAAATCATCCTCAACACCAGTGCCCCAAAAAGTTGTGTCCGCAGCCCCCTACTATACTACTTATACACCTACGATTATATAGCAAAATTCCCCTCCAATTCAATTTTCAAATTTGCTGACAACACTACCACAGTGGGTTGGATCTTAAACAATGATGAGAAACAGTACAGGAATGAGATAGAGAATTTGGTGAACTGGAGCAACAATAATAATCTCTCCCTCAATGTCAACAAAATGAAGGAGATTGTCATCTACTTCAGGAAGCATAAAGGAGAATATGCCCCTGTCCACATCAGTAGGGACAAAATAGAAAATGTCAAGAACTTTTAAGTTTTTAGGTATCCAGATGATCAACAACCTGTCCCAGCTCCCCCATGTTGACATTATACTCAAGAAAGCACACCAACGCCTCTACTTTCTCAGGAGGAGGAAATTTGGCATGTTAGCTACAATTCTAACTTTTACAGATGCACCATAGAAAACATTCTTTTGGCTGTGTCACAGCTTGTTATGGCTCCTGCTCTGCCCAAGACCACAAGAAATTACAAAAGGTCGTGAATATAGCCCAATTATGCAAACTAGCCTCCCACCTGTTTACTCTATCTACACTTCCCACTGTCTTGGCAGTAGTAGGGAATAGTATAGTCCTCGCTGCCCTCTATGGCAAATATATCCCTTCTCCAGTAGTGCCCTTAAAAGCTTCTTTCAACGGTACACAAACAAAAACAAAGGAATTGATAAGCTTGGCTAAAATATCCAAACAGAATAGGAATGCAATTGTTTTTTCAAGTGGAAATAACAATAGTACTGTCCCAACAGGCTGTATATACTGTGTGTGCTATATGCATAATTCTGCTAAAGCTTTGATTTGATCATGATGGCTGAAATTCAAAAAGGATAGTCTAATGCACGCAAATACATCCCATTTGGAAAGGGCCAATGTAATTACAAAATTCACAAAGTTTAATTTAAATATATTTTTAAAGTTTTAGAAATGGAGGGGTTTCTCAGTTTTCATCCACACTCTACCGCATTCCAGAAGCCAGACTTTTGCAATTCTCCACCCAAGTGACCTTTCTTCCTGTGGAAGCCTGAATATGAATATTGTCAAGATATTTGACTTCATGGCACCACTGCCCAAGCTTAATTCCATTCTCAATTCCATTCTCATTATTCAGTTATGAACACACTTTGTATATATTACTGCACAATGTTGCAAAATAGAAAACAGCTACATTTTCCATAAGGCAATGGTTCTGTATACCATTTCTGACCAAACACATTAACTGGGAATAGATGAACAAAACCTAAAGTTCAAACAGAATTAACTGGCATCACAAGTACATCCTTTGTTGACCAAATAAAGGTAACGAGCTTATCATTGAAGAAGGAATATATCAAGGATAAACAAGAGTAATTATTCTGCGGTTATTTGCAAAACAAATACAACAATGAGAAAGTAATTACTGAAATATCCTAAAGTTAAAAAGCAGTGAAATGATTTTCTAACCCAACAATTTATACACCTACCATCTAGTTCCCGTCCTCTTGTAAAGGACTCCATTGCTGACTGATACTTTTTTAAGTGATACTCTGCAATTCTAAACAAAGAGAAACAATATATGAAAGTGCAACTTTTGAAGAAAAAAAAATCATCAGTTCCAACTAATTACAATGACTATTGCTGAAACTTTACTGACTTAATTGGCAATTATTCTAAAACATGCACAGCTAGGAAATACAAAGAACTTCTGTCAAAATAGTACTTCATGTTTAACGCTAAATTTCTGTTATGGTGGATAAAAGTGCCAAAACGGAATTAAACGTAGCATTGTCTGTCAGAAATTGAAAGAATAGCAAAACATACAGATGACAAACTATTACTAAAGTAGCTCTACTCAGAAAAAAGCCCTCAAATAATTAAAACATTTTCAAACAATATTCCACATTAATTATATATTAATTTATATTTTCCACACATTAATTATTCACTCATGGCAATGACAAAATACAGTAAATTGGTTGAACTATTATCAGATAATATTTTAAGTAACTTTTTCAAGTTCTTTCAGTATACCCAATAGAATATTGATTACAAATGAGTAAGCCCTATAGCTGAGTGGATCTTTCCGAGAATAAAGCTTTTAAAAAGGTTACAACTCCAGCTGTATTAAGTTCATCTCCCAGTATGCCCCTACCAATAAGAAAATGGCAGACTGGTTGGCATTGTTGGAAGAATACTTCTTGTAAATTAATTGCAGTAACTGGAATAGCTTTCTGCGGCTTAACTCCAACAGCATTAGGACTTAGATGGTGCCGGAATTAAACTATCCGGAGGCAGGTTCAATTAAGGCATTTAAAAAGGAAATTGTGTGTGCTTATCAACCATAGAACCTATCTGAAAAGGAAGTGTGTGTAGGGTTATTGAACACAACTGGCCAAATGGTATCCTTTTGTGTTGCAATAATTCTGTGTTTCCGAAAGACTCAAACTTTGAAGCTTTGACTTTGAGCACATGCTCCCTAGGTCAGATAGTCTGTCTGATAAAGCCAGTGTCAGTCATTAAAAAAAAAAAAATGGGCTGCTAATTGAATCCACAACCTGCATAAATGCTGACGTAGTCAAAATCTTAGTAAAAAGGTGTCCAGAATACAACTCTCAAAGGCCAGGCAACAATCTTATTGTGCTTGTATTTCTTATTTTCAGATTTTTCTTACAGAATCTCAAGAGGTTGGAGGTTTAGAAAAAGTTATTCTGGTAGTATTGCCATTTGGTAGATAAATCCCAGCTGGTATTCCAAAATACGTTAGCATCAATAACTTAAAACATAATGAAAATATAGATTTAAAGCTTATCCCAGGCTTCTGGCATTCAGTTGTGCACAGTAAATACTTCAAAAAATAACCAGAACTTGTGCAGCAGTCAATTTAAGTATCTAAAGAAAAGTCTTCGAAGACTACTGAAAAGTTAGTCTTGATTCCAAAAATAAATCTTGTATCTGATGTCACAGATGGCAGCCAAAGTTAAGATCCAACTCAAGTAGAGTGCACAAAATATTGAGGGATGAAAAACTATAATATTGTACAGCATTGATTAATCCACATTAGTGAAACTTTCTAAAGAACTTTCATGAAAGAAACAGCTTCTATGATTTGCAATAGCCAGGACTTCCCAATATATATTGTGAAAAAGTCCTGATGGGATTTAAATTTTTGAGGAAATGGAGGGCAAAGCGAGAGACTTTAGACACTACTATGCAGATTTCTTTCAATTTATTTACAGGATATGGACATCAGTGGCAAAGCCAACATCCCTAGTTCCTTCTAGGTGATGATGAGCTGGTAGTGGTGCCACAGATTTGAAGAACTAAGTGTTTTCAAAACATTAGAAAAATAAAATCAGTAACATTAGCCTGACGCTGATAGTGGGGTAATTTTAGGGCCATAAATCAGGGTGACATTAATTGTTACTTAGAAAAATAGTCTTCAGTAAATGACAACGAGCATGGATTTATTAAAGGCAAATCACACCTAGCTAACTTAAAATTTTTTTTAAACTGAATTGAATAAAAGCAGTGGATATTGTGTGTATAGATTTTCAGCAGACATTTGTGAAAATGCTACATATAAATTTGTTAGTAAATTTGAAACCCATAGGATTGGAGAGGGAGAGATATCATCGATATGAAATACATTAAACGTAGTGACAATTATTTTGTAGACGGAAGGGACTCGGATCGCTTCTTTTCATATACTTTCAAAAGACACAAAATTTGAAAATGTAAAGTGATGACAGCTTGGAATTCATAAAAGCAGCCTGATGAAAACAGTACACACATGACATATGTAGTTTAATGGAGAAGTCAAATTATACATTCTGTAAGAAAATGAAGCCACAATATAAATAAACAGTACAACTTTAACAATGGTACAATGGGGGAGGTGGGGGGGAGGGAATCTGTTATAAAACATACAGGCTCCACAGCTTCATAAATTGAAGGGGATGGACAAAAGTCAGTCAGTCATTCTGAACCTCAATAAATCACTGTTGTGCCCCAGCAGAATTAATGTGTCCAATTCTGATGTCATACTTTAGAAAGCAATTCAATATAAAAATTGAAAGAAGATTTACTATAACATCCCCAAGGACGTCAGATGTACAGATTCTTAAGAAGCTGGCAATATCCTCCATAGAACGTGGGAGGCCACCATTTAAATACTGATGTTAAATATTATGAGGGATTTTGAGAGCAGATGGGAGAAATTATTTGGATTGGTATGCTGGTCAGTAACAAGAGAACACAGATTTGAGATAATTGGTAAAACATTCATAAAATTGGTAGTCTTTTTTGAGTGAGTTATGATGATCCGAAATACACTGCCTGAAAGAGCGACAGCAGACTAAGTATAACTTCCATAAAGGGTCTGAATACATACATGAAAACAAAATCTGTATGGCTGCAGAGAAAAAACAGGTGATCGAGTAATTGGAGAACTCTTTCAAAAAGCTGGCACAGACATGATGTGCCAATTGTCTTCTGTTGATGCATGATTCTTTGACACTTCAGTTGAAAAGAGCTCAAATAAGTAAAATGAAAGAAAGGCTGTTCCATCAAATCCCAGAAGTTGATACAGTCTTGCCCAGCTGTCAACCGTCAGTACTTTTAAAAATTAGAAACAAACAAGCTGTTAAGATGGTAGCACAAATCCTGTGACTTTTGACATTTAGTCTATTGACAACATCAAATGTCCAAGTGAATACATAATTAAATATGGACTCAAGTGAGAGTGCCTAGCAGCCATCTGTGGAATTCTCACAGCCTATTGTTTAAAGGTGGACGAACACCTAAAGATTATGGAGTTTCCAGACCACCTCTCCTGATTCACACTGCACAGAAAGGGGAAAAAAACTGCAACTCAACGGCCACAATCAACTTCCCATTGCACCATGGTAGCTTTTCCCATCCAAACTAGACTGAGTAGATCATACGTTTGTTAATACAATGTTACGTGATTGTAATCTGTTTCAGGGATTACCTCGCTTTTTTTCCATAAAATTCACAGAATCCCTAAAGTGCAGATGGAAGCTGATCGGGCCATCAATTCCACCAAGGCGGATAAGGGGAGCACATGCAAAATCGACAAAGTGACTAGAGGCCGCAATTGAATCTGGTACTGACAGCAGTGCTAGCCACTCGCTACCCTAAAACATCACCCAAAGATTCAACAACTTGTCTGGGACAAGTAATAAAGCAACCAAAATATTTAGTCTGTTGCAGTTTCAAAATTCACTTGAGAGCCCACCGCTCAGATATTCAACTGCAAAAAAATCTCAACTTGTGAACCAGTTGTTTTAGGCTAGAAGTGATAAACCAGAGACTGAGTTAACTGCAAACTGTAAAAGTTCACTATTTATACATATAAGCAGTGTATGCATGCATATACAACATTGTATTGATTTGGGCTAAGTCTTTGAGCATTAATAACCATCTTTATTTCAAACTCATGAAAGCTTCAACTATTTAACTGGAATACACATATCCTTCTCCTAAAACTTGGAACTTGTTACTCATGTATATTTTTAAAGACTTAATAACTTTCCTCTGTAACAGTCAAAAAGAGTGGAAAGTAGTATTTCTTGAAACCATCATTTAAACAGTTTAAATTCCTGAAAGAAGGCAACAATGAGACATGCTGGAGAATTAAGAGTTAGTCATACGTGCATGGTAGCTTGTTAAGGTCCCAAAGGTGAACTGTTAACATTTTAAGCAAAATCAGAACACCAAGTAATGAACAGACAGAACTGTACTGCAAGATCTCACATTTTTAAACAAAAAAACTTGACAGTACAAAAAGTTAAACAAAACAAGCACCTCTAGTACTGCAGTTTATAAATACCAATGCTACAAACTCAGTTCTGCCTGCTAGTCCCCCTAAGAGATCATTTATTTCACAGAATCACTCATTTTTATGGACTAACCCAAACGTATGTCACAATCCTCTGAAACTGGACTCTAATTTTAGCGTTCCAGCTATAAAATTTCATGGATTTTTCTGTTAGCTTTTGGCTAAGTAAGTGATCCTCAAATTTCTCTGGAAACCTCAGAGCAGTGGACTTCTTAGCTCAAACTCAGACTTCACTATATTCTCCAAGTTAACTGCCTTTCACTCAGGAGCACTATAGGTTTCTTTCTCTAACTTCAAGTGAAGTCAATTTTTCAGCTTCTTTCCCCTGAAAATTCTAAATCGAGTTTGAGCCTCACCCACAATCCAAATGTGGAACAACAAAATTAATATTTTTGCTGTTTACAGTGTAGGTCTTAGTAACATTCATCTCCTTTTGATCTCGCAACTCACTGAGCAGCAGCGTGCACCAAACCAAAACAACAACGATATTCCGTGAGGAACACTTGGCTAAATTAAGCAAAGAAACTTTCCAACTCCCAGAGCCCACCTATATGGCATATTTTGAGATGTTCCCAACATGCAAATCAATTGTTTTATATTCTGTAACCCATATGAATAGTTTACATCATTATTCAGAGTTTTACACCACTTTCTCCAGATCTTTGTCCTTATCAAAAGAGCCCTCCTGTTGACTGACAACTTTTAACTTATATTCATCTGGGAACTACATACAAAATTACTTTACTGAAGTAAGTTGAGCTTCTGTCGCTATCATAAACTCAACGATTAGTCATCCTTTCCCTCTAATTTAAGATAAACATGTTTTTTTTTGAGCAACACAGCACGGGAAAAAGGCCCTTCGGCCCAATGAGCCCACGCTGCCATCATAACTATATAGTAGCAATTCCATTATCCTATTATAGATTTAGGTTATTCCTAACATGGAAGACTCTCACTATAGGGACAATTTGTTTCCCAATCAGCCTAAGAGCGAATTTTTGGTTTGTGGGAGGAAACCGGAGTGCCCGGAGAAAACCCACGCAACCACGGGGAGAACGCGCAAACTCCCGCAGACACCGGCCCAATTCCAAGTGGCTGCACAGCCACATCGATAGTCTCGGAGCTGTCATGGTGCCCTTCAGATGGTCCACATAAAGCACTCATTTACGACATGAGGTACCAGGCAACCCATGAATCAACATCCAAGAGCTGTACCCGCACCACCTGCCGAATGCATGCTCAAATTATGGACCGAATTACCTGTGGAAAAAAGCCGTAGTTAACCAGTCCTAATATATCCCTCTATCTGCATACCGCTCATGTGGCTGTCCAAGAGACCCTTAAACAGCCCCAGCGTGCCTGCTCCCACCACCTTACTCGGCAGTGCATTCCACACCCCCACTACCCTTTGTGTGAAAAACTGCCCTCTAATATTCGTCCTATACATAGCCCCCCTCACCCTATGGCCGTGACCCCTCGTCCTATCCATTTCTGAAGGTGGAAAAAGTTTACCTCCATTTACTCTATCTATACCCCTTATAATCTTATACACCTCTATGAGATCCCCTCTAAGCCGACGTCTTTCAAGGGAAAACAACCCCAGTCTATTTAATCGTTCCTCATAAGACAGTCCTTCCGTACCAGGCAGCATCCTGGTAAACCTCCTCTGCACTCTCTCCAAGGACTCCACATCCTTCCGATAGTACGGCGACCAGAACTGGACGCAGTATTCCAAGTGAGGCCTAACCAACGTTCTATACAACTGCAACATCTAACTCCTACTCTTGTATTCTATACCCTTTTCTATGAAAGCTAACATACTATACGCCTTCTTTATCCCCTTCTCCACCTGTGAGGACACCTTCAGAGACTTGTGAACCTGCACCCCCAAGTCTCTCTGCGTCTCTATGCTCCGTATAGTTTTACCTTTTATCCTATAACTCTCTTCTACATTTTTCCGGTCAAAATGCATCACCTCGCATTTATCCGGATTAAATTCCATTTGCCATCTATCTGCCCAGTCTACCAACCTATGTCCTGTTGTATTGCCTGGCACTGCTCCTCTGTACCCACCAATCCAAGCAAATTAGTGTCATCAGCAAATTTGCTGATCTCACCACCTACCCCAACTTCCAAGTCGTTTATGTAGACCACAAATAGAAGAGGACCTAGTACTGAGCCTTGTGGCACTCCACTAGTGACAATTATCTTACGATTGAAATTAACTCCATGATTATTTGATTTGTACTCAACAGGGTTATTTTTCAAATCAGATGTTTCCATTTAATACTAATTTCTAATTCAAAAAGTTATAAAACATATGAATTATGAAATTGGGTTATCCAACACTTAATAGAAGCAACCAAAGTCTTCTGAAATTGTTTTGTTGCTTCATGAATCATGAAAGGTTTGTGCTCTTATAGTATCCCTTGAATTGTTCACAGTACTTTTCCTCTCAGTATTTTGTAAATAAATTGAAACCAAATTGTTTCAACTCCACCTAGGATGTCTGCAAATTCTTCAAAATTTTGTAAAATTATACAAAATGTCAAATTGAAAGGAGAGTCTCTCTGACATATTAGACCATTTATGTTTTAAAAGCTTGATGACTGAAAAGTAAAGGCCACATTTAGCCATCTGACGTCAACCTCTCTCAAATTATGTTGTCTGGACATTGTTATATCTCACTGCCAACTGCACTGCAAGTAATTGTACTGCCAGCATGCCTCAATCTTCCTTCTACTCCTCAGATCATAACTCCAATAACTGCCAATGTATCTAAATGATTAAAATATATCAATAACTAGTCTTAAAAAAAATCAGTTCATAATGATTGTAGCAAAGCAATAATTACATAAAATGCATAATAATGACAAACTATGTGCTTGTAGCAAAGCTCCGATATCTTTCATTTTCCCAATAAATTTTAGCTTTTTGCTCAGTTCACTGTTTTAAATTTTCTCCATAACTGTTTCTTCAGATTTGTATTGACATGTTTGACAAGTAATCACAATTTCTCTCAAGCAAACATCCACAATCCTCTACCCTTTGATCAATTTGCTGACATACAAATCTTACGTGCATGTGGGGAAGTTGATCTCAAACATGAGAGCATTGCTATTTCATTGCTGATTTAAAATTTAATAAAAATACAGTTCATGTTAACAGCATACTGTACCTGAATACAGAGCAAGTGGTAAAAGAAATAAATTTAATACACATGCAATAAACATACTCACCCTTTTCTAAGATGTGCCAAAGCGTAGTTTGGTTTCAACTTAAGCGCTGTGTTGGCATCCTTAACAACCTCTATAAAACAAGATGGCAATTTTTAATCAAGTTAAAGCAATTTTTCCATTTTAGAATCGATCTTCATTGTACAAATGAACACAGTTTCACTAGTATGCAACTTAGAAATTACAGAAAAGTAGTGGCACTTAATTGAGAAACTGCATTCTAAGTTGAGTACTGCTTTTGTATGTTTCATATTCATTTTATTCTGACAGCAGTCCTTTCAAAACCTGTATATAATAAAATTGAGTCCCTATGGTGCAGGAGACCACCACTCAGCTTATTAGGTCAGCACCAACCACAATCCAACCCAGACTTTATCCTCAAACATTTACCCTAGTGAGTTCCCCTGATATTAAGTGGCAATTTAACATGACCAATCCTGCACATTTTTGGACTGGGAGAGGAAACTGGAACATCTGGAGGAAACCCACACAGACACAGGGAGAATGTGCAAACATCATACCGACAGTAACCCCAGCCAGGAATCGAACCTGGATCCCTGGAACTGAGGCAGTGCTAACCACTATACCTTCTTATCAAGAAAGAGTTATAAAGGTAACTGGTAGTACTAACAGATTTTCAGTTTTCTAAATTACAAAATAGTATATTTGTTCAATTCTCAGCCAGGTATCAATTCTTTGGAAACATGTTTTCAAAACACTTTTTTGGCTACTGGTATCACTTTGAAAGTTCCCAGGAATGTACCATTTCACAAAAGGGACTTTTTTCCCCCAACACAACAACATTTATTGAACAGCATTTAAGTATTTGTAATGGGACCCTGGCATAGGTTGATTAATAAATTCCTTGGGTCATTCTGGAAAGCAGTCAAAGCAGCCAGGCTGCTGGTAGTGTTCTGCCTGGCAGTGTGAAACACTTGCAAAATATAAAAAATGTCAAGGCTTTTTAATAGCCTTTATGACGTTACTGTTTTAAAATGCAGCGCTGATTCATTGTCACAATAATCAAAAACTCAAATATTACCCAACGTGCAGCTCACCTTCCAGAGCATAGACTCCAAAGGGATTAACAGGAACTATATAATTTTAAATTACAACTCTAAACAAAACACATAGTGCTCACAAGAAGACAGATGAATTGCATATCCCAAAGCTCTTCATCTTGGCTTTGATGCAATCAAGATTTTACTGAGTAAGATCAGTAGGGTTAGTCGATCTTTTTTTTTAAGAGCAACACAGCACGGGAAACAGGCCCTTCGGCCCAATGAGCCCACGCTGCCGTCATAACTATATAGTAGCAATTCCATTATCCTATTATAGATTTAGGTTATTCCTAATATTGGAAGACTCTCACTATAGGGACAATTTGTTTCCCAATCAGCCTAAGAGCGAATTTTTGGGTTGTGGGAGGAAACCGGAGCGCCCGGAGAAAACCCACGCAACCACAGGGAGAACGCGCAAACTCCCGCAGACACCGGCCCAATTCCAAGTGTCTGCACAGCCACATCGATAGTCTCTGAGCTGTCATGGTGCCCTTCAGATGGTCCACATAAAGCACTCATTTACGACATGAAGTACCAGGCAACCCATGAATCAACATCCAAGAGCTGTCCTCGCACCACCTGCCGAATGCATGCTCAATGTTGGTCAAGTATGGACCGAATTACCTGTGGAAAAAAACCACAGGTTTGCAACATTTCCCACAAAAGGGCAAGACAAATAGGCAAAAGACAATAGTAGTTATCGGAAATTGAATATAAAATTTAAGATACCTAATGCCAATTTTAAAATAAAGACAGGGAAAGATGAAGCAATGCAGGAGTTCTTAGGGTACTAAAGAGTGTCCCAGAAACTGGACAAAACCAAACTGAATAACCAGATCTTCTAGCTGAACAATAGCTCGATAACCAATCAACCATCTACTCAAGAGGGTACAGGACATCCTAAAGGGAAGTCATAAGTGGCATACAATCATTAGGGACAGCCTGGAGAATTGGTCTTGGAGAGAAAACAGTCAGGCCATGGGGGATTGTGGTCAGTGCAGGCTTGATGGGCTGAAGGGCCTGTTTCTGCACTGTAGGGTTCTATGTCCATGTCTCCTTCCAGTATTACTCCACCTTGGATTGTCACATACATTCAAGCCTCCATACAATCTCTCAAGTATCCCATCATTCCACAGAACAGCCTGTGCTTCACAGGCTGTATGAAGGGCATCACTAACTTTAGGATTACATCAGATATGGGGCTCCTTACTAGTCAACGTCACCAGATTTTCGCTTTTCAGTCTGTCTTTAACTGGAAGCTTTTCTCTGCCTCATCCATTAATTCTAATACTCCTTATCCCTTAGACTTCAGTCTTCCTGGGACTTCTTTTTCATTTCCCCTGCTTCTAAAACTCTTCTTCAGTTTTCAATTTGGTTGATTCTACATTCTCCATTGTTCTGCCTCTCTTTTGGCAGTTTTTGAGAGATCTGCTTTCTCTCAGGTACCTGGTTCCAACTGCTTCTGGATCCAGCTTAAAAGTAAACTCAGAAGTTCTTTCCCAAACTTCCTTCTCAGAACTCAGGTTTGCGAAAGAAATTATGCCTTAAAAAAATACTACCATATTACTATTTCCTGATAGATTCCCTCAAAGTACTTGACAAAATCAAAACTGCCCATACGACTGTATAACAGCTAATTTTAAGGTTAGAAAATTCTTGCTGAGATGAAGCATAGACACACAATAGAATGGTGATGCATAAATTAGTACATGTTACAAGTGACAATTCAATCGTTCTGGGCATGAGATGAGTCAAGTGAATAAAAACAAATAGGAGATCTTTTAAGAGAGAATTATGACAATGTGCTTTTTAAACAGACAATTTTTAATTATTCTTTTTCTGGCTAGATTGAAAAAAAACCCAAAACTCTAAGATAGTATGACAAAACTGCTCAGAATATTGAGGTGCACAATGTTACATTCTATCAAGTGCAACGAGAGAAAAAAGACACTTGGCCCCCTGGGGACATGAAAGTCCGTAAGAAATCTGACAATATCAGGTTTAAATCCAACCAATTTATTTGATAGTAGACTCGCAAGCTTTCGACTCTATGGTCTTCATTAGGTGAATGAGGTATTCTGGTCTCCAACAGCACACATACCAGCACAGACTGTTTACAGATTACTGATTAGAATGCGAATCTTTAGACCTAACCTGCTATTTAAGTCTTAAAGTGGCTAACAATGTGAGTGGAAGGAGCCCAGACCACACGTTAAATAGATGTGTATTGTCTCCAGACAGCACAGTGAGTGAGGTTTTTTTGCTAACCCAGGCAAGTCACAGGGGTTACAGGTAGTATGACATGAAGCCAAGATCCCTGTTAAGACTGTCCTGTGTGTGCAACTTGGCTATCAGTCTGTGCTCAGCAGTTCTGCGCTATCATGTGTCGTGAAGGCCCCCTTGAAGAACGTTTACCCGAAGGTCGGAGGCTGAATGCTCGTGACTGCTGAAGTGTTCGCCCACAGGAAGGGAACTGTTTTGCCTGGTGATTGCCGAGCGATGTTCATTCATCTGCTGTCGTAGTGTCTGCATGGTCTCCCCAATGTACCATGCTTCGGGACATCCTTTCTTGCAACGTATTAGATAGACAACGTTGGCTGAGATGCCAGAGTATGTACCGTGTACCTGGTGAATAGTATTCTCACGTTTGATGATGTCATCCATGTTGATGATCCGGCATGTCTTGCAGAGGTTACTATGGCAGGGTTGTGTGGTATTGTGGTCACTGTTCTCCTGAAGGCTGGGTAGTTTGCTGCAATGGCCTGTTTGAGGTTGCGCGGTTGTCTGAAGGCAAGAAGTCCGGGTGTGGGGATGGCCCTGGTGAGATATTCATCATAATCAATGATAACGTTGAAGACTCAGGAGAAGATGTCGTAGCTTCTCCACTCCAGGGAAGTACTAGACAACAAAGGGTACTCTGTCCACCGTGTCCCAGGTTCATCTTCTGAGGAGGTCAGTGCGGTTTATCGCTGTGGCACATCAGAACTGTCGATCGATGAGTCGAACGCCATATCCTGTTCTCATGAGGGCATCTTTCAGCATCTGGAGATGTCTGTCACTATCTTCCTCATCTGAGCAAATTCTGTGTATATGGAGGGCTTGTCTGTAGGGGATGGCCTCTTTAACGTGTTTAGGGTGGAAGCTGGAGAAGTGGAGCATTGTGAGGTTGTCTGTTGGCTTGCAGTACAGTGAGGTCCACTTACTGTGCTGTCTGGAGACAATACACATCTCTTTAACCAGTGCTCAGGGCTCCTTCCACTCACATTGTTAGCCACTTTAAGATTGAATAGCAGGTTAGGTCTAAAGATTCGCATTCTAATCAGTAATCTGTAAACAGTCTGTGCTGGTATGTGTGCTGTTGGAGACCAAAACACCTCATTCACCTGACGAAGACCATAGAGTCGAAAGTTTGCGAATTTACTGTCAAATAAATTGGTTGGATTTAAACCTGTTGTTGTCAGACTTCTTACTGTGTTTACCCCAGTCCAATACCAGCATCTCTACATCATGACATGGAAGTCCCCCACCCTCTGTTGGATTCACATCTTTAAGACTTTTCAAACATTTCTAACAGAAAACATTAAAATGCAATTATCTGTTCTGAAACAACTGCAACTGACAGGAATTAATAAATTTCACTGCAATATGTAACCAAAATACTTAAAGACTCTTTGCAAACAGGAACAAACAAAAAACAGTGCTACATTGAACACAAGCTGTTGAAGCTGTATGCTCTCTGTTTGACTCGAAAATGCTGCCAGTTTGCAAAGTAACAATCTCAAGAAAAATCTATTCAAACTAACATTTTTTGAGAAAAAAAATCATGGAAATCTGCTCCATATAATTATACCCAGGAAGACAACAGAACTAAAGGGTCACAAAGTAGAACCAAGGCCAGCCAAGGAACAACTACACAAATATGCCTTTGTTGTACTTTTCAAGAACTAGAAAAATAATTCTGAAAGCCTTTTACTCTACCATCTGTGTTTGCGTGTGAGGACATACAAATGCATGTGTTATACAAATGATGTTTGCAACGTAGCCTGTATTTTTTGTTTGGGAAATACTTGTAAAATTATCTTGTTCTTGTTTAACCTACAAAAATCTGACTATTTAGAACTTCAGTGAGATTCTTACAGAATTGGCAAAACAATTTCATGCTAAGCTCACAGCAAACTATGTTATAATTAAACCTGAAGTGGGAGAATCGGCGAGTCATTTCACTCCTTTTGCGGTCATCACAAAATTGATCATAGTATCACAAGATTGAGATTAGTTATGGAAAAGGACAAGGAATAATCCAGAGCCTAAATGTGGAGAAGACCAATTACAGTGGGATGGGGTGGACTGAAGAGATTGAAGGCTGTCAGGAAACGGAATTGGAAATTGACATCAAAGATTAGCAAACACAGCTGTAATAGAACTTAGGACAAATAAAGTCAGAGTTCAGTGGATGGCAAAAGAGATATTAAGATGAAGCAAAATAAAGGATATTATATACTGAACATCTGTCATAAGCACAAGTGAAAGCCAAGTTAAATATTGATATAAAAAAATAGAAAAAGGATAGAGAAAAAATGTCTGCTTTCCAACATCAATCTTCCTACTGAAAGAGAATGGCAAGGCTTAAAATCACTTCGTAATAAGAAAACTTTATAGATCACTCCCGACTAAAGTTAACGTTAAGGGACCATGGAAGGATGGCTTGGCTTGGATTTCATGACGGGACCACATAGTTGATGAATTTACTTGTGATTGCTTCATCCT
Source organism: Sphyrna mokarran (assembly GCA_024679065.1). NCBI lineage: Eukaryota > Metazoa > Chordata > Chondrichthyes > Carcharhiniformes > Carcharhinidae > Sphyrna > Sphyrna mokarran. The sequence goes on along the minus strand of JAGIQG010000010.1, from coordinate 39,060,804 downwards.
AACATATGCATAGGCAAAACTACAAAAGCTTTGTTTACATTTGATTTCTATGTTTGCGTCTATTTTGGGCAAAAGGGAGTTCTGTGGCTCAAAATTTGGGAGACCCTATCCTATAGGGTATTATAAATCTCATTTAAAATCATGGTTGATCTAAAATCAATTGACTTTTGCACCTTTGAACGTAGAAGTGTTTGCTCATTTCACTCCTAAAATATATCACAGCAACTATGACCTCCCCATCTACAGAGACTTTTAAGATCCACAACAGGTTACGACATGTTTCGATGATGCCCCCTTTGGGCATAAACTGAATACACTGATGAAACTTGGAGGAAAGCTTGGAAAGAACTACCCTCACAAATAAGTACATTGAAGCTTGGCTGTTGAGATGCTGGATTGGAACAATCTCCTCCAGAGCACATGGGCAAATACAGACTGGGCAGGACTGATATGACCATCTGATGTACAACTAGCATCTCAAAATCTCTCCTGGCTACAACAGAAACCCTGCCCAAACCATGGGAAATGTAATGGCATCTTGCTCCACACTCAAGTTTACAGGCAATATCTTGTAGTAATATGCATTCTCCTGCAAGGCACTGGATTAGTGTGGGAATTTTACAGCACAACACTGATGCAGCTTCTGCTTCTAAAGCTACAAAAAAGAGAAAACTTCTAAAATATCTAAATGCTCCGATTTTTGGAGCATGTCACATATTCCGAAATTCTCCTGCTCAAGGAACTCACCAAGCCTTCTTAGACAGCACCTTCTAAATCCATGACCACGACCATCTAGAAGGCCAAGGGCAGGGGATTCAGGGGAATGCCAACATCTGGAAGTTTCCCTTCAAGTCAGTTACTGTCCTGACTTGGAAATGTATTACTGTTCCTTCACTGTCACTTAATAAAAGTCCTGGAACTCCCTCATTAACTGCACTGTGGGTGTACCTACATCACATGGACTACAGCAGTTCATCACCACTTTCTCAAAGACAATTAGTGACAGGCAATAAATACTGGCCTAACTAGCAAAGCCAACATCCTTTGTTTTTTTTAAATGCCACTTTATTAAATGTTTTTTAGAAGTCTACATAAGCATTAGCTTCTTTAGCCCAAACCATGATTATATCAAGGAACTCAAATATTTTGTATGACAATTTGCTTTTAATAAGTCCATGGCTGTCATTTTTAACACACATTCAAACAAGTAACAATTTTCAACCAGGCTTACAAAGCTTCTCTACCACTGATGTTAAGTTGATCAGTTGTTTTTATTACAGAGAAAGGCAAGGACAAATTTCCTGTTTGTACTGAGGAATGTAAAAGGAAAAAAGACAGTTCCCACAATGTCTAGTTTCTTCCCATTTCACATTACTCTAGATTTCAGGGCTTTGGCAGAAAGGGATGCCTGGCTCAATAATAAGTAGCAATGCCCAAAAGTACCCATGTCATTGGAGCAGGATTCCAAGTCAGTCTATCGATTTGACCAGCAAGAGGAAATAGTACTTAAACCTCATATTCACTAGACTCACTAATACAACAGCCAAAGAAAGTCAGCTGCAAATATGTAGAACCTATAACTAGTCCAATTTATTTTTTGTTCCTAAAGACCATATCTACCTGTCAGCATTCTAAAATTAGGATGATTCATCACCTTTGTGATATTGTTAAACTTACCTTCATAATTCTGAAGTAATATATGAGCATGGGCTCTTTGGCAGTAATATTCTGCTTTATTAGAGTCTTGTGCGATTGCTGCAGTCAGCTCCTGCAAAAACAAAACTGCAGTTCATAAACAGCGTAACTTAGCAACCTCACAAACAAAATTACCAAGGATTCACGTTTTAAAATAAAACATTTGGCTAATAAAAACATTCCAGAAAAAGATTAATAATGGGCCATGTTATTTCTGGTAAGCACACAGGTAACCTTTATTTTCCTTTTACCAAGATAACATTATACACAGCCTAATGAATTTGGCATTACAGTCACATGGTATACATGCATACATAACGTAAGTAGGAGCTGCACACAAAACATCCAAGTTTCCAACAGTACTTTGTATTCAAAAGTATGAAGCATCTGCTTTCCAAAATGTAAATCACAAAGCATTTTGTTTAAATTATATACTTCAATTTTCATATCCTTCATTACATTTTACAATCACATGATTACATTTTCACAGAAAAAATTGGAAAGTTAGTGTTTTTTAAGCAAAAAAATTGTTTTTCAAAAATGTAATTAGATGAAAGATGATTAATATTTTTCATGGTGTTTTCACCAATGAACAATATCAGGTCAAATTACACTCATTGCTATGAAAAGTTTTTTTATTACCATCTTTGTGGATGGATGAAAGTCACGCAGGAGAGACTTTTAATACAGAAAATCTGCAGGCATTTCTTTAAACCACCTTCAAAGAATTTAGAGTACACAGAAGTACAATCAAGTAAAATAAATAAACATAAAATAAATAAATATCAAATAAATAGTTACTGATATCAACAGTAGGAGGTGCAACTAGATACGTGTCAAAGAAGTGGATTTTGGGAAAAGAATTTTAACGAAGCAGAAAGAATTCTGTAGGTGTGGGCTATAGAGCTAAAAGCACAACTGCAAATGGTGGGTCAAAGGAAAGATTAAACAAGAGGAATGAAAGCTTGACTGTTTATAGAGCTAGAGATTCTGTAGAGAGAAGGGAGCAAAGATGCGCAAGAATTAAAATACAAGGAAGAGATTTCACAATGTGATACATTGGGAGACCAGAACTAAATGTCAGTCAATGAGTACATGGGCTCTGGATGAGGAAAACAGTGTGGGATAGAATAAAGACAGGAGCCTTAAGTGAACTGAAATTTTAGGAGCATGGAAAATGAGGCCACTAGGAGAATGTTGACATGGGGCACTTCATCAACAGAGTCAAAGGTTGAACAAATACACGTGATATTACAGGAGGTAGCAGTAAATAGACTTTTGAGGGGTTTAGCACATGGAGGTGAGAAGCTCAGGATCACGTAGAAATCACATAGTAGTATGGTTCTGCCTGAAACAACGTTTGGGAGGAGAATATGACATCATGCAGGTCAAAGCTAAGCTTCCAATAGATGTTCTAAGCTTTGTACCTCTCATCTTACAAGCTTAAATTCTGCTTTCTTAGCAATAAGACACAAAGCCCATCCTATCTGTATAGCTTCCCAGTACTTGGCCCAGTGCCCCAAAAATCTGAAATGTCTGTCCAGCCTCATGTTAAACTGCTGCTTCCCAATAAATCTGGGATCATCAGCAGATTAGTAACCCAAATAATGTATATTAATCCAACACCTCATCACTTCCTTTGCAAGAGCTATTCTTCCCAATGTTACTGACTTGAAAGGGAAACATGACTTCAAAGTTGCACAGGCTTCCTTTCCTGATTTTATCTTTTACCCATCACAGATGGGAAACGGATTCAAAAGGCAGGCGGCACGGTAGCACAGTGGTTAGCACTCCTGCTCATAGCACCAGGGACCGAGGTTCAATTCCAGTCTAGAGTCACTGGCTATATGAAATTTGCACATTCTCCCACTGTCTGCATGGGTTTCCTCTGGGTGCTCCAATTTCTTTCCACACTCCAAAGATGTGCAGGTTAGGTTGATTGGCCACACTAAATTGATATTAATAAATTGATCCAAGTGTCAGGGGATTAATAGGGTAATTATGTAGGATTATGGGAATAGGGTCTGGATAGGAGTGTAGTCAATGCAGACTTGATGGCCTGAGTGGCCTCTTTCAGCAGTGAGGATTCTAAAAAGATATCTATGAAGAGGGATGTTGTGCACGTGTCCCAGAAAGTGGGTAGGCAGATGCAGAATGTTATAAAAAGCCAAAAGGAATCTTGGCACGTATTGCAAAGGTCTTGAGTACAAAAAGTAGACAAGTGTTGTTACAATTGGTGGGATCACAATTGGAATTGGGACTATGATGTTGTGACCATTACCAAGATATGGTTAGAACAGAGACAAGAATGGTTGTTGATAGTTCCAGGGTATAGATATTTCAGTAAGAGTGGGGAAGGTGGTAAAAGAAGTGGAGGAGTAGCATTGTTAATCAAGGATGGTTTAACAGCTGCTGAAGGGCATTGAGGGAGATCTGCCTACTGAGGTAATATGGGCTTAAGTTAGAAACAGAAAAGGAGCGGTCATATTATTAGGAGTTTTCTATAGCTTCCCAAATAGTAGATATGTGGAGGAAGAAATGGCAAAGCAGATTATGGATAGGTGTGGAAGTCACAGACTAGTTATCATGGGTGATTTTAACTTTCCAAACACTGATAGAACTTTTATAGGTCGAATAGTTCCGATGGGGCACTTTTTGTACAGTGTGTGTAGGCAAGTTTCCTGACATTATGTGGATAAGCCATCAAGAGGGGTCACATTGGACTCGGTACTGAGTAACGAACCGGGCCAAGTGTATGATTCGTTTGTGGGAGAGCACTTTGGAGATAGCGACCACAATTCGGTGTCTTTCATTATTGAATGGAGGGGGATAAGGTCACATGGCAGGGCAAGGTTTATAATTGGGGCAGGGATAATTGTGATGCAATTAGGAAAGAATTAGGGAGCATAAGAAGGGAACAGAAACTGTCAGGCAAAGGCAAAATGAAAAGTGGAGCTTTTCAAGAAACAAATATGTGTGTGTCCTTGATAGGTATGTCCCTGTCAGGCAGGGACGAAATGGCTGAATGAGGGCACCTGATTCACAAAGGAGATTGAATGTCTTGTCAAGAGGAAAAAGGAAGCGTATGAAATGATGAGAAAACAAGATTCAATTCGGTGACTTGAGGGTTACAAGGTAGCAAGGAATGATTTTAAAAGAGGACTTAAGAGAACTAGGAGAGGGCAGAAGTCCTAGGCAGGTTGGATCAAGGAAAACTCCAAAGCTTTTTATTCTTACGTGAGAAATAAAAGAGTGACCGGTGTGAGGTTAGGGCCGGTCAAGAACAGTAGTGGGAACTTGTGCATAGAGTCAGAAGAGATAGTGAGGCATTGAATGAATACTTTTCTTCAGTGTTCACTAAGGAGAGGGGCCATGTTTCTGAGAACAAGTGAGAGAAAGAGGCTGATAGCTTGGAGGAGGTACATGTTCTGAGGGAAGATGTATTAACAATTCTGAAAAACCTGAGAGTTGTTAAAGAATGATTTTAAAAAAGAAAAGAACTTAGGAGAGGGATGAGAAGGGTTGGCAGGTCAGATCAAGGAAAACCCCAAGGGCCAGATGGGATACTTTCTAGGATACTTTGGGAGACCAGGGATGAGATTGGGAGTCTTTAGCTAGAGGATCGTTGGGTCCTCAAGGATTGCGTCAGAGGACTGGAGAGTGGCAAACATTGTTCCTCTCTTCAAGAAAGGAAATAATTATAGGCCAGTTGGTCTTACTTCAGTGGTCGTTAAGTTAATGGAAAAGCTGAGAAATAGGATTTATGACCATTTGGAAAGATGCAGCTTAATCTGGGATAGTCCGCACAAATTCATGAGGGTTAAATCTTGCCTCACAAATTTGATTGAATTCTTTGAGGAGATAATTAGGTGTGTCGATGAAGGCAAAGCAGCTGACGTCATAGACATGAATTTTAGTAAAGCGTTTGATAAGGTTCCCCATTGTAGACTCAAAGAAAGTAAGGTGGTGTGGCATAGAAGGAAATTTGGCTGATTAGATAAGTAATTTGCTGTATCATAGAAGACAGAGGATGGTGGTGGAGGGAAAATTTTCAGACTGGAAGCCATTTACCAGCAGTGTACCACAGTGATCAGTGCTGGGTCCTCTGCTTTTTGTGATTTTTATCAATGACTTGGAAGAGGGGGCTGAAGGGTAGATTAATAAATTTGCTGATGACCCTAAGATTGGTGGAGTAGTGGATGAAGTGGAGAACTCTTGCAGGCTGCAAAGAGACATTGATGGAATGCAAGGCTGGGCCGTGAAGTGATAGATGCAGTTTAATCTGATAAATACAAGGTGATTCATTTCAGTAGGTCAAACTTGAATACAGATTACAGGGTCAACGGCAGAGTTCTGAAGAATGTGAAGGAACAGAGAAATCTTGGGGTTCACATCCCCAGATCTCTGAAGGTTGCCACTCAAGTGGACAAAGCTGTGAAAAAGGCTTATACTGTATCAGCGTTTATTAACGGGGGACTTGGGTAAGAGCTGTGGGGTTTTGCTGCAACTGTACACAACTTTGGTGAGACTACATCTGGAATACTGCTTGCAGTTCTGGTCACCTCACTATAAGGGTGTGGAAGCACTGGAGAGAGTGCAGAGAAGATTTACCAGAATGCTGCTCAGTTTGGCAGGTAGGTCTTATGAGGAAAGGTTGAAGAGTGCAGGACAATGAGACACAACTTAATAGAAGTTTATAAAATGATGAGGGGGATAGGTAGAGTGGCCAGAGACTATTTCCTCGAATGGATGTAACTGTTACTAGGTGGCAATAACTACAAGGTTCATGGTGTGAAATATGGGAGAGATGTCCGAGGTAGGATCTAATTGTGGTTGGAGTGTGGAATGCACTGCCTGCTGTGATAGTGAAGTCGGACACTTTAGGAAATTTCAAGCAGTTATTGGATAGGCTCATGGAGCACATCAGAATGATAGGGAGTGGGATAACTTGATCTTGGGTTTGGATATAGCTTGGCACAACATCGAGAGCCAAAGGGCCTGTACTGTGCTATACTGTTCTATGCTCTATTGAGTGTTCAGCTATGTTTAACTTCTTTGAGGAAGGATGTAGTAACAGGAAAGGTTCATTAGATAGTTCCATGAAACTGGAATCAGACATACGAGCAGCAGCTGGAGCAGAGAAGAGGAGATTTGATTGAGGTATATAAAATACTCAATGGGATAGATAAAGCAATCCCACCCAGCAGAGAAGGGATTGGACCATTTGAGAAGAGGAGAATTGCTCAGAACTGGTGGGGCAGTCTGCCAATGACATTGCTATGGATGAAAGTAATACTGCAGCAAGCTACCCAGAGGAATAGCTACATATTGTTCCAATGGGAATTGGAAAAACAACTGCATTGACATACCTTCGCAACTCGAGATCAATGCACTGAGGTTCAAACCAAAGTTACTGTTACTTTTGGAGCATCTACTAGTGAGCTGCAACACTTCCAAAGAATCAGGAAGTCTTCATTTTGTGTGAGATCCATTTGCTGTATCATATTGTAAATAGTTCAATTGTTATGGAAATGTGCTAATCAGGAATTTGAAGATGGAATGGATGTGTTAGCATGTTTCTTTAAGAGGCCAGTTTCGGAGAGTTGTAAGACCATAAGACATAGGAGCAGAATTAGGCCACTCAACCCATGAAGTCTGTTCACCATTCAATGGGTGATATTTTTCTCATCCCCATTCTCCTACCTTTTCCTCATAACCCTGATCCTCTTGTTCATCAAGAACCTGTGTCTTAAACACACAATAGCCTGGCATCCACAGCTTTCTGCAGCAAAGAACAAAGAACAAAACAGCACAGGAAACAGGCTCTTCGGCCCAACAAGCCCGCGCCATCCCTATCTATGTTTATAGATCCCAAATTGATTATTTATGCTGATTTATATTTTGGTATTTTCAAATGAAATTAAAAGGATATTTGTGCAAAACACAACATTGGCAAAACAACAGCAACTTTAATCACATTTACACATCTACCTTTAATGCCGTGCTTATGGAAAGTCTTCAGTTGAGGTGCTGGAAATGTTATGTTTCCCCAATGCATAAAATATTGCTCTTAACTGGATTAGTTTTGATTTGATTTTATTTATTATCACACGTACAGTGAAAAATATTGCTTCTTGCTCACTATACAAAGCATACCATTCATAGCGAAGGAAACAAGAGTACAGGTTGTAGTGTTACAATCATAGCTAGGGTGTAAAGAAAGACCAACTTTATGCAAGGTAGGTCCATTCAAAAATCGAATGGCAGCAGAGAAGAAGCTATGCTTGAGTCTGTTGGTACACGACTTTAGACTTTTGTATCTCTTTCCTGATGGGAGAGAAAATGTCTGGGGCACATAGGTTCCCTTAAATATGCTGGCTGCTTTGCTGAGAATGGGAAGTGTAGACGGTGTCAATGGGAGGATGTTTGCGTGTTGGATTAGGCTACATTCACGACCTTTGTAGTTTCTTATGGTCTTAGGAAGAGCCAGAGCCATATCAAGCTGTGATACATTCAGAAAGAATGTTTTCTATGGTGCATCTGTAAAAGTGGGTGATTCGTAGCTAACATGCCAAATTTCTTTAGTCTTCTGAGAAGGTAGAAGCTTGGTGAATTTTCTTAACTGTAGTGTCGGCATGGGGGGGGATCAGGACAGGTTGTCGGTGATCTCGACATCTAAAACCTTGAAGTTCTCGACTCTTTCTACTTTGTCCTAGTTGATGTAGACAGAGACGTGTTTTCCTCTGTTTCCTGAAGTCAATGACAATCTCCTTCATTTCGTTGACATTGAGAAAGTTATTGTTGGAACACCAGTTTGCCAGATTCTCTATCCCATTCCTATATTCAATCTTGCCACTGTTTGAGATTCAGCCCACCACAGTGGTGTCATCAACAAAATTGAAAATAGAGTTGGAGGGGAATTTGGAGTTCCACAGATTCACCACTCTCTGGCTGAAGCAACAACTCCTCCTCATCACTGTTTTAAAGGATTGTCCCTTTAGCATGAGTTGTGCCTTCTGGTTCTAGTTTTTCCTACCATGGAAACATCCATTCCACATTCACTCTATCCAGGCTTTGCAGTATCCTGTAAGTTTCAATAAGATACTATCTCATCCTTTCAATAAGTACAGACCTCAGTCCTTAGTCTTTCCTCATACGAGGGGCTCTTCATCCAAGGGATAATTCTTGTGAACCTCCTCTGGATACTTTCCAAGGCCAGTACATCCTTCCTTAGATACAGGACCCAAAACTGCTCACAATACTCTAAATGGGGTCTGACCAGATCCTTATACAGCCTCAGAAGTACCACTCTGCACTTGTATTCTAGTCCTCTCGACATGAATACTAACATTGCATGCGCCTTCCTAACTGCTACTGAACTTGCACATTAACCTTAAGAGAACCTTAAATAAGGACTCCCAAGTTCCTTTGCATTTCTTATTTCCTAAGCATTTCCCCATTTAGAAAATAGTTTATGCCTCCATTCTTCCTTCCAAAATGCATAACCTCACTTTTCCACATTGTATTTCATCTGCCATTTCTTTGCCCATTTTCCTTACCTTTCTATACCCTTCCAAGTCTTTCTATACCCTTCCTGCTTCCTCAATCCTACCTGTCTCTCTACATATCTTTGTATCATCTGCAAATTTAGCAACTGTGCCTTCAGTTCCTTCTTCCAAATTGTTAGTGTGCATTGTGAAAAGTTGTAGTCCCACCACCGACTCATGGGCACACAACTAGTCACTGGTTCCAAATCCAGAAAAAAAATGCCCCTTTATCTCCACACTCTGCCTTCTGTCAGTCAGCCAAACCTCGATTCATGCCAGGATCTCACCATTAACTTAAGAGACCATGTTGTTATTTAAGAGTGTCCTATGCAGCACCTTGTTAAAGTCCTTTTGGAAATCTAAATAAATCACATCACTGGTTCTCTTTTATCTAACTTCCTTGTTACCTCCTCAAAGAACTCTAACAGATTTGTCAGACATGACATGACCTCCCCTTGACAAAGCTATGCTGACACACCTATTTTATCATACACTTTAAAGTACTCTGAGATCTTATTTTTAATAATGGACTCTAAAATCTTGCCGACGATTGAAGTCAGGCTAATCGGCTATAATTTTCTGTCTGTTTTCTCCCTCCCTTCTTAAGCATTAGCTACTTTCCAATCCTCTGGACCCTCCCCGGCTCCAGTGATTCCTGAAAGATAACCACAAATACCTCCACAATTTCATCAACTATCTCCTTTAGAATCCTGGAATGTATTCCATCCGGTCGAGGTAACTTATCCACTTTCAGTTTCCCCGGAACTTTCTCCTTAATGATGACCACTAACCTGTGCCCCCAATTCACCTGGAGCTCTAGCAGGCCAATGGTGTCTTTCACCTTGAAGACTGACGCAAAGTAATTATTGAGTTCCTCTGTCATTTGTGTTTCCAACTATTATTTCTCCAGCAGTTCAATATTTATTTTTGCCTTTTTTTATATATTAAAAAACTCTTCCCATCCTTCTTTTATATTATTAACTAGCTCTCATTTTTAATATTTTTTTAATTGCCCTCTGCTCACTTTTAAAGGTATCCCAATCCACTGGCTTTCCACTAATCCTTGCCACTTGAATTTTTTTCTTTTGCTTTTATGCTGTCCTTGATGTCCCTTGGAAACCACGGATGCCTCATCCTCTCCTTAGCATGTTTCCTCCTCTTGGGGATAAATTTCTGTTGTGCCTTCCAAATAATGCTCCAAAAACTCCTGCCATTGCTGTTCCACAGTCTTCCCTTTTAGGCTTCTTTTCCAAACAACTTTGGTCAGCTCTTTCCTCATGCCTTTGTAGTTACTACTATAGCAATCCTACAGCACAGAATGAAGCCATTCGGCCCATTGAGTCTGCAGCAACCACAATCTCACCCAGACCCTATTCCCATATCCCTACGTACTTACTCACTAATCCCTCTAACCTACATATCTCAGGATATTGAGGGGAAATTTTTTTGTTGCATGGCCAATCGACCTAACCCACACATCTTTGGACTTTGGGAGCAAACCCATGCAGACACAAGAGAATGTGCAAACTCCACGCAGACAGTGACTCAAGCCAGGAGTCAAACCCAGGCCCCTGGTGCTGTGAAGCAACAATGCTAACTACTGTGCTACCATGCCGCCCCTTTATTTAATTGTAATACTGTTATATCTGATTCCACTTCTCCCTCTGAAACTGCAGGATAAGTTATATTGTGGTCACTGTTCCTAAGAGCTCCTTCACCTTAAGATCTCTAATCAAATCTGCCTCATTACAAATCACCAAATCGTGTGTCTGGATCACACTGTGTAAATAGTTGCTTATCTCTGGTGACCAGGTGGCAACAGTGACAATAAGAATCATGCATGCTGGAAATTTTAACAAGTTGTGTTAAACGTAGATGCAGATCAGGGAAGGCTACAGCAAGTCATGACCTAATAGTGAATTGTGACCTGAATTTCCAGTGTTGACCAAATAAGGATGATCATTTGGGATTGATACTAGACATGCCAGAGCCATTACCCATAAATGGTGAAACTAAGTAACTTACGGGTAGCTTGGTATAAACATTTGGGTGTTGTTGACGAACAACTCCATTGGCTCTAATCGAACACGGTGATCAGTTTCTGAAGGTATCACTGACTGAGTGCCAGAAAACTTTGAAAGAATGTGCAATGTTTAGGATAAAAGATGGGCTTTTAGTATTTTTTCATCAGCAGAAACTTGAGAATCAGATTCGCAATGTGTGCACCAGGAAGGTAGATTCATATGAAACAACAGGCCTGGCCAGACACTCAAACATGTGGTATTTATTTCGGTCAAAACGTAAAGTTAAAAATTAAAGTTGGAATTAAAAGGGTTCAAGTTAAATGAGTTAAAGTGTTGTAACTAATATAAATTTATGTTGATTATTGGTACTTACAGAGTACCAAATAAAGAGAAAAGGTTTTGTTTAAGCAAAAGCTAAGTTGACTCTGCCCTTTGGTTTGTCACTCAAGGGGAAAATATCTAGCAAAAGATTTAAGTTTTGCAGCCAGATAATACCTCTAATAAACCATTCATTCACTAATTATTTGATGGCTGCCTGTCTTTGAAAATACTACAATCCCATAACCAATTTCACTAAAACTTGACTTGACCACTTATCATACTGTTGTTGTGGTCCCTCATTGTGCACATACTTGTCATCACATTTCCCTACAACACAGATCATTCTCTGAAAGCAATTAACTGGCTGCAAATATTTTGGAACACTGAACAGCATATGAGATGCACAATAAAAATGCAAAATCATTGCTCAACGTAAAACTGCATGAATACATGGGAAAATGGTAAGCTTGTATTATAATACATATCTTTGAAAATCTTGAAATATTACAATATCTAAACAAAATCTCTTTCTATAGAATGAGTGAAATTTCTTATAGGTGAGCAAAGACATTGATTAAAATAATTGGCAAAAGAACCATAAGTAGCTACAAAGAATTGCACTGCAAGAGTGGCTGAAGCAGATTCAATAATAACTTTCAAAAGAAACCTTAAAAAAAAAGCAATGGGAAGAGTAAAGGAATTATTTTAACACCCTGGAAGTCATCACTGATACAGTACCCACAGAACAATTGCCATGGCTGAGGGCAGATCATTGGCAGAATATCATCCAGTGAGCTAACCACTTCATGCAAAGCCATGCCAACACCTATATATGTTGGCATTGTGGGAAAATTCTCCATATTCGTGGAAGAGTGCAACTCTAACAACAATCAAGTTCAACATCATCCTGGACGAGGCAGTCCACTTGACTGGCACAATATCTATGGTTAAACGAGCACTTCTTTAACCACAAGCACACCATATCTACAACAACTACAAAATGCACCAATGTAACAACTTTTCCTTATACAGCACCACTGTCATAGAGTGTTTACAGCACAGGAAGCCATTCAACCTATCATATCACTGCTGAATCACTGTCAGAGCAACTGAGTCTCATGCCCCTGCTTTTTTCCCAGTAGCCCTGACAATTGTGTTTGCAGGTAATTATCCACTTCCCTTACAAAGCCATAACTATATCCATCTGCACCACATTTTCAAACAGGACATTTCAGATGCTAACCATTTATTGCTCAAAATGATTTGCCTCCTGTTGCCTCGGTTCTTCTGTCATTGACCCGAAACCAACGTACTCTGGTTCCCAATCCTTCCAACAATGGGAAAAGTTTCCATCTACTCAATTTTGAGCTCTTCGAACAAATTTTTTCTTAAGCATCCCTTCTCCAAGGAAAAGGCCTCAGCTTTTCCAATTTAACAATGTAACAATTTCACCATCCTTGGTTTCACTCTCCAGAATCATTTCTGCATCCTAATACTTTCATACTCTTTCTGAAAGTGGTATCCAAAATTTGACAATACTCAAACTGAAGTTCATTATAACCTCCTCCTTCTTGTATTCTACAACTAATTGTGAAGCCCAGGAACCCATATGCTCTATTAAACACTTTCTCAATGGGTTCTGCCAATTTCAATGATTGGTCAAACCCTACATCTCTTTGCTCCTTCAACCACCCATATCAAAATGTATCATTTCATGCTTCCATATATTAAACTTCACCTGCCATGTATTTAATTGTTTCACCAAAATGTCTAAATTCTTTTGCAAGTTATCACTATCTTCCTTACAGTTCCAATATTTCCAAATTTCCTGTCATCCAAAAATTTGAAATTGGCCACAGCGCATCAAGTCATGGTATTAAATATAAATAAAGAAAAGGTGTGCCATCTTCTTGAATCAATCTATATGTTTTAACAGCACTGTAGACGCTGTTAGGAAAGGAGTTTCAGGATTACAACGCAGCAACAGTGAAGAAATAGTAACACAATTCCAAGTTAGAATGGTGTGTGGAAGGGAAGTTGAAGGTAGTAGTATTCCCATGCAACTGCTATTTTGTTACTCTCGATGGTAGAAGTTGTGGGTTTGGAAGATGCTGCTTTGGTGAATTGCTGCATGATACATACCAGTGGTGCAAGGAGTGAATACTGAAGCTGGTGGATGCACTGCCAATCAAGTGGGCTGTTTTGACCTGGATGGTGTTGAGCTTCTCAAGTGTTACTGAACATAAGAAATAGGAGCAGGAGTAGGCCATCCAGTCCCTTGAGTCTGCCCCGCCATTCAATAAGATCATGGCTAATCTGTAGTGGTTCAGTACCACTTTCCTGCTTTCTCTCCGTAACCCTTAATTCCCTTGTCAATCAAAAACCTATCCCCTCTTGACTTGAACATATTCAGCAAGGAAGCTTCCACCACCTCATCAGGCAGAGAATTCCAAAGATTCACCACGCTTTGCGTGAAAAAACCCCTCTGCAACTCCGATCTGACCCCCCCACTTGCCAAATCTTGAGGCTAGTCCTGCTATCTTTGCTAAGCGGGAAGAGTCTCTCAACCTCTACCCTATCCATCCCCTTCATTATCTTATACATCTCTATAAGATCCCCTCTCAGCCTTCTAAACTCCAACGAGTACAAACCTAGCCTATTCAGTCTCTCCTCATGATTCAACATCCTCATCTCCACTATCAGCCTAATAAACCTTCTCTGCACCCCCTCCGAGGCCAATATATCCTTCCTCAAATGCATGAGCAACTAAAACTGCACACAGTATTCCAGCTGTGGCCTCACCAGTACCCTATACAGCTGTAACAGAACCTCCCTACTTTTATATTCTATCCCCCTAGTTACAAAGGCCAACATTGCATTTGCCTTCTTGATCACCTGCTGCACCTGCATAGTGTTTTTGCGATTCGTGCACAAGGACTCCTAGGTCCCTCTGTACCGTCACATGCTGCAGCTTTGCCATTTAAATGGTAATCCTTCCTACTATTATTCCTACCAAAGTGGATAACATCACACTTGCTAACATTATACTCCATCTGCCAGGTCCTCACCCACTCAAACTATCCAGATCCCTCTGCAGGCTTTCCACACCTTCCACGCAATTTGCTTTTCCACTCATCTTTGTGTCAGCAGCAAATTTTGTCACCCTGCACTCAGCCCCTTCCTCCAGATCATCAATGTAAATGGTAAATAGTTGAGGCCCCAGCACCAAACCCTGGGCCACTCCACTAGACACCAGCTGCCAATCAGAACAGCACCCATTAATACCTACCCCCTCCACTTATTAGAAGACCAATCCTCTATTCAGTCTAACACCTTACCCCGACTCCCTGCACCTTAATCTTCTGCAGCAATCTTTTATGAGGCACCTTATCAAACGCCTTTTGGAAATCCAAAAACACATCCACCGGCTCCCCTCTATCTACCGCACTAGTCACTTCCTCATAGAACTCCAATAAATTTGTCAAGCACGACTTCCCTTTAACGAATCCATGCTGCATCTGCTTGATCAAACAGTTCGTATCCAGGTGCCTCGTTATTTCTGCTTTGATGACAGATTCAAGCATTCTTCTGACTACAGACGCTAAACAAACTGGCCTATAATTTCCTGCCTTCTGTCTGCTACCTTTTTTTAAACAGTGGCGTAACATTAGCTGTTTTCCAATCTTCCCAGCGTCCAGCAAATTCTGAAAGATAATTACTAGGGCATCCACTATCACCTCTGCCATTTCCTTGAGAACCCTGGCATGCATTCCATCCGGTCCCAGGGACTTATCTCCCCTCAGCTCTGTTAGCCTATCAAGCACCACCTCCCTACTGGACTGTAATGTCATCAAGGGTCCCAGGGGCTATGTATAAGACGAATATTAGAGGCCAGTTTTTCACACAGAGGGTAGTGGGGGTGTGGAATGCACTGCCGAGTAAGGTGGTGGGAGCAGGCACGCTAGGGTTGTTTAAGGGTCTCTTGGACAGCCACATGAGCAGTCTGCAGATAGAGGGATATAGCAGGACTGTTTGAATATCGGGAGGACCAAATAGTATTAGACTATCTTTTAGTTTCGTCTCGGGAATGTCTTAGTTTTTTTAGCATGTTTAATTAAGTCTTATTTGTTTCCGCAGGCAATTGGTCCACCTTGTTGACCAACAAGGGGCATGCATGCGGCATGTCGTGCGAGAGCTGCTCTTGGAGGTTGCTTCAGGAGTTGCCTAGTGCTTCACGTCATCAGTGTATGCTTAAACTGGACCATCTGATGGGCAACATGACAGCTCAGAGACTATCACTGTTGCTGTGCTGACGCATGGATTTGGGCCTGAGTCTGCGGATGTTTGCACGTTCTCCCCGTGGTTGCGTGGGTTTCCTCCGGGTGCTCCGGTTTCCTCCCACATCCCAAAAACGTGCTCTTAGGCTGACTGGGTAACAAATTGTCCCTATATTGGTCCCTATATGGGAATCTTCAACAATAGGCATAGCCTAAAGTCAAGGATACGTCATTAAGACGTTAGGACGGCGGCGTGGGCTCGTTGGGCCGAAGGGCCTGTTTCCCATGCTGTGTTGTTCTTTGTTCTTTGACTTCATCTCCTACCACAAAATGTTTAATTTTGGGCAAGCTATTTACATCTTCCTCCGTAATAGGAGGAAGACGCAAATAGAAACGGAGTAGGCCTTTCGAGCCTGATCCACCATTCATTTTGAACATGGCTGATCAAATTCAATAGCCTGATGTTACCTTTTCCCATATTCCTTGATCCCTTTAGCCCCAAGAGTTGTATCTAATTTCAAATTCACTCAGTTTTGACCTCAATTACTTTCTGCAGCACTGAATTCCACAGATTCACTACTCTCTGGGTGAAGGGATTTCTCTTCACCTCAAACCTAAAAGGTTTACTCCTCATCCTTAAACTATGACCTATAGTTCTGGACTTCCTCATCGTTGGGAACATTTTCTGAATTTGCCCTTTCAAATCCTGTTAGACGTTCCTACGAAATATCTCTCACTTTTCTGAACTCCAATATAGTATAATCCTAACCGATTTAGTCTCATATAACAAACCTGCCATTCCAGTAATTTGCCTGGTAAACCTTTTCTGCATTCCCTCTATAAGCTTGGACATGCTTCATCAGATAATGACACCAAAACTGCACACAATACTCCAGATGTGGCCTCACCAACACCCTCCACAACTGTAGTAAATCCATCCTCTCCATCGAATTTTCCTGATCAGGCTGGCACCAAGAGTAAAAATCATCCTGCCAAAAGATTTGAGGTGAATCACTTTAGTCGGAAAAAGGAAGGCAGATTACTATCTGAACAGGCAGAAAATGGAAGAGGGGAACCTTCAACAAGACCTGTTCAAGGACTTTGTACAACAGTCCCTGAATACAGGTGAGGTCCCAGAGGACTGGAGAATAGCTAATGTTGTACTGTTGTTTAAAAAAGGTTAGTAGGGATAATCCTGGAAATTATAGGCCAGTGAGTTTTAAGTTAGTGGTAGGGAAGCTGTTAGAGGGGATTCTTAGAGATAGGGTGTATAAGCACTTACAGTGTTGCGATCCGATTAGGGATACGCAGCATCGCTTTAAGGGGAGGTCATGCCTTATGAATCTGGTAGAATTTTTTGAGGCGACAAAAATGGTCGACACAGGGCAAGTCGTTATGTCGTCTATATGGATTTCAGTAAGGGGTTTGACAAAGTCCCTCATGGGAGGTTAGTTGAAAAGGTCAAGGCTAATGGAATACAAGGACAGGTATCTAGATGGATAAGTAATTGGCTTGGTAATAAGAGACAGAGTAATAGCGGAAGGGTTTTTTTTTAAGCTGGAGGTCGGTCACTAGCGGTGTGCCGCAGGGCTCAGTACTCGGACCTCTTCTATTTGTAATACATATAGATGACGAGGAAGAGGGAGTAAGTGGTGTGACCAGCAAGTTTACAGACGATACAAAGATGGCTAGACTTGCGGATAGTGAGGAACATTGTCAGGCGATACAACAAGACATAGATAGGCTGGTAGATTGGGCAGATAGATGGCAGATGGAATTCAATCCTGATAAATGCAAGATGATGCATTTTGGGAGAAAGAATGTAGAGGGGAGGTATATGATAAAGGGTAGATCTATTAAGAGTATAGAAACGCAGAAAGACCTGGAGGTGCAGGTGCACAAGTCTCTGAAGGTGGCACAGCAGATGAATAAGGTTGTGAAGAAAGCATATGGTATGCTAGCCTTTATAGGAAGGGGTATAGAGTACAAGAGCTGGCCTTTAATGTTGCAGTTGTATAGAACATTGGTTAGACCTCATACTGCATCCAGTTCTGGTCATCTTACTGCCGGAAGGACGTGGAGACTCTGGAGAGAGTGCAGAGGAGGTTTACCAGGATGCTGCCTGGTATGGAAAGTTTGAGTTATGAGGAGAGGTTAGGCAAATTGGGGCTGTTTTCCTTAGAAAGATGTAGACTTAGAGGAGATTTAATAGAGGTGTACAAGATTATGAGGGTATAGATAGAGTAAACAGGGTTACAAAGAACCTAGGTTGAAATCAAATATCACAGGCTCAGGGTGAGGGGGGTAAGGTAGAATTCGGATGCTAGAGGGAGTTTTTTCAGAGGGTTGTGGGGGTATGGAACGCACTGCCAAGTAAGGTGGTGGAGGCAGGCACGCAGGAGTTATTTAAGAAATACTTAGATGGGCACGTGAACAGAATGGGGATGGAGGGATATAGAAGACTGATTTAAAATAGGGAACATGAGCCTTGGGAGTTCCCTGGGAATTGTGTAAATTGTGAATGATATTGACGTATTTCTGTTTTATCCTACAGGTACTTCGGTCCGTCTTGTTGTCTAACAAGGGGCGTAACATGCAATGGTCGTGAGAGGGCTGCTCTTAGATTTTTCTAGAGTATCATAGTGCTTCACATCGTTAGTGTACGCTTGAACTGGACCAGTTGATGAGCAACATGACAGTTTAGTGACAGCTCTGTATTGTGCAGATACATGGAGTTGGGCCTGTGTCTGTGGGAGTTTGCGCATCCTCCCCGTGGGTTTTCTCCAGG
Organism: Sphyrna mokarran; assembly: GCA_024679065.1. Taxonomy (NCBI): domain Eukaryota; kingdom Metazoa; phylum Chordata; class Chondrichthyes; order Carcharhiniformes; family Carcharhinidae; genus Sphyrna; species Sphyrna mokarran. The sequence continues at coordinate 39,042,152 of JAGIQG010000010.1, read as the reverse complement.
TGCTCCGGTGTCCTCCCACACCCCAAAGATGTGCTCTGAGGCTGACTGGCAAAACAAATACTCGCTAAATTGTCTTGCAAATTTGGCTCCAATGCAGATTTCTATAAACAGAGACAGGGATCATGGGTGGAACTGGGAACATCAAGGTGGCAGCGCGGACTCGTTGGGCCGAAGGGTCTTTGTCCTATGCAGTTTTGTTCTTTGTAAGCATGCAGATGCAATAAAGGGCAAATGATTTATTGGCGTTCATAGTGAAAGCATTTGGATACAGGAGCAGGGATATCTGACTCAATTACACACAGCCTGGTGGGGACACAGCTGGAATATTGCATCCAGTTTTGGTCTTATCTGAGGAAGAATGTTCTCGCAGAGAAGTTTAATCAGATTAATTCCTGAGATTGCACGACTGATATGAGGAGAGATTGAGAAGGTTAGGATTATATTTGCTAGAGTTTAGAAGAATGACGGGGAAATGACACAGAAATCTACAAAATTCTTACATGGCTAGACAGGGTAGATACAGGAAGAATGTTCCTATTGTAGGAATGTCCAGAACCAGGGGTCACAGTCTAACAGTACAGGATAAATCTTTTAAGACTAAGATGAGAAGAAATCTTTTCACCTAGAGAGTGATCAGCTTGTGGAATTCACTATCAGAGAAAGTAACTGAATCCAAAACATTGTATATTTTCAAAAAACAGTTAGATATAGCACTCTGCCTTCCTCAGTCAGAAACCATGGATGAACAGGGATATCCATTGCTTGCTGAAGTCCAGGTCTGATGCGTTCAAGTCAGGTGACACTGACCTAAACAAGAAAACCAGATACGACCTAAGGGGATCTCTCAAAGATGTCAAAAGACAGTACCAGACCAAGCTAGATACCAGGCCAGCCACACCAACTCCTGTCGACTATAGCAAGGTCTGAAAGACATAACAAGCTACAAGATAAAGGCAAGTAACATAGATGGCCCCTCCCTGATGAGCTCAATGCATTCCACACCCATTCTGAGCAAAAGGTCAACAAGATCATGTCCTCCACTCTGGAAACCCTGGAGTAACCATTGCCGATGTCAGAGCAGCTTTCTTGAAAGTCAACACACAAAGCAACTGGCCCAAATGGGGTACCCAGATGCGTACTCATATCCTGCATAGATCAGCTGGCAGGGGTATTTACAAACATCTTCAACCTCTCTTTACAACAATCTGAAGACCTTACCTGCTTCAAGGTGACAATCATTATCCCAATCCACAAGAAAAAACAAGCAGTATGTCTTAACCATTATCAGCTGGTGGCTCTGACATCCATCGAAAGATTAGTCAATTCCGAATCAATTCTGGCCTCCCAGACTACCTGGATTCACTACAATTTGCCTACCTCCACATCAGATCCACAGCAGACACCATTTACTTGGCCCTGCACTCAACCCTGGAACAACTAGGTAACAAAGCCACCTACGTCAGACTCCTATTTATTGTTTACAGCTTAGCCTTCAACATTATTATTCCCAAAAAACGCAACTCGAAGCTGCGTGGCCTAGGCACTTCCCTCTGCAACAGGATCCTGAACTTCCTAAGTCACAAACCACAATCAGTAAGGATAGGCAACAACACCTCCTTTAAAGATCTCCATCAAACACCGGTGTCCCACAAGGCTATCTTCTCAGCCTACTATATTCCTACAACTGTGCGGCCAAATTCCCCCCCCAGTTCAATTTTCAAGTTTGTTGACAACACCACCTTGATGGGTCAGATCTCAAACAATGATGAGACAGAATACAGGAATGAGATAAAGAATCTGATGAACTGGTGCGGCAACAATAATCTCCCCCTCAGCGTGAACGAAGAAAATTGTCATCAACTTCAGGAAGCGTAAAGGAGAACATGCCCCTTTCATTGAGGATGAACTGGAAATGGTCAAGAGCTTCAAAGTTTTAGGTGTCTAGATCATTAACAGCCTGTCCTGAATCCCCGACCCACACGATAGATAAAAAAGCCCACCAACGTCTCTACTTTCTCAGAAGAAATTAGAGATGTTAGCTACAATACTCATCAACTTTTACAGATGCACCATATAAAAAAAAACATTAAATTTGTATCACAGCTTGGTATGGCTCCTGTTCTGCCCAAAACCACAAGGAACTACAAAAGGTCACGAACATAGCCCAATCCATCCAAACCAGCCTCCCATCCACCGACTGTCCACACTTCCCAATGCCTTGGCAAAGCAGCCAGCATAACAAAGGGCCCCAGCATCCCAGACATTCTTCCACCTTCTTCTTCAGGAAAAAGATACAAAAGTCTGAGGTCACATACCGACCAACTCAAAACAGATTCTTCCCTGCTGTTGTCAGACTTTTGAATGGATTTAGCTTGCATCAAGTTGATCTTTCTCTACATCCTAGCTATGACTGTAACACTACATTCTCTCTTTTTTCTCTATGAATGGTATGTTTTGTCTCCATAATGCACAAGAAACAATACTTTATGTTAATACATGTGACAATAACAAATCGAATCAAATTACGACGAAGGGTATCAAAAGACATGAGGAGGGGGAAGGCAGAATCAAACTACTGAGTTGAAAGATCAGCTACGATCCTAATGAATAGTTGAGCAGACTCAAAGGGCCGAAAGCCGCCTCCTGCATTCTACATTTCAATGCCTCTCAATTTTATACAGCTGAGTTATGTCTCCAATCAATATCCTCAAAAGAAAAATGAACCCAGTCTACCCAATCTCTCCGTAACTAAAATCTCCAGCCAGGCAATTCTGGTAATTCATCTCTGCACCTTTTCTAGTGCTATCACATTCCTCAGTCAAGACAGACCTGAGGAAGATTTCGTAGAACGTATCTGCATCAGTTTCAACAGTATATAATGGAACCTATGAAGAAGTGAGCTATCCTAGATCTGCTCCTGTGTAATAAGATAGGAATAATTACTGATTTCATAGTTGCAGATCCTCTCAAAAGGAGAATCACAGTATGGTTGAATTTAAAATGCAGTTGGAGATGTGAAGGTAAAATCCAATGCCAGTGCTTTGTGCTTAAACAAAGGAAACTACAAAGGAATGAGAGAGGACTTAACTAAGGTAGACTGGGAGCAAAAACATTATGTGGGACAACTGAGGAACAGTGGAGGACTTTTATTGCAATCTTTCACAGTGCTCAGCAAAAGTATTTACTAGTGAAAAGGATGGACTGTAGGGAAAGGATAATCAGCTATGAGTATCTGGGCCATAAAGGAGGGTATCAAATTGGAAGAAAATGACTACAAAGTGGCAAAGATTAGTGGGAAACTAGAGGATTGGAAAATCTTTAAAGATCAACAGAAAGCCACAAAAAAGCACTAAAGACAAGACAGATTACGAGAATAAGTTAGCTCAGAATATAAAAACAGATAAGTTTCACCAAATACATAAAATGAAAAAGAGTGGCTAAGATTCTTTACAAGATGATTTAGAGATTTAATAATAAGAAATGGCAAATGCACTGATCAGATATTCATGTCGGCCTTTACAGTGGAAGACACAAGTAACATTCTAAAAATTAAAGACAAGGAGGCTATGGCAGGTGAGGACCTAGAAACAACAATCATCACTAAAGAGGTAGCACCAGGCAAGCTAATGGGGCTAAAAGTAGACAAGTCTACTGGCCCTGATGGAATGCATCCTAGGGTACTAAAAGAGATGACAGGAGAAATAACAAATGCACTTAGGGTAATTTATCAAAATTCACTAGACTCTAGGGCAAATCCAGCAGATTGTAGAACAGCAAATGTGATGTCATTATTTAAAAAAGGTAGAAATAAGGTAAGTATAGGCCAGTGAGTTTAACTTTTGTAGTGGGGAAAAACGCTTAAATCTATTATCAAGAAAGAAATAGCAAGATACCTGGATGGACATTGTCCCATTAGGCAGACAGCACAGATTCATGAAAAATGGGTCTGCTTAATTAATTTACTGGAATTCTTTGAGAACATTATGAGTGGAGTGGACAATAGGGAACCAGGATGTAATGTATTTGGATTTCCAGAACGCATTTGACAAGGTGTTACACAAAAGGCTGTTACATAAGATAAAGATGTACAGCGTTATAAGTAATATATTAGCAAGGATAGAGGATTGGTTAACTAACAGAAAGCAAAGACTGGGAATAAATGGATGTTTTTCTGGTTGGCAGTCAGTGACCACTGGTATGCCTCAGGGATCAGTGATGGGACCACAATTGTTTTGCAATTTACAAAGATGATTTGGAGTTGGGAACAAAGCATAGCATGTCACAAATTCACAGGTGACATCAAGATGCATGGTGCAGCAAAGTGTGTAGAGGACACAGTCTGCAGAGAGATACAAATAGTTTAAGTGAGTGGGCAAAGTTGTGGTAGATGGGAGTACAATGTTGTTAAATGTGAAGTCATCCATTTTGGCAGTAATAAAAGCCCAATGGATTATGATTTAAAAGATAAAAAACTGCAGCACTCTGCTGTGGAGAGGGACCTCAGTGTCCTAATGCATGAATCGCAAAAGATTGCTTTGGAGGTACAGCAGAATTAAGGAAAATGGAATTCTGTCCTTCATTGTTAGAAGGACAGAGGTTAAAAACACGGAGGTTATGCTGTAACCGTATAAGGTACTGGAGAGGCCATACATACCTGGAGTACCATGTACAGGTTTGGTCTCCTTACTCGAAAAAGATATTTTGGCACTGAAAGGGGGTGCAAAGGAAATTCATGAGGTTGATTCCGCAGTTGCGGCTTGGCTTATGAGGACAAGCTGAGTAAACTAGGACTATGGAAAAATGAAAAGGAATCTTACAGTATCAACACTATTACAGAATCAAAATTATGAAGGGAACAAATAAGATAGAAGCAGGGAGGTTCTTTTTACTGGTGGGTGAAACTGAACTATGGGGCATCATCAAAGTTAGAGGGAAGATGCTTTAAGACTGAGTTGAGGAGGAACTTCTTCACCCAAAGAGTTGTGAAACTGTGGAATTTCCTATCTAGTGAAACAGTTGAGGATATCTCGTTGAATGTTTCTAAGGCAAGGATAGATAAATTTTTGAACAGTAAAGGAATTAAGGATTCTGGTGAGTAGGCATGTAAATGAAGCTGAGCTCACTGAATGGCAGAGCAAGCTCAAGGTATCAGATTGCCTATGCCTGCTTCTAGTTCTATTGTTCTTATAATGGGGATTCCAGAACAGCTCACAAAACCGTAACTGTGGCCTAACCAACGTTTTATGAAGTTGCAGCATAACCTCCCTGCTTTTAAATTCTATACCTTGGCTAATAAACACAAGTATACCATACACCTTCTTGATCACTTTATCTACCTGTCCTATTAGCTTCAGAGATTGGCAAACATACACACCAAGATTCTTCTGATGCTCAATGCTTCCCAGAGTCCTGCCCTTCATCATGTATTCCTCTGCCTTGTTTATCTCACCCAAGTGCATCACTCACACACTTGTCCAGTTTGAATTCCCTTTGCCTTCTGTATTTTCCTGTTGGAAAGATATCACCGTTCCTTCACTTACATAAAAGGGTCCATCGAACGGTCATCCTGATTCAAAACGCTGGCTCTATTCCCTAGCCACAGAGCTGTCAGATCTGCTGAGATGTTCCAACATTTTCTGTTTTCTTTCAGATTCCAATATCCGCAGTACTTCGCCTTTATCTCACCGTACGTTCACTGTTGCTGGAACAAAATCCAGCAGCTCCCTTACTAACAGAACTGTGAACATACTTACAGCACCTGGATAACAGTGGCTCAAAAAGGCGGTTCACCACCACCTTTACAACGACAGTTTGGGATGGGGAAAAACACTGGACGCATCAGCAACACTCTCACAACCATGCACGATAGGGAAAAAAAACAGATAAAGTACATTAAACAACTGCTTGTATTACAAGTTTGTATCTGAAATGTGTATTTTAATACCTGCCTTGTAACAACGCTGCACCCCAGCTTGGCCTGGCCTCTCCCGCAAGTTCAAGGCCCACGCGAAGTGGCTGGGTCTCCAATCAACTTTGGAAACCTAACGGGCCACGCATTTAAAGGGGGAAAAGGCTTTGACTCACCTCCAGAGCTTTCTCCGGACATTCTGCTATGAACTGGTCTGTAAAGACTCTGTCAAAACAAAACAAAAAAAAATCAACAAATGGGGGAGAAGGGCAGTTATTAATAGCACTGCCTACCAGACCTGCACTTAATCGCCATCGCTGCAACCAAACCGCCACACTTACCGCTCCGTCGCCATCTCCCCGCCTCTGCTTTCAGCGCCACCGATTTGAAGAAAGTTCTGGAAGAAGGAGCCGGGAGAGCGCAAGAGAGGCAACGCGCTTGCGCAGTGAGAGAGGGCGAGCCTCGGCACAGAGCCAGCGTAGCGGCCATTTGTGTAAAGATCCGTTTGCCTTGGAAGATGGCGAGCTCCTAAAGGAAGTACGATTTAATGAATCATTGTTTCTCTTTTAAGGAGAGCCGCTGAATTAGATTCATAGAGTCAGTATTTAGACAGAGCCTTATGCTTCAGTCATTAAGTAACAGCTTAAACCAGCAGATTTCAAATCCCAAAACCGGCATGTCTGAAACAACAACTTAAATTTATTTTTCGCTTTTAATGTAACACCAATTACCCCAAAGCGCTTGGCAAGATCATGACAGTAATTCTTCGCTTAACATTGTATTTGTGTTCCTGAAAAGTGCAGCTGTTTAAGTGAAGCAAGTTTGCAACCAAGATTCTGTAGGACCTTTCCCGTCAGAAACAAAATGATACATTGTGACCTGTGTTCAAATTCTACGTATTGCTAAATTACTATATTCGTAAATGAATATTTTTAAAAAAAAACACAAAGATAAAAGAATGATTCTAATCCTAAAGGGAGTGTGTTTAAGATCTGTAAAATAAACAGCTAAGGATATAGTTGGCTCATTGGTTTTAATTTTTCAAAATTCTGGGAAAGTTCCATGAGCCTGGAAAAATAACAAATGTGAGTCCTTCATTCAAAAAGGGAGGGAGACAGAAGGCAGGAAAATTCAGGCCTGTTAGCTTAACATCTGTGAGAAGTCTCAACACCAGGTTAAGGTCCAGGAGGCTTATTTGGTAGCACAAGCCACAAAAGCTTTGGGAGCACTGTTCCTTCTCATCATTTGCCCCTTCTCTACATCAAGCTTAATACCTGCCATAGAGAAAATATTAAAAGCTATTATTAAAGACCTTACAGAAATTCAAAGTAATCAGACAGAATCAACATGGTTTTTTAAGAAATATTGTTTAACCAATTTATTAGTGTTATTTGAAGAAGTTATGTGCTGTTGATAAAGGGAACTGGTGGATCTAAGATTAGTGTTTTAAACCAGAATAAAGATAATTGTATCAGAGTATAAAAGCAGAGTTAGCTAAATTGAACTGGGAAACCAGGTTAAAAGGTAGGGCAGTAGAGATTCAGTGACAGACTTTTAAAGATTTTGTTAATAACTCTCAGCAAAGATTTATCCCAGTAAGAAATTGCTCTTTCAGAAGGATATATAATCCATAACTGAAAAAAGTTAAGGATTGTATCAAATTGAAAGAAAAGGAATGAAAAATAATAGATGGAGAAAGTAAGTATGAGAGAAAACTACCTAATAATTATAAAAAAGACAGTAAGAGTGCCTACCAATATTTTAAGTAGTAAAAAAGTAACAAAAACAGAGAAAGCTGAAAAAAATGCTGGAGAAAGTTGGCCTGACAGCATCAACAGAGAGCGAAAACAGAGTTAAAGTTGATGCCACATGACATTTCTTCAATGTGTTTGTCTTCATTGTAGAAGACTTTAAAAACTTCCTTAAAATTTTGAAAGTCAAGAGATGGATGGAAAGCAGGATCTTAAAGCAATCATCATCACTAGAAAAGATGGGGAATTTTGGGGAAAATTGTTATATCTAAAGATTGACAAGTCTCCAGGACAGTAAGAAGTCTGACAACACCAGGTTTAAGTCCAACCAATTTATTTGATAGTAAACTCACAAGCTTTTGCCCCTTCGTCAGGTGAATGGAAAGTTTTGATTTCAGATAGAGCATATAACAGCACAGACAGTTTACAGATAACTGTAAACTGTCTGCGTTTACCCCAGTCCATGCTGGCATCTCCACATCAAGTCTCCAGGACCACATGGACTGTATCCTAGGATTGCAAAACAAATGGCTGCAGAGATAGTTGAATTAGTACAAGACACTGATTAGACCTCACCTTGAATACTGTGTCATGAATAGAAGATTGGCTAATTAACAGGAAACAGAGTGGGCATAAATGGGTCTTTTTCTGATAAGATATGCCACTGGGATCAGGTCCGGAACCTTAACATCTTGCAATATATATTTATGATTTGGATGAAGGGACCAAAAGAATGGTTTCTAAATTTTCAGATGACACAAAGATAGGTCAGAAAGTAAGATGTGTAGAGGATTAAGGGGCCTACAAAGAGATATAGAAAGTATTTAAATGGAGTATAAAGTGGGCAGATGCAAAGCTGTCCATTTTGGCAGGAAAAATAAAAAAGTAACATGTTATCTAAATGTTGACTGACTGCAGAACCCTGAGATGCAGAGGGATAAGGGTGTTCTAGTGCATGAATCACAAAAGGCAAGTGGGCAGATACAGTAAGTAATTAGGAAAGCTAATAGAATGTCATTGTTACTCTTCTGAAATAGTCCTTTTGGACTGCAGGTGACTTTCCTCTACTTCAGGATTATAGGTTCTGAGGTGACAGAGTTCCATGCTGGATTCACACAATGCCATAGATGAGGCAAATAGTGTTTGATGCGGCATAAGTGGGGTGCTTGGAATCTGGTGCTCCCCTTCTCCTCTTTGTGCTTGACCTCCATTTAGGCCTTTCGGAGAAGTTCAAAAGAGCTGGCATCTACACAGATACTCTTCTCCAAGAAGATTCCCATAAATTATGCAGATGTTGGTTTTTTTTAGGGAGACTTGGAGGACATCTCAGAAATATCTCCTCTGTCCCCCTGGTAACCACTTGCTGTGGTGAAGCTCGGAGTGCAGAACTTGCTTTGGGATTCTTAGGTCAGACATGTGGATAATGTAGACCACTCAATGTAGCTGAGTAACCATAACCACTGCCTCAATACTGGTGATATCAGTCTGAGAGAAAACACTGACATTGAGACATCTATCTTGCCCTGATTTTGCAGAGGCATTGCTAGTGATATTTTTCCAGAGATTTAAGATTTCTATTGTCTGTGTCTCTGAATCTTACAGGAAGGCAGGTAGCACTGCAGCCATGCAGACCATGAGCTTAATACCAGATTTAACATCTTTGTCATCAAACATTCCTTTCTTCAGGAAGCTGAAGGCTGTGATGGCACACGAGAGGTGATGTTGAGTTGCATTATTGATGTCTACCCTTGCTGAGAAGAGGCTCCTAATGTGTGAAAAATGATCAATGTTGTTGAATGGTTCACCATAGTTTTACTGATAGTTTTACATAAAGATAGCAGGCTGTAGAGGATCATTAACTTCTGAATATTTAGCCTAAGACTCATTCTTTCACATGCTTCAATTAATGCATCACATCAATGATATTTTGGAATTCAGTCGCTGAATGTGCAAATGTGCAAACATTGTCAATGTACTGCAGTGTGATCACAGAGGTTGAGATGATCTTGGTTCTAGAATAGCCTTTTTGACCTCATGTCAAGCTGAAATTTGGCTGAGGTGGTGGTAGGTAGCATACTGTAGCATGTGATGCGAGGAGATTCAAGTTGAGGACTGAGTCTTGATTAGGGTTCCAGAAACTCTCCTTTCAATGAGCATTGATTGTCTCTTGGTCCTTGATTAGCTTAACTCCATTCTGAGTGGTGTAGGTCCTTGGGCACTTGGGCCATGAATGATCTTGAATGCACTGATGAATCCACACATGCCATGCTGGTGGTGATTTGCTGCATTTCTTGCAATCTTTCCACACTATCTGTTCATTCAATCATATTATTTTTGTATTGCAGGCTCCAACTGTCTGTAGACGTGTTTTCCTCGAATTTTGGTGATACTTCCAGTTCAGGAAGTCTTGCAATTGAATAGCTCTTAGATGTTCTCATCAAACCAGTCTTGATGCTTCCTGGTGGAGAAACCAAGATTGTCTTTGCAGGTGCTGATTATAATGTTTTAAGGGCAGATCAGGCATTGCACACATTTTGTAGTTCCTGTTTTGAGTGTTACCAGATTGCTTGTTTTTCCGGCTGGCTGATTCTCCTACTCATCACTTCCTTCTCCCAAATTCTCACTATGAATAAGGGTTGAGAGATGAGAAGCAAGGGACAGAAAGCAACCTATGAAGTGAGAGCAACTTCCAGTTGCAGAGTCACAAAATTAAGCTGCAAGCTGGTTAGGTGGTGACTGGATTCGAAATGTTTGTGAAGGGCCCTGAGCAGCAAATCAATCTATTAAAAATTTAAATATTCTGGGAAATTGCTTCATGTGGTCATGGACCAGGATTCCTTAGGGTCCAATCATGCATCAGCAATTTAAATTTGGTACAACCTGCTCCCAATATTGGAAGATCTGGCCCACTCATGGTTTCAGTTATAGCGATGTTTAATTTAGGAAATTGCTACTCATCAAATATTGGATGTCTAAGAAGCAATATGATAAATCAGATACTGTACAGGGACCATAACAATGGTGAAATACAACCTAAAAGTTGTCAGCATACTTGTGAAACCTGATATGTTTTCTAATGATGCCACAGTTGGGAGGCGTATTGTGAAAAGAGAAGAAAGTCAAGTAAAGATTGTTACAGGATTTCAGAGGTAATAATATAAAAGTGCAAAGAGAAGCCATTGCAGGTATTTTTTTGGCTGCAATACAATAGATAAAAAGCATGGGAAATGCTACACAACTGAACAGCAGAGAAGAGTATAAGGTGAAGATTTAATGATTAACTGTATTGAAGGCAGCAAATATGTTGAGAAGAACAAGGAGAAGGTTAGCTTAACATAACCAAAGTCACGTCAAGTGTCATTTTTGACTTTGACCGGGGTTGATTCAATCCTGTAGTGGAGAAGAAAATTTGATCTTAAAATCATAGAATGGTCACACTGCAGAAGGAAACTGTTCAGCCCATTATATCCACATACAACTCTGCAAGAACAGTTCAACTATTCCATTTCCCTTGGTCTTTACAATAAGGTTGTGATATCTTTCTCTTCAGGTGCTTATCCAATTCCTTCTTGAAAGCCTTGATTGTATTTGCTTTCACCACACTCTCAAGCATTGCTCCTAACTATTCACTGCCTAAAAATGTTTTTACTTCTGCATTCTTTTAAATAATTTAAATCTGTGCACTCTGGCTTTCTCGCTGCCGTTTGGGAATAGTTCCTCTCTATTTGCTCTGTCTGAACATGTAATTATTTTAAACACTTCTATCAAATCTCTAAATCACCTCTTTAAACAAAACTCCAGCTTCTCCAAACCATCCACATAATTGAACTGTCTCATCTCTCGTTTCAGTCATAGAGTCATAGAGCTGTATAGCATGAAAACAGACACTTTCGCCCAACTTGTCCACGCTGCCACTTTTTTTAACTCCAACCTAGTCCCAGTTGCCCGTGTTTGGCCCATATCCTTCTATACCGATCTTATCCATGTTTCTGTCTAAACGCTTTTTAAAGGACAAAATTGTACCCACCTCTATTACTACCGCTGGCAGCTTGTTCCAGACATTCACCACCTACTATTGAAAACATTGCCTCTCTGGACCCTTTTATATCCCTTCCCTCTCATCTTAAACTTATGCCGTCTAGTTTTAGACTTCCCTACCTTTGGGAAAACATATTGACCACCTAGCTGACCAATGCTCCTCATTACTTTGTAGACCTCTACAAAATCACCCCTGAGCCTCCTAGCCAAGTCATTTAAATCTTTTCTGCATCGTCTCTCATGATTTCCCATCCATCCTAAAGTGTAATACTAAGAATTGGACACTGTGCAAATAAGGCCAAACCAGAGAGTTTATGGAAAGTTTATTATAAATTTCTCGTTTTTGTATCTGTGCCTCTACTTATAAAGCCCAGGGTCCCGCTTTCTTTTTCTACCTTCTACGTTCAATTATTTGTGCACATATACCCCAAATCTTTCTCTTCCTGCATCCCTTTTACTCTATATTGTCTTTTATTCTTTCTACTAGCATTCTAACTCCATAGCTCCTTCTGCACTGTAGGGATTCTGCAGCACAGCGATTTGATCTTAACTTTGATCAGCAGTGACCAGCTGTGCAAACACTCTGTAAACTTCAAGTTCACTAAGTACCAGCTGCAATGCAAGACAAGATCTAATGCTTTTGACATCATCTAATGATGCAAACACTTGAATTTGTGATGAAGAAATGAATTTCAGACTAGCCTAGGAACTCATCTTGAAGTACATGTCCATGAAGTACAAGATTTCAGCAGTGTGAGGAGATCTAGATGCTGCCATTGTTGATGAGCTATCCCCAAACATTGCTGTCCCTTGAAGAATTAAGTTTCAAAACATTCTCATCATATAATCCTAATAAAGATTTTAACACATCTGATAACACACAAGAACCAGACATCAAAGTTGACAACACATGTATTTTCATCTTAAAATGGGACACACTCTAAAGTGCAAAATCAAAATGCCTTCAGTTAACTAGAATATTTATATGTCTATCAAATGAATTTTAATAAATAATAGCAGACCCATGAACCAGAGGTGACATAAGTTTTTTTTGTACTTTCATAACCCTACCATTATGCTTTGGTGCAGCCTTGACATTCGCAGCAGCCGTGGGGGTAGCCTGCTGACTACTACATCCTGATGCCTGTGATCACCCTTGGCGGACATCCTCTGGAGGTGCCAAGTCTGATAAGGGTTTCCTATTCAAGCAGAAATTCCCTTGGCACAGGCATTTTTGGGAATGAGTATTGGGACACGAGGGACTTCTTGAGCAGCCACATATGTTTGGATTGGTCCAGAGTATCTGGCTGATGCTGATCCTCTCTATGAGTGCCAGAGATAGGAGGGATTATTCTTGCAGTACGTAGGGCACTTAGAAGGATATCAAAGTTCCATGTCCCCATGTCGCCTACATTTTGATGATGCACACCAAAGTGTGTGGCCATGGAATGCAGAGCCAAGCGAAACTTCCTGAACTAAGTTCTCCATGGTGGATCCCAACATTCCCATGGTGACCTCAAGGCATTTGCGTGTCAGAGCCACAACATCAGATGAACTCCTCCATTGTTCACTCTAATCTGATGAGCGACTCTCGAACCTCTGCTGATGTTCTGCTCACTGCCTGCCATTGTATCTCCACCAGTGAGCCAAGAGGCTCATAATCAAAATGGGACTGAGTGAGTGACTGGTCTCCAATATTGCCAGATGCTTGGTGTGTCTTTGCCTCCAACTGCTATACAGACATTACTGTGATGTTCTCCAGAAAATGAACCAATCTAATCTGGAGATACACCCTACTGAGGTATGTGTATCTGCACTGTTGGAGGAACACAGATGAGCACTGCAACAGATCTTCATGAGCCCCCTTGTCCTGCTCAGTTGCCTGGCTGACTGCAATCTGCTGTGCCTGCAAGAGAAAAAAATACTGTTTAAGTGGATGAGCTGAAGCTATAACAGAGTATATTTGACTCACTTTAACCGTGACAATTTTAAGAAGTGATGGAGGTGACATCCGTACTAGGTTGCATGGCAAAAGTCAAGCTCTCCTTCCCCACAGGAATGATGTCTGTCTTCCTACCTCAGCTGTAGCGTTCTCAAATTCTGTCAGGGTGGAAATCTCTGCTATCCCTCCTCTGGTTTGGGTTCGCTCTCTCTGGTTTGCTACATGCCCTATATGAAAACAAAAGAAAGGCATGAAATTAGAGGGGACGGAGCAGAGTTTGGCTGAAATGCATGTCCCCAGTGTGTAGTGAGCCATCCCCAGAAGGGACAGAGTGTGAGCCACACGATGGACTTGATAATAGTAATGTGAAAGTGAGTATTGTTATGTGTTCCCACAAATAGATTAGTGGAGAGAGTAGCCATTTGAATACATAATGACATGATGAGAGTTTAATAATGGAGGGATTTGAGGAAGGACTTAATTGGTAGAACAGAAACAATCAATCATCTGGTTCCAGGACTGTGTGGCGCTGTGACAGGGCATAGCTGCCCTGACCTCCTTTGTGACGGAATCTTATGCTGGAGGGGTGATATTGGGGTGCTTCTTGGAGCCAGTTCTGGGATAGAAGATTTGCCTCTGTGCCTGGACTCCTATGATGAAGGTCTCAAGGGCTGAATTGGGGTGCACATTTCTTCTTGAGATCGATAGCCTTTTGCTTGCCACCTCCAAACATCCTGCATGATCTGGTGAATAGGTGATCTGAAGAGGCTGAGACCTTTGTGTTGGGCTGGTTTTTAAATATGGCACCAGAACTTTCAAATCTGCCAGCAGATGGTGGTGGTTGGACAAATCAGCTCTGGACCTGCAGGTGATTTGGAGAGATACTCATGCATAATTAGTGATCTTCCAAGTACAATTTCCCACCATTCTGGCCAGTGAGAAGAGTGATACCAGAATTGCCCACAGCTACATTTGTGAGAGAGTGTTGTGCTTTGAAATCGCCAGGACATAAAAGGGGAGACAAAACAGAAAAAACCTAGATTTAAAGTTGGAGACCTGTTGAAATTGATTTGGATAATGTAGAGTCAGCAATAAACTGATGTCCAGATGGATGCATGAGACTAGAGATTGTTTGACAAGCAGAGCATTGAGGGGTGAACTTCCAGTACTTTATATATTTCCTGTAGCCATATTGAAACAGCCGTTGCTGGTCTTTAGACTTTCACAGGAAGGGAACCACTGACAATTGTGGATTGATCTTCCAGAAATCTGAATTTAAAAGTCGCAATAATGCATTGCAATTTCTCTAACCATCAAACTGAGAATTAAGAATCATTTAGCAAGTTAGCTAATTGAAAAATCAATTAATTTTTCAGTCATCCCTGGTGTCTGATCAAAAGCTTCTGTGACAAACCATTGTTCCAATAGCCTTTGCTCTATCCATTGAAAAAAATGAGGCTCTTGGGATGATTTTACAGTGAGCAGCCTGGGTCTGTGTCCTTCTGCAACAGTCTTTATGACCTCGCCTTTACAAGAATAGTGGTACCTCATTAAAAATTTGCCACACTACTAACCCATTACCTGGATTTATTGCTAAACTTTGATTTTCTCTCTACTATTCAGTGGCCTTCTCTACTTTGAACAATACTATTATAGATAGTTTTGAGAACTTAGAAGTAGTTTTACTTTATTTAACTAAAGGATTCAGTTTGATTTTATATTGTCTTAAAAGAGATCAGTCATATTTTTCTTTTGCTTGATCTTAAACCTTTGATTGAGTTATGCATGTTTTAATTATGTAGCTTTAATGATGTAAAAGTTTAAAGAATTAGATTTGTAACTCATCATGACCCCAGACAGAACAAGGAGATGTGAACTCTGGAAACCTTACACATCATGGAACTAGAAGACTGGATGAAACTAAATCAAACCAGCTTCACCAGTTAAATGAAATCGGAGAATTCACATGTCTTCACCTCAAGGTCCCATTTAAAACAGTTTAGATTGCATAGAGTGGAAGTTTACCAAAATTTCTCAGAATGTCAGATGTTGACTGAAAACAAGCATATATCTCTCCAGATGCACCACTGAGTTTTCAGACCAGATTTTCTAGCACTTAGAGCACAGAAAATCTGGGTCAGATAGAGCACATAATATCTGGGGGCATGGTTTGCGCCATCACTGGACGATGCAGGGCTTAATCAGGGCACCAGTTTTAAAGGGTGCCCCAATCTGCACTGGAATTAAACTGCCTTCTTCAGCAGCATCCCCCCCCCTTCCACACACACACACACAGAGGGCAAGTATCAGAATGGCCACCATCACCACCAGAGAAATATTCCCCCTCTCCCCCACATACATCACTGTATTGCCTTTTTCCCCGCTTCACGAGGATTGTCCTCCTCATTTTGTAGGCATTGTCACCCACCTTCACAGCCATCCCTTCAAGTCCATATCTTGAGCAGTGAGTACAGTACAGTTAAAATACAATATTTGGAAATGGAAAGAAATACAAGAAATTTTAGTGTTTCATCTGGAATAAGTATTTGGTGTAAGGAGGGAGGGGGAAGTAAAAAGACAAGTGTTGCATCTCCTGCATCCCCTGTTGGAGGTGACAGAGGATTAGGCCAAGGTATCAGAAAGAGAGACCAAAATGCTGAAAGAGATGGTGGCAGCACAATGGAAAATGGTGGAGATTGATCCATTGAATGTGGCGATTGGTAGGATGAAAGATGAGGGTGAAGAGAACTAAGTCATAATTCTGGGTGCGAGGTGAAGGGTTGAGGACACAAATGCAGGAAATAAATTGTCAAGGGTAGTCAGTTTGACACTGCCAACCAATGTAGAGGGGAATCTTTGATTATGGAAAAAGAAAGACGTGCAGGTTGGGTTGACTGGCAATGCTAAATTTTCTAAAGATGTATAGGTTTAGGAGATCAGTGGGGTAAATATGTGGTGTTATAGGGTAAGTGTCAGTGCAGCATCAGTGGGCTGAATAGTTTCCTTCTGCACTGTAGGAATCCTATGATTCAGTTACATCAGACATACTGTGTGGAAAGTGGCATTGTTAGAACCGATGCTATGGAGAAACTAAGCGAATGGAACAGGGACTTTCTAGGGAAAGAGTGGGACGATTTGTAGTTAACGATAGTGTGGAAGTAAATAACCTCAGTAAGAAATCTCACAACACCAGGTTAAAGTCAAACAGGTTTATTTGGTTACACAAGCCACAAGCTTTCAGAGTGCTACTCTTTCATTAGGTGAGTAGGAGTTCTGCTCAAAAACAAGACATATAAAAACACAAACTCAATTTACAAAATAATGGTTCGAATGCAAGTCTTCACAGGTAATCAACTCTTAAATGTACAGATAGTGTGAGTGAACAAAGCGTTAAGCACAAGTTAAAGAGATGTGTATTGTCTCCACCAGGACATTTTGCAAAGCCAGGCAAGTTGTAGGGGTTACAGATAGTGACATGAGCCCACGATCGCAGTTGAAGCTGATCTCATGTGTGCAGAACTTGGCTGCCAGTTTCTGCTCAGCGATTCTGCGCTGTTGTATTTCATGAAGGTCGCCTTGGAAAACGCTTATCCGAAAATCAGAGGTTGAATGCACGTGACTGCTGAAATGTTCCCCAACAGGAAGAGAACACTCCTGCCTGATGATTGCTGAGTAGTGTTCATTCATCCATTTTCTGTACCTTTAAGATTTGATTGCCTATGAAGACTCACATTCCAACCATTATTTTGTAAACTAAATTTGGGTCTTTATATGCCCTAATCGTGAACAGAACTCCCATTCACTTAATGAAGGAGCAGCGCTCTGAAAGGTTGTGTCTTGTGCTATCAAAAAAACTTGTTGGATTTGAACCTGGTGTTGAGTCTTCTTACTGTGTTTGGCCCAGTCCAATGCTGGCATCTCCACATCGTAAATAAACTTACAGTGGAATGTTTGTAATTTTAAGCAAGTACAAAGCTGGGTTAAAGGGCAAGTAAAAAAGAACCTTTCATCATTTGGATCCTTTGATGAAGGATCACAGACTTGAAACATTAACTTAAATTCTCTCTCCAGGGGGAGCCAGACCCAAAACATTTTCAGCATTTTCTATTCCTTTAATTCAGATTTTCAACACTCACAGTATTTTTGAAATAAAGGTAAGGTCTGAGATAGGGTGGAAGGCAGGTGTAAGTAAATAGCAAAAGGGATGAAAATGCAATAGCCTCAGGGTTGATAATGGAAACAAGTATGGAAGTAAAAGATTGACTTATAAGAGGTGCAAATGGAATACAGTCGAATTACAATGGATGAGGGAACCATGAAGAACCCAAAGAGAAGTTTGCGGTTAGCTGGGAACAGAGATATTGACTGATCTACTTGTATTTCAGATTTTCAGCATTCACAATAGCTTGCTTTAAGTATAACAATATGTTTCTGCATATTTCAGATAGCTACCAGACCAAATAATACAAATAGTCAAGGTGAAAGAGCAGTATTTCATAAAGAAATTATAATGTATGTTGTATTTTAACATATGTATCATTTCATTAAGAATTTTACCTGTGGGAGGAGAAAGGAGTTAGATAATTATTCAGAAAAATTTAACTTTCCTTTTAAACACAGTTGACCAGTAATCCATCATACTAATGCATCTGCCTGAGGCATGTGTTTGAAACATCAATAACACAATGCCATGAAATTATATATCTGTCAAATATTAAGAGAAGTGGAACTCTTTGTGTATCTTGCAAGGAAGGATCAGAAAAGAGCACTTTGTTTGAGGGAAACTGTTTCAATAATGAATTCCAGTTTGGATGTCAAAAGCTGAATACAACTATTAAAAGTCCATTAATGTCTGAGAAGAAAGATAAATGTCAATGTCAAGGTGAAGGTGGAAGTGGCATCTCCAAAGGGAAAACAAAAAATTTTGCATCGGTAATGCAGACTTGAATACTGACAGGTGAAAACACTGATTTAAACTGCCAAAAGTGATGGACTGTCAGCAGCTGAAGACTTTTCAATTTTGTAAGGAGAACTGTCCTACTTCAGGGATTTCAGTGCCTGCCCATTGGTTAGCTTCAGGAGATTTAATATCTTTCACCATTCTCACGGACAACATTAACCATGACATTGTATTTGCAGGGTTATGGAGAAAGAACAATGAGAGTAATTGGACAGCCCTTTCAAAGAGCCGAGTTTGTTATGATGAGCTAAAAGAATTAGACAATAGAAGAATCTACATTTATCTTTAATAGTCAGAATTTTAGGAAGATTTTACAAAAACATGAGATGGCAGAAATTCTTCTTGCACATTAATTGGGAGGAATAAGTTTGATATAAGTACTATTTGTTCCATATAACCACTTCCCATATTCAGGATTTGAATATTATTACACACAAGCTCCCGCCAGCAGAGCAGTTTGTCAAAGAGAGTTCTATATTCAGCACAGCTGATAGAATTTAAGAGGCCCAACAGTCATTTAAAGCATTGCATTCACACCCAGAAAGACATAGAGGGAAGGAAAGGCTCACATATTCACAGAACCATAGACAAGTTGCAGCACAGAAAGAGGTCATTCAATCCATTGTGTCTGAGCCAGCCATAAAGCGAGAGAAAAACTACTAGCCACTTATTTAAACCCACTTTCCAAGACATGCTCCGTTGCCTTGCAGATTACAGCAATTCAGGTGCAGCCCTTGGTTGTTTGTTACAGTAAAAGACTAAAACATGAAATCTTGTATCAACCTTTCAGCTATTCACTGAAAATTTGTCATCTGGTGAAAGACCATGTAAATTGTGCCTATTCTTGAGTTTAAAAGTATGAGACGTGATGTAATTGAAACATATAGGTTTTGAAGAGATTCTTAGAATACTCATATCTGTTAGGTGGCCCTTTACTCAGGTCCCCATGCAATGCACCAATGCCCCTAGGGGCTCTCAGGGAACAGAGTTTGTCATCATTTAACTTTAGTGCTCAATCCCTTCATGTTGTAGGATGGTGTGCTAGGTTCTCAGTGCCAAACCTGCTTAGCTCTTCCACGTAAGGGTGTGCAAATCCCTTCCAAGATCCTGGTGGACGAGGATGTTGCGGTTTTCCTCATTCCATGAGCCCTCAAATCTTTACACTCAAAATCTTGACCCCATTGTGAACAAAAATGTGCCTACAACCTTTCTTTTCTTGAGGCCTGTCAAGAATGTATGAGATTTAAGTTTATGCAAAAGGCATCCCTAATCTTGCGTGGTGGGAAATACAGCCAGCCATTAGCGGCACAATCACAGATTGGCTTTAAAACTGACTTTCATGCTGCCACAATGATTTTCCTCTCTCATCTGCTATGTTGCCCATCACGGAATGAATTGGAAAATTCTATCTTCAGAGTCCTGAGCTGGTTGAGTCTAACCTGGATACTCAAGAAGCTGCATTTGATTCAGGACAATGTAGCTTGCTTGTTCAATATCCAATCCATCATTTTTAACACTTTCCTCACTATAGGCACATTGGTACACATTGTTGCCACATCTCCAGCATACACTGCATCAACTCATCAAGTCACCTTCAAAACACCTTTTAAACCCTGACATCTACTACGTGCAAGTGCCCTACCAGTCACTCAGCATCCTGACCTGGAAGAATTTCACTGTTGCAGGATCATATTCCTGCTACTCTTCTTAACAGCATATAGGTTCCTATAACTGATGGAATGCGGTGGTTCAAGGCAGTGACTTACCACTACAAAATAAAATGAGCAACTGATGATGGCCTTACCAGCAATGCACACACCATGTGGAAGAATAAAAAATAAATTGAAAAGGTAATCAGTTCTGTTGAAGACATAACCTAACCTTTCAAATTAATGTTAGTTCTCTGATCAGCTCAAAATTTTAAAATTGTTCAGTCACTCCATCCTTAATTATATGTTCTAATATTTTTACAATAACATGTTCTTGGCTGCTCTTGACTCCTTGGTTTTCTTCTCTGGCCTTTCTTAAATAAACTATAACCTTTTGGTCTGAAATGTTTGGGACCAAGCATTTCTAGATTTAGGAATTTTCTGAATAAAGGGATAATAACATTCTTAACCACAATGAGTGAACCAGATTTAAGGATGTATCTGAGAAATAAAGAAGTGATGAAACATTATTAGTCACTAAGAGCAATTGTTTTAATTAACAAAAAAAATTTCCATATTTCAAACTTAAATGCCAATTGATATACCCTCAATCTTTATGCTTTAATAAGAGAAGGATAAGAGCATGAAAGTGAATAGATTGGATGTTCTATTACAGAAGATAGTATACCGATAAATACCTACTTACCAGGGTCAACCGACCAAGTAGTTATTAAACTTCAGTGACTGTCAATGCTTTAGATAGCTGTACTTCTGCCAGATGCTGTAGAAATATGCCAGCTACTGATGAACTATTCCCTGCTTATCACAGGAAATACTTTTGCTTCTGCCACCTGAGGACACCACTGCCTTAATTTTATGGTACTAATTCATAATCTCATTTGAACCATACAAATAAAAAAGAACAAGACAGTGGAAAATAACACCACATTAAAAAAAAACTCAACATTGAAGTCAGGATATTGTTCCATCTCTTTAAGAACAAATGTTCCATTTCACAAAGTTGCAAGATTTTTATATTGTAATAATAAAAAGTAAGCTGAGGTAATCTAAATAGTTTAATAAAGAGATAACAAAAAAGATCCACTTACAAAGTTTTGATTTGATTTGATTTATTATTGTCACATGTATTAGCATATAATGAAAAGCATTGTTTCTTGCGCTCTACAGACAAAACACACTGTTCAAAGAGAAGGAATTGACAGAGTGCAAAATGTAGTGTTAGAGTCATAGCTAAGGCGTAGAGAAAGATCAACTTAATGCAAGGTAAGTCCATTCAAAAATCTGATGGCAGCAGGGAAGATACTGTTCTTGAGTCATTTGGTACATGACCTCAGACTTTTGGATCTTTCCTGAAAGGAGGTGGAAGAGAGAATGTCTGGGCTGCCTGGTATCCTTAATTATGCTGGCTGCTTTGCTGAGGCAGTGGTAAGTGTAGACAGACTCAATGGATGGGAGGCTGGTTTGTGTGATGGACTGGACTAAATTTACTACCTTTTATAGTTTCTTGTGGTTTTGGGCAGAACAGGAACCATACCAAGCTGTGATACAGCCAGAAAGAATTCTTTCTATGGTGCATCTGTAAAGGTTGGTGAGGGTTGTAGCTGACATGCCAAATTTCCTTAGTTGGTTTTAAATGTTAAGATGAAGGGTACTGCTGACCACTTAGACCTTTCCCTTTCAAAACATTTCACATAATGCCCTTTGGTTACCTACTTACTGTCAGAATCCAGTGGTAGTCAGGAAAACGTTGGGTGGAAATCTCCCAAAAAATGACTACCATTTCAGGAGAGAAAACTAGTGTGATCTACGCCAGTATGTCCAGCACAAATTGGATTGCGATCTTCCCACGTTCAATCATTTTTTTTTCCCAGAGAAAAGTGTATTTTGCAACAGTTCTGAGAAGAGCAGAAGCAAGCTTTCACAGAGATGGGCACTTCTTTGTAAAGAGTGTCCCAATCTCAGTGAAATTAAAGACACTCCTCTCCCCACACATATTCTGAGCTCCTCACCCCTTCTTGAAGCATGTTTCCTTGCACTGCCCAGCCATATTCCTGACTACCCATGTTCATAGGTGGTGGGATTAGAAAATCCGCCAGTGGGAAAGGCTGGAAAATTCAGCCCCATATTTATCCCAGCCTCAGTATTACTGCTGCTGAAACTTTCATTCACTTTTCTTGCTGCCCTTAGGTTTACCCCAATTCCCTCTTAGCCAGTCTGTGATCTTACACCCAAGGACAGATATACCTTCAGCTGATGAGACTGGATCTGGAAGATCTGGAATTCCCTTCCTAAACCTCTGCTATATGAGATGTACTCAAAACTTTGCTTTTTAAGCAAGTTTTTTGGTAACCTGTAATAACATCTCCTTACATTGTTCAATGCCAAATTTTCTTTGGTAATCATTCCCATTAAGGACTTTGGAAAGTTTTACTGCATCAGTTTGTAGACCAATGGTCTTTTGATATTGATATTTGGTAAACAGGGTATAATTTCAAATGTAAATGACACAAAACTAACAAATGTAACAATGAGGAGTGTGGTAACAGACTCCAGAAAGACATTGGTTCGAATTTTTTCTGTGTTTGGAAGAATGCAATAGCTTGCGGGAAAAGTGGCCAGTGGTAATGACAGGTTTCTGTGCCATATTTTCAGGCACATGGGGGGCAAAAACTTTTGCCAAAGGATTCACTATAGTAAACTGCCCACGCCACCAGAAGTTGAGTGCATTAATCAATTGAGATGCTCCATTTAAAGGTCCACCACGCTCATCAGCCAATCCTTCCCCAGTCAACAGATACTCGTGGCTTCAAAGAAGTCTGCACCCAGGTTCTGAGAAGCCTCCCTCACCAGACATCTGAATGCAGCAAAGGTGCGGTAGAATGTTCTCTATCCATACACAGCAAGGAAACCAGTGATCAGGGACACCAACTCAGCTTGGGAGGTGGTGGTCAGCACAAAATTACTGTATAAGAGGACAGGCATCCAATGTTGCACAAAGATGAATGATCTTCTATGTTCTGCCAGTGTAAGTCACACCTCCCATCACTTTCAACTCTCACACTCTCAGGCCCACTGGACATCCACAGGATGAAACTTATGTTCATAAGCAGCACTTCTTAATGCCATGGGGATCAGAGAGTCACGTGAGTACTGTTGTTGGCACCCTGCACTTGTGGAAGACCAGAAATCTGGGTGAATCCCATGATTGTTGCATCTTAGCTAGCTTGATCGTAGTTGAAATAGGTGTAGTTGTATTTCCTGGTGAAGAATAGGGTTGCAAGATGAAGTAAAGATGATCTCTGGACCTCAATTAATAGCCAGTCACATAAAAGTTGAAGGCAGCCGTGACTTTTAATGCCATAGTTCCACGATGCCAATCCCTGTAGAAAGGTGCACAAGTGAATCACCAGATCTGATAACAGGCAAAGTATTCACTAATAGGCAGCAGAGTGGCACAGTGGTTAGCATAGATGTCTCACAGTGCCAGGGACCCAGGTTTTATTCTGGCCTTGGGTGACTATATGGAGTTTGTACATTCTTCCCATGGTCTGTTTGGGATTTCTCCAGGTGCTCTGGTTTCCTTCCAAAGTCCAAATATGTTCAAGTTAGATGGATTGGCCATTCTAAATTTCCCCTTAGTGTTCCAAGATGTGTAGAATCATAGAATCCTACAGCGAAGAAGGAGACCATTCTGACCATCAAGTCTGCACTGATCACAACCTCACCCAGGCCCTATTCCCCACAATCCCATGCATTTACCCTGCTAGTCCCCCTGACATTAAGGAGCAATTCAGCATGACCAATCCAGGTAACCCACACATCTTTGGATTGTGGGAGGAAATCAGAGCGCCCAGAGGAAACCCATGCAGACACAAGACAAATGTGCAAACTTCACATAGTGATCCAAGCTGAGAATTAACCTTGGTCCCTGGTGCTATGAGGCAGCAGTGCTAATCACTGTGCCTCACATGTGTAGATGATAAATACATGGGGTTACAGGGATAGGGCCTGGGAGAAATGCTCTATGCAGAATTGGTGCAGAATTGATGGGCCAAATGGCCTTCCACTCTAAGGATTTTATGAGCAGCCATCATTTATACATCCTGAGTCTTGGAAGATGCCTCCAAATGACAGCTCTCTGAGGTATCTCATGTGTTATGAAGTAGGCCCTGCCATCCCTTCTTGCTCAGGATTTTGCTCCTGCTTCTTGTGAGTCATTGCCTCTGTTGACATCTTCTTTCCTCTCTATGAGCTAGAAAACCAATAGCCAATTCTACTGGATCCACCTCTCCTTATGCGAACCAGTTCAAAAGTAAACAGACAGAGTTAATAGTTAACTTTTAGTTAAATTTGTAGGAGACCACAGTCCAGGAGCACATCAGAAACAGAGAGAGGAGAAATGTTTTGAATTTTATTGGGGAAGGGGGGATGCTGGGTGATATGGTGGGAGATCCACAATCTCTGGACATGCTTCCATATTCTTGAGGGAGGTAGTTAATGATACTTTTACAAAGGGTTGTCTTGAGTTGAAACATCAGCCTTTTCTCTCCTTACAGATGCTGCAGACCAGCTGAAATTTTCCTGTATTCTCTCTTTTGGTAGTTAATGATACTGGTTTGGTTGGGCTGTATCAGTGTGCTACTGTGGAAGTGGAGGTGGGGGAGGGTGCAGAGGCAGACTAATTTGGAGGTCTGAAAGGACTCACTCATGCCCTTTCTGATCCATGAGCAGCGCTGAAAAGTCACTGAGCTTTTCTAAGCAGCAGTCAAATCTCCCTTTAATTACTGGATTTCCTATTCCTGTAAAACCTCAGCTAGCCAGGATTAAACCTGGAAGAGAGATAGCTCTGAGGCCCTCACCCTCATTACAATATCAAAATAACTAACCCACTTTCTGGGAGTTCATTTGTTGCCTGCTCCCTGTCCCATCTCAATGAAAATCAAAGATGTGGACAAAGAGCAAAGAACAAAACACACGGGAAACAGGTCCTTTGGCTTAATGAGCTCGCGCCGCCACCTCAATGTTCTCACTTGCACCCACGATCCCTGTCTATGTTTATAGAAATCTGCATCGGAATCAAATTTGCGAGACAATTTAGGGAGAACCAATCAGCCTAGCAGCACATCTTTGGGGTGTGGGAGGAAACCGGAGCACCCAGAGAAAACCCACGCAAGCACGGGGAGAATGCACAAACTCCCACAGACACAGGCCCAAATCCATGTATATCTGCATAGCACAGTGATAGTCACTGAGCTGTTGTGTTGTCCATCAACTGGTCCAGTTCAAGCGTACACTAACGGAGTGAAGCACTAGGATGCTCTTGAAAAATCCAAGAGCAGCTCTCTCACGACCCATTGCATGTATGCCTCTTGTTAGACAACAAGGCGGAACGAAGTACCTGTAGGATTAAACAGAAATACATGAATATCATTCACAATTCACACAATGCCCAGGGAACTCCCAAGGCTCGTGATCCCTATTTTAAATCAGTCTTCTATAATCCTCCATCCCCATTCTGTTCATGTACCCATCTAAGTATC
Source organism: Sphyrna mokarran (assembly GCA_024679065.1). Classification (NCBI taxonomy): domain Eukaryota; kingdom Metazoa; phylum Chordata; class Chondrichthyes; order Carcharhiniformes; family Carcharhinidae; genus Sphyrna; species Sphyrna mokarran. The sequence goes on along the minus strand of JAGIQG010000010.1, from coordinate 39,016,343 downwards.
TCTTAAATAACTCTAGCGTGCCTGCCTCCACCACCTTACTTGGCAGTACGTTCCATACCCCCACAACCATCTGTGTGAAAAAACTCCCTCGAGCATCCAAATTATACCTTACCCTCCTCACCCTAAGCCCGTGACCCCTCGTGATATTCGATTCCAACCTAGTAAAAAGGTTACCACTGTTTATCTATACCCCTCATAATCTTGTACACCTTTATTAGATCTCCTCTCACTCTACATCTTTCAAAAGAAAACAGCCTCAATTTGCCTAATCTCTCCTTGTAACTCAGATCTTCCATACCAGGCAGCATCCTGGTGAACATTCTCTGCACTCTCTCCAGAGTCTCCATGTCCTTCCAGTAGTAAGGTGACCAGAATTGGATGCAGTATTCCAAATAAGGTCTAGCCAACGTTCTATACAACTGCAACTTTAAAGGCTAGCTCTTGTACTCTGGGCCAGCTCTTGTACTCTAATGTGATTGAGATTTGAATTTTTTTTTACAGCCGATCTGATCCAGCAGACAGATGGTTAAAATTCCATTCTGTCTAGGTAGCATGTTTCTAATTTCAAAATGTTTGGTTTACATAAATTGCTTGTTAATTTGTTTATTCAGAAGTGCCTGCCACTGTCCACTCACCATCATGCTTGTTGCCTCTTTCACACTAGGTGTGAACATAGATTCAATACAATACACAAATAGTATTTCCTCCATTAACACCTCAATTACAAGGGAATGTTCACCAGGATGCTGCCTGGTATGGAAGATCTGAGTTACGAGGAGAGATTAGGCAATTGAGGCTTAGTGGCAGAAAAAGTTGATGTAAATATCTATATATAAAAAAGCTGATATTTATATAAAGAAAGAAAAAGATTATGCTGGATCACATATTTTATCATTCATAACCTAAGGAGTCAGGGTAATGCTGAGAGCATCCCAACAGACTGAGATACAAATTAAAGCCACGAAAGGAATTAAAGAGCTGAGAAATATTGAAAATTTAGAGTACAATAGTGGGTTGTTTGGCCATTGTGAAAAAGCTATCCAGTCTGATCCCATTTTTAAATTCTTGCTCCATAACCCTATAGATTATGCCACATTGAGTGCATATCTAAGTTGTTTTTTGAGACAGAATTTCTGCATCACCATCTTTTCAGACAGTGAGTGGGATTTTCCACATCCTCCATGCCTTGTTTCATGGTCATTATGTGGAGATGCTGGCATTAGACTGGGGTAAACACATTAAGAAGTCTCACAACACCAGATTAAAGTCCAACAAGTTCATTTGGTAGCAAAAGCCACTAGCTTTCGGAGCCCTGTTTCTTTGTCAGGTAAGTGAGACTTCTGTTCACAAACAGGACATATAAAGACACAAACTCAATTTCCAAAATAATGGTTGCAATGTGAATCTTTACAGATAATGTTGGCTGAGTTGCAAGACGTGTGGATGGCATTGGCAAGATGTTCGTCTTCATCAATGACATGTTGAAGGCTGCAGAAAAGATGTCGTAGCTTCTCCCTCCTCAGAAGACAAACATGGAATATAGCAGACAAAGTACCCTTCGTCCAGTATATCCCCAGAGCAGAGAAGTTACACCATCTTCTCCAGAGTCTTTAACATATCATTGATGAAGACAAATATCTCGCCAAACCCATCCCCGCACCTTTTTGCCTTCAAACAACCGCATAACCTCAAACAGGCCTATATTGGCAGCAAACTACTTAGCCTTCAGAAGAACAGTGACCAGGGCAGCAGACGATTCTACCACAACAACCTCTGCAAGGCATGCTAGACCATTGACACGGATGCCATCATCTCACGTGAGAACACCATCCACCAGGTACATGGTACATGCTCTTGCAACTCGGCCAATGTTGTCTACCTGATATGCTGCAGGAAAGGACATCCGGAGATAAGGTGCAGTGGGGAGACCATGCAGACGCTACAACAACAGATGAACGAACACTGCTTGACAATCACCAGGCCAGACCGTTCTCTTCCTGCTGGGGAACACCTCAGCGATCACGGGCATTCAGACCCTGATCTTTGGATAAGCGTTCTCCAAGGTGGCTTTCACGACATGACAGCGCAGAGTCGCTGAGCAGAGACTGATAGTCAAGTTCTGCACACATGAGGACGGCCTCAACAGGGATCTTGGGTTCATGTCACACTATCTGTAACCCCCACGACTTACCTGGGCTTGCAAAATCTCACTAATTGTCCCGGCAGGAGACAAAACACATCTCTTTAACCTGTACTTAGCTCTCTCTCCACTCATGTTGTTTGTATTTTTAAGACTTGATTACCTGTAAAGACTCGCATTCTAATCATTATTTCATAAATTGAGTTTGTGTCTTTACATGCCCTGTTTATGAACACAACTCTCACTTACCCGACGAAGAAGCAGGGGCTCCAAAAGCTAGTGGCTTTTGCTGCCAAATAAACCTGTTGGACTTTAACCTGGTATTGTGAGACTTCTTACTGTATTCATCCCAGTCCAACATTGGCATCTGTACATCATGACCACCATCGACACTGCAAACTGTCGGCTCCAAGTGGAGAGGATCTTGAAGATGATCATGCATATCGACATAGACATCAAGTTTCTACAAAGATGCAAGAAAGCAGACAAAATATCGAAAAGACTAGAGATGACAAACCTACTCAGGTCAACACAGACTACACAGAGACTTTGCAGTTGCACCTCTCTCACATTCTTCAACCACCTCATACACCAGCTCTACAGCAAACGCTGCATCCTGGAAACCAAGATAGAGTCCATATTCTCAACTTGCACTCAGGATGCAGACCAGCTGCGAAACTCTACCAAGCAGACGAAACAAAGGAACAACGCCATTTACGTGCATATCAAGAACAAGAAGCTTGAGAAATTCTGGAAAACTGCTGCCATCGGCTTGACATGCATGCCTAAGCCATCATGAGGTACGTCAACATCAAATTCATCAGCTGCACTCAAGACAGCCCCAAACATCATCCAAGCACAATGCAATGCCATCTGCACTCTCAAGAACAACCGCAACATTATCATCAAATCAGCAGACAAAGAAGGGCCATCGCCATACCTGAACAGAATGGATGACTACAAAGTGTACCATAACTGAAGAACAAGGAACACTACAGACAGTTATCTGTAGATCCGACCAAAAAACAGACGCATCGACTCAATGGACTGATCAAGACCTTTGATCCAGGCCTTCAGATGCTCTCATTCCATGTACTCTCTGTTTTGGAGATCTTTACTGCTTCCCAGAGATACAGAAGACAAACACACCCAGCCATCCCATTGTATCGGGCAATGAGACCTTGTGTGAGAACCTCTCCGGCTATGTCGAGGGCATCCTGAAACCCATTGTACAAAGAACTCTCAGTTTTTGTCACGACACTACAGACTTCCTATGGAAACTCAGCACACTTAGAGCAGTTGAACCAGGGACTCCTCGTCACAATGGATATCTTGGCACCCTATACCAACATCGCCCACAATGATGGCATTGCTGCAACTGCCTCAGTACACAACACCAACAATTGCCAGTCTCCAGATGCAATTTTACAACTCATCTGCTTCATCCTGGACCACAATATCTTCATCTTCAACAACCAGTTCTTCATCCAGATACACAGAACAGCCATGGGGACCAAATTCACATCTCAGTATGCCAACATCTTCATGCATAGGTTCCAAGAAGATTTGTTCACTGCACAGGACTTTCAACCAATGCTATACACTAGATACATCGATGACTTTTTCTCCCTTTGTACTCATGGTGAACAATCACTGAAAACTATATGATAACATCAACAAGTTCTATCCTACCATCAGACTGACCATGGACTAGTCTCCAAAATCAGTTGCATTCTTGCACACGTGCATCTCCATCAAGGATGGTCACCTCAACACTTCACTGTACTACAAGCCCACAATAACCTCAATGCTTAACTTTTCCAGCTTCCACCCTAAACAAGTTAAAGAAGCCATTCCTTACAGACAAGCCCACCGTATACACAGCTTCTGTTCAGATGAGGACGATCACAACAGACACCTCCAGATGCTAAAAAACGCCTTCATAAGAATAGGATATGGCACTTGACTCAGTGATCGACAGTTCCAACGCGCCACAGCGGAAAACCACACCAACTTCCTCAGAAGGCAAAAATGGTGGATAGAGTATCCTTTGTCATCCAGTACTTTCCCTACAACATCTACTCCGATGCCTTCAATATGTCATTGATGAAGACGAACATCTCGCCAAGGCCATCCCCACACTCTCACTTCTTGCCTTCAAACAACCACACAACTTCAAACAGAACATTGTCCACAGCAAACTACCCAACCTTCAGGAGAACAGTGACCATGACACCACACAACCCAGCCACAGCAACCTCTGCAAGATACGCTGGATCATCAACATGGATGCCATGATTTCATGTGAGAACACCATCTACCAGCTACTTTGTACATACTCTGGTAACTCGGCAATGTTGTCTACCTGATACACTGCAGGAAAGGTTGTCCCGAGGCATGACATACTGGGGAGACCATGCAGACGCTATGATAATGGATGAATGAACACTACTTGATAATCAGTAGGCAAGAGTATTCTCTTCCTGTTGAGGGAACACTTCAGCAGTCACAGGCATTCAGCCTCTGATCTTCGGGTCAGCGTTCTCCAAGGCAGCCTTCATGACACACAACAACATAGAATTGCTGAGCAGAGACTGATAACCAAGTTCCACACACATGAGGATGGCTTCAACTGGGATCTTGGGTTCATGACACACTATCTGTAATCCCCATGACTTGCCTAGGCTTACAAAGTCTCACTAACTGTCCTGGCTGAAGACAATACACTTCTCTTTAACCTGTGCTTAACCTTCTCTCCACTCATATCGTCTGTACCTTTAAGACTTGATCACCTGTAAAGATTGGCATTCCAATCATTATTTTGTAAATTGAGTTTGTGTCTTTATATGGTCTGTTTGTGAACGGAACTCCTACTTACCTAACAAAGGAGCAGCACTCCGAAAGTTAGTGGCTTTTGCTACCAAGTAAACCTGTTGTTTTGTGGTGTGGTGATAGCCCACCATTGGCTGGTGGCAGGATCTTCCAGTCCCACTTCTATCAATTGTTCATATCCGCCGTTGCCAGGAACCTGTGGCAAGGGGTCACTGTTGATTGGATAGGAAGGTCCCTCCAGCGGGAAAGGCTAAAAAATCCCACCCAGTAATTTCCAGATTCCCACAACTTTCTGGGTAAAAAAGACTTCCTTACCGCCTCATACAACAATCTTTCCATCAATTCCTTTAAACCTATGTCCCCTGATTATTGACCTACCTGCTAATGAATATATGTCCTTCTAATACACCTGACGTGACTCTTCTCTCAGCCTCCCCAATTCCAAAGAAAACAACACCAATTTATCTAATCTTCCCTGAAAGCTAAAATTCTCCATTCCAAGCAACACCTCACTAATTTCCTCTGTACCGTGCCCGGAGTGATCACATCCTTCCTATGTGACCAGTGTTATACACAGCCCTCTAGTTTTAGTCTAACCAGTATTTTATACATTTAAACATAATCTCCCTGTTCTTATATTCCATGGCTCAGCCAATGAAATAACTAGCCAGTGTATCTGCTTAGACACTTTATCAACATGTGCAGCTACTTTCAGGGAGCTGTGGACAAAAAGTCCAAGATCGCTTTGTCCCTTTTTCAGAATCATATCATTGGTTGTGCTATTTCCTTTCCTTGTTTGTCCTTCCCAAATATAACACCTTACAATTCTCCAGTGTGAATTCCATTTGCCTACCTGACCAATCCATTGATGTCTTCTTTCAGTCTTCTTTCTTCTTAATGGCTCATTTGAAAACTTTTCAATCATGCCCTGTAGATTGAAGCTTGGTGCTGGGCTTTTCTTACAAGCTGGAAAGTTCTGATATTGGGAGTTTTTCTGGGAATGGAGCCTGCATGATGGCATAAGACCACAGCAGCAATTTTTCCAGCAGCGACTTCTTGGTTGGCTGCAACTAGGCCTGCTGTCCAATTAAAACCAGAGAACTGGCTTTTCATGTCACCAACCCAACCAGAGGGCCAGTAACCCTATTGTTGCAGCTGCGGAGAGAGGTGGCTACGGGAAGAATGTGAGATTCTGTCTATTTTGAGGATCCTTTGCAGGTGCATCATAAATATTTTTGTCTCTTGGAGTCAAATAGGCAGGCCCTGATGATCAGAAGGTTAACCGCCTTTGGTCCAAGGACAAGGGCCCTCATTGGCGTAGGGCAGAATGGGTTCCAGATGCCATAGCACTCTGGATCTGCCAGGAGACTGCCTTCAAGCAGCTACCAAACACCTGACCCAGAAAGATTGCCCTCAATTTGGCCTTTAATTGGCTAAAATGTCCCAGCCAAGTAAGGCATTGGAGAGTTGACATACTGTGGCTTCCAGTACATAGGAAAGGTATGATTGCACTGGAGAGGTTGCAGATGAGATTTACAAGGATGTCAACTAGGAAGGAGCATTTAAGATTTGAAGAGCAGCTAGGTAAGCTCAGGTTGTTTTCCTTAGAGCAGAGAAGGCTGAGGGGTAACCTGATTGAGATGTATAAGATTATGAACGATCTGGACATAGTGGATAGAAAGCAGCTGTTCCCCTTCGTTGAAGGGTCAATCACAAGGTGGCATCATTTTAAGCTGAGAGGCAGGAAATTTAAAGGGGATCAGAGGAAACATGTTTTCACTCAGAGGGTGGTGGGAGTCTGAAATGTGCAGGAAACCTCACAACCTTTAAGTATATGGATAAGCATATGAAATATCTTAACATACAAGGCAATGGGCCAAGTGCTAGACAGTGGGTTAGTATAAATTTAGCGTAGTTTTGCCAGCAGCAATAGGCTACATCTCTACTGTATGACCCTATAACATTTTACCAGACCTCCCATGCAGCCATTAATGAGCTGGCAATATCTCATCCCGAATCATTCATATATACCACAAGAGATCCTGTACTGAGCCAGCTTTGACAAAGGATCATCTGGACTCGAAAGGACAGCTCTTTTCTCTCCTTACAGAAGCTGCCAGACCTACTGAAGTTTTCCAGCATTTTCTCTTTTGGTTTTAGATCCTATACTGTTCCCTGCAGAATCCCAATGGAATCTGTCTTCCAATCACAACAGAGTTCACCATTACCCTTTGCTTCCCGCCACTGAGCGAATTTTGAATTTAAACTTGCTACTTTCCTTGAATGAGTTATTAACTTTGACCAGTTTACGATGTTGACAGCTTCACTATAATCCACAGACTACTTTAGAATGCATAGAATCCCTACAGTGCAGATAAGAACAAAGAACAAAGAACAAAACAGCACGGGAAACAGGCCCTTCGGCCCAACGAGCCCGCGCCGCCACCTCGATGTTCCCACTTCTACCCGTGATCCCTGTCCATGTTTATAGATCTATGGATTAAAAACCAAATTTGAGACAATTTAGGGAGAATTTGTTTTGCCAATTAGCCTAAGAGAACATCTTTGGGATGTGGGAGGAAACTGGATCTCCCGGAGAAAACCCACGCAAGCACGGGGAGAATGCGCAAACACCCACAGACACAGACGCAAATCCATGTATCTGCACAGCACAGCGATAGTCACTGAGCTGTCGTGTTGCCTATCAGATGGTCCAGGTCAAGCGTACACTAACGACGTGAAGCACTAGGATACTCTCAAAAAAAATCCAAGAGCAGCCCTCTCACGACCCATCGCGTGTATGCCCCTTGTTAGACAACAAGGTGGACCAAAGCACCTGTAGGATAAAAACAAGTACATCAATATCATCATCTATTTACACACTTCCCAGGGACTCCCAAGGCTCATGATCCCTATTTTAAATCAGTTTTCTATACCCCTCCATTCCCATTCTGTTCATGTGCCCATCTAAGTATTTCTTAAATAACTCCAGAGTACCTGCCTCCACCACTTTACTTGGCAGCGCATTCCATACCCCCACCACCCTCTGTGTGAAAAAACTCCCTCTAGCATCCAAGTTATACCTTACCCCTCTCACCCTAAGCCCATGACCCCTCGTACTATTTGAGTCCATCCTAGGAAAAAGCTTAACCCTGTTTACTCTATCTATCCCCTTCAAAACCTTGTACACATCTATTAGATCTCCTCTAAGTCTATGTCTTTCTAAGGAAAACAGTCCCAATTTGCCTAATCTCGCCTCGTAACTCAGACCTTCCATACCAGGCAGCATCCTGGTAAACCTCCTCTGCACTCTTTCCAGAGTCTCCACATCCTTCCGGTAGTAAGGCAATCAGAACTGGACACAGTATTCCAAATGAGGTCTAACCAGCGTTTTATACAACTGCAACATTAAAGGCCAGCTCTTGTACTCTATACCCCTTCCTATAAAGGCTAGCATACTATATGCTTTCTTCACAACCTTCTCCACTTGCTCTGCCACCTTCAGAGACTTGTTCACCTGCATCCCCAGGTCCCTCTGCGTTTCTATACTCTTAATAGGTCTACCCTTTATCATATACCTCCCCCCTACATTCTTTCTCCCGAAATGCATCACCTCACATTTACAGAATTGAATTCCATTTGCCATCTGTCTGCCCAAGCTACCAGCCTATGTCCTGCTGCATCGCCTGACAATGCTCCTCACTATCCGTAAGTCCAGCCATCTTTGTATCGTCTACAAACTTGCTGATCACTCCACTTACTCCCTCTTCCAAGTCATTTATACATATTACAAATAGAAGAGGTCCTGGTACCGAGCCCTGCGGCACACCACTAGTGACCGACCTCCAGTTAGAGAAACACCCTTCCACTATTACTCTCTGTCTCCTATTACCATGCCAGTTGCTTATCCATCTAGCTACCTGTCCTTGTATCCCATTTGCCTTGACCTTCTCGACTAACCTTCCATGAGGGACTTCGTCAAACGCCTTACTGAAATCCATATAGACAACATCAACGGCTCGCCCTTCGTCCACCGTTTTTGTCACCTCCTCAAAAAATTCTACCAGATTCGTAAGGCACGACCTCCCCTTAACAAATCCATGCTGCGTATCCCTAATCAGATTGCAACGCTCTAAGTGCCTATACATCCTATCTCCAAGAATACCCTCCAACAGCTTCCCTATCACTGACGTCAAACTCACCGACCTATAATTTCCAGGGTTATCCCTACCACCCTTTTCAAACAACGGTACAACATTAGCTATTCTCCAGTCCTCTGGAACCTCACCTGTGTCCAAGGAAGAGACAAAGATTTGCGTCAGAGGCCCAGCAATTTCACCTCGCACCTCTCTAAGCAGTCTGGGATAAATGCCATCAGGCCCAGGAGATTTATCAGTTTTAATGCTACCTAGAAGCTCTAACACTTCCTCCCTCAGTATGGATATTTCCCTCAACTGGTCCACAGCTCCCTCAGAGACAGGAGCTGTCAACAAGCCCCTCTCCTTCGTGAATACCAACGCAAAGTATTCATTCAGGATCTCCGCCATTCCCTCGGGCTCTAAGCACAGTTCCCTCCTCTGTCCCTAAGAGGTCCGATTTTTCCTCTAACCACCCTTTTATTCCTAACATAGGAGTAAAAAGCCTTTGGGTTTTCCTTAATCCTATCCGCCAAAATCATTTCATGCCCCCTTTTTGCCCTTCTAACTCCCTGTTTGAGCTCCCTCCTACTCTCTCTATATTCCTTCAATGCTGTCTCGATTCCCATCTGCTTCGACCTATCATATGCTTCTCTTTTCTTCCTAACCAAGTCTTCAATATCCCTAGTAATCCACGGCTCTCTAATCCTACCTTTGCCATCTTTCCTCTTGGCCGGCACGTACTTATCTTGCAACATTTTCAGTATTCCCTTGAAAGAGTCCCACATGCCTAGCGTGGACTTACCCTCAAACAACCGTTCCCAATCAGTTTCCCTAAGTTCCTGCCTAATCCGACCGTAGTTAGCCTTCCCCCAATTCAGCACCCTGCCCCTAGGGCAACAAGCATCCTTTTCCATCTGTATCCTAAAGTAGACAGAATTGTGGTCACCGTTAGCCACATGTTCCCCTACTACAACATCAACCACCTGCCCTGGCTCATTACTCAGAAGGATGGAGGCCATCTGGCCCATTGAGGCTATGCGAACTCTCCAAAAGAACACCAAGCCCACACTTCCTCCCTATTCCCACAACTCCCCACATTTACAATGGCTAACTTACCTAATGTACACACCTTTGGACACTAAAACGGAGTTGAGGAGGAACTTCTTCACTCAAAGGATGGTGAAGCTCTGGAATTTTCTGCCCATTGATGTAGTGGAAGCTACCTTGTTGAATATATTTAAGTCATGGGTAGGTAGATTTCTGATAGCCCAGGGAATTAAGGGTTATGGGGAGAAAGCGGGAAAGTGGAACTGATCCACTTCAGATCAGCCATAATCTTATTGAATGGTGGGGCACACTTGAAGGGCTAGATGGTCAACTCCTGCTCCTATTTCTTATGTTTTTATGTTCTTATGTTAAGAGGCACATTTTTGGACTGTGGGAGGAAATCAGAGCACATGAAGGAAATCCACAGACATGGGGAAAGCATGCAAACTCCACACAGTCCAGGCCTAGAATCAAACCTAGATTCCTGGTGCTGAGACACACCGGTGCTAACCACTGTGCCTCAAAGGCATTCACCTCATTGACTTTCCTTCTTACTTCCTCAAAAAATTCCGGAAAGCTAGTCAGGCACAAGTTGAACAAATCCACACTGACTGTCTAATAAACAGAAAATGCTGGAAATACTCAAGCAGTGTCTGTGGAAGTGTAACAGTTAATGTTTCAGGTGGATGACTTTTCATCAGTACATACTAAGTCAATGCTGACAGTTCTTAATTATATCATAGCTTTTTTAAATGACAATTCACACTGTTCCTCAGAAGTTTTTCTAACAATTTTCACACCGTCGAGGTTTGTCTAACTGGCCTTAATTACTCAGTCTATTCCTTCTCCTGTTTCAATTAATAGTTCTATGTTAGCAATCCTCCAGTCAATAATGCTCAGAGTCTTGCTTCTTTTAGCAGCCTGGGATACAATTCAATTCATCTGGGTTTAGCCATTTATTCACTTTCAAAGATGTGAATCTCATTAATATTTCTCCTTCACCCATTTATCTAATCCAATATCTCATATTCCTTCTCATCTATAATGTCTATGTTGTTCCCCCTTAGAGACAAACTCAGGTATTCATTAAGAATCATGGCCATATCTTCTGTTGCATATCCCAAGTTACCTTTTTGGCCTCTGACACAACTCGCTCTTTAATTCTCTTGCTTATTATGATAGAATCGTTACAGTGCAGAAATCAACTCATCGATTCTGCACTGGCTCTCTGATGGAGCATCTTACCTAGGCTCCCATCTCCATAACCGTACATATTAATTTCACTAATCCACCGAACCTGTACATCATGGGATACCAAAGGGTAATTTAACATGGCAAATCCACCTAACTTGCAAAACTTTAGACTGTGGGAGACCACAGGGAGAATGTACAGATTCCATACAAAGTCACCCAAGGCCACAGTTAAACCCAGCTGCCTAGCGCAGTAAGGCAGCAGCGCTAACCATTCTGCCACTGAGCCACAACATCTTTGGGTTTTCCACGTGTTTACTTGCTTGATGATACACTTTCCAAAACATTGAAAACATACGATAACCAAAAAGATGTAGGGCAGAATAACATTGTCAGAGATTGTGAAAGTTATTGGAAGGCTGGTAATAAAGCAAAGATAATTATTTGTAATTATCATTCAAGCACAAATGTGTAATTTATTGCTTTTGCTTCTTGATATTCAACTGGCAATAAATGATGCTATCAAATTAATTGACCTCTTCAAAATCATTTTAAGGAGTTAAACAAAATTGAAATTCAGTACGCCCCTTGTACATTGAAGTGTTGTATAAATATAAATGGAATTTTGAGCCAAGCTGGAAATCTGAGTGAGCAAAGAAACCAAAAGTAGAAATAATCACACAGAGTTGATGATGAGGAAGCCCATCTACCCTTTGTGAAACAATCTGACCAGGACACAGCAAGCTTGGTGAGAAGTGGCTGCATGGTTAAACATAGCCTGTCAGGACTAACTATATTGGGAGCACAGGGGAAAATGGGTTAATGATATAAAAACCACCCAAAAGAGAACATCAGCTGTATAAATGATATTCAAATGGATTCTGGAGGATTAGCTTGCAATATCAATGCTTGACTTCCATTATGTCATAGCTAATGTGTTTCCTTTGAATTGATTGCCATTAGATAGCACCACAGATTTTGGTGTCGTTCAGGCATAAAGAATACAGTTGAAAAATAGTATGTAATGGATCATGCTTGCCATATATTTGTATACCCATGTAATCAAATTTCTTGCAACTAATGTTATTTCACACACAAACCGTGGCCTCAGAAGTTATTATATAATTACTCCAAACACAACACTTGAATTGATTTATTCTTGCCACATGCATTGGTAAATTAATAAATCAAGGGGCAATAACACCGAGGGGCAATTTAGCATGTCCAATTCACCTCATCTGTACATCTTTGCACTATGGAAAGAAACTGGAGCAGCCAGAAGAAAGAGTGAAAAATATTGTTTCTTATGTGCTGTACAGACAAAACATGGTGGGGGGAGGTAAGGGTAGGGTGCACAATATAATGTTGTAGTTACCAATAGGGTGAAGAAACAGATCAGTTTAATATGTGACACTTCAAGGTTATAAGCTGGTCTTATGAAGAGAGGCTGAGGGATTTGAGGTTGCTTTCGTGAGAAAGAAGGCGGCTAAGAGGAGACCTTATTGAAACATATAAGATGATTAGAGGTTTAGATAGGGTGGACAGTGATAGCCTTTTTCCTAGGATGGAGAAAGCTAGCACGAGGGGACATAGCTTTAAATTAAGGGGTGATAGTTATAGGACGGATATCAGAGGTAGGTTCTTTACTCAGAGGGTGGTTAGGGAGTGGAATGCCCTGCCTGCGGCAGTTGTAGATGCGCCAAGTTTGATGGCGTTTAAGAGGTTAGTTGATAAGTTTATGGACGAAAAGGGAATGATTTAGGTTAGAGGGTCATTGCTTTTTCCTAATTGGTCAGCGCAATATCGAAGGCCGAAGGGCCTGTTCTGCGCTGTAATGTTCTATGTTTTATAATGATACAAGGTTAAAGATACATGGCAGAGAGTGCAGTAGTTTCCAAAATGCGTCTGTCCACACATCATTATGCAGTCAATAATGAGGTAAATCTTCTGCTCTCACTAGCAGTGTGCTTGGGGAAGTTGGAGGGTGTCTGGGGGGCGGGTAGGGGAAGTTGTCTTTCTGGCAGCAGACACATCCTTCTCTTTGGTGCTACCGAGAAACAACAGTTGCTGGCCTCACTCTGGGCAAGCTTCTGCCATAATGCGGAAATGCTGGCATTGGACTGGGATAAATACAGTAAAAAAATCTCACAACATCAGGTTAAAATCCAACAAGTTTATTTGATAATAAACTCACTAGCTTTCGGGGTTTGCCACTTCGTCAGGTGAGTGGAGAGTTCTGGTCACAAACAAAGCCATATAAAAGCACACACAGTTTACAAAATACTGGTTAGAATGCAAGTCTTTACAGCTAATCAATTCTTAAAGATGCAAACAATATGGGTGGAGATAGCATTAGGCATAGGTTAAAGTGTTATGTATTGTCTCCAGACAGTACAGTAAGGGAGATGTTGCAAGCCCAGGCAAGTCGGGGGGGGTTACAGATAGTGTGACATGAACCCAAGAACCCAGTTGAGACCATCCTCATGTGTGGAACTTGGCTATCAGTTTCTGCTCGGTGAATCTGCGCTGTCGTGTGTCGTGAAGACTGCCTTGGAGAACGTTTACCTGAAGCTTAGAGGCTGAATGCCCGTGACCGCTGAAGTGCTCGCCAACACGAAGGGAACAGTCTTGCTTGGTGATTGTCGAGCAATGTTCAATAATCCTTTGTTGTAGTGTCTGCATTGTCTCCCCAATGTACCACGCCTTTGGACATCCTTTCTTTAGGCATCCTTTAGACATCCTTCCTTTAGACGTTCTTTCATTAGACTTTAGAAAGGATGTTTAGAGGCATGGTACATTGGGGAGAACACACAGACACTACAACAAAGGATTATTGAACACCTCTCAACAATCACCAGGCAAGACTGTTCCTTTCCTGTTGGCAAGCACTTCAGCGGTCACGGGCACATTCGGCCTCTGAGCTTCGGGTAAACATGCTCCAAGGTGGCCTTCATGACACACGACAGCGCAGAGTCGCTGAGCAGAAACTGACAACCAAGTTCCACACACATGAGAATGGCCTCAACCAGGATCTTTGGTTTATGTCACATTATCTGCAACCCCCATGACTTGCCTGGGCTTGCAACATCTCACTTACTGTCCTGTCTGGAGACAATACACATCTCTTTAACTTATGTCTAATGCTACCTCCACGCACAGTGTCTGCGCATTTAAGAAATGATAAGCTGTAAAGACTTGCACTCTAACCAGTATACTGTGAACTGTATGTGCCTTTATATTGCTCTGTTTGTGACCAGAACCCTCCACTCACCTGACGAAGGGGCAAACCCCAAAAGTTTGTGAGTTTACTATCAGATAAACTTGTTGGACTTTAACCTGGTGTTGAGGCTTTTAACCAGACTTCTGGCCCCAGGATCCTGATTCTGGAGAGGGCCTGCTGCTGGTCTTGCCATCACCTGCTTGGCATGTGGTTTAGCAGGCCTTCCTAAAAAAACACCCTCCTCTCTCAGTCTCTCACTGCCTCTCCAGCCAGCAGACAATACCCCAGTAACTAGAGTGAGATTTCCCCCTAGTATCTACAGCCATTGATCAACTTGCCTCCTAGTGACTGAGAATGTCCACCTCTGCTTACTCTGGGTCAGCAGGGTGCAGGTTGCATCAACCTTTTTCTTATCCTTATCTCGAGCTTCGCTTTTCCCATTGAAAAGCGACAGCAGCATTATACAGTTGGCTAATGTGGCCACATTTCACATAAGGGGAGTGACCATAATTACCAACACAGTGGACATCTTGCTAGCATCTCCGTCCACTACCAGCATCTCCACCTAGAATCATAAAATCCCACAGTGCAGACAGAGGCCATTTGGCGTATCAAATCTGCACTGACCACAATTCCACCCATACATTTACCGTAGCTGGTCCCCCTGAAACTAAGGGTTATATTAGCATGGCCACTCCACCTAACCCATACATCTTTGGACTGTGAAAGGAAACCAGAGCACCCAGAGGAATCCCACGCAGATATGGGGAGAAGGTGTAAACGTCACACAGAAAGTGAACCAAGCTGGGAATCAAACTTGGATCCTTGGCTCTGTGGGACAGC
Organism: Sphyrna mokarran; assembly: GCA_024679065.1. NCBI lineage: Eukaryota > Metazoa > Chordata > Chondrichthyes > Carcharhiniformes > Carcharhinidae > Sphyrna > Sphyrna mokarran. The sequence goes on along the minus strand of JAGIQG010000010.1, from coordinate 39,000,931 downwards.
AAAGCTAACCATTATGCCGCCTCTCATCTGTGTGTGTTGCAATTCATCTAGCTCCTCAAGCATTCTCTGGGATCGTTTGAAAGTTTTGGTGAGAGAGACGTAGACCACGATCTTGACCTGAGTCATAAGCTGTGTTTCGTATATCCAGTATTAATGGGTGTCTGAAGGTGCTGCTATTTAAATGAGTTATCCTGAGGGATACAAGAAATCTGATATTGCAAAATATTTGAGAGTGCTTTCCATGCTGTGATCAGATGAAGATTGTGGTTTTGGTCTTCCCATTGTTAATTAAAACCTGAACATTGGACAAACAATCTGACAGCAGTTGCAGTGGAGGGGATAGAGAGATTGAGCTTGGCATTATCAGTATGCATGTGGAAGCTTAGTAAGAATCTTAAATGATCTGGCAAGGCAGCATATAGACACACTGAAAGAAAATATGTTTAATAATTGAAGTCTATCTTCAATAAATTAATTCAATCCTCAAAAAATTAATTCTATATTCATAAAGAAGGCTCAAATATTAAAGGTAAATTATTACTGTGGCATCAATAGTTACTCAACACTTTATGCCAGAAAGAGATGATTTAATCAATTCAATTCAATTCTTACTCTGAACATAAGAAAACAATTAAAATAAATTAAGTGTTTATTCATCAATTTTAATAAATGAATTGAGGTAATACTATAGATTATGCAAGATAAAATTGAATCATATCATGGCATTATAGTAGAAAGATATTTGTATTTTTTGGTAGAGATCACCACCTACTGGACTGTAAAATATACTGCAGCAAAATCTTTCATTTTAATTCACCAATTGCACCAGAAAATGGGAGGTTATCATCTATACTGTGGGATGAATTTCTAAATTACCAATCACTGTATCTTTAATTGTGGTAGTGTGCCCTCTTTAAGGGGACATTCCTTGAGGGCCACATGGTTGGGCCAGACCCAATGAATGTTGAGGTGGGAAGCAGAGCCAATTGAATACAAGGGCATTCTTGGGTGGGAGATGATCCAGTTTGAGAGTGTACAGTTGTATTTTGTCTGACCCTATTTATATATATACACACTTAATTGTTGCATTGGCAATACAGCCTTTTGTTCTCAAGTCTCATCAAGTCACTCTTGATTTATTATGATAATATATTTACATTCTTACACTATACTCCTATATACACATTTCTAATAAAAAATACAATGTTAGAACACTAACACTTAGATCTTACCTGTACTATCACTTGCATTGCATCCCAATGAGAATTTCAAAGCTATTGCCCACAAGAGATCTAAAACGATTCCCTGTAACACCAATCTTCTCCAAAACATTTGAATCTCATCTGCAGCACCCAGCCCCGCTGCAATATTTCTCCCTTTGAGATTGCTACTTGTATTTGAAGTTCAAGATTTATATTAATAAATTTTGATGAGTCCCTGTTCAAATTGACCATTTCCTCGGGACTATCCTTCCTAATTTTTAGTCATTGCTTCTGCCAAGAGAACGGGTTCAATTACAGCCCAGAAAATTCCCAATGGGCTTTTTGCAACTTGCCATCTATTATCAGCTGGGAAAACGTAATAAACTACATCAGGTTTGTTCAAACGTTTTGCATGGGGTGCACATTTCAAAACTTTTCTCACTCAAGAGATTTATGAGCAAATTTCGGAAAAGTAACATTTAACACAATATTAAACTGATATTAAACCAAAATAGGGACTCACAAATGGAAAAATTCTGTTTCTCAGAAGCGTAACTCTGGACGAATCTTCACATGGTGAAATTAGTCCCATTTCCGACATGAAAATCCAGCCGTAATGTAGTGTGAGGAAAATATGAGAGAATAACTTTAATTTATGGATCGCTGGCAGTTGCCTGAGGACTGGGAAATGGGTGTGATAAAAAATTGATGTTTTGTAAAATAACATTAATGAAATACTGTTTATACAGAGCTGGTCACCACCATATTTTAAAAAGAATGTAGAGACATTGAGAGAATGCAAAAGAGAACGAACACACAAAAAGATAAAAAGTGACAAGTGGGCAACAGTAGACTCTAACCATTTAATGCAATCATGGCTGATCATAGTCTTCAACTGCACTTGCCTGTTTATTTCCCATATCTCTTTATTCCGAGAGACCAAAAATCTATTTCAGTGTTTGATATATTCAATAATGGAGCATGCCAAATCACTGGGGTTGACAATTCCAAAGATTCACAATCCATTGGGTGAAGAAATTTCTCAGCTAAGTGCTAAATGAAAGCCCCTTACGCTGAGACAATGCCCATGCCCTACACTCTACAGCCAGCAGAAATAATCTTTGTCAAGATCCTTCTGAATCTTATATAATTCAATGAGGTCATCACTCATTTTCTTAAACCCCAGAGAAAATAAACCCAATTTGCACAGCCTCACATCATAGGACAACGCTTTCACAGTAGGTGGGAATGTGGAGTTGAGGTAACAATCAGATCAGCCATGATTTTATTGAATGGCGGAGCAGGCTTGAGGAGATCCAGAGACCTAATTCTCCTTCTAATGCATATGCTTGTGTGTTGACAGAGGCCAACTTAGCAAACCGAAACTATGTTTCCTCCAATTCAAGTATATTATTCTTTGGATATGGAAACCAAAACTGCACACTGTATTCCAAGTGTAGTCCACCGATGTGCTGCATATTTTTAGCAAGGTTTCTTTTTATTGTACCCAATCTCTTTGCAATAAAAGCCAACATGCCATTTGCCTTCTTAATTTCTTGCTGCACCTGCATGCTAACTTTGTGCTCCTTGGTTACAAGCATAACCAAGTCTCTGAATATCAATATTTACAGGTTTGCTGACTTTTAAAGCATATTCTGCTTTTCTATCCTTATGACCAAAGTGAATAATTAATTATAGTCCATCTGATATCTTGTTGTCCATTCATTTAATTTGTGTATATCTCTTTGCAGCTTCTCAATCTTCTCCTCACAATTTACATTTGTAATTAGCTTTATAGTAACAGCAAACTTAGATACATTACTCTATGTCTCTTCATCCAAGCCATTAATATCAATTTTAACTAGCAGAGGTCCCACCATTGATGCTTGCCACTTGAAAATGCCTCATTTTCACTTGCTTCTCAAAGTATTTAATTTCATTATTCATATGTTTGAGAGGAATTCAATATTTGACACTTTAATTCCTAAAAGTATGATAAATTGAAACTTCTGATTGAGAAACTGAAAAACAATCCTGAAGTAAGTGTAATTTAAACAGACATGGCATGATCATGGTTCACAGTGTAATCTATTTAAGAAGTTTAGAATTAACATGAAGATAACTGAAACAGTGAGCTGACTGATTTTGAGCTCTTGGTCGGGACAGGAGTTGAACAGTTGTTTCAAAAAGGTGTTTTGGATTATTTATGTAATTACCCAAAGAAGCTAAAACATCTTTGCAAGCCAGGGAGTTTAATGGTGCAACCAGGGAATCTGCAGAGAGAGAGAGCTATTAATAAGTGGGAAGAGGATTACTAGCAGACATCAGGATCACATGCACAACCTAAAAAAAATGGACAGCACATGGCTTTTTTTTTAACCTTTTAAATTTTTATTCCATCCAAAAACCCAAATTCAAATTGAATCCAATTCACGGTCTACACAAGAGGAACAAACAAGGCCCAAGCTATCAGGATGAGGCATTATACCCCATCCTAGGCTTGATCTAACCTTCATCTTAGCCAAAGACTGAGTTGGCTTTGAGAAATTGCACTAGGCGATGCAATTTCATTGACCCTACCCTAGCCTGAGCGAATCACTTGTTTGATCATGGTTACAACCTGCTGCTGATCAGTATTGTAACTACTTGAAAACAACCAATACCAACGTACCCGAGCTGAGAAACACATCACTCAATGACTCCTTTGCTGCCAGTGTGTCAAACTCCTGGAACTCCCTTGCTAACAGCATTGTAGATGTATTTACATCACAGGGACTGCGACAGTCCAAGAAGCAACTCATCCCCAACACCTTCTCAAGGGCCACTAGGGATGAGCAACAAATGCTGGCCTTTCCAGCAACTTCCAATATCGCAATAAAATAAACCAAAAATCACAATTAAAATCAAAATGGGAAGTTACTGAATTTAAATGATTGCTAGTTCTTCCTGCATTTCATAAGAATCTTGATCCTAATCTTTCTTGAAATCAAAGCCGACAAATGTTTAATTGAGAAATACAATTGAACCATTCCTGTGACCATTATAAATTTGAATATTTCATTAACATAGAAACATAGACATAGAAAATAGGAGCAGGAGGAGGCCATTTGGCCCCTTAAGCCTGCTGCACTATTCATGGCTGATCATCCAATTCATTACTATAATCCTGCTTTTTCCCCCATAACTTTGATCCATTCACCTCAATTGCTGTATCCAGCCACCAATTGAATACATTCAATGTTTTGGCATCAATTACTTCCTGTGGTAATGAATTCCACAGGTTCACCACTCTTTAGGTGAATAAATGTCTCCTCACGTCTGTCCTACATGGCTTACTCTGAATCTTCAGAATGTGACCTCTTGTTTTGGATTCCCTCGCCATTGGGAATATTCTCCCTGCATCTACCTTGTCTAGTCCTGTTAGAATTTAAAAGTCTCTGAGATCCTCTCTTCTTCATCTGAATTCCAGCAAAAACAATCCTAATCTAGTCAATCTCCACATGCATCAGTCCCGCCATCCCTGGAATCAGCCTGGTAAACCTTTGTTGCACTCCCTCGAGAGCAAGAACATTTTTCCTCAGAAAAGGAGGCCAAAACTGCACACAGTACTTTAGATGTGGCCTCACCAAGGCCGTATATAATTGCAACAATACATTCTTGCTCCTGTACTCAAAACCTCTTGCAATGAAGGCCAAAATGCCATGTACCTTCTTTACTGCCTGCTGCACCTTCAAGCTTATCTTCAGTGATTGGTGCACAAGAACACCCAGATCCCACTGCACACTCCCCTCTCCCAATTTACAGCCATTCAGCTAGTAATCTAACTTCTTGTTTTTGCTTCCAAAGTGAATAACCTCACACTTACCCAAATTATACTGCATCTGCCATTGATTAGCCCACTTCTGGATGAATTTCTCTTCATCTGTGTCCCAGATGGACTGCGCCTTATTCTGAGACTGTGTCCCCTGATTTCAGACTCATCAGTCAGGAGAAACTAATCATCTGTATCTACCCTTTTGCATATTCTAAGAACTTTTTAAATTACAATGAGATTAGCTTCTCATTCTTTGAAATGCTATAGAATAACAATCAGATCATTCTGAAGGATCTCTGCATTCTTGTCACAGTTCACTCTCCCACTTACTTGGTATCATCTGCAAACTTTGAGATATTATATTTTGTTCTCTCATTCAAATCATTAATATATATTGTGAATAACTGGAGTCTCAGCACTGATTCCCTTTGGTGCTCCACTAGTTACTGACTGCCAATTTGTAAAGCACCCATTTATTCTGATTCTTTGCCAACTAATATTAACAATGGATGTAAATACTTCATAATGATTTTAAAAACACCCAAATTTTGTAGGATAATGTAAGTTGGAGAAAAAATTATATCCAACCATATTAAACAAACCCAAACCACCACATTAACGACTTACATAAGCCCCTAAAATGGTAAAGCCTTTCAACACACTACACAGAAGGATTATCAAACCAGATTGACATCAAGCATGGATTAGGGTTTTAGCAGATCATCAGATGAGATAGTAGAGATGAAAATAGATGGTATTGGTAGCAACTCAGGCATGTAATCAGAAGCTCATTTTGGGGTCTGTACAGAATTAATTTATACTTTGTAGGATGTAGAGTGAGAGGTGTGGAATGGTAGCTGGATATTCTGGGCTGTAAGTAATATGGGTCAGCTACTGAACTTAAAAGGATTCAGAAATAGAAAGATACTTTGCACAGCCAAGAAGCTGTCAGACGCAAAACTCAAGTTGAACTGAATACATTCAGCATTCAAATGAAATGCATTAACATGTGTTATAACTATGGTATATTTATATTTAATAATGGAAATTATAAATTCAATTAGTTTGTTTGCAGTTTTCAGAACAGGCTTTTCTTGATGTTTCTGATACAATCATGTATGTAATTGACTGAATGCAAAGGATTCCCGACCGCAGCTGTTTTAGAGTGAGACTGAAGTAAATCATAACAGGCATTTAGTAACAAGCGTCCTCCCACCACCAGTATGCACACTCAGAACTGATTAAAAAGAATACTACACAAGGCCCTTCACAAGTCTCTTCCAAAAAAAAGATTTTATTAGCTAATCTTTTCTAAAGTAAAATTGTAAGTGCATTTAACATTTTTTAAATTAATAGTAAGATTCTTGAGAATTTTTTGAGGATTCTTGTAATGATGGCTACGGGCGATTATCAATAGATCTCCCCATGGGCCTTGCAGAATACAAGCTCCCATATTAGGTAAGTGGAGGTTCACCCAATAGGGAAGGAGCAACAGGTGGTTTAAAACTATCTGGCTCCACTCAGGCCCACAGTCAAAAGACTTTGGGATTGACCTGTATACTGCAGCAGTGGAACGGCACTTTGAGTATGTTGTAAATAAAGGTTGATGATGATGATGCAAGACTTTGTAAGATTATTACATTAATGACAAGGAGTAAAGTGAATATTTTCTTCCCTACAGACCATCTTTACTGTCAAAACAGATAATACTCTGGTAAGAAAAATGCCTCCTTTTGGTAAACTTGAAGCCTACAATGCAAGCAGAGGACTTGGCCCCAAAAAGCTAAGTGCACTTGTTACTTTTCTCAGATGAAAAGCAGAAAGTCATCCTGTGGATGGCATTTGGGGTCCTGACCTTCAGTGTAATGAAAAGCCTGAACTACCTGAATGGCACTGACTCCAAAACCCTTAATGAATTGATGGACTTGGTTAAAGGCAATTATGACCTAAAACCTTCCATGACACTCCAGCGACACAGCTTTAACACAGCAATGGTGAACCCTTGGGGAATCTGCCACTGAAGTTTTGAACTATGAATTATGAATTATGAAAATTGGCAGAGCACTATGAATTTAGGCCATCCTTGCATGTCATGTCCCTGAATGACATGTTGTGAGATAGAATGGTCTGTCCATCAATCCTTTGGACATCTTGCCATTGTTGGCAGGGCAATTCAAACCCTGGATGCAAAAGGAACCTGTCATATCTTAATTAAAACATAAAATATTATGGGGGCAATTCAAAGGACAGCTCTCAAATGAAATAAACATGACTTTATAAAGAAATACAAGCTTAGTTTTGAGGATGACATCATTCTCTGGAAATCCTACATATTTGTCCCTCATCCAGGTCAACATTTGAGATTTATGGAATTACACCACAGCCACCCTGGGAATTTCAATGAAAATGCTATCCAGGAGCTAAGGATAGTGGCCCACTCTTGATGCAGACATTACTGACTTGGTCAGAATGTGTGAAACGTGCCAAAAAAATTCAAGAAACCGTGAGCTATCCTACATCCATAGGAGTGGCCTGATATACTTGCATCCAGGGCCTATGTCTACTTTGATAGGTCTTTTCTGGTTCCATGTTCTTAATTATGGTCCACACACATTCTAAATAGTTGGAGATACATCACATAAGCTCCACCACTTCCCATGCTACATTGACAAACTACGACAAAGTTTCTGCATGCACAGGATATCTGAAGTTTACTCGCACTAAGTTTTAGATCTTCATTCTTTCTAATGGAAAGCACTCTGTCACCCATCATTGAATGGATTGGTTGAACGAGCGGTGCAGAAATTTATGAAGAAGCAACCTGCAGATCAAACTGTTGTGACTTTTATTTGACTATAGGACTCTTTCTCACTCAATGATAGGAATCTCCCAGCTAAATTATTAATGGGATAGAGGCTTTGGACAATATTAAGTCTATTGTTTTCAAACCTGATAGGAAGGATGGAATCCAAACAAGGCAACAAAAAAACCTATGATTCTGCAAGTACAGAAAGAACATTCAAAACTGATGACCGAGTCCACTTGAGGGACTTTGGCGATGGTCTCAATTGGGATCTGGGATCATAACAGGAAAAATAGGACTTGTGTCTAATAAGGTCTAAGAACAGGGAAAGATGGTCAGGAAACATCTGGATCATAACAGGAGTAGAGAATCCGTGCCAGTGCAGGCCTTTTAACCAGACATAAGGATAATCTGCCCAGCATTAAGCCATGACTAAAAGTCGAAACTATGCCTGCCTCTTTGGGTGATGCGGACACAGATTCCAAAGTGGAAGCAGAAGAGACTGGCACCCCATTTGAAATAAGACATCAGAAGGACCAGCCTCAGTGGCTTTATCATCCGTTGTTTGAAGCGATGGTCTTTAATTCATTGTGCACCCCCTCATCTGGTCATGCTTCCAATCAACCACAGACCAATTGCTAAGTGGCAGAAAAGGCCTTCCTGTGGCATGATGTTGGGGGAAAAAAAAGATTCAAGGGGAGAGAGATGTTATGATGGCCGTGGAGGATTTGTCAATAGATCTCCCAGTAGGCCTCATAGAATATGAGCTCTCTATTAGGCAAGTGGAGACTCACTCAATATAGAGGGAGCAGTGGGTGGTTTTAAACCAGCAGACCCTCCTCAGGCTGGTGGTTGATAGAGTTTGGGGCTGACCTGTAATCTGCAGTTGTTGAGTAGACTTTGAGTACATAGTAAATAAAGGTTGTTGCTGGCAGAAGACTTGGCTCGGTAAGGTTATTACAATCCCAATACTTATAAACACAAACATAGAGCATAGCAGGCCAAACAGTATAAGAGCTCACCTATTAAACTGCCAAATGTTACCCTTTCTTACAACATATGGAAAAAGTACTTAAATTTTAGGTAATCATCAACCTTATAGGCAAAACTTCAAAAGAATATCCAAAATGGCCTTTCAGGCAGATAAAAGTTACCATGTGAATATTGAAACGATGGTGGAAAGCTTAAAAAAATGGTGATAAATATAAACAGGCTGAAATGCTGGGGAATCGAGAGTCCAGTCAGAAGGAGGAATTAAAGAAACTAGCAAAATTATATGGGAGGACTTGATGGGACTGAAAGCCAATAAATCCACAGATATTAAAGGAGGTGACCATGGAAACAACAGATGTGCTGGCTGTCATCTTCCAAAATTCTGCAGATTCTGGATAAGTTCCAGCAGATTTTTAAAAAATGGAGGGTGGAAAACAAGGAATTACAGATTTGTTGGCCAAAGAGTGATTGGATGATATTTATATAAAATATGCCTGGTTTGATTTGTAAATATGGTTTGTGACATTTAGTTTTGCATTGGAACCAAAAAATATAGTGATGGGAAGGTAAGGCGAAGAATGTTGGTGAATGGAAAATTGAGGTACTTTACTGGTCTCCCTGTCAGACAAGTTGATCACAAACATTCTAGCCAGAAAATTGTTAACATAGCTGCCTCCTCCACCTTCTCTTTTACAACTGACTGTCCTATACTTGATGATAAGGGCTGTGCCCTCACAACAGCGAGGTTCTGCAGACTGCAGCAGATCATCACAAACCCTGACACATTCTGCCAAATGGTACAGGGTTCCTGAAGAGTACTTGAGGCAGTGGAACAATTGTTTAAGCAATTAAATTAAGCAATTTAAGCAATTGTTCAAGCAAATATTCTATCACATTTTATGACTTTTGTTCTACATATTTATAATATGCATACTGTCCACATTTGTGTAGGTTGAACACCAGCGTGATCAAAATAGTCACCCTGTAGTCTCCTTCTGGTGCGCAAATACTGGCAGTACAGCAGAATAGCACAGAATGGAATACTCGCTACTTGCTTGGATAAGTGCAGCTCCAGGAATATTCAAAAAGCTCAGCACCAGCCAGATCAAAGCATCCTGCTAACTGATGCCAGAGTAATAAATGTTGACTGGTATGCTACAGTGAGATGGAATCCCTTCCGGTTGTAGTACATCTGAGAATTCACATATGGTGCCCACATTGTATATACTATAAGTAGCATACTGCACCATGGGGAAGCCTGCAATATTTGCAAAGCTGGGTGGCTGCTCTGCCTGTTTCTTAAGATAAGAGAATTCTACATATTCACAGCTCTCTTGGAATCCAGCACCTCTGTGATTTCCCTAATGCAATAGCTGACGGTAAACAGGAAGAAGTTGCAAATATTAGCTGCCCCAGCCGGGAAGGAACCAGTTGCACAAAAAGCTTATAGCCATGGTCACCTTCCAATACCAATGTCAACTTTTCTCTCACTGAGACAATAGTTACAGCTGCAACAGTAATGAAGGCATCCCTAATGAACTTCACATGATTAATACAATCTTCCTCACTATGGTTCTGGCAGAATTACTCCCTAAGCATCCTGAAAAAATATGTCTTCTCGGAGAGCCTTCTCCTCCTCCTCCTTCCTCCAGCAGATTGCCCCGTTTTTCATCATCTTTACTTATTCTCCCCATCACGTTGTACTCCAAAGGATATATACTACTGCACCCATTGCTCAGAGAATGTGGTTTGTAAAATATTCTGGAAGTCAAGTCACTGTCCTTCATCACATGCCACACAACTCCCTTTGGACATTCGCAACTTTAAAACAACTCTGGAAATCACCGAACATCTACAATCGCCAAAAGAACCAGTCCAAGTCAATGATTAACCTGCTAGTTTTGTTCATTCCTATATGTAGTGTCAATGAGAAGTTTATCCTGCTGCTAGATGTATACTGTTAAAAATTCTTTCATAGGCGGTGAGCATCGCTGATGAGGACAGCATCTGCCATCCAACCGTGATGGCATTCAGAAAGTGGTAGCAAGCTGCTTTCTTGAATGACTGCAGTCCAGGTGAAGAAGGTACATTGACAACATTGCTTGGAAGAGTTTTCCAGGTTTTTAGCGCAGCTTGAACAGAGAAATAATAATTTAATTCTTAATCAGGATGGTGTAAGTATTGGAGAGAAACTTGCAGTTGGTGATGTTTCCTTGCAATGCTGCCTTTATCCATCCAGGTTTGGAGGAGGCGGCTTGCAAGTATCTGCAGCGTATATATGGTGCATCATTACCATTGCATGAAGGTGGAGGGAGTGAACGTTCAAGGTTGCGGACGTGATACCCATCAAGCAGGCTGCTTCGTTCTGGGCATTGCTGAGTTTCTTGACTGTTCCTGGAACTAGAATCATCCAGGCAAGCAGAGTATTCCACTATACTTCTGACTTACTTCTTGTAAGATGGACAGACTTTGGTGAATTACAGGAAGCTGATACTCATTGAGGAAATCCAGCTTTTGATCTGCTTGTGTAAAACTTCTTTGGTCCAGTTAAACTTTTGGTCTACTGAGTTAAGATGTACGAAGCCAGAGGGTGCCTTTTAAATAGATCAAACACTTACAGGTTAGATGCTGATTGATTTTACAGGCTCTTTTATTGTAGAAGTCTGGTGGTTTAGCCCAAGATCCAAATTGGCAGAGCTGATGTCAAATCAATATTACGTAGCATTACAATCTGACTGCATTACATACTCAAGTATGTAATGTTCTTACTAAGGTAACATCTGCTGCGGCTAAGAGTAAAATGCCGCAGGTTCAATGCCATTTTAGAGGTGGATTGGCACTATAAATACTAAGAAGCCAAGTTTGTGGCCATTCTTTCATATCGTACAACAAGAATTACACTTCAAGAAGTATTTAATCGGCTGCAAAGTGCTTTGGGACTTTCTGGGATCATGATAAATACAAGTCTTTGTTCTTTTGTGCAGCACCACATTTGGGATAGTAATCGTCATTGCATATCAAAATAATTGTATGAGAATGGGTGTTAAAAATTTCACTAAAGTCGATGCAAAAAAGTTATTTCTTGTGTTGGGATATCACAAACAGAATGCACAACCTAGAAATCGGAACTCAGCCATTCTGCAGCAAAATAAATACTTTTTCCCCCAACTAATTCAATTGTAGGAAAAAAAGGTTTGAGGGGCTGATTAGCCTCCTCGAGTATTTATGGTTAGAGATATTTCATTATAAAATATAGTATAAAGAAAAATATTATTCAAATTTAAGCTTTAAATTACTGAATATAATCAGCATTAAGTTAAAATACTGAAACAAGGCTCTGGGGTAAAAATTCACCTGAATATTCATTTCACTGAGTTTGAAACATGACTTTTGGATATTTAAATTGTCGCTATCTACTGCTGTCTCTCTCTCAACTCTCCCCATATGCTTATTTTTGGCGACAAGAAATTATTGGACAGATTGAACATTATAAGTGGAGGCAAAACATGTATGCATGTTGAGTGCCTTAGTCTGATTAGTTTTACATCTGGAAGGCTACAACTCACAACAAGCAGAACAAATGTCATTACATCATAAGGATAATCAAATTACACCAAGATAGCAAGACAATGTTTGCCTTGGGTAAAATATTAGTGTTAATAGAAATGCTAAGGCATTCTTTTGTGGTGAAAATTATTATAATACTAAATGAAAACAAAGGAGTTTAATAATACTTTTCACCAGAGAAGTAAATTAAGGTAATAGAATTGACTTGGCGTAAGGTGTTACAGACAGGAAGTGGTTTAATTTGAAACAGCCCTGATTTCTCCCCTCACCAGTCATCCGTAAACAGAAAGACCTTTTTTTTTTAAAGATTTTGATTGTTCTCTTAAACAAGTGGTATATTTTCCCTAACCCTTCAGTTTTGAAGTAATCAAATCCTCTATTAATAGCCCCACAATAAACACAAGATAAAATCAGAGGATTACTTTATTTTACATATATACACACATCCAGAATGCAGGAGAAGGTATTGCTGCATAATCCCTGGTAAACTCACACAATGAAAGAGGTATAAGGGAAAGAAAGAAGTTCACAGCAAAGATCACAGACAAAATAAGAATTATTGTTTCATTTGAGTCCAGCATCAAAAGTTCAATGACGTATTTCTTCCGAGGTTTGCAGGCTGAAGCTGATGTGGGGATAATCCACATTTCCAATAGTGCTGACGTCTACAATGGGAGAAACATGAAGAGACTAATTGGTCTTGGTGTTGGTACAGAATTTCAGATGTTCCATTAGAAACAATGTAGATGAAGGTCAGGCAATTTAAACTTGGACAGATCTCAAGGGATGGAAGCAAGCAGACTGCCTCCTTTAGCTTCACAAGGCAAAATTATGGTTTCCAGCAGCTTGGTTTTGATTAAGGATGTATATTTCAGGTCAGGATTCTCGAGATGATTGACATATCATCTATTAATAAGTTTACCAGGGGTTTCATGGTCATTTGTTTTTGCAGATATGGCTGTTTCCTTGGCCACGGCTTTGCCTCAGAAGTGAAAAAGGACCCTTTGTGCATTTCCTTGGAATAATTTTGGAGTTGCAAATAATTTTGGAGATCAAACGAAAGTGAACTGGATTAGTTTTGTTGGATTTCAAGAATGGCTTTGATATCCAATAAAGTAACTTAATCTGCTTCCACGAAGATTGTCTGTTTCCATTTAAATTGTTTGTGCAAAAAGAACACAATTTAAAAGTTCTTAAAAAGCTCACTGGCAGGGTCAGCATTTGTTGCCCATTCCTCATTGCCCTCGAACTGAATGGCTTGCAAAGTTATTTCAGAGGGCAGTTAAGAGTCAACCACATTACTGAGAGTTTGGAGTCAGAGGCTAGACCAGAGAAGCACGGTAGCTTTTCTTCCGTAAAGAACATTCATAAACTAGATAGGATTTTACAACAATCAATGGTGGTTCCATGGTTACCATCACTGAGACTAGCTTTAAATTCAAGATTAATTGAATTTAAATTCTCCTATCTGTCGCAGTGGGATTTGAAACATGTATCCTCAAACCATTAGTCTGGACCTTTAATCCAATAGGGCAGTATGGTGGCACCTGCCTCACAGTGCCAGGGACCCAGGTTCAATTCCTGGCTTGGGACAGTGTCTATGCAGACTCTGCACGTTCTTCTGTGTCTGCATAGGTTTCTTGCAGGTACTCCAATTTCCTCCCACAGTCTGAAAGACATGCTGGTTATGTGCATTGGCTATGCTAAATTCTCCCTCAATGTTACCAAACAGACACCAGACTGTGGTGACTAGAGGATTTTCACAGAAACTTCACTGCAGTGGAAAATTAAGTGAACTTGTGATACTAATAATAAATAAACATTAAACATTAAGAGGAAGGAATCATTTCTTCTTCTCATGCCTCTGACTCATCCTTTCTTTTAGGTGCTGAGCTCTTGCTCATGTTCAATTCCATGTGTGCCAGTGATATAATGACCAAGAGTACCTCATCTCTAGAGTAAACAGGCTGCTTGACCACAACACAGAATTACAGCTCAGCCCTATCCTGTCCTCACTTTTAGTCCATACACATGCAACACCTACAAGTTTCATCAGATAGCTAGTTAAAATTCAGATTTACTCCTCCCTAGATCAAGGGCACCAGGACCAACAATGGTTCGTCAGCTACCCAACTGAAATTAGACTGGCTTTCTATGTTTATGAATATAGAAATGCTCACAAGCTTAGTATTACTGTCTCTAATGGCCCTGTGAAAATGATGGGCTTCTCTCTTAATTTGTGGTGTGGCGTTAGCTCAGCCCATCCAGAGAATTGAGCACAGGAGTAGCATCAGCTACTTATTAGATAAATTCATTGAGCCATCAGAAGAAATGGTGAGATTTTTCCTAATCAGGTGAGAATCAGATACATGTATGACAAGTTCAAACACAAATGAACACTATTAATATACTATGATGAAAGACAGCCTGGGAGTATAATGATCATGTGAATCATCCCTTCAAGGAGGCCTTTTGTACAATATATAATTCTTACTTCTTGTTTCTTTCAATATCGTTCTCTTTTTCATGATATCACTGATTAAGACTCAGGTACAGTCCTTTAGGCACCGACAGCTCTCATGGTCACAAAAACGGTCATCTAAGTGTAAGGCTAAATGCAGAAAAATGAACAGGAGATACAACTACAAGAAACACATTGCAGCAAAGTCAATTCTGTTGGCATCAAATAACCACAGAGATCCCTTTCCTGATGAGCACCCAACAGCAATTGAATGCTGACATCTCTTTTTTCTTTGACCAAGGTCATAGACTAATGAGTAATTAGGGACAAATTAATCTGAATCATTTATAGGTTACTTATGGCTTATGTTTCCCATTTTTCATGGGAGGTGGGTATCACTGGCTAAGTCAGCATTTATTCTTCATCCTTAGTTGTCCTGGAGGGTGATATTACTGTCCTTTTATCTAGTGCAAAACAAAAATCTGTAACAGTATTGTTCCAAATTAGGATGGTGGGTTCGCTGAGTACTTGCCAGTGAAGGGTATCTTCAATCGTCTGCTGCTCTTGTACATCTAGGTGGTAGAGGCCAAGGGCTTGGAAGATGTTGGTGATAGAGCCTTGGCAATTGCTGCATTGTGCTACATCACGTTACAATTGTACACTGCTGATGAAGAGAATGAATGCTTAAGGTGGATTCAATGGATGAACGTTGAGCTTCGAGTATATTTGAGAGCCTCTCTCATCCAAGCAAGTGGAAAGTATTTAATCACACTTCTGACTTCTGCCTTGTAGATGGTAGACCTTGGAGGTGGGGGGTATGAGCCGAGTTACACACCACAGAATTCCCAGCCATTGATCTGCTCTTGCAGCCACAGTATTTATCTGGCCAGTCCAGTTCTGTTTCTGGCCAATGGTAACCCCCAGGATATTGATAGGGATGATACTACTACCATTGAATATTAGGAGAGATGGTTAAATTCTCTCTTGTTGGAAATTGCCTGATATGCGTGCAGTGTTGAGTCAGAAGGATTGACCCTCACACCAGACACTGAAGCCCTTCAGTGTAGCACAGTGAGAGTGCTACATCATCAGAATTATTACAACTGAGGCTGCATCTGCATTGTTGGGGGGTGGGGGGATCTAAAAGATCCTATGGCACTATTCCCCATATCCTGGCCAGTATTGAGCCCTTAACTAACATCCACTAAATCAAGTCATTATCTGATTGCTATTTTGACAGATGTTGCTCTGCGCAAAGAGACTCCTGTTTTCCATACCATGAAAAGTATTTTACTGGCTGTAAAGCAACTGATCCTAAGATCATGAAAGAGACACAAAAATTGAAAAATTTCTGTCCTAATTGCAGTGTTGATCCAGCAGTCATCAGACAGAAGATTAGGGATCAGATCTTGGATTTGATCTGTACGATTCATCAGTATACAAGGTTCCATATCTTTATGCACCAAAAGGCTACATTTGGTTTTATCACTGCTTCACAGAAGTTATGTAATAACAAAAACCTTCAGAGTAGAAGCAAAAGAATGGAAAATGTGTTATGTTATAACAATGTTTTATAACTGCTAATAATTAATTAGTACAACTTTGAAAAGAAGGATTTACAATTCAGTGGAGGGACCCATCCACTTGAAATACAAACATTAGTTCACACAAACTAAAATTACAAACACAGTAATATATAGCAACTAAAATGGTTTATTTGTTTTTAACTTTTGAATTTTGAGATGCCAGTGGAAATGTCAGTGGTTTTATTAACTCAAAAACAATATAAAATGTACTTTTTTTTTTAGAGCTGGCAATCAGAATTTTCAAATATTGTTTCAACCTCAAAAATAGAACATGTACATTATTTACAAAAGCAAAGAAAGAAAATGTTTTCTACTATTTACACTGTCAAACCAAAGGTTTATGCTGCTAATAAAAAGCCCTTGAATGATAAAAAAAACAATAAAAGCTTCTTTAACAAGTAAATACTATTTCCTTCCCTCACCCATTTGACTCCTGGTATAGATTGTACACATTTACAAAAAGAGAAGAATGAATATCACAATGAAGCAACTTGAGTATTCTGACGCATCAGCTTTCATTTTAAATTCATCAGGTTAATGAAAAATGCTTTTGATATCTTTATTGTTAAGTAAAAATGAAGCTTACTCATCAGTATCAAAGTGTGAAACAGGGCTAGCTTCTAAGTTTAATTGAAGTACTCTTGAACCTTACCTACACAGTCTGCATTTGCAGGGAGTTATATTCAACACAAACCATTCCAATGTGAGCAAAATGGAACTTCCAACCCCAAGGCTGTACTGCGGCAATCCAGGATGGCTACAGTTCGATAGGATAATATTATAATTTAGATGCAGGGTAGTGAGCTTTACGGAAAAAGTAAAAAAAGTCAACTTTTACCACTCCAAACTTCTCTAATAACAAAGTTATATAAAAGCAAATAGGAAACATCCAAAATAGCAAACGGTTCTCCTAAGATAATGTTTCTAACATCATCCACCACCAGCAATATCTCCCAGCCCAACTAAGTTTATTAGCGCCTATTATCTGCAACCTTCTATGTACAGCTTTAAACCAGGCATAGAAGTTGAAAGTACTTCAAGTAAACCACCCTGTAATGACATTTTTGCAAATCTAGCTTTAAAAAAAGTGGGATTGGAGACAAAGACAAGCACAGGGAAGCCCTGCAGAGTCACTGGATATCCACTACCCTGTGCTCCCCTGCTTGGAATACCACATGGCTGGGAAGCACACCCGCATTTGTGAGCACTATTACGTGGGACTGTTGGGTTCTATGCTCACTTTGCTGGCTACTTCCTGCAGCTTCTTCCTGAGGCTCCTGCCTGGCCACAGCTTGTTTCGTCTCTGGTGCTTTGATCACTGATGCAAAGACTGTGCCTTGTGGTTGGCTCACAACCTGCTGACTGGTAGCTGCAAAGGTCACCACTGGAGTAGCAGCACTTATTGCAGCAGATGACGACAGAGCTTGTGTTCCATTATTTAGGACCGTCGGACTGGTTGGAAGAATTTGCTGATTGCTGGTGCCATGGACAGCAAGAGACGTTGGTGTAACTATCTTTGCAGAGAGTGGACTCCCTTGCAAAGCAACATTTTCTTTCAGCACAGTCACCGGATGGGAAGATGGAACTGTTTGGAAAACAAATTTGGGAGAGGACATTGCTAAATCAGTGCTTGTGATCACAGTTGTTAGGGGGACAGTTTGTAGGGTGACGGTACCAACTCGCTGAGTTCCTGGCGACACGACTACTGGAACTTGTGACGATACCTTTATTGTTCTAGGAAAAGAGCAAAGTCAGCAGATCAGATTCAGTATACCATGCAACAGTACTTCGCTATCTACTGGATCTTTCCCTAATCTTAAGCCAAGAGTAGCAGCACCATAAGAAGATATCATCTCCCATCCAATATTTTTCTTTTCAATTAAGGCAATTTGAGTGCAACACGAGTACAATTATACTGAATTGCTGATTTTCCAAAAACACTGGACACAAGTCATCTTATACCCTCAGATAAACTCAGTGGCCAGACAGACAGCACTTGATACAATAAAGAACCCATGTTTTCCCCTAATCTGTTGCCTAATCCCAACTAATGCCTGTTATTATAAAATTCCTAGTGTAGGAGGAAGCCATTCAGTCCATTGAGCCTCAAACAACAATCCCACGCAAGCCCTATTGATGTAACCCCATACATTTACCTTGCTAATCCCCCTAACCTCTGAGGATCAATTTAAAACAAAGAACAAAGAAAATTACAGCACAGCAACAGGCCATTTGGCCCTTCAAGCCTGCACTTAACTAAAACCCCCTACCCTTCTGGAGATATATCCCTCTATTCCCATCCTATTCATGTACTTGTCAAGATGTCCCTTAAAAAGTCACTACCATATTGTGATAGGACTATAAAAGGTGAGGGGATAGGACCTTTAAAAGGTGAAGGGGGAAAAGTCTGTGTGGAATCAGAAGAAATGGCAGAGGTGCTTAATAAGTACTTTGCCTTAGTATTCACAGTAGAAAGTGATCTGGGGGGTTTACTACAGGATTGTGGCAAACTGAAAAGGTTGAGTATGTGGACATTAAGGAAGAGGAGGTGTTGGAACTGTTAAATTCCATCAAGGTAGATAAGTCGCCGGGTCTGGATGGGACGTACCCCAGGTTACTGTGGGAGACGAGGGAAGTGATTGCAGAGACCTGGCGATGATCTTTGTGTTGTCGATGGAGACAGGAGAAGTTCCGGAAAATTGCAGATATGGTGCCTGTTTTCAAGAAGGGGAAACAGGGATAGCTTGGGCAATTACCGACCAATGAGTTTGACCTCAGTGGTCGATAAGTTGATGGAGAGGATTCTGAGAGATAGAATTTATGAACACTTAGAGAAGTTCAATGTGATCAGAAAGAGTCAACACGGCTTTGTTAAGGGCAGATCGTGCCATACGAGCCTAGTTGAGTTCTTAGAAAATGTGACTGAACACATGGACGAAGGAAGAGTGGTGGACATGGTTTACATGGATTTCAGCAAGGCGTTTGATAAGGTCCCCCATACAAGACTTCCTGAGAAGGAGAGAGGGCATGGGATCTAAGGGGCGTTGGCCTAGTGCATCCAGAACTGGCTTGCCTGCAGAAGGCACAGAGTAGTTGTGGATGGGTCTTTTTCTGCATGGAGGTCAGTCACCTGTGGAATGCCCCAGAGATCTGTTCTAGGACCCTTGCTGTTTGTCATTTTCATTAATGACCTGGATGAGGAAGTGGAAGGATGGGTTAGTAAGTTCACCGATGATACAAAGGTTGGTGGTGTTGTGGATAGTCTGGAGGAATGTCTGAAGTTGCAGCGAGACATAGATAGGATGCAAGACTGGGTGGAGAAGTGGCAGATGGAATTCAACGCGGATAAATGTGTGGTGGTCCATTTTGGCAGGACCAATAGGATGGAGGAGTATAATATCAAGGGTAGGAGTCTTGGCAGAGTTGAGGAGCAGAAGGATCTTGGGGTCTGGGTCCATAGGACTCTTAAATCTGCCCCACAAGTGGAGGATGTGGTCAAGAAGGCATATGGTGTACTGGCCTTCATTAATAGAGGGATTGAGTTTAGGAGTCGGGAGGTAATGCTACAACTTTATAAGACCCTTGTCAGACCCCAGTTGGAGTATTGTGTGCAGTTCTGGTCACCTCACTACAGGAAGTGGAAGCTATTGAGAGAGTGCAGAGGAGATTTACAAGGGTGTTGCCTGGATTGGAGGGCATGTCTTATGAAGATAGATTGAGAGAGCTAGGTCTCTTCTCCCTGGAGAGACGAAGGTTGAGAGGCGGCCTGATAGAGATTTATAAGATGTTGAGAGGAATAGGTAGAGTGGATTCTTGGAGGCTATTTCCCAAGGCTGAAATGGTTGCTACGAGAGGACACAGGTTTAAGGTGCTGGGGAGCAGGTACAGAGCAGATGTTAGGGGTAAGTTTTTCACTCAGAGGGTGGTGAATGAATGGAATCGGCTGCTGTTAGTGGTGGTAGAGGCGAACTTGCAGGGTCTTTTAAGAGACTTCTGGATGAGTACATGGGATTTAATGGGATTGGGAGTTACAGATAGTTCTATGGCCTGGTATGTACTGATATGATCGGCACAATCACATCAGGCCGAAGGGCCTGTTTGTGCTGTAGTGTTCTATGTTCTATATCCGCTTTCACTAACTCCCCTGGCAATGAGTTCCAGGAACCATAACTCTGTAAAAAAAATTTGCCTCAATCTCCTTTAAAAATTGCCCCTCACTCCTTAATCCTATGCTCCCTAGTAATTGAATTTAGCATGGCCAATTAACTCAACCCACACATCTTTGGAGTGTGGGAGGAAATTCATGCAGGGCGAATGTGCAAACTCCACACAAACAGTGACCCAAAAGCTAGCACGAGGGGACACAGCTTTAAATTAAGGGGTGATAGTTATAGGACGGATATCAGAGGTAGGTTCTTTACCCAAAGGGTGGTTTGGGAGTGGAATGCCCTGCCTGCAGCAGTTGTAGATGCGCCAAGGTTGGTGGCGTTTAAGAGGTTAGTTGATAAGTATATGGAAGAGAAGGGAATGGTTAAGTTTGGAGGGGCATTGCTTTTTATATTGGTCGGCGCAACATCGAAGGCCGAAGGGCCTGTTCTGTGCTGTAATGTTCTATGTTCTAAACTGGAATCAAACACAGGTCTCTGATGCTGTTAGGCAACTGTATTAACCACTGTACGATTGTGCCTCTGGGCTGGGGTGAATCAGCTGGGCTTTCTTATCATCCGCTGATTCCTGTGGAAAACCTATTTTTGCAGACATGCAGTGAAGGCTGGTCCCAGATGTAGTTTGCAGCTCATCAAATCAGAGAATCTGCAGCCCACAGACACCTCTCTTGGGTCACACAAGGTGAGTGGTGACAGCCTTCAGAGTGCCAAATGTTATTACAGGTTTCCAGAAAGTGCTGTGGGGGCGGAGGTGGGTGAATAATGGACCGTAGCATTAACACTTCTCTAACACATTGTAACTTTCTTATAAAATTGTGTTAATTAACAAAAATAAACTTTTGCATTTTGTTCATGACTGCCAGCTTCTGATAAGAGCGATGGTGAACAGCACAACTCACCATCAAGTGGGCAAGTGCCCATGGACATTGTGCAGTCCATCTCATGTGCCGTGACCCTCACCCCCTCCCCTCCCTCCCAGAGCAAGGATAGAGTCCCCCTTGTTCGCATATTTCACCTCACCAGCCTCCGCATGCAAAGCAAAATCCTCCATCATTTCCACCAACTCCAGTGTGATGCCACCACCAAACACATCTTCCTTTCATTTCTTCTGTCAGCATTTTGCAGAGACCGTTCCCTTTGGGATAACCTAGTCCACTCCTCCAATATACCCAACACTTCTCCTGTCACTCGTGGCATCTTCCCATGAAATCCCATACCTCTTCCGTGCTTATCATTCAAGCTTCAAAACATTCATTCCAGGTTAACCAGTGTTTCAATTTGATCTATTTCATTCGCTGCTCCCAACACGGTCTCCTCTGTATCGGAGAGACCAAGCGTAGACTGGTGATCATTTTGCTGAGCACCTTCCGTCTGCACGCAGTCAGGACCCTGACTTACTGGTTGTTTGCCATTTTAACACATGATCTTGCTCCCATTCCCACACATCTGTCCTTGGCCAGCTGCAACGTTCCAGTGAAGCTCAACGCAAACTGGAGGAACAGCATCTCATCTTCCGGCTAGGCACTTTACAGCCTTCCAGTTTCAACATCAAATTCAATAACTTCAGATGATTTGCACTACCCCACCTCGACTCCCCTTTGTTCTCATTCTATTTTATTTAATTTTTTTTTACCGTTCTCTACTTTTCTTTGTTTTTCTTCATTTTTTTTTACCCCCCCTTCACTCTTTCCCCCTACTTCATCCCTCTTCCCCTACCTTTTCTTTCCCCCTGCTTTCCCTTTTCTACATTCTACCTCTGTCCCATTCCACCAGCTCCCCCCCGCTCCTCCCCAAACATTGCCATCTGTCACAGTTTACAGCTTCTCTGCCATTTGGCCATTCACACCCTTTATTCTCTCTGTGGACAGCCATTAGCAGTCTTCTGGTTTCTATGGTTATGGCTAATCTTTCATTCTCCTACTTTCTATGTCTTTTAGCTCTGACAAAGGGTCATCAGGATGCAAAATACCAGCTCTTTTTCTCTCCTTACAAACTCTGCTAGACCTGTTGAGATTTTCCAGTGCTTTCTCTGTCGGTTTCAGATTGAAGCACCCACAATAATTTGCTCTTGCCCATGGATTGTGCTACATTCAGGTTAGAGGGGGAGAATTTAAAACCATTGTCTCCTTAGTAAATACCAAACAGTGAATACATGAACATGTAATAACTCTAGATAACTCTTTAGTGCTCAATGATAAGCAAGTCATGACCTGTCAGCCCAGATATAGGAAGCACTGGTCTTGCTCGAGATGCATCTGTTACAATGTGATCTACCTCTCACGGAAAGATGATTTGGACGAAAATGGAACAGATCAGAGGTAACAAAAATGATCTTCTATGACATTCAAAGAACCCATTAATACCAGAAAATGCAACTCTCATCGTAAATACAAACGATTGATTATGAAGCAGTCATTCTTCTGAAATTTTGATTGACTTCTTCAAACTACTCTAGAAATTGATTTGTTTGTATGCGTTTGAAGTATTAAAATGCAACACCAACATAGAATCAGCAAGCTAATCACCTCTCAAGCCTGATCTACATTTGTTTGCCTTTACTCCAAAGCCCTTCATACCCTTATCTAATAATAATCTATCCTCCCTAGTCATGAAAGGGGATGAGAAAAAGAGGGGCAATGGAGGATTATGGAGGGGGGGCAACCTGGTGAAAGGGGCAGAGAGAGAGCAAGAGAAAGGGCAGGAGAGGGCAGATGGTGCATGAGATGCACACAGAGTGAGAGCGCGACACACCCACATCTGTCAGGAATAAAAATGACTACGGTAAGATTAGGGCCAGTCAAAGGCAGCAATGGGAAATTGTGCGTGGAGTCCAAAGAGAAAGGAGAGGCATTAAATGAATATTTTTTGTCTTTTTCCTGTGTGAATACTGACAATGTTGTCGAGGAGAATACAGGTTATTAGACTAGACAGGATTGAGGTTCATAAGGAGGAGGTGTTAGCAATTCTGAAAAGTATGAAAATAGATAAGTCCCCTGGGCCAGATGGGTTTTATCTGAGGATTCTCTGGAAGATTAGGAGGAGATTGCAGAGCCTTTGGCTTTGATCTTTAGGTTGTCATTATCTACAGGAATAGTGCCAGAAGACTAGAGGATAGCAAATGTTGTCCCCTTGTTCAAGAAGAGGAAACAACCCTGGTAATTATAGACCTGTGAGCCTTATTTCTGTTATGGGCAAAGTTTTGGAAAGAACGATAAGAGATAATCAACTAGAAAGGAACAATTTGATTAGGGATAGTCAGCAGAGTTTTGGGAAGAATAGGTTGTGCTTCACAAACTTTGAGTTCTTTGAGAAGGTGACCATAGAGGTGGATGAAGGTAAAGCAGTTAATGCACTGTACATGGATTTCAGTAAAGCATTGGGTTAGGTTCTCCACATATTGCAGAAGATGCCAGGCATGGGGTTGAGGGTGATTTTGTGGTTTGGATTAGAAATTGGCTAGCTATAAGAAGACAGAGAGTGGTGGTTGATGGGAAATGTTCATCCTGGAGTTCAGTTACTAGTGGTGTATTGGAAGGAGCTGTTTTGGGGCCACTGCTGCTTGTCATTTTTATAAAGGACTTGGATGAGGGCATAGAAGAGTGGGTTAGTAAATTTGTGGATGACGCTAAAGCTGGTGGACTGTGTGGAAGGATGTTGCAGGGACATAGATAAGCTGCAGAGCTGGGCTGAGAGGTACCAAATGGAGTTTAATGTGGAAAAAGTGTGAAGTGATTCACTTTGGAAGGAGTAACATATGAATACAGAGCACTGAGCTAATGGTAAGTTACTTGGTAGTATAGTTGTGCAGAGAGGTCTTGGTATCCATGTGCATAGATCCCTGAAAGTTGGCACCCAGGTTGACAGATTATTAAGAAAACGTGTTCGCTTTTATTGGTAGAGGGATTGAGTTTAGGAGCCATGAGGTCATGTTGCAGTTGTACGAAACTCTAGTGCAAACTAAACTTGGAATACTGTGTACACTTCTGATCGTCGCATTATAGGTACGATGTGGAAGCTTTGGAAAGTGTGCAGAGGAGATTTACCAGAATGTTGCCTGGTATGGTGGGAAGGTCGTATGAGGAAAGGTTTGAGGGTCTTGAGACTATTTTTGTTAGAGAGAAGGTTAAGGAGCGACTTAGAGGCATATAAAATGATCAGAGGATTAGATAGGGTGGACAGTGTGAACCTTTCTCCTCGGATGGTGATGGCTAGCATGAGGAGACATGGCTTTAAATTGAGGGGTGATAGATATGAGGGAGGCAGGCAGGCGGCAGAGGCAGAGGGAGGCAGGCAGGCGGCAGAGGCAGAGGGAGGCAGGCAGGCGGCAGAGGCAGAGGGAGGCAGGCAGGCGGCAGAGGCAGAGGGAGGCAGGCAGGCGGCAGAGGCAGAGGGAGGCAGGCAGGCGGCAGAGGCAGAGGGAGGCAGGCAGGCGGCAGAGGCAGAGGGAGGCAGGCAGGCGGCAGAGGCAGAGGGAGGCAGGCAGGCGGCAGAGGCAGAGGGAGGCAGGCAGGCGGCAGAGGCAGAGGGAGGCAGGCAGGCGGCAGAGGCAGAGAGATACAAACACGTACACAGTCCGAGACAGACAGAGAGACACACACACTCCCCTGCACAGCACTTCGTGTGGAAAAAGAGAGGAATATTTTGCAAAATGATTAGCAGATGCTGGAAAGCTTGAAATGAAAACAAAATGCAGGAAATACATGGCAGGTTGGGCAGCATCTGTGGAGATGTCAGATGAATGTCCTTTGGTGAGAACTGGGGAAAGTTCAAGATGTAATAGATTTTGAGCAAGAGGGCGAATGGGATAAAGTCAAAAGGAAGACATTATAGATTAAATGAGAGTCAAGTTGGTTTTCCAGGGCCAAAAGGAATGGCGATGGGGCAACAAAAGGAAGAAAATAAAGACATGCCTGGAGAAAAGCATTTATGGTCTGAAGTTTCCTGAGTTTTTTTTAAATTTCGTATTCCTTTCCTGATGTTCTAGCTCTAAGTTTAAGATTCTTCTTCCTATTCAGGATTTGTCCTTCTGGAGGGAATTATTTCTCTGCATTGACCTGATCAATTTAGTTATTATTTCACCTATTCAAGAAATGGCCTGCAAATTTTTGCTCTTTTTAGGAACTCAATCACATTACAACAGTTTCACTTTACCTCACAGACTGTGTTGGTGTACAGACTGGGACGTTTCTGGTGATGACTTTTTGCCCTTCGGGAAGCGATGGCGCTGACTGCACAACCTGCATAGTCTTGAGAACGCTGGTTTGCTGCATGGGTTGAGTGGTCTGAGCACCTTTCAGCACTTCTGGTGAGAGCAGATGGACTGACTGCTGCACAGTTTCCCCGACTGCTGTCTTCAAGGACCTGACCACAGTAGTGGGCTGAAGTGAAGCTTTCTTGACGCCTGATACCACACGTGAGATAACCCTGGGTGGCTGAGTTTGGATACTGCTCATGACTACGGATTGTGGGACAGTTGCAGATGAACGTGCTGCAGTAGTTGTAGGAAGCATATAGGCTGCAAGATTAGGAAGATTCTTCTGGGTCACAAACCTGGAGCTGGGGTCATTATCATCAATGTTCACCAGGTTCTTGGGCATCTCCTTGAACTGATATACTAAACGCTGACCTTCCACTTTGGCAAGGATTCCTCTTTGATAATAATACCTACAATGAAAGCATAGGATCATTCAAATTTGGAAAATAAACATACGAGTGTGCCATTTACAATGACTGTAAACATCAGTAGAATTAGAATATCTAGAAACTCTAGTCTGAATAAAATGTCAAAAATCCTTGCACCATAATACAGGAAAATCATTTAATGTAAAAAGAAATCTATAGAAAAGAACAAAGAGAACATTGAGGATATTGACATTTTCTGGATTCAATTTCCAATTTATTCCTATAAACCATCCTTGTGCACAAAACAAATGCTGTCTCCAGTTTACACACTGTTTGTAGAATGGAAGGAGGGCTTTGCCAGCCCTATGCAAAACTCACTTCATCCCACCTTGCCTGCTTTTTCCTCGCAGACCTGCAAACCTTTTCTCTTCAAATCATCATCCAATTCTCTTCTGAAAACCATGTTGCGACACGGTGGCACAGTGGTTAGTACTGCTGCCTCAGTGCCACGGATCCAGTTTTGATTCCTGGCTTGGGTCACTGTCTGTGCAGAGTCTGCACGTTCTCCCTGTGTCTGCATGGGTTTCCTTCTGATACTCTAGTTTCTCCCCATAATCCAAAAAATGTGCTGGTTAGATACATTGGCCATGCTAAATTCTCCCTCAGTGTACCCGGACAGGGGCCAGCCCACTACAGTGGCAAGTGGGATTTTCACAGTAACTTCGTTGCAGTTTTAATGTGCAATCTTAAATGCTTTAAATGCAGTCTTACTTGTGACTAATAAATAAACTTTAACTTGAATCTACCTCCATCACACTTTCAGGTAATGCATCCTTAATGCCTCACTGCATTAAAAGTTTTTCTTCTTGTCATCTTTGCTATTTTACAATCACTGTAAATCTGCTGTCTTGTTCTAAAGTCTTTGTCTGGAACAGTTCCTTCTGATGTACATTGTCCTGACCCCTCACAATTTTGAGCAACTCTTTTGAAGCTTCTTTAAGATCAGCAAAAATCTCTCCAATCTATCCCATAATTGAAGTTCATTCCTGTAAATCTTCTCTGCACCTTCTCTAAAGTGTATGTTTCCTTCCTGAAGTATGGTGCCAAGAACTGGACACAATTCTGCAGTTGAGGTCAATGTAGGATTTTATAAAAGGAGTCCTTGAACTGCCCTGCCATCTTCAATGATTTGTGCACAGATACTCCCAGATTCTTCCGTCTCTGCACCCAACTTAGAATTTTGTCTTCTCTTTTATATTACCCCTCCTCATTCTATCAAAATTACTAACTTCACACTTCTCTGCATTAAATTTCATCAACAGGAAGTTGTGGCCTGCACACTCAAGTAATACAAATCAAGAAAAGCAGGGTCCTTGTACTTAGTCTTATGTAACCACCTTGTACACCTTCTCCACAACAAACTGTTCACTATAACTGTTTCCTGTTAACAGCCAACTTCATACTTACGAAGCCACAGTCCCTTTTATATCATGCATTTCAAATTTGATGACAACTGTCATGTGGCACTCTATCAAACATTAACCTCATCACACTCATTAAACTTCTCTGTTACTTCATTCAGAAACTTCATCAATTAACTGCTTCACACCATACAGAATCATTACTGTGGAGAGTAACTTCACTAATGTTTGCAGTCCTTTTCCAGGAATGGATCAAATATCGCCATTATCAAAACACATTATTTCACTCCAACATTAAAGTACACTTTGTTCAAATCAGGTGACTAATTCAAGATAATCTCGTGCACGGTGCGCTCTTCCCACCAAAATCTTTTGCTCTGTAGGGGCTTTAACTATCCAGAGAGAATAGCAGTTTATGGAAAAAAAGCTCTTGTCTCTGGAATCAGCATGATGATTTTGGTGTGGGTCTGGAGAAGAACGCCCTTTTCTACAAATAGGGCAATAGCAACATTAACACTAATGCTGGAACACTCAGATGGAGCCCTTGTTCAAAGCTTTAACTCTAAGACAACTCAACACGCTTTCAAATATGTAGCCTTCACTTTGCTCAGTCTTCAAGTTTGAATACTAGTTGTGCCAAATTGGTAACTGCCCAAAATGTTCTTTTAATGCTGGACATTGGAATACCCTCCACAGAAGCATCACAACTCTGAAATCCTTGTGTCACCCTGGCACCTATCTAGATTATATTCTCAGGTCCTGGAATTGGAATTCTAGTACAATAATAAATCCTTCTGAGTTTCCACTATCACAAGGGCTTTATGGAACATATATCACTGCTATCTCCAGTTAAATATTTGCTGACAACAGTTATATAATTAATGTTTTGTTAACTTTCAATGATCCTTTGGGTTAGGCCATTTAACTATTTCAGTCAGACATTCTCTATAACAACTTTTTAATTTTAAATATTCCTACCGACCAACTCGCAAAACATTTAAGTGATAAAAGCTGAGCAGAGAAATCATGCAATTTACAGTGGTTCTGAAATAACAACGATTGATCGAAACAAAAGTCGTTTGTTCAGCGAGGGAAGGTGAATTTGCTCCTGAACAGATGTTACTGAAAAATTCAAACCTGATGAAACACAAAATCAGAAAAAACTGTTCCCTCCATTCCAGCCCAATCATGCTGTTTTCTGAATTCCAGGTAGACTTTCAGATCAGACTGAGGTTATATCACCAGAACTGTTTATTTCACATTATTGACATTTTCCGTGAAGATTTGTGCATGTCACTGCAGCAACTCTTACAGAAACAGGAGTAGGTCATTCAGGCCATTTAGCCTGTTCCACGACTTAAGAAGACCATGACTGATCTGTAGCCTAATTCGATGTCCCTGCCTTTGGCCCATAACCCTTAAGATTTTTAACAAAAAATCTCAGATTTAAAGACAGCAAGTGATCCAACATCAACTGTCATTTATGGAAGACAATTCCAAACTTCTACCACCCTTTAATGTATAGAAGTGATTCCTAACATCTCTCTTTCTACTATGACTATAGCTAGTCAGTGATCTCTATTGGATGACGCCGAGCTGGACTAGATTACATGTACCCCATTTAATATGTGATAGGGGTGATGAGAATACAACTGAATGTTTGGAGAGAAGCATTGGAAGACAGTGGTACAGAGATCAGTAGACCACACGCCCAATGTATGGGCAAATATGTTTGAGCTGAGGGAAGAGGATTGGAGAGAAGATGTGAACATCAGGCTTGAAGAATGGGAGTAGCTTCAACGACTTCCAGTCAGTGATGGTAGATAGAAATACAGGAGTAGAAATTTAGCTACGATTGGAGTAAATTGGAAAAAGTGAAATGGAGTGTGTCATAGAAAAGTACTTCTCAAACTAAAGGGAAGAATCTACAAGACAGTTGAGAGACCAGCTTTGCTATAAACCTGGACAACATGGGAAAGACAGGAGCAATAACTGCATATCAGTGAGAGTGGATGTGGAAATGAATCTGTGAAGTGACAAAAAAGGACAAGATCCGGAGCCAGAATATCAAGGGTTAGTAAAGACTGTGGAAGCATCAGAAAAACAGACAAGAAGATTGAAATGGTATGACCATCTGTTGTGGACCAAGGACATGTGGCGATGGATGTAGATGGGACTGCCAGGAAGGAGGAGCTGAGGAAGACCCAAGAGTATTTGGATGGAAGAAGGATGGATGCTGTGGTGAAAAGGAAATGCAGAAGAGAATGGATGACTGGCAGGGTAATCACAGTGTGACAACTCTGTGTAAAATGGGAGAAGCCTAAATAAAGAGGAATTGAATTAATCTGTAATGACAATCTATTTGCAGTAATAACTACGAAATGACTGGATTGTTATAGAAACTGTGTGCTTCAATGTCCTTCAGTGACCCATCAATAAAAATACAAAATGGTTATTGGCTACATTCCAGGTGCGTATATCCCAGTAACATACATAACCCTTTACTGATATGTGGATAGGTTATCAAATTCCATTCAGAACATCAAAATAACATACCTGAGAGCTCTACCCATTGTTTCGTAATTCATGTCTGGCTTATTTTTGTGTTTGCCCCAGAGTCTGGACACAGCTTTTGAGTCAACCAGTTTGAAGATGCCCTTCTCTCTTTGAGTCCATTTAATGTATCGAGGACATGTATTCTTGTCCTGAAGCAGAGCCAGCAAGAATTCCCAAAGATAGATTGTGTTTCCTGCAAGTATGCAATGGTGTAATATGTTAAAGATTTTACACAGAAAATAATTTGTACTTACAACGGACTATGGTGAAGCCAATGTGGCAGCCATTTTCCACATCAAACAAAAAAGAAATGAATGATCATTTGATTTGTTTTTTGATGAAAGAAAAAGTATTGCATGTACATGGCACTTTTTATAACCTTTGGAGAATCCTAAGTACTTTACAACTAAAGAAAAGCTGTTTGAAATGCAGTCAACACAAGGCGTGGGCTCGTTGGGCCGAAGGGCCTGTTTCCCGTGCTGTGTTGCTCTTTGTTCTTTGTTCACTGCAAGGACACATTACAATTGCTGAAACCAGGGACCAGAAGACAATACATCTTCCCAGCTTGGTCCTATAACAAAGGAAGCGTCAAAGAAACCTGCTATAGGGACACTAATAACCACCATTTATATCCTAAAATGAACCATGATTCTGACCAAAGGCATAGCAACTGTTGGTTGGTCTATAATTGATTTAGTAATGGGAGACATTATACAATCTAAGTTTCTGGAAAGTTTTATTATATTTTTAGACTCGCTGTCTAAAATCAGTCTGCTGTTTAAACATTGAAAACACCACAGCAGGATTGACCAACAGCTTGCATCATGTCCAAACCTCCTTGAAGCCTGTTTCTCTGGAAGATTCCTGCTGTTGTCTGTTGAACAGAACAAGTCTCTATATACCAACCTTATCTCGCTGTGTACCACCAACTTTAAATAAATTCTTCAATTCCTGCTTGAGTGAGCTGGACCCAACTGAATTAACTCCTCTATGAAGGAATTCTTACTGGACTGTGATTTCATAGATTCTGACAACCACTAAAACTCTATATACGTGTATGTTTTTAAAATCAAGTTATTAATATTTGTAAAAACTCTTTTTTCCCATCTTCTTGTGTATTTATATGTATGAACTTGTGACCATCCCCAGTGCCTGAATATATCAATAAACTATATTTCTTATTTAACACAATTCAACTCAAAATTGATGTTACAAACAGGGTTTAGGGAAACATCACTCTATTCCAAAACTTAAAAATACTTCTCCTCAAAGGCAAATGGTGAGAAAACAAAGGAGCTCTAGTTTGCTTCACACCTTTGCCCATAACATAACTATTCATCCCTTCATATTAAAACCTTCTCTTTCTTTTTCAGTGCTATGGTTAACTTGGACAGTCAGCAGTTGCAGTACTGTAAAGGAGCAACTCCAATCTGCTGGGCATCAGGAGAATTTAGGGGAAAAACAAGACCTCAGAATTGGATGTATCGGTGCTGAAAGAAACAAAATCTGTGCTAACTTGCATACGCGTCAAATAAAGTCCATCCTTGCAATCTAGATGAGTGAATGAGTTTAAACTATTGGATGTGCTAAATTAAGATGGTAGAGAGACATTCCTGAATTCACTTCAGGACACTTCCTGTTCCACGTAATTCTTTTAACTGCAACTAAACATCTATTTTAACTAAAGTGTTCTCTTCGAGACTCCTTTTCTACAAAATCCACATGTACAGATATTAGCTGTTTAAAACTTCACAAGGAGTGGGGAATAACACTGAACATAGAAAGATCATGAGACATGACAACATTCTGCAAAAGCACCCCCCCTCCAGCGTTTGTACATGGTGCTGCTCAAGGAGCTGGAAGCACAGGAAGCTACCGAGAATTTTTAATTGCAAGAGATAAATTAAAAAATGTGATTGTACCCATAGTATGAGATGTGTTGACCAGAACAATTGCCTTTTAGTCTTAATGGTTAACAAAACAGAAAGAAGTGTGAGAAAATCAAATGAGGTGCTAGAGAATCAAGCATTGCCATTGCTTCTATTCAAGAAGAAAGCACTTGTGCATGTTTCAGTGTTGACAGATGTGCATCGTGTTGTGTCCTCAGTAATTAGCACCCTCACCATCTACATCTGTTACCACTAATGTGTGCAGAAACACCAGATGTGGTGAGATTCAATCAAATAAAAAATCATGTGAAATAATGAGAGAAAATATAAAGAAAGCAATTGAACATTAGAATTAATAGTCAACATTTATGTTCTCTGCTGATTGTTTGAATGCATCAATTTTAAAAGCATTGGATCTGCATCAGGAAATTTCCTTTGGATCTTTTGCATGGGATTTTGTGAGGAATGTGGATATATGCAGGAAGCTTCAGTAAACCAGGATCTTGATTCAATGGTGCTCCATCCAGAGGCTGCTTAGCAAGTTTATCATCTTCAATTGGAACCTTTTAAAAAGATAGACCCTGTGCTTCTGAGCATCTTTTCCACATTAGATTACCTTTGCCGTCTTTGCTTTTCCTTTTCACAGGGAAGTCTGGATTTGTCACTGGTGAGACTGGACGTAGAGGTCTAGGCTTCCTCCCTGGAAACAAAGAATTTAAAGTGTTAATTTACTTTGCCATCATTGCAAATAAAACTTGAGGGTTTAAACAAACTCACTCCGAAAACATCTTGTACGGACACAAAAGAGTTTTGATCTTTCTGCTAACTCCAATGTTGTCCTTTGAGGTTTTCCTGGATTTGTGCAACACTAACAAACACAAGTGTCCTACTGTACACTGAATAAATATCACTCTGGTTTAAAAAGTAGAGCTGTTTATTTGATACTTGTCATGTCTCATTTAAAAAAAATGCATCCCTCGTGTGTACAAGATTATGAGGGGTATAGATAGAGTAAACAGGGTTAAGCTTTTTCCTAGGATGGACGCAAATAGCACGAGGGGTCACGGGCTTAGGGTGAGGGGGGTAAGGTATAATTTGGATGCTAGAGGGAGTTTTTTCACACAGAGGGTGGTGGGGTATGGAATGCGCTGCCAAGTAAAGTGGTGGAGGCAGGTACTCTGGAGTTATTTAAGAAATACTTAGATGGGCATATGAACAGAATGGGAATGGAGGGGTATAGAAAACTGATTTAAAATAGGGATCATGAGCCTTGGGAGTCCCTGGGAAGTGTGTAAATAGATGATGATATTGATGTACTTGTTTTTATCCTACAGGTGCTTTGGTCCACTTTGTTGTCTAACAAGGGGCAAACACGCGATGGGTTGTGAGAGGGCTGCTCTTGGATATTTTGAGAGTATCCTAGTCCTTCACATCGTTAGTGTACGCTTGACCTGGACCATTTGATGGGCAACATGACAGCTCAGTGACTATCGCTGTGTTGTGCAGATACATGGATTTGGGCCTGTGTCTGTGGGAGTTTGCACATTCTGTCCGTGCTTGCGTGGGTTTTCTCCGGATGCTCCGGTTTCCTCCCACATCCCAAAAATGTGCACTTAGGCTAACTGGCAAAACAAATTCTCCCTAAATTGTCTCAAATTTGGTTTTTAATCCATAGATCTATAAACATAGACAGGGATCACGGGTAGAGGTGGGAACATCGGGGTGGTGGCGCGGGCTCGTTGGGCTGAAGGGCCTGTTTCCCGTGCTGTTTTGTTCTTTGTTCAAATTGGCTTGCTTACTGCAATGATCAGCTCATTACAAATTTCACTCTCAGCAGTGGGGGAATGTTCATATATCCAATGATAACAACATTGTCAATTTAAATCTGCACAAATTGAACAGTTTCTCATTAAAACTGAAGTTCAAAATAGGCCAAGTAGTTTATAATTCCATGATGGTTTCAGAAAATTCTCTACAGCACCTCCTCCAAAATAAAGTTGAGTCCATTGTCAAACTAGCTTGGTTAGAATAATCAGAAGTGATTTGGGGACAAAGCATGTGATATAAAAAAAATCAAGATAAACTACCTCAGACAACCATTTCTTTGTACATCTTCCAACTAATATTGGCCATTTTTACAGAACAAAGCAGTATTATAGTAAGACATAAATTGTATATGCCTTACAAAGGTAGGTAGATGTTGTAATCATTAGTTAACTGAATAATTCACAACCTCCTTGATGTGAAGAATATTTTCTTTTAAAGCAGACTGAACTCATGGCATCATTTGCTCAATTTTAGTGCGTGCTAAATAATCAATTCTGCATGCACTAATTGCTAGTCACTGGATTTAAAAGTGGTCTCCGCCCTGGCCTGCAGTCAACTCTCTTTTAATTGCTTCTCACCACCTTTCCTTAGCTTCTTTCTGAGCATATTATGCAGACTACGGTCACTTACAACTACAGCTGGGATTTTCCAGTCCTGCCCACTGCCAGGGTCTTCTGGTCCTGCCAAGAGTCAGTGGACATTTGGCTGGTCTGCTGCATCCCACCATGGCAGGGCTGGAAAATCTCAGTCAACTTCACAAACATGTTTTTTTTAAACTGAGGTCCTTTTTCATGGATTCATCACCCACATACACTTTCTTCTTTCAAAGAAAGTGTATTTTTGCATTTACCAAGAGCAAATAACACATTGGGCAGAGACTAAAACAGACAACAGTTGATGCAGTTGTTAAAGGAATAATTGTCTCAGCCCTAGGAATCATGGCAGGGGCCCTCAGATTACTGTGCTAGGTCTACCCACCTTCAGCAGCTTTAATCGATGACTGTGCTGCCACCATAAGGCAGAAGTGAAGTTAGTCACTGATGATTGCACAACCCCATTCCGGACCCTTCATATATTGAAGCAGTCTGTGCCCATTTACAACAAGACCTGAACAACATTCAAGCTTGAGTTAAGTGGAAAGTAACATTCATTAACACAAGTGCCACATAATGCCTTCTTCAATAAGAAAATCTAATCATCTCCTACTGATTGTCAATAGCATTATCATTACTTAATACTCTTAACATTCTGAGTACCACCTTTGGCTAGAATATTAATGGAACTAACTTACAATTACTGTGACTACAATAATATGTCAAAGGCTGGGAATTCTGTAATGAATAATTCACTTGCTGACTCAACGAAGGCTGTCTACATCTACAAGGTACAGGCCAGCAATGTGACTGAATAGTGTACGCTTACCTGAAGGAACACAGCTTCAACCAAGTGTGATTTAATACATTTGGAGAAAGCAAATAAAGCAAAGGAATATTCAATAAACGGGAAGATAATGAGAGGGGTTTAAGAAGTTAGACATATTGGACTGCATATCCACAGATCCTCAAAGATGGCAGATCTAGAAAAGATATAGACTGCTTTCCTTCATTGATCAAAGTATTGAATGCAGAAGCTGAGATATAATAGTGGAACTGTATAAAATGCTGATTAGGTTACAGCTGATATTTTGTGTACACAGTTCTGGTCACCACATTACAGGAAGGACTTAACTACCTGGAGTGCAGAGGAGACTTACAAGAACGCAGCCAGGGCAGTTATGAGGAGAGTTTGGAAAGACTAGGGTTGTTTTCCTTAGAACAGGGGAAACTGAGGGGCGACTTAATTGAGATGCACAAAATTATGAGGGGTCGAGGCAGGATAGATAGGAAAGGCTTGCTTCTTCTAGCTGAGGGGTCAGTTGTCAGGGGCGTAAATTTAAGATGATTAGTAGAAGGATTAGAGGGGCCATAATGAAAAGTTTTTTCACCAAAGAGTGGTGGGTATCTGGAATTCATGAGTGATTGAGCCTGAATTGTACATCTCATTTAAAAGATATCTGTATCTGAAATGTTGTAACTGGCAAGGCTACAGACCAGATGCTGGAAATGAGAGGCTAACTTCTTTTCTCGTCTGGTGTAGACATGATGGGTTAAATGGGTTTTTCTACACCATAACTTTTCTATGGTTCTAACACTTAAATTTGATTCCATTCAGGAGAAGTAGCCCTCTTTACCCTATCCATTACCATAAGTATTCACTCCTTCCACCATCAGTACACAGTGGCAGCAGTGTGTACTAATCTACAACAAATACAGCAGTAATATGCTAAGCTTGTTTCAAACCCACCATCTATCACCTGGAAGAACAAGAGCAGCAGATGCATCAGAACACCACAACCTGCAAGTTCCCCTTCAAGTCTCACAGTCTGGGATTATATTGCTTTTCCTTCACTGTTGCTGGATAAAAATCTTGAACACATTCCCTAACAGCACTGTGGGTGAGTGTATCGACACCAGATGGATTGCAACAGTTCAAGAAAGCAGCTCAAAATCACCTTCTCAATGGCAATTATTGCTGGACAATAAATTTTGGTCCTGCCAGTGATCACACCCCATGAATTAATTTAAAAATAAATAAATAACATAGTACCAATAAATAGAGTTAGTGAGATGAAGGCAATTGAATAAGAAAGGATAAGCGCCCTGATACTTTGTTAAGAGATATCTTCAAAGACCGGGTGGAGTGGCAAAATTTGACTTCTATTCCACCTTCACTCACTCAATACTGAAAACCAGATTCTTGGGCAAACTGACCACAGAATACAAATCCAGAATACAAATCCAGAATCCACAGATCGAGTGGTACAATGGCTAGCACTGCAGCCTTATAGCAGCAGGGACCCAGGTTCGATTCCTGGCTTCGGTCACTGATTGTGCAAACTCCACATTTTTGTGCCCCCCCCCCGTATCAGCGCAGATTTTCTCTGGATGCTCCGGTTTCCTCCCACAATCCAAAAGACGTGCTGGTTAGGTGCACTGGCCATGCTAAATTCTTCCTCCACGTACCCAAACAGGTACCAGAGTGTGGTGACCAGAAGATTTTCAAGTAACTTCATTTCAGTGTTAATGTAAGCCTACTTGTGATACTAACAAATAAACTAAAACCTTAAGAGGCAAGTTCCCTGGAGTCAGGTTTATAAGAGCAAAGAATGGAAGATAGCGAACAGAAATGAACACAACAGGACAAGTAAATCAACACAACTGATTGGGCAAAAGTTAGTAAGAATGTCAACACCAAGTATAATGCTGCATTTTTATGAAAGCAGGAAGATTGATAGGAATATGATCTATACTTTTAATATAGTGTGAACTTGCTTTGAAAAGAAGTTATAGAGCAATAATTTCATTCAAGTGCAAGGAAAATAGTCAATCTATTTACTGGAATGGCAAGTTGCTCTGGGTTGCAAACAAAGTGCTGTGACCAGACAGTAGCTATATAAAGATCAACCACACGAGATAATAACAAACACTATCTCCTGTTATCTGAAAATAAAATGTTTACATTCATTTCAGAGTGTTTAAAAGTAGTATGAATTGAAACTTCAGGAATGGTTTCATAATCCCTCATCTTATTGTTTTAGCATTAGAACTCAGTGCTGGAATTCAAACTATTAAAGGGAGGATCTTGTTTTCTCCCATTGTGACTAAAATATTGCAACAATGAACAGGTATAACACAATAGTGCCAGAACAGGAAAAAAAAACACAAACAGGATCCTTTAACATACACTGATCTAGGTTTTAAAATTAAAATGGAAAACTCAACTCTCTCAATCAAATCAACATTAATAATCAAGGGATTTCATTTTAATGGGTTACTGTAATGAGCCATAAGTTAGAGGATTGTGTAGAACTTTCACTAGAAAACTACTGGAGGAACATGATACCAAAACAATGAAAATAGAATTGATTATGCTGTGAAAGGATTGTGAATATGTTATATCTTTTGGGTTTCACTTGGGAGCTATAAGACTTCATTGACCTTCAATATCACCTATTTGTGTAAGATGCTTCACAGAGGGGTGATGATAAATGGACATATTGCTGGAAGAGGAAATGATCAGAAAAGGTGAGCCAAAACTGCAAATAATTTTAAGGAGATTCTTAACCAAGGGAAGGAAGGTGTTGAAGAGATTGATGAGGTGAACAGTAAGTTCAAAAGGAAAGTTGTAGGACTGGAGAAGATAATGGGTGAATGGAATTTGTTACAAATTTGGACATGGGTAGCAACATGGTACTGTCGATCGTATGGGAGCAAGGACTCAAAAGAGAAAGAATAGTTGCTTGTGTCAGCATGCTGAAACAGAAGCAGCAGCTTTAGAATTCCCAGCTACTCAACATCATCCTCACCTCTATCTTTGATGTCTTATCCCTCATAAACAAATTAATTTTTGTTAATATCTCTTCCCTGCATACACCACTCTCATTTCCAATAAGTACAAGAAGCTCAGTGGACTTCTTTGTCACTAAGACTGAGACAATCAGCTGCTTCTGCCACATCTGGCCCTTCCACTTGCCCATCTGGCTGAACTTCCCTAATTGCTAGCCCTTGCCTTTCGTCTTTCTCTAGTTTCTCTTCAATCTCCCCTCATGCCCTCCATGACCATCTCCTCTTCCCTCAACCCTATTGCTACTCAACTGTTGACAACAAAACTTTCCCTCCTGTTCCTGAAGTTAGCTGATATTATGTAATGATACACTTTCAGAGACTTCATTAGTGAAGAAGAGGATTTATTTACCAGAGCAGCAGCATGCCTGCAGCTAGTTCTAGAATGCCTCTGCCCAAGGGAACTCCTCCCCTTGAGATGATTCTCATTCAGCCCCAGCTGGTTACCCAGGCCAGGTGATCCTCATTCTGCTCTTAAACGGACAAGCACCACATATCATAAACAGCTCTTTCTCGTCAGGTGGTGCCCCTTCAAATTTCCCTCTCCTCAAAAAAAAACTAACTCTTGTCCTTGCTAATTGTTGTTCCATCTCCAGTCATGAAAGCATTGAAAAAGATGTGTTTTCATCCTTTCAGGAGCTCCATGCTTGGATCCCTTCAATCACCTCTGCTACAGGACTGAAATAGCTCCAATCTTATGTGACTGTGGCACAGGGAAACTTTCCCTCCTCATTCTTGACCTGTTGCTAAGTTATCAGATTGCTGTCCAACATCCAGTATTGAATCATCATAAATTTCTTTCAATTAAATACAGTGAAGACTGAAGCCATTACTTTTGGCCCCTCACCAAACTCTGTTTTCTAGCTACTGACTTCATCTTCTCCCTGGCAATCTAAGATTAAGTAAGTTGTCTCAACACCAGGTTAGAGTCCAACCAGTTTATTTGACATTAATCTCATGAGCTTTCGGAAATGGTGTTTCAGAAAGATTAAGTCAGTCTGTTTGTAACTTTAGTGTTACATTTGATCCTGTGGTGAGCGTCTCACCCCATATTTGTGCCATCGCCAAGACTGCCTATTTTCACTTCCATAACATCAACTACTTCATCGGTTTCAGCAAAAGATTTGCTGAAACCATCATCTATGCCTTCATTACCTCTGTTTGTTCCAACACTCCTGCCTGGTCTTCCACATTCTACCCTCTGTAAACTTATGGACATCCAAATCTTTGTCCTAACTCTCAGCAAGCCCCATTCCTCTACACCGTTGAGCTAACTGGCTGACATTGGCTCCCAATCGAGGGGCATCTTGAAGACAAAGTTCTCATTCCTCCATGGTCTCGCTTCTCTCTCCGTACATGTGTATTATTCTCCAACCTTAGAAGGCATCTATATTCCTCTAATCCTGGTCTCTTGGCCAGTCCCAATCAGAACTACTCCACCATTGGTGGCTGAGCCTTTAGGTACTTAGACCCCAAGGTCTGCAATCGCGTTCCTACACCTCTCTGTCTCCGTACCTCGTTTTCTACTTTTAAGCTACTTCTTAAAACCTACCCTCTTGGACCAAGCTTTTGGTAATTTTATCTAACATCTCCTGTGCAGCTCTGTGGCATGCTTTGTTTTATAATATTCCTATAAAGTGCTTTGTGA
The DNA here is from genome assembly GCA_024679065.1 of Sphyrna mokarran. Lineage (NCBI taxonomy): Eukaryota > Metazoa > Chordata > Chondrichthyes > Carcharhiniformes > Carcharhinidae > Sphyrna > Sphyrna mokarran. Next base: position 38,960,934 of record JAGIQG010000010.1, on the reverse strand, counting down.
CGTTTCGTTAAAGATGCTTTGTAAGCTGCTGTTATGGTCAATGTTAATGTTAGGGGCAACACTGTGGCAAACACTGGCAGCACCAGGGACCCAGGTTTGATTCCAGCCTTGAGTGACCATCTGTATAGGCCTTGTGCATTCTCCCTGTATCTGCATGGGTTACTGCTGGATGCTCTGGTTTCGTCCCCACAGTCCAAAGATGGGCAGATTAGGTGGATTGGTCATGCCAAATTGCTCCTTAGTGCCTTATGATGAGAGAGTCAGGGGGATTGGTAGGGTAAATGCATGGGATAGGGTCTGTGTAAGATGTTCTGTCAGAATTGGTACAGACTCGATGGGCAAATGGCTTCCTTCTGTACTGTAGGGATTTTATGATCCACACAATGTTTTTACCATAAGTGGAAGAAGACAGTACAAATGAAAATAATATCATACAAAGCGCCAGTGGGTACTGGAAGACTAATTCTTCTAGTGGCTTTGTACAATGGTGTTATAATTGCACACGTGAAAGGTTTATTTTCTGCCAAATGCTTGTGTGATTTTACGAGCTTAACCTTTTCACAAACAGTAGTGCAAATGTACTTTGTTCACGATCAGCACACACAGGGTACATTTAATTAATACAAAAGCAAAATACGCAGACTTTGAAAATCTGAAATGAAAGCAGAAAATGCTGAAAGTTCTCAGCAGATCAGACAGCATCTACGGGGAGAAACAGAGTTAACATTTTAAGTCAATGATTTCATTAAAACATCAGCTGGAAACACTAACTGTTTTTCTCCTTACAGATGCTGCCTGGTCTGCTAAATATTGTCTGTTTTTAGGCCACATCCCATTAATTTTGTTGCTTGTCTTTGCAACGACAACGACTCTGGTTCGCAGAGATTTATTTGTAGAACTACCATTTGTTTAAATAATGTGCTACCAGGGAAAGCAGTGGAAGAAGACAGCATCAATGGATTCAAGAGACAATTGCATATATTGCGGGGAGGGGGAAGAAGATGGAAAGTTTGCAATATCTAGATCTTTGACAAAGGACAGATTTGTCAGCTCTATTGGCTTTTTCACGTTGTTGAAGAAGTTGTTGTAGTTACGCACTGAAATAAGATATTAGGGATTTAATTTCCTCTCCCACCCCTCTCTCCTTGGGAGAGGGCGGGGGGAATAAAACTGCAATGTTAAAGATGAATTGGAACATCATACACTTTTTACTACATAAAATAGTTTCATATATAACCGTGGTTAAAAGACTATGAACGTGATAGTTTCTTTCAATTATCATTGGGGAAAAATATCTCAGTTTCTGTCCAGATCTGATTTAGTGCTAGTCTATTTAGATCCAGATATAACACAAAGGACTTCAAAAGCATGTGTTTTATGGTAATAGCTGGAGAGAAGAATTAAAGCTCAAACCATAATTGCTTCACATAATTTTCACATGATGGGCAGTTCATTTTTTTTAAAAAAGAGTAGCTAGGTATTAAAAATCCAAACACTCTAGTTAACTTTATTTGGGGAATACAGAAGTAGCTCTACTCTGAGTCAATGAGTCAGTTTGAGACTAAGCGGAACTTCAAAAGAAGCACAGTATTTCATTTATCTAATGCCTATCACGGTTACAAGATATCTCAGCCTTTGTCGTATTTCTGAAGTGTAGCCACTTATTATTGTACTGTAGGAAACGTAGCATTTAGCTGTGTGTAGTTGGCTAACAGATATATCACACAGTGTCAAAGGGTAAAAGTCAGGGAAAAAAATAGACATACTCTGCAAAAAAGAAAAAAAGCCACTTGATTTGCAGTTTGAATATTATGGTGCTCAGAAGCTTAAATGATAATTTATTTACAAAGAAATAGTTTAAAACTTAAGAAGCACAATTGTTTTTATTATTTTGTCCACTGGAGGGCTTAAAACAGGCTTCCAGCTGCAAATAATGAATTATTATGGGACTGTTATTTGTTCAGTTTTTATTAAATTTAAACACATAAAATAAATATACTTAATGTGTTTAATGATATGTGATGCTCCATTCACTCGAAGATCATAGACATCCTGAGGATACAGAATAAGTCCAGTTTTTAAAAATAATCAGTCCAGATTTTTTATTTCTCTGAAAAAGAGGTAGAGACTGGAATTTTATTGGCCTGCCTGCCACGGGAATCAGAGTGGGGAGGAGAAGAGCATGGGAAAGTCTGTTGATCTCGGGCGGGATCTTACTGTTTCAGGATGGGGCTGTAAAATCCCACCTATGATATCTAAACTTTTGTACCATATCACTATATTATAGCAATCTAGATGCACCATCACTATCTGAATCTGTATTCACTGAACTTACGAATTCAACAACTTGTGTACTTGAATTCATATTTAATGACACCATGCATGCCTAAATAGATGGCATTGCCATGGGAACTCTTCTGGGCAGCACTGTGGCGCAGGGGTTAACACTGTTACCTCTCAGCACCAGGAACCCGGGATCAATTCTGGCCTTGGAGTTTACACATTCTCCCCTCGTCTGAAAGAGTTTCCTCCGGATGCTCCAATTTTCTACAACAGTCCAGAGATGTATGGGTTAGGTTGATTGACTATGCTAAATTGACCTTGTGTCAAGGGATTAGCAGAATAAATGTGAGGGGTTACAGGAATAGGGCCTGGGCGGAATTGTGGTTGGTGCAAACTCAATGGCTGAATGACCTCTTTCTGCACTGTAGGGATTCTATGATGAGGCCCAATTTTCCGAAGCAGCTGTATTGGTTTCTATGAGGAATACATCTTTGATGAAATTACATCTCACCTCCTACCCCCTTGCATATTTCTGAAAAGCAGATGATACATTTGCTATATTTGAATCTGCAGCTGTAAGAATTTCCTTACACATCTTAATGGGCTTCTTCTGTGCTCATTTTCCCCTTGCAGTTAAATGAGCTCCCTTTCTTTGATGTGCTAGTTGTGAAATCTGTCAGTGATTCTCTACTACTGTCTACCACAAGTTTACCTTCGCTGATCGATATACATGTTGGGATTTCTACAATTCACATACCAGAAGACTGGCCTGATTAGCAACCTCACAAACAGGGTCTGAGCCAGGACGCTGAAACAGGACAAATCAAAGCCACCCTGTGAGCTAACAGTTATCTTGATCAGATCACTATTTGCTGCATATTAAGCAAACTCATGAATTGAGCCTAAGGCCAACACTTCTCATCTTGCAAGTCCCCAAGATTACCTCAGATTTCATGATAGAATGTCTCAAAAGCATGACAACAGATGAACTTGTTGTTGCATGCTGTAATAGTAACATGAATTTTATTCTCCACTAATAGGATGCTGCCATCAAGCCAAAATGATGTTCTGCCTATCACACAAATGAGCAGTGTGACACATAAATTTCAGTGCTAGTGTGATACCAGGAATATAGGCTGTATATCCCAATGATTGGAGGATTGCATCAAGTGACATATCCCTCTGACTGTTCGAAACAGGGAAAGTACTGACCGTCGCCAACTGGCCCATGCTTGCAAAATTGTGTCCAACATTAGATGTGATTCCACAAATGGACAATATCTGCTAAACAATCCTAATTTTGTTAGAAATTACATTGAAAACCAATTTAAGATCATCAGTTGGATTTGCAATATGGCTCACTTATGCAAGCTTGACGCCATATCTATTTTCACACAAGATCCTGCCCTTTGCAGACAGAAGGCAGTTGTCCACATACGGTATCTTTTTTCAACTGCACAATAATGTAAAATGTCCTTTAGGGAAGGAGAATGGGCAGCACAGTGACACAGTGGTTAAGCACTACTGCCTCACAGCATCAGGGACCTGGGTTTAATTCCTGCATTGTGCAAAATGCAACACAGACAGTCGCCTATTCTGTGTCTGTGTGGATTCCCTCTGGGTGCTCCGGTTCCACACACAGTCCAAAGGGTTAAGTCGATTACCTATCCTCTCAGTGCAGGTACAGGTAAGCTTGGTAACTTAGCTAACGGAGGACCATTTCATTGGACTCATTTCTTACCAAAAATTGATTCAACTTCCTAATTTTCGATAAGCAGTCTAACCATCAGACCTCAGCAGCGTGCTTGCCCAAAGCTCAATACAGTAACTTGAATAAGGGCATCTCATTCCGCACGCTCATACTAGGTTGTAGTGCAATCATTTGTTATGTCACATGTCCACCAAGTGGCCAATCCAACTCACTGGAAAGACATATCAGACGCATGAAAGAAAGAACCTCCTCCTTGCTTTGCACCAAAGACTTACCTTTCCTTTTCTTGGTCTGCTCCAATGATTCGTTACCATCGTCCTGATGGGCAGCTTCCTGCATCAATATAATCTCTTGTGTATTTTGCACCACCTCAGGAACGCCATCAGCCCGCACAGAGATGTGTGTGACTGGAGCTGGGACCATCCCACTGGCTGCTGGCATGAACACATGAGCTGAGAAAAGGAATAAAAAACAAATCAGCAAATCCAGTAACCACCACAAAGTTCAAATAACAAACAGAATGTGTTGCTCAACATTGTGCCATGTCGCAACAGAAGAGCAACTAGAGTAATAATTTGCTCTATTTTAACTCAGTAAGATGGACAGGATTCATCGGGCAGGATTTTACGGACTCAGTGTATCTTGAATTTCCCCGCCCGAGGTCAACGAAATGTCTGTTATCTGCTCCTTAGTTGCTCTGAATCCATGGTGGGCAGAATGGTAGAATTGCGTCTACCTTCAGCTCTCCTCTCTTGTCAGGGCACCTCCCATTAATCAAGGTTACAGAAGGCAGCTTTAGTCTCCTAAGATTCACATTTCTCTTTCAAATAACCAGAACCCATTATTGCCTCAAAAGTCCAAGAAACTTGATTACTAATTGAGAATCAGGCACTGGAAGGGTTTAAGCTAACACAACAATGAGATGAACACCAGCAGGAAAAACTAAGGTGCACCAAGAATTAGGAGGGACAGTGTAATAATCCTCAGAGACTGCTCACTTTTTAAAAAAAATTCAAACTTCCAGCGAATAGCTGAAAAGAAAAATAAACGTTGTTTCAAGCCTTTTACTGTAACAAAAGATGAAAAACACTTTTTACTAAACATTACTTTTGTCTGCAACTGTATACTTCAAACCACAGAAAAGAACACTGCACCTCCTCCTCCCTATTTTCACTTTTAGTGCAACAAAAAAGGTACACATTGCTACTCTTTAACATTCTATTCTTCCAAATCAGTCTAAAAAGGGATTTCTAGCTTTTAAGAATTTGCTTATCTTGTTCTTTTTCTCAGTGTGATAACTTCTAATCCCTAGAATTTCACGGATAAGTATTATTGGAGACAATCCCTTTTGCACAAGGTAGGCATATTTTTCAGCCTCGTTTTAACTCCACACAAATTTGTTAAACATAGAACATAACTGCGCAGAACAGGCCTTCGGAGGTCTTTTAGGAGGTCTATAAAAGACTCCCAACAGGGTGACCTCTCCTCTCCTGTTTCTAACCTCAGCCCATACTACCTCAACAGACAAGTCCTCATCAAACTTCCTTTCTGTCACTGTGATACAGTCTTTAACTAATAATGCCACTCCTCCCCCACTTTTCTATTGTTCTTTTCTATTGGCAAGATTTCACCTGTGTTCCCAAATGAATCAAAGAGATTTTTGTCTCCAGTTGCTCGGTCTCTCCCAAATCTTGGCAGAATAAGTATGCCAGCACTTTAAGGAACATTTTAAAGTTCTTCCCCTCCCAAAGCCCATTTCCATGGCAATTATGACTCACAGATCTTGCGTCCAGGCAGAAATGAAGATTACCTATCCTTGAGAGCCCATTTTTCTTTCATCCTGGAACTAAATGGACAGTTTAAGGCATACTATTTACAACCCAACACACAACCATCCACTGTCAGCACACAGGCTGCTAGCATTGTTGTCAAGTGCAAACACTTTGGTTTTATAAATAGAGGCATTTTAAGGCCTTGCTTGGGTGAGACCAGAAATTCCTGCATGAAGTTAATGGGGATTTCCATTGTCGGATCTTCACCCGCTCTGATTCCATGGTGGGCAAGGTGATAGCGCTCCAGCCATAAAGTATTAAAGCAAGGAAGTTAAGTTGAATCTTTACAACACAGCAGTCAACTTTAACTAAATCATTATGCTCAATTCTGAGCCCCCATTTTAGGGAGTATGAGAAGAAGTTAGAAAAAGAATGCAGACAAGATTTTCTAGAATGGATAAGACTTCAGCTACGTGCATTGAAAGGAGAAACCAGGCCTGTTCTCCTTGGTGACAAGATGGTTGAGGGGAGATTTGATAGAGTAGGTAGACAAAAACTGTTCCCATTGAAGAAGGTGTCAATAACTAGGGGATACCAATTTAAGGTGATTAGCTGAAGAATCAGAGGTGACATAAGGGAAAATGTTTTATGTTTGTACTCTGAATGATTAGGACCTGGAATGCTCTGCCAGAGTGTACGGTTGAGACAAATTCAAATCATGACTTTCAAATGGGAATTATTATTTGAAGAGATTAAATTTGCAGGAAAAAGTCAGGAAAGTGGATCAAGCTACCAAGTCCTTACATAGGCACGCCACAGACACACCAGGTCTAATGACCTCCTTCTGTGCCGTTACAATTTTATAATGCTCTCTGTCCTATGTGATCATGTGGGATTGGCCACTGATCATTTGAGTACAGATGAATGGAACCAGCGCAACTCATTCTGTCAGTGCTTGCTCATCCAGAAAACACTGCAAATGTTTACTTTGGGTGAACAAACCATCAGGTGCAAATGATCCCTACAGCAACAAGAAGGTGCTTCTGGCTTTAAAGTTCAGAGCAGTGATGGAGGTTCTCAATAAGGCAGATTACAGCAAATGCCACAACTCAGTTACTATTGAACTCTACCCTGTAAAGGCAAATTTTTTCAGCCATTTTCAGATAGATATGTTTGTTACCAGATCTGTGAATAATCCTGGGTGTCACACATGAACTTGATGAAGGGGTCTCAATTATTGCATCTCCTAGCAATTGATGAATGAGCTTCTGAGATGGAAAACGGGTGGTGGAGATTGGGAGGTGGTTGCGACAGAGACAATCCAGACTTCAGCTATCTGAGTCGCTGAGAAGGTATGGTTAAAATGTCAGAAACTCACAGAAGGAACGGAAAATAAAACTGTCACTTTGATAAATTTCCTAAACTGCTAACTGGAAAAGGAACAGAATAGATTGTAAAATTGTAAGGCTGTTGTTAATAAGTCAAGAGATTGGGATATATTAAACTCTTTTATATCTTAGAATTGAATCATGTTACAATTATACAAGTTGTAATATAGTTCCATAATTATACTGTTAATCATCACCGTGCTTTGTAAAATGTATAAGCAGACTTGCACCGACACTCACTTATCCTCTTCTCTTCAAATGCAGGGCTCGGCGAGTCCATTTTGAGCAGTGCCTCAGCAGCCTCAATTGTTTCCATTGTCTCATCCCCATTTTGACAGGAAGCCTCCACTAGAGCATTAGAAACACAAAGAGAATTCATGGAGACACATCACAGCATGAGAAAAATCATGACACATTAACTACACAAGTGATTTGAAAATGGATTGTTAGAGGTCCACATGGTTTTAAACAAAATTGCCTTTAACATTAGTGTGCACAGACATCAACTTGAATATTTTCAATTGTCAAAGTGAATGGTTGACTGAAAAATTCTGATCATTTACTGGTTTAACCAAAAGCTTATAGAAGTTTCAACAGAATGCATATGAAGTGGCATAGGTCTATTGTCGTACTCTATCAAGGCATATGAAAAATAAATCTGATTTAATTAAAATGCACTGCCTGACTAAAGCAAAGTTTTAAGTTAATGCCTGACAGTTATACAATTATAGCCATGTAACCTCCCCTCTCTCCCTCCTCATAATAAAATTCCACTGTATACATCTTAGAATCGTATTTCACTATCATTCTATCCCACTGGATATTTAATGGTTCTCTTAACCTGAAAAAAAGGAAAGAAAATACTAGCATGGTCTTACCCATTTCAGCTCCTTCATCAAGTCATAATTCCACCATGCAATTCATCTCTCTCCATTAGATCAGTCTCTCATTAGGCCACTCCATGTTGCTGTACACTTTCAAAACTCTTTGAAACCCTACTTAGTGACCTGGCCTCTGTTTCATCTGCTATCATTATACAATGGATATTCATTGTAGCAAAGAAAACTTAAACAGAACATCTAAAGTTGGCCATGCTACCTGATATGCTCTGGGAGATGAACTTTATAAAACTGAACTGCTGAAATATAATAAAAAGGCTAAGCTGCAAACCTGCCTGAGCATGTTTCAAAACTAACTATTTAACCACAGATTGGTCCTCATTTTTTCACTGAGCAATACCACAAAACATTTATGACTTCAAAGTATGATATTAGTGCTTGGCATTGTGGATAATTGCAGTAGTTATCACAATAGATTGGCCTAGTGTCATTTAAATTGATCCCAACATATACGCACACAAGCCACAGAAAGAAAGAGGGGGACAAGAGAGATACAGAAGAGCAGTGATGAGGAAGAACAGGAAACTATGTGGGCACGCACAGGAGTGTGCGCAAATAATGGTAATTCATGCGACACAAAAGAACAGTACAAGGGAAGGAGGATACTATCCCACACATATACAAAAACATGCATGAACGAGCACAGAATGAGGAAGAAGTTAATTTGGGGGGAAACAAAGCACAAGAGTAAAACAGAAGTGAATAACTCTTGTAGGTGCCACCAAACCTTCTGACAATACTCTGTACATCAAGCATCTGAAAGATAGGCACAAGTTTCACTGCTGTTAAACTTTTTCCTGTGCTCAAATATTCATTATGCTTTGAGAGGAGAATGTGATTCAAATGTACCAGTCTGTCAGCAGCCTGGCGAACCACAAGCTGCCCATTCCCCACAATATTCTGTCCAACTTTTGCCCTTCTTGCTTGGGAACAGGGGGAAGTACCACTCAGTAAGAAGGGCATTAAATTTGTACAGATTACATAGGAGAGTATACATAGACATATACACAGTATGTATATATATATTAATACACAAGAGCAAAATAATGGCAACACTAAATGCAAAAGGATACAAGAATAAAAGTCAAACACTTAAACTAGGACAATCAAAGCAAACTTTCTGCAAAATCAAAGTAGAAAGAATTTAAGAATCACAATAGAAGTGCGGTAAGTAAGTCAATAAGAATGACTAGGAGATTCAGGTGGGACCAAGGATAGTAGTAAACAGAAGAAAAACAAGCTAAGGAAATGAAGAAGTGAGACATCAACCATGAATCTGCACAGCCCACATTTCCCTATAGAAGTCCCTCAGACAGTTATCACTTCAAATTCCCATGGCTTGTAAATGCCAACTTTGTCTTTTAATTGAAAGTCTAGTAATTAAGAAAAAAATTAAGTCCACATCAGATCTGAAAACTCTACAAGAGGAAACATCAGTCACTCACTGCTTACACCATTTAATGTAGATTGATGCCACAAGTGAGGAGGAGAGTATTGGTGTCAGCAAGATGAGAGGGATATCAGGATTTACAATTCTTATATAAAGGTTTCTGCTGCCTATACAATAATAAAAAAAAGGAGGCTTGTATTCATAAGACACTTACATAACTTTAGGACCTCTGAAAGTGGATTACAGACAATTAATTATAATGACACAATGTAAATGTAGGAAATACATGGTTCAGTCACACAAACAGTGACATAATGACTATGTAACCTAATTTTTAGTTGTTAGTGGTTAAGGGAGAAATCTCCAGATTACCAAAGATAAGTTCTTTTGCTTCTTTTCTATATATATCACGATATATATTTTTGTACTCTGCTACAATGGATTTAATGCCTCATCTGAAAGCCAAACCTCCAAAAGTGCTGCACTTCCTTAGCATTGCACTGGAGTGTCAGAGTCAGAGGCAAGTACATTCCACTGAACCACTTTCAGAAGTAAAGGGATTTTGTTCCTAATCCATTTGAAATTCAAAGAACAAAATCTCACAGCACATCGCTTTAATTCAATCAATTGTTTTAATGAAGACAAAACTTCTGTAAAGTCTGAACAACTGTTGAAAATGATATGTGAACCTTCGTCAAGACTAAGATCAATAATCCAACAACTTCGGACTGTGAACACTGTCACCCCATTTTGATATCTTCTCCTTTCTTTCAGAGGGCCAGTCTGTATCTTGCTCTCATGCTTTCAGAGAATGCTAACCCTTATTTTGCTATCTGACCTTTATGCCACTATTAGCATTTGCCTTAGTCCTCAATACTATTATCACTCCCCTTGTGATCATGACATCTTTGTCAAATCTCTCGAGCTCCGACCTATCCCTGACCTTTGATTTTCTCCACTCCAATTTCAACAATACAATACAAATATCTCTTCCACTCTGATGTCCTCATATAGACATCAAAAGTTAACTCTATTTCTCTTTCCCACAGTAAGAAGTCGCACAACACAAGGTTAAAGTCCAACTGCTCCGAAAACTCATGATTCTAAATAAACCTGTTGGAGAATTCTTGCTGTGCCCAACCAAGTCTAACACTTCTCTATATCATGGCTACCATCTGTCTCCACAGATGCTGCAAGATCTGAATTTTTCCAGTGTTTTCTGTTTGTATTTCAGATTTCCAACATCAGTAGTATTTTCACAGAACCCATATAGTGCAGTGAATGGGCTTTTTGCCCCAACAAGTTTGCATCAACTCTCTGATCAAGTACCTTATCCAGGCCCTCACCCACACCCTTTCCCTGTAACCCTACATGTTTACGACAGCTAAGCCACCTAATCTACATGTCTACAGACACTAAGGGACAATTTAACCTGGCCAATCTGTCCAACTTGCACATCATTGGACTGTGGAAGAAACCTGGAGGCAATCCACACAGACACATGGAGAATGTGCAAGCTCCACAGAATTATCCAAGGTCAGATTTGAATCTGGCTTCTTGGAGCTGTGAAGCCAGTGTTAATCACTGTGCCATCATGTTGCCCCATTTGCTTTCTTACCAAGGTCAATGAAGTGCTAAGGGGGGAGCTGAGGTGAGTAAATTGAATTTGCATACAGATCAGCTATGATATCATTCAAAAGTGGAGCAATGGCAAAGAGCAAAATGGGCTATCTTGTTGCTATGGAAATATTTCACTGTACATTAACTACTAATAGTTAGCAAACAGAGAAATCACTTGCATCTTATGCGACATGGCTTAGAATTACTTTTTTGGGTTGAATTGCAGTTGTCAACAATTTTATAATTAAAGTTTGTTTGAAGCTATTGGTTAGCCTTCATTAATTTTTTAGGTTGGGGCCTTCTACCACTACTACTATGTGGCTGAGCAACTGACACTGATGCTCATTAAAATTCCACCAGCAGAGTGTGGTTCGACTTGCCTAATTCAGTCATTTCTCATTTTTAAACTGTCCAATAACTTGAATTAATAAGACTCAAATGCATAGTGTTTAACTACAATCTTTCATATAGCCTTTCAAATGTGCAAGATCTTATCCACCAGAAATCCAGTTCAATTTCCACGCTTTTTTGTGCTCACAGCAATCACCATCTGGATCAATTTTGTGACACATCTGTTGCTCCAACTGATCTATTCTTCAATAATGAACGTCGTCAATTGGAAATTACAGCTGCCAAGCTTCATGCAACTTGATGACATTCCAAAGTCTTCCTAATGCTAACAGGGGACAGTATATTTTCATACTCAGTCTCATTCAACTGCTGCTCAATCAGGTAAGGGTAAAATTTCCAAAATGGCCTTCTGGCACAGAGTCCCACGAGGTGAGCCAGCAGATTGAAGCTTCGTCCTTCTGATTCCCCAGTCATTCAGATTACATAACTGGATAAATAAATATAATCAGCATCATGTGTGCTGACCTCTAAACCCAGTTCTCTACGATCCGTGCTCCCACCATGCAAGGGACATTGCTGAGGTGGAAAGGTTGGAACATCCACTCTCCATGAAACCTATTTAATACCAGGGAGAAATAGTGATGATGGAGGGATAGCTGAAGCGAAGAATCAATATCATAGAAAGCATCCTTTCTAAATATATTACAGTTCGGTATAGCTCCTGCTCTGACCAAAAATACAAGAAACTATAAAGTATTGTGAATGTAACCAAGTCCATTACGTAAACTAGTGGCACAAATGTCAGATAGCAGAATGTATTCAGAGCAGAACAAGGTCTAAATTTTCTGCTATCTCGAAAAGCGGGCAGCATAGTCAAGGACCCCCATGGAATCTAAACTAGTATCTTTCACCTCAATCCATCAGGAAAAAGATACAAAGGTCTGCAATCATGACCCAACCAACTCAAGATCAGCTTATTCCCTCCTGCCACTGGATTTTTGACTGGACTTGCCTTATATTAAGCTGAACTTTCTCTACATCGTAGCTATGACTGTAACACTACATTCTGTATTCTTTCCTTCTCCCTATATACACTAAGAACAAAATGCATTGTTTGTATAGTGTGCAAGAAACTATATTTTTCACTGTACTCCAATACACGTGACAATAATAAATCAAATCAATTGCTACAAGTACAGGAAAACATGAAAGCTTATTTCTCAAGTGAGAACATTTCAAATGTTATTTTAAACAAATCTGTCACAAAGCACCTCTTCATTTATATAAAACATTAGTTAACTGGTAAGGATCTCAGATATATCTGAATAATGGCACTTAACTCCAGAAAGTAAAACTAATCCTCAAAATGCTACCCTTGAAGCATAGCATGGTAGCTCAGTGAAGTTTTACACGATATTAATGCTTTATGTGTGATCCTACCAGGTTTGGTTATGTGACAGAGACAGCGTTATGCATGTTAAATTGAACTAATGAACAAATCCCCATTAACAGTGCTTCCTGCTGCAATCATGACCCAAAACACTTTTAATAACTGTTTACATTTTTGATGAATCATGAAATTAGAAATTCAAGCCAGCTTTATAAGTTATTGTGGGCAGGCTCAATCCTGGCTGCAATCTACGTCTGTTGTTTTTATTAATACAAAAAAATCTAGTAAGTATGACTATAGGAATTGGAAAATCATGCTGCAGCTGTGTAAGACTTTGGTTAGGCCGCATTTGGAGTATTATTTATAATACTAGTCGCCACACTACCATAAGGATGTTTATGCATTGGAAAGGGTGCAGAAAAGATTTACCAAGATGCTACCTGGTTTGGAGGATATGGACTATGAAGAAAGGTTGAACAAACTTGGATGGTTTCCACTGGAGCGTTGGAGGACCTGACAGAAGTTTACAAGATTATGATGGGCTTGGATAGAGTGGATAGTCAGAGTCTTTTTCCCAGAGTTGAAAGGTCAATTACTTGGGAGCATAGATCGAAAAGAGAGGAGCTAGAAAGTTGAGATGTAAAGGACAAATTTTTACACAGAGGATGGTGAATGCCTGAAATGCACTGCCAGAGCTGGTGGAAGCAGATTCTATAATAACATCCAAGGGACATCTGGACAGATACATGAATAGGCAGAGAATAGAGGGATATGGGCCACAGAGGCAAGAAAATACTCGATTAGAGAAGCATCTATCTCAGCACAGATTTGGTGGGCCTGTTCCTGTGCTGTACTGCTCTTTGTTCTATAAAAATATATTGTTATACTTGTCAAAATCAACTCTATGTGACCAGCATTGAAAAATGTTCCGGTAAAAGAACTATTTTTTTCCAGCTCGCATTATTCTTTCACTGCGAATGGGCTGACTTGGACTCAAAGTGGGGGGAAACTATTATGTTTTAGTAAATCAGAGGGAAAAGTATTGGTGAGATTCTCTGATCCCAACTGTGGCTTCCCCAATGTAAGTGAGGATGGAAAATTTGACAACGGACAACCCAGCTGCGAACAAGAATGGAAGTTTCTAGTATTCAAATGTGAAAATTCCATTTGAATATGTACAAATGCATAAGAAAATCACAGTATTTCTGTGCATGGTATTAAAAATGCTAATCCAGAAACAGTACAGGTGAACACAAGTACTAAAAATGAGCTGTTTGCGTGCTTTGTGCTTCAGATGTTCTATCCTACTCTATCAATGGACAGCCAGTCTGTAAAGCAATAAAACAGCGTAATGATTCTTATTGGATCAATATTCAACAAGGAAACAACGAAGGAGATGGAGAAAGGCACATCCCAGCCTATTCTGCCAGCCCATTCTGTACCACAAATTAACTAATGTAATTTTCCACCTCTACTTTGGAATAAACCAGGAGCTATCCCAGCTTATCAACTCTGGCTACTTTAGATGCCGGCATCAACAGCCATCTCTCAGTTTTCAAACAATACAACAGCAAAGTGCAGAGAAAAATGACGAAACTGTTGTTGGTTTGGTCAGGCATTTGCCTGACGAAGGCTGTAAAGTCGAAAGCTCGCGGATTTACTATCAAATAAATTGGTTGGATTTTAAATTGGTGTTGTAAAACTTTACTGAGTTTACCTCAGTCCAACGCCGGCATCTCTACATCTTGGTTTGTAACAGCAGGCAAGGTATTTTTTCAAATTTCAGCACAGTACCATTCATCTAGACTGCCGCTCATGTCATTGAATAATTCATTAGTAAGCCAATGCCGGAATGAAAGTCAATAGACCAATAGTCCTGCCTGCCTCGTATTTACAAGAGGCACGGACTGTCACACCAAGAAGCTCAACCACTTCCACGTGAGCGGTTTTTGAAAGCTTCTGAAGATCACCCGGCAAGGCAAAATACCAGATATTGAAATGCTTATCCAAGCTGGCATGTCACACCCGTCAAGATAGCCACAATAAGTTGGACTGGTCATGCAGCTCGCACGTCTGACACTTGCTCATGGAGAGCTTGAGACTGCGCCACATGCTCAAGTGGTTAAAAGAAGCATCACAAAGACATGCTGAAGACTTCACTTCAGGCTACTGATATCCTAGATTGCTACATATATTTGACTCAGCCATATAAAAAAAATAGTGTGGTCTCCTTCACAAACAGGCACATCGCAGCAGAGAGAAAACACAAGCAGCAGAAACTAAAGCTAGCAAACTCATCCAAAATCCAAATCATATACAGTATTCTGCCCTCTGTGCAGCTGAACCTTTTGGGTACAGATTGATCTTAGAGTGCACCCACCGAAACCCCATCAAATACCACAGCTCAAAAGTATGGTCATCTTTATTTTGAAGGACGAACAAGAAGATGTAGCCTGACGGAGCAGTCACTTCAATATTAAAACAAAACGTTTTAAAAATAACTCATAGATCCCGTAGCCTGCTCTCTTGGCTTCAACCTGTCACACCAACACTGGACACTTCCCAACGGGCTCCACACTGGCCAAAGCCTTTGTGCAACAAATTGGCACAAATGGGATCCTGCAGGGAACCCGGATTGCAGCTATAGTGCAACTCACTCAATGATTCACATCACTGAAGACCATCTCCTGACAAAATTCAGAAGGCTCTAGTTAGCCATAGTAGAAGCTACTACCTGGCTTGGTCATTACTACACATGCTAAAAAACTCCAAATCTTGCTGTAGTGGTCACACAATTAAATTTATTTACACACACACAGGACTAGAGACCACTCACATTCAGCCTGTTCAAGCTTTTAAATACTACTAATTAGTCTCACTCCTTTGGTCTGTCATCATGGCCTTACAACTTCTTCATTCTTTAACGAAGGATCCAAAATTTCCTTTTGAAGGTCTGATTTATTTAGGTTTCAGACTGTGCATTTCACAACACGACTTGCTGAGCTAAAATAAAATACTCATCTTTCCTGGCTCTGGTGACAATTATTCCACACTTATCTCCTCGAGTTACCAACCCACCTGCCAATGGAAACAGCTTCTCTCCATCTGCACTATCCAATCCTGAGCACTTCTATGAAATCTCCCATTAATCTTTTCCTCTTTAAACGAATAGTCCCAGCTTCTTTTGGCTCTAGGTACAGCTGAAACCCCTCATTGTTGGTACTTCTTGGAAAGTGTGTAAAATTGCCTTTGCACACTTTCCAAAGATCTAAATATCTTTTCTAAGGTGTGGAGGCCATGATTGGACACAATAAACCCTGTTTTCATACAATGTGCTTCTATTAATAAAGCCAAGCATCCGGTATGTTTTCAAATTGCTACCCTTTAAAGATTTGCCTTGGTGAACTTTTGGAGCTCTTGGTTTCTGCATCCCTTTAAAATTGCACTATTTAGTTTGTACTGCCAAACTTTAGGGACACCATGGTGGCATAATGGTTAGCAATGTTGCGTCAAATGTCAGCCACTTGGGTTCAATTCTGGTCTTGGGCGATTGCGGAGTTTGCACTTTCTCTGTGTCTGCAGGGTGCTCCAGTTTCCTCCCACCATCCAGAAAATATGCTGGTTAGGTGGACTGGCCATGCTAAATTGTCTCAGTGTTCCAAAATGTGTAGGTTAAAGTGCATCACTCTATGGTCTTCTGCATTAAGCTTTCATCTCCCATGTATCTGCCTTTATCATGTTGCTTGCATTTATTCACTTACTCCCACAAAAATATTTTATGGGGGGGTGCAGGTTTTCCTTTTTGGATCAAGACTATTAGGGTGAATGCTGGCTCTGTACCCCCATAACTATGTCTGAGCAGTCACCTGATGTACATTTTGAGTGGATTGTCCAATTACTGGTCAGTGAGCATGCTTGCAGATCAATTAAGGAACCACTGGAGGACCAAAAAGAGGCCCAAAAAGAGCTGCAGCTTCACATTACAGGCATGAGAGTGAATCTCCATCTTGAAAAGCCTCAATTAAAAAAATTGACCAAGGAAGTGAGGAGGAAGTGTTGGGAAATCCAATCAGCCTCTCTTCATTGGCTATAATTTGTCTCTTAATTATCGTCACTAGTTATGCTTTGCTTGGGAGAAGCTAGACTTGGCCAGTTAATACTTGCTTACAAAGTCAGTTACAGATTTCCCTCTTCTCTCTTCTACCTGATCCACCCTCTAAGAAAGTGGTTCATGCACAGCGAGTGTCTTGAAATTATGCACCATCTGCATCCATTCCCACCCCTATGTTATGGTGAATGTACTCTAGAAGATTTCCCATGATCATCGTACATTGGCTGGCCTGTAATAACTCGGTTTCTCTCTTCCCATTTTTGAACAGGAGTGTAGCACTTATAAATTTCAGACTTCTATCTGCTCTCTTGACTAAAAGATTGTGACCCAAGTCCCCAAAATTTCCACTGATGCCCCTCAGCAATCTGCGATGGACTAACTTTTCTTTTTAGCAGTGCAACCTGCTTAAATATATACTTTTAAAACATCATATCCAATTTCTGTACCCCCTTCCCCTTTACTGTAATGCTGATAACGTTGCCCTCATCACAGAATATAGGGGGTAAAGGAATCAGCCATTCCCTCTACCTCAACAACAAAATTTCCTTTTCAGATCTTAATCAGCTCTATCTGATATTTGACTATCCTTTCGCCCTGTTATGTTTACAGAAGATTTGTGTTTGCATTTTTTGCTAACTGCTAATCTTTTCATACATCCTCTTTGTTTTTCGCATTCCTTTTTCAATTCCCTTCCGTACTCAGTATTCAGTTTGATTTTGATTTTATTAACCTGGGAATTTATGATGAGCCTCCTATTCCTAATGCATTTAAATCTCAATTTCTTCAGTCCCTTGAGGTGTTGGTTTTGGAAGTTTTCATTTCTCTTCAGAATAATAGCTTTGAGGATCTAAAATTTCTGTAGGATGGAGCAGGGAGACAGATGGGAATAGTTGCATTTATAGCTGATAAAGACATGGAGGAGGGTGTAAATGGCAGATGGGCTAAGGAAAGATGGTGGGGAAGACAGGTGATCTGATGTTGGACATCTTGATGGTGTAGAGTAAAAATAAAGTCTGAAACTTTGCTCACAGTGAAATAGGATGGCAAGGTCACAAACAACCTCTTTCTACTTGAGGCAATAGCTGGGAAAGTGATGTAGAAATTCGGCCCATCAAGATGGGATTGGAGGCTGAAGACAGTGGCTTTCGCCATCCCTATGTTTAGCTGAAGGAAACAACAGCTGATGAAAAACTAGATGTTGGACAATCAGGCTGAACATAGAGACAGGGGAGGGGAGAAAGCTGGATAATACCAGGGTAAATCTGAAGAAACCAGGGCAAACTCCGATTTGATGTAGTTAAGGAATAGAAAAAGCCAAAAACAGAACCACAGATTGTAAATCAGTGGCTCTCAAGCAGAGGTCTGTGCCTTTGGGATCCATGAAATGGTTTAACGGGTGGGGGGGCGGTCTACCAAAAAAAGTTGTTGCCAAAAAAAGCTGTTGCCAAAAAAAGCTGTTGCCAAAAAAAGCTGTTGCCAAAAAAAGCTTGTATCCATGAATTATTTATTAACAGGAATAAAAACATATGAGTGCCATTTTGTCTATCAGGATCCATGGTCTCACACTTTACCTCTAAACTCCTCCAGCTCTAAAACCCTGAGATCTCAACCTTCCTCAAAAACTGACCTCTTGCACATCCCTGATTTTAATCATTGACATTGGCAACTGCACCTTGAGCAGCCTAGCCCCAAATTTTGGAACTTCCTCTCTCTACTCTCTCCAACTCTTTCCCTCAAATTCCTTTTTTCAGACACTTCTCAAAACCATCTCTTTGGCCAAGCTTTTGGCAACCTGTCTAAAAACTTCTTTGCCTGACAACATTCCCTGTGTAGCGTTGCTACATTGAAGTCATTACATATCATTGTTGTGTTTCCTGAGGCCATTACCCAATGATTATCTCTGAAAGAGCAATCCAGTCAATAACATCAGCTGAACTGTCTATAAGTTGATTTCCTAGAACTACTTCCAGTTTGTAAATTATACCCAATTTATGCTTTTATTTGGTAAGCATGAGAAAGTAATTCATATACTGGGACAATTCGTAGTCTTAATCAGACTAGAAACTAGAACCCAACAGTGATATATTTGAGCATGGGACTTTCCATTATTTCTAGTAAAAATAAAGTAAAAATTGTAATAGAAGAGGAATAAGGTAGATTCCTTGTGAAATGCACATTGGTTGAACAATCATGTAGTGAAAACATAAAAATAATCCATATGTATCTCTCAACCATGAACCCCTGTATATTCATTTTTCTTTTTAAAAAAAAAATATTCAACTGGGTTTTGAGGTAATCAGCAGTCAAAAGAAACCCGCTTATGTTTCCTATAAATCTAACACTTTACTCTCTTGTTAGTGTCGGGCTATCATCACTCCGCTTATATATACTGTGCATGCGCACCCTGCTCCACTTTGCCTGATGAAGGAACAGCACTAGAAAGATTGTGATTTCAGGGAAATCTGTTGGGCCACAACTTGGTGCCATGTGGTCTCTCATCTCTTCCACCCCAGTCCAACGCTGACAACCCCACAGCAGAGAAAAGGGTGTTTTATAATTTATGTGAAGATATAGTTAGGATGGGGTTCAAAAAGTGAACCAGACAAAGGGACAGGAAGGGTCACCTATCCACCAACATTAAGACGGCTGATGAAACACTTTACAGTAAATGAGGGAGTATTACAGGAACAACTTGTATTTGTACTGAATTTAGGAAAAGAAACCTCAAAGCACTTCAGAGAGGTGCAAGAGAAAAATGGAAACTGAGCCAAAGAAACAGGCATTCAAAGGAGTGAAATAAAGCTTGTCCCCATTACAGATTTGAAGGGACATCTTGAAAGGAGAGGTTGACAGAAGGGTTTAGTCTGAAACAAGACCATAGCAAGAGTTGTTCTTCTATCTGAGATCTAGAGCAGACTTTTGGTTTTACGATATTTGGAGGAAGTGCTGAAATTACAGGTGATAATTGTAGCTTATTCCAGAAAACCATACAAACGTAAATCCACTCCAATGTGATTGTTCCTGCAACAGCTGGTAGCGGTTTGGTAACTGTGCAGAATGCCATTTTGAGCACATCATGGTTTACATAGACCATAAAGGTGATTAATTATTAAAACAATAAACTAAGAATTGATAAAACCAAATGTTGGCAAAAGTTAAAACTCCTTCAATGTTAAGCAAACAGATCTGCATTAATTCGCTTGAGTGTACTATACAGTAATCAGAAGAATCTTCACACTCGGAATTTCTCTCACCACTTCTATTAAAGACTGTCAAACTCCCCCCTGAGTACTAGTGTACATTCGCATCTCTAAACAATACTCAAATCAGTTGGACGATTTAGCAAAGATACACTGTAATGCTTTTTCTACAAGCCTGCATTGCCTCTCATAACTAGGATAAACGAAATACAACCTTTCTGGGAGGTTGACTTGTACAGGCCCAGAAGTAGTGCACAAGTGCATTACAATCTGTTTATTATGTGACACATGTGTGGAGACTGTACAAGAAGGCAAACTGATACGCTTATGGAGAGAGAATAGCTTGAAAAGAAACTTATGCATAGTTGTAAAACTGCTAAATAATTAACACTGTGCAACACATTAAAATGTCATTTGCCAAGGTTTTTGTAACCCGTAAATATAATGGAACTGGGAGAAGACAGTCAAAATCTGACAGCGTTTTTCTCCTCAAGCTGCCACTGTCCTTATGAGATAAAGGCAAAATGCTGGCAACTCAGCAGGTCTGGCATTTGTGGACAGAGAAATAATGTTAACATTTCAGATTGGTGGTCCTTTGTCAGAACTGGGAGTGCTTAGAGATGGGACAGCTTTTAAACCAGGGAGGAAGATATGGGATAGGGAAAACAGGGAGACATAAGGAGATGGTAATGGAATAAGAAACAAAAGTGTCTAGAGGAGGTATAAAACAGGAAAAGTAGAACCTTTACCAACAGCCATTGCCCAATAAAAAGGGCAAAGATTTGGTCTGGAATTGTTGAATCCAAAGACTGCAAAATTTTTCAGCAAAAAGTATCTTCCTCAAGATAATGCTGAGCTTCTCTGAAACAGGCACAGTAAGAAATCTCACAAGAACAGGTTAAAGTCTAACAGATTTATTTGGAATCATGAGCTTCCAAAGTACTACTCCTTCATCAGGTGATTCACTCAGGTGAATGGTCATTCAACCATTGATCCCTTCTCATTGCCACCAATGATGGGAGAAATTTCTAATGTCTGGAAATAGCTCCTGTCAGCAGCTTTCTCTCAGATATCGAAACATGCTCAACGACAGGCTTGCAGTGATGCCGCATCTTTCACAACCTTAGGACATCCCAAGGCACTTCAGAGCAGATGAAAACCTTTGAATTGTAATCACTGTTATGATGCATGAGCCTTTACTATCAATCAATCACAGTGGGGTCCCATAAACAGCAGTGAAATAAATGATGACTAAATAATCTGTTTTTGGAATGATGGTTGAGGGATAAACATTTCTACTAGTGTCCGAGCCACTTTCCTACTCTTCTTTTGATAGAGTCATGGATTTTTTAAATATCCAAATGAAAGGGAAGATCAACTATCAGACAAAGTCTGATCTGAAAGGCAGCACTACAATTACTGGAGCATTTCCTCAGGACTGCTAATGTCCTGACAATGGGGTTTGCACGCACAATGTTCTGATCTTGGCTGGTGTGCAATTACTACACAAAGGCTGACACAGAACAAAGGTATTCTTCCCACAAACCTCTAACATTTGTAAATCACCTGCAACTTTAATATTTAGTAATTTTTTAAATCAGTGTAGCAAGTAGGCTTATATTAACACTGTTGTTAGTGTGAAAAATACCCAAGTATTTGGCTACACACCACCATCTATTCAAGGACACTGAAGGAGAATTTTGCGTAGCCAATGACTGTGGGAGGAAACTAGGGCACCTGGAGGAAACCCACATAGATACAGGGAGAATGTGCAAACTCCTTACAGACCATGACCCAAGCCAGGAACCAAACCTCAGTCCCTTGCATTGTGAGGCAGCAATGCTAACGACTGTGCCACCTTGTGCTACCCACATTAAAATATTAACTGAAACTATAACTCTGCCCCTCTCAGAGAAGTTCACTTAAAATACCCAGTCAAAATTCTTACTGCTTTGTGGTTAACTTAGTCAAAGGCTGTCAGACAGGTCAGGAAGGACAAGATGAGAAGGGATTGTCTTTCTTTATGATGATCACACCAGACGATATTATTTGTTACGATGATATGAATCATTATGGTACAGTGGCAGTGCAAAACTTGGACTTGGAGATACAAACACAAGGATGGACATGAGTTTGGGAAGCATTAGGTTTGAGAGCTTCAGAAAGTTGAACATGCTGTTTGCAAGGACAGTGAGGTTTTTTTCTGATAAAAATGAATATGTTGTTTGATTTAAAGGATAGAGGGACAACAAGTGGGACAGAATTATTGACAATATCGGCTAATATGAGAAACAGAAGAGGAAGATGCATGATCAGTAGTTTCAAAGGAATTAAGGAAGCCGGATGTGAGTACTAAAGACAAGATGAGCTTGCAAAGAGTATAAGAGGCGAGAGGAAAGTGAAAGATGCAAGTTCAGGAGTAGGGCAGTTGGGGAAATATGAAATAAAATCTGGCTCCCTGGACAAACGTGAGAGATCTAGCAAAGCAGCTGATCAGATGGCAAACAATCAATCCCAGAGCACACTGCTGTCTTTAGGATAAAGAACAGATTTCAATGGCTCAAGGCTTCAGAGGGAATTTACTTTTGATGGAATGTGACAGTCACTTGCAAATATGTCCAAGTCATTAGCTATCAACCATGTTTTTATAATGCTGGCAGTGATAACAAACACTCTTTACTGAACAGAAATCTTTAATGGCAGGTGACACTATGCACTAACACAGATGTTATGACAGTGATAGGGACTGAAGCATCATTTTGACATTATATTCCCAAATTACTGCATGTTGCCTGGAGGAGAGGGGTGGTGGAAGAGCACATGCAGGAAAGAGAAAGAAGAAGTGACAAGACAAATAAGACAGAAGAAATCACCTTAGGCCATGTCCACGTACAGGTCTGTCAAACACAAAAAAAGTCAGATTTCCATATCCTCATCAAAAAACCAGTCTTATCAAGTCTGAGCAGACTACAGCCTCTAACTTAGAGCACCAAAGTGGAAAAGATCGGAATCCATAAATTGTCAATGGTCTGACAAAGTCAATCTATGAATACAAAATTTATGTTTTAAGCGATAGCAACAAATTTGAGACCATTTGGATCCACTGAGCCAAAAAGTGTTCAGAGACTGTCATATTTCGCTTATTTACAACACATTTCAAGGGTAAACATGAAACTAGTAGTAGTGACATTGTAGGCATAAAATGCATATTTTAATGAACAGTATAGATTGTGTCCATTACTCTCTGCAACCATCCACCTTTTGTTGATTTGCCTGGAAGAAATTTCTCTAGTCTAACAAGCCAACCAAAATCCTATTAAAGGCTAACAGCATCATGGCAGATGTTACATTTCTGAGACTAAAACTATGAAAGAACAAAGCAATTTGGGAGCTCAAGTGGACTCATGACTAAAACCTTGTATAGGAGGCATGAGAGTAATCAGAAAGGTTATGCTGATCTGTATTACAAGATAGCAGAAATACAAAAGGGAACAAAATCTTGTCCAGACTCCATCTGGACTACTGCATTTGGATCCTGAGCACCTCCCCCCCCGGAAGCAAGCTTATTTATTAGTGTCACAAGCAGGCTTACATTAACACTGCAATAAACTTACTTTACCCAAAGGGTGGTTCGGGAGTGGAATGCCCTGCCTGCAGCAGTTGTAGATGCGCCAAGTTTGGTGGCGTTTAAGAGGTTAGTTGATAAGTATATGGAAGAGAAGGGAATGGTTTAGTATGGAGGGGCATTGCTTTTTATATTGGTCAGCGCAACATCGAAGGCCGAAGGGCCTGTTCTGTGCTGTAATGTTCGATGTTCTACTGTGAAAATCCCCTTGGCACCACATTCTGGCATCTGTTTCAGTACACTGAGCACGTTTTTTGGACTATGGATGGAAACTGGAACACGCAGAGGAAACCCACACAGACACAGGAAGAATGTATAGACTTCACACAAACCACAGTGACCTAAGCCAGGTACCAAACCCTGGTCTCTGGTGCTGTGAGGCAGTACTGTTAACTAGTATGCCACTGTGTCACCCAATATGTTATTCTTGGAAATTGCTAACCAGAATTTACCACAACTTAAAAGGGTTCAAGCATGAGGGTGCATTACCTAAAATTGGTTTGCATTCCCCAAGTTTGGAAAGGTGAGGAATGAATGGAAGCATTTAAAATTACAGAAATATTCTACAGGGTAGACTCTTTTATCTTATTGTTTCAGGGGATATGGGTGTCACTGGCTAAGCCAGCATTATAGCTCATTCCTAATTGTCCTTGAACTGAGTAGTTTGCCAGGCCATTTTAAAGGACATTTAAGAATCAACCATATTGTTATACGGTTGGAGTCACTTTTAGGCCTGATCAGGTAAGAAGTGATTGATTTCCTTCCTTAAAGGACACTAATGACCCAGATGGGTTTTTTTTGACAATTGGCAATGGTTTCATAGTCATTAGCCTTTAAAATCCAGACAACTACAATTTAAGACGGGGTTTAATGTTTTGATTAGATACAACATCAAAGTTCAAAGCTGCACAGGGGTAAATAGAGTTACATTATGTAAGAAATATGACAGTACCAGTAAGTTAGAGGGCTCAACCCTACTTTGCCATTCATTGAGATCATGGCTGAACTTTTGCTTCAACTCCACTTTGTGGGTCCCTCAGTTTCAACAATATCAATTTCTTAAATAGACTCAACCACTGAGCATCCACAAATCTGTGTGATCAAGAATTCTAAAGAGTCACAAACTTCTGAATGAAGAACTTTTTCTTTCAGTCCTAAAAGCTGACCCCAAAACCTGAGCCAGGTAAAACAGGCCGTTCAGTAACGACCCTACCTTGCCCTCAAAATAAAACATTACAGAAAGTGGAAATGTTAAATAAAAACAGATAATCCTGGAAAGACTCAGCAGATCTGGCAGCATCTGTGGAGAGCACGAAACAGTTACAATTTCGAGTCTATATGACTTCTTCACAGTTCTTTCAAATTTAAATTTCAATAAGGACATCTCTCATTCTCCATACTCCAGTGTACAGACCTGATTTACTCAGTATATCATAAGACAACCTTCCCATCCTAGAAACCAATCTTGTGATTTTTCATTGCATAGCCACTAAGTGTATTTATCCTTCCTTAGGTGTAAGCATCCAAACTGTACAAGTACTCAAGGGTGCAGTCACACTAAATTTCAAAAGTAGAATTGCAGGAAGACTTTCTTACCTTTATACTCCAGAATTATGTTTCTTTAAAACAGATACATTACTGGCTAATGTAAAAAAACTGGCCTGGAGCTCTTAGCTTTCTCACTTCCTTTCTTGAAAACAGTATTATGTTTCCTATCTTCTAACCCATTCAGTATATTCCAGAAACTAGGGAATTTTGGAAGATCATAGCCATTGCATCCATTATCTTTGTTGCTACCTATTTGTTCAAGAATCCTAAGATGTAGGTTATCAGACTCAAAGTATTTTGTGACAAGCCCAGCTGAGATTAACACTGGGCAAATCAGATCCCAGAGTGAAACCTAGCTTGATGGATCCGAATTTTTAGAAACCTTAGAGGAAAATTAAGGAACATATTCTCAGGAGTTTGCTGATGGCTATTTAATAAAGAAAAAAATCAACAAGAAATATGAACTATATTACACAGACAAAAAGGTTGGAAAGATCTCAGTACAAACACAAGGACAAACTACACTCATGGATTTTACCAGTAGCACATGTGCAAAGGTCCCAAGATCTACTGGAACCTGTGGCTTTCAAACTCCAATTTCAACTTCAAATTCCTCCCCTTCAGAAGAAAGCTTCATTACAGTAAAGTGTTCTTTACACTTTCATTCAAATATCCTCCATTCCTTCACCCCTGCTGTAACTCCATGACAGCACAAATTTGGAAAACAAAACTTGCCATATCTAATGCTCATTAACAAGTAAACTGCTATTGGACACCCAACACCAAAACAATGACAGATCCACAAAAAAAGATTCATTGAATTTCTCATCAATCCACCCAGGTGTTTGTTACATCAAATCTCACCAAAAATCAGATTCTCATGAGGATTTCCAATCTCCACATTTAAAGAACTTGCTTCCGAATTTGTTCCAAATGTCACACCCACTTGGATGGTTTCAGATGTCTCCTCCAGGGTTTCAATCTCAATTCGAGACTGATTTCCTCTGGATCTCTGCATACACTCAAACTCTGCCACCAAGCAAGCACATTTGATTTGTAGCCATGCCAAGCAGTGCACCATTACTTAAGAGTCACCAACCATTGACTGTCCTCTTGGACATTCAGCCTTCTCGAGCCCACATTAGTTCAACTCTGCTCCCCAGCACTCTTCAATTTGCAGCCTATTGTTCTTTTTCTCTCAATTTTATTTTATTTACACGGAGCCGTTTCTGATTGCTGCCCTTGCCCCTTTCTCTGGGACCTTCTTGTGCCCCACTCCCAGTGTCATGCTCCCTGGGACACCTTCGCTCAAGTGGTATTTCTCTTTGGGTCACCTGACCTGCAATTTTG
The DNA here is from genome assembly GCA_024679065.1 of Sphyrna mokarran. Classification (NCBI taxonomy): domain Eukaryota; kingdom Metazoa; phylum Chordata; class Chondrichthyes; order Carcharhiniformes; family Carcharhinidae; genus Sphyrna; species Sphyrna mokarran. The sequence continues at coordinate 38,934,296 of JAGIQG010000010.1, read as the reverse complement.
CACTGTTTCACTATTCTTTTCTGCTTATGCATTTGCATAGGTTAGTTCCCAGCTGAAAAATGGACAAACTACACTCGTGGATTTTACCAGCAGCACATGTGCAAAGGTCCCAAGATCTGCTGGAACCTGTGGCTTTCAAACTCCAATTTCAACTTCAAATTCCTCCCCTTCAGAAGGAAGCTTCATTATAGTAAAGTGTTCTTTACACTTTCATTACCAGACCATATCATCTTATTCTAACAAATTGCTTATTACATGTTACACAAACAACATTTTCTTTTGGTTTCAGATATACACATGCCTTTTGCAGAATTACAAAGATTTAACCAAAACACAAATCAAAACAAATATGATTAGCAGAACTTAAATCTCAGAATTATTGCAACTTGCATTTTTCCTACAGCTTTTTTAAAATTCCGAATAGAACACAGTCAGTTATATTGTTTTTGGACATAGTCTTTTGAAGGTGCTGAAGATGTGTTAAAATTTTCCTCAGCAACATATTGACCAGCTTATATTTCCATTTTGACAACTGGTTTCAATCCTGTTAGCATTAGTTTTGAAACTAATAGTCTGGTTATTGTTCCCTCTTCTAAAAGGAATATATGTAATAGATCTCTTAATGTTAATATAGAACATCATGGAACTTTTCTTAACTCTTTTTTGAAAATGCAAACATGTTTTCAAATCATTTACATTTGCAACAGATACAGTGAATCTGATTGGCAAACTTCAATGTTATCTTATATTACAGCACAGAATAGGCCCTTGGGCCCTCAATGTTGTGCTGAGCTACATCCAATCTCAAGATCAAGCTATCCCATCCCTATAATTCTGGTGTGCTCTAAGTGCCTATCCAATAACCGCTTGAAAGTTCCTAAAGTGTCCGACTCCACTATCATAGCAGGCAGTCTATTCCACACCCCAACCATTCTGAGTGAAAAATCGACCTCAGACATCCCTCTTATGTCTCCCACCATGAACTTTATAGTTATGTCCCCTAGTAACAGCTACGTCTATCTGAGGAAATAGTCTATGCACATCCATTCTATCAATCCCTCTCATCATCTTATAGACCTCTAAGTCTCCTCTCATCCTCCTCCACTCCAAAGAGAAAAGCCCCAGCTCCCTCAACCCTTCCTCATAAGGCTTACCCTCCAAACCAGGCAGCATCCTGGTAAATCTTCTTTGTACTCTCTCCAATGCTTCCATATCCTTCTTATAGTGAGGTGACCAGCACTGCACACAATATTCCAAATGTAGTCTCACCAATGTCCAGTATAGTTGCAACATAGCCCCCTGCTAATAAATGTTAACTCATTATAAGCCTTCTTCACAGCTCTATCCACGAGTGGCAACCTTCAGAGATCTGTGGATATGAACCCCAAGATCTGTCTATTCCACCACATTCCTTGAAACCCTGCTATTGACCCTATAATCTGCATTCAAGTTTGTCCCACCAAAATGAACCATCTCACATTCATCAGAATTGAACTCCATCTGCCACTTTTTGTCCAGCTCTGCATCCTATCAATGTCTCTTTGCAGCCAACAAGAGCCAACCACCACTCCATCAATCTTGTGTCATCAGCAAATTTACTAACCTATCCTTCAGCCCCCTCTTCCAAGTGATTGATAAAAATCACAAATAGCAGAGGACCCAGCACTGACCCCTGGTAACTGGCTTCGAGTTTGAAAATTTTCCCTCCACCACCACCCTTTGTCTTCTATGAGACAGCCAGTTACTTACCCAATCAGCCAAATTTCCTTCTATCCCACACCACCTTATCTTCATGAACTAACTATAGGGAACCTTATCAAACATCTTACTAAAATCCATGTATACAGCATCAACTGTTCTACCTTCATCCACACACTTAGTTACCTCCTCAAAGAATTCAATCAAATTTGTGAGCCTGGACTTACCCCTCATGAAACCGTGCGGACTATCTTGGATTAAACTGCATCTTTCCAAATGGTCATAAATGCTATCTCTCAGCATCTTTCCATTAACTTACTGACCACCGAAGTAAGACTAGCTTATAATTACTATCATTTTCATTTTCTTTCTTGAAAACAAGAACAATATTTGCCACTCTCCAGTCCTCTAGCACAATCCTTGTGGAGTGAGGACCCAAAGATCAAAGCTAAAGGCTTCACAATCTCATCCCTTGCCTCCCAAAGTATCCTAGGATGTATCCCATCTGGCCCAGAGGACTTCACCACCCTCAGGTTTTTCAAAATTGCTAATGCATCTTCCCTCAGAACATCTACCTCCTCCATCGTATCAGCCTGTATCACGCACTCATCCTCAAAAAAGATGGTCTCTCTCCTCACTGAACACTGAAGAAAAGTATTCATTCAACGCCTCACCTGACTCCATGCACAAGTTCCCACTACTATTCTTGACTGATCCTAACCTCACCCTGGTCATTCTTTTATTTCTCATATAAGAGTAAAAAGCCTTGGGGTCTTCTTTTATCCAACCTGCCAAGGACTTCTCATGCCCCCTCCTACCTCTCGTAAGCCCTTTCTTTAACTCATTCCTGGCTACCTTGTAACACTCAAGTGACCCAACTGAACCTTGTTTTTTCATCCTCACATACGCTTCTTTTTCTCTTAAAAAGATATTCAACCTCCTTTGTGAACCATGGTTCCCTCACTTGGCCATTTCCTCTCTGCCTGCTAGGACATACCTATCAAGAACTTGCAGTGTTTATTCCTTGAAAAAGCTCCAATTTTCATTTGTGCTCATACCTGGCAGATTCTGCTCCCATGCTATGCTCCCTAATTCTTGCCTAATCGCATCATTACCTCTGTCCCAGTTATAAACCTTGCCCTGTTGTGTGACCCATCCCTCTCCATTGCAATAATAAAGGACATCGAATTGTGGTCACTATCTCCAAAGTGCTCTCCTACAAACAAATCCAACACTTGGTCCTGTTTATTACCCAGTACCAAGTCCAATGAGGCCCCACCTCTTGTTGGCTTATCTACATATTATGTTAGGAAACTCTCCTGCTCACACTGTACAAAAAGTGTCCTATCTGAACTACTCGACCTATAAAGATTCCAATCAATATTTGGAAAGCTAAAGAAGCCCTTGATAACTACTTTATGACTTCCACATCTATGCATAATCTACTTTACCATTTCCTCTTCCACATCTCTATTACTATTTGGGGGCCTTTAGAAAACTCCCAGCAACATGACTGACCTTTCCCTATTTCTAACTTCAGTCCATATTACCTCAGTAGGCAGATCACCCTCAAAATGCCTTTCAGCAGCCATAAAACGATCCTTGGTTAACAATGCTACTCCTCCACTCTTTTACTGCCTTCCCTACTCTTACTGAAACACCTATACTTCGGAACTGCCAACCACCATTTTTGTCCCTGTTCTAACTATGTCTCTGTAATGGCCAGAGCATCATAGTCCCAAGTACCAATCCACAGTCCAAGTTCACCTATCTTATTCCTGATGCTCCTTCCATTGAAGTAGATACACTTCAACCCACCATCCTATTTGCCTGTACACTCCTGAGACCTTAGTACTGTCCTCATTACCTCGTGACCCTCAACAATGGTGTATGGACTTCATCTCATCTTCCCATCCCTCTGACAAATTTAAACCCCTTCCAAGAACAGATGTAAATTTCCCTCCCAGGATATTAGTGCTCCTCTGGTTCAGGTGCAAACCCTCCTGTTTTCACGGGTCCCACCTTCCCCAGAATGTGCTCCAATTTTCCATGTAAATGAAACCCTCTCTCGTACACCAGCCTGCAGCCACATGTTAATCTGTGTTCTCTCCCTCTTTCTCAACTCACTAGCACGTGGCACCGGCAACAAACCAGAGATGACAATATGCTTTGTCCTAGCTTTCAGCTTCCAGCCTAGCTCCCTAAATTTCTGTTTTAAATCCCCGTCTCTCTTTCTACCTACATCATTGGTACCAATGTGCACCACAACCTGTGACCAATCCTCATACCATCCGTGAGTCTCTTTTTGCTGCCGCAGAATATCCTATCTATCCCTCAAACCATCATGTCCCCAATTACTATTGCTCTCCTTTCTGAGGGACAGGGGCTGATTTAGTGCTCGAAATCCAGTCACTCTAGCTTACGTTGGTACGCCACCTTCCTTAACAGTATTCAACACAAATACTTGTTGCTGAGGGGAGCAACCACAGGGGACCCCCGCACTGGCTGCTTCCTCCCAGCCCCTCTTACTGTCACGCATCTATTTACATTTTTCGGAGTCACTAAATCCCTGAAGCTTTTATCTACGATCATCTACGCCTCCGGAATGATCTGAAGTTCATACAGCTCCAGTTCCTTAATGTGGTTTTAAAACTGGAGATGGGGTGCACTTCCCATAGGTGAAATCAGCAGGGATACTAACAGCATCCCTCACCTCAAACATTCTTCAGGGGAATACTGCACTGCTTTCACTGCCATTCCCTCTAGTTAAAAAGAAAGATCTTTTGCCTGATATTCCTCTAATCTAAGGAGGTGAGGAAATAAGTGAAAAAAGAAAAAAAAAAGTAGAAAAGCTTACCTGCTCTCACTCCAAGCCTCTTTTTTAGGTTAGAGGAGGGGGAGAGGGAGGGACTCTAGAAGTCCAGAATCTCAGGTTTTCTCTTGGTTCAAATTAATTGGGGGGAGAAAAAAAAACTTGTCACTGGGGCCTACTTCCACTTTTACCCTCTCAGTTTAGAAAAAAACTCCGAAAGATCTTCCTCACTCAGTTCTTTGATCACAGATTGTTTCCTTTCATTGTTTCCATCAACACCAGACGAATAAACTTGCACTGAAGGACTTTCTCCTCTCTCCATTCGCAATTTTCTAGTTTATCTACAAGATGTTCCAATTTCCTACTCATTTATATCCTCCCTGTTGACATTAGCACGAGGGGTCACGGGCTTAGGGTGAGGGGGGTAAGGTATAATTTGGATGCTAGAGGGAGTTTTTTCACACAGAGGGTGGTGGGGGTATGGAATGCACTGCCAAGTAAAGTGGTGAAGGCAGGCACTCTGGAGTTATTTAAGAAATACTTAGATGGGCACATGAACAGAATGGGAATGGAGGGGTATAGAAAACTGATTTAAAATAGGGATCATGAGCCTTGGGAGTCCCTGGGAAGTGTGTAAATAGGTGATGATATTGACGTACTTGTTTTTATCCTACAGGTGCTTTGGTCCACCTTGTTGTCTAACAAGGGGCATACGCGCGATGGGTCGCGAGAGGGCTGCTCTTGGATTTTTTTTTTGAGAGTATCCTAGTGCTTCATGTCATTAGTGTATGCTTGACCTGGATCATTTGATGGGCAACATGACAGCTCAGTGACTATCGCTGTGCTGCACAGATACATGGATTTGGACCTGTGTCTGTGGGAGTTTGCGCATTCTCCCCGTGCTTGCGAGGGTTTTCTCCGGGTGCTCTGGTTTCCTCCCACATCCCAAAGCTGTGCTCTTAGGCTAATTGGCACAACAAATTCTCCCTAAATTGTCTCAAATTTGGTTTCAATCCATCGATCTATAAACATGGACAGGGATCACGGGTAGAAGTGGGAACATCGGGGTGGCGGCGCGGGCTCGTTAGGCCGAAAGGCCTGTTTCCCATGTTGTTTTGTTCTTTGTTCAAGGGTGGATAGGTTTTTGATTGACAAGGGAATGAAGGATTACGGGGAGAAAGTGGCAAAGTGGAACTGAACACTGCAGATCAGCCATGATCTTACTGAATGGCAGGGCAAGATCTAGGGGCTGGATGGCCGACTCCTCCTCCTATTTTTATGTTCTGACCCAGCACGTAGAAAGTACAAGGGGTAGTATTAATTTCAGGGAATTATGTCATGCAGGTAGTAGAAATATCAGTGGGGGAGCTTTTTGATAACAGTGACCATAACTCTAAGATTCACGGTACTTATGGAAAAGGACAAAGATGGACTGGGAGTAAAGGTTCTGAATTGGAGGGAGACCAGTTTTAATAAGATTAGGCACGATCTGACTAAAGTGGACGTGGCAGTGTCTGCAAGAAGCTTTTTGTAGGAAAATCCCCACTCAGAGGGTGGTGACTGAATGGAATCGGTTGCCGTCAGTGGTGGTAGAGCTGAACTCGCTGGGGTCTTTTAAGAGACCTCTGGATGAGTACATGGGATTTAATGGGATTGGAAGTTACAGATAGTTCTATGGCCTGGTAGTACTGATATGATCGGCACAACTTGTGGGCCAAAGGGCCTGTTTGTGCTGTAGTGTTCTATGTTCTATTTCAAAAATTGAACATTTTTACATCTGCTTATTTGACTTTTGCAAAGTATTCATTTACTCTTTTTTTCCCTAATCCTTTCCTAAGTTTTTTAATCTTTTCATTTAGCTCAGCAACTATATCAGCAACTTCAGAGTTTTGTGGAACTCTTAAACAAAGCTAACATTTCATATTAGCATTCAGTTCATTCAGAATCTTTCTTCTAAAGTTGCTGACTTGTCTTTAGACTCATTCAATTCATTTGTAGACCCTTAATCAGTATTTTAAAATTTTTCTCATCTGCTTTCCCATAAAATACAGTTCATTATTTTGGTTTTCCAAATCGTATTGGAGTTCAAGAATTTCTTTGTTCTTTTCATGGCTAAGTTCTAACAGTTCATTAATCTTATTTAATTCTGCATCCACCTGATCTACCCATGCCAATACCATAGTTAAGAAAGCTGACCAATACCTCTATTTCCTCAGAAGATTAAAGAAATTTAGCATGTCAGCTACGACTCTAACTTTCACAGATACAACCAGAAAGAATGCTTTCTATGATGCATCACAGCTTGGTACAACTCCTGCTCTGCCCAACACTGCAAGAAACTATAAAAGGGTGTGAATGTAGCCCAATCCATTATGCAAACCAGTCTCCCATCCATTGGCTTCGTCTATACTTCCCACTAACTCGGCAAAACAACCAGCATAATTAAGAACCCCACACACCCAGGACATTCTCTCTTAGAAGTTCTTGCATCATGAAAAAGATACAAAAGTCTGAGATCACATACCAGCAAGAACAGTTTCTTCCCTGCTGCTGTCAGACTTTTGAATGGACCTGCCTTATATTAAGTTGATCTTTCTCTACACCCCAGCTATGATTAGCACTACATTCTGCACTCTCATTTCCTTCCTTATGAACGATATGTATAGCAAGCAAAAGATAATACTTTTCACTATATACTAAGGAGTGACAATAAAAAAATCAAATCAAGTCAAATCCAACCAATCATTCTAATTCAGCAGTAACGTCTTTTCCCGTTCAAAGCATTTTTGACAATGCTTCATAGAGACTTCTGATGTTCGAAGTACCTCAAATTTTGACTGAAGTTTTACCTTCATGGTTGCTTCTGCCAGTTTAGCATTTAGACATTTCAAATCTTCATTCAAGCGTTCTAGGTCCTGTGACTGATGCTCAATGGTTGTCATCAATTCATTTTTATCATTAACAAACTGGTTTTTTGTATATGAAGGTTGCTTCTCTATGCTGATCAGGCTTTCCTTTAATCGCTTATTATTGGCAATAACATTCTCATGTTATTGGGAGTTTGGCACGATCAACATGATCAAAAGTCTAATGCAATTGCCATCACCATGTTACTGCCTTCGCTAAACAAACCATTAATCAGAGCAAAATCTACTGTTTCAGTAGATGAATGAGGAACAATTGTAACAGTTCCAAAGTCATTATCATGACTCCATTGTCATAATTTCCTTCATATTCTCAAAATGCTTCTCTAACTTCAGTGATTAAAAACACTGATCCTCACAATATTGCCTTCCCCTCAGTAAATTCTGGAAATATCAGATTAGATCTCTTCGTTGTAGTACCAAACTTTAATTGGCAAGCTTGACCAACAAGCTCATTAGCATTGCCTGCTCAATTCCATTCTCTGTAAATCTGAGCACTAAACAATGATTTTCAGTTGAATCAAAATCATCCCCTGAACTACTAATTCTTTTCGTCCATATTTTTCTGTCTTTGAAACTCAAGCTTTCACATTTCCATTTTTTTTTTGATAGTGAGATCTTTAATTTCTCTTCCTTTTTCCACTAGTTTGAGCCTTTTCATTTCCTTTTCCATCTCAAGTAGCTTCATTTAAAACAGAATCTTTACTAACTCTAACTGTGATATGCCAATTTCAACTGTCTCCCCTTTTAATTTTAAGCACTGACTTATTACTTTGATGATATCATCCTTACAAAATCTGCTTTTATTTCTACATTCAATTTACCTAATGCTCTCAGATTAGCCTTAGCCAAGGATTTCAAATAATCCAGTACATTTTTTACGTTAGAGCCATTTTTGAGTTCCAAAAAGTGTGGTATGCTTCACAGCGAAGCCTGTTCCTATGTTTCACATGCTCATTACTTTGAGGATTTGCAGACCCCACTTAAATTCATGAATCCCACAACAGCCCCCAAGCTGATGTTAATACTGAACAAATCAGATCCCAGAGTGAAACTTAGCTTCATAGATCCTAATTTATTTTTAAAACAATAAACCATGCAGGGAAGTTACTGAATAAATTCACATGAGTCTGCTAATGAACTTTTAATGCACAAAAACCTTTAATAAGAAAAATGAATTATATTACGCCAGCCAAAAAGGTTGGAAAGTTCTCAATACAAACACAATAAAACGACTCAATTTTCCAATAATTCCTTCATCCCAGCCATATCTTTCCAATACATACAAATTTGAAAAGATAAAAGAGCTTACCAAATCTATCTTGTACTCTAATATTCAAGGCAACTATATGGATGTGTTTAACAGGCAAAGTGTGGTCAGACACCCAGATACCATCAAAACAGGTACCAACCCACTTGTCACACAATGAGCCAATTGATCACACTGAAAATCTCTCTCACAATGGTTGTCATTCTTCACATTTGAAGAACTTGGATGAGAATGCTCTCCAACTCTTGTTCCCACTCTGACAGCTTCAACAGGGATCCTCTCCCAGGGGTTCCATCTCACCAGAATTTATTTCCCCCCCTTAGATTTCTGCTTACACTCAAGCTACATCTTCCAAGCAGAACTTCAGATCTTCAGCTGTGCCAAACCGAACACCACTGCTTCAAAGGGTACCTTTGCGCAAACAGCCACAACACAGAGTCACCAGCCTTCGAGTGCCCTCTCAGACCTTCAGGCTTTTCTTGGGCCCATTTGCTTCGAGTCTGCTCCTTGTAGTGCTCTCTTTCTAATTCAGAGCCTATTTCTCTGCTCCTTTTTCTCAACTTAACAACATTTGTTTCTGATCTTTGTCCTTGTCTACCTCTCCATGTCCTACTCCCGGGGTCAGCTTCTCTCAAATGGTGTGCCTCTCCAGGTCACCTGATCTGCAATTTTCCACTTTTTCACTTTCCTTTCCTACTGTGCAGGGATGCAGGGCCACAGGGCCAGTTCCCAGTTGCAAAATGCTGAAGTAGGCAAATTGTGTACATGTAGCCCTTTCCCAACTCGTTCAAGCACAGAGGTCCCGAGGCCTGCTGAGAATTGTAGTTTCCAAATTCCAACTTAAACGGAACTTTTTTTTTAGTTCATCAAACTTCATTGGTTTTTGGTCACATTAATTGTTGCAACATTTTTAAACTAATATTAATTACTGCAAAATCTCCACTCACATTCGATCATTGATTCCCCTCTATTTTTGTTTCAGTTGTTCTGTCTTCTACCATGAAGCTACACTCAATATCTGTTCAATACCTCCACCATTTCCCTGTTGTCCATTTTGTTCCTCCTAGCTCAGCCTTAATGTCATGTTTACATTTACTTGCATTATTATTTCTTTTTACACAATTGAAGGAGTAATTTCTTCATCCAGAGTATGATGGACCTATGGAAAACAGTTGAAGTCAAAACATTATATATTTTCAAGGAAGAATTGGATATACATGTTGAGGCAAAAGGGGTCAAAGAATAGAAGATGAAGGCAGGTCATTGAGTTGGATTATCATGCTTTTTTAAAAAAAATATCATTCATGGAACATGGGCATCACTGGCTGGCCAGCATTTATTGTCAATCCCTAATTGTCAGATAGTAGTTGAGAGTCAATCACATTGCTATGGCTCTGGAGTCACATGTGGGCCAACCAGGTAAGGATGGCAGATTTCTTTCCTCGAAAGGATATTAGTGAATCAAATGGATTTTTCCAATAATCGACAATTGTTTCAAGGTTATCAATAGATTCTTGATTCCATTTTTTTTTATTGAATTCAAATTCCACCAGCTGGCATGGTGGGATTGAAAACTAGGTACCCAGAACTTTAGTTGAGTTTCTGGATTTGTATAATCTAACAATGATACCACTAAGCCATCGGCTGTGATCAATGACTGCTGGAGTAGGTTCAGAGGGCCAAATGGCCTATTCCTGTTCCTATTTTCTATGCCTATATCTCTGTTATGGTTACTCTCAATCAGCCATGTTCTTACTGAAAGATACAGCAGATTCAAATGGCTGAATGGCCTACTTCTACTTTCCACCTAAGCTTCCACAAACTGTCTCATAACACGTTTCTCTCTATCAATTGTCTGATCATCCTTATAAAACTCTTAGTCCTTAGGCGAATACTCTTCTTGACAATGTTATAATCCTTTTTTAAACACAATACAATCTTAACTTTTTTAATTAAGCCACTGATGGAATTTCCTGTGATTTGTTTTTAATTTTTCAACGCAATATATATTTGTTGAGAGTTTTGTAAGGAGGAAGGGTTCAACAGAGAAGTAGTGCAGGAAAAGTGGGACCTGGAAGGCACTGCCAAGTGAAGTGGTTGAGGTAGATACATTAGTAACATACAAGACCTATCTGAATAGACACATGTACAGGCAGGGAATAGAGGGATATGGGCAGTTGATATAAATAGGACAATGTGATCGGCGCAGGCTTGGTGGGCCAAAGGGCCTGTTCCTGTGCTATACAATTCTTTGTTTACTTTCAGTGTCCTTGAGATCATGATCAACAATGACTTGAATGAATGTCATATCAGTCTTGTCGGCCTGGATGGCCTAATCCTGTCCCCACATCTGAGTTTTGCTTACTTCTTTAAAAAGACACAAATTGAAAACAAATTGCCTTTTAAATGCTTGCTCACAGTTTATATCAATCTGGGGTATCCTGATCTTGGTAACAGAATCCACTCACATTCTCTCCCACCCAGTGTCAAGGGAAGTTATTGTTCTTACTAAATAGATTCTTTGATAATGTAACACATATCAGAAAATGAATATTTACTCACCAAGTCATGGAGACCTGGAAATATGCAGCCATTTCCCAACAATCCTAATGAGTGTCCTTCAGGGTTGCTGACAGAATAAAGTAGCTGTGTTTACACAGTGCTCATAATTCCTCCAGGAGTCATTTGAATGGATTGATTTTTCAGGTCTTGTTTAAAGGGAGACCATTCTTACAAGTTTGAGTTTTATGGGTGCACAACAATAACAGCTCATTCTGATACTTGCTTATGTGGAAATACTGTCAAATGCACAGTTGATCAAAATTGTCAGTGACAATTTCAAACTACAAGTTAGCTGCATTGTGAAGAAGTTGAAATGACTGCTTTTCTCCCACTAGCTACGTGCATCATTCCATTCAGTTAAGTAACCGTGTAAAGGGTTGAAGTGCATTCTTTCTGTCCACCACCTCCCTTCCTGCTCTCCCTTCATCCTTCGGATGTTAGCCGTTCAAATGCAAGAAATTCCAGCTGGTGAATGGCTGTATCAAATTGTACATGTAACATTGGGCTATAGTCCAGCTTTGTGATAACTGCATGCTAAAAACACAATGCTTCCGTCAAGCATTAGCCTCAGCATTCTATCAGTAGCATTTTATTGTAAGGAGCAACAAAAAAAAAGGTTTTAAACTAAACAAAATCCACCATGAATAGCTTCCCTTTCCCCATTCTGCTTCAAGAAACCATTGTTTCCGGCATCAAATTCTGATACCCAGGATCAATTCAATCACCCTCTCAGCCGTTCTTCAATATCTGACTGCTCCCACTTTAATATTCTATTCAACCCAGCTGAGTTCCCAATTCCAAATGCTCTCCATCACAAAGCCCATTTATTTCCACCTCACCTATGCGATGCTGACATCCTCACCCATCAATAGTTATATGAATATGTTGACTACAGGATCATGCTGTGAATTCTGCATCAAGTATTTGACCCTCTGACCTTCCAAAGCCTGTCCACCATCTACCAGGCACGAGACAGGAACATGGAATAGTCCCCACTAGCCTGAATAAGTGCAGCTCTGCAAACAAGTAAGAGATGCGTGCAAAAACAGAACGGCGTTAGTAATGGGAGATTTCAATCTGCATATTGACTGGGCGACACAAGTCGGACATGGTGGTCTGCAGGAAGAGTTCTTGGAATGCTGTTGGGATGGGTTCCTCGAACAGTATGTTACAGAACCGATGAGAGAGCGAGCTATCTTGGATCTGGTACTATGTAATGAGGCAGGCAGAATTAGGGATATTCATGTGAGGGATCCTCTAGGGATGAGTGATCATAGTATGGTTGAATTTACAAGCAGGTGGAGGATGAGGTAGTAGCGTCCCAGACCTGTGTACTATGTTTGAACAGAGGGAACTATGATAGGATGGGAGAGGAATTGGCAACTGTGGATTGGTAGAGTGCGCTGGTTGGAAGGACGGTTGAGGAGCAGTGGAGGATTTTTAAAGAGATCTTTTCAGTGCTCAGCAGAAATATATTCCGATGGTGAAGAAGAACTGTAGCAGAAGGGAAGATCAGCCATGGCTCTCAAGGTATATTAAGGAGAGTATTAAATCAAAAGCTGAGGCGTTTAGAGTGGCTAAAAATAGTGGATGAACAGAGGATTAGGAAAGTTTTAAACAACAGCAAAGAATGACTGAGAAGGTGATTAAAAAAGGAAAGATGGAATATGAGGCTAAACTAGCTCAAAATATCAAAAAAGACAATAAAAGTTTTTATAAGTATATAAAGAATAGGAGGATGGCCAGAGTTAATGTTGGACCCTTAGAGGATGAGAAGGGGGATTTAGTGGTGGACGATAAGAATATTGTGGAGACCTTGAATAAGTTTTTTGTGTCGGTCTTTACGGAGGACGACGTAAATAGCTTGTCCGAAATTAAGGATAGAAAGGTGGTAGGACATGATGTCCTTGATGAGATTACAGTCACTAGAGAGGTGGTGCTTGATAGGCTAACGGGGCTGAGGGAAGATAAATCCCAAGACCGGATGAAATGCATCCCAGGGTTCTCAAGGAAATGGCAGAGGTGACAGCGGATGCCCTTGTAATTATCTTTCAGAATTTGCTGGACTCCGGGTAAGTGCTGGAAGATTGGAAAACGGCTAATGGTATGCCGCTGTTTAAAAAAGAGTGGACAGAAGGCAGGAAATTATAGGCCAATTAGTTTAACATCTGTAGTTGCAAAAATGCTTAAATCTGTCATCAAAGCAGAAATAACGAGAACCTGTTTCATCAAGCAGATGCAGCACGAATCGTGAAAGGGAAGTCGTGCTTGACAAATTTATTGGAGTTCTATGAGGAAGTGACTAGTGCGGTAGATAGAGGGGAACCGGTGGATGTGGTGTTTTTGGATTTCCAAATTTGATAAGGTTTGATAAGGTGCCTCAAAGATTGCTGAAGAAGGTTAGGGTGCAGGAAGTTGGGGGTAGGGTATTAGACTGGATAGAGGATTGGTTATCTAACAGGAAGCAGAGAGTAGGTATTAATGGGTGCTATTCTGATTGGTAGCTGGTGTCTAGTGGAGTGCCCCAGGGTTCGGTGCTGGGGCCTCAACTATTTACCATTTACATCGATGATCTAGAGGAAGGGGCTGAGTGCAGGGTGACGAAATTTACTGATGACACGAAGATGAGTGGAAAAGCAAACTGCGTGTAAGATATGAAAAGCCTGCAGAGGGATCTGGATAGGTTGAGCGAGTGGGCGAGGACCTGGTAGATGGAGTATAATGTTAGCAAGTGTGAGGTTATCCACTTTGGTAGGAATAACGTAGGAAGGATTATTATTTAAATAGCGAAAAGCTGCAGCATGCGACGACGCAGAGGGACCTGGGAGTCCTTGTGCACGAATCGCAAAAACACAGCATGCAGGTGATCAAGAAGGCGAATGCAATGTTGGCCTTTATAGCTAGGGGGATAGAATATAAAAGTAGGGAGGTACTTTTGCAGCTGTATAGGGTATCGGTGAGGCTGCAGCTGGAGTACTGTGTGCAGTTTTGGTCGCCGCATTCGAGGAAGGATATGTTGGCCTTGAAGGCTGTGCAGAGAGGGTTCACTAGGCTGATACTGGAGATGAAGGTGTTGGATTTTGAGGAGAGACTAAATAGGCTAGGTTTGTATTCATTGGAGTTTAGAAGGCTGAGGGGGGATCTTATAGAGACATATAAGATAATGAAGGGGATGGATAGGGTAGAGGTTGAGAGACTTTTCCCACTTAGAAAAGATAGCAGGACTAGAGGGCACAGCCTCAAGATTGGGCGGGGGGGGGGGGGGGGGGTGTACGATTCACATCAGAACTGAGGAGAAATTTCTTCACGCAAAGGGTGGAGAATCTTTGAAATTGTCTGCCTGTTGAAGTGGTAGAGGCTTCCTCGCTGAATATATTAAGACAAGGGTTGATAAGTTTTTGATTGACAAGGGAATTAAGGGTTACGGAGAAAAAGCGGGAAAGTGGTATTGAACCACTACAGATCAGCCATGATCTTATTGAATGGCTGGGCAGGCTTGAGGGGCTGGAGGCCTACTTTCTGCTCCTATTTCTTATGTTCTTATGAACCTCATCTTCCAGGACAAACTAAACCACTTGATCAGCACCCCATTCACCAGCTTAAACATTCCCCCTCTCAACCACTGATATACAGTGGCAACAGAAAAGTACCAGCTAAAAGATGCACTGCAGCAATTTACAAGGTTCCTTTGACAGTACCTTCCAACCCCCTGCTCTACCAACTAGAAGAACAAGATCTTCTAAGAGGGGACACGAGAAGATGTTGGCTGATAGGATTAAGGAGAATCCTAAAGCTTTCTTTCGATATGTTAAGAATAGAAGATTGGTTAGGGCAAGATTAGGGCCAGTCATAGACATCAGTGGGAAGTTGTGCGTGGAGCCTGAAGAGATTGGTGAGGCACTGAATAAATATTTCTCTTCGGTATTCACGCAGAGTGCTGGAAATGTAGCTGTGGAGAGCACTGAGGTACAGGGTTGCAAATTGGGGAGTATTGTAGTAGATAGGGAGGATGTGTTAGAAATTCTCGAGGGTTTGAAGTTGGATAAGTCCCCTGGGCCGGACGGGATTTACCCTAGGATTCTCTGGGAGGCAAGAGAGGAGATTGCAGAGCCTCTGGCTCTGATCTTCAGGTCCTCGTTGGTTACGGGTGTGGTTCCGGAGGACTGGAGGATAGCGAATGTGGTCCCATTGTTTAAGAAGGGGAAGAGAGACCTTCCAGGGAATTATAGGCCAGTGAGTCTTACTTCTGTTGTGGGCAAGGTATTGGAGAGAATTATTAGGGATAGGATTTATAGTTATTTAGAGAGAAATGAATTGATTGGGGATAGTCAGCATGGTTTCGTGAAGGGTAGGTCATGCCTTACTAACCTCATTGAGTTTTTTGAGAAAGTGACCAGAGAGGTGGATGGGGGTAAGGCGGTTGATGTAGTATATATGGACTTTAGTAAGGCGTTTGATAAGGTGGCCCATGGAAGACTTCTACAGAAAATGCAGATGTGTGGAATAGAGGGTGATTTAGCTAATTGGATTAGGAATTGGCTGGCAGATAGAAGACAGAGGGTGGTGGTTGATGGGAGATATTCATCGTGGAGTTCGGTGACGAGTGGTGTGCCTCAGGGGTCTGTTTTGGGGCCCCTGCTGTTTGTAATTTTTATAAATGATCTGGATGAGGGTATTGAGGGATGGATCAGTAAATTTGCAGATGATACTAAAGTTGGTGGTGTGGTAGATAGTGAAGAGGGGTGTTTTAGTTTACAGAGTGACTTGGACAAGTTGCAGAGCTGGGCCGAGAGGTGGCAAATGGAGTTTAATGTGGAAAAGTGTGAGGTAATGCACTTTGGCAGGAACAATAAATGTGTAGAGTATAGGGCTAATGGTAGGGCTCTTAATAGTGTTGAGGAACAGAAGGATCTTGGTGTATGTGTCAATAGATCCCTGAAAGTAGGCAGTCAAGTGGATAAAGTTGTTAAGAAGGCTTATGGAGTCTTAGCTTTTATTGGTAGGGGGATTGAATTTAGGAGCCGCAGCATCATGTTGCAGCTGTACAAAACTCTAGTGCGGCCGCACTTGGAGTATTGTGTGCAGTTCTGGTCGCCACATTATAAGAAAGATGTGGAGGCATTGGAGAGGGTACAGAGGAGGTTTACCAGGATGTTGCCTGGTATGGAGGGCAGGTCCTATGAAGAGAGGTTGAAGGATTTGAGGTTGTGTTCGTTAGAAAGGAGGCGGCTAAGAGGGGATCTTATTGAAGCATATAAGATGATTAGAGGTTTAGATAGGGTGGACAGTGATAGCCTTTTTCCTAGGATGGAGAAAGCTAGCACGAGGGGACACAGCTTTAAATTAAGGGGTATGAGTTATAGGACGGATATCAGAGGTAGGTTCTTTACTCAAAGAGTGATTAGGGAGTGGAATGCCCTGCCTGCAGCTGTTGTAGATGCGCCAAGTTTGGTGGCGTTTAAGAGGTTAGTTGATAAGTATATGGATGAGAAGGGAATGGTTTAGTTAGGAGGGGCATTGCTTTTTATTTTGGTCGGCACAACATCGAAGGCCGAAGGGCCTGTTCTGTGCTGTATTGTTCTATGTTCTATCAGAAAGTTTCCCACATACCAATTCAGTATTATATCACTGTTCCTTCACTATTTCTGGGTCAAAATTCTGGAATTCTACCCCAACAAGAATTGTGGGTGAACTTAAACCAAGTGGACTGCAGCAAGAAGGGAATTCCTCATCACCCTCTCTGGGCAATAAATGCTGGTCTTGTCAGCAACATCCCATAAACAAATAAAATAAAAGGATTATGCACCACCACTACATTTCCCCACTCCCATCCAAATGAACTTCTCTAATTCTGGCCATGCATCATTCCCCCTTTCTGTTGCCTCATCATTTTGCAGCCACATAGGCCCCATTCTCCCTTTGGAATTCCCTCCTTAAATTCCTGCTCCATTGTCCTTGAAGATCCTACTTAAAATTCAACCCTTTGGTTGAAGTTCCTTCACAAATTTCTTCAACTCAGTGCTTTTTTGAAAAACTGCGAAGCAGCATGGAAGATGGTGTCTTATAAATACAAGTTTCTGTCTAAAATTTAAATACTCTAAGACACTTCTGGATAAAAATAAATCTGTTCATTTCTCATTTCCTGTAAATATTTTTAAAAACAGTACTTCATGTTTTAACCTTTACCATGTTGCTTTGTGCAGTTCAATCAGTACTGAAACCTAGTTTGAATGAATTTAAATTTTTTTAATTAGCAAGAGTAATTCTGTCATCAGCAGGAAACCGAAATGGAAGTATTGCTGAATTAAAGTAAGGATGATGACTTATCTGAGAACACTTTACAATGACAAACTCAGTAATTCCATCAAGCTGCCTGCCTTTAACATTGACACTACTGACTGGTGAAATAAAAAGTCAAAAGGGAGTAATTAATCACAATCTAACTTTTTTTTAAAAAAAATGACTTGGCTGCATGTCTAAAAATAAACCTTTCCACATCTATGTATTGAAATTCAGTTAATACTGAAGATAACAGCAATTAAGGTGCTTACTTCAAAACATCCATTATGCATTTTTACGAGGTGTTGGGAAAACAAATCTTGCTTTTGTTGACTCCAATCTGTTTTCTCACCACAAAACAAGTCCCCATGTAAATGGTAGCATTCTGCACTTTGATCAGCTGCCCATTATTTTGGCAGGCCCCAAACACACCACTGCCTGTGCTAAGTTTAGAAACCGTGTTGACATTAGTTTAGTGTACATAAATGGATATGGGCTATCGGAGAAGCTTAGCAAGAATATCAGCACATCATCATCGTCGCTCTTCTCCACTGGGAAGTCAAAAAGATTCCCTGACCTCGCAGCTCATTTCAACATTTAAAATGCCATGATGTATTATGAACAGGGCTTTCATTTTGACTGTTCAGGAGATAAGAAATCAACTCACACCTGAAATAGATGAGAATTTTTTTCCCCCTAGTATGCATTCTTGCAGAACACATTTACTCCAATCTAGATTAGTGACAGCTGAAGATAGATTATATGAATTTATATAGCACCTTCCATGACCTAAGCACTCCCAAAGCTGCTTTATAGCCAATAGAATACTTCTGAAGTTTAGCTGCAAAAGTAGGAAACCCATCAGCCTAGTTGCATTGAGGAAAAGATGCATAAACAGCAGCACAGTTACATATGGCAGGTATGACCTTCTTTAATTGATATCGCACATCCACCCAATTTACATCAATTTAACATGGCAGAGCAGTCTCAGTTCAACATCTCTTCTGAAAGACCTCCATTTGTGCAGCTCTCTCTCAGTATTGCACTGACAAGTCAATGACCAAGTTTCTGATATTGGACTTGAATCCACAACTTTCTGCCTTGAGAGACAAGAATATAACCACAGCCATTGCGACCACTCAGAAAACAATCCCGTTTACTTAAAATCCCACTCTAAGTAGTTAATGAAGCTTGGGCTAATATGGTTTCTTATGAGGAGATTAGAGAAACTAGGTAAACTCAAACACAAGATATATATCAAATGTAATATGCAAATCCTCTACCACCTTTAAAGATGTGCAATTATTAAACTAGAAGCTTAAATTGGTCACAACTATTGAAACAGTTCATCTAATATAATCCTTCAAGAAAAAATGGGAATAAATAAAGGTCAGACATAATGAAGACTCAGGTTACACAATCCATTTGAATAATTATTAACCATTCGGGAATGGAGTCTGGAAATCTGGCCTTGGGTTTTGTAATGGTGCTGTCCACACAACAGGACAGAGAATAAAACCTGCAAGCATACATCAAACTGAGTGGAGATAATATTGAAATTCATCAGCCTAAGTTATTTTAAATTCCATTGCATCCCTTGTTTGCTATTGTGAAATGCTTCCCCCCCCCCACTTCCATTTGCTACAATGTGTCTTAGCTATAAAACTTGAGAGATCTTTTTATTTTATACAAAAAATATAAAACAAACAGCTTGCCTTTAACTTGGCATAATGCCCCAAGGCACCTTGCAGGAATGTAATCAGACTTATTCTGATACCAAGTCACAAACACCACCTCCTAGTATCTGGCTATAGAGAACAGTTTAGGAGAGGTACAAGAGGTTACGGGAAGAAATTTCTCGAGTTTGGGTTGGTTCATGAATGTAAAGAATCAGTGTTTGAGTATTTGACTCAATTAACAGATGATTCCAGATGTGGAATAAAATGTCAATTTTATAAGGTATTGATACAGGGAGTCCAAAACATTTGGAAGAAATAGTCCCCTTTAATGAATTACATGTGCAATGTCTGAAAATAGCACTGAATGGGGAGGGGGCGGGATACACAGAGCAGAGCTAGTGACGCTTTTGCTGGCTGAGAGAAACATTAATTCTGCAAATGCACTGCAGTAAATTTATACCCATTACACACCAAGTCAGATAGACTGAAATCAATTGATACTGTCACTCTTTACTCATTAGACCCTGCAATAACCTCACATGTTCATTCAAACGTGCCATAAATCGGATTTCCCTTTAACTTCCTGGTCTCAAAATTGCTAAGGGGCTCTCCCGCCCCCTCCCCTTTTTCTGTGCAGGATTTCAGGCTGGATTTCACACTCCTCTCCCTCCTCCCCACACAGCCCCTCCACTTTGAGCTCTTACCTGCTTTTATCAACAGATCCAGCTGGTTACGTCCCTCATAAAGGGCTGTGGCCATTTTAACCCAGCTCCCCTCCCTCCCCTCTCCCCCAAAACAATAGGAACGCAGAAAGTCTTATTGTCAAGACTCCAGATTATTGTGCAGTCTTCCTCGGTCAAAGTAAAGGGGGAAAGAATCCGGAAATTAGCTGCACTCCGAAGCTCTGGAACAGGGACTTGGAGGGGGAAGAGGACTGGGCTCCAACCCACACGTCTGCTCTGGCAAGGGAACATGCAGCCAAAAAGGGGGCACAGATCCCCCTCCTGCCCGCTGCTGGTTGCAACCTCAGGCTTGTATTGGCAAGCCAATGCCCCTGGCCGTGGGAGTCCATGAACAAGCTGCAGCGGAGCCACCTCCAGCGCCTGCTGCAATGGTCGACGCCAATGTTTTGCTAGACTTCCTGGATAAAGGTCGATCCATGTGCAGAATAGTCGGTGCATCGGCACTTCCTGGAGAGGCGGGGTCTCAGACTTCAATGGGAGAGCGGTGCACTCAGATTTCAAACAAAGCTTTACCTTGGCTTCAGGAGTTCTGCATTCACCCTGTGATCACTGCAGTGAAATAATACTTCATGCAGTGCCCTTCATAGCTCCAGCACCGTCCCTGACTCCACTTATACCCGGAGAAAGGAGGGAAGAACACACAAATTTCAACAGCAGCAAACCAACAGCAAAATGATGTGCCTGACTTGAAAAACAGCGGCCTTGCATCTCTTTATATGTCTGGTTTTTGCTGGAATCATTTCAAAGAGGGAAAAAAAAATCAGCATAACTTGTATTTTGATCGTTTGAATGAAGCAATTTTTTTTAGAAAAGCATCTGTTGAAAAAGCCTCACTCCTTAAATATTCTAAAATGGTATTTTTAAAAGTTCAAGATTATTGATCCTGCATTTATATAGCACCTTTCAAAGTGCCTTACAGCCAACGAGATACTTTTGAGATGTTATTGTGCAGGAAGCACATGAGTAATCTGTGCACAGTCAATCTCACACAAAGCGGTGTGATAGAGACCAGGGCAATTTATTGTAGGTCAAGTACATATATTTTACAAGTTTATTTATTGTCACAAATAGACTTACATTAACACTGCAATTAAGTCACTTTGAAAATCCCCTAGTCACCACAGTCCACTGCCTGTTCGGGTACACTGAGGGAAATTTAGCATGGCCAATGCACCTAACAAGCACGCCTTTTGGACTGTGGGAGGAAACCATAGCACCTGAAAGAAACCCATGCAGACATGGAAAAAACATGCAGATTCCACACACACACTGATTCGACCTGAGAATTGAACCCAGATCCCTGGTGCTGTCAGGCAGCAGTATTAACAACTGCACCGTCGTGACATTGGTCAAACACCAAGGAGATGTCTTCCTTTCTCTGAATAATGCTATGGGAACTTTTATGTCCACTTGAAAAGGCAGATGATGTGTTAAATTAAAGCCTCATCCAAAAGATTGCATCTTCAAAACTCGTGCACTCGTTTGGTGGGGTTGTGTTCATGTCCCAAAGTAGCACAACATTATTGGAGGTGTCGTCTTTTGGATGTGATGCTAAACTGAAGCCCCCTCTATTCCCAAGATATCCTCTAACTGTATTCAAATAAGAAAATGCAGGTGAGTTCACTTCAATGTCCTCTGAACATATATTTCGCAACTAATGTTATTAAAACAGATTATCTGGCCATGATCCCACTGTTATTTGTTGGATCTTGCTATGTGCAATTTTGGCTATGGTGGTCCTTGCAGTGTAAAAGTGACTTGACGTTAAGTATGTCACTGGTTGCAAAGTGAAATCCCAAGATCGTGAAAGACAGTTATACTTTCTTATTTTTAAAATTTCCATTGATCTTTTTCCATTTTTACTATTGAAATATTTCATACTTAAACTATTGACTTTTAAAAATAATCCTTTATATTTAAATCTCATCTTCCTCACTGACCTCCATATCTCAAAGTATCCACATTTACTCAACTCTTAAAATTTACTCTCTGCTCCAAAGATCCAATTTTCCAACCAAATTAATACTAACATTAGCCTCAAGTGATTGAGAATATTTTTCAAACAAAGCCACGTCATCTATTCAAATTCTCACTGGATACTCTGATAATCCAAAGAAATGAATACTACAAGGGAGCCTGTGTAGGTTTATATTGTCTTTCTATTTTAACACTGGACGACTGCTTTGGTGACTTGCACAGAATGGTGTGTACTCTGTAGTAAATATAATTGGTTCAGAGGGTTATGAATCTTTGGAATTCTCTATCCCAGAAGGCTGCAAATATTGGGTGTTCAAGAATATTCAGGACTAATAGGTATAAACTGAATCTATGTAGATTTAGATATAAATCTAAGAGAAGGGATTTAGCGATAGTGGAGTTGAGGCAGATGGTCAACTGTCGTCTTATTGAATGGTGGACTAGACTCAGAGTCATGTGGCTTACTCCTGCTTATAATTCCGATGTTATGATCTACTTATGACACTTTCCTAACCTGTCAAAGTAAAAAACAAATTAACTTGTCTTTTGTCTGAGTTGCTATTTGTGGGAGTTACAATTGTCTGCCATATTTGTCCACATTACACCAGTTTAAAGTTCATTTATTTAGGTATCACAAGTAGGGTTACATTAACACTACAATGAAGTTATTGTGAAAATCTCCTTGTCACCACACTCCGGCACCTGTTCGGGTATACTGAAGGAGAATTTAGCATGGCCAGTGCACCTAACCACTGGATTTTTTCAGACTGTGGGAGGAAACTGGCACATCCAGAGGAAACCCACACAGAGATGGGGAGAACATGCAGACTCCGCACAGTGACTCAAGCTGAGAATTGAACCTGCTAACCACTGTGTCACCATGCCACCCAGTGACTACACTTAAAAAAAACTGAAATTGAAATGGTTGGGAATGATGGGGTCTACTTTAATGCAAGTACCTTTGTAAAGAACCTTTGGAATTATCACCTCCATGCATTTCTATAGGGAGAGGATTCAGACCATTAGGGTCAGGAAGAGGATACTTCACATTTTGAAATCAATGAGGGTTAGGAATGTTCTAAACCAGTGATTAAATTAGCACTTAAGTGTAAGATAACAGAAATGTTGTTCTATAAATAACCAACTTATGCAAAGATTAAGCCTACTTCTCAGCTTTGCGCAACTGAGCAAATTATTGCAAAAATACCAATACCAAGACTTTTCCATCTACAGATTTACAAGGACACCTTCCTTTCCTAATTACAAGTTTTTAACTACAGAAATTCAAGACTTAAATACCTTTTCTGTGGTGATTCATTTACTGAGAAAAAGGACACTTTGTAAAATCTAACAGAAACTCAAAATTACCTTGTGCTGTTGGAAAATAAGTGCACAGGTATAGCAATTTTGTACTGCGTGTGAAAGCTCTTAAGGAGTGAAATCAAATGTTGCTCAATACACTACTTTGAATTAAAGAAGATGGTAGGGTATCTAAATTTTCTTCTGTAATGAGCTTCCTGGGTTACTGTACATGAGAATCATAAATTTGTCAGCAAACTGCACACAATGGTAAGCACTGCTGCCTCACAGTGCAAGAGACCTAGGATCAATTCCTGGCTTGGGTCACAGTGCAGAGTCTATACATTCTCGCCTTGTCTATGTAGGTTTTCTCAGGGTGCTCCAGTTTCCTCTCCCCCCATCCACTCAGTGCAAAAAACATATACTGGTTAGCCACACTGCCCATGCTAAATTCTCCCTCAGCACATCTGAACAGGCACCAGACTGTGGCAACTGGATGATTTTCACAGTAATTTCATTGCTGTGTTACTGTAAGTGTACTTATGACACTAATAAAGGAAAAAAACTTAAATAAAAAAACTCTCATTAAACTGAAACTTAAGTTCACTAGAAATTTCTGCTAATGCTCACTAAGATTTAACCCACAAAACAAGCCTCCGTGAATCGCCCATTCAACTTATCGGTACAACTATGGCCTTAGATGGCAAATACAAAATTCCAGTGTTGTCAAACCAAAGGCACAGCAAAACCAACAGCATGGAACCATACAGCACAATAGGACATCATTCAGCCAACATACTTTACCTGCTTTTGGAAAGAACTATCCAATTCACTACCTTGGTCTTACCTCATAGCCCTGAAATCAGTCATGATATTGTTTAAAATATTATTCCATTCAAAAGGCAGTTAATTTAAGAAAATAAAATGTTTGCAATTCTGGCATCTTGTGTATCTCCTATTTCCTTCACCTCATCTTCCATCCTCCATAAATTTGAGATCTTCTGAAACTCTGCTGCTCATATTCAAACTTGTATTCACCCCCTCCCACTGCTCATCCCTGTTGCTGATTGATAACGGTTCCTTTTTTAATCAATAACTTGATTTTAAAATTCTCATTCTTGTGTTCAAATCTATCAATGGCCTTGCTTCTTCCTGTTACCACATTTAGTCTTGCAACCTCTCAGAGCTCTACGTTCCTACAACTTTGGCCTCTTGCAAAGCCTCTTGCTTCTTTCAACCCACCAGTAACAGCCATGCTTTTAGTCCACTACGTCCCAAGCACTGGAATTCTGTCCTTAACCTTGATGGCTCTTGATGTTTTTTTTCTTCTCCTATAAGGTGCTCATTAAAACCTACCCCCCAAAGGTCATCATCTTAATGGCCTGAAACCTCTGGCCAGCAGCTCTGCTGTGTTCATTACCACTGCCAAGTGAAGTTCTTGGACCTCATTTCACTGCCCATTTTTTCTGGATCTTCTGATCCTGGCTGCAGCAGAAATGGCCAATGCAGCATATTCCGTGGAAGACCACAGATCATAATAGAGTTGGAAGGAGAGGAGAAGTTTCCTTTTTACAGCATTAGCTGCCTGATTTACGTTTAAAAGGTCCAGCTTTTGAATGTGGTGTGGCGAATGGGTGCATGAATGGGCAATTGGCTGAGTGAATGGGTAAATGGATGAGATGCATGAATGGTAGTCAAGTCAAGGAGAGGGAATGGGGTTGTGTTGAGGTGTAGTTGCTTCGGTCATTTGGGGGAGTAGCTGAATGGGTAATTGTGGAGTCAGGAGAGGAACAGCTTTCCTCTAATACAATTTATTCAAGATCAGTCAAAGCATTACAGCACCCACAGGTTATCAACCAAAAATGTGTTTTAATCCAAATCTCCCATGTTTAGTGATACATATCAAATGAACAACAAATTATCTGTTCCTTATTACTCACAAATCTGCATTTGAAAAAGGTGTGCATGAGCCTTCACTATGCACCTCAGGTTACCCTATTCTCAGCGCTGTTTTACTGCACAGCTGCAGGCTCCTAAAGATTCAACACATAGATCCTGTTACCTGCAACAAAAGATCTTGAATCAGTCTAACAGCTGCAATAGTCTGAAGTTGCCTTGATCCATGATGTGAAAGTAGCTAACCGATGCACTCATTTGAGAGGCATTGTAGTGCAGCAGCTATAAATCCCATTGATTACCAAGATGGTTAATTAGTTGAAAATGCTTAAGGATAGAGCGCAGCAAAAGAAAAGTCTAAATTTTTATCAGCCAAAACTCTTCACCTATCACCGATACTCCATGGTACCTCATTGCGGTACCAGAATTACATCATACAAATCTCCAATAAAGTAGAACAGAAAAAGAAATAGGATGAATTATTCAGTGTCAAAAAGCACCAAGGTTATTGCCAGAACTCAACATTTTGGAGGCAACAAGTTTGGAGTCCAGGAAGGCCCCCTACTCCAAGAAGCAAACTGGCAATTAAGCTAATTAAAAAACCTTGTGAAATGTGAATTTAAGATTGACTGGGATTTTCCAGTTGGCCTCCAGTTTCCTGACTCACGAGGGAGCAGATCAACTTGCAAAGGATAGGCCTCCAGCAGGAGGCCTGAGGATCCACCACTTCAGCCAAGTCTGCTGGCCTACCTTGGTGCTAATATATCCTGTAGGTGAATATTCACCATCCCATTCTCACCACCCTCCCCACAGTGACGGTCTGGCGGATATTTGTGTTTTGGAATTTAAATTTTTAAGAAGCGACTGAAAGGGCACATTCTTGTTGAGGCTCCCTCGCAGTTCCCAGCTTGTGAGGCAGCGGGTGCTCTTCTAAAGCTGAAAAGCTTGTAATTGGTCCTCTACCTTTGACAACCTGCCCATCACTTTTAATTAGACAGGGAACCATGCCAATTTAAGGCTCACCCACTTGAAAAATCGCAACTTTAATTAGTTTTCCCCTGGAGACAGGTTTTGACCCAAAAACAAACACAGCTTAGGTTTCCCACCTCTGTGGCAAAAATTCAGCCCAGTGTTTGAACAAGGTACTTACAGCACAATATGTGGAAAACTGCAGTTTGGCTGCTACATAGGGGGGTGAAGCTGAACTCATAGGCAGCTAGCAAAGAAAATGTTCGTAGTCTGTGATGGCATTGCTCATACCACAGGGTCTGTTAATTATTGCTTTATCAGGTAACATTTGATATTGCTGTCTTTAGCACCTTTCTTTTCATTCCTGGGAACTGGCCAGCCAATAATGCACTTTTTGAAATGTACTAAGTAATATTGGAAGCAGCCAATCCTCTCAAAACAATATTCTATAAACTACGACTCTTGTAGAGTCTTATAAAAAAATCTTCACGACTACAGAAAAAAAACCACTGGACAAAATTTCACGTTTTAAAAACTAAAATCAATACTATTCAATGGATGAAGGATATTTCACACAAAAAAGGTAAATTTGACTCTAAATAGTCAGTACAAAGATATGCCTCTTTCCTACTCAGCCAGTGTTTTGAAGGATTTCTCACATCCCATCCAACCATTTCAGAATTTCAGTGCCATTATCAGTAACAATATTCCATTCAAAGTCCCCAGACAGTATCACTACCAAGGTGCAAATCTAATGAACCCTCTCTCAGCAGCTCATGTCAGTCCTGATGGCACAGAATTCCCGGAGACTCCCTTCCCTGACCCTTTTAGATAGTCTTTAAAGCTCTGGCAGTACGTTAATAATAGCAATGGATACTATCCAATCCACTTTCACCAATTCTTCCTGTCCTTTCCAACTAACACAACACAGCTGTTGCTCTAATCTCAGGAGACCTACATCAATGCCAGAATCTGTTCAAAAACCACCAAAGAGAAAACTGCTTCATCCAGACAGCCTTGCTTGTTTTCTATTTGCATGAATTCCTGGTCTTTTTAATGCCCTCAAAAATTCAAACCCCACTGCAATTAGCTTTCCATTTACCCTTTGCTTCTTAGCATTTCATTCATCTGGCATCTACAAGTCAGATGAGATCAGAACCCAATGTTATTATAATCAGGAGACCAATTCAATCCTTTTTCAATATGCTCACCAACACATTTTATTCTTTAAGAGACAAGCACAAGCAATCTCAGCACATGGGTCATCACAGCAATGAGATTTGATTTTTCTTTTATTAATTCACAGAAGTGAGCACTGCTGGCTTGGCCAACATTTTTATTGCCCATCCCCAAAATACCCTTGACAAGGTGATGGAGAGATGCCTTCTTGAACCATTGCAGTTCATGAGGCTTTGGTACACCCACGGTGCTGTTACGCAGGGATTCCAGGATTTTGATCTACCAATAATCAAAAGTATGGTGGTGTAATTCCAAGCCAGGAGGAGGGTGGGGCTTGGACTGGAACTTGGAGTTTGTGCTGTTCCCTTGCATCTGCTGCCTTCCAGGGGATAGAGGCTGAGAATTTGGAAGATGCTCTTGAAGGAGCCTTGGTCATTGTCTAGCATGCATGTGACATAAATGTTATTTGTCACTTGCAATTTGTTTTAATGCAGTTGCTGGCAGGGTTAATATTAGTCAGGACAAGAAGCAACCTCTCCTACTTTTATTCTGCCATCGGATCTTTTAAATCTAGTTAAGGAGAGTCTCTAACATGACAGCTCAGTGACTGTCACTGTTTGCTGTGAAGGTACATGGATTTGGGCCAGTGTCTGCAGAAGTTTGCACATTCTCCCTATGATTGTGTGGGTTTTCTCCAGATGCTCCAGTTTCCTCCCACACCCCAAAAACGTGCTCTTAGGCTGATTGGTGTAACAAATTGACCCTAAATTTGTCTTCCCTCAATCTTCCCCAATAGGTGTAGACAAAGGTCATAGGTAGAGGAGGGCACTCAATGTTAAAATCGCGGTGCGTGTTGGGCCAGGGCCTATTTCCCGTGTTGTGTTGTTCTTTGTTTGTTCTTTGAGTCCTCAATGTATCATGTCATCTGAAAGGCTTCCTTAGCACTACTCTGAATTGTTAGTTGTGTTGATGTTATTACAATCTCCATAAAGATCAGTAACTTTTCAAAAGAAAATTTAACTTGCAGCTAATCAGGGGTGTAGTGCTGCCAAAGCAGTACATCACTGGATGGCAAGGTCTGCTGATGACCATCCATTCTGCTACTCTGTATCTAGTTGTGATAGTGGTAGTGGCTAGTGTGATGTCGCAGATTGGCTATTTCAGAGTGACATGGGAGATAGTACTGGAGGGTCTGGAAGTAGAGAAGCGAGTCTGGAAGAACAGCTTGAGCTACACCAGCTACTGCTATTTAATCATCTGGAGGTCAACCTGTGGCAGCCATCTCCTGAGTTATGTGGCCTGAGCCAGCTACAGGCCCTATCTGGGACATCTTCCCGCCTGGCCTCTGTCTTGAATTCATCAGAATGTATTAATATTTGAATCCAATAAGGCTCCTCTTGGGAATAAATATTGTCAGTAATGTCCATATTGGATGAAAATAATAATAACTCTAAGAAAGCACCGAGGCCATATTGAGTGGACTAGATTTTAGTTGTCACATTATAGAAAAGTTTACTAAATATTGGGCAGGACTCTACAGCTATATTTGCCTGAAAGCCAGAAATTCCACTAACCTGATCAAGGCAGTCACCCAACAGCCCTGAAGGTGGGTGTCAGCTCAATATACACAGCCTTTCATCACCATTCTATAGAGATAGAAAATATCCTTATATAATTACACATTTAATCAGCTTTATATCAGATGATAGCAAAACAGTGACCTGTCGTCTCAATGTGGCCTATAGTGCTTTCTTAGCATTTAATAACCTTTAATCATTTTATATAACCAGACATAATGGGCACAATTCTCCCATCCTGCCCTCCACTGGAATTCCAGGAGTTGGGGGTGGACCATGTAAAGATCCTTTGAAGTCAGGCACAATCTCTGGTTTTCAGGCGAGTGCTCTTGAGAATCCTACCCAATATTTAATAAAAATTTTTCTATTATGTGCCAAAATGGGTGGCTTGCCACCACCTTGTATTATGTGGCAGCGAAAATCTAGTCCTCTCAGTGCTTTCTTTGAGTTCTTTATTCTTTCACTGGACATCACTGGCAAGACAGAGGGGAGCCATACTGGATTAAATGTTAATTGTTTTTCTCTCTACATTTGCTGTCAGACCTGCTGAGATTTTTCCAGCACTTTGTTTTTATTGCAGCTTTTATTGTCCTAATTGTCCTCAAGAAGGTGGTGGTGAGCCACCCATTTGGCATCTGAGTGTTAGGGCAAATGTCTCACCTGCCTATTTCCAAAGTTAGATGCTGGGAGGATGTCAAGGAGTTGTACGTTGCTCCTTCAAGAAGCAACGTACAACTCAGAAATACATTTTAATAATTAGTTTTCCCCAGAGACAATTTCCCTACTCAAGATGAAAACAGGAGGAACTTCTTCTCCAATGGCCACTAACATTTGAATTTTTCTTTCACAAAGAGCAGAGAAGGCCAGGCCTTTGAATATATTCTATGCTGAGTTAGATAGAATTTTGACTCCCTTGTTGATGAAAATTCTATGGGATAGGGCTGGGGGATAGACAAGAAATGGAGTTAAAGCCAGAGTCACATCATCCATGATCTTATTGAATGGCTGAGCAATTTTGATGGGCTGAATGGCTTACTTCTGCTCCAATTTTTCAATCTTATACGCCCATGATTTTTTTTCTCTCTCCATCGATCTGAGTGGAATCCACACTGTTAACTGTCTAACTGGATTTTTAATCTGGAAAATTGGATTGTTATTAATCCTCACTGCCCCAGTATGGAAGCTTTTCAGTAGTAGGGGATTTGGCTCATTGATGGCAACAATTAGAACTGCAGGGAAATCCTCCCACAACCATATAGGGTCATACGACCTCTAAAGCAGAGGCCTGGGACAAGGTGACCATATTGAGTAATTATTATAAGGGGCATGAAGGCAAGTTTGGCCAAAAGTTCAGATAGGAGTGTAAGACTTGACCAAAATGTCCTGAGCTCATGATGTGGCTGTGAATCTTGAACCTGGGGTGGTTTAAAAGATGGCAGGGCATAGCACACACCCAGGGTCCAGTGCTATCCAGGGTCACACAGCTGCTGCTTAATGTCTTGGATTCAATGTGCAGCAACAGCAGTAACTCTCCTGTACAACTTCCTTACTGTCAAATAGATACAGACCTGACAAGCCCTTCATACAGCCTTCTCATTAACAGGTATTTCAGGATTTAATGAAGCTCAAGGTTCCCAGAATCTAACGCAGTATTAATATCCCCATCAAACCTGCTGCATTTGTTACTGAAAATTAATTCCTTGGCTGTGATGGTGTGAGGATGTAAAGGATTTGTATTCCCTGCTAGTAGCTTTGCATGTAATTTACAGCACAGGAATAGGCCACTTAGCCCACCTTATCAAGTTAGTGTTTAGGATTCATACAGGACTTTTCTCACCCTTCTTCATCACATGAAGAAATTCTTCATGTGTTTATCAAGTTCCTTGAATATATTGATAGTAAAAATCATAGAATGGTTTCAGCATAGACAGAGGCCATTCAGGACACGGGGTTGAATTCACCCAAGTCCTTGCTGGCACATTTGATGGCACAGTGGGAAAATATGGGCGGAAGGCCAGAAATTCAGTTTCAAGCTGGTGTGAATTTACAGAGAGATTTTCTGGTGTCCATGATGGTGGGTCAGAAAAACGGCATGATCTCATTTTCATCCCAATAATGGAGCGTAGATGAAGGCCCAATTCTCTTATGTGAGATTCTCCGTGATGTTGGTGAAAAAACAGCCGAGTCCAAAAGACGTGCTGGTTAGGTGCATTGACCATGCTAAATTCACCCTCAAACAGGCACTGGAGTGTGGTGACTATGGGATTTGCGCATTAAATTCATTGCAGTGTTAACATAAGCCTATTTGTGACACTAATAAACAAACTTAAATAAATTGAAAACTTAAACAAATGATTAATTACATGAAAACCATGAAATAGTAGTTTTAGAAATGATATAGCTGATAGTTTCACAGAACTCCTGTACCTCAAAATTTCCACATTACTGTAGCTGAAATGATGACAACATTCCACAGCTTAAAATTCTTATTCTAACAAAAGGCTAAAGGTATTTTTATATTAGTTTTGTTCGCAACTTGTACTTCAAACCTAAAACAGAATATTCTTCTTTTTCTTTTTACACAACTAGAAAAACACTTAAAAAGTCAGTATAGAGTAAGTGCGTCCTTGAAGTAGACATTGGCCCACATTTTCTAGTCCCTAAATTGGAGACCAGACATGCGACTGAGATATATGTTAGGATGTTATGAATGATACACCGACCTACGTGGAAATTTCTCAGAAAGTTCAAATTTCCCATGACAATTACCCTGCTTCCCCAAACCCTCAGAGAACGTGTCCAATTCTATAGTACAGTTAGAGAATCTAGACAGATCCACAATATTTATCTGAATAGTATCAAGGAAATGTGAGGCAGATTAAAACCTAACCTAACTCCTGGGTAGTTAGAGAACTGAACTATCTCCTGCTCATCCCTTGCTCTCACTGTCACTGACCCCCAATTACCCCTAACCTGACCCAACTATCCATTGACCACTCATCTCACCAAGTGCTCCCACCTCCTGACAATCATTCTGACTTGACTACTCTCGTGACCAGCCTTCAGGCCTGACGATCACATCATCCATCTACCCTCTCTATCAACTTACCTCATCCACCCTATCCATTCTCTTATTTATCCATCCATCCATTAATATTCAAAGTAGACCTTTAAACTTACCAAATGGCAGACAGTGATGCTAAAACTGGGGCATGGGGGTGTTTTCTGTTCCCCAAATTTATTTGGTTGTGACAGAGTTCTTTGAGGGCACTGTGGTCCATAATTCTGGAAAAATTGAGCTTGAAAAAACTATGGAGCAAAATCAAGCCGGAAAATGGTTGCATGGCAATCTGACAATGATAGTCATTCCTTGGAAGATTCAGACTAATCAATTTTCCAGAATTATCTATAGTAAGAAGGCGGCCATTCAGCCTATTGAGTTGGTACCAACCACAATCCTACCTAGGCCTTTTCCCACAACCCTCATTGACTCTGTTAGTCCTCTTGACACTAGGGTCAATTTACCATACCCAATCAACCTAACTTGCACATCTTTAGGCCGTGGGAGGAAACCTGAGCACCCGGAGGAAACCCACACAGACAGAGAGAAGTATAAACTCCGCACCAACAGTGGCCTGAAGCTAGAATTGAACCTGGGTCCCCGGTGCTGTGAGGCAACAGTGCTAACCACTGTGCCACCATTCCACTCTCTGCAAATGACAAATTAATGGCAACGTAATTCTTAACTTCTAAGAGTTTATTTATTTTCTTGAAACACATTTTGAAAGCAACTAAGGAATAAGGTTTAAAGTTTAAGGTTTATTTGTGAAACACCTTAACTTCTTGCTGGTCTACTGGAATATCACATATTCCACAACCAAGACTTCTTCTGCCTTAGTCATAATAAAAAGGAAGCTGCATTTCACATTTGATCTTCTAAAACTTCTGAAAACTAAGATTGTCTGACAAAAAGAGCATGCACAAGTGGAACAGCGGGAAGGCACAGTTTCCCACTAAGGAGTTTTGGCTGAGAACTACTCTACGGAGTAGAAATGGACTCTGCCACTATATTGGTGCAGACTGAACCTGTCTCTTACACTTTCCAGACCAGAAATAACAATATCTGCAGGACACATGCAGATCAGTTATTGACTGGAAAAACTGATCTGGTAAGAGTGTAGCCTGATGGAAATTCAGGTTCGGACTTCAAGTCGGGACTTTCCCACAACCCTGAACCACCAGTCATGTTGGGGAAATCAATTCCTCATCCTTTGTTCAGAGGTAGAGCATCATTTAGTTCCTAACGCTGGTTAAACCAACTACTGGTGACATCAGTAGGAAGGTGAAGATGCCAAAGGCTCAAGCCAATGCAAAGATGAAGATGACAACTATACCAGAGTTGTGTTGTCAATCATTCTAGGAAGGACAACTACCAGACTGCCTGCCTTATTAATAGTGACTGACTCATTGACGTTTGTTCATGTTATACTTGTTTTGGAGGTGTTTAAATAAAGTGGGGAAGAAATATTATATATTTGTTCCTATTCATAGAACCTTACAGTGCAGAAAGAGGCCCTTCGGCCCATCGAGTCTACACCAACCACAATCCCACCCAGTTGCTATCCCTCTATCCCTACCTATTTTACCTGCTAATCCCTCTAACCTAAGCATTTTAGGACATTAAGAGGCGATTTAGCATGGCCAATCAACCGAACCTGCACAACTTTGGACTGTGGAAAGAAACGAGAGCACCTGGAGGAAACCACACAGACACAAGGAGAATGTGCAAACTCCACACAGACATTGACCCGAGCCGGGAATTGAACCTGGGTCTCTGGAGCTATAAAGCAGCAGCGCTAACCACTGTGCTACCGTGCCACCCTATTGGCTCATTGTGAAGGCCTGCTGTAGTAATGTAGTGATGTAGACAAACAGAAGTGATGTCATAAGATGCAGAGGGGGAAACAGAGAAAAACAGCAACCATGGATGAGATCACAGACCAGAAATAAAAAAACTCCATCCATTTTTAACCCAGTGTCTCGTGTCAAATCTCCAAATACACAACAGTCATTTGAAGATTCATTCTCCAGGGCAATGCATTGATTAATCAAGATTAAGTTGTCTCGTTTAAATTTCAAACAATGTTTGGCAAATAACTGAGTCACCATCACCACGATTATATAGATTCTCCATGACAACACTTCTACCAATCAGTCTACTATCCAGCCAATCAGCACTCTTTTCCCAAACAGTATAAAATTGGTTTTTTTCCTTATTCTTATGTGTCCTGATGAATACAAAATGAAAGTTTTGGCACATCTCTTCTTTCAGCTAAAATTCTGTATACCAAACATCTAGTTCATATTTCAATTTTCAAAGGTTTGTGCATGCATGCTACAATCTCTCT
The DNA here is from genome assembly GCA_024679065.1 of Sphyrna mokarran. Taxonomy (NCBI): domain Eukaryota; kingdom Metazoa; phylum Chordata; class Chondrichthyes; order Carcharhiniformes; family Carcharhinidae; genus Sphyrna; species Sphyrna mokarran. The sequence continues at coordinate 38,900,024 of JAGIQG010000010.1, read as the reverse complement.
TTTATAGCATCCCCTTTAAATTGTTCCATTTATTTTATTTTGGCTCTCCTTATTCTAGCCACCAAATAGTCACTTTAATTCTCATCACATTGTTCTTTTGTGTAACCTCATTTTCTTATATATATATTCTAACATTTTATGAATTATTTTTTGCTACATTTCTTCTGTTGGTGTAGACCCTTTCCCAGTAATCCCAATGTTATTAACCAGCATTAATAGAAAAGTAGAGCAAACTAACCTGAAAGTGTGACGTCCTCTCCAATAACCTGTTCTTCAATGACATCCAATGAACTGTCATTAATCATTCCATTAGTTTCCTCATCACAAGCAAGACCAGAACAGTCCTGCAGCAGCTCTGTGTTGGGTACTTGCTCCACAATGACAGCAGGGAAAAGACAAGAACTGCCAAGCTGCAAGAAGCACAATAACAGATGGGTTGTTGAAAATTCTATGGTTAGAGGTTTAAATTCATCCTTATCATTATTGACAAGACTGTGGGAATACATTCCAGTACTATCCAAAAATAGTTCTGCTCATATTCAGCTGACAGGTTCAGTGGTTGTGGTGTAGTACTGCTGATTCTAATGCCACAATAAGAGGGAACTAGTCATAGAAACTGTGGATCTTCAGTTCCCCCCTCCCACCATACAAAATTCCTTCCAACCAACCATTAAAAAGTTAAACATTGACAGCCTGAAATGTATCACATACACCAAAAGCTGTGGCTGGAATTACAGTCACAGTTACTATGTAAACATCGTCAATGTCAAGTGGCTATATCTATAAAGCCAGCTATTGGGATAAGAAGTGTTCCTTGTTTCAAGCCAATAGGGACTTGGCAAACCATTCAATCTTTAGATAAGGGGCCTGAAGTGTATGCCAGTTTCAGAACAGGTCAAATGTTTGCATTTTGTAAAAGAAATACTGCTCACCTACTATTCTGAGTGCCTCATCATTTTCAATTGGCTGACTGACCAACTTGATGTTAAAGCTCATATAAATCATGATGTACAAAATTATATTTTTCCAGCAACAGATTATACACCGTACAATATATTTTAACACCTTCATAAGAAAGCAAGTGTAAGCTGAATGTAGTCACACTAACCCGAGGTCTTATTCAGTCTACAAATTTGTGTTTCTTAAAAATTCTTCAACCCCTCAGGTCCAGATCACTGTGTCAAATAATGAAGTCTCAATTGGGTTCATTCCCAGGCAGAATGCAATGTCATTTAAAACACTTTTGGAGAGCACAAACATACCATTCACACCCAAAGAGTTGACATGGTTGTTTTTAATGTTAGTTGATTACTTTGCAAAGGCTTATTGTAAAATGTTACCATTTGGATGGAGGTGTGTTTTTTTAAAAGCAGCCTTTTGTATTTTTAAAGCATTGTACAATTACAGATAAAAGGACAATGCCGATTTTGAAAAACCACACCTGCCTTGTAAACAAAAATGGTGGAGCCTAAAGAAATTTGATGTGAACACTGCAGAAATGTAGTTTTTGGAATTCATCGGGAAAACTAATACAGTTTACAACACCACTACAATATATTAAAATAACTTCCAAAGGAAATGTATAATATAGTTCTCGCATATTAAATATTTACCTTAGTTAGCTTTAAAGTTGAATCGTTAAGGTTCATTTATATTTGAAATTTGATTGTGCCCACAATCTAGTCAAAGGATCATGATGCACAAATAACTTGAATTTGTTGAAAGTATTGCAAGCAAATGCAAATTTAGTGCTGTCAGCTCATTCATTTGGTAGTGCTGTGCAGCCCAGTACTACAAGCAATATTGAGTGACTGCATGTCTAGCGCCATTTAGAGTCAGCCTACATTGGTTAAAGGCAATTTTTACTTCTTAAAAAGGAAAGTACAGTTTGCTTGGAGCTGATGCTGGAAGTGGCTGGGGAAGAATAACAGTAAAAATGGCACAGCAAGCTCTCAGATTTTCTGATGTAGTACTGAAAGTGCAGGGGGTGGGTAGCCCCCCTGCAAGAGCCTCCATGTCTCTGGCACTTGTAAAGAAATGGAACAGAAAGCACAGAAGGTCAAATCCAACCATATCACACAAAGCAGTTTTTGAGTGCATTATTGACAGAAGTTTAATAAACTCGCAAGTTCGGTGAATTCATCTTCAAATGGTATAGTCTTACAACTGAGCTTCACACACTGCTCAATGCATTACATCTTCATCACTTGCCTGTCAACAATCTTAATCACAACTCATCCATTCACTTATAGCCTTGCCTCAAGGGTGACAAGAGCTGGCCAGAAATGCTCATGTCCCATGAATAAAGAAAAAGAATTGATTCACTTAGCACTGCTGCAGCCTCTTGGGCACTGCACAGGGAGTGCCTGCACACACTCATGGCTCATGTGGCCATCTGCACACCCTCAGTGGGCATGAGTGCCCTCACACTCCACATGCACCCTCACACCATCACAGCCCACGTGCACCTTCACACATACAGTTAGTTATTTAGCCATGCATGCAGCCAAAAAGGAGAGAGCAGCGTGGAATGGGTGGGGATGGTGGAGGGGAGGGGTTGGGGGGAGAGGGGCAATTAAAGGCAAAGTACATATCAATATGACTCAATGGGTACATTTTCATCTTGGGAGGTGGGATTTATTAGCCAGACCATTTTCCAACTTTGCGATCCCACTTCTGCTCAGTAGTACCCTCTCACACCATCTTCCTGGAGATCTGAGGTAGTGTAAGCAGGCCGAAGTTAGGGACCCACCTTTTAAGCATACCCAAGGTATAAACAGAGGTAGTTTAAAAGTCCCATTTCTGTCACCAACACCTCAGCCCAGTTCTGTCGATGATTGTGAAGAATCTTAATGTTTTCTCACAATCCACTCACCCATGCCCCTCATTCCCATGTCATCATATACTCTTCATATTCCGTAGTCCCATGGCATGTCACCTGAGACGCATCAAGTACAGAACTCATGAGCCCTATAACTTTGGGACGTCTTTGAAATACTCAAACCGTTAGAAGAAACAATTGTTTTTTTAAAAAAAAAATCAAAAGCCATTATCCTTTTAGGATCTCTTAAAACTGCTAATATAAAAAAACTTCCAGTCCTCTTGAGAGTTGTCAATATCCCTGTTGAGCTGAATCCATTAATGAGTTTGGAACTCAGCCAAACATTAATGAGATTCCATTGCACAATGGTGTCAAACTTCCAGTAAAGCCTTTGAAATAATTTAAAGAGCTCAGCCATCTGTTCAAGCTTTGAAGTAGTCAAGCAGAGGTTTAATTTGATGTTCAATTAAAAGATTAAAGCACATGGGAACAATTGATACATTCAAATCAGAATTTTAGTATTGTCCAATTCAGAAGGGCATTTCATCTAGTGCATAATGTACTTTAATGCTTCTGAAGCTTTTCCCACTTTTACAATGATAGGCAATGTAATAATCATTGCCTTTTAATAACAAAACCCTATCATTGTATTAAAATATTTAAATCATCATACACTATTAACATGACAATGAGCTAGATGTTCACTGCTGTCTCTTCTTACATACTGCCAGAACACAAGCAAAAACAAAATGAGAAAGATAACATGCAGATTCAATGTTACTTTAAAGTACACACACACACACACACACACACACACACACACACACACACACACACACACACTGCATAGAATGAAACATCTCATGGTTGTGGTGACACTGACAAATCAGCTGAACTTCATGCTGACAGTTTATCAGGTAATCACAACTCATTGACATACTACATTCCACACTGTCTACTGGTGTAAAAAAACCTAAGACAGCATCAGACGTAGAAACACCATTTTGCACAAAAAAGAACCATTTCTTAAATTAAACCACATGGAATCCAACCTGTCATGGACACAGTCAAGATCATTTAATCCCCTAAATGAAAGATCTGCATCAACTTTCTTATATCTCCAAGTGAAAGTAAAACTGTAGAACATATAACCATACTGCATCACCACTATTAAGCCCTACTCAGGTATCCTCTACTGCAGCATCTGGGTTATTTGAGCATTGGTTATACATGGTATGGTACGGTACAGTCAGCTATTAAGAAAAGGTTACCAAATAACATTCAAGCAAAACAAAACAAAAACACTTGCATTGAAAGTGTATTTCATCACAAAGCATATTCAAAGATTAATAGCAGATGAGTATTACATCAGCCAAACAGTATATTAATATTAGATTACTTGTGAGATTAGGTACTAATTTCTACAGAACACTATAGCTTTATTGTACACAATGGGCAGGATTTTACAGCCTCGCTCATCCAGAAACTGTAAAATCCTGCCCAAGGTCAATGGACCTTTCCATGGTCTGCCCCTTGTCTGCTTTGATTCCCATGGTAGATCAGGTGGTAAAATTTTAGCCAAAGACTTGATATTAATTTCAACAGATTTGTACATGATAATTGAGATCCATGGATTAACTTACAAAAGAAATGCAGCATGTTGATGTAAAAACAAAACTCATGACTGTCAGAAACTAATTCATACAGAATATGTTGTACCGTCTATTACAAACACCAAATTATGCACCTGATTACTCCCAATTAACATCCTGATGAAATTAATGTGCTATTGTAATTAGTAAGTTATTAAAGCTTTTGCACCGTAAAACTCTCAAGTGAAAAATTCAAAACATGCCAAGGCAAGAAGAGCAAACAGTTTTATAGGTACAGCAGGCAGGATTTAAATTGTGGTCCAGCAGTCTCCTCCAGCATATAGAAAGCAAGAGTTCAATACAGCAGGCACCTATTCTGGAAAGGGAGCCACTAACAGAGGTGACCTTGCTCTCTGCTGAAGTCAAGCAGGATGAAATGCTGGCATTCCCCTTCCTAAATTCTTCCCGAGAGCTCAATTATTGTGGCCAGGTGGGAAACAGCTCTTATTTTCAATTTAAAGCCTCAAAGGGGGTGGGGGGGGGGGGAGAAAGAGGGGGGGAAAGAGAGGCGAGGGAAAGAGGTCTTGAATTAGAGATTGGCTGACAGCTTTCCAGTCATTCTGGGATTGTGTGCAGTGGCCAGAAGAGGAACTAAGTGTCAGGAGTCAAAAAAAAAAAATGCAGGGAGACAGGTTTAGTGATCTCCATGCCATAGGAGGTGAGTGCTCCCAATCAGAATTCTGTTAGAGGTGCCCCACCTCCTTCTCAAATGAGATCGCAGTCTGTTCAATTCCAGTCCCTCTGCATGCACTTTTCCTCATTTATCATCTATCTGCTGGCCTAACAATTGAGGTTAGAAAAGACCAAAACTTGGCCATTTAAGGGCTTTAATTGGGGCAAGGGCAAGCTTTCCATCTGAGACCATTCCATCTGTAAAATCATGCCGAGGTTGAGGCGGGATCCCAGACACAATCCTGTTGTGCAATTTCATACTCCTCCTTCACCCCCCACATGCCTGCCATCGCTGGGGGATGACGGGAAGGTTGGAATAAGTATAACATTTTGGCCATACAGAACACCAATTTGTCCCTATACTGTTCGCAACTTCACCAATATTGCCAACTCACTGCAGGGACTTTGATGTGGGACTTTGCTGTGCAGGATAGGAACTTGACAATGGCAGCACTTAAATTGAGGAATCTTTACTGTTTAACAATTGTTTAAAGCAAATATCCTAACAGCAGGGCAGTCTTCTCTCCAAATTCAAAAGGACAGTGAAGAAGTGGATACTCTGTCAGAGAGCAGCAAAAATGGGAAGGGCTAAATGGTTTGTTTGTGCTCTAAAATTATCCGGCAGAGAATCTTTGTGAATTATATTGGATTTCCCATCCTAACAACTCCAATTGAGATGGGAGAATCTCTGACAGATGTGGCTGCACTCTCTCTTATATAAGTGGATGGAGGTTTTACAGGTGCAGTTTTATAAATTATCCTGAAAAAGCTCTACCTTTGGAAGGGAATTAGGCTCATCAGGGTCTGCTGCACTGCCTTTACCCATGCAGGTCTGTCTGCCTGCCTACTATGGCATGTTTACTTTGGAATACCTTTGCAAGCTTCACTTTGTCAGGGAAGTAGGGATGAAATTGTGCTACAAAAACTGAATCATGAACAATACACAATATCCAACACAGGAAGTGTGGCACTGTGATCATGAAAGTCTCCACAACCCTGAATGTTATTACTTCACAATTATCCAACAGTAGCTTATGTCTAAATAAAATGTTTAAGGTGCTTCATAAGAATAAGCTATCCTTGTTCTTGATCTGCCTGCAATATTTGACATGGTTGATCCCAACTTCCACCTCCAATACTTTGTGTTATCTAACTGTACTGTTTTCATGCTCATCAACCCAGTTTTAGCCAGAGAATCATCTGCAATAGCTTCTCCTCCCACTCCTGCAGTGCTTTGCTGACCCCAATAATATAACCTTGCTCCCTTATTTCATATTTACATGCTGCCTCAGGGTAATATGAACCAAAAATATATTACTTTTTATATGTGTTTTGATACTACCAAGCTCTATCTCAATAACCACCAGTTATAGATGGGAGAGGGTGAAGGGATATTTCACCCTTTATCTGATCCTCAGCTGAGCACAAAATGTATTTTTGAGATGGTGTGTTTTAACTCTTAAGTGCTCTATGTTAAAGAATAGACATGAACAGGCTTACTTTCAATTCTAATCTGAAAAAGAACATTTAATTTTCATGACACCAAATGTGTAAACACAACAAACACTGTTTTTTTCTGGTATTGTCTGTATAGGGAAACATGCACACACAAAAGCAGAAGATGATTTCCAGAGATGCAACATGCACTAACAGAACAACAAGAAACAAGACATTCATTTTTAACCAGTCCTTTAAGATGGAGTTTGAAAAGCATTGCCAGCCTGAAGGATTTCTCTCTTGCTTCTTTGAAGAGAAAGAGAAATTGGAAATTCCATTTGTCTTCAAATTGTAGTTATGCTTCCATAGAGGAGAAATGTAATCTTGCAGGAAAAATGAGTGAGGCTTTTTCATTGCTTGAGCCATATGTTTTCAGAAGGAATCTTTTTTTCTGACTGGGTGCAAGTCATCAGCCTGGGACTAGCAGCACAATCTTGCTGGGTTCCCATGTGGATTAATAAAGGGATTGACCCACTCTCTCTATTTTCAGCCATTTGATGGCATTATCAATGTATTCCATTATCCACACCATGAGTTGGAGCTAGTGTAATTGGCATGTGCATGTGCGCATGTGTGTGGTGAGAGTTGGGGAGAGTGGGTGGAGAAATGACCAATATTCCCATTAGCATTCCCGGTATGACCATCATCATGGAATGACTTTATTTGAAGTCCCATCTTCAAGGAACCAATTGTTCTAGTAATTATTGCCCTTTAAGTCTCTTCCATTGAAATGGTATGTCATAGTCAATTTGTAACTGGAAAACCTACTTTGCAATCTTAAGTAACTTCCCAGACATTTGTTTCCATCTGTCCAGAAACCACAAGTCAACCAATTTCTGGAATCCATTTTGTAAGAGTAGAGCATCCATCCTTCCATGTTGCTTTACTTTTATAGTACTGTGCCCAATGCCATTTTTTTTTTCACGGGCATGATGCCACTGTCTTGCAGCTCTTTGGATCCCCTGCTGTCACTACATTATCAGACTGCTCAGGCATCCAGTACTGAGGAGCATAAAATTCCTCCAGTTGAATATTGGGAACACTGAAGCCACTTCTAATCCCATTCCAAATTCTATCCTTTCCTGGCAAGGGTCTAAGATTATACAAGTTTGTTCATAATCGCGGTGATATATTTGATGGAGATGAGCTTCCAACCACGTATTCATGCCACCCGAAAGTATTCATTTCCATCTCTGTAAAGTTGCCCTACTTTACCACTGTCTCAGTTTATATGCTGTGGAAGCTCTCTTCTACTCCTGTGTGGAATCACAGAACCGTAGAGACTGTATAGTGCAGGAGGCTGCTATTTGACCCATCGAGATTGCACCAATACTCAAAAGAATCTTATCCAGGTCCACCAACTCATCCTATCCCCATAATCCCATGCATTTACAATGGCTAATCCACCCAACCTACACATCTTTGGACACTAAGGGGAAATTTAGCATGGTCAATCCATCTAACCTCCAAGGCTTTGGGTTGTGGAAGAAAACCTAAGAATGTCTTGTTAAGTATGCACAATCATCTAAAGCCAGAATCAAACCCAGGTGTCTAGTGAGCCATGGTAACAATGCCAACCACTATGCCATCATGCTTTATTATCTCTAGACATGCCTATTCCAATACTTATCTGGCTGGCCTCCCGTTATCTACCTGTTGTAAACTTGAGATCATTCAAAACTCTGTTGCCCATGTCCTTGCTTGCACAAAGTCCCAATCATCCATCAATCTATGTTCACTAATGTACAGTAGTTCCTAGTCAAGCACTGTCACAATTTTAAAATAATATTTTTTGCTTTTAAATCCCTTCTGGTGTGTCCTCCCTATCTTTGTAATCTCCAGCGCTAGATCTCTCCCAAGATCTTTCATTCCGGCCTCTTGAACATCCCCAATTTTATTGTTCCATCATTGGTAGCCATGCCTTCAGTGTTAAAACCTCAAAAACTCAGATTCCCTCCCTAAACCACCCTCTCTATTTTCTTTCCCCATTTAAGGCACTCAGTAAAACTGACCTCTCTGACCTAGCTTTTGGTCATTTGCTCTAATGTCTGCTTATATGTCTCTTGTATTAAGTTTTGCTTTATAAAGCTTCTGTGAAATGTCTTTGAACATTTTATTACACTAAAAACCTTGTATAAATATAGGCTGTTGGCTGTTGAGTATAATCAAACAAAAATTAGTATCATGTCAAAAGGAGGCAGCACAGAAACTCAAAAGCAGCCACCTCTCAAAAGGAGAGAGAGAAGCAGAAAGACAGATGTTTGGGGATGCAATTCCACAGCTTATGCCATGGCCACCAGCAGTGGGAGGCAAATCAGGAATGCAGAAGCAGCAATATTTGGATGAATATTCTTGCAAGCTTGGAGGTGGTTACATGATTACATTCCCAAAAAGCAACAGCTGAGTTGTGCAATGCTCCCACAAGAATCATTACTGGATATTCCATAGCATCTTGCAACTACCACTTTAGATATTGGACAAATCGAGTAACATATTATAGATGCCATTTTCTAATATTAAAAAAAATAACAATAAAATTGAACATGAAGTCAGCATCTGGATAACAGCTTAATCAAATTTCCTATGCAGGATACCTTTGTCCCAAGCAGAAGCTACAACAGACATGCCAGGAGGACAACTGGAAATACTCTACTGCTTTTATTCTCTTAGGCAGATTTTGAATTTCTGGTGATTCATAGCAATATTAAGGCTCTTATTCAATTATTCAAGTATCTAGTGAAGATATAACTACAACATAAATTTGTCTCATCATTGCTTATTAAGGACCATATGGAGAACAGACCAGATATTCTTTCCATGCATTAACATTTTACTTAAAAATTCATTAAAAGCAAACAATTCTTCAGTTGAGGGTTATGAATGCTATTGCTTACTCAATCTTTTGTCTCTATCATTGCCATGCCACTGATATGCAACTCTCATTTACTGAGGAAGAATATCTGATTTATCAGCAAACTTTACTCTTTTACCCATTCCTTGTGTATTTTGGAATTTAGTCAATATTTCAGGCCAAACCACCACTCTTGTAAGCAAAGTCTCAGGTACTACAAGCGGGTGTATACAGTAGGCTGTATACATTATAAAGTATACAGTATCTTAGGCTTTATTAATATGGGCACTGAGTATTAGAGCAAGGACGTTATGTTGAACTTGCATGAGGAACTAGTTTGGCTTTAGCTGGAGTATTGCATCTCATTCTGGGTGCCACACTTTAGGAAAGACGTGAAGGCAGTAGTGAGATTGCATTAAGGATTCATGAGAATGGTTATAGTAATGAAGATAGATTAGCGAAGTTGAAACTGTTTTCCTTAGAACAGAGAAAGCTGAGGAGAGATGAGGTATTCAAAATCATGAGGGAATTGGACAGAATAGATAGGGAAAAATTGTTCCACTTATGAAAGGATCAAGAAGGGCACAGCTTTAAAGCAATTGGTAAAAGAAGCAAAGGCGACAAGAAGAAAAATGTTTGCACACGGCAAGTGGTAAAGGTCGGGAATATACTGTCTGAGTGTGTGGAGGTAGATTCAATCAAAGCACTCAGAAGAGAATTAGCTAGTTATCTCAAAAGGAAGAATGTGCAGGGTTAAGGGGATAAGGCAGGAAAATGGAACCAGGTGAATTGCTCTTTTGGAGAACTGGGGCAGACAACAAGCAAGCCAAATAGTTTGCTTCTGCACTGTAATAATTCAATGAAATCTATGATTCTGGAGTGTACACTTAACTGATAACATAACAAGCCCAGCATTTGAACAGAAACTATAGTTACTTTACTGAAACAGTCACAAGTACTTTCCTGGAATTTGGAAAGAAATAGAGCAACTGCCCAAACCACAGCAAAGGTGTATTAATAATAAGATAAGCAGTATTAAAGAGAATGAAATGGATTATTGTATTTTACTAGACCACTTAGAATTCTTAAAGTGCAGGAGGCGGCTATTGGGCCAATCGAAGAACAGACTCTGACAGAACATTTTACATAGGCCCACCTCCCCTGCCCTATTCCTCTGATCCTGCAAATTTATCTCACTAATCCTCCTAACCTGCATACCAAGAGATGACTTAGCATGGCCAACCCACTTGTATATCTTTGGGCACTCAGAAGAAACCCACTCAGACATAGGTAAAATATACAAATTCAACAAAGACGGTCACCCAAGGCCTTAATTGAACCTGGGTGCATGGAGCAGTGAAGCAGCAGTGCTATCCATTGCGTCACCCTCCAAATGCCCAGTGACCCACATATAGCCATGGTTACTGTATCCTAGTGATAATTTGATCAGACTATGACTGGGAATTTCTCAGCTTGAGTCCTTTTTCTGAAGTGATTCTGTCTATTGCTAATTCTTCAATAGGTTGGGATTGGATGTCTTAGAGTTATACATCACAAAAGATGACTTTTTGGTCCACTTTGTGCATTAAAACAGATACAGCATTTTAGTTAAACATTTTCATTTTTAGAATTAAGACTGAAGCACAGCAACTATTATTCTTTCACCTTTACAGTTTTGTATATAGTGCAGGGTCCATATAGCTGTTCATATGTGTGACTATTTCATGAGTAAATCATTTTCAATAACACATTGAATGATCATAAAGATACACATCAGCAATTACAAATCAGTAATTGTGGCGAGAGATACTTGTGAAAGAAAAATAACAACATTAGCAAAGTTAGGGAGACATCGCCACCAATGATGCTGCAGATAAAATCTTAATATTTTACAGGGAACACATTGGGTGGGATTTTCAGTCTTCACTTGGCTCAAAACTGGAAACCCCACCCAAGGTCAATGGACCTTTGCACTAAGTTACCAGAACAATATGCAACTCTTAATAATCTGCTTTGTTTGCTTAAAGATAAAGAGGAGGAAGATGAGAATCAGGATGTCACTCTGCTATTTAAGAAAGGTGAGGGAGGGAAACCAGGGAATTATAGACCAATAAATCTAACATCTGTTGTTGAGAAATTATAAATGTCCATAATTAGGGATAGAATGATTGAACAGCTTGAACATTTTCAGCTCGTCAGGGAAAACCAGATGGATTTGGAAAGGATAGAGTAGGGTAATATAATTGATTTGAAAAAAGAGACTAAAATACATAGAACATGGAACATTACAGCGCAGTACAGGCCCTTCGGCCCTCGATGTTGCGCCAGCCAGTGGACCCTCTAACCTAAACTATTCCAATATCATCCATATGCCTATCCACCGAACATTTGAATGCCCCCAAAGTAGGCGAGTCCACAACTGCTGCAGGCAGGGCATTCCACGCTCTCACCACCCTCTGTGTAAAGAACCAGCCTCTGACATCCGTCCTATAACTACCACCTCTTAATTTAAAGTTACGTCCCCTCGTGTTGGTCATCACCATCCGAGGAAAAAGGCTCTCACTATCCACCCTATCCAATACGGGATATTGCTCATATTATTTCCAGAAGGAATTTGATAAAGTCCTTCCTTAGAGACTATCAGTTAAAGTTGAAGTTCATGGAATTGAAGGGAATTATTGACCTGGTTAGGAAGCTGGCTAGGAGGAAGATGTCACAAAATAGGGATTTTGTTGGCAGGATGTGACTGATGGTATCATGCCTCAATTACCCATCATATTTATTACCTTAGATGGAAAGGATAGAAAGCTAATATTCAAATTTGATGCACAGCATTGTAAATAAATTACAAAGAAATAGAAAGTAAATGGGCAAAATTGACAATTGGATTTTAAAACAAGCTCATCCACTTGGGACTTAAAATGTATTAGTAAGAGCACATGGATCAAATGGGGAAAAGCTAGAATCAGAACATCTAAAAGAGATTTAGAGGCCGATGTGTAGAGATAATTAGAAAGTCATGCAGGAAAGAATCAAAATTGCTGGTCTTTATGTCCAAACAACTAGAATACAAGGGGGTAGAAGTCCTTCTTCAACAATACAAAGCCCAAGTTAAAACATAAGAAAAGATGACTCAAACAGGATTGTATTTCCTGAAATTTAGAATGAAAAGGGCAATTTGATCAAGTTTAAGATATGAAAGGGAACAGGAAAGGTAGATAGGGAAAAACTATTTCTGCTGGTTGGAGATTGGGAAAACTGGACATCATAGATGAGACTAGACTAGACTAGAAGCAAAAATAGAAAAAAAGCTGGAAAAGTTTGGATCTCTTCACAAAAAGGTGGAAGGTGGAAGATGTTTAAGCATCTGGAGAGACAGTAGACAAATTGCAATGGGCTAGTAACCCAGAGACCCAGGTTAATACTTCAGAGGCATGGGTTCAAATCCTACTATAGCAGTAGAAAATCCTAAATTCAATTAATAAATTCCGGAATTGAAAGCCAGTTTCCATAATGATGACTATAAAACTATTTTTGTGTAAGAATTCAACTGGTTCTTCAGAGAAGCAAGTCTGCCATCTTTACATTGTCTGGCCTACTTGTAACTCCAGATGCACAGCAATGAGGTTGACTCTTAACTGCTCTGAAATAATCTAGCATATCACTCAGCTTAAGGGCAATTAAAGATGGGCAACAAATGCTGGCTTTTCCCAGTCGCACCCACATCCCATCGATTTATTTCTTTAATTATTTTAAATTGGGGATTAAAGAGATATGGGATGAAATGGATTTATGATTTCAAGTCATGTGTATTGAACGTGGTTTTGGGGGAGTGTGGGTAGAGGGGGAAGAAATGGGGAACGGTGGGGAGATGGGCTTGAGAGATTAAATGACTTACTCCTCGTCAGAAGTTTCTATGGGCAAAAGAAAAGTGTCCCACAAGGAAACATTCTCTCTTGCATCCCTTCAAACAAGATGCCCTTCCAATTACTTATTAAACTCCCCCAGTGATATTTTCTGCCACTTGAAATTTTGACAGCCAGCTAGCACTTCTCACGGTGTTTAGGCAAGACAAATTAAATTCTCACTCTGTGGAAGGCCAGACATTTGGCCACCTGCCTTGGCTGCATGACTTGGGCAATGGAGTTAACAGCCAGGCAACTTTTTTAATCCTCCAATTCAGATCAAAGATTATTCAAACTTTTCTTTTCTGATCTCCCAGTCGGGTGAAAACACTCAGCAGTGCAAGTATGCTGAAGCATTGTGCCATTAGGGAAGAGGTCAGATCAGTGATACATTCCATCTTTCTCTCTGCAGATCCTGATCCCAATGGAAACCTTGGTCTAGAGAAGTGGAAAAAGGTGAGAGGAGGAAAATCGGACCGTGCTTACTTACAACATTCTCATAGGCCTTCTGCAGGCTGGATCACAGCAATGGGGGAGGCCAGTGGCTCATTCAACCAACTGTGTATGAATCAGGCCACCAGGATGAGGAAAAAGGAAATATATTGAACAATGAGCTTTTGTACATCATGGATTAAATCAATGAATGTTTTATTTTTAAATTTGGGGAAATACATCAATTAAAACTAACCAATGGAATAAGATGCTTGAACAAAGTGTCAAACTCCTTCCCCACATAGAGGGATAAGTGGGAACAAACAAATGCTGCATATCTAAAAACAAAAAAAAAAATGTATATAATGCTTTTCATGACCACAGGAAATCACAAGGCATCACAAGTACATCTGAGAATCTCGTTTGAAAGACATTTATCCACAAGGATATCAAGAATGATGGGAAGCAGGCCAGAAAATGGAGACAAGCCATGATGTTATTGAATGGAGGGGCAGATTTGATGACCTTCTCCTTTTCATATTTCTTATGTTCTCATGAATGTTCCACACATCTATCCTCAGCCAGCAGCTCGGAATAGTATTGACAGTAGGTCAATATCAACCAATTTTTAGCCACCCATTCTAAATCTAAATTTTCAGTTAGGAAAAAGAAATACAAAGCTTTAGAAATAGAAAAGCTAACATTGTGCTCAGTGAAAGATTCTGTTTCACATCTACTGCTATGGGTTAAGCAAAAAACAAATGCATTCTGACTTTTTTCATTAATCGTGTGACAAATGTACACTCATCACCTGCGCCCTTTCCCTTGAAAATGTCTATTGCTCATAATGTTCTATTTACTTGTCAGTTGAGGCAGCAGGTGGGAAGTTTTGGTTGTATTTCCGTTTGCTAATGACTGACTGTAACTGTGGAACAGGTGCTTAAGTTCAAAGCATTTCTAGAAAACAGCGGGTTTGCTTCACTGAAGGAAATTGATGGTTAATTTGCACCACAACAAATGTTCCTTTCAATGAATTTATCTCATTCCGAGTAGGGCTATTAACGGTTGTTACTGTACTTATTGGCAGTACAGCAAGAATTAACTTTAATATAGGGTATCAAGATTGGTTATTGTGAAGAACTATTTTGTTCTCCATGACCATCGCAAACTCACAATTTTGCTTTGCTTCTGTCAAAATTAAGAAATATCTCATTATGACTGTATAAATCGCATACTCAGTGACCTACAAAGCAGCATAGTTTTAAAAGACTCTTACTGAAATAATGTTATTTTTATGACAAAATCCTAGTCACAGACCATAAGAAATATGATCAGGAATAGGCCCTTTGGTCCCTAGAGCCTGCACTGCCATGCAATTGGATCATGGTTGATCCGATATTCTATACATCCACTTTCCTGTAACCCTGATTCCTTTACTGATCAAAAATCTATCTCAGCCTTAAATATATATACACACACAAGGATTCTGCTCTTGCGGTGGCAGTGGTAGCATAGTGATAAGCAGTGCTGCCTCATAGCACCAAGGACCTGGGTTCAATTCTGGCATTGGGCGACTGTCTATGTGGAGTATGCACATTCTCCGTGTCTGCGTGGGTTTTCTCACATAGTCCAAAAATGTGTGAGTTAGGTTGATTGGCTATGCTAAATTGACCCTATTATCAGAACATTAGCAGGATAAATGAGGATTATGGGGAATAGGGCCTGGGTGGGACTGTGGTCAGTCCAGACTCGATGGATCAAATGGCCTCCTTCTGTAAATGTAAGGATTCTAAGATCCTCTGTGGCAAGGAGTTCCAAAGAGACTCCTCCTCATTTCAGCCTTAAATCGACACTCTTTTATTCTGAGACTAGCTTTCTGCTTATTGACCGTCCCACAAGGGGAACATCCTCTTAGCATTTACCCTGTCAGCCCCCTTAAGAATCCTTTATATTTCAATGAGATCACTTCTTAAATTCCAATCAGTAGAGTCCCAATCTATTTAACCTTTCCTCATAAGACAAACCATCCATATCAGAAACCATCTTAGGTGAACCATCTAAGAATGACTCAAATTAAATATCTTTCTTCCAATAAAGGGGATTAAAACTGCTTACACTACTCCAGATGTGGCCTCACCAGTATCTTGTACAGTTGCAGCAAGACATTCCTCCCCTTATACTCTAGCCTCCTTGAAATAAGGGCCAAAATTTCATACCTTTCCTGATTAGTTCCTGTACCTGTGTACTAATTTTCTGCGTTTCTTGTACAAGTACTCTCAAATCCCTTTATGTTGCAGCTTTTTGCAGTTTTTCTCCATTTAGAAAACATCCTAATCCTTTGTTCTCCTTACCAAAATGAAAACTCAAAGTGCATAGGTTTGGGTTATTTGCCAAGTAAAAAAAAACTAAAAAAATCTCAAATGTGAACCCAACACAACTCAAACTTGTCCATTTCTGGTTTTAGCTGAGAAATGATAGAGAGTATCTGGTGACCAGTGGAAGAGTGCTGTCCTGTTTTGACTCTCATAACTGCAAATCCTAGGCAAAAGCCCACAGTAAGTCTTTGGACAAGTATGTGAGTAATGAACAGCACACACAGTATGTTCACCACTGACTGCAAAATCAGTGTCAATTGTTTTACTGGTTACCCAAAAGTGGAACCATAAGCCCACTTGTCACTTACTTGTGAGATACAAAGAAGGGGAAGTTGCAACTTTTTTCCCCCTCTTCAGCAACAATTTATTTTTATTTAGTCCATTTAGAGTACTAAGCTGTCCCAAGGTGCTTAACCAGAGCATCATCACAAAAATATTTTTGACATCAAACCACAGGAGATACCAGACATATGATCTATAGCTTGATCAAAGCAGAAAGTTATACAGAGCACCTCAAAAAAGAGTGAAAAAAAGGTTTGGGAGAGATGGGGGATTTCTAAACTTAGAGCCAAGGCAGATTAAAAACATGATAACCAGTTGTGGAGCAACTAAAATCAAGAGCACAGAAAAGCTGAGTAGTAGAACAGCACAGAAACCTCGAAGGCTTGTGGGGCTTGAGATGAATAGAGATAAGGAGAGGAGAGACCACAGAAATCCGAAAACATAGAATTTTAAAATTGAGAAGTGGTCAAAAGAAAAGCCATTGAAGGTCAGCAAGCACAGAGTGTGAATCCTATTTAGAGTAAGTTCGTGGGTAAACAGCAGAGTTTTGGGCGAGTACATGTTTCCATGGGGAGGAAGATGAGATGCCAGCTAGAAGGGCATTTGAGTAATTAAATCTAGAGGTAACAGAAGCATGGATGAGGATTCTACCAACAGTTGAGCTGAGGCAGGGTCAGAACTCAGCCTCCACCTTACTGCTGAATCTATACAATAATGTGGCAATGCCTGTGTTGGACTGGGGTGGCAACAGTAAGAAGTCTCCCAATACCAGGTTAAAATCCACCAGGTTTATTTGGAATCATGATCTTTCAGAGCACTGCTACTTCACTAAGTAACTTATCTGGTGATGTAAGACTTCTTACTGAATCTAATATATATATTCCTTGACATTTTTGGTAATGACGCTACTTTTTTTTTTAGCCATTTGGCTGCAGCAATCTGGCTAATTTCACAACATATTTGATCAATTTGAGTCAAATGGTTTCAAGTTCAGTATACCATTTCAGAGACTGAAGTACCTAATCTGATACACTCTATACTATGGGAGTGCTGCATTAAACAACCTCAGGGACTGACCATTGAAAGAGCAAAAGGTGCAGTGATATAGCACCTTTAAAGCTCTTAAACATCCTAATACACTCCTTGGGAATGCACCAACACAAAAAACTGACACTGAGACAAAGAAGGACACTTTAAAACAGGGGAGCAATAGCTTATTCAAAGAGGGTGTTTTAAAGAGCATTTTTCAAAAGGAACAGTGAGAAGTGGTGAGATTTAGTGAATTCCAGACCGTGTGTGTGAAGCTAGGCTCAGTAAGAAGTCTACGACACAAGGTTTAAGTCCAATCAATTTATTTGTTAGTAAACTCACAAGCTTTTGAGGCTGTCCTCTTTGTCAGGTGAATGAGATGTTCTGGTCTCAAATAGCACAAAAACCAGCACAGACTGTCTACAGATTACTGATTAGAATGTGAATCTTTACACTTAACCTGCTATTCAGGTTATATTCAGTTTGTGATGCACATCTCTTTAACCTGTGCTCAGGCTCTGTCCACTTACATTGTCGGCCACTTTAAGACTTGAATAGCAGGTTAGGTGTAAAGATTCACATTCTAAATCAGTAATCTGTAAACAGTCTGTGCTGTTATATGTGCTGCTTGAGACCAGAACACCTCATTCATCTGATGAAGAGGACAGCCTCGAAAGCTTGTGAGTTTACAATCAAATAAAACGGTTGGATTTAAAACCTGGTGTTGTCAGACTTCCTACTGTGTTTACCCCAGTCCAATGCCGGCATCTCTACATCATGTGAAGCTAGACAGCAGATGGCACTGCTCTGGCAAGTCAACACATTTAGGAAACATCATCTATATTTGCAATTTGTTTTCCAAAATCATCCGGAGTACATGCACAATATAGTTTGGCAGCTGCTCGGGTCTCAGTTACTGCCCACCAACTGAGAGTGAGCAGAGGCCACAGCCAGAGGAGATAGTACCTATTGGTGCTGAGTTTTTTGCAGCATTTATCTGTTTTTATCTCAGATTTATGGAATTCAGTATCATGAATGTTTTTATTAACAGCCTTATCAACTTGTCCTTCCATTTTCAAAGACTTGTGAATTTCAATGCAATACCTTCATCAATAATTTTTATTTCCAGTTAAACATTGAAATAACGTCTGTGAGTTGTTGTGAAAGTGCACAATTGATACAGTAGCTGAGGCAGCACACAAAAAGTTTGTTCTCTTGCTTTGAAAGCTTACCTGGCTACTGAGTTCAGTGAAGAATTTTGACAGTCAGAAATTACTAATGCGAGTTAATCTAAAATGCAGTCGAGGGAGAATAGTCAAACACCACCAATCACTGCAGGTTTATTGAGTAAAGACTGTGGATGTATAGTTATATAAAATGTTTAATGAATGAATATCACCATAGTCATTCCCAAAGCTCTGGTGCAATGTTTAGAAACAGTGTAACTATTTTCATAGTCCTCAAAGTAAATACAACAAGAACGTACACTGACTTTAAAAGTGCTCGTACACCAAGTTTGAAAAACCATTTCATTGTAAGATTCTCCCAGACTCTTTACTGAGATGTTGTCAAATTAACTCAAACCACTGAATGAAACAAGTTTTTTTTAAAACACAGGAGTGTGGTGGATGCCTGGAACTCACTGCCAGGGGAAGTAGTGGAAGCAGATACAATAGTGAGTTTTAAAGGAGCATCTTGACAAATACATGAATAGAATTGCAATAGAGGGATATGGTTCCCGGAAGGTGGGGGATTTTAGTTCAGATGGACAGTGCAGACTTGAAGGGCCAAAGGGCCTCTTCTGTCCTGCAATTATCTTTGTTCTTTGGGCCCTTTCTACAGTCATACAGAAAATGGCTGCAGCAATCTTGACAGCAGTCACATAATATTAAAACAAACTTTTAAATATTTTTTCCAAGATACATAAATTCAGCCATTAACAAGAAGATACCCACTGACTGAAGAGGTAAGGAGAAAATGAGGAGAAATCATTTAACACAATAAATTGTAATGTTCTGTAATGTACTGTCTGCAAGGGTGACAGATTTAACAGTAATTTTTCAAGCAAAATTGGATGTATACTTGTAAAGAAAAAAGTGCAAAGAATTATGGAGAAAGAGCTACTACTGACATGATGAACTGCGTGGCCTCTTTCTCCAATGTAAAATTCTATGCTAGTTCAGCACAGCATTAAAATAATAGATAACTTCAGTATAAAGCAATTTTAAATCCTATCCTTCAGTCAATTTTAGTAAATTATTCTTCACAATCTTCCCAAACGAAACCCATTAAAACTCAATTCAGAAATCAAAAGATGTTCATAATGACATGTAATCCAGACTCATGCCCAAAAACTTTGTATTACTGCATTATCAAACTAAAACTAGAAAGATAGGCCAGCAGACTGTCACAGAATTCCAGATATGTCACACAAAGATGTATTTTGTTGGTAGGAGCAGCTAATCACAACTCTATGTATGAGAGAAGAGCAATGTGACAAGCTCAAAGGAAATCATGCTTTTATCATTTTTCTAAAATCCAAACTTGTTCAAAAACATGATTTTCTTGTTTCAGATTACAAAGCTAATATCACATATAAATGTCACTTATTTAAATATATTTTTCATATCAATTCATATAAATTGCTACTGAAACCAAAGATATTCCATCATCGTGTCAGATGTGCCCTACTTAAATTCTCTTCTCAATCATAATTCCATTTATATAAAAAAAAAATCACTGGGGGTGAGTTTTCAGCTTTGCTGCACCTGGCATGGATCATATTAGCACAGGGACCTATAAACCATCACCAAATGGTTTACAATCTCCTGGTCTTTTTCTACTGGGACAAACTGGATTGCACCCAGAAAGAACACAAGGCTGATTAGCATACTCAAAGTAGTATTTAAATACGTATAGCCCATTCCACGCCAGATTCTCCCGACCTTTGAGCGCGGAGTGAGTCCAGCAAGAATCACAACTGATCTCTATTGGTGGAGACCAGGTGTAATGGTCATGCTGGGAGACACAGAGGTCAATGAAACCTCTGGGTGATACCAACCCAGCACCCTGGCAGTGCTAGTGTGCCTTGGCAGTGTCAAAGGTGGGGCTTGAATGGGGACTGTGATGGGAATGTGATGGCAAGAACATCATTGAAGGGGTGGGGGCACAAAGGGAAATCCATTGGGAGGGCTCAAAGTCTTGATGCCAGTGATCCTTCGAGGATGGGAAAACAAGCTGATGGGGGTGGGATCCCGATGTCCGTGGAGGTGGGGAGTGGGGTCCCGGTGCACTGAGAGATTAGGGCACCTTTCAAAATGGCACCTAATCACTTTGCAGCCAATATCAGGCCCTGCCCCTCCCAGAACCAGCATGCAGCTCTGCACTCTTCTGAAAAAAATGATTTGAGCGTGGAATGATTGCAGTCCGGTCTGTGGTGGTCAAACCAGCACAGATTGCTCTGGTTTTCTCGCCATATGACAGTCAATCTTTGGGAAAATCACTACCACTAAATCACAAGCATGCTCTGAATACATTCATCGATCTTCTGGAGGTCTTTTATATAGTCTAACCTTCTTTCAGCATTATAAATCTGAGGCATCTGTAAATAAATGTTAATAGAACCCACCAAAAGGTCAAGTCAATATATTGTAATAGATAGCAATTGATTTAATTTTATTAGAATTATTGGAAATAAATCATTTCATTGATCTGGTCTTGTTTTTCCTACAAGTACGTAATGTGTCTGAAAGGGCTGAATTGTTGTCTGGGTTTGAGAAAACCCGACCTGCACACTCTTGCAACTCAAATGCTCATCCCACATTGGTGTCTTTCTGAAGATTTTCCATCTTTTCACTCAGAGGTCAGGTTTGAAGTGTGAACTGTGGCAGAGTGCAGGAGGAGTGTAGGTGGAGAAGCTGGATGGTTAGAAGGTTCACCTCAATTCTCTAACACAGAAGCCAAGCTCCCCATAAGGCTCACCTAATCTCACCCCTCAATCACCCCCATGCCACCTCTGCTCCCCCCCCACATCTTCCAAAGCCAGTCATCCAAATGAACAGTTCTCAGGAGCCAATGCTATAGTAATGGAATTATAAAAGCACTAAGAGAAAATTTGCATACCAAAACATGCCTTTGCACCCAGATGAAAATTCAGCTTGTTTCCTACAGTGACTAAACTCTGCATGCCACTTTATTACGTAGCATGTTAGTAAATTTAGTAGCAGCACACATGGACCACTCAAGTCCAAACAGTTGAATCCAGTGGCAGTGGAATAGCACGGCTTGTTCTGTGGGGTGCCGAAATCTGAGGAGACTGACAAGCCAACACTGAAATCAGTATTATAGCAGCTGGTCACAACATTTGATGCTCAGCCAGATTTAGATACACGTGCACTGTGTGGGTAGCAAATACAGATAGCATCAAAAAAAATGGGAGACTGCACCAGAAGGTGCCCAGGAAACCAAAATTATTTGTATACAATTCTGGTTTAACTTCAATATTCCAAAATTAAAATGATTTACTGCAAGCGACCAATATCATGGAAAATCATTGACATTTGAACAATCAACATTGTGCTGATATACCAACTCGTTAACAAGAAGTTGACCAGTTTCATTCTTACACACGATCTTCTGTCTGGATTCAAGTCTTGCCCTGTCCTTCCTTATAAGTTTTTTGCAATAAATATGATATTGTAATTAATTAAGGACAATATATTATTTCTGTTCAAATTGTTCCTTAGATAATTTTTACTATCAATGTGTCTTACCTCCTGTGTATCTTCCACACTATTATTATTCGCAAACTCAAATACAAGCTCATTTTGTTGAACTGCAGTCGCCATAGCAGTGCATTCCTTGTGCTTTAGGAACAGATGAGATGGTCCATTTGACACTGAGAAAAGTGCAGGGAAAGATCCTTCTCCTTAAAAGTTATCAGCTTCCATAAATTGAAGCATTTCAGTTCATAATATATTGAGAAGATAGAGGACCAATGGAAGCCTTTGGGCTTTGGTACAAGTTCCAAAGAAATTGGAGATTCCCACAACAGCAAAAGGATGGTAAAAATTCGGAGGAAAAAGCCAAGAGTCTGTGTCCTGGATTGTATTTCTGTGTTCAGACTTATCTAGTGAAGACCATGTTGCTCTGTTGTGGGAAAAAGAAAGGATTCTGTCATTTAAAATAAATTTTGAATAGAGCCGAGGCTGAAAAAAAGTTAATGCATCATGTCACATCCGGTGGTTTGCCTTCATTTCTTGCAAATCAGCAGTGAAATGAAGCATGGTTAGAGCCCGACGACTATTGTGTGGCAAAAGTTTGTTTCACATTTAATGAACACTACCAAAACAACGATAGTAATAATAGCTTTTGCTCTTGCGGTATTCACTGACAGTTGCCTTGTTCAGCACAGCTTGCGAGATGACTTTATAAACCAAATGTTTTTTTTACTGACCTTCTGAGAAGATTCTTCACGACTTTTGTTTTTGCAAAACAAGCTTTAGCTACTTACTGCTGTTCCCTTATCTCTGTTTCAACCTTGAAGAAGCAGGAAGGAAGCAGCACTGACTACGTCATGGCAAAGCAGAAACTGCAAACAAACCCTCTCAATGGACTCACGTGAGAAATATAAAAGTTGCAGTTCAGTCAGAGTGGAAAATAAGTCGCTGGCTAGTTTAATTTTCAGTGTTTCAGAACTTTCCTTTGGTCAGAAAGATGTGGTTGGGCTTGACCAGAATTACATTCTGCAAAATAGATCAAACCATTATCCTTTGGATAATATTTTGGTCTCGCTGTGTTAACAGAGTATTTAGAACCTACCAAAGTAAAGGAAAACAATAGCTTTAACAACAAACATCTTGCAGTGCCTTTATCTTTCCATGAGGTCTAGGAGAGATAGCAAAAATCATGAGACGTTACATCACTTACTGTCTCACTAGCATATAACAATTTACTACTTCTCCCTAGAAGTCTCTAATACTCTCCATTATACAACACTTCCCCCAGGTCTCTGACTTCCATTTCTTCTTATAGAGACAGCTACTGTGGCAGTTTCACAAGCCTACACAAGTGGTTCTTCAGCTCCAATGGAGGAGATTTGGGATTAGCATCCTACAGATAATCCCTCAGACTCCACTGAGCCGAAGGAAATTAACAGATGAATCGGGTTAACCAGTCTGGTATCCAATCAGGATTTGGTAGATGGATGCAGCATCTCTGGTCTGTTTTATTTGTCACACGACTGTGCCAACACTGTAGAAGGTTACTTCTATATGGAAACTAATGTCTATTCTGTTTCACCATACCATTATCTCTTGTCTAAGGTAAGGCTATTCATAGGTAGACCAAATTTAGAACCAAACTGGCTTTCCGGGCTGGGAGGTCTGGCAGATTTCATGTTTTGTGATGTACTGCATCTGACTAGAATGACATTAGTCCTCTTTCTCCCTCACCTTGTCCAACTCAAAAGATTGTACTTGTAGCTTGAGTATGTGGAAAGGTAGGGAGTTGTGACCAGTCTTCTTTCCATGAGCAGTTCACATGATTCTAAAGAATTCTGAAATGGAGTTGAGCTACTCAGAAGTGCAAGCAGATTCATTTTTCTTCAGTGTGCTTTTGCTGTACTCATTCCATTTTTTTCTTCATCTTTTGGCTTGAGGTGAGCTGGTATGAGAAAGTCCATATGTTGTGAACTCTTTAAAGTATTCGTTGACAAACAATGTCTTGGATTTCACGTGTTACAAAAATTTCTTTCACTGCTTCAGAAGTGCAATGCTGCAGTTGCTCAACTTCTTCCATCTGGAATAGTAATCTACATTAATCAAGAACATTTAGCTTGGTGTTCAAAATGATCCAACCCAAGATGGTCCCAAATCTTGATAGAAATGAATTCGACATCAATGAACATCTTGTTTCCTGATAATGATGAATAGCACAATTGAGACAATTCAATCGCATCTCTTCCAACAACTGAGATATCTGGCTACCAAACAGAATATTTTGCTTGACATGTTGTGATGTCCCACATATCCTTGACGCAAATGGTGCAGTATATCAAATCTCAGAGTTCCAGGAATGACCGCTCTCTTATGGATGAGTAAATCATCAACTTCATTGATATTCCCTCTTTATTTATAGCACTATTTGAGAATGGAATTGTGTGACACATGTGCTGGCCATCATTTGATGCAATACTCTGACTCGAGCATGCTTTGTCACCAGGCCAAATATGTGCAGTATTTATTAAACTCTCCTCATGTGGCTGGAGTTCAGAAATGTAATAGATTCAATACCATCTCCTTAATACTTAACCATCAAGTTCCTTCTATTTCTTAGCCAACATTTTTCCAAGACACATGTTATGTGAGCAAGTCTCTGGCCACAATGACATCTCATATGAACTCATTTGTTCCTCACTAGCCCTATGTTGCACTTTGTCATCATCTTTCCTTCTCTGTCTCCATTTTCTCTCTTCCTCCATTCCAACTCTTCTTCTACATTTTCTTCCGTATTTAAGGAAAGAGGCCCTTTCTCACCCTCGTCTTGAGTGCCAGATTGCAATCACAACTCATACCTTTTCCTGCCAAGGAGAAGATGGTGTGAAAAAGAAAGAGGTGTTTTTAAATTCTGGCCTCGCAGACCTTATGCTACTGTTGCGCAACTCCATTCCTGCCTTTTGCAGGAATCAAAAAGGTGCCCCATTTTGACATTTTTGAAGGAGCAGTAGCTTGTTTATTACTGAATGCACAGAATTCAGGGCAATCATGTTACCTGTCTTTCCAAATAGGACTGGAAAATACAAAAGTTGCAGCCCTGCACAAAAAAAAACCTCAAAGCCAAACAGCCTAACCTGTTTAGGGCAGAGTGACAGAATCAAAATACTGCATACTGATTTGCCCTTAAGGAGCATTGTTCTTTCATTGGAAGTGATTTAGGAGAAAGTTCACCCGGTTGTTTCCGAAGATTAAATTTTATAGGCCTTATAAGGAAGGGTTGAGCAAATTAGGCCTATATTCATTGGCGCTTGGAAGAATGATTTTATTCATAGAATCATAGAAATCATACAGTACAGAAAGAGATCATTTGGCCCATTGAGTCTGCACTGACCACAATCCTACTCAGGCTGTACCTCCATATCCTTATATATTTTACGTGCTAATCTCTCTAACCTATACATCTCAGGACACTAAGGGGCAATTTTAACATAGCCAATCAACCTAACCCACACATCTTTGGACTGTGGGAGGAAACCAGAGCACCCAGAGGAAACTCACGCAGACACGAGGAGAATGTGCAAATTCCACACAGACAGTGACCCAAGCCTGGAATCGAACCCAGGTCCTTGGAGCCATGAAGCAGCAGTGCTAACCACTGTGCTACCGTGCCACCCCAAATATGTTTATATTGGAACATATAAAGTTGTTATGAGGGAGTTTAAGAGTTGCTGCTGAGAGGGCTCAGAATTAGAGGAAAAAGCTTTAAAATAAAGGGTCTTCCATTAAGACACAGATACAAGGGTGAACTTCTTTTCTCAGAAGGTTGTTAATCTTTGGAATTTTCAACGCCAGCAAGCGATGGAGGCTAGGTCACTGAATATATTCAACACATAGAATTGATCTACAAGAGAGGTTGATTGAAGACAGGAAATTATAGACCAGGCAGCCTGCATCAGTACTGGGAAAAATTCTAGCATACTTATTCAAGATTTTATAGCAAGGCACTTGAAGGTAGAATTGGACAGAGTCAGCATGAATTTACAAAAGGTTGATTTTTGCTTGACAAATCTATTGGAATTTTTCCAAGGATGTAACTAACAGAGATGATGTGGTGGAGCCAGTGGTTACGGTCAATTCGGACTTTCAGAAGGCTTTCGACAAAGTCCCACATAAGAAGTTAATGTGCGAAATTAAAACACATGGGAGTGGGGGCAATGTGTTGAGATGGATAGAAAACTGGTTGGCAGATGACACAAAGCTAGTTGGGAGGGTGAGCAAGAAGTTAAGATACTTCAGTGCAATTTGGACAGGCTGAGCGAGTGGACAAATGCATGGCAGATGCAATATAATATAATACAGATAAATGTGAGTTTATCCACTTTGATAACCAAAACAGGGAGACAGATTATCTTTATGGCTATAAATTGAGAGGGGTACGTGCAATGAGACCTGGGTGTCCTTGTACACTAAATCGCTGAAAGTATGCATGCAGGTGCAGCAAGTGGTAAAGGCAGCACATAAAATGTTGGTCTTCATAGTGAGAGGATTTAAGTACAGGAGCAGGGATGTCTTGCTGCAACATAGGGTCTTGGTAGGGCCACATGTGGAATAGTATGTGGAGTTTTGGTCTCCTTATTTGAGGAAGGATGTTCTTGCTATAGATGGAATGCAGAAAAGGTTTACCTTTGAATTGATTATATTTGCTGGAGTTTAGAAGAAAAATCAGGTATCTCATAGACATGTATAAAGTTCTAACAGGAATGTACAGGACAGATGCAAAAAGGTAGTGTCGGGGGATGGGCAGAACCAGGGGTCATAGTCTAAGGATATGAGATCAACCATTTAGGACAGAGAAAAGGAGAAATCTCTTCACCTAGAAGTGGTGAGCTATGGAATTTGCCAGCACAGAAAGCAGTTAAGGCCAAAATATTAGAGCCAGGAATCTCCCAAAAAGATTCTAAATTCCCAACATGCATGAAAATGCGAGTAAATTCCACTGGTTTTCTTGCTGCACTTAGCAGAGCAAATCTGACACTCTTGTGATGCAGCGAGTATCCTAGCATGATTCACTCTGGACAGTGGACAGGGCCTATTTCCACCTGACAAGCCAGTAGCATTACGCTGAGACAGCACTGCACACAGGCGTCGATCTCTCAGTATGCAGAGTGCATACGCAGTGGGCCTCCCCCCTGCCCCCATCACTGGCCTGCACTGCAACCATCCTGATTGCTGACCTACCAAACTTCATTCCCTCCAATTGCTAGTCTCCTGGATCTTTATGTTTATCTCCACCACATTCAGCCCTGATCCCCCTTTAAATCCCCCACCCCTCGACAATCCTGAAAACACCCTCCATCCCAATAACCAGCCTCAATGCCACATTGTCCCACTACCAACCCTGATCCCTCCCCCCACCCTCGACAGGGCCAACCCCTCTCCTACCCTGATTGCCCTCCCTCCTGCAGAATCATACAGCATGGGGGGGTGGGGGTGGAGTGACATTTCCATATGATAATTAGCTCTGCATCAATTTTCAGCAAGAAGTTCATGACAATAAAAAAAACTTTCAGAGGTGCATGGAGGCCTTAACACCCAACTGGAATCCCGCAAAATGGTGGCCACTGATGTCTCCTGGTCCAGTGAGCAGCACACCAGGCTGGGACAATCACTCGCAACATGTTTCCTAGAAGGAGTTAGATGGAGCTCTTGGGACAAAGGGGATCAAAGGATATGGGATAGTGGGATCAGGTTATTGAATTGGATGATCAACCATGATCATCCTGGATGGTGGAACAGGCTCAAAAGGGCTGAATGGCCTATTCCTGTTCCTATTTTTCTATGTTATGGTTACAATCAAATTAGCCATGTTCTTACTGGATGGTGAAGCAGGTTTGAGGGCTGGGTGGCCTACTCCTGCTCTTTGTGTGCATTACCTGGCACCGTTCTTATAATAAAAACATCCCAAAATACTTCACAGGAATGTTCGCAGACAAAATGCAACACCAAGCCACACGAGTAGATATTGAGACAAGTGCACAAAAGCAAGGTGGTGGGGTATCTCAAAGATAATAATTCAGGGCAAAGTTGATCACTTGGAAGAACGTGGGTTCGTAAATGATGGGTAACATGGGTCTGTTCGAGGCAAATGATGTCTGGTGCGTTTGATTGATCGTTTGATGAAATAATGAGAGAGTTGATGAAGACAATGCTGTATCACTTGTCCAGTGTTTGATTATGTGTCTGCTGAGTATTCTCTTGCTGTGTGCTGTTAGTCAAGCCTGTGAGTATATTTACAGAGAAAAAGAGAAACTAGAGAAAAATTATGATTACAGACATTTTAAAAACATTTTAATAAAACTCTGTTCATACAGAGCCTGATGCAGGTCATATCTTCAACATGCAGTTGATGTACATGGACTTGCATAGGCATTTGAAAAGATGCCATATCATAGCAAAATTAAAACCTGTGTGTTAAAATGGTCGGGGCAGCATAGAAATGAATTTGGCTAAAAGAAAGAAAGCAGAGAAAAGTTGTGAACAATTGGGATCAAATTATATGATGGCTCTTGAATAGCCAATGTTCTTTGTCATTTAAATAATCTAGATTTGGGTGCAGGGTGTATAATTTCAATGTCTGTGAAGGCCAAAAATGTAGACATACAGTAAACAACAAGGAGGATAATATTAGGCTTCAGGTACGTGTAGACGAATTGATCAATTAGGCAGACATGAAGTTTTGCAATTCGAAAGAGAAAATAAGGAGAGATTACATAAAATTAATGTTACAAATAGGATACAGCAAGCAAAAGATGAAGGTTCACAGACAAATCTTTGAGGTGGCAGGACAAGTCAATAATATTATAGAAACAAAACAGGATTATTTACAATAGAGACAATGGATACAAAATCATGGAAGTTACAGTAAGCATTTATAAATCATCTTTCACACCTCAGCCAAAGTACTGTGTCCAATTTTGAGCACCACATTTCAGGATGAATGTCTTGACTTTAAGAGAAGGTACAGAGCTTTATGGAGGGTGAGCTCATGTTGAGAGCCTAAGGAAGTTGCGACCTTATAACTGAGGCGATTTAATAGACATGTTTGGGATTGAGGGACTTTTCATAGAAAAGCAGGAGGATAACTGGCAAAGAACTTTGGAATTGTGAGTAGAGTCTCTTTTTTGGTAGAATGTTGTTCCAATCTAAAATGCGTTGTCCAGAAGCAGATTCAATGGTAATTATCAAAAGGCAACTGTATACATACTTGAAAGAGAAAATTTTGTAAGGGCATGGGACATGAGTAGAGGAGCGAAACTAATTGGGCAGTTTTTTTCAAAAGAGGCAGCAGAGTCATAATGTGCCAAATGGTCCCTCTGCACTATGATTCTGCAAATTTGCTCTACTGAAATAGTCTAATTTTGTTAATTCAAAGAACAGATTCTGACTTTGGTCATCTTCAAATAGAACCAATTGCTGCCTCATAAGCATGATAATTTCTAGCTCCTGATAGCAACGACTTTTTACATGTAATGGATTAAACAATCCAGTTAATTATAATAAATGGTGTGTAATAAAAGCAAGCAATCATTTCTAGAGCACTGGAGCAACTTTAAATGATTAATGGGTGTAACTTTCCCTGAGGTGATTCATGGTGGATACCCAGCTGCTTTTAATACCAGCAAATCCACTTGTACATCAAATTTAATTTTTAACCCTTGGTGATGGAAGTGAGAAATTAAACCTCGTCATGCTTGGCTTTGAATGTCTGCGAAAGGCATTGGTTTTACACTATGTGGTTTGGGGCAGGGGAAGAAAAGTATTAAACTGATTTCAGCAGTAAGGCTCTTCATTCTCCCCTTTCTTCATATAATTCACAGATTATGTCAGGTTGGTACATTCTGTGATGCAGAGCTCATTTTCAACCAGCCAAGCTGGCATTAACTGAACGGTAATAATTTCACAATGGGTTTACTGTCCAGTTAATGCTGGTACTGACTGCCACCAGTTTAAAATTTTGTATGGCAGAATGTCTGTCTGTTTCAGGTAGTAGGCCTCAGGATTCTGCAAATTATGACTTCGAGATATATTAAGGACTGCAATTTCAATTAAGAACACATTGGTGGATCATGCGTCTCACAAAAGCTGCCATTTTAACAGTCTCACTCGTCCTTAAAGAAACTGCTGTAGGCCACACTTAGGACCTAAAAAATTCTCTGGATCAATTCTCATGGTAGCAGGAATGCTGCCAGCCAGATTGCACCATCTCAGAATTCACATCATGCTTTGTTGCTTAGATTTTAAATATTGTCTCTTCACCACACCCACTACTGAAAAGTTTACCATTGACTATCAATTGGACATTCTGATGGAAAGGTTGTTTTGGACAATGCAAGTGAGCAATGTACTTGTGGACCGTTTGAATGTCTTAAACAATTAGTAGTATGATGTTTTACTTTTCCCTATCTAGAAAGCAACATTAGAAATCTAAAATCAGTGTAAATAATTGTATTAACTGTAAAATGATAATAAACTAAAATATGATGGGAAATAGTATATTCTTGGATTTATGTGAATTTTTAATGCAGGCTCAAAGATGCAAAGGGGTTCATTTTCACTTTGGGCATTACTGTAAAATGGATGATAGAATTGACAACTTCATATTTCTCACTACTTTTATCACCATTGATGCCAATGGACTCAGTTGACTCCATTACACAAAGTCATCATCCATCTAAAAGTCTGGAAAGCTTATGAGTTGATTAGTTCAGAAACTGTACCTACATACAAAAATATAACAGGGCTGCATCATGTGTGAAGTATCTGAGTCCACAGAACTATAAATATTACTTTGGGTGAAAGTGCAGAGATCATTGCAGATACAAATTAGAATGAACAGGCAAGTGGTGATTATTTTAAACCACACAGTGTTTCAATTATGATTATATTGCACTATTTTGGCAGCAGGTAACAAAGGCAGTGATAGAGCTTTTTATTGCTTCATCTGCCTCCAAAATCCCTCACAAAATATGTCAGTTTTGCATACAATGTGATCATTTATTCTGATTAAGATAAATGTCTGAGAAATAGCATTTCAGGAGTTTCAGAGAAGTAACCCTTTTAATGCAATGAGGATACTTTTGGCTTGGCAAAGAGTGGCTGGCATTACAAAGGCCAATTGTCTTTTACATAGAATCTCCATAGTGCAGAAGGAGACCATTCGGTCCATCCAATCCACACCAATCACAATTCCACCCAGGCCCAACTCCCATAATCCCATACATTTACTTTAGCTAGTCTCCCTGACATTAAAGGGGCAATTTAGCATTGCCAATCCACCTAACCTGCACATCTTTCAAGTGTGGATGGAAACCGGAGCACCCGGAAGAAACTCATGCAGACACGAGGAGAATGTGCAAACTCCACACAGTGACCCAAGCCAAGAATCAAACCAGCGTTCCTGGCACTGTGAGACAGCAGTGCTAACCACTGTACCGCCCATTTTATTCTGGAAAACTGAAGGAGATTTCAGAGGCTACAAGCATACCCAAGTTGAACATGGAATGCACAGGTTGTATCCTGGGTTTATTGTCTCAACTTTGATGGAAGGAAGGTGGTTGTAATTTTATATTACAGGAATGACAACACTTTGAAAGTACACCATTACCTATTGAGTGTTTTCTGATATGAAGTTGTAGAAGGCATTACATAAATGCAAACTCTTCCTTTGGGATTTAAAAACAAAAAAAAACTTAGGGATTGTTCACTGGCTGTCTAGTTGTATTCCATATTTAAGATAGACAAGTCAGTTCCTGTTTGTGTCTCAATTGTGTATTCCTTTAGTTGGGAGTTCATTTGAAGTAATGGCATCTGAGAATAGGAAACATGAACTTGTGATTGTATTGTGACTTTTAAACCTAAGATGAGTCATCAGCTAATGTCTCAAACTGGAAATAAAGAAAATATGCAATATTTACGAGCCTGGTTTCTTTGCAGTTCCTCTCTTGAATGTCGGAGCAATATTTCTGCACATTTCCTTCCTCTCTGCTCAATTCTCTTATTGTAATTAATGCTGTTTTTGTTTTATGCACTGAGACACATTCCAAAATGTCACCTCCCATTGAAGGCAATACTCATGTGACATGATTGTCGCATATCAATTACAACAATGTGAGAAATGCGGACTTATTACCATTCATAGAAAGAAAGATCTGCATTTTTATAGCACCTTCCATGACCACTGCAATCCCAAAGTTCTTTATAATCAATTAAGTACCTTTGAAATCTAGCCACTATTTTAACACAGGGAATGTGGCAGTTTGAACACAGCAAGATTCCATAAAAAGCAGTGGGATAACAACCAGATACTTTGTTTACGGTTACTGGTTGAGGGATAACAATTGGTTAAAATACTGGACAGAACGTCTTCAAAAAGTAACATGGGATATTTGATCTGAAGACAAAGGGGCAGATGGACTCAGCTTGGTTTTGGACAAAGCTTGGCACAACATTAAGGGCCATAGGGCCTGTACTGTTTTATGTTCTACATAATTAGGGAATCATAGAATAAAATAATAGAATGTTTACAGAAGGAGGCCTTTCAGCCCACCTTGTTTATACTGACTCTCTGCAAGACAACATCTAATTCCATTTTTCTATAGCCCTTCAATTTCTAACCCATTCATATACTGAAAGCCACAATTCTACTTGCCTCCACCACATTCTAGGGTGTTGCATTCCAAATTCTAACCACTTGCAGAGTCCAAAGGATTTTTCTCATGCTAACATTGGTCCAATCATAAGTCAGTGTCCTCTGATTCTCGACCCCACTGTTTCTTTCCATCCACTTTGTTCAAACCTTCATGATTTTGAACACCTCCATCAAATCTCCTCTCAATCTTGAGCAAGGAAAACAACCCCAATTACTCTAATCGATCCACATGACTGAAGTCCTTTATCCTTTGAACCTCTCTCGTAAAATCTTTCCTGCACCCTTACTAAAGTTTTTCCAAAGGTTCAGTACCCAGAACCAACAATGGGTGAAAATCTTTGTTATTTAAACAGAGTCCTAGTGAGCTGGGAAAACTGGCCTGCAGCTTGCATACTGCACAGCCATCTTTTCCTCGTCGTGTTTTGCAGCACTCTGTGCAGAAGGAATCTGCTAGCATAGACCACACCATCACACTAGCAGGGCGGGGACTAAGTCATCAATACCCTGATCCGCCATAAAGAATTTCGACTTCCACAGATAAGGGCAACCCCTTCACTCAACAGCCAACAAGAGAAACCCCTCCCACTGGAGCTCCTCACAGGAACTCCCCAGCAGTGCCCCTGCCAGAGGCTTATGCTTGATGTAACATCATGTAAGGAGCAATTCCAAATGTTGGGGAGATATGATGAGAAAGCCTGATAATTACATTTAAAATTACTGAAATCTGGTTGCCAAGCTTCCAGGTTGGGAACCTCATAATATCATCAGGGAAAATTAAAAAAAATTAAATTTCAATTTCCAAATTTCACGAGATTTGTGGCCATGTCATGGTAAATGCAGGTGTAAAGTCGCAGCAAATACTCGAGGCTGAGCCAATGTTTTATAAATACTCATCATTACTTGCATTCTTTCGCGCTCAGTGGAGGGTGGGGGGTGGGGGGGTGACATTCAACTTGCGTTTGCCAAGTGGGGATGCAGACTGAAAATCTGCAGAGAAATCGGGAAACATTTTTGTCAAAGGGGGAGAACCTCATTTTAATGGATTGGAATTAAATGTAATTATTCTCACCGCACCCACCACACAATCCCCTCTCACTTTGTCAATGTGATCTCACATCGGTATGGTTTACAACAGCTATTTAGAAATGCAGTTCAGTCAAGGGAATCTCTGCTGGAGGCGCAAAGGCAGGTCATAGCTCCTAGGGGAGAGACACATGTCTGGGCAGTGTCCTGGTCTGTGGATTGTGCAGGGTGTGGTGAGTTCTCAGTGATGTACCTGTTTTCTCAGTGGGGTGGGTGGAGTCATTAATTCTAACACTGAGCAGAGTGCTCTTTAAAGATGGCGCCCTCATTTTGTGTGGATCTGGTCTTGCCAGCTCTATGAGGCCTCACCTTCCAGAATGACAGCATAAATCCCATTTGCTCATTTTTTCCACTCTGAGGCTCAGAATCTGGAGAGAAAATTGGTCCGTGCAGCTGTAGAGCTTTACGCTAGTTTTCAGCTGGAGCTTTAAGCTTTGAAACAATAAGATTCCACTTTGTGTGTCTATTTATAATCTACTTGATGCTAGAGATGTTTTAAACCCTTTAAATTGCCCTTCCACCTTTAACAATTTGTGCATATAATTTCCCAGTTCTTGATTTCTGGTGTGTTGATCTGCCAACTCAAATGTACTTCAGATGCCTATTTATAATGGCTACACCATTGTCGAGACTATGATGATGTATGGCATGGAACACCAATTTGCTTCTAAACCAACATCCTTCACAAAAATATAGCCAAAATTCAGCTACAGAGCAACACATTCGGCTGTTCAAATCAACACTTGGTTCATGCAATGTGATTGTGACAGAATAAATGATTTTTTTTCTATTCAGTCTTCCTTAGATCCTTAACCACCATAACAATGCATGTGAAAAGTTAGTAGGGGCTTAATTACAATATTCTTCAATGACAGTTTTTGTTTTAAACACAGTTAACTTTTTAAAAGTGCCTAAAATTGATTCTGAATGAAGCAACAGCAAAGTAGCCTGTGTAAACTGTTATGTTCCTTTTTTTGCCAGCCCTAGTTTCTGAAAGTTGATGTTGTACCAAAATGGTCTTATAATTGATGGATTAGAACCTTGCTTCTACGTGCAAGCAAGTAATCTAACCAAAAAGTGTAATTTTTTGTGTGGATATAAAACACACTGGCCCAGATCTTCTGGTCACTGTATTGCCGCCAACTGCAAAGACTCCTGTGACTGAACATTTTTGTGCTTTTTCAGCCAGGACTTGTGTTCTGATCTCTGTGTTAGAGACTTTCAGAGGGTCCTGGACAGCAGAAATTAGCTCACCCAAAGTTTAAGCAACCTGGGAAAATTCAGTACATGTCTGCGTATCAGGATTTCTGGGGGTCTTGATGTGCATCTTTAATTTCAATGATCCAGATAAGGAAAGATTTGGGTCAGTGTATCATGCTGCAGGAATAGTTCTAAACTTCAAATCTTACTTTCAGTTTCAGCATTGAAGAGAGATTTACAGTAGAGAGCAATGTGGATAAGAAAATGAAGTTAAACCAACAGTGCCCTGGCAATATCAAAACAAGTTGCACTTGAAACTTAGAGTGGATGTCACTTTTACTTGATGAGACTTGACAGGGGTGGATTGCAATATATATAGATCTGGGACCTTCCATACGTTATTATTCATAGCTAAGACAGCAATATGATACGATAGCAACACATCTGCAAGTGGCCGTAGAAGAAAGGCACCCTTTTAATGATTCCATGATGCATGAAGATGAGGAGGCGGAACCAAGGCTCAGGGTTGGAGACAGAAGGAAGAGGTGAAGAAATAATCATAGAGTCAAGCAAGTGTAAGTAAAAAAAATAGTAGAGGAGAAAATTGAGGAAAAGTTTATACGCAAAGAAATATCAAATAAAATTTGTGACGCAGGTGAGGGGAAAAAATTAGTAGTAAACTTAGCTCAAGGTCATAAATTATTTAAATAAAATCAAAATACCAGAAATCTAAAATAAAAACAGAAGTGCTGGAACTATTCAGCAGTTTTTGGCTTAATCTGTGGAGAGAAATATGCAAATCAGACTTTTCTTCAGAGTCTTACAGACTCAAAACATTAACTGATTTTCTCTCTCTACAGATGCTGCCAGACGTGCTGAGTTTTCCAGCATGTCCTGTTTTTAATGCCATAAATTACTTCCTTTCCATTCCTGCTTGGAAGAGAGAGCATGAATCTTTAGAATTTATCAGAGTTTGATCGCTGCTCCACAGGATGCAGTTTATACTGGGCAAAACATCAAGAAAGTGAAAACATTTGCACAGAACTAGAATAAATGAACCAAGATTCAGGATTACATATCAAGCTGAGTTACAGCTTGATTGAAATAACTCTTTTACGCTGTAACCCTGGCATTGTAGCTTACAACATGTAACATTGTGAAATCCCTTTTGCTGCTTCATTCCCAAGTGCTCGTCTTACCGATTGCAATCGTTGCGTGGCCACTGACATATGGCTTACAACAAACTTTAAAATATCCACTCTCCAAAAGCTGCTCAGACAAAAGGCAACTTAGAATACAAAGTCATCATTTTTTCAATTCAGTTCCTCTTATAATGTTGTGTCTCAATCAATATAATTGAATTTTACAAAATTACTATCACCTGAAACACCACTAGGTTAGGTTAACATTCATTTCAGCAGTTTATTGCGCATCTAAATATCGACAGAAATGAACATTGATATACTTGTGGATAGGAAAATCTCTCTTTCCCATCAGTGTACACTACCTTTATCATATTAATCCATTTCAGTATGAATCCAGAAAGTCGTTGCTGAATTCAGCGTAGCTTGCTTGTTTTCATTGTGGATGCTTGAGGATAATGGTATTAACTCAAAGAACAACAAGCAGTTGCTTGACAGGACCTGAAAATCCAGTTCTCTCACATTGCTTCTTGCCTCCGCTCATTTACTCGCCGTTCTAGCAGAGTATCCAATTACAGTGTAAGCTACGCAGCAGTACAATGCCAGTTTACCAAACATATCACATACCAGCATCTGTATCTGCTTGTGCCTGTCTGCTAGATTCCCCAGCTCTATTAACTTGAACTCAATTACTGCACCTTAGAAGTGTCAAGATCAACTCAGGAATATCTCTTGAAATATTACATACTACTTGACCCTATCCTTAGAGGAATTTAATACAAAACAACTCAGATTTACATTCTTATATATTTATATCGTGATTTTTTTGAATTTTCACCACAATTAATAGGGAGTATTTAATTGTTGAAGAGGGAGTATTATTGAAGGGGTCCAATCATAAGGTAGGAGCTTTACCACGGGAGATTGAGTCTGGTCAGCTATCACCAGGTTATACAGGTAGACTGGCTCAATTCAGCGATGAGATTCACACTGGAAAGCCCTCTTTGTATTAGCATTGTATTCCTTTTCACTCAAATCTATATACAGCGATCTGGCTCCTACTCACTGTATCTTTAACAGTATCATAGTTAAAGGTAAGGGGGCAAAGCTGATAGAAAAACAGGGGTGGAGTCCCATTAGGCAGTTGGTGTTTCCTTCATGCTATCATCTGGCAAATCTCTGAAACCAAATCAAGTCCAAAGCATATGTTTTATATTTCCTTTGAATAGTATCCTAGGAGGCCAAGAGAAGGGTTCAGATTCTAGTTAAATCAACACCCCCTAAAATCATGCCAGGTTTGGCAGCAAACAAAGAAAGGGGAAATCATCCAGTTTGGAAGCTGGAATGTCAGGATTTTGGGGCCAATGACTCACAGACCACAGCAAGACTATGTATAATATGATAGCACTGATTGACTGAGCTACACAAGATTGGTATTGATTTTGCTGGTCAAAAGAAACCAGACTAAATTTTAAGTTTATTTATTATTGTCACAAGTAGACTTACACTAACACTTGCAATTAAGTTACTATGAAAATCCCCTAGACACTGCACTGAGGAAGGATTTAACATGGTCAAAACATCTAACCAGCAAGTTTTTCAGGATGTGGGAGGAAACCAGAGCATCCAGAAGAAGCCAACACAGACATGGGAAGAACGTGCACACTCCGCACAGACAATGACCCAAGCATGGAATCAAACCTGGTGCTGGTGCTGTGAGGCAGCACGGCTAACCACTGTGCCAGCATGCCACCACATGGTCTTTATAACCAAGGCTAACTACGGCTTCTTTTGGCATGGCAGAGCACAGAAGATGCCCCGTGTATATGGCATAGGCTTCACAGTCAGCACCAGATTGATATAGTCATTGAATCACCAGCAGCAACTTCTGAACACGTCATCTCTTTACATCTATCATCTGAGAGGTGGTATTGTCAACATCATCTGCGCTTATACATCAACCATGAGGACCAGAAAAAGATCAGTTCTATTTCTCTCTAAGATGATGTTCTGAGGCACATTCCAAATTGTAATCAGGTATTCATCTTAGATGATTTCAAAGCAAGTGTTGGATCAGACAAGGCTTCACAGCAAGGTGTCTTTGTCATTAATGTGGTGGGCAAGATAATGACAACGATGTCTTGACTTTGTACACCAAATAAATAATGCATCACCAACTTCTCAGGGCAAACATTGCAACAAGGTATCATGGCAATATCCAAGATCTGGCCACTGGCAGCAACTTGACCTGATTATCACTAGAAAATGTGATCTGCCCAGTGTTACTCACACTTACCACAGTGCAAACTGCAACACTGACCACTCTGTCTACGGCAGAAGATGGTATAATCAAAGAACAAAACAGCATGGGAAACAGGCCCTTTGGCCCAACGGGCCCACGCCGCCACCTCGATGTTCCCACTTCTATACGTGATCCCTGTTCATGTTTATAGATCTATGGATTAAAAACCAAATTTGAGACAATTTAGGGAGAATGTGTTTTGCCAATTAGCCTAAGAGCACATCTTTGGGATGTGGGAGGAAACGGGAGCTCCTGGAGAAAACCCACGCAAGCACGGGGAGAATGCGCAAACTCCCACAGACACAGGCCCAAATCCATGTATCTGCACAGCACAGCTATAGTCACTGCGCTATCGTGTTGCCCATCAGATGGTCCAGGTCAAGCATACACTAACGATGTGAAGCAGTAGGATACTCTCGAAAAAGGTCCAAGAGCAGTCCTCTCACCACCCATCGCGTGTATGCCCCTCGTTAGACAACAAGGTGGACCAAAGCACCTGTAGGATAAAAACAAATACATCAATATCATCATCTATTTACACACCTCCCAGGGACTCCCAAGGCTCATGATCCCTATTTTAAATCAGTTTTCTATACCCCTCCATTCCCATTCTGTTCATGTGCCCATCTAAGTATTTCTTAAATCTTTCCAGAGTACCTGCCTCCACCACTTTACTTGGTAGCGCATTCCATATCCCCACCACCCTGTGTGAAAAAACTCCCTCTAGCATCCAAATTATACCTTATCCCCCTCACGCTGTTTGAGTCCATCCTAGGAAAAAGCTTAGCCCTGTTTACTCTATCTATCCCCTTCAAAATCTTGTACACCTCTATCAGATCTCCTCTAACTCTATGTCTTTCTAAGGAAAACAGTCCCAATTTGCCTAATCTCTCCTCATAACTCAGACCTTCCATACCAGGCAGCAACCTGGTAAACCTCCTCTGCACTCTTTCCAGAGTCTCCACGTCCTTCCGGTAGTAAGGCGACCAGAACTGGACGCAGTATTCCAAATGAGGTCTAACCAACGTTTTATACAACTGCAACATTAAAGGCCAGCTCTTGTACTCTATACCCCTCCCTATAAAGGCTAACATACTATATGCTTTCTTCACAACCTTCTCCACTTGCTCTGCCACCTTCAGAGACTTGTTCACCTGCACCCCCAGGTCCTTCTGCGTTTCTATACTCTTAATAGGTCTACCCTTTATCATATACTTCCCCCCTACATTTTTTCTCCCGAAATGCATCACCTCACATTTATCAGGAATCCTGAAAGTTTCACAGCTTACAACACAGTGGTCTGCAACACATCAACATCCCTCATATAAGAGACTAACTCATAGCAACACTTTGCACTAACACTTGAAATGATTGTTGTTCACCAAAGACAAACCAAGAAATGATGATGTTGACATTGATGAAGACTGGAAGTTGCTGAGTTTGATCAGTAGCAGTAACAATATTTGGTAAAGGCAGAATCTACAACAAAGGCACAATTGAAACCTACTCAGCAGAGATGACATCTGTCACTAAAATAGAATACAAAGCCGACTTGGTGCACAAAAACCCAACAATGAGAACACTGCACGGCCTGAAAGAAGCCACGACAGTTGTACAAAACCCCAAGAGATCCAATGCAAACAAATACTGGATCAAGTTACATTGAGAAATCCAAACTGCCTGTGACAATGAAAATCGACATGCTGTCTGCTGAGATCAAGAGGATATTTGGTCCTACTATCAAAGTTGATCCCCAAAATGAACAGTTGTGAAGTAATCAACCAAAGTAAACAGATATTCTGCTGGGTTGATCACCACTGTGAGCTAAGCTTCCAGGAGATGGACATCTGCTTTGTGTTTCTTCCACAACCTTTCATTGTGGTTGGGTTGGACGAAGAACCCTCTTCTTAAACATGAAAAAGATTATTGATTGCTAAGCAAACAGAAAGGCAACTCAAGGATGGAATTCCAGCTGAACTGCTCCAACATGGAAAGTTCCATCCACTGCCACAGCTTCACCATTTCCTCCATCTCTGTTCGAAGTTAGGATTGATTCTGGAGAACATTAACAAGGATGACAGAGGAGATTACAACAGCTGCAGGGCACCTTATTCATGAAAGTCGCTGGGAAAGACTGAGTCATGCTTAGCAATCAATGACTTTTCCAAGCTCGTGAATGAGAGAGTATACTTAAAAAGCACTCCATTGGCTTGCAAGCAGGGTATATCCAGAAATGCAGTGTGGTTTCTATGCTGCAGGTCTATGAAGGACAGAGTCTTCACCATTTGATAGCGAGAAGTGTAGCTAACAGGATATATCTAATTACGTTATTTTGTAGATTTCAATAAAGTATTCAACCCCTTGGACAGGGCTCTGCAGATTTTGGGGAAATTGGGTGATCACCAAAGTTCTTTAGCCTCACTCGATCTTTTCATGATAACATGCAATGTACTTAGCAGTTCCAATTCCAACAAGTTTCAGGGAGAAGCAAGTCTGAAAAGACAGCACCTCTGAATATTGCACTGAAGTGTCAGCCTATACTATATTCTAAAATCTGTCCAAGGATTTGAATTCAATCTTCCAAGCATCATTTTCTTTAGCTCATCCAATATTTATTTACACATTTGAAACATATTGGGACAATTTCCAATGTTAGATGCTTTATTTAAAATCAAGTGGCTGTTATTATTGTTAAGAGGAGGTCACCTTGTATATAGTGGTCAGTAAAAGAACAGGATGAGAGATTATAGATTTCTCATTCAATAATACAATGGGTTCCTTGATAAAATATGATCACTGAATTGGCTTAGATATAATGCCAGGAAATATGTCAAATCTCACTTGCTGCTCTTAAGGATTGTTAAATAGTGCATATGCATACACACACACACGCACTCCAAAAACATTAGAACGTGAAACTTCTGCCCCTTTATAAATTGCACCAGAAAGTCACCAGGAAGTGGGACAGGTTTAAGAAACTGGCGTCAGCATTCCCAATTTTGAATCAGAGATTATGGTTTTAAGGTCCCTTCCAGAGATTTGGGCACAATGTAGACTGGCATTTCCACGCTACACTGACAGGGAGAGGTGTGGGTATGAAGTATTCCTGTTTATGTTTCTCCTCACCACAATAATCATTCTTAAAAGTGCTTAATTGGCCAAAAAAGCATTTGGAACATTTAGCTGTCATTAAAAATAAATGTAAACAGTCTCAGAGGCTGCTCTGCCCTTAGAGAGAGAGAGAGAGAGACAGCTTTGACTCATGGGGATTTAAACTTGAGAATCCAGTCAAAAGCAAGATTGAGAAGGTGGGATTTTAATGAATAACCTCAGTTAGTGTGGGAATTAAACCCCTACCTGTTGGCTGCGCATGATGAACCAACTGTCCACCTAACCAAACCCTAAGATTTCGCTAAAGGTACTATATATATTTTGAAGTGCATAGTCCGAGGAAGACGCTGCTGCAGCCAGTGTTACTATGGCAGGGGCATGATCAAATTAGTCCTGTTTCTTTCCAACTGCAGAAATAAAAAGATTGAGTGGACAACACGTGTACCATCATCAGGAGTGAGCACATTAACGTGAGGCATACTACAGCCATGTCACTGGTACCAGTCCCTAAACTTAACAGCCCACTGATTAGCTGAAGGATAAAGTGGATGGTAGCATTTAACATCTTATAAAGGGGGCATTTCTGTTTACTGAGCTAGGAGTTGTAGGTGGTTCAAGTAAAATCTTGCACCTGAATAACCAGTTTTCCCCCACTGGAGTCAGGTTTCTGGACAAGATGCTCCAAGATTCAGTCTGACTAAATGAGAGCTGGGACAAGGTAGAGGATGAGAATTTAAAAAAAAATCCCATGGGGCTTTTTCAGTGGGAGAATTCCTCTGCTATTCAATATCCTGGTCAACATTCATCCCTTGAACAGCATCTTCAAAACAAATTAATGGGTAATTCTTATTATTTGAGAATTTGCTGTTTACACATTGACGCTTACGTTGGTCTTTATAAACACAGGAGCTACATTTCATAACTATCTATTGACTGGAAAATGCTTTGGAATTTCATGAGGATATGACAAGCATCAATAAAAGTTAGTTCTTTATTTCTGCAGGGAACTCTTTAGAGCTTCTCTAGCAGATAGTTCACTTTTAAAGGGACAACACTGTCACTGTAAAGGATTTTACTGCACATAATATTGCCAAATGTCACACATTACTTAAACACAAAGTCTAAAATCATATGAACAACTTTCACATTACTATAAATGCTGTGTACTGGAGTATAAACATGAAATAGTTATTATGGTGCCTATACATAGAGATCTGGTTGCAACAACAGGACTTGATGACGACAATACTGCTCTTTTAAGTAAGGCCAATATCATTACCAAATCTAGAACCTACAGCATCTGACCAACACACTGCAAACTACCAACAGCATCTAAATATAGCAACCTGTATTTCCAAAGTGTAAATGTTATGAGAGGACATGTTTGTCACTCTCATTCCCTATCTGCTTTTACTTCCTGTCAGTTAGACCACTAACAGTATATGTGCTGCATTTGGTGAAGGCAGCTTTCACAGATTCTGTATTCGCCACAAAATACAAATCGACACTTTTGAGTTTTGAAGACTCCCAGGTAAATAACATATCAGGAAATCCTGCCTAATTATCTTTGCATTATGCTGTGAAATAAGCTTGAAATCAACATACATTTACCTCCCTCTGGTGTCATTTCCAAATGTTAATTTGTTTACAGTTACATATGTGCCCCTTTCAGCAGCAGGAAATATGATCAACGTGGAAAAAAAACATTGTTGAAGTTGGTTTGAATTTTAAGCGTGTCTCAAAATCTTGCAGAACATTCTGAATTTTGTTAAGTAACCTAGGTAACAAAAACAATAAGGATTGCTAATCAGAGGTTGCTCTTCTTCACTTATTTATTAATCATTCAAATGTGTTCAGTTACATAAAATGAGTTAAAGTGAGGACTTCAATGACTGCTATATAGAAATATATTTTTTGCTGATAAGCATCTCTTCAGTGAGTTTATGCAGCGTGTAAAAACATATGCGCTAAGAGCTTGCAAGTATACTCTTGATATAAAACTATAATATAGTCAAACAAAGTGACACACAATAATACTTCTCTTTTCCTGCAAGATTTTAAGTTTACAAGGAAAGAGGAGAAATACACCAATTCCCCCATGATAAAATTCCATATTTGCTGGCAAAGGAATAATTAGTATTTCAACAGCAATAGCATCGGATCCCTACTATACTGAACAACGATGTGGAGTTGTTGGCATTGGACTGGGGTAGGCATAGTAAGTAGTCTCACAACACCAGGTCCAATAGATTTATTTGGTCGCACGACTTTCAGAGTGCTGCTCCTTCATCAGGTGAGTGCTACCAAATAAACCTGTTGGACTTTAACATGGTATTGTGAGATTAGAATCATAGATAAATCATAACATTTACAGCATAGAAACAGGCTCTTTGGATCAACTTGTCCATCTCACTTTTCTCTGTTTTAAAACCCCAAAGCTAATTCCAATTGCCCACATTTGGGCTATATCCCTCTACACTCATCTTACCCACATAACTGTCTAAATGCTTTTTAAAAGACCAAATTGTACCCTCTAGTAGGTAGCCTCTACTACTACCACCTCTAGCAGTTTGTTCCACACACTCAGCCACCCTCTGCATGAAAAAATTGCCCCTCGAGACACTTGTGTATTTCTCCCCTTTCATTTTAAACCTATGCCCTCTAGTTTTAAACTCCCCTAACTTTGGAGAAAGATATTGACTATCCAACTGATCTGTGCCCCTCATTATTTTATAGACCACTCTAAGATCCCCAAAGCCTTCTATGCTCTGGAGAAAAAAAAACAGTCCCAGTTTCTCCAGCCTCTCCTTATAACTCAAAC
This sequence comes from Sphyrna mokarran, assembly GCA_024679065.1. NCBI lineage: Eukaryota > Metazoa > Chordata > Chondrichthyes > Carcharhiniformes > Carcharhinidae > Sphyrna > Sphyrna mokarran. The sequence goes on along the minus strand of JAGIQG010000010.1, from coordinate 38,855,426 downwards.
CATCAAGTCCTGGTAGCATCCCAATAAACTTTTTCTGCACTCTTTCTAGTTTAATAACATCCTTTCTATAATATGGTGACCAGAACTGTGCATAATATTCCAAGTGTGGCCTTACCAATGTTTTGTACAACTTCAACAAGATGTCCTAACTCCTGTATTCAATGTTCTGGCCAATAAAACCAAGCATGCTGAATGCCTTCTTCACCACTCTGTCCACCTGCAACTTCACTTTCAAGGAAGTGTGAATAGCTATGGAACTCTCCCCAGTGCCCTACTATTAACTGAAGCAGGGCAGGACTTAGTCAATCACCAAAATGCATCACCTTGCATTTATGCAAATTAAACACCACCAGCAATTCATCAGCCCACTGGCCCAATTGATTAAGATCCTATTGCAATTGGAGGTAACTTTCTTCACTGTCCACTATGCCACCAATCTTGGTGTTATCTGCAAACTTACTAACCATATCACCTAAATTCTCATCCAAAGCATTAACATAAATGACAAACAGTGGACCAGCACTGAACGCTCAGCCATAATGCTGATCACAGGCCTCCAGTTTGAAAAACAACGCTCTACGACCACCCTCTGGTTTCTATCAAGAAGCCAATTTTGTATCCGTTTAGATACCTCACTAGATCCTGTAAGATTTAACTGTATGCAACAACCTACCACGTGATACCTTGTCAAAGGTCTTACTAAAATCCAAGTAAACATCATCAACTGCACTGCCCTCAGCTACCTTCTTAGTTACCCCTTCAAAAACTCAATCAAATATGATAATTTTCCACTCACAAAGCCTTGCTGACTGTCCCTAATCAGTCCTTGCTTCTCTAAATGCCTGTAGATCCCATCTCAAAATATCTTCCAACAATTTACCCACCACAAATGTGAGGCTCGCTGGCTGTAGTTCCCAGACTTTTCCCTGCAGCCCTTTTTAAACAAAGGCACAACATTTGCCACTCTCTAATCTTCAGGCACCTCACCCATGACTATCAATGTTTCAAATATCCCTGCTAGGAGACCTGCAATTTCCTCCTTAGCTCCCACAATATCCTGGGATACACATCATCAGATGCATCTATCTTGATGTGCTTTAAGACTTCCAGTACTTCTTTCTCTATAATATGTACACCCCTCAAAGACACCACTATTTATTTCCCCAAGTTCCCTAACATACACGCTTTTCTCAACAGTAAATACCGATAAGAAATATTCATTTAGGATCTCATCTATCTCTTAAGGATCCACACATGGATGACCTTGTTGATCCTTAAGAAGCCATACTCTCTACTCTTTTGCCCTTTATGTATTTGTAGAAGCTCTTTGGATTCTTCTTTGCCTTATTTCCAAAGTAATCTCATGTCCCCTTTTTGTCCTTCTGATTTCTCTCTTAACTCTTCTCCTACGCCCTCTATATTCTTCAAGGGATCCATTTGATCCCAGCTGCCTATGCATGTCATATGCCTCCTTCTTCTTGACTAGGGCCTCAATATCCTGACTCATCCAGGGTTCTCTACTTCTGCCAGCCTTGCCCTTCACTAAGAGAAATGTGCTTACCTTGAATCCTTTTGAAAGCCTTCCACTTACCAGGCATCCCTTTGACTACTTACTATACTGATCAACCAAAAGCATCAGATTATAATGAATAATACTCATGTTTCAGTTCCCTAATACAATACAGGTAAAATCTATTCTTACACAGTTTCAGTCAGAGCTTTCAGAAATAGAACAGTGCAGTGAGGATACTTTTTTTGGAGGCAAACATACAATAAATTTTCGTCTGCATCAAATAGATATCTTAGCAAATATATCCACATTTGGAAGCTTTGAATCATGGATTAAACATCTTAGAATCACTGAATCTCTTCAATGCAGAGGGAGACCATTCAGCCCATTGAGTCAGCACTGTCAATAATTTCACCAAGGCCCTATCCCTACAAACCCATGTATTTATCCTGCTCATCTCCATTACAATAAAGGACAATTTAGCATGGCCAATCCACCTTTTTTTTTAACTTCCAGATTAACACAAACTTTTCATCCTCAAGGCAGGAATCATGAATTAGAAATTTCCCATCATGATCTTGCCTCCTGGCCAAATGTGCCTGCCCACATTATTTTCATGACAGGAATGGGATGGAATCAGGTCCATCCTATATGGAAGAAGGGATGAGGCAGGAATGGAAGTAGTCAGCTGTCAAGATTTCCATTTCAGAAGGCTGCCACCATTCATGGGGACATTGACCCAGTTCTGTGCATTAGCACTCTTCTCATCCCTTTTCCCCATCCCCACTCCCACCTCTTTTGCTTCCATACATTCCCCATGTTCCCTCACAGCCAAGTGTCCTAATGGCCCCTTGGCCCAGAGCCCTATAAGAACAATAGAAGATCTTTGAAATGCTCATGGAACTGTAAGAAAAAAGTCAAAGACCTCTTCAAAATGCCTCAATCTCCTTAGGAGCTGATAAAATTGTCAAATACATCAAATCAAACTCCTCTCGAAAAATTCTCAATATAGTAAATGCTCATTAAATCATAACTAAGCATGTGGTCACCTCGCTGGTCATATCAATGGATTAAGTAAAATCCATTAATGGGGAGTTGGAACTTAGCCAAGCATTCATCAAGGAATTCCATTGCATAGCTCTGAACATCTCCAAAGTTGAACTAAAAATTAGAAATGGACCAACTGATCTGTGGCACTGTTTCAACAGCTCAATGGACTGCTAGACTGTCAAATAAAATATTAAATCATAGGGGAAAAAGTAATATTAAAATTTGGATCTCTTCTGAGATGTCATGGATCAGGTTGATTACCAAAATATGCCAAACTCAATGGAAATATGGGAATGGTCTAAAATGTCCAGCTTCACAATGGAGACAACAAAGGTGGTATTGCTGTCTGCTGACCTGCTATCTTATTCTGTGCCCTGAAAAATTTCACAAGACAGGAATGGGGGTGGAATCCCATAAATTGGGTTTCACCTGCCATTTTTAAACCCCACCCATTTCTGTTCCAGCACAGACAAAGGCATGAAAATCTAGTCTGCAATGCATGAAACACTGAGCATGTGCTATACTATCAGAGGTGCTGTCTTTCTTATTTGATCAAGGTCCCATCTATTTTTTTCAAGACAGCTTAAGATCCCATGACACTATTTCAAAGTATAGCAGGCAGGTTCTCTTCAGCATCCTTGCTAAATATGAGTCCCTCAACCAACATCACTAAAATACAGATTATCTGATTAACTCAATGATATTTGAGGACTTGGAAGCACAAAAATTGGCTGACACTTCCTATGTTGCAACAGTGACTGTATTTTAACAGTAATTTACTGGCTGTTAAAGAGTGTCCGAGAGGTTGCTAGAGGCACTATATAAATGTAAGTTATTTTTCCTCTTTCTCAATCATTCCTTATTGACATTATAATCCAAATTGATGTGCCATCTTCAACATCAATATATACTGTGTTTAATCCTCCTTCATTAGCATTCAATTGTTGATTAGAAAGTAATTTCCCCCATAAATGAATTATTAATGCAAACTGATAATAAATTTATAAATGAATAATTGGCAGAGTTTATGGTGCACAAACTAACTTCCTTATCCTCCGCTTCAACCTGACAAGTTGATTACTAATGTAATTCTTTAATGTGAATTTGTCTCAGACCAGAAAGATTTGGTTCAAGGTTGTATCAAATGATACAATGAAGTATGGCTGAGAAAACTCATTGACTCACTTGTAGTTTAGGTCAAAATCCAGTTATAAACATAACACAATTCTGAGCTGAGGAAGGCTCCTCATCTCAATTAAGACCATTATAAAAACAGGGCAGTCAGTCCCTTGAGTTTGTTTCACCATTTAATGAGATGTCAGATCTACATCTCCACTCAATTTACCTGTCTTTATTCCATATCCTTTTACATTTTTATCCAATACAAATCTACCTACCCCAGTCTTGAAAATTTCAATTGTTTCAGAATTCACAGCCCTTTGGGAGGGAAAAAAAGTGTTCCAAATTTATACTACCCTTTGTACAAATAAATACTTCTTGGTTTTGTTTAGATCATAAGACTATGCCTCCACATTTTCCACCAAGGGAAATAATTTATCAGTATCCTTATAAATCTTTAACAGTTTAAACACAGCAAACTACAAATTCTGAATAGACCAATCATTCCCTTGTGTATACAAAGAAGCAGATCAAATCCTTGATTCAAAAGTACAAATGGCAAATGACACTGGGTCACAATGATGGGAATAGGTGAAGGCATGGAAATTGCAAAGTTCTGAGACAAGTGCCTAGAATTGTGGGGATGGAGCCTGGGTGGGATTGTGGTCAGTGCAGACTCAATGGGCTGAATGGCTTCCTTCTGCACTGTAGGGTTCTAAGAACAGGAAGTTGATTAAGTTAATTTACCTCATGTTGTAAAATGGAGTGATATGCAGTTCATAAGGTTTATGAAGCTCCATCTAATGGTAAGAGTGTGCCATAGCAAAGCTGTATCAGAATAGCGATGCTCAAATAAAATCATAGAATCTACCAGTGCAGAAAGAGGCTCTTCAGCCCATCAAGTCTGCATCAACCACCATCCCACTCAGCCCCTACCCCCATATCCCTAGGTATTTTACTTGATAATCTCTCTAACCTATGCATCTCAGGACACTAAGGACCAATTTTAGCATGGCCAATCAACCTAACGTGCACATCTTAGGACTGTGGGAGGAAACCAAAGCACCCAGAGGCAACCCACGCAGACATGAGGAGAATATGCAAACTCCACACAGACAGTAACCCAAGCCGGGAACCCAATTCAGGTCTCTGGAGCTGTGAAGCAATAGTGCTAGCCACTGTGTACCGTGCTGTCCATAGTGTGCAAATTTTCATGTTATGAAGATGCTATTATGTGGTGCCTTTTAAAAGGTCAAAACCTAAAAATAACTAACATACACAGCCCGTTGATTTGAGTTGCATTTGTCTGGTGTTTTAGCAAAATTATTAACCCATTTAAAACCAATTTCCACAATTTTAATATAGACATTAATCCAAAGGAAAATTAGTATTAGAAATGAGACATTAAAATAAACCTATGCTATAGAACTAGATGGAATAGGAATTCTCCTCCCATTCCACAAGAGACATATTTGGTTCATCCTTGCTATAGTCTGCCCCATTTTCCCCAGGCACTTAGCTAAGGGCTGCTGTCAGCAGGAGAGTTGGCCCAACATTGAACTCATTGCGCTGTCTATGGAGTGTGACCAGTGGCAGCAGTATGATGACATTGGCTGATCAATTTAATGTGAATTACACCTGTAGATTGTGGGGATAAAATTCAACAGCGATGCAATCACATGAACTACCTGTTTATGCACTGCTGGAACTGGGGCATAGATATAACAATTTGTCACTCTTGCCTGTTATATCCAGTAGGATAGAGGGCAGGAGCGACAAATTACACCATAGTTGCTTCCTATCCAATCAAATACAAAATCAACCCTATAGTTATGGGAAATGCAGCAGTGAAGTGGCCAAGATTTAGATTTCCACGATAATAGTGCTAGGAGAAAGCTAGCTAATACTGCAGAAAATACAGATTCACATAATGTGGGGTAGCACAGTGGTTAGCATTGCTGCCTTAGTACCAGGGCCCTGGGTTCAATTCTGGCATCCAGTGAATGCGTGTGAAGATTGTACATTTTCCCCATGAATGCTTGGGTTTCCTGCGGGTGCTCTGGTTTCCTCCCACAATTCAGACTTGAGCAGGTTAATTGACTAGCCATAAATTCCGAGCGTCAGGGGAATTAATGAGCTCAATATGTGGGGTTACATGGATAGGGCCTGGGTGGGATTGTTGTCGGTGCAAGCTTGCTGGGCTGAATGGCCTCCTCCAGTACTGTAAGGATTCAATAATTTTATGACTCTACAATCTGGATAATAAAGTACTTTTAAACACACACTACAGCCCTAATTTTAACAAACCCACTTAGTGGGAACTGTTCAGACAGGGTGCCCATTTTAAACTTTGCCTGACAGTAAAATTGAAGAGGATGTAAAACCGGAATCACAGTCAACTGCTCCTATCCCCACTTTGCCTGGGCAGTTAGACATCTTGGTATTTTGCATTTTAAAAAAAAAAGATTACTGAACTGGTTTATTAGCAACAGAGAGTTCTCCACTACAAGAATTAAATAGGCAATTGGTTGACTGCCAGAGAATTATAATCACCATTAAATGTAGGTTTTATTCTATCAATTTAAATCAAAATATTCTATGCTGTATTTCTCATCAATTTTAAAATATTTTCCTCAATTTCTGCTGAACAGAAGATGGTCTGAGGAACGGGCTGACAAGGAGAGCTGACTTGTTCACAATAAAGCCTGACTCAATGTTTCTCAAAGTACAGTTGTCCAGCTGAAGTGGTCATTTTCAAATATAACCTGAACTAAACAGGATTCTGGGTGGTTTGTGTCGGTTTGAAATCATTACTTTTGTTCCCTCCTGAGTGTTTCAATGCTTCCAGGAGAAGGGATGAACCAGTATCCCTCTGGATTAAAAGTAACAGGTATGTAGATGACCAGCACATGAAGATAATCTGATGCGGACATACTCCTGAAATCATTCGTTACATCACTATCACCAATTCTGGACATGTCCTGTCCTATCTGCAGGACAGAGCCAATAGAAGTAGAGCAAGTGGTGTACAGTTGGGAGGTGGCCCAGTGGGTCCTCAGTGTTGACATTGGACCCAAAGCAGTCTCATTACCATTTGGTCAAACATGGGCAAGAAAACCTCCTGCTGATTACCACAAACTGCCCTCTCTCGGCTGCCTTAAATTAATGCTCAACACAACTCAGTAAAGCACTGAGGATAGTAATATGGGCCGCGATTTCCCCCCAAAACAACTGAATTGGTGGGAAAATTGATCTAGATCGCGACTGTTTTGTCAGTCCAGCTTCTCATTCGAATCTCCCCATTCTGAGCACTGCAGAGGTCTCAGTTGTAAATCTTGTTAAAAAAACTCTGGCAGAGGGATGCTATTCACACCAGAGTGTGACAGTTCTGGAACTTGACAATGCACAGTTGTCCCGATCTGTTAGACTCGCCGTTTGCTGGCCAGCTCAATCACTGGCCAGCCAGGATACCTGCAGCGCTACCCCTCCCCAAAGGCCCAATCATGGTCCCTACACCAATTTCCAGGCCAGCCCTGACTCCCCCACCCCTGCCCAACACTGAAATACCCCGACATCCAGCCTTCTCCCCAACAGTCCTTCCTCCACACCTCTCCCACCAGCAGACCCTCTCCCTATGCCTCCCCTCCAGGGTCAGGCCCACCCCCCTCCCTTAATCGTTGCACTCCCTCCAACCTGGATCAAGCCCAAAGCAGCATGGCAGTGGGACCTCACCCCATCGATTGTTCCTAGGCCCCACCTACAATAAGCCCTGCTCGCTTAGCATTGCCTGATGTCCAATGGGCAGTGCCAAGGGCACAGACTGGCACTTTCAGGGTGCCCATGCCCAAGAGGCAGCACCCTTTGCCACTGACCACCTGGAGGCACCCCTCCCCTCTCAACTGTTCCCCCCTTCATTCCTGCAGGCTCTCCCACTAGCTTCCTGCCGGAATAACATATTCCTGATGGGATGGAAGATTCAATTGGGACTAGTAAATTGCAAATAATTAGATTTAAAAGATATTTAAAATATTAAAAAAAGATTCAAATTATTTATCTGTCTTCCTGCCTGCTTCCAGCGTGGTCTGACTGGCAACTATTCACTGGCTCTGGGAAATGCACATGCACAAATCCTGGAAAAGGCTGGCGATGCGCATCCTACCCTGACCTGCCTGAAAAGTTGTGGTCGGGAGAATTGCAGCCATGGTTTCCCCCAACTTAAACATTCATTCTCTCCACTAGAGACACATAGTAGTGTACATCACTTACAAGTTGCGCTGCAGTAACTCACCAAGGTGTCTTCAATAGCACATTCCAAAGTTTCGACCGCCACTATCTAGAGGAACAAGGACATCAGATGCATGTAATTATCACCTGTATGTTCCCCTTTAAATTACACATCATTCCCGATTTGGAAATATAATCATCATTCCTTCACTATCGCGGGATCAAAATCCTGAAACTTTCTCCAAACGGCATTGTGGGTAAACCTGCACCAGAAAGATTGCGGGGGGGGTGGTTCCAGAAGATGGCACATCTTCTGCAGGGTTGGGCAACAAACTCTGGCCTTGTCCACAACGCCAATATCATGTGAAAGAATAACAAACCTCTTAGCTGATCTCCCACATTCCAGTCTGCATAAACTTGAGATCATCCAAAGTTCTCTGCCAGAGATTTAATGAGCTGCAAGTCCTGTTTTCTTATCATGTCTCTGCTTACTGATCAACGTTGGCTACAAATCAAGCAGTATCTTGATTTTAAATTTTCACTATTGTTCAAATCCTTCTAATGGTTTCACCCATGCCCCACCTATGTAATCTCCTCCTTCCAGATATATACACTCCTGTAATTCTGGCAGCTTGGGCGTCCATTATTTTAATCACTCCACCGTTGATCTTCAGTTGCCTAGGCCCCTTCCTCTAGGATACCTCTCTCCACCTCTCCATGTTTGTATCTTATTTCTTGACAAAGCTTTAGGTCATCTTACCTAATATCTTTTTGTGGCTCAGTGTCTGTAATATTGTAACTATGTTGGAGTTGTGGGTTTTAACAAAAAAAAAAGCAAAACTGTGCTTTGCATACTTAGATTCAAACTAACATACAGCAGGATTATTGAAAGAAACATTCTCTGCAGTGAAAGGAAAACAGCAGCTTGTGCAAATGCCCTAAACATCAACATCAAATCACGTGATCAGTTCAAACCGTGCAACCCTTTTAAACACATGACACCTCCCTTCTTTACTTCTGTGGTCATGACAACAAATTACTACAGTGTTATACATAGGATCAACAATAATCCAGACAATATAATGCATCATTTATCATTGTACACAATTTAGAAGGAAGCTGATCAGGACAACATCTATTTCTCTTTGGTTGTCCATGATATTCTAGAATTTGGCTGTCTTTGACCTTCGAAGTATGATTTGGAACTACAGTAGACACTTCTTCTGTTGGAACTGATTCTATATCATTCTCATTGTTTTATAATGCTCCAGTGAAGTGATTTTTGATGTTTTATTACTTTAAAGGCACTATCTAAATTTAAGTTATTCTTTTGCTTCTAACAATTTCATAGGTTGCGTAAGAAATAGATGTTTTCTCTTTATATTTAAATTCAAAATTTACTGTGTGCTTCTACAATCGATAAAACTAGCTGGTGACAGAAGAATTGCAGATTAGGGTGGAAGTGTTAGTTTATAGTATTTCCAAAATGGAGGGACTGTTTTACATTTGATTAATGAAAACACACATAACTTGTAATAAACTAACCAGATCTGTGTCATTTATCTGAATCATTCAGTTCAGATTTTGTAACTTAAATTTCAAGAATCACATCTATGCTCAGAGACTTGAGCCAATAACTCAACAGGTGAACCTATCAGAATGAGATGCCTTGCAATACACTTTTCCATATTTACAAAACATAATGACTTGCATTTATAAAGCAACTTTTATAAGGAAAAACATCCCAAGGAACTTCCCAGAGATAGTGCTGAATATGTGTGAGGCAGTTCAAAACACTAAGCTTATCATCACATAGCACAGTGGCTAGCACTGCTGCTTTACACCTTCAGGGTCCTGGTTCAATTCCTGGCTTGGGTCACTATCTATTTGGAATTTGCACATTATCCTTGGGGGTGCTCCAGTGTTCTCCCATGGTCCAAAGATGTGTGGGTTAGATTGATTGACCATGCTAAAATTGCCCCTTAGAGGCCTATGATGTGTAGGTTAGAGGGATTAGTGGATAAATATATGCGGGTAGGGCCTGAGTGGGAGTGGTTGGTGCAGACTTGATGGGCCAAATGGCCTCTTTTTTCACTGCAAGTTTTCTATGATTCTATGAACTCTGGTGCAATGTACCACTGGAAAATTCATTATAAATTCCCAACTCTGTCACCAACTCAAAAAATCTTTATTACCCATCTCCAAAATGTTTTATCACAAAACAACAAAAAAATGCATTCAAAAGATAATGATTAAAAACACAGTTTTTCCTCCCGAGTTTTCTTGCGGTAGAGACAAAGCGACAACATCTCACTGGTACATTAGTCCCTTAAGGTTTTAAAATGTTTCAAAAAGAGTTTCACAAGAGCAAAATTTGACACCAAGTGCATGAAGGAGATGCTAGAGGTGTAGGTTTTAAGGAGTATCTTAAAGGAGAAGTGAGAGGTAAAAATTCGAAGTTTAGGAAGGGAATTCAAAATCTTGGGGTTTATGCACTTGCAGGAAATTTGCCTTTAATCATGGAGACATTACTCAATCCTGATAAGTTAACAACCTTGGAAGAAAGATGGCCAAGAGCTTGGAGTTTTGTTTCAGCGAGGCTTTTGAAGTTAGGCATGTTGCGGAAGGTAGAGAGAGATATAGTACACAATTTCCAGAGTTTGGGTGAAGGTTGCATTAGCCAATAATAGTAAAAGGATTGCATGTGTAAAGGGAAAGAAACAAAGAACAGGAAATTACGTAAAGCTGCAGGGAATGGATCAAACAATAGGGTAAGATTGATGACTGCTCGCAATGAATCAAGCTCCTCACCTTAATTCTGATAATAGATATGTGAAGAGCCATTTTGGAAAAACTCAATGCAGCAGCATATCTTATACTGCATTAGCAATCTGCAGGTACCAACCACAGGTATGATGTCATGTTTTTGTGGAGGAACTCAGACAGTTTGAGGAGCAAGTACAGCAGTAATACTCCTTTATATAATGTAACTTAAAAACCAAGTCCTTTTCAACCATCGCCACTCCGCCTCACCAAGATTCTGTAACTTAAGAGTATGGTGAGACTTGATGGACAAACTGCTGTCATTATTGACAAGTTGTAGCAAGTTCCTCTCAATGTCAATGCTACTGCACTGCAAGGAGAGCTTCAGAGTGTCTTTCAAGAATTTTTCTGTCCTCCCGTGAACGTTGACAATTTGAGGGTTGAGAAAACAGGGTCTGGTACGGGTGATGGTTTTCAGCCATCCAGACAGATAGTGTCCAATCCATCAAGGTGATTTTGTAGGAGTTTTACCCAAATGCTTATGGAATTGGCTTCAAGAAAGACATTAGCATTTGTTTAACTGTCCTCCTAATGAATCTGTAGGAGGACTCAGTATGTTTTGCTGAGGAAATTTTCCTCGCACTGTTATGGATTGCTAACACAGTCCAGGTCTCACTAGAGTACAGGAATATTGTGGCAACTGCCCTGTACGTGAAGACTTAGGTTGACGTGCAGAGATTTCTTTTGTCAAATATTCACTACCATAGTTTGTCGACAGCAGAGGCAGCACAGCTGATCCAATGTTAGATCTCCTTGTAAATCAGGCTATTTAACCTCAAGAGCCTGCTCCACTTGGATCTGCCTATGCCACATATCCCCTCATCTTTGGTTAATAAAAAAGGTCTATCAATCTCAGTTTTAATTTTAAAAAATTTATCAAGAATCAACTAGTTTGCAGAAGAGAGAAGCAATATGCCATTGTTTGGGCCATAAGTGTTTCCCAATTTAATTTCTGATAGGTTTGGTTCCAATACTTAGACTATGCCACATATTCCTTGAATCCCAACTAGTGTAAATGGTTTATTTCAATCTATCTGATCGAATTCCTTTGATATGTTGAAAACTTTGAAGAAAAAAATTGCTCACTGTAGTTGAGATGTGGTTTAACTGTAACTGAGAGCTCAAGTATGATTGCAAGGTCCTTTTACACTAGTTCCCTAAGTATAAAAGAGCAGTATATAAAAAGACCAATATTTCATTAGCTTCTTAAATTTTCTGTGCTGTACATGACATTTTAAAGGACACTTACCTAGACTTCCACAGTTGCTAGATTTCATCATTTAGAAAACACCCTGTTTCATTCCTTTTAGACCTAAGCTTTACATTTGCCTACACTAAAATCAATTTACCACCACTTCATCCATTTGTTTAACCTACAATGTCTCATTGTAATTTTATGTTGCCAAATACACTGCGTATAATATTAAGTTCTAAAGTTCACTTCCTCATCCTTGCCACAGAATCTGGGCAATGAGTAAAAAAGGATTGATCAAAACAGGGTAAAGTACAAATGGGACTCCATGCCCAGGGCTGCTTTCTTTATCATAAAGGCCTGTGAAGGAGAGTAATAAAAAGCCGTCATTTTAAAATTTACTATGATGAGAAGACTAGATTAAGATAAAGATTATAGGGTGCCATACATATAGATTAATGATTCACTACGTGCCTAACACAACATGCAAAAGCATTGTCTGTATAACTACAAGTATTATGAAATTAAACTGTATTCTTATTGTAAAATGTTTGGCTATGTTTAGCCAATGGGCAACCTAACTATGTAACATGATGGGAAATAGACTGGTAGGCAGACCAAATTCTTGTGAGATAATAGAGCAGAAAGGGTGCAGCTTGAGTCTGGTAGCTGCAAGTTAATCAGGGCTTTAGAATGTGTGGAAATGCATTAGCTCATGGTTTATGAGGTTGGTATGGTTTCTTGTGCTGATAATGGGACTGGATGTAGGCAAGGGAATTGACTTCCCTTACCAATTAAAATTTGCAGGTCTTAGCAATATCCTTGAAGCAACCAACTTTATGTAGCTAGGTTTCCTAGTAACAAGGGAATAACTTACAGATGCAATGGAGAAATGAGTTCTTAATTCTGACAGCTAGAGCATTATTGGCTAAGATAATAATGTGTAATATTGTAACTGGATCCTTTAGTTTGGATGACTGGCAGAAAACTGAAGTGTTCAGAAGGGTATATCAATCTCATACTTGTACTGTTATGTAAGAAAGGTTAGCCAATATTTGCTGATTTTCTTTTCACTCTAACAGTGTCTTTCATGGTTGCTCTATTAGTCGAGTTCAGCTAAGTACAAGATGCTCCATTCTTCTTACAGCCAGTTTAGGAAAATGAAAAATATTCAGATAGGACTTTGGCAAATGAATGCACAATAGCAGAACATGCAGAGGAAGATCCAGCATCTGGAGTATCTCAATGGCTGCCCTGGTGGGCAAAGGGTGTAGCAGAACAAAACTTCCAATCATATCAGTTACCTGACCTTTGGATGAAGTGTCCTTCTATCAAGATAGATGTGGAAGCTGGCATGCAATAGTTTATCCATCATAAAAGATGCAAAACAATCCTTCTTTCCGAGTACATCTCCCAAGCTCTTCAGCCACCAGCATTTTGAGATTCAAAGACAACAAAGTAAAGAGGAAAAAGCAATTGCGATGAAAAGAACATGCAGTGACCTGAACTGATAGCACACAATTAAATCTTACATGACACTAAATATTCTATAGCGCATTTACTCTGCAGTTTCCAAATTGCCCCAACCATCTTAGAACTAATTCTCACTAGTGAGAATATATCAACTATCTTTGTGCCACTGGCATCTTTGCATATTTGGTTTACCATTCCATCATTTAACTCATTAAGGACTAAAGAATAGTTGAGTTCCTAAGACAGATGAATTGTAAGATATCATGATGACACCCAGTGAACTTGAAAACCTGCTCAGTACCAAATCATGGCTTAGAATGTCTGATGTTGATGATAAAAGAGATTGAAGTAGACAACAATCTTTTTAAATAAGCCTCATTGGGTATATACACTGAAGATCATCCACATTTCCAGAACAAGATTAACATGGAGGTCCAATTCTGCCAATGCCTTTTCAGGGCATGATACCTGAAGAAAAAGGTCACTTTATCCAAGTCCTCAATTTCCTGCTGCTCAGCAAATTCTCAATCAGGTCAATAATTTACCTTCTATTCTAAGAGCTCCAACTTTAGCTAACAGTCACTTATGAGGTGTTTTAATCAACTGCCTTCTGGAGGTCTATATAAATAATAGTATGCATAGACATACTTTAGTCACTTCTTCAAATTATTTGATCACGTTCACGAGGCATCATCTACACTTTGCAAATTCATGCTGGCTCTTTCCGATTTGCTTTAAAAATAATTCATAAAATATGGGCCTTGCTGACGCAGCCAGTATTTATCACTTAGGCTGAGTTGAGCTGCTATGATGCATGTGCTATAGGTGGATTCACAGTGCTGTTAGGGAAGGAGTTTGACCCAGGCAACAATGAAAGAGCAATGAGAGATTCCCCCGTAAGAATGTATGTGAATTGCAGGTGATGGTGTTACCAAGCATTTGCTTCACTTGACCTTCAAGGTGTTCAGTCATCTTGTTGTTCATTATAAAATTAAAGCAATTTTCATATCAACAGGTTTTAGGTTAACTGATCCATAATGCTCTGGGTTTCCTCTGTAACCTATGTTAAATGGAGTGATACGTGCAAATGGTTCCTGAATCAAACAGATTTTGGAAGATTATACTCAAGCATTTGCAATGTTCTCACCTACTTTCTTTAAAACTCTTGGGTGGAAATCATCTTGTGCTAGATATTTGTTGCTCTTCTTTTAAATAATTGCAGCAACTTTGCAGGTTACTGTCCCTGATTCAGTATTAGTTTCCTTGTGATATCCTGACATGATTGACCTATTTCTGTACTGTAAATACTGATGTAAATAATTACTCAGTTTGTTCACTATTTCTGTATTTTCAATGACAGTTATCATCATTATCAGTTCTAAAGGGCCCCACATACTCCTGACCCCCATTTAAACAATTGTATGTTTTGCTGCATTGATTTTAATACCTCTCGAAAGTTTCTTTGTATACCCATATTTTGTATCCCTTAATATCTTGTCCTTCTTGCTGTCCTTTGTATTCTTCTCCATTATCAGGACACTCTTTTTTTGCAACTGTTTTATGTTTTTCTTTTAGCTTTAAGTTGCTATTACTTCTTAAGTTGCAAATCCTTGGCTTTTCTGGCAAGTAAAACTCTCATATCTTAGGAGTATAATTTGATTCTGTATTATAAAACACATCTCACTGATCTTTTACCCAAGAACAAATTTGCCTGGCTTATTGGGGACAGGCTCTGTCTTTGAAGTCAGCGTTAATTCAACCTAGAATCTTATTAGTACTAGGTTTTTCTCTCCTTCAAATGCTCCATTGAACTCAATCATATTATGATCATTATTACATAAATGTTCACACGTTATTAGGTTTTAAACTGAATCTGGCTCATTTCTTATTAGCATATCTAAAATAGTCTTCCCCTTCTTGGTTCTAGGAAATATTGCTTTTGGAAACAATCCCATTCACACACAAAATATTCATTACCTTTCATATAGAATTGGATTAGCAGATTGGAAAACAGATAGGAAATATACAATAAGTGACAGAACCCTTAAGAATATTGATAGGCAAAGGGATCTGGGTGTATAGGTACACACATTACTGAAAGTGGCAATGCAAGTGGAGAAGGTAGTCAAGAAGGCAAGCGGCATGCTTGCCTTCATCGGCCAGGGCACTGAATTTAAAAATTGACAAGTCATGTTCCAGCTTTATAGAACGTTAGTTAGACTGCACTTGAAATATAGTGTTCAATTCTGGTCACCAGATACCAGAAGGATGTGGAGGCTTTGGAGATGGTGCAGAAAAAATTTACCAATATGTTGCTTGACGTGGAGGGCATTAGCTGTGAGGTTGGAGAGACTTGGTTTGTTCTCACTGGAACGACGGAGGTTGAGGGGCGACCTGATAGACATCTACAAGATTATGGAGAGGCATGGACAGAGCGGATAGTCAGAAGCTTTTTTCCAGGGCATAAGAGTCAATTACTAGGGGGCACAAGATTAAAGGTGCGAGGGGCAAGGTTTAAAAGGTGATGTATAGGTCAGATTTGCTGAAGGGCCGATTCTTGTGTTATAATTTTTTTTGTTCTTTGACGTCTTTAAACCTCCCAGTTAAAACACTGTGCCTTTTCTGCGTTCTTTATGAATTTCTACATTTACTCACTCCATCACTTCATAGCTGCTATCATGGAGCCTATTTACAGCTCCTATTGTCATTTTAAATCTACTTGCTTAATTCTGCATTAGATGGGAGATGGTGGCATAGCGATAATGTCACTGGAATAGTAATTCAGATCCCCAGTCTAATGCCTGGTAGACACAGGTTCAGATCCTACCACAACAGCTGATGATTTTTTTTTTTTAAAAATCTGGATTTAAAATCTAGTCTCAGTTATATCATCAGAGAAACCCATCTGGTTCACTAATGTCCTTTAGGAAAAGAAATCTGCCATTTTTTCCTGGTCTGGCCTACATGTGACTCCAGATCCACCACAATGTGGTTCACTCTTTACTGCCCTTTCGAATTGACCGAGCAAGTTACTCCGTCAATGCAATTAGGGATAAGCAGCAAATGGTGTCCTTGCCTGTGGTGCTCCATTCCATGAAAAAAGAAAATATAACCTCCACTGCCTGCTTATCTCTCATTTCATGCTTCCTTAAGATTGAAATGATTTTCTTCTTAATGACTACTCTTCCCTACCATTTTCTCAAACTTTCCTGTAGAATATCTCAACAAGAACAACTACAACTTGTACTTAAGTAGATGCTTGAATGTATTAATGATATCCAAAGGCATTTTACAGCAGCAATGATAATTTATAAATGTTGAGAATGAGCCACATAAAGAGGTATTAGGACAGATGACAAAAAGCTACGTTTTAAGAATGGTCTTAAAAAGAGACAAAGAAAGGTTAACAAATGAAGGGGTTTAGAAGAGAATTCCTGAACAAAAGGGTTTTGGCAGGTAACGGCACAATCCATTGGCGTTGGAGCAATTAAAATTGAGATGGTCAAGAGGCCCGAACTTGAAGAGCACAGTTTTCTTGGAGACTTCTTGGGCTAAAAGAGATTACAGACATAGGGAGGGATTCAAAAACAAGGATGAGAATTAAGTTTGCGATGTGGCTTAGCCATGAACTAATGTGGGTCAGTAAGAACACGGGTGAAGTGTGAAAAGGACTTGAGGCGAGGAAGGCCTGAATTGACAGAAGATAGATGTGGCAGCTCTTTGGAAAAATTTAGAAATAACAAAGATATGGATGTGGATTTCTGTGAAATGATCGTAAGCAGAGACAGAGTCAGTCACTGTTACACAGGCCCCAATAGGTGGTCGTAGTGATGCTGTGGATAAGTGGCTAGGTGTCAAATTTTGTCTAATAGTGTTCCTGTGAAATGCCCTGAAATGTCTTTACTTTAAAGATGTTCTATAAATGTTGTGAATCTAAAGCACATAAATACAGGACTGAAAACAAAATACAGAAAAAAAACCTACAATTATGTAGCATCTTTCATGATCTCAAAATACTTTTGAAGTGTCATCATTTGTAATGTAGTACAAGTACCATTCAATAATGTCCAACTGTTTAGTATATTGTTATATACTATATGTTGTTATATAAAGAAGTCTGAATCAAATATCTAAACTAGAAGTCTGCATATTTAAATCATTGCTCCTCCTGTTGCTGGCTGCAATGAAGGCAGGAAAATCCAATTATTTTATAGCATGACAGGGTTAAAACTTCAGTACATGCTACCGTTAGGTACTGATCAAAGTTACTCATTTTAAATACAAAATAATCAAGACTTACAACGATCTCTTCCCTGAGACAGTGCCTTGATAACTTTTTGATGATGTGCCAGAGCAGCCTGCGGATACAAACTCCACAATAACTGACAGAAACAGACACCCTATTTTTCTTTTGTGTAAAAAGATTGCTGAACAGGCTCAGTGCAAAGGTCACCTGTGTATTTGAATATCCTGCTCGAGGTCGAGCCAGCAGTAGGATTGACCACATCGTGGACACGGTTAGGAGCAAAATGCTGGCCTAAAACTTTTGTTATTAAGAGGCCAGCAGTGTGCAAACTGAATGGAGGAAGTGTACAACTTCACTTTTCAACAAAGATTAGAAATGGTAGATTTAGATTATGGAATAAATGATCCAGAGGTCTCAGCTAATGATCCAGAGACACAAATTCAAATCCCACCATAACAACTTTAAAGTTTATTTATTAGTCACGAGTAAGGCTTACATTAACACATTGGAAGGAAACTGGAGCACTCGGAGGAAACTCACACAGACCTGGGGTGGGGTGGGGTCGGGCGGGGGGACATGCAAACTCTACACAAACAGTGACCCAAGGTGGGAATTGAACCCAGGACTCTGACACCGTGAGGCAGCAGTGCTAACCACTGTGCCGCCATGTCACTCCCATGCTGCTCACTGAGGAATTTAAATTCAATTCATCAAATCGGGAGTAGAAAAGTGGCATCAGTAATGCCGACTATGCAATTATTGGACGGTCATTAAAATCCACTTTGTTTGCTAATGCACTCTAGGAAAGGAGAATCTGCTACCTTTACTCAGTTTGGCCTAGATGTAGTTTCAGAACCAGTGGACAGTGGTCAATTGCCCATTGATGTTGGCTAGCAAGATATCAGTTATTAATTTGGGGATTCACCACACTTTCAATGACAATTATGGATAGGCAATAAATGCTATATTGATCAATATCCATAACTAGAGTTAAAAGAAGTGTTACCATAGCAACATAATAACATTAACACATCATATTGCATTTCCCACTGAAGGATCCAATTTAAGGATAACATACACCATACATTGATTTCCTTTGTTAAAGGCACAATGTCATCACAACAGTTATCAAATCAAATTGCAATCATTTACTTGTATTTTTACAGTTAATTCAATTGCCAAATACTTGTCACTTGTTTTAAAGACATGGCAGTTTGAACACTGAAAGACTTCACTTACCATCTCCTGCTTCCAGAAAAACACAAGTGCCATGAACATATTTATAAGTATATAAATTAAGTAAATAGATATTATTATCATCAAAAGCAAAAAATGCTAGAAACTCAGTAGGTTGGGAAGCACTTTTGAAATGAGGAACAAGATTATTGTTTCAGGTTGATGAGCTTTCATCAGAATTGGAAAAAGTTTGAAACAGAAATTAATAAATTTAACCTACAACTTCAGCAATGCAGTCTCATGACAATCAGAATGATGTAGCATGTATTTGGTGGAAAAAGTGACTTCTTCTTTTCAACATAATATTTGTTGTTCTACTACATCAGAGCAGATGTGATAAAAGCTCACTGTTTCTATTCAGTAACAGTCAAGCTATCAGTCAAGGTGGCACAGCGATTGGCATTGCTACCTCTAAGAAGTCTCACAACACCAGCTTAAAGTTCAACAGGATTATCTGGTAGCAAACGCCACTAGCTTTCAGAGCGCTGCTCCTTGTCAGATGAATGACTCACCTGACAAAAGAGCAGCACTCCAAAAGCTTGTGGTGTTTGCTACCAAATAAACCTTTTGGACTTTAACTTGGTTGTGAGACTTCTTATTGTATTTACCCCAATCCAACACTGGCATCTTCACATCATGACTGTACCTCTGTGCCAAGGATCTGGGTTCAATTCCAGCCTCGGCTGATTGTTTGTGTGGAGTTTGAAATTCTCCTGTGTCTGCATGCGTTCCTCCAAGTGCTCTGATTTCATTCCACAGTCCAAAGATGCGCAAGTTAGGTGGATTGGTCATGCTAAATTATCCCTTAGTGTCCAAAGATGTGCAGGTTAGGTGAATTAGCAGAATGAATACATGGAGTTATGGGGCTAGCATTTGGGTGGAATGATCTGAGGGTCGACACCAACTCAATGGGCCAAATGGCCTGTTTCTGCACTGTAGAGATTCTACTCTTAAGTTTAATCAAGTGCAGAGGTGGAGAAAAATGGGAGAGGAGGAAAGGGCAATGAGAAGGTCTATGATCAGGTGGAAGACAGGTGAGTTTGAATGGCAAAAGCAATGATGGTGCAAAACAAAAAGGGGATAATAGCTGAAAAAGAAACAAAAGGATGTATTTACAGCAGGTTGGAATGGCAATAGTAGCAACATTATCAACTAATGAAAAACTGGAAGCAGAAGTTATGACCTGAAATTGTTGCACGGATTGTTGAATCTGGAAAGCTGTTAAGTGGCTACATTGAGTTCCAAGAGTAAAGGAGGCTGAGGGCAGAGAGATTAGAAAAAGTGTGAAGAATTGCAATGACAACTCACTGGAAGCTCAAGGCCATATCTGTAGTCTCATCAGAGGCAATTTGCAAAGCAAAACAATCACCCAATCTGCCTGTAGTCTTCCCAGTGTACAGCAGAATGCTTTGTGAGCAGTGGATACATATACCAAATTGAAAGAATTGCAGTAAATTGCTGCTTTATCTGGGAAGGACTGTTTGCAGCTGGGATGATGGGAAGTGAAGAGGTATAAACAAGACTTATGTTGGGAAGAAGCTATAAGGAGGAGAGAGGCTGTTATATGTGATTGAATGTGATCAGGGTGCTGCAGACGGAACAGTTCTTTTAAAGTGCTGAAAGGGAATGATGAGAACAAGACATTTTTTTTTGGTGGCATCATGCTGGAGATGGCATAAGTGGTGAAATCTGGTCAGTGTGGATACTGATTGGGTGAAAGGTGAGCAACAAGGGAGACAATATTGTCATTCTGGAAGGGAAGGGATGACACGAAAGTAGAAGTGCAAGAAATATGATTCACGCAGTTAAAAGCCCTGCCAATTATGGTTCAATGCAACTGAATTCTCAGTTCAGCATAAAGAAAGACACATTAGAAGCGCTGCTAAGATGGCATCATCAGCACAGGAGAGGAAAAATTGGGAGAATGAATAGAGTCCTTATAAGAAGAGGGTTGAGAGAAAAAGTAGTTGGCAGTGGCTTATTGCAGATATTGGTTGATAACTTATGGAGATAGAGAAGCTAAGCATGGGAAGAGTAGAAGATGGACTGAACGTGGAGTGCGAAATATAGAAAAAGAAAGCAAAGTTGATTAAATTTTGCATTTCCGGGAGAGACCAGGAAGCAGCTCTGATACAATCATTAATATATTGGAAAGGGAAATAATGAAGAGAACCCAAGTATGATTGTAACAAAGAATGTTTCACATATCCTATAAAAAGGACAGGATGAATAGCTGGAAACCATATGGGTTCTATGAGCAACACTTTTTATTTGGAAGAAGTGAACTGACTAAAAACAGAGAAGTTGTTCAGTGTAAAAATAAGTTTAGCCAGGCAGAGCAGTGTGGTGGTAGATAGGGACTCTGTCCAAGAAAGGAACAAAGAGTCCTTAGTCAATGCTGGTGGGGCTGAGGGATTGGACATCCACAGCAAAAAAGGAAATGGTGAAGGCTCGGAAACATGAAACTGTTCAAATAACAGGGCTTTTCAGAAGAGTCACAGATGCAGGCGAGACAAGGCTGAAAAAAAATAAAACCAAGACATGGCTTTAATTATGTGGGGTAGAACAGGCACCAGAAAAGTCCTGTTTGTGGATCCTGGGAATGAAATAAAACAGATTGTGTAAGGTTAGGGAACTATAAGGTTGGAGGACACGCAGCGGAGGTCTCAAGAGATGAGATTAGTGATGGTCTGGGGAATGATAATTTGATGGTTAGTGGTGGCATGATGGTTCGGGGGAGGGAGGATCAGCCATCAGATGTTCCCATTCAGCTTTCAAAAATTAGAGGCGAGTTCATTAAGCAAAAACAAGATTGCTTCTGTCAACACGTTTACTGATAATATTAGGCTTGGATCTGAGACAACTGAGTTATAAGCTTATTAATTAATGTCACAAATAGGCTTACATTAACAGCAATGAAGTTACTATGTGGCAAATTCAGAGGGAGGTAAGATTAGAGTTATAAGTCAATATCCACTTGGTAAAGCAACCTCAAGGCAATAGCAATCATAAATATGATGACTTTCATGTTCAGTTTGAAGGCGAGAAGTCAAAGTGTTTTAGACTTAAATAAAAAAGGAATGAACAAGAATATAAAGGCAGACTTGGCTACAGTGGTCTTGGAGACTGGATTAAAGAGTGGGCAATAGAGATGATGAGGCAGACTTTTAAGGAGATATTTAGTAACTGTCGCAAAGATTTAGGCCCATGAAAAGGAAAGGTTCTTTGAGAAGGATGCATTATCTGTAGCAAAATAAGAAAGTTAAGAGTATAATCCTTCCCTACAGCGCATTAGTGAACCAGTTAGGTTATTTACAACAACAGTTTCATGATTATCATTAAACTTGTAATTCCAGAATTTTATTGAATTTAAGTTTCACCAACTGCTGTGGTGGGATTCAAACCTGTGTCCCCAGACCACTTCCCTGGATTACTAGTCCAGTTACAATACCACTACACCATGTCCTCCCTGTGAAGGTTAGGGGAGGCAATCAGGCAAATATTTCCTCTTACTGGGGAGGCTAGAACTAGAGGATAGACTTTACAATGTACCACACTGAGCCCGGCCACGAAGCTTTAAATTCTTGAATCTACGGTGCAGGAGGCCACTTGGTCCATCGAGTCTGCACTGACAACAATCCCACCTAGGTCCTTCCCCCATAACCCCACATATTTACACTCCTAATTTCCCTGACACTAAGGGTCAATTTAGCATGGCCAATCAACTTAATCCGCACATTTTTGGACTGTGGGAGGAAACTCATGCAGACACAGGAGAACGTGTAAACTCCACACAGACAGTGACCCTAGGCTGGGATTGAACCCAGATACCTGGCACTATGAGGCAGGAGTGCTAAAAACAGTGCCACCGTACTGCCCAAAACGGTTGTCAGTGTAATCCTTAGCACTCTCAATTTGTTTCATGAGTACTGTCCATTTGTGAAATCACATCTAATGTTGGACACTGAGTTTTGCAGGCAAGGGCTGACTATGGTCTCACTTGCCTGATGCAAACAGCTGAAGGGGCCTGCAGTTTGATATGATCCGCCAGACTTTAGGATATACTGCCTACATGTGTGGAGATAATAGACATTACTCATGTGTCTTTTTCCTGTTAAGCAGTGAACACAGTGCACATAGCTACAGTACACAATTAGTGAGAGATACTTGGCTTTGAGAAAACTCACATTTCCAGAGTAATCAGAGATAGACGGGGCACTTTTCAGGACTGAAAATACCTGCCTTAGGCCCACTTGTGAGTATATGCAATATGCAGCAAGCAATGATCTGTTCAGGTTAGCTATTATCTCACAGGATGGCTCCGCTGCATCCAATTCCAGCATTATGCTTGAATGGTGAGCAAATACCTTGGGCCCTATTTATGAGTTTGCCAATAAAGGCAAGACCTGAAAACTTTTTGGGTTTCACTGTGTGAAATGTGATTCTGCTATGAGGCAGTCCCTGATGAACAATTGTAATGATATACAGATGCCGGCGTTGGATTGGGGTGGTAAGAACTCAGTAAGAATTTAGCAACACCAATTTATAATCCAACCGATTTATTTGATAGTAAAAACGCGAGCTTTCAACACTCTGTGTCTTCCTCAGGCAAATGCAGTGTTCCAACCAAGGTTATATACTAGATACATTGATGACATCTTTTTCCTTTGGACTCATGGTGAACAATCGTTGAAACAACTGTATGATGATATCAACAAGTTCCATCCCACCATCAGACTCACCATGGACTATTCTCCAGAATCAGTTACATTCTTGGACACACGCATCTCCATCAAGGACGGTCACCTCAGCACCTCACTGTACCGCAAACTGACAGACAACCTCACAATGCTCCACTTCTCCAGCTTCCACCCTAGACACGTTAAAGAAGCAATTCCCTATGGACAAGCCCTCCGTATACACAGAATTTGCTCAGATGAGGAGGATCGTGACAGACACCTCCAGACACTGAAGGATGCCCTCGTGAGAACAGGATATGGCGCTCGACTCATCGATCGACAGTTCCGACATGCCACAACGATAAACCACACTGACCTCCTCAGAAGACGAACACGGGACACGGTGGACAGAGTACCCTTTGTTGTCCAGTACTTCCCCGGAGCGGAGAAGCTACGACATCTTCTCCGGAGTCTTCAACATATCATTGATGACGATGAACATCTCGCTAGGGCCATCCCCACCCCCCCACTTCTTGCTTTCAGACAACCGCACAACCTCAAACAGATCATTGTTCGCAGCAAACTACCCAACCTTCAGGAGAACAGTGACCACAATACCACACAACCCTGCCACAGCAACCTCTGCAAGACATGCCGGATCATAGACATGGACGACATCATCAAACGTGAGGATACCATTCACCAGGTACACGGTACATACTCTTGCAACTCGGCCAACGTTGTCTACCTAATACGTTGCAAGAAAGGATGTCCCGAAGCATGGTATATTGGGGAGACCATGCAGACACTACGACAGCGGATGAATGAGCATCGCTCAACAATCACCAGGCAAAACAGTTCCCTTCCTGTGGGCGAACACTTCAGCAGTCATGGGCATTCGGCCTCCGACCTGCGGGTAAATGTTCTTCAAGGGGGCTTTCGTGATACACGACAGCGCAGAGTCGCTGAGCAGAGACTGATAGCCAAGCTCCGCACACATGAGGACGGTCTTAACAGGGATCTTGGCTTCATGACACACTATCTGTAACCCCCGTAACTTGCCTGGGTTAGCAAAAAACCTCACTTACTGTGCTGTCTGGAGAAAATACACAATTCTCTAACAATGCTCAGGATTCCCTTCACACACATTGTTAGCCACTTTAACACTTCAATAGCAGGTTAGATGTAAGGATTCGCATTCTAATCAGCAATCTCTGACTGTCTGTGTGGATATGAGTGCCACTGCAGAAGAACACTGCATTTGCCTGAGGAAGACACAGAGTGTTGAAAGCTCGCGTTTTTACTATCAAATAAATCGGTTGGATTATAAATTGGTGTTGCTAAATTCTTACTGAACAATTGTAATCACAGAGCCTCCTAAGGGTTCATACTCACCCAAATGTTTTTAAAGAAAATATGCAAACCAATGGGGAAAAAAGGTTAGCTGTGAAGTGCTACAGTTTTAAACAACAATAATTTTGATAGATATTTGCAGAAAATTTAAGGTTTATGGTGATTTGAAAATAATTTCAGCAATGTCTGAGTTCTCTTGATGGATCAGTATAAAAATGCAAAGAAGTGCGTGGAGTTGTTCTCAGACAGAGTACGCTCCAGTTTCAATCTCTAATCTATCAAGTGCATTTTTCAGCGCAGCCGGAGACCATTTTGTGCCTCTGTTTACTCTTTGAAAGCTATCTAATTAATCTCATTCCCCAGCTTTTCCATCAGCAATTTTTCCTTTTTTCAAATACATTCACTTTTCTTTTGAAAATTGCCACTGAATCGGTTTCTATCATCTTTTCAGGTGGAACATCAAGTTCATCGCAAACCACTGCTTAAAAAAAAACTCAGCTCCCCATTAGGCTAATGGTTATGGGTACGTAGGAACACGCAGAGGCCATTTAGCTTTTTGTTCCATCATTCAATAAGATCATGGTTGTGGTTTGGGTTCCACATTTACCATCTACCCCTGATAACCTTTGATTCCCATTCTTAACAAGCATCAATCTCTGCTTTAAAAATATTCAGTGAGCTGCTTTGACTGCATTTTGGGGCAGAGAGTTCCAATGTCACACAACACTCAAGAAAAAAACCTCCTAATTTCTGTCCTAAAAGGGTGACCCCTAATTTTAAAGCAGTGCCCTCAGAGTTTTGCTCTCACCCACAAAAGGAAATATCTTCTCAACATCCACCCTGTCAATCCCCTTTAGGATCTTGTGTGCTTCAATCAAGTCACTCTTCATCTTCTAAACTCCAGTGGAAACAAGTCCAGCTTGCTATACCTACCTCATAAGGCAACCTGTTCATTCCAGGACCAATCTGGTAAATGTTCTCTGAACCACCTCCAATGTATTTACATTGTTCCTTAAATAAAGAAGACCAAAACTGCACACAATATTCAAGATGCAATCTCACTAGTGCCATGCATAACTGAAACATAACATCCTTACTTTTATGTTCAATTCCTTGCGTATTAAGGTTACAGGCTTACAGTCATTTCATTAGACTGTGTGACTTGGTGATATGCAGAAAATGTTTTTATTCTTTCACAGAATATGGACGTCACTAACCATCCTCAAATAGGTAGTTGTGAGCTGCCTTCTTGAACTGCTGTAGGCGGTAAGATGTAGGTACACCCAGAGTGGTGTTAGGAAGGAAGTTCCAAAATTTTGATCCAATTACAGCGAAGGAAGGGCAACATAGTTCCAAATCAGGATGGTATGAGAGTTGGGAGACTTGCAAGTGGCATTCCCATGAATGGTGAAGTTGATGGATTTGGACAGTTCTGTTGAAGGAGGCTCAGTGAGCTGTTGTAGTGCTTCTTGTGGATGGTACAAATTATCATTGTATATTATTGGCAAAAGAAGTGAATTTTAAGTTGGCAGATGGAGTGTCATTCAAGAGCTTTGCCTTTGATGGTGTCAAGCTTCTTGAGCATTGTTGAAGCTGCATTTATCCAGGCAAGTGGAGAATATTCAATCACACTCCTAATTTGTGTTTTGTAGATAGTGGACAGATGTGAGATGACACCCAACAGAAGCTTTATTTACACATATTTCTGAAACATCTGCTTTCATGCTAATGGATTTTTGCTTCAATTTAGTTTCTCTTCCTCTTTATAACTACACCCACACTTGATTAATAGTGCAGACAACAGTTAACAAACAATTACTAAAAAACTGAATACAACAAAGATACATAGAATTTCTCCTCAGATTACCATGGAAGTGTTATTTAGTACTACATTACTTAATACATAGTCTCAGAGGTTAGTCAGAATAAACAAACTGACTACTCCCATCACTCCGAACTCGACTGCCTACCTGACCATCCAACTACCTTCCCAGATGGCTGCATACCTAACCCAACTAGAACTGGCTCTCGACCCAACCACTCTCCCATGACCCGACCATACGCTCCACTCATCCATTCACTGACCCACACTCCCATTCATCATAAGTCATGAGACATTAAGAAACTCACCTGAATACAGCACTTACTGTCATAAAGGGAAATGTCCTCTGCTTCTCCTTGCATATGATATCACTAATCAATTCTAGCAGAACGTTATGCTGGTGAAACATCAGCCCAATAGCACCTACTCCACCAGGCATCAGTTGGAGAAACTTAAACTAAGTGCAAAATCCTCAGATGAAAGAAGACAAAATAAAATTCCACATCAGAAATCTGTCTCCTAAAATAGAGATACCAGATATGGATTCAAGTCACCAGGATTAGCTTTCAGTGATTAAGGCAAACATAAAATAATTTAGCAAATGTTTTACTACCACACCTTAAGTCCAACCTCTCCCACAAATATTTGAAATACAAGATGTTTCTCTACAGATATTTAAGTACAGAAGTACCAATCAAACACACATACAACTGAAAGCTTCAATTCATTTACTGCAATGCTAATTAATTCCCAAATAAGGGTGGACATTCAAAATGAACAGACACCTTCAAGGCATTTTCTTCTAACAGAAACTAGTGTTATTGCTTTATAGGTAGTATATGATTACCAGAACAATGTGCAATTCTGTAGGTATTAAAAAACTGAATCAAACCAAATCCGAAACTCTCGTTTGATACCGAGTGCTTCCCTCCAACAACTGATAAGCACAGACTGGCATAACACGAGAACGTTTACTACAGCTGATATTAAACTGACCAGCTCCTGTGCCATTTTCGCCAACAGGTGGAGAGTACAGTCCTTAGTACATTACCATAAAATCAGAAACAACATTACTTACTTTACCCTCTATACAGTCTTTGTCAAAGTTTAAAAATCCAAGCTGAGTTTTGCTGCAGTAAAATATGGCTTCTGAAGATTGGGGAAGTGCTGAATCTGAACCACAATCTGTACAAAGTGTTTCTGGGAGAGTCACACCCATATTGCTACAGACCAATCGTTGCACCAGGTTTATACACATGCAAATTACGTGGGCGAGCAACTGGTTTCCTTGAATTGCAGGCAGGTGAGAGAGCAGCAAAAAGCATAACAACCAAACAAAGATCAAAATGCTGCAGGGAGCAAGACAATTACAGCCAATGGAAGCCTGTTGATAAATACGTTCATGAACGAACATGTATGAGCTCTGAAAAGTGATCATGAGAACTCACTATCACTAGATGTTTAAAAGAGCAAAAAAGAATAGAAAATGTACCAGCCTCGTGTACAGCCACTGAGGATCCACAGAATTCTTGCACTGTGAAATACGCAATGCTAAAATATACCTTCAACTTTCAGGTTCCTTCTATTAAAGTAAATGTACTAAGTCACAAAGTAGAAGAATACAGGATTTCCTGCAATGACCTATCCTTATCATACAAGGTCTGATCTCCAAGATTTGGATGGGAAATGGTCTATGTCACCAGATGTGGACAATTGGAGCAGAGTTTTGACCTCACTGGATTTGAATCGTTTACATGTACTCTACGCTTGTATTTCATGGATGCAATGTTTGAGAAAGCTGAATTCCATCATGGAGTTAGAGAAAAGCATTACATTCATGACATTCTCCAGAGCCTGAGGACAGAAAGCTAAAGTGTAGATACAATAAAAACAGAAAATGTTGGAAGTATCCAGCAGGCTGAAAGAGGTTATGTCGTTAAAGGGCTGGATTTTCATCCTGAAGGTGGGAATCGGGAGTCAGGAAAATTCCCAAAGCAGTGGATTCCTCCTTTGTTACAGTAGTATTGGACAGGGGGCTTTTCATCAGGGAGTTGCAGCGAGGTGCTGAATTTGAGTTTGGCTTCTCTCATACTAGCACAGAGGTGTAAATGGCAACATAAGTGCAGTGGGTTGAATCTGTTTTGAGAGTTGGGAATGACAAAATGACTGATAATGTAGCTCTACTGCCATCTTTGTGCCATAAGTAATCCACGGTCTCCAATGAAGGAAACATTGGCCTAAATCTTCTGGACAGTTTTGGTGTTGTGCACATTGCCACTGCTCATGAGGAATTCTGCAACCTGATCTTTGCAATTTTTCAGCCATGACTTCCAATGCCAACTGAAGCAGCGAAGGATTAATGCAGATATTCACAAGAGTAGAAGAGGAGATGGGCAAAGAGCAGACACGTTCCCTTTTTAATGAATTAGCTGTTGTATTTGAGTAATTTTAAAGGTCTAAAGCATGTAAGCGGAATAGTGAAGGGATGAACATGTGAGTGGAGTTGACCAAGCCTGGAAAATGAAGCTATGTCTTTAACCAGAATACTGATTCTCTGAGTCTTTATGTTACTTGAGCTGTAATTAAATGAAAGTCAGCTTAATACTTAACATTAAAAACGTCTGCAATGGGCAAATGAGTGAGTAGGTCAGTGGATAGATGAGTGGATAAGTGAATGAGTGGGTGAGTTAGTATGTAGGTGAGTGAGTTACTGAATAGATTGGTAGGTGGATGGTTGGGTGGCTGAATGAGTACTTGGTTGGTGAGTTGATGAGTGAATGATTGAATGGATCAGTGGATGGCTGTCATGAATGATGTGGATGTTATCTGTGAGGATATCTCAACTTGGAATATCAGTTCATGGTGGTGTATAGTTTTGCTTTTGGAATGGTGTGAGGAGTTATGTGAAACCTACGATGAGAATAACCATCCCAGTCACCAAGTAACAATTACTCAAGACTATTTATTAAATTAAAAAATGAACAAATGAACAAAAATAGGTCAATAATACTATAGGACTCTAAGACAATTAAATATATGAATTACTAAAAAAACATACAATTTAAATAGTATTAACCACTTATTCCGAAATATATTTGTACTACCTGATCTCCTTGAGACTTTCTAATTCCCAAACAACACCCAAATTAAATGTATCTATAAATCAAATCCAGCTCATAACTACCACACCATACAAGATGGGATGATCAAGTCTGCAAAATGTCTTTTGCTGATCCAGCGAAGATGTTTAAACTACCTTGATGAAAGTTTTTGCACTGTTTCGGCTTTAGGAATTCTTAGATATTAAAATAGTGTCTTGGCTGTGAGATGTTACAATGCCTGGCAATTATCCCCTAATTCCTCATAGGTTCTCCCCTCAATGTATTTCGACTGCCTGCATCTCTCGCATTCTGTGACTCTTGAAATTAGCATCTATATATCTCCACTGATTTCTGGATAAGCTGTTTCCTAATGTTAGGGCTATTTACACATGATTTTGTCAGCTGCTAATCTTGTTACTAGAAAGGTCATATCTCATCATCCCCTTTGAATGTTGACTACTGCTATCGCTAGGCAGGTTTTTCCCTGGGTAGAGCATTTCTTGTTAAATTCTTGTTCCTGCTATTATTAGGCAGATCCATGACAAGAATAAGTTAATGAATGAGTGAGTGGGTGGGTGAGTGAGCGGAAGGGCAATTAGTGGGTCAGTGAGTGGATGAGTGAGTGGGTGAGTTAGTAAATGGGTGAATGGATGTGCGAATGACAGAATAGGTAGGAGGTTGATGAGTGGGTGGGTAAGTGAATGAGTGATAAGTAAGTGGATGAGTTGAGGATTGTTGGATGAAGATAGTTTGGTGGGGGTAATTGGGGGAAGGTACTTATGTTGGTCTGGTGTAGTAAGGTTGGAGTGTAGTCAAGTCAGGTAGTAGTCAGATCAGGATGTAGGGGTAGTAATGCAGGAGATAGTTGTGTGACTAGTCAGGTTGTGTTCGGTCAGCGTTGTGATTGAGTCATGGGTGTATCTAGGTTGATGCCTGTAGTGTATTGAGCAGTAGTTGAGTTAGAGGTAGTCAGATTTGGTCAGGGTTGTTATTAGGGTCAAGTAGTTAGTCGGGTTCAATTAGGTGGATTGGAGGTGTAGTCAAGTTGGAGGGGGGTGATTGAGGAAACCTGTTATGTTACTCAGCTGAGTTACACTAGCTAATTCTGGAGTTAGCTTAGGTATTAATCAGCACAACATTTCAAGAATAATACTGTCTGTAAGTCACATATATTTAACCCTTGTCTCTAACATTGAGCTCAGTGTCAGAATTTGTTTCTTTGTGTGGACTTCTGGAAGTCTGGCGGACTGACTTGATGTCCCATTGACAAATTTGTGGGCAGCCCTGAATTTCAAGTGAGTACAACCCTATCTCTTCATCACCCACGCTGAGCAAGTCCAACACCTTCCTTTATAGCAAAGGTCTGCTGTCTGTACACTTTCCAGAACTTTCCCAACCCTGCAAATGAAGTCCGCTTCCATTCCTGACAACATTATGCTGCTGTAATTTAGAAAGCCTTCTGAAACCCACCTACTTGTTGCTAAAATCCCAGTTATTGCTTCAGTACTCAACTGAAGGTAGGCCCGAAAGGCTGCATACGGAGATCTCCTTGCTATCAGATTCAGCAGTCAATCTAACTCGATCAGTGAAACACAATGTAAAGTGTTTTGTGATATTGTATAGTTGTGAAAGGCTGTTTCAATGCAAGCCTTTCTTTTTTGAAGGATCAGGGAAGCAGCATCAAATTCCAGAGAAAAACAAAAAGCATCAAATTGGCTACAGAAAGAAAAAGAGAATAGATCAAAAGAAAGAGAAAAAGGAAAAGTAAGAAAGGCATTTGAAAAATTAAAATGTTTGAAAACCTTGAGAAACAATTTATTACCTTCAGCAATGAGACTCCATAGTTTCATTTATCTCTCGAGCCTCCAATGTTGATTATCACATCAGCAGCATAAATCATATCAATAACCAGCTTCTAATGAACTGGGTTACCATTCCCAAATTTGGCAAAAATAATTTGTGATAATCGCATATGTGACACAGGACAAGATGATCATTTTGTTTCTATTTTTTGAAAGGTTACCAGTGGCATAAGGCAAATTGTGATTTGTGATGAATAAGAACTCGGTTTATTTCTTCTTTGTCATAAACTGCTGCTTTTTAGACATATTGTCATGCCCATTAGAGACATGTTTTATCCATAATTTTAAATACATGGTATTTAATATATCTGCAACGGGTTTGGAATCTCCCAGATCTCCCAGAACTAACTTTTATTTAAATGAGCTGGATCACCCAACTCGCCCTATGATTCTAAAAGCAAAAACTGGCACTATGTTCATCAACCTTGGAGACTCAGAAGGAGAAGAATGAAACTATGGAGTCTCAATGTTGAAGGTAATCAATTGTTCCTCAAGGTTTTCATCTTTTTTACAGCTTCATCTTTATCCATGTTCCTTGTTACTTGTTCAAGAACTGATAACTTCTTCAAACATGATTTCCTTTTTACAAAACCATGTTGACGCTGTCTGATAAGATCAAGATTTTCTAAGTGCCTGGTTATAACCTCCTTAATAATAGATTGTAGAATTTTTCTTGTGAAAGATGTTAGACTAACTGGTCTATAGTTTACTGTATTTTGTCTCCCTCCAATTTGAATAGAGGAATTACATTTTCTATTTTCCAAACTGATGGGATCTTCCTAGATTACAAGGATTTTTCAAAAATTATGTCTATAAGCACTTTTTTAAGACCCTATGATGAAGTCCATCAGATTCTGGAGACTTGCCAGCCTTTAATTCTAACATTTTTCTCAGTCTCATTTCTTTAATAGTTGTAGTTATTTTAATTTTCTCCCACCCTTTCACTTCTTGATTTACAAGTATTTCTGGAACATTATTTGTGTTTTATGACAGTAAAGACAGAAACAGAATATTTGTTCCAGAGAACCTAAGTTAATCTTAGTTTCTATTTTCCTTTTTAAATATTTCAGAAATCCTTGCTATCTGTTTTTATATTTCTGGCCAGCTTTCTCTTATATTCTAACTTCTCTATTCATTTAGTCATTCTTTGCTGGTTTTAAAATTCTATCCAATTTTCTGTTCTGCCATGAACTGTCGCAGAATTTTATGTTGTTCTTTCAAATTGACACAATCCTTAATTTCATTAGTTAGAATGCCAAATTCAATCAGGTTGTGAACACTGCAACCTAGAGGCTTCTTTGATCATCTCTAGAATTTGCTGCTCTAAGAATTTGTCCTGAAAACATTCTATGAACCATTTTCCAGGCTACCTTTGCCAATCTGATTTTTCTTATCTCCAAATAGATTAAAATAACCTGTGATTATCACAGTACCTTTTTTACAATCCTTATGGTTTCTTTTTGTGTATGCCACTTTACAGTGCAATTACTATTCAGGGGCTATGAACTATCTCCTGAGTAGAGGTTACCAACCTGAAAAAGAACCCCCAATCTCCACTTGTTGTTTCTTGCCCATTAGCCAATTCTCTATCCATGCCAATACACTAACTCCTACATCCTGAACTCTTACTTTGTGACTTAATCTTTTATGAGGTACATTGTTGAATGCTTTCTGACAGCGCAAATGCAACACATCTACCAGTTCCCCTCTATCCACTATGACTGAGACTTCCTTGAAAAACTTTAATAAATCAGTCAGACAGAATTTCCCTTAAGTTTCCAGTTTTGACCTCCCTGAAACAATGTCTCCTTAATGGCCATGAAATCAAATCCATTTACCTTGATATGCACCGGCAGTTCATCTACCTTATTCCAAATGCTTAATTCATTAAGATACAAAGCCTTTAAGCTTGCCTTTTTGCTATTTTTTAAATAATCCTGACTTTACTTTGTACTGTGGCTCTATTTGCCATCTTCGGTTACTATGTGTAGCATTTTTGCATTTTACTTTTCTTATTTTTATTACTGTTCTTGTTTCTCTTTCCCTTGTCAAGCTGCTTAGGTTCCCATTCCCCTGCCATTCTTCTTCAAGTCATCCCCAGCCATACTAGCAAATACTCACTCTAGGACACAGTCCCAGTGCTGTCCAGGTGTAATTCATGCAGTTTGTACTGGTCCCACTTTCTCCAGAACCAGACCCAATTCCCAGGAATCTGAAGCCCTCCCCCTTGAACCGTATTTCCAGTCATGCATTTATCTGATTTATCCCAGTATTTCTACTCTGGCTAGCATTTGGCACAAGTAGCAATCCTGAGATCACTATCTTTGAGGTCATACTTCCCAACTTGCTTCTGAACTCCCAATATTTGACTTTTAGAACCTCATCCCATTTTTTACATATGTAGTTGGTACTGATGTATACTACGACCACTAGCTGTTCACCCTTCCTTTCCAGAATGTCCTATGCTGCTCTAAGTCATCCTTAACCCTAGCACCAGTGAAGTAATGTACTACACTGAAGTCTCATTTGTGGCCACAGAAATATTTCTTTACTTCTGTTACAATTGAATCCCACACTTTCCCTGCTCTCCTGTGCAACAGAACCAATTGTGGTGCAACAAATTGGGCTGTTACAGTTTTCTCTCGAGAAACCATTCCTGCCAACAGTCTCCAAAGGGGTATATCTGTTATGCAGGGAATGGCCATAGGGAGTTGTTGCACTGCCTGCTTAATCCTCTTGCTGGTGTTCACCTATTTCCTTTCTGTCTTTGGAGTCTTAGTCTGCGATGTGACCATCTCTCTGCTTTGTAACGCTCCTGTGTAGCATCTTGGAATGTTTCATTACATCAAAGATACTTTAAAAGTTTCTGCTGTTGTAGTTTTCCAAGTTTAACTTGCAGCTTGGTTGCATGTTTCATGTGGCAATTGCAGACTAATTATCATTAATTGCTAACTGGTCTCAAAGTATTGTTGGAAAAATAAGTGATCTTTTACCAGGCTCTTTACACCACAACATATCAGTCCGAACTGTCTATGAGGTTAATTTGTTTTTATGGTGCAAAACTTTTATTCTTTCATGGGATATTGGCTTTGCTGGCAAGCCAGCATTTGTTATCAGTCCCTGATTGCCTTTGAGCATGTGTTATGGGAGTATTGATCTATTGACTCTGTGCTCCAGTTTCTGTGAGGCTATTGGTGAAGTGTTGCAAGTTGCTCAGCTATGTATGGCAATTTGCACTCGTGGCGAATTTTGCTACAAATTGCTAGGCTTTTAATGCATTATTAACATGTGTGCACTGTGAACTGTCAAATTCTGCATCAACTCATAATGCAACCTATACAATAGCAATGATAGGTAATTTTGCAGAATTCAATGCTTTCAGCTTACTCTATAGTCCCCAGCAGTAACTATCTTGCATTTTAATAATGTGATTTGATTCTGTCAACATTGAATAAATTTGTATTCAAACAGATCATTTTGTGAAAACTGTTTATTACTGTAATAGTCAGAACAAAATGCAAAACCTTTGCTGCATTGTCAATTGAGCAGGAAGCAATTCCTTTTTAAATATACAAAATCTAATTTCATATTTACCCAATAGCTTAAAAAGATCAATAATATTGTTCCTTCCTGTCCCTTTAATCCATTTTTTATCCAACAATATTCATTCAGAACCTCTTGAAATTTCAGACTAATTTTGGTACACAGAAAACACTGGCTCTGTATGAGTTTATACAACATACCCAAAACTAAAAAAGCAAATCACCAAGACAGAAATAGATCTGTTTTCATTCACTGACATCCAGTAATGACATTTACAAAAATACCAACAGACTGTGTATTTGGGCAATATCCTGATTTGGTAGAGACTCATTTTGAATGTACAAAGCCCTAACAATGCACTATCAATCTTTGAGCTCTTGTCATCATATGCCTTGTTTTCCTTGAGTGTTATCCAAGGAGTGTATTTCTTGCTTTTCAAGGGAGGTCACCATTTTGTTTACACCATACAGAATAAACTTGAATATTTTTATTGATATTTGTCACAGACTGTGTCAAAGATTTTGTTCTAATTTACATAATTCTTCAGACAAAAAGTTGAATAGAAACTATTCTAATAGATTCTAAGGACGAGTGATCTGTTTGCATATTTAAGGTACAAATTTTCAATGCAACATTTATGTTATCATTTATGTCTTTTGTTCTAACTTGAAATAATAAATATATCTACTTTTTTTGCAAACATCATACTTATCTGTGGTATTTCTGATGGATTTAACTTTTTCACATGTAGATAATTTAACTTCATGCAAGGTAAAATAAGTTGCAATGAATCGTGATTGTGAATGACAGTACTGCTCTGGTGTGGTCAAATTATAGAATCTAGAGGTGAGTAACTTTAAAGAAACAAGTCATACCATCAATTCATACAGCACAGAAGGAGACCAATCAGTCTACTGTGTCTGAACCAATTTTTTGGAATAGCAGTCCAATTAGACCCACCACTCACTACTTCCCCATGGTCCTTTGCAAGTATATATCCAATTCCCTTTTCAGGCAGTGTACTGCAGATCGTAACAACTTGCTAACTAAAAAAAAATTCTCTTCTCCTCTTTTGCCAATTAGTTTAAATCTGTGTCCTTAGATTACTCACCAGTGGAAACAGTTTGATCATCCCTAATTGACATGTAAAAACAATGTCTAACTTGTCCCTTATGAAATATGGCAAGAGAGGCAACATGCTTCAATTCGTGAAATGTAGTTGTATATATTTTGGAAAATAGCCCTTAAATGTGTTCCTTGTCAAAATACAACATTAACACAAATATATCAGGATGAATTTGACACAAAAGGGAAAAGAAGACAAACAGCTCCTATATACATATAGGACAGAGCGGTAGCTGGTGAAAATATGATAACAAACTAATTAAAGATTTTTTAAAATAGTAAAATCTGCAAATGCTACAGAACAAATCAATGTACTTTCATGCAAACAAACATAGGGTGATCTCTGAGAGGAAATGACAAGGAATTTAAAACTCCGTCACAGACTGTGAATATCACAGGCCATGTTAAAAATACATATTTGTTGCACAGACTGAACAATCATCAATCTATCTTTTTAAAAGGATCATGTCTTTGAGTATCAAGCACCCTTTAGCATTTTTGAAAGAGCTTTCTCTTTCCTTTAAGTAACAGAGAAATCAGTAAATGTGAGTCTTGGAAAATCCTTATCATTAATTGCGAAAGAATAGGAATAGCATTAAACATGCCTATCATTTATTTTTCCCTCCTTCAGCCATTGCAATTAAGTGCTTATTGATAGTTCTTATGGATGTTTACACTATAAATGAAATTACATGCATACACATTTTCAAAATTGTTGCTTACCACTTAGGGCCACTGAGTTAGTTAATTTCATTTTGTTTTGACTTTTTTAAAACGTTATGATAGGAATTGATTTTGGAAAGTGATGACGAGCAATTGCATAGCAGCAATACTAATACCCTTGCTTGATAATGTCATATGTAGAATTCTACAAAGCATAACTGTCTTAAAAGCATATTTAAGAAAGTGATGTGACATTGCTTATAACGAAACTTTATATATTAATAGCATCTTAACCAAAGGATATATTGGGTTGGTTTGCATCTTTATCAATTGTGCATTACACATTAAGACAAAGCAAAATACTGCGGATACTGGAATCTGAAGCAAAAACAGAGCTGACAAAGAGTCATCTAGATTCAAAACATTGGCTCTATTCTCTTCCACAGATGCTGTCAGACCTGTTGAGACTTTCCAGCATTTTCTGTTTGTGTGCATTAAACATTGCTTGGTCAAGCCCAGAAGGATATTTGGTCAGAAGGATTGCACACTGGTTCTGGAACTTGCCTGGTTTTTCCTCTATTAATATCAAGTGGGTTCTGTAGATACTTCAATTTTTTGGGCATATTTTTCTTTGCTGATACATTCAAAGTTGTGCCTGAGTCTGACTGAGCCACAACACCCAACATATGGAGTTCTTGTCACTGGCTACACATGCTTGATAACACTTGGCTTGTGTGGGGGCAAGTGGACATCACTGCCTTACAAGTTAACGAGAAAACTCTTAGAAGAGGAGGAGATCTGACATTATCTTTGAATGGATGAGCAGGTAGGGGATGGCATGTTTTCACTGATCCACAGTGTAGTTCTGACGGGGAACAAGTATAGTTTCCGAGGCTTAAAATCACAGACACACTGATCTTCACAACTAATCTTACAGAATGGTGTTTGTTGCCAATTTACAACTCAATTTATATAAGATAATTTAAAGAAACAGTTTCCTTAGCTGCCTTGATCTTTACTGACTAATCAGTATCAGATTCTGTTTCTGTAATTTTGTTGGATGAAGTGTTGCTGGATCCAATACAACATTTCTGAAAGATTTGCA
Source organism: Sphyrna mokarran (assembly GCA_024679065.1). Taxonomy (NCBI): domain Eukaryota; kingdom Metazoa; phylum Chordata; class Chondrichthyes; order Carcharhiniformes; family Carcharhinidae; genus Sphyrna; species Sphyrna mokarran. Next base: position 38,817,300 of record JAGIQG010000010.1, on the reverse strand, counting down.
AAAAAAAAGCAGCTTCAACAGGAATGATTCTCAACGATTCTCATCGGATCATGAATGGTTTGCCCTTTGTTTCATGTTTTGCAGATCAATTTTCTAGTGAAACAGTCCATGAGAAAAATCAGTATGAACTTTCTATTGGAATAATTTACTGTGGTTATTTAAGATTATTTGATAAGAGTTTATCTCTCCTCAATATGATGATTAATGTTTCTGTCAAGACCAAAGTTTGATTTTTTAATCTGTTGCACCAAAGATGATACTGTGTCCGCTTGGATTTAGTGGGTGCTGATATTTAGTCTTGAATCAGTTTGAAATTCTGTCTTGTTCAGTAGGGATAATATTTTTTTCATTATAACTGGGCACTTTCAATGCACAATTTCTTTTTTGCTGCATATATTTATGGTCTATTTCCTTTCCTTGCCTTGTTTGCGTGCACAAGATGCTTAATAATTACAACTGCAAATGGCTTAGATTGATTGTTTTCACGTGCAATGTTTAATGTCACTTTCCAAACTCTGGGGAAACATCATGCCCAAAAAATACTTAAAAAAAAACATGAATAAGAAACAGAGTACCAGACTTCAATCATCATTGGTATTTATAGCAAGAAAATGAACACTTTTATGAAACAAAAAACGTTTTAGTTAATGTCCAAGAACAGGAGAATACTGACCCTCACATAGTTTTCCTTTCATCCAAATTGCTGATAGCAATCAATTATGCAACTTAGGCTTGTTTATTATGACTTTGTATCCATTTGAAAACGTGACTGGGAAGATATAAAGATCATCCCTCCCTTGACTGTCAATGTTAGCAGTGCAGAACAATTAATAACTGCAAGGAATGAAGATAAAGGGATGATAAAGAACTCTTACCCATTAGCCCTAAAGATATTCAAGTTCCAAGATCAATCAGTAGCAAATTAAATAGTTTAAATTGAGTGATCAGAAACAAAAATTGAATTAAATGAAGACTGCTGAAACCTGTAGACTAAACCAATTTTCTTGGCAACGATAACACTAACTTGTAGAGGTTTATTTATAAAAGCCCAAAATCTAACTGTTTGAGGCAAGTAAAAACACATTTTAAATGGAGTGCATCAACCCAAGAAGTTAAATTCAATCTTGTGATGTTGAAAACTAATTCTTCTATTTGATCCTTTGCACAGAGTCAGCCTTGATCACATACCACATAGGGTGCAATGACTTGCATTGAATTCCTATTATAATTTACACAGCAGTGGCCAGGTGAATCAGAGAGCTACTGAACATTGCTATAACCATTGTTAGTCATTGATGCCTATTGAAAATGAGGTTAGAGAGTAGTATGGAAAATCCTTTAAACATAGCTACTTATATATCTAATCATAAAATAAAATCAAATGCAAATATTTGCTAATTGTATTTTACTTCAATTTGTAACTGAACTTTATAAATAATGTAAATTATGCATTTTGTGTCATTATTATTTGACATTTCACAATAAGAAAAAGAAACTTGTTGAAATAAGGCTGATGTATGGGTAGGATAGCATTCTAGCTTCCACAGGTTACTGTGTCTAGTGAAGAAATTTGTGAACTCACGTAAAATGAAATGTTGCTACTTTAGTTAAAATATCATTACATCTTCTTGTCTTGATCAGATGCTTATTAGAGTCCACAAAATTCTGTCTTCAATCGTAGTAAAATGGTCTACAGAGCTTTAATTTATAGTTGCCCTTGTGCTAGAGAATTGTTTGTCAGACAAAAATCTATCTTGCATCTTAAACGAAGCTATGCAATTAAATAGCTCAAATACACTGAGCAATTTGATTCATACTCAAGATCACTCAATTGTGCAACTAGCCAAGGAGAAAGGACTGATTTATTTGAAATGGGGACTGGGGCTGTATATGATCTTAAAATTTAAGAAGCTGTTAACTGTTCAACACCATCCTCTCTCACATAAAGAAAATGCTTATCATTCTGTTTGATGGATTTATGAGGAAGTCAGAAGTCCTTTGTCTTACCTTTCTTCATTCAGCTAGTTTGTGCAACAGTGGTAGAGGCAGTTGTGTATGGCACGGAACATCAGTACGTATTTTTTAAGCTCTTCTTGTTTAATACTGGCTGCAGCAGACCAAATTGTGCCAGCTTCACATGAAATGGGAACAATAAACTTTTCCATGGGGAGAGGGCACAGCTAATACCCCATTGTACCAAGACACCACAGCAGTTTTTTTTGTTTTACTGTAAAGCCACAGGATATAACAGTTGAAAAAAATACTGAATGGGTCACATGATGATTAAAAATACAAACAGTGTGATAACTTGGTTAGTGTTGAGAAACTGTTCCAGGAAACAAAAGGTCTGTAATAACTAGTGCAAAAAGCAAAGTCTAAACATTAAAACACAGTGTATAAAATGGCATGAGAAATAGTGTTGTGTTGCACAGTTTTCAAATCAGTAAAAAGCTTTGTTGTGTCTGTTGATATGAGTCTGGCTCACATTTTTTCTTCTGTTACCTGGATGACTTGGCAAGCTGTGATCTGATGCTAGCGCACCCAATTTTTATCAGACATGACTGTCATCCTTGAATCGGTGAGCCCGGAATGTGCAAATCAAACAACGGCACAAATTCCTACTCATCATTGGTTGCGTTATCTTCCCATGTTACAAGATCTCCAAAGCCCAATCCAGTACTAGTCTGTACGGCAGAGGCTGTCACTACAGTATGCAACAGGATGAGTACCAAGATGCATAACTTGAATCTAGTGTTGCACAGTCTTGATGCCACTGACGAAGAAAGCGAGGACCTGGGACACATGATTGGATTGGTTGCTTCCCCTGTTCCTTTGGATTGTTTATTTGAAACTGAATTAAAGGACTGCCATCTGACATCACAGCACTCTGGCTCAGCATTGGTTGGATGATTGTCGGGCAGCTCTGTACAGTAAAGAAATCCAACAATTAAAGGTGTGAATGTTGACTAGCTTGCATACAGCGCTATAGATCTAGATTTTCCAACACAATTTTTGGTTAACTTGCTGGATTCAAACAATTCAACTGGACACATGAACTCAGGATCTTTTAAAGGCTCTCAATAAGATTTTGAGAGTTTATACCAGGCAGGAGAGATCAAGCATTGCAAAAATTAATGAACATAAACTAACAGTTACATGCTATAATACGTATGGGGCAGCAAAGTGGCACAGTGGTTACCACAGCTGCCCCCAGCTTTGGGGACCCCAGTTCAATTCCCGGCTTGAGTCACTGTGTGGAGTTTGCATGTTCCCTCTGTGTCTGTGCATTTTCTTTGGATGCTGTGGTTTCCTCCCCCAGTCCAAAGATGCGCAGGTTAGGTGCACTGGCCATGCTAAATTGCCCCTTAGCGCCCCGGGAGGTGTAAATTAGGGAGATTAGTGGGGTAGATATGTGAAATAACAGGGAAAGGCCTAGGTGGGATTGTTGTCAGTGGAGACATGAGGGCCAAATGCCCTCCTTCTGCACTGTAGGATGCTATGATTTTATGATATTACTGATTTCAATGGCTTTCAATTAACTTGTTTGAAACAAGATAAGCCCTAGCTGTGCATTCTTGATAGTCAAATATTGCCTATTGCTTAGCATCAACAATTTGTGGATTATCTAGAAAATTATCTTAAAAAACTATTGAATTAACTGTAACTGTATAATTCAATCAGTAAGCTGCTTGAAAATAAGGCAAATTTGGCACAAATATGTAATTACTAACTTTAGTTTCAATGGCACAAGTTGAACATATAGCAATGTCTATGATGCATCATCAGAAACTGCCTCCTCGATGACAAGCTGCTTTCAACAAATGAGGCATTTACTTCAGTCAAGGTACTTAATTCAAAACATTGGTTCCAACATTTATCAACAGCAGGAAGGGAACAGGGTTGGGAGTGAAGGAGATGTTGCAATTTAGCAGTTGGGAAACCTGGAAACCTGGAATCATGTTGATTCTTCCATTGTGACCCGCAACATTTCTGGTGGGTCAAGGTGGGAGACGCACGTTGCCAACTTTGAACAGAGATTTGCATCTCCTAGAGCCAGCGAACAGTCATTGGTCAGACCACATTGAAAATCAACAGGAAGGCAGGTAATTTAAATTTTTTAAAAATGTATGTTAAATATGTCCATTAGTTCATTATCAGGAATCTTTTCCCATCCCACCAGGAGTATTTCATTCTGGTGGGTTCAGACTAACTTCCTACATTTGGGGAACTAACGGGAAATCCCACTAGAATGAAATGGGGGCAATCGTGATATGCCGGGGGTCGGATGGCAAGGGAGGTGTGGTACCCCTTGGCAGTGCCAATCTGTGCACCCTGGTACAGTCCAAAGGACAGGATCGGTCTGGAATGGAGGGAAAGCAGCAATTGGGGTGGGCTGGGGTGGTAGTCGTCCAGGGGACTGACTCCAGGGGTGGTCTGATCCTAGGGGGGTTTCATCAGTGGGGGAGTCTGCTGGGCTGAGTGACAGTGGGGGTGATCACCACTGCTGAGGGGGTTGAACTGTGATTGGGATGCTCCGGGACTTTGGGGGGTGGGGGAGGAGGGAGGGGAGGTGTCTGGGCTGGCCCAGGAATTGCTGTGGGGGCAACGATCAGGCCATGGGGATGTGGGGGTGCGGCTTGAGGGGCAGAATTGTGGGGACCCCAGGCTGACCAGCGCAATTGGCCCCCGCCCCCTCCCCTTTGGTTTTTAATTATATTCACAACTGGGTGCACAGAGTGCAGAAATTCAGGTGAGAAGCTGAAGTGACAAAACTTTTAGAAGAATTTTCCCACCAATTCAGCACTTTTGGGAGAATTGCCCTGACGAATTCAACATCTTCATCTGATTGACATTTTAGGAATCTGTTTCCTAGATGCAACCAGCCAGGCTGATAAGTTGGTTGATTATTGGTTAAATAGGCCCTGAGCATCACAGTCAATAGGCAGAGAGCAGGGTTCAGGTAGGTTCGTGAGACCAAAGTAGAATAGGACAAAGAACAAAGAATAATACAGCATGAGAAACAGGCCCTTCGGCCCAGCAAGCCTGCGCCACCACGCCGATGTTCCCACCTCTACCCGCGATCCCTGTCCATGTTTATAGATCTATGGATTAAAAACCAAATTTGAGACAATTTAGGGAGAATTGTTTTGCCAATTAGCCTAAGAGCACATCTTTGGGATGTGGGAGGAAACCGGAGCACCTGGAGAAAACCCACGCAAGCACGAGGAGAATGCGCAAACTCCCACAGACACAGGCCCAAATCCATGTATCTGCACAGCACAGCGATAGTCACTGAGCTGTCGTGTTGCCCATCAAATGGTCCAGGTCAAGCATACACTAACGATGTGAAGCAGAAAGATACTCTCGAAAAAGGTCCAAGAGCAGTCCTCTCACGACCCATCGCGTGTATGCCCCTCGTTAGACAACAAAGTGGACCAAAGCACCTGTAGGATAAAAAACAAGTACATCAATATCATCATCTATTTACACACTTCCCAGGGACTCCAAGGCTCATGATCCCTATTTTAAATCAGTTTTCTATACCCCTCCATTCCCATTCTGTTCATGTGCCCATCTAAGTATTTCTTAAATAACTCCAGAGTACATGCCTCCACCACTTTACTTGGCAGCGCATTCCATACCCCCACCACCCTCTGTGTGAAAAAACTCCCTCTAGCATCCAAATTATACCTTACCCCCCCCTCACCCTAAGCCCGTGACCCCTCGTGCTATTCGAGTCCATCCTAGGAAAAAGCTTAGCCCTGTTTACTCTATCTATCCCCTTCAAAATCTTGTACACCTCTATCAGATCTCCTCTAAGTCTACGTCTTTCTAAGGAAAAACAGTCCCAATTTGCCTAATCTCTCCTCGTAACTCAGACCTTCCATACCAGGCAGCATCCTGGTAAACCTCCTCTGCACTCTCTCCAGGGTCTCCACGTCCTTCCAGTAGTAAGGCGACCAGAACTGGACGCAGTATTCCAAATGAGGTCTAACCAGCGTTTTATACAACTGCAACATTAAAGGCCAGCTCTTGTACTCTATACCCCTTCCTATAAAGGCTAGCATACTATATGCTTTCTCCACAACCTTCTCCACTTGCTCTGCCACCTTCCATATCAGAGTGATGACTGGAGTGAACTTGGTATTATGTACAGAGTGGAAACTGGGTTGGTGGAATTTGAACAAAGAGTGTAAGAAAGGTGAATCTAGAGCTCTGAGGTAATGACATGGTCAAGGACTTTAAGACAACAGGTGAATGTCAGAGGAAAAGATGAATGAGGCAGGAACTGGCCTTTTGAAAAAGTATCATAGTGATAATTTTTAATAGAGTGCTAACAATGCCTGGACAGAAGGAGTCAGTAACAATACCTGTGAGCACAGGAGCCAAGAAAAATATTTCTTATATTAGTAGTTGGGTGGAACAAAAAACATGATGTAGTTCTTTGAGAAAGAACAGAGTTGTGGGGTCATAATATTAGGATCATTAAGAAGCTAAGAAGTGCTCAAAGGAGATTGTTAGAAAGTAGAGGACAAGTGGCACATGAAGTAACTTTAAATATCACCTCAATCATTGATGAGAAATCCATGAACTCATATTTTGTGTTAGAGGGTAAGGTTGTGAAGGTCGCTTACTATAGAGAAAAGTTACACCAATTTGTTCTTGCTCTCTAGGAATGTCCTGGATTTATAGAAGGATTTGGTCTTGGAAAGAGAAAAACACAATAATGCTTAACGTGTTACCGCCAGATTTGGCAGTGACTGCAAAATTTTCCCTCTGTTCATTAGTACTCAAATCTAGATGTGTGGGTAAGATGCTACTATGAGAATGATGGATATGAATTGTTGGGTGATCTGTTTGGGGTGAAGGCATCAAAGACCAAATTGAGGGAGCTATTAACAGAAAAGATGGCATAGTAATATTATAATGAGTGCATGGCTAAAGGAAGGGAATTGGGAGTACAAGACTGAATTTGTGAGGGAGTATCATTTTCCAGGGCAGGATTGGAGGTAGTTGGGGTATCATGGAGAGTAGTATATGAGACAAGGAATTGATCAACAAACTTAAGAGTGTTGGGGCTAACTACGATGGCAATGTTGAGGAGATGGCTATTGGTGCAATTATTGGAATTGATATGAAGAGTCAAATAAATGGAGAGTGAGAAGACCACAGAAAAGGGAATGAGGAACATTTAGGCAGAAGCTAATATCGCTGATGAAGGCTAGTTGCTAAATGCACAGACTGAGGCAGAAGATAAAGGGGATGAGCTAATTAAAGCTGTCACCTGACCCTTTGTGTGGTAGTAGATGGAATTACTTCTAAATGCAAAATGAAAGTGGTAATGATTGAGCAATGATGGGGAAACACTAAGGTGGAAAAATTACATGATCAACATTTCAAGCTCACAATTTCTACTTTTGAGGAATATTCTTTAAATATCTAGGATACGTGATTCTCATATTGTCTGTATTTACCCAGTTCTATGTACCTAGAATCATTACACAACAAAAAACATCCTGTCAACTAACTGACTTTTTCATTTTGACTAGTTTAGTATAGTGCAATGCAACAAGTAGATTGAGGTTTCATTCACAGTTATGATTCTCATTTCTTATATTTAGTGGAACCATGTTGAAAATCAAGCACTATATCAGTCAGCTAGACATCTTAATGAAACTGATGGCTAGAATTTAAATGACTTTGATGAATCATGAGAAGTGTCATTTATTTTGTGACATGGTTAATTTTTTGACTCATTTCCAGAATTAGAGTCATAGAGTCATAGAGTTTTACAGCATGGAAACAGACCCTTTGGCCCAACTTATCCATGCCACCTTTATTTTTTTTAACCCCTAAACTAATCCCAATTACCAACATTTGGCCCAATAGATGTTTTGGACTGTGCTGTCATACTGTCAATGAAGATCAACATATTTGTTTTTGATTAATTGCTAATTGCTGGTAATTAGGACAGAATAATGATTTATTCCACTCATCATCTCGACTCAATTTAATCAGCCAAGACACAGATAGGCCTAACAATGTTAGTGACCTTCACCACCATGTGTTTGCAGTGTATCACTTTACCTACCAAAAAAATTCCCCTCTTACTTTACTTCCTCCACCCAGGCAGACACAGACTGATGGCCAGTTTAATTCCAGGAGCTGCTTAGTCTTGTCAGTTAGCAGAGCAAGATAGCTACTGTCACAGATAGTGCAATGATTGACATACATAGAACATAGAAAAACTACAGCATAAACAGGCTCTGCAACCCACAAGTTGCGTTGAACATCTCTACCTACTAGGCTTACCTATAACCCTCAATCCTACCAAGTCCCATGTTCTCATCCAGAAGTCTCTTAAAAGACCCTAATGAATCTGACTCCACCACCACAGATGGCAGCTGATTCCAAATATCTATCTCTGAGTGAAAAACTTACCACTGACATCTCCTCTTTAACTAATCCCCAGCACCCTAACCTGTGTCCTCTTGTGGCAGCCATTTCAGCCCTGGGAAAAAGCCTCTGAGAATCCACTTGATCAATACTTCTAACATCTTATACACTTCTATTAGGTCACCTTTCATCCTTCTTCTCTCCAAGGAGAAAAGACCAAGCTCTCTCAACCTATCTTCATAAGGCATGCCACCTAATTCAGGCAACATCCTTGTAAGTCTCCTCTGCACTCTTTCAATGGCTTCTACATCCCTCATGTAATGAGGCAACTAGAACTGAGCACAGTACTCCAAGTGGGGTCTGACCAGGGTCTTATACAGCTGCAGCATTATCTCCTTACTCCTAAACTCAATTCCTTGATTGATGAAGGTCAGTACACTAATGCCTTCTTAACCACATTCTCTACCTGCGAAGCCGATTTGAAACTCCCACGAACCTGGACCTCAAGATCCTTCTGATCTTCCACACTGCTAAAAGTCTTACCCTTAATATTATATTCCTTCATCCCATTTGACCTGCCAAAATGAACCACCACACACTTATCCAGGTTGAAATCCATCTGCCACTTCTCTGCCCATCCTATCTATGTCTCGCTGCAATTTTTGACATCCCTCCACACTATACACAACACTTCCAATCTTTGTATCATCGGCAAACTTACTAACCCATCCCTCCACTTCCTCATCCAGGTCATTTATAAAAATCACAAACAGCAAGGGTCTCAGAACAGGTCCCTGAGGCACTCTACTGGTGACCAATCTCCATACAGAAAAAGACCCATCTACAACCACTCTTTGCCTTCTGCGGGCAAGCCAATTCTGGATCCACAAAGCAATGTCCTCTTCGATCCCATGCCCCCTCACTTCTTCAATAATCCTTGCATGGACGACCTTATCTATCGCCTTGCTGAAGTCCATATATACCATATCTACCGCTTTTCCTTCATCAGTGTGTTTAGTCACATCTTCAAAAAACTCAACCAGGTTCTTAAGGCATAATCCGCCTTTGACAAAGTGGTGATTTTTGATTATACTATACTTCGTTAGAAAGAAGGCGGCTAAGAGGAGACCTTATTGAAACATATAAGATGATTAGAGGTTTAGATAAGGTGGACAGTGATAGCCTTTTTCCTAGGATGGAGAAAGCTAGCATGAGGGAACATAGCTTTAAATTAAGGGGTGGTGGTTTTGGGACAGATGTCAGAGGTAGGTTCTTTACCCAGTGGGTGGTAAGGGTATGGAATGCCTTGCCTGCGTCAGTTGTAGATGCGCCAAGTTTGGTGGCTTTTAAGAGGTTAGTAGATAAGTTTATGGATGAAAGGGGAATGGTTTAGGTTAGAGGGTCACTGCTTGTTCCTAATTGGTCGGCGCAACATCGAAGGCCGAAAGGCCTGTTCTGCGCTGTAATGTTCTATGTTCTCCAAATGTTCATAAATCCTGTCTCTCAGGATCTTCTCCATCAATTTACCAACCACTGAGGTTAGACTCACCAGTCGATAATTTCCTGGGCTATCCCTGTTCCCTTTCTTAAATAGAGCAACCACATCAGCAATCCTCCAGTCCTCCGGAGCCTCTCTCATCTCCATCAATGATGCAAAGATCATCATCAGAGACTCTGCAATCTGTTCCCTTGCCTCCCACGGTAACCTGGGGTACATCCCATCTGGTCCCGCTCATTTATCCAACTTAATGCTTTTTTAAAGCTCCAACACATCCTCTTTCTTAATGTCCACATACTCAAGCTTTTCAGTCCGCTGCAAGCCTGTACTACAACCACCAAGATCCTTTTCTATTGTGAATACTGAAGTAAAGTATTCATTAAGCACCTCTGCTATTTCTACTGGTTTTATACAAACTTTCCCACTGTCACATTTTATATGTCCTATTCCTTCACATCTCATCCTTTTGCTCTTCACATACATGACCCACTCTCTTTTATAGTCAGCTAAAAGCAAGTCAGAGGATGATGTAAGATTTCCATATTCTCACCAGCACTCCCTATTTCCAACATTGAAATGTTCTGCACAGTGTGGCATGACAATTCAGACTCTAACACCAACAACTAACTGATGACTTTCTTGTGACATGCTAACAGTATTGTTAGACTCCTGTGGAATTCATGTCAATAAACTATTGATAGAAAGATACGGTATTTTCTCTGATGTGTTATTACATGATCTGCAATATCTATAGAACAAATATTTCCAATTGCAAAATGCAATTAGCTTTAAAGCCTAGTGCTGCAGTATTTCTCCATCAAGTGTTATGCTTCAAATCAAATTACTTACCTGTGCAAAGGAAACTTGGCAATCCACCATAGATAAGATCCTCATTGTCAGGTAAAACAAACGGACACTTGGTCTGGACCTCCAAGCAGTATTGTTTACAAGGAATTCTGGAACTACAATGAAATTGTGTGGCTTCAAAATATTGGGAACACAACCAGGCTTTGTAGACGATCTGCAAAGGAAAGACATGGAGTGAGTGTGAGTGGGAATCAAATGCATTCATTAAAATAAATTGATTGTCATTAGAAGGAATAAAATGGGTTATATTTGACAATTAAGTGGCTCAAAACTGTAAACAAATCAGGTTAAAAGTTTGTATATCTGTCACGATTTGCTGATACTGACACAACAACTGTAGCATCTATGTGTATTAGGCTTACTTTGCACCAAGTGCAGATATATTGGGGGTGATCTTACCAGAATTTAGCAGATTAGTTGTTCTGATGAGAAAAGGTTGGTTTTCTCTCCAGATCTTATTGCACTTGTCAAATAGAAACAGGAGGGCATATTTCACAACATCATATGGGGAAGAGGTTTGGAGGAGGGTGGAGTGATGGACGTGAGCCTTAAAGGTGCCAGCAAAGCTCAGCTGCACTGAAATCAGGATGCCAGATTTAAAGGATGCCCCAATTAGACCGAAATGAACCTCCCCCCCACCCAATGGGAGGCTCCCTCCCATTCTCCACCCTGATCGAAGCCAACATGGTGCCAACTTGTTTGTGCCAACTTGTGCCAGATGGCAGTCCAGGGGCATTGCCAGGGAACTGCCTGGCCATATCCCTCTCCTTTGGAGGTGAAACTCATCTCTACTTCCGTGGGAGAATTCCCCATGATAGGTCCATGTCTGACTGAACATGTTGTAAACTATGACATCACATCTGCGCGGTTTGAAGATATGGCAAGAGATTAATATATGGTGTGGAGGCATGTTAATTATATTCAAATCCATTAAAATTTACTGGAAGCATGTTCACGTGCACAACAACACCAGGGTGGGATGGCAAAAAATTGGAAGTCACGCTCTTGCCAGTGAGACCCATGATTCTCAGGTTTCACTGCATCTTGAGCCACTGCCGGCAGCCTTGTGGAAGGCAAGTGTGGGCTCAAGTTCCACCCATTATAATTGTCACCAATATTGACCCAATCTGACACTGGAGCAAAGCAGAGTGAGATTTTCTGGAATAGAGAGTGTTAACGAAGGTTTTGTGGCAGTGGTAATGTCTCTACTTCAGGGGTCAGAAGTCCTGGATTTATGGCTTTCATCAGGACTTACTGCAATGTAAGGAGTGCTCATGACATAGTTCAGTGGACTAATAATCAGCCTGGGAATCCTCCTATCATCTCCCTCCTATTCCCCAAATGGCAGAAAATGTATGAAGATGTGATTAAAAAAAAATTACATTTAATTCTGCACTCCTTAACAACCAATTTACAGTTCCAGTTGAGTGTCGTTGAAGAGATTTGCATTACATTGAATGCATAGAGTGTGACTGTGATGCCAGCATCCTGATCATTACAAAGAAAGTTTTCTTGTTATTGACCTTTGAATGATTTCTCAAACAATTTTGCTGCATTTGTTATTAAATGAGAAACATTTCAAATGCACTTCACATCACAATACCATATAAGTATGAAATGTAACTATACTATTAAAGAGGCAACAGAGAACACTGGAGTTAAGTTTATACAAGTGTGAAAACATTTTATCCCATTTACACAGGTATCCATTACACTCAAATGTAAAGCCCTAAACTGAAATGTCTGCTTCACGAATTTATCTTCTCACTATTCCTTTATTATTACATCGCTAATTTTTTGAGCCAATTTTCACTCTGCTTCTCCCTCTCTTGAAGGTGTTGATTCCTCATTGGATTCCACAAAACCCGGGAAATCCTAGTTATTCAAGTGAGCCTCATGCATGAATCTCAACAGTGGGTTTCAGCAAACTATTCCACCAGAGTCTGATGTGACCTTGCCGTGATGTCTATATGTGTTTATGATCTGTGGCCATTGGATTGAGACCAGCATCAGGAATGTCCATTAATTTTCCGTAGTATTTAGGGCTGAGGGAACTTTTACTACTCCTTGCTCTTCCCCAGCAGTGATGCTCCTTACTTTTAAGCACAAATAGTGGTTAAAAGGCTTAACTCTTCCACACTTGCAGTCTTTGCAATTGCACCCCTCACAAACTGCATTAGTTGCAGAATTTCCAAGATTCAAGAAATTCAGCCAGCCAGGGTTAACCCTGGAAGATAACCCTAATGCTGCCTCACAGAGCCAGGGACCTGGGTTTAATTCTGTCTTCGGATCCCTGTCTGTGTGAAGTTTTCACATTCTTCCTCTGTCTGTGTGGATTTCCTTTGGATGCTCTGGTGTCTTCCCACAGTCCAAAGGTATGCAGGTTAGGTTGATTGACAATGCTAAATTGACTTTCTTGTCAGAGGATTAGTAGGGTAAATATGTGGGCTCAGGGGAATAGGGTCCTGGTGGGGCTGTGGTCAATGCAGACTCAATGGGCCAATTGGTCTCCTTCTGCACTCTTGGGATTTTGTAGATTCTATGATAAATAGGTTGGACATGAATCAGAGTTTGGCAAATTTATAATTTTCACTTCTCACCTAACCCAAAGTTGTCTGTTTTATTGGAGGTTAAAATTCCAAAATGGCAGCAGGAGAATCACACAAAGACTGCCAACTGCATTTCCACAGTAACACTGTCATCCCTTGGATTACCATCCAGTGGGTCTTGGGTTGAAGACCCACTGCAGAGAACTGAGCACATATGGTGAGAGATCTGAATGTCCCTCTTTCTCATGAGGAACACTACTTGACTTGCCAATTATTTTGTCCCCTCCATGCCATTCTGGAATCATCTGAGGAATGTGCCTCTCAGATCCAAAGATGACAATCCAGGAGTTAGGTTGCTTAGGCAGTCATAGATAATACTTATGCTATTGAGTTTTCTGCTGCTGCCTCCTCTAGGAATTGAAGAATATGCATACAGTAATCCTCTGATAAACCATTGTATGCATCTTAATCACCAATATGCAACTACAAAATTCTAAAATGGAATCAGATTTACCTCAAATTCTTTCATTGATCCTAAAATAGTAAGACCATTATACATAGGAGCAGAATTAGGCTACTCAGCCCCGTGAGTCTGCTCCATCATTCAATCATCTCATTTTTCTCATTCCTATTCTCCTGCCTCTTCCCCATAACTCCTGGTCCCCTTATTGATCAAGAACTTATCTCTATCTTAAAGACACTCAACGACCTGGCCTCCACATGTTCTGCAAAAGAGATTTCCACAGATTCACCAATCTCTGGCTGAAGAAATTCCTCCCCATCTCTGTTTTAAAGCATCATCCCTTTAACCTGAGGTTGTGCCCTCTGGTTCTAGTTTTTCCTACTAGTGGAAACATCCTTTCCAATTCACTCTGTCCAGCTCGCAGTATCCTGTAAGTTTCAATAAGATCCCCCCTCATACTTCTAAACTTCAATGAATACAGACCCAGAGTCCTCAACCATTCCTCATATGACAAGCTCTTCATTTCAGGAATCATTCTTGTGAACCTCCTCTGGACCCTTTCCAAGGTCAGTTAATTGCTCCTTAGATATGGGGCCTAAAACTGCTCACAATACTCTAAATGGGGTCTGACCAGAGTATTATACAGCCTCAGAAGTACATCCCTGTAGTTGTATTCTAGCCTTCTCGACATGGATGCTAACATTGCATTTGCCTTCCTAACTGCCGAGTGAACCTGCACATCAACCTTAAGAGAATCTTAACAAGGACTCCCAAGTCACTTTGCATTACTGATTTCCTAAGCGTTTTCCCATTTAGAATATAGAATATGCCCTCATTCCTGATTCCAATGTATGATCTCACACTTTTCCACATTATATTCTATCTACTACTTTTTTGCCCATTCTTCTAACCTGTCCAAGTCCTTCTGCAGCCTCCCGCTTACTCAATACTATCTGTCACTACATATCTCTGTGTCATCTGCAAATGCAGCAATTCCTTCAATTTCTTCTTCAAATTGTCAATATTAGTCCTCCACTTATTCTAACAAGTTCTAGGGAATTGTCATAGGGAAGCCCATTGTGGCACTAACAAAGCTTCAGGAAAGAAAAGGTAGCATTGCCACAAATTGTCCAGAAATTACCCAGTGATGACAAAAGGAAAGTCAAAGCATAACAGTGGAGAAATAGTGTCAAAAATATATCCTGAATGGCTTTGTTCTGCTCTTTTAGTGCATGTTCTAAATACAGCTCATCCATTAGTCATTCTGGAGCCTGCCTGAGTGCAAGGAAGTAACTTATGGAACAAAATGAAGTCATGATCCAACAGTAATATTGCACTATCACTTGTTTCCATCTCTATTTTATCAGCAACTGGAAACACTTGAACATTGCAAGTTGCTACCAACTATAATAGATATTCACTCAGTTATCTGGCTCAGAGTCAATGCTATTAGGGTGAAATTGGTCTTGGGAAAAACACTAATCCAGCAGTAATGAATCAGCAGTACTTGCTTCTCCAAGAACAGATATTTCTTTTTTTATTGAAATCTATTTACCTATTCACTCTTGTCCATGTTATGCTTTTGCCAATGGCAAATTTCACCCTTATTGTATTCCTGCAATTAATTACACAAGAAGAAGTACAATAGGTAGACAACCTTAATGGCCTGTTTGACCCAAAGCTGAGTTTCAAACCCCACCATTCTGCCTCATTACTTGATCATCTCGATACATTTTTGTAATCTTGCCCATCTTCACCCAAGCTTCACGACATTCTCATCTCCTGAGCTTCAGCCTCTCCAGTGATAACATTGCCACTCTTCTAGAGCTCCTCAAGTCTTCACACTTATAATCTCTGGCTTCACTGGCTTCTTCTGTTTCTCTGTGCTCTGGAGTACACAGCTGATTCTGATTTAAAAATCCATGATTGTTCTTCCTCTAACTTACTTCCTCAACTATCTGTAGTACTATTTCTAGGCCAGTCAATTTAATCCTGGTGCTGGGGAAGCTTCTAGGAACTATAAGTGGGATCTTCTGGTCCCATCTGCCATAGGAATTCTAGTGGTTCTGGTGGAAAATTTGTCAGATCAGCAAAATGTCCATTAACTTCAGGCAGGAATGGGACCAAAAAATCTTGTCCTATAATCCAGAACAAAATTAATAGCCATTTGGGCAAATGTGAGTTGTGTAAGAAAAACCAGCATGGGTTTTGTTATCAACAAATTGTATTTAATTAAATTGCCTGAGTTTTTTTTAATGAGGTAATAGAGAGGGCTAATGAGGGGAATCTATTGATCTGATATTTATGGAGTGCCAAAAGGCATTTGATAAACTGGCGAACAACAGGCTTGTGGGCAAGAGCTCCTGGATTAAATGAGAAAGTAGCAATATGGATGTGAAACAGAAAGTAGTGATTAATAATTGTTTTTTGGACAGGAGGCAGATTTATAGTGGAGTTCCCCAAAGTCGATGTTAAAACCACTGCTTTCCTAGTACTAATGACCTTGTGGTACAAGGCACTGTTTAAACATTTGTGGCTAATATCAAACTTGAAAGTATTGTGAACTGTATAAAAAATAATTTAACACTTCGGAAGGACACAGACAAGTTGGTGGTTTGCTCAGACTTGTGGCAGATGAAGTTTAAAGCAAAGAAGTGTGAAGTGATTCATTTTGGTAGGAAGATCATAGAGAGATAATATAAAGGGTACAATTCTAAAGGGAGTGCAGGAACAGAGGAATTTGGGGGTATATTGGCACATAAATCATTGAAGATGGCAGATCGGGTTGACAGAATTAACTAATAAAATATATTATACCTTGAGCTTTATCAATAAAAGGATAGGATACAAGAGCAAGAAAGGTACATTAAATAAAAAACAAACATGATGGAAAGCTCAGTGTTGATGAAAAAGAAACAGATTAATGTTTCAAGTCCGATATGACACTTCTTCAGAACTGGAGTGTAGAATGATGATGAGTTTAATGCTGTTGCAAAAGAGGGAAGGGAATCAGGTGGTGTAAAATGGAAGGGCAGGAATAGATTGGAGTGGTAGTGGGGAAATTAAACACCAAAGATGTCATGGAACAAAAAGCAAAGAGGGTGGTAATGTTAGTACTAAAGCAATAGTTTAGAGAAGACATTAAAGGTGGAATGGGTGCCTGACAGTTTGATGGAAGCAGAATTAATTATGCATTCATGAGAAAATTGGATTATTAAATGAAATGAAGAATGTTCAATTCCACAGTGAGAAAACAAAAGGGTGGAACTAGGTAACTTGCTCCCTTAAGAAATTTAGCCCAGAGACAATGGGCTGAATAGCCTCCTTCTATGCTGTAACCATTCCATGATTCTCAACTCTTACTCTTCATTATTGTTTTAGTATGCATCCATCCTCTTTGCCCTCTACCATAATTGACATCATCTTCAGAATATTGTTTCTAAGTTTTTCCAAATTGCCATCCTTTCCTGATCACCTTCATAATCTAATTCATTTCCATCTTTTACTGTTGCTCCTAATTGCCTCACTAATTCCCATTCAGTGGATAAACTCATCCTTACAATTGGCACTGAGTATTTCTCTCTATTTAAAACACTTTTGTTATGGCCACAACAGATATTGATTGCTGAGGAAACAAAATCCTACAGGAAACCTGACTATGGGCCATATCCCTTCTTCCATATTTGAAAATAAGAAGAAAATGTGCAAATCCCAGCAGTAATGAATCCAGTAACTTCTGGGATTTAAAAAATTAAAAATAAAAGGTTAACAAGAAGTAAAGAAAACTTAAACAGAAGATTATAATTACACAGTTAGAATTAGACTTACAAAACATTCCCCGCATAAACCCACAACATGGTCAGACCCACAAATAAACTCTATCCAGGCAATACTCTCAGATGAATGTTTAATAACAAAAATCTAGTAATATATCCAAGGCAAACTGCTGTCACAGCTTAACTCTCTTTCAATCTGCTGCGGAAATCCAAGACTTCAGAGTAAGACTGCTTTTTGTAGCAGAAGACTTTGCTGGCTTGACTGGGTGACTGATTCAATCTGTGCCTTCTCCCAGCCCATGGCCATTTCTAGGAGATCTTCTTTACACAGCCAACACAAATCAATGCAGCATCTTGCCTTAACTATCACTTCCACTTTTCATCTATGGTTTAATTGTCCTCAGCACTTGTTGCACTTACATTTTTCAAAATATAAAAATCTTTCATGTCTTCCTTCAGCATCCACTTTCAAATCAAATAAATTTTGCCAACTTCTCTTGTTTATTTACGTAACTCTTATAAATTGTAAAGGTTTCTGACTCCTCTTTGAAATTTAACAGCTGAAAACAGGTCCCTATGTGTCACGTAATGCAAATTTCTAAACCTAGCCTATTTACTTATAAAACACCCCACCTGAAAATCTCATGATAAACGTATGATTCCAGCAGGGATTCTCCTAAAGAATTCTAAGTTCCAATGTTGGGGAAATGGGAATAAATCCCACCGGTATTTTTAGCGTGATTTCCAGGATGAATCTCCAAACATTCTGTGCATAACAGAATGCCTCAGGTTGATTCACTCTGAAAATTTGGAGTGGAGGCTATTCCTGCCCAAGAGTCCAATAGCATAGTGCTGAGTGGGCCACTGCACATGCACTGATCTGTCAGAGCAGAGATCGGCACATGCTCAGTGAACTCCGTTGCTGGTCTTCAGATCGCCAGTCAGCCCAATCGCTGGCCAGCCTTGCAACCACCCCATCGATGGCCTTCTAACACCCACCACCAAGCAATTGCTGGCCTCTCAGACCTTCCTGATCTTGCCCCAGTCCCCTCCAACCTCTCCCAACAATCCTGACCCTCCCCCCCATCCCACTAACCAGCCCCCGCTGACTTTCCCAGCCAGCTCCAATCTCCCTCCTGACAATTCCAAACGTCCTGCAGCCCTGACACCGCTATCCTGATGGCCAGCCCCAATACGTCTGATTCCCTCCCTCTCCACCGATCCTCCCCACCACGATCACCCCCTCAATTGACCCTGTTCCCCTGTAAGCCCCATCCCTTGTCACTGCCTGATGCTGGGTGGGCAATGTCAATTTGCCCCTTGGATAGTGCCAGGTTGCCAGACACACACACACACACACACACACACACACACACACACACACACCTTTCTTCACAGAATAATGTAATATTGCAATATTCTCCAAAATATTTTAAAAATACACTTTAAAAGTGAAAATTGTTTCTTTAAAAACTTTAAGACTTCAAAAAACCACTCATACTTGACTGTTTCAATGATGCTTAGATAACTACAAAAACTGTTCTATTGGATTTCATTTTTCCAATGATTCTCAGTAATTGTAATTAAATAAATTAACAAGTGGATAAATTCATTTCAATCAAAAGTTAAATGTGGAAAATTACAGTGGAAAATCATTAGATCTGGAGTTAGTTTTGTAAGTGAGGATTTGCCTATAACTCAGAAGTCTGAATTATTTACCAAGTGATAAAATGAATTTACTGCATAAGGTCACAATACTTTCTGTAAAAGCATTGCAGGTTTTTTAAAAAGTGAAAATTATCTTGAGCTTTTCATAGTATTTTAAAAAATATTTGGTGGAATTTTTCTTGAGTTGCAATAAGTGTATGGCAGGCATGAAAAAATACATTTTTTCTGCTGGCTGCTCTGACTGGTTTATACACCATATTTTCTTCTCCAATTCATTGATAATGAGTGCATTGGAAACATGACATCGCTGATGAGCAGGCTTGGATTTGCTCTCCACATCATGAACTCAGAGGTTCCTCGCACTAGATGTCATAGTTCAAGGTGAGCAGGGTGAGTGCTAATGCCCTTTAAAAGAGGACAGATACCCAGTACCACAAGAGGATGAACGATTTCCAGTTCCACCAGGGTAAGTCATTCTTCTCATCGCTCTCAACTCACACATTCACAAATCAACCTCAGGAACATAGGGAATGGCTATCAGATTGTAAGGCACCATTGTAGAGCTTGTTTGCCTTCAAACAGAGTGATGATGCCAGCATGCCAAGCACCGAGGGCAACACTGACAGGGTGGTTGCCATGGTGTGATCATAGTTCAGGACATTGGTCTGGCATTGTTTGGGAGCTGGACTCCATTGCTGAGATACTTTCTAGCATCCATCAATGCCAACATGTGAGGGGACAAGGCATCTTTAACTCACTCCACTGTCCCTTCTCCTCAAGGAGTTAGCCAGAGGCCCTCATATACATACAGGGAAAAGAGTCAGCAGCTACACACCTCAGGTCATTCACCCAGAGTGTTCAGCCCATTCAAATCCTCTTTTACTGTAACAGTTCCAGGTCTACAGACCTTGGAGGGGCTATTGACAGAATACTGTACCCCCGGGAGCCCTCCAGAGGACACTGGCCAAGTTAATCACAGACAAGGCAGAATAGTCAGCAGGCTGTCTCCACCTCTACTGTGGATGTCAGAGAAAACTAAGACTGGGTTAGGAAGGTTGACAAGATGTATTTGCAAAGCATGGGCATGGGTATTAATCACATGTACATAATGTTCACGATCGCAAATAAACTCCAAAGAATATTTCCTTGCCTATAGCTCCTTGTTATGATGAGCAGTGTTCATGTCATTCAAATGTGAAACCTTGGTTTCTGCACAAGATGAATGTGAGTGTCTCAGTCAGGAGCCTCTTCACTGTGCAGTCTGTGATCAAAGAAGAAAAGTTGTCCAGCTTTACATATTGTCCAGATTTTCCATTGATATCAATGACTTGATATACCTTGGCATGTCTTTGCTGTCACAGAATCATGGGCTGAATTTGGGCATTTAGTCTGCGTGCTCTCAGCATCTTTGAAGTGAGGCTGGATCCCTATCTTTTCAGTCCTTGCATCCAGTTCTGAAAGGGCAGGTGATGAAGACTGTCAAAGGATCAGCGGTTGCTTAAGTATCACCACTGCATCTCTATTATAGGATCCTCTTCACAGAGCGTGTGTCTGCTGACCTCACATAAACAGGTGCCAGATGTTCACAGATGCAATGTGAGAATGTCAGGAGTCTCCTCACTGTATCATGCCATCATCCTTCAAAAATCCTGCTGCTATTAGGGCATCAAGAGCACCCATGTCTCACCTGGTCAGTGCAATGGCCCCATTGCTGGTATCATCACCTTCCAGGATCTTAATATCCTCATCCCCTTTGACAATTTCCTATCAGAGGAGATGTGCAGTTTTTCCAACTCATCCTCAGCCAAGTCCTCCCCCTCTTGCAGTGCCAGGTTGTGTTGCATGCAGTGAGCTACAGTGATGTGTGACACTCTTTGGGTGTTGTATTGCAATGCACTACCAGACCTATTGATGCACCAGAACCTCATTTTCAAGATGGTAATCTATCTTCCATCTCAAAGTCCGGGTTGCAGGATGAGTCTTGTTATAGGGGAGCTTGAGGGGAGAAATGCTCTGAAGAGTTTGTCTGTATATTTATGTTGCTTGAATGGGCAGAAATTATTCCTTAACTCCCAATTCCACCCAGACCAGAACCGCTGACCTGGCACTGCACTGAAAACCAGTCTAGAATAAGTGACTTGCCTATGCCCTCTACTACTGAATGTGCAGCATCTCTTCCTTGGTCTAAGGGGTGATCGTCATGAGTACATGGCAGGTTGCACTCATCTCCAAGTTCCTCTCGAAGTTCAGCTCATCAGGTGTATGCTTTTTAAAGACATGGGAATTAAATTTGATGTGGGTTGGGGGGGATGATTCATGTATGGGCACAATAATGAGATCCAAATGCAACAAAATTACATTCCTGACATTGAGCAGCAGGAATTGTGGTCTATCACTGATGGGGGGAAAGGACAATGGCATCCTGAATTTACATTGCAGGAAAAGGAACTTGGGAAGGTTTTGCCCAAGAAGCTGAACTTTATAATGTCACTGTGAATAAATTCACAAGATAATTATGACCATTCTGCCAATCTTAGTTCATCCTTCCAATTTAACCATATAATTCCCTCATATGGAATCAACTTGTTTTTAAATGGTTTCAATTTTGTTTCACTTCTGTTATTTTGAGTTCACTCCCTGCCTCAGTCATTAGGTAGAACTTAATGCTTGTGGCTTGGAACTGGCTTGCTGGTTGGAAAACTGGTGGCAATCTCACTGCAGCCATTTTCAGAGGCCCAATGGGATTTAAATAAATCAGGCACTACTGTCTGCTGTCCATTGAGCTCCCCATGCTTTGGAGTGGGATTTTACCTGTAAAAGTAGCCATAGCTAGTATTGCAGTGCATCCTACACTGTGGATTGACACAGGACCTCAGGAAATAAGTGAGCTGGGTGAATTCTTTGGGGCCTGGCAGGGGGACCACAGCAAGGGGTGGGGGAGGGGGTTAATTTAAAGAGGATACTCGTGGTCTGCTTCATGAAAAGTATTAGTTAAATGAAGCTAAAATGAAGCTTTCTGTTCAGTGCAACGAGAAAGCTGGGGTTATGCCAGTGATTAAATGCTGGGGTCTAATCTTGTAAATCCAGTGGGATGCAGCGTTGGGAGAAGAGATTGAGCAGTAGAAGATCAGTGGGACAAAATGAGTTGGAGTCCAGTTGCCTGTCAACTCCTTAAGAAACAGCAAAATTTCTCGACTGCACTACAGCTGCTGGACAGAAATTAGTGGCTTTATGTCTAAAGGACAGGAGTTGAAATGAGGAAGGCATAGGGCAAGATTTTATGATCTTGCTCGACCTGAAGACCAGTAAATCCTGCCTGAGGTCAATGGACATTTCCATTGTCCGCCCCTTGCCTGCTCTGATTCCGGGCGGGGTGATAGAATTCCGGTGATAATTAAAAGATTTTTATGATTCACTTTGATCACCAATGTCTGGGTGATTTATTGAGAGAAATCATGGAATAGATCTTGGTTACGTCTGTCATTTACTGTACAATTTATAGTGTTTTAATCATGGTTTGCCTGTGAATTCATGCTTATGTCATGTTAATTCTGTTTATTAGTGTATAAGACAGGTAGCATTTACTGTTTGCTTTATTGAATCTTGTATTATAAACATTCTTCTGGTTTGTTTAAAGTTGTGGTATCTCCTGGCTTCTCTTAGCACATAACTGCAATTTCAAATGTCATGCACTTCAAAAAAAAGTTGAATCATAACACATATACTACCACAATATTGAGGTGTTGGGCTCCCCCATCTTGAGAATGGGGTGACTTCGAGACTCCTTGCTTAGTTAGTTGTTTAATTGTCAACCATCATTTGTGACAATATGTGCCATCACTGCAGATCTTTAGCCTGATTCTTGGGCAATGCGTTTGTTTAGCTCCATCTATGTTATGCTGCTTTTGCAGGATTCAAGTTCAGAATCTTCCTTGCTAACAGCATTGTGGATATACATACACCACATGGGTGGTCAAGAAGGCAGTTCACCACCACCTTTGCAACAGTGATCAGGGATTGCCAGTGACACTCACATCCATTGAACAAATGAAAAAAGTCTTTGTGATGGAGAGAAAAGGGAATGTAAGGTCAGCTCAGGGTCAGTTAGAATGCCAAGATCATACACAGGCTAGGTCAGCTTGAAACAGTGATTAGTGAGGTGAATGGGTGCGATGTGGAAATCTAAAACAATATCAAGCTGATGTAAAATAAGTTCTTTTCCATGTTTCCCTCTGCCTAAAAATCAGCACCATTTCAGAGGAACATTTGAGCTGTACTGTGACATTACTTATTAACTGTCATATCTCAAGAAAAACGAAGTTGGAAAATCAATACATTCACTATTTGCATCCGCTGTATGTAGGTGGATTTTCTGCGAAGGTCTTGATTGTCTAGAATTATGTGATATGACAAAGGGAAGATGCAGTCCCTTTATTTACCATTAGATGGTGGCAGAAATCCTCCTGTGCAGTGTTCCATTTCAAAATCAAATCATGAACAAGGTAGATACCAAACTCCTTATCTAATAATAGAACTGTTGAGAAATCAATTTAAATTAAGTTTCTAATAAAGACATTGAGATGCTAAGTAAATGGAGCAATATCAACTGTCATGTTAAGACTATTCATTTGAAAGCTTAACAAAGATACACTTTACTGTCAGTTACAGTAACAAGATAGGATAGAATTAAGTTACAGAACTTAACTGTCCAGTCTGGGGAATGCAAAACAGTACCACACAGCATGTTAATTGCAAACATAGAGTTCCACACAACCACTTTCTGTTCACTCAAAATCTAATGTCATAACAATTATTAGAGTGTGTCAGCAGTAGTCGCACTCTTTTTTCTGAGTTGCAAGGTTGTGTGTTCAAAACCCGTTCTATGGTGTTCAGAGCAAAAATCAAGGTTGACCCTCCAGTATGACACTGAGGGAATGCTGTATCGCTGGAGGCTCCATTTCTCAGGTGAGATATTAAACTATATTCTCTCAGGTAAATGTAGAAATAAATAAATCCAGCAGCGTTATTTTGAAGAAAAGCAGAAAAGTAATCCCTGGTGCCTAGGCCAGTCAGTTATTTTTTCCTCAAACTGAAACTAATTCATGGATTTACTTGAGTCATTGAAGTGAGGCTGAAAAAACTTTGATATGGAGAAATTTGTTATGAAGACCTGCTTTGATTCCTGGGGCAGGCAATGCCTGAATTTCTCTCTGAACAGCTGTGACAACAATAGGCAGTATTGCAGACTGAATCTGTATTAAGCTCAGAGAGAAACCATCAACAAAATGATTTTCTTCAAATAATGCGTGAATAAGAAGTCAATGTCCAGGCAATGGTAGGTGACAAATTATCAGATTATTTGGTTTTTGTCATATGTCCAAAGAAGGCAAAGCCTGATCAATGGACAATTTTCACTCAAGCTTTGACACAAAAATTGTTTTCAAAGGAAGATTTTTTGATAAATCTAACTACACAAACACACAGATCAACATCCAGGCTGAGCGACGAAACATCAGCATTTTAAAATGTATATTGTATATGTTTGAAATGTTGGCTAATATTAAAGAGTACATTTTCAGTTTACAACAACCAATGCCTTGGGAGCTCCTCTATTCTTTCCCACGGGCTACAGTTGTTTGTACTCAAACAGGATCTGTATCTTCAGTCTTTGCTGAAGGCCTAATCTTCCTTGACTATGGCTTTTTCTGAAGACCTAATCGATAATGCAGGCCTGCCAAGGTAAGAAGGCCAACAGTCAGTGAAGCAGGCATTGTAAAGCTCAGAGAAACAGGATGCTTGTTGGTAGAAGAAAATCATGAGTGCTCCCAACTGTGCAGTGATGATTCCTTATATACTAACCTCTAGATGAGAGATTCACTTCTTCAGGGACAGGAGGATGTGTCACCTGACAAGGCAGTGTGGCGATCACTCCATTACAGGTGGTGAGGCAGGAATCCTGGCACAGCAATGAGCAGCCTCATTAATAGGAATGAGACAACCTGAGGTGAGTATGAGTGTTGTAGTTTCTGTGCTCTCCACTGTATATATATTGATCTGGACACCAACTGATTCTGGAGTGCTCAGTTTTGGAAGGCAAAATCTTTTGTCTTTCAGGTCAATCCCACACGGAGTTGCCATCTTCAAGAGACTACCAGCCACCTCTAAGAAATGGTAGGGAGGGGTACTTAGATGTCGCACATCCACTCCTCCCCATCCTCTGCCAGTGCAAATACAATGTTGGCTCAGATCACCATGTGGCTGCTGTTGCATTTCTCCTCTGCTTCTATCTGAAAGTTCCTCACTAGAATTAGAAGCCATCTCATTATGGGTGGCCTTTGTTACCAAAATCCAATCATAATGTTGCTCGGGGTGGGGGTGAAAAGCTTGACCATAGACATGAACTGATTGCATTGCCAACAAGGGGTAATGGAAATCAGAAGTCTCAATCTTGCTGGCATGATCTATGAAATTGGGGTTTCACCACATCTTGGGCCTCCTGCCGGAAATCTCATGGTCAGCAAGAGTAGATCTCACTCCAGTTTAATAGACTACAAATCCTCGGAATCTTTGCTACCCTGTCATCTCAAATCTCTTAACAACGATTTCACGTTTCTGGTATCAGTCCAGTGAATCCATAGTGTACTCTCTCCATAGGTCTAGGTTTTATGCTGCTCTATATTTCCAGCACATTTAATTAGTACTAAATTAAATATGTTATTTTAGTGGTGCTAGATCACTTTAAATACAGAAGCAAGTTCTTCTCAATTGCCCATGACTAAAAAAACTTTTTTATTACTTTTTGTAATTGATATAAAGAGTTAAGAAATAAACACATTTTTGAAATGTTGCATTTAAAGAGGTAGAATAATTCTCAAGATTTATACCTGACAGCAACTACTTCCTTTAATAATTAGGGAAGAACACTTAGATACAGCATCTTAAAGAAATAATGATTATTTTGTGAACCATTTTGAAATTGTGATTATCGTATTAATTTTTTCAGGATGTGGGAGATGCGTAAGTAAAGAGCATTTGTAGATGGAAGTCTCATGTTAATTAAGTGGATGAATATTAAATGATAAGCGGCCCTAAATCAAATCTCAATTGTTTACTCATGTCATTGCATTTTAATTATTTTAATTTATGCTTTAGCAAAGTATGTTCTGGAAGCAGATTGCTTCATTGAGCAAAGCCTGTGGTATTTTTAAAATTTTATTATCATAAAATAAAATATTTTTACATTTTAAGTAATTTGTGTTCAGAAGGGAGTGATCTCAGCCTTTGGGAACAGAACACTTTGAAGCAATTCTGTAAATATTAGCATTATAATATGTAACAAGATGTATTTAATTCTTTACTCTGTTATTTTTTAACATAGATATTAATTTATTTGATAAAAAACTGAAAATACTCAGCAGACCTGGCAGCATCAGAGAAACAAAATTAATCACAGAACTGAATTTAACCCTTTAAGTGAATGGGTTTTGAGTAAATTCAAATCTCACCAAACATTTCAGTTCAGTTTCAGTTTTGGAAACCCAGCTTGAAATATTAACACTGCTTCTCTCTCTCCAGAAGCTGCCCAATCAGCTGAGTATATCCAACACTTTCAGTTTCTATTTCAGACTTCCAGCATCTGCAATATTTTCCTCTTGTGTTAATTTGTATTTGAAACATTCTAAAATCCTTATTAAAAACTCACAGAAATTCAAGTGTCAGTTTTCATACTTCGATACAAAAAGAGGGCATCTTGTTTTGTTCTCAGTTAGTTCAGTCTATAAGTTTAGTAAGAATGAACATCATTAACATCTAATTTCACACTGGTGAGTGAGTTAGGGAAACCCTGCCTCTCAATAACATCTTTGGGTCTTCACAAGCAGGACAGTTTTGCAGTATGTTTACAGAGCTGAGTATCAAGCAGGTAAAGACTTGATTGGGAAATTATGTGATGTCCATTGTTCTATTTACTGAATTTAACACTAATCACATGGCAGTTCCACAGAATCTGTAAACTATCAGAAAATGTGTTCATCATAGACAGAAAGATATATGGGAACTGTCTTACCAAAAGAACTCTAAATCCAGGACAAGTGGGAAAACAGGAGAGTTGCTCACCTGTTTTTTGGGTGAGTTCAAATCCTGAATTTTGAGCACTTAGTGCATTAAAAAAAATGACCTAAACCATTCCTCATCTGTAAGGGAAGGGGACAGTGCTAAAATTGCCAGCCAGCTTGCTGTAGCAGCAGGGGGAGCTATTGTGCCTGTGCAAACCTCTGTGGCAGTACATATACAATTGCAAAAAAAGAGGCCAGGCATATTTGAGAGACACCTCTCAGGGCCCTCCTGTTGCAGCTGGCCTCAACAAACCACTCACCAATCACGAGCTCCAAACTGCCCGGAAACATTGCCCTGCGTCCTTCCTGTTACCCAGACTGAAATGCCCACCCTCCGCTGCCCAGACTAATCACTCTTTTAACCCCTCCCCCTTGCCAATCACAACTGCAGAGTGGCAGTGGCCCCTCCTTCTCCAATTAATCGCGACTGCAGAGTGGCAGTGGTGAATGGGCAAATCTGTGGCTGATGGATTTCAAGGTAAACAAATGTGAGGTTATCCATTTTGGACAAAAAAGGATCAATCATGGTACTTTTTAGATGGTATAAAATTAAATACAGTGGATATCCAAGAGGGTTTGGGGTTTAAGTGTATAGATCTTTAAAATGCCATGAACAGGTGCAGAAAATAATCAAGAAAGCTAATGGTCTTTATATCTAGAACTCTGGAGTATAGGGGCACAGATGTTATGCTGCAGCTAATCAAAACCCTGGTAAATCCCACAAAGAGTACTGTGAGCAGAAATGAGCATCACACCTTAGGAAGGATATATTGGCCTTGGAGCATATGCAGCATAGGTTTACATTAATGATACCTGGACTTCAGAGATTAGGTTATGAGGAAATATACAGATTAGGCCAGTTTCCTCCAAAATTTAGAAGGTTTAAGGATGATCTGATTGAAATCATCAAGGTATTAATAAGAAAAGACAGGATAAATAAGGATAAATTACTTCCACTGGTTGGAGATTTAGAACTAGGGCAGAGTCTAAATAATAGGACCAGATTGCTCAGAAGACATGTTACTTCTACACAAAAAGTGGTAGAGGTTTGGATTTCTCTTCCACAAATGGTAGTTGATGCTAGATAAGTTGCTAATTTTAAATCTGAGATAGATTTTTTTTGTTCAGCAAAGGTGTTAAGGGGTATGGACCAAAAGTAAGTATGTAGAGTTAGGCTTCAAATCAGCCAAGATCTCACTGAATGGTGGACAGGCTTGAGAAGCTGAATGGCCTACTTCTGTTCCGATATTCTTATGTTCCTGTGCAAGGCTACAATGCAGCACAGTTTCACCAGAGTATATACTGGACTAAAAAATTTAAATTATGAAGGCAGACAAGACACGTACTCCCTTGACTTCCAAAGATTAAGGGATAATTTAATTGCTATGTTTAAGATGATTAAAAGAGTTGATAGGATGGATAAGGAATTCTATATCTCCTGATGGGGGAGTCAAGAAGAAGGGGGGAATAAATTTAAAATTAGGGCTAGGTTGTTCAGCAAATATTTTTTTCACACCCAAAACTTACTGGAAATCTAGAATCCATTTTCCCAAAAACTGTTGAATTTATGTCAATTGGGAATTTCAAAATTGAGATTCATAGATTTTTGTTAGGCAGAGATATTAAAGGTGCTGAAATCAAGTGGAGTGGCGGGATTACAGTTTGGGTTGGAGCTAAGATGTAGATCAGTCATGATCTAATTAAATGACAGAAAATATTACTCCCTTGCTTAGTTCCACAGGATGTGTCACTTTGTTAATTCATTTGAAGATGTCAAGTGACAAGGGCAGAATAAGCATTGGAGGAGAAATTCACTAACAATCAACTGCAAGTCTGCAAGAAGCACTGATGTTGCCAGAACTGAATGCCTATCAATTTAACACTGGCATGTCCAACTTGGATCAAAGTAAGATTACTTTAATTTAGTATGTATCAAGTTATAAAGTATTGATTAAGTGAGTATAAAATTCAACTATAAAGGTGTTCCAGGCTGGAAGTAACATAACACAGTTGGGGAAGACAATTGCAAGTTGATTACAGGCTTGAGGGAAGTGATATAAAAATACTTTAAACCCATCAATAGTAAAGTGTAAAAAAAAATGTAGAGGAGGATGACAGGTTGACCAGCGATAATGATGCAAGCTTGTTCACTAAAGGGAGCAACACAGATATATTTCTCTACTGAGGAAAACTGAATATTAACCCAAAAACAAAAAAAGGAGCACTATGGAATAGATGAAAATAGATGGAACTAAGTAGATAGCTCTTTCAGTGAATTGGTATATTATGATGGGCCAAATGGTTTCATTCTGTGCGTTAGGATTGTATGGTTACCACATGTAATAATGCATCGCAGATAAATATTAAAGTCCTAAGTTGCACATTATTTTCCTGTGCCTTTGTGCTTCTGTTGCCATTATGGCATTGACCCACACACAGTTCTAGAGAAAAAGCAAGAATTCCTCAATGGACAACCCTGAATCTCAAATTTAAAAAAATGGGAACATGATGCATCATGCAGAATGTTTCATTTTTAGATACTGAACTATCTATCTCAAATCAATTTTTGAATGATAATGCTTCTAAATAGCACATTGGATACTTTAGTATATTAAAGGTGCTAATTAAATGCAAAATGTTATTGAAAATCATGTTCTGCCAAAATTACAGTTGCTATTACGAGAACTCATAAAAAACTATACCCAAAATAACCACAGAGGTTATTTGTTACTCAACATTCATCTGGGACCTGGGGCGGGAGTACAGAGTCGGGACAATTCAGAACACCACAAACCTTATCCAGAAGAAAGTGCCCTTCATGTTGGATTTTCATTCTGAGAGGGAGAAGGAATAAGTAAAAATGGGAGTAACGGCTGCTATCCCAGAGAGAGTTTGGTGGCTGTTAGATGCGGAAGTAGGCTGAATGAAAGGATTGGTTTTCTGGCACTTTGTGGAAGATAAGAGTAAATGAATTAAAAGAAAGAAAATCAATCCTCACCCCTCATATCTCTTCACTCTGCATGACTCATCCATGCTAATCAATGTCACTTCATGCTCCCACCCTTCCCCCATGTCCCTTCATACCATCCACGCCAAACTATGCACCTCCACATCTCCATTGCTTTTTATAGTCTGATGCCAACTTAATGCCAACCCATGCCCCTTATATTTGTTCTGATAACCTACATGCCAACTCACCCAATATTCAGTATGGACAGATCCATGCTAAACGAAATAAGATTTTAAGCTTCTATTGATGAATTCATTATTAAAAAAAACACATCAATAAAAACCCATTGATGATATTTAAAATCCTTCAATCACTTGTATACAAATTTTTTTATATATAGTCCCATATCAAAAACTTTATAAATACTTAGAGTTGTCAATCAAACAATCAACTGACAGTACACTCCTGTGATAATAATAGGCTGTGAATCATTCATGAAGAACTAATCCTCAGTTCATAAGAACTAGAAGCAGGAGTAGGCAATTCAGCCCCTCAAGTCTGCTTCATGAATCAATATGATCATGGCTGACCTTGTCTAAGCCTCAACTCCACTTTTCTGCCTGTTCTCCATTACTGTTCAATCCATTATTAATTAAAAATCTGTCTATCTCCTCCTCAAATTTATTCAATGTCAAGGCATTCACTGGACTTTGGGTAGTGAATTCCACAGATTTACAATGCTTTGAGAGAAATAGTTTGTCGTTATCTTTATTTTAAGTCAACTACCCCTTATCGTAAAACTATGACCTCTTGTTCTATATTGTCCCACAAGAGTTCTTCGGAGCAGAGTTTTTGGAGAGTGGCTGGAGAGAATCCTGACTTGCAATTTCTGTCTTGTACTTTATTTGGTAGAGTGTTTATTTCGGCGCTCTGTAGCGGGAGATAGGCGCGGGGGGCTGCAGGGAAGGAAGCGCGGGAGTGTAAAAGGAAGGCCAAGGTAAGACAGCGGGCAGCGTCGGGAGCGGGCAGTGGAGTGAGACGGGAATTAGAGTGAGAACAACAAGGGCTTAAGCTCACTGGGCTTGGGCGAGCGCAGGCTTGGACACGGTGAGTAACGTGCCTCCTACCTAAATCACCTTTAAAGGGGTATACAAAATGCCATGATACTTGGCCAAACGCGTCCACTGTGTACGCTGCCATATGTGGACCTTCTTGGAGGCATCATGTCTGCCGAAGGCCCACATATGCGCAAAATGTTTAGAACTGCAACGTTTATGAGCAAAGTTGAGACAGCTGGAGCTGCGCTTGGAGGACGTTTGTCTAGTGAGGGAAAATGAGGATACAATGAATAGGGAGGGCAGACCTGCAGGGACCCCAGGATCTAGTAGTAGGGATGGGCTGGGTACAGTTACAAGGAACAAGAACAAAAATCAAGGCACAAAGGCCATCTCTAAGGAGGATTCCCAGAAAACCAAGGGGGGGGGTAAAAGCTGTGATGGAGAGGGCAGGTGAGGGGGAACAGAATGCCACAGAGACCGGCGGGAAAGCAGGAGGTGAGATAGTGGTGGGGGATGGGATGGTTAAAGGGATCGATAGGAGATTCTGTGGGCAAAAGAGAGACTCCAGGATGGTAGTCTGCCTCCCTGGAGCAGGGGTCCAGGATGTATCAGAGAGGGTAGAGGGAATTTTGAAGGGAGAAGGGTCTAAGGCAAATGTAATAGTTCACATAGGACAAAAAGATGTAGGAAGAAAGCGCAGGGGGGACTTACGTAGACAGTTTAGGGAGTTGGGGGCTCAACTGAAAGGTAGGGCCTCCAGGGTGGCGTTCTCTGGGCTGCTGCCTGTGCCTGGGACCGATTGGGTAATAAATGAGACACTCCAACTAA
Organism: Sphyrna mokarran; assembly: GCA_024679065.1. Taxonomy (NCBI): domain Eukaryota; kingdom Metazoa; phylum Chordata; class Chondrichthyes; order Carcharhiniformes; family Carcharhinidae; genus Sphyrna; species Sphyrna mokarran. Next base: position 38,785,132 of record JAGIQG010000010.1, on the reverse strand, counting down.
ATGCATGGATGAGGGATTGGTGTAGGGCAGAAGGCTTCATATTTATTGATCATTGGGAAGTCTTCAGGAGGGAGGGTCACCTATTCACAAGGGATAGGGAGCAGTTGACTGGGAGGGGAACACATATTTTAGCTGGGAGGTTAGCTGGAGTGTTTCAGAAGTGTTTAAACTAATAGGGAGGGAGGGTGGGGAGACAGCGGGAACTGGGAGTGGGAGAGAGAGGGATGATAGGGTAACACCAGTAGGTAGAAAGGAATATCCGAGAGCTGAGGGTCTTCAGTGCATGTGTTTTAATGCGAGGAGTGTGACTGGCAAAACAGATGAACTGAAGGCAATAATGTTCACAAGGAGTTTAGAAGTGGTGGCGGTGACCGAGACATGGTTGAAGGAGGGGCAAGACTCGCAATTGAATATTCCAGGGTATAAGTGTTTTAGGTGTGACAGAGTTGGTGTGAGGAGAGGCGGGGAGTGGCTTTATTAGTTAAGGACAACGTCATAGCAGTGCAGAGGGAGGGAGGTATGGATGATTTAGGAATTGAGTCTCTATGGGTGGAGTTGAGGAATAGGAAGGGAGTGGTTACTCTGTTGGGTGTTTACTACAGACCGCCCAACAGCCCGCGGGCCGTGGAAGAAGGGATATGCAGGGACATTTTAGATAAGTGTAGGAAAAATAGGGTGGTAGTAGTGGGAGATTTCAATTTTCCTGGAGTAGATTGGAGTGTGCCCAGGGCTGTAGGAGTGGATGGGGAGGAATTTGTACAGTGTGTTTTGGAAGGGTCCTTGGAGCAGTATGTGGATGGCCCGACTAGAGATGGGGCTATACTGGATTTGGTTCTGGGAAATGGCATTTACCCCAGGCTGCTAAGGGAGTTGAGGGAAGACTTGGCTGGGCCTCTGACGCAAATCTTTGTCTCTTCCTTGGACACAGGTGAGGTCCCAGAGGACTGGAGGATAGCAAACGTAGTACCGTTGTTTAAAAAAGGTCAGAGGGATCACCCAGGGAACTATAGGCCGGTGAGCTTGACTTCAGTTATAGGTAAGCTAATGGAGAGGATCCTTAGGGACAGGATGTATGAGCATCTGGAGCGCTGCGATCTGATCAGGGATATGCAGCATGGCTTCGTCAAGGGGAAGTCTTGTCTTACGAATCTAGTGGAATTTTTTGAAGAAGTGACAAAAACAGTTGATGAAGGACAGGCTGTTGATGTCGTCTACATGGATTTCAGTAAGGCGTTTGACAAGGTTCCTCATGGTAGACTGATAGAGAAGGTGAAGGCGCATGGGATACAGGGTCGGGTATGTAGATGGGTCGAGAACTGGCTCGGGAGGAGGAGACAGAGGGTAGTAGTGGAAGGCTCTTTTTCCGACTGGAAGCCTGTCACTAGTGGAATGCCACAAGGCTCAGTACTAGGTCCTCTTCTATTTGTGGTCTACATAAACGACTTGGAAGTTGGGGTAGGTGGTGAGATCAGCAAATTTGCTGCTGACACTAAGATGCTTGGATTGGCGGGTACAGAGGAGCAGTGCCAGGCAATACAACAGGACATAGATAGGTTGGTAGACTGGGCAGATAGAGGGCAAATGGAATTTAATCCGGATAAATGCGAGGTGATGCATTTTGGCCGGAAAAATGTAGAAGAGAGTTATAGGATAAAAGGTAAAACTATACGGAGCATAAAGACACAGAGAGACTTGGGGGTGCAGGTTCACAAGTCTCTGAAGGTGTCCTCACAGGTGGAGAAGGTGATAAAGAAGGCGTATAGTATGTTAGCTTTCATAGAAAAGGGTATAGAATACAAGAGTAGGAGTTTGATGTTGCAGTTGTATAGAACTTTGGTTAGGCCTCACTTGGAATACTGCACCCAGTTCTGGTCTCCGTGCTATTGGAAGGATGTGGAGTCCTTGGAGAGAGTGCAGAGGAGGTTTACCAGGATGCTGCCTGGTATGGAAGGACTGTCTTATGAGGAACGATTAGATAGACTGGGGTTGTTTTCCCGTGAAAGACGTCGGCTTAGAGGGGATCTCATAGAGGTGTATAAGATTATAAGGGGTATAGATAGAGTAAATGGAGGTAAACTTTTTCCACCTTTAGAAATGGATAGGACGAGAGGTCATGGCCATAGGGTGAGGGGGGCTATGTATAGGACGAATATTAGAGGGCAGTTTTTCACACAAGGGGTAGTGGGGGTGTGGAATGCACTGCCGAGTAAGGTGGTGGGAGCAGGCATGCTGGGGCTGTTTAAGGGTCTCTTGGACAGCCACATGAGCGGTATGCAGATAGAGGGATATATTAGGACTGTTTACCTACGGCTTTTTTCCACAGGTAATTCGGTCCATAATTTGAGCACGCATTCGGCAGGTGGTGCGGGTACAGCTCTTGGATGTTGATTCATGGGTTGCCTGGTACCTCATGTCGTAAATGAGTGCTTTATGTGGACCATCTGAAGGGCACCATGACAGCTCAGCGACTATCGATGTGGCTGTGCAGACACTTGGAATTGGGCCGGTGTCTGCGGGAGTTTGCGCGTTCCCCCCGTGGTTGCGTGGGTTTTCTCCGGGCGCTCCGGTTTCCTCCCACAACCCAAAAATTCGCTCTTAGGCTGATTGGGAAACAAATTGTCCCTATAGTGAGAGTCTTCCATATTAGGAATAATATATATATTACTATATAGGAATATTAAAATAGGATAATGTATTTGCTACTATATAGTATGACGGCAGCGTGGGCTCCTTGGGCCGAAGGGCCTGTTTCCCGTGCTGTGTTGCTTAAAAAAAAAGAGGAAGTATCTGCTCTATGTCTACTTTGCTAATATCTTTTAGCATTTTATATACCTCAGTTAGATCTCCTCTCATTCCTCTAAACTCTGGAGAGTACAGGCCTAAACTGCTCAATCTCGCTTCTTACAACGAATCCCTCAACTCTGGAATCAATTTAGCGAATCTTCCCTGAACTGCCTCTAATGCCACTACATCCTTCCTCAAATAAGGGAACCAAAACTCTACATAGCACTCCAGGTGATATCTCACCAATGTTTTGCATTGTTCAGCAACATTTCCTTTCTATTATATTCAATAATTTATTATTAGATTTGTATTTTATTATCCTCTATATCAATGCATGGAGTAAACACCAATGCATTGATTCTTTTAAAAAACATTGTTGGCAAATCTTTTCAAGTATTTAAAAGTCAGGAGATTTAGACCCCTTAAAAGTTTGGCAATTCCTTCTGACAGCTCCCTTTGACAACACTCTTGATAGTCCTAATGAGCTGAATAATTCATAAGTTTATGCAACTTTTAGACACAGTCATGTTTAGCTTTAACAATGGGCACTTGACCTTGCCCAAAGGTGTCCCAGGACACTTCCTGAAAGGGTACCCTATCTCTGAAATATAATTCTGGATGAGTTTAAGTTCATATAGAGTGGAAGATGAGAACTCCATCAAGACAGTATTGATATAGTGGAATCTAAAGCTAATAAAAGTATGGATGAGGGTTTCAGCAGCAATAGTGGGCTGAAGCAGTAGTGGAGAAATGTGATACTATGGAGTTCCAAGTAGGTAGTACAAGAGATGGATATAACATAGGGTTGAAATCCTAATCCAGGTTGAAAAGGGGCCTAGAGGCAATTAAAAGATGTTTTTGAATTACCTTGCTGCTAGTTTATGTAAGGGCCACAAAATGCGGTCCATATTTATTGAACAGCAGCACTGTTGTGTTCATAAAATGAAATCAGACCTTAAAAACACAAATAGAAACAGATAACTGCTGGAATTCTATCGTCTCATTCGCTCCGAAATTGAGCATGCGAGGAGTGAGCAATGGAAATGTCCACTGATCTTGGGCAGGAATTTTCGTTCTCGTTTGAGCGAGGCCATAAGATCCCACCCAACATATTTATTTCAAATCAGTTGAAGGTGTTGTTCCCTAAAACATGACAATTGAAGATTGAAGTTTCAAATACATCCAATAGATGACATTTTGTAATTTTCCCTTATTCTGAGATATGATTAATTCTAAGGACTCGTTGCTAGGCAGCAAAGTGAAAACATTACCATTATCATAAAAGTCAACTCATGGCCCCTTTGGTGGACTTGCTATTATATTGCTTTCATTAATGATATCAACAATCAAATTATCTTCAATGAAAACTGATTTGGTCTGATAATGCAGAGCTGGGATAATAATGACCTTGTGTGTTCTTCAGCCTGAATACTATGACATGTAGAAAACATTGGTCAAATAACATCAGTTATATACAGGGCCTTGCAAAAGGCAATTGAGATGAGGGGTTTAGTCTCAAGTAAAAGTGGGAGTGATACACTTGAAGATGCAGCTATCACAGTTGGGAAAAAAGAAAGGGGATGCACAAGATATTCAGGATTGGGAGATATTGATGGACGTATGTGGGTTTGGATTGGAAGCCAATAAGGTTATGAAGAGATTTAAATGGGAAGATTAAAAAAATCTAAATTGGACACTGTGGGGACCAGAGGTCAATGTAAATTAATGAGGAGATAGATATGGATGAGTTGATAATTCTTTAGAATAATGCAAAAGAGTTTATGATGAGCTAATATTTATTATCATGAAGGAACAGTCTAGTGAGATAGTGGAAAGAAAGGAGCAGGGAATTATTTGCAAGTCATGGCAGCGACCAAAGCTGTCTTGTTCAATATTGAACAGTGAAGGTTGCTAAACCACCATTAATTGTCAGACAAAGAGTATGTTAGCACAGAATCAATGGAAGGATTGAGAGAGGTGGTTTGCTTTTCAATCTTCTTGTCGATGCTGATAAAATATTGTCAAGGACAGTCCACAAGAAACTTTAGAGGCAATCTGGAATGGAAATCAAATGATTGCTTATGATCGAGAGAGACAAAAGTGAAACCAAAATGCAAAGATATCCTACTGAACTGGACAATAGAAGAGATACATTAAAAGGCGGGTGGGTCATTGGGTGGTAGCTGCCTGAGATTAAGGGCAAAAATGAGTATTTTGAGAAATGAGATTATGAGTGTTTTTAAAAGTGAAAAGATCAGTGGAGGAAAGGGAGAAATTTATGTTGACTGCTAGAAGGGCAATGAGAAAAAGAAATTAGATGACAAAACTTTACAAGAATAGGGTTTAGAAAACAGAAGCAAAGTCTGGGTGAAATGAGTTCAATGGCATAAGGGGAAATAAATGAAACACTAGAGAAACATGCAAGGGCAGTGATAGGTGGATCTGAGGAGTACTTGATGGGCTTGGGGAAAGAAAGAGAAACTGTAGATGTAGTTGACAAACAGGCTAGGATTTTCTGACACCTTGTGGTGATTTCCTGATTTCCCATGGCAGGAGCAATTTGCCATTGGCTGCTGGCAGGATACTCCAGTCCCACAGAAGTCTATGGCACATTGCTTGGTTTTCTCTCCCTGCTGCTGGAGAACCTGTTATGGGGTGGGGATCACCTTTAGTGGAACTGGAAAGTCCCATTCACAGTAAAGTGTTTTGAAAATGGAAGGTCAGGTTCATTAGGAATCGACGAGGCAAAGGACACGGTTGAAGTATTAAATATATTTTTCTTCACTAGGGGAGGTTATGTCTAATGTAGCAATAAAGAAAGGAGTAGTGATTTATTTTGTTATTTATTCATGCATGGGTGCAGGCATTGCTGGTATTGTTATCATTTATTGCCCATCACTAATTGGTCTTGAAAAGGTGATGGTGAGCCCTTTTCTTGAACTACTGTTCTAAGGGAGTTCCAGGTTTTGATGCACTGCTGATGAAAATTTGATGACATACTTCCAAGTCAGGAAGGTGTGTGATTTGGGGGGAGCTTGGAGATGATGGTGTACCCATGCGCTGTTGCTTTTGTTTTTCTAGGTGGTAGAGGTTGTGGATTGAGGAGAAACACTGGTGAGTTGCTGCCATGTATGTAAACAATATTCACTGCTGCAAAGTCACACTGGTGGTGCAGGGAGTGAATATTTAAAGAGGTGGATGGGGTGAAAATCAGGTAGACTACTTGAACTAGGGTGGTATCGAGCTTTTCTAGTATTGTTGAGTTACACGCATCCAGATAAATGCCTGCCACATACCTGCTGACAGTGGTATTTTACCAGTGTGTGTGTGGGGAGGAGTTGGCGGGATGTGTGGAGCAGCCCCTTATTCTAGGTCCAGTTGAAACCTTTAAGTAGCTAATTAATAGTAAATAATTAATAATAATTAACAGCCACAGTGCTACTTATTCAATGCGTTGTACCCCTCCTAATCACAGCACCCTCCATTCTGCTTGCTGCGGCATGCCACTTTGGTCTCAGTGTCTCTTTAAGCTAAGGGCCTGATGGCTGTAAAATTGACTTAAGCTAAATTGCTGCCAGCTAAGCAAATGTTGGCTCACTTCTAAATTTGACAGGGCAGGGCCATCACATTCATATAATATTCCACTCATAGATTTCACCTGAAATTGACACCCTTCAGAGTGGAAATAACTTCATCATTTGTTTGTGATAATCTTTCAACCTTATTGCAGCAAACTTAGGTAAATTGCTGTAGCAAGATTGGGAAAAGCAGCATAAGTAATCCTTATATTTTTTGCACAATCTTTCTGAATCCAACTGTGACAGCGACAGCTCCAACTGTGAGAAATATTACAAAGCATTATCCTGCATTCAAGATGGGATGACAAGCATTCTTCAATCTTCTGAATAATTTTCTAATCTGATTTACATTAAAAGAGAAGGAAAGTTTGAAGTGAATAATATAATTAACTTGCAGGCAGTATTTTCAAATTTATTAGATAATATGGGACAGAGATTCTTTTTCGAACTAGCTATTCTAACTAGCCATTTGATTTGCTTTGCTTTGTTATTTGATGCACAAAATACATTTTATCAGTGGCCAGAAAATGAAATGTATTATGGACTGAATGTATCTGCTCTCTTACTGCCTGTAATTGGTATGTTTTGTATGGAAAAAAGTGTGTCTTTTCAAATTTTGGAGTATACATTCCAACTGAGTAATTCAGCAGCAGGCTTTTGTGAGTATAAATAAAGATATTTATTATAGTAAGATATTTATTCTTGCAAACCTACCCTGAATTAATGTAATATTGCACATTTAGTTTCATGGACACAAAAATTGGATGCAGATAGAAATAACTACCTTTGCAGATTACAGTTAGTTCAATCTATGGTTTACGATTTCCATTCTCCCATTTTGCAGGCCTATGGGTCCAAAAGTTATGCTGCTTAGGTGCACTGGCCATGCTAAATTTTCCCTCAGTGTACCCAAATAGATGCTGGAGATGATTAGGGGATTTTCACAGTAACTTCATTGCAGTATTAATGCAACACATAAAAAAAACTTTAAATGGATTTGGTAATTTAAAGTTGAAGCAAAAGTCTCAAATAGAATGGTTCACTGCAATTTGTGAGGATTCTTGCAGCTGAATATCTAGGAGGTTGGTCTTTGAGTGAACTTTGAAACTGGAATAGATTAAGTAATATAGCTGCAGCTAGTTTCAGAGTCTGGTTCTTCGACTGATAGATGACTAATGGTTCTGAGGAATCTGCTGGGCCATAAGTAATAAGAGAACAGTCCCTAAAACCAGCTTCAATCTGGTTGCCCTCTGGATTAACACTTTTGAGGCACATCCAATCTAGTTTGTATGGAGGAGACCATTGTGTCCAGTAGAAAAACTGGAGAAATGCAGCTGGAAACTCCCAAGTTTTTAATGTGTGGCCCATTCTTAAATAATGACACATGTGAATTCCACAAACGGTTCTGGAGTACCTTCACTTATGTCTTTCTAATTAGATATTCATCAGAGACTTTGGCTGAAAACTTACCACCAGAGAGACTGGCCAGGCCTGCGATTCCCCATCACTTGCCCTTCCAAACCCCCTTGCCCTTTTGATCCCCATCCTCCCCGATTGTTGGCCTCCCGGACCTCTGCAGGCTAGCCCCAATGTCTCCACTACTCACCCCCTATTGCCCCGTTTCCCCCCCCCACCCCACTGCTCACCAAGCACCCACCCGGTAAGCCCTGAGCTCCCAATCCACCTCTCTGAGAGTCCTGAACCCTGGCCCCACAATAGTTCCAATCCTCCTCTAGCAGCCCTGACCCTCTCCCCCCTCTCCCAGATGGCCGGTCCTGATCACTGTCTTGCAATCCTCTGGAAAGTGGCAGTGGGATTCCATGACCTCCACAGATCACTCCCCCCATTTGAACCCAGGCCTCTCTGCCTCTGTCCCCTTGGCACTGCCCGACGCCTAGTGGTCTGCACCAAGACATCTTTTGGATATTGCCAGTTGCCCCTTGGGCATTGCCAGGAGGTCAGGCTGGCAGTCCCCAGGCACCCTCCCTTATCCCTGACCTCTTGGGGGGCCTCAATGGCCACTCTTTATTCTAACAGGGTTGGCCGACTATTCCCTATTAGTGGGAAACAGTTGTAAACCCTGCTGAAGTGAACTACTCTTGGTGGTTCAAGGAGATGATAGTGGGCCCAGAGGCTTGGGCAGCCAATGGCAAGCCCACAAAATGGCCTCTGCTGATGTCTCCTAGCTTGCTGCACTATTAGTGCAGCGCAACAGGCTGGGAGAATAATCCCTTTCATGTTTAGCACGTTTTACAAAAGGAAAATAATGAACTATAGAGACAACCGGAAGATTCACTAGGCTTACTAAACTCTGCTGCTGCTAGATTGCAGAGGGAGAATCCCCCAGATGATGTGGGTAGGATGGGGGGAAGGGGTTGACCTCGGGACTCTTATGTGGGATGGTTGTCTAGTAGCTGCACTTGTGCTTATTGCACTAGAAAAAATAGTATTCACTTTCAGGGTGATGATTTCAGACACAATTCTGGGGAAAGTATTCACGATTCTCCAAATCCCTTAAAACTTTCAAGTGCCCTGGTCAGTTTGATATCCATGGACACCTAGAAATCTTCAAAATCACTGCAACGCTCCATTCCACTATCGGGTATGGCTCTGGTTAATGACATAAGCTCCAGATGTTAAATGATGTCTTTAAAGTGCTCTTATAGAAAGGACCTGTAAGTTTTATCAGGGAGATCCTTTTGCTTTCCCTCATAAAGCCCAGCTACTTTGAAACCTCTTTGAAGTGCTTTCATGTCAGACTGCAGTGCAGGCTGTCAGATTCACTGGGGAGGTTGAATTGCTCTGTAACCATTACAGTTAGAAAAGAGGAAATGAAACCTCATGGCTTGTGGGTAATTGATCTAATGTGTCAATCAAAAGCAAACATTGTGGTTAGGAAAAAAGGCAGCACTTGTGATGTTAAAAATGGCACTATGATCTCCATAATGTCATGCTAGCCAGTGTGTCTCACTTTATATATATTTTTAAACACTAAAGATGGAAGGTGGGTGGGGGGGGGGGGGGTGATGGTGAATCCCATCTGACAGATGCTGCTAATGCTATCAGAAAACATTGGTTTTCCCACTGACAGGATCACTTAGCGTCCAGTTGGGTGAATGGCATCCAATATCATGAAATATAAAAACACAATCTATTTATTCTATTTGGATGGAAACTGATTTACAAAGCTGAAGTAAATAAAGCAATTCATGGATTACCACAGATTGAAAGGAAACGTTTCAATCTTGACCTAAAAGTGACATGATGCTAAAGTCAACTTGAAAAAATATTCCACCTCATCCTTCTTGACCTGTCTGCATACTTTGACATGGTTGTTTACATCATTCTCCTCCAACACTTCTCCACTGTTTTTCAAGTGGTTGGGGTTGTATTCACTAGCTCCATGATTAGCTGTTTGTCATCATTCAGTCACCTAAAATAACTTCCCTTCCCAGTCCTACACAGTAACTCTGGTGTCTTCCAGGGATCTATTCTTAGTCCTCTCATCTTTCTCAACTACATGCTATCCATTGGAGCCACCATTCAAAAACATAGCATCAGCTTTTCCAAATACACTGAGGACATCCGGCTCTATGTCACCAATCTCATCCCTCCCAGTAATCCCCATCTTCCCTGGCAGCCCTTGGATTGAGATGTGTCACTGTCACATCTCTTGGCTCTCCCACTGTTCCAAAATTGCCAGACCTCTTGTCTGATATCCTGGACTGGATGAACAGAAATTTCCTCCAGCTAATTATTGGGAAGACTGAAACCCGTATCTATGGTCCCAGACACAAACACTGTTCCCAAGCCATCTCCTCTATCACTCACTGGCAACTGACTGAGATTGATCCAGACTGTTGACAACCTTGGTGTCATGCTCGATCCCAAGATGAGTTTCTGACTATAACAAAAACAGAAAAATGCTGGAAAATTTCAGCAGGTCTGACAGCATCTATAAAGAGACAATAGAGCCAAAGTTTTGAGTCTAGCTGGCCCTCATCAGAGTTGTTTTTTGTCAAATATTTGTCAAAGCTGTTTTTGTTTCAGCTTCCAGCATTCACAGTATTTTGTGTTACCATCATTAAAATTTACTATTTCTATGGATGTAACAGTGTTTGACATCACTGTCTCAGTTCATTTGCTACTAATGTGTTCTTCCATGTTTTTGCTACCTCCATACTTGACTACTCCAATGTACTTCTAGATAGTGTCCTAGATTATGTTCTGTGCAAATGTTAGACTATCCAAAACATCGCTTCATGACTTGCACAAAGTTCTGTCATCCATCACCTCTATCCTCAGTGACTTTTAGTTTCTAGTTAAGCAACACCTCAATTTTAAAATTCTCAATCTTGTTTTCATATCCTTCCAGTGTCTAACCCCTCCCTGTCTCTGAAATTTCTTCCCTCTCCACATCTCATTGAGGCACTGACAATCCTTTAAATTTGGCATCCTGACTACCCATCATTTTAAATTGCTCCACTGTTGGCTGTCATGCCTTCAGCCACCAGTGTCCCAGCTCTGGAACTCGCTCTCTAAACCTACCAGCTCTGTACCTCACTTTCTTGTTTAAAACGATCCTTAAACTACGTCTTTGACCAAATTTTTGATCAACTGCTTGAATGTACCTTTATGTGGCTAGGTAACAAATCTTGCATCATAAACCTCTCGTGAATGTTTTATTATGTTAAATGTACCATATAAATGCAAATTGTTGTTATTGTTAATGGGAAAGGAGGTGGATAGATGCAGGACTTCAAGAAATTCCTAATATATTCAAGCAGCAGTAAGTTATGAATAAACAGACAAGATGTTATTAATTGGTAACCTTGGAAAACTTCAGAGGCAAACATGATAACTTAGGAACTGATAACAGTTACCATTATTATGATTCGGCTTTAGTCTTCTATAGACACAAGAACAGATAAAGCCAGCAATGTTTTATTTCCAAGTATGCCAATCGAACAAACAGAAACATTCATAACCCTCTTAACTAATTTTTGTCATTTTCAAGATGGATATATCTATCATTCACTCAATTAGCAGACAGAGAAATTTTACATGATATGTAAAGTACTTGCCTGACCAACCAACTCAAGAACAGCTTCTTCCCTGCTGCTGTTTCAATGGATTTACCTTGTATTAAGTTGATCTTTCTCTACACCCTAGCTATGACTGTAACACTACATTCTGTACTCTCTCGTTTCCTTTTCTACAAATGGTATGTTTTGTCTGTATAGTGCGCAAGAAACAATACTTTTCACTGTATGTTAATACATGTGACAATAATAAAGCAAATTAAAAAAACTTAAAAATTAATTCACTGACTGTCATGTGCTTTGGATGTGGAAGGCACTCATCTGAGTATGTTTGTTTTTCTCTTTTTTTTAACTAGACTTTTGCAGCCTAAATTATAGGAAATACAGATCTCAAAACTGCTCCCACATTTCTTCGGGCTCTTGCCATAATTCTGACAACAGTAAAACTTTTTCTCTTGATTACCTTGAGGGAATTCAACCCTTTATCTGACTATAAATGACTACCCAGGAAAGAGACCGTCAATATCAGGAGCTCCAACAGCTAATGCTGAACTGGAATCCAACATGGAGGCCAATGCTTTGAGTGAGTTAGAATCATAAAATCCCATTTGGCTCATTGAGTCTGCAAGGACTGTAACCACAATTATTTACTCTGCTAATCCCCTTAATCTATATATTATATGCAATTCCCGATGCTATGAGGCAGCAGTACTAACACTGTGCTACAGTGCCACCTTACCACTGTGCCATCCTGGATGAGGCATACAAGTCCCTAGGAGTGACAATGTGCCCCAAGCTAACAGGCAACAATGGGCTACAACAAGAAGAACTGAAAACAATAATCATTCCAAGGGCACTGAGCAGACAGAAACAACTTCAGGATATCATAAAGCTTTATAGTTATTGAATTAGTTTTGAAATGTAATTCCTGTTTTCATAAAGAAAAATAGTGGAACAAATTTGTGCAGAGCAATAAAACAGTACCATTCCTTCTGACATAAATTTTGGTTAGGACACCAGGAAGAATTCTCCTTCTCTTCCTTGATTGGTAGCATCTTTCATGAAAACCTGAGAGGCAGATAAGCTCTTAGTTTAAAGCCTTGAAAGCCTTATTCAAAAGATGATGAGTGGGATTTTCCAGCCGTGCTCCCCCAAAACTGGAAAATCCCACCTGAAGTCAACAGAACTTCTCATGATCCGCCCCTTTTCCATTACAATTTCTGTGGGGGATGGGATGGGATGGGAAAACTTTCCCTGATACATCCAATGGTGCAGCACTCTGTATTCAAGTGTTAGTCTAGATTATGTGCTTCAACTCATGACTGTGACTCAAAGGTGAAAACATTACCATTAAGTCATTTCCCCAGGTTATTTTTTAAACTACTCCAGCCATACCTGTCTTATGATTACTGTCAAATTAAAATTTGATGTGGTTACTATAAAACTAAAACATTTTCAGAGGAATCATTGTTACATTCAGAATTTCTTGAAATTTAGCAACAGCCTTCTTTTATAGTACCTTAAGAATGGTTTGAAACATGATTTGTTTGTGTTACTTGAAACAATAAATTCATTTCAAAGAACAGTAGCTGGAAAAATATTGATCTAACTATTTCTGTTTGAAGAAAGCCAACAATATAATACATGCATAAGTACTTGAAAGTGAGCATGCAATATATTGTTGGAGAATAAGTTTGAGGATTGGTTAAGAAATTGATTTTATGTCAAAGAATCACTTTTGCATCCTGTGGTTGAATGACCAGAGCAAATATAATTTAAATGACAATATAAATCACTTAGACCTTAAAATCTGCATAATGCACATCACTTTAAATGGACTGAAGAAATATCTTGATATTCTTGCCATAGATTATAACTCAACATGACCACAATGTATTCATTTATGATGTTCAACCCTCTTCTTATTTAATGCTGATATCATGGATAGATACAACTTGAACTGGACACAGTACAGATTGTGCAACTGACAAATTCATTACATTTTGACAAGCATATAAGAGGATGGGAATAGACAGTTGGATGATAAATTTAGACAAGGAAAGATGGGAAGAAGTTCAAATGGAGAATAGACACTGACATGGACAGATTGGGCTAAATGTTTCTGTGCATATATCCCATACAATCCTATTAAATCTGTGTAAGTCTTAGAATTAAACACTACACTATGTCATGATGTTGGAGAAAACCGTCCTCCCCCTCTGAATTATATGCAGGAACTAAACAAAAAAATGAGACCTGTGGTTTTAAAAATGAATATACAAGCCAAAGATAGCTGAGAAGGTAAATTCAGTCACTGGCTGAATTGCTGGTGGGTAACACTAAGAGAGAGGCAATGGAATCACAACCTGTTTCCAGACCTGGACACATTAAAGGCACAAAAGCCAAACAGAAATTGTCATTTTCTGCAGAGAAAATGGGAGCGGACTATTATTTCGGAAAGAATAACATTTTGTAAGTAACATCCCAGATTGATTTGTGGATTTTTGCCTTCCAAGAACATACAAAGACTAGGATACATGTCAGCTGCAAAACTTAGTCAATGTGGACTAGTGCTGGGTGTCTCAGCCTGTGTGACACAAGACGAAAAGTAGCAGCAGATTCTTCTGCTAATGTTTTGCAGGTAAAACTCTCTTTCCTTGATTGCTAATAGAAGCCAAGTCAGCAAAGCTACAGCTGAATTTGGAATGACTTGATTTGATTTATTTTTGTCACATGTATTATTGGGGATAAAGCCTGGGTGGGATTGTGGTCGTTGCAGACTCGATGGGCTGAATGGCCTCCTTCTGCATTGCAGAGTTTTTACCATTATTGTAATGAAAAGTATTGCTTCTTCCATGCTATACAAAGCATACCATAAATAGAGAAGGAAAGGAAAAGGTACGGAATGTATGTTACAATCACAGTTGCAGTGTAGAGAAAGATCAACTTAATATAAGCAGCAAGGAAGAAACTTGTCTTGAGTCGGTTGGTATGTGTATCGTTTTAGTATCATTTCCTCAAATGAAAAAAGGTGGAAGAGAAAGTTGGACAATCTCTCAGCTAAACTGCAGGACGCTGGAACCTCAAAAATCAACTATTTAACTGCTGAAGTCAGCGCTAGTGGAATCACAAATCTCAAACAGACACAACATTCTATCATCTACTTTTCATGGACCGATGTGTATATCTGTTAAGTTGTTTTTGGACTCAATTATCATTTCTAATTTGTGTGAATGTATGTGCATGTATTTATTATGTTTCTTGCATTTAGTAGCTAATAAACTCACTCTTTTTTTAACTCAAGGAAACCTGGTTAAATTGGTTCCTTTTAAAAAGGGAAAAAAAGGATCCTTTTTGAAGTGATCCTGTTGTGACCAACTAAAGAGCTAAATAAATAAAGGGAACTAGTTCATACCACCTCACCTGGGGCCATAACAATTTGGGGATCTCCCATCTGAAATTAAACAAATTGAGGAATCTCACCAACAAAATCAAATTTGGGGAATCTTGTCTTGGGACCAGTCATAACAAAATATTATAATAGCAACTAACACCACAATATCTGTACAAAAGACATTCTTGTGGGCCAGCTTGTTAATGTTTACATTTGAGTTCACTTTCTCACTCAAAAATGGAGACTTATGAACAGCATTGTTTTGATGTCATGGTTCTTTTCTCGTCATACTGACCGTAAAGCACATTTTCTTTTGTACAACATGTCACCATAAGAACTAAAGTGGTGATTGAGTATAGTAGACAGATCCTGGAATACAGATGCCTATGGAGTAACGTGGATAGATGGAAATAGAACAAATGATTGAAAGTTGTAACCATAGATTGTGACCTCACTATTCCATTTTTCTTTGTGTGAATTCATAGAATCCCTACACCGAAGGAGGTTATTCGGCCCATCGATCCTGCACTGACACTGCACCCTCCTTTGTCTTACATCCATGATATCTGTATCAAACTATCCTTTTCCCTGAGCTTTCCCTGTCCTTTTATTCTGCCCACTCCTTCTCCACCTATCTCTCCAACTACTCCAACTCTCTCCAATTCATTACATTTCTACATTTGTTCAGTTCTATAGAAGGATAATTTGGACTTAAAGGGCCTGATTCTCCCAAAAAAATTCTAAGTGCTGAATCAGTAGGAAAATTAATGTAATTGATGATTGCTTTCTCAGTGAGAGTTCAGACTCAAATCTTCCCCACTCTACGCACTGTAAAGGTCAATTTGTGAATATCATTAAAAGCTCAGGGATGGGGCCTATTTACGCTGGAGTCTGACAGATCTGGGCCTTGTGCATGCCCCGTGGCAGTTTATCAAACTATCAGACTGCAGTTTGCTGGCCAGCTTGATCGCTGGCCAGACCAGGAACCTAGCACTGCCACTTCTCATGACACCCCTATAGCCTGATTAAGGCCTTCACAAGCATTCCCAGGCCAGCCCAAACCCCCCCTCCCCACCCACAGTCCCAGAGCAACACATGCTCCAGCCCTACTCCCCCAAGCAGTGATGATCCCTCATGCCTGCCCGGCAGACCCCCTCACTGAGGGAGGCAATCACCCCTCTCAGTCCGCTCTGATCGCTGGCCTTCCTCCAGCCCTGATTGATCTCCATGTAGAGTGGTGGCAGGACCCCCCCCAGACACACACACCAATTGCCCCTAGGCTCTGCCCCTTGGCCCCATCCCTTTGGCCTACCTATTAGGCACTGCCCCTTTGGCACTATCCCATTTATACTGGCAGGCAGTATAAAGGTGCCACTTAGGCGTGGGCATTTGCCTCTTAGGCAGTGCTGGGGCACAGGTTGGCACTATCAGTGCACTCATTGTCCCTCTGTCACCTGACCACCTGGGGGCCCCAGTTGCACCTCCTTCACTCCAGCAGGGTCTTCTGCTAGTTTCACGAACATAGGGAGCTGCTCTAAATCCTATAGGACTGAAATACTCCTGGCGAGGTGGGAGATGTTATTGGGTTAGGAGAATTCAATTCTGGGCCTGATAATGACACTTAAATTACGCGAAAAATAGATTAAAATCACTTACTTTGTCTTCCCACCAGTTTCCAGTGCGGTCCTGACTGTGTCTACCCTCCGGCTGTGGGAAACATGCATGTGTCGGGAACGCATGCTGAATCCTGCAAAATGGCCAACACACACATCTCCCAAAGTGAAGCGCCAAAAAAAACGCACACCGGGATGACAGAATCGGTCCCAAAATGTTTATTCTGTTTCTCTCCATAGATACTGCCAGACTTGTGGAGATTATCAAACAGTCTTTATTTTTATTTCAAATTCCCAGCAGTGTCTGTAATTTGTTTTTATTTTATAAAGAACCTTAAGTATAAAATCCCAGAGCCCCAGGTATGCCATCAAAGTTAGTTACTATGATAATACAATGCTGCACATCTCTATATAAAAGATGTATACACATATTATGTTTATATCATGTCTACATAAGCAGAGATCCCATGGAATTGGTCACATTAAGTCTGAAGATCCAATGGGAAGGAAGGTACCTGTGACACTACAGTACACAAGCTCTATGTAAGACTTATCATAGTGCCATATTATATTCTTGCAGGCTAATTAAGGTCTGACCACAGATTAAATGACTAACTTTGTCATTAGTGAAATGGTGAAAATTGGGAATTTACACATGCTTTGGATGAACAACAATGATTTAAATTCATTTACTATTGAATGAAAACATCTACTATGTTTCTATCACAGTATTTTACAGGCATCAAGATACAATTTTTTCAAAATAAATAATAGCTTTTTGAGGGGCTTTCCTTATTCCATTACCAGAAACTCCAAATGTGTCATTGATTCTATATATTTGTTTCAGGGATTCTGTAATTTCTGTCTTCATTCTGCAATCACTGAGCCCGATTTTATCATTGCATTGCATCCGTTTTCCGATGTAAAAATTGTTAAAGTCAGGCGTGAGGCCATTCATGCAATCCACACCCACTGGTGGATTTTGCTACGAAATAAACCTGTTGGACTTTAACCTGGACTTAATTCTTACTCTATTCAACAGCAACAGAAAACAAGCTCTAAGTGGGAAGCAGTGGCGAGATCATGTACATGTACATTTATTTAAGTTTCTAACCTGAGACTTCCATCAATCTAAAGGAAAAGGATGATAGATCAATGAGAACAGCACCACTTCCAAGTTCCACTCACATTTCACATACCATGGGCATGCATCTCTGCTTCCTTATTGTCAGGAATATTGTCAAAATCCTATATTGCCCTAAATAATTGCACTGTGGGAGCACCTACATCAAACAGACAGCCTGAGGTTGAAAATAAGCTTCAGATGGAAGGCCACCTCTGCCTCACCCCCCTATCCCCTACCACTATTCCATCCAAGGCCTAAACTTCATAATTTTTGGGCTTTCCTCACCTCTTGGGAAATTTATCTGCCAGCCTAAAAATTAAGGCAGAATGGAAAATGGTTTTATGTGGTCAATAATTGGCAGCTTATGGGCTTCGATTGGGGCATGGGCATTCTTGTCTGCTGCACCGAGAGCTTGGTGCAGATATAAACTCTATGGGAAGCCCACTTGTTCTGTTTTACATTTCCCCTGCCTGAGAACCTACTGGCGGGTGAGAGTGAAATTCAGTGATTTACATTGGTGCCGAATTTGCCAGTTCTCCAGTTTAAAATTCACACCCTCCTGTTTAATTCATCACATTCATGTCATCCAAATGCGTCTGTGAGAATGTTGTGTTCCTCCAGATCTGTGCAAAGTGAATTCTTTTGGTGGTTATGCCTCCAGCTGTCTTGACTCTAAATTCTGGAATTTTGTCTTGAAGCATCTCTGATGCTCTCATATGAGAAACTCTTTAAAACCTATCTCTTTAACCAAGCTTTAAATCATCTGCTTTATGCTTCCTTTTCTTGGCCTTTGTTTTTGATTAATAATATTTCCTTTAAAGCCCCTTGTGAAGCTTTGCATCATTAACAGCAATACATAAGTCCACAGTGTTACTGTTATGAATTGGAATTTCAAATTAGCAGCTAAATCAGATGTATCTTTCTAGGAGAGTAAACCCATGAAATCTTCTAACTGTTTTGCTGTTGATATAAGGTTGCTACTTTTTTTAAAGATAAACAGCAGGATCCATGATTCTTTTGTTGTATTATGTTGGATTGATTATCTGCCTCTTTTTATTTATTCATTCTTGAGATGTGGGTTCTGTTGACATGGCCAGCATTTATTGCCTATTTTTAATTGCACTTGAGGAGGACATTTGGCACAA
This sequence comes from Sphyrna mokarran, assembly GCA_024679065.1. Taxonomy (NCBI): domain Eukaryota; kingdom Metazoa; phylum Chordata; class Chondrichthyes; order Carcharhiniformes; family Carcharhinidae; genus Sphyrna; species Sphyrna mokarran. The sequence continues at coordinate 38,766,450 of JAGIQG010000010.1, read as the reverse complement.
TGGGTAGCTTCCCTGCCACTGAGCCAGAAGCTCCAGGTACAAGTCCCAGCCCAGGACTTGATGGTCAAGAAAGGTGCAGTCATAATGCAGCCAAATAGGTTGAGTGTGTTAATCTGCAGATTCTTTCAAACACACCAAAGACTAGCAGCGGGAGTGGAAGAGATCCTGATCAGCCATGTTTGATAAGGAGTAGCGCTCCTCAAGCTATAAACTCATGGGGACAGATTAGCTACCTGTTCTGGGAATTCTAGCTATGGAAACAGATGAGAGTCTGTCATAGTGCACCACTCAGCACGGGATGAGAATTGGAATGGAATTGCTCTTGTAAAATTAGTGGTGAACTGATATGTGATGTAGATACACCCACAATGCTCTTAGAGAGGGAGTTCAAAAACTTAAACCAAATGGCAATATAGTTCCAAATTGGAATGCTGTGTGACTTAGAGGAGAATCTGCTGATGATGGTGTCTCGTGGTTATGTTATCTTTGTTGTTCTAGATGATAGATGCCATGGGCTTGGAAATTGCAACTGAAGAGCCCTTTGGCAAGTTCCTGCATTTATACCAACTGTAAATGGTACACTATAGAATCCCTATGAAAAAGCCAAAAAAGGCCATTCAGCCCATCAACTCTGCAATGACTCTCTGAAAGACCATCCCACTCAGGCTCTCCCTTCCATCCAATCCTCATAACCCCGCACATTTACCATCTAACTTATATATCTTTGTACAATAAGAAGCAATTTACCATCGTCAATCAACTTTTGGACTGTGGGAAGAAATAGAGCAGATGGAGGAAACCCATGCTGACATGAGGAGAACACGCAAACTCCACACAGTCACTCAAGATTGGAATTGAACCTGGGACAGTAGTGCTAACCACTATGCTACCATGCCGCCCTTATACACTGCTCCATTGTGCACTAGTGTTGGTGGCAAGGGATGGGGAATGATTTAGATGTTGGATTGAGAGCCAACCAAATGGGTTGCTTCATCCTGGATCATGGGTTGCTTCAACAACTTCTTAAGTGTTGTTGAAGCTGTGCTCATATAGGCAGATGGAGAATTTTCCCTCACTGTCCTGACTTAATTGTGCCTTGTAGATGGTGAACAGGCTTTGGAGAACGAGAAGGTGAGACACTTGCTGCAAAATTTCAGTAAGGCGTTTGACAAGGTTCCTCATGGTAGACTGATAGAGAAGGTGAAGGCGCATGGGATACAGGGTCGGGTATGTAGATGGGTCGAAACTGGCTCGGAAGGAGGAGACAGAGGGTAGTAGTGGAAGGCTCTTTTTCCGGCTGGAAGCCTGTCACTAGTGGAGTGCCACAAGGCTCAGTACTAGGTCCTCTTCTATTTGTGGTCTACATAAACGAATTGGAAGTAGGGGTAGGTGGTGAGATCAGCAAATTTGCTGATGACACCAAGATGCTTGGATTGGCGGGTACAGAAGAGCAGTGTCAGGCAATACAACAGGATATAGACAGGTTGGTAGACTGGGCAGATAGATGGCAAATGGAATTTAATCCGGAAAAATGCGAGGTGATGCATTTTGGCCGGAAAAATGTAGAAGAGAATTATAGGATAAAAGGTAAAACTATAAGGAGCAGAGAGACGCAGAGAGACTTGGGGGTGCAGGTTCACAAGTCTCTGAAGCTGTCCTCACAGGTGGAGAAGGTGACAAAGAAGGAGTATAGTATGTTAGCTTTCATAGAAAAGGGTATAGAATATAAGAGTAGGAGTTTGATGTTGCAGTTGTATACAACTTTGGTTAGGCCTCACTTGGAATACTGCGCCCAGTTCTGGTCTCGGTACTATCGGAAGGATGTGGAGTCCTTGGAGAGAGTGCAGAGGAGGTTTACCAGGATGCTGCCTGGTATGGAAGGACTGTCCTATGAGGAACGATTAGATAGACTGGGGGTGTTTTCCCTTGAAAGACGTCGGCTTAGAGGGGATCTCATAGAGGTGTATAAGATTATAAGGGGTATCGATAGAGTAAATGGAGGTAAACTTTTTCCACCTTTAGAAATGGATAGGACGAGAGGTCATGGCCATAGGGTGAGGGGGGCTATGTATAGGACGAATATTAGAGGGCAGTTTTTCACACAAAGGGTAGTGGGGGTGTGGAATGCACTGCCGAGTAAGGTGGTGGGAGCAGGCACGCTGGGGCTGTTTAGGGGTCTCTTGGACAGCCACATGAGCGGTATGCAGATAGAGGGATATATTAGGACTGTTTAACTACGGCTTTTTTCCACAGGTAATTCGGTCCATAATTTGAGCACGCATTCGGCAGGTGGTGCGGGTACAGCTCTTGGATGTTGATTCAGGGGTTGCCTGGTACCTCATGTCGTAAATGAGTGCTTTATGTGGACCATCTGAAGGGCACCATGACAGCTCAGAGACTATCGATGTGGCTGTGCAAACACTTGGAATTGGGCCGGTGTCTGCGGGAGTTTGCGCGTTCTCCCCGTGGTTGCGTGGGGTTTCTCCGGGCACTCCGGTTTCCTCCCACAACCCAAAAATTCGCTCTTAGGCTGATTGGGTAACAAATTGTCCCTATGGTGAAAATTTTCAAAATTAGGATTAATATATATATTATTATATAGGAATATTAAAATAGGATAATGTATTTGGTATTACGGTGGCGCGGGCTCGTTGGGCCGAAGGGCCTGTTTCCCGTGCTGTGTTGCTTAATAAAAAAAAAAATTAAAAAAAAAAACTGGCAGCATTTGACCAGCTGCTGGAGTGACAATGATTGGCCTCTGATAACCACAATTATTCCCTTCTGTGTTGCATATGACTCCAACCAGTGGCAAGCTTTGCCTCTGATTTTATTAAGGCTTCTTGGTATCGCACTGGGTCAAATGCTGCCTTCGTGCTGGGCAATCACTCTAACTCATCATTGGAATGCAGCTCCTTTATTAATGTTTCAGTGATGGCTGCAATGATCTCTGGAGCTGAGTGGCCCAGGCAAAAGTCAAACTGAGCATTGTCAAGTAGATGGTCCCTGAGTAAGTATCGCCAATAATATCGATAATTGACAGTGTCGACCATACCCTCCATCACTTTGCTGATGATGGAGAGTAGAATTATTTGAGAGTACACTGATGGCACAATAATTGGTTGTTTTGGATTGATCCTGCTTTTTGTGGACAGGACATATCTAGGCAATCCAGGATAGATACCAACATTGTAGCTATACTGGAACACTTGGTTGGAGCGCAACCAATTCTTCAATATTACTGTTGGGATGCTGTTCTCATGCTTGCCTTGTTTTTTAAAAATGTCTTTTTTATTTTCTGTGTTATTTTAAATTTGCTAAATCTCAAATACTAATATAAGAGGTATATTAGCTCTGATATCATGTATGGTGCTACAAAGAATTTTGCCTACTTGAAACGTATATTAGGATACTGTGTACATTTTCCCAATGATTTTTCACCGTTTCACTTTAAGGAATAAAATAAATTCATTGATTGCACCAAAAAATTCTGGAGATGTGCTCCCTGCGTAAAGACAGATGAATCAAGCTAGCTCTAATATATGTTGAAGGCTCCACTTCGATACCTAATGAGACAAAACTCAACTAATCCTTTTATCAATTTTCTGGATTTGAAAAATCAAACTGCTGTCCTGTTATGGTCACTCAATCATTAAACCTGCATCTCTTCTATGCCCTATCACTGAGTTAATGACCACCTTAAAGTCTAACAAACAGCCACCATGTTTTAGATATGTTGTTAGACACAGAATTACAAGATCACCATGGATGAATGAGAGCATTCAATTCATTTAAGTCTGTCCAACCCAAAGGACTCAGCATTCATTTATTTCTTTAACAGTGGCACATTTCTGTCCCACTATTCCAAGTGATCTATTCAAAAACAGGAAGTGCACTTTCTATTTTTTATTTCAGGATTTTAACATCCACAGCATTTCGCTTTTATGATCTATTCAATGTGATCAGATATTTTTATCAAGGACACCATTCCAAATTTACTTTTTAGTATGTTCTAATTATTTTTTCAATGTCCTTTGGCTTGATTTGAACAAATTTTCTGAATCCTTTTAGTAACCATATAAAGATCTGTTTGGTTAACCTCTCCAAATCAAGACTAAAAAGTCAAATTTTCTCAAATCTTTGCTTTTATGAGAATTTACTTTCACTGTTTTATAGGTGATTTGTACTATTTTGGATGTCATTTTGACCACTTTAGAGGTTTAGGTCTCTGATTGCCACTTGCCATCTGTAATAAATCAGATCAGCATGGGTGCTACTTCTGGTTCAGCTTTTGGACCTCAGAGGAACACAAGATGACCAGTGGCAAAAATGAAATAAGCAGCAACAGAAAGAACAGCAACATCAGAGAGACAAGCAGCAGGAGCAGCAGCAGTCTCATCTTAGTCTCTCTATCCTATGGAGTAGCAGATCTAAGTAGAAAGGTGCAGTTTGCAAGAAGCAACATTTGCATCACAGGATATAAAGGCAGAGAATCAGCTTTCTGGACATATTTGAACACTTTTGTCTCAGAAGGCTCATGTTCTCACATTAAATACTGATAGCCATGTACTGCCTGCTGGAGGATGGCCTGCAGTTAAACAGAGTAGGTGACCAGGCTACAACTGTAGTTATTAAATTCACCAATGTGCCTTAAGCTCTTTCCAAGGATTGGATAGTGATGCCTGCAGGATTTTGTTGCCAGCTGTCCGCAAATGCATTGCATAGATGACTTGATGCTGTGTTTGCTAAGGCAGGCACTTTGTTCCCAATTATTCCAGTCAAAATGGCAGTTGCTTGGGTCTCTGGCTTTGGCTGGCTTCACACAGATGCAGTACATCTTAACTACACATGCATGGCAATGTGCACACTCATAGCCGCAGATGCTCTTCGGCCCAACTTGTTCATGCTACCCCTTTTGAACATCTAAGCTAGTCGATCCTTACTTAATTCCAAAACTAGTTATAGACAATCCTGGATATCATGGGTGTGTAATCATGAAATAATGATAATGCAGGTTTCCACAAGATACCCAGGCAGTTGCCATGAAGCTTTGATCTGCAGCAGTTCACCCTCCCTGATCTCTTCTCATCTTGATGCAGATTTCCCAGCTGATTACTTGTAGACAGAGGCTGCTCACTTAAAATGGAAATCCATATGACACCCTGATGCATCACTGAGCAAGCAATCAGCATGTTGAAGATGTGATTCTGGTGCCTCAACACTAGAGATTCCTTCAATTCAAGCAGCCAGACTCTTCAGTATGCACAATGTTGCACACAGCAGTGAGGTTTGGAACTTCAAGTGGAAGAGGACACAGAGCCCAGAGCCTCTCAGAGAAATAGGAGGAGAAACAGAAACATCTTGCTAGTAATATTTTTATATTACAGGTGAAGCTTATATTGAGATGTCTGGCTTGACTATCCTTTCAAAGTCCTCCTGAAATGCTGGATGGAGAAATGAGGTGCCTCGCATATCAGATCTTAGTGGGCAAATTCATGTGATGTGTTCCTTGGTCTGGGCCTTTGGGAAAGCCTTCATCTGCCAATTGTGGAGCAGATGAACACTGCATTCATAGTCTGTATGATTCATTTAAGTATTGTTCACTGTCATCAAGAGAGATCAAAGCCCCTGCTGTTGTCTCAATGATGAGATGTTGGCTGTTTAGACTGTATGTGTCCCATGATTCTTTCTAACGATATAACGTATTGATAATAGCTGCATGATTATAAGTTAGGGTATCCTAGAATGGACAACATGATTTTAAGCATTTATATGTGAACTTTCAAGTCTTCAAGAACAAGAAGGCTTATGATTTTTTTTAATCTCAAACAGCAGATTGGCATTTTGGCAAATGGTAGATGAGGCAATATGATATAATTGAAGGAGACACTCAATTGGAGTGGCCAGTGGAAACAGCTGGAAAATCTCGTCTGGAACTGTGACCTAACTAATCTTTTGTATGTTTTGTACTTCTCTGATCTTACATTCTTCATTCATAATTTGAAGACAAGTATCCCATATGCCTTCTAGATCATCTTATCTATCTGTCAGTCACCTTCAGAGGGTTGTGGACATGTACTCCAAGGTCTATCTATTCCTTTACAGTTCAATGGGCTCTATTTTGCCATTTTGATTCTAAGCGTTGGGTGGACTTGAAATTGGGATGTTTAAGATCCGACTTTCAGACTTATTCTCAAGCACCCTCTTACGCGCTCTGCCTGAAAAATTTTCCACAATTCCAAATTGTTTTGCAAAAGCTTGTAAGCAGGGCTTAATGCGCCCAAATTCCTGCAGCTCTAATTGATGCCTCCAACTGTGCATGTGCAGAAAAAGAAATGATAGAATGTAATTCCCTGCCATAACCCTCCTAGGCTGGATAATGCCTGCCCTTGACCTCCAGAGATTGTGCCACCCCGACAGCGTTAACGACCTCACACTTCCCTCCACCGATCTTAGGCAAAGTGCAGCAGACTCCCATTTCTGCCTCACTAATTTCAGGCAGAGCGGCAGTGGGCATCCCTTCTTCTTACTGATCTCAGTGAGTTGGCAGGGAACTCCCCCTTACTGGTCTCAGGCAGAACAGCCATGGACCCCCTTCCCCTCCCCACTGATCTCAAATAGAGAGCCATTGGACCCTTTCCCCTCTCCCTTCCTGCCACTCCCCACCAATCTCAAGCAGAAAGTCATTGGATGTTTGGCACTTACCTCCTCACTAACTATCGTGTCTGAATTGGACTTCTGTGGAGCATGACTATTTCATGCCGATTCTGGATGGGCAAACACGATGGTAAAGGGGGAAGTGCCAGTAAAGATTTTGGTATGCAGCCTATTAGGTCAATTTAATTGCATGCAAATGGCCGTCACACCCATTGTGGGCACAGTCCCAATCAAGGCTATTTTTGAGCCTTGGTAAAGGAAGAACCAGTATGGAGGTGGGCATGGATCATGCTACATGCCTCATGCCTGACTTTACCAAGTCTTCACATCCAAAAATGGGTGCAACTTGATGGTAAAATTTGGCCCAATGTCTTCAATCTGTAAATGAGTCTTCATCTCAACATGGACTGAGTTGGTCACTCCTACCAATGCTGTTATGGATAGATATATTTGTAACAGTGGGTCAGGGAGGGCAAGATTGAGTCAATTGTTGGTTCCCTCAGCATCTGCCACACACAGTCTGGCAGATATATCCTTGAGGACTTGATCAGCTCAATCAATGACGGTTCTGCCAAACCACTCTGGTTACAGGCATTGAAGTCCGCACCTGAAATACATTCTGTTTTTTTATTTTCATTCATGCTTCTTGCAAATGTTGTTCAACATAGAGCATACTGAATTATCAGTTGAGGGAGGGAGGTAAGTGAGAATCAGCAGGAGGTTTTTTTTGCCCATGTTTGACCTGATACCAAAAGGCTTTATGGGTCTGAATCAATGTTGAGAACTCCAAGGATCACTCCCATCCCATTGTATATCACTGTGCCTCATATCTGGTGAGTCTGTCCTGCCAATGGAATAGGTGCACCGAGAAATGATGATGGACTAGAATTTTAAGTTTAAGTTTTAAGTTTATTAATTATCAAAAGTAGGCTTACATTAATACTACAATTAAGTTACTGTGAAAGTCCCCTGGTCGCCACACTCCAGCACACCGATGGAGAATTTAACATGGCCAATGCACCTAATCAGCATTCCTTTTGGGCTGTGGGATGAAACTGCTCAGAGGAAACCCATGCAGACACGGGCAGAACGTATAAACTCCGCACAGATAGTGACCCAACCTGGGAATTGAACCTGCGGCCCCTGGCCTTCTGAGGCAGCAGTGCTAAATACTGTGCTGCCCATGGGACATTAGCTGAAAGCTATGACTTTGATTCTATCAATAAGACTATGTCATGGGATTACTTCACAAGGCTCTGGAATGGCTCTCCGAATTTTGGCATAGATATTAGTGAGGAAGATTCTGAAAGGTTGTTTGCCTTGTTCAATGTTCAGAGATGCTTCCATTTTCATTCAGCATTTTCACAGCAACTTGTTACAACTGAGTGGCTTGCAATTTTGGAGGGAGTTAAGGGTCAACTACATTGTCATCTACCTGAAGTCAGTGCAAACTATACCAGGTAAGAGTACCAGATTTCCTTTTCTAAAGGAGATTAATGAACCAGATGGGTTTTTGTAGCAATCTGGCACTTTCATGGTCACCACTGTTACTCACAAGTAACTATGATGAACAAATCAATCCAGACTGGCCTTTTAGGCTCAAGCCATTTTATTAGAAGGCACTTTCTTAATGCTAATAACTTACAAGAAGTTCTCACACCAATGTGTTCCAGCTGTCTCTATTTATAGGGCAATCAATATCACATGTTTAACTAGCAATTCCATTAACAAGGTAATTGCCATACATTGTGATGACATTCACAACATTACTGAGACTCACTTTTTTTTCTAGATTTAGGTAATTAATTAGTTTAAATTTTCCAGCTTTGATAATGGGATTTGAAGTCATGTTTCTGGGACATTATTTCAGGTCTCTGGATTATTAATATAGTAATATGACCACTATGCCTCCATTTTCCTAAGGAAACAAAACCACTGACTATAATGGGGATAATAGTTGAGAAATGGATGCATTTTGAACAGCATTATGATGTTTTTCACCATTGTCTTTCTCATGACACACCTGCACTTTCCAACTATCAAGGAAATAGAGAGCAATGGACTGCACATCAATGAGCTGACAAATAATGAGACCTTGCATTTTATTGGCACAATGAATTGACAACATTCATTGGTTAATGAATGTTGGCATGTGTGCTCTTTGATGCTTCATGCAAGTGGGTATTCTTTATATGGACATAGACAATATCATACAGGCCTGCAGCATCATGGCATTTACACCTGAGGCATGCGCAATGTGGCTGGAAAAATCTGCCAGGCCAACACATATTCTTTGCTACTGCTTCAGAAGTATTTTTTTTGTTCACAGACTTCAAGGTTCTGACTCTGCACTCCCCACTCTGAGTGCTCTTGTTCACTACGTGAAACATTAAACTACTTTCTTTCATAGTCTCACCGAAGTATGTGTTTAGTCTTCCTGTCATGGTGTACAAGTGTAGCCCCCACCGAGCAATCATTGTCATTCTACTGGATTAACTCTTGCAAAATGCTTGAAATATGTGTAGAAGATTGAAATAATGAATCACTTGCAGATCTTTCAAGCCAAACATGTTTTAACTGATCATTTTGTACATGAACATTCTGAGTATTGCATGTTACATGCCTACGTGGTATTTAATTCTGTGATTAGGTAGTCTGGTGGCCCTCATCTCCCCATCTGTCCTGGCTAGGCAGGTTGAGACTCCACAGATCCCTAGTGCCTATTCCTTTGCAGGTGTTCGTATCTAGATTAGTCAATCTACCTCTGCTCTCTGCCTGTTCCTGGTATTCCGTGTTTTCCTACAAGGAGAGAAGTAAAAGATTTATGAGTAAGAATAAATGAATGTGCCAAACAGATGGGGAGATAACACTTGTTGAGGGTTACTATGAAGGAGAGGTGTGATAATGGCCGGAATTTTACCGCCCTGCCTATCTTGGGAATTGAAGCAGGCAAGAGGTGGAATATGGAAAGGCAGGGTTTTACAGTTTTGGGACAAGCGAGTCTATAAAATCCTGCCCAATGTATTCAAAACATAGATGAGTTTCAGTGGTAATGGAGAGCTGAGAATATGTGCAAGTGCATAGACAGAGAGCAATGGGTGCATCGGAACAGAAAACTGGATTGAGGAGGGATGTGCAGAAGTAGGCTTGAGAAGGTAGATTGTGGATAGGATGATATACACAGCAGGATGTTGTCAAATGTGCCAACCCACTTACCTTTCCTGCACTGATTCGGCCATCAAATCAAATTCAGCACCATATTCAGAATGTGGCACCACACTTGTACTCTTCTGTCTTGAACAACCTCCAGCCACCATTACTTGCCAACAGTGACAAGTTTCTTTCTCTTGTTGGTAGAGAATAGTATCTTCCTACAGCATTACTGAGCTGCCCGTGTAACTTTAATACCGCCAAGAAGTCTCAATCTTTTACGGCCATCCATCAAACTTTCCATGTGAACCAATCTCCAGGCCTGACTCAAATTATTAAATTACATTTATTTGAACGTCAATGTTGTGAGCAAATGTTCAGGTAAAGCGGAACTAATATCATTTTCAGAGCTTTTAATTATTATTTTGTGAGATTTCAATTAAAAAATAAATCCTTAATGAGATCTGATTGAATTTAAATAGTTTTATTCTTGATTGGTGTGGTTCTACAATCCAAAGCTGGTTATTAATTTGGTTGTAAATTGGTTGAATTTAGAGAAGATACAGAAATTGTTAAATTTGAGTAATGGATTGGGGGAAGGAGTGGTCAATTCTCATTGGTTATCTAGGGGGTAGTCTGGTGATGTTGAGACACATTAGTGAAGTTTTACTTTGTACCTGAATACGACAGAGCTGTTGTGATATGTGAAGAAGCTTCTTCACACATACAGTTCAGGTTTGGAATGAACTCTTTGGAAGTTTGGTGGAGGTATTTAAGAGAGCATCAGCTGATTACTTGAATAGGAACAATGTACAAGGATAAAGGGAAAAGGCAGGGGAATGCAATAAGTCATGATGCTCATTTGGGGAACTAGTGTAGACATGATATGCCGAATAGCTTCCTTGTGTAGCGTAACAATTCTGTTATTTTCAGATCCAGGATTATCTGATATTTCAACTGATTTATCAATTATGCATTTACCTTGTTTCACTTACCTTTGAGATGGAATTTACAAAGTGGTCGCATTCATTTTCACCTTGTACCAGCAAACCTGGAGTTTTCTCTTGGGAGTTATCTGGAAATTTTAAGATGGGGCCCAAAGTTATGTTTATTTTGGGCTGTTACACAGCCCTACAGGGAAAAGACTGTCCAAATTCTGTCATCAAAAACCCTGGCAATCAGGAGATAGAGGAGGTCTGGGTAGGATTGCATTGACATTCAGTCTATGAAACAGCTGTGCCTAATTTGCTGAATTACTCACTACAATTGGACCATTTTTTAAGCATAGAAATTATACTGTTGCAACCACAAGACCTTGAAAAATGTCCCCCCACTGACAATCAATAAAAAAAAGTTTACTCCATTCTTAAACCACTATCAAATATGCAACATTAATGCAATTGTTGTTAATTTTAGTTATTTGACATATGGATGACCTTCATTATAAATAACATTTTCAACATTTCCTTAATTTTCCATTGATAGACAGCTATTGCATTTATATCTGAATCAGGCATCATCTTTTTGCCCCTTGTACACCACCACACAAAGTTATACACAGTCATTAGAGGCCAGGAAAGTTACCATGTTAATTGTGATCTGTATTTGTGTACCAGATCAGCTTAATTGTTTCCCTGGATTAATGATATTAAATTGTGGCCATGTTAACAACAATTCTTGTGTGATATGTTCAATTGTCTTTCCAGAATGTTGACAAGTTCGCAGGTAGTTCAATATTATTGCAATCTCTCCCGACTACTTCATGTTGAATCAGCACTGTCACCTGGCTGTAACTTTTGAGATGCCTGTTACAATCTTTGGTGTGTAAGATCGTCACATGGGTGAAGGAATTTTTTTCCTTCATGTGTGTGAATTGTAACTCTGATTTTGCACATACAACCAACAAATAATACTAGTGCATTCATTTGCTCCTTTAGATGGAATGTAATCAAAGCCATAGCAAGGTTGTGTTACAAAAAGAGTGGCTCCTAGATTTTCGCCTAAATGAAATGTTAAAATACTTTCAGACTTCCTTTGGATTTGTGGCATCTATTGAGAAACCACATTAATCTTTAATCTTCGTGAGCAAAGGAGAAAAACAATCTTTAAGCATTCCTATTCTCCAACCATTCATCCCGTTATCTCCAGGAACTCCTTTTCTCCTTGTCTAATTTTATTATTCTATTGGAAGGCTTTTCTTGCAAAGTCTGACCCACGTAATCAGAATGTGAAAAATAAGCAGTGATTGTTCATAAAAGTTTGAACTATGATGAGCTGAGAAATAATAAATTCTTACACGTAGCATTGGTTTATTTATCTGTCCTGTGGTCTTCCTGGATCCAACTTCCAGTCAGTGGTTAAACAGTTATTACTCATATGTCTAGAAATGTGTTATTCTTGCTGAAAGAAGGACTTACCTTGCTAGGCTGTCACTATTTAACCTGTTGAAAGGAACAGTGGCAATTTTCAACAAATATGCACAAGATTTGGTCAGTTAGTCAACCTACTACTGATGAATAACAAAGTTTGGTTCTTCAATAAATTTTTATATGATTTAAAGAATATAGAGTCTCATATAATCATCTGAATACAAACATGACACTACATTTCTGTAAAATCTTTAATGAGAGGTACATTGTTTACGAAAGGTGCCTGCATTATTATAATATCTGGGTTGTTATAATCTGGCTAAAATTTGCTAAAAAGGCTGTCTAGAGGACAGTAATATTCTCTGGTGGGTCAGTTCCAGAGTTATATCAGCTCTTCAGATCCAATTAATTGTCTGTAAGGCTTGTCTTTCTCAACTTTAAGTGATACTGATCATCTGAGGAATATGGCATCAAAAAAAGGGGCTAGGGTTACAATCCAGTTCAGGTTGACATCAGATCGATAATTAAAGCTGCCAGGCTTCCTGACTGGCATAGAATTATAGAATCCTATTTGACCCATTTTTACTCAGGCCCATGTCCTACCCTATCCCCATAACCCCACGTATTTATCATAGCTAATCCAACTGACCTACACATCTTTGGATACTAAGGGGGCAATATAACATGGCCAATCCCCCTATCCTGCATATCTTTGGCATATGGCAGAAAATCATAGCTACTAGAGGAAATATATATGGACATGGGGAGAATGTGCAAACTCCACACAATCACTCGAGGCCGGAACTGAACTTGGGTCTCTGGTGCTTTGAGAAAGCAGTGCTAACTCTAAACTCCCAATGAAAAAACCAGTGTGAATTACTCCAGTTTTCTCACAAATTCGACACTTAGAATTTTTTTTCGGAGAATTCTAAGATCTTTCTTTACAACATTATAACCTTTTCTAAAGAATACTGCAATTACTGTGACATATTCCATTGCCAGTTTCTCAATTTTGCAATATAGCATCTAATATTCACTGTGGCCATTAATATTTGGCAAAATCCTACAGTTTCAGTGGCATGTCATCTCATTGCAGACACAGAAAGATGATTTAAAATGGTAAATCATCTTTCTCGAGGAACTATTTAAAGGTAGCCACTTTGTACATTAAGCTGCATTTTATATAACTAATGTGTTGCTTGTAACTGTTGTTGATATTCAATTGAGTTGTGAACTATTAATAGGAGGTCAATGAGTAACCATTTATGCACATCTAAATTAACTTGACTTTACTGTGGGCAACCCAAGATCATGTTTACTTGAATCACAATGGAAACATAGCCAGTATAACAGCCTTTAATACTATGTAAAACACATTTAAATATTTGATTGCCTTTCAGCATCTTTTTCTTTTTCCTTTTCTCTCCCAGCAAGCTATTGTAAACCCTGCTGGAGTGAAACAATCCTGACGAGGAGTGGGGCGGGGGGTGTGGGGAGACGCGCTAGCTGGCCTGGAGATTTCAGTTCCATGCCCGATAGTTAGATGTGAATACAAATTTAAATAAATTATATAGCCAATATTTGGTGTGGGGCTGATGGTGCTGGAAGTCTGGCATCTGGAGACTCGTGGAGGTTGTGGCGTCCATGGAGGAGCCTATTAAACTGACTTCACTTGAGTCTCCTGGCTCAGATTCTCTCTATCAGTGGGAAGTATCTTCCCTCCACGCCCCCGCACACATCTGCTATGCTGTCCACAGCAGTGTTTTTTTAAACTTTTTCCCTGGAACCCACTTCTGTCAATTAGCTGATCTTTGGGACCTGCGCCATGTTCACCTATCTTTAATGTGACAGTCAGCCATGATCTTATTGAAAGATGGAGCAGGTTCGAGGGGCTGAGTGACCTACATGTGTTCCTAATTCATATGTTCATAACTCATGTCAATATCAGTTGACACAAATTTACATCCAATAACAAGATAGGACTGCCAACCCCTTCAAATAGATCTGTTTTTTTTCCAGGATTTAAATGTTAATTTCTTTGGCAAGCTGCCAATTTCTAATTTTTTCTCCATTGTTATTTTTGTTGTTCATTAAGATGGCCCATTGCTATCACTACAATATTATCAATTCAAAACATTCTGCACGTTACACCACAAAATACTTTTTCTTTTATGGTTGCAGTAAAATCTCTATTGGTGCATTCCAGATGCCCTACTTCAGCCAGTTCTGAACCAGTGTCTTAAGTGTGAATATATCTGTTTTACCATTTTATCCATAGCTTTATGTTTTCTGAAACTTTGTTCATGTGTGAGTGTCTAGATATTTGAAGCTAGTGGATCGGTCAACAAAAGATGGGATCGTAACTGAGCACAGTTCTGGCTTCATTTACTTTCCTCATGCAAACTTTACATTAAGTGTTACTAGGCAATAGTTGGGAACAGGAAGCTTAGCGAATATTTGGACATTTAAGGGTTGAGAGACAAAGTAACAATGGGGAAAAGTAGTGAATTTAAAAGGGCGAATTAGAGTCAAAGCAGGTAAAGAAAGGGACATGAAGAGAAAAAAAGAAAAAATGCACTACGTTTTGGATTTGGTTTTGGATTTGAACTCAAAGACATATTATGAAGTCATGGAAGTGTAATGTGGAAAGGTCTGAAATAACAATGTCCCTTATTTCTTAACGCATACAATGGGTGGGATTTTCCACCCCCTTCCAAGGGAAAATCCCACCCATTGTATGCGGCTGAAAAGAAATATTTTCTAGCTTTCTTCGGCTGCTGGCAGGAACTTTAGTCCTCCCAATATCTATGGGATATTTTTCATCCTCCGTCACCAGAGAATGCACTGCGAAGGGTCACCATTGGCACCACCAGAAGATCCTACTGGTGGGAACACCCTGAAAATCTCAGCATATGATTATAGTTATGCCTGTTATGTCATGAGAATGTACATAAGTCATGATATGGTAAGTCAAATTGGCCACTTTACTGGCTTGATCTTTATGGGAGCACAGGAGTTAAAGGAGTGAAAATATAGTCAGGAAAACTGGGAAATTAACTCAGTAAGGAATGTCATGCATTTCAGCCTCGACATCTGCCTTAGTGATTTCATGCCCATCCTGGAGAATGAAGGCCTGCGGCAATGTTTGTAAGACTTCACTGAGAAGCTAAACATTGGCATCACTCTGTACAATGTGCATTTGCATAGCACCTATAACAAAGAAAAAACATCTCAAGATGCATAGATAAGTAAAAGTCAAAGCTATACTCCAAACATGGCATCTTAAATAAGCAACATCACAAGAGATCTGCCCACTGATTTAAAATTCATACAGTAGTCAAATGAAGCTGAAAATTAATCCTCCAGCCTGAACTGTATGCTTCCCCTGAAGAGTCTGAAGCGAGGAGTATGAAAATGCATGAATTGGATACCATCCAGAGTCACGCACACTCCAACCTGAATGCAGTTTTATGGTGGAGTGTGCAATGCCTTGGATGGAAAATTCACCTTGCCCCTATTAACTGGCCATTTACTCTTTACCCTATTAACTCTTAACTGGCCATTTCATGGCCACTTTAAAGGCCTTTTTCTGCCCAGCTGCTGGGCGCCAGATAGCTGAAGGTAGGAAACAGAAGGAAATCACTGGTCTCAATCCCATGCCTCCACTGGGAGCCCCCTTCTGATGCGGGGCGCTCTTTTTTCACGGAATAGGCACCTCCAGATCACCTACATCCCCTGGCTTATCGTCCAATTAACCATTAATTCCCCTCCTACACCTGGCACCATCCTAGTATATCCCTTACTCTTCCCTCCCCAGGACTCACTTCCTCAGATTTAGTATTTAGTATTTAGTTAGTATTTAGTTTAGTATTTAGTATTTCCCTGTATTTAGTTCATAATGCGGCCAAATAGGTTGAGTGTACCTCTATATGATTCCTGTGGCGGGTGGGATGGTAAAGTCTGCTTATGTCATTCTCTTCTGATCACAGGTTCTATCACCAAAAGTGCAAGACATTCCTAGATCCACTATGAGAACTCAGAGTTCATTTTTTTGCTTTCCACTTTGCTTTTGCCACATTTTGCCAGTCCATAGATTTTATCTCTTGTACATTTAGCCAATATTTGAACTTGTCAGTAGCTTTTCCTGCTCTCACTTTGACAGCCACATCCCTTCCATTCACTGGATGCTTCTGGTTTGTATATCATCCAAGCACCCACTCCAGGCAGTTGCCTTTTGGGTACAGTAGTCCTGTTTTGTGCATCAGTATCATTCTGCCTATCTCTATCTGGTCATTTAATGCTATATTCTGTTCCTCATAACTTAAAAATATAAGTGTGCATTAAAAAGGTGCTGCATTGCCTTCTACTAATTGCTCAGATGGAAAGAGTTTGTATCAATTCCAATGAATCAAGATGAGGGAACCTGAAGAGAGTTTGACCAGCATTTGGAGAGCCATTGTCTGACTACACATCCTATCATCTTATACATACCTTTTATTCTTTAAGCTGCTTTATTTTATAGTGTACTAAATCTCCAGGATTAAAATTTATCTTGGATGATTTTTATGGGATGACACAGAACTCCAAAACTTCGGCTTTGATGAATTCCTTTCTTCTTGCAGGTAGCATTCAATACACCTTGGCAGGCCTTGTTGCTGCCGGTGGGGTGGAGGTCCCTTTATGGGGGGATCTCTCCCAATTACCTTGGGGACCTGAGGTGGAGGCTGCTGCATGCAGCGGTGCTGTACAACCGTAGGTTTTTCCGGTACATGGGCTCCCAAGACTGCCCTTTCTGTAGCCTCGTGGAGTCCGTGGACCATGTCTACGTTTTGTGTTATAGGTTGCACACCCTTTTTGGTTTTCTGAAACACTTTTACTGATGTTGTGTTTGCACTTCAGTCCCACACTCCTGATCTACGGGCACCTGGTGCGGAAAGTGGCAGATTGGGATGCCGATCTCCTTATGAACCTGCTCCTAGGCCTGGCGAGATGCGCCATCAATAAGTCCAGGCAGTGGGTGTTTGACAGGGTTGTACGTCCTGATTGTCTGCCCCTCTACCATGGCTACATTCGCAACCAGTGCCAAGGGAGCATGCAGTGTCCTCGGGCGGAGCTGATGCCTTCCGTGCTTGTTGGGCACCGCAGGGTTTGGGGTGTATTATAGAACCTGACAATCACATTTTGATTTAATGTCTTAAGTTTCCTTTCTACTTTGATTTTTGGTTTGGACAGTTCCCCCTCCTTTTGGGGAACTGTCCCTTTTAATTGGTCCTTAAGTTAATTTGATTTAGTTTAATCAAACTTGAAAAGTACCTGAAAAGAGATATCTGAGGAATCCTAATTGATGGTTAAATCAGGGAGCCTCATGCTCCCTATTTTAAAGCAGGTGTGTCAGTTTCCCAGCCTGCATTCAGTAGGAAGCAACTGGAGAACTGGCTGTTTACAGATTTATGATGTAAATAAAGTAACTTGGTGATGGGATTTTTCCTCCATAGAGATATTATAGCGGCAACAATGAAAAAAAAGTAACCTGAAGGAACTTGATGAACCACTGCACATATTGAGAATAAACCACTGTCGAGAAAACATGCTGCTGTTTGGGAAATTGGACTCTTTTGACTCCCCTTTGGGCCCAATATGTGGAAGGATGAAGTATTTCTTCAGGGCAAATGACAAAATCTCAGTTAAGAAGCAAAGAGTGATCGTGCTGGCTGCATGTGGACCAGCCGCTTTTGCGATTATGCACAGTTAAACTTTCCTGGAGGCACTGGACACAAAGTCCTTCCAAGAGTTGTCAAACATAGTTCAAGAATATTATGACTCTAAACTACCCCTGATCCTGCATGGTACCGTTTTCACTCCACGTTTAAAGAAGCGGGGGAGTCAATCATCAGTTTCCTAACAAGGCTAATACATCTAGTGGAGACTTGTGAATTCAGGGTACATGAAATGGGATGCTCTGAGACCAATTGGTGTGTGGAACTAATGATATGAACATACAGAAATGCGGAGGCCCAACTGGACTGTAAACAGGCATTACAGCAGGTCTTATTGTTAGAAAAAGCAATAAGTGGAATGCATGAGCTCCAAGGTATCCCAATGGAGGTAGAGGCCAACACCAAGGAGACTGGGTTAAAGGATTACCATTACAAGGCAGGCCACTACATAGAAGCCCTCTGGAAAGATTCGGACATAAGGGAGCCCAAGTTCACCTACAGAACCGCATCTAGCAAGATCAGGTTAAGCCTAGAGTGACAGCAGTTCCTGTAGATCTCTGCCCGACCTGACATTGCTATGGTTGCTAGTGTTAGGATGCACAGAAGAAAACCAAGTCTCCTAAGAAAACATAGCCAAAAAGAACATGTAGGCTGAGGGACAGGAGAATGAACAACCTGGAAGCTTCCCCTACTATTGATGAGGAATAGCTACTGTGCATAGCGATGCCAAATTCAGAACCCATCAAATTGTCAGAGAGACTGGACATCCAATTTTAATGGAGATCAATATAGGTGCAGCCTTTTCAGTCATAGGGGAGACAGTGTTTAACAAGATGCACACTGGACTCCAATCCTTAACTCTGACCGAAACTTCGACAAGGCTGAGGACCTATATGGGGGAACCTATGAAAGTGATGGGTACAATCTATGTGCCAGTTGCTTACAGAAAACATTTAGTTGGACTCCCATTAATGGTATTGGAAGATTTGGGACTGAACCTACTAGGATAAAATTGGCTAAAAGAAATTCAGCTAGATGGGACAAATATCTTCCAGCTGGAAAATGGTCACCTAAGTGAGGCTCTGAGTAAATATCCAGAGGTTTTTTGGAAAGACCTAGGGACAATCAAAGGAGTGAAGGCAAAATAGCATATCGACCCTGAGACTGTCCCAAAGTTTTGCAAAACTTGACTGGTACCATTTGCATTAAGAGAAAAGGTTGATACGGAAATCAAAAGGTTACAGCACAAAGGAATAATAAAACTGGTCCAGTTTGACAAATGGGCAGCACCCATGGCTCCTATCTTAAAGCCAGATGGCTAGGTGTGCCTTTGTGGTGATTTCAAACAGATGATAATCGTTACACTTAGCAAATCAAATATCTAATTCCCAGGATTGAGGACCTATATGCAAAATTGGCAGGAGGACTCCTATTCACAAAACTGGACATGAGCCATGTATACCTGCAACTATGTCTGGACGAGGATTTCCAAAAATTTGCCACAATAAATATATTGAAAGGCCTCTTCCAGTATAAAAGATTGTCCTTCAGAGTTTCATCAGCTTGTGCCATGTTTCAAAGGTTCATGGAGAGCATCCTACAGATGTTATCACAGGTTACCATTTACCTCATTATGGTTGAAACAAAGACGGAACACCTGCAGGACCTGGAAGAAGTTCTCAGGAAATTTGCAGCAGCAGGAGTGCATTTGAAAAGAGAGAAGTGTGCCTTTTTAGCACCACAAGTAACCTATCCCAGATATAAACTGGATAAGTCAGGCCCACATCCTCTGGAGGATTGGGTGCGAACAATAAAAGACTCCTCCCACAATCATCCAGGAGCTACAGTAGTTTTTAGGTCTGGTAACATACTACGGGAAATTCATTCAGAATAAGGCCTCCATTCTGGATCCCCTCTACCACTTGCTAAAAAAGGGACTAACTTGGGAGTGGTTGGCCCACCAGGCAAGGACCTTTAAGAAGATTAAACAAGAACTTTCATCCAAAAATGTATTGGTACCAAGGAGGAATCGCTACTCACCAATGACACATCCCCATATGAAGTCCCCATATGCCATCCTGGCACACAAGTAGCAGAACAGATAAAAGCGGCCAATAGCGTATGCCTCCAAGATTTGGAAAGGGAAAAGCAAAGATATGCCCAGATTGAAAAGGAAGAACTGGCGATAATCTTTGTAGTAAAAAAATTTCATCAGTATTTATATGGGATGCATAGGTTAGAGGGATTAGTGGGTATAATGGATAGGGCCTGGGTAGGATTGTGTTCGGTGCAGACTTGATGGGCTGAACGGCCTCTTTCTGCACTGTAGAGTTCTATGATTCTATGTTGATTCTATGGGTGAAAATTTATGACCGTTACAGATCATAAGCCTTTGCTGGGCCTATTTGAATGAGGACAAAAGAGTGCCGTTGATAGCTTCATTCTGGATTCAGCATTGGGCATGATTGCTGGTGGCATATCAGTATCGATTGGAGCACTGACTAGGGACTAGAGTGGCAAATGCCGATGCCTTAAGCTGGCTACCATTACCGGACACCTCAGCATTGGTACTCAGAATGGAGGAGACTATGATGTTGTTAAACTTTATGCATACCTTCCTGCATATATGCGAGTAGACACAGAAAGACCATGTATTGGTGAGGGTAAAGCACCTGGTTTTAACAGGGTAGCTATCCATCCACAGTTCCACGCATACTGGAGCAGGAGGGAACAGATCATGGGGGAAGACAGGAGCATGGGTCATCATCCCAAGGCAGGGTTGTCGGGGCATACTGCCGAACTACACCATGGGCACCCTGGAATATCGAAAATGAAGATGTTGCCAGGAGCTATGTCTGGTGGCCAGATCTGGATGCAGACATTGCAAAACTGATAGGACAGTGTCAGAAGTCCCAACAGGGACAGGAGGCACCACTGGCAGCCCTGCTGCACCTATGGGAATAGCTATGCACACCAGACAACTCCATGTCAAATTTGCAGGTCCATTTATGGGGTCCATGGTTCTGGTGATAATAGATGCCCATTCCAAGTGGTTAGACTTCTACAAACTAAACTCGGCAAATACAATAGCATTCTGAGAAATCTCATTCGCAATGCATGGGATCCTAGAGGTATTCATTTTGATAACAGTTCAGTGTTCATCAGCCTGGGTTTACAAAATTTGAGAACAAATGGGATCCGACTCATCAAGGCGGCACCTTTATCACCTGGCATCAAATGGGCTAGCAGAGAGAGCAGTCCAGATGTTAAAGGCCAGGTTGAAAAAACAGTTAGTGGCCTCATTAGTATTGAAACTCTCAAGGTGGTTATTTGACTATAGAAGGCCACATGGGAGCTGCACCAGCAGAGTTATTGATGGACAGATGGCCCTGTACCCCAGGCTGAGCCTGTTGTTGCCAAGCTGGGAAGAAAGATGGAAAGACACCAGGAAGCTCAAAGCAAAGGCCATAACAACACTCACCGAGAGAAGTATTTTGAAGTGGGGGAAAGAGTTTGGGTCAGGAATTATGCAAATGGACCTGCCCGGGTAACCAGAACAGTCGAGTTCAGGACTGGTATTCTACAGAGCATGTGTATGAGAAGCAGTGATAAGAAAACACCCAGACCGGACTTCAAGCTCTCCACCCATTCCAAAGCCACCGTGCAGCCCTAGAGATAAGCAGAGTCCTTCTCGCAATACTGCCTCCCCTGCACCTTGATGGGGGGGGGGAGAGGAGTGTGATGACTTCAACCAAGCTAGTGAGGTTAACTTACCAGAGTATGAACTATCTAAGTCCTAACTGATGGTTAAATCAGGGGCCTTTTGCTCCCTATTTAAAGCAGGTGTGTCAGATTCCCAATCTGCATTCAGCTGGGAGCAATTGGCAAGCTAGTTGTGTACCGTTGTATAGTATAAATAAAGTAACTTGGTGATGGGTCTTTCACTTCCATGGAGTTATTACATAATTGTAATCCTTTTGAGGACAGAGGACTGTATCACAGTGCAGATGCATTTTGGGATTGCTTCCATTAGCCAATTGGTATGCCCCAACCATTTGGGGTGAATTCTTTGCAAGTACTGCCCATGACAGCAGCTGTTAATTTGCAGTTTGATTGACTGACTTAGATCTTCTGAATCATCTCATTGATCAATGCATGATTTCTTTCAGAGTCCATTGTTGAAAAGACTTTCAGCTGAGGTCTTCATGACCAGAATATTCATGTTGTTGCAAATGTCTCTAAAGTTGTCATTCGTAAATTCCTTTTTACTGGTAGTCAGAAATTTAGCTGGGGCTCTCAGTCCAATTTTTTGTATTTTTTTCCCTAACTTTATCTACAATTATCTTTGTCCTTACCATATAGTAACTGTAGAAAGAATGAATCTGGTTGCCATGTCTATAAAGTGTAAAATTAATATATTTCTGCCTTTCTTAAAATCCATGGCTACTACTTCAAAAAAGTCTCATGCCAATGGAAGGCACATAATAGGATACAATGGCATTCTCTGATGCTTTTTACAGATGTCACAGTTTTGGCTAATCTCTTTGATGGGCTTTGTATATTCAGCAGCTACACCTGCCTCCTCCAGTAGGATTTTTCATCCGTGACATGATGTCTGAATAAATTGGCTGTATAACTTTAACTTTTTTTCTTTCAAATACTGATGACCTGATGCAATTAACATTCTGATAAGAAATGTCAGCTTTTGTTAAGGGTATGCAATAATGCCCTGACTGTAAAGTCAGTAGATATCTATTTTAATGGGAAAAAAATTGCATCATCATGCTCCATGTTTAGTTTTATTTCTGTGCATTTTTATGGATAACTTGCTCAATAGAAAGGATATTTCACTAGAGACCACAACTGTACTAATAGCTTATTCGAACTATTTCGCATGGGATTGTCACTCTTTCCGATGGCTATAATTTGTCTCATCCACAAATCTGAATCAAGCTGAACTTTCATATGCCATGATTTTACTTTGATTCTTACTACCAAGTGAATCATCTGAACCAATCTGTTTCACACAGTGTCGAGGTGCAACTTCTATCATGGCACGAGCTGTGATTACTACATTCATTACCAAACTAAAGCTTTAATGACTAGTACAAATTCATCAGGCTGATAATTCTTATCACCTTTAACTTCTGAATTCTCTATGTCATGCATTGTTTCAAAAACCTTACTGTTCTGCATTGGGTAACTCATTGCATAATGAATGAACTTCCTCAAAGTGGCAATTAACATCAGATTGCCATCCATACCCATTCACTTTCCACAAATTTCTTTAACGCCCATCTCGCCTGACCTCCCTAACTCAGGCTGGATGAGATTCAGGCAGCACACGTACAACAGGGGCTCAGAGTCGAAATGCAAAAGAATTGATGCAAAGGAGGACATGTCTTTCTTTTACTTCACGAGCTGATGTAATGCAGGTGAGTTTAAAGGTTCCGTTGAAAATAACAGGCCAGTGGGAAAGTGTCTTGGCTAAGTGGATAAGATTTTGGGTGGTTGATGGAGGTTGAACACATGTATTTACATTACTTTCCTGGATGGTTCCCAGTGCAGCTCAATTGTCCAGGGAAAGTTAGTGTTAATGAACAATTGTGATGCAAATGCTTATCGAGAGGGATTCCATTACCATGTCTTTTGCGTGTTCTGCAAATCCTGCACTGCAGAGTCAGGAAATTACTGGCCAACATTTTGAGTTATATTTGAAGCATTTGATAATTGTTCCCCAGGAACACATGTTTATGTTCATATGTACACTGTTATTATTCCAGACCCATCACCTGTCAGATGTGCTAAAAATGCCTTCAACCCCATTTCTTTTGTTTGTAACTATTCTGTTATATTGTTGTCAGAGTTCCATCTTTGAACAATTTAAAAATCTTGCACTCATTGAGTCTTGCACCCTTTGTAATACAGCAGAATGTCACTTTTGTGCCATTAAGGGTCCTGAAAATTTCTGCTGCCTCACGAATTATTTTCATACAGCAAACATTTTGATCTGTAACTTTTTGTCCACATATCCATTTCATTTCTCCACTGGTCATAAGATGTGAATTATTGCTTTCAGCCATTATTTACAAAAGTAACTCGGAATGCAATCAAACCATCAAAGCTTTGGGCAGCACGGTGGCACAGTGGTTAGCACTGCTGCCTCAAAGCATCAGGGACCCGTGTTCAATTCCGGCCTCAGTTTATTGTCTATGCAGAGTTTGCATGTTCTCCCTGTGTCTGCATGGCTTCCTCCAAATGCTGTGATATCGTCCCACAGTCCAATGATGTTCGAGTTGATTGGCCATGCTCAATTACCTCTTAGCAGGGTAACAGTGTGGGGTTCCATGAATAGGGCCTAGTGGGACTATTATCAGTGCAAGTTTGATGGGCCAGTTCCATGAAAACTTTGCCAACGAATACTTTAATTTTCTATTATGTCCACTTCCCATTATTCCTCATTCTTTATTTGGAAATAATCCAAATTCACCTCTTCCATTGAATTAGGGTGAGGATCTTTTGGTATCACTCCAGCTCTATAACTAGAGCCATGCAGATTGAAAACAAATTCCCTGATACCTTGGAGTTTATATTTTTAGGTGAACAAATCATCGACAACCTGTCTTGGTCCCTCCATGCTGACATTATAGTTAAGAAAGCCCACCAACACCTGTACTTTCTCAGATGACTAAGGAAATTTGGCATGTCAGCTACGACTCGCATCAACTTTTACAGATGCACCATAGAAAGCATTCTTTCTGCCCATATCACAACTTGGTATGATTCCTGCTCTGCCTAACACCACAAAGAACTACAAAAAGTCATGAATGTAGCCCAATCCATTTGCAAACCAGCCTCCCATCTATTGACTCTAACTACACTTTCCATTGCCTCCTCAAAGCAGTGATCATAATTAAGGATCCCACAACCCCAGACATTTTCTCTTCCAACTTCTTCTTTCAGAAAAAGATATAAAAGTCTGAGGTCACATGCCAACCAATTCAAGAACAGCTTCTTCTCTGCTGTTGTCAGACTTTTGAATGGACTTACCTTGCATTAAGGTGATCTTGCTCTACACGCGAGGCATGACTGTAACACTACATTTTGCACTCTTTTGTTTCCTTTTCTATGAATTGTATGTTTTGGTATGTTAATACATGTGATAATAAATCAAATCAAAATCCATTATGAACAAATGGCACATCCTTGCAGATACAGAAGTTGTAAACAATGTTATATTCTCCTCAACATATTTGAACCATTGCTCCTAAAGCTTTTATGAACCAATGTTAAGAACACTTCCCACCAGAATGCCGAAAAGGAAGATATTCCTCTAATACAGGTATTCTTCCTACATATATGGTTAATCATTCAAACCAATACATGGTTTGGTTAAAGGTCGGAATTTTATTATCCCACCCGCCACAGGAAACAAGCAGGTAAGATGCAGATCATGGAAAGTTCCGTTGATCTCAGGCGTGATTTTACAGTTTCAGGATGAGTGAGATTGTAAAGTTCTGCTCAAGGTTTCATCCTAAATTCAAGCTACCTTTTAGTTATTTCTTCAAAGTTGATAAAAAAGTTCTTAATAAAAGCCTGTACATAATACAGTTAGGAGAACAAACAACTGCTTGAACCCAGACACCAAGGCACCTTTAAAGTCATAAAATCCATTAACACCAATCGCTGACTTAATTGTGAAATGTTCCAATGGTAGAAATTCAAACTGAACTGTTTAAAACGTGGTTAAAATAAAATAAAATGAATGCTGCTTCAGACCAAGATCATACTACTAAAAATTAGTAGTATGATCAAAACCGTACAAAGAAAACAAATAATATTGAGACATTACCTCAAAATAAACCATGACAAAGAGCTAAGGAGTCTACCTTCGAGATGGTGTTAAGTAAGCTTTGTACAATCACAAAAATTTTGTTCTCAGAATGGACTGACAATTTCAATAGTAGAGATGAAAATCTTAAAAGTAATTCAAGATCCAGTCAGATGTTAAGATGGATGTACTGCTGTTTATTCTTTCTTGATGGAGAAGTAAGATGCCCCAAATGTTCCCCCTTGCTCATTCTTATCTTCTACTCTTCTGGCTTTCATTGCTAGATCTCACTTTGATTAATTATTTTTGTCTGTGCAGAAGTGAGGGAGCAGATACAACAGAATGCCAACAAAAAATTTATTTGTTTTGCAGTAACTTCTGCCTAATACATCACAAACACAAAGTCCTTTGGATGAAATGGACACTTGTATTTGTCAATTTTCAGAAGTCTCTGACCCAAATTTAAATTGAACATCATGCTGGCCTTCAATGCTACACTACACACAATCCGTTCTGTTCATTCATTGTTGGCATCAATACAGGATCACTTACAGATAGATAAGCAAAAGCAGATGGTATATCAATAAACAGATCACCATTTCCATCTAGCAGTAATTAGTTCAAAATCCACAGCGTACCAAGCATTCCCTTGGAAATGTCTCAGACTTAAAAAATAAGCTACATATATTTTGAACTTCTAAAGAAAATACATCAGGCTTATCATTGTAAATTCTATATTCATTGTGTATTAGGGAATTTTTATGGTTAGGGAATTTTTACAGCAAAGTGAAAACATTGACCACTGTAGGGTAACCTTTCCAGTATCATTAGCTGTTAATTGCTGTTGTTAATACATTTCAGATGAACACTGTGCCATGCTATGTTGGAATCCATTGGTTTGATGGTGATTATGATTTGACTTAAATACGAAGAGCCACAACTGATACAATGGTGCTGCTCTTTCTCAACACAAGCTGGCTTGAGTATTCATTAAATGACTGATGTCAGTGAACCTCCCACTTAAGGAAACTATCATGGAAAAATGAGAACCATACCAAAAAGACCCATATGATCCATCTGACTAACCTAATGATCCACAACATCTCCCATTTCTCTTTCTCCAGGAACTTACATATCTCTCTTGCATTTGTTGACATAATCAGTGTCCACTCACCCTTGATCACCCATTACATGTATTCAACATTCTTTGCGTAACTGACTAAAATCTAAAATAAAATCAAAAATTCTCAGCAGCTCAGGCCCTGAATTGAGAGGAAAGTAAGATTAATATTTGCGCTCAATGACTTATTGGAAGAAGCACTTTAAGGTGAAGTTCCTGTTTATTCCATGGAATTCTGTATTCAATTTAAACATGTGTAA
The DNA here is from genome assembly GCA_024679065.1 of Sphyrna mokarran. Lineage (NCBI taxonomy): Eukaryota > Metazoa > Chordata > Chondrichthyes > Carcharhiniformes > Carcharhinidae > Sphyrna > Sphyrna mokarran. The sequence goes on along the minus strand of JAGIQG010000010.1, from coordinate 38,739,349 downwards.
TATTGAAAGTTGTCAGAAAGCAATTTATTGACTATATTTTATTATTTCCCAATGTGTTAAAAATTGAAAACGTGCCTTCTTTCATTTCCTGCAACATTGCTATTGTGCAAGTTGTCTGGTCTCAGGTGCTGTGGTCTCAGTGCTAAATGGAACATCTTAAAGAAAGAATTGAATAGTATAATTCAAGGTATCATGTCTATCATAGAAGCAAGGGGCAGAATCTTTGGGCCATAGGAATAGAAATGGATGGAGCCCAAAAATGTCAGTGTTGGCATGCCTGTCTTCCGCTGCCAACCATTTTTGTGAAGGCAGAATGCTTTATGTGCTACAAGGCTACTTACCTCCATGTAGCAGGTAGCTGATTAGGCTCATTAGAATAGTTGTTTAAGCCTACTTTAACGTATTTTCCAGTTAATTTTCAATTTTTCAAATGGCAGGAGCTTATTTAGATGCCTGGATGCATGCACCTGGCAGCAAATCAAAAGGGCCAGCTCTCCAGAAAGGCTTGGAAGTCTTCTTGCTTAGCTTGGCAGGTACAGCCACAAACAAGTTATTGAACCCCCTCCTCTCCCCCCCCATCACTCTCCCACCAATGATGGCCTGGCTACAAGGCAATTTTTTTTTTAGTTTTTAAAAAAATGATGAAAGAGTATCTCTCCGTTGAAGCACCTTCTCTGTTACTTACCCTCTAGTGAACCTCCTGTTCCTCTCAAAGTGGAAGTTCTCCATTTGGCCTGCCAGCTCCGACAGCCTGTCCATTGCCATTACCTTTTCAGGGGTAATAAGAGATAGGAATAAATGCTGTCTGTGCCAGCAATATCTACATTCCCGGAATTAATTAAATAAGAAACTACAAAAGCTTTTGCTGGTTGAATGGAAAAGTATCTCAGTATCTCAGAAAATAAAGATCCTTACTGTCTGCAACACTGAGATTACCAAACAGAAGGCATAACTGGGCTCCTAACAAATAGAATACTTATTGTTTTGTATTTGTACTAATTCTTATTAGGTTACTGAAGATCTGTCGTGTTAATGTATTCATGTATTCACTGGAAGTAATGTCATAAGTTCCTAGTGCAGGAAACAAACATTAAGAAAACACATGCCTGTAAACAAGAGGAGTGCATGACCTCCTCTTCGTCTAGGTGGAGAGGGCATAGTGACAATGCTACTGGTCTAGTAATCCAGAGGGTGCAGGCTGATACTCTGGGGAAATACAGGTTCAAATCCCTGCCAAGGCAATGGATGGAATTTAACATTCAATCACTGCCAAGGCTCCTGAGCATCATTCTCCAGTTATGATCTTTCAAGTTCAACTGAGCCCACAACCAATAGTGCTATTTTATAGGGAAAAAAAATAGAAAGATGAATGACAAAGTTAATGAAGGTAGCAATGCACAAACTGTCTTTCTTAAACCAAGGGTCCCAAACTGTGCCAGCTCTGATGAATGGTCATCTAAACTCAAAACATTGGCCCTATTCTCTCCCCACAGATGCTGTCAGACTGCAGAGATTTTCCAGCAGTTTCTGTTTTTGTTTCAGATTCCAGCATCTGCATTATTTTGTTTTTATATTCCCAAACTGTGGTCCACGTAATCTTGGGCACATGAAAGACATTTCTGCAGGATGCACGGCAGAAATTGTTGAATGGTGGATCTAAGGGCAAATGCAAACTTTAACTATTTTTCTACATTTCTCAATTCATTATTTTCATTGTTTATTTCAAGAAAAACAAGATTGGTAGACTTCATGGTAGATGTCTACTCAGCTTTTTTTTCCCTGAATATAGAATGCCCCAGTGAATGGAGTGGGGAGAGGGATTATCCCAATGCTGTGATAAAATGTTTGTTAATAGGTCAATTACTTGATTAATTTTCTGCCTGCCTCCAGTTGGCAGGCAGCCTAGCTGCAGCTGTTCTCACCTTTAGAGATATCCCATGGAGGAGAGAAGATGCGGGATTTCCCTTCCGATACTTTCTGCCACCATTTTACTATCTCTCTCATCCCATCTCCAAAGGATCAGTAAAATGCCAGCCACAGAATCAGATTTACATTATTTAAGACACCATTAATGAAATGTAGTATGTACATTTTATGTGGATGTATGCATGATGGTAACAAAATGTAAAATGATATTGTCTGAAGGCAAACTATTCAATTGATTTGTGTGGAGATACAACACAGTAATCTGAAAATTGAGATAAAACTTCTGTTCATCAAATATCATTAAAATAAATAAAAAGGCCAGAAAGAATTTCAAAAATGTAAATTGGTATGAAGAGCAATGCACACTATGGAGGAAGAGTATGATAGTGAATAGTCACAACCAGGCTAAAAGGGTATGTTTTCAAAATACCTTTTCAAAAGGAGCAGCCATTAGTGAGCATGTAGAGGTTAGTGGAAGAATGGAGCCAATTCTGCCAAAGGATCATCACTAGTGAGGTAAGAGAGAGAGTTATCTAAAATAAAATAAGAACAAGAGGACTTGAAAGATTGCTATGGAATCTTTGTGGTGGAAGTGAACATAAGACTCAGAGGAGTTGTGGAGATAAGGTGCAACAAAGTCAAGAAGGGACTTGATAAGAATGAGTAGTTCAAATTGAATGTGTTGCAGGCTAAATGCTGGTGTAGATTAATGATGGGAGAATATAGTTTTGTGCGGATCATGTTGCTGTGCTTTTGGGATTTTGCGGAGGATAGGCGAGCATTGGAATAATCAAATCTAAATGTGACAAAGCATGAATAAGTACTTCAGTAGCTGTGGGGCTACAGTTTTGTGGAATTTTTTGGTATAGATGATGATTATAGTTTAAAGCTCAACTCAGCATCAAAAAGAATACCAAAAATTCACCTAGTTTGTGTCAGTCTGAATAAATGACTGGGAGGAAGATTGAAATCAATGCTTGGATGAGAATGAGTTGATAATATATTAAGGCAAATTGCATCTGACTAAACTGATTGAATCTTTCACAAATTAACAAAGAGAATTGATGAAGATAGTGCAGCAGATATTCTTGCATATGGTTACCCTTGTAAGGTACTCGACGATGAGTCACACAACAGATAAAATAGAACCATTTGGAATTGAAAGGAATGATAATTTGGGTACTTAACGTGCTAAAGAATAGAAGCCTACAAATAGTGGTGAACAATGGCATTGTAGTTAGCACTGCAGCTTCACAGCGCCAGGGACTGCGATTCAATTCCAACTTGAGGTGACTGTCTGAGTGCAGCTTGCTTGTTTTCCCTCTGTCTGTGTAGATTTCCTCCGGCTGCTCTGGTTTCTTCCCACAGTCCAAAGATGTGCAGGTTAGATTGACCAGCCATGCTAAATTTGCCCTTCGTGTCCCATGATATATAGGTGAGGGGGATTAACAGGGTAAATACATGGGATTACAAGGCAAACCTGTGATAGAGTCGTTGCAGACTCAATGGGCCACATGGCCTCCTTCTGTACCATAGGGATTCTATGATTTTTTTGACTAAAGTGAACAATACTGTGGGATCTCTTAAAGTTTTATTTCTTTTCTTGTTGTACATAAATGAATTGGAAGGGAATGGCCTCATTTTATGCTGTAAAATTCCATGAAGCTATGGTACTGGAAGTTTATGGCTTCCACAGTTTGGCATAGAGTGATAGTAAGTAGTCAGAGGGCATTTGCCTAATTAGAGCATTGAAGACAATCTATAAAACTGTGACTGAAAAAAAGAGATGGGATAGATTGGGAGGTGAGGAGACTAATAATTGCTTAGAGGATTAACTGAAGTATTGCACAACCAAATGAGCAGTATGTCCAATTTACTGAGCAATTTATGACTCAACTGTTATCTGTCATTCTAAAATCTATGTGCCTGTGCTCAAACAAAGAATCTCATCTAACACATTAATGGTGAATAACATTAATAAACCATTGTTTAAGTTGTATATGTTTATTATAATTTGTATCTTCTGTACAAGGTTCTGGCATTAAATAAGAGAATCGCAAACTGGCAGGGATATATAGGCAGCTGCTGAAACTGAAAAAGCCTATACAATAAATAATGTTTGAGAACCTTCGGCCTAAACCTTTGAGATCTGATACAATAGCAGAGAAGCTGGACTTTAAAGTGCATTGGTAACTTTAATATTAGCAATAAAAGTGTTAGCCTTGGCTCTGTAGTAACACTGAGTCAGAATGTTGTGGGTTGAGAAAATTGAGCACATAATCTAGACTGACATTTAACAGCATGTTGTCTATAATAAATCAAGTAGGATTTCACCTTCATAGTTCATCCAGAGTTACAAGACATAACTTAACAATACTAAGGTCTTACCTAACAAAACTCTGGCTTTACGAGGGAAAGGACTGGATTTGTTCTCCTTCTACCATATAGCCAAAGCCAGATATCAAATATAAATACAAATTCAATATTAGCTGCAGGAGGAGAATGCCTTGAATAAATCTCAGAAGACCTTTAGGAAACCCAAGGCTCTATTAGATTTTTTATAAATAAAGATTCTGTTTTGTGCAGTTCATTGTATTTTCTCCTTGATTATACAGGCGTTCTAGTATCCTGATTGATTTGCTTGCTGAGCAATTAATCACAAGAAAAGGTTATAGTGATTCAGCGTATAAACTTTGCAGAGTGCAAATGGTGTATTACATAAGCCTGTTCTGCAATTCAGTTAGATCAATCCTGACATGTTCAGAATCATAGAATAAATTTTTCAAGGAGTGATAGTGACAAATGCATTGCTGCTGCATTCATAAATTTTCCTGACTCAACATTGCTGTTCATCCAACATTTCATCCAATGAGGTGGGTAACTGAATAGGTAGATACATAGGTGAAGAAATGGATAAGGTGAATAGGTGAGTGAAGTGTGGTGGGTGAAGTGGGTAAGTGGATAGGTGGGTAGGTCAGTGAATAGGTAATAGAGCTGGAAGAGTAGTTGGGAAGATAGTCAGATTAGGGATAGCATTATAGACAGGAACGAGACAGACAAGCTGCACCCATCACATGTTCTTAAGCAGAAAATATTCTAAATTTGTGTTTAAAATAGGTGATTGTGCAATTACCCAACTCCTTTGTTTTCATGATGCAATTTACTAATAATCTGCAGCCATCTTGAATATGGATCAATTCAGAAGCATACATATAAAAGTAGAGGCAATTCTCCCAGCCTGTTGTACTGCTCTAGCACATATGAGGCCAGGATTTTAATGTAATCAACTCCATGCCGATTTCCATTGCAGAGCAGACTGGGATTGCATCTCCAGTCCTGCTAGCCAGGAGTGGTTCACTCCAGCGGAGTTTACAACAGCTCCCCACTAACTGGGAATTGGTGGAGCAACCCTACTGGAGTGAAGAGATGCCATGGATGTTGGGTGTAAGGGGTTTGGCCCCAGGCATTGCTAGCCTGGTCTCTGCCACTGCCCAATGGGAAAAGTGGCAATGCCCAAGAGGGCAGGACCAGAGCGGTGTCAGGCCTTTTGAAGGGGTGGGTCCATGCTGGGAGATCAATGAAGGTCCTGCTGCCACTCTGCCAGATCATCACAGACAGAGGAAGAAAATGAAGTGATCAGGGCTGGCCATTCAGGTGGATTGGGGAATCAGGGTGAGTCAGAGAGGAGAAACAACATCAGTGCTGGCCCGGAGAGATCTGGGAGGCCAGCAATCGAGGGTGGAGGGGTCAGAGGGCCAGCGATGTGGAGTCACAGGGCTGGCCAATGATTTGGGTTACTGCGCATGCGCCAATCTCGGTGTTGATAAATCAGTGCATATACAGTTGCCCATTCAGCACTATGTTGCCAGACTCTCAGTGGCGATAGGCCCTGCCCATTAATCTTCAATGTGAATTTTGCTAGGGCACTCTGCGGTGCTCAGAATGTGGAAAATTCATTTTGGAAATCTTGCCAAAAAAAAACAGTGGAATTACTCCAGTTTTTACGCAAATTCGGCACTTAGAATTTTTTTTGGGAGAATTGCCCCCATAGAATTTTCATCATCCTGCTCTGCCTACCCATTCACCCATACACATACCAAGTCAGTAAAGTCACCAAATAGAGAAGAGGAATTTTACAGTACAAGAATCATAGAAATGAATGAATTTTTAAAAAGTTTTCAAACCTACCTTGTGCAGGCATTTTAGTTCAACTGGCTGAAGACTGGAATTATAGTATATGTTTTTCAGTTGGTGCTGACTGCCAATGTGACGCAGGTATGCAGAGATTGGATCAGTTCCAAAAGTGATGGTACAAGATCTTCCAGCAGAGACAGATTTTTGGGTTGCTGTTCTGCCAGAAAGGTCCTGTTTCTTTGTGACTCACCAATTGGATGTAAAAATAGCAGATTGATTAGTTCTTAGTTCTTAAAAGCATTTAGAGATTTCAAAGTGGTCACCCAAGTCATATGAGCTTCCATTTCCACAATTAATTCAAAAGAGATATCTATCCAGGATCTGGAATTGGCTTTAATTATGTTCCTGTCATTAGTGTTGAATCAATTGTCATCCATGTTGAGAATCTAGTATTTTGGAAATGATTGTCTATCCAGACAATCAAGATGAGTTTATCAGATGAAAATTATGCCCCATTGATTCCCATTGAATTGAATCTGGACAGTCCCACGTATGAACTGAACATGTTAGCAGCTCACTAGGCATAATAAGAATGGATGTGCAAGCCTCCTGGTTTTTTTCTTATTACAAGGAGTCTGTACAATGAAGTGTGAGATTCCAGAAGCTGAAAAAATAATTATTTTGTTCTTGAAACTGTTGGTGGTGATATTCAGACAAAGACCAGATGATTGTGGAAACAATCTTTTGGTCCAGCAGAAAATCCATTCTTAAAAATAGCAATAAGAACAAAGTTTAAACATATAGGGTAAATTTTTCCCATTTTCTTTTGGTAGAGCGATGTACAGGCAGGAAAAACTGCAGTAAAGCTGCCAGTCCCACTGGCGTCTTTCTTTTCTCATCTCAATACGAAAAAAAATTTCCACCATCCACAGACACATGGAACACAACCTCTGCACTGCCCCAACACTGCCTTATTTCTGTTTCTGGGGCCCTCTTTCCCCAGAGCAATGCACTCACCTGAATTCTTCTGGTGGGCCCTGCTCACCAGTTGCATTCTGTGAGAGATGTTGTGATTCACATTGGTGTGTCTGCACGCTGATATGAAAGGATTATGTAGTTGTAGGTTTATCAGATGTAGAGGCTTGATAATCAGATATAAATATATTCTCAGGGGATCAAGACATTAAACGCTCGGATTCCTGTTTTTCCTTCATTAAGGGGAAAAGAGAAAATCTCACTGGAAAATCCCACTGAAATAATTCGCATTTTGGGTCTTTTGCTCCTGCGGCCAATCCAACCAGCTGTAGACAGATGTGAAAAATCTCCTCCACCAAATTTCAGAATTTTTCTTATATTGCAGGAACTCAACAATAGTCAGGCATGGCTGGGGATACGTGGGTTGGAGTTAGCCATACCCCTGATACAGAGCTATGATCCTCCACACATCCCCAATCCTCATTGCCCCTCATCCTCCCAATGTCAACTTATGCCCCTTCCCACCTCCATGACCCCCTCATTCTCATGTCATGCTATGGAATTCCACCTACTCCCATTGCCCATCATGGCTGTTATGGAACATTCATGCCTAATGAATAACTATGCACAGTATAGAACCAACAAACCCTTTGGTGAGAGTCATAAATGTTTTAAAAAAGGCTTTTTTAAAAAAGATAAATTCATTCATTACTGTCTCTTATGTTAAGAAGTCATTTCACTGCAATGCAATAAACATGTAAATCATCTAGTCTATTTTACGTATCAACAACAGAAACTACAAGCCCTTGATACAAAAAAAGGCCCTTTTTTATTCATTCATTGGATGTGGACATTGCTGGCTAGATCAGCATTTACTGTCCATTCCCAATTGCCTTTGTGAACGTGGTGAAGAGCTGCCTTCTTGAACTGCTGCATTCTACATGGTGTAGGTACACTCACAGTACTGTTAGGGAGGGAGTTCCAAGATTTTGACACAGTGGCAGTAAGGAACAGCAATACACTTTCAATTAGGATGATGAGTGTAAATAAGCTTTACAAAACTGACTGCAGAGATCAGAGGATGACAGCTGTCAATCTATATAATGTTTTCTTGTGGTGCAGATCTTTCAAGAAGAATGAGGAATGTTTGGGTTCTTAGCCAAACTTCATTATGTATGCTTGGCTGATGGGCTAGGCGGGAGTGGTGGGGGTAAAAGGGAATAGCTTGGCAAAGAAGGCACATAGGGCTTTTAGGATAATTAGGATCATTGGGTAAGTTAGGTCAGACATTTAAAGAGTATAGTTCACAGCTCTGCAGAGGACTTCTTGCCATCAAATTTTAAAACCTGTCCTCATGCAGAATATGGCTCATGACTCCTTTGCAGAATTGTGAACTACTACACCTTAAAAATCTGACACAACTCTGTGAAAATTGCAGAAGAGCAAACCATTCTCCATCTCTACAAATGGAGTTGGCCCAGACAAGAGTGCTGGCCAAGTCAGGAAGAATCAAATCACACTCTTTAAAGGCAGTCCTAAAAATCAAACAGCCTTGGAATAGCGTCAGGAATCTGGTATTTTGACCTGCCCACCATTTCTCAAGAGTTCCCAAGACATCCCAACTTAGTGAAAATTCAGCCTTATGTATTCAAATTTATAATTTAATAAAAGAAAGCTGACATGAGACAAGTTATTTATAAGTGTGAAAGAACACTCCTATCTCTTATTGTATTGTGACAGATTTGGACTTCCAAACCATTCTGGTTTGATGATGCAGGTATTGGTCATGTGATTGAAACTGGCTTGAGATAAGGAGTTTTATCTAAAGGCTCAGGGAAATCAGGGAAGTCTGCAGAAAAACACAAAAGAAAACCAGCTGTTGAAAAAGCACAGCCAGTTTTGCTTGTTAAGAACTGGGAGACAGTAATGTATTTTTAGAAAAGCCTCACAGACTGATTGTAAAACTTCAAGTCCACCAGTAAATACACTGGACGTTCTGATAAGGAAGCTATAAGAAAATGATTTCATGATCTGCTAATAGGCTATCTCTCTGAGAGAACATCCAGCAGTAATCCTAATAATCAACTCCAGCTACTTGAACTCGTCTAAACTACAATTCAAGAGAGGAAAAAGATATTTGTTTACCAGCTCTGCACCAATTCTTCTCCTATACTAAATGAACATTTAAGTATTCTTTCAGTTTAACACTTGCTGAAATGCACTAATTTTTTCAATTGTTTTTTTGACATAATGGGTTAGCTTTTCCAAGTCTAGAGTGTGTATAAATAGTCTTTATTTTTTAAACCCATGAGAGCCTGCTGCATTCTCTTTAAATGGAAGAGAGAAAGGAAATAAGAAACACATACATCTACCGTTGTAAACAAAACCCTGATTGCAGTCAATAAGGGAAGGGATTTGAGAATTTCCCTTTATCTCTCCTCTTCCGTCCATAACAGTAGGTTCAGTCAGTTTCAGTGTGCCCAGTCTTCCAAATCTTATATTCAGTTCCTGTTTCATTAGAAACTAGAAGGGTATGCTCCTTTCTGTTTCCCTTTTCTGTTTCCATCTTAATTTGTTTTCATTTTGACTATACATTTTGAAATTTCTCCAGCTGCAGTTTTAAGGCCATAAGACTATATGACATAGGAGTTGAAGTAGGCCATTTGGCTCATCGAGTCTGCTCCACCATTCAATTAATTAGATGATAATTGATCAGAAGTAATCCTCAATTTTATTTTCCTGTCTATCTGCATAAGCCTTGATTTCCTTTTTGATTAAAGCAAGTCTTCAACATACGTAACAACCCAGCCTCTACAATGTTCTGTGGTAAAGAATTCCACAGATTTACTACCCTTTGAGAGAAGAAATTCAATTCTTCTTCATCTCTGTATCAAATTGGCTTACTTACTCTGAGATTATGCCCTCTTGTCCTAAACTCATCCACAAGGAGAAACAACCTCTCAACATCAATCCTGTCAAGCTCCTTGAGGATCCTATATGTCTCAATAAGATCACTCCTCTCTCTTCTAAACTCCAGTAAGTACAGACCCAACCTACTCAGCCTTTCCTCATAAGAAAATGCCCTCCATACTCAGGATCAACCTAGTGAACCTTGGCTGGACTGTCTTTATAGTTTTATATTTGTCTGTTGTATACTGACTGTTTAAGTGAAATAACCTCTCAGCTTGTTTACATTTGCATTCATATCAGATGTTACCAGTTTTAAATTAGGTTTCCTCCACAAGTTGTCCACAGTTAAAGTTCTTAAAACTACAAGTTATGTTCCAAAACTAAAAAATATATTCTAAAACACATAAATCTTGAACTAGATATTTGCTACAGTTGTGTGCAAGTTTGTCCTGTAAGAAAGAGGGAAGAATATCAAAGATTGTCTAATACTGTGTTTGGATGATGTTCCTACCATGGCTGAGTAGTAGTTGATGGTATGTGGAGGCAGTGAAAGATGGGAGTGAGGCTGGCAGTTTTTGTGGATGTGTGAGGTGCAGTGTTGGGATGTTAGGTATGGGTTTGAGCATAAAGCACACCAAGGAATTTCTCCATATCAGTGTTGGAAATATCCTGGCTCCTCAGCTATTAAATAAGATCATGGCTGATCTAACAACGCTTCCAGAATTGTCAAGCTCAACAACATCCATCCCTTGAGAACTCTCATATTGGCATTCATATTTCCATTATTCAAATACCACCAATGTTATTCAGTGCAGTTTCTCCAACTTAAAGGAACAGTTTCTTTTAGGAGGAGCAGGCTGATTGCACCATGTGGTTCCTGCACAACATTTCTCTAACCCCCACTGAGCATAGAAGCAGCTGGCAGTGGGAATATGGAAGATACTGCATAGACACCGCTCAGTCATTGATTACAGCTGAAATTGATACACCAAAAATACATGATGCCCACTTCAGTTGGAAAGAGTTCAAGCATGGTGCAAATCATGTCTTCAGTGACCAAAAAAATACTGGCATACGAATTTGAGTCTGTAATATCTGAAAACTTTCAAATTGATCCGATTGTTTCTTCAGGTTCTAATTTTTTTGATACTTTGTAACACATTCTAGTATCACTTTTGAATTAATTGGCTGATATGGTTGATACTGGCAGCCTACATTTCAGTTCACAGGATAACAGAACTTTTATAGTGCAGGAGGAGGCCATTTGGTCCACGGGCTGGAATCTTACCATTGTTCATGCCAGCTGCATTTTCCCATCCTGTTGCAGTGAATGTAGATTTGGCTGGCCACCAAATTCTCCGACCTCGCTGCAGCGTGACATGATGTGAACAGAGGGTAAGATCACACCCATTTGTATCTGACTGGCTCTCCACATAAATGCCATTCTCCTGTGTTTGCCCCATAATCTTACTGATTGTTTTTATTCAAATGATCATCTAATGCCCTCTTGAATACTCCAGAGGCAGAAATTGTGACTGAACCTGTCTCTGTCACACTTTCAGGCAGTGGATTCCAACCTGAACTACCCGTTTTGCAAGGAAGATTTTCATGTATCACATTTTCTTCTTTTCCAAAACCCTTTTTAATCTGTGCCCTCTAATTCTTGATCCTTTTACAAATGGAACAGCTTCTTCCTATCTACGCTGTCCAGCTCCCTCATGATTTTGAACATCTCTACCAAATCTCCTCTTCACCTTCTCTCAAAGCAGAACAGTCCCAATGTCTCTAATTTATATTCACTTCTCCAATCTATCTTCAACTGAGAAAAGTTGATTTTTGTTGCGCACTGCTGCTGGCACATAAATAAAGATGTCAATAGTTGGCAATTTATAACTTATTGATAGGCCCTTGTGAGTTTTCCAAAACTTCATCTGAACCCCAAACCAATTAATTGTGACTTTGTGCCGAGATACTGTAATTAAAACAGAAAAGTATTTTTTCTCAGCAAACTGATAGGCTGAGCTGGAATGCAGATTGATTGTACATTCAGTTAACTGTGATGTACATCACTCAGTGGATGTGCCAAACCAAAGACAGCAGGAGACTAGGACAGATGGTGTAATACTATATTGTTGATAGCTCGATACTTTTGTTCCCGTTTTAATATATTTAGTCAGGGATAAGTATTAAACACGTGTGCCACCAACACCTGATCAGCTAATACATGTGTTTATACATGTTCTCTTGACCAGCATGCTCCTGTTGAAAACTGTGGTTATTGAAGCACGTGGCTTTAACGCCATTCAATATCCCAGACAAGTGAGAAAAGACAAACGTAGTACTTCATAACTGCCTTAATTAAACTGAATAGCACAACTGAGGCAAGAATATTATCCTATAATACAGAGATAATTAGATTGCATTGTCTTCCAGTATATATATTATCAAAGTTGTAGAATTTTGTCTTCGAACTGTAGCCACGATTTCTGCTTGTGGCCTTGAATGTTGAAATAATATGATTTCACATTGACTAGCCAATGTGAAACACACCCCCCCACTGGACAGGGGCAACCAGCAGATATGGGGTCATGAGTTTCAAAACTGCTGAGGCAGCACCCAGATCTGCCAGAACATCCAGAGGAGACACAGAAAACTGTTCAAATATATGCCACAGCTATGGCCTCAACACCTGTTTGACACACCAGATGGGACGGCACTTGCTGGAATGCTCTGCCAGACAGTCTGCAGCTGTTTTGTGCCGATGAGCGGCAACTCCATTTCAAACTCAAGCATGGACAGGCAGGCAGTATAAGACAATGAGTGCATGACCAACCCCCTGTTTTCTGAGGGTAACCTGAGCAAGCTACTGGATACAGCAGAGGTAAGGCGGGACACCCTCTTCACCCCAGGAGGGTGCAGACCCAGGGGAGCTGATGAAAATACAGCCTCAGAGGCAGTTGCCACCTCAGTCAGTGCTGGGGCACTCACCCCCTGAACTAGGAAGCAGTGCTGGAAAAACTCAATGACAGCATCCAGGCAGCAAGGGTGAGTGCTGAACCCCACCTTGCATCTTCCTCCAAATCCTCCCATTCCCAGTGCCCTGCATTGCTTCCAGCTCCTGACCCCAAGTACCTTCTTCCCAGACCTCTAGAGCCCCACTGCTCTCTAAGAGGCACCATCTGATACTCTGCAGGAGTCATGTCATCATTTCTTTCATGGCTCCTCTATTTTCACAGGAGAAAACTGACTATAACACCTGTGAGAGATGGGGACATATATGGTGAGCTGGATCTCTGGGTCCTCACCCAATTTGAGGAGTAGGCACTGGAGCTGTCAAAGGAAGGGGAGATGCGGACAGTCAGTAACAGCATGGTTGGGCTGCCATCAAGATGTGAGCACCTGTCATTCCTTCACTCTCTTTGAAGCAACTTCTTGTGGGCACGAGTTTTGGATATGAGAGGTAAGTTTTAAAGAAGATGTACAAGGCATGTTTATTTGCACAGAGAGGCTATTGGATGCCTGAAACTCATTGCCAGATGAGGTCAAAGAGGCAGATACAACAGTAATTTTAAGGAGTGTCTTATGATAGTGGTGGGGAGGATGGGAGTCCACAGTCACTCTGCCTGAGATCAGTGGTGGGGAAGAGGAGTCTGCTGTCACTCTGTCTGAAATCGATGAGAGGGAAGGGAGGAGGGGCCTGCAATTGGTCTGGGTGGCGGAGCAGAGAGGGGATAAGGAGATCAGTATTGTTGTGAGGGGTGGAGCAATGTTTGTGAGGGGCCGGGGGAGGCATTATCCAGGAGCAATGTGGCATTATTCTATCATTTTCCTGCACATGCGCAGTTGGAGGCACCGGTCAAAGCTATAGGGATTCAAGCACATTAAGCTCTGCTGACAGACTTATGCAGCGCAATTCAGATTTGATGAATTTTTTTGAGGCAGAGCACATATGGGGGCACCTGAAAATGGATCTAAAAGTCAGATCTGAAACACTCCAAGTTTCAAATCCAGCCAGCACTTAGAATCAAAATGGTAAAATAGAGCCTGGTGACTAACACCTGTTCAAATGACACTCGTGCATGGAACTGCTGGGATCTCTGCTCCCTCATTCTCCCCTCTGGATGAACAGCAGCCACCTCCTGCCTCTGGTGGTTGTCTCCCTTTACTCCTGTAAGTGGTAATGCCTGGGCTTGCTATGCCCACAATTCTTCCTTCAGCTTCTCCTCCTCAGCTCCAGCAGCAACCAAAAAAACAGCAAAACTAATTGGTTGCATCTCAAAACCATTTTGAAGGGGAGTGGGGGGTTGGAGATGGAGAGGAACATATGTAGAGGTTAAGGAACACTGCTTGCCACTACCACATCAACAGTCCATATTCTACCAGCCACACGCTTCCCCCAATTCCCCCAGCCACATGCTACCCTAGATCACAGCACCATTCCCCCAGCAAAACACTCCCCAAAACTACAGTCCCCACAATTCCTCAGCCACATGCTTCCCTAAATCACAGCTCCTTGAAAAGTTGAGAGGCTGTAGAAATACAATTTGAAAGAACTTGGTGTACATTCTTCAGCTGGAAGAGTGCCGAGTGCACTAGGACCCAGCAACACCACAAGACCTGAGGTCAATGTTGAGACCGGATTCGTGCTGCAAGTCAGACATTGGAGACCTGCTGAGCAATAGCCCCCACCCCACACACATTTGCAGAGCTGCCACCAACCTGAGGAATGAAAGGATACCCATAAGCAGCATAGCCGTTGGGCACTATGCACTTACCTCCTCACTAATTCTCAATGGTGGAGCACATGAATCGGACTTTTATGTAGCATGTCTGTTTCACGCCGATTCTGGATTTGTGAACATGGTGGTAAAGCGGGAAGTGCTTGTAAAGTTAAATAGCCATTGTGTCTGTTTCAGGTACGTCCCAATCACAAGCACTTTCAGGTCTTGATAAAGGAGTAACTGGCACGGAGGCAGGTGTGGATTGTGCTACTCACTTCACACCTAATTCTACCAAGTTTTCGCGCTTGAAAATGGGCGTAACTTGACAGTAAGATTAAACCCAGAAAGTCATCAGAGAATGGACCCCACTAATTCTGACACTCTAACGAGCATTGATTAGCAACAGGTGGGATACTCATCCTCACTTAGCAGGAATTTCCCATGTGAAGGCTAATCAGATTGGTTAACAGCTCTCCAGTCTACCCAGGTACAGCGCTGCAGTGGCCAGAAAAGTAACAGCAGTGCAATGCCTGGTGCTAAGCACAGGACAAGGAGGCCAAGTAAGTGGTAGGGGTCCTAGGGAAGGGAGGATAGAAGGGTACTGGTGGTATTGTGAGGGGGCAATTAGGAGATGGGGAAGAGGGAAATCTGGATGCATTCAGTCCTTGAGAAGACAACGCCCTCAGTCAGAATGAGGCTACAGATGGAGGCCTCCCTCTGACGCACTTCTCCCCATCCCTTCCCTTCCCACCCTCCAATATTCTCATTTGAGATCAAGAATTGAAAGTTTTTCTGTTCAGCTTCTTGATCTTTCCAGGAATTGACAATCTGAAAACTGAGGCTAGGTGAGAAAAGACCCTTTAGTGGCCTTAAGTGGGGCAAGAGTGGGAGTTGGGTCAAGGCCAGCCTAATAGCCGAGGTTCTACCCATTGTAAATTTGTGCCCAAGTAAGGACAGGTGGGATTTGGAGGGAACGCTGTCCATGCGATTTAATGTTCCATATCCCCCCTACCCCAAAATCCACTGGGATTTTGAGGGCAGAGGGCATGAAATTCAGGCTAATGAGATCATGGAAAATGTAACTTATTTTTAGGAACTTGGAACCACCTTTCAATGAAGGCAGGCACAGACAACAAAATTCACTATCACCTTCTATGTGCTAGCTCAATCTTTGGCTAATTGAAGAAAAGAGTATTACTGGATCAGAATCTCAACCCCAAGAGAATAAAAATCCCAGCAATCACTAATAGCAGTGAGAACTGTACACATGAGAAGTTCAAGATGAACAGTGTATCATTCATAATAAATAAAGTAATTATCATCATAAAATGTTGATAAATTATCTGACTGGTAAAATATATCATAATAAAGTTCAAAACAAAATATTGTAGATACAAGAAATTGGAAATAAAAACAGAAAATACTTGCAATCTCACGAGGTCAGGCAGAACTATGGAATGAGAAACAGAAGTTTAATTATACAAAGTGCCATGGTCCCTATCCTATTGAATAAAAAGTCAGGAGGGGAATGGTTATGGGGAAACCATCAAGAGTAAAAGCAGTTACATCATAGTCATTTCATGGGTAGTTGGCTGTTGTTAGGTTGGAGGTAGCTTTTCTGCTCCTAAGGAAACCTGCCTCAGAGAGCTGCCAGCTAATCAGAGGCTAACAACTCTCAAACACCAGCAACACTACTGTTTGCGGTGGTCACTGCTGCGACAGCATTGGGTTTTGAAAATGAATTCTGCGCTGGATTGAAATTTTATAAGTATTTGAGGAGGAGGGGTCAGTGATGGGAATAGAGTTTGAGAGGCTGGAGGTGGGGGCGGAAAGAGGGCAGTTGTAGTTTAGGCAGTCTTCCAACAAGGGTCTGAGGGAAGTTAAGAAGTGATTCCTTCTCACCACAATCCCCACCCCACTGCTGATCATCAGTTTGTGGAGGGAAACCTGCCGCAGGTTGAGACCTTTAAGTAGATATCAATTGCCCACTTAAAGGACCTCAACTGGAAGACTAGCAGGCCCAAAATAATCCCCATCCTGCTAAAACAGTGGTGGGGCAGGGCGAGTTACCAACTGGATTTTAATATGCCATCCTACCTTCAAACCAGTCAGAGGAGAACACTGAATTCAGCCCAATGGTAATAATGCTACTTGTTCTATATACTGAGTATTGGTAGACTTTTTTGTTTTTATCTTAAAGTATATTCTACTTTCCCATTTCTTTGTGCTCAAATTGAAATCCTCACAGCCTGGCTTTCATTCTTTGCTTTGCAAAATGGCTCACACTTTGCAATAGTCATCCTTGGCACCTCACCTCTAAGATGAGTAATGAAGAAGTGGAAAGCCAAAATTACCTAATGCAAAAGCTCTGAAGAACCAAGGATGCAAAAACAAATCACATGGTGGCTGAGCTGTCAACTCTGCTGCATTAAAAAAAAACAAATAAACAAAATACAATTAAAGGGGATTAAAATGAAAACAGACACATTAAAGGATGAACAAAATATCAGATCAAACAGAATCAAATAGAAGCAGAACTTCAAACACAGAAATGTGCCAAAGCATCAGAAGGATTACATATTTGGTAAAAGAGTTGGAAGGTAACATACTTCTAATCAATTTATCACAATTAATTATGTTCTTCAATGACTGATTTTCTGTACTGAGAATATGGTTTATCATAGTCTCAATTATATTTAATTTGATTTTCTAATGAAGTTACAGCTATTAATGTTATCTTGTGAGAGAAGCTAATAATAATATTAATTTATTTCTAAGACAAATGCACTGGGAAATTAATGAATGAGCTTTACCTGGATGGTAAATGAATTTGGGCCTTTCAAATAGAGTCGGGTTATTTAGGTGGATTCCAACTCTCACACCGCTGTCTGAATAAAATGTGATGGTGATATTGTCCAGCGTTATTATAGTGCATTCACTGGAAAAATCACAGTTTTTTTCCAAGCCCCATAGAAAAAAAATCATGCTGGGATGTAGAAATGACAATATTTAATAATGTAAGCAACTGGGAGAGACGTTGAAGAATGAGGAATAGAGCTATTTGAACATCAACATTTTTGTTCTAAACATTATATCTGTGAGGCCATGCATCTTTCTGTAGCACTGCGGTGTAAAATACCTTTACCATGTGTAAATTATGTGATAAACTGTCCCCATCAATTACACTGATCATGCAAAGTAGCTGCAAGAGTACAAGAGAAAGTAGGTTAGCCAAAAACATAAATATATCAAGAGTTTTTAGAAATATTTTTTAAGAATTAACAAATATGTTCAGTCTTATAGAAAGTGAGTTGAAGAACTGAGAATGGAAAACAAGGAGATGGGAGATGAATTAAACAGGTAATTTACATCAGTCTTCGCTATAGCGGTATGCATGTAACATCCCAGAGGCAGCTATAAACTAGGAAACAGAAGGGAGAGAACAACTCAGGAAACTTAAAATCACCAGAGAAGTGGTACAAAGTAAATTGTTGGAGCTGTGAGCTGATGTACTTCATCCAAAGGCCTTGAAAAGAACATAGAACATAGAACACTATAGCACAAACAGGCCCTTCGGCTCACAAGTTGTGCCGATCATATCTATACTTACCAGGCCATAGAACTATCTGTAACTCCCAATCCCATTAAATCCCATGTACTCATCCAGAAGTCTCTGAGAAGACCCCAGCGAGTTCGCCTCTACCACAGCTGACGGCAACCGATTCCATTCACTCACCACCCTCTGAGTGAAAAACTTACCTCTAACATCGCCTCTGTACTTAACCCCCAGCACCTTAAACCTGTGTTCTCTCGCAGCAACTGTTTCAGCCCTGGGAAATAGCCTCCGAGAATACACCCTATCTATTCCTCTCAACATCTTATAAACCTCTATCATATATATTCGAACTGAAGTATCAAGTGAGATAATTGATGCATTGGTTTTAATTTTCCAAAACTCCCTAGATTTGGAGAATGTCCTATTTGATTGGAAGATCACAAATAACTCCATTATTTACAAAGGAGGAAGGCAGAAAGCAAGGCAATTAGCTTAGCATCTGTCATAGGAAAAATGATTGAGGTTATTATTAAATTTGTTATAACTGGGGTCTAGTTTAAGCTCAAGGTACAAGGCAGAGTCAATATGATTTTGTGAAAGAGTTAACACAACATTGGAATTCTTTATATAAATAACTTGTGCTGTGGATAAAGGGGAACAGTACTTTGATTTCCAGAAGGCATTTGATGAAGCAGCAGATCAAAGATTATTGTGGGAAATAAAAGTTCAAGTTACAACATGTTGGCATAAATAAAAGATTGGCTAACTTCAAAGCCCATGACAAGGTGCCACATAGGAGACTTTTAAAGAAGGTAAATGGAATGCAGGGTAATTTGATAAAATGGATTCAAAATTGGCTCAGTTGTAGGAGACAGAAGATGATGACAGATAGTTGCTTTAGTGACTCGGAGCCAATGTCCAGTAGATACCACAAGGATTTGTGTTGAGTCCCTTCATCATTTACATAAACAATATAGATGACTATGTGGGGAGATTAATAAGTTTGTGGATGATACAAAGATTGGCCAGATAGTGAGACTGAGTGTCTCGGGCTACAAAGAGACATAGATAGAATAGTCAAATGGGCAGATGAATGGCAGATGGAAATTAAGCCTGAGAAGTGTGAGGTGATACATATTGGAAGGAATAATTTGACAAGGAAGTATTCAACGAATGGCATGACACTAGGATATCCTGTGGAACAAAGGGAACTTGGCATGTTTGTCCACAGACCTCTAAAGACAGAAGGGCATGTTAGTAGGGTGGTGAAAAGGGCATATAAGACACTTGCTTTTATCAATCAAGGGATAGATTACAAATGGATTACAAAATGGATTACATAGATTACAAAAAGACTTCTTACATAGATTACAAACACAGGGAAGTCATTTTGGAGTTGTATTGAACTTTGCTGAGACCAAGATAGAATACTGGTTGCAGTTTTAGTTGCCATATTATCAGGAGAATGTGTTTGCCCTGAGGGAGTGCAGAGGAGATTCACCAGGATGTTGCCTGCTATGGAACATTTAAGTTATGAAGAGAGGTTGGATAGGCTTGAGTTGTCTTCGTTGGCTGATGATGTGGAGATGCCAGCGTTGGACTGGGGTAAATACAGTAAGAAATCTGACAACAGCAGGTTTAAGTCCAACCAATTTATTTGATAGTAAACCCACAAGCTTTTGGGGGTTGCCCCTTCAAGCTTTGCCCCAAAAGCTTTTTGAGTTTACTATCAAATAAATTGGTTGGACTTAAACCTGATGTTGTTAGACTTCTTATGTTTTCGTTGGAGCAGAGAAGACTGAGAGGTGACCTGATTGAGGTATACAAGATTATGAGGAGCATGAACAAAGTGGATAGGAAACAGCTGTTCCTCTTAGTTGACGCGTCACGAGGGGACATAGGTTCAAGGTGAGGGACAGGAGATTTAGGTGGGATGTGACGAAAAACCTTTTTATCCAGAAGGTGGTAACTATCTGAAATGCACTGCCTGAGAAGATGGTAAAGGTGTATTGCCTCACATCTTTTAAAAAGTACCTAGATGAACATTTGGCATGTCATAACAGTCAAGGAAATGGGCCAAATGCTGGTAAATATTTGGCAGGTGTTTCCTGCATGTTGGTGCAGATGTGATGGGCTGAAGGGCCTTTTCTGCACTGTATGTTTCTATGATTCCAGAAAAAGGAATAAATGGGCCTTTTTCACGTTGACATGATGTAACGAATGGTGTGTCACTGGAACCAGTGCTGGAACCCATGTTTACAATGTATATAAATGACATGGATGAAAGGATTGAAAAGATTATTGTCAAAGTTGTCGGTAACACAAAAATACATAGGAAATTAATTTGTGAAGAGAACATAAGAGAGCTACAAAGATATGGGGCTGGATTCTCTGCTCACACCTGCAGCTGAGATTCTTTGGCAGTGAATGGATATTTGGATGAATGCCAAATTATCTATTCTTGCTGGCAGTGATGGAAGGATGTGAATGACTGGAGATTTTGATCCATAAATAAGTCATGTGAGTGGGCAAAAATCTGGCAAATGGATTATATTGAGGGAAATGAGAAATTGTTCACTTTGGCGGGAAGATTATTATTTTAAATGGTGAGAGATTGCAGAGCTTAATTTAAATGGATCCTGGATGTCCTTGTGCATGAATCACAAAAGGCTAGTATACAAGATGTGGAGATGAATACATATACAGCAAGGAATCAGAAAAGCTAATAGAGTGTTTTCATTTATTGCAAGGGGAATTGTGTACAAAAATAATAAGTTCATGCTTCAGTTGTATAGGGCACTGGTAAGGTTACATTTCAAGTACTGTGTACAGTATTGGTCACCTTATTTAAGGAAGGATGTAAATGCATTAAAAACTGTCCAGAGAAGGTTTACCAGGCTAATTTCTAGAACAGGCATGTTGTCTTCTGAGGAAAGATTGAACAAGTTATGTTCAGTGGGGTTTAGAAGAGTAAGAGGCAACTTGATTGGAACATATAAGATCCTGAGGGTTCTTGACAGGATGCATGCGGACAGAATGTTTCCTCTTGTGGGAACATTCAGAACTGGGGGCATCCATTTAAAATGGAGATGATGCAAAATTTTTCACTCAGAGGGTCATGAGTCTTTGGAACTCTCTTCCTCAAAAGATGGTGGAAGCAGAGTCTTTGAATGTTTTTAAGATAGATGTGGATAGATTCTTGGTAAACAAGGGAATGATAGTTATTCAGGGTAGGAGAAATGCAGATTTGAGATTACTTTCATATCAGTCTTGATTTTGTTAAATGTCAGAGCAGACCTGAAGTGCAGAATGGACTACTCAAACTCCTTGTTTGGATGTTTGTAGCTATTGGACAAATTTTGCCGACCGTTACTATTGTAATAGGCATCAATTATATAGGGTACAACATATAAAGCATTAACATTGCTGGCTAACTCAGGCAATTCAAGAAGTTTTCTGCAACTTGTTATCATAATTGCATAATGAAGACAAGATGATGAACACTGCAATCACCCACTTGGAAAAAGAAATATATCTTCATCGGCACCATCCTCAAAATACCTTGATCTGTTCGATATCAAGCACATTGCATTCCATTTTGTCTTGTCATCCAATAGCAGCATCAATAAACTGCTCAATCTGCATTGGTCCAGATAGAGATAATTCATATTTGAGGATATGATTTAAACTATAGAACCACAGAATCCACACAGTGTAGAAGGATGCCATTTGGCCCAGTGCCTCTCTGACAAAGCTTCTTCTTACCCAGATCCACTCCCTGCTCTATCCCTGCAACGTTGCCTGCGCATTTACCATGGTTATTCCACCTAATTTGCATATCTTTGGACTGTGGGAGGAATCTGGAGTAAACTCATGTAGACATTGCAGATCTGCCATTTGATATAAACCCCATCTCAGAATTTAAATTGTTGCTTTCTTGCTTTTGCTTTACCTTGCCTCTTTGTGATTTCCTCTGCATTCGCTCTGTCACTCACTATGGTCAGCAGTGACAGCTTGGGAATGTTCAGTGGAATGTGAAAGTCATGACCAATTGTAAATTATTCGTCTAGTTACAGAGTGTGGGATGAATCAACATTTGCAAAGTCGGATATGAATGGATTGTTCGAATGTTTTCCCTTCTGACATACTAGCTCTTAGGCTGTCCATTATCTACTTGTTGAATAGCTTGATGCCATAGTTAGGTTGTGGTTTGTATTAGGATATCAAACGATGGTGAATTCCATAATCTATCAGGAATTCTGTAAATGAAGGAAACAAACTATGGTTCATTGTCCATAGTGATAATCTCTAGCAAACCCCAATTTGTAAACAATTTGTCTGGAATGTCAATAACTGAAATGGTAGTTATGGATTTTGTGGTAGCGATTTCTAACCATTTTCTATGCTGATCATGAACTGAAAACAAAGAGCATTGATTGCTAGAGGCTGTATTTCTCCAAAGGAATCTACTTTGGATGCCTAGCGTACAAATTCTACAGTTTCTAATCAATTCTCTGTGCAATGATTTATTGCTGGTCACTAGACTGTTTCATGGAATTATTGTTCATCTGAACACTTGGATGTCATTCATGGGAAAGATACAACTGCTGTAGCACTTTTGGAATAACCACTTGAATTCTGCATGCGATATAAGCTCATTATACTCTACAGTATAGGGCCAGTTCTTTCCCTATTTTAGAAGGCAATTCAGTTTTTAGATGCTAGATTACCATCTGAATTGTGCTGTCTGTCAACGATTCTGCTTTCAAATTCTTTCATGTAACAAAGTTCACAACTTGTGTGTGAAATCATTATGATCGTATAATCTTCAATGTTACAAGTAACTTGGCAATCACTAACGTAGTCTGCAATAGTAGTACAGCTAAGCATGTTAACCACATGGTTGTGTGAATGCACAAGATACTTGACCTTGGAGTTGTGCTGATGAACACCACATGACCTTTTGAAGATGTACAGATGTCGATGATCAGATCCGATGTGGCTGACAAGGTAGTCAGCTCTTGGTGACTTGTGTAGAGCAAACTCCCTAGCTTAAAGGCACACGAGTCAGTGATCATCTGTAGAGATGTAGATTAGTGCTTCTACTCTCCAGTAGAGTATTTGCAATTAGTTTCTAACAATGGATGTGATGGATAAGTGATTGATTGTTTCCATCAATATATTGAGACAGTACAACTTCCATTATATTTCTTGATACATCTGTTGTAACATATATTTCCATATGTGGGTTGAAGTGTGTGAGGACTGGTGGAGTGCCATCTTTGCCTTTAACATACCAAATACTGTTTGCTGTGCAATTGTCTAATCCCATTGTACTTCCAAAGAGGCTCAGTGATCTCTGCATACTTAGGAATGAATTAAATTTTTTAATATTGAAGAACGATGCCAACTCTTCATGTTAGATATGGTTGGAAGCACATATATAGCTTTGACCTTGTGTGAAAGGCTTTACTCCAGCTGGTGTTATTCTGTGTTTTAGAAAGTCAACCTCAGATGCTGAAAGTGTGCATTTGTCCTTATTGAGTGACAAATTGTATTGTGTGAGTTGAGTGAGCACTGCTGATGGTCATTGATCACATTCTACTTTGCCCCTTCTGTTGTCATTGGTGTCATCAAATAGGCTGAAAGCTCCCTCAACATCTGAGAAGACTGAAAAAAAGGTATTCTGGAAAGCGTTTAGGTGCTGAACTTAGTTTGTAAGGCATTTTATTATAATGAAATGTATATTCATGAGTAAAACCTGCAGATTATTTGCTTTGCTTCGCTATTGGTGCCTGAAGATAGTTCTATGTTCAGCTTTGTGAAAATTGTGGAGCCATGAAAGGAAGCCAATAGTTTTGCGTTATAGGAAGTGGTAACCTGTCTAGAATTAGTGATTTGTTAACCACCTTAAAATCAATGTAGTGTTTATGTTTCCCATTTTTGCATCATGCAATGATAAGGTTTGATATTCAAGAAGATGATTTGATTTGTCAATGATACCGTTTGCTTTAAGACATTTAAGCTCTTGTAACATTTCAGCATGGATTGTAGATGACAACTATATGAAATTTTGAAAATAGGTGGAATTGACATGATTACATGAGGTGGTATGACAGCATTCCTTAATCTCCCTGAATCTGAAAATTAGACAAGGACACTGTTGCACATTGTGTCATCAATCACCTAGTGTGCTCCACTGGGGTCTTCAAATTCAAAGTCAAGCTTATCAAACAAATTTCCCCATAATACTTCTGTCTCTGGCGAGATAGAATGTGAACTTGTCTAGGGTGACATTTTTATAAAGTCTGGAATGTAACCATTCCTAAAACTGGAATAATTGATTCACCATAAGTTTGAAGAGTGTGTCAAAGGAATGAGAGAATGTTGCAAAGAATAATAGTAGCAGAGTTTGCTGCTCAGTATAGATTCAACAATTACACTGAGATACCAGGGTGTTGACTGAAAAATCCTCAAAATGACTTGGTACTTTACCACCCATGATGCTATACACATTTCTCATTCCTGGGAATAGATTCCTCCACCTGTCAAACTGATAAAGTGCTCTTTTTTCAGTGACTTGCACAGTTTTGTGAAGTGATTCATTTTTGAGCATGAGTTGAACATGGTATTGGGAGTCAAAGGATGCCTCTGTAATTTCAGCACACATTTGAGGGCATCTGACCATGATGAAGCAAGTGTTGATGAAATGGTTGAGGTCTCCTTGCCAATAAACCTTGCATGTGTACTGGGCTGGTCAAGTTGTGTCAGCAACGCAGAATCTGAGGGCGCATTCATATACAATCTCTTTGAATCAAACATGAAAGATTTGATCTGGGCACCCAAGTTCGTGACTTTTTCAATAGTTAAATTATCATTCTCCACTATAGGCTAATTTGTGGAATTGAAGTTGATCATAATTTAGTTCATTAGTTAGTTCATAATTTACGTGTGAAAGTCAACTGCAACAATACTGCCGCATATTGTTTTATGGATTCACCATTTCAACATAGAACATAGAACACTACAGCACAAACAGGCCCTTCGGCCCACAAGTTGTGCCGAACACATCAAAACCTACCCAGCCATAGACCTATCTATAACCCCCAATCCCATTGGATCCCATATACTCATCCAGAAGTCTTTTAAAAGACCCCAGCGAGTTCGCCTCGACCACCACCGACGGCAGCCGATTCCATTCACTCACCACCCTCTGAGTGAAAAACTTTCCCCTAGCATCCCCTCTGTACTTGCTTCCCTGCACCTTAAATCTGTGCCCTCTCGTCGCGACCATTTCAGCCCTGGGAAATAGTCTCTGAGAGTCCACCCTATCTATTCCTCTCAACATCTTGTAAACCTCTATCAGGTCGCCTCTCAACCTTCGTCTCTCCAGGGAGAACAGTCCCAGCTCCCTCAACCTGTCTTCATAAGGCATGCCTCCCAATCCAGGCAACATCCTTGTAAATCTCCTCTGCACCCTTTCAATAGCTTCCACGTCCTTCCTATAGTGAGGCGACCAGAACTGCGCACAGTACTCCAAGTGTGGTCTGACAAGGGTCCTATAAAGCTGCAGCATTACCTCCTGACTCCTGAACTCAATCCCTCGATGAATGAAGGCCAGTACACCGTAAGCTTTCTTAACCACATCCTCCACCTGGGAGGCCGATTTGAGAATCTTATGGACCCGGACCCCAAGATCCCTCTGCTCTTCCACACAGCTAAGACTCCTACCTTTGATAGTGTACTCATTCATCCCGTTGGATCTGCCAAAATGGACCACAACACATTTATCCATGATATCTCTGGCAGAATGTACTTTGTTTAACCAACATATTTATCTTTGGCCCTAAGTATTTTTTGAGAGCATTTGCCATTATATCAAACATTGATTTATTTTCTGCGTGAGCTGCTTAAACTGAAAGGAAGCTTGTGGCCGGACACATTTTCGAAAAAACATATGTAATAAAGACTTGTTCACAGTACAGTGCAGAAAGACGCCACTTGGCCTCGTGTATCTGCACCAAATGAACATTATGACAATGCTATCCCCTGGTCTTCTCCTTATATCCCTCTGCAGATTTTTTTCTATTCAAGTGCTCATCTAATGATCTCTTGAATGTCTCCATTAAACCTGCCTCCACCAGACTCCCACACCACACATCCCTGAGGCACAAAATCATTCACAAAATCACCCAGAAAGAGGCCATTCAGCCCATCAAGCTATCACTGATATCATTGCCACTCAGACCCTATCCCCATAATCCCACATAAATACTTTGCTAATCTACCTGACACTAAGGGACAATCTAGCATGGTAACTCAGCCTAACCCACACATCTTTGAACTTTGGGAAGAAATTGGAGCATCCAGAAGAAACCCTCTGTGGGTATTATCCTCTTGTGGGACACTATTATCCCTATACCTTCCATATCTGTGGCAATCAAGTAAGTCTTGAATGCAAAAACGCATTAAGAGGGTGTGAATCTCCCAGTGAAAAAAGGGAATGTGTTAGAGCCAGTAGATTCAAACAACTCTCTATCTTTGTCACCAGTTTTTGCATTTAGGTAACACAATAGCACAGTGTAATAGTGTAACTGCCAGAGACCAAGTACAATTCCAGCCTTGGGTAACTGTCTATGTGGGTTTTGCACATTTTCCCTGTGACTGCATGGGTTTCTTCCGGGTGCTCCAGTTTCCTCCCAAAGTCCAAAGATGTGTGGGTTACGTTGATTTGCCATGCTCAATTGTCCTTTAGTGTCAGGTAGATCAGCAAAGTATTTATGTGGGGTTACAGGGATAGGGTCTGAGTGGCAATGATGTCAATGCCAGCTCGATGGGATTGAATAGCCTCTTTCTGAATGATTTTGTGCTTCAGTGGATGTGTAGCCTGGGAGTCTGGTGGAGGCAGGTTCAATGGAGGCGTGCAAGAGATCATTAGATGAGCACTTGAACAGAAAAAAATCTGCAGAGGGATGTGAGGAGAAGACCAGGGGATAGCACTAAGTCACAATGCTTATTTGGTACAGATACAATGGGTCAAATGGCCTCTTTCTGCACTGTAGTGTGAACAAGACTTTATTACAAACGCTTTTCAAAAATGTGTCCGGCCACAAACTTTCTTTCAGTTTCATTTTCTCTGTAACCACATCCATAGGTTTCAATAATAGCACATAAATACAACAGAGTTCAGTTGACAAATACAGACAAGAAAACAGCAAACAATTGAGAACAAAGTCTGACATTAAACTGCACTGCCAGCCAACCCACCCCATTGTATATCCCCCCACACCCTTCCTCCCCTTCCACAGACAGACTGACAGACACACACACATACACACACAGACTCTGGAGCTTGGCAGCAACTTGGAGCCAAGCTGGTGGTGGCTAACCAGAAGGCAATTTTTGCTTCTGCTCAACGCCCTGAAGACTGAGCTACAAACTTGAAAAGGTGGCAGTTGACAACAATATCATTCCCATGGAGGAGTTGCTTTTACTACTGATGGCCCTTATATGCCTTTTTTTAATTCTAGTCTTCAGCAGGCTTTTGTGTGCATCTCAATTTTGAGGTGCCATCTTGTTCACCTTTCTGCCTCAGCAGTGCCTAACTCAAATGGGAAATGGGAAGGGGGACTTGCAGCCATCTAGGTTTGTGAGCCCTCTCATTTGCCCTGGATACAGTTGAGGTTTGTGTTAATTCTGGGGCCTAATTAGGACCACAACTTAAGTTGCACCATTACAGGACTTGGTAACAGTTGAAGATCTGGGATTTCATATTAGCTTCCTGATACATGTGAAAATTCAATCAATCAACTCTGTTTCTCTCTTCAAAAGTGCTGACCAAAATGCTCCAGTTTCATGTGGCCCACTGCTGCTGTCAGCAAAAATGAAGAATTTGACGCACAGCAGCAAGACTGGAGAATCGCAGTTGCAGAAGAGCTTGGAGAATTCCAGCTGCTGTCAGATCTGCTGAGTATTTCCAAAAGCTTCAGATAAATCTAAGCTACTGTGTCAAAGCTTGCAAAATATTTCTCACCATATTAACAAAAAGTATAATTGCTGAGCAAGCTGGTATCAGTTTGTGGAAAATCTTTACTTACTCATGATCATCAACCCACATGAATCTTTTAAGGTTTTGTAACTCTGGCAGTCAACTGAATGAATGTAGATGTATCAATGGTATAGGTGCCAACCTATTCTCTCCCTAGCAATGTAACTTTAATTGGCTATCAAAGACCAGCAATCCTGCCCATGTAAAGCAGTAGTTTCTTCTTGGGAAATGAACAGTAATATATTTGAGTAAATAAGTGATTTTATAGTTCATGCAAGTGAAATCACAATACAAGTTAAACAACTAACAAATATCACAGTATCCTTACAATGGCTCCTGTTCAATTTCCCCTCAACTCTTTTTTATCACTTGACAAAATAATATAGTTTCTCTTCTGACCAATTCTTTGTTAAAGTGGTTAAAACAGCTTTGATAAAGAGCCATTTGGATTCAAAACTTCAGCTCTTTTCTCTCCTTACAGATGCTGCCAGACCTTCTAAGATTTTCCAGCATTTTCTCTTTTGGTTTAGGAAAGGAGGCAGCCAGTTTTCCCAAAACAATGTCCCACAAAGCAATGTGATAATGATCAGATAATGCTTTAAATTATGTTGATTGAGGAAACAAATATTTGCCACATCATCCATTATTCTGCTTTGAATAGTGCAGTGAGACATTTTACATTCACTTGAGAAATAAGATTTCTGTTTATTATTTCATCTGAAAGTGGACAAAAATGCAGTGCTCTCTCAAAAAGTGCACTGAACTATCAGCTTAGATTTTGTGCTCAATTCAAACTTGCAGAGTGGAACTTCAACCCAAAATTTTTTAAAAAATGCTTGATGCTGAAATTAAGGAAAATAGAGGATTGTCAAAATATCAGTTTTTACTGCCATGTTTCTCTTGACAATGAGAATTTTTAGGTCTATTCCCAGAACTCTCCTGTCATCAGCAACATACTTGGCTAAAACTCTCCAGCTAATCCTGTTAACAAAATCTTCCCGCCTGGCTAATGGCGTATTCCCACCACAGGTTTCCCGGTGGTGTGTGATGAAATCAATGGGAAATCCCATTGACAATGGGACCAGATAATCCCACTACTGGTAAGTAGCACACTGTCTTCCATCATTGCAAAATACGCAGTGGGGAGGCCAAAGAATCCCATCCAAAGTATTTTCATCTATAGATTGTAATAGTTTGACAACTGACATTCTGTCTCCTGCTGCTTTGATCACCTCAGTCAGTGTAAAATTTGGCTTGACAATTCCAGGTTGACTCAAAATTAAGTGCCATTTAAAAGGAAATGTTCTTTTGATAAACAGCAAATTTACCCAAAGAAATCTGTATACTCACCAAAAATGCCAAACTCCAAGAAAAATTGCAAGAAGTTTAAATGCTATTTTCAAATTGAGGAATTCTCGCCTCAATTCTGAGAAGCAAGGATGACATAAATTAACAGAAATTTGTTGAATCCATTCAAATTTCTCGAATCGTGGGTATATTATTTGGACTT
Source organism: Sphyrna mokarran (assembly GCA_024679065.1). Taxonomy (NCBI): domain Eukaryota; kingdom Metazoa; phylum Chordata; class Chondrichthyes; order Carcharhiniformes; family Carcharhinidae; genus Sphyrna; species Sphyrna mokarran. Next base: position 38,709,569 of record JAGIQG010000010.1, on the reverse strand, counting down.
CATAGATTAGCATTGTGATCACGAAACTATCACTGTGTCAAGTAAGTCATAGCATTTCAAATGCTAGGAATTGCTTTGGTGCTGCTATTAAATTCCAAAACACAGCCTGGATTTTCCCTGAGTTGGGTTGAATTGGGAGCCCTTTAAAATGATGAATGGATTCTGATTCTGGGAGTCCTCACACCATTTCTGGGCTGTCTCACTTTTGAGAATGTCTTTAGAGTGGCAGGCAGCTGCCTGTTAGAATCACACATCCAGCACTTTTTAACTTGGCTAGTTGCATTGCAGAGATAGATCTCTGATATTCCCTCACAATCTTCATGGGGTAGGCCCAGATTTTTAAAGAGTCATGGTTCATAAGCCCTAGAGAAGTCATTAACACTGGTGTACATGAGGAGACCTTTTAAAAATTAAGTTCAAAAAGTCCCTCTCATACCTCTATGACAAATTATACTTTCAATCCACACCTAATATCCCTTCACGCCCCCGATAACAAGTTATGTATCCCCACCCAACTCCTATGGCTCCTCATGCCAAACTCTGCCCTTCCACTCACCCCACATGCCTTCACATCCCCTATGCCAAGTTATCTCCATCTACTCCTCAGTATCTCATAGCCTCTATGCCAGTCTCTGACACTTTAATACCCATTGACCCATCGTACTTTTTCTTAAATCAATGCACACTGAAGTACATAGTGGATAAATGTTTGAAAAATGTAATCCATAACACATTTTCCCTGTGAAATATAAGTCTAGACGGCAAGCCAATAAACGTGTTAATAATCCAGATCTTTTAAAGTTCAAAAAAATCAAACAAACACTTGAAACCACTTAAATTATGTCAACAAATATTGTGAAATTGACCACAGAGATCAGAAAACCTTAGCTGTTAATCAGACAATATCTCCTCTGGAGAGCTGGTTTTCTCACAATTTAGTAGGTGTCTGGGACCTCAGCCAAGGGGAAAAAATTGGGCTTGGCTGAAAGCCCAGATTGATATTAAATTGAAATAACATCTGCTCCCCAGAAGAAATACTATTGGACTGATATCTTATGTTCTCTGATCTCTGCAGTTCACAATGTTCTGTTTTTTTGAGAAGTACTTTGATTATCTCGCACGAGTGCAACATGAATGTTACCTGCCATTGTTAGCCTGAGCCTGGGTGTTATCTGGCTGACATGGGCTGTTTTTTTTACTTTTGTGAGTTATGATTGGAGTTGAGAACTGTAGAACCACAAGTCATTATTTAAATAAAAGTAACTAGGCAAGACTTTGGGCTGGATTCTTTCAGGACACTATCAGTTATTTCTTGTCCATTACAGTACATATTCATTTACCACTACTCTCTATCTTCCACCACCTCATCAGTTTCCTCACCAGATTAATAATTTGCCTTCGATTCCATGATTCAAGTTCAACTAACAGCTTAAAGTTTGGTAAGTTTGCCTTTAAGGAACGCCTTAAGGAAAGAAGATGGAGAATTTTGGGGAGGGGATTTTATAGATCGAGACCTAAATGACTGAAGACACAGTCAACAAGATGGGAGAAAGAGCAATGTGACTGCAAAACCAGCCAGAAAAGGAGGAACAAATAATTTGTTGTTGGGTTTTTGACTGCTAATTCAAGTTGGGATTTTCGAATTCTGTCGTGATGGATCCAACTACAGGAGATTCAGTGGCCCAGCCAAAAGTCAATTTGCTTTCGATTGCACCGGACAATCCTGGTGAGGGCAGGGCTGTAAAATCTCAAGCGTTATTTCAGCCTATAGTCAAATTTAGCCCTACAACCATATGATGCTTTGATTGTTGGAACTGAGAGCTGTAGGATCACAAGTCATTATTTAAATAAAAGTGAATAGACAAGACACAAGCCTGGATCCTGTTAGACACTAAAAGTTATTTCCTGCCAAATACAGTACCGCTGTAATTACCGCTTTACCGCTACTCTCTATCTTCTACTACCTAATCAATCTCCTCACCAGGACTGCAATAGTTTTCAGGCAATATTATCAGATGTGATAGGTTTTAATTAATTATATTGATAAGCAAATCAGCAAACAGCAATAATTGAGCTTTGCCACATAGAAAAGTTCTTCCAAATATGTTCTTGGGTGGGATTCTCCAGTCTTGGCAGATGGGTCATGGCAATCTTCGTGCTTTGCCAAATGGGCATTGGCCAAAAATTGGGATTCCAGATGACCATCAAGGTAATCAGGATTCACCAACCTTGCTGGCTCCAATAGAGTTCTTACCCTGAGTATGTGGCAACTTGATTATCATGCAGATCTATTAACTGTAATACAATAAACGGGTTTGATGGCCCATCCACCAGTGTACCATCATGCATTCAATCTGTCAGTGGAAACAGCACTGGTGCGGCTTTGGTACTGGTAATCACCAGCATGGACATAGCATGCTGGATCTGAGGGGGGCATCACCAACCCTTCTGCAAAGAGGGGCATTTTGCCCCTACCACTCAAATCACAGATCATCTTCACTCGCTATCCCCCACCACCATCACGCAGGCACGAGGTTGCCCTCACCTCAGTCCTCTCAGTCCCCCTTCCTCCTTTGACCCCCCCTTTGTCCCCTTCCCCCTCAAACCCCCTCTCAACCAGGTTTCCTCTCAAATGCCCCACTCAGACTGCCCTTTAGGCCACATGCCTAGACAGTGTCAAGGCCATCCAAGCACTGACACTCTGACTAGGCTGCAGAAAAAAGATTGCTTAAGGGGTCTTGGACTTTGGTGGGCTCAGGCTGTAGAATAGGTTGACCTCAGGATGAGGGTCTCATCGCTGGACTGTCAGCTCTGGTAGACCTGAAGATCATCGACACAGATGTGATCATCTCATGTGAGAATACCACCCACCAGGTACACAGTACATACTCTTGCAACTCAGCCAACGTTGTCTACCTGATACGCTGGAGGAAAGGATATCCTGAGGCATAGTACACCAGGGAGACCATGCAGACGCTACAATAATAGATGAATGAACGCCGCTCGACAATTACCAGGCAAGATTGTTCTCTTCCTGTGGCGAACACTTCAGTGATCATGGTCATTCGGCCTCTGATCTTCGGGTAAGCATCCTCCAAGGCAGCCTTCACAACATATGACAGTGCAGAGTCACTGAGCACAGACTGATAGCCAAGTTCCACACACAAGGATGGCCTCAACTGGATCTTGGGTTCATGTCACACTATTTGTAACCTCCATGATTTGTCTGGAGTTGCAACATCTCATTTACTGTCCTGTCTGGAGACAATATACATCTCTTTAACCAATGCTTAATGCTATCTCCACTCATATTGTCTGCACCTTTAAGATTTGATTAGATGTAAAGACTTGCATTCTATCAGTATTCTGTAAACTGAGTGTGCCATTATATGCCCTGTTTGTGATCACAACTCCCCACTCACCTGACGAAGGAGCAGAGCCCTGAAAGCTAGTGACGTTTGTGACCAAATAAACCTGTTGGACTTTAACTTGATGTTGTGAGACTTCTTACTGTGTTTACCCCAGTTCAACACTGGCGTCTCCACATCAGACCTGAAAATTATCCATGGCATGGTAAATTAAGGAAGCCCTGTGATCAACATTTTCATTCCTGCCTGTCAGCTGTAAAAACTTTGAAGTGGCTAGCACACTTTCATCTCCATTCATCTTGGTCACCTGGCAGCACTTAATTTCACTGCAGTAGTTAATTCTGCAGCAGAGATTTCCCTTTCTCCCTGGCAGAAGCTGACAGAGGGGCTATGTCTGTTTCATCCGGGAGGTGGGTAGGGGAAGTTCTTTCAGCACAGCTGTGCACTTAGCCCCAATATATTCACAGAGATTTGATTTGCAATCTCTGAGTCTTCCTAGCCAGCTGAAATCTTTGAAACCCTCTCTCTTCCATTGGAAATTTTTTATCTCTGTCAATTTTGAATTTCAGTGTTTTGAAATAGGCTTCCATTGACAGCTTAATGGATTCCTATTCAGGCTTCAGTCAGCTGTGTTCATTTACATTTCCCTTCAAGTTTAAAGGCTTCTCAGACACATCCAGTGTTCCTTACCACAATGTTGACATTGATGCTAAGACTGATTGTTATTCTCTTTGAAGAAACTAAAGCTGTCAAAGTCCAAAGATATGCAGGTTAGGTTGATTGGCCAGGTTAAATTGCCCCTTATGTCACAAGATGTGTAGGAAAGGGGGAATAGCAGGGTAAATGCGTGATAGGGCATGGGTTGGATGCTCTGTCAAAAAGTCAATGTAGACTCAGTGTATGAATTCTATGAATAACTAGTTTAACTTCTTTTACAGAACACCCATCCTTTCTGGGGGACAGGGTGGTGGGGGCGTTGCAAGTAGGGTCAGCCTTATGCCAATGTGGTATTGGGGAGGGGGTGACATATTGTTTGTGTTTTGGGGGAGGATGCCTTTCTTTGATGAGGGTTTGGTGGTGCTCCTTCAGTCAGTAAAAGTGCGAGGATGAAGTCACCATTTCATTTTTTGGGGGGGTGGAGATGGTGGATTATTTCATTGCACAACGATCAGGGTATCACCCTCATCTTGGAACAGCCCAATGGGTTCCCTGAGATAGGCTCATTTGATCTTTCAGGTGGATAAATCCCACTTGACAGACACTGCCAGCACCAGCAGGAAACACTCCCTGGATATTTAGCTGGAAACTGGAAAATTCTGGCCCATGTGTCTGTATTTAGCAGAATTAATTTCTATAGGTTTGATCATTGCAATAATTAGAGAAAGAAACCCTGTTCCCAGTACTGCTTAAATTGGATTAAGAATCAGATTTCATAAATTTCCAAGCACACAGTGAAAAGATATTTATTTAGCTTCTATTTATTGCAATGTAACCCTTGGCCTTTGTCATTTTGATTGCATCTGAGCATAATGTTATCTTTTGGTATTATCATTTTAATGATCAATTTGTGATTGGAAAATCATGATGAGAGAAACTGCTGCCATAAACATGCATCCTACCACTCCATAATGCAGTGTATTGATTCAACACAGTAACTCATGTTTATGTATAATGAGTCAAATGAAAACACATCAGAAATAGTTTTTTAGAGTACTGAATCTATTGAAGACTATATACCATATAGAATTTCTACAGTGCAGAAGGAGGCCATTTGGCTCATTGAATCTGCATTGGCCACAATTCCATCCAGAATCTTTTCTCGTAACCCTGTGTGTATTTATCCTTGCTAATCTCCCTAACATGAAGGGGAAATTTAACATGGCCAATCCACCTAACTTGCACATCTTTGGACTGTGGGAGGCAACCGGAGCACCTGGAAGAAACCCATGCAGACACAGGGAGAATGTGCAAACTCCAGACAAACAGTGACCTGAGGCCAAAATTGAACTTGAGTTCCTGGCGCTGTGAGGCAGCAGTGCTAACCACTGTGTCACCATGCTGTCATAAATAGGCTCAATATTTTGTCTCAATTAAAAATGTGTGAAACAATTTCTTAGCACCATCACCACTAACTCTTCCACCCCCACCACAATATTTTATCAAATTTCATCCATATTTACATGGAGTACACGAGAGTGATAAAGAATAGGATAGCTTGATCTTGAGTTTTTACACAGCTCGGCACAACATCGAGGGCTGAAGGGCCTATACTGTACTGTTCTATGTTCTATGTTTACATTTTCATTAGTTGAATTTGGTTTTATATGACTAAATAAAACAGTTATGCCACAGTCACTGGTTGGATTTCGGCTAGAAAATTGCATCCAATTATAACACCGCACTGCAGAAAGGATGTCAGAGTCTTAGAGAGAGTGGAATGAAATTTACAAAATGGTATGCAGGCAATTTAGTTATCTGGCAGACTGAAGAAAGAGTTGGGATTATTTCACTTGGAACAGCAATTTATAAGGAGAGCTTTGATAGACGTGTTCAGAATTCTGAAGGGTTTTCATATAATTAAGCGGAAAAATGTTTCCGGTGGTAGGAGAATTGGTATCCAAAGGATACAGGTGTAAGAGAACTGGCAAAAAAACTGGAGGAAGGTGGGGAGATGGTCTGCAATGCACTGCCTAAAAAGCTAATGGAAGCATATTCAATAGTAACTTTTAAAAGGAAATTGGATATATTTTTAAAAAGGATAGAATTCTGGGCTATGGGGCGGAAGGTGATATGGACTTGTGACCAGGTAAAAAGGAATGAACTAGCTCCCCTCTATTTAATCTCCTTGGTTGGTCAAAACAAAGTTTACCTTTCTTTTTCATGAAGATACACATTTGTTAGAACACAAGGCCAGAATTCTCAGATCCTGTTGACTCCGCCACTTCTGCTAGTAAGAATGAAGAATTTAATGCTCAGCTAAAACTCCATTCACTGTAGTGGGATCGAAGAATTGTAGTTGTGAGTGAGGCTGGAGAATTCTGGTCCAAATCTTTTTAATACAATTTAATCTGCGAGCAATCAAACAAAGTTTTCTTGAACAAAGAAAAGAGATTTATTTACCTTTATTTTGGGTTTAGTAGTTATAAAAATACAACATCAAGCTATTGGGATGCATGTATCCCTTGCATTCATCCCAAGAAGGATGAAACATGCTAAGGGGAGGACAAGACATCCATGGGTGATGAGAGAAGTCAAGGACAGCATAAAAGTATAATAAAAAGCATACAAAATGGCAAGGATTAGTGGAAAGCCTAAGGATTAAGAAGCTTTAAAAGTGAGTAGAGGACAACTAAAAAAACAATAAGGGCGGGGGGCGTGAAGGGGAATGAAATAGGAGTGTAAACTAGAACATAGAACATAAAACAATACAGCACAAACAGGCCCTTCGGCCCACGAGTTGCACCGATCACATCTACCTATCCACAGACCTATCTATAACCTCCTATCCTATTCTTTTCCATATACTCATCCAGAAGTCTTTTAAAAGACCCCAGTGAGTTTGCCTCAACAACCTCCGACGGCAGTCGATTCCATTCACTCACCACCCTCTGAGTGAAAAACTTACCCCTGACATCTCCTTTGTATTTGCTTCCCTGCACCTTAAATCTGTGTCCTCTCGTAGTGAGTGTAAACTAGCTAGTAATATAAAAGAAGACAGGAAGAGTTTTTTTCAATATATAAAAGGTAAGAGAGAGATAAAACAGCCACTAGAAAAAGAGGCTGGAGAAGTAATAATAGGAAACAAAGAATGGCAGAAGACCTAAACAGTTACCTGGCATCAGTCTTCATGGTGCAAGATACCAATGGGATGTCAGAGCTCCAGGAAAGTCAGGGGGCACAAGTGAATGTAATAGCCTAAGGAGAAGGTTCTGGAGCAACTGAAAAATCTGAAGATGGATAAATTACATGGACTGGATGGACTGCCCCCCAGGGCTCTAAAAGAGATATGTAGAGGGACAGATGGCATTGAGGAAGCAGGGGGGCTGCAGAAGGACTTGGACAGATTAGCAGAGAAATGGAAGATGGAATACAATGTGTAAAAGTATGTGGTTATGCAGCTTGGAAGGAGAAATGGAGGCACAGACTATTTTCTAAATGGGAAGATGATTAGAAAATCAGAAACACAAAGGGACTTGGGAGTCATTGTTCAAGATTCTCTTAAGGTTAATGTGAGGTTTCAGTTGGCAGTTAGAAAGGCAAATGCAATGTTAGCATTCATGTCATGAGGAGGGTTAGAATACAAGAACTGGGATGTACTTCTGAGGCTGTACAAGGCTCTGGTCATACCTCATTTGGAATATTGTGAACAGTTTTGGGCCCATTTCCAAGGAAGGATGTGCTGGCCTTGGAAAGGGTCCACAGGAGGTTCACAAGAATGATCCCTGGAATGAAGAGCTTGTCGTATGAAAATTCTGAGTATATACTTATTGGAGTATTGAAGTATGAGGAGAGATCTTAATGAAACTTACAGGATACCATGAGACCTGGATGTGGAAAGGATCCTTCCACTAGTAGGAAAAACTAGAAGCAGAGGGTTGAAGGGATGATTCTTTAAAACATAGATGAGGAGGAATTTCTTCAACCAGAGAGTGGTGAATCTGTGGAACTTTGCCATAGAAGGCTGTGGAGGCCGGGTCATTGAGTGTCTTTAAGACAGAGATAGATAGGTTTTCTATGAATAAGGGGATCAGGGGTTATGGGTAAAAGGCAGAGAATGGGATAAGAAAATTATCAGCCATGATTGAATGACAGAGCAGGTGTGCCCTGTGGCCTAATTCTGCTCCTATGTCTTATGGTCATATAAGCACGCCCACATGTATCCAATAAGAAAAGAGTATGTCTATTGATCATTTTATGGATGTGGCCAGATGTGACAATGTTGTAATTATTATGAAAACTCAGTTCGCTAATAGAATTCTAGTAACATTGGATCCGGATAATAAACTTGATCCGAGAGAGAGACAGAGTTTTCAGTCTGTGTCTTCTGCAATCTCTCGGTAGTGGCTGCAACCTAGTCTGTTAAATTTCAGCCACTGTGTATTTCCAAGAGGTTTTGGCTGATCTGCCCGTGGCAGCTGTTGTTTCAATATTAAGTACTGTGCATTTAATGTCTCTTCCTTCGATGGTGTTAAGTTTTGATGGGTTTCCGAATTATATGAAATTTCTTTCTGCATTCCCTGAGGAAGTATTTGCTTTTTCACCTTCACCTTAAAAGGTAGCCTTGCACTTTTCAGTCATTTGTTCTGTTCAGTTCAAATTATAAAATTGCCAGTCAGTTGAAAGTTGACAATTAATTTATTTTACAACATAGGCTGAATATCCTCCTTCTGATCTTTTCTACCATACTATTCTTAAAGAGATAGTTAACTATTTAAAAAACGTATACATTGTCAGAGATAATTGACACAACATTTTCTATTCCCCAGTTTTACTAAAGGCTTTTTCATTTTGGCATTTTCACATCTTTCAGATTTCAAAAATCTGAATCAACTCTGCTTTCAATCTTTGTACTTGACCTTTAAATCAAAGCATCACATCTCATGGTGACACACAGTGGCTAGCACTGTTGACTCACAGTGCCAGGGTCCTGAGTTTGAATTTCAGCTTGGTTCACTGTCTATATGAAGTTTTCACATTTTCCTCGTGTCTGTGTGGGTTTCCTCCATGTACTATGGTTTCCTCCCAAAGTCCATTTGCGGGTTGGGTGAATTGGCTGTGCAAAATTGCTCCTTAATGTCAGGGTGGCTAGCTAGGGTAAATGCATGGGGTTGAGGTCAATGCAGACTTGATATGCCAAAAGGCCTCTTTCTGCACTGTAGGATTCTATGATCTTCCTGGTTGGTTGAGGGCAATACAGAGTAGAAAACACTGGGGGACAAAGTAGTAGCAAAACTGCCTTAAAATTAACACTTCTATTTTTAAAACATCTTGTTATTAAAACCCATTTTTATAATGTACCGATATATATATAATATTGTTGACAATCATGAACTAACCTAATCCTCATAAATACTTTTATAATGTCATGGAGATTGATTACTACATCAAGTCTTTATTTACGAATCATTTAAAAATTTACCAAAGAAAAACAAATGCTATGTACAAGAATTCTTGATTTTAACCAAAATCCATTGGTGGAGAACAAAGATTAGGAACAATGAGGAGAGGGGCGGGGGGGAGAGACAGAGAGAGAGAGAGAAAGAGAGAGAGAGAGAGAGAAAGAGAGAGAAAGAGAGAGAAAGAGAGAGAGAGAGAAAGAAAGAGAAAGAAATGGAAGAACAAAAGGGAAAGATTATGGTGGGAAAGAGGGAATAGCAGAATGGAAATGAGAGTTCATGAGATGGGAAGAAAGTGAGAGGGAGACCAATCAGAATAAGTACTCCAGCACACTAGCAATCATTCAAATACTGAGCAGGCCTGTAATCTTGGCCTACAATCTTCATTGGAACTGGTGTTTCAAAACATACTTGCTACAAATTTATCTACAGAATAAAATTGTGACCAAATCAATGGTACACTGGTTAAATGTATTAGGCTTCCATTGATGGGAATTGCAACTCTAAGGAACAATACAGATCTCATACTCAAGAAACAACCTTACACACATCAGAATAAAAATAGCTACATAAAATTGATTTTTGATCGACAAGTGAGTTAAGTGTTCTGAGCCACAGACAGAAATGTGCAATTGTATTGGCTATGATCCTATTGAATGGCAGAAGAGAATGGTGGAGGCAAATGGTCTACTCATACTTCTTCTTTGTGTATCCCTGTGTAAGTAAAAATACAAAGAATAATATGCAGATAATGTCGTCAATCAGTGTCATTGTAATTATTCACAATTAATTAATCAATGAAACTTAAAGGCAGAATTTTTTTTATAAACACACATGGACCCATGCTATGGGTTTGCAAAAGAATAAAATGTTGATGTGGAAGTCACTCAATAATTGTACAATGAGCAGAAAGCAAGTTCCATGATTTTCTAATGCTGCACTGGAGAAGAAGTTGATGTCCTTTAATCATTGGGTCTAGGAGGACCGCCAGACAGGCTTTACAAAGACCGTTGGGCCAGAGAGCTGTGGCAATCAGTGCCAGGAGTCCAGCCTGAGGATCAGAATGCAGAACTTCACTGGCAAAAACTTCACAGGCTATCACGTTCACTGAATGTATCTTAAAATGCTGTATTTCACCAACTGCATCACCAGCCACTCAATATGTTCAATGTATCACACCCTCATCCTTCGCCCAAAAATAACACTAATTAACATGATTTGTCCCTCATATTCATTGCTTTACTGCATCCTTGCACACTTAACTTTGCTGCAATCCTCAAATCCTTAAACATCTTGCACACACTATCAGCTTTTCAACCATTTCAACCTGGGCAGGATTGAGGTTCATAAGGAGGAGGTGTTAGCGAATCTTGAGGGTATGAAAATTGATAAGTCCCCTGGGCCAGATGGGATTTACCCCAGGATTCTCTGAGAGGCTAGAGAGGAGATTGCAGAGCCTTTGGCTTTGATCTTCATGTCGTCGTTAGCTACAGGTATAGTGCTGGAAAACTGGAGGATGGCAAATGTTGTCCCTTTGTTCAAAAAGGGGAGTAGGGACCATCCTGGAAATTATAGACCGGTGAGCCTGACTTCTGTTGTGGGCAAAGTCTTGGAAAGAATTATAAGGGGTAGGATTTATAAGCATCTAGAGAGAAATAAATTGATTAGGGATAGTCAGCACGGTTTTGTGAAGGGTAGGTCGTGCCTCACAAAACTTATTGAGTTTTTTGAGGAGGTGACCAAAGAGGTAGATAAGGGTAAGGCAGTTGATGTAGTGTATATGGATTTTAGCAAAGCGTTTGATAAAGTTCCCCATGGTAGGATACTGCAGAAAGTGCAGATGCATGGGATTGAAGGTGATTTAGCAGTTTGAATTAGGAATTGGCTAGCTGATAGAAGACAGAGGGTGGTGGTTGATGGGAAATATTCAACCTGGAGTGCAGTTACAAGTGGTGTACCTCAAGGATCTGTTTTAGGGCCACTGCTGTTTGTCATTGTTATAAATGACCTAGATGAGGGTGTAGAGGGTTGGATTAGTAAATTTGCTGACGATACCAAAGTGGGGGGAGTTGTAGACAGCGAGGATGGATGTTACAGTTTGCAGAGGGACATAGGTAGGTTGCAGAGCTGGGCCGTGAGGTGGCAACTGGAATTCAATACGGATAAGTGTGAGGTGATTCACTTTGGTAGGAATAACAGGCATATGAAATATAGGGCTAATGGAAGGACCCTTAATAGTGTTGTCGAGCAGAGGGATCTTGGGGTATAAGTACATAGCTCTTTGAAAGTTGGCACCCAGGTTGATAAAGTTGTTAAGAAGGCGTACGGTGTGTTAGCTTTTATTGGTAGAGGGATTGAATTTAGGAGCGGTGAGGTTATGTTACAACTGTACAAAACTCTGGTGCGGCCGCACTTGGAGTATTGCGTACAGTTCTGGTCGACGCATTATAAGAAAGATGTGGAAGCATTGGAAAGGGTGCAGAGGAGGTTTACCAGGATGTTGCCTGGTATGGTGGAAAGGCCTTATGAGGAAAGGCTGAGGGACTTGAGGTTATTTTCATTAGAGAGAAGAAGGTTACGCGGTGACCTAATTGAGGCGTATAAGATGATCAAAGGACTGGATAGGGTGGATAGTGAGAGCCTTTTTCCTCGGATGGTGATGACCAACACGAGGGACATAACTTTAAATTAAGAGGTGGTAGTTATAGGACGGATGTCAGAGGCAGGTTCTTCACACAGAGGGTGATGAGGGCGTGGAATGCCCTGCCTGCAGCAGTTGTGGACTCGCCTACTTGGGGGCATTCAAATGTTCGGTGGATAGGCATATGGATGATATTGGAATAGTTTAGGTTAGAGGGTCCACTGGCCGGCACAACATCGAGGGCCGAAGGGCCTGTACTGCGCTGTAATGTTCTATTACTCCCTTAATCATACAGATGCATTTGATGCACTGCTTCTTGCTGAAGTTTAGGTAGAATTGCTCCCTGAGAACCCAAGGTGGACATGTCCTACAGCTGAGTGCCCTGCTCTTGTTCCTTCTCCTCCACCTATCAGTAGCTCCTGTGTGTCAGCACCTCTCATGCTCTCCATTAGGCTGTAATCCACGAGAGAATGCAAGCTATTGCATCCTTGACTGGGAGTAAATAGATTGAGCAGAATCAATGAATTTAGGACTAAGCCCTTCAACATGTGCTATACCTGAAGACTTTGATAACTTCAGAAACAATTAACCACTTCCAATTGCACAAGGGTCCAGAGAAATCAAATCAACAACTAACTTGAAAGGAGTTGATAATCCCTTTAAATAATACTGCTGGAGGGGTCCTTCCTACTGTTAACACATGTTCAGTTGTGGGGATTAAGAAAGGATGGCAGCTGGAGCATTTGGTTCCAAAATTGCAGCACTGGTCGGAAATCAGTATAAAGTCTGATAACATCAGTTTTAAATCCAACCGATTTATTTGATAGTAAATTCGCAAGCTTTTGGCTTTATGGCCTTCGTCAGGCAAATGAGGTGTTCTGGTCTCCAAGAGCTCACATATCAGCACAGACAGTTTACAGATTATTGATTAGAATGTGAATCTTTACACCTACCCTGCTATTCAAGTCTTAAAGTGGCTAACAATGTGAGAACAATGTCATTCACATTGTTAGCCACTTGAAGACTTGAATAGCAGGATAGGTGTAAAGATTCGCATTCTAATCAGTAATCTGTAAACCGTCTGTGCTGATATGTGTGCTACTGGAGACCAGAACACCTCATTCGCCTGACAAAGGCTATAAAGCCGAAAGCTTGCGAGTTTACTATCAAATAAATTGGTTGGATTTAAAACTGGTGTTGTCAGACTTCTTACTGTGTTTAACCCCAGTCCAACGCCGGCATCTCGACATCATGGAAATCAGTTTTACATTGGATGCTCATGGTGCATGTGGTAACACCCTCAGGAAAATGTCATCCACTACAGCTCACACACAGATTGTGTATATGCTGCAGTAGCCATCTTGGAGACAAAGCAACATTTATAGTACCAAAAAACCAGGTGCCATAGGGCTGAATTTCATAGATTTTTATCTTTGACTTTTCCTTAAAAGTTAATCATTTTTCTTGCAGAGTTGGCTTCAGTCACAATTCATGGAATTGATCTAATATCTGAAGTTAAGAAGCTAATAAGCCAATGACTATCCATGGGAGTGTGTAACTGCAGCTTAAAAAATTCCGTTCTGCAATTTCAATGAAATGTAAGAAGTCAGGAGGCCTTAATACAAAAGGCCGCCACAAATATCTGACAAAAATATGAGGAATATAAGAATGTGCAAAAAGATACAAGACAAAGACATTTTTCCCAAAATGTTTCACTAATCATGAGCTCATATAGATTTTGAGCAACATTATTATCCACTGTAACTGTTCTCTAGTGTAAGTACAGATAGAAATGAAGACATCACTTAGAAAGGAGTAAAGCCACTTTTTCCAGGGCAAGAATACTATTTGTATTTTAGAACAGTGGACTGAAGCAGTTGAGAATGAATTTTTAATCAGACTTCAAAGTTGTTGTCTCTGGCATTGCTTGAAAAAAGTATAATAGGTTTATTCTTCCAAGAAATAGAACATAGAACAATACAGTACAAACAGGCCCTTCAGCCCACGAGTTGCGTCGATCACATCTATCAATCCACAGACCTATCTATAACCCCCTATCCTATTCTTTTCCATATACTCATCCAGAAGTCTCTTAAAAGACCCCAGTGAGTTTGCCTCAACGACCTCCGACGGCAGTCGGTTCCACTCACTCACCACCCTCTGAGTGAAAAACCTACCCCTGACATCTCCTTTGTATTTGCTTCCCAAAATGTATTTTTGCATATCAGAAAAGTGATTTAGTTCACCTCCATTTGTAATCAAATTTGATTTTTGCTGATGATAAATGACTACAATTCTTGTAATAATGGAAATGCCAATAATACCATATGGTCATCTATTCCATTGGACATGAAGCAACCAAAAAAATTAGCCCCAATTTTGATGGTGGCAGCAGCGGTGGATATCAAAGTGGACAGTGAATTCAGGGTACAACAGTGGAGTGAGAGGGGAAGGAGGAAGGGAAAATATATTTGCAACGGGAAGGATAATCTCTACAAATGGTCTGGGTAAGAGTGGAGAGCATTATCAAGGGAGTTCCATTATCAAGGGTTTCCTTGTGGGTACTGGAGAACTTCTGCTCCACCTAGTTCACATGGATATCCAAAATGAATGGTTAAATTGAAACCTAAACTAAAAGCAAAAGACTGCAAATGTAGGAGATCTGAAATAAAAACAGAAAGTGTTGGAAAGATTCAGCAGATCTGGGAGCAGCAGTGGAGAGTGGAGAGAGAAGTAGAATTAACAATTCGAGTCCAGTATGACTTTTCAGAGCATTGGCCCCTACTTGGATCATTCCCGGTTCATGATCACTTTCTGACATATTTATCCCAATGGGAAAGCTTGACAAAGCTATCACCCCTATTCTTCAGGCCTCCAAATAAAGTTAGCTTGGATATTGTGTTCTTCTGCTCAAAGGAACAAGTTAACATTGGTAACAGTGGGGTAGATATATCAAAGTGGTTAAGTTGCTGCTATCATTTTAACACCCCTCCTGCCCAGATTTTGAGAGGCAGGGGTGGCTTGAAAATAAGGCTGACTTTGCTCCTTTGTGTTATAACCAAAAAGAGCATTTGAAAATGCAGGTCACTGATTGAAATTGAATAATGAAATAGCAAAAATATACAAACAATAGTACATTTTTCAAGAAGGATGAAATTATTAAGGTCCATTAATTTTTCTGATGTGAAACTGAGTAATGACAAAGTTTGAAAGGGTATATCAGTTATTAATTTTAGCAACTTTGATAAACATTAGAGTCTTGTGTCATCATGAGTTATTCTATTTATTATACATTTGTGTTAATTTTAATCATGAGTTTTATATTAACAATTCTTCAATGATCTTATCTGCAAAGATTTTCTTGACCAGAAATTTAATTGGATTAATTAGAGAAATACTGCAAGGAATTTCCTCATTTTTTTTTTAAAAGCATTGATCCCAGTAAGAAAGTAAGAAGTGTGACAACACCAGGTTTAAGCCCAATCAATTTATTTGATAGTAAATATTTATATCAAATAAATTGGTTGGACTTAAGCCTGATGTTGTCAGACTTTTTACTGTATTTATCCCAGTCCAACACCGGCATCTAAACATCCCGATAAGAAAACCAGAGAGAATTCTGCCAGTATTGGGAAATCTTACCAAATAATGAACCACTCTAATAATTTTTTTTACCCATGTAAATCACACCATGCTCCTGGCAGTTTGCCGCTGATTCACTTGCCCTGGCAGAACTTAATCTCGCAATCGATGCGACACTCCTTTTAAATGCCTCCCCAGCGTTCTTCAGCACTTGTTCTAGATACAGTTGGGGGCTGGCTGCCAGGAAGTCAGAACCAAGGTTCTCTGAGAGAGGCCTGACCAAATTCCTGGATAATGTAGAGCAGAGGCAGAATGCCCTTTATTCGCAATGCCGCACACGTCCATCCACTAAGATCATCACTCCAGTCTGGGAGGCAGTGATCACTACAGTGGGTGCTAACTCGCTGTAGAACCGGACAGGACAACAGTGCTGCAAGATGAGTGATGTTCTTTATGCAGACAAGGTAAGTGTGCATCCTGTTGCACCTCTTCCGCATCCACTACACCTCTGTGATGATCTCTCACCCTACCATCTCATGAATTCCTAACACCTATTACGTGACCTCTTCTACGTTCATCTCCGAGAAGCCTCTCTCAGAGCTGCTTGGGTCTGTGATGTCACAAGAGTGTAAACATCATTCAGGGTGGTCAACTGATTAGTCTGAAAGGAAAGGGAGATGGCCTCTGCCACTTCCCATGATCCCTCTGTTAGCTAATCTGCTTCTCACATCCCAGCTTCTGCTCAAGTCCCATGAATACCAGACTTTATCACCATCTGAGCTGGCAGAACTCCTATCTACACTCACCCCATCTGTCTTACTGCAAACTAAACTTGAGTACACCCAGCTGGAGATGCCTCACACCCTTTGAGAAGGGAGTCTTTGAGCTAGCCAGTGAGGAGCAGGACTGCACTGGTGCGGAGGGTGAAGTGGAGGTAACAAACAAAAGTTAAAAAACTTCAAGGCATGTTATTATAATTGAAGTCACATGAGTAACCTTTCCTCCATCAGTTATCTCCCAGGATACACTCATGCAACTCCCTTCACTTATAGATTACACCTAGATATAGTGGGAAGATGACGAAAATATAAAAACAATAGGCAGTAGCAGAGATATGTCACCATTGTCATATCATTTTGCATTAACATCACCTATAAAGATCCTCCACGTTATTACTTCATGGAGCCATGGTCCACAAACTCCTGTGCATACTCAGCACTTCATTCCATAGAGTGAGAATAGCAGCATTATGTCTCTCCTACCTCCCAAACTGATGATTTAGTAAAAATGCAATTGCGCTGACCTGTCCCCACCTTGTCTGCCAGACCTGCTCTCCCAAACTCCCATCCATACAAAGTGACAACCCAACCCTCTATCTTGCCCCAACATCAACACTCAGGCCTCATGTCTGCCACTGAAGTGGCCATAGGCTGACAAATCTTTGAGAGGCTGCCCACCTTTGATGTAACTTGCAGGAAAGTACCAGGACCTCTGACTCAGAGGATGTTGTAGTATCTGCGATAAATCATCCAGCATCTCTGAACCACATGATAAGAATGCTCATTGGCAGAACGTGTTCAGCTCTCTGTCAGGCAGGAGTCAAAATATCACTGAGAATAAAAGAAGCTTTGATCTGTCCTCAGTGCAAGTCAACATCATTCTTCTGCATTGTTTGGTCAATGGCTTTAGCGTCCTGCACCTGAATTGGCACTAACATGAGAACTTCCTGCAGGCAACACATTAATGATTTCATGTTAGACTCCATGACGCAACAGCTCTTCACTGCCTAGTCCTGATTGCCTCCAAGAAGCACTTAAAGCATCCCTAGCTTTCTGCCCTACGTGGGTCCTGCCCATATCCCAAGGTTCTTCCTTCTCTAGACTGTCACTGCCCTCCTCAGTCTCCTCCTCATCCAATGATATGTAACACTTCCCCATCTCCTCCTGGTCTATCTGGTCTCCCTACTGCAATGTTGGAGAGCTCAACAGACAACAATGAAGTGCAACCCACACTCTGAGGCCTGTATTGGAGGCACCCCTTGACTGGTTTGAGCACCAGTACTATATTTTTAGCAATCCAATTGACTGCTTGACCAGCACACATGATAGTACATGAACTTTGCTAAATTGATTATCTGTGGGTGTTTTTGGCCTTTGCACTGCATCAGTCACCCCTTAAGGTGGCACCCCTTGTTCCTGAGGACCCATCCTTCCAGCCACTGCTCTCCTTCAGAGTCATTTCAGGATTGCAGGATGACCTGTGCGACATTTTGATGTCTGCCCCACACAAGTGCATATGGGAGATCACAATGTGCTATTCACTAGGGCTAGGATCTGAGGGCGCTCCAAGATGTAACTGTCATGGATGCTGCATGGAAATGGACAGACACCTGTATTATGTGCATTGTACAGTTACAGGCAATTTGGACATTGAGGGAATGGTATCCCTTGTGGTTCATGAATTGCACCTGCATGTCATCATGGACAGCACAGAATCACATGGGTACAGAAAATGACACCCTGCACTAAGGCATGCCTGCTAAACAGGCGAAGTTCATGACCCCCGTGTCTTAGCTCACCTGGTCCTAGTCCAAATTGGTGTACATATGGGCCTTAGTGAATAGCACATCTGTGATCTTCCATATGCACTTGTGTGGGTCTGACGTCAAAATGCCACATAGTTCACCTGTCCAATCCTGAAATGAGCTGCAGGCATAAAAGTTCAAAATAGTGGTAACTTTCAGGGCTACAGACAATGGGTGACCATCCAATCCATATAGTGCCAGCTCTTGCAAACTAGACAAAGACGGTCCACCATATTAGGATTCAAACTCCAAATGATTAATCCAAATCTCTGAATTACTAGCATAGTAACATAACCACTGCAATATTATCCCACCTGCTCATGGTTGACAAGCCAAGCAGCACTGCAGTATAATAGATGCTGAATGTATTGACTTTAATTTTCAGCATGAGCTTTTGGGAAAACTTTTACCCAGCCTAAATACTTGAAAAGGAACCAAGTCTTAATTTAAACATCATAATGATTTTTGGTGAAGCTAAACATATTTTCCATCAGCTGGAAACAAAATTGTACTGAGTATTGCCTTTGTGGATAGCAGGTGGGATTCTCCAGTCTCATCTGTGGTGAGTCCCATTGCAAATAAGAACAGAAAATTTGGCGTTCCAGCCAAAACTACATTCAATTTCAGTAGCACCAGAAAATTCCAGCAGTGAACAAAGATGGAACATTTCAAGTGGGCACAATCTTCTTACATGTCAGTTACAGTGAGAAGACTCCATATGGCTCTCCAGCTGTACACCGGGTTTTCTCTCCAGATTCTCGAGCACTCTGTGCACAAATAATCTGGGGGTATGGTCTCTGCCAACACTCCAGTGGGGCAGGACCTGATAGGGCTGGTTCCAGAGATTGGGCCACCATAAAATCATAGAACCCTACGGTGCAGAAAGAGGCTCTTGGCCCATCGAGTCTGCCCCAAACACAATCCCATCCAGGCCCTAACCCCGTATTGCTATATATTTTACCCACAAATCCCTTTAACCTACGCATCTCTGGACACTAAGGGGCAATTTCTTAGCATGGCCAATCAACCTAACTGTCTTTAAAGGGTGCCCCAATCTGAGTTTGAAATAAATCCCAACTTCCATGGACATAGTGACCCCCATCTACCCCATCTCCTATAAGCACTGGGACTGACTCTTTGCCTTTCATCACACAGGCATCAGGGCAATTACCCCATCATGGGACATCATCCTGCCCCCTCCAATGGACCTTCCAGAGGAGGAAGTAGTGCCATGGCACAGGCATGTTTTTCTCCCCCTGTGGACTTTACTTACCTTTGTGACTATGGCATGTTCCCCTTGACTGCTTTACATTTTTAAAATCCTGCTGTGAACCTTGCCAACATGACATTATGTTGGTGAGATATGAATATTCAGTAAAGGAAGAACATATTGTAGGGAAGCTCTCCAATTATGTTTAACTTTATTAAAATTTATTGAAATGAGATTGCCACTGACAGAATCACACGTGATTTCTTGTTTTCTGATTTTGTGTCCTTTTGCAGTTTATACTGTTAGCTAATGCTGGCTCAAAATTGTCCTCAGTGTGTCCATAGAATTCTTCATGTTCATGGAATTCTTAAAGGATCAGAAGCTCTTTAACTATTGTTTAATTTCCAGCTGATATTGCTGTATATTATTTTGTGTTGATTCTTTATAACATTATTCTATATTTGTAATTATTTGCTGATATTTTGTTTTCATAGTTATCAAATGTTTAAATAACTGAATATTTTATTAATTGAATGATTTGTAATTAATTTGTTTACAAGTTTCCGAACAGAAAAAATAAAAAAGAGGGAAGATGAATACAAATGTTCATTGTGGCTCAAGAGATGACAGCATATCTGAAGACAAGGTAAGTGAAGAGGGTCATGTCCAGGTCAAGCAGTGGACTAGATATTAGTTTAATGTTCCATTTGGAGGATGGCACCACCAGCAGTGCAGCACACACCAGCACAGAGCTGCAATGTCAACCTAAATTATATGCTGAAGTTGCTGGGCTGAGAGTTGAATCCCTAATCTTCAAAGGTGGTGTTGCTACAGTTGAATAAGGCTGCATCTACTTGAGTTTCATTTGAATTATTTACAGAAGGTATACTAAGGACACTTTAGAGTGTGTCTAAAAGAGGGTGGCACAGTAGCACAGTGGTTAGTACTGTTGCTTCACAGCTCCAGAGTCCTAGGTTTGATTCCTGTCTGTGCGCAGTTTGCACATTCTCCTTGTGTCTGTGTGGGTTTCCTCTGGGTGCTCTGGTTTCCTCTCGCAGTCCAAAGATGTGTGGGTTAGGTTGATTGGCCACGCTAAATTGCCCCTTATGTCTTCAGATGCATAGGTTAGAAGGATTAGTGGGTAAAATATGTAGGGATATGGGAGTAGGGCCTGGGTGGGATTGTGGTGGGTGCAGACTCAATGGGCTGAAGGACCTCTTTCTGCACTGTAGGGTTCTATGATTCCATGAGTGTGTCATCATTATCAGCCTCCATGCAGATATCAAATTTTCCACTAAAACTGTTGTTCACGTTCTGTTGCATAGGTGCACTTTGGATATGCCCTATCTGGAGAGATATTTAAATAAGTTAAATGCGGTTTCATTTCAGTGTAATGTTTTATTCTTGTAAAGCATTTAGGGCATTTTACTACATTAAAGATTTTACATAATGCAAGTGACTGTTACCGTAGTGCAGATAGATGTAGGCCAAACTAATTAGGAATGGATGTTTCTCTTCTCTCTAGTGAACCTATTGGATTTTTACATCAGATATACATTATTTATAATTATTATTTTTCAAGGTGACAGTATACAATTACCAAGTTTATTTATCATCACAACTTGCAAGACTGAGATTCAAACACATAGGCCAGATTTTTCAGGAGTTGTGATTTCTCACCCCATCATCCAAAGAGTTGACAGAAATACACACACCAATAACAGTAGCCCTACACCATTTAACGCTACAAGACACATTAACTAGATGGAAATGAGACTTCTGTCTCTCTCTTGGGTAGAAGCCTACCTCAAAGAGTTGCCAGCCAATCTGATTGGCTTCTTCTGTCTTAAGTAAAAACACGGACAGATTTGGGCTAGGCATAAGAGTCTGTGGGATAAATGTTTGGACTGCCCTCTTACCTGCAAACCAATTGGCACAGGACATTAAAATTCTGCCCATTTCAATACCTTTTGCATTGGATAGGACTTGTGAGGAATGCCCAATGTAGCAAGGATACTCCTGAGCATTAAGAAGGATATCGGAGATTTTTTAGGTACACCCTCAACTGCAAAACTGTCTGTGGAGGACTGCAACATTCTGCCTATTGTATAATATTCTTTTTAAATTAAACTGCCAGCTCAGAGTTCTCCAAACTTCACAATTCCCTTACAAATCTAAGCTACGCTTATTTAGTTCAAATTATGTTGATTGTGAATACATAAATTGTTCAGTTGATATTTTTTAATTAATTCCTTAAAGATATTTAAGGAATGGAAGTAATGAGTTCTTGTTTAATTTTTTTGAGCTAATCATCATATTTCAATTTCCTCAGAGGAAAAGTAAAAAATGTGCTATCCTTCTTCACTAAACTGGGTATATCTCTGCTTCCTTTGACTGGCAGATCTCCAAGGTGAGAAAAAGAAGTATTTGCCTTGAAGCAATTAACATTGCTACCAGTGTTAAATTGCTGTGGAGGTAGCCATCAGGATCATGTGCAGATTTTTAGCTGGTAGGATGGGGATGGTGGTGCCCATAAAATCTATAAAAACACCTCACATGATGGTCTTAGATTTCACATATAATCCAAAGGAAGCCTTTGAGTAGAGACACTGAGCCCTGAATCAAGAAGAACTGTTCAGGCAAATCTCCTGCATCGTGTAAATCTAATCCACGACATTGTTTTGATGAGATAGAAGAGAAATCAGAAGGACAAGAATGAGGGATTGTATTCGGACTATTTTGGCTTTCCATAAGAATCCTTGAACGTTCATTAACATGTGGGATGGGGCTCCTTGATATTGTAATCAATGGCTCAGATTTTTGTGCTAAGGTCAGGTTCATCAAGTTGAGAGATTTCCTGGCTCAGTGAATCTGATCATTGAAAACGTTTGTCCACAGCTAAGATTTTCAGTTTGTGTGGGTTGTGGCTGTTTTTAACAGGTATCAGGATGAATAATCCTAAATGGGTTCAAATATTACTAGGTTTGGGGACAGGCCCAACAGCGGGCCTGCATCTGTACTCGATTACCGTATTTAAATTTTTAAAAAATCCACCCAGCCTCACCCTCCTTCAAACTCTTATCTTCCTTACATTTCCTGTACTCCATCCATGCCAACCTATACCCTACTACCCAGCCAATGCCAACTTTGTGCCCTCTACCCACCCCCCACTGCCACATATGTCTAATATCAACTCAGTACCAACGGAACCCATGTCCCCCTTCCACCACCCTTTGCTCTTTCAACTTGTATTCTTGGACAGTTCCAACAGGTTTGAAACTTCCCAGGCTGTTTCAACACTTCCTGGGCAGTTTTGATACTTTCCTGACAGCTTTGACAGGATTATCAGCTGGACAGCCTGTAAACATTTCCTTGACAGCTGGACAATTTGTTGACAGCTGGATAGTTCTACTGATTTTCTGCATAAAAAGTGCATAACCATGTTCACTCATGACAATCCCAAAAGATATCTTAATGCTCCAAAAGGTCTATCTCCCAAATAAATCCACCATGTTCAGTTCTCCTCTTACCTGTTCTTATCTACACACTCTGGAATGGGTGCAGGAATCCTGGAATCAGGTCCCACATGCCATTTTTCAAGGAATTCCAATCAATCCAAGTCAGCAAAAATTTAGTTTTTGAGACAAATTCATGATTAACTGCTGAAGTTGTTTAATAGGATGGATAACAGTGAATAACTTGCCTTGGTCCCAGTCTGGCTCCATAGTTTACCAGGACAGATAGAATCAATCAGGTAATTTTGGCTCCAATTATGTTAACATATGATGTAAAACAGACTGCTTATTTGTAATTACCTGTTTTACATTATTGTACCAATGAATATGTGGAACAGGTGGGTTTTCTTATGAAGAAAGATTGAACAGGCTTGGCTTGTATCCGTTGGAATTTAGAAGGGCAAGAGGCAACTTGATTGAAATGTATAAGAACCTGAGAGGTGTTAACATGGTGTGGAGAAGATGCTTTTTCTAGTGGGCGAATCTAGAACTAGGAGTCACTGTTTAACAATAAGAAGTCACTCATATAAAACAAAGATGAGGTCATTTTTTTTCTCTCTGCTGGTTGTCAGCTTCCTGGAAAAATGGTGGAAGTAGAGACTTTGAACTGCTTTAAGACAGAGGTAGATAGATTGGGAAGCAAGAGAGTGATAGCTTGACGGAAGTCAACAGGGTGCAGATTTGAGGCTTCTATCAGATCAGCCATGATCTTATTAAACAGCAGAGCAGGCTCAAGGGGCTGAATGGCCTATTGCTGCTCCTTGATTGTACCAAAACACCAATGAATTTCCTAAATTTGCTGAAACATACTCCTGGATTTTCCATCTATTCCCAACTTCTTGAAGACTGCATAAGGAGCTAGGTGAAAAGCTTCACAAATATTAATGAATGCAACGTGTGAATTTTCTCTGTGCCTTGGAACATTTTGTATTCTCACAATAAAGCTAATGAAATGCCACGGGCTAACTTGTCAAGTTTCTAAGAAAGCAAATAAAGAACATATATTGTACTGTACAATATACATGAGAAACTAACTGCAAATATTTTGCTTCCCCTGTCTATTTTCAAATCGATCTCCTAGTTAGGATGGCTGCCAAAAATGTGGGAGGAAATGTGTGTGTAGCTTCAGGTCTTGAAGGTTTTTTGAGTCATCAAAATTTAACCTTATAATGAATCTTGGCAAGGATCAGAAGAATAATATGATGCCAGCCTCCAAGTTTTAGTCTGTCCTGGGAATACCACAGATTTTCTGATTGATGATCCTCAGAAAAGCTGCTATACAAAGTTTCTAATTGTCACTATGCACTGGAATGGACTGAAAGGAAAATGAGATAGTCATTCAAATTCCATGGGTGGGATTTCACAGCCTCACTCATCCCAAAACCATAAAATCCCACACAAGTTCAACAGAGCATTCCATGGTCCATCCTTTGCCCATTCTGATTTCTATGTCAGGCCGAACAATAAAATTCTGGCCCATGTCTTTCCTCATTGAAATAGGCCAATGTCAAATTTTCAGAAATTTTGAAAGCTTGGAAATGGAGACCAGTTGAATTAAGTCTGCATTTCCTCAGCTAAGAAATAGTGCCACTGTTTAGGTAGGCAGAGAGTATTATTGTATGAAAGGGTTAATAATCATTCATGTTTAAAAATCACAAACTGCAAACTGAACCTGTCATACAGAGAAAGCTATATGCAAATGACAAGTATTGATTAAAAGTAAACTCAGATAAGAGTCGAGGACCATTTAATTGAACAATGTGCAGTTGCAGCTCATATTTGCCCATTAGAACAAAAAATAATGGAAAGGGAGATTGAAATCCTATTAGTCAGAGATAAAGCTATCATTTCTTGATGGTACAACATGCATAAGTTTTAATTCGACATTGTACCCTTATGTATTCATGATGTAACCTTAGTCAATAATTATGATTGAATAGAGATAACACCGAAAACATGACACTGGTGACAAAAACGGTCGACAAAGGACGAGCCGTTGATGTCATCTATATGGATTTCAGTAAGGCGTTTGACAAAGTCCCTTCTGGTAGGTTGATTGAAAAGGTTAAGGCTCATGGAATACAAGGGCAAATATCTAGGTGGATTAATAACTGGCTTGGTCATAGGAGACAGAGAGTAGTAGAGGAAGGGTCTTTTTCTAGCTGGAGGTCTGTCACTAGTGGTGTGCTGCAGGGCTCAGTACTGGGACCTCTTCTATTTGTAACATACATAAATGACTTGGAAGTGGGAGTACATGGTGTGATCAGCAAGTTTGCAGATTACACGAAGATGGCTGGACTTGCAGACAGAGAGGAGCAGTGTCAGGCAACACAGCAAAATATAGATAGGCTGGTATATTGGGCAGATAAATGGCAGATGGAATTTAATCCTGATGAATGCGAGGTGATGCATTTTGGGAGAAATAATGTAGGGGGGAGTTACATGATAAAGGGTAGAT
The DNA here is from genome assembly GCA_024679065.1 of Sphyrna mokarran. Taxonomy (NCBI): domain Eukaryota; kingdom Metazoa; phylum Chordata; class Chondrichthyes; order Carcharhiniformes; family Carcharhinidae; genus Sphyrna; species Sphyrna mokarran. Next base: position 38,684,095 of record JAGIQG010000010.1, on the reverse strand, counting down.
CTATTAAGAGTATAGAAATGCAGAGGGACCCTGGGGGTGCAAGTACACAAGCCTTTGAAGATGGCAGTACAATTGGAGAAGGTTGCGAAGAAAGCTTACGGTATGCTAGCCTTTGTAGGAAGGGATATAGAGTACAAGAGTTGGTGTTTAATGTTGCAGTTGTATAGAACGTTGATTAGAGCTCATTAGGAGTACCGCGTCCAGTTCTGGTCACCTTACTACCAGAAGGATGTGGAGATCTTAGAGAGAGTGCAGAGAAGATTTACCAGGATGCTGTCTGGTATGGAAGGACTGGGTTATGAGGAAAGATTAGGCAAATTGGGGCTGTTTTCTTTAGAAAGACAGAGATCTAATAGAGATGTATAACATTATGAAGAGTTTAGACAGAGTAAACGGTGATAAGTTTTTTCCTAGATTGGAAACAAATATTACGAGGGGCCATGGGCTTAGGATGCGGCGGGGTTGGGGGGGGGGGGTGATGTATAATTCAGATATTAGAGGGAGGTTTTTCACAGAGAGTTGTGGAGGTATGGAATGCACTGCTAAGTAAGGTGATGGAGGCAGGCACACTGGAATTATTTAAGGGATACTTGGATAGGTATATAAGCAGAATAGAGATGGAGGGATATAGGAGACTGTTTTAAATAGGGATCAAGAGCCTAGGGATGTTCCTGGGAATCAAATGATTCCTATGAACCTTCCAACATATTTTCTGGCTCATTTGTTTTACTTCTGAGCTTCTGGGGATTCCCTTAAATGTTTGGATACGATATGCATGTTATTGATGTTTTTCTCTTTTAATCCACAGTGCTTCAGTCCGCTGGTTGTCCAACAAGGGGCATACACACGGGTGGGTCGTGCGAGGGCTGCTCTTGCATGTTTCGAGAGTAGCCGAGTGCTTCACGTCATTAGCATACACTTAAACTGGACCAGCTGATGGGTAACATGACAGCTTAGTGACGATCACTGTTTGCTGTGCAGATAGATATATTTGGGCCAGTATCTGTGGGAGTTTGCGCATTTTCTCTGGGTGCTCCAGTTTCCTCTCACACCCCAAAGATTGCTCTTAGGCGGTTTGGAAACCAGATTGAGGGAGACAATTTAGGGACAATTCGTTACACCAATGTGGATTTCCATAAGCATAGACAAGGGCCATGGGTGGAAGAGGGAACTCACATTGGTAAAATGGCAATGCAGCCTTGTTGGGCTGAAGGGCCTGTTTCCCTTGCTGTGTTGTTCTTTGTTCTTTATAATAGTATGTGCTAATTAATTGTAATCAAAGTTAAAACTATAATTGTTTATGTATTTCTGAAATTTTCACTCTGACTGGTCTGAATCAGAGTCCTGCGGCATTGCAGTTTGTCACTAAATCATCTTGAAACCACTCTGCAACTTTGTCTGGGTACTTGAAGGGAACAATAGTTTTAAAAAAAAAACATTGTAACAGATCCAGAACACTGTACATGAAGAGAAACTGTAGGTTTATGTTTCAATAACTGTCTCTGAGTTAAGGTTATTACTGATATGCGTAGAACTTAGTACCATTTGCTTGTTGTCCTCTCACAGTACTGTGAGCCCTGTTTCATGTAAAACAGGTGAACATTACACGAGAAATAAGACTACTGAATAACTAATACATATTGTCATTCAAGCTGTTCCATTCCAGCTACAAAACTGGTATCCAGCGGAAATATAGAAAAATTGCCCAGATGTGGTCCTGTACACAAAAAGCAAGACAAATTGAATCTGGTCAGTAATGGCCCCATAGTCTACACTTGATCATTAGTAAACTGATGGAAAGGGTCACAACAGTGTTAATCAAGCAGCATTTCTTAGCCATAACCTGCTCACCGACATTCACTTTGTGTTCCACCAGGATCATTCAGTTCCTGACTTCATTATAACATTTGTTCAAACATGGACAAAGATCCGAACTCCAGGGATTAGGGGAGAGTGCAGCAGTTGACTTAGTGTGGTATTAAAGAGTCCTGGAAAAATGAGTCATTGGCAATCATGGAGAAAACTCTGTTAGTTGGAGTCATATCTGGCAAAGGAGAGTGTTTGTGGTGTTTGGAGGTCCATCTTGTCATTTCCAGGACATGGCTGCAAGAGTTCCTTAGGGTAGTGTCCTTGGTCCAATCATCTCCAACTGCTTCATCAATGACCTTCCTTCCACTATAAGGTGAGAACTAGGGATGTTCATTGATGATTGCACAATGTTCAGCACCATTCATGATTCTTCAGATACTGAAGCAGTCCATGTTCAAATGCAGCAAGACCTGGACAATATGCAGGTTTGGGCTGACAAGTGCCATATAACATTCACACCACACAAGTACCAATGACCCTTTCCAAAAAGAGAAAGCCTAATCATTATCCCTTCATGTTCAACAGCATTATCATTGCTGAATAACCTACTATCAACATCCAGGCTGTTACCATTGACTAGAAACTGGACTAACCACATAAATACCAAGGGTACAAGAGCAGATCGGAGACTAAGAACTTGAACCATGTACAAGGCACAAATTTGGAGTATGGTGAAATAATCTCCACTTGCCTGGATAAGTGCTACTCTAAAAACACTCAAGAAACTTGACACCATCCACAACAAAGCAGCCTGACTGCTGCTGCCCTTTCACACAGAATCACTTCTTCCGTCACTGAAAGTGGAAGCTGCCAGGGTTTCCTCTGGGTATTCCGGTTTCCTCCCACAGTCCAAATAAATGCGGGTTACGTTGATTGGCCATGCTAAAATTGCCCCTTAGTGTCCTGTGATGTATAGGTTAGAGGGATTAGCGGGTAAATACGTAGGGATATAGGGATAAGGCCTGGGTGGGATTATGGTCGGTGCAGACTCGATGGGCCAAACAGCCTCTTTTTGCACTGTAGGGTTTCTATGATTCTTACCATCTACAAAATGCACTGCAAGAACATGCCAAGGTTCCTGGGTGGCGTAGTGGTTAGCACTGCTACTCACAGTGCCAGGGTTCGATTCCCTGCTGATATGTGCGGATTCCGCACATTCTCCCTATATCTGCATGCATTATTCTGGGGGCTCCTGTTTTCTCCCATTGTCCAAAAACATGCTGGTTCGGTGCATTGGCCATGCTAAATTCTCCCTGTGTACCTGAACAGGTACCAGAATATGGTGACTTGAGGGTTTTCACAGTAACTTCTTTGAAGCGTTAACGTAAGCCTACTTATGACACTAATAAATAAATTTCAATTGAGACAACACCTTCCAAATCCATGACTGCTACTATCTAAAAGTACAAGGGTAGCAGATATATGGAAAAAATCACCCCTGGAAGTTTCCCTCCAAGCTGCTCACCATCCTGACTTAGAAATAAATTGCCATTTCTGCATTGTCGCTGGGTCAAAATCCTGCAACTTCCTTCCTAACAGCACTGTGGTGAGCTTACAACACATAGCTTTCAATGGTTCAAGCACACTGCTTGCCGCCACCTTCTGAAGAGCAATTAGAGATGTACTGCTCACTTCTCACGAACAAATAAAAATAGCTGATCATCATAATGTGGGCATTAAGTAATTATAATAAAAGCAGATTCTTATATAAAAAACTGAAATAGTTTTGGATTATATCTTGTCAAAATGCTTTACATGACATTTGTGACTCAGTGGTGGTACTTGTACCAATAAACCAGAAAATAATGGATTTGAGTCCCAATTGAGGGACATCAACAAATATATAGTTTGAACTATAACAGTAATGAGAGAGTGCTGCACTCTTTGAAGTGTTGACTTTCAAATACAATATTAAACTGGCAGCCTGTCAGTCCTCCCAGGTGGATGTAAAAGATCCCATGATAATGTTTGAAGAAAAACAGGGGAATTCCCCTGTCCACTATTTTCCTTCAACCAATATTACTAAAAAAATGATCATATATTTCACTATTATTTGTAGGAACTTGCTATGTGCAATCTGGCTGCAATGTTTTACTACATTTTGAAAGTAGTAAATGTACAAAATGTAGAGTACATTTTGAAAGTACTCTATTGATTGCAAAGCTCTCTGGGACATCCTGAGGTCAGGAAAGTTGGGATATAAAAGCGAAGGCAGTAAGCATAGTGACATTGTCACTGGACTAGTTATGATGTGGAGATGCCGCCATTGAACTGGGGTAAATACAGTAAGAAATCTCACAATACCAGGTTAAAATCCAAGAGGTTTATTTGGTAGCACAAGCCACTAGCTTTCGCAGTGCTGTCCCTTCACTAGCTAAGTTATCCAGAGATCTAGGGTAATACTCACTGCGACAGATGGTGGAATTTTAATCTAATAAAAAGACTTGGAACTAAAAGTCTAATGATGATCGTGAAACCATTGTTGATCGTCATAAAAATCCACTGGGTTCATTAATGTTCTTTAAGAAAGAAACCTGCCATCCTTACCTGACCTGATCTACATGTGGCTTGAGTTTCACAACAAATGAATCAGTTCAAGGGAATTATTAATGAGCATCATATGTTGGCGCTTGTTAGCAACACTACATCCCATAAAAAAGTAAAGAATTAATGTTTTTCTTCCCTGTTAAATAGTTGCTAATGCCAGGTATTGATAACATAAGATAAGCTTGTCATTCTTTATAAATCAAAAATAAATGCAAAAAAGTTTCAACTTATGAATAATAAGCTATGAATGAGATTAAAATATTAAGAATATTTTGTCTGTTATTTGAATATTGATACATGCAGAAGATTAATGCTATAATTTGAGAGTTGAAATTCTGATGAATTCAAAGCATAGACATGTCAGTAAGAAAAATTATTGCAATGCTACTTTCTGCTTCAAGCTAGTTTCTGTCATCCATTAAAATACCTATCCCAGCCTGAGAACATAAGGATCAAAAAGCTGCTCATTTTTCAACCTACAGCAAAAGCCTCAACTTTCATCATAAATGTTGCAGTAACAGTTCCCAACGGAAAAGGAAAATTAATCCTCAACCCTTCCCACACATAAGTAGCAGCTACTCGTGAAAATGATTCAATTCAAGCTCTGTGATCTATTTTACAGATATAATGTTTTCCTTGGAAGTATCAACCTTGATAATTTTTATATGCTTTGACTACACCAGCCTCTGTTCTGCATTCCTTAGTTCCACCAATGCTAGGGTCAATGAGTGCAGACACCTAATGATTATATTACCAAAGGATGAGAGTTCATTTTCCACTGTGGCAAATTGTGAAGAAGTAGAATCACTTTTAAAAGTGAACTGCTAATCTACTGTTTTTCTTGAAAGGGATCTACTATTTCTGCCTGGACTAATGTATGTGTGCTTCCAGTTTCATGTCCTTGGGCCTATAAGGAATGGACAAATAAATCTTGTGGAATGTAAGGGGGAGGGAGGTTAGTTGGTTGGTGGGGGAAGAGGGCTGGGGAATGATTTGAGTGGGGTGAGTCAGTGCTATACTTCACCAGAAGCTACAAATGTCTTTAAATTCTTCCAAATCTTTACTGGGTAACTATTGCTCTGTGACAATCATAACATCCAAAGTTTGCAATTTTAGTCACATTTTCAGATGGTTCCCAGTAAAAGCAGCTTGCATGCAATCCTTACTTGGAAACATCTGGGGGTGGGGAGTGGGGGGGAGCATACTTTCCTGCACATCCTTGGAATACCCTCCCTTCCCTCCCCACCAACTATAGATACATTGCCGTAGAACTTGAAAATTATGGTCTAACACAAAGAATCCAACTAACACATCATGCCATAAGATGACCATTGCCAGCAAAATCTGGGCCAGTATGTCCTAACGCTTAATATAACACCATCTCAGCAAATAATCCTTGAAAATTAGAAGTCAGACAGCATGAACATTCAGATTAAACTGTCATGGATTATCGTCATTAGGCTTCCAGTTATCAAAAAAATTGCCAGTAACAATGCAATTTCTTTTTGAACCTTTTGGAGAATTTCTGGTGCATTTTTCAGAGGACTGTGAGGAACAATAGCTTTTGGGGTTTCAATAGCAGACAATTCTAGAATGGGATCAAATAGGGTTGAATAAGGATCTGCTGGCTCTCATTAATAATAGCTAAAGCTTTCAACTGTAAGGAAGCACTTGGTGTAGTGATTGCATTTAATTGTCTTGCCTTTAGTTTATGTTTAAAGTTGTTTGATGCAGTGGCACATACATGAACCTTGAGACAATCTGATTTAGGTTTGTAATTCTACCTGAAGAATTCCACCTGAATTAGAACTGTAGTTCAAGTCTCATGATGTAGAGATGCCGACATTGGACTGGGGTAGTATGAACTCAGTAAGAATCTAGCAACACCAATTTTAAATCCAACCGATTTATTTGATAGTAAATTTGCAAGCTTTTGATCTTTTCATCTTCGGCATTGCCTGACGAAGACGAAAAGGTCGAAAGCTCGCAAATTTACTATCAAATAAATCGGTTGGATTTAAAATTGGTGTTGCTAAATTCTTACTGAGTTCAAGTCTCATTCCAGAGACTTGAGTACAAAGTTAAATTTGGCATTCTAGTTTATGACTAAAGGAGTGCCATGATTCAAAAATGATATATGAACGATATCTCTATGCATTTTATGAGGCAGCATTGAAATATTTCTCACTTCTTATTGGTGTGTGTGGTCATCACAGAACAAGCTGAATCATTAGGATTTTCCAGTGGAAATTTGATGTAATCTTCTGGTCCTGCTGCAGGCAGTCCCTGTGGTAGGATCCCTAACAGCAGGATGGGAGAGTCAGTAATTCCTATGGCAGTCAATGCTGAGTTCCTCCACTGCTGGAAAACACAAATCCCACTCTACTCCTGAACATAAAAGTAAAATTTGGAAACATTTATGTTTATAAAGGATAATAAAAGTTTGAAACCCACTTCTGCAAAATATAATCTATCCTAGGTTGATTGTTAATTCGAAATCTGGGATTGATAGATTTCTCTTATCCAGGAGTATTAAGGCAAATGGAGAAAAAACAAATACATGGAGTTAAGTCACAGATTAGCTGATCACATTAAATGGGAGAATAAGTAGGAAGGGGTTAAATAGATTATTTCACACAAGTTCTGTATTTGCATCATTCTAAAGAAGCTTTCAGGCTGTCATAACAACTACAGTAATGTAAGAAGAAATGCTTTGGCAATTTTGTGAAGATACAACCAATTTCCTCTTGTCTTATCTTGATCTTTGTTGCTGCTACCAGAAAAACTAAAATATCTGAGGTACAGTAGGTGGTGCTGCTGACCATTTTCATATCGGCCAGCTCACTGTTTCACTGCATAATGGTGGTAGTTGCCAATTATCATGTCTCAGAAATATGGGAAAACATCATAAATCTTCTAGTTGTGAGAAAAAAAGACCCTAAAGCCTATATATTTTTAATTTGCTCTCAGCATATAAGCACCATTGGTAAGACAAGTACTAAGGTGGTGGTAGGCCACTTCTTTAAACTGGAGAGTTGATCCTTGTCATTCTTTGTAACAGTATGCTTCGCACAAGTTCTTAAAAGTGAATTGCCTTGGTGTAAGGCTGGAGTCACCTATAGGTCAGACTTTCAAGTAGCATATTCTTATGATCTGGAATACATTACCCAAAAAGGATAATTATTTGTGTAGCATTAGTCACAGAGCCAAGCAATAGCCTTGTCAGCAGCTAGTGTCTTCATGCCCACCTTCAAGTTTAGTCAGCAAACACTCATTGTTTGGATTGTATCACAGCTACAGTCTGGGTTTTCTTGGCAATCCCACTGGGTAGTGACTCAGAAACTGCGGCTATCTGGAAACCATTTAAAAGGTCCTCTGTCAGCATGGGAGATGAAAGCCAAGTGGAATAGCAGTGAAGTCTATGAGGAGTGATTTCTGTTGACATTTTTTTCTGCCAACCCTCCTATCACAGGTCTTCAGCTGTTACTTCTCAACATGGTGGGATAAATTTTATGGGATGGAGCAAGGAAAGGTGTATTGAAGGATTGAGGACATCCTTGAAGAAAAGCTTGGGTTGGAGTAGACTATTTCCAGTAACTTGCCTAAAGCAATTACCCTCCTGATGTGAGGAGGGAGGCATTATCGCTCAGGGCCAGGAGCAGGCAAGGTGCACTGATTGAAGATGATACATATTGTTGAGTTGAATTGAACATCAACAAGTTTGTTGTGTGCAGGTTAGTACTACACTGGGATGCATTATTTTGTAGTTGGGAATGTAATGGTAAGAGCAGAGGTCCTAAGAGTCTTGTCTATTGAAAGTTGAACTTTCTATTGAAAGTTGGATTTTTTTTCTATTGTCTCCAGGATTTTTGCAAGACAATGTGCAAAAGCAAAATAGTGGTCCATATTCTGTTGTTTCTATCCCCCAACATAAATAAAGACAGTGATTGAGTTATGGTGAAGGTAAAAGGGAAAGTATTTTTGCTTCAGAAATGCTGTTTCTTAGGGTTAATAGGTTTGTAGCTCATTGACACTCAACAAAGAAATAGTCACTCTGTTCTCTGTATATCTGAAAATGTACAAAAGCAGTGGAAACGTTTTAAATCATGCCAATACAGCTTGATTTTAAGCCATTTAGAGAAGCTCTGGAGAGTAAACCATTGCTGCTGATTGCTCCAAGTCTAATGTTAGTAGCTTTAGCGGAATTGTTAATCAAGCTGGAAATTACAGTATTCAGACAGTCAGTATGCTGAGCTTTTAAACAATATGGGAATGATTTTACCATTGCATTGAAAGTTGGTAAAGTCGGGGTTGAGACCATTAATGCAATCCGTGCCTGCATCCGCACAGATACCCACTTTACCAAGGCCCGAAAATGGCAGTGATCCGAATTGCGCCCGAAATGGGTGCAACAGTAAATTGAATTAATGGGCTGCCCACTCAACTTTACCATTTCCTCTATTCCCATCATGCTCGTGTGTCCAGATTGAGCACGAAACAGACATGCTCAGCAAAGGCTTTTTTCTGAAGAGGTTGGTTCAGAGCTTCCAACTCTGCGATTCAGATCAGTGTAGGAGTGTGAGGGGTTGGGTTGGGAGGCAGGCCAGGTCATTCCTTAGTGAGTGGGAGAGGGAGGAGGCAGAACAGATGTATATCTGGTAGTGGTGGTGGTGGTGGTGGTGGGGGTGGGGGGGGGGGAGCGGTGGGGAAGAGGCCAGATTGTCGTCTGATGGGGAGGGGAAGAGGGAGGAGGGAGGCCCGATTATTCTGTGATGGGGTAGGGAGAAAGCTTGATCATTCTCTGGTGGGGGCCATGGCCCAATCGCTCCTTAATGGGGGTTGGGGTATGGGGACCAGATGGATCTTTGCTTAGGGGAGGCGGGAGTACAGGGGGGAATAGCTGCTGCAGGTGATCGGTGGGTGGGAAGAGGACAGTCTGATGCCACTCTGCAGGCTATTGGTTGGGGAGGAAGTGAGGTAGAAGGTCGCAATCAGTCTTGGTAGTGATAGGGCGTGGATAAGAGGGACGGGGCAACGTCTGTGGGGGCCATCATTCCCACTTTTCACTCTTGGGCCACTTTATCCACTTTTTTGTGGCCCGGGACAGCACACGTTTTTCACATTTTTTTCCTCACTGCGCATGCACAAAGCTCCAATTACAGCTGCAGTGTTTCAGGCACAATAAGTTTGCCCACAATGCAATTCAGACTTGCAATTTTTATTTCAGGCTGAGTGGGTATGGGGACACCTAAAAACAGAAATTGTACTCAGATTCAGCATTTAGAATCAAAATGGTAATATCAGCCCCTATGATTAAGTATTAGTTAATAAAGGTTGTTGATTAATGTTGGCACACCAATAGTTTCCGAGCAGGTAAAAAACATTTGAAATGTTTTATTTCTTTACTTGTAACAGGAGTTGCAAACTGCGATTAAATATATTCCTGGAATTTTAATCATATGATTTGCCCATATGGTCCAACTATGAGTCGGCTAACAGATCCAATATTGTGACCCATTGCCTCCCTACACCAATTTGATGATGTTTGACTGACAGCCAAACAATACTTTCTCCTCATTTTCAACGTTTTTTTTTAATCACAGAAAATCAAACTTTCGAAGAAACTTGCAACGATTTGCAATATTTTTTAAAGTTCTTACGAATTTTCTCCAGGGTTGCACACAGCAGTGTCCTGGGTGATTGATCTTCAATTTTGAGAAACTCTAAACCAATCCTGGAGGGTTGGCAAGTCTAACACTGCCGTGTGTACTTTTGACACCGAGGTTTGTTTTTGTCATTTTTTGAAAACTTCTATAAAGTAAATTGTAAAAGTTGATACATCTCTGCAAATTGATTGAAAAATATTGCCAAACAAATTTTGAATTAGCAATTATCCCTGTATACTAGACAGTAATATACAGAAGCAGTATATTCTGATTTTCATCAACACAATGGGAATAAAGGAACATGGGCTTTTCTCATCTAGCAATTCCTAAGAGCCATCTGGTGGAAAAGGTGGCAACACCCTTCAGTGCTTGCAAAATGAATTCAGGGGCTGTGTGAGTAATTATAGCCAAACAAGCTTCAGTACAGAGTCAAACATTGACCACAAATAAAATTTTACAACAGGAGTATATTTCCCTCAATGATGATAGTCCATTTTAAATATTGCCATGAGATTTGTGTTACTGATTTAAACATTATTCTAATTATGATCTAATTTGCATGAAGTCTTTGAGTGGCGACACATTTTCTGTCAATTCATTTTGGCATTTTGATAACTGATTCTCTGGATTCTATTGGCAAGAATTTGAAGTTACATCTTAATCAATTCCTGTGTTATTGTACTAGCAACATCATTAAATTGGATTTGTACCAGCCCACATTGATGCCTGTGCTGTTTGGTGCCGTAATAAGATAGTCCCTATATTTCTTTGGCTAATTGGAAGCAAGATAAATCAAGCAACAACAACTTATGGCTCAGTGTAATAAAATGTTACAAGGCACTTCGAATACATTATAAAACATAGTATGGTACTGAGCCATATTAGGAGGCATTAGTCAAATACCAAAACATGATCAAGGAAGAATGCTTTATGAAGTGTTTTAAAGATCACTGGGAATAAGGGGTTGAGGTTACAATCAGATTAACCATGAACTTACTGAATGGCAGAGCATTCTTGAGGCACCAAGTTGGCTATTCCTATGTCTAATTCATATGCTCGTGTGCATTTGTACAGAAGTACAAAGGTATGGAGAGAGCATTCCAGAGTTTGGGGTATACACAACTGAAGGTGCAGCAACAAATAGTAAGCAATTGTAATTGAGAATGCACAAGTGACCAGAGTTAGAGCAGCAAAGGTATCTTAAAGGGTTGTGAGGTTGGAGGAGATAATAGAAATAGGGAGCCATTAGTTGGTTCTGTGAAGTTTCATTCCATTTAAATTCTCCAAAGACAAAATAAAAATAATGGTACTGTAATTATGCCTCTACATACCTTTTTCTCTGTAAAAAAATTGAACAAATATTTAAGAAAATGTTACTGTTCAAATCACCCCTCAAATATGTTTTAAAGTTCATTTCATATCTGTTTAGAAATAGTCAGATTTTCAATAGAAACAAAAACATGTTTAAAAATTGACTTTATAGCTTTCCTAATCTATGTCCGACATTTCACTAATCTTCCTTTCCACTTGCACCCATGCACTATTAATATTCCATTACCTATTACAATCCTCACAAGAACTTTCCACCTCTGTCATATATTCCTCCAACTGTGCTCATTATACTTCGCTGCCTAACACATCTTAATAACTGGAATAGGGCACACACTGTCCCACTTGTATATAGTCCGAAGGAAATCTAAGGAACAGGAGGAAATCATACAAAGTTACAGACTTGGACTCTGATGGAGGTTACAGCCATTGGAGAAGGAAGGACACAGTATTGAAGAAGGCATTTTCCCTTCCGTTTTTCCCTTCCCACTAACACTAACTCAAACACAGAGTATGACAATCTGGAGCTTCAGTGGCTTTCATTCTGCTCCTACTGTATACTCTTACATATTAACTCTGTTATTTTCTAAGTTCTTCAAATGACTTAGGCTTTGAATGGGAACAACCCTTCGAAAGACGAATGCCGTTTGCTTATACATTCCAAATATCCTGCATTGTATAAATAGAAACAAATTAAAAGAAAACCTGAATTGCATTTTCAGCATCACAATGGCTTCTTCAGTTACCCTGGGGCTTGTGTGTCTTCAATTGTAAAGTTTCTGGTCTTCATTGCTAGGATCCATTGGTATGGTAGGAGTCATCAGCAATAAGAATAGCCCTCATCTCCAAGGAGCCATTTACTGATTCAGCTTGGAGATGTGAATACTTGCCTGATGAAGGATAAAGCTGTTGTGGTAGCTTCTTTGGAATTTGATACATGTGTACATGATGGCCTTTCAGTGGCTATAGGCCAGTTGAACATTAATAATCTTTTTGGTTGATGAATATCGCTAGGTGATCTAAGGATGCCTTGATTGGCACATTTATAAAATCTATAAATTTGTGTATCTATGGGAATCCAGGCAAAGCAGTAAACCCAATCTGCTGTCAATCTGATGAGAATTATCATTAGCGAGGTGCATGCAAATGCTGACAAGTATGGCTTAGAAAAGATATGAAAAAATAACAGGTGGCAAGGCGATGTTCCCACCCCCATCTGTCCTCCACACAACAGTCGGTGGGCAGACATCAAAATTAGCAATCTGTCCAAATTTTAAAATCAGTTATTAAGGGTCAACTGAGCTTGTTAACAAGTAAATTGACCTGAATACCATGTTGCCACACCATTAAATAGTAGGCATGGGCAAACAGGCAGCAGTGGGCAGGATTTTGTTTTATACATAAGTGTTTAAACAGTGGGAAGGGAAGTAAGTCCTTCAAGGTGTGCTGTATGTTGGGAGGAACTCCCAGCAAAAAAATTTATACCCCCTTCATTACCGCCTGCCTTCCCTCCAAAACAAGCTCTCTCAGACACCTTGCATCCTTATCTTTGCTGCCCACTTTGTCCCTGCCCAAAATGGCCCAACATACCTGACTTTGGCATCTATCATCTCTTCTTTCTGGGCCTGCTTACAGCCCCAGAAATATTCACTCCTGAGGTCTGGTGGAACTGAAATCCAACATTAAATGAATGGGAGGAAATGTAATTTCCTAAATGGCAAGTTAGCTGATGATCATGAAACTGAGATTTAAGATAACTGACATCTCAACATCTTTGCTCTGCTACAGGATTAGGTGGAGGACCAGGAATTACTGGGGAGGGAAGAAAAATAGATGTGCTTGTCTGTTATTTAGCGTCCACTTGCAGTTGGTCCAAACTCATATGATCTGACCTAGATACCTAGAATACATGTGCCTCACCAATTATCAGTCACTAATAGCTTCCTGTCCCACAACTTGGCCTGCAAACTACATGCAACACAAGGTTGGCAAAGCTCAATACATCATGTAGAGATGCTGAAGTTGGACTGGGGTAAACACAGTAAAAAGTCTGACAAGACCAGGTTTATGTCCAACCAATTTATTTGATAGTAATCAGGTGATGAACAGGAGAACCTCTAAAGATTATGAGTTTACTATCAAATAAATCGGTTGGACTTAAACCTGGTGTTGTCAGACTTCTTACAAAGCTCAATACAGAGTAACCACTGCAGTGAACTTCAATTGTACTGTGAATTTCAAACCGCCCCTACCAATGATGATTGAAAAAGTCATTCATAAATCTGCATTAGAGATGTAATAATGAAGTCTCAGTAACAAAGGCAACATGTAAATTTTTTACTTTATCCAAAAAATGAAAGGCACATTTTCAGAAAATGTAGCAGTTCTGATAAGTGATAGTTTCCAAAAGTATACATCATATTTGACCCCTAACCAATGATAGCATGTCAAACACTCTTGTGGAAAATATATTTCTGTTATTTCAATGTCGCAGCAGACAGAAATGATTTGATCTTTCAATGGGTCACTGTGTCATAACTAAGCAGGATGAAGCAATCTGATCCATTCATCATCTTGAACATCCACCAGTATACCATGGCTATGATAGGTATCATTTACAAGGTATACTGCAGCAATTCACCCAGGCTTCTTCAACATTGCCTGCCAAAATCACAATAATCATCAAGAAGGATTCAGGCAAAATACTCTGGGAACACTTATCATGAGTTTCCATTCCAAATAACACAGATCATAGCTTGAACTTGCATTATCATTCCTTTATCACTGCTACACTAAAACTGTGGAACACCTGACAGTACAGACAATGGGATTTACCTTCAATATATAGAATGCAGAAATACAAGAAGGCAGCTCATCAGCACTTTCCCAGGATTGGAAATAAATGCTGATCTCACAAGCAACATACATTTCCTAAGAATGAATGGTTAAAAAACTGAATGGAATTGTCAGGAAGAACAAGGCTACTCTTTATTGCACTGACTATCAATAGTAGTCAGTAGTCCCCCCCACACTAAGGTGAAGATAAAAAGCAGTGAAGCTTATGGCTCCAACAAAACTATAGTGGAATATATTACCAATGCGCTAATGTGATCTCTGGTTTATTAAAGTGAGATCCTGCTATTCAAAGCTATTTGCTGAGGACTGTAAAACTTTGCCATTCAGAGAAAAGTTAGGCAATCTGAAGATTGCAAAGGAAGCCTGTAACTTGGAGTACAGCATAGAAAGAGGAAGCAACCAAAGATGATCCACGGCAGACAGCTTGCTGCAACAAAGAGTGATTGACAGGCATTTCAGTTACAATATGCCTCAAGCCCCTCTATGAGCAGTCAAATTGTCTTCTATGTACCATACTGGCCCAAGAGCAACTGATTGAATACCTTTCCTGCATCTTCATTACAAGCCCTATACATTTGCTTTAAATACATAATTTCATATGTGCCTTTGTCCAAAGAAATCATGTTAACGTTCCAAAATTAGTGAATCCAATTTGTTCTTCAATTAATGTATTGTTACATTAATATTTGCTTCCCATCTGTTTTCCCTTGATGAACCGTGTAGAATGTTTGCCATATACTTGCTAATCTTGTGCTACCTTCTGGAAGTGAAGTTTCACATCACTCCTTCTCAACGGGATACCTGTGACTTGTTGTGCTAGTGCCAGTTTCTGCTGTGAAACAAGATGGCCCTGCCACTGTCTGTGCTTGTCAGCTATTCTTCACCCTTACCTTCTCATTCTCAATCCTCTAAGGAGTTGACCTCACAGGTGCAGATAGCTCCTCAACTTAAGATGTCATGTCCTCATCCATCTCTTTTCCTGCCACAGGAAAAGTGTGTGATTTTGTGGGGTAAGAATCTTGACTGCCAATAAGAGTATGAAGTTTGCCATGAAAATCCACTTGACTGAATCTTCTAGTCTTCATAAGCCGGAGGTGAGAGCTCTATGTAAATTTGAGCCAAAAGTCTCGATTGCAATGGAAAGAATGTTAACGAGCATAGACTGCAACAGCGTTGATGCTCTCTTATAATAGGGAGGGGAGGGGGGAGTGGCTATACATGGTATCATAGGGTTTTTGAAAACCCGTTACATGCCTGTGAAAGCATTTCTGCATGTTCTCCAACATTCCGTGAAGATTCTGAAAGGACTGCAGGAAAATCTTGTGCTGCTTCTTCAATACAGCTTAGCAATCATCCCCTGTAAGATTGATCCTGCAATTGCTGCCCAGTTGACCCTAACCTTTCCTCTGCCGCTTCTCAATTCTCTTCTTCACTTGCTCCTTTTGAACAAGTGTTTTGATTAACGCCCCTCTCTGACTTCCCCTATTTGATTTCCCTAAGATGATATGCCTGGTGCTGGTGTTTGTGATCTGGGATGCATGGATGATGGACCAATTTCCTGGTCCTCTCTGATGATAGATTCCTCATCTTGGAAGAGCCCTACACAAAGAAAAAGGGAACAGAAATGAACAGAGAGTATGTAGCCCATAGCTCTACACACACTTACACAAGATCATGATGGCACTGTGAAGAAGTGGCAAATATGACTGCCAACTGAATGAGTATTAGATGTTAGCAAGAAGAAATGAAGTCACACTCACCATGCTAGTTTGGCATGAAGTCAATTAGCTTTCCCTCACGCACTCCTACAGATTTCTCCTACAAAATAGAGCAAATAGATGTTTTCAGCATTTTCACTGAAGACAAGGTACAGCCTAAACTCACGACATTCCTTCTTGAGTAAAAGAAATGGAAAGCATGCAAGTAGCTTTGGAAACCATAATGAGTAGACCACCAATCATATAGGAGTTTGGTACCCATCTGGAGCTGTGTCATTACTGACAGAGTAGTGATGGTGTGGAATGACGTTAGGTTTGCTGTCTGTGCTTTGCACTACTGCTATGACATCATGCTAAGATCAAGACACATTATGCAGCTGTGATATCTGATTACACTTCCTTTTCAGTCACTGTGCTTCATTAATTCCAGAATGGCATTTCCGAGAACCTCAGCTCTTGAACTATGGACATGAAATAATTCATTCCCTTTGTTACTTTCAACTCAACTTTGCAGGATCTCACAAAATGACCATGGTCAAATACCATCTCTTTCAGTACTATGACAAGCTTTTCTTAGTGAAGTGACAATTCCTCCAGTTCCTCAAAAGGATTTCCCTCACACTGTTAACCTCTCAGAGCAGCACTTCTGATGCTGTTTCCCTTCACTTTCCTCCTCACCTCCCCCTTCAGTTTTATGCAGGAGGCTTGTCAAGTAGATTAAGTAAGTATTAAAGCATTCACACCTGAATGGAATATCAACTTTAGAACAACAACATTCACACTTGAATAGAGCAACAAGTCTAGAATAACAACATTCTTACTTGAAGGGAACAACATCAATTCTAGAATAACAGACTCTCACCAGAATGGAACAGCACCAACTCTAGTATAACAACATCCACACCAAATCTAGAATACTTACATTCTCAACTGAATGAAACAATAACAATTCTACAATAATTGCATTCTCACTTAAGTGCAGCAACAACAATTCCAGAATAATGTTCAAAGTAATGCCAACTCCAAAATACTACATACAACTGCACAGAATGATACCTCACAAACTTAATTAAATAAACAATACCTACTTCAAATTTAACAACACATACACCTGAAACAAGAGGAAATCCAGAATACCATTGCTGGTTACACTGACTTTCAGCAACAGCATTCTGCTATCAGCTGTACTGTTGGGTACATTGATATTCAACATTTTGGAAGTGATTTTTTGGCAATGTTGAGATTAAGTTCATTTCACGCATCTCAGGACTATTGACTGATTTTAAAGGGCACCGTGTTAACTGCAATTCCCCACCCCTCTCAGTGGGACTAAAGGTTGACCAGGAGCTTGGGCCCAAAGGAGCACATTGCCTGGCTAGTCATTACTTGGCTCAGGGCGAGATGATCACCTCTATCTGGGGTGAAGATCAACTTAGAGAGCTGCTGGCCAATCTGATTTCCTGATAAATCTATAGTTCCAGTAGAGTTGCTGCTCAAACTTGGCACTGCTGGGACTATAGCCAGTCCCTGAAGAGAAAGAGTTAATGAAAGCTAGATTGAAAATATCAAGGGGCTTAGCTGATGGTGGGGAGTTGTGCTTGAGCAGCTGGGAGGCTATGACCTTTAGGAGTGTGGGAAGGCAAAGATGGAGGTATAGGGGAGGATGTCCCCTTAATAGGCACAGAGAACTTGCTAAAGATAATCTGTCCAACAGCCTTGTCCAGTAAAACCTGTCAGGCTACAAAAGTGGTGGGCAAAGGTGAGGCATTCAATAGCTTCTAACTGGTTACTTAAAGGTCTCAATAGGCTGAATGGCTAGTAGGCCACCCAGTTGCCACCGACTACTATAAAATGGGAAACAGCTGGGAAGACAAGCAAATCTACCTTCAAATCGACAGGTGGAGGATCGTAGTGTCTCGCCCAATGTTGCCAATGAGAGTGTTTAAATATCTACACCCTTGGTGAATGTCTTCAACTCTTAGGTTGTTGGGAATAATTGTCATGTCAGGGTTGATTGATCATACATCACATTGTCAATAAGGAGGAGATTCAAAATGTTCCGAAGGGCAATTGTTTTTCTTTGTTTAGTTCTGCTGGTCTCAAATTCCACATTTTGTTGATTTATTTCTTGCCTTCATCCATCCAGTCTCTCTTGAACCTTGATGGCAACACCTTTCTGTAATTTCTCTTTGGGAGAGTTTTGTGCTTAAGTATCACCATCAGTTTTAATTTTGTGCCTTCCACTCTTCAAGATGAAGCCCCTGTGACCTGTGTCTTCTGATGGCTAGTCACTTTTGCAAGGATGGTATCTTTCACCATTCTTGGTAATGGCCTTATTCGCTGGCTTGAAACTCTTCCATTTCTAATTTATTTTTCCAATAAGTACAAATTCTGTTTTCAATGTTGAATGACAAAACAATGGCATTTTGAGGATTTTATCATTGAGTTCAAGTGACATATGAAATTTTTAGTTTTTGACTAAATAATGCATTTTCATGAATCTTCTGCATACCTTTGTAGTGGCCTTGAATTGTGGACTGCCTTTTTGTTTGCTTCTCTGAGGGTGTAGACCTTTATCACCATTTAGTTCATTAACCAGTCTGTCACTTTTTCTTCAGGTGAGGCCACTTGCTTGGCCTCTGTTCAGCATATGTCCTAATTGATTGGATAGTTTTCGCAATTCTTAAATTAGTTCCTCAGAAACAATAAACTCTCTTAGAACTGCACAATTATTAGTCTTCATGGAAAATGCTACAAATTTCATTTTATGTTGAGCTGCAAAATTAAATGCCCAAATTTTCTTGTCTGTGGATCATAGAAAACATGGCTAACGATGCAGTCAGTACACTGTGGAAATCCAAACACACTAAGAAGTTTCACAACACCAGGTTAAAATACAACAGGTTTATTTGGTAGAACAAGCCACTAGCTTTCAGAATGTTGCCCCTTCATCAAGTGAGTGGGAGTTCTGTTCACAAACAGGGCACATATACACTCAAACTCAATTTACAAAATAATAATTGGAATGCAAGTCTTTACAGGTGATCAAGTCTTAAAGGTACAGACAATGCAAGTGGAGAGGGGATTAATCACAGGTTAAAGAAATGTGTTTTGTCTCCAGACAGGACAGTTAGGGAGATTTTGCAAATCCTGGTGAGTCATGGGGATTACAGATAGTGTGATATGAACGAAAGATCCCAGTTGAGGCGGTCCTCACGTGTGCGGAACTCTGCATTGTCATGTGCTGTGAAGGCCGCCCGGGAGAACGCTAAGCCGAAGATCAGAGGCCAAATGCCCGTGACCACTAAAGTGTTCCCCAACAGGAAGAGAACAGTCTTGCCTGTTGATTGTTGAGCAGTATTCATTCATCCATTGTTGTAGCGTCTGCATGGTCTCCCCAATGTACCGTGCCTCAGTGCATCCTTTCCTGCATCGTATTAGGTAAACGTTGGTCGAGTTGTATGTACCTGGTACATGTACCTGGTGAATGGTGTTCTTATGTGAGATGATGGCATCCATGTTGATGATCCGGCATGTCTTGCAGAGATTGCTGTGGCGGGGTTGTATGTCATGGTCATTGTTCATCTGAAGGCTGGATAGTTTGCTGCGGACAATGGTCTGTTTGAGGTTGTGCGGTTGTTTGAAGGCAAGCAGCGGGGTTCTGCACACATAAGAATGGTCTTAACTCGGATCTTGGGTTTAGTCACACTATCTGCAGCCCCCACAACTTACCTGGGCTTACAAAATCTCACTAACTGTGCTGGCTGGAGATAATACACATCTCTTTAACCTGTGCTTAACCCTTTCTCTATTCACATTGTCTGTATCTTTAAGACTTGATTATCTCGAAAGACTCACATTCCAACCATTATTTTGTAAACTGAGATTGTGTCTTTGTGATCTGTTTGTGAACAAAACTCCCACTCACCTGATGAAGGGGAAGCGCTCCGAAAGCTAGTGGCTTGTGCTACTGAATAAACCTGTTGGACCTTAACCTGGTGTTGAGAGACTTTTTACTGTGTTTACCCCAGTCCAATGCCGGCATCTCCACATCATGGAAGTCCTGATATGCAGATTGACATTGTCCAGAAAGTTTGAACTTCTGGTGATCAATTCCCCAGCTCTCAGGATCCAATGCAAACATCTCTAATGCTGAACCAGAACCAGACAGTTCCACAGTGTTTATCTGAATAGTACCCCCAGTAAACGTTAAACTGATTAAAACCTAGTCTAACATCACTCCCATGACACGATGAACCTCCTGCCCCCCTCAATCCCCGACAATGTACAGTCTGTAACTACCATCACTTTCACAACAACCACCTAACTATCCCGATGACCGGATCTAACCAGGCTTCAGCTTAATTTCACCCAACTATACCTATGACACAATGTCATGCCAAGCCAGGCTCCCTGTCAACCGAAGTTGACGACCGATCCCTGACCTGACTTTAACACTGAATTGATATGCAATTGAGCATTAACAGTTGGCCACCTGGCTAGATCCGGTCACTCAAATATCAGCCTACCACTTTTCTTTGTACTCACTCAACCAACTACCTACTTACCCACCCATCTCATCCATTCACTGACTGACTTACCAAGTCACTCATCCAACTACCTACCAGCTTACCTACCCACCATACCTACTTCATCCACTCACTGATCAACTTATCTATCCACTCACCTACCTACTCAACTATCTTTCTACCCATTTGCCCACTTCACACACCTACCCGCTCACCCAACTACTGATTCACCCACACCCACCTATCCACTTAATCTTACCCATTCATAATATATCTACCTACCCTCGTAACCATTCACCCATCTATTCAATTCATTCATTGACCTGCCTCACCCCTCCATCCATTTGCCCACATGTCCATTCAATATATCCATCTACTTTTGCTTCTATTCACTCACTCATCCACTTATGCACTCCCCCATTTTCCTATTCACCCAGCCACTTACTCAGTTATGAACCTGTACTCAAAGTTTAAAGTTTATTATTTATCAGTGTCATAAATAAGCTTGCATTAAGACTGCAAACAAGTTACTGTGAAAATCCCATAAGCGCCACATTCTGGTGCCTGTCTGGATACTCTGAGGGAGAATTCTGCATGGCTAATGCACCTAACCAAAAGGTGGGGACTTTCAAATTACTGGACAGAATATGTTAACTAGTGCCGGAAAAGGAGGCATGTCCTGTCTTTGCTTGATTCTTCTCTGCTCCGATGGGGTTGCTCAGGAAATGCATATTTCTATGACTGCCAGGAGGATTCCAGAAAAAAAATAGAGCAATGTCGGACTGGAAGAATCATCAGTGTAACACCTACTCCAGAATAACCCATGTGATAATGGTAAAACTTACTGCGAAATAAATCACATAATCAGAGTAACAACTATTCCAGAATAATCCACATAATCAAACGCTTATGTCTGAATAGCCCACATAACCAGAATAGCGCCTAATCAAGAATGGCCCAGATAATCAGAGTCAGACCTGTGCCAGAATAGCCCACATTATCAATGTATCACCTACTCAAATATTGTCACAAAATCAGAGTAACACTTACTCTAAAATAGTTCACATCATCAAGTAAGACTTATGCCAGAATAGCCCACATGATCAGAGTAACACCTACTCAAGAATAGTTTACATAATCTGGATAACACCAATGCCTGAATAGCCCATATAGTCAGAGTAACACCTATTCCAGAAGAGTCAACACAATCAATCAGAATAACCCATGTAACAACTGTAAATCATACTTCAGAGTATCAAGTCCAGAATAGCAATCAATGAAACAAAATAACATCTACTGTAGAATAACTGATGTAATTAGATATAAACACACTCCAAAACAGCCCATATATTGAGAGTAACACATATTGAGAATAACTCAAAGGCATATCCAGAATCATAGCACACAGATATGAACAGAACAGCAGCACATCCAAATCAACCACATACAATGCTGAAAAGACAAATTCAGAATCACATCATGCAAAAATGAAAAGATCCAAAGTGAATAAGTAATCACAGACTTCAAATCTGAAAAGAGCAAAACCAAATCCAGGATCATAGCATGGAGATTTGAACAGAGCACCAAAAATCCAAAATCACATTGTGCAGATCTGAACAGGAGCAAATCTGGAACCTAAATGGTGGATTGGGTATTAAGGTTCATGGACAGCATATACTGCCAATCCCTCGTTGCTGAGAGCAGTTGAGGGTCAACCATATTGCTTGGCTCTGAAGTCACATGTTTGCCAAAGTGGGTAAGAATGGCAGATTTCTTTCCCTAAAGGACATTAGTGAACCAGATGTGTTTTTCCAAGAATCGACAATAATTTCATGGTCATCGGTAGATTCTTACTTCCAGATACTTTTTATTGAATTCAAATTCCATCATGCCATTGTGGGATTCGAACTTGGGCCCCCAGAATATTGCTGAGTTTCTGCATTAATAATCTAGCAATAATATCACTGGGCCAATGCTCCCACCACCACCCCCTTCCCATTTTAATCACACTTCAGTTTTCCATTATCGCACATGTGACATATCTGTTAAAATTCAACCATATCTTTATGCAATTCCGGCCTTTAAAAATATTTTTGCTTGAGTTTTGCTTACTCCCAAATGACCTCCTACTGGTACCTCATGAGTTACCCACAACACCTCCTTTCTATAACCCACCGGTAATACAACTTGATGAACTTTGGCCCATTTTTCATTCGTTTGAATATGTAAAGGCCTCCATTTCCTCAATAAGACATCATTTTTAAGGTTTATTCAGATATTCACTCAGATCCTTCTTCCCTGCACGTTTTCTAATAGAACTGCTTTATCTTTACATCTTTCTTTTGTAATTTTGCGAATTTTCCTGAGCCAAAAGCATCCAGTTTATCCTCCAACTGTACTTCTTCTTTCTAAATCTTCTGATCAAAAATCATTTCTAATAATTGAACTTCAATTTCTTTACCTTTATTCTTTGATTTCTTCTCTTGTCTTAGTATGTGGTTTCGTGACGTTATTGCCACATAATCAAGAAAAATAAATCACAGGATATATTTCCTGTAACACCTCAGTTGTTTGATTTTTCACTAGCTTTTCAACCACAACCTTCAATCTATGATTTAGTTATATTGTTATCCAAGATTATTTCTCTTTTGCTCCTTCTACCACTTTTCACTGGACTCTTCAACCTCACCTTATATCATGGAACACTATTCTTCTCCCCTGAATTTCACATAATGCCACCTTTTCTGATAGTACTTATTCTAAACGATGTAACTCTTCATAGAACATAGAACACAGATCATTACAGTGCAGAACAGGCCCTTCAGCCCTCGATGTTGCGCCGACCAATTAAGTAAAAGCAATGACCCTCTAACCTAAACCATTCCCCTTTCATTCATAAACCTATCTACTGACCTCTTAAATGCCCCCAAACTTGGCGCATCTACAACTGCAGCAGGCAGGGCATTCCATACCATTACCACCCTCTGGGTAAAGAACCTACCTCTGACATCCGTCCTATAACCACCACCCCTTAATTTAAAGCTATGCCCCCTCGTGCTAGCTTTCTCCATCCTAGGAAAAAGGCTATCACTGTCCACCCTATCTAAACATCTAATCATCTTATATGTTTCGATTAGGTCCCCTCTTAGCCGCCTCCTTTCTAACGAAAACAACCTCCAATCCCTCAGCCTCTCTTCATAAGACCTGCCCTCCATACCAGGCAACATCCTGGTAAACCTCCTCTGTACCCTCTCCATTGCCTCCACATCTTTCTTATAATGCGGGGACCAGAACTGCACACAATACTCCAAGTGCGGCCGCACTAGAGTTTTGTACAGTTGCAACATGACGTTGCGGCTCAGAAATTCAATCCCCCTACCAATAAAAGCTAAGACTCCGTATGCCTTCTTAACAACCTTATCGACTTGATTGCCAACTTTCAGGGATCTATACACATATACACCAAGATCCCTCTGTCCATCAACACTATTAAGAGTCCTACCATTAGCCCTGTACTCTACACATTTGTTATTCCTGCCAAAGTGAATTACCTCACACTTTTCCACATTAAAGTCCATTTGCCACCTCTCGGCCTAGCTCTGCAACTTGTCCAAGTCTCTCTGCAAACTATAACACCCCTCTTCACTATCTACCACTCCTCTGACTTTGGTGTCATCCGCCAATTTACTAATCCATCCTTCAATACCCTCATCCAGATCATTTATAAAAATTACAAACAGCAGGGGCCCCAAAACAGATCCGAGGTACACCACTTGTAACCGAACTCCATGATGAATAATTTCCATCAACCACCACCCTCTGTCTTCCATCAGCTAGCCAATTCCTGATCCAATTAGCTAAATCACCCTCAATCCCATACATCTGCATTTTCTGCAGAAGCCTTCCATGGGGAACCTTATCGAACGCCTTACTGAAGTCCATAAATACCATGTCAACTTCCTTACCCCCATCCACCTCTTTGGTCACTTTTTCAAAAAACTCAATAAGGTTTGTGAGGCACGACCTACCCTTCACAAAACCATGCTGACTATCCCCAATCAATTCATTTCTCTCTAAATGACTATAAATCCTATCCCTAAAAATTCTTTCCAAAACTTTGCCCACAACAGAAGTAAGACTCACTGGTCTATAATTCCCTAGAAAGTCTCTATTCCCCTTCTTGAACAATGGGACCACATTTGCTCTCCTCCAGTCTTCCGGCACTATACTTGCAACCAATGATGACCTGAAGATCAGAGCCAGAGGCTCTGCAATCGCCTCTCTTGCCTCCCAGAGAATCCTAGGGTAAATCCCATCCGGCCCACAGGAATTATCTATTTTCAAACCCTCAAGAATATCTAGCATCTCCTCCTTATCTACTTCAATACTTTCCAGTTTACAACTCTGTATCCCAGTGTTCTCCACAACTACATTTACATCTCCCTGCGTGAATACCGAAGAGAAATATTTGTTCAGTGCCTCTCCAATCTCTTCAGGCTCCACGCATAACTTCCCACTACTGTCTCTGACTGGCCCCAATCTTGCCCTAACCAATCTCTATTCTTAACATATCTAAAGAAAGCTTTAGGATTCTCCTTGATCCTATCAGTCAAAGTCTTCTCATGTCCTCTTTTAGCTCTTCTCAACTCACTCTTTAGCTCCCTCCTGGCTAATCTATAGCTTTCCGGTGCACTAACTGAGCCTTCAAGCCTCATCCTGACATAAACCTCCTTTTTCCTTTTAACCAGCAATTTAACTTTTTTAGTACACCACGGTTCCCTTACTCGACCATTTCCTCCTTGCCTGACAGGGACATACTTATCAAGGACTTGCAGTAGCTGCTCCTTGAACAAGCTCCACATTTCAGATGTAATCTTACCATCAAATATTGACTTGTCCCGGTACGTCTTAAAATTTTAAACATCTTCATCGACTCCTGGTACAGGAATAAACTTTACCCACACAAGTAAATTCTTTAAAGAGATCTGGCACTTTCTTATCATTCTACTCCTGACACCTGGCTGTACATTCTTTTAGAACATAGAACATAGAACATTACAGCACAGAACAGGCCCTTCGGCCTTCGATGTTGTGCCGACCAAAATAAAAAGCAATGCCCCTCCAAACTAACCATTCCCTTCTCTTCCATATACTTATCAATTAACCTCTTAAACGCCACCAAACTTGGCGCATCTACAACAGCTGCAGGCAGGGCATTCCACTCCCTATCACTCTTTGAGTAAAGAACCTACCTCTGATATCCGTCCTATAACTCATACCCCTTAATTTAAAGCTGTGTCCCCTCGTGCTAGCTTTCTCCATCCTAGGAAAAAGTCTATCACTGTCCACCCTATCTAAACCTCTAATCATCTTATATGTTTCGATCAGGTCCCCTCTTAGCCTCCTCCTTTCTAACGAAAACAACCTCAAATCCCTCAGCCTCTCCTCATAAGACCTGCCCTCCATACCAGGCAACATCCTGGTAAAACCTCCTCTGTACCCTCTCCAATGCCTCCACATCTTTCTTATAATGTTGGGACCAGAACTGCACACAATACTCCAAGTGCGGCCGCACTAGAGTTTTGTACAGTTGCAACATGACGTTGCGGCTCCGAAATTCAATCCCCTACCAATAAAAGCTAAGACTCCATATGCCTTCTTAACAACTTTATCCACTTGACTGCCTACTTTCAGGGAGCTATTGACACATACACCAAGATCCTTCTGTTCCTCAACACTATTAAGAGCCCTACCATTAGCCCTATACTCTACACATTTATTGTTCCTGCCAAAGTGCATTACCTCACACTTTCCACATTAAACTCCATTTGCCACCTCTCGGCCCAGCTCTGCAACTTGTCCAAGTCACTCTGTAAACTATAACACCCCTCTTCACTATCTTTTGCACTATCATTTGCACCTCTTTTAGCTATAACTGTGGTAAGCTTTACTAATTTAACAAACCCCACTGTCATATTTTGTTTTTCCACATCTGTCTTCCTAGTATTTTTCTTAAGCCATCAACACTGCAGCTTGGTGTCTATTTTATTGCAATGAAAACATCTGAGGCATTTTATTTCTCTTCTATCCTTACGTGTTTCCTTTTAAACCTGAGGTACACTGTCTTTATTATATCCTATGAGATCTCCTTTGATTTTACCATCTGAGGATTTCTCCTTTCCTATCTCTCATACACTGAAACGGGAGTTGAAGACAAACTTTAATTGATAAGTTAACAGATAATCATAGAACAATACAGCACAAACAGGCCCTTCGGCCCACGAGTTGCATCGATCACATCTACCAATCCATAGACCTATCTATAACCCCCTATCCTATTCGTTTCCATATACTCATCCAGAAGTCTTTTAAAAGATCCCAGCGAGTTTGCCTCAACAACCTCCGACGGCAGCCGACTCCATTCACTCACCACCTTCTGAGTGATAAACTTACCCCTAACATCTCCTCTGTATTTGCTTCCCTGCACCTTAAATCTGTGTCCTCTCGTAGTGACCATTTCAGCTCGGGGAAATGGTCTCAGAGTCCACCCTATCTATTCCTCTCAACATTTTATAAACCTCTATCAGGTCGCCTCTCAACCTACGTCTCTCCAGTGAGAAGAGTCCCAGCTCCCTCATCCTATCTTCATAAGACCTGCCTCCCAATCCAGGCAGCATCCTTGTAAATCTCCTCTGCACTCTCTCATTAGCCTCTACATCATATGCCATTTCTGTTGCTAACCTCATAGTTCTAACCCTCAGGTTGTCAACACGAGTTCTCACTATTTCAGGAAGTGAATTTTTAAACTCCTCAAAATAATAGTTTTCCAAAGAGCATCATATGTCTGGTTTATTTTCGCAGCCGTTCATCAGCCTTCAAAATTAGTTTGCTCGGTCCTTTCGATTTCTATTGATGTTTCACCTGGTTCCTTCCTCAGATTTCTAAACTGTTGTCTGCAGACTTTTGGCATTAGTTCATATGCACTTAAGGTTGCTTCTTCACCTCATCATAATCCCTAGATAGCTCCTCTGAAAGTGACACAAACATCACACTAATTCTACCTACCAACTTTGTTTGAATTGATAATAACTATATGGTCTATGGTCATTTCATTTGTTTAAATACTTTCTCAAATGAAATGAAAAAGGCTTCTACATCCTTCTCACCAAATATTGGCAATGCTTAGACATGTTTAAACAGATTTCCTCCAGGCCTTTGACAACAGCTCTTCCTCACGATCCTCATCACTATTCCCAGACTTTACCTCTACCATTTTAAGTTGATACTCAGTTTTCAGTTCCAGTTTTGAAGTTCAAATTCTTTCTCTTTTCCCTTTTTGTCTCTCTCTATTTCTTTTTGTTCTGTCAATGTTATTCTTGCCTTCCTTTTCCCCATGCCAGGAATTCAAGCAGTTACAATTTTTTTGCTTATTGTTCCTATCTCTTGCCTTTTTTGCTGCAATTGCTTCCCACTCTTTTGCTCCTAATTCAAACTGATTTATTTGTAATTGAATTCTAGCCATTTCCAATGAATCTGACCATGTTTCTGGCAATTTTAAATGCTGAGCTATCACTGCAATTATCTCCCCCTTCCTTGGTCCTTCAGGGAATATCAGCTGTAGCTTGTTTGCCAATTCCAAAAGCATTGCTTTAATCACCTTTTGTAAACCACCTGAATGATTTTTTTCCACACCTGGGAAACTTGCAACCACTGAAATTGCCATTATTCCAAAAGGCACTCCATTTTTAACCAATTAAAATGCAACACCTGAAAAGAAAACACAAATATATTCACGACACAGTGTCTTTGAGTCCAATAATCCCAAATCAAACAAGGAATATAGATTTTAATCCCACAAAGAGCCCTCAATTGATTAAGGCCTAGTCCAGAAACTATAAAGTATATTATGCAGTTAGTTTGGACCTCAATTTTTGCTTTAGGGTAAGCATTTGCTTTAGGGTATGATTCAAGTGATCCACAAGGAAGCTATTATCAAAATAAACTTTATTTAAGAACACAGTTAGAATATAACAAAAATTAGCATAACTTTTACCAATGTTTACCAAAGAACATTCCTTAACAGCCAGCTTTCTCTATTTTCCAATTTAAAGCAATATTCCATAGACATACATCCTTTGTCAGGATTAGTTAGCACAAAAACAAGTATGCTCATGTGATGAGTAAGTCTTTGAATACTATTGGACATAGATCCAGACAGCAGGTTCCAAAATAGCAATTCTCAGAGTCATAGAAACCATAGATAAACCCTCCAGTGCAAAAAGAAGCCATTTGGCCCATTGAGTCTGCAACGACCACAGTTCAACACAGGTCCTACCCCTTTTCCCTACATATTTACTCACTAATCCCTCTAACCTATGCATCTCAGGATTCTAAGGAGCAATTTTTAGCATAGTCAATCAACCTAATTCACACACCTTTAAACTGAAAATGCAGTACCTGGCGAAAACTCACACAGACACGAGGAAAACATGCAAACTCCACACAGACAATGATCGAAGCCAGGAATTGAACCCAGGTCCCTGGAGCTGTGAAGAAGCAGTGCTAATCACTGTGCAACTGTGCTGCCCCCAGAGAAAGATCCACTTTTTTTTTACAGTAGAATCTCCAAGAAAAAAACTTATCTCCTGGCAGATTTCAATCTCCAACTTCAGAGAGAGGAGCAGAGAAATACTTATTTCTCTGATCTCTGCATCTAAACTTGAATATTCTAAGTCCAGCTTCCTGGTCACATGACTATACCTGCTAATCATCCCAATCAAGCCCCACTTTGTAAAAATAGCAGAAAAGTATTAGTTCAGATTAAAACCAATATTCAAGCCATTAGAAACAATTATGCTGCTGGTAGGCAGAAGGGCACTGAGTGCATGAAACTGTTACAACAGATCCTGCACAAGAACATGGCTGAAATACATTTCTTATATTGCCACAAAAGCAGCAGCGAATCCAGAATCACAGCACAAAGATCTTACGAGAATAATAGTGATTTCAGATTCACAGCATGAGGACCTAAACAGATTAACAGCTAAATAAGAACGATAGGAACAGACCTGAACTGAGCTAAAATGGGTCCAGATTCACAGCATGCAAACCTGAATTGAACAACAACTCAATAAGAATCACGCAATACAGACTTGAACACAGCAACAAGAAATCCAGATTTTAAGGAGGAAGATCTGAACAGAGCAACATCAAATCCTGAATAGCAGCATGCAGACCTGAACAGAGCAACAGAAAATCAGGACTAACAGGGACTAACTTGAACCAAGCAACAAGTCAATAATTGCAGCATACAGACATGAATAGAGCAACAACAAACTCAGAATCACAGACCTGTACAGAACAGGAGCAAATCCACAATAACAGCACAGAACAGAACGGCAGTGAATCCAAAATCACAGTACACACACAGGCCTGACTTCAGCAACACAGCAACTACAAATCCAGAATGACAGCACACTGATCAAAACAGAGCAAAACAGGGGCTGGGATTCTGTCAAAAAAATT
This sequence comes from Sphyrna mokarran, assembly GCA_024679065.1. NCBI lineage: Eukaryota > Metazoa > Chordata > Chondrichthyes > Carcharhiniformes > Carcharhinidae > Sphyrna > Sphyrna mokarran. The sequence continues at coordinate 38,654,056 of JAGIQG010000010.1, read as the reverse complement.
CTAAGTCCCCAATTTGGAAGAAAATGGGAGTAAAACACACTAGATTTTTTTGTGTGATTTTCAGAATGAATCTCGGATACTCTGTGCATCACAGTGCCTCAGCAAGATTCGCTCAAGACCAGCCTCCCCCCACCACTACAACAGTCCCGACTGCCCCTTGACCCAGATGGTCAGCCCCAATCACTTCCTCACCTTCCTCTCTCAATCATCCCAATGCAGTGTAGCAGTCAGTCTCCCGCATCCACCCATCGCCCTAATAGGCCTCGTCCTCTTGGCACTGCCCAATTCTGTGAGAGCAGTGCCAAGAAACACTTTGAGCATTGTCAGTTTGCCCCTTAGGGAGTGCCAGGGTGCCAGGCTGGCATTGCCCAGGGGCACACCTCCCTCGTATCCCTGATACTGGGGGAAGGACAGGCTCAATGGCCTTTTTTCCTTCCAGTGAGGTTGATCACCTTGTGTTCCTTAGTGAGGAGCAACAGTAAATCCTGCTACAGGGAATGACTACAGGCAGGGGAAAGAGACACTCATGAGCCTGAAGTCTGCTAATGAAGTGGAAATGCTGATTTCCATATTGTAATCAGCTTCATGCTGATTTCCAGTATGGAGCAGATAACAGTGGAATTCTTAGTCTGGAGCTGGTGTCTCCAGCCAGTTATGCTACATGTATAACATAACAAGCTGAGAGAATCATCACCATAGAATCTCAGCTATAGACCTGGAGTGAGTAGCAGCATATCTGGAACCACAGCACTCAGACTGGAGAAAAACAATTACAAGTGCTGAATTACAGAATGTAGACCTGAACAGAGCAACAACAAATCCCGATTCAGGGCAGGATGACTTCAACAGGGCAACAGAGAATCCAGAATTACAGCACGCCAATCTGAACAGGCAAAAAAGCTAATCCAGAATTACGATACTCCAATCAGAACTGAATAACGGCAAACCCAGAATCACAGCATATATTCCAGAACAAAACAACAACAAATCCAGATTCAGAGTACACAGGACTAAACAGAGCAACAATAAATTCAGAACCCCAGTATGCAAACCTGATCAGAACAACAGAAAATTGAACCTCAGACCTGAACAGAGCAGCGGTGCATCCAGCATCACAGCATGTAGACCTGACCTGAGCTGCAGTGAGAGAATCCAGAATCTCAGCACGTAGACCTGAACAGAGAAAAACACAAATCAAAATTCAGAACTGACAGACCTAAACAAAGCAACAACAAATCCTGGCTCAGACCATGCAGACTTGAACAGAGAAAATACAAACCCAGATTCACAGCAACAGATCTAAGTAAATTACCAACAAAACCAGAATCACAGCATGCAGATATGAACAGAGCAACAGCTAATCTAGAATCACAGCATGCAGATCTAAACAGTGCAACAATAAATTGAGAACTACAGCATAGAACATGAGCAGAGTGAAAACAAATCAAGAATCACAATGTACCGACTTAATTCAGCAACAGCAAGTTCAGAACAAAAGAATGCAGACTTGAACCAAGAAACAGAAGTTCAAATCACAACACACAGATCTAAGGAAATACAAAAATCGCATCATGTGGACTTGAACAGGGCAACAACAAACCAGAATCACAGCTATTCAAACCTGAGTAGAACAACAGCAAATCCAAAATCACAGCACGCAGACCTGAATAGAACAAAACAAATTCTGAATTGCAGTATGTAGACCTCAACATATCAGCACTGAATGCAGAAATACAATATGAAATCCAGATTTGGAGCACAAACGTCTGAACAAAGCAACTACAACTGCGGAATCAGAGTGCATACAGGCAGGAATAAAACAAAAGCAAATCTAAAATCGGACACAATAGACCTCAACAGAGCATCAACAAATCCAGAATCAGAGCACATCGACCTGAACAGGGCAACAACAAATCCAGAATCACACAATGTACACCTAAACAGTGCAACAAATCCAGAATCACAGCGCACAGACCTGAACAGAGCAACAACACATCTAGAATCACAGCACGCAGACCTCAACAGAGCAGCAACAAATCCAGAATCATAGCATCCAGCCCAGAACAGAACAACAATAAATACAGAATAACAGCACGCAGACCTGGACAGAACAGCAACAAATTCAAAATCACAGCATGCAGACCTTAATTGAGCAACAAATCCAGAATCACAGCACACAGTTCTGAACAGTTCTACAAATCCAGAATCACAGCACACAGGCCTGAACAGTGCTACAAATCCAGAATCACAGCACACAGGCCTGAACAGTGCTACAAATTCAGAATCACAGCACGTAGACCTAAACAGAGCAGCAACAAAGCCAGAATCACAGCATCCAGACCAGAGTAGAACAACAAACCTAGAATAACAGCAAGCAGACTTGAACAGGTCAAGAGCATATTTGGAATTATAGTCTAGGTCTAAATCAAGAACAAACCCAGAATCATAGCAAACAGATACAGATCAAGCAAGATGAAATGCAGAACAGAGCAATAAAAATCCAGCGTCACAGCATAGACACAATCACTGAATGGAAAATTGAGCAAGGGCAAACAAAGAATCAAGAATCAAGCACGCAGACCTGAACAGAGCAGCAACAAATCCAGAATCATAGCACACAGACCTGAATTGAGCAACAAATCCAGAACCACACCATGCAGACCTAAACAGAGCAATGACAAATCCAGAATCACAGCATTCAGACCAGAGCAGAGCAACAACAAATCCAGAATCTCACAACGCAGACTTGAACAGTGAACAAATCTAGAATCACAGCACACAGATCTGAGCAACAACACATTCAGAATCACAGCATGCACACCTAAACAGAGCAGCAACAAATCCAGAATCACAGCACCTAGACCAGAGCAGAGCAACAACAAATCCAGAATCCCATAATGCAGATTTTAACAGTGAACAAATCCAGAATCACAGCACACAGATCTAAACAGACCAGCAACAAACCCAGAATCACACACACAGACCTGAACAGAGCAGCAACAAATCCAGATTACACAACGCAGTCTTTAATAGATCATCAATAAGTTAGAATCAAGTGTATAAACAAAAATAGTTGGAAATACAAGACATGGCTGCAGGGTGACCACTGATGGGAACTTAACTTCGATATTTATGAAAGACAGGCAAAAAAGTAAAGACAGCGAAGTTTTAAGTTTCTTAAAAGAAGAAATTAACATAATACTGAAGAATGATATTAACTCTGACAATATGGAATTTATATAGGTAGAGTTACGAAACACCAAAGGGCAAAAAAATGTTAGTATAGATTGTATACAGACCACCAAACTCTCATGGTGATGTTAATAACGATATTAAACCGGAAATTAGAAATACATGTGATAAAGGAATATGTGTAAGTATGAATGATTCTAATCTGCACATAGATTGGGTAAATCAAATTAGTCACAATACCGTTGAGGGGGAATTCATGGAGTGTATATGGTATAGCTTTCTAGACAAATACACTCAGGTACTAAGTAAAGAACAGACCATTTCTTTTTTAAAGTTAAAGTTTATTTATTAGTGTCACAAGTAGGCTTACATTAACATTGCACTGAAGTTACTGTGAAAATCCCCTCATTGCTAAATTCTGGCACCTATTTGGGTACACTGAGGGAAAATGTGAGCATGGCCAATGCACCTAACTAGCACATCTTTTGAACAGTGAGAGGAAATGCACACCAACACAGGGAGAATATGCAGACTCCACACAGACATGACTCAAGGTGAGAATCAAATCTGGGTCCCTACCACTGAGGTAGAAGTATCAACCACTGTGCCACTATAGACAGGGTATTGTGTAATGAGAAAGGAATAATTGGCAATTTAGTTCTGCAAGATCTCTTGGGAATGAGTAAACATAACATGATAAAATGTTTCATCAAGATGGAGACTGACATAAATCATCTGAGACGAGGGTCCTGAATGTTCAGGAAAATTAAGATGATATGAGGCAGGAGTTGGCAATAATAGATTGGAAAATGTTACTTAAAGGGATGACAGTGGACAGACAATAGCAAATATCCAAGGATGAATGGATGAATTGCAATAACTATTTATTCCCATCTGGCGCAAAAGAAAAACTGGAAAGGTAGCCAAACCATGGTTTACAGGAAAATTAGAGATGGTGTTAGATCCAAGGGAGAGGCATACAAATAGGTCAAGAAAAATAGCAGACTTGTAGAATGGAAGCAGTTTAGAATTCAGCAAAAGAAGACCAATGGACTGATTAAGAATGGTAAAACAGAATGAAAGTAAGCTTGCAGCAAATGGACTGAAAAGTTTCTACAGGTATGTGAGGAAAGAAAGATTGATGAAAACAAATGTCGGAACCATTGCAGTTAGAAAAAGGCAAATTATAATGGGGAACAAAGAAATGGCTGACCAACCAAATACATACTTTGGTTCTGTCTTCACAAAGGAGGACACAAATAAGATACCAGAGATGTTGGGAACCACAGGGTTTTGTGAGAGTGAGGAACTATAGGAGATAGTATTAGTAGAGAAATAGTGCTGGGGAAATTGATGGCACTGAAGGCTGATAAATCCCCAGGGCCTAATAATCAACATCCCAGAGTATGTAAGGAAGTGGCCCAAGAAACAGTGGATGCATTAGTGGTCATCTTCCAAGATTGTATAGACTATGCAACAGTTCCTACAGATTGGAAGGTAGTTAACGTAAAAAAGGAGATAGAGAAAAAACAGGGGATTATAGACCAGTAAGCCTGGCATCAATATTGAGGAAAAATACAGAATTCGTTATCAAAGATTTTATAGCAAAACATTTGGAAAACAGTGGCAGGATTGGACAGATTCAGCATGGATGTATGAAAGGGAAATCGTGTTTGACAAAGCTACTGCAATTTTTGAGGATGTAACTAATAGAATTGATTAGGGATAGCCAGTGGATGTGGTGTATTAGGATTTTTAGAAGACTTCCAACAAAATCCCACATAAGAGATTAGAGTGTAAAATTAAAGCACATGGAATTAGGGATAATATATTAAGATGGATAGAAAATAGGTTGGCAAACAGTAAACAAAGAGTAGGAATAAGCAGGTCTTTTTCCAAATGGCAGGCAGTGACTAAAGAAGTACTACAGCTATTCACTATTTTTATTATTAATCTAATAACTTCTATTAGATGAGAGAACTAAATGTAACATCTCCAAATTTTCAGGTTACACAAAGCTGAGTGGGAGGGTGAGCTGTAAGGTGGAAGCAGACATGCTTCAGTGTGATTTGGATAAGTTGAGTGAGTGGGCAAATGATTGGCAGAACCAGTATTAGTTGGATGAGTGTGAGGTTATCCACTTTGGTGGCAAAAGTAAGAAGGCAGATTACTATCTATATGGTCATAAATTAGGAGAGGCGAATGTGCAACGAGGCCAGGGTGTCATCTAACACTAGTCATTGAAGGCAAGTATGCAGATGCAGCAGACAGTAAAATAGGCAAATGGTAAGTTGACCTTCATAGTGAGAGGATTCAAGTTTAACAATAGGGATGTCCTGACTAAATTATACAGAGCCTTCGTATGGTCAAGTTTGAAATATTGGCTGTGATTCTTCCATCGTGACCCGCAACTTTTCTGGTGGGTCGTGGTGGGAAATGCACGTTGCCGACTTTGTACCGCGATTTGCGCATGTACTGAGAACACATGCATGTCTCCCAGAGCCGCTGAACAATTCCAGGTCAGACCACAGTGGAAATCAGTGTTTTCCAAATGAATCACTCACCTCGCCAGGAATAATTCATTCTAGCGGGGTTTACACTAGCTTCCCTCTTTCGGAAGACTAGTCAGGGTAATCAGGATACCGCCCCCCCCCACCACCATGGGGGTCAGGTGGCAAAGGGGTAGTACCCCTTGGACATGAGCACCCTGTCAGTGCCAGCTTGTGTTCCCAGCACTGCCAAAGGGGCAAACTGCCCATGTCTAGGGGGCATCTTGACACTTCCCATCAGGTATTGGGCAGTGCCAATGGGACAGGGCCTATTGTGGTCAGGGCCTAGGGTGATCGGTGGGGGTAGGGAGTCCTGATGCCAAACAGGATCGGTCTGGGATAGAAGCAGGGCAGCGAATAGGGAGCGGGTTGCTGGGGGATGGGGGGGCAGGCTGTGCATTGGGCGCTCTGGGAGGGAGGGGTTGTCAGGGCTGGCCTGGAAATTGTTGTGGGGGCCACGATCAGATTCCAGTGTGGTCTGACCAGGACTTGTTCAGCGGCTCTGGGAGACATGCATGCATTCTCAGTACACGAGCAAATCGCAGTACAAAGTCAGCAACGTGCATTTCCCACCACGACCCACCAGAAAAGTTGCGGGTCACGATGGAAGAATCACAGCCAATATTTCAAGCTTGACCATACGAAGGCTCTGTATAATTTAGTCAGGACATCCCTATTGTTAAACTTGAATCCTCTCACTATGAAGGTCAACTTACCATTTGCCTATTTTACTGTCTGCTGCATCTGCATACTTGCCTTCAATGACTAGTGTTAGAGGACACCCTGGCCTCGTTGCACATTCGCCTCCTAATTTATGACCATACAGATAGTAATCTGCCTTCTTACTTTTGCCACCAAAGTGGATAACCTCACTTTGGAGGGCTGCTGGAGGGGCAGCACGGCAGGTGTCCCAGGCTGGCCAGTTTTAGAATGTCAGACTCCGGCCTGAATAACCCCCTCTACCCTGGTTTTTAATGAGATTCATGACTAGGACCTCTGCAGTGCACAGAGTGCAAAAATTCAGGTGAGAAGCTGAATTGAGAAAACAGTTGGGATTTAGAACAGTTTTCCTGCCAATTGAGCACTTTTGGGAGAATCGTGGCCAATGTGTGCAGTTTAGAAATCCTTACCTAAGGACAATCTTGCTCTGGGGGAATGCAGAAAAGGTTTACCAAATTGATTACTAGGCTAGCAGGACTGACGTATGAGGAGAGATTGAGTTGGTTAGGGTTGTATTCGCTGGAGTTCAAAAGAATGAAGGGGGTCTCATGGAAACCTAAAAGATACTAATAGGACTAGACAGGGTAGTTGCAAGAAAAATGCTCCTGATAATGCTGCAGAATGGAGCACACAGCAACACATCCAGAATCAAAGGACGTGGACCTGAAGGAGCAACAAACAATGGAGAATAACAGCATGCAGGTATGAACGGACCAATAATAATTCCAGAATCACAGCATGCCAACATGAACAGAGCAGGTGTGAGTCCAGAATTACACTATGCAAACATGAATAGAGCAACAACAAATCCAGAATCACAGCATGCAATCCAGAACAGAGTGAGAACAAATCCAGAATGATAGCATGCAGACCTGAACAGAACAACAACAAATCCAGAATGCAGCATGTAGCCTGAACAGAGAAAAAACAAATCCAGAATCACAGGAAGCAGACCTGAACAGAGCATCAACAAGTTCAGAATCAGAGCACGTAGATATGAACAGAGCAACAACAAATCCAAAATCAGAGCATGCAGTTCTGAACAGAGCAACAATGAATCCAGAATCACAGCATGCAAAGCAACAGTAAAACCATTTCACAGAAACATGCTGCTCCTGAACTCTAATCAGCTGGCCTTTAAAAGATTCCCATATGACAGACATGGATTCACCCTCAAACAGTTATCCCAATCTACATTCCCCAGTTTCTGCCTAATATTGTCTTAGTTAGCCTTCCCAATTCAGTAGTCCAAGAACCACTCTTCTCCTTATCCATAAGTAAAGCTTACAGAATTACGGTCACTGTTCCCAAAATGCTCACTCACTGAAAGTTTGATCACTTGGCCAGACTCATTCTCCCATACAAGGTCTAACATGGCCTCTTCCCTAGCTGGGAAGAGTAATATTTACATATTACTTAAAGAAATCCTCCTGGAGATCTGAATAAATTCTCTTCCTTTCTTCCTCTCCCCCCTACCAATCTCCATCCAAGCCCTTGGCACTAAGTGAATCCCAATCAATATAGGGGAAGTTAAAATCACCCATCACAACAACCTTGTTGGTTATACATTTTTCCATAATCTGCCAATTATCTGTTCCTCTACCATCTGCTGGCTGATGGGAGACCTGTAGTACAATGCACCTTTCCTATTCCTGAGCTGAACTCATATGGCCTTATGGGAGGAGCCCTCCAAGGTTTCTTCCCTCAGTATAGTCTTGATATTCCCCCTGATCAGGAATATAATTCCCCCACCTCTTATACATCTTTCTCTATAAATGTGTGAAACATTCAAATCCTGGAACAATAAACTGCCAGTCTTGCTCCTCTCCCAGCAATGTCTCTGTAACTGCAACATCATATACAAATCCAGGCTCCAAGTTCATCTGTCTTACCTGTCATACACCTCATGTGAAAACAAATACCCTTCAGACCATCATTCCCGACGTTGTCAATAACCATCCCTGTTTGTTCTTTCTCTTAGTCTTACTGGCCTTAGTCTCTAATGCCTTGCCAGTCATTTCAGTTGCTAACCTACTGCTCTGGTTCCCAGCCCCTGCCACACTAGTTTAAACCCTCCCAAATAACGCCAGCAAACTTCCCTGCTGGGATATTGGTGTGCACCCAGTATAGTTGCAACCTGTTCTGAACACATCAGCATCAAATTCAAAGTCAGAGCATGCAGACATGGATTCACCCTCAAACAGTTATCCCAATCTACATTCCCCAGTTTCTGCCTAATATTGTCTTAATTAGCCTTCCCAATTCAGTAGTCCAAGAACCACTCTTCTCCTTATCCATAAGTAAAGCTTACAGAATTATGGTCACTGTTCCCAAAATGCTCATAGAGCAGTAACAAATCCAAAATCACAGAATGCAAACCTGAACAGAGCAGCACCAAAATCAGATTCAGAGCATATTAACCTGAACAGAGCAAAAACAAATCACAGATGCAGACCTGAGCAGATCAACAGCAAATCTAGAATAACAGCACACAGACCTGTTAGGGACCAGGTCAGAAATTCCAAGCTACATTATGAAGTTAGCCTAGGCCTCAATCTTTTTTGATTTTGACATTAGTAAGAAATACATGGGGTTACAAGGATAAGGCCTGGGTGGGATTGTGGTCGGTGTAGACTCAATGGGTCGAATAGCCTCTTTCTGCATTGAAGACATTCTATGATTATGGCAGCAAAAGGTTTTTTGATCCAGGTATGATTCGATTGACCCATCAGGAGGCTTTTAGTAAAATAACTTTTATTTAACAACAGTTAAAATATAATAAAAAGCATTTGCATACTTTTCACCAATTGAAAATCTTTAATCATAAGATACAATTCTTAAAAGCTATCTATCTCTATTGTTTCGATTTAAGCAATATCCTCATTGACACAAATCCCACTTCAGAATCAATGAGCACCAGAGCAGATATGTTCATGTGGATGCTAGATTTCCAGCCATTTAACTCTCTGGACAGATGTAGAAAGACACCTGCCTTTTATCTTCCAAACAGCTATTTCCAGAGAAAGATACACCATCAAGCAGCAGAATGTCAGAGAAAGAGACCTATATTCTAGTAAATCCCAGTCTCCAAATCCAGAGAAAGAAACAGACAGGAAGCCATTTATTTTCTCCACAGTTCCCAAACAGCAATTGAACTTATTTTCTCTCTGTGACCCTAGCTCTGTCAAGTCTCATGATTTTTCCTGAGAAACCCAAATCAAACCCCACTCTGAAAACTCCCCAGGGCAAATACTAAAATAACTATCTTGCATTAGTCCAGATAGAAGTTTAGCACTCAAAGACTGCCAGGTATAGACAGAACGGCAATACATAGGACTGTCTGCTTAAAAAAAAGATTTCACAAGATACATTTCTTAAAGCAGCAGTATTGTCACACCTCCCTCTTAGAAAAATGAACCATCGAAATGCAAAGCTGGTTTAATTTCTCAAAACTTCTAATTTCACACTATTAGTACTCTACGATATAGACACATGCTTTATTAAAACTAAGCATGCAAATGTAACAATAGTATAGTCCACTCCAGTCCTTTTCTTCCATCCTCCTTCTTTCAAATTTGTGACAAAACATGTGCCATCAATTTCACTCTTCCTTCTTTCTCAACACACTGGAATTGTTCATCTGCTTCTTCTTCCTTTTTCAAAAACCTCCTTCAATCCTTAATATTGCTTTGATTCAAAGATTGAGCTCAAGTTCTACATTATGAGTATAAATTAGTTCCAGTAATGTTCTCAGTGAGTGAGACAGGATCAAGAGGGTAAACCTTTACATTGGATGCAAACTGGCATAAACTACTTTGAATGTGATTTCTAATTTCCTTTGCTAAGTTTTACCACTTCTTTTGATTTTTGGAGTCGTGGAATTTATCCCAATCCTGCGGATAATCTCAATCCTTTAGATAATCTTGACTATAAACCCACAGCAAGGTTTTTAAAGTTTGATGCCACTGTTAAAATGCGCCCTGCATTTCTGGATGGTACACAATTGATTTAAATTGTTTTACGCACAGTAGGTTGTTGCATAATGTTAAATATCATGGGATCCAGGTGTCTCTCTGAATATAAAATTGCCTTCTTGACAGGAGCCAAAGGCTGGTTGCAGAGAGTTGTTTTTCAAACTGGAGGCCTGTGATCAGTGGTGTGCCTCAGGGATCAGTGCCAGGTCCACTAATATTTGTCATTTATATCAATGATTTGGATCCAAATATAGGAGGCATGATTACAGATGACACCAAGATTGGTGGCATAGTGGAGAGTGAAGAAAGTTATTTCCAACTGCAACAGGATCTTGATCAATTGGGCCAGTGGACTGGTGAGTGGCAGATGGAGTTTAATTTAGACAAATGCGAGGTGATGCATTTTGGTAGATTGAACCAGAGCAGAACTTAGTTAATGGTAGGGCATTGGGGAGATTACAGAACAAAGAGATTTCGAGGTACATGTTCATAGCTCTTTGAAAGTGGAGTCCAAGTGGACAAAATGGTGAAGAAGGCATTCAGTATGCTTGGTTTCATCGATAAAAGCATTGACTATAGGGGAATTGGAATGTCTTGTTGAAGTTGTACAAGACGTTGATAAGACCACACTTAGAATACTGAGTGTAATTTTGGTCACCCTATTATAGAAAGAATATTATTCAACTAGAAAGAGTGCAGAAATGATTTACGAGGATGCTACAAGAACTTGATGGATTGAATTATAAGGAGAGCCTGGGTAGATTGGGACTTTTTTCTCTGGAGCGTAGAAGACTGAGGGATAATCTTATAGCGGTCTATAAAATAATGAGGGACACAGATCAGCTAGGTAGTTAATATCTTTTCCCAAAGTATGGAGTCTAAAACTAGAGGGCATAGGTTTAAAGTGAGAGGGGAAAGATATGAAAGTGTCCAGAGTGGGAACTGTTTCATAAGAGAGTGGTGAATGTCTGGAACAAGTTGCCAGAGGTAGTAGTAGAGGTGGGTACAATTTTATCTTTTAAAAAGACAGTTAGATAGTTGCATGGGTGTGATGGATATAGAAGGATATGGGCTAAATGCAGGCATTTGGGACTAGCTTAGGGGTTTTCAACAAAATGGTAGCATGGATAAGTTGGGCCAGACGGACTGTTTCCATGCAGTAAACCTCTGTGACTCTACTCGTAAGCTATCCATAATTTCCTCAAAGAACTCTGATGTAAAAGTTAATCCTCGATCTGATTGTATTTCTGTGAGTAACCCGTAAAAGATTTAAGTAATTTTTTTTACAGTCCCTTTTAGCTGTAATATTGTGCCTTTGGAAATTGAGTAATCACATCCATTATGGTCAACAAATACGGATGCCCACTTTACTTTTTGGAAGCGGTCCTATTCAAACAAATAAGATCCTTGTAAAAGGTTTATCAAGTGCCCGAATGAGTATTAAGGGTACTGGCTTTATCACTGATTAAAGTTTTCCTATTAACTGACATGTGTGACATGATCAGCAAAATTCAACTGCATCTTTGTGCCGTCCAGCCAAGTAAAATGTTTTGTATCTTTGTTAGAGTTTTCTGATTCCAAAACGACCTTCTATGAATACATTATCTGCTATCCACAATACCTTTCTATAACCCATCAACAATACAACTTCTGCCCATTTTTTATTTGCCTGACTATGTAAAGGCATCTACTTCCTCATTAAGATATTATTTTAACATAATAACTTTTTGGTTATACTCAGATTCCTCTTCTGTGTATGTTTTTAATACAAATGCTTTATCTCTGCATCTTTCTGTTGTAAATCTGCCAATTTCCATGAACTAAAAATATCCAGTTCATCCTCCATCTGTTGTTCTTTTTCAGTTATCTGATCAAAAATGATTTCTGATCAATGAACTTCAACTTCTTTATCTTTACTCTTTTATTTTTCCTCTAGTCTTAACTTGTGGCTTTATGGCTTTGTTACCACGGAGTCAGGAAAAATTGTAAGATATGCCTCCTGTAACACTTCAATTGTTTGATTTTCCACTGGCTTTTCAATCACAGTAGGCATTGCTCCCACTTATAATCTAGCTATATCATTACTCAAGGTAAACTGTACTCCTGGCCAAGATAATTTCTCTATTATTCTACCACCACTTTTCATTGGACTCTCCAACTTCAACTTATATAACGCAGCACAACTCTTTTCAGCATCAGTTCCACCTATCACTGCCTTTTCTGGCAATATTTTTAGTGAACTACATAGCTCCTCATCTCACCATTGTGGAGAGACGGTGATACATGATATTGTCAAAGATTTAGTAATCCAGAGATACAGAAAAATGCTCTAGGGACCTGGGTTCAAATCCCACCATGGCAGATGGTGAAATTTGAATTCAATAAAAATCCAGAATTAAAAGTCCAATGATGACCATGAAACCATTATTAATTGTTGCAGAAAAAAACACCTGGTTCACTTATGCCCGTTAGGGAAGGAAATTTGCTGTCTTTACTTGGTCTGGCTATGACTCCAGATCCGTAGCAATGAGGATGATTCTTAATCACCCTCAGGGACAGTCAGTAAATGGCCAGAGAAGCCCAAATCCCATGAATGAATAAAAAGAAATTTAAAGATTGACCTAGTTCCGTACCACTTACAGTCTTAATTTTTTTACCTACTTCTGCTACAAAGAAATAAACAGAAATAAATTATTTTAAGAGATCTGGCACTTCCTTGTCAAATAACCCCTGAGCAGGCTGCATGTTCTCTTGCACCTCTTGAGTTTCGATTTTGACTTCCTTTAGTATGAACGAACCCAAATGGCTTATCTTGTTTTAGTATGTCTGACTTCTCAAAGCTTTTCTTAAACTCCCAACATTGGAAGTTTGTTTGTCCTATTTTATTAAGAGGTGACGAAAACGGTCGACGATTGGCGAGCTATTGATGTTGTCTACATGGATTTCAGAAAGGCATTTGTCAAAGTCCCTCATGGGAGATTAGTTGAGAAGGTCAAGGCTAATGGGATACAAGGACAGGTAGCTGATGGATAAGTAACTGGCTTAGTAATAGGAGACAGAGAGAAATAGTGGAAGGGTGTTTTTCTAGCTGGAGCTTGGTTACTAGTGGTCTGCTGCAGAGCTCGGTACTGGGACCTTTTCTATTTGTAACATATATAAATGACTTGGAAGATGGAGTAAGTGAAGTGATCAGCAAGTTTGCAGATGATACAAAGATGGCTGGACTTGCGGATAGTGAGGAGCATTGTCAGGCGATGCAGTAGGACATAGATAGGCTGGTAGCTTGGGCAGACAGATGGCAGATGAAATTCAATCCTGATAAATGTGAGGTGATGCATTTTGGGAGAAAGAATGTAAGAGGGAGGTACATGATAAAGGGTAGACCTATTAAGAGTATAGAAACACAGAGGGACCTAGGGGTGCAGGTGCACAAGTCTCTAAAGGTGGCAGAGCAGATGGAGAAGGTTGTGAAGAAAGCATATGGTATGCTAGCCTTTATAGGAAGGGGTGTAGAATACAAGAGCTGGCCTTTAATGTTGCAGTTGTATAAAACGCTGGTTAGACTTCATTTGGAATACTACGTCCAGTTCTGGTCGCCTTACTACCAGAAGGACGTGGAGACTCTGGAGAGAGTGCAGAGGAGGTTTACCAGGATGCTGCCTGGTATGGAAGGTCTGAGTTACGAGGAGAGGTTAGGCAAATTGGGACTGTTTTCCTTCGAAAGACGTAGACTTAGAGGAGATCTAATAGAGGTGTACAAGATTATGAGGGGTATAGATAGAGTAAACAGGGTTAAGCTTTTTCCTAGGATGGACTCGAATAGCACGAGGGGTCACGGGCTTAGGGTGAGGGGGGTAAGGTATAATTTGGATGCTAGAGGGAGTTTTTTCACACAGAGGGTGGTGGGGGTATGGAATGCGCTGCCAAGTAAAGTGGTGGAGGCAGGCACTCTGGAGTTATTTAAGAAATACTTAGATGGGCACATGAACAGAATGGGAATGGAGGGGTATAGAAAACTGATTTAAAATAGGGATCATGAGCCTTGGGAGTCCCTGGGAAGTGTGTAAATAGATGATGATATTGATGTACTTGTTTTTATCCTACAGGTGCTTTGGTCCACCTTGTTGTCTAACGAGGGGCATACACACAATGGGTCGTGAGAGGGCTGCTCTTGGATTTTTTTTCGAGAGTATCATAGTGCTTCACGTCGTTAGTGTACGCTTGACCTGGACCATTTGATGGGCAACACGACAGCTCAGTGACTATCGCTGTGCTGTGCAGATACATGGATTTGGGCCTGTGTCTGTGGGAGTTTGAGCATTCTCCCCGTGCTTGCGTGGGTTTTCTCCGGGTGCTCCGGTTTCCTCCCACACCCCAAAGATGTGCTCTTAGGCTAAATGGCAAAACAAATTCTCCCTAAATTGTCTCAAATTTGTTTTTTAATCCATAGATCTATAAACATTGACAGGGATCGCGGGTAGAGGTGGGAACATCGGGGTGGCGGCGCGGGCTTATTGGGCCGAAGGGCCTGTTTCCCGTGCTGTTTTGTTCTTCGTTCTCTTTGTTTTATAAAAACATCTGAGGCTTTTTATTTCTTTTCCACCCATTTTTAACTGAGGTATACTATCTTTACCATCTTCAACGAGATCTCCTTTGCTCTTAACACCTGAGGATTTCTTTTTCCTAGTTTCTATACCTCACAAATCAAAATTAATGTTGGAAACCAGACGTTGATTTATGATATAACTCATAATCATCTGCAATTTCTGCTGTTAATCTCACAATTTTAACTCTTTGCTCTTCCGCATGAGTTCCCATTATTTCAGAAAGTGCATTTCTAAATTTGTTTAAAATAACTGTTTCCAGAAGAACATACTCTGTTAGTCTATTTTCTTTGGACCATAGAAGTGCAATTTTAGTAGTTAGCCCACTAAGTATGCGCTTAGCCCATAGATCTCCTTAGAAAATATTCATGCCTTGTTTCCTTCTCCATAATTATTTTAAGATTATAGTTATTTTTATTTTACAATTTTTTTGCCAGGTTGGCAAAAATACAATGCAAAAGGTGTGTGCTGTTCAGTGAAGAAGTTAAGCCTTTATCCACTTGTCAAAATTACTTTGATTCTTTCAAATTCTATTTTGTTTGACCAGGTACCTTCCTTGGCTTTTTCAACCATTGTCTTTAGAGTTCTGGCATTAGGACATTTACCTCTTCATAATCATACCTCATCATAACACAGCTTTAAATTAAGGGGTATGAGTTATAGGACGGATATCAGAGGTAGGTTCTTTACTCAAAGAGTGATTAGGGAGTGGAATGCCCTGCCTGCAGCTGTTGTAGATGCACCAAGTTTGGTGGCGTTTAAGAGGTTAATTGATAAGTATATGGAAGAGAAAGGAATGGTTTAGTTTGGAGGGGCATTGCTTTTTATTTTGGTCGGCACAACATCGAAGGCCGAAGGGCCTGTTCTGTGCTTTAATGTTCTATGTTCTATGTTCTATAATCCATAAATACCTCTTTGTTGGTGATACAAACATCTCACTTGCTCTATCTACCAACTTAATTTGAATTAGCAATACCCACATGGTCTATGGCATGTTATTTGTTTAGCTACTTCCTCAAATGAAATGAAAAGAGCAATAATAAATCCTGAATCACAGCACACAGATCTGAAAAGAGCAACAAATCCAGAATCATAGCAGGAAAAACTGAAGAGAACAACAGTAAATCCAAATTCTCAGCATGGAAATCTGAACAGAGCTCCAGGAGCTCCAGATTCACATCATACAGACCTGAAAGGATCAGTAGCAAAGCCAGACTCACAGCACACAGACCTGAATATATCAACAGCAAACTCAGAATGACAAGAGTTCCACAGATTCACCACTCTCTGGCTGAAGAAATTCCTCCTCATCTCTGTTTTAAAGGACTGTCCCTTCAGCCTGAGGTTGTGCCTCTGGTTCTAGTTTTTCCTACTAGTGGAAACATCCACTTCACATCCACTCTATCCAGGCCTTACAGTATCCTGTAAGTTTCAATAAGATCCCCCCTCATCCTTCTAACTTGAACGACACCCCCTCCCCCCCACTTTTCTAAACTCCAATCAGTACACCTCTGGAGTCCTCAACCGTTTTCAGAGGAGCAGCTGGAATGGTGATTCAGTAAAGAGAGCTTGTAGGTAAAAGAGATTTTTACCTTACTTTTTTCAGAGTTTTTCTTCTAAACCGGGTGTGTAAAACTGGAAGTAGGCTCCAGTGAGACCTAGAAAGGTTTTCTTTTTCCCTTTAAACGGTACTTAACTTAGAGAGTTCAAACTCATTGTTACTAGAGGAGTAGTTGGAGTGGTGATTCAGTGAAGAGACCTTGTGAGTAAGAGCGATTTTTACCTTACTTTTTTTTGACTTTTCTTTTTCTAAACCGGGAATATAAAACTGGAAATAGGCCCCAGTGAGACCTGGGAAGGTATTTTTCCCCTCAATAAATTTGAACAGGGAGGAACCTGAGACTCTACACTTCTGGAGTCTCCCACCCTCCCCTCTCCTCCAATCTGAAAAAAAGACTTGGAGAGGGGGCAGATAAGCTTTCTTCTTTTTTCCTTTCTTTTCGCTTATTCCTCAAACCTAAGGAGGTAAGGTAATATCAGGCTCGTTTTTCGACCAGAACAAAGCAGAGAGGGAGTGAGTCATGGCAGGAGTGCTGAAGGTAAGAGATTTATTGCTTTTTTTTAACCTTTCTTTTTTGCAGAGTTTTTTTAAAGACTGCATAGGTGTCTGAAGTCAGTCAGTAGTGCGTGAGGTTTAAAAAGCAGGCCGCACTATCCAATGTGTTGAAGGGCGTTGGTTCATTGGAAACAGATGAGGCAGGGTAGGTTTAATTCTTAGTTTTTCTTGTGTTATTTGAAGAAAGAGGGAATTATGAGTGTGAGGTCTGTTTGTTGTTCTCGGTGTCGGGTATGGGAGGTCCTAGAATCTTCTAGCCTCCTGGACGTCCATATCTGCACCAGGTGCATTGAGTTGCAGCACCTAAGGGACCACGTTAGGGAATTGGGGCTGCAGCTCAATGACCTTCATCTGGTCAGGGAGAGTGAGGAGGTGATACAGAGGAGTTACAGGCAGATGGTCATACTTTGGCCATGGGAGGCAGACAAATGGGTCACAATTAGGAAGGAGAAGGGAAAAGCTCAGGTACTAGAGAGTACCCCAGTGGCTGTACCCCTGAACAATAAGTACTCCCGTTTGAGTACTGTTGGAGGGAATAGTCTACCTAGGGGAAGCAACAGCAGCCATACCTCCAGCACAGAATCTGGTCCTGTGGCTCAGAAGGGTAGAGAAGGAAGGAGGAAGGCAGTAGTGACAGGGACTCTGTAGTGAGGGTGTCAGACAGACGATTCTGCGGACGCAGTCAAGAAACTCAGTTGGTAGTTTGCCTCCCTAGTGCCAGGATCCGTGATGTTTCTGATCGTGTCCAAGATATCCTGGAGGGAGAAGAGGTCATGGTACATATTGGTACCAATGACATAGGTAGGAAAAGGAAAGAGGTCTTGAAAGGAGAATATAGGGAGTTAGGAAAGGAATTGAGAAGAAGGACCACAAAAGTAGTAATCTCAGGATTGCAGACTGTGCCATGAGACAGTGAAAGTAGGAATGGAATGAGATGGAGGATAAATGAGTGACTGAGGGATTGGAGCAGTGGGCAGGGATTCAGGTTTCTAGATCATTGGGACCTCTTTTAGGGCAGATGTGACTTTACAAAACGACAGGTTGCACTTGAATCCCAGGGGGACCAACATCCTGGCGGAGAAGTTTGATAAGGCTACTGGGGAGAGTTTAAACTAGAAAAGTTGGGGGGGGGGAGCCAAATTGAAGTGACTGAGAGTAAGGAGGTTAGCTCACAAATAGAGAAAGTTTGAGAGGGAGAATAGGCAGATGATAGAGAAGGGGAGCACTCAGACTGAAGGTTTGAGATGTGTCTATTTTAACACAAGGAGTGTTGTGAACAAAGTGGATGAGCTTAGAGCGAGGATCACTACTTAGAAATGTGATGTGGTGGTCATTACAGAGACTTGTATGACTCAGGGGCAGGACTGGTTACTTCAAGTGCTGGGTTTCAGATGTTTCAGAAGGGACAAGGAGGGAGGCAAAAGAGGTGGGGGAATGGCACTGTTGATCAGAGATAATGTCACAGTTGCAGAAAAGATGGATGCCATGGAGGGATTGTCTACTGAGTCTCTGTGAGTGGAGACTAGGAATAGAAAGGAGTCAATCAACTTTACTGGGTGTTTTCTATAGGCCGCCCAACAGTAACAGGGATGTTGAGGAGCAGGTTGGGAAGCAGATCCTGGAAAGGTGTAATAATAACAGAGTCGTCATGATGGGAGATTTGAATTTCCCAAATATTGATTGGAATCTCTCTAGAGTAAGAGTTTAGATGGGAAGGAATTTGTTAGGTATGTTCAGAAGGGTTTCTTGATATAGTATGTGGATAAGCCTATAACAAGAAAGGCTGTACTTGATTTGGTATTGGGAAATTAACCTCATCAGGTGTCAGATCTCTCTGTGGGAGAGCATTTTGGAGATGGTGATCATAATTCTATCTCCTTCACAATAGTATTGGAGAGAGACAGGATTAGACAAATATTTAATTGGAGTAAGGGAAATCATGAGTCTACCAGGCAGGAAATTGGAGGCTTAAATTGGAAAGAGGTTTTGTCAGGGAAATGTACGGAAGAAATGTGGCAAATTTTCAGGGAATATTTGTCTGGAGTTCTACATAGCAACATTGCAATGAGACAGTAATTTACAGGAACCGTGGTGTACAAAGGCTGTAATAAATCTAGTCAAGAAGAAAAGCTTACAAAAGGTTCAAAGAGCTAGGTAATGTCAGAGATCTAGAAAAGTATACGGATAATAGGAAGGATCTTAAGAATGAAATTAGGAGAGCCAGAAGAGGTCATAAGAAGGCCTTGGTAGGCAGGATTAAGGAAAGCCTCAAGGCATTCTACAAGTATGTGAAGAACAAGAGGATAAGACACAAAGAATAGGACTATCAAGTGTGACAATGGAAAGTTTATATCGAACTAGAAGAAATAGCAGAGATACTTAATGAATACTTCAGTATTCACTATGGAAAAGGATCTTAATGATTGTAATGCAGACTTGCAGCGGACTGAAAAGCTTAAGCATGTAATTATTAAGATGGAGGATGTGTGGAAGCTTTTGAAAAGCATCAAGTTAGATAAGTCGCCGGGACCGGATGGGGTGTATCCCAGACTACTGTGGGAAGTGAGGGAGGAGATTGCTGAACCTTTGGTGATGATCTTTGCATCATCAATGGAGATGGGAAAAGTTCCGGAGGATTAGAGGATTGCGGATGTTATTCCTTTATTCAAGAAAGGGAGTAGAGAAAGCCCTGGAAATTATAGACCAATGAGTCTAACCTCAGTGGTTGGTAAATTGATGGAAAAGATCCTGACAGGCAGGATTTATGAACATTTGGAGAGGTATAAGATGATTAAGAATAGTCAGCATGGCTTTGTCAAAGGCAGATCATGCCTTACGAGCCTGACTGAATTTTTTGAAAAGGTAACTAAACACATTGATGAAGGAAGAGCTGTAGATGTAGTACATATAGACTTCAGCAAAGCATTTGATAAAGGTGCCCATGTAAGACTTATTGAGAAAGTGAAGGGGCATGGGATCCAAGGGGACATTGCTTTTTGGATCTAGAATTGGTTTGCCCACAGAAGCAAAGAGTGGTTATAGATGGGTCATATTCTGCAAGGAGGTCAGTTACCAGTGGAGTGCCCCAGGGATCTGTTCTGGGACCCTAACTCTTTGTGATTTTTATAAATGACCTGGATGAGGAAGTGGAAGGATAGATTGGTAAGCTTGCTGATGACACAAAGATTGGAGATGTTGTGGATAGTGTGGAGGGATGTCAGAAATTGCTGCGAGACATTGATAGGATACAAGATTGGGCAGAGAAGTGGCAGATAAAGTTCAACCCAGATAAGTGTGAAGTGGTTCATTTTGGCAGGTCAAATAGGATGGCAGAATATAATATTAATGGTAGGATTCTTGGCAGTGTGGAAGATCAGATCTTGGCCTCCAAGTTCATAGGACGCTCAAAGCAACTGCGCATATTGAAGCTGTGGTTAAGAAGACGTATGGTGTACTGGCCTTCATCAATCGAGGAATTAAGTTTAGGAGTCGAGAGATAATGTTGCAACTATATAGGACTCTGGTCAGACCCCTCTTGGAGTACTGTGCTCAGTTCTGGTCGCCTCATTACAGGAAGGATATAGAAGCCATAGAAAAGGTGCAGAGGAGATTTACAAGGATGTTGCCTGGATTGGGGAGCATGTCTTATGAGGATAGATTGAGGGAGCTTTGCCTTTTCTCCTTGGAGAAACAAAGGATGAGGAGTGACCTGACAGAGGTTTATTAGATGTTGGGAGGTATTGATCGAACGGATAGTCAGAGGCTTACTCCCAAGCTGAAATGTGCCACTGTGCTGTCTGGACTCCTACACCAGACAGGCAATACAGTCTTTAAGACTTTCGAATCTGGCTTGAGAGAACAGTGTCTGTTCCCAAATGTATTATCCCCAACAATGCAACATTTCTTTTCTCTGTCGCCACTTGAACAGCTTCCTGAACCACGCTGTCAAGGTCAGTTTGCTCATCCTCCCTGCTGTCTCATTCATACAAGGAGCAAAAATATTTTACCTGTGGGACAAGGACAAGGGACAAGCTCTTGCATTGCTACCCTTTGAATTCCTCTATTGCCTCTTTCACAATCACACTCGTCTGCCCTGCCCTGGTTAATCTAAGAAATATGACTGCCTCCTGAAACACAGTGTCCAGGTACCCCCTCCCCTTCACTGATGTGTTGCAGCATCTGAAGCTCATTAACTCTGAGCTGCAGTTCATTGAGCAACCAACACTTACTTCAGAAGTGTTCACTAGTAAGTACAACCAGCTTCCACATCATGCAGGTACAACACATCTTCTTACTGCTCCACCCCCCACCCGCCCACCACCAACCACCATTCCTAGTTTTTAACTAAAAAAAACAAATGGCTTTTAAATATTCAAGCTGTAAAAGATTTTTCCTTATCGCCTTTAATCTAATAGCAATTTAGGATGGGAATTCAAATTAGCAGTTACTTACCAGCCAATTAATTCTTTTTTGTTTTTATTCCATTTCAATCAAGTCAAGTTCAATTCAGAGTCTCAAAAAGTTGAGACATTCCCGATCCAAACTGACAAGACAGGGCTCTCACCTCCTGTCTTGCACTTGATCTACATGATCCAAGCTGATTGGAGTAGGCATAACACTCCTCCAAGGCTTGATCTCAAGGCCAAGATGCTGCTTTTAAAAATTGCTTCAAATGAAGCCTCAGTGTAAACTAATGATTTCAACTAAGCACAGCATGTCAATACTACACTTGATCTTAGACGAAAGGCTGAGAACAAATACTCATTTAAATTACTGTTTTTCTGTCTTGCCACAATATGGCTCTTGCAGCTCCTATTGTAGCTGCTCCCAGAAGGCAAGCCTGTGCTCTCCCTTTATGCTCATTACTGAAGTTTAGGCTCGCTCTCTCTGTGCTCTTTACCTCCCCTCTTTTCCCAAACTCTTCATTCAAGTCTTGCCTCTCTCCACACTCTGTATTCAAGTCTCACCCCTCTCTCCAGGTTCTGTATTCAAGTCTCACCTTTCTCTCTGTGTTCTGTATTCAAGTCTAGCCTCTCTCTCTGTGCTTTTTATTCAAGTCTAGCCTCGTTGTCTGTATTCTTTATTGAAATCTTGCCTCTCTCCTTGTGCTCTTTACTGACATCTCATCTCTCTCTTTACAGCGTTTTTATTGAAGATCTGTGCATAACAAATCTAAAATCATTCCATTCAGGAGATGAACAGAGCAACGATGAATCCAGGTTCAAAGCAGGCAGTGTTGAACAGAGGAAAAACAAATCGAGAATCACAGCATGCAGATCTTAAAACAGCAACATCCAACGGGTAATGCATGCATGGATTAACACAGCAACAACACATGAGAATTGAAGAACACAGACATGAACAGACAGCAACAAATCCAGAACCACAACATGCAGATGTGAACCGAGTAACAACAGATTCAGAATCATATATGTACAAATCTGGATTCACAGCACAGAGACCTGAAAAGAACAACAAATCCAGAAGCACAGCATGCAGAACGCAGCAGAGGAACAAGAAATCTTGAATTACAGTACGTTGACATGAAAATAGCAATGACAAATTCAGGATCTCAGCATGCAGTCCTGAACAGGGGAATAACAAATTCAGAATGACAGCATAAAAGTGAACAGACAAGAACAAAATCAATAATTGCAGCATGAAGACCTGAACCAAGCAAAAACAAATCCAGAATCACAGCACGCAGTCCTGAAAAGAGCAAAAACAAATCAGTAATATCAGTCCTCATGCCTGAAGCAAGCAACAACAAATTTTGATTCTCTACATGTAGACTGTAACAGGGTAGCAAAAAAATGAAGAATCCACAGCACAGAAGTAAATCTAGATACCCAGCGTTCAGTCCTGAACACGGCAACAACAAATCCAGAATCACAGCACACAGACATGAACAAAACAATAACTCCAGGATCACAGCATGCAGAACTCAGCAGAGCAACAAAAAAATCTAAACTTGCAGCAAGCAGTTAAGTAACTGCTCAGGGGGTAATGTCCCTTCACCAGATTTCCTTTATTTTCAAACCTTATTTCATTTATAGAGTTCTTCTGATACAGCATCAGAATCCAGAGTACCAGAATATCTGACTGTCCCATTTACATAGATTTGAGACTCCTGATTGAGCAGGCGATTATGATCTCAAACAGGGAGTTTATACTGCAAGAGCCAACCTCCAATGCCTTAATGAAGTCATTACACCCCTCCCCCACTGTATCTAAGGAATCTCAGCTGTTCATGTGCCTCATGGGTCTCTTTTGATATGTCAACTCTAGGTCCATATCCTCCAAATTGGCATTTGAACTAGAAGGAGAGTATCTAACAGGTGCCTGTCTGTAATGACATGAGCACTGGAATTCTAGTTCGCCCCCTTCATTGGTAGTAAAGAAGTAGCCGCAGCTTTGTCTGCAGTATCCATTTCAGACTCAGAGGTTCTAACTATAGGCACAGGAAGGCAGAGCTGCTGGCTGGGGAGGACTCTTCTCAGCTTGCTGGGCAGTGTTGGCTCAGGGACAAACTGTGATTTCAGGGCAAGTACCTGATGCAGATGTTTTTTTCCAGGATGGCTTCACCCCCAGGTATTCTGTAGGATACAGGGCCCATCCTGGGTTCAACTGTTCCAGATAACCATGCTGGACCATTTGCATAATGCGGTATCCAAATTTTTTCCATCAGACTCCAACTGCCTTTCCTGGTGACTATTGTTGCGGCCTCTGCATTGGGCTTCTTATTGATTTTCTACTTCCCCCTTGGGTTGGGAACAACAAGCTTAACGTGGTGTGGAGTCCTCTGCAATGAGTAATTCTGTGGTGCAATTCCCAAAGTGGTATAATCAAACAGCCAATGGGGGAGATTGGTGTCCATTGATGCTGGCTGTTTTTTGAACCCAGCTTTTGAAGTCTGGACCTGATATGTTGAATCCTATTTGACTTTACGAATCAGATGAGCTCCTGATTGATGAAAGCGAGTCCATATTCAGAGACTAGCACCACTCAGATCCCATGTGTTGCAAATGAAGTGCAAAGTTTCTCTATCATTATTGTTGAGGTCACCGAATACACCCAATGGATGTCTATCCACCTTGAGTGGTGTTCGCTATGATCAAGAACTTTGAGCTCATGAATGGGCCAGCATAATCCATGTGCACCCAAGTCAATGGACTACTTGCCCATTCCCACTAGTGTAGGGGAGCTGCCAGAGGCAACTTTTGTCCTTGCTGGCATTCCCAGTACTGACCCACAAGCATTGCTATGTTAGCCTCTATTCTAGGCCACCAAACATAGCTCCTGGCCAGCATCTTCATTTTGGATGTTACTGGATGGCTTTGATGTAGTTCAGCTAGTATGGCATGGTGGCCCCATTTGAAATAACCACTCATGCCCCCCATAGCAGGTTTCTGTCTTCTACTCTGAGCTGCTCACTTCAACTCCAATAAGGGTGAAATTGGGCTCTGCTGACCTTTCCACTTTCCCCATCGATATTAAGTGTTTAATTTTTGCAAGTATGGGGTTGTTTTCGTGTATATTAAGTGCGGCCATTGGGAGAGTATCCAGAAAATTCATAGCCACTACTGCCTCTTCTTTGCGGTGTTTGCTAAAGGTAACCTCTTTAGGGCATCTGCGTTTGCCACTCGACCTCCAGGCCGATGCTCCAAATGGTAGTTATAAGACACCAAAAATAATGTCCAACACTGGATCTAAGCTGATGCTACTGGTGGTACCATCTTGTCCTCTCTTAGTAGTCCCATAATGGCTTGTAATTGGCAACAATCACAAATTTCTGCACACAAAGATATTAATTAAATTTCTTCACTACAAATATTACCGCCAACCGTTCTTTTTCAATATGGGCATACTTTCTTTCTGCCAAGATCCTGGAAGCATGGGCTATTCCTCTCCAATTGGCCATCCATGTGCTAATACTGCTCTGATGCCATGTGGAGATGTATCACAAGTTAGCACTAACTTCTTTCTGGGATCATAATATACTAAGACATTTAACAATAACAACTGTTCTTTTATTTTCTTGAAAGTAAGGTGTTGAGAGGTAGTGGACCATTCCAAGGTTGACCATTTTTAATTAAGCAGGTGATGGAGTGGAATAAAGATGGAGGGTCAATTTTGTATGAATTTTCTGTGGTACGTCACCAGTCCTAAAAACAGCCATAACTCCCGGATTGAGGTGGGAGCATCTTTAATCTACCACACTTGACCCTCCAAATGACATAGACTCGACCTGTCCACTTTATAACCCAGATAGATTATATGTGGTACCAAGAAAATGCATCTCTCCTCCTTAACCACATGCAAACTCTGGAAAAAGGACTATGGACTTCCTCCAGGTTCTGAGGGCCTTTGGTTTACCTATAATGAGGTCATCCAGATAAATAGCCATCTGAAGTAAACCCTGAATATGTTTTCCAGAAAATTGAACAGGCTGATGATACCCCAAAAGGTAACCCTGTATTTTGATAAAGGCTCTTTAAAATATTGATCGTGGAATTTTTCTGTGAATCCTCATCCAGCTATAACTGCAAGTAAGTGTGGCTCATATCTAATTTCCAGAATAAGAATCCTTTTGCCAATTTTGCACATAAATCCTCTATCTGGGGAATAGGTACTTGTCCAGCTATGAGTAGTGACTTATTGTTTGCTTGAAGTCCCCACAAGGTGGACTTAACCATCTGGTTTCAAAATAGGTACTACTAATGCAGCCCATTCCACAAACTGGGAATGGGTTTCTAGTTTGTGGAATGGGCTACATCAGTAGGGCCTATTTTGAAATATGGTTTTATGATATCTTCTCATTTTAGTTTTATAATTTCTGTTTCCACTTTTTCTCTTAAAACAAACACTATTGGATGGGCCTTGCACAATCAAGGGACTGTATCCTGCTCGACATGCGATATCACTTAACTTTTGGATATTTGAGCAGGCCTTCAATCAAGCGACCATTTTCTAACTAGAAGATGCTTATCAAATCCAGGTGAATTTCCGTCAGCAGTTTCTCCCCATTAGGATTTGGCTCGAGTCTTCCAATAACATTAATGGTAGCTTAACCAGTTGATTTTCATAAAAGACAGGAACAAAGATTGTCTCCACAACTCTCAGATGTCCCTCTGTATCAATCCTCAGTTTTGCTGAAGTCTTGGGTTAATGTTGGAGTCCAGTCTGAGTTTAACTGAATATTGATTCCCCTATCACAGATACGGCCACACCTGTACTGATCTCCATTAATACTAGACATCCATTTAATCTTATGGATATCTTAATTAGTTTCAAATTGGATACTGCTTTGCAGTTTAATTGTAACTCGTCAGATGTCCTTTTCCTTGTAAACTTAGGACTTGCAAACTTATTTTGCTGCTCTGACTCCATATACTGTCAGCAGTCACAATGCTTTGCTGGGCAGGATTCTAAAGGGACTGTTAACGTCTGGTCAAAGCTTAGCTTTGTTTTGCGATAAGATCAGCTGTAGTGCCTGTTTTCAGTCTATTTGGGCTTCAGACAACAACTGTTTTTGGATAGTCATGTTATTTATCCCACATGCCAAATGGTCTCTTAGCATCTCATTAAGTATCAACCCAAATTCACAAGTTTCTGCCAGCCATCTCAACCTTGTTAAGAAACACATGACAGATTCTTCTGTCTCCTTGATCACTGAGTAAAATCAGTACCTTCTCAGGATCAGAGGTGGCTTAGGGTCATAATATTTCTTCACTAATTCCTGGAAGGTTTTGGCATCTGGTGCTTCTGGGAAGGTTAAGCTGTGAATAATGGCAAATGCCGTTGGTCCACAAGTGGTCAGAAGAATGACCTGTTGCTTTTCATCTGCCCGAATGTCAATAGCCCTAAAAAAAAGTAACGCACGTGTTCTACATATTAGGCTCAGTGCTCCACAGCAAAATCAAAAGAGTCCAGATTCCCAAACAGGAGCATGGTACCTTAAAATAGCTTACCCCCAATGTATAAATGGCTGTTAATGAGCATGTTCTCTCAGGTCGTTCTTTTCCCTTGTTACCACTAAAATAGTTCCTCAGAGGTCGGTGTCCCTTCACCAGACTCCCTTTATTTTCAAACCCTATTTTGTTCAGATAGCGCTTCTGGTAAAACATCAGAATCCAGAGTGACATTACTAATTATATACACACACACAAGACTTCCTGGCTGGGCAGGCAAATATGACCTCAGTGAGGGACCTCATACTCCAAGAGGATAATCTCCATTGCCTCGTTGGAGTCATGATATGCAGATCTGACATGACAGTGACAAATCCAGAAATCATAGCATGCAGACCAGAATAGAGCAACAACAAATCTAAAAGCCCAGCATGTATACCTAATCCAATTCACAGCATATCAAGAATCCCTAAGTAAATTTCAATACAGCAACAACAAATCTCGGTTCACAGCACTCTAACTTGAATAGGTGAACATCAGATCCAGAAAGACAACATGCAGGCGTGAACCGAATTATAAAGGATCCCAAATCACAGCACGTACACCTCAAGAGTGCTCCACAAATGTTGAATCACAGCATGCAGACCTGAATAGCGCACTAACAAATGGAGAATCACAGCATGCAAAACTTGGCAGAGCAACAAGAAACCCATAATCACTTGAACAGAGAAAAATCAGATCCAGAGAAACAGTATTCAGGTGTGAACCAAACCACAGAAAATCCTGAATGACTGCATGCAAACATGAACAGAACAATAACAAATCTAGAATTACAGCGTTCTGACTTGAACGAGGAATATCAGATCCAGAAACATAACATGCCGATGTGAACCGAACCAAAGCAAACCTAGAACCATAACATGCAAGCCTGAACAGAACAATAGTGAATTCAGAATATGAGCCCTCAGGCCTGAACCAAGCAGAAACAAATCCAGAATCACAGCACACAAACCAGAAAAAAAAAGTAACAGCAGAGCAGAAATATCAGCTCTCAGGCCTAAACAAAGAAACAACAAACCTAGAATCATTGCCTGAAGACCAGAACTGTGGAAAATGTGGAAAAATGTGAAAAATGTGGAAAAGTGTGAGGTAATGCGCTTTGGTAGGAATAATAAATGTGTAGAGTATAGGGCTAATGGTAGGATTCTTAATAGTGTTGATGAACAGAGGGATCTTGGTGTATATGTGCATAGATCCCTGAAAGTAGGCAATCAAGTCGATAAGGTTGTTAAGAAGGCATACGGAGTCTTAGCTTTTATTGGTAGGGGGATTGAATTTGGGAGCCGCAACGTCATGTTGCAACTGTACAAAACTCTAGTGCGGCTGCACTTGGAGTATTGTGTGCAGTTCTGGTCCCTACATTATAAGAAAGATGTGGAGGCATTGGAGAGGGTACAGAGGAGGTTTACCAGGATGTTGCCTGGTATGGAGAGCAGGTCTTATGAAGAGAGGCTGAGGGATTTGAGGTTGTTTTCGTTAGAAAGGATGCGGCTAAGAGGGGACCTAATCGAAACATATAAGATGATTAGAGGTTTAGATAGGGTGGACAGTGATAGCCTTTTTCCTAGGATGGAGAAAGCTAGCACGAGGGGACCCCTTAAATTAAGGGGTGATAGTTATAGGACGGATATCAGAGGTAGGTTCTTTACCCAAAGGGTGGTTCGGGAGTGGAATGCCCTGCCTGCAGCAGTTGTAGATGCGCCAAGTTTGGTGGCGTTTAAGAGGTTAGTTGATAAGTTTATGGAAGGGAAGGGAATGGTTTAGTTTGGAGGGTCATTGCTTTTTTTTTCATAATTGGTCGGCGCAACATCGAAGGCCGAAGGGCTTGTTCTGCGCTGTAATGTTCTATATTCTATAGAACAGGACAAGAACGAATCCAGAATCACAGCAGCATGTAGACCTGAACAGAGCGATAACAAATCCAGAATCAGAGCAGCATGTAGACCTAAGCAGAGCAACAAATCCAGAATCATAGCTGCATGTAGACTTGAAGACAGCAACAAATCTAGAATCAGAGCAGCATGTAGACCCGAATAGAACAACACAAATCCAAAACCACAACACGTAGACCTGAACAGAACAACAACAAATCCAGAATCACAGCAGCATGTAGATCCGAACAGTGCAACAACAAATCCAAATTCACAGCATGTAGATCTGAACAGAACAACAACAAATCCAAAATCACAGCATGTAGACCTGAACGGAGCAACACCAAATCCAAAATCACAGCATGTCGATCTGAACAGAGCAACAAATCCAGAATCACAGCAGCATGTAGACCTGAACAGAGCAATAACAAATCCAGAATCACAGCAGCATGTAGATCTGAACAGAGCAACACCAAAGCCAGAAACACAGCACCCAGTCCAGAGCAGAGCAACAATAAATCCAGAATCACAGCAGCATGAAGATCTGAACAGAACAACAAATCCAGAATTACAGCAGCATGTAGATCTGAACAGTGCAACAACAAATCCAAATTCACAGCATGTAGATCTGAACAGAGCAACAAATCCAGAATCACAGCAACATGTAGGCCTGAACAGAGCAACAACAAATCCAGAATCACAGCACCCAGTCCAGAGCAGAACAACAATTCCAGAATCACAGCAGCATGTAGACCTGAACAGAGCAACAACAAATCCAGAATCAGAGCAGCATGTAGACCTGAACGGAGCAACAACAAATCCAAAACCATTGCATGTAGACTTAAAAGAGCAACAACAAATCCAGAATCACAGCACCATGTAGACCTGAACAGAGCAACAACAAATCCAGAATCAGAGCAGCATGTAGACCTGAACGGAGCAGCAACAAATCCAGAATCAGAGCAGCATGTAGACCTGAACAGAGCAGCAACAAATCCAGAATCACAGCACCATGTAGACCTGAACAGAGCAGCAACAAATCCAGAATCACAGCATCATGTAGACCTGAACAGAGCAGCAACAAATCCAGAATCACAGCATCATGTAGACCTGAACGGAGCAACAACAAATCCAGAATCACAGCACCATGTAGACCTGAACGGAGCAGCAACAAATCCAGAATCAGAGCAGCATGTAGACCTGAACGGAGCAGCAACAAATCCAGAATCACAGCACCATGTAGACCTGAACAGAGCAGCAACAAATCCAGAATCAGAGCAGCATGTAGACCTGAACGGAGCAGCAACAAATCCAGAATCAGAGCAGCATGTAGACCTGAACGGAGCAGCAACAAATCCAAACTACAGCATGTGGATGTGAACAGAGCAACAACAACAAATCCAGAATCACAGTCTGCAGACCTGAACAGAGTAATAACAAATCCAGAATCACAGGATGTAGATCTAAGCAGAGCAACAACAAATTTGTTGATCAACATAGCCGGCTGGGAAGACAGCACGAGGCTTTTTCACTGGGCACAAACCAGTCTTGCACCAAAAGCTATCTTCCCAGCTGTGTTTTGCTGATTTAAATATTAAATACATTTCATATTTGCATTTTAAAACTTGTCCAAAGAACAAGTCTAAAATTCTCCATTTTCTCACTCTTCAGCATTTAGGATGCGTTCTGTTGACCTTTCCTTGCCCACTGTTTGGTGAAATGAAGTGGTAAGATCACATGGGAAGCAAAAAATCAGAAACTCGCCCCTTTTCATTCTGCTTCCCATCTTATCAGGCACCTTTTTTGGGTTTGAACAGAATCACGCTCAAAATGGGTGAGACATTAACTGTATGTATTTCAATATGATTGACAAGTTTGCCATCCATTTGTCCCATCTCACTTACATCAACTGCCTCATCAGTGAAACATCATACTGGCGAGAATTACAGCTACTCTATACAAACGTGATTTAGGCACAGCAGTGATGAAGCAGAGTGAGGAAGTGAGTATTACTGAGCAATAACGTCTAGGTTGTGCCAGAGATGGGGTGCGGGACTTACATGGATGTTTGGAGGGGACAATTGTTCTGGTAGGGGGTCCCACAGTCGCTGTTAGCCTAGGGCTTATGCCATATGAATCCCTGTTACCTACTGAATGACTACCAGGGATTTGCATTTGAGTTCCACTGCTGTCCCACTGATGTCACCATGGCA
The DNA here is from genome assembly GCA_024679065.1 of Sphyrna mokarran. Lineage (NCBI taxonomy): Eukaryota > Metazoa > Chordata > Chondrichthyes > Carcharhiniformes > Carcharhinidae > Sphyrna > Sphyrna mokarran. The sequence goes on along the minus strand of JAGIQG010000010.1, from coordinate 38,622,846 downwards.
ATCCTGCTATCTGTCTGCTGGACAGGTTCTGCAGCTGACATCCCATCACAGGCCTCACTACAGTAACAAGCAGCAAGCTTGGCATTGGCTGCTCCAATCAAGGGAGCTCTGCAGGTGTTAACATGGTCCTTCATACTCCATGGACTCAGTAGTGCTGCCCTGATAGGAACCTATCCCGTGCTAGTCATGAAACTGCCCTCCCCAATTTGTCTGAACTGCTAGCTCTTCTTGGAAGCCATAGATATCCAGGTGGCTGCATCCATGCCTATGTATCAAGGGTTCATAGTACGGACCCCCGCATAGTCACCCATATACTCTCTGTGTACCCCATATGGAGGGTGCAGTGCCGGTTTCCAACAATATGTTTCTAAGTCAGAATGGTGAGTGACTTGGAGGTGAACTTGCAAGTGATGTGTTTTCATATATCTGCTCCCCTGTCACCAGAGGCAGGAGGACCAGGGCACAGAGGAAACAGAGACACTGGCAATTCAGTCCATGCATGTCCTTCGAAGAATTGAGGGACATATGTCCCTCAGTTGGTGGAATTGGTATCATTCTAGAGTTGGTGTCAGTGCAGTGCCAGTTGGTGCAACTGACACTGCACCCTCCACATGAGGTACACAGAGAACACATGGGTAGCTATGCAGGGGTCCCCAATATGGACGTGTTGTGGATTTGGAAGGTGCTGTCTAAGGATATTTGGTGAATTGCTACAATGTAGATAGTACACACTGCTGCTACTGAGCATCAGTTGTGAAGGAAATGGATGTCTGTGGATATGGTGTTAATGAAGTGGACTGCTTTGTCCTGGATTGTATCAAGCTTCTTGAGTGTTGTTGAAACAGTACCATCAAGACAACTGGGGAGTATTCTATTACACTGCTGACAGGTGCCTTGTAGATAGAGGACAGGTTTTGAGGAGTAATGTGTTTCATGCCACCGTTTTCCTAGCCTCTTATAGCCACTGTGTTTATATGGTGAATCCAATTGACTTTCTGGTCAATGGTAACCCCAAGGATGGGGTTACCATTCACAGTGGGGGATTCAGTGATGGCAACACCATTGCATGTCAAGAGGCAATGATTAGGTTGTCTTTTACTGGGGATGGTGATTGCCTGGCATTTGAGTGGCATGAATGTTACTTGACACTTGTCAGCCCAAGCCTGAATATTGTCAAGACCTTGATGCGTTTGAACATGGACTGCTTCAGTATCTGACGAGTCATGAATAGTGCAGAACACAGTGCAATCAAGATCATCGACAATCATCCTCACTTCTGACTACTGGATGTTAGATAAGCAATATGTCAAATCTGTGGAGTTAATACCCACCCCCCCCCACACTCTGCACCCACTCTCTCAGAACCCAAGGCACCAGGCCAGGATGTCAGTGATTTCTTCAAAAGCTATAAGTGATTTAACTTCCTCTTTCACATAGCCATGTTTCAGACTTTATAGTCTCTGTTATCATTGCGGTTAGAAACAGTGGAGATACTGGAGATGCATTCAAATGTGAAGGGAAATATAAGTAAACACAGCTAACTGAAGCCTGAGTAGAAGTCCACCAAGCTGTCAATAGAAGCCTCTTTAAAGAATTGCACTACGAAATTGACAGAAATCAAGGGTTTCCAATGGAGTACTGAGGGATTCAAAGGTTTCAACTTGCTAAAAAGGGTCAGTAACTTCAAATCAAAGCCTCAGTATGATGTTTAACATATCAGAGAAGATTATGCTGTCATTTTGTTAGAAATTTCACATTGCTGATAGAGCACATGTCAATGAATCTACACTGAAACTACATTGAGACGAAGTGCAAAGCTGTGGAGAATGAACCCTTCCCTATCCTTGGTGTAACTGACATCACCTCTCTGTCAGAGGACTTCAAAAGAGAGTCTTCTCACATGTGTAGGTTCTGACAGGGAGAAAGGGAAATCTCTATTGCAGAATGGAGTGCTGCAGTGATATTAAAGGCCACCAGCTGACCGGAAGGCATGGAGATTAAAGTGATTGGGGCTGTTTCAAGATTTTCATAGCTGACAGACCAGAATTAAGCTGCTGCCGACCACAGGGCTGCCTTAAATGATCATGCCAGGGGTGAGATTCAGGTTTGCCAAAGCTAGAAGTAGCAGTCCAGCCACGAGAACCCCATCCCAGGGAAGACCGGCAAGATCAATCTCTTACCTCCAGCCTGAGCTCACTCAAACTCAAGGCCTCTTGAACCATTGCTCTGTAGCCTCGCAGCAGCAGAAGTGGAAATGGCTACTGGACCTATTTCGTTGACCACCCACATTCAGGGCCAAGGCACCAGGTCATGGTGTCAGGAGACAGTGTGCTGTTGGCACTGCCGAGGGATGTGACCTGAGGGTGGGCCAAGTTGCAGCAATTGTGGAGGGCGGCAGCGGTCTGAAGGGGGCATTAGCTCTTATTTGTGCATGAGGAGATGGTGATGCTCTTTAGTCAAAGTGGAGATCAGTGGAGATTCATTTTTTGGTGGGAAAAAGGCCTGCCTCCGACCATAAGTGTGCCCCACTCTTTGAACAGCTGGACTGGCTGATGAATTTCTTGAGATGGCTTCATTATGTAGATGAATTCCACCTAATGGATGCTGCCAGCACCAGTGGGAAACATTTTCATTTTCCTGCTAGCACGGAAAGGGGAGAATTCCAATACAGAATAATACCAACTCCAGAATAACTACTCAGTCACACTGAATTGCATGGACTGGAGACTCTACAGATGTTTCAAAATGGTGAGTGGGCCCAAATTCCTGGATTCACACTGCAATTTCTAGCACCCCAATTTTCACCAACACAGAAGAAAGGTGAGGGTAGTAAACTTGCGCCTGACATCCCGACCAGACTGATTCCATTGAGGACCTAATTTTCATGGAGTAAGACAAGCTTCTGAGGAGTCAATCATAAATAATAGTCTGGATGCAGTAACCATTTAACTTCAAAGGATACTACGGAAGCCACATCGTGATCCCCACGGCCCCTCATACTCTCCATTCCAAACCATGCCTCTTCAGTCAGCCCTAATGGTTCTCATTCCCTCCACGCTAACAAATAGCAACTACATGTCCACGAAACTAAGACACACTCTATGTGAATTCTATATTAACAATATCATGTGTGAAACTGCTTACACTAGGTTTAATTGGCTAAGAGCCCAGACACAGGAATTCACAAGGGAAAATGTTTGGAAGTTTTTTTTCTTAGATCTATTTTTTAAATTGCTCAAAATTTATATATCCAAGGCAGAGAGGTGTCAAGTGCTTGTAAGTCTGCCATTGATAGTTTAAAGGTCCAATTGATCAAAACTTCTATAGGGGTGTAATTACGGTAGATTTTTAAATAAAATTATGAACAGCTGTTTTTAAAGCAATTATTATTTTAAAGTTCATTGGTTCTATACAAAGTGTACATTGGTAAATGAACATAGAAATGCAATGTGTTGGGAGGGAAGATATGAAGGAACAGTGGGTAGGCTACACAGATTGACATGGAGGACAGATTAGAATTGAATAAGGAAATAGGGGCTGGAATTTTACTTGTTCACTTACCATGGAAATCAGAGAAGATGAGGGGTGGACAATGGGAAGGTCCATTAACCTTGGCCAGGATTTTACGGTTTCGGGATGCACGAGGCCATAAAATCCTACCCATAAGTCTTAGAGAACAGAACAGGCCTTTGGACATTGGCACTAGACAGCTCCTTTGGTTATCTCCAATCTGTGTCCAGAGATAGTGTGCCAAACCTCACTACGCATCTCCGCGGGAAAAAAAAATTGTTTCCATCAAAGCTTTTTCCTTCATGAGGCAGGCTGAGACAAGAAATTTCTCAACCCTTGCTACCCATCTTTAACATTGAAGTCATTAAAGTCCAGCCCACCAACTCCGCAACAGCTACACCCAAACCCTGAATGAGTGACATCAACTCCACAATAGCAGTACACACATCTGGATAGATCCAGAATAACAATACTCAGATAACAAACAAATCAACACCAAGAAAGAGAAAAATCCGATTAACAACACATACCTGAATGGAGCCCAAAATAAGGGCATTCACGTATGAGCAGAGCAACTATAACTTCAAAATAACACTACAGTTCAATCAGCAAAATAATTGCACAATAAGAGAATTCCCATGCAGAGGTCATTAAACCAACTCTGGAGTAATACCATTCACACTAGAACAATGTAATACATTCTCCAGTATAACATACATTACTGAACAGAGCAGGAACTGAATAAGAGCGTTCACACTCAAACAACACAAAACTCTTTGGCCTCCCTATATCAAGAGATGACAGGTGTGCACCAATGCGGGTCATTGGAGTAACCTCTCCATGGTACATCCCTGGATGAGGTATATAAATGGGGATCATGTGTTGCTCAAAGTATCAGAAACCCCTTTTAGACCTAGCTGGTTGAATCCTGAGGAGTTCAAAGCATGACATTTGGCACCAGTTTGGCTGCAGGAACTGCCAGAACATGACCCATTTCAGGGCATACAGACAACTGAAGGGCATTTTTTTTTACCATGGCTAATCCAATTAATCTGTATTTTGGACTGTTAGAGGAAATGGACTATCCAGTGAAAGCCTACTCAAACACAGGGAGAATATGTAAACTCCACACAGACAGACACCAGAGGCTGGAATTGGATCCAGGTCCCTGAACCCGAGAGGCAGCAATGCTAACCACTTCACCACTGTACCACCCCATCACAAAACCAATTCTGGAATAACAGCATTCGTACCTGAACAGTGTGACATGTACTTCAGAATAATAGCACTCACATACCCAATAGGAGTGACACAATCACTAGGACAACAACATGCACACTTGAATAGCACAATATCAATTCCAGAACAAAAATACTCCTACTAAAATATTAACTTCAGAATAAGAGGCTGCATAACAAAAAAAAGCACCAATTCCAGAAAGATCCGTCATCAATAAAGCAGAGTAACATCCAACGAATGACAACGAACACACTAACAGTACAATGTTAACTCTATAATAAGACAAATTCCAAAGAGGAACACCTACTCCAGAAGGTAATCTTTACCAGAATCCAACACAAAATGGAACGGAGCAACACTACCTCTGGAATAACAGTATTCAGAAACAAATAGAGTAACAAACACACACCCAACAGAGCAACGTCAATTCCAGAATAACGGCATGTACATGAATACAGCAACTCCTTATCCAGAGTAACAAGCAGCACTGAGCAACACTACCATCTTTAGAGTAATAACAAACACATTCAGAATAACACCAACTTCAGATAGCACCACACATACCAGAACAGAGTAACATCAACTCCAGAATAATAACATGCATCCCTAATAGAACAACTCCTAATCTATAGTCAGAGACATCTATACAAAATGAAGCAACAGCACCATGACAGGAAATAATAGACTTGAACAGAACAGCAACCCCAGAGTAGCACACACAAACCAAAGTGCTAATTCTAGTATAACAACATTCACACCCAGAGTGACATCAATTTGAGAATAATGGCATACACATCTCAAACACAGTAACTCCTACTCCAAAGCAGCCCACACACAGAGCAGAGCAATATCACAATCAGAATAATAGCATTCACACCAACACCATAACAATACACATACACACCATCTACATTGAATAAATCTATTCACACTCGAATGCAACAGGAAATGCAGATTGATAACATTCATGCTAAAACAGAGCATTTTTCAAAGTAGCAACATTGACACAAGTACAGAGAACAACTTCAGAGAAAACAGCATTCATACCAAAAATGCATCAAATTCAGAATGACCATTCACACATCACAACCAAATAATAACTTCCAAATAATAAAATCATGCACTTAATCAAAGCCACACCACTGTCAGAATAATAAACACAAGTAACAGCATTCAACTTGAACAAAATTACTACACTCAATTAACAACATTCATACACAGTCAACAGAGCAACAACTCCAGAATAATAGCATTTAGACGTGAGCAAAGCAATACATGCTGCAGAGTAACAGCGTTCACAAACTTGAACAGAATAACATCAACGCAGGAATAACAGCACACTGACAATTCCAGGATAGCAGCTTGCACACCGAGAAAGTAATGTGTACTTGAGCAACAGTGCTCACAAGCAACAAAGCATTTGCAGTATAACACCTGAACAAAGTAACAGGAACAGCAGGCTAACAACTAAAATGAACAAAATTGCCATCAAAATATAGCTCACACAACCAAATGTTTCAAAACTAATTCTTAGACAACAGAAATTAGGATAAAACTGACTTTAAAACAAAAACTTTACATATACCTGAAAAAAATCAATGCCCGCTTCAAAATAACAGCAGTCATCAATCAAATAGAGCAAAACAGCCTCAAATATAATGATAGATGTACCCAAGCAGAATAATCACAAGACCAAGTCATAAACTCAAATAAAACAACACCTTTTCCATACTCATACATCCAGGCAGAGAAAAGAAGCATCTAAATAACACAATCACAAACCCGAATATAGCAACACCAACTCCAAAATCACATCACTCATACACCCGAACATAGCAACGTGGAAATAAAATCATAAAAGATAGTCAATATGGATTCATGAAGGGAAAGTCTTTCCAATCTAACTTACTGGTTTTCTTTGAGGACGTGACAAAAGAGCTTGATCGGGGTAAGGCTGTGGTTGAAGTATACCTGGAATTCAGTAAGGCCTTGGATACTGTTCTTCTGGCCAAGCTGGTACTGAAAATAAAGAAAGCGGGAATCAGTGGAAATATTTTACAATGGATACATAATTGGTTGACGATAGAACCCAGAATGTACTGGTACATGGATCATCAGCAGCCTAAGAGAATGATACCAGTGCATTTCTCTAATGGTCTCTTTTGAAACCTCTTTTTTATTATCTTCACAAAAAATCAGGAGCTAGGACCTACAAGCACACTGGCTAGATTTGCAAATGATACTAAGCTACTGAAGGAGGTAGATTCAAAAACTAGGTAGGAAAAGTTACAGGAGGATTAAAGATACTTTGGGATTGGGCAGGCAAGTGGCAGCTGATTTTCACTGAGGAGAAATGCAAACCGCCTCACGTGGGGTCAAAATACCTTGATGTATTACTTAAGTGGAAAAAAAATGGGGAAAATGATAAAGACATCTGGGGTTCCTGATAATAAATTGGAGTGATCACAACAATGCCCTGTGGCAGTCAATGAAGAAATTTAGATATTGAAATAGATTAAGAGATCAATATTGAGTCAAAAAAGTAAGTTATTTCTGCCACTTTGTAAATCATTGATGTGACTGTACTTAGAATATATGCACAGCTCTGATCACCACTGTTCATAAAGAGTATTGCAACTATTAAAATAACAAGAAGGAAGCAACCAAAGTGACTGAAGAGATTGGATTATTATGTAAATGAAATATTTTTCTTACAGGCAAAGAGAGTTCTGAGAGGAGATATGATTGCTGTTTTTAGGATTCTAAAGGGACTAAATAACGTAGATCATTAGAAGATGTCTCACCTTGTTCAAAACAGATGAATTGGAGGAAATTCATTTGAAAGGGTGGGGGATGAGGTGTGGGATGGTGGAGAGAAAGCGGGTGGGGACGGGGAGGTAGGGGTGGGGGACAGGGAGTGAGAGAAGGGGAAGGGAGAAACAAATTCAAAAGTTATCTTTTTAGACTGAGTTAATGGTCAATTTATTGAACAAGTTTGTTAAGGAGATGATAAAACCTGTTGATGTTCATTAATACAAAAAAACTCAGATAATTTATTTCATAAAATAATCATTTGGGTTACAACACATAAGAATTTGAAACTTGACAAATGATAAGTGGAACATGCTTGGGAAGGGCAAATGACTTTGGATCAATTATTTTGAAATTTTCAACTATTTATGTATTCCTCAACTCCTGTTTGGATTTGTTGTGGCTTAATTTATGGGGATTAATTGTCATGATTAGTCAACAAGTCCATTAACATTGCATTATGGGATAATTAGGATGCTAGAAGATAAACTATATATACTCAGTCTATTTCTTTCATCCATCGATCCTTGTGTTTCTAAAAATAACTCTAAAATAACAGAACTAATAAACCAAACAAATATAATCAACTCTTAAATGACAGAAGCTGTACATCCTAAACTACAAAGATGTATGGGTTAGGTTAATTGATTATGCAAATTTGCCCCCTAATATTAGGGGAAATAGCAGGGTATATACATGCGTTATGGGGTTAGGGCTTTTGGATTGTCGTCGGTACTGACTCGATGGGCCAAATGGCCTTCTTCTGCACTGTAGGGATTCTATGATTCCTTCTGAACTGGGTAACACCAACTAAAATAACAGAACTTAAAAGCAAGCTGAACGATGGTAACTCAAAAATAACTTGTGTACCTACACAGAGTAACACTGACTCTAAAATATCATTACCCACACACTTAAAACAACACTGATTCTTAAGTGAAAACATTTATCGCCAAATAGAGCAGTATCAATTCTAATATATCACTCATACTACTTGAACATAAAAACACCAATTGCATAACCACCTGCAACCCTGAATTAGCAATATTGACAGTACAACAGCAGTATGTACCTACTGAGGAGATCAGGAATGAGTCTTAAATAAGATGCACTATCCCAAACAGAACATCAATGACTCTAAAAAGTCAGTACTCACATGACTGACTCCAAACCAACAGCACTCTCAGAACAAAACAAACTCTAAAATAGCAGCATTGACATGTATAAGATAGCAACCTGATTCTAAAGTAACACAACTTACACACTCAAAGATAACAAAATTGACTCTAACAATGCTAATCACTCGAACTGAACACAAATAGAATAAAAGCCACTCACACACCGGAATAGAGGTACTCCAAATATACAATAATAATAATCACACTCCTGAAAAGAGCAACATCAACTCAATAACAGCACTCACACCCAAACAGAGCAACAATAACTATTCAATAACAGCATTCACACCCAAAACAGAGCAATACCAACTTCACAATAACAGTAATCAAGTTCTGAGCAAGACAAGACTTATTCAATAATAGCACTTACAGTCCTGAAGAATACTTCCTTACATAACATCGCTCACAGACCCAAAGACAACAAAATTAATTATTAAATACCAGCACTCATACATCGAAACATAGCAATGGCAACTATTAAATTGTACCACACACACACACCTAAATAGAGAAAAACAAATGTAAAAGGTAAGTATTCATACACCCTTCAAAGCAACAGTGACTTAACAATAACAGCATACACACAATCAAACTGAGTGAGACTGCCTTTACTGTGGCATCACACAGACACCTAAACAAACCAGCAACAACTCTAAATTATACCACTTCCCAAACAGAAATACACCAGCTTCAATAACATTAGAATGAGGTGGTGCGTTCTGGTGGGAAGAATGAAGAGGTTGCATATTTCTTGAGAAGTATGTCTCCCATGGAGTCAAAGGAGCAAAGGGATTTGGGGATAAATGTACATAAATCATAAAAAATGTAAAGTAGGTAAAGAAAGTTTTATGAAAGCACACAAAAAACAGATTTTAGAGGAATAGAACTGAAAAGCAAAGGAATTATGTTAAACCTGAATTAAACTTTGAAGGAGATATAAAAATATTTATTAAAATAATCCAGAACTAAGAGATTGCACATATGAAAAATGTCTAAATAGGCTAGGGCACTTTTTTTTTATAGATAAAGACATGACTGAGGACTGATGTAATAGAGATATGTAAGGTTAAAGACTTCGAGAAAAAAACTAGCAATTCTGAGAGAGACCAAAACTAGTGGTCATAAATATGAGAGTCATTAATAAATCCAGTAAGGAATTTTTTACACTTCTTTACGCAAAGATTAGCTACAATGTAGAAGCAGATGAGGTGATTAATATAGGCACATTAAGGGAAGCTACACAAAGTAGAAAGGAATAGATGGTCATATTGATTACGTTCAATGAGGTAAGATAGGAAGAGGCTTGTGTGGAGAACAAGCTCCAGCTTGAAAATTAGTCAGTCCTAAAATAAGATAGCTTCACTCCTACTCCCAAACAAAGCCACACAAAGCCTAAAATACACACTCCCAACAGTATAGGATAATATCTGAACGGCAGATCTCACATTTCCACCACAGCAAAACTGAATCTAAGATAACAGCCCTCGTACACATACAGTAACACCAATCTTAAAATAACACCATTCACAAAGAATTAAGCAATAAGACTGCAAAATAATAGTATACATGCACATCCAAAAATAGTAAAATAACAGCACTAACATAACAGAATAAAGTAAAGCAAACTATTAAATAGTGGCACACATACCAAACTGATTCTAAATAGAAGATTTACACCCGGTATACTGGGCATTATTAATCTTTCAATCAACATCACAAAAATAAATGATCTGGTTATTATCACATTGCTGTTTACAGTATTTGCTGTGCACAATTTGGTTGCCATATTTCCTACCTTACAACTGTGACTTTCAAAATAATACTTCATAGAACATGAAACACTTTGAGAAAGAGCTGTTGTGAACTGTGCCATATAAATGAAAGTCTCCCTGCCCTTTCTGAAACAACTGCAAACACACAGATATCAGAACAGAGTAAAACAAACTGTAAATAGCACCATTTATTCGCCAAACAAATCCAAATGAATGAGAAATAAAGCAGTCACACATCCAAAAAGAGTAATCCCAACTGTTAAATTATGTTGCACACACCCAAACAGAGCAACTCAAATGTCAATATCGGTAAGTGAGAAAACATAGAATCTCTACAATTCAGAAAGAGGCCATCTGGCCCATTAAGTCTGCACTGACTCTCTGTAAGAGCATCTTACCCATGCCAACCCCCCACCCTATCCCATAGCCCCACGCATTTACCATAGTTAAGCCCCCTAACCTAAACATCTTTGGATGCTATGGGGAAATCTAGCATGGTCAATTCACTTAACCCGCAAATCTTTGGATTGTGGGAGGAAAGCAGAGCACACGGAGGAAACCCACACAGACATGGAAAAAATGCGCAAACTCCACACAGGCAGTCACCCAAGGCCGGAATCGAACCCAGATCTCCAAAGCTGTAAAACAGCAATGCTAACCAATGTGCCTCCCTCAATATGGTATAGTTTAGAACGGAGGAATGAGAAGGCCACATATGAGACCTGAACTATTGCTTTTCTGACCTGCTGGGAACACCCAGAAAGAAAATACAACAGTAAAATAGAGAAATAAGAATACTGATCCAAACAGTTTTTGAAACTGAAAAGGTTGGAAAGACATGGGGGACCTAGATGTCAGATCTTTCATATGCTATGGAATTTTAACTCTACATCAGACGCTAGATGTCACCAGTATGTTATGCGCCTGAAAGCAGCCTGATTGATAGGTTTAGCTTCCTGTCAGCCGGAGAACAGTTCAGTGCAGGTAACTGGACAAGGTAGGTCTGTGCTGTGAAGAACTGGAGCTCTACATATGAAATAATCACAAATAAATCCAATAAGGAATTTAGGATAAAACTTCCTTATCCAGAGATTGCTTAGAACACAGAACTCACTACCATAAATGCTTTTAAGAGGAAACTAGATGAACTGATGTATAAGAAATGAATAACAGGATATATTAATTGGGTTAGATGAACAAAGATGAAAGATGGTTCATGTGGAGAATAAATACCAGCACAGGCTTGTTGGGCTGAATGGCATATTTCTGTGTGATAAATATGGTATCAATAGTAGCAAATACATGCTCAAACAGACCAACAACTAGAATATCACAACTCATACATCCGAATAGAGTCCTAACTCTAATATCCCAGCACTTTTAATCGAAGCAGAGCTACACTAATGATCACACTCGAGAAAAGACGACTCAAAAATAACATTTTCCACAACCAACCAGGGCAATACCAACTTTAAAATAGCCATCCTCATACATCAGTAGCTACTCTAACATAATCACCACTCACACATTTGAATAGGGCCTGCAACAGCTTTAGAATAAAAGTACTTACACATCTAAATACAGCAACATCTAGTCTAGCAATATTAGCTCTCATTCTAGAACAGTGTAACACAGACACTAATATAACATCACTCGCATGTCCATCCCAGAGAAATAATGAAGAGGATTTTAATTTGCAGAATGTATACCTTTGTATGTGGATGTAGGGATAAACTTGGTAAAAATGTGACCATGCACAAAGCTAATTCCAACTCTCCAACTTCCACATTTAATTCTGGGATATTGGAAAATTTGTTTGGAAAACCTCAGGGAATGTAGATTACAGCCAGAATTCTCTGAGCTCGCCCTCTGGGATTCTCCGGTGTCCCTGTGGTGGCAGGTCAATGACAATCCTAATCTATGTCTTAACAATTGGAGCAATAGTTCTACAGACTTTTAAATTTATCACACGTTGATGGATTTTCCAAACTTTCTAAAATGAGAACATAATGGCAGTTGACAGATCTGATTAAAAGTCATGGTAACACTTCAATAATTGCTTAATACACAAAGCTTCTTGCCGTCTGGTGGGAAAGAGTTAGTTCACAGTACTTTTGCTGATAATTTTCTTTCAACACTCATGAGATTTCTGAATCAGGTCAGGATGATTGCTGCCTTAATTGTCTTATATACAAATGTATGAACATACAAATTAGGAGCAGGGGTAGGCAATTTGCAAGCTCTACTATTTGATAAGATCATGGCGGATCTGAGTGTGGAATCAACTCCATTTTCCTATTTATCTTGAACAACGTTTTGCTCCCTTTTCAATCAATAATCTATCTAATTCAGCCTTAATAATATTTCATGACTTTGTCTTCACTGCTCTTGATTGCATCTTAAATTAGGAGTAAATTCACAATCGGCATCAGCAACAGGATATTGTTGACAGACCTGTGGTTAGACAGCTGAGGGGCAACAGAGAGGGGAGTACAACCAATGAAACAGAGTGTATAGGCACAGGCTGAGCTTCCTTGATCTGCCAGAACAGCAATGCTTCTGAAAGTTCAGATTACGATACCAGAAAGCAACATTAGCAGCATCTTAGAAGAAAACCTGCTTCCTTGTGGACCTGGTAACCTCAATTTGGGACTGCCAAATTGACCAGCATGGTCAAATCTTTTTGGTTCTTTTATCCTGCAACACTCCCTAAAGTCTTCAAACCTGCAAGCAGCGTTATGGGATGACTATAAGGGGATAAGAGATAAGCACTTCAAACTCAGCTGCTGATACCGGTCAGATACCCGAGTGATGAAACCCAACAGTGCGACAATGAAAGCAACATGACCACGAGATCTGTGACTGAACATGCCATCAGCATGCTAAACGTGCACGAAGGCTCTTCCCTGCTTGCACCAGCCAGGGCATCCAAAATTATTATGCTGTTTTGCCATCTGAGCAACATCATAGAGCAGTGTGGTTTGGAACTATAGGGGAAATAAGGAACTCAGTACACATCTGAGGAGGAGTAAATGATGAAGAGAAGGGTGATAGCACTAATGTAGCTGCAGCTGCTCACATTGTTGCCTGGATGCCAGGGATACCCTTATTAATATAAGGTTCATATAGTAACTGAACTGATGTCAGAATGACAAGTATCCCCATTTTCTTTGACACAAAGCAATCCTGCCAATGTCCAAGCACACATTTCACATCCCCAATTCATCAATTCATGTCTTCCCATTCAGCAAGTGAAAAGGTGAGTTGCCACCGATCAATCAAGTATAGGTTAGATGGGAAACTGATTTGAAGTAAAACATTTAAGCAATTCTACTAAAGAACAGATACTTCACAACATAACTTTTTTTTATGCTCTATGTGTGCTCCATTCTACAATGACAAAGCTTTTGACTTCCTAAATCCCTCATTCCTACATGGTGAAATCCCTGTGACTTCAGCACAGGTAGAATTTCTGGGCCCAATTTTACCATCAAGTTGTATCCATTTTCATACATGAAAACTTGGTAAAGTTGGGCTTGAGGCAAGTAGCACGATCTGCACTTGCCTCTATACCAGTTCCCTCTTTACCAAAGCCCAAAAATGGCCACAATTGGGATGATATCCAAAATGGGCATGACAGCTATTTAAATGCATCTGAATGCATTGAAATTGAATTAATAGGCTAGCCCAACTTTGCCAGTGCTTCCCCCTTTATCATCACGTTTGCCAATCCGGAATCATCGCGAAACAGACATGATCCATAAAAGTCCGATTCGGGCGCTCCATCAATGAGGGTTACTGAAGAGATATGTGCGTAACATCCAACGACTCTCTGCTACTCATTGGTGTCCTTTTGTTGCAACCATTTTCTTTCTTGGGTCAGTAGCGGCTCTGTGAGTGTGGGAGGGTGGGGGCATGGCTCAGTAGGGTCTCCGATGTATCCTTGCAACTTTGCAAGGAGCTGTGATTGTGGGGAGCATGTGAATGTGGGATTATTTTACAGGGGGGCTATGATTGTAGGGAGCATCTGGTTGGGGGAATAGTGAGGCTGTGACTGTGGGAAGCATGTGGCTGGGGGTACTGGGGGGAGCTGTGACTGTTGCTATGCTTGAGGCAAGCAGTGTTCCTTCACCTTGAAATGCGCTCCTCTCCATTTCCACTAACACCCCTCCCCCTCACCCTCACCTCCCTTCTGAGTGATGAGATGGCTTTTGAGATGCAATCGATTGGTCTTTCTGTTCTTTTGGTTGCTGCTGGAGCTGAGGAGGAGAAGCTGGAGGAAGAATTGCGGGTGCAGGAGGCCCAAGCATTACCACTTAGAGGAGTAGAGGAAGATGACCCCCAGAGGCAGGGGGTGGCTGCCATTCACCCATAGTGGGGATGCGCAGGCGAAGGCAGAAGCAGAGAACCCAGCAGTTCCATGCATGAGTATCATTTAAACAGCCGTTGGACACCATGTGTCGATGTCTCTGCCTTTGAAAGGAGTCATTGTACAGATGCCTAATGTTCAAGGGGTCATTGACTGTATTCACATTGCCCTCAAGGCCCCACTACAGAATCCGCAGAGGTTCATGAACATAAAGGGGTTCACTCCCTGAATGTTCAACTCCTGTACAGTATAACATGAATATTATGCATGTCTGTGCAAGATATCCAGGTAGCGTGCATGACAGTTTCATTGTCAGGAGATCGGACATCCCAGAAGGATTTTGAGGAGGAACCCAGCCTACGGGGATGGCTTGTGGGTGATATGGATTACTCACTTTGGGGATATGGCTGATGACCCCTGTGCGGAGGCCAATGTAGCCACTTGTGCGATAGTGAAGAGGTGCAATGAGCTCCTCAAAATGTGGTTCCGATGCCTGGACCACTCTGGCGGTGTCCTCCAATACAACCCAGTGACACCTTCCCGCACGGTGATCCTATGCTGTGCTTGCACAATCTGGCTCAACAATGAGGTGATATATTGGAGGAAGAGGAGGCCATGAAGACTGACTAGCCAGGCCTCACTGGATACGATAACCAGCAGGAGGAAGAGGAAGAAGGGTAGGAGGAAGGGCATGCTGAGGAACATCAACCAGGTGCTAGAGGGCTGGAACCCAAATGAGGCATGCAAGGGGCAGCAAGGGAAACTCTGATCACCAGGTGGTTCACCCAATAGGTATTCCAACCCCCTCCACCCCCAAAATTCCTTCTATATCCTGCAACATTGTCACACCAGAGTGATGGGCCTGGATACTCTGTGTTAATGTTTTTTTTTAGCAGGCAGGCGGGTGATGATGACTCGCTAAACACCAGTACGATAATGCCCTGGTGCAACCCTAGTCTGACTCTGACTTGAGCTCTGCATGCACACTGGCACCTGGGCCCATGTCTGTGTAGTGGGTAAGGGATTTGAAATCCCCACACAGAGCCTTGGGTGAGGAGGGAATCGCTTGTGTGGTCTGGGGAATCAATGCCTTCCTTTTCTCAGTAACACAGCATTGAGAGGCATCCTCAACTGACATTAACATGGACTATCCCTCCAGCGAATATCAATGGAAGAGGATTCCTATTCGAGACAAATCTGGGACAAATTAGTTACAGGTGGGTGGTGAAAAAAACAGTTAATTGTAATACAGGTATTTAAATAAGATGTTCTAACATAAAAATTTGGGAACAGAAAATATTAAAGTGCTTAAATATCTTTCTAACTCGTGCAGCCCTTCACCCATGCCATCTCAGTGCAACTATAACTTACTAATCTTATGTGGCCTATCACAATGTCTCAGTAACTCTTCAGAATGTACATCGGAGGTGAAGGGGGCCAGCTGCCTACCATGACCTGTAGCCAGTGATGCATGTGGCGGTCGTTCTCTTTGTTCTGACCTGCCTTCCAGATGTTTGGGATAGTTCCATGACAGCCGCTTCATCCCGCTGCCCTGAGCTGCCCCAGTGTCAGGAAGGAGAGAGTCAAAAGGTGCAGCCGCAGCCACAGTCTCTTGGCTAGAAGGTCCTGGCATGGGTTCAAGTCCTTCCTCCTTCTTTACGGTTCCTGTGGGCCCTTGGATCACTCCATGGGATGGCAGTGCTTCTATAGTGAATTCCAGAAACTCTCGTATCACCTGGCACTGCCTGTCTTAGAGTACTACCTGTGTCCTACCTACACAACATAGAACAGTACAGCACAGTACAGGCTTTTGGTGGTCAAGCTGTCTGTGATGGCCACTTGAGTTGGGAGTCACCGCTCAATGGCAGCAATAAATGCTCTCTGAGATTGGGTTACACTTTGCAAGCCTTAGCCATCACCCTCTGTGATTGGACCATGTTCTCATGGGCTGCTGCCATAGCCTTCTATGTCCCGGCGCTGTCCCATTGGGCTTCTCCAAGCTTTCGAGCATCTCAGCCATGGGCCACATAATCTCGAGAAGCCTGTTCAGTCTGCTTTCCACTGCAGCCACCACATTTGCAGTGTTGGTCTATGCCAGGGAAGCAATATCTGATCCACCTTTAGGATTCCTCCCAATATCCTCGCAGTTGGTCCAGTGTGGTCATCAGCCCCTTCTGCATTCCCTGGCTCTGTTGCTGCATCTCTAGCAGCTGAGGGAGAAGTGATCTCAGAGGACCAGCATGGAACCTGGGGCCAGCTGAGTCCTCAACTCTGGTAGTCCCTATGTGCCAGAGGTCTCCGATATTCCCTCCTCCATCCGATGTACATTATCAGATGTGCTATGCTCACCAAAGAGTGACCCAGAAGGACCCACCAACATGTATCTGGAATGGTGAGTTGTGAGATAGAAGCAGATGCTAAAACTGTGCCACCCTCAAAGGTCCCTTCACCCATATCCTCCGAAAACTCATCGAACTGTCTTGACCAGGATGGGCAGGAGCTGCAGTAGGGGCTTGTAGTCCAGAAGGCCCTGGGACATCCAGATCTGTCCCTGCAACACAGGACACAAGGTTAAGTGCAAGGGAGGAAGAGGAATCTGGGATGTCAAACACATGATTCACATTTCTCCGTTTAACACAGAAAAAGCACCAAAAAAATTATATCACAGGAACAGGCGCTTTGGCCCTCCAAATCAGTAGCGACCTGGCTGCCCATCTGATTTGTTATCTGTTAACTTTCCAGAGTCCATATGCCTCTATTTTCATCCCATTTGCATAGCTGTAGAAATGCCACTTGAATGTCACTATGGTATTTGCAGCTATGACCTCCTCCGACAGCAAGCTCGATAGCTGGAATTACACCCTCTCTGCACAAGTAAGCATTCTTCGTACATCTCCTTTAAACCTTGCCCCTCATATCTGAAACTCGTGTCCCTGATAAGCTGCCTTAAACTGAGTGGAGGAATGACAGGTGCTCAAGTTCTGATGGTAGTCCGACCATGCTGTTGCTGACAGCCTGTATCTCCCCTTTCCTTGACAGCTCCAGTGCCCGCTCCTTAAAACGGGTGAGGACCCAGAAGTCTGACTCACATCCCATGTCTTCACCCTCTGACAGTGTTATGGTCAGTCTTCTCCTGTAGAGACAGAAGGAGTAAGAAGTCTCACAACACTAGGTTCAAATCCAACAGATCTTTTTGGTAGCAAATGCCACTAGCTTCCAGGGCTTTGCCCTTTCGTCAGGTGAATGGGGAGTGCTGATTACAAATAGGACATATAAAGGCACACACTTAGTTTGCAGAATACTGATTAGAATACGAGTCTTTACAGCTAATCAAGTCTTAAAGTTGCAGATAATGTGAGTGGAGATAGCATTAAGCATAGATTAAAAAGGTGTGTATTGTCTCCAGACAGGTCAGTGAGATGTTGCAAGCCCAGGCAAGTCATGGGGGTTACAAATAGTGTGACATGAACCCAAGATCCCGGTTGAGGCTGTCCTCATATGCAGAACTTGGCTATCAGTCTCTACTCAGCGACTCTGCATTGTTGTGTGTTGTGAAGGCAGCCTTGGAGAATGTTTATTTGAAGATCAAAAGCCGATTGCCCATGACTGCTGAAGTTTTCGCCAACAGGAAGAGAACAGCCTTGCTACCAGGATAGGTAGTGCCAGGTGATGCCAGAGCTTCTGAAGTTCACTGCAGAAGCACCGCTATCCCATAGAGTAATCCTGCCTCACCTCTGCTGCATCCAGTAGCCTACCCAGGTCACCCTCAGAAAGTCGAGGGAGTTGGTTGTGCACACATTTTATGCAGGAATGTCTGCCTGTCTATCCATTCTTGTGTTTTTAATGGAGCTACCCTTCATTATTGCAAATCAAGGGCAGGCAGTTTGGCAGGCTATTCCAGCAAGTTACAGGCAGGCAAGTAACCATTTGCAGGTGTGCTGATGGGGAGAGGGGTGCTGGTGATCAGTGCCTCAATATTTGGGGACAGGTGAGAGAAACAAAGGTATCACACAGCCAATGGATTCCGGAGGAATGGGGGCCTTATACAGGAGGATCAGGGTGGGGTGGTGGATCACCTTGCCTCATATCTGTAGGGTGGAGAGGGGAGGGTGGATCTCTCTGCCTGAGATTGGTGTGGGGGAAGGAGGGTCTACTATCATTCTGTCTGAATCATGGAGGGGGGAGGGGAGTCTGCTGCCACTCTGCCTGAGATCATTAACGGGGAGGTGTGTTTGCTGCCACTCTGCCTGAGATCACTGGGGCAGGAAGAGGGGTCCACTGCTACTCCGCCTGAGATTGGTGGAGAGAAGGGGGGGTAGGAGCTCGGGATCGTTCTGGGTGACGGATGGGTGAGGAGCGGTAAGGGAGTCAGTAACGTTGTAGAGATGGAGCAATGTCGGTGGGGCCAGGGGAGGCATTATCCAGCCCAGGACTGAAGTGGTAGGAAGTGTTATTCTATCTTTTTTTTCTGCACATGTGTAGTTGGAGGCACTGATTGGAGCTACAGTGTTTTGGGTGCATTAAGTCCCTCCCATAGGTTTGTGCAGCACAATTTGTACTCACTGACATTTTTGCAGGCATAGTGAATATAGGGGTACCACAGAACGGGTCGAAAAGTCAAATCTGAAACACTCCCAGATCCAAGTCTGCCCAGCATTTAAAATCAAAATGGTAAAATAGGGTCTTCTGACTATTGATATGCTCTTGTAGTTTGCCTTTCTGTTTTAGCACCTGCCAATTACTGCTCAGATGCAATAGCAAAATCAACCAAAGTGAGATGAGACAGCACATCTAGCAGAAACAGAGGTGGGGAACACTTCTAAAAAGTTGAAGCACTTTGAGTGGAATCCTCACTGTTCCTTATATGATCACCCTCTCAAGTGCCAACTGCATTTCATTGATACCAGTCTGCTGTAGAATAATTTGAAAGAATCAGTGATGTACTGTTGGACCATGGCTGAGATATCCATCACCCTATTGAAATGGTAGATGTGTTGTCATCCAGATTCTCAGTCATGGTCAAGATACATATTGGTTACTTTGACTGATGTTCCATGAAGTTGGCAGTTCTATCCATGTAAGAAGATATTGTTCCAATGCCCTGCGATATCTTATTTTTATCTTATCTTTTTTATAGTCATAGTTAGTATATTCACAGGGCCTGTCAATGCATCATACATTCTCTGTCATTGTTCAATGATACTCTTTATCATTTATGCCACCTCCCTTGTCTCCCCTGTCATGACTCACCTGAGAAAGGAGGTTGGGACTCTGAAAACTAGTACTACCAAATAAACCTGTTGAAGTTTAACCTGTTGTTGTGAGACTTCTTACTACGTGATTCTGGCCAGGGGAGGTGGAATCTCAGCTCGCCTATGAAACCAATTGCTGAGCTCTAGATGCGCCATTGCATATGCACTCAGATCTCCTAGTAGATTGTCTCCCATCACCACCCAGACATTGCACCCTCTACCCGTCTGATCACTACACCGGACATCACTCCCTGCGCCTCACCCTCCCCAATAATCACTGCCTTGGTCGATCATCTCCCTTACATCTCCTATTGCTATCCCAGTCAATTGACCCCCCAATTGCCATTCCAGCTGGTATCCTGCTCCCATTGCCACCTCTCTTTTGAAGAATTCTCCGCCTTCCCTCCCCTTTATGTGACTCCCCTGCCCTGTCCCAACTTCTCTGTCAGGCTCCACACCCTCCGGCTCCAGCTTTTTGGCCCTACCATTAAGCCCAGTGGATACCGCCAAGGTGCCAGGCTGGCAGTGCCTGGGCAGTAGCCCTGCCCCCAAACAGCGAAAGACTTCAATGGCCTCAAGCCCCACATATGAGGCCATCATATCTGGTCTGGTGAGGAGCTCAACCAATGAGGGTGATTAATGTAAGTAATATTGCAAAGCTGATTTAGTCACCAAAACAGTGCTGGTAAGATCACGAGATGCAAGAAACTGAGCATAATCCCAATTTTTTACATCTCCCCTATCTTACCGGCTCACCAGGCCGATCAACCAGCATGGCAAGCTGGTAAAATCATGCCCAGTGTATCCTCAGAAGAAATGAGCCACTCTTAGGTGCCATATTTTTTGAGGAGAATGGACTGCCACTGTCTGCTTGAAGGTCCTGCCAGAGTGAAAAGATAATTAGTACTTGAAAAAATAAGAATATTGCAACTTAAAGTTATGTAGATGATTATATTTTACTCACTGATGAATTCAAGACCGAGACTTCACTTAGAATTTTATGAAATGTATGTGCATTATATTTCATTCTGATACTAGAATGTCTTCACCTCCCATTCGCAATGGCCTAGAATACCAAGATTGTATTAACTTCTGTTTCCTTCACTACAATTACCAGCTAGGAGATCTGTGGAGGACCGTCTCTGCTTTTTGCCTTTTCTCTTTTATTGTCGCATTCTTTTTGCCTATAATAAGGGGAATCTCAGATTTATGAATAAGTGTAATGGCATGTATTCATTGGAACATAGTGCATGTACCTATTAGGGAGAGACAACACATTGCATGTGGTTGAGGATAAATGAACATGGTGGAGAGATAGCTTGGTATCTAAGGATATATGGAGAAAGATGAGTGTGAGTGCAAAGTATGGAGATGTGAGAAGACACGTGATAAAACGTGACAAGACAGTGAAAAAATCAGAAGTGGGAATGATGTACAGAGAAGGGAGTGAACATGCAACTCAACTTACCTTTTCTGATTTGATTAGGTCATCAAAGCATTTTCCAACAAAATCCAAGAGTGCGGCATAATGCTTCCACCACTAAGCTTCTGCAACAACTTTAATCATGTCTTATTGGCAAATCATTCCTCATCAGGATAGAGTATTTCTCTGCAACTCTCCACCCCCCAGCTTTACACCAAGGAAGCTATCATTGCAGAGGGTGACATTCTTTGGACATGCTGATTCCATTGTTAATGGTCTTCCTTGCTTCCAAACCTGAAAACTCCAAATTTCATCTTACTGTACCAGCACTAATTATCATTTCATCTTCAGTATACACCTTGCCTATTCTGCTCATTAATGCCAAACTCTGAAGTAAAATGGAAACTAGTGGCTGCATTAAAATTTAAGGGAGAAACACACTTAATATGCTTCTGTATTTCCTATGTGCAATTGGATTCCCCTACTCTCAGTGTGAATATCTGATTATTGACTATAAACTACCACCACTCACAGGACCAACACAGCAATAATTAAACATAATTTACACAAGCAAATGCTACAACACCATTTTAAAATTACACTTCTTAAGAGAGCAAGTGTAAAGAAGTTATTCTTTTTTCTAAAACACTGAAACATACATTTTCACACCAGTATTAAGAAAAAGTTTACAAAATCATCCATAGATTCACAAATATGAACAGAGCAAACCTGAATCTCAAAGCACAACACTCACATAGCCAAACAGGGAAAAATAAGCTGCAAAACATTTGCATTTACACAGCAAAAACAGCAATACCAACTCAAGAATGTTATCATTCAAACAGTTGAGTAGAGTAGGCTCAAAAACCACTAAACAGATGGTAAGTTTGTGTCAATTCCCATACTCTTCAGTTTTGAATGCCAATGCTGAGCTTTCTTTCTGGCCAAAACAAAAACTTACTTGTATTTCTTTCAATTTAGTATTCCATATTTGCTTAACCTTGCTGGAGGCAAGCTGCCTATTCCATGAAGGAGGACATATAATGGCTCTATTTAGGGCCATTTTCAAAACTTGCTGGAACCTTCCCAAAGTTAATAGACCAGCTGAGGCTAGAGCTGAATGCTATCTGGAAACGGCCTCCCAGCAACAGGCTGAAGGGCCATTGATACCTCCTCTCAGTCCTCTAATCTTGGAACTTCTGGGGTGAGAAGGCCACAGCCATGACCATAAAAAAATCCTAAGAGTTTTCTCACTATAATGATAGCATGACAGATATGGATATTGTTCATTTTAAATTTTTAGCATGCTACAGAGTGCCTCCATTTGCAGGTATTTTCTGTAATTAGGCCTTTTACTTCAAGAACCTCCCACTGTCCTCACTTGGATGGTAAAAATGTTTGTCTGTTAACACCCTCTCTATCATGGTTTCTAAACTTTGTAGTGCAGGCCAGCCATCACCAATAGAAGAAACAAAACCCTCATTTAATACCATTGCCATAAGACTCCACTCATTAATTTTATTTCTCATTCTACAAGTCCAGCTTGTTTTTGTTTCTGCTTTTCATTTGTTTGGTGCTGAATGTGAAGGCATGAATTGATTGACAGATGTGGAAACAGTGAATGACAGGACTGCCTGTGAGGGGTGAGAGAGTTACTTTTATCCAGTGTGATTGACTGACTGAACCCAAGCAGCAATATGATTGGTCCATCCAGCACTGCAAACCCAATCTTCCTGTTCTTCACAGTTGAGATATAGACTGGGATTTTCTGGTCTCCCACGGCGGGTTTTCCAACGGCAGAGGTGGTTCACTATTGGCCAATTCTGTTGCTTGCCGGTAATGCTGTGTGGAAACTTGCAGCGGAAAATCACCTTCAGCAGAACTGGAAGATCCTGTTGTGGAAAGGGCTGGAAAATCCTGGTCATAAATGTGGAGAAGGCCCATCAAGTCCATGCCAACTCACCGTAGAGCAATCCAATCAGTCTCATTTTCCTGCTCCAACCCCATAGCCCTGCAAATTTATTTTCCTGAAGTGCCCAATCAGTTTCCTTTTGAAATAATTGATTACATTTGTTCCAGGTCATTATTACTTGTTGCATAAAAGTTACTCCTCACATTTCCTCAAATCTCTTGCTCAGAATCTAAATATATATCTCCTAGCTCTGTACTGTTAATATACAAATATAAAAAAACAAAAGCAGGATTAGGCCATTCAAACCTTCGAGCTTAATCCACTATTGATTTTTATCATGGATCATCATCAGAATAAATATCCTGATCCTCTTTCCCCCATATCACTTGATCCCTTTAGCTCCTAATGAGAATAGTTTTACTTTGTCCACCTTATCCAATCCTGTCATAAACTTGTATATCTTTTACAGATCTTTGTTCAATCTTTTCTCCAAGGGGAACATACCTGATTTCTTCAACCTAACCTTGCAACTAAATTACTTCATAGAATCTCTGCAGTACAATAGGAAGCCATTTGGTCATTGAACCTGCACCGACAATAATCCCACCCAAACTCTATCTCTATAACCCCATGTATTTACTTCTGATACTAATTTAACATGGCCAACAACCTAACCCACACATTTTTGGACTAATCCCTGTGTTATGGGCAGAATATATTTGCTCTCTTATTGTCTGTAATCAGTTTGTTTTTTATGGAAAAAGGCATGTTTTTTCTTACCCTTTGAGTGTGTATTTGAACTAAGTATTTAAACTGCGAGCTTTTATGAGCTCAAAATAAAGAAAGTTACTTATTCTGACACACTTATCACAAATCAACAAAAACCACATTTGGTCTTATGTATGCATGCACACAATTAAAGTCTAAATACACATAAAAATGGTACACTTTGACCAATTACAATTAATTCAGTTTCAGATTTATGATTCCTGGTCTCCCACATGGCAGGCCTGTGGTTTTTTTGAATTCTCTTGATGATTTTAAGTTGAAATTAGGGCTTTGTAAAGTGAAATGTTCACAACAGGTTGGAGGTTTCTTGCAGTTTAATATAGAACATAGAACATAGAACACTACAGCGCAGAACAGGCCCTTCGGCCTTCGATGTTGCGCCGACCAATTATGAAAAAAGCAATGACCCTCCAAACTAAACCATTCCCTTCTCTTCCATAAACTTATCAACTAACCTCTTAAACGCCACCAAACCTGGCGCATCTACAACTGCTGCAGGCAGGGCATTCCACTCCCGAACCACCCTTTGGGTAAAGAACCTACCTCTGATATCCGTCCTATAACTATCACCCCTTAATTTAAAGCTGTGTCCCCTCGTGCTAGCTTTCTCCATCCTAGGAAAAAGGCTATCACTGTCCACCCTATCTAAACCTCTAATCATCTTATATGTTTCGATTAGGTCCCCTCTTAGCCGCCTCCTTTCTAACGAAAACAACCTCAAATCCCTCAGCCTCTCTTCATAAGACCTGCCCTCCATACCAGGCAACATCCTGGTAAACCTCCTCTGTACCCTCTCCAATGCCTCCACATCTTTCTTATAATGTGGGGACCAGAACTGCACACAATACTCCAAGTGCGGCCGCACTAGAGTTTTGTACAGTTGCAACATGACGTTGCGGCTCCGAAATTCAATCCCCCTACCAATAAAAGCTAAGACTCCATATGCCTTCTTAACAACCTTCTCGACTTGACTGCCTACTTTCAGGGATCTATGCACAAATACACCAAGATCCCTCTGTTCATCAACACTATTAAGAATCCTACCATTAGCCCTATACTCTACACATTTATTATTCCTGCCAAAGTGCATTACCTCACACTTTTCCACATTATGTGGGAGGTTGATTCTCAGATGAATTTTCAAATTGGAATAGATTAAGTATTTGGGCTGCTAGGTAACTTGCACTTAATTTTGGATTCTGGCTCTCAGATTGGCTGATGACAGATGGCTCTGCTGGGTTAATTAGGGTGCAGTTCCTGAACCCAACTCAATTGCGTGATGGCCGAGACTCATCTAGTCTAGTTTGAGTAAGGGAGGCTATCATTGTACAATAGGAAGTTGATAGTGACCATTGAGTTTCAATCTTCCATTTTGTTCAGTGTGAAACATGGAGACAGGCAGTTTGGAAATTGCATTGCCTTTAGATATTGGCGCATCTTTAAGCAATGGGACACATGAATTCCACAAATGCTGTGTGAAATACACTCATCTGTGTTCTTATTTATTTCGGTATTTTCCAGAGACTTGATATTTTTTCTTGTCCAAATTCCAGGAGTCATTTGCGAGAGCCATCTTAACAGCTTGTTTGTGTCTAATTTTTAAAAGTATTGGCTGAAAGTTCACAATATGAAATGCCTATACTGGGCATGACACCTGATACTATTCTGACAAATATCCTTGCTACCACTCAAGGATGTTTGCATCCTTGCTATGAGTGTAGTGACCAGAACTGGATGCAATTTTCATTTGTGACTTAACTAGAGCGTTATAAAAATTCAACATAATTTCCCTGTTTTGTATTCAATCCGTCTATTTAAAAAGCTTAAAATACCATATGCTTTGGTAACTACTCTCTCCACATGACCTATTACCTGCAGTATCCCTCAGAATGATTGAGTAGAATCACCTATTCTTCCAGCACCACATGTGTTGTCAGAAAGCAGCAGACCACAAGTATCCTGGCAACCTTCTCTGGTGAATATTGAATAGTATCCTTAACTTGTCCAGACAACTGAAGTATAATGCAAGCATAATGATTATTTGTTTGATGACACATCTGAGTGTCATATGGCTCATGTTGGATTGTGCATAGTATTTATCTGTGAGAGGTGTCTTCAACCCTGGAAAAAAACAGACAAAAAAAACACTGAGGGCATTGATATTTTCACAACCGCAGCTGGCAACAGGTCTTTTAGGAGGTTGCAAGCTCTGTGATTGCTTCATGTTACAATGTCATCCTTTGGAAGCACTGTTTTTCAGGGAGGGGAAAGAAGTTGAATCCCTTTTCACAAATTTTATTAGTTCCTCCCCTTTGATGCTGCCTTTTCTGTTGGTCACCAACAGCTTCTTCCAGAGCAGGCTCCTGTTATGGTTGCTGCACATTCTCTTGCTCTTCCAAAGTCCTCTTCCAAAAGCAACCAAGCAAAACACATCATCAGTTGTTCTATCCGAGCAGCTCAAAACTTTCCAAAATAATTCTCACAGCAGGTATCCTCCAAAACAACTCTCCCACAGTTGGTACCCTCCAAAATAACTCTCTCACAGCAGGTACTCTCAGCTAATCTTGTTCCAGTGGAACTAAGAACGCAGCTATGAACACTAACCATTATTCAGATTGCGTTGTGTTATCTTCAACCATAATAATTATTCAATTTCACTGTGAACTCACTACTGAGATTCCTAATTTCCAAAAAAAGACAGCAGTCATTAATTGCAAATCAAGCATCACAAGGACACAAGTTAAATATGTTAATGAATGTTTCATCTCTCACCACAGAATACTCAACACTTTAATATCTACTGACCTGTATGACATACTTGGATGAGCACTCAGATCCTGTGCTGACTAGCTGGTGGGAGTATTCACAAACATCTTTAATTTTTCCTTACACCAATCTGAGGTCCCTATCTGCGTCAAGAAGACAACCATCATCCTGGTATCAAAGAGAAATCTGACAGCATCTTACTGACTATCATTTGGTAGCTCTGACATCGATCATTGTGAAGAGCTTTTAAAGGTTAGTTATGGCACAAATCAATTCTGGCTTCCCAGATTGCCTGTTCACCTATCCACTACAGTTCACCTATTAATGCAACAAATCCACAGCAGATGCCATCTTGCTCGCCCTACACTCAATCCTGGAACATCTGGACGACAATGGCACCGATGTTAGACTCTTATCTATTACTATAGCTCGGCCTTCATCATCGTTATTTCTATGAAACTCATCTCCAAACTCAGTGACTTGGGCCTTGGTTCTTCCCTCTGTGACTGGATCCTAGACATCATAATCCATAGACCGCAATCATAAGGATAGGAAACAACACCTCCTCCACAATCATCCTTAACACTGGTGCCCTACAAGGCTCTGTCCTCAGCCCCTTACCACACTCCTTGTACACCTATGACTTTGTGGCCAAATTCCCCTCCAGCTCGATTTTCAAGTCTGCTGATGATTCCACCATAGTGGGTTGGATATCAAACAATGATGAAAGGGAGTACAGGAAATAGAGAATCTGGTGAACTGGTGTGATGAAAATAACCACTTCCTCAGTATTGACAAAATGAAGGAGATAGTCACTGACTTCAGAAAGCGTAGTGGAGGACATGCCCCTGACTACATCATATCATAGAATCAGGAATCATAGAACCCTACAGTGCAGAAAGGGGCTCTCCGGCCTATCGAGTCTGTACCGAACACAATCCCATCCAGGCCCTACACCCATATCCCTACACATTATACCCACTAATCCATCTAAACTATACATCCCTAGACACTAAGGGGCAATTTATTAGCATGGCCAATCACCATAACCTCACATTTTTGGACTGTGGGAGGAAGCTGGAGTACCCATAGGAAACCCACACAGAGACAAGGAGAATGTGCAAACTCCACATAGACAGTGACCCAAGCCAGGAATCAATGGTGATGAAATGGAAATGGTCAAGAGCTTCAAGTTTCTAGGTGTCCAAATCATCAACAATCTGTCCTAGTCCTTTCATGCGCATCTGGTCTCTTCAGAGTACGGTCTTATTATCTGGTTCTGGTACTTCAGAGTACGGTCATCACATCTGGTCTTTAGAAAGCCCACTAATGCCTCTACTTTCTCAGGAGGCTAAGAAAATTTGGCATCTCCGTTATGACTCTCACCAACTTTTACAGATGCACCGCAGAAAGCATTTTTTTTGTTTTATGACAGCTTGGTATGGCTCTGTCCAGGATCACAGGAAACTACAAAGGGTTATGAACGCAGCCCAGTCCGTCATGCAAACCAGCTTTCCATCCACTGACTTTGTCTTCCCACTGCCTCAGAGAAGCAGCCAGCATAATCAAGGATCCCATGCACTCAGTATACAGTCTTCCGCCTTCTTCCGTCAGGAAAAAGATACAAAAGTCTGATATCAGATACCAACTGACTCAAGAACAGCTTTTTCTCTGCTACCACAGACACTTGAACGGACCTACCTCGCATTAATTTGATCTTTATCTACACTCTTGCTATGGCTGTAGCACAATTCTCTGCACTCCCTGTTTCTCTCCTCTTATGAACGATATGCTTTGTCTGTACAGCGCGCAAACAACAATATTTTCACAGTATATTAATACATGTGATAATAATAGATCAAATCAAATCATTTGACTGAGTATGGTGGAAAAGAACCCAAGGAACATAGGAGTCAATAGGAATCAAGAAGAAATTCTTTTGTTGATTGGAGTCATACCTGGCACAAAGGGAGATGGTTATGATGTTTGGAATTCAATCATCTCAGCTCCAGGACATCACTGCAGGAGTTCTCCAGGGTAGTATTCTAGGCCCAAACATCTTTAGTTGCTTCATCAATGACCTTTCCTCCATCATTCGTCACCATTCGAGACTCCTCAGATACTGAAATAATCCATATCCAAATGCAGACAATATCCAGGCTTGGATTGACAAATGACAAGTAGCAGTCACACCACACATGTCCCAGATAATGACTATCTCCAAGACATGATCTAATTATCAGCCCCTGACATTACTATAGATGAATTCCCCATTATCAACATCCTGGGGGTTACTATTAACTAGAAACTGAACTGGACTGGCCATATAAACACTGCAGCTACGAAAGCAGGTCAGAGGTTAGGTATA
Source organism: Sphyrna mokarran (assembly GCA_024679065.1). Taxonomy (NCBI): domain Eukaryota; kingdom Metazoa; phylum Chordata; class Chondrichthyes; order Carcharhiniformes; family Carcharhinidae; genus Sphyrna; species Sphyrna mokarran. Next base: position 38,593,457 of record JAGIQG010000010.1, on the reverse strand, counting down.
TTGTGGCAAGTAACTCATCTCCTGACTCTCCAAAACCATCTGTAAAGGCACAAGTCAAGAGTGTGTTGGAATATTCTCCATTTGCCTGATGAGTGCAGCTCCAACAACATTCAAGAAGCTTGACACCATTCAGGACAAAGCAGCCCACTTGTTTGCTATACTTTTCACAAACATTTACTCCCTCCAGCACTGACAAACAATGGCAGCCTTGTGTACCATCTGCAACATGCACTGTAGGAACTCACCAAATTTCTTTGGCAGCACCTTCCAAATCCACAGCCATTACCATCTAGGAGAACAAGAACTGCTGATACCTGGGAACATCATCACCTGGATGTTCTGCTCAAGTTAGTCACCATCCTGACTTGGAAATTTATCACCATTCTTTCACTGCTGCTGGGTCAGAATCCTGGAATGCCCTTCCTAACAGCACTGTGAGTGTACCTCCAGTTCAGCAATTGACTGTAGTGATTCAAGAAGGCAGCTCACCACCATCTTCTGAAGGGCAACGAGGAAAGGGCAATAAATGCTGGCCTGGGCAGTGATGCCACATCCCATAAGTGAATTGAACAAACATCCACTTTAGTTAAGCCACCGTGAATTCATGCCTTTACATTCAGCACCAAACAACTAAAAAGAAAAGCTACGGGTAGAGGTGGGAACATTGGGGTGGCGGCACGGGCTTGTTGGGCTGAAGGGCCTGTTTCCTGTGTTGTTTTGTTCTTTGTTTTTGTTTGACATTCATCATCAATAAAGAGGAACAAGGGACAGTATGGCTAAGTAGTACTTTTAGTTTAATTTAAGGGATTAATTGTGTTCCCAAATATTCTATTAAATCCAATGAAGACTTTCTTTTTGTCTTTCCGGCATCCTGTATCCTGTAATTGCAGCAGAGGTACAGGTTACCCTGTTCCTTGCCCTGTGATTTAATATTCTCATCACCTCTAAGTATTGGAGCTATGGGGGCCTAAGCAAAGACTGTTCTCTTCACACTTATGTAAAAACGGACTGTACCAGCGAGACAGGAGATGGTATGCCAATATTGGACAGTAAATGGCTTGTGCAGGAAATGCATGAATAAATATGACATTATACTTTAGAATTGAGAAAATGGGCATGTATTTATGAATAGCCATTTTTATCCAAAAGTCTTTAAACACATATACGTGCAGCACTAGCTCATAGCTCAGGGGGGATTCTCCCAGCCCAGTTCACTTCTGTAGGTTGGCACTGACTGTTTAGCATTTCCAGGATGCCTGGGGGCAGTACTAGGACACTATCTTGCCGTGTCCTCAAACACCCGAGGGCTGTAATAGCCTCTGAACCCACCCGTCCTCTCCAGGTATGGTCATCACATCTGGTCTTTACTTATGGAGACCAATAGTAATATCCATTGGCTTCACATCAATTGGAGGATGAGAAGATATGACATTTGTAGAATATTTGCCATTAAATTGATTTTGCATATTTAATTGCATTTAAATCCATGATGGCATGGATGTAATTATGTCTGCTGTGAGGGCCTGGGGATATTTCAAACAGTTTTGTGCCTGGCATAAATCCAGTTTTAGGTCTCTTGCAAAATTTTCCTGACATAATGGAATTTGCGCCAATGTGGTCGGAAAAATCATCCCCCCCATCCTACGGTTTTTATTGTTTATAGTCATTAACATTGTGGTTACTTCTCCACTTTCAAGTGCACTTTATGCTAAATAATTCTCTCATAAACTTGTAAATAAGTTAGTAAAGTATATTGTCTCTTGTAGTCTTCTGCACGCAGTATCAGAACTCACCTCTCTTGTATTTTTTGAAAGTGGGAAGATATGATTTTTGAAGAGTTAGACTCCTTGACCATCACAATATCTAGGTTGTTATAGATTGGTCAAAAAATTAGTTAAAAGACTATAAGGAAGAAGATATACATCTTAGTAGTTGTTGTCCTTCTCAGACCCAAAGTGTGTGAAGTTGCTGTCTGGAACTCAGGTAAAGGTGATTGGTGAGGGTGTGCTCCTGATCTAAGGTAGTCCCCTTTCAAGCTAGAATTATAATTCACTTCAGGGTGAGATATGCAAACACATTGAGAAGAATTCACACATTTATTTATCTCCACAACTATCACCATTATTCCTCTCCTGGACCAGCAGAACATCACTCCTGCCTCTCTATGGAAAGCAGCTTCAATGAGATCAGTGATGTCTTGGAAGCCCCCATCTATTCTATCTGCCAGTGTACGTAGGTATATTGCTATTCAAAATTTTAAAGACCACCAAAAGGGCCTGCGCAGACTCATTAGTCTCATTTCGAAGTTCATCTACTTTGAAATTTTCAGAATTCTAAATGACCTATTACAAGGAAGGGATCTGATGCTCCAGCCAGAGGTCTGGATAATGCATTTCACAGTTATGCAAATTTATTACAATTGTGCTTTCGGGTTTGGCTACAAAAAATTAGCATATACCAATAAAAAGTGTACATTTGCTCAGAAATTATCTATATCTACAACTATTATTTAGGATTCCATAATATGTAACATGAGTACAGTTAGCTAATTACAATTTGTACACATCTACTTAATTATATCATCAAGCACATATTTTCTCTATACATCTACTAATTTGCAGGCATCTATATGATAGATACAGAATCATAGAATTTCTACTGTACAGAAAGAGGCTACTTGGCTCATCGAATCTGCATTGACCACAAACCCACCCAGGCCCTATTCCCATAACACCAAATATATTTCTGACCAGTTGCGTATTAAATTCCTTTGCCTATTATTTCTTGTTTTTAGGGAACATATACAAGTCGCACCTGTATAGTGGTCAATAAAATGTTTGCATAGACCCTTGTACGACCAGAGTCTCTCTTGTCATTAAAAGTTTCATGATCCTTAGTTATTACCTGGAGGCTACATAGTGTTGAGGCATTTTGTTTCTCAGAGCTTCTCTGTCTTTGTAATCTCTTAACACTTAGCAGTTAGCAGCTTGTATAATTTATTTTTTAACCCTTTCAATTCATATCTATGCCTGATGATGTCACCTCATGTGGTAATATTACCACATGTACAATGACATCACACTTGTACGCAATGATACCATCCCATATTGGATGATATCATTCCTGTATGTTAAGATGTTACCCTACACATAACAACGTTGCCTCCATACATTTCATGATATTGTCTCCAAGCATCGCAATGGTGTCCGGTATTACTGGCCTCTGACAGTGGCCACCCTACTGGCAGTCACCCTCAAGGGTACCTAGCCATCCTCTGTTGTTTCTTTCTGACCCTGCCCACTGGCCAGCCTGCTCATTTGGCTATAAAACTGGAGTTTGCAGAATGTTATTTAAATGACGATTTTAATGGTATGGCCTCCATTTCTCTGATCTAGCCAGGTTCTTCCCACCTTTTCACACCCTTGCAATCTTTTCACCTTCTTGTTATTTCCAGCCCATGCTCAACATGAAGGTATATCTCTCCACAATGGGCAGGAAATGGTCAGAGGAGTGTGGAGGAGTTAAACCTCAAAGATGCGAAACAAGATATCATTCTGCCGTATGCCTTTTTATTTGATTTATTTTTGTGACATTGTTCAGTGAAATGTATTGCTCACAAGACAAACATACTGTACATAGAAAAGGAAAGGAGAAGGTGCAAACTGTAGCGTTACAGTCATAGCTAGGGTATTGAGAAAGATTGGCCAGAACTCTACCATCTTGCCTGTGACGGAATCAGCATAGACAAAGGACCGGCAACGAAAATCTCCTTTGACTTTGGGAGGGATTTTCTGGTCTTGCCCAAGCGAGACCATAAAATCCTGCCCGATGATTTAGTATGCGGTAAGTCCATTCAGAAGTCTCATGGCAGCCGGAGAAAAGCAGTTCTTGAGTTGGTTGGTACATGACTTCAGACTTTTGCATCTTTTTCCTGTTAAAGAAGGATGAACAGAGTATGTCTGATCCTTGATTATGCTGGCTGCTTTTACCTTGAGGCAACTCCAGGAGAAGGCGGCAGAACAGCAACAACCATTGTACATTGCCTTTGTCGATTTTTCACAAGCATTCGATACGGTGGATAGAGAAACCCTCTGGAGAGTGCTCAAAATTTATGGATGTCCAGATAGACTGCTCAAGATGATCAAACTATTTCATGAGAATATGTATGGCAAAGTAACTATTGAAGGAGATATCAGCGAAGCCTTCAGCATCAACCACAGGGTAAAGCAGGGATGCGTACTTGCTCCAACTTTGTTCACGCTATGTCTTGCTGCAGTATTGGAAACAATGGGCCAAAATCTGGACAAAGGTGTGTACATTTGGACTCGCTCAGATGGAAAATTGTTCAACCTCTCAAGACTCAAAGCCTCAACCAAGATGAGAAAGATATGTGTCAGAGAACTTCTGTATGCAGATGATTTAGCCCTCGTTGCCACTGATCCAAATGTGATTCAAGAAATTGTAGACCACTTCTCATCTGCTGCCACTCTTTTTGGCCTAAGAATCAATGCCTCCAAAACCGAACTCCTGTACCAGCCTCTGCCTCTGTGTAATGAAACCCAATCACCAGTCATAAAGATAAGTGGGCTAGCGCTGAAAAATACTGAATCCTTCATTTACTTAGGAAGCGCTGTAATGAGCACCAACTTATCGGACCTGGAAATAGAAAGGAGGATTCAATCAGCAACAAAAGCTTTTGGTGCCTTGCAGAAGCGACTTTGGTCCCGCCATGACATTAAAATGTCAACCAAGGTCAAAGTGTATAATACAGCCGTTCTACCATCTCTACTTTATTCAACAGAAATGATGACATTGTACCAGAAGCATGTCAAGAAACTAACCAAGATACAACTCAGACACTTGCGACAAATATTAAACATCAATTGGCAAGAGATGGTTCCTGATGTGGAGGTATTCAAACGAGCTGGAACAGTCAGCGCAGAATCGCTCATCACAGCCTCTCAGTTGCGGTGGACTGGCCATGTCATAAGAATGAGCGACGATCGTTTGCCCAAAGCCGTCTTCTATGGCGAGCTACATGAAGGAAATAGAAAACATGGTGGACAGAAGCTGCGTTACAAAGATGTGCTCAAGCGCCATATGAAGAACACTAACATGGATGTCAACACCTGGGAGAAAGATGCTTTGGATAGAAGAAGTTGGCAATGCATTGTCAAGAAGACAATCCCACTCATTGAGAAAAAAAGGCAGGAAAAATGTGAAGCAGACCATGAACGCAGACATTTTGTTACAAATCAGACAAATCACAGTTGCCACCAATGTGGGAGACAATGCCGATCCAATGCAGGCCTTATAACACACCAACGTGCCTGCAGAATCTAAACTTCCAACACAGTCAACATCGAAATCGATGGACGGCCGAAGAAGAGAGAAGAGAAGGGTGGGAGGCTGGTTTGTACAAAAGACTGGCTGCATTCACGACCTTTTGTAGTTTGTTGTGGTCACAGATAGAGTAGGATCCATACCAAGCTGTGATACAATCAGAAAAAAATGCCTTCTGTCGTGTATATTTCTCGTGAAAGAAAGAGGCTAGTTTTCTCTGTTGATATTACCCCACACTGTCCAAAAAAAAAAAGCAGGGTGTAATTTACACCCTGATATAGAGAGACAGGGTCTAAACATGCAGGAAAGCCTGACTGCACTGAGGTAAACTTGTTTTTAAATTTATTAATTTAACACGTTATCACAGCAATGAAATTATTGTGAAAATCTCTCAGTTGCCATACTCTGGTACCTGTTTAGCTACACTGAGGGAGAATTTGAGAGATACAAAATGTTCATTCTGACTCACTCTATCACATACACTGGAAATATTAAATAACTCTTCTCTTAGCTTTCTACCTCAAATCTTAAATCTGTGCCCTTGGCTATTGACCCCTGTACTGAAGGCAGAAGTACCTTCCTATCCACCCTATTTATCTTTCTCATAATTTTATACGCTTCTAATTAAATAATTCCCAAACTCTTCTTTGGTTGTCATCACCTGTGTGTCAATTTTTTGGCCAGTCAGACTTTTACTTTAGTTTCTGCAATTGTAGATGTTTATCATGGTTTTGAGCAGATCAAAAGACACATCAATGTGTTTAAGGTGGATGAGAGAAAAGTCATTGCTGAAGGAGGTAAATGTAAAGAGACAAAAAGGTTTTGGCCTGGATGGATTGCATCTACATATATTCAACAGAAAAGGGAAGAATGGTAGGCAATTAATATAATTCTGAAGATAGACTATACTCAGGGAAATGTAGACTAATTAGCTTAATTTCAGTGGGAGGAAATATATTGGACTCTTTACTCAAAGATTTAACAGTAAGCTGTCTCAAAAATTGAAAATATAATACGGTAATGAAAACATGTTTCCAAAAGAAAGCTTTGGTCCTTGATGTTCATTCAACCTTCCTGAATTATTTGAAGAAGTAATGAATGAGGGTGGCACAGTAGCACAGTGGTCAGCACTGATAGTGTCATAGTGTCAGGGACCTGGGTTACATTTGGGTCACTGTCTGTGGAGTTTGCACATTCTCTTTGTGTTTGCATAGGTTTCCTCTGGTTGCTCCAGTTTCCTGCCACATTCTGAAAGATGTGTTGATTATGTGCATTGACCCGAACATGCATGGTGACTAGAGGAATGTCACAGTAACTTCACTGCAGTTTTAATGTAAAACTCACTAATAAATAAGCTCTAATAAATAAACTTTACTTTAAAATTTTAAAGAGACAAGGGATTACATATAGATGTAATTAACATGGGCTTTCATAAGGCCTTCAATATGTAAGCTACAGTAGACTCACAAAAGTGAGAATTATTGGAGTTAGGAGACAATTAGTGGAATGGATATTAAACTAGAATTAAAACACAAACAGAGAGTAGGAGTTTGATATAAATTATTTGGAAATCAGAAGTAATATATCAGAATTGTAGGGGAGTAAATGGAGCCTATCAATTAAAAGGGGAAAAATATCAAATCTTAGTATTGGTGGTATCAGAGATTGGCAATAGGAGGGGCTTGGGAGATTTGTCTGTTGACAGAGCAGATAACTTGAAATTGGGGATTGGTAGCAAGTTTCAGCTTATTGCTGTAGTGAGTAAGAGCCATGATCAGAAGAAGGTTTCCTTAAGGAATGAGAGTTCCCTTCCAATTAGTTCATTCTGAAGTCAGCTGGTGAGGTAGGGAACCAGGCATTAATCTTTTCGCTTATTACTAGATTTATTTACAGAATACAGGCTTACTGCTTCCTTATCTGCTTCCTCCCTAATCAATACCAAGGACAGAATTTTATGGCCCCATTGTACTGTGGGCTGGGCCATAAAATGAGGTGAGCCACTCAAAAATCTATTGACTTTGGCAAGACTGGAAAATCCTGCCAATGGGAGAGGCTGAAAAATTCCACCTCAAATGTATTAGAAGTCTCTCTTTAAAGTATTCAAAATACATGATCAATCAATATCTTTCACATGTATATTCTTAACTTTAAAAGACATTTAACCTAAAATTAGCATCTTCTAATGGCTCACAAGCAGTGTTCTAAGAAACATTTACCAGCTGTTCCCATCTCCTTTTTGCTGCCAGATTTATCAGGCAATTGATAAATTTGAATGAGATTCCTAAGAAAAACTGTGGGTGCCTAATTCAAGTGTGGTAATTATGGGATACAAACACTCCAAGCAACTTACAGCCATAGAACATAGAACATTACAGCACAGAACAGGCCCTTCGGCCCCCGATGTTGTGCCAACCAAAATAAAAAGCAATGCCCCTCCAAACTAAACCATTCCCTTCTCTTCCATATACTTATCAATTAACCTCTTAAACGCCACCAAACTTGGCGCATCTACAACAGCTGCAGGCAGGGCAATCCACTCCCTAATCACTCTTTGAGTAAAGAACCTACCTCTGATATCCGTCCTATAACTCATACCCCTTAATTTAAAGCTGTGTCCCCTCGTGCTAGCTTCCTCCATCCTAGGAAAAAGGCTATCACTGTCCACCCTATCTAACCCTCTAATCATCTTATATGCTTCAATAAGATCCCCTCTTAGCCGCCTCCTTTCTAACGAAAACAACCTCAAATCCTTCAACCTCTCTTCATAGACCTGCCCTCCATACCAGGCAACATCCTGGTAAACCTCCTCTGTACCCTCTCCAATGCCTCCACATCTTTCTTATAATGTGGGGACCAGAACTGCACACAATACGCCAAGTGCGGCCGCACTAGAGTTTTGTACAGTTGCAACATGATGCTGCGGCTCCTAAATTCCATCCCCCTACCAATAAAAGCTAAGACTCCATATGCCTTCTTAACAACTTTATCCACTTAACTGCCTACTTTCAGGGATCTATTGACACATACACCAAGATCCTTCTGTTCCTCAACACTATTAAGAGCCCTACCATTAGCCCTATACTCTACACATTTATTGTTCCTCCAAAGTGCATTACCTCACACTTTTCCACATTAAACTCCATTTGCCACCTCTCGGCCCAGCTCTGCAACTTGTCCAAGTCACTCTGTAAACTATAACACCCCTCTTCACTATCTACCACTCCACCGCCTTTAGTGACATCTGCAAATTTACTGATCCATCCCTCAATACCCTCATCCAGATCATTTATAAAAATTACAAACAGCAGGGGCCCCAAAACAGACCCCTGAGGCACACCACTTGTCCCCGAACTCCACGATGAATATCTCCCATCAACCACCACCCTCTGTCTTCTATCTGCCAGCCAATTCCTAATCCAATTAGCTAATCACCCTCTATTCCACACATCTGCATTTTCTGTAGAAGTCTTCCATGGGCCACCTTATCAAACGCCTTACTAAAGTCCATATATACCACATCAACCGCCTTACCCCCATCCATCTCTTTGGTCACTTTTTCAAAAAACTCAATGAGGTTAGTAAGGCACGACCTACCCTTCACAACACCATGCTGACTATCTCCAATCAATTCATTACTCTCTAAATAACTATAAATCCTATCCCTAATTATTCTCTCCAACACTTTGCCCACCACAGAAGTAAGACTCACTGGCCTATACTTCCCTGGAAGGTCTCTCTTCCCCTTCTTGAACAACGGGACCACATTCGCTATCCTCCAGTCCTCCGGAACCACACCCGTAACCAACGACGACCTGAAGATCAGAGCCAGAGCTCTGCAATCGCCTCTCTTGCCTCCCAGAGAATCCTAGGGTAAATCCCGTCCGGCCCAGGGGACTTATCCAACTTCAAACCCTCGAGAATTTCTAACACATCATCCCTATCTACTACAATACTTCCCAATTTGCAACCCTGTACCTCAGTGTTCTCCATAGCTACATTTCCCGCACTCTGCGTGAATACCGAAGAGAAATATTTATTCAGTGCCTCACCAATCTCTTCAGGCTCCATGCACAACTTCCCACTGCTGTCTATGACTGGCCCTAATCTTGCCCTAACCAATCTTCTATTCTTAACATATCGAAAGAAAGCTTTAGGAATCTCCCTAATTCTATCAGCCAACATCTTCTCGTGTCCCCTCTTAGCTCTCCTCAATTCACTTTTTAGCTCCTTCCTGGCTAATCTATAGCTATCCATTGCACTATCTGAGCCTTCAAGCCTCATCCTGACATAAGCCTCCTTTTTCTTCTTAACCAGCAAATCAACTTTTTCGTACACCAAGGCTCTCTTACTCGTCCATTTCCTCCCTGCCTGACAGGGACATACTTATCAAGGACTCGCAGCAGCTGCTCCTTGAATAAGCACCACATTCCAGATGTTCCCAGTCCCTGTAGTTTCCTAGTCCAATCTATGCACCCTAATTCTCTCCTGATGGCCTCATAATTACCCTTCCCCCAGCTATAACTACTGCCCCCAGCTTCATGCCTATCCCTGTCCATCACTAAGGTGAACGTAACCGAATTGTGGTCACTATCACCAAAATGTTCACTAACTTCCAAGCCTAACACCTGGTCTGGCTCATTGCCCAGCACCAAATCCAATGTAGCCTCACCTCTAGTTGGCCTATCTACATACTGAGTCAAAAAACCTTCCTGCACACTCTGTACGAAAACTGACCCCTCTAACGAGCTAGAGCTATAGCTATTCCAATCAATATTAGCAAAGTTAAAGTCCCCCATCACAATTACCCTACTACTTTCACTCCTAATCAGAATTGACTTTGCAATCCTTTCCTCAACCTCTCTAGAACTATTAGGAGGTCTGTAAAAGACTCCCAACAGGGTGACCTCTCCTCTCCTGTTTCTAATCTCAGCCCATACTACCTCAACAGACAAGTCCTCATCTATAATTATAAACTATCAGCCATATAATTGTTGACAGATATTTTTTGAATTGTGAAGAAAGACTAGTTTCCTGGGGCATATTGTTCAGAAGTATGTGACTCTCTTTAAAATCATTGCAGAATAAATGTTTTATGTGGTTTCTTTTCCAAAGTCTTAAAATCTTTTATCAGCATTTAGGCCCCAGTTCTTTTCTCAAAAACCATCTGCATTGTTTCTTGTTATCAATTGCTACATAGGTTCTATTTTATCTGGCTCATGAATACAGTATCTCTCTATGTGTTCCAGATAATATGTATCCAGATTTTAGTCAAGTTAACAGGCATGCTCATCACCAAGGGAACAAAGGTTTCACTCCAAGTTCATTGTTTCAGTTTTTATTTAAATACAGCAAAAATCCAGTTCTTTTCATCTATATGGCTGGTGAAGTAGTCATTAAGCCATAAAGGCAGGTGAACTGGAACAATCGGAAGTGAAGCTCGCTAATGATATTGTGATGAATGCAGGAACATGCAAATTGACATTCCACCTGTTTTTGGTGGGCTTCCGATCTTGCTGATTTTTTTTGGTAAAATGAGAATGGACATGAAAACGGGCGCAATTCCTGCTTTTATTTCATTTTCCCGCTGCAAAATGGGTGCTATGGGGTCATAAAATTCGACCCATAGTGTTGCTATCCACATCCAGTCATTTCAGCCCAAAGGAAACCCAGCCTATGTTTTAAACCAACTTTGATCATGTAAAGAGAGGAATAACTATTGGGAATTTAGAAATGTTACAATAACTATGCTAATCCCCAGAAAACCTACAGTTAAGAATTAAATGTGTAAAAAACAAAGCATGTTAAGGCTTGGAATCAACTGGAATGTTTGATTCTGAAAAAAAAGGACAAACATTGGGCTGAATATTATGTAGGGGGGAATGGGGGTATGGTTAGTGGTGCAGGTGTTGATGGTTCACCATCACCAGAAGCAAAGTCAATGTAGAACATAGGACATATAGAACATAGAACATTACAGCGCAGTACAGGCCCTTCGGCCCTCGATGTTGCGCCGGCCAGTGGACCCTCTAACCTAAACTATTCCAATATCATCCATATGCCTATCCACCGAACATTTGAATGCCCCCAAAGTAGGCGAGTCCACAACTGCTGCAGGCAGGGCATTCCACGCCCTCACCACCCTCTGTGTAAAGAACCTGCCTCTGACATCCGTCCTATAACTACCACCTCTTAATTTAAAGTTATGTCCCCTCGTGTTGGTCATCACCATCCGAGGAAAAAGGCTCTCACTATCCACCCTATCCAGTCCTTTGATCATCTTATACGCCTCAATTAGGTCACCGCGTAACCTTCTTCTCTCTAATGAAAATAACCTCAGGTCCCTCAGCCTTTCCTCATAAGGCCTTCCCACCATACCAGGAAACATCCTGGTAAACCTCCTCTGCACCCTTTCCAATGCTTCCACATCTTTCTTATAATGCGGCGACCAGAACTGTACGCAATACTCCAAGTGCGGCCGCACCAGAGTTTTGTACAGTTGTAACATAACCTCATGGCTCCTAAATTCAATCCCTCTACCAATAAAAGCTAACACACCGTACGCCTTCTTAACAACATTATCAACCTGGGTGCCAACTTTCAAAGAGCTATGTACTTGTACCTCAAGATCCCTCTGCTCGACAACACTATTAAGGGTCCTTCCATTAGCCCTATATTTCATATGCCTGTTATTCCTACCAAAGTGAATCACCTCACACTTATCCGTATTGAATTCCGTATTGAATTGGATTGAGGATTGGCTATCTAACAGGAAGCAGAGAGTTAGAATGAACGGGTGCTTTACTGGTTGGCAGTTGGTGATTAGTGGCATGCCGTAAAAATCAGTGCTGGGGCATCAACTGTTTACCATACACATAGATGATCAGGAGGAGGGGGCTGAATGTAAGGTAATAAAGTTTGCTGATGATAAGAAGATGAGTGGAAAAGCAAATTGTGTGGAGGATACAGAAAGTCTGAAGAGAGATTGGATAGGCAGAGTGAGTAGGCGAGGACCTGGCAGATGAAGTATAACATTGGCAGATGTGAGGTTATCCACTTTGGAAGAAAGAATAGTAGGATGGAATTTTATTTAAATGGTGAAAAATTGCAGCATGCTACTGTGCAGAGAGACCTGGGGGGTCCTTGTGCATGAATCACAAAAACTCAGTCTGCAGGTGCAGCAGGTGATCAAGAAGGCGAATAGAATGTTGGCCTTTATTGCGAGGGGAGTAGAATATAAAAGCAGGGAAGTCTTGCTACAACTGTACAAGGCACTGGTGAGGCCACAACTGGAATACTGTGTGCAGTTTTGGTCCCCTTATTTGCGAAAGAATATATTGGCCTTGAAGGGAGTACAGAGAAGGTACATAAGGCTGATACCGGAGATGAAGGGATTAGCTTATGAGAAGAGATTGAATAGACTGGGTCTGTACTCGTTGGAGTTTAGAAGGCTGAAGGGGGACCTTATAGAGACTTAAAAGATAATGAAGGGGTTAGATGGGGTAGAAGTAGAGAGATTCTTTCCACTTAGAAAGGAAACTTAGACTGGGTCTGTACTTATTGGAGTTTAGAAGGCTGAGGGGGGAACTTATAGAGACATATAATACAATGAAGGGGCTAGATAGGGTAGAGGTGGAGAGATTCTTCCCGCTTAGAAAGGATAGCAGAACTAGAGGGCATAGCCTCAAAATAAGGGGGGGGGGAGTTTAGATCGGAGTTGAGGAACTTCTTCACTCAAAGGGTGGTGAGTTTCTGGAATTCTCTGCCCATTGAAGTGGTGGAAGCTATCTAGCTGAATATATTTAAGTCTCGGGCAGATAGGTTTCTGATAGACAAGAGAATTGAGGGTTATGGGGAGAAAGCGGAAAGTGGAACTGATCCACTTTAGATCAGTCATGATCTTATTGAATGGCTGGGCAGGCTTGAAGAGCTAGATGCCTACTCCTGCTCCTATTTCTTATGTTCTTACTGCACATCGGATGAATCTGCACCTGTGAGGTGCTGCAGGCAAGGTAAAGAAGGCTAAGTGGGACTTTGATCATTCACTGGGGAGGAAGTGTAGCCCTCATGAACTACTGACCAACCCGATCAGCTGGCAGCTTCATTATCCTTAGCAGTACTGGGAGCATTTCAGTGGTACTACTGGGATTGCAAGAGGAGCAGGAAGCAAGTGGATCACCAAAACCAGATAAGACCAGGGTTTTTGGTAGAATGGGTTTAGGCAAGTCAGAGAGAGGGTTGGTGTGATTTGGAAGACTGGTTTAAGGGGTATAAGGATGTAGGTGGATAGGAAGAGTGGGAAGGTTTTATCTCATCATCCTCTCCAACTCCAGTAAGCAAAAGGCAGCGCTCCCCCCCGCACGCCTGATTTCTCCTGTCCTTTTAAGAGATTATTTTAAAAATTGGGTACCTTGCTCTCATTGCAATGCCCATACAAAACATTTAGTTGCATGAAGAGCATATTATGAGTGTCAGGTAGCTTGGTAACAAGCTTAATTGACCCTTCTTTATCATATTTACAGACAGACCCTTAATTTATCTTATATTGTCATATTTACAGACAGACCTCAACTTTACAGTGTACAATTTACAACAAATGGCACTTACGAAATTTATAATTTTGCATCCTGTATTAGCTTTATAATGCTAGTTTCAACGTTATGAAGTTCCCCCCTTTTATATTTACGTCATGTTAGAAAAATGAGGAATATTTTTCTTTTGGTGATGTCAATGTGGTATTTCTCATATACTGTAAAACAGGCTGTTGGAGTGTGATTGGTGTAAGAGACAGAAAGACTGCAAAGTCTAAACATCAATAAGCACTGGTTTTGATATGTTCATGAATGAAGAGGAACTTCAATAAGGATATACATAAAGCAATAAAAGAAGTAGGGGGTGATTCTCCCAGCCCACTATGCTACTTTAGCAGTGCAACGGGCCAGGAGACTCAAGCAGAGGCCATTTAGTGGGCTACCCGCTGGGTGCCTTGGCCTCCTTGAGTTTCCAGTGCTATCAGCTCCATGCCAGAAATTGGCATGGAGCTGTATAATTTATTTAAATTATCATTTGCATCTAATTAACAGGCCTGGGACTGAAATCTCCAGGTCAGCTAGAGTCCCCACTCTCCCGCCAGGAGTACTTCACTCCAGCAGGACTTACAGTACCTCCCAACTTGCGGTGAGCTCGTGGCCATCAAAGCTTCCCAAGAGGTTGAGATTAAAGGAGAGATACCCTCTGAACATTGCCAGATTGGCCCTCTGGTACTGCCTGGGAGGGAGCAGGGGGATTGAGGCTGGTCCGGACATGTCTGGGAGGCCTGTAAGCAGGCTGTGGGGAGGGAGTCAATCACTAAGCTAGCAATGTGGGATTGCTGTGCTGGCTGGTGATCGGGAGGCCAGCAGTGTGGGGCTACTGTGCATGTGACAGCTCACTGCTCAGCATCATGCTACCTGCCTCTTCAGCAGGAATAGGCTCCACTTATTGATTTTTTTTGTGTGAGATTCACGCTGAGACACTCTGCAGTGCACAGCGTGTGAGCAATTCATTTTGAAAATGCCACTGAAAAGAACCAACGGGATTTACTTTAGTTTTTACCAGAATTTGACACATAGAATTTTTTGGGCGAATCCCACCCATAGTTTTAGATTGGGAGAAGCACATGCAAATTTTAAGTGAGGGAAAGATAGGGTAAATTTACTTTTTAAAATATAGGAACTACAAAGTGAAGAAAGGGATTTGATCAGTTCCGGGAAAGGAGAACTTCTGATGTGGAGATGCCGGCATTGGACTGGGGTAAACACAGTAAGAAGTCTCACAATACCAGGTTAAAGTCCAACAGGTTTATTTATAGCAAACACTACTAGCTTTCAGAACTGGCTGTTCCTTCGTCAGTGGGTGAGAGTTCTGAACACAAAGAGAACATATAAAGACACAAGCTCAATTTACATGAATAATGATTGGAATGCGAGTCTTTACAGTTAATCAAGTCTTAAAGGTGCAAACAATGTGAGTGGAGACAGCATTAAGCACAGGTTAAAAAGATGTATATTGTTTCCAGATAGGAAGGTTAGTGAGATTTTGCAAGTCCAGGCAAGTCCTGGGGGTTACAGATAGTGTGATGTGAACCCAAGATCCTGATTGAGGTCATCCTCATGCGTGCAGAACTTGGCTATCATTCTCTGCTCAGCAACTCTGCGCTGTCATATGTCACAAAAGTCGCCTTAGAGAACGCTTACCCAAAGGTCAGAGGCCGAATGCCCATGACCACTGAAGTGTTCCCCAACAGGAAGAGAACAATCTTGCCCGGCAATTGTCGAGAGTGTTCATTCTTCCATTGTTGCAGCGTCTGCATGGTCTCCCCAATGTACCATGCTTTAGGACATCCTTTCCTGCAGTGTATTAGGTAGACAATGTTGGCCGAGTTGCAAGAGTATGTACCGTGTACCTGATGGATGGTGTTCTCACATAAAATGGCATCTGTGTTGATGATCCAGCATGTCTTGCAGAGGTTGCTGTGGCACGGTTGTGTGGTGTCATGGTCACTGTTCTCCAGAAGGCTGGGTAGTTTATTGTGGACAATGGTCTGTTTGGGTTGTGCAGTTATTTAAAGGCAGTAGGGCAAGAAGTGGGGGTGTGGAGATGGCTTTGGCGAGATGTTTGTCTACATCAATGACATGTTGAAGGCTCCAGGGAAGATTCTCCGCTCCAGAGCAATACTGGACGATAACATGGGACACGGTGGACAGAATACCCTTCATCGTGCAGTACTTCCCTGGAGCAAAGAGGCTATGGCACCTTCTCCAGAACCTTCAGCTATGTCTGTAAGGAATTATTGTTCTTTTTAATTATCTAGTGATGTGAAGAGGCTCTGCAATGTCTAGAAACTTAAAACCTTCAAGAAATAAGTTTTGAACTGAAACAATTTAAACTTAACGTGGATGATATTTTGGCTAAGATCAAGTGCAGTATCGACATGCTGTGCTTGATTGAAGTCATTATGTTACATTTCAGCTTCACTTAAAGCAATTTTTTTTAAAAGCGGCATCTCGATCTTTTGGCTAAGATGCAAATGAGATGCAATGCCTAATCCAATCAGCTTGGATCACGTAGATCAAGCCCAAGACAGGAGGTCAGAATCCAGCCTTGTCAGCTTGGATTGGGAATGTCTCAACTTATTGAGATTCTGAATTGGACTTGATTGGATTGAAATGGAATAAAAACAAGTAAGAAAAAAAGTTGGATAAAACTCTGATTCATCGTGATTTGACTTAGGTTTGTTATTACATTGTTGCATCATATCTAAAGCATGAGGATATCTATATTGCATATACCTTGCTAGAATTTAATACTTAACATTTGCTCTTATCTTTTTTGGCATCCATGGAACATGTTAGCATTTTTATGTGAATTATCAATAATAATTTGTACTATTGATAAGAAGATGCAGCACTGTTTATACAACTGCAATCTGTATCTAAAAGGACATGTTGTTTGTTTACAATGGAATGTAACTTCTGGTATCTGAAGAAATTAAGAAATGCACATTTATCTCAGTCTATATGAGACCCTTAAAGGTCTAGCTGAGACCCTTGCTCTCAGCTAACAAAAGAGTAAAATTCAAACTTCTTGATAAGGGACAAAATTAAGGATAAACTGAAAACTCAAAGTCTTCCTTGCAAAGTTCAACCATTGCTTCTACAGTGCAATTCTTCTTAGACAAACTTCAACACTACTTCCAAGGTAGAAAAAGAAACATTAGTGGAAATCTAACCAAAAAAAAATGGCTGTGTTCGTTCTGGTGAGAAAAACAGTGTATTTCTAACACTTTGAGGCAATGCTATCATTGTGCCCCACTGGTGATGGGCAGGGTGAATCAATAAGTTTGCGAGAGGGTTGGGAAATCAGGTTCACGCCCAATTTCTCATCTCTTGCAATCTTATTGGCACCTGATATCTGGCCCAATCAGCTTTGTACCAACTTCTGGTTGAGGCTGAATAATTTATTTGAATACATGTAAAATATGTTTTGCATGGATTTACTGAGCCCAGGACAGAATCATTTGGCTGACTCGCTTGTGCACCTTGCTGGGAGAGATTCTCTCCAGCGAGAATCACAGCTGGCCCCCAGCAACGGAAACCAGTCATGACGGCCTGACCAGTAGAATCAGAGATCAGCAAGGCTTTCCAGGGAGGTTGGAGGCAAGGCGTTGCCACTTGGGCAGTGCTGGCCTCCCACCTCCCATTGGGCACTCTGGAACTGGCCACCAGGTACCGGGCAGTGCCAAGAGGCAGGGTCAAGAGGGTAGCATCAGCAATCCTGGCCATTACCTGTGCTATCAGCATCCAAGGAATCTTGGGCCTTTGAGGGTTCAGAAAATGCCACATGATCTTCACTGTCTTTTTAAGTACACCTCATATTGCTTAATAAATTCTACATGATTCATGAATTATGCCTTGTTACTTAAAAATAACTGGGGACGCCAGGGTATTAAATTAAGAATTTGGAACCTAGATGTTTCAATTAAAAGAGTTTTACACCTCAAATTCCCATAGAGATATTACTGGTTCTTCTTTCATTTCATTAGCCTCCCTACGCTTTCCCTCTTCTTTCTCTTTCTCCTCCTCCATTTGTTGCCCAGGTAGACATAATCATGACAATGTTATGAAACATGCAACAATGACAAATTTGGATGCCCCTGTGAGGCTGGAAAGCTCCTCCTGAATGGTCCAGGCAGCAGAAACATTGCTTGAGCTTTCTAATTATTTGGACAACAATATTGTTTGTGGCAGCATGACTCTTGTAGTTTGCTCTGCAGCAATGCTCAAATTATAACAGGAGTCATATGCCTTGTCTACAGAACATAGCCTTATTACCCAGTGGGCAAGCTATAATTTAACAGTCTGATTGGAATAAAGATGGCATAAAAGACTGATGGACATGAATGAGTCAAGGTTGCTGTTGGACACAAATTTGTGATTTGTGCCGCTGGTTTACAAACAATGCGTTGAAACATTTTGATTGATAAAGACACCAGGATGGTGAAAAGGAGCATACATGTCAATGTGACTAAACTCAGATCTTACATCTGTGGAAACCTACCGTGCAAGAGAAGCCTGATGCTGTCTCATCTTGCATCATTTGTCTATAAATAAAAATATGTGGGTACTCTTGCTGGTGTAGGGAGCTTTAGTGCTGATGCTACTTCCTGTAGCTTTGAAAGGGGCTTCTGGCAGAAATGATCACAATTTATCTGACAGTCTCAGACTATGCTGACTATGTCCTATTGCAAGGCTCATCTGTGTTCCTCAATAAAAGCTTCTTTAATATTCACTATGAGTGTGGCTTCTTGCACACTGCCCTCTTTTTCTCCCCCTCATGGCATTCGCTCCCGCTCTTTTCTATCTTCCTTGCTGTTGCCTCTTCTAAGTCACAAAGGCAACTGGACCAGATCACCCAAGACAGCAGTCAAACTATTTCTTAGGCTGCAACCAAAATCTTATCCTTCAGGGACAAAGTGAAAAATATAAGAGTCAAAAGCACATCAAAGTATACCCAAAGGTAAGCCAGCAGTCTTGACAATACAGCAGTTAATCTTGAATACTACTGCACAGAAAAGGTCAATCAGTCCATCATGCCTGTGATGGCTTCTCAAGAAAAAAGTTAGTCTAACTCTGACTTTCCCATAGTGTTGCATTTTCCCACTTTAAGTTCTTATTCAATTCCCTTTTGTAAGTTAGAGTTGGATTTGCTTCTAAAATACTTTCACGCTGTGCATTCTGAATCACAGCAAGCTGAACAAAGTATTTCAGCTTGCCCCTTGTTCTTTTGCCAGTAACTGTAGTTATTTGTCATCTTCTGCTAGATATAATTTCTCATTATTTACTGATTTCATGATTTTCTATTCTACTATAGAGAACAACTGCAGATTCTCTATCCGGAAGTACCAAATCCCTGGTACCATTCTGCTCTGTGCTCTCAAAGCCCTTGATACCTTTCCAGATTGGATATAATAGTCTAAGAATAATACAAAGCCAATCACTTCAAATTTATCTGAATGGGAGAAAACAGCAGTGGTCCAGTTGTTCTTTGATGTAATGACCTCAATGTTGGTCCACATATACATTGGTGCAGTTTCCCTCCCTGGAGAGTGCCTCTATTCAATGAATCTGATTTGGATTTAGTTTTTTGCCCAATTTCCTCTGTGCAGACCACTACAAGATAGGAATCATGTTGGAGATTAAAGAATATTTGTCATTTGGATAACAGCATTTGACCTGGACTGACCACCTAATGTTTCTAACGGCTCAGATCAATAGTAATGTGTGATAGTGCGTGATTGTTCAAAATTATACTACACTCAGGGATTGCTCAAATTCAAAACCTTACTATTTTTTAAACAGACACTGTTCCTTTGATAAAGCATAGAACGATTAACTTTATTTTGGAAAGATCATTGCACAAAATACTTAAGTTAACTTTAAACTGTTGACTAACAGAATACCTGTTCCAAACACTGAACATATTTATTCATTTTTTTCTCACAGACAGAATTAGGACCAATTTTTAGCTTAAGTAATGAAAAACAACAAGCGCTTTATCTGGGCAATACTACCCGAATTGTGTTGGAAAACTGGTAATATAGTAACAGAACTGGAGACTTTGCCAATTGCAACATAACCTGAAATTAGACAACACATTGTTTGCTTGGCAGTTAAGGTGATTTAGATGATGAGAGTTCAGGTTGAAAGTAACATCCACAACCTTTAAAACAACTGTCAGAACAGACACAAACACACATGCACATAGAAATGACAAAATCTTGAGGTTTTTCAACCATGTTCCTATCAAGGCAGAATCCTAAATGCCGTTTAATCTCATACATGCAACAGAAACAAAATGGGTTCAATACCACTGGCCTTATTTTGAGCTCTTCAATCAACAGCGCAAATCTTCCATCTTTATGAGCCCATGTGGCAGGCTGTTTACCTGCAGATGCTGAGAGCCTGCAGGTGGCAGTGCAGGGCATGCTGCACTTACTCTTGTGGTGCAACATTTCTACCCCGGAGTATTAGTCAGTGAAATTTTATCTTTTTCATAACACAAATAGCAAAATCACTAACATGCCATTTTACACAGGATTACTCACACGCACCTGCTTGTACCACTTTGGTTAAAAAGGAAATAGGCAGGATGCAGTTGCCTTTTAGATTTTTCTAATTTTAATGACCCCATTCCTTAAAAGCCAATCCACTCCCAATATTCCAGCTGAGATCTACCAGTGATTTATAATATTAAGACATACCTTGCTTGCTTTTGTACTCTATGATGATAATTGTAATATCTCCAAATAGCTCAGAAAGCTACTGGGTTTACAACCAAATAAACTTGGACTTTAACCTGGTGTTGTGAGACGTCTTACGATAATTGTAATATCCTCATGAATGGCAGGAGGGGATCAGGGAGGATGAGGGCTCCTGGACTAAATCAGTGAAGTTACAAATCCAACTGATCTGAATGCATCTGTGTCCAGTGCTCTGTGTTTTGAGGTATACAAGTGATACACTCGAGAGATGTGGATTACTTGTTACAATATTTAAATAAGGCAGTGGCTTGAATTTAATGCTTTTTGCATGGCTTTCTCAAAATCCACATAGAATTCAGTAGGAAAGGACATTATATCATGATTTATGGGCAAGGAAGAGAGAGAATGCTCCCCAATTCACCTGCCATCACTAGCCTCTCAAGTAAATCTTGTGTTAGGATTGCTTGTCCATCCAATTTATTCCTTTAAATCTGCAATCCCTCCAACTTCTCTCCATTATATCAATACTTTTTTTCCCATCAGCTCTAGCTTCTCTCAATCTCATTTCTTATTTGATTGTCTGACTTCCTCTTACACAAGTTAAATTCAGCAGGTTGTTTGAAGAGTTATTAGTCTTCTATCTGCAATTATGAACCTTCCCCCACCCCATTCTATCCAGCAAATATCAGACTCAAAATGCCTTTCTAACAACCTTTTCTGACCTTTGAAGATTTGTACACACATCCCCTTTTGTTTCTAACACACCCTGACGTTAAGCAGGTTTCTATCGTCTTGCCTCATCCCACCTACCAAAATGTACCTCCGACCATTCTTCTACATCAAATTCCACCTGTTTGTCACATTGTCATAACTTGTTACATATCTGCCTATTTCACCAGTTTTCCTTTGTCCACTTGAAGTCCTGTTACTTTATTATTTTATTTGAGGACATCGACCATGGCTTGGTTGGTAGGACTCTCACCTGTGAATCAAAAGATTGTGGATACAAGTATCCCTGCCCTTCCCCAGAGACTTTTGCTGGAACCCTACTGCCTCACCTGCCATGGAATTGGAGCAGAGAGTGGAAACATCTGTTGACCTCAGGTGTGACTTGCCAGTCTCACTCGAGCAAGGCCATAAAATTCCATCTTTAAATACAAAAAGTTTTGGCTGACCCTCAAGTGCTGGTGAATACCATATTGTCAAAGGTGTGGTTCTTTGGATGAGATATTACAGCATGATTCTGTCTCCTCCCTCAGCCATGTGTGAAAGCTGCTGTAGCACTATTGTAAAGCTGAGCATAAAAGTGGTGCCTTGAGTTCTGGCCAATATTTATTCCCCAATGAATATCACTAAAACAGATTAGTGCAGATGTCATAAAGTCATAGAGGTTTACAGCATACAAATAGGCTGTTTGGCCCAACTTGTCCATGCTGCCCCCCCTTTTTTTAAACCCCAATCTAGTCCCAGTTACCCACATTTGGCCCATACCCCTCGAGACCCATCTTATCTACGTAACTGGCTAAACACTTTTTAAAAGGCGAAATTGCACCTGCCTCTACTACCACCTCTGGCCGCTTGTTCCAGATACTCACCAATGCCTATGTGAAACAATTGCCCCTCTGGATACTTTTATATCTCTCCTCTAACGTTAAACCTATGCCCTCTAGTTTTAGACTCCCCTGCCTTTGGGAAAAGATATTGACTATCTAGCTGATCTATGCCCCTCATTATATTATAGACCATTATAAGATCATCCCTAAGTCTCCTATATTTCAGAGAAAAAAAAGTTCCAGTCTATTCAGCCTCTCCTTATAACTCAAACCATCAGGTCCTGGTAGCATCTGAGTACATCTTTTTTGCACTCTTTTTAGTTGAATACTATTCTGTTTATAATAGAGTGACCAGAACTGTACACAGTATTTGAGTGCTGTCTTACCAATGTCTTGTACAACTTCAACAAGATGTCCCGTTTCCTTTATTCAATGTTCTGACCAATGAAACCAAGTATGCCTTCTTCACCACTCTGTCCACCTATGACTCCATTTTCAAGGAACCTGTATCACTAGATCTCTCTGTTCTTAATTCTCCCCAATACCCTACCATTAACAAAGCCCTGCCCTGATATGATCTACCAAAATGCATCACTTCACATTTTTCTAAATTAAACTCTATCTGCCATTTGTCAGCCCAGTGGCCCAATTGAACAAGATCATGTTGCAATCCTAGATAACCTACTTCACTGACAATTATGCCACCTATCTTGGTGTCGCCTGCAAACTTACTAACCATGCCTCCTATATTCTCATCCAAATCATTAATGTAAATGACAAATAAAGTGAACCCAACACCAATTCCTGAGGCGCACAGCTGGTCACAGGCCTTCACTTTGAAAAGCAACCCTCAACTATTTTACTTCTGTCATCAAGCCAATTTTGTATCCATCTGGTTACCTCAACCTGGATCCTGAGAGATTTTACCTTATGCAACAATCTACCATGTGGTACCTTATCAATGGCCTGCAAAGGCCAACTGCACTGCCCTCATCTACCTTCTTGGTTTACCCCTTCAAAAAACTCAAATTTGTGAGACATGATTTTCCACTCACAAAACCATGTTGACTGTCCCTAATCAGTCCTTGCATCTCTAAATGCCTGCAGATGTCTCTCAAAATACCTTCCAACAACTTACCCACTACAGACATGAGGCTCATCAGCCTGTAGCTCCCAGGCTTTTCCCTGCAGTCCTTCTTAAACAAAGGCACAACATTTGCTACCCTCCAATTTTTAGGCACCTTACCTATGACTATCGATGATTCAAAATCTCTGCTAGGGGACCTGCAATTTCCTCTTTACCCTCCTACAATGTCCTGGGATGCACTTCAACAGGTCCCGGGGATTTATCCAAGTGCTTCATTTGTTGAAAAGAAACACTTTGGTTGTCCAGGAGCAGTGAAAGCAGTTGTATGTCTTCCTTTAAAAGATTTTCAAGCATTGCATTATATAAAAACTTAGAAACCCTCTGTAGCCAATCAAAATGAGTAGTGCTGCCCCAGAAAGACACTGCTATATATTTCCTGAAAAATATCCATTCATCAAGATACCCTGCTTTGTGTGATTGACCAAGCTTCGTATTTATGCTGCCATCTGGTGGTGGTGAAATTGGTGGCTCAACGCATCAAAGTGACTGATTTAATCTTAGACCCATTTATTTCGCACACCTGACGGCATCAATAGACATCTGTGATTAAGTCTTCAATGTGCAAATTTATATTTTCTTATTGTTACTTTTGACTCTTCCTTTTTACTCCCTCTTTTATCTCCAGAACCTTTATATGAATGAAGAACATTCCTCAGAAGAGTTACCCCTGAAGTTACATTATCAAATGCTACATTTGTTGTTGGCTATGTATGGAGGATACCACCAGCTGAGCTTATTAGTGAGATAGGTGGACTAATACCTAATGAGTCTTGCAATACAAGTGAGTAGGAAGAGTAGTGAAACAAACAATTGAGGAAGAGAAGCCCTGTCCTCTCAGTAATGTAAACCATGAAAAGGAGAATACTGGAGATACTCAAATGTTGGCATTCTCTCCATTTTGGAAGGGTTGGCACAAAAGTCCACTTCCACCATCTGTAGGGTACTTTTTCAGGAGTTATCAACTTTGATTCGATTATAGAACATGTGACCATCTACATGGACACTGCAGTAGAGTCCTCACAGCAAAAATCATTGCTACCCATTTTTGTAGCCTTCCTAGAATATCAGATGACAGCATTACAGACTTGGCTCCAACATCTTTCACCACAGAGAACCTGGTGAACTGGGTAGGCTTTGAGGTTATCTTGTGTGCTCGCCCCAGACTAGTAACACTCATGAGCCGCATGCCCTATGAAAGAAAGGTTGGGAGGACAAGTACAGTGTCTCAGAATATCAGCTTATCTCTTCTCTCTTCATCCCTTGAACCAATACCCAACATGTTTCCTGAACATTTGCTAGTCAGGTTGTCCCCACAAAAGCCATGTCACACTATCTGAACCCTCATTGCATGCCTGGGCTTGTTAACTGTCTTGGCTTGAGACAATTAACCTGTACTTAACCCTGATTACCTGTTAAGACTTGCATTCCAACCATTATCTTGTAAATTGAGTCTGTGCCTATATATGCCCTGTTTGTGAACCCAACTCTTCACTCAGTTGATGAAGGAGCAGCCCTCCAAAAGCTTTGCTACCAAATAAACTTGTTGGACTTTAACCTAGTGTTGCGAGACTTCTTACTGTTTCTGTCCAAGTCCAGCACAGACATCTCCACTTAATAATTTTCTTTGTGACTGATATTTTGCTTTTGTAAATGTGATGTCATCCAATTTGGTAGGAATAACAGCAAAATGGGCTATTGTTTAAATGGTAAAAAATTGCAGCATGCTGCTGTGCAGAGGGACCTGGGTGTCCTTTTGTAGGAATCTCAAGGAGTTGGTTTGCAGGTGCAGCAGGTAATTAAGAAAGCAAATGAAATTTTGTCCTTCATTGCTAGAGGGATGAAGTTTAAAAACAGTAAGATTATGTTGCAGCTGAATAAGATGCTGGTGAGACCACACCTGGAGTACTATGTACAATTTTGGTCTCCTTACCTGAGAAAGGATATACTGGCACTGGAAAAGGTGCAGAAAAGATTCATTAGTTTATTCTGGAGTTGAGAGAGTTGCCTTATGAAGAGAGACTGAGTAGACTGGGGCTATACTCATTGGAATACAGAAGAATGAAGGGAGAGCTTATAGAAACATATAAGATTATGAAGGAAAAGGTAAGATAGAAGCAGGGAACTTGTTTCCACTGGCTGATGAAACTAGAACTAGAGAGCATAGTCTCAAAATAAGGGGAAGCAGGTTTAGAATTGAGTTGAGGAGGAACTTCTTTACACAAGAGTTGTGAATCTGTGAAATTCCCTGCCCACTGAAGCAGTTGAGGCTATCTCTTTGAATGTTTTTAAGGCAAAGACGGATAAATTTTTGAACAGTAAGGGAATTAAAGGTTATGGTGAGCGGGTGGGTAAGTGGAACGGAGTCCACAAAAAAAAAATCAGTTATGATTTTATTGAATGGCGGAGCAGGCTCGAGGAGCTAGATGGTCTACTCCTGCTCCTAGTTTTTATATTCTTATGTTAGTTTTGTTGAGTCCATGTCCCTGTTTCCATATTCATTTTCACATGTTGTTTGGCATACTGACATCTTCCTCTACTATTAATGCTGATGCAAAGTAATTATATATTTCCTTATTATTATTATTGATGACGGGCGCAATCTTCTGCCTCTTCATGCCAATGAGATCTTTAGGTTCCACCAATGCTACACCTCAGCTACATGTTTCCTGGTGGTGTGGGATACACAGTCAATGGTAAATCCAGTTGACACCAGTAAAAGGCGATAAATCAAAAGGTAGTAAGCCAAACAGGGTGGTAAACTGAAAGGTATATCTCGAGGAATGAGGAGGAGAAACAGCTTGCTCTTAAATCATTTTGACTAAGTTGCATTGCAGTAATAAGATCAGTAAAAGTTTTAAGAGATAAGATAGACATGAATGGACATTTGAAAGGCCACAACAGTGTTGTTAGAATTCAGGACAATTCTAACACAGGAAAAATATGCTGTTAGCAAGAAACCTTTAAAATTATGCTACTCAAGTCAAAGGCGAACAATCAAAATAGGTTACTAACTGGCGTCAAATAGAATGGTTTGATTTCTATTTTAAGAAACATCTGGACAAATATATGAATTTGTTCTGTTTGGTCTAAAGATGTTATGAAGCAAACTGACTAGAATTAAGTAATAAACTGAATAGGATTAAGTAATTGAAAAGATAGAGACTGGAAATTAAACCGTAAATGCAATGCAGTTAATTGGAATATTTCAACTTGGCACTGATATATATTCTAGTGAAAGGAAAGTATAGTTGGGCTAGTAAATTGATAGCTTTCTCTTTGTGATATTGTGTCCTTGTCTATGTTTTTAAGAGGGCAGAATTTGATACTCTGACCACCACCTGAGGCATCTGGACCATATATGGAGAGATGGACAAAGACTTCAAAATCTTTTGATAAGTTCACCTGAGAGTCAAGATTGAGATACTATACAAGTATGCAAGAGTTACATTTGAAGTAATTGACATGAAAGAAATAGATCCATTCAATGGTTTAGATATGCTTTCAATTGTACATGTAAGAACAGGTCTCAGACATGCATGCTACTTAACCAACACAGCATGAAATGGGAAAAGGGACCAAAGGGAAGGTGATCATCCCAAGAAGCATCAAAAGACTCTTAACAGGGATTCATCATGGGACAGAGCAAACTGGACAGAACAATATGCTCGATATAATCAATCAGTGCTGATGGTGAAAATGAATGTGAAAAAAAACTGAACAATTTTGCCAGCAGTGCAACATATGTCTATTACAACTCTGGAAAAGCAATAAAACTAAAACATCACCACCAGCCTCTTCCTAGAGGACCTTGGGAACAGATAAGGATCAATTTTATAAGTCTGTATACTCATAAGAAAAGGAAAGCAATATTGCCTTGTAATTATGAATCAATTTATTGGTGGATGGAAGCATTCCACACAACAGATTACTTTGTTTTAACAAATCAGAGAAGGGGAAATAATGCACTGACATGTAGAGGCAAGATCTGAAGGTACGTTAGAGAAATGAGTGTACAATTTGGTTCAGAAAAATGTTACAGACTGATAGGCAGCATCTGACAGAGGTCAGCAAGTTGAAAAATCAATAGCACCATAAGTGGGCCCCAGGGTGGTGGTAAGGGTGGGACTGAAGCGTAGTGATCTCCAACTGCAATGGCATGGACAGTGCAAAGTAATTATGACAGCTAATACATGCATGCTTCTAAATACAAGGACTGGAAGTGGGTGAAACTATTATACTCTATTCATAATGTATTAGAACCCCAACAAACCTGATGACCATCCAACTGGTGAGGACCAACATTAATGTTTTTACAGGTTCCTATTTACTCTGTTGACTGCCATGGGATTGTGTAATGTCAGCTACCCGCCAGATGAACAGGAGAATGGATAAAGAAATCCAACATCTGGATGTCCAAGGTTCTTGTGCTCCGAGGAAGGCCCTGCATGCTAACATAAATCACTGGTCCAGACTGTGAATAGCCTGAGATGGGACTTAGAGATGAAAAAAAACTCGGAGGGAAGTTTTGGTATTTAATTAACTCAAATGTTAGGTTTGTGAAATATTTATTCAATGTCATAGAACTTGGTTTTGAGGGCCGGTATTGTCAAGAACTATGAAATATGTAACAGATAAGTCTTGATCGTAGACATATTAGATGTTACTAACTTAATATATATGGATATCAAAAATCTTTCCAATATCCAAATATGATAGAGCGTCCCAGATTTATTAATTAGGATTGGGAAGCTAAGCTTTACCACATGGTGAAATAATGGTACCCCTAGAGATAATCTACAATGTTTTGGGTCATTAGCAATATTAAATTTCAATGTGCCACAATCATCCTAATGCCATTAAATGTTAGAAGTGCAGCTGCAGGGAATCATTGATGATCTTACTTAGAGTACAAGATAAAGGCGCATTTTGGGAGGCACTGGGGGATTGTTTGGGAGTGCAAAGTCCATATTTAATTCAGTACAATTATCTGAACTAAATAGCTATTCATCCTGCGTTGCTATGGAAGTTGGAAAGGGACTACAGTATGGAGCCTATGGGACCGAGCACTCACCTTAATAGACTTACAGAGTGAGGGACTCCAAGAAACATTTAGTCACATAATTGCAGGGATAATTAGGACCATTTCCCACTGAGGCCTAAGATGAAAGGAGAGAGTGTAATAATCTTGCCATAGATTTAATAAGTGAGCTTAGATCTGACATTGAAAATTTGAACCATTCCCCCAACATTTATTTGTCTTCCTTTACATAAATAAGCTTTCCCAATGCCCATGGGACAGAATGAATTAGTAGTCACTCAACCAAGAGGATGTCTAGTGAAGGGGTCTAAAATATTCATAATGATAATATCACAGGAAAGTACATCCAATGAAATGTTTAAGGATATATAAGATTCAAATCAAACCCTAGGAACAGAAGGAGGGTCTGGGTTCACTGAGCCAAATCTAAAAGGATACATGACACATAAGGAGGGCCTGGCATATGTGAGCATGACAGAATACTGTTCAGAATCAGGGCATTACATAGTGTGTGTTTGTCAGACTCCCTAGTCTCTAGGGAACACCAGGAGGATAATGATTGATAATTTACCATTGAAGGAGGTATTTAAAGCAGTGCAGGTGGGCCCATGCAGTGACACAATCACTCCAGAAACAAGATCATAGATAGTTGAAATCAAAAGAGAATGCTTCCAGCATCTACAGTAATTTGCTCATATCAGGGGTTGACGTTGTGAACGTAATCACAGTTTTTGTCTGCAACTGACAGACTCTGACTGTGGGAGAGTTCCGCTAGTCAGAAAAATTGTGGGAATACGTATTTGGTGCATGATGGGGTGACTCGTTGTACGCTGACAAGACATTGGGAAAAGTGGTCAGACAGGCCCTGAGAAGCTATGGAAGTTACCCATCAATATATCACATGCTTCAAAGAACAGACCCATAAGGGACGTAAACAGGTGCACCTAGGCAAATCCATGACAAGCCGATTAATAACTTTATGAAATAGTCACATTGTTAAAATCTAGATCTATCTCCGCTAGACAAAGGAAATTAAGATGGCTACTACAACTTCATTGCACAAACCTATTGTAATTAATGAAGGCAGAAATGTTGAAGGTGAACTGGTTCATCCATCCTGAACTATCACAGAAGAGGGAGGCCGAAACTTATACTGAAAAATACGCTTGTCACCTCAGGAAAAACAATAGAATTCTGGCCAGGGGCATGGAAACTGATTGTTGAACTGCAATTAACCGTTAAAAGGCCATATCACATGATTCAAACCTCTTGCTTTTTGGACAGTTTTAATATGGAAGCTTTGGGCTTCACAGTCAGTCTACTATATCAACATGGAACTGGCGAACCAAGAAGCAGACTCCTTTGAGCTCAACAACAACTTGTCCATTTAATTTGCTTCTACTGGAAGTTTTATACATCACCTACAGAGCTGACCTAATATCTGTGTACCTACTTCATCTTGTGGGGTCAACACCAACTAAAAAATGAAAGCTGTAACTCCCCACACTTAAATATCTACATGAAAGTAATTCCTCATTGGATTCTGACCTTAGTCTCTGAAACTCACATGAACAAATATTAATTTTTTTGTCGTCTCAATAATCGGAGATTTTAACTTTTCCAATATTGACTGGGACAGTCATAGTATTAGAGGGTTGGATGGAGAGAAATTTGTTAAGTGCGTTCAGGAGGTATTTCTCATTCAGTGTATGGATGGCCCAACTAGAGAGTGGGAAAAACTTGATCTCCTCATGGAAAATAAGGAATGGCAGATGACAGAAGTGATAGTGAGGGATCACTTTGGGACCAGTGACCATAATTCTATTAGTTTTAAGAAAGCTATGGAGAATGATAGATCTGGCCCAAAAGTTAAAATTCTAAAATGGGGCAAGCCAATTTCGATGGTATCAGGCAGCAACTTTCAAAAGAAGAATGTGAGAAGGCAAAGGGAGGTCTGCTAAATGGCAGACTTTTAAAACCAGGGTTCAGGATAAAAACATTCCTCTTAAAGTGAAGGGCAAAGCTGGCAGAAGTAGGAAACCCTGGATGAGTCAGGATATTGAGACCCAGGTCAAGAAGTAGAAAGAGGCACATGACAGGCATAAGCAACTGGGATCAAGTGAATCCCTTGGAGAGTATAGTGGGTGTATCAGTAGAGTTAAGAGAGAAATTAGAAGAGCAATAAGGGTTTGTTTTGGCAGATAAGGCAAAAGAGACTCCAAAGAACTTCTACAAATACATAAAGTGCAAAAGAGTAACAAGGGAGAGAATTTGGCTTCTTAAGGATCAACAAGTTCATCTATGTGTGGATTGACAAAGGATGGGTGAGATCCTAAGTGAATATTTCTCAACCGTATTTACTATTGAGAGAAGCATGGATGTTAGGGAACTTGAGGAAATGAACAGTGATGTCTTGTGGAATGTAAATTTTACAGAGAAAGAGGTGATGGAAGTTTTAAAGCGCATCAAGATAGATAAATCCCCAGGACCTGATGAATTGTATTCCAAGACATTGTGGGAGGCTTTGGAGGAAATTGCTGGTCTCCTGGCAGAGATATTTGAATTATCAATAGTCATGGGTGAGGTGACTGAAGATTGGACAGTGGTAAGTGTTGTGTCTTTATTTAAAAAGGGTTGCAGGGAAAAGCCTGGGAACTACAGGCCAGTGAGCGTCACATCTGTGGCAGGTAAGTTGTTGGAAGGTATTTTGAGAGACAGGATCTATAAGCATTTAGGAAGGCAGGGACTGATTAGGGACAGACAGCATGGTTTTGTGAGTAGAAAATCATGTCTCACAAATTTGATTGAGGTTTTTGAAAGGGTAACCAAGAAGGTAGATGAGGGCAGTGCAGTTGACGTTGTCTACATCGACTTTAGCAAGGCCTTTGACAACGTACCACATGGCAGTTTGTTCCATAAGGTTAAATCTCATGGGATCCATAATGAGGTATCTAAATGGGTACAAAATTGGCTTCTTGCTAGAAGCCAGGGGGTGTTTGGAGAGGGTTGTTTGTCAAACTGGAGGCCTGTGATCAACGGTGTGCCTCAAGAATCATTGCTGGGTCCACTGTTATTAGTCATTTATATTAACGATTTGGATGAGAATATAGGAGGCATGGTTAGTCAGTTTGCAGATGATACCAAGGTTGGTGTCATAGTGGACAATGAAGAAAGTTATCTCCGATTATAACAGGGTCTTGATCAATTGGGCCAGTGGGCTGACAAAAGGCAAATGGAGTTTAATTTAGATAAATGTGAGATGATGCATTTTGGTAGATTGAACCATGGCAGGACTTACTCAATTAGGGCATTGGGAAGAGTTACAGAATAAAGCGATCTAAGGGTATATGTTCGTAGCTCATTGAAAGTGGAGTCACAGGTGTGAAGAGTGGTGAAGACATTCAACATGCTTGGTTTCATTGGTCAGAACAAGGACAGTCACCTCAGCACCTCACTGTACTACAACCTCACAATGCTCTACTTCTCCAGTTTTCACCCTAGACACGTTAAAAAGCCATTCCCTATGGACAAGCCCTCCACGTACACAGAATTTGCTCAGACGAGGAGGATCATGACAGACACCTCCAGACGCTGAAAGATGCCCTCGTGAGAACAGGATATGGCACTCGACTCATCGATCGACAGTTCCGACGTGCCACAGCGATAAACCGCACTGACCTCCTCAGAAGACGAACACGGGACATGGTGGACAGAGTACCTTTTGTTGTCCAGTACTTCCCCGGAGCGGAGAAGCTACGACATCTTCTCCGGAGTCTTCAACATATCATTGATGATGATGAACATCTCGCTAGGGCCATCCCCACCCCCCAACTTCTTGCTTTCAGACAACCGCACAACCTCAAACAGATCATTGTTCGCAGCAAACTACCCAACCTTCAGGAGAACAGTGACCACAATACCACACAACCCTGCCACAGCAACCTCTGCAAGACATGCCAGATCATAGACATGGACGACATCATCAAACGTGAGGATACCATTCACCTGGTATACGGTACATATTCTTGCAACTCGGCCAACATTGTCTACCTAATACGTTGCAAGAAAGGATGTCCTGCAGCATGGTACATTGGGGAGACCATGTAGATACTACGACAGTGGATGAATGAGCATCGCTCAACAATCACCAGGCAAAACAGTTCCCTTCCTGTGGGCGAACACTTCAGCAGTCACGGGCATTCGGCCTCCGACCTTCGGATAAATGTTCTTCAAGGGGGCCTTCATGACACACGACAGCGCAGAGTTCCGCACACGAGGACGGTCTTAACAGGGATCTTGACTTCATGTCACACTATCTGTAACCCCCGTGACTTGCCTGGGTTAGCAAAAAACCTCACTTACTGTGCTGTCTGGAGAAAATACACAATTCTCTAACCAATGCTCAGGATTCCCTTCACACACATTGTTAGCCACTTTAACACTTGAATAGCAGGTTAGATGTAAGGATTCGCATTCTAATCAGCAATCTGTGACTGTCTGTGTTGATATGTATGCTATTGCAGACCAGAACACTGCATTTGCCTGATGAAGACAAAAGGTTGAAAGCTCGCTGATTTACTATCAAATAAATTGGTTGGATTTAGAATTGGTGTTGTAAAACTTTATTGAGTTTACCCCAGTCCAACGCCAGCATCTCTACATCAGAACAAGGAATACAGGAGTTGGGGTATCTCGTTGAAGTTATACAAGACATTGGTAAGACCTTATTTGGAATACTGTGTACAGTTCCGGTCACCTTATTATAGAAAGGATATTGTTAAATTAGAAAGAATGCAGAAAAGATTTATTAGGATGCTATCAGGACTTGATAGTTTGAGTTCTAAAAAGAGACTGAATAGACTAGGATTTTTTTCCTCTGGAGCCTGGAAGGCTGAAGGCTGATCTTATAGAGGTCTATAAAATAATGAGGGGCACAGATCAGCCAGATACTCAATATTTTTTCCCAAAGGTACAGGAGTCTAAAACTAGAGGGCATAAGTTTAAGGTGAGAGATGCAAAAGTGCCCACAGGGGCAATTTTTTCACACAGAGGGTGGTGAGTGTCTGGAACAAGCTGCCAGAGGAGTAGTAAAGGCAGGTATAATTTTGTCTTTTAAAAAGCATTTAGACAGATACATTTGTTAGATGAGTACAGAGGGATATGGGCCAAATGCGAGCAATTAGGATCACTTTAGGGGTTTAAAAAAAAGAGCGGCATGAACAAGTTGGGCTGAAAGGCCTGTTTCTATGCTGTAAACCTCTATGATTCTAACACTGTAAAACTCTTTCCATCTATTCCCCTCCCCTCGCTTTTACTGTGTATGAGCTTGAAGTGGTAAGTGGCAAATAATCCTTTTTCCGGGTTTGGAATGTGTAAGACATAATTACTTGCTGAGTTATTCCAACTTAGAGTTTATCAGAGATTATCAGTAAAATTGAATAACTGAGGAATTGGTAAAACATGCTATCACCTATCCATTTAAAAACAAATTTAAAACTCATTCTGCTTACAGATAGGTGATAAGAAGAAATCAGTGCAATTAGACTGTTTCTCCTCTCTGTAACTGAAGTGGTCACATTTGTTACAATAAGGGACAGGCAGCAGTGAATTGATGCCCAGCAAGATCCCACAATCAGCAATTAAATATATGAGCAGAACATGTATTTAAATAGTGTTGGCTAAGGGGATCTGTATTGATCAGAATATAGAGAGATTTTTTTGTTCCTTTTCAAAATCATTTGGAGCCTACTTTAAACATCCCATCAAAACGTTAGACAGTGCAACACATCCTTTGAAACTTCAATCAACATGTCAACCTAGATTATAAACAGAAGTTTCTCATTTTGTGGCAGAGTAGTACTGCAAACAGAAGAAAGTTTGCAGAAGTCTTCAGCCCCCAGGGCAATATCATAAGGGATTTATATGTAAAAAAGGGTTAAGGGATGTGTCCCAGAATGTTATAAAGTGAGCTTTGAACGTATGCCATCAGTAACTTACATTTTTAAAGTTTTTTTTATATAGCCTGCCTGATACGAAAAGTAAAAATAGAACCATCCCTTTCTGGAACACACCCCATGAGGGACCAACCCCTGCTAGCAGCACCCCCCTTCTCCCCTCATAATACTATCCTGCATCCCACCAGAGAATAACCAACCTCAAGGAACCACCCACACAGAACACCCTCCCCCCACATTGCAAAACACCTTCTCCACACGAAGGATTCTACCTGACAAAACCTCTGATGGAAACCTTCCCCACACAACAAGCCCAAGCAACACCATCTCCGCCAAAGGGAATCCCTGATAGTGTGCCACTAGCACTGCCCAACATGACCCTTCCTGGAGGATTTGTTCATTTGTGGATTTTCTCACCATGTGCATATCATGGGGACTCATGATTCATATTGGCCTGACCTCATGCCGATGTTAATGGATAACTTAATGGGGGTGGAGTAGGGGAGGATTTGGGGGCTATTAGGTTTAAGGACCAGCTAATTAGATGAAAACACATTCAAATGGATATCCAGATCTTCAACACTGGGATTCCCATTACGCCATAGGCAGGGGGCAGAGACATTTAGAATAGGAAATCCCACCAGTGTTTTGGGATTTCTGATTCCCACTGTCGATCTTATCCCCCAAAGTCAGGAGTGAAATGTTCAATCCTGTGTGTTTTTCAAGCAGAACTAAAC
Source organism: Sphyrna mokarran (assembly GCA_024679065.1). NCBI lineage: Eukaryota > Metazoa > Chordata > Chondrichthyes > Carcharhiniformes > Carcharhinidae > Sphyrna > Sphyrna mokarran. The sequence goes on along the minus strand of JAGIQG010000010.1, from coordinate 38,558,387 downwards.
ACGTGACCTCTGACTATATGCCATCACCAGGCCAAGCCTGACAACTCCCACCGTCCATCTATGCAATAGGCCCATTTGGCAATGCCTCAGATCGGGACCCCTCAACTAGCTTTACCTATCACCCTAAACATCAGCTAGGCAGTTCTCTGCTCTTCCTATCGATCAAGCTCCCTTGGAGCATAGATTTAGTATTCATATCCTGCTGGCTGCATGTAACTGATCTCAGAAGTTTTAAATTGCTCAAGTCTTACAACAATAAGCAGCAGGTACATTCTCACTGCTGATTACAGCTGTTTACATAAAATAACAAATCAATCCCAACAGCCCTTATAGACCCAGAGGAAATACTTTACTTCTAAAATAACTTCAATCTAAACAAACATTGCATATTAACCTGAACACTTATGTCACAACACTCATCATAGTCATGAAGGGTAAACATTGGGCCTTAAAACAAAGCACAGCAGCACTAGCTCTGAAACAATACAATAAGCAATATCCACTAGCTTTCAGAACACTTCATCTAACAAAGGAGCAGCAAGTGCTCCAAAAGCTAGTGACATTTTCTACCAAATAAACCTGTTGGACTTTAACTTGGTATTGAGAGACTTCTTACTGTGTTTACCCCAGTCCAACACTGGCATCTCCACATCTGAAACAATATACAGCAAGACTAGGTTTTAAGAACAACATCAGTTCTAAAACAATATAGGGAAACACTGAGTATAAAATAATATAGTAACCGAGTCATAAGTAATACAATATAACATCAAAACTAGGATTTACTGCCCTCCTGCCTGGCCAAGTGTTATGGTCCTGCTGAAATAAATGGAGATTTAAATAGCTCGCTATATTTGCCAGGTTGAAACACAATGGCAGGCGATAAAACCCTAGACTAAGTATTGAATAATATTAAGTAACACTGCATTTAAAATAATAGAGTAACGCTGGATTTAAAATAATACTAAGTAACAGTAGGTAGTCAATAGAAATAAATAACACTAAGTTTAACAAATCAGACCTTTAGGGTCTGCACTTGTTTGTATTCTAATCCAGGAACTGTTCCAGCAGCTTATCAGAATGCAGGAGCCAGTGGGCCAAATTAAGGACATTAGAATAAATCAAGCCAGCTGCACAATCCAAACTTGTGCTCCAATGGGGAGTTTTTAATCAATTTACCCCATTCTGAGGCTCAATTATAGTATTGGGACCAGGCGACTTCCATCAATAGATTTAGCTAGAATGGGCTGGTATTCTGTTTTCTGGAGCCAGATGAATCACCCTTGCTTCTTCAAAGATTTTAGGCCTTTCTGAGCAGTTCCAATGATCTTTCTGAGAACCTCTGTCTTGGATGCTCGTGCTTGGGAAATGTCGTTAAATGGATTTAGGACTCCTGGTCTGGGAGTGAGTTTGGGCATCTAATTTTAATAAGGCTGCATTTATTTGTGCCCAAACACTAATGGGGCATTCCTGTACATGCACTGTCAGCGTCAGAGGGTAGAATTTTGTGTCCCTCCCCGTTGTCTGGATTTTCTGGTCCTGTCAAAGTCAATAAATGCGAGGTGATGCATTTTGGCCGGAAAAATGTAGAAGAGAGTTATAGGATAAAAGGTAAAACTATACGGAGCATAGAGACGCAGGGAGACTTGGGGGTGCAGGTTCACAAGTCTCTGAAGGTGTCCTCACAGGTGGAGAAGGTGATAAAGAAGGCATATAGTATGTTAGCTTTCATAGAAAAGGGTATAGAATACAAGAGTAGGAGTTTGATGTTGCAGTTGTATAGAACTTTGGTTAGGCCTCACTTGGAATACTGCGCCCAGTTCTGGTCTCCGTACTATCGGAAGGATGTGGAGTCCTTGGAGAGAGTGCAGAGGAGGTTTACCAGGATGCTGCCGGGTATGGAAGGACTGTCTTATGAGGAACGATTAAATAGACTGGGGTTGTTTTCCCTTGAAAGACGTCGGCTTAGAGGGGATCTAATAGAGGTGTATAAGATTATAAGGGGGATAGATAGAGTAAATGGTGGTAAACTTTTTCCACCTTCAGAAATGGATAGGACGAGGGGTCATGGCCTTAGGGTGAGGGGGGCTATGTATAAGACGAATATTAGAGGGCAATTTTTCACACAAAGGGTAGTGGGGGTGTGGAATGCACTGCCGAGTAAGGTGGTGGGAGCAGGCACGCTGGGGCTGTTTAAGGGTCTCTTGGACAGCCACATGAGCGGTATGCAGATAGAGGGATATATGAGGACTGTTTAACTACGGCTTTTTTCCACAGGTAATTCGGTCCATACTTGACCAACATTGAGCATGCATTCGGCAGGTGGTGCGGGTACAGCTCTTGGATGTTGATTCATGGGTTGCCTGGTACCTCATGTCGTAAATGAGTGCTTTATGGGGACCATCTGAAGGGCACCATGACAGCTCAGAGACTATCGATGTGGCTGTGCAGACACTTGGAATTGGGCCGGTGTCTGCGGGAGTTTGCACGTTCTCCCCGTGGTTGCGTGGTTTTTCTCCGGGCACTCCGGTTTCCTCCCACAACCCAAAAATTCGCTTTTAGGCTGATTGGGAAACAAATTGTCCCTATGGTGAGAATTTTCCATATTAGGAATAATATATATATTATTATATAGGAATATTAAAATAGGATAATGGATTTGCTACTATATAGTGTGACGGCGGCGCGGGCTCGTTGGGCCGAAGGGCCTGTTTCCCGTGCTGTGTTGCTTAAAAAAAAAAAGGCTCTTGAATAGCACTTTATAGCCTACCCTACTGGAAGTAAGTAGAGATGGTCATTTTTAGTAAAGTCAATTACTGTCAGAATAATCTTACTGACTCAACTAACAGGGCCAAAATAAGCTATCTTAGAGGTAATTGACTCTAATCACTTTATATTATTATACTAACAATGAATTAGACAACCTGACAACCAATGATTTTAAGATTGTGAATCTCAATTTTGAGGAATGCTAGAATGATTGATTGTTACTTTAAAGGTTTGACTATAAAACCCCTTTTTTAATTAAAAAATCTTTCAACAAATGCATGACACTACAATATTAAAAATCTTTGTTAAGATTCAATATAAATTGCAGTATGTACGCCACAATATATCACAAAATATATTGAAACATGTAGCAGTAATATCAAAACTGCAAACAGTTCGTCTCTTAACAATCTAGATCATTAACATAACTGGCATTAGTAGTTCACCTTTTGTAGGTATAGAACTTCAGCTTTATTACTTTATTTATTTTAATCTTTACATTTTTAATTATGATTGTTAGGAAACCATAAGTAGTTATAGAAGATTTTTGGATGGGTAAATAGAAGAAATAAGGTACAGTTTTAGGTAGGTTTAATTTCATGTCTCTGCCTGGAAAGCAGCTGTAGTTAGATTTCATGTTGGACAAAAATATCTATGTGTGGCTTAGCTTCAATCCTTCTGAGATCCTTTTGTGATAAAGAGAATTACAGAGTGAAGAATATATATCATATCTTACAGGTCCCTAGTTGTTAAGCAAAAACAAATAGCTTTCTTTGTTGTTTAGGTAGTTGGAGACAGCTCATGGAGTAAGAAAGAACTTTCTTTCAGCTCTGCTAGGAAAAGTTAAAAAGGATCCAGCTTTTTCAGCTTTGTTGTAAGAAAAACCCTACAATAGAGTAATATTTCAGACAGACAGTGGCAAAGATCTCAAGAGCAACTGTTTAAGAAGCTAGAAAAAAGAAGAAAGATTTCCAGAACATCCAGTTAAGCAGAACAAAGCAGAAACTGAGAAATAGAACAGAATTCTATTTAGGGATGCCAGACAAAGCTGAGAAGAATTTGATTGGTGAGGACACTAGTGAAATTTTTCTAAAAGTAATCCTGAGGTTTGAAATGTCTTATTATTATTATCTGTAAATAAATTATAAAGTATCAATTGAATATCAAATTTGGTTTAACAGTGAAAACCTTAAAGGGTTAATCCAAAATCCAGGTATAGACTCTCGTTAAACAGGTCTTTTGGAAAAATGAACTGGAGTTTAGAATGCAGATTGCTAAATGAATGTATTTCTATGAGGTAAGATTTTAAAGCATATTTTGGGAGTGAATTTGGACACTCTCATATAACTCTCTATTCAGACAGGATTCCATTATGGAATTTTCTGATTCAATTAAAGTTTTCAAGTTTATTTATTAGTGTCACAAGTAGCTTATGCTAACACTACAATAAAGTTACTGTGAAAATCCCCGAGTTGCCACACTCCAGCATTGTTCAGGTACACTGAGGGAGAATTTAGCATGGCCAATGTACCTAACCAGCGTGTCTTTCAGAGCCATAGGCCTGCAAAATATTTATTTAAAAGTTAATGAGATCTAAATGTCACGTTGCCATGAATATCCTGAGGTCAACAAATGCAGCAATGATAACTGACTTAGCAGTGCAGGGGCCAGAACCCAGCTTCATGGACTTTGAGGTGAATGGAAATTGGTCAGCATCTCTTTTATTCTTAGTGAGAAATCTCACAACACCAGGTTAAAGTCTAAAGATTATTTGGAATCATGAGATTTCAGAGCACTGCTCCTTCATATCCTAATGAAAAAACTGTTCTAAATCTTGACTGTTTTGTCAGTTCAGCTTCTCAGCTGAATCTCTGCACACTGCAGAGATTCCAGTCATGAATATCATTTAAAAACCCAGGGAGCCTATTCGCACAGTTCTGGAACTCTGCACATGCACAGTGGTCCCGATATTCAGACTCCCAATTTGCTGGCCAGCGTTTGACCACTACAGTGCTGCTGCTCCAGCTCTTCCCCCATGGCCCATTGCAGGTCCCACACCAACTCCCAGGCTAGCCCAGATCTAACCCTCCCCCCCCAACTTCCCAGGGCGCCTGACGCACAGGCCACCCCCCAGCGGTGGTGATCCCCCAACCTCTCACTCTGGCAGACCCCTCTCCCCTGAAGTCAGACCACCCCTCCGAGGCAGATCTCTCCCACCATACCAACTCATTGCAAGCGCTGTCTTCCCTCCATCCCAGAACAATCCTGTCTGCAGAGTTGCAGGGGGACCTTCACCCCACTGATCACCCCGAGGCCCTGCCCACAATAGCCCTCACCCCTTGGTACTGCCTGGTGCCCCTTGGCAAAGCCGGGGATACAGGCTTACAATGCCATAGTGCAGTAAGAAATCTCACCAGATTAATTTGGCAGCACTAGCTTTCAGAGCCTCAAGCTCCTTCTTCAGGTGAGTGAGGACTTGTGTTCACAAACAAGACATATAAAGACACAAACTTAATTTACAAGATAATGGTTGTAATGTGAGTCTTTACAAAATCAAGTCTTAAAGGTACAGACAATGTAAGTGGAGAGAGGTTAAGCACAGGTTAAAGAGATGTGTATTGTCTCCAGCCAGGACGGTTAGTGAGATTTTGCAAGCCCAGCCAAGTCATGGGGGATTACAGATAGTGTGACATGAACCCAAGATCCCGGTTGAGGCCGTCCTTGTATGCAGAACTTGGCTATCAATTTCTGCATGACACATGACAGCGTAGAGTCGCTGAGCAAAGACTGATAGCCAAGTTCTGCATACAAGGACGGCTTCAACCAGGATTTTGGGTTCATGTCACATTATCTGTAACTCTCACAATCTGCTTGGGCTTGCAAAATCTTACTAACTATGCTGGCTGGAGACAATAAACATCTCTTTAACCTGTGCTTAATCCTCTCTCCACTCATTGTCTGTACCTTTAAGACTTGATTACCTGTAAAGACTCAAATTCCAACCATTATCTTGTAAATTGAGTTTGTGTCTTTGCATGTCCTGTTTGTGAACACAAGTCCTCACTCACCTGAAAAAGGAGCTTGAAGCTCCGAAAGCTAGTGTTGCCAAATAAACCTATTGGACTTTAACCTGGTGTTGTAAGACTTCTTACTGTGCCTATCTCAGTCCAACACCAGCATCTCCACATCATTGCCATGGTGCCCACGCCCAGGGAGCTGGTCTGAAAAGAAATAATACGTATATTTAAAATACATTTTAAAAAGATTTAACTTACCTGTCTTTCTGCTGATTTCCAGCGTTGTCTGATGGCAACAGATCGCCAGCTCTGGGAAACGTGCGTGCGTTCCCGGCGCATGCACAAATCCCAGTTCAAGGCCTGCAACATATGTCTCCCACCTCAACCTGCCAAAAGAGTTGCAGGTTGTGATGGGAGAATCATGGCCTTGGTTTCCAAGACTGACTGTCATCCAAACTAATTGATTGCTGGGTATAAATAATCTACCTGGCACTCATCCTATTTGTGTTCATTACGTGTACAACTACTTGAATCTTAAATAAAACTCTGCACCATACACAAAGCTCAATCTTGATTTCTAGGCTGGGATGCAACCATTTTTATGAATTGATGCATTGAGTTTGCAGCAACTAAGGAATTTCCTTGGTAACTTCATTGCAAGGTTAATGTAAGTCTACTTGTGGCAGACTGGAGAAAGGAGTAATCCAGATTTAAGCAAACTATCAACTCCTAGTTGAATGAAAATATACTTTGAATGTTCAGATATTCAAATCAGAAAACCCCAGCAACTTTCTTCCAAGAAATAATTCAAACATGTTTAGATTAGTATGTTGTGAGAAGCAGAACTGGTACTCATGTAACCAATGTGACCTGGCCTACCAAAGTATTACAAAACTGAGACCTATCCTACAAGAAGTCACTTGACAAAGCACACCTGTACTCAAACAATCTAAACATTGGGATCTGTGTTTCTTTTGTCTCTATAAAAGGCTTTCAGTGGAGTAACCACAAGTCTCGTAAGTCAAACAATTCATCGAAAAAAGTTAGTATCCACATCAATGCCAGAAAAATAGAAGATATTAATAACAGGGGGGATAATGGAGTGGTGGTAATATTATTGGATTAGTAATCCAGAATCCTGGTCTCTGGGAATGTTGTTTAAACCCTACCATGGCAGTTGATGGAATTTGAATTCAAATAATAAATCTGGAATTATAAACCTAGTTTCTGTGATTGTTGTAAATGCTCTTTGTGGAACCTAGTCTAAATATGACTCCAAATCCCCAGGAATGTGGTTTACTGTTAACTGTTCTGTGAAATGGCCTAGCAATCCTTGCAGTTCAAGGACAATTAGGTGGCCTTGCGGTGATGTCCATATTGCATGAAAGAATAAAGATAAGCAGGATGGCAACAATCAGAAAAGGAAGCTGCAAAGAAGGATTACAATGCTCAACATTTCTGCATTAAAGATTTTTTAAAGTTAAAATAGAGTCTGTTTGAAAATTGTCAGGAAATGAATCAATTCAAAGCCACTGTCAGAGAAATTATTTGCTGAGAATGTACAAAAGTATTATTTAAGATCCCACAATATTCCAAATAAAACTGATTTAAATGCTATTTGCAAAAGATCAGATTATTTATGATAGATGCAATCATGGTTTAGATTTTTTTTTACTTAAAGGATATAGGTGGGAAGATATATTTGCTATGGTTAGTAAATAAAGCTGTTGGATGACAAACAGAAAATGACGGAAAATCTCAGCAGATCTGGCAGCATCTGAAGAATCATCAGACGGAAGAAGTCCTAAAAACACAAAGTTTTAATTGTCTTTCTCTTTCCACAGATGCTGCCAAACCTGCTGAGCTTTTCCAGAAATTTTTTGTTTTATTTCAGATTTCCTACATCTGCTGCATTTTATTTTTATTTTTCTGTTATGTGACACCTACTTAAATGCTTAATGAACCCATAACAAATTAATTTCTTCACTTTCTTAACTCAAAATGAGATTTGATCAGGTGCCTTTCATTGTGTTTATTAATTCCCAGGAGGTATGTGTCATTTATTGCACTTTTGATGCACTACAGATGATAGTTAACAATGAAATGGGATTTCAATCACTTCAAGACGAAGGTGTTCATGCTAAATAAGGGACATTCATGAATCAATTTGATTTTTACTATTAAGTAATATATTCTGAAAATTTCTTACCATTGTGGGATCTTAATTAACCATAACTGTTCTAAGTATTTCTTTCTTGCTATTATTTTCTCTTTTAGGTGATTTCAATCGACCAATATTGTCTCAAAGATTTTTGAACACATGACTTTTATCCAGCTTTTATCCATTTTACTAGTGTCAACTCTCTCTTTCCATTCTTTTTTCATAAACTGGATTTAGATTCTCAAATTGTCATGGTGGGATTCAGAACTCAGATAATCTTCGAATTATTTGTCCAATTCTCACTCTGCCGATTGCATAATCACCACACCATTTTGGAAAACCGGAATGAGATGTTAAGGAGAAACAAGGTAAATTGGGTTATTAAAAACAATTACCAGACTGGATCTGCTGTTGTATATTCCAGGCACTTTATCAAAAGCTTTGTCTGACCTGCTGGCAAAATAAACAATGGCAAAGTTAGGGCTTGTCTATAAGAGGCGAAAAAAATCTATAATAAGAAGGGTAGAAAAGAAACAAAACACAACATACCTAACCAAAGTAACATTAGCTATTATTAATGGCATTCATGTATCCTACCAAAGTAATATCAGCTCTCATAAGCCTTACCAGTACCGAAACTTTAGGAAAATCAAACTCACCTAACCAAAATCAGCAGTATTGCTTTGGAAATAATAGCTATTGTAAATGTAAACAGCAACATCAGCTCTATAATTACAGTATTTTAATATCACTTCTGAAATTACAGCTAAATGGAGCAATATGGTTTGAATACAATCACTGTTGCTAATTGAAACAAAGCTGTCAAGTCCAAGTGAGAAAACAATCATATGAAAAAAGCAACATTGATAATAAAATAATCACATTCAACACAATCACACTTCCAGAGCAACATCAACTTTTGAATAATTTGGTTGTGGACACATACCAACAATTCTATGCTCATGTTTCATTTGATTGCATGTGAATTCCTGGAGTTTGTTGAAGCATCTCATTGGGAGTATGCCTCTTTAGAAGGAACAATGCTGCCTCACAGCGCGAGGAATCTGAATTCGATTCCAGTCTTGGGTGATTGCCTGTGTGGAGTTTGCACATTTTCCCCATGGGTTTCCTCTGGTTTTCTCCCACAGTCCAAAGATGTGCATGTTAGGTGGATTAGCCATACTAAATTGTCCCTTGTGTCCAAAAATCTGTAGATTAAATGGGTTTGCCATGGTGATGGGAGGTGAACTTAAGTAAGTTCTCTTTCAGAGAACTGGTACAGATCAGAAGGGCCAAATAGCCTCCTCCTGCATGTAGGGATTCTATGGAATGCCTTCTTTGCAGCAGCAGTTGTTGAGTTGCTGCAAGCTTCAAATGATAGGAGCAGCTGAAAGAACCAATCAACAAAAGGCATTAAGCTTCAAACTTGGATAGAGTTTCTGCTTGGTTACATTGAGTTTTCCAGAATTATTTTTTGGGGGGATGTAAGGGATATTGCTCTGGTGCTTCTGGGGGATTCCTCATATTTTGCAGTGGGGAGATGGGGACGGGGCGGGGGCGACTGTATCAACCCTCTGCTCCATCAACATGACAGCGAAAATCATGCTAGAGAACTGCACACAGTTTTCTTATCTAAGCCAGCACTCTTTGTGCATAGAATGCAAGGCACTCAATAGCTTCTCATTCATCACCAGATAGAGCATGTTCAGAAATTCCTACAGAATTTTTAGCTTCAGTACTCAGAAAAGTGGTCATATAGACTAGTTGTGCAAAGGATGAATGTAGAGAGTGTGATCCTCATTGAGCAATGAGTGCATTCAATCACTTCAACTGCACAGAGAAGCCAATGAAGGACATTTCACACACAAATATCTTGCATTTCACCACTGGAGAGCTTATACCTAGCAGGCCAATAAAGTTAAAATTCCTTTTGCAAAGTCTGTACCAATCAGAATAAATTAGAATATTGAGTTCATTGAAAATGTATATACAGACAGTGAAACAACATGAGGAAAAGAAATGTGGGATAGATAGAGATAAAAGAGGCAGAAGGAAAAAGTGAAAAAAAGGTTTAAAAAAAACACGAGCAATAAATACAATCTGAAAGAATAAGCCTCCACATTTCAAAAATTGATTTTTCAGGATCAGAGAGGTTTTTCTTTTGCAATAGTTAAGACTTATCATGCTGTTAAACATTTACTTAATCTGTGCAAAGAAACTAACATAATAATGAAAATTTTAAAATGTGAATTAATATTAACAAGCAAACAATTAGACATACCAATTAACATAAAAAGTTAAAAATATGGCTGCTAGTATTTGGGTCATTGCCGGCAGAAAGAGCTGGAAAACCCCAACCTATATTCTTGAAAATATATTTTAATTAAATATACTTGGAAATATATTTTAATTAAAAATTTAAACTGGTAATAAGTTCAAGAGAATAAGTTTACCTTGCCAAGGGTTATGATAGCCGAATTGTTAATACCTAAATGCATTCCTTTCAGGTCGATTCTGGGGAAAACTGCTTGATTTCAGTTTTCCTAAGTTAATTCGAGTTTGTTTATTTGGCTGGTACCTTAAAAGAGCTACCTAAATGCTTCCCTAACACTTTCTAGCTTTTTAGTGGATGACAGGATCAATACAGCAACTTTACCTCTTTCTGTGAGTCTTAATGCACAGCCTTTCAATGTGGTGAAGTTATGGAGTAGTAAGCAACCTAGATAGCAACTGCCAGATTTCCTCATTTAACCATATCAGGACTCTGGAAATTGTCGACTCATTTACACTGGTGACAGGCATTAGTCTCAGCCTTATTCTTAACATAAAATCTGGACCATTGTGTTAAACTAGAACAAAAATTTAGTGCCAGAATTGGGCAGAAATCCCACTAAAAAAACCAAGCTTTGAAAATACTTCTAATACTGTACATTATCTTTACTGCCGTGAGTTCAATGGAATTTAGGTGTCTAGGTACATGCCTAATGTTTTGTAGCTTCAGTTTTAAAGTATAACTGAATGTTTATTGATTTTAATTATAACTGTGCCTAGCTACACACATTTTTGCACATTGCTTGCACAGGACGCACCATTTATAATGCACCTCCATGTCTTTCATGTACCACTAAATATGTTACAACCGGCAGCCTTTTAGATAATTCCTTGCACTTATCCTAGCTAGCCCCGCTAAAACTAAAGAGCAATTTAGCAAATTAGTCAAATGGAAGTGAGCTCATCCCTGAATTTTTCACTAGTGGAGCAGAAACGTTGCCCCAATGTAAAATTTAGCTCGAAGAATTCAAGAATTCAGGTCTGCTGTTAATATCTGCTTAGGTTAGTATTGCTACCTCAAGGCACTAGGGACTTAGGTTCAATTCTGGCCTTGGCTTACTATCTAAGTGGAATTGGTTGATTGTGGAATTGGAGTTCTGTCGATTGGCTGTGATAAATTGACTGTTAGTGTCAGGGGAATTAGCTATGATAAATATGTGAGGGATAGGGCCTGGCTGTGATTGTTGTTGGTGAAGACTCAATAGGCCGAATGACCTACAACTACTGTAGGAATTGTATGATTCTAAGTTTAGTGGTGGTCATATTGCCTTCAAACAATCCAAGCACTTTAGCTTAATGAATGTTGACTCATATTGCCGTCCATCTACTGGTACGATTGAGATTATGCACTTAACAGAAGGATGTGGATTAATAGAAACATCAGGGTAAAATACAAAATTCCCTGAAAATATAAGGGAAGGTACAGAAACAGAAAATCACCCAAAGTGGTGTTTTTTGAAAGTAGGTTAATAGTTACAAGTTAATAGAAATAATTAGAAAATTCTACAAAAATTGGTGAGAGAAACATTAGGGTCCAACTCAAAGCCTAGCAAGTATACACGCAATCATTCATAAGGAAGATTTTTGCCACTGATGGGGAGTTGTGTGGAGAAACTTGAGATAATGATATGATTGCAGTTAGGAGAAAGCTAAGGGATGATTTAATAGATTTAAAAAAAACAGGAAGTACTTCTGATAATAGCAAAGTGCTTTTTCTTTCAATGATGATGATTCATGATTTAAATTGTCACTAAGAGAGGTTCAGAGAAATTTATCTGTATAGGCGGCATTTGAAGTATGGCTTTTTTTGGCTTTTAATAGAATTTAATAGAAAATTGTATATTTGAGCTAGAGGAAGATATAGAATGACAGGGAGAAAACATTACAACGGGATGAGTGTTGGAACAGGAAAGGCCATTCAACCCATCAAACCTGCTCCACCATTCAAACAGATCATGGCTGATCATCTGTCTCTGCACCATTTTCCCCCACTATCTCCATATTCCTTGATGTTATGAGTATCTAGAAATCTATTGATCAATGATTGAACTTCCATCCTCTTTGGTAGAGAATTCCAAAGCTCACCATTGTTTGAGTGAAGAGATTCCTCTTCATGGTCTGCCCCTTATTCTAACACTGTGTCCTCTAGTTCTAGACTCACCAACCAGAGGAAACATCCTATCTTCATTCAGCCCTATCACTCCATCTAATGTCCTTGTAAGTCTTCAAAACTCTCCAGAATATATGCCCAGTTTCCTCAATCTCTTTTCATAAGACAACCTTACCATTCCAGGGATTAGTCTGCTGAAGCTCTGTTACACCCCCTCATTGGCAAATTTATCCTTTCTTTGATCAGAATATCAAAACTGTACACAATACTTCTCTAGGAGACCAATGAGAAGCACATTGGCCTGATCAGTTTCCAGCTGTCAAATAAACTTCAGTGGTTCTCTGGTTATGTTACTTCACTAAAATGAGCAATGTATATTTGACAGCAATGGCACCCATACATTCACAAAGAGGAACATCAGCTTCACATAATAACACTCATTCAGTCAAACTGAACAATGTCAACTCACATTGCAGTACAAGTGTAATCAAAGAAATAATACTGATTCTTAAATGAAGATATGTGATTGAGGTCAATCAGGAGTAGAGCATTTGTCATTCATCTCATCACTTCAGTTATTCACAGGCCACAGCTGTGCCTATGCATGTACTGATACTCAAAAAAATATATATAATAATGAAAAACCCTCCAGTCTAATTATCATCTACGTTCTAATCATTATTTGTGCAGAATGTCATGTTTGGACTTGAATCCAAAACAATTAATAGCACAATATGAGTATTATTTTTTAAAAGTAGTATTGAAATGAAAATTCAGAAGAAACAATAGGAAGTGCTAGAAATATTCAACAGGTCTGACAGCAGTCATGGAGAGAAGAATAAAGTTAATGTTTTAAATTGAATATGACACTTTTTCAGAACCTTGTATCTAATTCAGACACAAATTTATCCTTAAATGATTTATTCTGAAAAATATAATTGGACATAATTTTTTTCATTTAAAAATAATTGACGTGGGGAGACCATTTTCGAGTCTTGATCCTGCAGTAGCTATCAGGCAACTCAAAGAACAAAGAACAAAACAGCACGGGAAACAGGCCCTTCGGCCCAATGAGCCCGCACCGCCACCCCGATGTTCCCACCTGTACCCGCGTCCCTGTCTATGTTTATAGATCTATGGATTAAAAACCAAATTTGAGACAATTTAGGGAGAATTTGTTTTGCCAATTAGCCTAAGAGCACATCTTTGGGATGTGGGAGGAAACTGGAGCTCCCGGAGAAAACCCACACAAGCAAGGGGAGAACGTGCAAAGTCCCACAGACACAGCCCAAATCCATGTATCTGCACAGCACAGTGATAGTCACTGAGCTGTCGTGTTGCTCATCAGATGGTCCAGGTCAAACATACACTAACGACGTGAAGCACTAGGATACTTCCGTAAAAGATCCAAGAGCAGTCCTCTCATGACCCATCGTGTGTATGCCCCTCGTTAGACAACAAGTTGGACCAAAGCACCTGTAGGATAAAAACAAGTACATCAATATCATCATCTAATTGCACACTTCCCAGGGACTCCCAAGGCCCATGATCCCTATTTTAAATCAGTTTTCTATACTCCTCTATTCCCATTCTGTTCATGTGCCCATCTAAGTATTTCTTAAATGACTCAAGAGCACCTGCCTCCATTACTTTACTTGGCAGCGCATTCCATACCCCCACCACCCTCTGCGTGAAAAAACTCCCCCTAGCATCCAAATTATACCTTACCCCCCTCACCCTAAGCCTGCGACCCCTCGTGCTATTTGAGTCCATCCTAGGAAAAAGCTTAACCCTGTTTACTCTATCTATCCCCTTCAAAATCTTGTACACCTCTATCAGATCTCCTCTAAGTCTATGTCTTTCTAAGGAAAACAGTCCCAATTTGCCTAACCTCTCCTCATAACTCAGTCCTTCCATACCAGGCAGCATCCTGGTAAACCTCCTCTGCATTCTCTCCAGAATCTCCACAGTCTTCAGCTGTTGTAGATGCGCCAAGTTTGGTGGCGTTTAAGAGGTTAATTGATAAGTATATGGAAGAGAAGGGAATGGTTTAGTTTGAGGGGCATTGCTTTTTATTTTGGTCGGCACAACATCGAAGGCCGAAGGGCCTGTTCTGTGCTGTAATGTTCTATGTTCTATGTCCTTCCGGTAATAAGGCGACCAGAACTGGACGCAGTATTCCAAATACTATAGGTCTAACCAGCGTTTTATACCACTGCAACATTAAAGGCCAGCTCTTGTAGTCTATACCCCTCCCTATAAAGGCTAGCATACTACATGCTTTCTTCACAACCTTCTCCATCTGCTCTGCCACCTTCAGAGACTTGTTCACCTGCACCCCCAGGTATCATATACCTCCCCCCTACATTCTTTCTCCCGAAACGCATCACCTCACATTTATCAGGATTGAATTCCATCTACCATCTGTCTGCCCAATCTACCGGCCTATCTATGAACTCTTGGTAGATCTTCCCACATGACAAAAAAAAAGGCTGCCTCTGGGACTAATGGGTTCAAGAATGGCATCCACACCAACAGTGGTGGATACTATTGCTGCAGGATGGGTCTCATTTAAGAAGGTCTCTGAAGAGATTTAATAAAATAAACGGTGGCCAGATGATCCTTAGATGCAGGTGGGACCCTCTGATGGCTGGAACCTGCTGAAGGCTGCAACTCTAGACGGGGTAGTTAGAACAGTAGACCTGATGGACATCCTTCAGCCAATGCTGGTGAAGGACTGTCAGGGGCCTGCTGGGCTTGGCCCTCAGTATGTTGGGGGGCAATCCACTGAAAGGAAGATTCTGGTAGTGGCCATTCACAAATGGGCAGTTGACTATGTATATTGGCTCTTCACAGTTTCCAGACTGGTAGCCTCTGCCAGTGATGAACATAGAACATAGAACATAGAACATTACAGCACAGAACAGGCCCTTCGGCCTTCGATGTTGTGCCGACCAAAATAAAAAGCAATGCCCCCTCCAAACTAAACCATTCCCTTCTCTTCCATATACTTATCAATTAACCTCTTAAACGCCACCAAACTTGGCGCATCTACAACAGCTTGCAGGCAGGGCATTCCACTCCCTAATCACTCTTTGAGTAAAGAACCTACCTCTGATATCCGTCCTATAACTCATACCCCTTAATTTAAAGCTGTGTCCCCTCGTGCTAGCTTTCTCCATCCTAGAAAAAGGCTATCACTGTCCACCCTATCTAAACCTCTAATCATCTTATATGCTTCCATAAGATCCCCTCTTAGCCGCCTCCTTTCTAACGAAAACAACCTCAAATCCTTCAACCTCTCTTCATAGGACCGGCCCTCCATACCAGGCAACATCCTGGTAAACCTCCTCTGTACCCTCTCCAATGCCTCCACATCTTTCTTATAATGTGGGGACCAGAACTGCACACAATACTCCAAGTGCGGCCGCACTAGAGTTTTTTACAGTTGCAACATGATGCTGCGGCTCCTAAATTCAATCCCCCTACCAATAAAAGCTAAGACTCCATATGCGTTCTTAACAACTTTATCCACTTGACTGCCTACTTTCAGGGATCTATTGACACATACACCAAGATCCTTCTGTTCCTCAACACTATTAAGAGCCTACCATTAGCCCTATACTCTACACATTTATTGTTCCTGCCAAAGTGCATTACCTCACACTTTTCCACATTAAACTCCATTTGCCACCTCTCGGCCCAGCTCTGCAACTTGTCCAAGTCCCTCTGCAAACTATAACACCCCTCTTCACTATCTACCCCTCCACCGACTTTAGTGTCATCTGCAAATTTACTAATCCATCCTTCAATACCCTCATCCAGATCATTTATAAAAATTACAAACAGCAGGGCCCCCCAAACAGACCCCTGAGGTACACCACTTGTCACCGAACTCCACGATGAATATCTCCCATCAACCACCACCCTCTGTCTTCTATCTGCCAGCCAATTCCTAATCCAATTAGCTAAATCACCCTCTATTTCCACACATCTTCATTTTTTGTAGAAGTCTACCATGGGCCACCTTATCAAACGCCTTACTAAAGTCCATATATACTACATCAACCGCCTTACCCCCATCCACCTCTCTGGTCACTTTCTCAAAAAACTCAATGAGGTTAGTAAGGCATGACCTACCCTTCACGAAACCCTGCTGACTATCCCCAATCAATTCATTTCTCTCTAAATAACTATAAATCCTATCCCTAATAATTCTCTCCAACACCTTGCCCACAACAGAAGTAAGACTCACCGGCCTATAATTCCCTGGAAGGTCTCTCTTCCCCTTCTTAAACAATGGGACCACATTCGCTATCCTCCAGTCCTCCGGAACCACACCCGTAACCAACGCGGACCTGAAGATCAGCGCCAGAGGCTCTGCAATCTCCTCTCTTGCCTCCCAGAGAATCCTAGGGTAAATCCCGTCCGGCCCCGGGGACTTATCCAACTTCAAACCCTCGAGAATTTCTAACACATCCTCCCTATCTACTACAATACTTCCCAATTTGCAACCCTGCACCTCAGTGTTCTCCATAGCTACATTTCCAGCACTCTGCGTGAATACCGAAGAGAAATATTTATTCAGTGCCTCACCAATCTCTTCAGGCTCCACGCACGACTTCCCACTGCTGTCTATGACTGGCCCTAATCTTGCCCTAACCAATCTTCTATTCTTAACATATCGAAAGAAAGCTTTAGGATTCTCCTTAATCCTATCAGCCAACATCTTCTCGTGTCCCCTCTTAGCTCTCCTCAATTCCCTTTTTACCTCCTTCCTGGCTAATCTATAGCTATCCATTGCACTAACTGAGCCTTCAAGCCTCATCCTGAGGTAAGCCTCCTTTTTCTTCTTAACCAGCAAATCAACTTTTTTCGTACACCAAGGCTCTCTTACTCGACCATTTCCTCCCTGCCTGACAGGGACATACTTATCCAGGACTCGCAGCAGCTGCTCCTTGAATAAGCACCACATTCCAGATGTTCCCAGTCCCTGTAGTTTCCTAGTCCAATCTATGCACCCTAATTCTCTCCTGATGGCCTCATAATTACCCTTGCCCCAGCTAATAACTACTGCCCCCAGCTTCATGCCTATCCCTGTCCATCACTAAGGTGAACGTAACCGAATTGTGGTCACTATCACCAAAATGTTCACTAACTTCCAAGCCTAACACCTGGTCGGGCTCATTGCCCAGCACCAAATCCAATGTAGCCTCACCTCTAGTTGGCCTATCTACATACTGAGTCAAAAAACCTTCCTGCACACTCTGTACGAAAACTGACCCCTCTAACGAGCTAGAGCGATAGCTATTCCAATCAATATTAGCAAAGTTAAAGTCCCCCATCACAATTACCCTACTACTTTCACTCCTAATCAGAATTGACTTTGCAATCCTTTCCTCAACCTCTCTAGAACTCTTAGGAGGTCTGTAAAAGACTCCCAACAGGGTGACCTCTCCTCTCCTGTTTCTAATCTCAGCCCATACTACCTCAACAGACAAGTCCTCATCAAACTTCTTTTCTATCACCGTGATACAGTCTTTGACCAATAACGCCACTCCTCCCCCCCCTTCTACCTCCTTCTCTACTCCGACTAAAGCATTTGTACCCCGGAACCTGCAACATCCATTCCTTTCCCTGCTCTACCCAAGTCTCTGAAATGGCCACAACATCGAAGTTCCAGGTACTGGTCCAAGCTGCAAGTTCCTCCCCTTTATTGCGAATCTGGGTGAACAAAATCACCCAGAAGCATTAATTTGTCAAAGCACTGACTGGACACTAAGTTTGGTGAATTTTCTCCAAGTTCTGAATTCCCTGAGGGAATGGGAAGATACAGCTCATTATGTCAGTACTTATTTTGCTAATGTTTCATTCTCATGATATCAGCATTGCTGTGCACAATTCTGCTCTCCTTTTTGAGGTAGTGATGATGTGTCCTGCAAAGAACTGAATAGCTTTCTTCCAGGCTAATTCAGTTAAGAGTCAACTAGTTAAGTGAGATTGCAGTCACATAGGCTATGCTGGGTATAGACAGCACAGTTCCTTCTTTAATAGACAATTAGTGAATCAGTTGGGCTTTCATGAGGATCTAATGATAATAACTTTTTATTTCTGAATTTTTAAAGCTGAATTCAAATTCTCAAGCTGCTACAATTTGAACACATCTTTCTTTGGGCTATTTGTCCTGGAACCTAGATTTATACAAGTTGAGTTAAGAAACTACTACACCAGCGTATTCTTCTGAATAAGAATCAGTTGAATGGTCGATTAGACAGGTGCTTTTTAGTGAAGGCCATCTCAATGATGGTACTACATGAATCTCCAAGAACATGTGAAATGCAAAGATGAATAAAATATCCACTTGCACTTAGTTTGCTATTTGTTTATGCACAAAAATAAACACTTTCAATATATTACACAAGATATAGAGTGGGTTATTTACAAATGTGTTCTGGTGTATACATCTGCCATAATATTCCATTAATAGAAAATCAAGCAGTATTGATCATTAACATCCCATTAGGAATATTTGATTTACCCTCCAGCAGTAAATTAACATTATCCTCCCTTTATTACATCACCTATAACACCTTCCTGACTGTTTACACATAAAATTACAGTAATACCATAAAAAGACAGACATAGACTTGTGCAGGCATTGGAGGAATTTTTAATTTCTTCCATAAATTCTTCCATTTTCATACATGTAAAAATAAAACAGCTCTATTTGGCACTACATTCCTGTTCCACAGCATGTGAAATACTGTTGGTAGATGAAGCGTCCGTCTAACTCAAACAGCAACCTAATTAACACATAGTAATTAGGATCACGTGACTACATAGATCTCCCATGGCATTTTAATAGTTTCTTAGCATGCAGTGGGCATTCAGCTTGGTAAAACATGTTGGGAAAAAAGCAGAGGCTATAAAAAGTACATTTGAAACGTATATTGTTTAGCTCAATAGAAGCAAAACTTGTGGATGTATAGAGAAAGTCTGTATCTTCCTTTTCCACACATAAGATCTCTTTACCCAGACTTAATTAAATTTTAGTGGTCAGTTCAGTGTCTGATTAAACACTCTTCAGGCAAGCAATTGGTTGGCAGTATTTAACTGAGCTCAGGCCTTTAATATTGGTTATGCCCCATACTGAGACCTGAATCTTCACCAAGACAGAAGGTGTCCAATATTCAGCCAATGATGCCATAGTCCCAAATCTAGAAGTGTGTCCTGTTTAAAAGTACAGCTGTCTTCACCCAGAAGCAATTTCCAGTTCCAGGATTTTCAAAGCATGGCTTGTGGGATTCACTAATTGGAGGAAATGATCTAAACTCACTAGAGTTCTTTGAAGGGGTCAGATATTGCTTTGAGATTGCTAAGCATAGCACGTAGAAAAATGCCTAAAAAGTCGATAAGATCTGTGGAACCATCGAACTGTCAGTCATTTAAATCTCCTGCTGCTTAACTTTTGAAAAAAATGCAGCTTGCAATTGAAAATAAAATCAGTACTTATAATTGCAATAGATATTTGTTGATTTCAGCTTGAGAATGCCATAATTATAGGATTAGTGCTTGCATGACTGCATAATCTATCATCACAGTTGAGGGAAAGTGCTTGTAATTTCACATTTGATTGACAGTTCCAAGTGATTATAAATGAATTAGCAGTATTTGATGTGAGGCTATAGACACAAGTGTTTGGTTTTGGAAGAGATTACGTACTTTATGGGATTTAAATGCATTCATCAATAAATTAAATTCTCATCAACATTTTTAAAAATATATTGAAGTCTATAACAGGTATTTTGTACTTTATTTCATCTCAGCATGGTTCCTGAGATTTGCCCATGGTGACCACTGAATGAGTGGAAAAGGGTGGTGTGAATGGGTTGGCATGAATTGACACTAAATTGGCTTATGTGCTATAAAGGAGTATGGGATGAGTGGAGAAGTATAGTCTGGCACGGAGCGTATGAGGGGCCATGGCTGTGGGTGAGGGGCATGAGCTGACATGGATGGAGCATGATGTGAGGGGGTGTAGGAATGAGGGCTAGAGCACTTTGTTCATGGTACTGTTTTTATTACAGTATTGATGCAAGCCTTTTACATAGCTCACTTTGGTACTCAGCAGCCCTTGTGCTTGTCTCTGCACTGTTCCTGGTTAGGCAGGCCCAACTTGTGATATCACATGCATCACCACCCTTTTCCCACCCCCTAATAAAATCTAACCTTTTAGGGAAACTTCTCCTGAGTCAGGTTTGGGAACTAGGTGAATTTTTCAACTCTGTATTTCTGACTCAGGAGAGTTGATTATCACTTCTCCTATAGCCAAATTCTTCCTGATGGACTAAGCAAAGGGTTCTTTGTAACACATGAACAAGACAAGGAAATGAGGCAGTCCTATCTGACCACAGATTTAATTGGAAAGCTATCTGCTTCCCATCCATTGATTAAAACTGCACTATTGGTATTCGTATAGAACCTTTGAATCTAATTGCTAAATCTTGCCCCAAACCACATTTTGGAGGGCATGTCCTTTATGTAAGTCTGTGATATTTTGTCAAGAGTCCCTGGCCAGGCTGGCAAGGCAAGTCTCCTACACATAGGCAATTATCTTCTTTAATAGCACTAGGTTATCAGAGATCTCTTTGTTATGTACAGTACAGGTCTGGTCAGGGTGTGCCACCAACTCCAGAGAACATAATCAAGTATAGGCAGTTCTCAACTTTACAATGTTCAAGTTATGATGAATGGCACATTTGGTACTTATACATTGACACCCTATTTCAGATTTACCACATCAGCCTGACTTTATGGCTTGATGACATCCCCATCTTTTATATTTTTATTATACATATATACTGCTCCTTATATTTTTAATTGCAAC
This sequence comes from Sphyrna mokarran, assembly GCA_024679065.1. Lineage (NCBI taxonomy): Eukaryota > Metazoa > Chordata > Chondrichthyes > Carcharhiniformes > Carcharhinidae > Sphyrna > Sphyrna mokarran. Next base: position 38,537,112 of record JAGIQG010000010.1, on the reverse strand, counting down.
CTTGCCTGAAACAGAGTCAAATAATGCAACAGTCAATATGATATAGAATCATAGAGTGCAGAAGGAGGCCATTTGGCCCATTGCGTTTGCACTGACGATAATCTCATCCAGGCCCTATCACTACAAACCCATGCATTTACCCTAGCTAGACCCCTGACACTAAGCAGTAATTTAGAATGACGAATCCACCTAATCCCACATCTTTGGGTTGTGGGAGGAAATCGGAGAATCCAGAGGAAACTCATGCAGACACAGGGAAAATTCCAGCCTGGAGGTTAACCCCATCCCTGGCACTATGAGGCAGCACTGCTAACCACTGTACTACCATGCTGCCTATAGTATTGGGTCACTGACCCAAAATAACCTTGGGAAGTTCTGAAATTTCCAGCTGAAAGACTGGGCCACCAGCCCTTTCACACACAAGACTGCAATTTCAGGCTAGAAGGTCAGATTGATGCATGGTCACTTGCTAGCTTCAGGGCTCAGTAGGCCACAGAGAACAGTCACTGTGGCTCACAGGTAGTAGGCTGCCCGGCCAAACTATAGCCCAGAAAGCAGAGAATGATTTTTGTTAAAAAATTTTGATGTGTTGTACCCTGGAACTTTGTTGTCCTGGAGGTTGCTAACTGGGCTCATGTCAAAACAAGTCTGCCACTTCTTGGAAAGTCCTTTAGCCAAGGTCTGAATGCATCAGAATGAACATCTCTTATCCACAGGAAATAAGGATGCAATTTGCTTAAGTAAATGCTGCCTTGCCCACTGATGGAACAAATCCCTCATTTTTAAAATTGTCCCTTTGGGGAAATCAACTTTTCATGTTTTAACTTATGATGTTGTTTCCAGGAAATAATTGATTCATTTCTGACATCCACATAAAGCTGAAGATGTTCAGCACAGTGCAGCAGTGAAGAATGAGTCAGACATGCACCACGTAAAACAACACCAGCAGTGTTGCATCTGATATCAGTTTTTACCCGCAGTGCCCAGTTTTTGTTTTACCATAACTAATCAGAATTTCCAATTTCTAGTGTATGCCCCAGTCTCTCATTCCTTCACGGAATCTGCGCTGACGGTAAAGGGGACAAAGGATTGGTCAGCCCAATTCCCAAAGAACATGGCCATACTCCTACTGTGATTTACATGAGGCCAGTTTGAACAAAGAACAAAACAGCACGGGAAACAGGCCCTTCGGCCCAATGGGCACGCGCCGCCACCCCAATATTCCCACCTCTATCCGTGATCCCTGTCTATGTTTATAGATCTATGGACTAAAAACCAAATTTCAGACAATTTAGGGAGAATTTGTTTTGCCAATTAGCCTAAGAACAAATTTTTGGGATGTGGAGGAAACTGGAGCACCCGGAGAAAATGTACGCAAGCACGGGGAGAATGCGCAAACTCCCACAGACACAGGCCCAAATCCATGTATCTGCACAGCACAGCGATAGTCACTGAGCTGTCGTGTTGCCCATCAAATGGTCAAGGTCAAGCGTACACTAACAACGTGAAGCACTAGGATACTCTCAAAAAATCCAAGAGCAGCCTTCTCACGATCCATCACGTGTATGCCCCTTGTTAGACAACAAGGTGGACCAAAGTACCTGTAGGATAAAAACAAGTACATCAATATCATCATCTATTTACACACTTTCCAGGGACTCGCAAGGCTCATGATCCCTATTTTAAATCAGTTTTCTATACCCCTCCATTCCCATTCTGTTCATGTGCCCACGTAAGTATCTCTTAAATAAATCCAGAGTGCCCGCCTCCACCACTTTACTTGGCAGCACGTTCCATACCCCCACCACCCTCTGCGTGAAAAAACTCCCTCTAGCATCCAAATTATACTTTACCCCCCTCACCCTAAGCCCGTGACCCCTCGTGCTATTTGAGTCCATCCTAGGAAAAAGCTTAGCCCTGTTTACTCTATCTATACCCCTCATAATCTTGTACACCTCTATTAGATCTCCTCCAAGTCTACATCTTTCTAGGGAAAACAGTCCCAATTTGCCTAACCTCTCCTCGTAACTCAGACCTTCCACACTAAGCAGCATCCTGGTAAAACTCCTCTGCACTCTCTCCAGAGTCTCCATGTCCTTCCGGTAGTAAGGCGACCAGAACTGGATGCAGTATTCCAAATGAGGTTTAACCAACGTTTTACACAACTGCAACATTAAAGGCCAGCTCTTGTACTCTATACCCCTTCCTATAAAGGCTATCATACCATATGCTTTCTTCACAACCTTCTCCATCTGCTCTGCCACCTTCAGAGAATTGTGCACCTGCACCCCCAGGTCCCTCTGCGTTTCTATACTCTTAATAGGTCTACCCTTTATCATATACCTCCCCCCTACATTCTTTCTCCCAAAATGCACCACCTTGCATTTATCAGGATTGAATTCCATCTGCCATCTGTCTGCCCAAGCTACCAGCCTATCTATGTCCTGCTGCATTGCCTGACAATGCTCCTCACTATCCGCAAGATCAGCCATCTTTGTATCATCTGCAAACTTGCTGATCACTCCACTTACTCCCACTTCCAAATCACCAAGAAACACCTGTTTTCCTCTTAACGCAGTTCGTCTAGTCTGGATACACAGATTGGATAGTTCTTTTAGATGCTGCTGTCTATCTTTAGTAAGGCATTTGATAAGGTGGCCCATGGAAGACTTCTGCAGAAAAGGCAGATGTATGGGATAGAGGGTGATTTAGCTAATTGGATTAGGAATTGGCTAGCAGATAGAAGACAGAGGGTGGTGGTTGATGGGAGATATTCATCGTGGAGTTCGGTGACAAGTGGTGTACCTCAGGGGTCTGTTTTGGGCCCCTGCTGTTTGTAATTTTTATAAATGATCTGGATGAGGGTATTGAGGGATGGATCAGTAAATTTGCAGATGACACTAAAGTTGTTGGAGTGGTAGATAGTGAAGAGGGGTGTTATAGTTTACAGAGTGACTTGGACAAGTTGCAGAGCTGGGCCGAGAGGTGGCAAATGGAGTTTAATGTGGAAAAGTGTGAGGTAATGCACTTTGGCAGGAATAATAAATGTGTAGAGTATAGGGCTAATGGTAGGATTCTTAATAGTGTTGATGAACAGAGGGATCTTGGTTATTTGTGCATAGATCCCTGAAAGTAGGCAGTCAAGTCGATAAGGTTGTTAAGAAGGCATACGGAGTCTTAGCTTTTATTGGTAGGGGGATTGAATTTCGGAGCCGCAACGTCATGTTGCAACTGTACAAAACTCTAGTGCGGCCGCACTTGGAGTATTGTGTGCAGTTCTGGTCCCCGCATTATAAGAAAGATGTGGAGGCCTTGGAGAGGGTACAGAGGAGGTTTACCAGGATGTTGCCTGGTATGGAGGGCAGGTCTTATGAAGAGAGGCTGAGGGATTTGAGGTTGTTTTCGTTAGAAAGGAGGCGGCTAAGAGGGACCTAATCGAAACATATAAGATGATTAGAGGTATAGATAGGGTGGACAGTGATAGCCTTTTTCCTAGGATGGAAAAAGCTATCACGAGGGGACACAGCTTTAAATTAAGGGGTGATAGTTATAGGACGGATATCAGAGGTAGGTTCTTTACCCAAAGGGTGGTTCGGGAGTGGAATGCCCTGCCTGCGGCAGTTGTAGATGCGCCAAGTTTGGTGGCGTTTAAGAGGTTAGTTGATAAGTATATAGAAGAGAAGGGAATTGTTTAGTTTGGAGGGTCATTGCTTTTTATATTGGTCGGCGCAACATCGAAGGCCGAAGGACCTGTTCTGTGCTGTAATGTTCTATGTTCTATCTCATGGTCTTCCTCTCTCTTTCTTTTTTAGGTGCTACAGTTCATCTCTGATTCTTCTTCTCTCTTAACGAAAGCAAAGGACAAAGAAAAGTGCAACATAGGAACAGGCCCCTCAGCCCTCCAAGCCTATGCTGATCATGATGACCTAACTAAACTTCTGCCCTTACTCAGTCCATATCTCTCTACTCCCTCCCTATTTGTGCACCTATACAGATACCTCTTAAATGTTGTTAATGTGTCTGCTTCTCTACCTCCTCTGGAAGCATGTCCCAGTTACCCACCACTCTCCATGTGAAAAATGTCCTATGCATATCTCCCTTAAACTTTCCCCTCTCACTTTGAACCTGTGCCCCCCTTATAATTGACACTTTTACCCTTAGAATGCAGAACATGTAACATTACAGCACAGTAGTGGCCCTTCGGCCCTTGATGTTGTGCCAATCAGTGGAACCAATCTAAAGCCCATCTAACCTACACTATACCAATATCATCCATATGTTTATCCAATGACCATTTAAATGCCCTTGATGTTGGCAAGTCCACTACTGTTGCAAGCAGGTCATTCCATGCCCTTACTACTCTCTGAATAAGGAATCTTCCTCTGACATCTATCCTATATCTATCATCCCTCAATTTAAAGCGCTGTCCCCTTGTGCTAGCCATCTCCATTCAAGGAAAAGGGCTCTCACTGTCCACTCTGTCTAATCCCCTGATCATCTTATATGCCTCTATTAAGTCATCTCTTAATCTTCTTCTCTTTAATGAAAACAGCCTCAAGTCCTACAGCCTTTCCTCATAAGGTCCTCCCATCATACCAGACAACATCCTGTTAAATCTCCACTGCACCCTTTCCCATGCTTCCAAATCCTTCCTATAATGTGGCAACCAGAACTGAATGCAACACTCCAAGTGTGACCACACCAGAGTTTTGTATGACTGCAACATGACCTCATGGCTCCGAAACTCAATCCCTCTACCAATAAAAGGTAACATACTGCATGCCTTCTTATTCCTATCAACATGGGTGCCAACTTTCAGGGATCTATGCACATGGACATTAAGATCTCTCTGCTCATCCACACTACCAAGTATCTTACCATTAGCCCAGTACTCTATATTCTTATTACTCCTTCCAAAGTGAACCTCTTCACACGTTTCTGTGTTAAACTCCATTTGCCACCTCTCAGCCCAGCTCTGCAGCTTATCTATATCCTCTATATCTGCAACATCCTTCCACTCTGTCCTCAACTCTACCGACTTTAGTGTCATCTGCAAATTTACTAACCCATCCTTCTATGCGTTTATCCAGGCCATTTATAAAAATGACAACCAGCAGTGGCCCCAAAACAGATTCTTGTGGTACACCACTAGTAATTGATCTCCAGGATGAACATTCTCCATCAACCACAACCCTCTGTCTTCTCATAGCTAGCCAATTTCTGATCCAAACTGCTAAATCACTCTCAATCCCATACACCCATATTTTCTGCAGTAGTTCACCATGGGAACCTTAACAAATGCTTTACTGAAATTCATATACATCCCATCTACTGCTTTACCCTTATGTACCTCTTTGGTCACTTTCTTAAAGAACTCAATAAGGTTTGTGAGGCACGTCCTACCCTTCACAAAACCGTGTTGACTATCCCTAATCAAATTATTCCATTCTAGATTCTATCTAGATTCTATCTAGACATTCTATCTCTTACGATCCTTTCCAAAACTTTGCCCACAAGGTCTATAATCACTAAAGTTGTCTCTACTCCCCTTCTTGAACAAGGGGACAACATTTGCTTTCCTCCAATCTTCTGGCACTATTCCTGTAGACAACGACGACCTAAAGATCAAAGCCAAAAGCTTTGCAATTTCCTCCCTAGCCGCCTAGAGAATCCTAAGATAAATTCCATCTGGCCCAGGAGACTTGTCTACTTTTATACTTTCCAGAATTGCAAACACCTCCTCCTTATGAACCTCAATCCCGTCTAGTCTAATAGCCTGTATCTCAGTATTCTCCTCGACAACATTGTCTTTTCCTGTGTGAATACTGATAAAAAATATTTATTTAGTGCCTCTCCTATCTTTTCAGACTCCACACACAACTTCCCACTACTATCCTTGACTAGCCCTAATCTTATAATCTTAATCTCGACTGGCCTTAATCATTCTTTTATTCCTGAGTTACATCAGGAAAGCTTTTCTTGATCCTATCTGCCAAAAACTTCTCGTCCCCTCCTGGCTCTTCTTAGCTCCTCATTAGGTCCTTACTGGCTGACTTGTAACTCTCAAGTACCCTAACAGAGCCTTCATGTCTCATCTTGATATAAGTCTCCTTCTTTCTCTTCACAAGAGATTCAACTTCTTTAGTAAACCACTGTTCCCTCACTCAACCACTTCCTCCCTGCCTGACAGGTACATACTTATCAAGGACATGCAGTAGCCATTTTTTAAACAAGCTCCACTGAGTTTCCTTCCACATCTTATGTATCCTAAATCTTGCCTAAAATTTCCTTTTCCCCATCCCTGCGATATATATCTATCTCTTTCCATCGCTAATGTAAACATAACTAAATTGTGGTCACTATCACCAAAGTGTTCACCTACCTCCAAATCTAACACCTGACCTGATTCATTACCCAGGACCAAATCCAATGTGGCCTCGCTCTTGTTGGTCTATCTACATAACTATGATAGGAAATCCTCCTGCACACATTGGACAAAAACTGACCATCTAAAATACTCGAATTATAGCTTTTCCAGTCAATATTTGTAAAAAGTCTCTGACTATCCACCTTGCCAATGTCTTTCATAATTTTGTAGTCTTCTATCAGGTATCCCTTAGCCTCCGTCTTTCTAGTGGAAGTAATTTAGTTTATTCAACCTCTACTCATAGCCCACATCCTCGAAACTAGGCAACATCGTGGTGAACATTTTTTGCACTTTCCAAAGCTTCCATGTCCTTTTGGCTGTATGGTGACCAGAACTGCATGCAATACTCCAATGCAGCCAAGGTTTTATATAGCTGCAACATGATTTCTTTATTCTTGTACTCAATGACCAGTTGATGAGGGCAAACATTCCATAGGTTTTCTTAATCACCTTTGCCATTTCTGTTGCCACTTTTTGGGAGCTGTGGACCGGCACATCCAGTTCCCTCTGCATGTTAACGTTCCTAAGATTTCTGCTATTTACAGTACAATTCATACCTAAATTTGATCCTCCAAAATGCATTTGTCTGGACTAAACTCCATCTGCCATTTCTCAAGTCTCCAATCTATCAATATCCTATTGTATCCTCTGACAATCCCCAGCATTATCAGTATCTCCACCAATCTTCATGTCGTTGCAAACTTATTAATCAAACCACCCACACTTTCCTCCAGATCATTTATACACACTACAAACAACAGAGGTCCCAGCACTAATCCTTGAGGAACACCACCAGCTACAGAACTCCATTCTTAAAAGTATCCTTCTACTGCTACTCTGTCTTCTACAACCAAGCCAGTTCTGTGTCATTTAGCTAGGCCGCCACAAATCTCATGTGATTTTAGTTTCTGTACCAGTATACCATGCGGGACCTTGTCAAACACCTTACTAAAGTCCATAAACGCTATATCCACAGCTCTTCCTTCATCAATTATATTTGACACCTCTTCAAAAAACTCAATCAAGTTGGTGAGACATAACCTTCCCCATACAAAATCATGCTGTCTGTCACTAACTAGTCTATTTTCCTCCATGTCCTGTCCGTCAATATCTGTTTTAAAAGCTTCCCCACCATTGATATCAGGCTTACCAGCCTATAATTTCTTGGATTATCCCTGCTTCCTTTCTGAAACAAGGAAACAAAATTGGCTATTCTCCAGTCCTCTGTGAACCATATCTATGGTCAAAGAGGATGTGAAGATATCTGTTAAGTCCCCAGTTTTTTTTCCCTTGCCTCCTACTGGAACTCTGGATTAGAGCTCATCCGACCTCTGCCTTAATGCAATTTAGGATTGCATTTCCTCCTTCAATATTCTCTAGATTGTTCACATAGTTATCCCTGACCTCAGCATCTGTCATGTCCTTCTCCTTGGTGAATACTGATACAAAAGGCTTATTAAGGATCTCAGCCACTTCCTGTGGCTAGACACATAACTTCCCTGTTTGCTAAAGACATTTCATGTCCCCTTTTAGTCCTCCTGATTTTACATTTAAGTTCTTTCCTATTTTCATTGGTTTTGTCAGTTTTTAGATGCCTCCTTTTTCCTTTTGACTAAACTTACAATTTCCTTTGTCATTAATGGTTCCCGAAACCTGCCATTTCTATCCTTCATTTTTACGGGGACATGCCTATTCTGCACTTCAATCAACTGGCCTTTAAAAGCCTCCCACATGCCAGATATGGATTTGCTCTCAAATAGCCACTCTCAATCACATTCCACACTTCCTGTCTAATTTGGATGTAATTGGTTCTCGCCCAATTAAGCACCCTCACCCGAGGGCCATTCTTGTCCTTATGCACGACTATCTGAAACCTTATGGAATTATGGTCACTAAGCCCAAAATGCTCCCCACCGAAACATCGATTACTTGATCTGACTCATTCCCCAATATCAAGTCTAGTATGCCCCCCTCCCTGGTAGGCTTGCCAACATACTGTTTCAAATAGTCCTCCTAGACACATCTAACAAATTGCAGTCCATCCTACCCCGGTTGAAAAGAAGTCACAGTTAATATGGGGCAAGTTAAAGTCACCTGTCACAACTACCCTGCTTTTTTCACACTTTTTTTAGATGCTGCTGTCTGTCTCTCAGTCCTCCTTTGTCTCTTTTTTTGGTTGCTTAGAGTGCATCTCGGTTCCTCCTCTCTCCCACTTTTTTAGGCACTGCTGTCTGTCTCTAGGTCCTCCTCTCTCTTGCTTTTTTAAGTGTTACTCTCTGTCACTGAGTCCTCCTCTCCTACTCTTTCAAATACCGCAGTCTGTCTCTAGATCCTCCCCTCTCCCATTCCTCTCTCTGGGCTCTCCTCTATCTTAATTTTTTTTCCAAAAAAAAACAAAAAGAAAAATCTCCTACCATCCAACCTACCTCAGGACTTGCGTATTTTGTTTGAAATTCTCCTGACCCTTCCAATCTAATTTAAAAAAATTATCCACATCGGACACAAGACCCTTTCCCACTCTGTAAAGATTGCATGATTCTAAGTACTTTATTATTTTAATTGTACATTTATCAATACAAAATACTATTTGTAAGACACAGGCCTAATCCCGCACGTGCATCTAAGATCTGATTGTATTCTTTTATTTTCTCATCCAGGCTATAATACCAGCTTAAATCTTTGCATTACCTGCAATTTTTCTGACTATTCTAATTAAATGATTATCAAAAGCCAAACATTGCAACCACCAAACTAGTAAGGACCTATAAAAGTACTGAGGATGGTAATCACCACCTTCTTTTCTCGGAGGACCAAAAGACAGACAGCAGCATCCATGTTTTATCTCTTGTAAAACTTCCATCTTGTACATTAAACCATATTTTATATATACCTTTTTAAGTTAAGCATTTAAAACTGAAAGACTGCAAGAGCAGCTGACAGTACAATAGTACAAAGGTTATCTTCAACCTCTTCAGATGCCACCTTGCAAATATTTACATTCAGATTTGCTTCATCACTCCAACTCGGGAATGCAGCTCTCCTTCCCTGCCTTGTTAACCCAAAGCACCAACATTTTTGAAAGAATAAAAAGACTTGCATTTAATGCCTTTCATGGCTTCAGGCTGTTCCAAAGCACTTTTCAACCAATAAGCACTTTTGAAATGTAGTCACTGTCCTTATGTAGTACAGTGGTTTTCAAATTGGGGCCCATTGAAACTTTACAGGGATCTATGAAATAATTTCTCAAGTGGGTTAAAGAGAGTGAAGAAAGAGATAAAAGCACAAAGGGAGGAAAGAAAAGGGAAAAAAGAAAAGACAAACTGTTCACCTGGTATAAATGAACAGTAGATAGTATTAGTCATCTACAAGCAACTGACAAGAAATTCTATTCCGAAGTTCTCAAATTACCTCCTTATTTTGCAGTGATAGACACCTTAGTTGCTGTGTCTCTGTGTCAAGTCTCACATTTCCTATCTGATTGAGCAATCAGCAGGTGTTTGGTCAGCTGCTGCTGTGATATGAGGGCACATTTAATTTGGACTTATTCAGTGAACAAAGTGCTATTATAATGCTGACTGGCTTGCTGACTATTTCCTGCATTCTTCCTTTACATTAACCTCTTGTTGATTTCATCCTTGCAATCACAGAAGAGCTGTCAGTTTAACTTGCTTAAATCTTCCACCATGTTGCAATAATGAACTTTGTCATGTGATTAAAAAACACAAAAATTGGGCTGGATTTTCACAGTTCTGGGCAATATTCCCGAGAATGACATGATCAAGTGTCATTTGATTACTGTAATTTTGATCAAGGTACAATTTAATAACATGCGGAGGAGGAAAACTCAAGTTTGGGAAGTTATTTTTTAATATCGTCACCCGAAGAAGGTAAACATCTAAAGTAGTTGGGAGTGCTGCCAATACTGATTTAGGAGAACAACTGTTTGCTTTAGATATGAACTGATTGGGTGGAGTTTTACAACCTATTTATGCCATTTCATGATGGAAAATTGGACGTAAATTGGCGAGCGCAAATGCTCCTGTTTTTGTGCCAATTCTCCCCTTATCATGGGAAAAAAAAACAGCATGATTGGGAACTCATCGAAAATGAGTGAGATGTCAATTTAAATGTTTTTGCATGCATCATAGCGTCATTAGCGAGTTTCATTCCCAATTGATCCAGCTCGCCTGCCTTTACAACCTTATTTGCCACAGCTAGATCAGTCTGGAAAAGACTTCTATAAAAGTCGGATTCTGATGCTTGATCACTGAGGGTGAGTGAGGTGATAACTCTCAGTGTTAAAATTGCACCACGCTGCTCAGAGGGGTTTGTTTCATGGTGGCCATGTTGTGTTTTGGATTGAGGGTGCTTGCGAGTGTGAGGAGTGATGAAGGCCGTTGTTCATCACAGAATCCCCAAACTCAGACTTTAAGCATAGACCCAGGTCTGCGTGCTGACCTCATATCTTAGTGATGCCTCCAGGTCCCAATGCAGACATCAGAAAGCACTGTTGCAGGTGAGGGATGTGCTGGAAACTCTTTGAACCGGCAGTACTGTAGCCTCAAGATCTGTCAAGCAGCAATGCCTGTGGTTGCTACTGCATGGGTTCTTGTTGTGTGTTAGTCAGGGGGAATGGGGATGCTGTGTTGCTGAGAAGCTATGGGAGGGAATGATGATCTGCGTTGGTGGGAGGCTGTGGAGGGGAATGTGGGAATTATGCTGGTGGGTGGTGACAGGAAATAGGGGATCTGTGTTGCTGGCGGGCTGTGACAGGGAATAGGGAATCTGTGATGTTCATGGGCTGTGGCAGGGATTGGAGGGCGCTGTGTTGCTGGGTAGGAGTGAGCAGAGTTCTTACTCTCCCCTTCCCTAAATTCCACCCCCCTTCAGATTGATGAGATGGCTTTTGAAATGCAATCCATTGACTTAGCTGTTCTTTTGGTTGCTGCTGAAACTGAGGAAGAGGAGCAGGAGGCTGAATTGCAGGCAAAGGAAGTCCAGGCCTTACCACTCGCAGGAGGACAGGGAGTCAGCCATCAGAGGCAGGATGTGGCTGCCAATCGCCCAGAGGGTTGGGGGAGGGAGGCACGAGAAGGAGGGAGTGGAAACACCAGCAATTCCGCACACAAAGTGTCCCTTGAGCAACTGTTGGACGTTATGTGCCTCCCGCAAACGGCTTCAGTTCTGAAAAGAGACAGTGCAATGCCTGTGTCATTTGGTGTAGGACCTTGCACCTCAGGGCACAGAAGGATATCCACTCCTGGTGGCTATGAAATTGACAGGTGCCTTAAACTTTTACACCACTGGGTCCTTCCAGATCTCCAGTAGAAATCGTTACAACATTTCACAATCATTCATCGGATGTTCTGTATGCCCAGGCTGGGCAGTCTACCAAATTTGATCTGGACCTGGCCCTGTAGAAAGTGCAAGCTGCAGGATTCACAGCAATTGTGGGGATGCCAAATGTTCCGGGGGTTATAGACTGCATTTATGTTGGCTTCAAGGCCCTGGTCAGGAATACAAGAAGACGTTTGAAGAGAAAGGCTTTCATTCAATAAATATGCAATTGGTATATGACCATCAGCTCAACATTATGCATAGCTGTGACAGTGACCTAAACAGCATGCATGACAGCTTCAGATTGAAGAGTTTGGATATCCAGAGGTCTTTGAGGAGCAGGGATGCAGGGATGGCTCGTGGGGGACCATCTCTCCTCTGACCCAACTCCGGTAAAACTGGAAGGAGAGTTGGAGTTGGATCTGAAATTTTTTTTTGAAAAATTATATCTTATTAATCCCCAACACCATCCTTGGGGTTAAAATCTCTTCCAAGACCACTGTCTCAATTACCTCACAGAAATGATCCCACTACAGAAGGCCCAGTAAAAGTTAAACATTGTGTGTCTGAACATCATGGATGACATCATCTCACGTGATGACACCATCCACCAGCTGTACAGCACATACTCTTGCAACTCGGTCAATGTTGTCTATCTAATGCACTGCAGGAAAGGATGTCCTGAAGCATGGTACATTAGGGAGACCATGCAGAAGCTACGACAACAGATAAATGAACACCTCTCGACAATCACCGGACAAGACTGTTCTCTCACTGTTGGGGAACATTTCAGTGGTCACAGGCATTTGGCTCCTGATCTTCAGGTAAACGTTCTCCAAGATGGCCTTCATGACACACGACTGCACAGAGTTGCTGAGCAGAGACAGACAGCCAAGTTCTGCACACATAAGGATGGCCTCAACTGGGATCTTGGGTTCATGTCACACTATCTGTTATCCCCATATTTTGCCTGAACTTCTCACTTACTGTCTTGTCTGGAGACAATAACATCTCTTTAATCTATGCTTAATGTTATCTTCACTTACATTGTCTGTACCTTTAAGACTGGAATAGCAAATTAGCTGTAAAGACTCGCATTCTAGTCAGTATTATGTAAACTGTGTGTGCCTTTATATGCCCTGTTTCTGATCAGAATTTTCCACTCACCTGATGAAGGCACAGCATTCTGAAAGCTTGTGACACTTAATATCAAATAAACTTGCTAGACTTTAACCTGGTGTTGTGAAATTTCTTACTGGCTGAAGATCTACAGGGTTTCCCTGATTTGTCCCAAAGTTTCCACAGGTCTATCAAGGTTATGGCAGACAATTGAGAAAATCCTTCCCAAATCTAACCCCAATATATATTACTGAAAGTCTGCATCATTCTTTAAAAGCATCTGTAATCAACTTTGTAAACAACTTTGCATTTGGAATAAAACAGGTTTAATGGTTAGAGTATATATTGAAGATGCTTCAGCCCTTTTACTTTTAAACTTTTCATTGTTTTAACTTCCAGAAGATTACAGTCCTATGGGTGGCTGAGATAGTTCAGAATCATGGTGCTTACAACATCATAACTGTGTAAAGCAACCTTGAAGAATCAGGTGCTCTTTTGCTGCACATCATTCTCAGGAGGTTCATATGCTAATACACGACAGCAAAATCTGAAGATGATGCTTTGGGAACTGGGCTGACAAATCCTTTGTCCCCTTCACCGTCACGGCAGATTACCTGAAGGTGCTGGGGAAATGCACCAAAAACTGGGACAAGCGCATTGCAAAAGTCAGGCAGAAACTGGGCCTGTGGGAGCAACGCTCCCTCTCCATGACAGGTGATCCGATGCGAGGTGCTTTCCATGTTATTGTACATGGCGCAGGTGTGGCCTATCCCCAAATCCTGCGCTGCAACAGTAATGCAGGCCATCTTCAAATTTATCTGGAGATCAAAGATGGATCATGTCCGGAGGGAGGCGATGCACAAATCTCCAGAGGACGGAGGGAAAAACATTCCCAATGCTGCCCTCATCCTGATGGCCACCTTTGTGTGCGGCTGCATCAAGCTGTGTGTAGAGTCTCGGTACACTAACAACAAGTGCCATTGCTTTTTGAGGTTCTACCTGTCCCAAGTGTTGCAGAGGATGGGTCTGGCCATATTGCTGCAGAAAGCTCCAAGTAGTTGGACTGTACCGCAGCACCTGTCCGTTGGAGAGAAATTTTTCTGCAAACACACCTTTGACTACATGGCGATTAAGCAGTGGTCAGTTCATAACGTCCTTGGGGCCCTGAGAGAAAAGGAGATGGTGGATCCTGTCAGATGGTTTCCTGAGCAGACTCTTAGTGTCATCTGGCAGGATGCCTTATCACCAAAACTCACAAACAAGCACCAAGATCTGGCTTGGCTGGTGGTGAGAAGGGCACTCCCCATCAGATTCTTTATGCACGCTTGAGGCCTCAACATCGCCGCATGCTACTCTCGAAGCAGCTGCGGGGCTGACGAGACAGTCGCACACTCCTCGTGAAATGTACCTCAGCAAAGAAGATCTGGAGTGAGATGCAGTGGTATTTGTCGAGGTTCATCCCAAGCAGCTTGGTGACGTAGGACTGTGTGCTCTACGGGTGTTCCAGGGATGCACATTGAGACAAATATCAACTGCTACTGGAGGCCATCAACTCAGTGAAGGACTTGAAAGTTGCTGATCTTCCAGTTGAAAGACTGTCCTCGACGGAGTGTTGCAGACCGGTACATTCCAAGGTTCAGGACTACATGCTTAGGGACGCATTGAAGCTTGGGGCACCTGTTGCAAAGGCACAATGGGGAAAGGCCCACTATAAGGCCTTTTAACGGAGGCAGACCAAGGGCCCAGGAACTGCAGAATACCCTCGGCCTGCGTAACTGTGTGCCAATCTGAGAAATAACGACACAGTAAAATTTGAGGCATGTAGATAGTTTTAAGTTATTAAATGTAATGACTATAACTTGTATACAACTATAAAGAGGTTTTTATTCTGCACTGTTCACAATTTTTAGACATATAGATTTGCAATAGTTTAATTGAGATTTTTATGAATAAAGTATATTTTTGAAATATTAAAAAAACTGAAGGTGATGCCACTTCAAATTAAATCAATAATAATTGAACTTTTCTTGGCTAAGGCTCAATGCAAACCCATTTACAAGTCTGTGCTAAGTGACTTATATTTGCTTTGCAATTAAAATGTATTTGTTTTTGAATAGTGCTTAGCATCCCAAGCAAGTATAAAAGTCAATGAATTTTACCTGTTGTACGTATATATCAAATGAACGATCAGTTGTAGTGAACAAAATTTAAAGAGACTATTCACAAATATAGATATTAAAAATGAAGAAATTTCTTTCAATGCACATTACAGTAGATCTGCAGTGCATAAAATTGCATTCCTTTGGGGTTCCTGTCCACCCCAACCTGGTAATAGGCATGGTCCTCGGACAGGAAGTCCATCTTTGTCCCAATCAAGGCCATTAAGTGAAAACACTAAATGAAAGATCTTGGGCAGGAAGGTGGCACACTCCTCTTTAAACATGGTGACTTCCTTTCCAGATCTGGAGCTGCTTGTTGCTTGCATTGTTAAGAGCAGTTCAGGGTTGGCTGTATTATTGTGGATCTGGAGTCAGACCAGATATGGATGGTAGATCTCCTTCTCTAAAGGGTATTAGTGAAACAGTTGGATTTTCTTTGACAATTTCTTTGACAATTTCTTTGACAATATATGGAAGAGAAGGGAATGGTTTAGTTTGGAGGGGCATTGCTTTTTATATTGGTCGGCGCAACATCGAAGGCCGAAGGGCCTGTTCTGTGCTGTAATGTTCTATGTTCTAATTGAAAATGATCCCATGGTCACTGAGGCTACTTTTTCAATTCCAAATTTTTAATTGAATACAAATTCCATCAACTTGCTAAGGTGGGATTTGAATCCTTAGCCCCCACAAGTGGAGAATGGCCTGGGCTTTCTGATTCCAATCCAGTGACATTACCACTATGCCATCATCATACACAACTACACAAATTCATGCCAATTTTTTGCTGTTGGATGACAGGAGCCCCTAAATTACTGAAAATGGGATGAGATGGCAAGGTCATTTAATACAAGCACTTCAGACATTGGATTCCACTTTACTCCTATTTTCTCTCCTTAGACTGGAGCTCCACATTTCTTGTCCAACATGTGGAGCATAGGTGCTCCTGTAGTCCTTCAGTACAGTGTTGGATTATCGGAGAAAATAAAAAAACAATTTTACAATATGAACTACCACGTCCCAGAAATTTTCAATGTCCCAGCAACTTTGATAAGATAGGAGAGGGTGTTAGCTTGTGAAGGGGTGGGGTGGGTTGGTGAAGGGTTGGGGTATCAGCAGTAGGCGGGGTGGTTCCAGTGGGGTATCAGTACTATGGTTAGCCAGGAGTTAGAACTAGCTTTACTTCTTCTGAATTGTCATGCATAAATGTTCTGCTAAGTCAGAACCACCCAAAGACCCCAACTTTGAGTTACAGCTTCAGAGGATTGCAGGTGCCCAAATAAATTTGAAGCTTCCTGGGCAGTCTGTGCATGAGGACTTCCAAGGGGTTCACCAGCATATTTTCCAGGATATCTTTATTCTTCTGTGGCTTGTGTGCATTGTTGACAAGGACAGCATTTGTTGCCCACTCCCCAAGTGTCCTTGAATTGAGTAACTTGCTGGATAATTTCAAAGGGCAGCTAACAGTCAGTCATATTGTATCGGAGTATCGTGTATTGGAGAGTCACACGTAGGCCAAACCAGATAATGTTGGCAAATTCCCTTCCCTAAAGAACATCAGTGAATTAAATGAGTTTTTACAACAATACATGATTGTTTCATGATTACCATGATTACCTTCTAGCTGCCAAGGTGGGATTTGACCATATGCTCCCAGTGCATTAGCCAAGTCCTATGACTACTAAACCATTATCTTCAGTGTAACCCTCTGAAATGAGAATCTGGAACAATATCATGGAAGTAAGCCTAAAGCAATGATAGACTAATTAGTGAATTTTTAAAAAAATTCTTTATTCCAATTCAATCCAATCAAATCCAAT
This sequence comes from Sphyrna mokarran, assembly GCA_024679065.1. Taxonomy (NCBI): domain Eukaryota; kingdom Metazoa; phylum Chordata; class Chondrichthyes; order Carcharhiniformes; family Carcharhinidae; genus Sphyrna; species Sphyrna mokarran. The sequence goes on along the minus strand of JAGIQG010000010.1, from coordinate 38,520,253 downwards.
TCAGAGTCCCAACAAGTTGAGACATTCCTGATCCAAGCTGACAAGACAGGGCTCTCACCTCCTGTCTTGGGCTTGATCTACATGATCCAAGCTGATTGGAGTAGGTATAGCTCCTCCTCCAAGGCTTGATCTCATTTGCATCTTAGCCAAAAAGCCGAGATGCCACTTTAAAAAAATTGCTTCAAATAAAGCTAAAATGTAACCTAATGACTTCAACCAAGTATAACATGTCCACACTACTCTTGATCTCAGCCAAAAGGCTGAGAAGTGCTTCTCAGTGAAGTCCCTCTGCTGCATCTACTGGACTAATTAGTGAGTGGGCTACATGAATGGCCCTCCTTCACCTCAATTGCCTGTGAAGTTACCAGTGGCTCTGACACCCATCATTATGAAGTGCTTTGAAAGGTTAGTCTTGGCATGAATCAATTCCAAACTCCCAGACTGCCTGGATCCACTACAATTTGCCTATCGCTGCAACACGTCCACAGCAAGCTCCATTTCCCCGTGGATGATAGGCCAATTGTAATTAATCCAATCGGAGAACACTTCGGTGACCAAAGACATTCAGGCTTTGATCTTCAAATAAACCAGTCTCCAAGGCGGCCATCAAGATGCAGAGTCACCAAGCAGAAACTGATAGCTGAGTTCTGCACTCATGAGGATAGCTTTAACTATGATCTCAGTTCATGTTGTGCTACATGTAATCCCACCATACTGTTCTGTAGGGGAAAAATCTCCCTGACTGTCCTGTTCTGACACCATGCATACCTTGATTACATGTGATGATCCCTCTACCTGAATTAGTTTGCATTGTATTTAACACCATCTCATTCTTTGTTTGTAATTATATTTCTGCTTTAAATTATTGGTTCTAAGATCACCCCTTTACTTGTTTACATTCACGCATTTACTATTCACGCAGAGTGCTGGAAATGTAGCTATGGAGTACACTGAGGTACAGGGTTGCAAATTGGGAAGTATTGTAGTAGATAGGGAGGATGTGCTAGAAATTCTCGAGGGTTTGAAGTTGGATAAGTCCCTGGGCCGGACGGGATTTACCCTAGGATTCTCTGGGAGGCAAGAGAGGAGATTGCAGAGCCTCTGGCTCTGATCTTCAGGTCCTCGTTGGTTACGGGTGTGGTTCCGGAGGACTGGAGGATAGCGAATGTGGTCCCATTGTTTAAGAAGGGGAAGAGAGACCTTCCAGGGAATTATAGGCCAGTGAGTCTTACTTCTGTTGTGGGCAAGGTATTGGAGAGAATTATTAGGGATAGGATTTATAGTTATTTAGAGAGAAATGAATTGATTGGGGATAGTCAGCATGGTTTCGTGAAGGGTAGGTCATGCCTTACTAACCTCATTGAGTTTTTTGAGAAAGTGACCAGAGAGGTGGATGGGGGTAAGGCGGTTGATGTAGTATATATGGACTTTAGTAAGGCGTTTGATAAGGTGGCCCATGGAAGACTTCTACAGAAAATGCAGATGTGTGGAATAGAGGGTGATTTAGCTAATTGGATTAGGAATTGGCTGGCAGATAGAAGACAGAGGGTGGTGGTTGATGGGAGATATTCATCGTGGAGTTCGGTGACGAGTGGTGTGCCTCAGGGGTCTGTTTTGGGGCCCCTGCTGTTTGTAATTTTTATAAATGATCTGGATGAGGGTATTGAGGGATGGATCAGTAAATTTGCAGATGACACTAAAGTCGGTGGAGTGGTAGATAGTGAAGAGGGGTGTTATAGTTTACAGAGTGACTTGGACAAGTTGCAGAGCTGGGCCGAGAGGTGGCAAATGGAGTTTAATGTGGAAAAGTGTGAGGTAATGCACTTTGGCAGGAACAATAAATGTGTAGAGTATAGGGCTAATGGTAGGGCTCTTAATAGTGTTGAGGAACAGAAGGATCTTGGTGTATGTGTCAATAGATCCCTGAAAGTAGGCAGTCAAGTGGATAAAGTTGTTAAGAAGGCATATGGAGTCTTAGCTTTTATTGGTAGGGGGATTGAATTTAGGAGCCGCAGCATCATGTTGCAACTGTACAAAACTCTAGTGCGGCCGCACTTGGAGTATTGTGTGCAGTTCTGGTCCCCACATTATAAGAAAGATGTGGAGGCATTGGAGAGGGTACAGAGGAGGTTTACCAGGATGTTGCCTGGTATGGAGGGCAGGTCCTATGAAGAGAGGTTGAAGGATTTGAGGTTGTTTTCGTTAGAAAGGAGGCGGCTAAGAGGGGATCTTATTGAAGCATATAAGATGATTAGAGGTTTAGATAGGGTGGACAGTGATAGCCTTTTTCCTAGGATGGAGAAAGCTAGCACGAGGGGACACAGCTTTAAATTAAGGGGTATGAGTTATAGGACGGATATCAGAGGTAGGTTCTTTACTCAAAGAGTGATTAGGGAGTGGAATGCCCTGCCTGCAGCTGTTGTAGATGCGCCAAGTTTGGTGGCGTTTAAGAGGTTAATTGATAAGTATATGGAAGAGAAGGGAATGGTTTAGTTTGGAGGGGCATTGCTTTTTATTTTGGTCGGCACAACATCGAAGGCTGAAGGGCCTGTTCTGTGCTGTATTGTTCTATGTTCTACATAACCTGTCAATTCTTAACACATACTGATAATACTTAGCTGCTTGTATTTGCTTCAGCACTCATGAATACTTAAAAAGATTTGTTATTCAGACAATCTATACTGTTTGTACTTATCTTTTGACAATTTTGATTACCTGTTAGTGTCGGGCTATCATCCACCTATGGATATCCGCCTATATATTATGTGCCTGTGCACTTCGCTCCATTTCACCTGATGAAGGAGCAGCATTCTGAAAGCTTGAGATTTCAAATAAGCCTATTGATTTATAACACGGTGTTGTGTGGCCTCTCATCATAGTTAAGAAACCCACCAAACATCTCTACTTCCTCAGGAGGTTAAGAAAATTTGGCATGTCTGCTATGACTCTCACCAGCTTTTACAGATGCACCATAGAAAGCATCTCACCACTGCATTCCGTGAATGACATCCAATCCATCACGCAAACCAGCCTCCTATCCATTGATTCGTCTACACTTTCCACTGCTTCAGAAAACCAGCCACCATAATCAATGATCCCACCCAATCTGACATACTATCTTCTACCTTCTTCCAAGGTAAAAACACACAAAAGTCTGAGATCATGTACCAACCAATTCAAGAACACCTTCACTGCTACCATCAGACTTTAAACACACTTACCTCATATTAAGTTGATCTTTCTCTACACCCTATCTATGACTAACACTACATTGTTCTCTGGGACAGAATGTTTGAAAGTGCTGGTGGCTGAGTGTGTACTTTTCAATTTGCTTTTTTTTTCCTCTCTCCATTTTTGATTGCTTTTTGCTGCCATAGTTAGGTGTAGGGATAGCTGGGAAGGGAACCGCGGATTATAAAAAGAAAGTGGCAGTAGACAGCGGGCAATGTCGGGAGCAGGCAGCGAAGGGAGTAGGGAAGGCAAGTGAGAGATATAAGGGCTTTGGCTTGCTGGGCTTAGGCAAGAGCAGGCTTAGGCAGAGTGTGCTACTGGTGTTCAGGACAATAGCAGGGATTACAGGAAGACGCCTCACCTGCATATGGTGTCATATGTGGGAGTTCCTTGAGGCAAGACATCTCCCGAAAGTCCACATATCCATAAAGTGTTTGGAGCTGCAGCATTTGAGGGCTCGGGTCAAGCAACTAGAGAGGCGATTGGAAGACGTATTTTTAGTCAGGGAGAATGAGGCAATAATGGAAGGGAGGCAAAGTAAGGTGGTGGACCCAGAGCCTAAGGATGGGGAACCTGACCCTTAGAGGCAGATTACTGTAAGGAAGGGGAAAAAGGAGAGGGGAGACAGTCCAAAGATTTCCCCAGTGGCAGTCCCTCAAAATGTCGAGGGCGGAGGGGTAAAAAAGGTAAGGCAGGAGGACCAGAGTACCTCAGAGGGGAGGAAGGGGGCGAGAAGGGAGATAGTGGTGGGGGATGGGAGGGTTAAAGGAATAGATAGGCGCTTCTGTGGTCCAAGGCGGGACTCCAGGATGGTAGTTTGCCTCCCTGGAGCAGGGGTGCAAGATGTGTCTGACAGGGTAGAGGGCATTTTGAAGGGTGAGGGGACCCAGGTGGATGTGATTATTCATGTAGGAGAGAAGGATGTAGGAAGGAAGAGCAGGGAAGATATTTGAAGGCAGTTCAGGGAGTTGGGGGTTAGGCTGAAGAGCAGGGCCTCCAGGGTGGCAATCTCTGGGCTGCTGCCAGGGCCAAGTAATAGTGGGGCCAGGAGAAATGAGATTCTACAGCTGAATGCGTGGCTGAAGGACTGGTGTAGGGCAGAGGGTTTCATATTTGTGGATAACTGGGAACTATTTGTGAAAGAAGGGCACCTGTATAGAAAGGACTGGAAACACTTAAAAGGGAAGGGCGCGAATATCTTAGCTGGGAGGTTAGCTGCAGTGTTTCGGCAGGATTTAATCTAATATGGAGGGGGGGAGGGGCTGAGCCCGATAGCTCGGTAGGGAGCGAGATGGGAGATAGAGTAAGCTTAGATGAGAAGAAATACACCAGGGAGAAGGAGGTTCCGAGTGGGCTTGGAGGTCTGGAATGTGTCTGTTTCAACGCAAGGAGTGTAACAGGAAAAATGGATGAACTTAGGGCCTTAATGTTTGTGAGGAACTTGGATGTGGTTGCGGTGATGGAGATGTGGTTAAAGGAAGGGGAGCAGTGGCAGCTGAATATTCCTGGGTATAAGTGTTTCAGGCGTGACAGAGGAGGGTCCAGAAGAGGTGGGGGAATGGTGTTGTTAGTTAAGGAGAGCATCACAGCGGTGCAGAGGGAGGACAATACAGAGCAGTTAGGAGTGGAGTCGCTGTGGGTGGAGTTGAGGAGTAGAAAGGGGACGATTACTATGCTAGGGGTGTATTATAGGCCAAACAACAGCCCGCGGGTAGTTGAAGAAGGCATATGTAAAGACATTTTGGATAGGTGCAGAAAGAACAGAGTTGTTATAGTGGGAGATTTTAATCTCCCTAGGGTGGATTGGAAGGTACCTAGAACTGCGGTTTGGACAGGGAGGAATTTGTAAAATGTGTACGGGAAGGATCGTTGGAGCAGTATGTGGCTAGCCCAACTAGAGAGGGGGCTATATTGGATTTAATTTTGAGTAATGAGCCAGGCAGGTGGTTGATGTTGTAGTAGGGGAACATGTGGCTAACAGTGACCGCAATTCTGTCTACTTTAGGATACAGATGGAAAAGGATGCTTGTTGCTCTAGGGGCAGGGTGCTGAATTGGGGGAAGGCTAACTACAGTTGGATTAGGCAGGAACTTATGGAAACAGATTGGGAACAGTTGTCCGAGGGTAAGTCCACGCTAGGCATGTGGGAGTCTTTCAAGGGAATACTGAAAATGTTGCAAGAAAGATATATGCCGGCTGAGAGGAAAGATGGGAATGGTAGGATTAGAGAGCCGTGGATTACTAGGGATATTGAGTACTTAGTTAGGAAGAAAAGAGAGGCGTGTGATAGGTCAAAGCAGCTGGGAATGGAGGCAGCATTGGAGGAATACAGAGAGAGTAGGAGGGAGCTCAAACAGGGAGTTGGAAGGGCAAAAAGGGGGCATGAAATGGTTTTGGTTGATAGGATTAAGAAAAATCCAAAGGCTTTTTACTCCTATATTAGGAATAAAAGGGTGGTTAGAGGAAAAATCGGTCCTCTTAGGGACAGAGGAGGGGAGCTGTGCTTAGAGCCCGAGGGAATGGTAGAGATCCTGAATGAATACTTTGTGTCGGTATTCACGAAGGAGAGGGGCTTGTTGACTGCTCCTGTCTCAGAGGGAGCTATGGACCAGTTGAGGGAAATATCCATACTGAGGGAGGAAGTGTTAGAGCTTCTAGGTAGCATTAAAACTGATAAATCTCCAGGGCCTGATGGCATTTATCCCAGGCTGCTTAGGGAGGTGCGAGGTGAAATTGCTGGGCCTCTGAAGCAAATCTTTGTCTCTTCTTTGGACACAGGTGATTTCCCAGAGGACTGGAGAACAGCTAATGTTGTACCATTGTTTAAAAAGGGTAGTAGGGCTAACCCTGGAAATTATAGGCCGGTGAATTTGACATCAGTGGTAGGGAAGCTGTTGGAGGAGATTCTTAGAGATAGGATGTATAGGCACTTACAGTGTTGTGATCTGATTAGGGATACGCAGCATGGTTTTATTAAGGGAAGGTTGTGCATTATGAATCTGGTAGAATTTTTTGAGGAGGTGACGAAAACGGTCGACAAAGGGCGAGCCGTTGATGTCATCTTTATGGATTTCAGTAAGGTGTTTGACAAAGTCCCTCATGGGAGGTTAGTTGAAAAGGTCAAGGCTAATGGGATACAAGGACAGGTAGCTGATGGATAAGTAACTGGCTTAGTAATAGGAGACAGAGAGTAATAGTGGAAGGGTGTTTTTCTAGCTGGAGGTCGGTCACTAGTGGTGTGTCGCAGGGCTCGGTACTGGGACCTCTTCTATTTGTAATATATATAAATGACTTGGAAGAGGGAGTAAGTGGAGTGATCAGCAAGTTTACAGACGATACAAAGATGGCTGGACTTGTGGATAGTGAGGAGCATTATCAGGTGATGCAGCAGGACATAGTTGGACTGGTAGCTTGAGCAGATAGATGGCAGATGGAATTCAATCCTGATAAATGCGAGGTGATGCATTTCGGGAGAAAGAATGTAGGGGGAAGTATATGATAAAGGGTAGACCTATTAAAAGTATAGAAACACAGAGGGACCTGGGGGTGCAGGTGCACAAATCTCTGAAGGTGGCAGAGCAGGTGGAGAAGGTTGTGAAGAAAGCATATAGTATGCTAGCCTTTATAGGAAGGGGTATAGAGTACAAGAGCTGGCCTTTAATGTTGCAGTTGTATAAAACGTTGGTTAAACCTCATTTGGAATACTGCGTCCAGTTCTGGTCGCCTTACTACCGGAAGGACGTGGAGACTCTGGAGAGAGTGCAGAGGAGATTTACCAGGATGCTGCCTAGTATGGAAGGTCTGAATTACGAGGAGAGGTTAGGCAAATTGGGACTATTTCCCTTCGAAAGACGTAGACTTAGAGGAGATCTAATAGAGGTGTACAAGATTATGAGGGGTATAGATAGGGTAAACAGGATTAAGCTTTTTCCTAGGATGGACTCAAATAGCACGAGGGGTCACGGGCATAGGGTGAGGGGGGTAAGGTATAATTTGGATGCTAAAGGGAGTTTTTCACACAGAGGGTGGTGAGGGTATGGAGTGTGCTGCCAAGTAAAGTGGTGGAGGCAGGCACAGTGGAGTTATTTAAGAAATACTTAGATGGGCACATGAACAGAAGGGGAATGGAGAGGTATAGAAAACTGATTTAAAATAGGGATCATGAGCCTTGGGAGTCCCTGGGAGGTGTGTAAATAGATGATGATATTGATGTACTTGTTTTTATCCTACAAGTGCTTTGGTCCACCTTGTTGTCTAACAAGGGACATACATGCAATGGGTCGTGAGAGGGCTGTTCTTGGATTTTTCGAGAGTATCCTAGTACTTCACGTCGTTAGTGTACGCTTGACCTGGACCATTTGATGGGCAACACGACAGCTCAGTGACTATCGCTGTGCTGTGCAGATACATGGATTTGGCCCTGTGTCTTTGGGAGTTTGTGCATTCTCCCCGTGCTTGCGTGGTTTTTCTCCAGGTGTTCCGGTTTCCTCCCACATCCCAAATATGTGCTCTTAGGCTGATTGGCAAAACAAATTCTCCCTAAATTGTCTCAAATTTGGTTTTTAATCCATAGATCTATAAACATAGACAGGGATCACGGGTACAAGTGGGAACATCGGGGTGGTGGTGCTGGCTCGTTGGGCCGAAAGGCCTGTTTGCTATGCTGTTTTGTTCTTTATTCTTCGTTCTTTATTCTCACCCTCCACTTTCCTTATCTATGCACGGTATGTTTTGTCTGTAGAGTGCTCAAGAAACAATACTTTATACTATATATTTGTACATGTGACAGTAATAAATCAAATCAAATCAAAGGTTGAAATAAGGATTGTTAATTAACCATAACCCTATGAATAAACTTGAATATATGCTGAATAGTTCGCAAGTTACAGAAAATGCTTCATCATTCATATATTAATAAAACTATCATCAACTTCAAATGGTAAAAACAAAATAAATATTTATGTTTTAGATGCAAAGAGAGTGCATGACTCTTTCAGTCAATGTTGCATTGAATTAAGAGGAGGTGGTGGCGTAGTGGTATTGTCACTGGACTAATCCAGGGACCAGAGTAACAGTCTCGTGTTCCAAATTGAAATCTCGCCACTTCAGATTGTGAAATTTCAATTCATTAGAAATCTGAAATTAAAAATCTGATGACAACTATTAACCCATTTTTGATGATTGTAAAAATCGATCTCATTCACTAATATCTTTTAAGGCAGAAAATCTGCCACTCTTACCTGATCTAGCCTACATATGATTCCAGATCCACAATAATGTGCTTGATCTGAACTGTCCCTTCAATTGCAATTAGAGGTGGGCAAATAAATGCTGACCCCAGCCAACAACACCCATGTCCTACAAACAAATTTTAAAAAAGAAATGAGTACGCCCTCACTTCATTTGTTTTGTGTGTGTATCATTTCAGTCACACTGTTAGGAAAAAAACATGAATTGAAATCAGTGGAATGTGGCAACCCCACTAATGCGCAACTGTCAACAAAATTCTTGTGGGCCACACCTGGAACATACAGATGGGCTGTATGTGGCCCTCAGGCCTAAAACATCAAATCAGTGTACCCGAATAGGCACCGGAGTGTGGTGACTAGCGGATATTCATGGTAACTCCATTGCAGTGTTAATGTAAGCCTACTTGTGACATAAATAAATAAACAAACTTTACTTTAAACTTTCCATAAATCACAGTTCCCCAATTTTGTGACATTGGTAGAAGGATAAATTCTGTAAATGTTAGAGCTTGGTTTAGAAGATAAATCAGTAACTCAACCAAAGGTGAGCTGGTTAAAAAAGGTCCACTTCAGTTGTTTTCTTCAACATTAGCCCCTCGAGACATTACTGCTCCCATCCTCGTTTCAAAAATGGACAAAAGAGCTGAATTTCAAAGGTGAAGTGACAATGATTTTCCTTGACATCAAGGCAGCACTTGACTGAGTATGGCATCAAGAAGCCCTAGCAAAACAGGTGCAATGGGAATCAGAAGGAAACATCTCTGCTAGTTGGATTCATAAATAACACAAGGGAAAATGGTTGCGGTGGTTAGGAGTCAATCAAAGCTCCAGGACATCACTACAAACATTCCTCAGAGTTGTATCCTACATCTAACCACCTTCAGCTATACCAATGACCTTCGTTCTAATACATGGTCAGAAGTGGGAATGTTCTCTAATCACCGAACAATGTTCAGCATCATTTGTAACTCCTCAGATACTGGAACAGTCCATGTCCAAATGCAGCAAGACTTGGACAATATCGAGGCTTGAGCTGACATGTGGCAAATAACATTCACACCAGACAATATCGGGCATTGACTACCGCCAACGAGAGGATATAACAATTGCCCCTTTATATATATTAGCATTTCCATCACTGAATCACCCCACTACCAACATCCTGGGAATTATCATTGACCAGAAACTGAGCTGAATTTGTCATATAAATACAAGAGCACGTCAAAGACTCAGAACTCTGTGGCAAATGATTCACCTTCTGATTCCCTAAAACCTGTTCACCACCTACACAAGGCATAAGTCAGGAGCGTGATAGAAAACCTTCTACTTACCTGGATGAGCACAGCTCCAACAACACTCAAGAAGCTTGACACCACCCAGGACAAAACAGCCTGACAAATATTCAATTGCTTCATGAATTGTGATGAATTGTGGCAGTCATTTGTACGATCTAGAGGGTGCATTGCAGAACTCATCAAGGTTCCTTATGCAGCACTTTTAAATCCATGACTACTACCATTTTGAAGGACTTGGGCAGTGAATATTAGGAACACCACCAGCTGAAGGTTTCCCTCCAACTTATTTGCAATCCTGATTTGGAAATATATTGTCATTCCTTCACTGTCACTGGGGCAAAATTCTTGAACTCCCTCTCCAATAGCAAGCACTATGAGCTCTCCTGTACCCAGAAACTGCAGCAGTTCAGAAAGACAGTTCACCAACATTGTCTCAAGGGCAACTAGGGTTGAGCAATAAATGATGGCCTAATGATACCAACCCAGGCTTGTCACCAATCACCCTGTGCCCTGACACCTCACATGCCAGCTCACCCATGGGCAGACCTCAGGAGTCATGTTGAGATTAAATAAAGATTTAAATATCCATTACTGACTATTTATGTATATGTAAAACACACTCATTCATGAAAGTCCATTCAATAACAGTGGCACGGTGGCACAGTGGTTAACACTGCTGCTCACAGCTCCAGGGACCCAGCTTCAATTCCAGCCTTGTGGCAATATCTGTATGGAGTTTGCATATTCTCACCGTGACTGTGGGTTTCCTCTGGGTGCTCTGGTTTCCTCACACACTCCAAAGATGTGCGGGTTAGGTGAATTGGCTGAGCAAATTGCCTTAGTATCATGGGAATTAGTTGTGTAAATATGTGGGGCTATGGGATACAGCATAGGTGGGATTATTATTGATGCAAACTTGATAGTTCGAATGGTCTCCTTTTGCCTTTAGAGATTCTATGAAGTCCGAAATATAGTTAGTCCCCCTCAAGTACTAACTCACTTACAAAGCATTTATATTCATAATCACACATCAAAAACAATGGATTATTTAACAACTGCTTTGAATTATGAAACTATGCACTTAAAGCAACCCTCTTCCCCCTCACTCTCCACTATGATCATGATAGTTTGTGGAAAACAGTCAAATATTAATAATGCTATAAAAATAGCACGTAAGGTTATTGCAATTTGCTATCAACCCTTAAACAAAGATAGACAGTATTTTTTGGAAGGGCAGGTGACTTAAATAACTTGACAGATTTATTGTTCTATAAACCTTATCTGCATTTCATAGCATCTCTGTCTACTCTAAAAAAAAATGCAACTCACAATACAGGTTAAAACCCTTGAGCTGGTGAAAATGAAGTTTGTTTGGGTTCAAATGGCTTTGCTGAGTTTAGGTTTCACATTTTTGGGAATCATGTCCTACTAACAATTTCACTCCCATCCCTGGCAAAAATGGTTTTCAGCGTTGGGCGGAGATAAACACAGTAAAAAATTTCACAACACCAGATTAAAGTTCAACAGGTTTATTTGGTAAAAAACACCACTAGCTTTTGGAGTGTTACTCCTTCGTCAGGTGAGTGGGAGATCTATTCACAAACAGAGCATATAAAGACACAAACTCAATTTACTGAATAATGGTTTGAATGCGAGTATTTTCCTTTGAAATTGTGGTGCCCTTTTAAGATGGATCACAGATTTCCAGCTTTGCAGGCATTTTTCAGCTCCACCACTCCAGCTTGCTGTGTGATCCTTGTCAGCACTTTGAATGCTGTTAAATCAGGTGATTATAGGCATTTATGAAATCAATGAGTTTCACACAGCTTCTCTTGCCTGATCCAACTAATTTTGGGAAAATTACCTCCAAAGTCAAGGCTGTCAAGATGTCCCAAAGTGTTTCACAGTCAATGAATTATTTTTGTAGATAGTATTGATACTTTGTGGGAAAACAGCAGTTTGAGTATAGAAATGTTCTACTGACAGCAATCAATGTGTGAAATGACCAGTCTATTTTTGATCGATTTGAGGGATCGATGTTGGTCTGGATGACAAGGTTATTCTGTATTTTTCAAACAACATCAGGAGAATTTTTATAGGCTGTCAAGATATGCTTCATTCAAGAGATGACACCTTTGGCAGAGTTGCACTCCCTCAGTCTTCTTCATCATTGAGGCTGATTTGCTTTCACTCTAATTCCATGGGTTCTGAGATGGCAGATAAGTCGAATGCATGATTGGCAGATTCTGTTGCATGTGAGCAAATGGTGCTTTAAGGGACAGGCAGATGAAGTGGTTTGGAGGTTTAAGAACTCTCTTTGATATCTAGTCCTGCACTGAAGAGACAGTTTAGATAATTTGCTTTAGTTTATGTGGTATGTTTTGAATCATGATATAGTGAATCAAAGATCTTACTACTCCATTTAGACCCGGGAAAGAATGAGTTTTGTATTCTGAACCTCAGTTTGTCTAGGTTTATAAATTTTTGTGTTTGGTTGCTAAGTTACCCATTATAAATGATAAGCAGATGCTGCTGCTGTTTGCTTTGCATTACTAGACCATAGAGCTTAGAGAACTTGGTGAAGAAAATTCATATTGAAGCATCACCTAAACAATACATTAATTAACGGAGGCTGAAAGATTCCATACTATTACATTCCTTCCCTCCATAGTAAGTTGATTATGTCACAGAGCACAAGACCCAAGATTCAACCTTATTCCAATTCGAGAAAATTCAGAATTGTTAGAACAGAGCTGTTGGCTCTATTAAGGTATATTTCTGCTGCCATGCAGCACTGCCCTCATTAAAACTAAAAGAAATTCCACAACACAAGTTTAAAGTCCAGACAGGTTTATTTGTAGCAAAAGGCACAAGTTTTCAGGACAGCTTGTCCCTTTGTCAGGTGACTGGGAGTTCTGATCATAAAAAGGACACAGAGACACAAACTCAATTTCATGCTTAATATTGGAATGTGAGTCTTTACAGCTATTCAATACTTAAAATCTCACTAACTTTCCTGTCTGGAAACAATACATATCTCTTTAACCTGTGCTTAAAGCTCTCTCCACTCACATTGTCTGTACCTTTAAGAATTGATTAGCTGTAAAGACTCACATTACAATCATTATGCATGTAAATTGAGTTTGTCTTTTTTATGTTCAGAACTCCCAGCCACCTGACAAAGAGGCAGGCTGTCTTGAAAGTTTGTGGCTTTTACTACAATTAAACCTGTTTGGACATTAAACTGGTGTTGTGGGATTTCTTTCTGTTTCACCCCAGTCTAATGCTGGCATTTCCACATCCTCATTAAAACTAAACAGACTAATTTGTTCTTACAGCTGAATAATACTTTGGAGTTAAAAACACTCCTAGAAAGTTCTGTCTTCTTGTAACTTTATTTTTACTGCTCCTAGTCTCTTAGAATTAATCAACTAATGGTGGTTCAGGATTGAGGTCTAAAGAGTGCAGGAATTTAGATGAATAAATTCTGGGGAATATATTTACTCAATATTTTGGGTTTAAGTCCTATACATTCCTACTCATAAATTAGTAATATGATGGAGAAATATTTCTTTTATGCTTCTGATTCATATTACTCAAAATTAAGGATATGACTTCTCAGCAACTAAGGTCTTAATTTCTCTACTGTGCGAGGTACTTAGGTGTAAAACTTCGTGGATGCCTACAGAATATAAATGTATTGCAATAAAGAATTGTGGCAAGTATCACTGAGCTCTCAGCTGGATAAAATGGTGCATATGCAAGTCATTAGACAGAGGGGAAAATGATTACAGCTGCAATGTTTAATTTATTAATCTATTTCTTCATTCACATACATTTTTCCATTTTTGCACCAGAGAATGATGGGAAATGATTTTTTTATCTGTCAGAGTCACAGATTCTTTAAAGAATATAAATACATGAGTATGAATTCATCATTCCTATAAATTGTGATGGTTAAAAATGCAGTTTTACTCAAAGAAAAATCTGTTCTATTCTATCCTCCAATTGATCCTCATATTGCAGTGGGAAAAAGCACTGAGCTTTGGAGAAAGGAAAGGAAAGGAAAGGAAAGCTAGCACGAGGGGACACAGCTTTAAATTAAGGGGTATGAGTTATAGGACGGATATCAGAGGTAGGTTCTTTACTCAAAGAGTGATTAGGGAGTGGAATGCCCTGCCTGCAGCTGTTGTAGATGCGCCAAGTTTGGTGGCGTTTAAGAGGTTAATTGATAAGTATATGGAAGAGAAGGGAATGGTTTAGTTTGGAGGGGCATTGCTTTTTATTTTGGTCGGCACAACATCGAAGGCCGAAGGGCCTGTTCTGTGCTGTATTGTTCTATGTTCTATGTTCTATGACTTTTAGGTGACCAAGAGGTCATGAAGGAGGATATTGCTAAATGTATTTGGCATTTGCTGTATTAAAATAAAATGTACACTTATGTTGTGCTTTGACACTTGTAGATATGAGATTATTATAGCAAATGGTGGCAAAGGTGATTATAATTGCACGAGTACATGGAATAAGAAAGGCTGAAGTGCTGGATGGATACTGAGTTGAATGGCTTGAAGATGGGGAGAAGGAATAGAAATGTATTGGGTAATGATAAGATCCAGGAAATAACTATGAAGGAGATACAGGAGAAGTTGTGCAGCAGACTGTACAAAATAATCACAGGAGCTCTCAGCTGGAGAACGATCATTTATTTGCGTTGGGAAAGACTACCCCCGAGAATGCCTCTAAAGCAGAACCTTCTTACTGAAAAATCATGGGGACTTTTATACATTGAATCATGTAGGCAATACATCGCTTAAATTTAAATGTTGCCTGTTTTAGGTTTAGAGATATACAATTTGCAGATTTTCATGGATCAGGGTGTCTGTTATCTCAAGAATTATATGTCTTCCCTATCTCTTGAAGGCTCCTCCTAATTTCGTGTTGCTATCAAGCTCTGCCTTGCACTGCTAACTTTGTCTGTTAAGTCAGACCTTTGAGGTAGTACAGAACTTGCTAGGCATTCAACCTTCTGGTGTAGGCCCTGATACTAGCTGGCTGTTTAATCACATAAGCATTCAGCTAGCAGTGCTTGCCATATGACTATGTTAACTGAATGGTGTCTTTGCCCTAAGTGTGGAATTTTAGTTAACCTTTCTAATACAACTATAGAGTTATCCCCTTGAAAATTCATTTAGTAAGTTACAGATTCCCTACTTCCTTTTGGTTTAACCATCATTTATCTTCTATGAAGATTTTTAAACAAACCATATGTGCTATCTGCCCTAATAACTTCTTGTAATAAACCATATTATTTCCCCCTTCTATAAGAGTTTATTTGGAGGAAAAGTATTCAGGAAGTTAGTCTGCTTCACCCTAATGCATGTAAAATAAGGGCCTCATTCTACCTCTGCCACTAAGTGGCACTTGAAGGTATGAATAGACCCTGGAGAAGACCTAGACTGCCTGACATCTCCCCTGCGCATGGTAAAATGAGAGACAGGTCAGGGAGAACAGCAGATCTCTGTTCATGTTTTTCAGGAAAACAGTTATAATGTAGGCAAATTGATTTTGTAACTCTGGCTTTCCAGTGTCTCAGCTGCAGTTGATTTCACACATTAATATACATGTGCTTCTCTGAAAGATGCTTGTGTATTCTGAGGATCCTGCCATAGTGTGTTCTTTCTTGCATTTCCATTTCTGTTGGTGTTTTGCAGCAAGTAACAGCTTTCAAAGGGAACTGCTCATCTTTCCCCAATTACCTTAGTGACCTCAATTTGATTCTGACCTTTTATTTGAAAGGAAATGAGTAGGTGACAGCACTCATTTTGAAATCTTAATTGCAGATTATTTCTAACCAACCTCCGCCTACACACTTGTACAAAAGTATTATATGTATTAAGGCCTATTTTAATTATTAGTAGAGAATGGATTGCATTTGCCTTTTCTCGTCAGTGTGACCAACAGACATTTTGGGCTATGCGCTGCCAGTTCAAAGAGAGCAGGAACTGGGCCAATATCTTTGCTAAGCCAGACCGTTGGGCCTAGGGTCATAATTGGCCTAGGACAGGCAGTCTGGTTCTTTTAGTTCTGGACTTTTATGATTTTCTCCATTGGGTTTACTGGTTACATTGTGCACCAGTGGGCATACATAGATGGACCATTGCTGCTAAATTTAAATACCAGTTTTCAGTGAACTGGAAATATTATCCTAGGAGTATGAAGATGGAGAGGTATACTGCATGAAGAACAGTGAATAGAAGTTCTGCTCAGGCTAGAAATATCATTCATGTTTCCACCAGCTACAAAAAAAAAGTGGCAGCATTTTCATGCCTCAATTTCCACAGGGGCTTGCAGCAGTTGCTTTACGAATAGTTGATTAGGTCATTCTACATCCAATATTAATGGGCAGAATACACACACTGGCACTGGGAAATTGTATTGGAATTCTGCAAATATATAGCAACTTTTTTTTATTCTGGTAGGATTCCTGTCTGCTTTGGTTGGGAATGGCATTCTCCATTTTAAGGCTTGCTTGAAAATCAAGTTGGATGAGCATTGTATGACTATGGGGTGGTCACTGATTAAAATATTTCCGTCTGCCTTTCAGCCTGTTTTTCATGAGGAATGAAAAAGTACTCAAAGGAAATATCTCCTATTCTGTCTGCAACCTAACACCAGAGCTTCATGCGTTCATGCAGCCAAGGAGGTACAGAGTGCCACAGATAGTCTCAACTTGCTTGGATTGATGCAGCTTTAACAACACTCAAGAAGTTGTATACCATTCAGAATAGTAAAGCCTGTTTAATTGATAGCTCATCCACTAACTTAAACATCCATCGCCAATGCACACTGACAGCGGTAACATCTTCAAGATGTGCAATAGCAAATCACCAAGACTTCTTTGGCAGCACTTTTCAAACACATCACCTTGGTCAGTGGGAAAAACAATGCCAGCAGGTACATGGAAATACTATGAATTCCAAGTTTCCTTCCAAATGATGAGCTCTTCTAACTCATATAATCGTTTTTTCATTGTCACTGAATTAAAATCCTGAAACTCTGTACTTAAAACTGTGGAAGTACTTTCCACATATGAACTGCAGCATTTTAATTTTTTTCATAGGATGCGGGCATTACTGGCTAGGCAGCATTTATAGACCATCCCTAATTGCCAATAAGAAGGTGGTGATGAGCTGACTTCTTGAGCCTCTGAAATCTTTTGATGTAGGGTACCCATGTATTGCCAGAAAATGAGTTGCCAGCACTTTCTCAATCAGATATGGGTAATAAATACTGGCTTTGTTCATGATGCTCATGTTTCTGCATGCACAGATTAACAAGATTACAAACGGGAACAAATCTTCATAGAAACCAGTTCCACTGTTTACATGTATTTTCCAGCAGCTCACCATTGGCTACCAGCGAGTTCTCTCTGTCCCACCAATGTCTGCGACATTTTGCATGGCTGATCCATCCCATTACCAGGGAACATGTCATGGCGGGTGTTTGCCTTTGGCGAGACAAGATCCCACTGGCAGAGAGAGCTGAAAAATCTCATCCAAGAACATAAGAAATAGGAGCAGGAGTAGGCCATCTAGCCCTTCAAACCTGCCCCGCCATTCAGTAAGATCATGGCTAATCTGAAGTGGATCAGTTCCACTTTCCCGCTTTCTCCCCATAATCCTTAATTCCCTTGTCTATCAGAAATCTATCTACCCATGACTTAAACATATTCAGCGAGGCAGCCTCCACCACTTCAATGGACAGAGAATTCCAGAGATTCACCACCCTTTGAGTAAAGAAGTTCCTCCTTAACTCTGTTCTAAACTGCACACCCCCCCCCCTTATTTTGAGGCTGTGCCTTATAGTTCTGCTATCCTTTCTAAGTGGGAAGAATCTCTCTACCTCTACCCTATCTAGCCCTTCATTATCTTATATGTCTCTATAAGATCCCCCCTCAGCCTTCTCAACTCTAACAAGTACAGATCTTGTCTATTCAATCTCTCTACATAAGCTAACCCCCTCATTTCTGGTATCAGCCTGGTGAACCTTCTCTGTAGTCCCTCCAACACCAATATATCCTTTCTCAAATGCGGGGACCAAAACTGCACACAGTACTCCAGTTGCAGCCTCACCAGTGCCCTGTACAGTTGCAGCAAGACCTCCCTGCTTTTATATTCTATCCCCCTCGCTATAAAGGCCAACATTCCATTTGCCTTCTTGATCACATGCTGCATCTGCAGAATGAGTTTTTGCGATTCGTGCACAAGGACCCCCAGGTCCCTCTGCACCATAGCATGCTGCAGCTTTTCACCCTTTAAATAATAATCCCTCCTACTATTATTTCTACCAAAGTGGATAACGATATCACATTATGGCACACTCTACTTCATTGGATAATGGAGACCATGTAAAAGTAAAATGAACATCATGTAGTATACACTACTACCATGGTTATGTTCTCCTTATTAAAAGTTCACATCATTAGGTTCAACTAAGGTTGCCATTCTCTGGGATTGGCTGGAGTCTCCAGGTTTTGAAGGTCAATTTTCAAGACACTGCTCTGTGCGACCTTGGAGAAAAATAATTGGACATTAAAAACATTTTTTTTTGTAATTTTCTTTGAACATTTCCAGATTTTAAAAAATTGAAAATGGTAAGGCTGTTTAGTTGATAGACAAACGATATCCAATTGTTTAATGAGTCTTTTTGCTCTCCAGTTGGTACTGGAACGCAATACATCACAAGGATAGAACATAGAACATAGAACATTACAGCGCAGTACAGGCCCTTCAGCCCTCAGTGTTGCGCCGACCAATGGAACCAATTTTATGACCCTCTAACCTAAACTATTCCAATGCTATCCATATGCCTATCCACTGACCATTTGAATGCCCTTAAACTTGGCGAGTCCACAACTGCTGCAGGCAGGGCATTCCACGCCCTTAATACTCTCTGAGTAAAAAACCCACCTCTTACATCCATCCTATAACTACCACCCCTTAATTTAAAGCTATGTCCCCTCATGTTATCCATCTCCATCCGAGGAAAAAGGCTCTCACTATCCACCCTATCTAACCCTCTGATCATCTTATATGTCACAATTAGGTCACCTCTTAGCCTTTTTCTCTCTAATGAAAATAACCTCAGGTCCCTTAGTCTTTCCTCATAAGACCTACGCATCATACCAGGCAATATCCCGGTAAACCTCCTCTGCACCCTTTCCAATGCCTCCACATCTTTCTTATAATGTGGCGACCAAAACTGTACACAATACTCCAAGTGAGGCCGCACCAGAGTTTTGTATAGTTGCAAAACTGTGATGGATGCATTATCTGAATGCTGAACAGGCAGGGTGAGGGGGAAGTATGTCAGGAATACATTTTAATCTCAGTTGGCAACCATAATTTCAACACTTATTATTTTGTTTTCTGCTGTTTGTTTTAGCTGAGCAACTGCAATAGGGTGTATGAATCTCTGGAAAGACCAGCACTTTTTTTTCCAAAGATTTTTTCTTTGCATCAAGAAACTACCATTTAATGGACTGATCCCATGTTTTAAAAATGCCACAGTGCTCCCATGATATTCATACTTCTTGTGTAAAAGCTAATTATAGCAATTTGGGAAATGAACATTACTAACCATTAAATATATACAGACAACCAATTAAATGCCTATGATTTGGAAGCTTTCACAGATTTACTGGAACATATTCTGCAGTAATTGTCTCCAGTATAGATAAAAGTGACACTGCCTTGACATTTTCTGAACTTCTCAGGATTAATGGCAGTGATACGCTTTTACTCACACCTCCACAGCCTTGGTATACATCGATCATTTTGGTTGAACTTAAAGAAAGTTCCATGTTATCTGTTTGAAGCTAAAGGTTAAATTTTTAAAAATATATCCATTTGTTATTTAATGCTTTTGTTTCTGAAATGTTTTCTTGTTCTGTCATTCATCTTGTTCCCTCCAAAATAACTCTATTAATTCGTTTTTTGGGATGTTTGCATCATTGGCTGGGCCAGCATTTATTGCTCATCCTCCATTTCAGAGAGTATTTGAGAGTCAACCACCTTGCTGTGGATCTGGAGTCACATGTAGGGCCTAGCAGGTAAGGATGGCAGATTTACTTCCCTAAAGAGACATTAGTAAACCAGATGGGTTTTTAGACAACAGTTTCCAAATGTTTTCTTGAATTCGAATTTCACTATTTGCTGTGGCGGAATTTGAACTGGTGTCCCGATGGTGGCATAGTGGTTAGCACTGCAGCCTCACAGTACCAGGGACCCAGATTCAATTCCTGCCTTGGGCAATTGTGTGGAGTTTGCATGTTCTCCCCATGTCTGCATGGGTTTCCTCCAGGTGTACTAATTTCCTCCCACAATCCAAAAGATGTGCGGGTTAGGTTGATTGGCTATGCTCAATTGCCTTTTGGTGTCAGGGGGATTATCAGGATAAATGCATGAGTTACGGGGATAGAGCTAAGGTGGGACTGTTGCCTGTGCAAGTTGATGGGCTGAATAGCCTCTTTCTGCAGTGTAGGGATTTGATAACTCTATGACTCTATGATCTAGTTCTCCAGATTATTAATCCAGTGACAATACCATTGCACCACTGCCTCCTCATTATTTCTGAATGTTTATTTATGTGCATCCAGTAAGTGATAAATACATACCAGCTAGGGATGGGGATAAATGTCAGCCATGTTCATGTCTCAAAAATGAAAATATAGGATAAAGATATTCCAGCTTTCATCCAAAAGTTGAATAAAGCATTAACCTGAAAGGACAAATATATAGATAACCCATATTTAAAAAAAAAATTCATGGGATATGGGCGCCACTAGTTGGGTCAACATCTCTAATTGCCCTTGCAGTGGATAGTTTGCTTGGCCATTTCAAGAGTCAACCACATTGTGGATCTGGAGTCACATGTAGGCCAGACCAGCTAAGGAGCACATTAGTGAACTGAATGGGCGTTTATGAAAATCAATGTTTTCTTGGTCACTATTAGACTTTTAATTCCAGATTTTTATTCAGTTCAAATCTCATGATCTGCCCATGGCAAGGTTTGAACCCAAGCCCCCAAAGAATTATCCTAGATCTATAGATTACAAGTCCACTGACAATAACAACACTACCTCTCCCTCCATGAGCCAAGCATCAGGTACCACAAGCCCTGTTGAAGAAAAATTAACTGCTTTCTGCAGATGTTGATTGACTGTCCCGCTGTTGCCATAATTTGCTTTGTAAGTCCTGAAAAAAGGGGATGATTGCCTAGCCATATTGTGATAGTTCATCACATTAGTTTCTAGTTGTAAGGTTGAGCTATAAACTATGAGAAATTGGACCTGATCACCTACCTCAGGAGTGACTCTCTGCAAGTGACTAACTAGCGACCCCAGTGCAATCAGAATCTGGGCAGAGGAAAGCAGGACATGTGGCAGAGGCCAGATTCACTGCATGTGAAGGAAGCTGGCGTTCAGTTCATCTGGCTAACCACCAACATGCTAACCTGCACCTACCCCTCAAGTCCAACCCCCTTCCATAATTGTAATTTCTAGGAAGTGTCAGGTCCCCATTAGTAATGGGACCTGACACTTACCTAGAAATTGCTATCTTACTATCTTCAAATGAGTTATGTAGATCGCTACATGCAGGTGTACCCTTTAGCTCCTTGAAAGAGGAGGAAATCTTTCAACTTTAATTTACCTGAGGTAGTTTTGAATTAATGTATTTACCAGTTTAGTCATTTTAAATGTATGTTTCTGTTATGAAAAGACTGGTCATCTGAATTTCATTTATGTATAGGAAGACTTTGGCATGCATGCATTACACAACTTTGAACTGCAAGCCTTTGAATTTATTTCAACCAAATCTTTGCAGGCCACATTAAACATAAAGTTGCAAGTATGTTTAAACAAAAATAGCCATGATAAATAAGCTGAGCTCAATAGGACTAGATCTGGCACAGAGCGGCAGTGTCACGCAAAAATCCTAACAAGTCTGAAAAATGAAATAGAAAAAGAGAATTTAAAGATGGGTGTGAAACTTAATTGATACACAAAAGAAACCTTTGCCTCAAAATATGTTGGAGTATTTGAAAAAGAATAAAAAGAAAATGTGAAAAACATGCTATTCATGCCACACTGGGATTTCAATCAAGGAAGAAAAATAACTACAATGTACTTTCAGCTCTACAGAAAATGAAACACCTGAACTGCACTGTTTGTTGTCCAGTTGGCTTATCTAGATGCATTCACAAACGGTTACAAGAAGGTGCTATTACACGGCTCCCTCCTTAATTAAATGTGAATGTGGATTTGCTGGCTTCCCATCATGAACATGCCAGGGGGCTCAAAGCCACCAAC
The DNA here is from genome assembly GCA_024679065.1 of Sphyrna mokarran. Classification (NCBI taxonomy): domain Eukaryota; kingdom Metazoa; phylum Chordata; class Chondrichthyes; order Carcharhiniformes; family Carcharhinidae; genus Sphyrna; species Sphyrna mokarran. Next base: position 38,498,108 of record JAGIQG010000010.1, on the reverse strand, counting down.
ATTTCAAAAGATATTTCAACAGGATGTAAACCCCAATAACAAGGTCAGCTCCTGTTCTATCCAAGACCGTAAGAAACTGCAAAGATCATAAATGAAACCCAGTCCATGATTCAAATCAGCATCTCACCCACTGACACTGTCTACACTTGCCGCTGCTTCGGAAATGCAGCCAGCATAATTAAGAACCTCACGCATCTCGGATATTCTCTCATACATTTTCTTCTGTCAGGAAAAAGATGCAAAAGTCTGAGGACAAGTACTAACTGACTCAATGACAGCTTCTCCCATGCTGCCAACAGATTTTTGAATGGACCTATCTCGCATTAAGTTGATCCTTCTCTACATCCTAGCTATGGCTATAAATTATATTCTGTATACTCTCATTTCCTTCTTTATGAATGTATGCTGTGTCTGATGAGTACTCAAGAAACAATAATTTTCAGTGTACACTAATATGTGATAATAATAAATCAAATCAGTGACCCAAGCCAGGAATCAAACCTAATTCCTTGGCACTGTGAGGTAACTACTGTGCCATTGTCCTGCTCGAGATTAATTTTGAGTCAGAAGAGGGGTTTTCTTCAACAAAAACTGATTTTGACCTTCAATTCAATTTTTAAACCTCAATCATGCTTTAACTTATTTTATCAGATTCACTTCATTCTTCCCAACTTCCTTCTATTTTGTGAACCACTAAATGTAAAACATGGGTCAAAAACCTCTACCCTTATTCACGGTGTCACTGAAAGTGAATGGCATTTTGGCTGGAACAACACATTCTCCATTCTCACTTGCAGCAGGCAGGGCATGGGCAAGATTAGAGAATAGCACCCATTACCAATATGTATAAAAACTTAACAGCCGCAATTTTTTAGCCATGTCATGCTCAGTGCAGAATGTGCTCGAGTGAAGAAGCCAAAGAATCACAGGTGAGAATTTTAGTGCCTTGTGCAAACTTTGTCAGTATCTTCCCACCCATTGCTCTCATACATAATGTGGGAACCAGGTCTGAATTTTTAAATGAGTATTTATATATGCGCAGTCTGTTTCAAGCCAGATCTTCCTTGCTCCCTGGGTTTTCTGACCATTGGGCGTAACAAGATCCAGCAAGAGTCACTATTTGCCTCCAAAAATGGAGTCTAGGTGTGATGGCCGGCCAAACACAGGGATAACAGAGGGGCTGGTTGATGGTGGTCTTGTAGACCACAGTGATTGGGGGAAATGACTGAATGTTGTCCTTGTGGCAGTGCCAGTGCCAAGTATAAGGCCAGTGCCAAAGCAGCTGGACATGACAGAGATGGAGTCTGAGGGAATTGAGGCCGGAGGGAACTAGGGCATTTTAGCTGAAATAGGCAGAGGGGAAGATCGCACTGAACAAAATACACACCACCACAATAAGATGAAACATCCCAATGCCTTATTCATTATAGCTGGGACTTCAATCAGGCCAAGCTCAAGAGCATCCTACCAAGTTACCAACAACATGTCTCCTGGTTCCACTACAGACCCAAACATCCTAGACCACTGCCACACAAATATCAAATATGCTTACCACTCTGTTGCCCGCATGCACTTTGGCAGGTGAGACCTCAAGGCTGTGCTTCTACTTCCAGCTTACAAGCAAAACCTGAAGCAAGAGAATCTGTCAAAGAAAGTCGTGCAATGTTGGTTTGAGGAATCGGATGATCTCCTACGGGACTGCTTAGAAGCAATGGACTGATGAATATTTAAAAACTCTGACCAGCCTGAACGAATATGCCACTACAGTAACTGACTTCATAAGCAAGCGTATAGAAGACGGTGTGCCAAAGCAGCAAATCACTTGTTTCTCAACTGTAACCATGGATAAACAGGTAAATCCACTGTGGCTGAAGTCTTGGTCTGAGACATTCAAGTCAGGCAACCCTGACCTATACAAGAAAGCCAGATATGGTCTAAGGCAATGCATCAAAGATGCCAAAAGACAGTAGCAAACCAAGCTAGAGTCTCAGGCTGGTCACATGAACTCCCGACTATGACAAGGACTGCAAGACATAATAGGCTACAAGAAGCGGATATGTAAAATCACCAGCTCCAATGCAGCCCTCCCCGATGAGTTCAATGCATTCTATACCCATTTTGAGTAAAAGGTCAGCGACAGCATTCCCTCCAGCTGGAAGCCAAGAAGACAGCCATCATTCTGGTACCAAAAAAAATGCGAAACAGCATTCCTCAATGACAATCATCTGGTGGCTCTGACATCTATCGTTATGAAGTGCTTTGAAAGGTTAATCGCGGCACAAATCAATTTCAGCCTCCCAGATTGCCTGGATCCAATACAATTTGCCTCCATTGCTACAGGTCCACACCAGACGCCATCTCCCTGGCTCTACACTCAACCCTGAAACACTAGATAACAAATAGTGTCAGACTCCTATTTATAGGCTATAGCTCAGCCTTCAACATCATTATTCCTACAAAACGCATCTCCAAACTTCATGGCCGGGGGTTCCACTCCTCCCTCTGCAACTGGATATTGAACTTCTTAACCCACAGACTGTAATTAGTAAGGATAGGCAACAACACTTCCTCCACGATCATCCTCAACATCAGTGTCACATAAGGCTGTGTTCTCAGCTCCCGACTATACTCTTTATACACCTCTGACAGTATGACCAAATTCTTCTCCAACTCAATTTTCAAGTTTGCTGATGACATCATCATAATGGGTTCGACCTCAAATAGTAATAAGACACAGTATGGGAATGAGTTAGAGAATCTGGTAATTGGTGTGGTGACAATGTCATTAATGTCAACAAATCAAAGGAGATTGTCATTGATTTCAGGAAGCATAGAGGAGAACATGCCTGCCCACATCAATGGGGACGAAATAAAAAAGGTCGAGAACTTCAAGTTTTTAGGTGTCCAGATCACCAACCACCTATCCAGGTCCCCCTATGCTATCATTTTAGTCAAGAAAGCCCAGCAATGCCTCGACTTTCTCAGAAGATTAAGGAAATTTGGCATGTCAGATATGGCTCTCACCAACTTTTACAGAGGTACCATAGAAAGCATTCTTTCTGATTGTATCACAGCTTGGTATGGTTCCTGCTCTGCTCAAGACTGTAAGAAACTACAAAGGGTCATGAATGAAGTCCAGTTCATCATGCAAGCCAGGCTCTCACCATTGACTCTCTCTACACTTGCCACTGCCTCAGAAAAAGTGTCAGTATACTTAAGGACCCCACACACTCTGGACATACGCTCTTTCATCTTCTTCTGTTGGAAAAAAGACACAAAAGTCTGAGATCACATACCAAACAACTCAAGAACAGCTTCTTCCCTGCTGCATCAGACTTTTGAATGGACCTACCTCACAATAAGTTGATCTTTCTCTACACTCTAGCTATGACTGTAATACTACATTCTGCACTTGCTCCTTTCCTTCTCTATGCTTTGTCTACAGCAGACAAGAAACTATAGTTTAAAATACTTTTGACTGTATATTAATACGTGTGGCAATAATAAATCAAATCAAATGTGGGGGAGGGAGGTGTCATGAAAAAGACATGAATGAGGAGGGTCATGAAAGGTGGGTCATAAAGTGGGAGTTCATGAATGAGGGTTCAGGAGAAGATTCATGAACTCATTGGGAGGACCCAATACACGGGTGCCAATGACATTTGATGTGGTGGGGGTGGGTAAACATTCTCTCATTGAGGGCAGCGTTAAGGAGGTTCCCTAATTCCCATGGGAGGGGGAAGAAAGGAGGGTCCTTCATTTCAATTTGAGATCAGGGCACCCTCTAAAAGTTTGGTCCAATCTCTGTGAAACAAAGATTACCAGTGTTTTCAAGCCCTACTCCTCTTAGAATCAGTGCAAAATTTACTTCTCTCCCAAAAAATGGTTAAAATATAGGACAATTGCTAACATTAAACACACCCATTTTCTCAACCCAAAATGACATTTTGCATGGAATTTTACAAAATAAATTCTAAGTGCCATATGTGCAAGAAATGAACAAGTTTGAAAATGCAATCTTATGGTTATTAGTCCAAAACAAGGAGCCAGAGTGTGATTCTCGCCACCAAGGGGGAGACTGGAGCCTCAGCTTGCTGGGAAAGATGGCTGGTGAGGTCTAAAGGCAGCATTGTGTCTCCATGCCGGGAAATTTCCTATTATCCCATTCCCTCCCCACCACTACCGACTGACATTAGGATCCTCAACCCACACTGACAGCCATCCTCCACTGATTGCCCCCGCTTCTGCAGAGTTCTCTCCCTCCCTATTCACCAAATCACCCTTCCCTCGGCACATTCCCCCTTGTCCTCCCCACTGATCGCCCCTTGGCGAAGTTCCACCTTCCCTCCCATTCTAACAGAGTCCCTCTCTTCCACTCCTGTGGGGCTCCGCACTTGTTTCTGGCTCCACCCCACTTTGGCTCCCTCCCCTTGGCACTGTCCCTGAATTATAGTGCCTGGTGGGCAATGCCAGGGGAGGTAAAAAATTAGACGTGAACATGATTTTTCACTTCCCACCTGATATTATTATCTCGCACTGCCAAAAAACGGGTGGGATAAAGTCATAAGATTATGGCCTTGGTAGTTCTTTGAGGAAATTCCACTCAATCTTTCCACTGTCAAATATCTTGAAATATGTGCTAGGATTACATGACTTCCTGGTAACAACGTTAGCAACTTATGCTGATGATCTTTCATCTAAACATTTTGGTTCAATTTCAGGCTTCCTTTTCTCAATCTTGTTTAGTCTATAATTTCCTTTGTAAACACAAGGTGACGAATATTAGAGTTTAGTCATGTCGTCCTGCTTCAAATGGAGCAGAGCACACAGTACAAATTAAGCGTGTCCTTGTTAAACAAATGTTAGATCCAAACTGGAATATCAAATGTCATTAAATTACAAACTGGTGAATTTACTATTTATTTACCGTGACATGCCTCCCACTGCCACAAGCAGAACGCAAACTGCATTATTTTTCCTCAATCTTGACTTTTTACCTGGATTATTTCTCTCCGATTGTGCTAAATGTAGTTTCACTCTGAAAACTTTATTTATTTTCGGCTCTTCTAAAAAGTAATTCACCAGTTTGTAATTTAATGATATCTGAGATTTCTTTCAATTTGTAACTAGAATTTGTTTATCAAGAGCACGATTAATAATTTGTGCCGCGTGCCCTGCCGCTCCATTTGAAACAGGATAATGCAGTGAAACTCTAATGTTTCTTACCTTGTTCATTTTATAATTTCCTCTGTAAACACACGAGCAGCAAAGAAACTATGTAAACTATCTAGGGGTAATGTTACTAGCTCAACCCACTAGTTCACCATGGCAAGCTGATAAGATCGGACAAGAGGTGAAAAATTGGGTTTGCGTCTAGTTTTTTGCATTCATGATGTTACCAGCACTGAATTGCGGGCAAATTCAGCCACACATCCAGGAAGGGCATAAGGCCGATTTCATTATTTATAACCCAAGTTAAATCTAATTAGAGTCCCAAACGTTATCATCTGGGCTCACATGTACTTATCCCCTCGGTCGGGTCCTCGTTGGCGAGAATCATGTGTGGTTCCCCACCGCCCTTCTTAGAGACGAGACATAATGGCTTCACTGGTGGAAGCAGAGCACATTTAAGGTTCTGGATGGTAGGCGGGAGGGGCCAAACTGACACCTTATCATTGCCAGCTGGGTACCCTACCACTACCAATGGCACCTAAGCAGTGCCCACTGAGCATTCTAGCAAAGCCCACAGTGCACCCTACTGCTGTGCAGTGGATATGGGGATGTGTGGCCTGAAGGGGTCAGGGCTCAAAGGAGGTGGCCCCATGATGGAGGATGGGGCCATGCCAGGATGAGGCAGGGATGCTCAGTAGTTCGGGGTTACTCTACATTGGGTGAGTGAGGTTCCACAGTTGCTGGGAGGGCATCAACTGCTGCAGTAAATCGGTGATGAGGAAAATCGGCATTAATCACAACATAGTACGTTGTTTCTTGTTTCTGGAGTGCTGATCAGTTCTTTTTCCCCTTAAGTGCCGTTTCCTTAAGTGTGTTCAGGAGCTTGCCCGCTTGACACTTAAAATGTTATTAAGATCGCCATGCCTCTGCTCCCCCAGAATTTTTCTGGTTATTGTTTGATTGGAAACCCTTTGACCAACTCCCCCCCCTCCCCCCCCCCTCAAGCAACTATTTATCATAATGAAAAACAGGTGTTCTTTAAATTCTGCAAAATCTACGTGCAGCCTCTGCCGCACTCTAGCTTGTCATGTCCATCGTTGCAAAAGATAGTGGCTTCTTTTCTACAGCTTGACAGATTCTATGCTGTTTCATTGCATCTTCTATGTCCTTATCTAACCCTTATCTAATGTCCTTATCAACAATAAGTTCTCACTCGAGCCTTAGTCAAGCTTAAGTTATCCATGAAGGGCTACCTTCTCAACCTTGCTCCTCAGGTTAAAATCACCAGTCAGCTCTCCCTCTGAAAAGGGGAGAGCAGCCTATACTCATCTGGGACAATGACAACTTTACCTTTTAATGCCCTTTAAGGAGGTATATCTAATATCCTTAACTCTACATATGATTCTAGGCACAGCAATGTGATGTGGACAATCGGGCCAACTAAGATGGTGATTTTCAAAAGCACACTGGGATAATTGGACAAGTGCTGAACCAGACTGGCTGCAGCTGCAAAAGATGGAATACATAGGATATCAGCCATCTCTGGGACAAAGGACACTTTCTGGTAAAACTGGATTGTTTACCAGACATAGGGGCATCTTGACCCCTTATTTGGGAGGGAAGTATGTGACCTACGTGCCTCTAGCACCTATAGGTATGTCCTTTAGGTACACACCCAGGGATTGGGTTGGCAGCATCTGATTAGACTCTATCAAGAAGGATGATCAAATCCTGATCGACTGATTCACCAAAAGGACATAAAAACCAATGAAGTATAAAAGGTGCTGCACTACAGGAGAATTTCTCTCTCTCTCTCTCTCTCTTTCTTCCCCAACAAAACGACAACAGCAGTGATCACCACCAGCAATGACTAGCACAAGGAGAGCCACCCCACCCAAGGAAGGAAGAAAAGCCAGAGCCAGAGTATCAGACCAGACCAAAAGGACCAAACTATGTAGAGGAGTATGAGACCAGCACATAGATAAAGGCCAATATCTGCCTGGGTACTCACCAGTGATGCAAAAATTATGTCAAGGTTGAGTATTAGACCACAACTTTGATATTCTATAAAATAACTTATTGTTGATTAGCTGAATTATTAATTGTGCGTAAATAAATTTATTGCATTAATATGAGGTCTATTCGTAGTCCTTTGTCTACCGTATAAGATTTAAAACAGACTATGCAGCAGGCGCCGCAACATAATTGGTGACTCGGTGGGCCATTGACAAGAAGTAACTTTGTTGCTCTGATATCGCATTCCACAGAAACTAATATTCCTGGAGATTTAACCTGAGCCAGAATTAAGAAAGTGAATGCCCACGCAACGGCCAGGATTTCAAGTAAATTGAAAGGTGTGGAAGGTCTCTTATCAAACACTTATTTTAAACCTGGAGCTAGTGGGTGTAAACTCCTTATTGGACAAATTACTGCTTCTGGCAAATTATTTATTTTCATGTGTTACTACTAACAAGGAGGATAAGGTAAACTCAATAGGCTTACATTAGAATCCGAGAGATTAGGACCGGAATATAGTCCAAAGCCTTATCCACAGTCCGATCAACTCCCTACAGCTTGCTGTTGAATGTAGAATGGTAGGAAACATTAAAGATGTAGAGGTGTCCCATATGGGAAACAGAAATCATGGAATATATTAAGAAAGAGTGGCTCCTACGGGCAGAATTTTCTCCTAATAGTGAGGCAGGACTGGGATCCCTAGGACAGAAGTATTGAGACGATCTGAGGAAAGTTCAGGGAAAATGGGCAATCAAAAGTGAGAAAGCGATTGCCATGGTGAGCTGCTAGGAACGGAAAAAGAATTAAACAAACAGTTCAAAAGGCACTGGAGGAATCAAAGCAGGTGCAGGAGGAGGAGAGAGGGGACGGATTAGGAAATTAACAGGAAAAAAGAGGAGGAGATTAAGAAACAAAGGAACAGCAGCAGAAGATCATAGAATAAAATCCAAAAAGGACAGAGGGGTAAACAAAATGAAAAAGAACAAATCAGACAAATTTATTTACATCTGGGCAAAAAGTCTGTGTCAGCCCCCTGACTAAAATATGTTCTCCAAGCCACCAAAGGTGTACATATGGAATTAAAGTTAAAAGCCCCAACAGGACCTCCCCACCTTGCAACTGTAAGGCAGATTCTTCAGCCAAAGCAGATGCCTGTATGGGACAATTTTAGCAGCCATCCACAGGGAAGTAAGTAGATGCTGCAGCCATTTGCCAAGCTAATATTGCCGACCTGGTCCAGGAGCAGCACATTGATGATTCCCTAAAACAAATCTTGGAAGGAGTGTACCCAACCCCATGTGAGAAATGGAAGGACAAAATACAAATTCAGGATGGTTTTATATTAAAGGCAGGCACATATGTAGTCTCTATCCAAGAGAGAAATCAGCTCATCTACCAATACCACGATGGACATGGACATCAGGACATTGAGGCAACAACCAAGCGATTAAAAGGGTTATGTTGGTGACCCGAAGTACATGATGCCGTCACCCATTACATTGAAAATTGTTTAATTTGCACATAAAACAATCCAAATAGGTATGCCAGGAAAGCAGAGTTAAAAGCACACGTGCCCGCAGAAGGACCCTGGAAAATCTCCAAATTGATTAGATTGGCCTGCTACCGCTATGCAGGAATGGACTTAAATGTGTCCTGGTAATAAAAGACACTTTCACCACTCAATCCAACACATCTAAGGCCACCGTGAAAATATTAGCCCAACAGTTGTTCACACAATGAGGTCTTCAGCACAGAGCACTAAGGGACATATTTTACAGGTGGGTGATGCAGAACGTTATGCCTGTGTTTGGCATCAAGCAGAAATTCCATATCGCCTACCATCCATAATCCAGTGGAATCGTAAAATGCACAAACTGAATGTTAAAAGGGATCATTAGGAAAACTACAGCAAAATAACATGACATGGGATACCGTGTTTCCCTATGCCCTCATGATGGCATGCAACACCGTTTCCAGCTCTACTGGGTTCACCCCACACATTAAAGACAGGCCGACATATGAGGGGAGCTGAATATTTATTGGGATTTGATTTAACAGCCTGCTATCACAGCGCTCACTCATGAGAAAGCCATCCAACAGATAATCCAAAACATTAAAGCAGCCCAGTTAGCCGCGGCTGTCCAATTAGGAGTTAAAAAAAACAGCAAGGCATGTTTTGATAAAAGAGAATATACCAGCAGGTAATAAATTTCCCTCTACAACCCCAGTTCTTGACTGATCAGGCCAATTCGGGCATGGAATGTCCTGGCACATACTGGACAGACTTGCGTAGGCACTGTAGTGGTTGCGCTGGTGGGTCTGGACTTACACAGCTCGTGCTTAAATTGTGCTTCAGCAATACACCTTGTTTGGTGAGCTTGACAGCCTTTGTGGATGAGGCAGCAGCAGCTAGGGCGGTTTTGTGCCAGCGTTTCCCAGGTCGCGTCAATGTCAAGTGACTTCAGGGAGGTTTTGAGTATGAATGTATCTTTGAAATGTTTTTTCTGTCCCCCCCAACCCCCCATGCGAGCGTCTTCCAGAGGAGTTCCGAAAAAAGGAGCTGCTTGGGTATGCGCTCATCTGACATACGGATGACATGACCTGCCCACTGGGTCTGCGCTCTCATCATCAGTGTGTGGACTGATGGTAGACTTGCTCTAGAGAGAACTTTAGTGTCTGGTACTTTGTCTTGCCATCGGATGTGTAATATTCTGTGAAGATAAGTCATGTGGAAATGATTGAGCTGTCTTGCATGCCTTCAATACACAATCCACGTTTTACAGGCATACAGTAGTGAGGTCAGTACCACAGTGCTGTGGACCTTCAGTTTTGTTGCTGGGCTGATTCCTTAACGTTCCCATACAGTGGAGTGCAGTCTACCAAAAATAGAACTTGCCTTTGCTATTCTGTAGTTAACTTCTGCACCAATAGTCACTTCTTGGGAGAGGGTGCTGCCAAGATATGTGAACTGGTCCACTGCCTGTAGTTTCTGCTCTTTGATTGTGATTATGGGGGTTCTGCGTACGGTGCATGAGGAGCAGACTGGTGCATAACTTTGGTCTTTTTAAATGTTGATGGTGAGTGGTAACAAAGTTGACACAAGCTGTTGAAAATTTGTCCATACTGACTTGCATCTCTGGCTCTAAGCCAGCATACAGAGTGCAGTCATCGGCAATGGAGGAAATCTCTCAGAACAGTCTCCTTCGCTTTGGTAATAGCTTGAAGTCTCAAGTTGAAAAGCTTCCCATCCACCCCATACTTTGCGGCTGATTCCAGCACTTTTCTGGAAGGCATCATTCAGCATGGCATACTGAACAGTGTGGATGTGAGCACACAGCCCAAGTAACACCACATGTGACTGGTGATTCTCTGCTATCCAGTACTCTGACCATCATGGAATTGGCGTACCATCCGAATGAGTTTGGTGGGGGGGGGGGGGGGTGGTAGCCAAACTTTGACATGATCCTCCACAACCTTGTCATCTTACAGTATTGAAGGTTTTCGTGAGGTCAACAAAGGTTGTGTAGAGCTCACTATTCTGTTCCTGACACTTTTCCTGAAGTTGGCGCACAGCAAATATCATGTCAGTAGTCTCACAATCTTTGGAGGAAGCCACACTGTGACTCTGGAAGCAGGCCCAGCTCCAGATGAGTGACTAGACGATTTAGTAGGACTTTGCGAGGCTTTTTCCTGTGATGGAGAGCAGCGAGATTCCTCGGTGGTTACGGCATACTTGCCTATTGCTCTTCCTCTTGTAGAGGTGTATGATGGAAGCATCTTCAAGTTCCTGAAGAATGGGTTCTTGCTTCCAAAAGGACTGGAACAACTCAGTGAGCTTCTCGATAAGTGCAGGACCAGCAACTTTATAGGTACCTGCGGGTTTGGCATCTGCCCCTGGGGCTTTGTCACTGGGTAGCTGGCTGACAGCTTTTGTGACTTTAGCTACTACCGATGGGTCATCCATGGTGCTGTTGATATCAACCTGGGGAATCCTGAATATTGTCTCATTGTTAATAGATGACAGTCGGTTGAGGACGGCTTCAAAGTGTTCAGCCCATATCTGCAGGATCTGAGCCTCTCTGTAATGAGAGTTGTACTATCTGTACTCAGGAGGGGGGAGCTCCCAAGAGATTGAGGTCCATAGAGAGAGTGTTGAGGGCTTCATAGAACTGGTTCAAGTTACTTCTGTCTGCATTTACCTTATTTCATCTGCTTTGGTGCTCAACCAGGCATCTTGCATTTTACGCAGGTTTGTTCTGGACTGTCTTGTGAGCCCTGGTAAAAGCATTTTTCCTGGCAGCTGATGATGGGTCATTTTGAAAGACCCGATGAAAAGTGCTTTTCAACAAGTAGAGCCTGTTTCTCCTCATCATTTTCATCGAACCAATCATGCTGCTTGCCGGTGGAGGGCCTGAGCGACTTCAGCGCAGATGTACGGATAGCATCCCTGAAGCGTTCCCAGTTGTCCTCAGTGCTGCTTGCGAGGTACAGGTCAGCAAGCTTGATTTCTAAGTCTTCAGCTAGTGCTGAAGCTATGCTGGGGTTCTTTAGCTTGGCCGCATTGATTATCTTCATAACCCTGCTTCTTTGTGGTCGCCTCTTGGATTGATGCACAGCCTCATTTTGGAGATAATGAGCTTGTGATCTGTCCAGCAGTCAGCATCACACATGGCCTTGGTTACTCTGACATCCTGCCTGGCTTTTCTTCTAAAAATGACATAGTTGATAAAATGTCAATGCTTAGAGCGGGGGTGCAACCAGGAGGTCTTGTTACAGATAGGCAGACAAAAGATTGTGTTGGTGATGAGGAGGTTGTGTGCTGCACAGGTCTTCAGTAACAGTAGGCCATTACTGTTACACTTACCCATTCCACACCTCCCACTGACTCTGTGCCAAATTGCACAGTCACACCCTACTCTTGCATTGAAATTGCCAAGATTGGCTTGTCAGTACTGCTCACTGCTGATAGTAGAGCATCTCGTTGTTCGTAGAGCTTGTCTTTCATCTCGTCTGAGTTGTTCATTGTGGAGGCATTGGCACTGATTAGGGTGGCTTGACTTCTGTTCTGTAGCGGAAGCTGTAATGTCATAAGCCGGTCGTTCACACCCTTGGGTAGACTATCAAGTTTCCGAACAAGATGACTCCTGACAACGAATCCAACTCCAGCATCACGACTCCCATCACTGCCGCGACCACTCCATAAAAAAAGTGTATCCAACTCCAGTTTCAGTCAACTGACCAATGTTGGCAAGACCAGTTTCGTTCAGGGCTGCAATGTCAATGTTGTATCTTGCAAGCTCTCTGGCAACAGAGGCTGTTCTTCTCTCTGGTCTGTCTGCCATACAGTTGTCCAATAGCCTGTGCATGTTCCAAATGCCAATGGTGAGCGGTGTCATCTTGTGTTTTATTTAGTGTATTTGACCGCAAGATGGGATCCCCACCAGCCATGGTAAAGTGGCCAGGATGTAATGAAGCAAGCAATGTTTATCGCACCTTTTCTAGCCCCTTCCTTATTCTATGGAGGTGAGCAGTGCGTTCCTGAAGAGGACTACTCACTTGCCCATGTAGACGCCGAGTTCCACTGCTGCTTCGGTCAGCAGAAAACGACCATTAAACCTGAGTTGCCTGTGTGCAGGTCTGTGACTACAGCTCCCAATGTATCCATATCTGCTGCTTTATCGCTTGCCCATTACCACAGGACTGGTGAAGACGATGACACTAGTGCTTGATTTGGATTAAAGTGAGGGAGAGTTGCATTCTCTCTTCCCAATTCCCAACTAGATCCAGTGGCAAAACAAGAGTCAAGATGTCTGAAGGTGGAACTATGTGCAGAGAACGACCAGGACATCTTCTGTATCTTGTCCTGCTCTTTGCATTCCATGACGCTTGCAGAGACCGCCTTCTTTACCGCTGGACCTTCCATTGGTTTTTATGAAGTGCATATGGACAGTGGATGATAGAATGCTTAAGGGAAAACCTAGAACATGTATGCAGTGGACAGGTTCCATCCTGGATTAGTGACGAACAGATGGAACACTTATTTATGGGTAAGAAGCACCCAAAGTTATCTGGCTGACCAAAGTTTGGTTCAATGACAGTTGCAAAAGGGACTTCAGGGAAAGCCCGGGGAATGAAATTGGAGCTCCCCATAATCACTGATGATCGGTCAGACTGAGGGTCTTTCAAGTAGAAAATATAGGGACTATCCATGAGGATATCTGGATAAGGTACAACAGCACTCTACCGTATGCAGTGGATAAAGAAGGGAGACTCATAGGCACTACTCTGGACAGACGTCAGCAAACTGATGAAATAGTTGCATGCCCATACCCAGCTTACTTACTGAATGCTCATTTATGTGGCTTCAAAACAAATACTAGCTTAAATTACTCAGTAGAAGTTCATAGGACTGACACTGAGATAACTCAGGTGGCTTACAAAGGAGCAGGGAAATACTGGATTACTATCTCCCTGAAACAATATCAGTATGGTAAGACATTACCATAGAACATTATAGCACAGAAACAGATTTTTTGGCCCTTCTTGGCTGTGCCAAACCATTTTTCTGCTAGTCCCACTGACCTGCACCTGGACCATATCCCTCCACAGCCTTCTCATCCATGTGTCTGTCCAAGTTTTTCTTAAATGTTAAAAGTGAGCCCGCGTTCACCATTTCATCTGCAGCTCATTCCACACTCCCAGAAGCCCCCCCCTAATATTCCCTTTAAACTTTTCCTTCTTCTCTCTTAACTCATGTCCTTTAGTTTTTTTCTCCCCTAGCCTCTGTGGAAAAAGCCTGCCTTCATTCGCTCTATCTACACCTATCTTAATTTTATACACCTCTATCAAATCTCCCCTCATTCTTCTATGCTCCAAGGAATAAAGTCCTGTTCAACCTTTCTCTGTAACTCAGTTTCTCAAGTCCCAGCAACATCATTGTAAACCTTCTCTGCACTCTTTCTACCTTATTAATATTCTTTCTGTAATTAGGTGATCAAAACTGCATACAATACTCTAAAATCAGCAACACCAACATCTTATACAACCTCACCATAATATTTCAACTCTTATACTCAATACTTTGATTTATAAAGACCAGTGTACCAAAAGCACTACATTCTATATCGAACTAGACACACCAGCCAGTGTGAGCCTCATTATGCTAATAAGCATTCATAAGAGGGAAAGGGTAGATTTAAACCCATTAATGAGTTCAACAGAGCTGAGGGAAGTAACATGAGAAATATGACAAGTCTAAAACCCCTATCAGAGGAGTTGAATCAGATTTGGATAAGATTGGCTACAGCTCACAGAACCTTCACCAAATACAGCAGACCTAAGAGATGAAAAGGAGAATTAAAGAAGTTAAAGCCACCTTATGGTGGAATGAACTTCTAGACTGGGGCTGAAACATTCAAATCCATTCATTTGTTCACGTAATGTCACTGGCAGCATTACTGGTATACCTCATCATCCTCATAGTCCAATTCAGCCAATGGAAAAAGAGGATCACCCAGAGGCAGGACATAGGGTTTGCCCTCTAATTCAATGGAGCAATATTTATAGGAAACTGCTGGTTTTTGATTTGCAATAATGGACAATTAGAAATCCCAATATCAAAATGTACCCCAGATTAGTGAATGCTTTATTGTAATATTTGTTTGAATATTTTGTTTGTAATTCACTTATGGTAATGACTGTGTTTTAGAATATGTTATTGTTTGTATCTATACAATGTTGCTGTCTGTAGCTTCTGGAATGTGAATATAGGCTGTGTTATTACTTTGCATGCCAATGCCTGGGCCCTACTTGACTGTTGTGTGACTGGGGAAGTCCTGACAGATATTGGTCCTGAATCTGTTTACCAAAGCATGCTGGGATAATTGGAAAAGTGCTGAAAGAAATAGGCTGCAGTTACAAGCGTTGGAATACACAGGATACCGTCCGTTGCGGGACAAAGGACATTTTCTGGTCAAACTGAGTTGTTTACCAGACAAAGGGGCACCTTAACCCCTTATTTGGGAAGGAGATATGTGGCTTACATCCTCCAGCACCTACAGTCATGGCTGTTAGGTATACACCCAGAGCTTGGTTGGTAGCACCTGATTAGACCCCATTGACCAGAGTGATCAAGGCCAAAAGAGTGTGAAAACCAATAAGGTACAAAGGTGCTGCACAATGGAAGGATTTCTCTTTCTCCTTCCCCAGTGAATGACCAACACCAGCATGAGGAAAGCCATCCACTCAAGGAAGGAAGACCAAAGCCAGAGTATCAGACTATGGAGAGAACCACAGACAGCAGCACACATATAAAGGCCAATATCTACCTGGGCACTCGCCAATCACACAAAAGTCAAGTCAAGGTCTAATATTGGACTTGAACTTTAATATTCTATAAGATAACTTATTGTTGGTTGGGTGGGGCGATTATTGTGTGTTAATGCAACAATATTTATTTACATAATGTCTATTCGCAATTCTTTGTCTACCATGTAAGGGTTAAAACAGATTGTGCAGCAGGCGCAGCAACAGGAGTTGATTTTCAACTGTCCTCCAAAGTAGCCAAGCAAGCCACTCATTTGAGAGGACCAAAGGGCCTATTCCTGTGCTCTATTTTTCTTTATTTCAATGGAAATTAGGGAAGGGACAACAAAGGCTGGCTTTGCCAGTGACACCCACATTCTGTGAAAAAATAAAAATCTAAAGCACAAAAATAAAAATTAGAAAAGAATGGACAGAGAGATGTATTAAAAAAATTACAATAGTGCACACTCCCATCCCAAACACCTGAGCGTTCATTTATATTATAATATATATATTTATACATTTATACTGGGGCAGCACGGTAGCATAGTGGTTTGCACTGCTGCTTCAAAGTTCCACAGCCCTGGGTTCTATTCTTGGCTTGGGTCATTATCTGTGTGGAGTTTGCACGTTCTCCTCATGTCTGCGTGGGTTATATTCTGTATATAAGAAACAAGACAAATCCAACCCAGCCGATTATTGCCCCATCAGTTTGCTCTTGATGATAAGTAAAGTAATGGAACAGGTCATCAGTGTTATCAGTGCACTTACTCAGCAATACGCTGCTCAGAAATGCTCTGTTTGGGTTCTGCAGGGTGACTCAGATCCTGACCTCATTATATCTTGGTTCAAACATGGAAAAAAGAGTTGAATGCCAGAGGGAAAAAGAGAGTGACTGTCCTTGAAATCAAGGCATTTGATTGAGTATGATATCAAGGAGCCTTGCAGAACTGAGCAAAAACTGAGGAAATGAGGAGAAAAACTTTCCACTGGTTGAAGTCATTCTTGGTGCAAAAGAAGATGGCTGTGGTGGTTGAAGTTCAATTTAGGCTCCAGGAAATCACTGAAGGAGTTCTTTGGTACAGTGCCCCAGGCCCAACCATCTTCAGCTGCTTTATCAATAGCCTTCCTTCCATTATAAGGGCAGAAGTGGAGGTTATTCACTGATGACCAGAAATGATCAAAACTGATCACAATTCCTCAGAGGCTGAAGCAGTCCATATCTGGCTTGGGTTGACAAGTGGCAAACAACATTTATGCCACACAAGTGCCAAGCAATGACCATCTCCAAGATGAAAAGAACAATTCAATATCATTACCATATCTAAATTCCTCCATTATCAACATCCTGGCGGGTGCCATTGGCCAGACAAAGAACTGGAATAGCCACAAATACTGTGGCTACCAGAGCAGGTCTAAGGTTAGGAATCCATGCTGTAAGTAACTCATCCCCTGACTCCCCAAAGCACAATAGCAGTGTGATGTCATACTTTCCATTTCCCTGGATGAGTGTAGCTCCAACAACGCAAGAAGCTTGATACAATTCAGGACAAAGCAGCCCACTTGATTGCTACTCTCTCTACTAACATTCATTCCCTCCAGTGGTAGCTCTGCGAACCATCCTCAAGATACACTGCAGAGAGATTGCAGAAAAGATTTAGTCGGACGCTACCAGGCTTTGATGGTTTGAGTTATAAGACACTGAGACACTGGGTAGCCTAGGACATAGGAGGCTTAGGGATGATCTTACAGAAATTCATAAAGTAATGAGGGTATAATTAAGATAGATAATCAACATCTTTTCCCAAAGGTAAGGGAGTCTGAAACTAGAGGACATCGGTATAAGGTAAGAGGAACGAGATTAAAAAAAGTCCAGGGGTTAAGTCTCTCAGGAGGGTGGTGAGTGTCTGGAGCGAGCTGCCAGAGGTAGTAGTAGAGGCAGATACAATTTTGTCTTTTACATAGCATTTATTCCAATCTTACCCAAATAATTATCAGAGCCTTATCAGCCAAACACAGGCAATTGGTACTAGCTTAAATGGTAAAAACTGGGTGGCATGGACAAGTTGAGCCAAAGAGCCCACTTCCATGCTGTAAACCTCTACAACTCTAACTCACATGGTTCATAAAAGAAACATAGATGATGATAGCAGGAGGGTGCCATTTGGCCTTTTGAGCCCTTCCTTAATCAGCACCTTTCAAACCCAAATTACTACCATCTGGAAAGGCAAGGGTGGCCGACACCTGAAAACATCACTATCTGGAAGTTCTTCTCCAAGTTACACACCATCCAGATTTGGAAATATATCACCATTCCTTCACTATTGCTAGGTCAAAATCCTGGACCTTCCACTCTACACCTCAGCGATTGCAGCGGTTCAAGAAGCAGTTTATCACAGTCTTCACAAGAGCAACTAAGGATGGGCAATAAATAAATGCCCACATCCTGTAAATGAATTAAAAAAACACCCTCTTTCTCGCATCCTCCACTCCCTTAATCCCTTTTAATTTAGAAGCTACTAATGTAAACATGCACTTTTTGCTTTGACTTCCAAATCCCACCCTGTCCCTTTAACATTTCAGGTATCCAAGAATTGGAGGTTTGGTAGTCAGTGGAAGAGAGAGAAGACATTAAAAAAAGAACAAGACACTTCACAATTTCAGTTGCAACCATCAGCTTAGATACTCACATGTGTGTCTTGAGAAGATAGCATATGGACAAGATTTGGACATGGTGACACTCAGGCCAGTGTTGGTTACAGAATATGTTGCTTAAAAGAAGTCTTGGTAGTCTTCTGAATGTTAACAGCAACTTTATCAACTACTTGTTAATGTTTATGCATTATAAATGCATACAGACAAGAAGCTCCCATTTAAATTTAACACGTCATTTGCTTACCCACACTCACCCTATGTCATGTGCTTTTTACTGTCATGTGGGCAGCATTGTACTTATTTCTATATTAACTCTGTGTGTATCAGACGTTCAGTGTACACCTGCCCAAGTCTGTACCTCATGGCTATGGGCCAGGATTCTACCAAAACCAAACTAAGTGTCCAAAGGGAGGGAAAATGGAGAATTTTCTGCCCATTCATTGAGTATACTTACCTGAATGAATCTTTAACACTATGCAATACAGAATGCCTCAGACTGATTCGTGCTTAAATGGTGGGCAGGGCCTATTCCCACTCAATAGGCTGGCAATATAGTGCTGAGCAGGCCATTGTGCATTACCCAGTCTCGGTGCTCAGATCAGCACTTGCGCACTGGACCCAACTCCACCCCCCAAAATCGCTGGCCTGATCTGTGCTACCAAGAATTGTTGTACTCAGGTAAATATTCATCTAGCCTGGGCTATTGTGAATGAGCTCTTTACAAGTCAGGTAACTGGGTCTCAAATATGTTACAAACAGCACAACCTCATTCAGGGAAAACCCCTGTCATTACTTAACAGTTTAGAAACTGGGGAGTAGGAGCAAAAGGAAAAAGAGGTGCAACAGGAAAGGAGGCTGAGAGATTTAGGAAGGGATTACAAAGCTTAGAGCACAGGCAGCTGATAGTATGGCCATTAATGGTAGTGCAAATCAAACTGGGCAGGCATCTGAAACCAGAATTAAATAAGCACAGATATTCTAGAGGACAATAGGGATGGAGAGGATTACAGAATTGGGAAGGAGTGAGACTATGAGGAGATTTGAAAACAAGAATGAGAATTTTAATATTAAAGCTTTGTTAAAATAGTCGATCACTGAGCACAGAGTTGATGAATGAATGGAATTTTGAGAGAGTCAAGCTATCAGTAACAGAGCTTTGGATGACCTTTACATTACAGAAGATCAGAGGCTGGTGAGTCATATATATATTTATATATATATATATATATAGTTTTACAGCATAGATATGATGGGGCAAAGGGCCTATTTCTATGTCAGCCAATGTGAGGAACCTCAAATCTAATCCCATTTTCTAGCACTTGGTCTGTAGCCTTGTATGCTTTGGCATTTCAAATGAGGATTACATTGTAACGTCCAGATTTAAATATTCCAAAGGCATGAAGGTTTCAATAACAGAGGTGACACCAGTGGAATCTTTGAATGTTAAATTAACTGAATAGATTGATGGACTGCTGTAAAGAGAAAAAATGGTTAGATACACTCACTTGATTACACAGTTGCAGCCACCAGTTCAAAGTAAAGACATAGGAACCAACAGAGAAAATGCATACATGGAAAAAGACAACTTTTCCTCATTCTAACTTTAAATTGATTTTGCAAGTAAATAAACTATTCAGGGATTCAGTTCATCCCCAATTCTCAGATCAATGCTTACATAACAAGATTCCATTTTGAAGTTCAGACTGCAATTTTATATTCCAAAATTTCATATATTATGTATAATATTCCCACATATTATGACTAGATCTCACATCATATTGCTTACAATGAATTGGAGATGCAAGTAGTTCTGGGAATGTGTTCTATTGTTTCGTGAGAATTAAGGGGATTGAAGTCTAAGAAGGGTTAGTCAGATTCAAGATATGATTCCAGAGCACTGGTAAGGGAAATATTTCCAGTGATACTGGAAGTGACTGGGATCTGGTAGTATTGAGAGGGTAACATTTATGTTAGGCTACTTCAATATAAATTGCCTAAATTACCATTGACTCTTTCCAACTACTATCACACCTACAATCCCCACATCTTTCTATCCATTAACCTCCTTCTTGATGTAGTCAGAACCTATTGTTATTTAGTCAGATATATTGTGGCCCTCTTAGTATGCTGTATCTTTTTTTTCCACAATTACAATTACTGGTGGAAAATAATTTTGTAATATTGAAGCTCTGAACTGAGAAATGGTTCAAGCATTTCAAATCTATACAGATCCCCTGCCAAATAAAAATTAAGTGGATTGATCTTTGGCTATGTTAATGAAACAACCATTAGACTTTTAAACAGAGATACATACCATCTCAGCACCCAAAATATACTGTACAATATATGCTCATAATATTCATATCCTTCACCTGATTGAGATTCCTCAGAGAGGGAATTCTTCTTCATTTGTCTTAAAGGACATCCCCTTGCTGAGATTATACCCTCTGGTCCTACAAGAGGAAAGAACCTCAGGCCTCCTGAGAATGATTTAAAAAGTCAATAAAAAAGTTGCCTCTCATTCTCCTAAATGAAAATGAGAAAAGGCCCAACCTACTCAGAAGAAAATCCCTCCAAACCCAGAATTAATCCTGTGAACCTTTTCTGGATTGCCTCCAGTGCTAGTGTATCTTTCCTTGGGTACGGGGAGCATTCCAGTTGTGGTCTAATTAGTGCTTTGTATAGTCTTAGTTATGCTTTCCTAATTTATACTCCATTTCCTTTGAAATGGAAACCAATATTCCATTTGCCTTCCCTATTACCTGCTGAACCTGCACGTGAGCTCTTTCTGATTTATGTATGATACTCCCTGAACTCTCTGCTGTAGCTTTCTGCAGCCTTTATCCACTTAAAAATCACAGGTAGCACAGTGGTTAACACTACTGCCTTACAGCACCAGGGAACTGGGTTCAATTCTGATCTTGGGTGACAGTCGGTGTGGAGTTTGGCCATTTTCCCCGTGTTGGCATGGGATTCCTTCAGGTGTTCCAATTTCCTCCCTATTAGAGAATTTCAAAATACTCTGGGATTTAAAACACTAATGAAATTAAAAAACTGAGTAGATTAACTTTGGATAAGAGTTACAAACTCCCTTAATATAGTATAGAAGATACAGTCTGCATAGAAACACAAAACCAGTTAAAAAATTTAAAACATATATTTTTGATTTAAAAGGGTATTTCAGATTTATTTACTGTACACTTTGGTCAAAATGCAGAGTGCCCCAGGGCATAATGGGATGAGAGCTACCTGAGAAGAGCCACAGTCTTTCAGAACAATGCAGTCGGAGTACAATCTTAATCAGCATAGGTCAGAGAAAGTACAGAATTCCAGACTCTAAACTCAATAGGATTATTCATTTTTTCTGATAAAGTACCTCATCAGAACCAAAACGTTTGACCCCATGGGTTGAGTAATAGAAGTTGCTAAGAAACAAGGGTGTTGGGGGGGGGGAGCGCAGGGGAATTACATGAAGAAGGCAAGAAAATGGGGATGAAAATTATATCAACCATGATTGAATCATGGAGCAGACTTGATGGGCCGAATAGCCTAATTCTGCTCTTATATCTTATAGTCGTGAGAACTTACCTTTGAACTTTATGATTAGGTGTTAGAGATTGCTAGGATATGAGGATAGGAGCTTCTGGATTTTACAGACCAATGATTCTCATGATGTCAAAGGACAGGGTGCATTTGGCATCTTATCCTCTGTAAGTGACATTTATTAACAATGATTGATCTGTACCAAGGCTGATTGATTCATACCTGGTCTGAATGAACCAGAAGTTGGGAAGAGTAATTTTGGAGATGTTGTATTATGTTGATGAACATAATGAAATTCAGAGAGGCATCAAACTGCCTGATGTCTCCTCCCATCATATATTGCTCAATAAAAGACCATCTTTCACCTGGATACGAGTTGTTGTATTAGCTAAACTTAAGCTCAATCCTTAGCTTCTGAAAAAACCCTGTCTACACTCCCACAGCCTAAAAATGTGCAAGTTAGGCTGCTTGGCCATAGCAAAATGAGCCTTAATACCCCAAGATGGAGAGGTTATGGGCATTAGCAGGACAAATATGTGGAGTTATGGAGTCAGGATAAGATGCTCTGTCGGAGTGTTAGTGCAGACTCAATGGGCCAAATGGCCTCCTTCTGCATAGTAGGAATTCTAATGATGAGCTCCTTTGTTCTTCCTATCAAAGTGCACAACTTCATTGTTGTAAATCTGAATGGTTTACCTGACTGCTTTCAGAGCTGGTAATGTAATTTGACAGCAATGACATCAGAGTATTGCACAGGCTGTTTTAGTTTGCCCTCTGTGCAGGCAACATCTCTTAGATCAAACTGACATGAACAGATTTATTCAATGTGCACAAACCACATCTTTATGTTTAAAACCCACAATGCCTAAGATAGTTAGAACATCACAAAAGAAAACTGGTGATGAGTCGGGATTTTATTTCCCCAGAAACAGTGAAAAAAGAATTTAAGATAACATTGTATCCTCACACTTCAACTATTAGAATCTAGGGAGAAACAATAACATATTTAAAGATTTAAATGCCAGAGCAGGTAGACTGAATATGAGAACTCTTTGTGTGATTTTAAAAAAGGGGTTTTCTGATCAGAGATGGTCAAGATTCCAGGCAGTGTATCTAGCATATATTAAAAAAGGATGTTTTGCTGTACATCTGGAGACATTTGAAAAAAGCAATACATCAAGTCAATGGACAGTTAAAAAACCTACATACTGAGCAGTTGAGTCACTAGTGCCTGGAAGCAAAACAGAGTCCATGGAGCCTTTCAATGAAGTAAATTAATCATCTGAATTCCTATGCAGAGTATTTTCAGTACTTCATACAAGCGAATAACATTTCAGATGAACTGTTCATACCAACTTTTCTCATTACAATAGGAAATAAAACCTTTAATTTGCTCTGGAATTTGGTTCATCCAGCAAAGCCAGGAGCTTAAATTTATATGATTTGATAAAGATCATTGAAGAGCATCACTCTCTAAAGCCACTGATTATTGTGGAATGTTTCAAGTTCCACCAAAGGAATCAAGTGAAAGTGAATATCTTTACCATCACTGTATTCTCAGTATTTCTTAATTTTTCTTGCTCTAGTACTACATCTAGGTGCTTCCCTGGACATCTGCAACAGAGGTGACAGCAACCTGCTGACTGCCAAGCTCTGTTGTCTGATGACTACATGAGCATCTTTTGGTAGACTTCAGTCTGCTTTTCAGTATCTGCCATGTGGCTGGTTCACCCTCGTCATCCAGAACAGATAGACTTACTGGGGCCACAGGGAAGAGACCTGGACTGCTGGACAGTCCCACAGAGTCCTGACTGGATTGTTTTGGGTCCAGCTGATACTATTCCTCCCTGAATCTTGGAGAAGGGGTTCCTGGAGGGAGAATGAGGTGTCCTGGCACACTCATGACTACAGCAATGATGTGTAGTTTGAGACTCGGGTCTTCTTGGCAGATGCCACCCATTCAATAGCAGCCTCAACGCACTTGCATGTTGGTGCCATTACATCAGACACAATGTGCATGAGCTTCTCCATCCATTTTGAACAGCTGATGGTCTCTAATAACCCTGCCTTCTGTACTCCTGCCAATTTTTGGAGCTCTAACATCTGAGGGCTGATTCCAGAGACTCAGATTGAATAAGAACATGGTCTTCAGTAGTCCCCCAAATGTTAATGATCTTGACTGTCATGGCCTCCACCAGATGTGAACCTGAATCTGCGCTGTACTCATCAGCAATGGGTAATGTCATGCACCTAGGTGTTTGCCTTGCACTGGTGGAAGGTGAAAGCAGGTGAAGTGATGGTTCAACATTTAGGTATCTTCAGGATCCTCATCTGAGGTGGCCTGGGACTGGTTGGCTGTATGCTCTGCCTTTTTTTGCTGATTGCCATAATAGCAAGAAGAGATAATTAGTGATTGGCTGGATGGTCACCTCATAGAAGAGCACAGAAAACTACAGGCCCTTCAGCCTTCAAAGTTATGCTGAGCTGTGTCCAAACCCATGATCAAGCTATCCCACTCCCTATAATTTTGGTGTGCTTCATGTGCCTATCCAATAACCACTTGAAAATTCCCAAAGGCCAACTCAGCTATCACAGCAGGCAGTCCATTCCACACCCTAACCACTAAGTGAAGAATTTTCCTCGGACATCCCTCCTCTATCTCCTACCATGAACCTTATAGTTATGCCCCATAGTGACAGCTACATCCACCCAAGGAAATAGTCTCTGTATGTCCACTATCTATCGCCCTCATCATCTTATAAACCTCTATTAAGTCACCTGTCATCTTTCTCCGCTCTAAAAAGAAAAGCCCTAGCTCCCTCAACCTTTCCTCATAAGACCTACCCTCCAAACCAGGCAGTATCCTGGTAAGTCTCCTCTGCATCTCTACAATGCTTCCACATCTTTCTTATAGTGAGAACCACAACTGAACACAATATTCCAAACATGGTCTCACCAAGTCCGGCAGAGTCGCAGCATAACTCCATGGCTCAAACTCAAACCCCCTGTTAGTAAACACTAATGATGTAGAGATGCCGGCGTTGGACTGGGGTAAACTCAGTAAAGTTTGACAATACCAATTTTAAATCCAACCAATTTATTTGATAGTAAATCTGCGAGCTTTCGGTCTTTGTGGCCTTCGTCAGGCGAATGAGGTGTTCTGGTCTCCAAAAGCACACATATCAGCACAGACAGTTTACAGATTGCTGATTAGAATGTGAATCCTTACACCTAACCTGCTATTCAAGTCTTAAAGTGGCTAACAGCAGAGGTTAGAGAGATGTGTATTGTCTCCAGACAGCACAGTAAGTGAGGTTTTTTGCCAACCCAGGCAAGTCATGGGGGTTACAGATAGTATGACATGAAGCCAAGATCCCTGTTAAGACTGTCCTTGTGTGTGGAACTTGGCTATCAGTTCTGCTCAGCGACTCTGCGCTGTCGTGTGTCATGAAGGCCCCCTTGAAGAACATTTACCTGAAGGTCGGAGGCCGAATGCCCGTGACTGCTGAAGTGTTCGCCCACAGGAAGGGAACTGTTTTGCCTGGTGATTGTTGAGCGATGTTCATTCATCCGCTGTCGTAGTATGGTCTCCCCAATGTACCATGCTTCGGGACATCCTTTCTTGCAACGTATTAGGTAGCCAACATTGGCCGAGTTGCAAGAGTATGTACCGTGTACCTGGTGAATGGTATTCTCATGTTTGACGATGTCGTCCACGTCAGTGATCTGGCATGTCTTGCAGAGGTTGCTGTGGCAGAGTTGTGTGGTATTGTGGTCCCTGTTCTCCTGAAGGTTGGGTAGTTTGCTGCGAAAAATGATCTGTTTGAGGTTGTGCGGTTGTCTGAAAGCAAGAAGTGGGGGGATGGGGATGGCCCTAGAGAGATGTTCATTGTCATCAATGATATGTTGAAGACTCCAGAGGAGACGTCGTAGCTTCTCTGCTCCGGGGAAGTACTGGACAACAAAGGATACTCTGTCCACTGTGTCCCATGTTCGTCTTCTGAGGAGGTCAGTGCAGTTTATCGCTGTGGCACATCGGAACTGTCGATCGATGAGTCGAGCGCCATATCCTGTTCTCATGAGGGCATCTTTCAGCATCTGGAGGTGTCTGTCACGATCCTCCTCATCTGAGCAAATTCTGTGTATACGGAGGGCTTGTCCATAGGAAATGGCTTCTTTAACGTGTCTAGGGTGGAAGCTGGAGAAGTGGAGCATTGTGAGGTTGTCTGTCGGCTTGCGGTACAGAGAAGTGCTGAGGTGACCGTCCTTAATGGAGATGCGTGTGTCCAAGCATGCAATTGATTCTGGAGAATACTCCATGGTGAGTCTGATGGTAGGATGGAATTTGTTGATATCATCATACAGTTGTTTCAATGATTGTTCACCATGAGTCCAAAGGAAAAAAATGTCATCATTGTATTTAGTATATAGCCTCGGTTGAAGATCCCGTGTGGTGAAGAAGTCTTGTTTGAACCTGTGCATGAAAATGTTGGCATATTGAGGTGCGAATTTGGTCCCCATGGCAGTTCCATGTGTCTGGATGAAAAGCTGATTGTTGAAAGTGAAGACATTGTGGTCCAAGATGAAGTGGATGAGTTGTAAAATTGCATCCAGAAACTGGCAGTTGTTGGCATTGAGTACTGAGGCAGTTGCGGCAATACTATCGTCGTGGGGGATGTTGGTGTAGAGTGCCGAGACATCCATTGTGACAAGGAGTGTCCCTGGTTCAACTGCTCCACGTGTGCTGAGTTTCTGTAGGAAGTCCGTAGTGTCAAGACAAAAGCTAGGGGTTCTTTGTACAATGGGTTTCAGGATGCCCTCGATATAGCCAGAAATGTTCTCACACAAGGTCCCATTGCCTGATACGATGGGACGGCCGGGTATGTTTGCCTTGTGTATCTTTGGGAGGCAGTAGAGATCTCCAATGCGGGGAGTACGTGGAATGAGAGCCTGGAGGGTGTTGTGAAGATCCGGATCAAAAGTTTTGATTAGAGTGTTGAGTTGACGAGTGTGTTCTTTGGTCAGATCTGCTGGTATCTGTCTGTAGTGTTTCTCATTGTTTAGTTGTCGGTACACTTCTTTACAGTAGTCCATTCTGTTCAGTACGACAGTGGCGCCTCCTTTGTCTGCTGGTTTGATGACAATGTTGCGGTTGGTCTTGAGAGCACGGATGGCCTTGTGTTGTGCTTGGGTGATGTTCGGGACTGTCTTGTAAGTGCGGTTGATGAATCTGGTATTTACGCACCTCCTGATGGCTTGGGCACACATGTCCAGTCGGGGGCACCGGCCTTCCGGAGGAGTCCAATTGGATTCCTTCCTCTTCGGTTGCTGCACTGCGGGTCCCTCTGTTGGCTGTTCTGCTTCATTAGCTGTCTCATTGGCATCTTGGGGTTTGTGGAAGAACTCACACAGCCTCATTCGCATGATGAATTCCTCTGCGTCTGCTGCGAGACTGATGGGGTCCATTTTGGTGGTGGGACAGAAATTGAGCCCTCAGCTGAGAACTTCGATTTCCTCTGACTGAAGTATGTAGTCCAACAAGTTGACAATGGACCTCCCTATGGTAGTGCTGTTTTCTACTGTGGTGCCAAGGGAGGCTTGATTGTTGCTGGTGGCGATGCCGAGTTTTTCAAGTTTCCTGTTCTTGGTGTGCATGTAAATGATGTAGTTTCTTTGTCTCATCTGCTTGGCAAAGTTTCGCAGCTGGTCTGCGTCCTGAGCGCAAATTGAGAATATGTATTCCATTCTACCTTCCAGGGTGTGGCGTTTGCTATAGAGCTGGTGTATGAGGTGATTGAGGAGTGTGAGAGAGGTGCAACGGCAAAGCCTCTCAGCGTAGTCTGTATTATAGGTTGACTGTGGCAGATCGTGACAGACAGCTCCGGATGCTGAAAGATGCCCTTGTGAGAACAGGATATGGCGCTCGACTCATCGATCGACAGTTCCGACGTGCCACAGCGATAAACCGCACTGACCTCCTCAGAAGACGAACACAGGACACGGTGGACAGAGTACCCTTTGTTGTCCAGTACTTCCCCGGAGCGGAGAAGCTACGACATCTTCTCTGGAGTCTTCAACATATCATTGATGACGATGAACATCTCGCTAGGGCCATCCCCACCCCCCCACTTCTTGCTTTCAGACAACCGCACAACCTCAAACAGATCATTGTTCGCAGCAAACTACCCAACCTTCAGGAGAACAGGGACCACAATACCACACAACTCTGCCACAGCAACCTCTGCAAGACATGCCAGATCATTGACGTGGATGACATCGTCAAACATGAGAATACCATTCACCAGGTACACGGTACATACTCTTGCAACTCGGCCAACGTTGTCTACCTAATATGTTGCAAGAAAGGATGTCCCGAAGCATGGTACATTGGGGAGACCATGCAGACACTACGACAGTGAATGAATGAACATCACTCAACAATCACCAGGCAAAACAGTTGATGAAGGACATGCTGTTGATGTCGTCTATGTGGATTTCAGTAAGGCGTTTGACAAGGTTCCTCATGGTAGACTGATAGAGAAGGTGAAGGCGCATGGGATACAGGGCCGGGTATGTAGATGGGTCGAGAACTGGCTCGGGAGGAGGAGACAGAGGGTAGTAGTGGAAGGCTCTTTTTCCGACTGGAAGCCTGTCACTAGTGGAGTGCCACAAGGCTCAGTACTAGGTCCTCTTCTATTTGTGGTTTACATAAATGACTTGGAAGTTGGGGTAGGTGGTGAGATCAGCAAATTTGCTGATGACACCAAGATGCTTGGATTGGCGGGTACAGAGGAGCAGTGCCAGGCAATACAACAGGACATAGATAGGTTGGTAGACTGGGCAGATAGATGGCAAATGGAATTTAATCCGGATAAATGCGAGGTGATGCATTTTGGCCGGAAAAATGTAGAAGAGAGTTATAGGATAAAAGGTAAAACTATTCGGAGTATAGAGACGCAGAGAGACTTGGGGGTGCAGGTTCACAAGTCTCTGAAGGTGTCCTCACAGGTGGAGAAGGTGATAAAGAAAGCGTATAGTACGTTAGCTTTCATAGAAAAGGGTATAGAATACAAGAGTAGGAGTTTGATGTTGCAGTTGTATAGAACTTTGGTTAGGCCTCACTTGGAATACTGCGTCCAGTTCTGGTCGCCGTACTATCGGAAGGATGTGGAGTCCTTGGAGAGAGTGCAGAGGAGGTTTACCAGGATGCTGCCTGGTATGGAAGGACTGTCTTATGAGGAACGATTAAATAGACTGGGGTTGTTTTCCCTTGAAAGACGTCAGCTTAGAGGGGATCTCATAGAGGTGTATAAGATTATAAGGGGTATAGATAGAGTAAATGGAGGTAAACTTTTTCCACCTTCAGAAATGGATAGGACGAGGGGTCATGGCCTTAGGGTGAGGGGGGCTAGGTATAAGACGAATATTAGAGGGCAGTTTTTCACACAAAGGGTAGTGGGGGTGTGGAATGCACTGCCGAGTAAGGTGGTGGGAGCAGGCACGCTAGGGCTGTTTAAGGGTCTCTTGGACAGCCACATGAGCGTTATGCAGATAGAGGGATATAGTAGGACTGTTTAACTATGGCTTTTTTTTCCACAGGTAATTCGGTCCATACTTGACCAACAAGGAGCATGCATTTGGCAGGTGGTGTGAGGACAGCTCTTGGATGTTGATTCATGGGTTGCCTGGTGCTTCATGTTGTAAATGAGTGCTTTATCTGGACCATCTGAAGGGCACCATGACAGCTCAGTGACTATCGCTGTAGCTGTGCAGACACTTGGAATTGGGCCGGTGTCTGCGGGAGTTTGCGCGTTCTCCCCGTGGTTGCGTGGGTTTTCTCCGGGCGCTCCAGTTTCCTCCCACATCCCAAAAAAATTCGCTCTTAGGCTGATTGGGAAACAAATTGTCCCTACATTGAGACTCTTCCATATTAGGAATAAACTAAAATTAGAATAGGATAATGGAATTGTTACTATATAGTTATGACGGCGGCGCGGGCTCGTTGGGCCGAAGGGCCTGTTTCCCGTGCTGTGTTGCTGTAAAAAAAACAGTTCCCTTCCTGTGGGCGAACATTTCAGCAGTCATGGGCATTCGGCCTCCGACATTCGGGTAAATGTTCTTCAAGGGGGCCTTCACAACACACAGCGCAGAGTCACTGAGCAGAGGTTGATAGCCAAGTTCCACACACATGAGGACGGTCTTAACAGGGATCTTGGCTTCATGTCACATTCATATCAAGGCACATGACTTATCTGGGTTAGCAAAAAACCTCACTTACTGTGCTGTCTGGAGACAATACACATCTCTCTAACCTCTGCTGTTAGCCACTTTAAGACTTGAATAGCAGGTTAAGTGTAAGGATTCGCATTCTAATCAGCAATCTGTAAACTGTCAGTGCTGATATGTGTGCTTTTGGAGACCAGAACACCGCATTCACCTGACGAAGGCCACAAAGACCGAAAGATCACAGATTTACTATCAAATAAATCGGTTAGATTTAAAATTGGTGTCAAACTTTACTGAGTAAACACTAACACACTATGACTTCATGGCTCTATCCACTTGAGTGGCAACCTTCAGAGATCTGTGTATATGAACCCCAAGATCTCTGTTCCTCAACATTCCTCAGAACTCAGTACTCAATTCCAGTGGGTGAACCTGGTGGTGGAACCTTGCTGGCTTGTTGGGAAATGCCAATCTCTGCTTCAGGATAGTAATGATCCCTTCCTTGCCAGTCAGCCAACTCTACTATCTGCTGTCCGAAGATGCTGAGTGGCCTGAGCTCCAGTATCCATCCTTCAGTCTGGGATTGCTCTGTAGTTTTGAGGATAATCTTTTCGCACATGAAGATCAATGGAAATATTATGAGCAAGACAGATGCCAAAGCAAATGATTAGCTTGCCTGCCTTCTGTATGCACTAAGAAGGCCTATGCAAGGACTGAAGACACTTTGTGCAGAATGTGACAAGAGATGAAGATGTAAAAGATGTTGTGTGAAAGAATCAATGATGTCTCTCCTGGTGATGGTATGCAAGATCCCTGTTGTGAATGCCTGATAATTATCAGACCATGAATTGAAATTGAGGAGCAGGATGACTCAGTTGGTGGAGCAGACACAATCTTGCATTTTTCTTAAGTTTTCTTCTGTGGAACATTGACACTGACTATACTTGTGACCATCTTTCAAGCCTTGGTGGTAAGCTTGCTGGATCTCTGGCTCCCATCATGGAGTTAGAGGACCTCCTATTGATCTTTGACTGCCTAAAAGGAATCTCTCCAATGTTAGGAAATGATAAAAAGGAAAAAGGAACCCAATAATTGGGAAAGCTCTCAAGAAAAACAATGTTAAAATGCAAATTATAGAAGAAAATAATGGCTGAGTTGATGGAACCAAGGTTTTTGATATACTGACTTTGCCTAGAAATACTACAAAGAGATGTTTACCTAAACCAAATTGGTAACAATGGGAGATTGAGGATGGAATTGTTTCTGCCACATGAATTTTAGTGAGCAAGACAGAAAATTCAGCAGACCACATAAAGGTCCACTGACCTCAGGAGTTGGGGCAAGCGTGGCCAGAAAATTCCACCCTGAGTCTCAAAAGGTAAAGTAAAGGTGGTAAAAGTTAAGAGTTGAATTTCACACTTATGTTCTAAAGGATAAATTCATGTAATTAAGGTAATTAAGAGTATTGCTGAAAAGGTTTGTTCAGGTAATTGATGAACAAATATAAAACAATATATCAGAGGTAGGCACACTGTACACAGGAGAACTGCAAGTGGGCTGACGAATGGCAGACAGAGTTTCATTCAGACAATTGCAAAATGATGCATTTTGGTCAATTGACAGGGCTTACTCAGTTAATGGCAAGGCACTGGAAAGAGTTACAGAACAAAGATCTAAGAGTATATGTTCATAGCTCCTTGAAAGCAAAGTCACGGTGGATAAGTGAAGAAGACTTACAGCATGCTTAGTTTTATTGGTCAGAACATTCAATACCGGGGTTGGTACATCTTGAAGTCGTACAAGACATTAGTAAGGAATACTGTGTGCAGTTCTGGTCACCCTATTATAGAAAGGATATTATTAAACTAGAAAAGGTGCAGAAAAGATTTACTAGGTTGCTACTAGGACTTGATGGGTTGAGTTATAAGGAAAGGCTGAATAGACTGGGACGTTTTTCTCTGGAGCATAGGAGGCTGCGGGGGTGATCTTATAGAGGTCTATAAAATAATGAGCGGCATACACAAGGTAGATAGTCAATATCTTTTCCCAAAGATAGAGGAGTCTAAAACTAGGAAGCATAGGTTTTAGGTGAGAGGGAAGAGATACAAAAGTGTCCAGACGAATTCCACAGAGTATGGTGAGTGCCTGGAACAAGCTGCCAGAGGTAGCAGTAGATGCGGGTACAATTTTATCTTTTAAAAAGTATTTAGATAGTTACATGGGTACAGCAGGTATAGAGGGATATGGGCCAAATGCAGATAATTGGTATTAGCTTAGGGGTTGTTGATAAAAAGGGCAGCATGGACAAGTTGGGACAAAGTGCCTGTTTCCATGTTGTAAACCTCTATGACTCACTGTTTTGAGTCCACAGTAGCAAGTTTGTCCACTCTCATCAATCTGTGCCTGGAGAAAACTCATTTGAGAAGTCAGTTATCTCTTTCCTAAATCAAAAGCAATTCCAAAAGATATGAAGATTGGTGTGATAAACATTGCTGGATTTTGCTTATAGTTTTAAAACTTGTTTGAGCAGGCTTAGCTCTGAAGTTCAGAAAGCAGAGGATTTGAAACTGGTTAAATTTAAAGATAGTACAGCTATTAATAAAGTATATTTCTGGTTCACATTCTTGTGCGGGACAGGCGAATCTTAGCCTACAACAGATGCCCTCCTTCCCAACCTTCACTCCACTGTCCACTCCCCACACGAGATACAACGCGCTGCTTGTTTATACATATACAATGAAGTGAAAAGTTGGTGATTTGGTGTGCTATTCACTCCACTGGCCAACAGTTGCCATGCCAACAATCCTGCCCATCACCAGAGTAGGAAGTTTCACACTAGATAGTTAGTCCTGGCCTTTAGATTACAAACCCTTTCATAAATGCCTTCATAACTGTGCAACATGGTAAACCAACATCAAAGATGGCTTAAAGTTTAAACATCTGATCGCTGCGTAGATCTGCCTTTTATGTTTTGGTTGAATTGCTGAAAGAAAAAGTTAAATAAGACACAAAAAAAACACATTTCTGCAGTATTTTTGCCGTTTAGAATTTGATTGTGTACCAGCTTGACTTAGCAGGTAACACTGTCGCCTCTAAGTTAAGTATGACAGCAGAATCTCAGCATTATCACCTTAGGATGACAGCTCTAATATTGCAGCATTATCTCAGTACAGCATTGAAGTGTTGGGCAATATTGTCAACGGTGCTTCTTTTAACTGAGACTTACCTTGAAAGCCTGTTCAGGTAGAAAGTCAAGGAAGCTGTAACACTTCGAGGAAGAGCAAATGTCCTAGTTAACACTTCATATGTCAACACACAGAAAATAGTAAAGTACTGATCTTAATACTCTAGACCCCTATTTCAAATATGTAAAGGCAGGGGAATTTAAGTGCTTGAAAATTCCTTTGACTAGATAGAATGCCCTTTCAGAGAGTTAATGCTGAATTAAAGTGCAAAATGGCTTCCTTTTGCACTCTAAACAGTTTGTGATTCTGAATGTATCCACTTTTTACACGTCAAATTTTAATATTAGAGAATTTTACCTCTCCCAAAGGGTACCTTACTACTCCCTAAAGGCACTTCACTTTTCCAAGATTGGCTTGGATCATATACAGAAGGTAGCTGATCTTTCCATAGAACTCCACTAATTTCAGATCGTCTCTCAATAGAAGAACTTCTGCTTTGTAGCACTGTTTTGAAATTAAATTGGTTGTAAAGTTTTTTGGGAAATAGTGGAAAATATTTAAATGGAGCACTCAGGCCAATTTACACATACAAGAGGGAGTAGAGAATGCTTTAGCTGAAGGCCTCTATTAGAGCCTGGAAAATGCTTGCCATTCATGCCAACACTATGTGCTGGATTTTAGCTGGCCCAGTAAAACAAGGAATCGTCAGCACAATGCAGGGAACCAGGATATCAAGGTTTCATTTACTCCACAACATACTCAACCAACAGATATCCTGTCTGAAAACTAGCTTGATTGAAACTAAAACAAAACCAGTCAAAGGACTCCATTGTTTAAGTTTCACACGTTTTGTTTTGACAGCTGAACCCATTAAATACTTGGCTGAGTTTCAAAAACTATTCAGCCACTTCGCCACTGTTCACATTTTGATTGGCAGTTTTAAGGGGTTATTAAATAAGCCAAGTGAATATGTGTTTATTTTTACACTACATTGGCCCCTTGAGGACAGCGATTTAAATTTTCTAGAATAATTTGGTCAGACAAAATTTATGTATTTTCTTACCACCCATAATCAGTATATTTGTATGGAAGGAATGCTTGTTTTCTAATCCACAGAGAGGTGTCCCATTTTAAATAATCACAGCCACACATTTTTCAAAAACCATAAGGTTGTTCATTTGCATATATTTGCCACAGAGCTTTAACATATAACACACGATCATGATTAGATGCAGGTGAAAGTGTAATAGTACAATTACAATTTATGATTGTCTCAGTCATGATAACAGGGTTTCTTGGATGAATAGTGAAGGCCTTGTAGAACCGAGGTTACTCAGTCAGCTATGATGCTCCTTGCAGTCAAATTTCTCAGGTGAATTCAAAGTTGGAATAGATTGGGGAACCCCTGCTCTCATTTAAGTTTATTGCCTTGGCTGCTCAGATGACTTAAAAGCAGACAAAATGCCTTCCTCAACATGTGACTTGTCAAGTCCCAAGTCCCTTTTTGGGGATAAGTGATGTGTCAATTACACATCCTTTGTACTATTTACCATCTTGAAACTTACCTAGTTTTGTTTCACTATGGCAGGCTTGTCCAGTTTTTTTTTGCTCACAAAGCAGGTTTGCATATTTTTCTCACTTGAGAGGCCAATCAGCAAACTTCAGTAATGTTTGGCACAACTCTTTACTGAATTTAAAAGTTGAGATTTTGAGGAAAGAAATAATTGCTAAGCAAAAGTATAGCAATTTTATAGCAATAAATTAAAGTTATAAAGGGTAAGTATTAAAAACCAAGAGGGTCAGTGTATGTGAGTGGGTGCTAAAGTTTGGGGGAGGGAGGAAGGGGAAGGCGGAGGGGGAGGGCAGAACAGGGGGGAGTCGAGGGCAGCGGGCGGGGAGGAGCACTTGCATATATATTGGTTTATGGTGGATAGAGAGTAGAGTAGTGATTGATTGCATGAAAGGCAGACTCTCATTTACCCTACACACTTGTTTGAACCTCTGGATTGCAATTCAGTAAAAGGAGACATGAGTTCTGCTTCTTCTTAATTTACCTTTATTTCTTCAATACAATTCTGCATTAAGCTCTTGTGCCACTTGCAGCCCCTTTATATCTGTGACTTCTATTGAATAACATCATCAAATTATGACTTAATTGGACGGTCTGTTAACCCATTCCTAACAATTCCTCTTCCTTCGGGAAAACATTTTGGGGAACATTGTTTCCATGGAAACAAATAACACAAAGGAACAAACAAAGTAAAACATCACAGGATCCAATTTCAATTGACAACAGCCTAACTTTAATAAACTGACTTTACCAAAAACTAGATGCATCGTTTAGCCCATCTACACATTTAACTTCCAGAGTATCACTTCTGTGTTAGCTGCCCCTTTAGAAGGACAGATAAAAATCTCTGAAGCTGACTGCCCTGGAAAAAGGCAGCTTTTATATCTATACATCTGCATTCCCATGTCTTTGTAGCTAACAGAGCCAAAAAGATCTTTAAAATAACCTTTCCTACCGTAGGTGAATCCACCTAAATCCTGGTGGAAGTTTTCTTCAACTCCCCTTGCTATAAGCCTGACTTTTGCTTTGTAAATTCCATCAGGAATCACCTTTTTTGAAAAAAAAATTGGAGAGGTAGAGCTCTTTGTTCCCCATCTGGTAATTGCATGTATATGTCAAATACATAGTTTGGCATCTTTTATATCTAATTTACTATAGACCACCAAAATCTCATGGGCACGTGCTTCTATTCCTTGTAGCATTCCTAGTCTTACTCCTATTCTAAGACTTTGTCCCCTTGATATCCTGCTCTGTACAACCACTACTTGATTTTTCCCTCCTGCTATGGGATGTTCTTTCAATATTCCAATTTCCTCCTGTGATCATGTTCACTATTAGATTTAGTATCTGAACTGGCGCTACATTTCAGTACCCTTCATTTTTGAACTTCGTGTTTCCAATCAATGGTCCTGGCATCTTCCCCTGTATTCTGCACAGTATTCATACTTTCCAGTGGCCTTCATTCTCTACTTATGACAGCTGCATTCTTCCATTGACAGGACTGTTCAGGCAAATATGTCACTTTTGCAATAACTTTTGGCAATGCTCCTCAAAAAAAAAGTGGGCTGTTCTAGTTCAGAAGTATTATGTTCCTCTACAAATACCCTGTTTCATACTTCTGTTACAGAAGTATCAGATGACCTTGGTTACTTATGCTTGTCTTCTCCAAATTTGCAAGTTGTAATTTGTACCCATTATCCTTGATGTATGTACCTCAATAGTCTGATTACCATGTTGCGAAACAATTGTTTTGCCATCTATGCCTATAACCTTCCTTGGGCCTTTCCATTCATTAAAATTGTCTCTAATATAATACATTGTGTCTCTTTGCTGAAAGATGGTGTTTGATGGCTAGACATTGTGCCTTAAAGTTCTGTGAATTCTTTCAGAGATTTCTGCTTCCAAAAAAAATGCTCTATTTATACACAATTCATTTAAATGCTGAAAGGCAGAGCCAATTGCATTCCTTTCAAGCTGGAGATTAATCAAAAATGGGCAGAATTTTAGGATTTCTACAAATACTAATTGACATTGACTATAGCCCCAACCATCTGCAACAATTTTTTTTGCATGTACCAGCCATGGAAAGGCTGAATTAACTTGCAATTTGATCTGCCTGCCAAAATTTTCTGATCATCTCATCTATGGTTTCTCACACAGCCCGTGACCAAATGGGGTTTCTGCAGCTATCTTCATGATTTCACACATATCCTTGAATTTGCTAGCAAATTCCCTTCCATTATCCATAAAGAACTTTGCCAGTGGTCTCATACCTGTCCTTATCCCATTCTTCCATGATTATTTTTCACTTTATTATATACAATGGTTGACTGACTAAATCTGATCGCTAAATCTACAAGGTGCAAATTGAACACGTTGTTTGCTTTATCCTAGATCTTAAAAGATCCATGGCCACAATATCATTAAAATCTCTGGCCAAAGATAGAGTTCATGATAGTGTCCTTCTGTACTTCCTACAATCCTCACATTGATCACTGACCCGTTCTATAAGCTTTAGTATAATCTCAGCTGTTACACCTGCATCCTCCAAGGAGATGGATGTACAAATTGCTGGTGCAGCTTCAACATGATGAGCTTATTAAAATTGGCTGAAGTCTCATTTCTGGATGCTAATACTTCATTAACCTCTGTACCTCAAATTATTTTTCACTAATAGAATATAATAGTGTCCTTATTCTAAATTGTAAGTCCACCCTTTTCCCAAAAGTTGTTGCCTTATTTTCTACCTGTGCTTTCTTATCAATGGTCTACTTGGAAGCAAAAGTATCTTGCTTGACACAACATCTGTGCTAAAGAAATGATTCACTCCAGCAATATTACAAGGAAACACCACTCTTTTCAGGGATTTCAGAGTATTATCATCCTCAAACCTAAAACACGTGGAACTTTCAAATTCTTTAACTTTGTTCTGATTCAGCATTTAAAGAGTCCAGGTAACATGTTAACCAGTCAATTCCACACAATAGATGGTACAACTCACTGTCCCATACAACACAATTAAATGACCCTGCAATTAAAACTTCCATGACTAGAGTAAAGTTTCTTGTGACAAGACACTGCCTTTTTTCTGGTCATTGTTTCTTTCCTCTGATTCTTCCATGTCATGTGTAGCTTCAAACACTTTAAATCATTCCAGACAGTTGAAATGAAATTTAGAGTTACATCAATGAATCATTCCCAGGACATTTCTGGAGTTCATTTTTCCTCTTACCCTTCTCCAAATCCTTCCAATTGTTATAGATATTTCTAACCTTGTAGTTTCTGGATCCTGACCTTCTGCAATATTCATGTGGCCAGTTTGTGTCTACATGGTCTAATCATCCTGTTAACAGTATATCTGCCACAGTCTGTTTTATCACCAATTGACACAAATAGGTCATTCATTTGTATCAAAAAAAACCATAGGTATAGAATGTTTCCCTATTTTTTTTAAAAAAAGGCCTCTAATATTTGATCATAAGATATTTTTGTCTGTAAATTTAACTTTGTCAAAACCAGACACCTGTCCATATTTATGACTTTAGCATTTAGTTGAATTTCCAGGCAGTGTTTTTGCAGCCTTATAATAGTCTGTTAAATTCTATCAGATACATTTCAATAGAGATATCCTCCGATTTCCAAAAACTATTCCAAACTTCATACACACTTAATAGGTCATCTTTTCGATAAATTTTATCCATAAACATTAATAGATTATCCAGACCTTCCTGAGTCCAAATGTTCCAGCCCCAATTCAGAAAATAATCAATTTTACATCTATGTGGTAAAGAAAGAGCCAAGGCCATTTCTTGTTTTTCTTTTATTCAAATCAGTTACTTTAACCCACGTGATCAATTCATTTCTCCATAGCTCATAATATTCAGTTTCTGGAAAGAAACGCTGATAGTCATATCTTGACACTTTTACTTTAAATCCAGTCATTTTGTTGTCTCCTACCCACTCCTTAGTTGATTAGAATTTGAATGAAGTCTGCTCCCTTTTTTTCTTCAAAAAAAGTTAGAACTTGTAGCCCTTGGAACAAACAACTATCCTCTATTACCACTGTTTGAGCCTCTGGATTGCAGTTCAATAAAAGAGACACAAGTTCTGCTTCTTCATCAACTACCTTTATTTCTTTGATCCAACTTCACATATAATTCTGCATCAACTACCAGTGCCACCTGCAAGTCCCTTTATATATCAGTGACTTCCATTGAATAATTGATATTAAATTAGGACTTAATTGGAAGGTCTGTTAATCCATTTCTAACAACACTAACTCAGTATTTCACAGTGTCCTCCATACACACATTCTCTCACAGAGACACACATAAGCAGCCAGTTCCAGTACTCCACTTCCAAAGCCATACCTAGCAGTCTAGGTCAGGGCTGCTGTTCAAGGCCAAAGCTGATTAGGCCACCACCCAACTACTACACCTGCCTGCTCACCCTAGTTCCTGACCTGTCACCCACCGCTCCCCGCCCCCCCAACTCGCTGAACTTGCTCTTGCACAATAAGCCCCCAGCAATAAATAGATATTAAAAACTTACCTGCCAACAGAGGACATATTGCTGGTTCAAATAAAAGCTGGCTTCATCCTATATAAGCTGCTGATAGGCAGCTATTGGGAAACCTATGCATAGAAAAACCATCCTGTATTGGCTGAGCAGACTCTGAACATTTTTTGAAATTCTTTCTGGGAGGTTTTGAATTTGAACTGTTACCAACACACCAAAGGCGTAGCCGGCCACTTAACAATACTTCATGGGCCACATCCAACATATGGGCTGTATCTGGAACAAGTGTTGGAAAATGAAGTTAGAATGCAAGTTAGGCAGTTATTCTTTACTGCTACAGATATGGTGGGCTAAGGGGCCTTTCCTGTACTGTAGACCTCTTCAACTCAATGACTGTAAGCATGGGCTAAGGGACCATCATAATACAATGCAAGGTTGATGGAAGCCATACACATTTATCTGCACATATGGGTTGGGGCAATACAGTAGCTGGCAGCATGAGGGACTTGGGTTCAATTCCCGGTTT
Organism: Sphyrna mokarran; assembly: GCA_024679065.1. Classification (NCBI taxonomy): domain Eukaryota; kingdom Metazoa; phylum Chordata; class Chondrichthyes; order Carcharhiniformes; family Carcharhinidae; genus Sphyrna; species Sphyrna mokarran. The sequence continues at coordinate 38,458,393 of JAGIQG010000010.1, read as the reverse complement.
TTGTCACTATCTGTGTGGAGTTTGCACATTCTCCCCGAGTCTGTGTGGGTTTTCTCTGATCTTCCGGTTTCCTCCCACAGTCTGAAAGACATGCTGGTTAGGTGCATTGGCCTGATCAGGTGTCAGATTGTGGCAACTAGAGGAATTTCACAGTAACTTCATTGCAATGTTAATGTAAGCTTACTTGTGACTCAAATAAATGTTAAACTTTGGTGATTCACTGTTTATTTTGTCTATGGTCAAACTGAAATACAATCTAGCTGGAATGCGATAGTTCTTTCATTGATGGATCATCTCCTTAAACACAGAGATGTATGAGTTCCCCCGCTCAGTATGAATGTCCATACTCAGTTAGGTATTTAGTTGAGTCTCAGGACCATCTAGAAATAAAATGCCAAAGGTAACATGATTTTCAGCATCATTTTAAACATCTGTGTTCAAAATGTTGTTTAAAGCAGACAGAGTTTGTGATTTTAGGCACTTAGAAAAAATAATGTCACAAATTTCCACCACTTTTGAATTAAAAAAACTTTAAATTCCCAGGTAAACTGTGATCAAACACAATGAAGTAACTCCTCAGAGACTGGTGTTGCTTTAACACTTTATAAACTCAATTCTACTCCCAGTCTTTCTCATACAAAGTCAGAATCTGGAGTGTTAGTAGACCAGGCACTCCCACACTAATATACAGGTGAGGCTCCCTGATTGGGCAGCCAATTATAGTCTCAATTAGGAAGCTCATACTCCAAAACGCCAACAGTATGAACTTCGTTGAAGTATTACACACAGTATGCTGCACAAAACATGGCAGACACTACCAAGACAAATCCCATGGATTTCTCAGCAACTCACCCAGGTTTTGGTGTTCACTGTGAGTTATAGAATCTTGTTAAAACTCTGTCAATGTGGTGGTGGCAGACAGTGTCACTCTTGTTCGGGCATTCTGTGCTCAAAAGAGGCTCCCCTCTCCATTCCCACCAAATCGATATCATTACCCCTGATTTCTTCCCACCCATCTCAGCCAACCAATCATAGCATCTGCATCAACTTCCTCGCTAGGATCTCTGACTGGCCCCAGCAGATTTGTCTCCTATCTTGGTGTCAACCCTCCAGTGATGATTCTGTGCATGACTGCTTACAGTATGGCCATCAATCTAAGTGGCACTGCTGTGACTAAAGAACTTCCAGCCATATGATGAGTTTGCAGCTCTCCAAGGTGAAATTTTCTCCCAAGGAGGAAGCCACAATCTGAGCCAATTAACAGCTTGATAACCAAAAAAATCAGGGTGGGCATTCCAAACTTACAGAGGTGGACTGCTTCTGCCTAGACCAGGGCAAGAGCACCACTTCTGCAAAAATTTCACCTCTTGAATTTTCTAGGACATGCCTAGCATTCAAAAATAAGATGTTATAATGATCATTAAATTGTCTCTTCCCATTGAAGTTGGAGCTTTAGAGGATCAGCAATATCTATCTTTTTTCTGAAAGGACAGAAGGATGGAAACAGCATGTACACTATTCATCCCTCTCACTAAAGAGGCAAAAAATGTAGAAACAGGGAAGTGAAATGACTTTTAGTTAAATAAATAAGACAACATCAAAAATCTGCAAATTTATTTGTGCTATTTTAAAGAGTCTTTTTTGGCAAAACAAATCCATTTTTGAATGTATACCCAGCTGCTTTATAAAAACGAATGAATAAATAAATTTTTAAATATAGTTGAATTATAAATTGAATCTCTCTGACTGTCCCACTGGGAATCTCACTGGTTTTCTCACTGGGGACAACACTTCAAAATGTTTTGGCAGAATTCTGCTCACTTATTTTCAATGCATTCTTTCCTTGAAGTGTGTTAAATTGCTGATGGACAACCTTTCGCTTTAGATTAGCAAACAGAGTTAGAGATCAAACATTGTGAGGTATATTGTATAGGAGAAGTGCATTGTTCTCATGCAATATTCAGCCTTTTCCTTCATGGTTTTTCCTCTACTTGTCCTTTAACATTTTAGAACTTTATCCAATGTATGTTAATAAATGCAGATGTACCAGGGAAAATAAAAAAAGAATGATGAGTGTGATGACAACTTGCCAGACTGTAAAGAAATAGCCTATTTACAAGTCCCAGCTATTTATTGAATGCGGGCCAGGGTGTCATGCCACTTGGTGGGTGTAAATTGGAATGCTTTCTGAGATTCTGGAAATAGAAGGTAGCTATTTTGAAATTCCATTGAAAAAAAATCAAGAACCCATAACTTATTTATTTGTTTAGATATTTTACCATTTTCTATGCTGTGGCCAACTTGGATTTTCCTTGCAGGATCACTAGAGATTCCAAAATGTTGCATTTTCCTCATTACTAATACAGCTTCTACTTAGCAATTACTCCAAATAAATATAAATTAATTCAAAGAAAAGATAGGATTGTTAAACATTTGCAGTATGACAGAAAAAATGGCATTGAATGCAGTTTTCTATAGTTAGTTGCATTGACCTGCTCACACAATGCACTCTGCCATTCAACAAGGTTGCTTGCTGGAACCAGACTCATACAGTTTATCCTCTTATATACTATGGATTCACAAGCATTTACGCTTGCTTTAGTAAGCAATTCTTGTAAATTAAAAACATATCTCAAATCTATTAATTTATTGTAATTGAAGCCCAAACCTCAAAAGATGAGAGATCAATAAACAATATCCACCATACACAAGCCCAGGCCACCACCCATGTTTCCGCAACCCCACAACCCATTTCCTCCACACATCCTGCACTTCCCCATGATTTCCTTCAAACTTGTGAGGCTCAAAATAGCAAAGGTCACCACAGGCAACTTTGAAAAGCAAATGTGAAGTTCATCAATCTCCACAAAAGACAGAAACAAGGAACACAGACGAAACAAACACAACACCTGCACTTAAGTTCCATGATGATATTATGAAGTTCATTATTTTTTGGCTTGGAACAATACTTGTTGTTATACTTTATTCAGACACCAATTGTATATCTTTGTTTAAATGGCCAATTCTATTAATGTAACTGTTTTGCTTCCATGATAACAAAGCATTAGTGGAAATGATACAAGTTGGTCCAACAGCACCATCAGTACTAGTACCTGAAAACAGAATGTCTCCAACATTATCACTACTTCTAAGACCACTCATATCTGTAACAATATATTTAATAATATTAGTATCTTCAACAATGCAAGTAATTTCAAAAATAAAGATATTTTCAACAGACACCAGCAAGAAGTATTCAAAATTACTGGTTTCTCCAGTAATATCATTACTTTCAACAATACTCTCAACAGTACCAGTTTCTCCAATAATGCTGGTACATCTAACAGTGCTGATTACCATCCGTGGTCGTGTATTTTCCTTCATTACACTCAGAGATATAGGATCACCCATGGCAAATGGAATGCCAGGTGTCACAAATATCATTTTATTTTGAACTGCATGCTTTATGTATTGCTGGCTTGTACAGATCTTCCCCCAATACCCATAGAAGATTTATAATCAGACAATTAACTGCATAGTTCAATTGCATCGGTTTTCTGTCATGTTGCAAAATTGAACTTGCAATGTAGGTGAAGTGGATTTCAGAGCAACAGGAGCCTAGGTAAACCATGCTGCTTTATTTTGAAGCAGTATGTAAGTGAATCCTCTGACTTTCAGAGGTTTACTGCCTAATGCAAGAATCTATTTCTTTGGGCACTGTAGAAAAGTTGAGTTTGTGAAGTTGGAATTTGATGTTGGCAAAGGTGTAAAAAATTCAAAAATATCTAGAGGGAAAAAAAGAACATTGCATGGTCCCTTTAAAAGCTGGTGTTTTGTTTCAGTATTTAAAGGTTTAAAATTCAAAGTACATACAGAGTCCAAGCTGAAACATTTTATTGAAAAGTCAAGCAGTAGTCTTGACAAGACAATCTTTTTTAATTTAGTCCTATCAATTTTAAGCAGACACTCAGCTACAAAGAACCTATAAAATTTGTGTTTAACATAAGAACATAAGAAACAGGAGCAGGAGTAGACCAGATACCTCTCGAGCCTGCCCCGCCATTCATAAGATCATGGCTGATCTGTAGTGGTTCAGTACCACTTTCCCGCTTTCTCCCCGTAACCCTTAATTCCTTTGTCAATTAAAAACCTATTCATTCTTGACTTGAACATATTCAGTGAGGAAGCCTCCACCACCTCATCAGGCAGAGAATTCCAAAGATTCACCATGCTTTGCGTGAAGAAGCCCCTCCGCAACTCCGATCTGAACGCCCCCCCCCGACTAATCGTGAGGCTGTGCCCTCTAGTCCTGCTATCTTTGCTAAGCGGGAAGAGTCTCTCAACCTCTACCCTATCCATCCCTTCATTATCTTATACGTCTCTATAAGATCCCCTCTCAGCCTTCTAAACTCCAAAGAGTACAAACCTAGCCTATTTATTCTCTCCTCATAATGCAACGCCCTCATCTTCAGTATCAGCCTAATAAACCTTCTCTGCATCCCCTCAAGGCCAATATATCCCTCCTCGAATGCGGCAACCAAAACTGCGCACAGTACTCCAGCTACAGCCTCACCAGCACCCTATACAGCTGCAACAGAACCTCCCTACTTTTATATTCTATCCCCCTAGTTATAAAGGCCAACATTGCATTCGCCTTCTTAATCACCTGCTGCACCTGCATACTGTGTTTTTGCAATTCATGCGCAAGAACCCCCAGGTCCCTCTGCACCGTCGCATGCTGCAGCTTTTCTCCATTTAAATAGTAATCCTTCCTACCATTATTCTTATCAAAGTGGATAACCTCACACTTGCTAACATTATATTCCATCTGCCAGGTCCTCACCCACTCAAACTATCCAGGTCCCTCTGCAGGCTTTCCACACCTTCCACGCAATTTGCTTTTCCACTCATCTTCGTGTCATCAGCAAATTTCGTCACCCTGCATTCTGCCTCTTCCTCCAGATCATCTATGTAAATGGTAAATAGTTGAGGCCCCAGCATCGAACCTTGGGGCACTCCACTAGTCACCAGCTGCCAATCAAAATAGCACCTATTAATACCTACCTTCTGCTTCCACTTCGACAACCAATCCTGTATCCAGTCTACACCCTACCCCCAACTCCCTGCACCTTAACCTTCTGCAGCAATCTTTTGTGAGGCACCTTATTAAATGCTTTTTGGAAATCCAAAAATACCACATCCACCAGTTCTCCTCTATCTACCGCACGAGTCACTTCCTCATAGAACTCCAATAAATACGTCAAGCACGACTTCCCCTTAATGAATCCGTGCTGCGTCTGCCTGATCAAACAGTTCATACCCAGGCGCCTCGTTATTTCTGTTTTGACTACAGATTCAAACATTTAAGTGATTCAAGATTCAAGCGTTTGATGGTATTGACAACATCAAACCAATCGTATTGTCAGAAAATTGATAGGTCATCACAGATCTGAAAGAGAGAGCTGGGGGTGGGTGGTTGGTGGGCAGAAGATGGGGGGGAGGGGATAGGGAGAGGGAAGATGGGGTGAGGGGAGTAGAGGGTAGGGGGGAGAGATAGTAGGGGATGGGGGAGGGGGGAGATGGGGGGGAAGAGGGGGCAGGGAGCAGGGGGAGAGGGGGGAGCAACAAACAAACTGCCACCTCTCAAGCCTCAAGAGGAACAGGGCAGCTCTCAACTTTGCCAGCTTAAGATATCTCTTAAGAGAACGCACCATCTAACTAGCAAAAAGGTACCAAATCAGAAAAATCTTAGAGGAGTCAATACAGAAACGCCAAAAGATTTCAAAAGGCACAAACCTGATTGTATTTTTGAGAGAGATTGAATTTTATTAGTATATTATTTTTTGACTAAAGAATGAGTATTGCATTTATTTGAGCAGCATTATACTAGAATCTTACATTATTTGGTAAGTTACTTATTTAGTCAAATTACCTTGTAATTAGATAAATACATGGTGAAGTGTTCATTTTAAAGTGAGTGACAGGTATTTCTATTAGTTAACCACTAAATGTTATTAAACAACAGTTCACACTTTCCGATACACATTTAGCAGATTATGCGACAAAGTATTCCTCTTTGGGGGAATTTGGTGTTACTTTTCAGATGAATCTTGATATCTGCACACTATGTTGTTCTGAACATGTTTCATGCTGGCATGTTTCTCCACCAGCATCGCAAGGAGTTGGGGCCTTAATGCACATCCTATTAGCAGAATGCAAATGTTCATGACAACCCCTGCTAGGTTTTCTGACCCATGATAACTAGTGGAAGATCCTGCTGTAAATTCCTACTATATTCTTTCCTCATGCCCATCATCAAACATGCTGGCAAGGGTATTGGAGAATTCTGCGTTATGTTTTCACCTTTTTGTTGCTTTTGAAAAACTTTCCACACAGCTTTAAGATAATAGTAAAACTATAGAAGGCTTTAAAAAAGCTGACAGCCTGCTGTAAAGTAAGTATTCAATTTTCTTTATCCACCTTACGGAAATTACTGAATGGTACTGAGTTTTTAGTTACACCAATGTTAAATATACAAATTTCCTAGTGAAAGGCTTCAAATTTCAACAGGAAATTTTCAATATAACTGTTGTGGAGTAGAAAATACATTAAATAAAGTTTGTTCCCTTGGAAGTTTGTCAACAAGTCAAAAACAGAAAGTACATAATGAACTATGAAATATTTAGGGAGATCTTAAGAACATGAAAATGTCTTCAGTAAAGTAATGAAGAGGTTGAACTTGATATAGAAGAACAGAGGTACCTCGGGTAAAGTATGAGATTCACCTACACAAATCCTTTGAAGATAACAGGGCAAAGACTGTTAAAAAAGCATTCAGGATTTTGTGTTTGTTCCCATCGACAGGAATCTGGTAAACAGATTTAAGATAATTGGTTAATAAAATTGGCAGAGGTAATGACAAAACGCTGCAATCTGAAACAAAAACAGAAAATACTAGAAAATCTCAGGTCTAACAATATCAGTGGAGACAGAATAGATGTGGAGAATTTGATGTTTGTGTCGGTATGCACAATCTTCTTGGAGATTTGGCGATCCTCACCTCTTGGAGCCAGCAGTTTGCTGTGTCGATGGTAGCCATGATGTGGAGACATCTTCTCCAGAGCCTTCAGCACGTCATCAATGAAGAAGAAGACCTTGCCAAGACCATCCCCCACCTCTTGTCTTCAAACAACCACACAACCTCAAACAGACCACAGCAAACTGCCCAGCCTTCAGGATAACAGTGACCATGACATCACAGCAACCCTGCCACAGCAATAGGGCAAGATATGGCGGATCACCGACACAGATGCCATCATCTCACATGAGAACACTATCCACCAGATACACAGTACATACTCTTGCGACTCAACCAATGTTGTCTACCTGATACACTGCAGGAAAGGATGTCCTGAGGCATGGTACATTGGGGAGACCATGCAGACGCTACAACAATGAATGAATGAACACCACTCGACAATCATCAGGGCAGGAGTGCACTCTTACAGTTGGGGAGCACTTCAGCAGTCATGGGCATTCAGCTTCTGATCTTCAGATAAGTGTTCTCCAAGGCAGCCTTCCCAACACATGACAATACAGAATTGCTAAGCAGAAACTGATAGGCAAGTTCCACATACAAGAACAGCCTCAACCGGGATCTTGGGTTTATGTCACACTATCTGTAACCCCCATGACTTGCCTGGGCTTGCAAAATTTCACTAACTGTCCTGGTTGGAGACAATACACATCTCTTTAACCTATGCTTCGCCGTCGCTCCAACACATTGTGTGTATCTTTAAAACTTGATTACCTGTAAAGACGTGCATTCCAATCATTATTTTGTAAATTGAGTTTGAGTCTTTATATGCCCTGTTTGTGAACACAAGTCCTCACTCACTTGATGAAGGGCCTAGGTGGGACTGTGGTCGGTACACACTTGATGACAAAATAGCCTCTTTCTGTGTTGTCAAATAAACTTGTAGGATTTTAACCTAGTGGTGTGAGACTCCTTACTGAGAGAGAATAGAGCCAACATTCCAAATCAGGATGACCCTCTGAGGACTAAGTGTTAGGACATGGAGGCCAGATAAGTGATAGGGCAGAGTAAGGTCAGGGATTTGTAAGGTAAAGTGATGGAGGCAGGTACTCTGGAGGTATTTAAGAAATACTTAGATGGGCACATGAACAGAATGGGAATGGAGGGGTATAGAAAACTGATTTAAAATAGGGATCATGAGCCTTGGGAGTCCCTGGGAAGTGTGTAAATAGATGATGATATTGATGTACTTGTTTTTATCCTACAGGTGCTTTGGTCCACCTTGTTGTCTAACGAGGGGCATACACGCAATGGGTCATGACAGGACTGCTCTTGGACCTTTTTCAAAAGTATCCTACTGCTGCACGTCGTTAGTGTATGCTTGACCTGGACCATTTGATGGGCAACACGACAGCGCAGTGACTATAGCTGTGCTGTGCAGATACATGGATTTGGGCCTGTGTCTGTGGGGGTTTGCGCATTCTCCCCGTGCTTGCGTGGGTTTTCTCCGGGTGCTCCGGTTTCCTCCCACATCCCAAAGATGTGCTCTTAGGCTAATTGGCAAAACAATTCTCCCTAAATTGTCTCAAATTTGGTTTTTAATCCATAGATCTATAAACATGGACAGGGATCGCGTGTAGAAGTGGGAACATTGAGGTGGCGGCGCGGGCTCGTTGGGCCGAAGGGCCTGTTTCCCGTGCTGTTTTGTTCTTTGTTCTTTGATTTTGTATTTTTATTTTTTTCATCAAACTAAGGGCCAATTTTACCATTGCCCGATTTTGGACATGAAAACATGGTGAAGTCAGGTGTGAGGCCATTAAAGTGATCCATGCCCGCTATCGCATAGATTGCCACTTTACTGAAACTATGAATGGCGGTGATCCGATTCGCGCCCAAAACGGTTGCAACGGCAATTTAAATGTATTTGCATGCATTTAAATTGAATTAATAAACTTGCACCAACTTTATCAGCTTCTGATCTTCAGGTAAGTGTTCTCCAAGGCAGCCTTCCCAACACATGACAACACAGAATTGCTAAGCAGAAACTGATAGGCAATGTACTTGCATGCATTTACTGCCGTGTTCGCCGATCCGGAATCACACCAAAATGAAACTGCTAAATAAAAGTCTGAATTGGACACTGAAAAGGTTCCAATGGCTCCTTGACTTGGATCAGTGGTGGGATGAAGGAGGAAGGCAGGTCAGATCATTCCCTGGGTTGTGGGGGGGGAGGGGAGTCAGGCCAGATCATTGTTTGGTTGTGGGGGGAGATGAGGAGGAGGCAGTCAGATCTATTCCTGGCGGGGGCGATTGTTGTCTGGCGGGGAGAGAGGAGGAGGAGGAGGCGGCGTCAGATGTTCTTCTTTGGGGAGGGGATGAGCGAGGCTAGGCCATTATTTGGTGAGGCCAAATCATTCTCTGAGAGGGGGAGGAGGGAGGTGAGTAAGATGTATCTCTGGATGTGGGGTGGGGAGGGGGTCAGATGGATCTGTGGACAGGGTGGGGGTGGGGTGGGGAGGGGGGCAGGGTTGGCAATTGATCTGGGTAGTGGAGGGGGATGGGTGGGTAAGGGGGACAGTGATGTGTGTGAGGGATATCGCTCTCGCTTGTTGCTCCTGAGCTGTTTTCACGCTTTCTGTGGCCCAGGAGCGATCTAACACGGGTGCACTTTTTCAATTTTTTTGTCTATTCATGCACAGTTCAGAGCTCCAACCATTCTGGGCATGCTAAGCCTCAAGGATGAGACCTGCATTTTTCTTCAGGCTACTGCGTGTCGGGGTGCCTGAAAGTAAATTTCTATGTTGGATCTGCATTATGCCCAGATTCAGCACTTAGAATGAAAATTGTAAAATCAGGCCTTAAGTGTCCAGTTAATTTTAATGAGTAAGGATTTTTATCTACATATTGATTTACAGCCCTTAATGGATTAATGCAAATCTTAAAGTTTTAAAGTTTATCTATTAATCACAAGTAAGGCTTATGTTAACACTGCAATGAAGTTACTGTGAAGTTCTCCTAGTTGCCACACTCTGGTGTCTGTTCGGGTCAATGCACCTAAAAAGCACATCTTTCAGAACGTGGGAGGAAAGTGGAGCACCCAGAGGAAATGCATGCAGACAGGGGGAGAATGTGCAAACTCCACACAGACAGTGATCCAAGCCGGGAATTGAACCCAGGTCCGTGGAGCTGTGAAGCAGCAGTGCTAACCTCTGTGCTACTGTGCCACCCCTTGTTTTGCTTAACTTTTGTTTCTCTTAATTCTTTAAAATAGCAGGGAAAGAGGCTTCACTGGAAGCATATTTTTAAATGGTTGAATAAAGTGAGAGTAAAACTTACTGACATTTCCTGTTTCAAACTTGGGCTATTTTATTAGCTGGGAGTCACCCACATTCCATCATCCAACCGCCCAACAAAAGTGGATAAAATGAGGCAGCTAGCCAACTCTGGGCAGGTCAGAATCTAGTGTCAACAGCTCTCATCATTAATGCCAAGTAACTCATGATGCAGAGAGTGAAAGGAACAATCAGTGCTATTCTTAGGTGAGGAGTGAGACCAGATAGATTTTACTGCTCTTCCTGGCCCTAACTTATCCAACACAAAAACAAGAAAGGCTGGGAAATCTTTGCAGATCTCTCAGCATCTGCGGATAGAAAATGGAGCTAACATTTTAAGTTAGAGCTTTTATTTTGACTTAACCATTGGACCTCCTCTTTCTGCATAACAAGTTTTATTCAGTGGAGTTTCCAATGGAGAGTTTATTAGGCTGTCAAAATATAAAATTGGTGCCCCAGTGGAGTCAGTAAAGATAAGCTTATGTTACATAAGGATACTGCAATAGTCAGGCAAGAAGTTTGGTTGCTTAAATGAACTGGCCAGGTTGCCAGGCAGATGAGAATTGAGTTGGAATAGTTGCACAGTTATTTTAATTGTGTTTTCACTTTGATGAGTTGTGTTAAAATTCTCTCTTTCATAATCCCAAGTAAACATAATTCTCCACCCTAAAACTGTACCACTCAGAACGCATTCTTGGCTTATTTTCCCTGACCTCAAATGGATTTTCCATTTGAATCTTTCCATTGCCAAAGCTGTCTCCTTTATTTGTGCTGAGTATTTATTTTCAGCTTCATTTAGCAGCAATGATTCTCATCTCGAGACACCAACATCTCTCTTTATATCAAAGTATTTCATTAATACTACTATCACAATTCTTTTGTTTCAGACTGCAAACAAGCCATACATCATCTCCATTTTTCCCCTGAATTCTCCCTTAGTTGAAGATTCAAATGTTGATGCCCATACAAGTCAATTTCTCTCTAGAGCTCAGAACTTTCATGATTCTTTACCTTTGCTGATCTTTTCTTCTGTTTACAATCTTCCAACTTTTAAGATTTTTATGTCAATCAAGCATTACATCCTATATAATCTCACTTCTTGTTAGCTCTTTTAAATCTTGATGATTTTCCTGCACTATAGTCTTTGTCCTTCATCTTGATTTCTCAATAAAAGAGATGTAGAAAATCATTTCAAGTATTATACAGCACCAAAGATCAAGTAAAATCAGTGTGATCAAAAAAATGTATTGAACTATTATTGAGCAACAATTTAAAACTACATTTAAGTGTTGGCTGACTGTTATGAGTTGTCTCACCTCTGAATTAAACAGCTGTTCATGCAAATCCTAGTGCATAATCAGTGCTCTACTGCGGAGGGAAAGATACCATGGCATCATTCAAAGAAAGCACAGGAGCTTTCCTAATACCTCAGCCAATGTTTACCTCTCTGCACTATACTACAACACTGTTGTATTGGTGATTCACCTTCATTTTACATGTAATTTTGCTGAATGCAATTTGGCTGTTAATTTGCCCATGGTACAGCAATGAAGCAGGGGGTGATTATGTGATCTCACTGCATCTGGAACAAATCCCATTGATCCCAGAGAATAGCATGCAGACCTAAAAATCAGTTTTGCACCTGGCACTGCCAAATAATTTGCAATTGTCATGACCCTCTCCAATGGCGTGAACAGGATCGAGGCTGATTAGCATGAGATTGAGTGGATTTCAATATCATTACTGAGTTCAGCATGCAATCCTCCCCCCTCCTGGAATATTCACATTCCTGAATTTCTACTGGTTTGCACTAGCGAAGAGTTGACACAATGGTAAGCCGGGTGGCTCTGGGTCCATTAAAGTCTCCATGTGGTTAGGGAACTGGTTTGACTTGATTTGATTTCTGGTACCTGGAACTCACTGTCAGGGAAGTAGAGGAAGCAGGTATAATGGTGACTCTTAAGCGGCATCCAGACAAACACATGAATAAGATAGAAATAGAGGAAAATGGTCTCCAGAAGGTTTAGACTGACAGCATGGTCGGCACAGGCTTTGGAAGGCTGAAGGGCTTGTTCCTGTGCAGTAATTTTATTTGTTCTTTATTATTTTCACATACAATGAAACGTATTGTTTCTTGCATGATATACAGTCAAAGGGGAAGGAAAGGGGAGAGTGCAGAATGTAGTGTTACAGTCATAGATAGGATGTAAATAAAGATCAAATATAAGATAGGTCCATTCAAAAGTCCAATGGCAGCAAGGAAGAAGTTGTTCTTGATTCATTTGGTACATGTCCTCAGATTATTGTAACTTTTCCCCAATGGAAGGGAGTATATCGGGGGTGCATGGGGTCCTTAATTATGCTGGCTGCACTTCCGAGGCAGCAGGAAGTGTAGACAGTGTCAATGGTGGGGAGGCTAGTTTGAGTGATGGATTGGGCTTCGTTCATGACCTGTGTCGTTTCTTGCAGCCTTGGGCGGAGTAGAAGCCATACCAAACTGTGATACGATCGAAAGGAATGCTTTCTATCGTGCATCTTCCTTAGTCTCTGGAGAAAAGAGAGAGATTGATGGGCTTTCTTAACTAAAGTGTCTGCTTAGAGGGACCAGGGCAGGTTTTTAGTGATTTGGACACATAAAACTTTGAAGCTCTCACCTCTTTCTACTTCATCCGCATTGATGTAGACAGGGTCATGCTCTCGACTACACTGCTTGAGGCTGATGATTGTCTCTTTAATTTTGTTGACATTGAGGGAGAAAATATTGTCTTTGCAGTAGTTCATCAGATTCCCTATCCCTTTCCTGTACTGTGTCTCGTCATTCTTTGAGATCCGATCCACAACAGTGGTGCCATTAGCAAACTTGAAAATCGAGTTGGAGGGAAAATTGGCCACACAGTAATAGATGTATAAGGAGGACACAGCCTTGCAGAGCACCAATATTGAGAATGATAAGAAGTCTCACAACGCCAAGTTAAAGTCAAACTGGTTTATTTGGTATCTCTATTTATTTGGTGATTCATCTGATGAAGGGGCAGCGCTCCGAAAGCTCGTGAAAAACCTGTTGGACTTTAACCTCATGTTGTGAGACTTCTTACTGTGCCCACCCCAGTCCAATGCCAGCGACTCCACATCGAGGATGATCGTGGAAGAGATGTTGTTGCCTATCATTACTGACTATAGTCAGTGGGTTAGGAAGTCTAGGATCCAGTTGCAGAAGGAGGAGCCGAGCTCTAGGCCATGAAGTTTGGAGATGAGTCTTGTAGGAATAATAGTTTTAAAGGCTGAGCTGTACTCTATGAATATAAGACTGACATAGGTGTCTTTATTTTCTAGGCATTCCAAGGTTGAGTGTAGGGCGAGGGCGATGGCATCTGCTGTGGATCTTTTGCAGTGATAGGCAAACTGTAGTGAATTCAGGCAGTCTGGGAGGTAGGAATTGATATTTGCCTTTCGAAACAATTTGTAATGATGGATATCAGAGCCACCAATAGATAGTCATTAAGGCACACTGCCTGGTTTTTCTTTGGAAGTGGGATGTTAGTCATCTTCTTAAAGCAGGTAGGGCCATCAGATTGGTCTAAAGAAAGGTTGAAAATGACGGCGAATACTCTCACTAGGTCGTCCGCGCAGGATCTGAATACTCATCCGAGTACTCCACCTGAGCTAATTCCTTTCCGTGTGTTGATTTTTGAGAAGGTTGCTCTGAGGTCAGCAATGGTGACCTTGGATATAAGTTCATCCGAGGCTTGCAGATAGAAGGTATACTCTCGCTGGCCCTTTACTTAAAAAGCGGAAAGAGTGCATTGGAGCCAATGATTTTACCTGCCTTCATCTTGTAGCCTGTTATGTCTTATAAACCTTGTCATAATCGGTGGAATCTGTGTGGCTAGCCTGGGATTCTAGCTTGATCTAGTATTGCTTTTTGGCATCTTTGATTGATCTCCCTAGATCCATTTCTGACTTTCTTATATAGGTCAGAGTCGCCTGACTTGAATGCTCTAGACTAGACTTTCACCACGCAGTGAATATCCAGCAGTGGAATGCCTGGATGGTGCCCATTGGTCAGTACCCACCTGGAACACTAGTGATGCTCAACTCGTGCAACAGCTGTGCACAATAGTGGCCAGACAGCCCAATGCCAGTTGAGCTCCACCAATATGCCAGTGTGTCAGGGACAGTGCTGAAGGTGTGGGGCCTGGACAGGAACTCTTCAGAAGTTTGAGAGCCACGTTTATAGAAAGAAAAAGTTTTCATCTATTGAACTTCAATAAAGTGTGAAAGATGTCCCAAAACAGCATTACAGCCAACTGCTTTTGAAGTGGAGTCCTTGCTGCAATTAGGAAACATGGCAGCCACATTGTGATAAGAAGTCTCACAACACCAGATTCATTTACAGACTCAATTTATAAGATAACGGCCATCCCCACACCCTCACATCTTGCCTTTAAACAACCACATATCCTCATTGTCCACAGCCTTCAGGAGAACAGTGACCATGACACCACTCAACCCTGTCAATAGCAACCTCTGCCAGATCATCAACATGGATGCCATCATCTCACATGAGAACAGCATCCACCGGGTACACGGTACATACACTTGTGACTTGACCAACGTTGTCTACCTGATACACTGCAGGAAAGGCATGGTACTTTGCAAGACCATGCAAATGTGCAAATGCTATGATAACGGATGGATGAACACCACTCGACAATCATACCTATTTGCATGCAGATAGGACTGTTCTCTTCCTGTTGGTGAACACTTCAGCAGTCATGGGCATTCAGCCCCTGATCTTCAGGTAAGCATACTCCAAGGCAGCCTTCACAACAGACAACGCAAAATCGCCGAGCAAAAACTGATAGCCAAATTCCACACACATCAATCGGGGTCTCAACCAGATCACACTGTCTGTAACCTCTAAGACTTGCCTAGGCTTGCAAAATCTCACTAACTGTCCTGGCTGGAGACAATATACATCTCGTTAACCTGTGCTTAACCCTCTCTCCACTCACATTGTCTATATCTTTAAGACTAGATTACCTGTAAAAACTTGCATTTCAACCATTATTTTGTAAATTGAATCTGTATCTATATATGCCCTGTTTGTGAACACAGCTGCTCACTTACCTGATGAAGGGGCAACGCTTCAAAAGCTTGTGCTACCAAATAAACCTGTTAGACTTTAACCTGGTATTATGAGACTTCTTACTGTGCTTACCTCAGTCCAACGTCAGCATCTCCACATCATAGCAAATTATGCACAGCAAATTCCTACAAACAGCAATGGTTGAGGAACAAGTATTGATGAGCACACTGCTGCTCTCCAAAATGCTCTCCATGGCATCTTACATATCTATTTGAGAACCCGGACAAGGTCTCGTTAGCACCTTATTGAAAGACAACACTACTGAGGGACAATGTTTCCTAAGGACAGCATTGTAGTGTCTGCCTGGATTATGTGCTCAAGTATATATATGCTCCTGAATTAAAGTTTCCATAATATATTATTATCTTCAATGATGTAGAGATGCCGGCATTGGACTGGGATAAACACAGTAAGAAGTCTTTCAACGCCACGTTTAAATCCAACTGATGTATTTATTTTAATCAAATATCAAATAAATCGGTTGGATTTAAACCTGGTGTTGTCAGACTTCTTACTATTATCTTCAATGACAGCTGTGTGTCTGTTTCTATTAGAGGGTTTGACAGCCACTTGATATGAATATTCATTAAGTCACTAAAGCAAACAACAGGTGTTTTGATGCAATTATTTATGCAATTCTGCAAAGAACATTACAATTTAAACGTCATTTTCCATCAGTTTTATGAAGCAGCATTTAATGCCCAGCTAGACACAGGTCATAGAAGTTACATTCAAGCAAAGTAATTTCAGCAGGCTTTCTTTTCAATTTCAAATAAAATGGATAACATGAATTTTCCAGTAGGGGCACTCCTGAGTGACAAATAGATATAATTCCAAAGCAAATTGCAGGATGTGCATCTATTAAATCTTATTTCTTTAAATTATCAGCTGATTAAGTCCCTATTAGTAATAATTTGATTAAGACATTATAAGGAAGAGTAGGAATAAATAAAAGCAGACAAGAGCTGGCAGAATTAACAAGGAACTAATGCAGCCCTGCTGGGACTTTAACTTCACCATAATAAAAGAATTAGAAAATATTTGTACCATTCAAATTAAAATAGCCCTGATGAAAATGTTGCCTATTAAAGGAAACACTCAAACAGCATGATGGCCATATCATAATAGCAATCAATGAAATCAATCATCAGCTTCTTAATATTTCAATCATCATTACTTTACACTCATGCCCTTCTTTACTACTTAGTGTAATTTCCTATGATAATAACATTGCAATATTTGAGCTATAGAGTAGATGTGATGAGTCACAACTGAGACTGCATAAAGTCAATGTCATATTTAATGGAACTGTTGCCATGCTGTGGGAACACATGCTTGATTAAATTGAACCTTAGCTTTCAAAGGCAATCAGACTTCAATTAGTATTCCAGTCCACTGTTAATATGAAATAGTACAACGCTCGTTAAAGGCACTAATGAATATTATTTGGAAAACTTTGTATTATGTTGGTGCAAGCAAAAGCAAAATTGCAATTTCATCAACTGCCTATGATGACAATGATGTAGGATTATCTATCACAAAGTAAAAGTTTTGATGAAAGGAAATCTACAAACTTGGACTGAAAAGAAAACAACCTAATAAACTTCACAGATAATAACCTACCTGACTCTGACAAAAATAAGTACTGCTGTCCTTAATCTGCCTGAAGCCTTTGAAATAATTGACCACACAATCCTTCTCCAACACCTCTCCTTTCCTCAGCTGGAGGGAATTGAAATCATCTGGTTACCTATTTGTAGTAAGAAGTTTCACAATACGAGGTTAAAGTCCAACAAGTTTATTTGATAGTAAACCCACAAGTATTCTGTAAACTGTATGTGCCTTTATATGCTCTGTTGAGGCAAGAACTCTCCACTCACCTGACAGCTTGTGGATTTACTATCAAATAAATTTGTTAGACTTTAACCTCATGTTGTGTGACTTCTTACTGTGCTTACCCCAGTCCAACACCGGCATCTCCACATCATATCTATTTGTATGCAGTCAGAGGATCAACACAATGCTTTGATCTCACATGATCAGATCTGGGATTCTCCAAAGCTCTATCCATGGCCCTCTCTTATTTTTTGTCTACATGCTGCTGCTTCATAACATCAACTAAAAACTTAAGAGTTATATATCCAGCTTTACTCATTACCAGCACTCTTGCTATATTTTATAAATTTTAAAACTATTTGTCTGACATACAATATAAGATAAGGAGAAATTTATTCCATTTAATATTTGGAAAGCCCAAGCCATTGCCTTCCATCCTTGTTATAAACTTAATCCCTAGCCATTAATTCATTGGCTCAGAGTTTCACTCCTGAGTCTGATGTGCAGAGATAGGAAAATTACTGGCATTATGTATGTTACAATTGGCCACCCTCAGATTGAGTTTCTATTCCGAGGTGAACAGTTTGGATTCAAAATCTACCTTGCCTACTCCAGAATGAGCACAGAGGCTGGCAGGTGTGGAGTCAGGCTGAACGGAATGCTGAATTAAATAAAATAAACCAAAAAAACAACCATCCTGTCCTGAACATTCCCCCCCACTCGCCATGTCCCATCCAATGCCAACCTATGCCATCTAATGCCTCTCACCTATCTCCTGTAATCCTTCTACCCAAACCCACAGCTCCTCATATCCATGATCCTTTATAGCCTCTATGCCTATGCAATGCCAACTCATGTCAACCCATGCCATCCGCACACCACTCTTTGCCCTTACCTCCTTCATGCTAACAACCTAGTTTCCTTTTACATGTTAAACAGGTTTGACAGTTCCTTTACAATTGCGCAGTTACCCTGGGACCACAACCAAGGTGATACCACACCTCTTCAAAAGGGTACCCGAGCTAAACAAATATATCCGTCACGTTCAGATCAACTCTTATCTGTTTTAATCTGGACATTCCAGGTTCCACACTATGAGTCCACTAAAACTCCACTTCGCTTGAAGCAACTGATGACTTAATTAGCCAGCTACCTTTATAAACCATGTGTGTGCAAACTTGGCCTAACACCTCTTCCTCCCATGTAAAATCGGAACATGCTATGTTCAGAGAGAGAACTGGTCATTTTCAAGTGTTTTGCCAAAATGGAGAGTCTCTCCATTGTCTCAAAAATCTAAATCTTTTGTTTTCTCCTGGAAATTATTGAGACTGACATAGATTCTTCATATTCTTGGTGTCATTTTTGACTCCAACATGAGCTTTTGACCAAATAACATCATTAAGATTACCGATTATCTTCAAATATTATCTAACAGCATGACAACATGATGGTTTGCACTGCTGCCTCACAGTGCCAAGGACCCGGAATTCGATTCAATTGGGTGATTACGTGGAGTTTGCACATTTTCCCTGTGTTTACATAGGTTTCCTCTGAATGCTTTGGTTCCTCGCATGGATTAAAGATGTGCAGGTCAGTGCACTGACATTGCTAACTTACTCCTTAGTGTCCCCAGTTGTGTAGGTTAGATGGTGTGGAGTTACACAGATAGGGCGGGGGAGAGGGCTTAGATAAGATATTCTGTTAGAGAGACAGTGCTGACACAGAAGGGCCAAACAGCCCCTCTTGCACTGTAGGAATTCTATAATTCTATGACTCTACCTATGCCTCAATTCACTGGCTGCTGAAATGCTTATTCATGCGTTTATTTTTTCTGGACTTGACTATTCCAATGTATGCCTGGTCATCTACCAACATTTGAGATCATCCAATATTCTGCTGCTCAAGACCTAAATCGCACAAAGTCCCTTTCACCCTCCAATTGCTGACCTACATTGTCCCTGGTAACTAATGCCCTGATTTTAAAATTTTAATTCTTCTTTTCAAATCCATCGATGGCCTTGTCCTTCCTTAATTTGTAATTTTTTCCAGCCCTACAATCTTCTGGGGTATCTTTGTTCCTCCAACTCCAGCCTCTTAAGCATCCTCAAATCTAATCACTTTCCTATTGTCAACAGTGTCTTCACTGCCAGTGTTCTAATCTCTGGAGTTTTCTCCTTAAACTGCGCTATTTCCATACTTCACTTTCCTTTTTTAAGTCACTTCTTAAAACCTGCCTCTACAACAAATAAGGTATTGATCATCTGCCCTATATCTCTTTATGTGATAGGAAAACAAAAACAAAAAATGCTGGAAAATCTCAGTAGGTCTTTCAGCATCTGTGAAGACAGAATAGAGCCACAATGTTTCAAGTTTGAATGACTCTTCGTCAGGGCAGATAACCACATCTCTTTATGTGGTTTGCTGCCAAACATTTCAAGATGCTCATGTAAGGAGCCTTGGGGCACTTTACCACTCTGCTGGTGCTTTTTAAGTACAGGTTGTTGTGGTTGTTGTTGGACTCAAAATAGGGAAAAATGAGGTAAGGGTGTTAAACACATAAGTGAGGAGATAGATTTCAAGGATATTCAGAAAGATGGGAGGTGAAGCAGAGCACAAGAATTTAAGAAGAGAATTCCAGGGTGTGGCAGTGAGATCTGTGAGCAAAATGTGGGTGTTTGGAATGGAGAACCTGAAGTGAGATACAGAGCCAGTGGAATTTGTAGAGGAAGATCGGCTAAGTCCATAAAGAATTTGTAGATGAAGATAACAATTTACTTTTAGAAAATATAAGGAGTAAGGAAGCCCACTACAACAGGGACTTTGCATGGACAAATTTGATTTGCTAAAGATTGAGAGATATATTGTATGTCATTAAAATGTATAAAACCAAAGTCTTTAGAATGGCAATATGGAATAGGTACAACAAAAATGGACACTGATAAATTCCTCAATGTATTTTTTTTAACTGATTACTCCAAATGCCCTTCATTCACCGCACAGCATATAACCCAGATAGTTTAAATAAATTGTTAGACCTTAGTTATTTCTTTTATTTCTCCTATGCATTACTGCTCAAACTTTGGGAATCACAGCAGTCAACTAAAAGCTAAACATAAAAGACAGCTTTAAGATTGATTGCAATGGAAAGTTAAATCTTATGTCAGCTAGCTCAAATTAATCACTATTATGACAATGATATGTCTTGTTGTAAATTCTGAGAGACAAGTTATGATCCCTCCAGTCTGATAACTTTTTAAAAGAAAATTCTTCAATGGGAGTTCCACCCACATTCTAAATGGTAAACAATAGAGGCAGACTGCCTCTATCTTTCTGCCATCTCCATCTCTTTTCTGTTTTTGTTTTTCTATCACATAAAGAGATACAGGGCTGATGATCAATAGCTTCGTTATCATAGAGGCAGGTTTTAAGGAGTGACTGTGCCTGTGAGTTTTAGTGATATTCCGGAAAACCTGCAGACTTATTCTACAATTGTTTTCTATTGATTTTTTTCCTTATCAAAGCCATTTCAAGACAATGTGAACCACAAGGGTATTGTAGGCATATGGAAATGTTCATGAGCTTCCCTTTAGACCCCAAACATGTTCCTATCTTAAAAATAAACAGGCAGTTTAAACTATGACATTTACAATACCTGACATTCCTAACACTTCCCTGGGATATTGAAGTTGACAGATTATCTACAAGCAATACAGATGCTCTAGTCATTGTTTACAGGTGTAAATATCTTGCACTTCTTCCTAGTAAAACAAATAGATCCCTTTTTAAGTTTCAGCAACCAAGACACTCAGGTTTGTTGGCAGCACAACTCAGAACAGGTCACATGACCCTGTTCCTTCTTTTATTTTGTCTTACAGTCTCAAAACACAACAATCTTATTAGAGACGTATTTGTTACAGAGTTCAAATATTATACAAAGCTAGAGCACTCAAAATTTAAAATATTCAAACAATTGTGAATCACAGAGAAAAGCCAAACTCCACATAAAAGGAGCATCATCTCTGTGAGAAAATGTTTGACACATTCGACAAATTTGCAAAATAAATGGTGTACATTGCATCAAAACATATCTTTATGTTATCAAACTACATTGACACTTAATTGCGGTATTGAAGATATGCTGCACCATGAGTTGTGCTCTCTTTCACCTGACGTTAAAATCTCAGGTGGATATAGTTCAAGGTTCTAATATCCTGTTTATCCAATAGGAGTTAAATATAGAACAGTTTTAGAAATCTCAACTTAAAAAAAAATGTCCTGCCTCATTTCCTTTTAAATCTATTCACTTGGTGAGTCCTAAGACTGCTAGGACAATGAGAGAAGATAATAAATAGGGAAGACAGGAGCAGAGGATTCTCATGGGGCCTGCAGTCTGACTGCATATTCCAAAACCACAGTGTTATGCCACATCTCTTGAATGATCAGTGACTTGAGGAAGATGAAGTACAATGTCAAGAGTTAGCATAGCTCTCCACAGCAGGAAAATCACCAGCTGCTTCAGTACGTAACCCAACCAGTACAAAATCTCCCTATAGAAATAAAAGACAAGGGCAATTGATATTAACCAGAATCTCTTCTTTGGGAAGGGAGAAGATTTTCTAATGCACAGCTACTCTAAAGGTTTGGTTGATGTGTAATTACTCACTGCTTGTGCAGATGCTCTCCTTGTAATTTCTTTGAAAAACAAAGTACAGTTTATTAGGGTTTTGATGAGACATTAAATCTGTTTCCCTCTATACAACTACTGCAAGATTTGCTGATCATTTCTTATATTTTGCAGTATTTTATGTTAGTTATGTTGGCTGGTTAGGTCACCCACTGACTCTTTGCACCTCCAAGCAGACTAAGTGTTTGAATAAAAAATAGAAAATGCTGGATAAAGTCAGTAGGTCCAGAGGTCTCTGTGGAGAATGAAACAGATTTAACATTCTGAGTCTCTGTGACTCTTCTTCATAGCTGAACAAGGGTAGAAATGAGATGGATTATACAGCTGGAGAGTGGGTGGAGAAAGTGGAGCAGGATGGAAGGTCAGGATAGATGGGAGCTAAGAAGAGATGACAAAGATATCATTGACACAGGCAAAGGATGTGTAATACATAGTGTAAAGACTGAAGAAGGTATAGATAATAGCATAAACATAAGGGAGCCAATAATAGGAGAAGAAAGGTGAGTGCTCAGAGAAGGTAAAACTAAAGACCAACGCTGGGATTCTCCCAAAAAAACCTCTAATCATTGAATTCATGAGAAAACTGGATATATCACACTGATTTTTTCAGAGGGAGTTCACACAGGAATCTACCACATCCTGTGCAATGCAAAGGCCACCAGCATGATTATCATTAGATTTCAAGGATCACAGTCTATTCAGCCCAGGAAGCTGACAGTTCAAGCCACTGTGCATGAAATGTCATCCTCCTCATCGTTGGCCAGCCCAAGACTTCTGCAGTTTGGGTCCCAAACCTCCCATGGCCTAATCGTGCCCCCCCCATCCATTTGTGGGCCAGTCCCAAACATACCCCCTATTCCAGATCAATCTTCAGCCCTCCCCTGGCAGTGAGGAGCCCCTAGCCCCCAGGAGGCACATGTATCCCTGCAGACCCCACCCCTCCCTCCAGCCTGCCCCAATCACTGGCCTCCCACCACCCCGAACGATCCCAATTCAGAAAAATAGCCACTGTTGATCATCCTAGGCCCTCCCCAACAGGCCCCGTCCAAAGGCTCCAGACCTCTCCCCTCCCCCAACTGGCAGTACCAAGGTGCCCTATTAGCATGGACACTTTGCTCCTTGGGGAGTGCCAGGGGGCATAGACTAGCACTGCCAGGATGCCCATGACCATGGGACACCATCCCCCTGCCGCCTCAGGGGCTCTGATTGGCCTCCCTTCACTCTGGCGGGATCTTCCTGCTGGTTTACTGAAGAGCTATTCTGAAGCCTGCTTGTGTGAAATACTCCTGGTAGCATGGGGATGCTAACAGACTTGGAGAATTCAGTCCTGGGCTGCTACTTTCATTAAAACTACATTAAAAGTCAATTAAAATAACTTATCTAGTGTACCCGCCAGTTTCCAGCATGAATCAGACAGCGCCGGATATTCGACGCCAGGAAATGTGCGCAGTGGGAACGCATGCGTGAATTCCCGAATTGGCCAACATGTGATTCTCCCAGCCTGCCGCACTAAAAAAATTAGCCGAATGGGAGAATTCTCCCCGCAAATGACAGATGGCCCTTTGAGAAAGGTAGGTAGTTTTGCATTGGGTCAGACAAAAAAAAGGGTCAAGATAGAGGGAAAGTTTGCAGCCTAAAATTGTTTAACACAATGTTGAGTCCAGAAGGCTGTCACATGCCAAATCGAAAAATGTGGTGTTGTTCCTCCGGTTTGCATTGGGCTTCACTGGAGCATTGCAGCAGACCAAAGATGGACATAGAGCATGGGAACAAAATGGTGAGTTGAAATGACAACCTAAGGAAGGTTGGAGTCATGCTTGCAGTGAAGGTGTTCCGAAAACCAGTCCCCAGTTTGCATTCAATCTCCTCAATGTAAAGGCGACCACTTTGGAAGCAATGAATACAGTAGGACAAATTGAAGGAGGTTCAAGAGAAATGCTGTTTCACCTGAAGGGAACGTTGAACTCTTGAACAGTGAGGAAATGGGAAGTTGCCATGGGAAGGATGAAGATGGGAAGGGATGAAGGTTTAGGAATGATGGAGGAATGGACCAGGATGACACAGAGGGAATGGTCCCAATGGAGGCTGACAGGAGAGGGGTATGGGGGAGTGAGGGAAAGTTGTGTTTTAAAGTGGTACCATGCTGGAGTTGGCAGAAATGGCAGAGGATGGCTCTTTGAATGTAAAGGCTATTAGGATGAAAAGTAAGGACAAGGGGGACCCTATCAGGTGTCTGGGTGGGAGAGAAAAGGATGATATCAGAGGTGCAGGAAATGGGTTCGATAAGGTTGCGGGCTCTGTTAGGGGTAGGACAGTTGGATCAAGGGAGAACTTTGGTTAGAGAAAAAGGAAACATTTTTGAAGTACCATTTTCGAAGGTAGCATAATCTGAACAGATGCGACAGAAATGAAGAAACTGGAAGAATGGAATGGAATCCTTACAGGAAGTGGGGTGTAAGGAGTTATATTCAAGATAGCTGTGGGAGTCAGTGGACTTGTCATGAATATTGATGAACAGTCTATCACCAGAAATGGAGACACAGAATTAAAGGAACGGAAGGAAGATTTTGGAGATTGACTACATGAAGGTGAGGGGGGGGGGGTAGAAATTGGAAGTAAAATCAGTACATTTTTCCATGTTCAGACAACACATGAGTGCAGGAGGGAGCCTAAATTGGATTGAAACAAGGAATGTTCCAAATACTCCACAAAAGGAAAGACAGAACAGGCCCATGTGGGTACCCATAGTCATGAAAAAAATTGGTCAATGAGGGAACAAATTCAGTCAGGCAGAGGAGAGTAGTGGTGGATGGGGATTGTCCGGGCACCTGTTCAAGGTAGAAGTAGAGAAAACTCAGACTCTCCTGGTGGGGGATGGAGATGAACAGAGGTTGGGCATTCATAGTGAAGAGAAGGCAGTTAGGATCAGGTAACTGGAAATTGTTGATATGACATAGGGTCTCAAAGGAATCATGAATGTAGGGGTAGAGAGAGAGTGGACAAGGGGAAGCAAAATGTAATCAAGATAGGTTCAGTAGGGTGGGAACAGGCTGATGTGATGGGTCTACCAGGGCTGTTCTGACTGTGGATTTTGAGAGGAAGATAGAAGTGGGTTGTAAGGATTTGGGGGATTATTGAGTTGGAAGTTGTGGAGGGAAGATCTCCGGAAGATGTGAGGTCAGTGACAATCCGAGTGTTTGCAGACAAAGACTAAATTGTAGGAGTGTTGCTATTGACAACTATGACTGATTGTTATGGCTACAAAAGATGTTAATTGCTGAATAAACAAAATCCCAGAGGGCAACTTGACTTAAGGGGCATAACATTTTACTGCATTCTGAAAGCGAGAAGGAAATGTACTCCTCTCAGCAGCAAGAAGTTTTGGAAATTTATAATTGGAAGTAAAAGGTTTATTGATAAGAAGAAAGCTTAAACATACAAGATTATAGTTATACAGTTAAAATTACTCTTGCAAAACATCCCCCTCCCCCTGTAAAAGACTTCCTACTTGGTCAGATCCTCAAGAAAATACCTTCGAGTCAACACTTCCTTGTAGATTTTAATTTTAAAAATCCAGTAATATTACCCAAGACATTGTAGCTGTAATGATCTGGCAAACCCATTTCCACCCTGCTGTGGAAATCCAAGAAATTTTCAGAGACAACACCATTTTTCACAGCCCAAGACCTTTCTGGTTTGACTGGTTGGCTGATTCAAACTGCATCTTCTTCCTAACCAAAGATGTTTCCATCAAGTGGTCTTCCCCACACAGTTAGTCCCAAATAGTTTCATCATTGTTTCTGCCTTTCATCTATGATTTTATTGTCTTCAACACTTCTTTGAACTTAACTTTTCCAAAATATAAAAAACTTTTGTGTTTTCCTATGACCCCCACTTTCGAGTCAAATAACTTTGCGTTGTTTACTTTGTAAATAGTGAAAGATCCTTTCTTCCCTTTGAATTTTAAAGCTGAAGAAAATCATGTCCCTAATGCAAATTCCTAATTTCTACATATTTACTTACAAAGACACTTCATCATAACTTCATGACAAATATAGGCATTTAAGACCTTTACTTCTTTTCTCTCAACTTTTTCAGACAATAGTTCCCATTAACCTTTTCCAGTTTAATTAGATCATTTGCACACATGGACACAGGCACACAGCTTATTTCCTAAAAGTATCCATTTAACACTGATGCACAGGAAAGATATAACAGAAGCCATGTGAAAACAAGGCTGTTCATTGAACAGGCCACTAGGATACTGAAGATGTGATTCTAGTGTCTGGAGAATTCTTAAGGGAACCCTTCAGTAAGTACCAGAATGTATTCTGATAATTCTGATCATGGTCTACTACATCACTTGCAAAGTGTAGCAGAGAATACAAGCTGCAGGAGAAGGAAGATGATGACCACTCTGCGTTTTTAGGGAAGGAGAAGGAAAAAGAGGAGAGATCACTTGGCAGAATTTTTTTTATTCTTTCCTGGGATGTGGCAAGACCATCATTTGTTGCTCATTTTTAATTGTCCTTGAACTGTTTAGCTTACTAGCCATTCCAGAGGACAATTAAGAATCAACCACATTGCTATGGACCTGGAGTTACATGTCGGCCAGGCTAAATATGGATGGCATATTTCCTTTGCTAAAGGGCATTAGTGAGCCAGATGGAGTTTCATGACAATTGGTAACAGTCAGATTGTCACAATTACTGAGGCTGCCAGATTTTATTCATTAAATTTAAATTCCATCAGTTGCCATGCTGAGGTTCAAACCCATGTCTCCATGGCATTAGTCCATACTAGTTCCGGCCATCAGACAGAAGTCAGCATGTGAGAATCTGATTGGGGCGATGGGCTGTGATATAGAGGGAAGGAGTGGAAGTGCTTTGAGCAGAGCCCCCTCATCCACTTCTTTCTCTCTCTTCTCTTTCATGGCCTACTTGCATTTCCCTGCTAGTCAAAAGTGGAGAATGCTTTGCTACACTTCAGTAAAACATTGAATGGTAAGTCAGATTTAAATTGGCAATCTGTGTGCATCAAGACCAACATACACTTAGTTGTCTACCATGCCTGATCCTCTATACAGTTGGCCACCTTTTCCAAAAAGGTGAACATCAGCACACAGGCCTCAGACAATATAAGATTCATGGCACAGATGAGTTCTGCAAACTCTCTCCAATCATATGCAGTGCAGTGTATAGAGCTTATGGAACTTCATATTTTATGCTACTACTCTTTATTGATAACCCCAAGACTCAAATTTTGCAGACAGCTAAACAAAGCTGTTCTGCATCCTCTATTGGGATCTCTTTACTGCTATTCCTGTCACTAATAGCTGCTTCTGCTCACTTCTGATGTGTGGTTCACATGTAAAAATCCAACCACCTATCTTGAATACCTGACCAAGGACTGCACAGCTGAGCATGCACCATGTGATGATAGTTCCTCTGAGTCAGGAATCTCCTCTGAGGAATCATGCTCCTCCTCTCACACCAGCACCTAAGTGATATTTGAAGGAACTATGGAGAGAGAAAAGCTGACAAGTTGAGTGAAGTCAATGTCAAAATTGAATACATTATCATATTTTAGTGGCTGCTGACATCAAGTTAACATGAGTGAGTATTGTGTGTCATGTGTCTGTGATAGTGTCAAGGAGATCCCAATCTCATCGAATCATAGAACTCTACAGAGCAAAAAGAGGCCCTTCGCCCCATTGAGTCTGCACTGACCTCAATCCCACTGACCTCAACCCACACTTCACCCCCACTGCCAATCACTCCATTGCCAATGGCTATGCATCCTGCACTGTAGTTATTGCAAAAAATTTGGAAAGCACTATGTTTTATGTGAGAAATACCTTTGTTTAAAAAAAACGTCAGGGAAAAGCCTGCGAACTACAGGCCAGTGAGGCTCACATCTATGATTATTGGAAGGCATTTTGAGAGACAGGATGTACAGGCATTCAGAAATGCAAGGACTGATTAGGGACAGTCAACATGGCTTTGTGAGTGGAAAATTATGTATCACAAATTTGACTGAGATTTCTGAAGGGGTAACCGAGAAGATAGATGAGGGCAGTGCAGTTGATGTTGTCTAAATGGGCATTATCAAGGCCTTTGGCAAGGTACCACATGGTAGGTTTTTGCATAAGGTTAAATCTCATGGGATCTAGGGTGAGGTATCTAAATGGATACAAAATTGGCTTCTGTGGTTGTAGTGAGCTGTTTTTCAAACTGGAGGCCTATGATTAGTGGTGCGCCTCATGGATCAGTGCTGGGTCCACTGTTATTTGTCATTTATATTAATGATTTGGGTGGTAATATAGGAGGCATGGTTAATAACTTTGCAGATGATGCCAAGATTGGTAGCAAAGTGGACAGTCAAGAATGTTATCTCTGATTGCAATGGGATCTTGATCAATTGGGCCAGTGGGCTGACAAAAGGCTGATGGAGTTTAATTTAGACAAATGCGAGGTGATGTATTTTGGTAAATTGAACCAAAACAGGACTTACTCAGTTAATGGTAGGGCATTGGAGAGAGTTACAGAACAAAGAGCTGTACGGATACATGCTCATAGCTTGTTGAAACTGGAGTCACAGGTGGACACAGTGGTGAAGAAGGCATTCAGCATGCTTGGTTTCATCGATCAGAACACTGAATACAGGAGTTGGACATCTTGTTGAAGTTGTACAAGACCTTGGTAAACCCACACTTGGAATATTGTGTGCAGTTCTGGTCATCCTATTATAGAAAGGATATTATTGAACGAGAACGAGTGCAGAAAAAATTTACTAGTACGCTACCTGGGTTTGATAGTTTGAGCTATAAGAAGAGGCTGGATAGACTGGGACTTTTTTCTCTGGAGCGTAGGAGGCTCCAGGGCCACAGGTCAGCTAAATGGTCAATATCCTTTCCCAAAGGTAGGGGAGTCTAAAACTAGAGGGCATAGGTTTAAGGTGAGAGGGGAGAGATAAAAAAATGTCCAGAGAGGCAATTTTCTCACATTGAGGATGATGAGTGTGTGGAACAAATTGCCAGAGGTAGTAGTAGAGGTGAGTACAATTTTGTCTTTTAAAAAGCATTTAGATAGTTACAAGGATAAGATGGGTATAGAGAGATATGGACCAAATGTTGGCATTTGGAATTAGCAAAGAACATAGAACGTAGAACAATACAGCACAAACAGGCCCTTCGGCCCACGAGTTGCGCCGATCACATCTACCAATCCACAGACCTATCTATAACCCCCTATCCTATTCTTTTCCATATACTCATCCAGAAGTCTCTTAAAAGACCCCCAGTGAGTTTGCCTCAACAACCTCCGACGGCAGTCGGTTCCATTCACTCACCACCCTCTGAGTGAAAAACCTACCCTGACATCTCCTTTGTATTTGCTTCCCTGCACCTTAAATCTGTGTCCTCTCGTATTGACCATTTCAGCTTGGGGAAATAGTCTCTGAGAGTCCACCCTATCTATTCCTCTCAACATTTTATAAACCTCTATCAGGTCGCCTCTCCACCTACGTCTCTCCAGTGAGAAGAGTCCCAGCTCCCTCAACCTATCTTCATAAGGCCTGCCTCCCAATCCAGGCAGCATCCTTGTAAATCTCCTCTGAACTCTCTCAATAGCCTCTAATCCTTCCTATAATGAGGCGACCAGAACTGCGCACAATACTCCAACTGGGGTCTGACAAGAGTCTTAAAGAGCTGCATCATTACCTCCTGACTCCTAAACTCTATTCCTCGATTAATGAAGGCCAGTACACCATACGCCATCTTGACCACTTGCTCCACCTGCGAGGCCGATTTAAGAGTCTTATGGACACGGACCCCAAGATCCTTCTGCTCTACAACACAGCTAAGACTCCTACCCCTTATATTGTACTTCTTCATCCCATTATTCCTGCCAAAATGGACCACTACACATTTATCTGCGTTGAAGTCCATCTGCCACTTCTCCGCCCATTCTTGCATCCTGTCTATGTCCCGCTGAAACTTTTGGCATCCCTCCAGACCATCCACAACACCACCCATCTTTGTATCGTCGGCGAACTTTCTAACCCATCCCTCCACTTCCTTATTCAGGTCATTTATGAAAATGACAAACAGCAGAGGTCCCAGAACAGATCCCTGGGGCACTCCACTGGTTACTGATCTCCATGCAGAACAAGACCCATCCACAACCACTCTCTGCCTTCTGCCGGCAAGCCAGTTCTGGATCCACGAGGCCAAAGCCCCTTGGATCCCATGCCCTCTCACCTTCTCCAGAAGCCTTGCATGTGGGACCTTATCAAACGCCTTACTAAAGTCCATGGTAACTACGTCCACCGCCCTTCCTTCGTCAATGTGTTCAGTCACATTTTCGAAGAACTCAACTAGGCTTGTAAGGCATGACCTGCCCTTGACAAAACCATGCTGACTATTTCTAATCAGTCCAAACTTCTCCAAATGTTCATATATCTTATCCCTCAGAAGTCTCTCCATCAGCTTACCAACCACTGAAGTCAAACTCACCGGTCGGTAATTTCCTGGACTATCCCTGTTCCCTTTCTTAAAGATAGGAACCACATCCGCAATCCTCCAATCCTCCTCTCCCATTTCCATGGATGACGCAATGATCATCGCCAGGGGCTCTGCAACCACTTCCCTCACCTCCCACAATAACCTGGGGTACATCCCATCCGGTCCCGGTGACTTGTCTATCTTGATAGAATTTAACAGGTATAACACATCCTCTTTCCTAACATCCATGTACTCAATCTTTTCCATATGCCGCAAACCTGCAGTGCAATCTCCCAATTCACTTTCCACCATGAATACCGAGGCAAAGTACTCGTTAAGCACCTCTGCCATTTCTTCCGGATTCACACAGACTTTTCCCCCTTCACCTTTTATAGGCCCTATCCCTTCTCTTCTCACCCTTTTACTTTTCACATATTTGTAGAAGGCCTTGGGATTCTCCTTAATCTTACCTGCCAAGGCCCTCTCATGACCCCTTTTGGCTCTCCTTTTTAAGTTCCCTTCTACATACCTTATACTCCTCTAGATCCCTAACATCCCCTAGCTCTCTGAAACTTTTATATACCTTCTTTTTCTTCCTAACTAGGTTCACCACTACCTTTGTGCACCACGGTTCTCACGTCCTACCAGCACCTCCTTGACTCCTCGGAACGTTGTCTTGCAGTGCCCCAGACAAACATTCCTTGAAAAACTGCCACTTTCCTTCTGTACTCTTCCCCAAGAACACCTCCTTCCAGTTTATGCGTCCAATTACCTGCCTAATGTTTTCATATTTCCCCTTACTCCAGCCATACACCTTCCTAGCCTGCCTGATCCTATCTCTTTCCATCGCTATTGTGAAAGAGATAGAATTATGATCTCCATTCCCAAGATGCTCACATACCGTGAGATCCGACACCTGCCCTGGCTCATTAGCAAGCACCAGGTCAAGTACAGCCTCTCCTCTCGTAGGCTTTTCCACGTACTGTGTCAGGAAACCTTCCTGAATACATCTAACAAACTCCACACCATCCAAACCCCTTACCCTTGGGATACTCCAGTCGATGTTTGGGAAATTGAAATCTCCCATCACGACAACCCTGTTATTTCTACATCTGTCTAGGATCTGTTTCCCTATCTGCACCTCAAGTTCCCTGCCGCTGTTGGGCGGCCTATAGAATACACCCAGCAAAGTTATCGAGCCTTTGCTGTTCCTAACTTCCACCCACAGAGACTCCGTAGACAATCCCTCCCGTCTTCCACCTTCTCTACAGCCATGACACTGTCCCTGATCAACAGTGCCACACCACCTCCTCTTTTGCCCCCAACCCTGTCCCTCCTGAAGCACCTGAATCCCGGCACCTGAAGTACCCAGTCCTGTCCCTGAAACAACCAAGTCTCTGAAATGGCCACCACATCATACTCCCAAGCAGCAATCCACGCCCTAAGCTCATCTACCTTATTTACTACACTCCTGGCATTAAAATAGACATACCTCAGCCCCTCAGTCAGGATATTTCCCTTTTCCACCACCTGCCTAACCCCCCTCTCAGGGTGCCTACAGTCCTTCCCTACCTGGGAACTAACCTCCTTATTCACTGTCCCATCGGTATTCCCACCCCCAGCTTTTCTAGTTTAAAGACTCCCCAGTAGCCCTAGCTAGCCTACCTGCCAAGATATTAGTCCCCCTAGGGTTCAAGTGCCACCCGTCCTTACTGTACAGGTCACACCTGCCCCTAAAGAGGTCCCAACGATCTATGAACCTGAATCCTGCCCTATGCTCCAGTCCCTCAGCCATGCATTAATCCTCCACCTCATTTGATTCCTGCTCTCATTCTCCCGAGGCGCAGGCAGCAATCCTGAGATTACTACTTTTGCTTTTCTCTTCCTCAGCTTCCTACCCAGTTCTCTATAATCCCTTTTGATGACTGCCTCCCTCTTCCTGCCTATGTCTGCAGTACCTATATGCACCACAACTTCAGGTTCCTCACCCTCCCCTTTCAGAATGTCTGGGAGGCGTCCAGAAACATCCCGGATCCCAGCTCCAGGAAG
The DNA here is from genome assembly GCA_024679065.1 of Sphyrna mokarran. Lineage (NCBI taxonomy): Eukaryota > Metazoa > Chordata > Chondrichthyes > Carcharhiniformes > Carcharhinidae > Sphyrna > Sphyrna mokarran. The sequence goes on along the minus strand of JAGIQG010000010.1, from coordinate 38,425,804 downwards.
ACAAACCACCATCCGCGACTCTCTCCTGCGTCCACAAAAACGCCTGTCTGAACCCCTCATAGTGGAGTCCCCTATTAGTATCGCCTTTCCTCTCCCTTCCTTAGATTTTTTACGTACTGGCTCAGGTTTAGAGAGCGGGCCACTGCTGGCTCCCTCAGACGAGTTGTCCCCCCAGTAGCACTCAAGCAGGAGTACTTATTATGAAGGGGGACACCCTCCGGTGTGCTCTTCATCACCCGAGTTTTCCCCTTCCTGATAGTCACCCACGTGCCTTCTTCTCGTTGCCCTCCTTCTCTGACCACCTGTTGATAACTCCTGTCAATTATCTCCTCGTTCTCTCTAATGAGACGTAGATCCTCAAGCTGCATCTCCAGTTCCTTCACCCTATCCCTTAGGAACTGTAGCTCTACACACCTAGCACAGGTATGGATGTCTGGCAGTCCAGTAACCTCCAAGACCTCCCACATCTGGCACTGGGAACAACATGCCGGCCTCACACCCATTATTTGCCCTCCTCTAGAAACACAGAGGAAGAAGTAATAAAAACTTATAACTTACCCTGCCTCACCCTTTATGCTTAGGTCCTGTAAGCCAAAGCCCTTACAGCTACACAAAAAAAAACAGATAGAAAAAACAATCTTACCTGCTCTCTCTCTCTCTCTCTTTTTTAGGTTAGAGGAGGGGGGAGGGTGGGATACTCTACCTGTGTAGAGTATCGGGATTTCCCACTGCTCCAATTTATAGTAAGCTTAAAAACTACACTTTCCACGTGTCCTTGCGACACTTTCCGGCCTCCGGAAAATTTAAAAAAAGAACTAGTGAAAAATCAATAAATTGTACAGAAAAATCACACTACTCACCTACACCAGCTCTCCACTCGGAATTCGCTGCCTCTTTTCAGTGTCCCCAAGGAACAATGAGGCCGAGTCCCCGAGGTGAGTAACTTTTTAAACTTCAAAAAAAAAACTATTAAGGTTTAAACTTTAAGGGTTTAAAAAAAGGGCAGTATGGACAAGTTGGGCTGAAGAGCCTGTTTCCATGCTGTAAACCTCTATGACTCTATGTATCCTGCAATAATGAATGTTTGGATTGAGATTTCAAGATTCAGAAAATGTTATTTTGGCTGGATGCCAATATTTTCAAGGGTCTTGAAGTGAAAGCTTGGGGTCCTTCTTGGATGAGTGACTTGCATGACTGATGAGAATTTTTTCACCAGATACAGAACAAACAAGAGACCAAGACATTTCCACAACAAAATGCTCCATACAATAGCAACATTTCTATGCACTCCAAGACTCTGCTTACCTCCAATGTATTGCCCTGGAGTCATGATGCTTGGAGGGCTGCTCCCTGTTGTCTCTCACCCTCAAATTCTGCACTCTCTTCTTCTTGAGAGAAAAAAAGAATTATGGATATGAGAAATGAAATATGTTGTGAGAATGGGACGACACTAATGGTATAAAATCACTGTGAGGAATGAATAACAGCGAAGGCCAGAGGTGACTATTCAATTCGGAATGTGAGAAGGTGCCTTGAAAGACCGGGATTGGATGTACTTGTAAGGTATCTTGGTCTGAGCAATGTTGTGAGAAGATTGAAGAGTAAGAATGAGGGTTTGGCTGCATACCACTTCCCTTTCCTTCTGTTATCAGATTATTGAACCTCTTGCACTGAGTGGGGCAACTCACACTCCTACATCTGAGTCTCTTAGCCACTTTTGGCCATACCTATTTGATCTTATCCCTCCTGTCCAATGGGAACATTTTTTTTTGTGGGCCCTTATAGCCTGGAGCATGATCTTCAGGGATCCAACAAAGAACTAAGGAAGCAACCTTCTATCATTGAGGCTCCATTACTTGGGTTGCTTCCTCTCACTTGGCTGCTGCAGAATGCTTCCGTTCTGGCCTTGGCCTGAATGCTTTTAGGGGCAGCACAGTGGCATGGTGCTGTCTCACTGTGACAGAGACTCAGGTTTGCTTTGGCCTTAGGTGACTGCATGTGTAGAGTTTGCATGTTCTCTCTGTGTTTGCGTGGGTTTTTTCTGGGTGCTCTGTACAGGTAGATTGATAGCCAAGTTCTGCACACATGAGGACGACCTCAACTGGGATTTTGGGGTCATGTCACATTATCTGTAACACCCATGACTTGTCTCGGCTTGCAACATCTCACTTACTGTCCTGTCTAGAGACAGTACACATTTCTTTAACTTATGTTTAATGCTATCTCCAATCACATTGTCTGCACCTTTGGGAATTGATTCTAATCAGTACTCTGTAAACTTTGTGTGCCTTTATATGCTCTGTGTGTGACCAGAACTCTCCACTCACCTGATGAAGGGGCAAACCCCAAAAGCTAGTGGGTTTACTATCAAATAAATGTGTTGGACTTTAACTGGTGTTGTGAGACTTCTTACTGTGTTTACCCCAGTCCAACGCCAGCATCTCCACATCAGGTGGATTGGCCAAGCTAAATTGTCCCTCAGTGTCCAAAGATGTGCAGGTTGGGTGGATTAGCCATGCTAAATGCATGTGGTAATGGAAACAGAATGAAAGGAAGGGCCTGGTTAAGATGCTCTTTTGATAATTCAATGTAGATGTGATTGGCTGAATAGGCTCCTTCTGTATTGTTTGGATTGTATGGTTCTATCGTTCAAGTATTGAGACTTTAACATTCAAGTGTGGATCATCATCATGCACATCCACCAGAGGCAAATTTACATTTCTGAGAGCCCTACGCTCTGTCTCTGGGCCAAGGACCACTGCCCCCCTGCCTGCTCCCCCCCCCCCCCCCCCCCCCCCCGCCCATGTTGACAGGCCCCCCCTCCCCTGCAATGATATGACGCTCCATCGCTGGTGACATCAAGACCCACTGGAAATGGGGGCAGCATGGTGACACAGTGGTTAGCACTATTGTTTCACAGTGCCAGGGACCTGAGTTCAATTCCCAGCTAGGGTCACTGTCTGTATGGAGTTTGCACATTCTCCCTGTGTCTGCATGGATTTCCTCCAGGTATCTGACTTTCTCCCACAGTCTGAAAATGGTGCTAGTTAAATGCATTGATCCGCGCAGGTGCCAGAATGTGGATATTAGGGGGATTTCACAGTAACTTCATTTTAATATTAGTGTAAGCCTTACATGTGACTAATAAATAAACTTTAACTTTACTTTATGATGTCAAGCTCTGCCCTCAATGATAGCTTGTCTTTCTGGCCATGCCCACTTCAGCTTACACAGTGCAAGTCACAAAAATGCTGAAAAGTACACAGATCACTACTTCAAGCTTTTAATTTATAAAAATAAGCTTGTAATTGATGATTCAAATCCACAATACAAGCCACAGGAACCCCAAAATGTACAAGCACACAAATTAATGCTCAGTGCTTCAGTGCTTTGTAATGGATGAAAACAAGCCTGGAATTGATTAATTCAAATTCAAATCCACAACGCAAGCCACAAAAATACAAAAATTACGAAGATGACAAATCATTGCTCAAATGCTTTCATGCTTTTTAACCTATGGAAATAAGCCTATAGCTGATCAATTGAAATCCAACCATAATTATTGTCAACATGACAGTATAGATGGTCAATATTGCTATCTGTGTGTCCTAAGGTGAGCAAACATGGAATCGGCTGATAAGCAATTAGATAGACAAGTCAGCTGACCGTATGACAGTACAGCACAGACAGTGCCGGACAGAATGAGCCAGAAAAAATCCAGTGACTAGAACATGGAGTAAATAACGCATAGGGACTTGCATTGTTCAATCTTGCTTGCTGTGATAACCCATACAAGTCCCTGTAGGAATGTTAATCAATGACTTCCCATGCAATTCCTGGAGATTATCACACTTGCAGGCCTGAATATTTTCCTGCCATACTTGCAGCTTTAGTGAAGCTCTGCTTACAGCAATTTTCAATGTCCAAATTCAAATTAGCAATGATTTCCAAAACATTTGTCTCCAGGAACTCAGAAGTGTGGGATTATAGTTGCATAAAAGAGAAATTGCTCTATAACTTCACCATGACTGGTCACATATTTTAAAATTTATGTTAATTGGTCCACATGACTCACATGTGGTGTTGAATCAACTGTTATGAAATAGCATTTGGCATCTTTTACTTTTTTAGTGAATTGGTTTCTGAGCCGCTATTATAGTGATGAATTCATCATACATTCTGTGCGTTAAAAAGTTTCTCTTCCCTGGGCCACAATATTGTGGTTTGAGAAACTTGTCAAATTCATTGAGATATTCAAGGCAGGCTAAAAAAACTACCTCTTTTACTTGACACTAATGCCTCATCACATCCTCTTAAAGGAAGTCCCAAAGAAGACAGCAGTTTGACTGTGGCAACCACATGACTCAGCACTTCCTCCAGCAAAAACATTCTTTTTCTATTGAGCTGAAAACACAGAATCAATTCTTCCAGATACATCTATGAACAAACGCACACATAGCTTTAATCTATGACTTTTGGAAGTTTCATAATCTGCAAGAGCTCTTCCAACATTTCTTCAGATGCGGTACCAATCAGTGAATGCATATTTCTCTTTACTAGGTTCAAGGAATAATTTGCAAACATACCAGTAGACTTGCCTTAGTTTCTGAAAAAAAAACAACCCATTTCTCTTCTCACCATCAGAAAAATGAGACTCATGAAGACTTCTAAACTGCTTTCGGCCTCCAAAATCAAAATCTTTTCTCAAATTGTTCATACTACCTATATTCTCTGGTTTATTTATTATAAAATATTCAATCATACCCAGAGGAATAGATTTTAGCCACAAGACAATGTCTTCAGATTTCTTCTCCCAATTCAGCTGTGGAAGAATGAATTTGGGCAGTATCTTGTAGTTTTATTCCCACTTCAAAGTTTCAGGCAACGTGGTATCACTGGAAATTGTCAAGTCAAAGATAATTCACCCATATTTTTGGTGGATGACGATGAATGTGTAGTTTGTGTGCTGCTCAACAGTTCAAACTTTCTAAGATAAAATGAGAAACTGTCTTTTTGCCTTGCCTTCAATTTTCTGTGCTCTAGACAGCCACATTGATAGTGTTGTTTCACACTGACTGATTTTAACCATTAAATTTTCAGAAAGAGTACGCTTTTTTTTTGCCCTTTTCAGCCCTAGGGTTCAAGCTGCCCCGCTCAGTCAATGACCTGTTTATGGTATGGCCTTGGTCTTGCTTACTCAATTCTTCTTGCTCTGGCTGGGGTTTAATCCTGCTTTCTCAGTGACCTTACTGTAATGTTGGCTCACTGGCTGTCTGACTGCCAATCTAGCATTCTCACCTTGTTCTTGACTCTTGCACAGTCCTTCTCAGTCCTACAGGTTTGGTTGAGTCATGCTGCTGCTCTCCCGGACAATTGCCGGCACCTCCTCAGTCTTCACATCTCACCTGTGCTCAATCTCATTTCACCTGACCTTGGGAAATGTGCTCGCTAACTCATTGGCTGCCTGGCTTTCTCACTGATCTTATTTTCACCTTGATTTCATTGCCCAGCAGCTCCTCTCTTTTGTCTTGCTGTTGGCCAGGCTGAGTTGCCCTGCTGCTCCCCTTGACGACTGCCAGCATCTCCTCACTCTTGCATTTCACTTCTGCTTGATGATGACCTCGGAAATGTGCTATCTCACTCACTGGCTGTTTCATAAAATCCCTACAGTACAGAAGGAGGCTATTCGGTCCGTTGAGTCTGTCCTGACCACAATCCCACCGATACCCTATTCCTAAAATCATTATTTATCTAGGTAATCTCCCTGACACTAGTGTCAATTTAACACAGTTAATCAACCTAACTCCACACCTTTGGATTGTGGGAGGAAACCAGAACATCCAGACGAAACCCAAGCCAGATATGGGAAAAAAGTGCAAACTCCACACAGTCAGTCACCGAGGCCGGAATTGATCCTGAGTCCCTGGCGCTGTGAGGCAGCAGTGCCAACCCTAACTGTGTCCTAACATGATAGCATCCACTGCCACCGCGCCGTTCACCTTGCCTTTGCTTCATTGCCCAAGAGCCTACTCTTAGTCTTGCTACTGGCCTGGTCATGTTGCCCTACTGCTCCCCTTGATGACCACTAGTGCCTCCTTCCTGGCCATTGTACCTGAGGCAAGCTCACTGTTGAATCAGACTATTCTGGCTTCCTTGATTCCTGGCTTTGGTCATTAATTGGCTTTTTTTTTGTGTATTTAGGTTGTCCATCCACTTTCCTCAACCCCAACATGGGGATTGAGAGTTGCACCGCTTTTCCTCTTGATGACTGCCGGCCAATGACTGCCCTCCTCGCTGTATTGGTCCTCGAATGCTTGCACCTCCACCAACCCTTAAGATAAGATCATAAAATCATTGTTGGCTCAAGCTGCCTAGTTGGCTCTCAGCCTTGGTTAAAAAACAATGGCTGCTGCTGTTTTAAAAAATATTTTTGGAAATTGTCGTTGCAGCTGCTCTCTCTCCAAAATCATTAAATGATCTTGCAAACTGTTTCCCTGCTCGAGGGGTACCTCCACTTTTGCTCTGTATTGGCTGCTGATAGATTCATTTGTATTTCTTGAGCCTATCAGCAAATTCAGAGCTCTCAGGCTCTGACTGGTGTCCTAAGGCCATGAGCAAGCATGGGGAGCCCCAGTTGTTTGGGCACAATGTATTTCATTATAAGTCTGCCTCTGCCTTCCACTTCAAATGTTCATTATAGAGTCATGATAAAAGTCATGCTATGAACCTGCAGGTTGCATGTACCACAGCCACTGGGTTTAATCATTAAAACACCATCTTGATCTATGGAATCTATAGGACCAGTGGGATACATGCATCAGCCATTGCCTTAATAGAATATTGTTCGAATGTTCTGTTGGCTGCACTGAACCTGGTTAAGAAGTTTGTTTTTGTTTTGTTTAGTCAGGCTGTAATTGAAAGTGAAACTGAAGCTTCAGGTTTTGGGGAAATGAAGCTTGATCTCAAATTTCTGGGAACATTTAAAATAACTGAAACCAGACAAAGGCATAGCACCACTTAAAAGCTCAGATTATCCAGTGGTGCAGTGCAGAAAGGCTGTGGACAACTGTGTGGGACTGTTTAAATGAAAAACCTGAATGCTGGATCCAAGAGCAGGAATAAGAAAAGTAAAGTGCTTATTTTGAAGGTATTGATTGACCAGAGGCACCCATTTTGGTGAAGACGAAGCCCATGGAACTTTAGTTGGTTGGGACCAGTTGCCAGAGGAGAATCAAAGCTAAACTCTGTGAGAAGAAAGGAAGTGCAACTCTATCTGAAGAAGACTGAGTTTTAAAGGGTTTCTTGGCTAATGTGTTATCATATATGCTGAGCAGACTGCCTGATAAATCTGTGAGACCAGTGTTTGTTGGATGTGCTAACTGAGGTATAATCAATGGCATGTATGTTGACCTTAAGAGAGAGAATGCTGGAAAATCTCAGCAGGTCTGGCAGCATTTGTAAGAAGAGAGAAGACCTGACATTTTGAGTCCAGATGACTCTTTGTCAAAGCCTATTGACCTTGATTTGTGTGTTTTATACCTAAGGAATCACCCATCTGCCATAGACCACACAAATTTGGTAGGAAGTCAGGAGGCCCCAGAAAAATTGGTTTTCCAGCAAATAAATAAGCTTAGGGCGGGATTTTCCATTGCGTCTGCTCTGAGGTCAGAAATTCCTGCCCCAAATCAATGGACCTTTAAATTTTCTATCCCACACTCAACAATTCCCACTGTGGGCCAGGCTAGAAAATTTACCCCTCAGTGTTTCACAACATGATTCACATCTCAATTGAGAAATGCAAATCAGGCCCCTTTTCTTGGTCCTCAGCTGAACATAAAAGACTCCATGGCATCACTTTGAAGAAAGCAGGAGATTTCATTGAGTGTCCTGACCAATATTTGTCAAGCATCCTACACCACTCAAAACAAATGCTCTGATTATTTTGTCCTTGTTTTTGGGCTTTTGTTTTGTGCAAGACTGTGTTCTTGCACAGACTGTGACTGTGTTCTACATTGGCCAGAGGCGGCTAAGAGGACACCTTATTGAAACATATAAGATGATTAGAGGTTTAGATAGGGTGGACAGTGATAGCCTTTTTCCCAGGATGGAGAAAGCTAGCACGAGGGGACACAGCTTTAAATTAAGGGGTGATAGTTATAGGACGGATATCAGAGGTAGGTTCTTTACCCAGAGGGTGGTTAGGGAGTGGAATGCCCTGCCTGCGGCAGTTGTAGATGCGCCAAGTTTGGTGGCGTTTAAGAGGTTAGTTGATAAGTTTATGGAAGAGAAGGGAATGGTTTAGTTTGGAGGGTCATTGCTTTTTTTTTCATAATTGGTCGGCGCAACATCGAAGGCCGAAGGGCCTGTTCTGCGCTGTAATGTTCTATGTTCTAATTAAAAAAATAAATAATTGCCTATAAAACAATTACTTCACCATTGTAAACAATGATATATAAATGCAAGAATGTCAATATTCTGCAGCAATGTATGCTGGAAATGACTATTTCACAGTCAAAATATTTCTGAATTGAAAGAAGTTACATTAAGGCCCAATGTTGATTTTTTTCTTACTGTCAAGAAATAAACTATTCTGGCATCCTTATTAAAAAGATATCTCTCCCAAGATGAAGGGGGCAATTCTCCCAAAAAACTTGGGAGAATTCACAGGAAAACTGGAATAAACATGTGTTTCTTTCAGTAGGATTTCAGATTAGAATCTCCCACACTCTGTGCAATGCAAAGGCCACCAGCATGAATATATTTAGATTTCAGGGGGTAGGGCCTAATCATTCTGGATAGGCTGAAAGCAGCAGGCCTCTGTGGACATCCAGTGGCCCCGAAGTGTCAGTTTCCTGTTTGCTGGCCAACTCAATTGCTGCCTGCCCAAAACCTCCACTGCCCGCTCGCAGCTCCCCGTCTATTTGCGTGCCACCCTGAATACCGCCTCCAGTGAGCAGCTCCCTGAAAGTGTGGAATCACTGTAATCCCCACTGGACTGAAATACTCTGGCAGGATGGGAGCTAACGGGCCCAGAGAATTCAGTTCCAGGCCTGCTAAAAGCATTCAAATATCCAGTGGAAATCCGGGCATGGGAGATACAAGTGCAGCGTGAACGCTCACAGAAATCCTGCGAATTAGCCGATGCATGATTCTCCCATCTTTCCGCACTAAAAAAAAGTGCAGCAGGATGGGAGAATTGCCCTTTCAGTAGCATCATTTTATGATGAAGATTACAACCATTGATGGACTATTGATGAGCTGAAAAATGAATTTGGGGAGGTTTAATTTTTGTTGTATAACGTAGTGAGGGAGTATGTGTAGATTAACTGAAGTGGCTTCTGTGACCAGGTGAATCCATGGTAATGCCCAAGGTACAGAGGCTCCGTAAATGGGAAATTATTACGCAGCAATCTCCAGAATGTTACTAGGCAATGAAGACTGTTTTCTCTTCCATTATCTAATACTAATGTAATACTCTAAATTAAGTATGAGTATTAAATCATATATATGTCAACAGTCAGCATTTTAAGTTGACAGACTGTGATTCAATCCCTGTGTTAACTTGTAAGTGTTTCATGAGAAAAATGTGCTTTTATTGCAATTGAATTGGAGGGTGTCAGTATCAACCATTCAAATCAGCCAAAAAGTCAGCCTGTGAAATGTCAGAGCCAATCAACAGAAAATGCTGGATAATCTCAATAGGTCTGATAGCATCAGTGTGGAGATAGTAGAGCTAATGTTGCAAGTCTAGATGAACAAAAGGTCTAGTGACATTTTCCAGCATTTTTCTGTTTTTGTTTCAGATTCCAGCATCCGCAGTATTTTGCACTTATTACAGTCAATCAACTCAGTTACAGTATGAGACAAAGAGTTGTCAGATCTAGACAGATTGGACGGAGTACAGAGTTACGCGGTACAAGCTGGAAGCAGACTGGTTTCAGGTTGGATTGAAGGCAGCTTGAACCAATCAGATCAGTTAAAAGATGGCATAGACGCTCTGAAGCCAATAGAAAATTACTTTTTGCAAGCACTGAAGATGTATGAATTTAAAGCAGAAAGGTTTTAACATCAGCTAATGCTTTCAGGGAATCACACATGAATGTTTATTCAGAGTATGTTTCCATATAAGTTAATATTTCTTTAATTTTTATCAAATGTACTTTCTTTGTTGCAGCCAATTGTTTCATATACATAATTCTTCCATTTTCAAGATTTTTGAGGTAAGCAGCATGAGCTTTCCATAACAATGCACATCTTTTTACTTGGGCAGTTTTCATGATTGGATGGTAATTTTAGAGAGGGCCTAAGCCATCCATAGATAAAAATGAACCTAACATTAAAAATCTACAAACATGTATCAGATTGTGAATCCTAAAAAGGAGACAGTCAACTCTCAAGGTATAAATTGAAATATGCATTTATGTTTTCCAGTAAAAACAAACATTTTTAACAAGTTTAGTAAAGCAACATAAGCTCATAATATTCCCAATGAATGCATAATATAGTCAGCTGGCATTCTTCTGTTTATTATTTTAACTGAAGTGTATAATTCCCTTGTGGGAGTTGAAGCAAAACCAGATTTTCATGTATCTCTCCATATCAGAATGAAAGTTGGCAAGATATAAACATGGCAGATAGCAGTGGGTGTTTTTGACCCCTGTCATTTTCTTTGATTTGGGCCAATTTGATAAAGGCGTGGTTTATGGCATTGCAGAGAAATTGTGAACCATTGGGGAAGTGTGGTCTGGAGTCAGAAACAATTCAACAGGTAAGTTCAAACAGTGTTTACAACTTTACATGCCCATATTGAAATGGTGTATAATAATTTTTTATATATAGTGATTAATGATGGAGATCTACTTTACTTACTTTAGAGAAAGTTAAGTAACTATTACATTGACTAGCATTGTTATGGCATTTTGATGCATTAGAATAATTTAACTAGCAGAGAAAATGTTATCCAAAAATATTGCTATTCTGATTTTAAGGTGTTAATTTTCCCCTGTGATTCAATATTTTCCTTTGATCGATAAACTTTCCATCTGTAAAGCCTTTGAAGAGGTGGAACAAATGGCCATCTGTTGAGTCTTTGAAGCAGTGCAATAGATGGCCATTCATTCAACTACCTCAAAGATTTTAAAATATTAAAAAGTATTTTAAAGTGTGCGGCAGCATGGTGCCACAATGGTTAGCACTTCCAGGGACCCGGGTTCAATTCCTGGTTTGGGTCACTGTCCGTATGGAGTTTGCACATTCTCCATGGGTCTGTGTGGGTTTCCTCCGGGTGCTGTGGTTTCCTCCCACAGTCCAAAGATGTGCAGGTTAGGTAGATTGGCTATGCTGAATTGCCCCTTAGTGTCAGGGAGACTGGCTGGAGTAAATACATTGGGTTATGGGGATAGTACATGGGTGGGATTGTGGTCAGTGCAGACTCAATAAGCTGAATGGTCTCATTCTGCACTGTAGGATTCTATGATTCTGTGGTATTAAGATCGTAAGGTTTCATTTGCACAGCTGTGCAATGGAATTCCTTTATTAAGGCCTGGTTAAACTTCAAACACCATTAATGTATTCAGATCAGCATGGGTTATTAATATAGTTGTCAAGTAGACTATGAATTTTATATTGATGAAAAATTATATGAACAGTTTGTAGAAGAGGATTCTAAGTTAGCTAAGAGGATAACATAGGTTTAGTTTAATAAAACATGGGGAGGGAAGAGTTATAGAGTCATACAGATTTACAGCACGGAAACAAGCCTTTGGCCTAACTTGTCCATGCCACCCAGTTTTTAACCATAAAGCTAGTTCAATTTCTCATGTTTGGCCCATATTCCTCTATACTCATTTTACCCATGTAACTTTCTAAATACTTTTTTACATACAAAATTGTACCTGTTTCTACTACTGCCTCTGACAGCTCATTCCAGATACTCACCACCTTCTGAGTGAAAAGATTGCCCCTCTAGACCCTTTTGCTACTCTCACCTTAACCCTGTGTCTTCTAGTTTTAGACTCTCCTACCTTTGGGAAAAGATGTTGACTATCTATCTTATCTATGCCCCTCATTATTTTATAGACCTCTATAAGATCATCCGTCAGCCTCCTACGTGGCAGAGAAAGATGTCCCAGTCTATCCAGCTTCTCTTTATAACTTAACCATCAAGTCCTGGTAGCATCCTAGTAAATCTTTCCTGCAGTCTTTCTAGTTTAATAATATTCTTTCTATAACAGGGTGTACACAGTATTCCAAGTATGGCCTTACTAATGTCTTGTACAACTTCAACATGATGTCTTAACTTCTGTATTCAATGTTCTGACCAATGAAACGAAGCATGCCAAATGCCTTCTTTACCCCTCTGCCCACCTATGACTCCACTTGAACCTATGGAGTTATGAACCTATAATCCGAGATCTCTTTATTCTATAACTCTCCCCAGTGTCCTACCATTAGCTCAGTAGGTCCTGCCCCGATTCAATCTACCAAAGTCCACTGTCTCACATATATCTAAATTAAACTCTATCTGCCATTCATTGCTCCACTAGCCCAGTTGAATAAGATTCCGTTGCAATCTTAGATAATCTTCTTCACTGTCCACTATGCCACCAATCTTGGTGTCATTTGCAAACTTACTAACCATGCCTCCTAAATTCTCATCTAAATCATTAATATAAATGACAAATAACAGTGGACCCAGCATCAATTGCTGACACACACTGTTGTTTACAGACCTCCAGTTTGAAAAACAACCCTCTACAACCACCATCTGTCTTCTGTTGTCAAACCAATTTTGTATCCAATTGGCCTCGCCCTGGATCCTGATTTAACCTTATGCAACAACCTACCATGCGGTACCTTATCAAAGGCCTTGCTAAATTTGACGTAGACAATGTCAACTTCACTGTCACAATGTCATCTATCTTCTTGATTATCCCTTTAAAAAACTCAATTAAATTCATGAGACATGATTTTCCACTCACAAAGCCATGCTGAATGTCGCTAATCAGTCCTTGCCTCTCTATTTGCCTGTAGATCCTGTCACAGTAACTTCTAACAACTTATCCAGACATTAGGCACGCTGGTCTGTAGTTCCCAAGCTTTTCCCTGCAGCCTTTCTTAAACAAAGGCACAACATTTGCTCCCCTCCAATCTTCAGGCACCTTACCTGTGGTTGTCAATGATTCAATTATCTCTGCTAGGGACCCATAATTTTCACCCTAGCCTTCCACTATGTCCTGAGATACATTTCATAAAGTCCAAGGGATTTATCTACCTTGACTCGCTTTAAGACTTCCAGCACCTCCTCTGTAATATATACACTCATTAAGACATTTATTTTCACACGTCTCCTAACATCTATGCCTTTCTCAAATACCAATGAGAAATATTCATTTAGGATCTCACCCATCTCTTGTGCATCCACACATAGATGATCTTGTAGATCCTTAAGAAACTCTACTTGGTCCCTAATTAGTCTTTTGCCCTTTACGTATTTTTGTAGCTCTTTGGATTCTCTTTTGCATTATCCGCCAAAACAATCTCATGTCCCCTTTGCATCCTCCTGATTTCTCTCTTAAATCTACTCCATCAATTTCTATACTCTTAAGGGATCCACTTGATCCCAGCTATGCATGTCATATGCCTCCTTCTTTTCGACCAGGGCCTCAATATCCCGAATCATCTAGAGATCCCTATTTCTACCAGCCTTGCCCTTCACTCTAAAAGGAATATGTTTACCCTGAATCCTGGTTAACACACTTTTGAAAGTCTCCCCCACTTCCTAAATGTCCCTTTGCCTGCTAACAGGCTCCCTCACTCAACTTTTTAAAGCTCTTGTCTAATACCATCAAAATTGGTCTTACCCCAATTTAGAATTTTAACTTTTGGGCCTATTATTCTCCATAGTTATCTTAAAACTAATGGAATAATGGTCACTGGTCCCAAAGTGATCCCCCACAAGTACTTCTGTCATCTGCCCTTCCTTATTTCCCAAGAAAAGGTCAAGTTTTGCCTCCTCTCTAGTCAGGCCAGCCACATACTGAATGAGAAATTCCTCCTAAAACTACAAAAGATCGTGAATGTAGCCCAATCCATCACGTAAACCAGCCTCCCATCCGTTTACTCTGTCTACACTTCGCGCTGCCTCAGCAAAGCAGCCAGCATGATTAAGGACCCCATACACCTTGGACATTCTCTCTTCCGCCTTCTTCCATTGAGAAAAAGGTACAAAAGTCTGAGCTCACATACCAACCGACTCAAGAATAGCTTCTTCCCTTCTGCCATCAGACTTTTGAATGGACCGGTCTTGCATTAAGTTGATCTTTCTCTACACACTAGCTATGACTAACACTACATTCTGCACTCTTTCATTTGCTTCTCTCCGAACAGTATACTCTGTAAGTACGCAAGAAACAATAATTTTCACTGTATACTAATGCATATGAAAATAATAAATCAGATCAAAATCAACAAATTTCTCTCCAACCAGGTCCCCAATACTATGGCTGTTGCGGTCAATGTTAGGAAATTTCAAGTCCCCTACTATTACCACCCTATTTTTCTTGGAACTATCGTAATCTCCTACATATTTGTTCCTCAATTTCCTGAGGACTATTTGGGGGCCTGTAATACAATTCTCTCAAAATGATCTCTCCCTCCCTATTCCTCAGTTCTACCCATAAAGACTCAGTGGGTGAACCCTTGGACATATACCTCTCAATATTGCTGTGATCTTTTCCCTAATCAAAATCTGAACTCTCTGTTACTTCTCTTACTTCCTGTTCTATTTTTCCAATGGCATCTGTACTCTGGAACATAGAGCTGCCAGTCCAGCCATCCCTTAGCCATTTTTCAGTAGTTAAAATGATTTTTATTCAATATTAGATGTTAATGGTTTTTAATCATGTGTGAATGCATTTAATTGTATCTTTACTCAAGCAAGAAAACATCTTTTAAATAATGTATATTAATCAAAATTTAGTATGTCTGGGCCATTCAGTAAAATGCTACCACTGCAAATATTCCAAGCATTTAATCAAAGAATGCAGAAGCGGCAGTTATGGAATTTGAATGTTCATTGCTTAACAGTAACAATGTTTCAATATAGGAACAAAAGATGCAACACTGAATTTAGAATATAAGAGTTAATTAACAAGCATGAGATAATTCAACTGAATTTGATGTCATCAAGATCTTTGGTATTTATGTCACAGATAATACAAAAAAAATGGCATCTTCAGATTGTGTCAAATAGGTGGGAATCAGATATTAGAATGTACTGAAAGAAATGTCGCTAAATTGGGTAGCATACTGCAATTGACTAAGAGATTTTACATTATAAAGACTGCCAATTTAACATGCAAATTATGCTAAAGACTTAGGAAAAAGGTATAGTTGTACTTGAATTTTGGCACAAAGTTGAGATCTTTAGAAGGCTTAGTGATGCTCTGTCCTGCTTGGCAATCTGATGATCTCCCTTCGGCCATTGTTTTATGATCTTGTCTATGTAAATTTTATATATTTTTAATAAATCTTGGTATGCTTTTAAACTGATAGATTTTGTCTTTGCGAGATTTAATTTTCAAAATACTTTGTTTTTCAAACGAATCAGGCTATCATTCAAAAGATCTCCTCCTCATATAATTTTTAATAAGATTACATTTCTTGAAATGTTTTTGAATTGCTGTTTGTTTTCTTGCCTATTGTATGAGCAGTTAAAGGATTTTTTCCCAGTGGAATTTGCATGATTGTGTATTTGATTGACAGTTATAGATATTGAATTTGAGGGTATGAAGGGGCATTGGGTATGGAGACTGTTGGATGCGGATTGAAGTGGTGAAGGCTAGAGTGTCTAATAGTCATATATGAAACTAAGCCAATATCCTCATGAATAGAGGTGGTTCTTCTAGCTTCCCCATCTCCATATCCATTCATCTCTATTCCCACTCTGCTCTCAGTCCAAGATCTCCAACCCACGTGGGCAGGAAATAGGTTCACAATGACAATGACAATTCCTGCCTTGAGGATCAAAATACATGCCTAGACATGGCCAAACTATCAGATTAATTGTAACACAAGTCAATCGATCAGCATTTTAAACATTCATCCATTATCAGCATCATAGCCATTTTTGACTTTAGAATATAATGCATTTTACAGCTCAGAATGTTCCTTTTACAACAAATTAAATACTTTTGAGGTGTAGTCACTGCTGTAATGTATAAATTCGATGACAAATTTGGGCACAGGAAACACCCAGGAACATCTATGCAATAAATCTTCATGTAATCCCGTTTTAATTGTTGGTTAAAGGGTACAGGAACATTGGAAGAATCTTCTTGCTCTTCTTTTAAATATTGCTTTGGGATGTTTTACATCCACCTGAGAGGGAAGGTTAGGCTGCAATTTAATATCTCATCAAAAAGTTGGTGGGGAATTGTTTCCACTAGGTCATACTTGTATTTCCACTTCAATCTGCCCCAAAACAGTTAAACTAGCACAAAAGATCAAGGAATTTCAAATGCAAATTACAATTATTTAAAATTGGATTTCTCTGGCATTTTGTACTGATTTTAAAAATGTCACTAGAACAAACCTCTACCACAGAGCTCGTTATGCATACAGGTCAAATTCATCACTTCTTTGTGTTTTCACTAAATGCATCCATTTGTGAGCCTTCATAAAAGGTCTTAAATTTAATGTTTTTAGGTGTGAGAGCACCTTTTAAAAAGTACCTGATAAAATATTCTTAAATATTAAATTTGTTTTTAACCTACTTGAAATCCAACTGAACATATACAAATATAACTAATAAATGGTTCTATCTAGTTCTTCAAAGTCATTTTGGATTTTAAAATTAGATTAATCACAGTGCTGAACTAAGTACTCTCATTAAATATGCCTATTTGTGGCAGTAAAGTCATTTTTCAGTTTATAGTAATAAAACTGCACTCAGGTACCATTCTTAAAAATATTTGAGAATTTTTCAAAGCAATTTTTCTTAGTTATCTTCTAGAACATTGTGCAAGTACATCGGTTCATAGATCATTTTGTGGCTATCCAAATGACTTTGACCAGATCAATTCAGAACACTCATAAAATTTGCTCCCAGATTACCAATTGTGCCCAAAGTGGAAACTATATGTGGAACCTTTGACCCTGTCGCACTCACTCAACACTGCTCTGAGATGCCAGCCTGAATTATGGGTTCAAAACTCCAGAGTGAGTCTGGAATTCAACTATTTGAGTCAAGGTGATGATGATATCATTGCTACAGCTGACATCATATATATTATAATCACTTCAGGAAGATTCTGTCATTTCTTTCCAGCCTCTAAATATAATAGAACAAAACTTCAGATCATGAAATTATTATGCAATAATTCCATTCTTCCAGCAGCTTAGGAGCCATCATGTTCTGTAGTGTTTGATTATCTCCGTTGTAATCTTTATAACCTTCAATATCATGCATATAATATATATATTTTAAAGGAGACTTTCAATACGACATTAATTGTTTTTACTGCGAACCTGTTGCCTATTTAAGGGAGTGGAGGCTGGGGGATTTCAAATCATAAAATCCTTATAGTGCAGAAGGAAACCATTGAACCCATTGAATCTGCACTGCGAAAGATCATTTACCATGGCTAACCTACACTCTAAGGGGAAAGTTAGCCTGGCCAATCTCCTAGCCTACACATATTTGGATTTACCGAATACAGACTCTGAAAACGTGATGCATTACCAATTTGATTTCTTTTAAGAAATCGCCAGTAGAGTGAATGAAAGAATCCAGACAGTTTAATTGGGCTTTTAGAAAGCATTTAGTAAGGTACCTTATAAGAGGCTATCTATAATCCATGAGTTTTATAAAATATTGATATCTGGGCTCATTCACATCCTTTAATTCTGAACTTGCACTTTAATTTAAATAATTTGAGCTCGGTTTACTTTTCAGAGATAGACATTTACCTTGGTTTTGGGTGTTGAGTATTTACAGGGCTTGTTGACAAAGATGCATGATAGAAGCTTCTACATTCTGTATACGTGAGGGTTGTGGGAACAGTGATCTGTGCTACAATACCCAGTGAGTATCACAACCCTCACTGAGCAGGACAATTGGTTAGAAAAGGATAATTTGGCCAAGGAATTAAAGTAATTGCCCAAAAATGTGAAAGAGAAATGTATCATGAATCCTGTAGTTTTTCTATCAGTATTATCACATCTGCAGAGTGTCAGAAAAATCCATGTCACATGACTAAATGAAGAAAATTTATACTCTGGCAAAAAAGACACGAATGATAAAAAATTATATCATTCTTAATATTTCATATTTGAAAGTGTTACATAAAATTTTAAACTAAAGATTTTGCTTTAGATATTGTTTTGCAACTGTTATCAAGCAGACTATAATTTGTACCAGGGCCAGAAAGAAATATTAATTTAACCTTTTAAATATAATTTCAAACTATAATGTCCAAATCAGGCCTAAAATGTGGCAAATGTCCAACTTAATGCAGATACAACTACAGAGTAAGCCTTAGCATAGAGATTGGCTTGGAGGCATACTAATGACAGAGTAGCAAGAATGATAAATCCACCACAGGAAATGTGAGTTAAGGAGCAAAGTACTTCAAAGTTACATTCACAGTGGCAACCCCTGCTTCATATGGTTGAGTTTCAGCAAGAGACAGTAAATAAAAGCATGGCTGATGGCCTCTGCAACTAGCAAATATAAAGATAAGCACCAGCTTGAATGTTTCTAAGAGTTCTGGAAACATTAAATATAATGTCAAAATGAATGTACTTACAAATCCTTTGTTTTACACGTGCCCACGAATTGTTACAGTAGGTCACAAGAGGCAACGTTTAATGTCATCCTTTATTGGCCTTTTGTGTGCTCAATCACCCAGTAGGAAATAAGATGCTGGAACTTGTCCCTACCTGCCTCATTTGCAATCATATGTTCCAGCTACAGAAAACATGGACCCAGTTCCATTCTCTTCGAGAAACCCCTGGAACTTTGGGAATCTTAAGGAGATGGAAACCTGACCAAACATGGCTTGAATCCATGTACTCAATATCTGTGTCCACAGAAATTAAGATTTTCTGGCTTCAAGTGGCAGGAATATTGTGCTCTACCAATAAATGTTAACAAACTATACGCCTTCTTAACAACCTTATCAACTTAAGTACCAACTTTCAGAGATCTATGCACCTGTACACCGAGATCTCTCTCACCGAGAGCTCATCTACACTACTAAGAGTCCTACCAACAGCCCAAGATTCTGCACACATATTACTCTTACCAAAGTGAATCTCCTTACACTTTTCCAGATTAAACTCCATTTGCCACTTCCCAGCCCTCTGCAACTTATCTATGCCCCTCTGCAAACTGTAACATTCATCCTCACTATCTACAACTCCTCTGACTTTGGTGTCGTCAGCAAATTCCTCCCACATCCCAAAAATGTGCTCTTAGGCTAACTGGCAAAACAAATTCTCCCTAAATTGTCTCAAATTTGGTTTTTAATCCATACATCTTTAAAAATGGACAAGGATCACAAGTAGAGAAGGGAACATCGGGGTGGCAGAATGGGCTCGTTGGGCCGAAGGGCCTGTTTCCCGTGCTGTTTTGTTCTTTGTTCTTTGTACACTCTCATCCAGGTCATTTAGAAAAACAACAACAACAGTGGCCCCAAAACAGATTCCTGAGGTACACCACTAGTAACTAAACTCCAGGTTGAATATATCCCATCAACTACCACCCTCTGTCTTCTATCAGCTAGCCAATTCCTAATCCAAATTGCTAAATCTCCCTCAATCCCATGCATCTGCATTTTCTGCAGTAGTCTTCTATGGGGAACCTTATCAAACACTTTGCTAAAATCCATATACACCACAGCAACTGCCGTACCCTTATCCACCTCTTTGGTCACCTTTTCAAAAAACTCAGTAAAGTTTGTGAGGCACGACCTTCCCTTCACAAATCCATGTTGACTATCCCTAATCAATTCACTTCTTTCTAAATGACTATAAATCCTATCCCTTATAATTCTTTCCAAAACTTTACCCATAACAGATGCAAGGCTCACTGGTCTATAATTTGCAGGATGGTCTCTATTCCTCTTCTTAAACAAAGGGACAACATTTGCCATCCTCCAGTCTTCCGGCACTACACCTGTAGCCAACGACGACATGAAGATCAAAGCCAAAGGCTCTGCAATCTCCTCTCTAGCCTCCCAGGGTAACCTGGGATAAATCCTATCTGGCCCAGGGGATTTATCTATTTTCATACTCTCAAGAATAGCTAACACCTCCTCCTTATGTACTCTGTGCTGTCTAGTCTACAACCCTGTTTCCCAGTATTCTCCCCAACTCCGTTGACATTTTCCCGCGTGAAGACCGACGAAAAATATTCATTCAGTGCCTCACCAATCTCTACAGGTTCCATGCACAACTTCCCACTACTGTCTTTGACTGGCCCTAATCTTGACCCAACCAATCTTTTATTCTTAACATATCTATAAAAAGTTTTAGGGTTCTCCTTGATCCTATCTGCCAAAGTCTTCTCATGTCCTCTTCTAGCTCTTCTTATCTCCCTCTTTAGCTCCTTCCTGGCTAATTTATAACTGTCCAGTGCCCTAACCGAGCCTTCACGTCTCATCTTTATATAAGCCTACTTTTTCCTCTTCACTAGTGAACTAACTTCCTTAGTACACCACGGTTCCCTGGCTCTACCACTTTCTTCCTGCCTGGCAGGTATATTTTTATCAAGGAGTTGCAGTAGCTGTTCCTTGAATAAGTTCCACATTTCAGGTGTGCCCAGCCCCTGCAGTTTCCTACTCCACCATATGTATCCTAAATCTCGCCTAATGGCCTCATAATTACCTTTTTCCCAGCTGTAACTTCCTCCCTTTGGGATATGTCTATCCTTTTCCATCACTAATGTAAACGTAATGGAATTGTGGTCACTATCACCAAAGTGCTCACCTACCTCCAAGACTAACACCTGGTCTGGTTCATTACCCAGAACCAAATCCAATGTAGCCTCACCTCTTGTTGGCTTACCTACATACTGAGTCATAAAACCCTCCTGCACACATTGTACAAAAACTGATCCCTCTAATGTGTTTGAGCTATAACTTTTCCAATCAATATTTGCAAAGTTAAAGTCCCCCATAACAACTACCTGTTACTTTCACTTCTGTCCAGAATCATCCATGCAATCTTTTCCTGCACATCCCTGGAACTTTTTGGAGGCCTATAAAAAACTCCCAATCGGGTGACCTCTCCTCTCCTGTTTCTAATCTCAGCCCAAACTACCTCAATAGACAGGTCCACATCAAATGTCCTTTCTGCCACCGTAATACAGTCTTTGACTAACAATGCCACACCTCCCCCTCTTCTACCACCTATTCTGCTCTGACTGAAACATCTGTACTCCAGAACCTGCAACATCCATTCTTGTCCCTGCTCTATCCATGTCTCTGAAATGGCCACAACGTCGAAGTCCCAGGTACCTATCTAGGCTGCAAGCTCACCCACCTTATTGCATATGCTCCTCGGTATGATGGTAAACTGGACTCTAGTAATTGGACAATCTACATAAATCTGTCAGATAATGTTTAATTATAGTCAGGTATGTAATGTAATTTGCATTTATAAAGTTTATTTATTATTGTCACAAGTAGGCTTACATCAACACTGCAGGTAAGTTACTGTAAAATCCCCTAGTCGCCACAGTCTGGCACCTGTTCAGGTACACTAATGGGAGAATTTAGCATGGCCAATGCACTTAACCAGCAAGTCTTTTGGACAGTGAAACAAAACCCACATAAACACAGGGAGAACGTGCAAACCCCACACTAACAGTGGCCCATGGCGCTAAGAGGCAGCAGTGCTAACCACTGCGCCACTATGCCACCCACATGATACACAGTTAGAGTTGTGTTCATTTAAAATCCTTTGGGATTAGCTTGAGACCTGATGGTTGACTATGGGAGACATGGCCCCAGACATTACTTCAACTATGTTATGCAGCAGATGCTATTTGCGGACCATGTCAAATTGCAGCAGGAAACTTGTCTTACTGATCATAATTGTTCTTTTATATTCTAAAAATGAGGAGAAACATACTAATCCCCAGAAATGTTGAATTTCGGTAATGTTTTTGGGATTTTAAAATTTCGGTAATGCTTTTGGGATTTTGAAAAAACTATTAAGAGAAAATGTGTAATTACTGCAAGAAATTGGCAACATGGCAGATAAAAGAAAACGAGTTTTGCTTACAAAAAACAATTATATACATAGAACAGAGGTAAGAAAGCTTTTAAACCCATGTCTCCTGATCTCTAACTCCATCTGTAAAACAATTGCCTCTCTGTGATTGGGCCAATGGGTCATGTGACACCCAATAACAACCCCACTTCCTAACAAAGGGGCATGCCACTACATAAACAAAACTTATGCACGAAAAATTCAACATTTTTTGAGAAAGTCTTACAAAACCTCAACAAAAGAATCAACTTAACGAAACGCACAAGTAAATACCTTCTTGGCAACACTTTGTTACAGATTTTAAACTCTAAAAATTCAGTAATAATTCCAAAGCAAAACTGATGCCACTTTACAGCCTTCTCAAACTCTTCCCCTTGGCTGCGGAAATCCAAGAAAATTCAGAAACAAGACTGCATTCCTGAAACAAAGTCTTTCACAGTTTCTGACGGCTGCTTCAGATTTTGTATCTTCTCTCGGCACAATGATGATCACAAGGTATCTTCCCCTCTCAGCCAACACAAACCAACTCATTGGCTGGAATTTTACTGCCGGGGTGGGCAATGCTCGCAGAACAGAATTCACCAATGGCCTCAGGCAGGATTTTACAAGCCTTGCTCAAGCCAGATCATAAAATCACCACCAACATCTTTTCTTAAATATTTTTTTTTCCCCCTTTCATCCTTGATTCCATTCTTCCCAGCACCTCTTTAAACTCAGCTTTTCCAACATATAAAAATCTGACGTGTTTTTCCTTTTGTCTCCCCTTTCAGGTTAAATAAAGTTTAATAACTTACCTTCTTTTGAAAATTTTGTAAGTTGTAAAATTCTCTTTGTCTCCTTTGAAATTTAACAGCTAAAAAGCCAAGTTCCTATCTATCTCTTAATTTTGAAACCAAACTTATTTAAAGAACAAAGAACATAATCCACTTCACCACTGTTTCTCCTTATACTTAATGGCCAGGATTCTCCCAAAAATGTTTGAAGTGTCGAATTCAGAGGAAAACTGGAGTAAATTATGCTGGTTTTCTCAGTGGGAGTTCACACTTGAATCTCCCAAACTCTGTACAATGCAGAGGTCATCAGTGTGATTGTTGTTAAAAGCTCAGACGGGTGGAGCCTATTCGCTCTGAAAAGGTTGAAATAGATGCAATGAGCGGGAACTCATAGAACAAAGAACAAAGAACAACACAGCACGGGAAACAGGCCCTTCGGCCCAACGAGCCCGCGCCACCATCCTAATGTCTTAATGACATATAGAGACCAATATAGGGACAATTTGTTACCCAATCAGCCTAAGAGCACATTTTTGGGATGTGGGAGGAAACCGGAGCACCCGGAGAAAACCCACATTTACTCTATCTATACCCCTCATAATCTATATACCTCTAATAGATCCCCTCTCAGCCGACGTCTTTCAAGGGAAAACAACCCCAGTGCGTTCAACCTTTCCTCGTAAGACAGCCCTTCCATACCAGGCAGCATCCTGGTAAATCTCCTCTGCACTCTCTCCAGGGACTCCACATCCTTCCGGTAGTACGGCGACCAGAACTGGACGCAGTACTCCAAGTGAGGCCTAACCATCGTTCTATACACTTGCAACATCACACTCCTACTCTTGTATTCTATACCCCTTCCTATGAAGGCTAACATACCGTATGCTTTTTTTATCACTTTTTCCACCTGTACTGACACCTTCAGAGACTTGTGAACCTGCACCCCCAGGTCTCTCTGCGTCTCTATATTCCGGATAGTTTTACCTTTTATCCTATAACTCCCCTCTACATTATTCCGGCCAAAATGCATCACCTCGCATTTATCCGGATTAAATTCCATTTGCCATCTATCTGCCCAATCTACCAGCCTATCTATGTCCTGTTGTATTGCCTGGCACTGCTCCTCAGTCCCCGCCAATCCAAGTATCTTAGTGTCATCAGAAAATTTGCTGATCACACCACCTACCCCCTCTTCCAAGTCATTTATATAAATCACAAAAAGAAGAGGTCCTAGTACTGAGCCCTGTGGCACACCACTAGTGACTGACCTCCAGTTGGAAAAAGAGCCTTCCACTACTACCCGCTGTCTCCTCCTCCCAAGCCAGTTCTCAAACCATCTACATACCTGGCCCTGTATCCCATGCGCCTTCACCTTTTTTATCAGCCTACCATGGGGAACCTTGTCAAACGCCTTACTGAAATCCATGTAGACGACATCAAAGGCCTGTCCTTCATCAACCATCAATCATCATGCATGCACGCATCTCTGGGAGATTGCTAAGTAGACCTTCCAGCACTGAGATCACTGCCATCAAACCCCATAGACATTGCTAGTCTCATTGCTGGCCTCTCCCCAGTCACTCCTCCCTCCCACCCAAACAGACATCGCTGGCTTCTCTTACTATCCTTCTCCCACACAAACATTAGTGGCCTCTCTCCCCAACCCCCCATAAAGAAATCGTTGGCCTCTCTCTCCATCCTGCGTGCCCTCCTGCCCCCTCCACAGACATCGCTGGCCTTTCTTCCCATCCCCACTGAGCCGGATATTATGGATACCGCATTCCTCAACTCCCCACCCCCATCCCGGGCCCCACCAAGAACATACTGGCCTCACTGATGCTTTGCACAGAAATTGAGCTATGCTGCCATGCACACCTGCTGCCTGCGAGCATCCCCTCTGTTGAATTAGATCCTTGATCATTGCACCCCCTCCCCCTTCCCCAGCTCGGACACAAGAGTTTTTTGAATGGGAGCCTTGAGTATGGCACACACCCTGGACACAGGAGCTTGTTGAATGAGAATACAGGCTCCCTTCAAATTTCTGAGAAAGAAGTTTTACCATCCAGTCTATGACTGGCCCAAACTGACCACTCCTCTAACAAGCCAAAACTGTTTATAAGCTGCAAGAATGGACACATAGCCAGTCACGCCCCAAAAAGATGATGGAAAGAAATGTGACCTGAGATTCCCTGAGGCTGACCAGGCCCGCCTGCTGGATGCAGTGGAGGAGAGGCACCAGCTGCCATTCCCTAATCACGGCCATTACCCAAGGTTTAGCACCACAAAGGCATTGTAGGAGGAGGGGGCAGCTGTATTAAATGTCAGTAGTCTGACTCATCGATTTGGGAACAGTATAAGAAGAAACTTTACGACCTTCTTCAGGCAGCAAGGATGAGTGTGCATCCACTTTTGAAACCCGCACATGTTTGGAATTGATCTCAAACAATGCTTAGATATCAGAAGGGCATCCAATAAAACTCTGCACAAGAACTGCATTCAATCCCTTACCATCCCCCTCAGCCAGAGAGAGCACAGACTGGTGTGCCTGAGCAACTGACTGGGTGTGAGCAGCATGCCATGGAGCTGGCAAGGGGTGATTCAATGGTCAGAATGTGACTGATTGCCAGGTCGGTGTCCGATATGCAAGTAAGTATCAGCTTAACTCTCTTCCTAAGTTCTCTTTGAAGTAAGCGCAATGCTCACAGGTTGCTTTCTCTCCCTTTCCCTAATGTGTGTTCTTTATCACACCCCTGGACCCAGAGGTACCTGGCCCCTTGGTTGTTGGTACCCTCCCACTCTCCAGCTGCTCTAGAAGAAATTCCCCAAGTCACTCCAGATGACATCTCGAAAGGAGGCCCTAAAGGCCCTCTGGGCAGAACCAGTGAATCTCAACAGGCATCTACAACCTACCAACACAGAGATTATCATGATGTTGCATACTTCTAGTGTTGAGGTTTCTGGGTCACTTATTGGTGAGCATATCACAGACTGATGTACATTGGGTGGAGGCAGGCATATCTGAGGGCTTGGGCACAAAGAGGTCTGCCAGAGTTGAGTATTCAGCTGTCTACGAGCCAGATGCTGGGCCTCAGGTTTCATTCATCTCGAAGCTGATGGAGATGCATCAGCAAATCCGGGAAGTTGTGTACGGGCTGACAGCAATGACGCTGCAACTGCAAGGCTGTTTAGTGGAATCAAACAAAGTGCTGTCGCAGGAGGTGGTGTTGGCTCAGCATGCGAACCAGACCTACACTGCAAGGGGCGGTGCCTGCAGTGGAAAATCTGGGTGAAGGGTCTGTCCCCATGGGTGACAGGGTCCAGGCCATCATGGAGAAATAGCAGGCCACAGCCAAGGGTGTCACTAGCATCAAGAAGGCAATTGGTCTGTGGCCATGGATGTCAGGGGGTGTTGGAGACCTGCTGGACATGGCTGTGACTTTCACTGGTGTTTTGGGTACATGCAGACCATGGTTATGATCCTTGACAACTTAGCCCAGTCTCAGAGAGCTAATGCTGAGGCCCTCCAGAGCCTAGCTCACTTCAGAATCCTATAGCAGAGAGGCTCCAGAGTTTGGCCAAGTCTCAGAGGATCAGAACACAGACCATGGGGCAGATGCATGTGAGCTTCCAGGACTGGCAGAGCTCAGTCCAGCACCCTGCTGTCCTATGTAGTATCCCCAGGGCCTCAAGGCACCCTAGGGACAAGGAAGGGCTAGAGTCTAGGCCAGGGCCTCCCACCCAGGAGACTGTGAATATCCCGAGGCCTTCCAAATCTTTCCTTCCTCACACTGGGGCATCTCAGGGCCAGGTAGATGAACAGGGTTGCACAGAAGCAGTGTCATCCGCAAGTCAACCAGGGCTCTCCAGGTCTCGGCCACCCAGGGGACTTCCACCAAGGGCAATCACAGCAACGAGGCGCAGATCACAGCTGGACACCTAGACCTCTGTTGTGCATCCCGGGAAGAACTTAGAAGAAGCAATAGGCCACACAAAGTTAGACTGTTGTAGGTTTACCCGAGGGCACAGATAAATGGCTCTTGTAGTCAGGGTTTCTTTGGGCTAAATTTTTATTTGCACCTCACAGCTATGACTAATCTGTTTCTGATTCTCCCCCCCACAAAACTGAGTGTTCCCCATTCCTTGCATCGAGTCGCTGACTGTTTTGCTGTGTGAAACTCAGCCACATTATAGAGTGCCTGCCCTATTTTTCCCAACATCCACCCAACCATTAGTGAATCTGGACCTCCTGCACCACCCTCCCACCCTACTCCCCATTGGTGACGGCCCTGACTCATTGCCCCATACACTTGTGTTCCCAATCCTTACTGCTATCTGGGCCAAGGAGGCAGTGTGCATTCAGAGAACAGACAGGAGTCAGACTTGAGTGGCATCATAGCAAAATCCCAATGTGCACAACAGCGAGTCATCATCATCCTCCCGCCTTGAACCAGGACTTGCAACCATTGCCAGCCCAGGCCCATTAACAGATTTTGGTGTTTCTGGGGAGACAGGGTGGCAGGATGAAAGAGACTTGGGAAGAGTGTGAAGAGAATGGGATGAGAGAGAGTGGTGAAGAGTCATGTGTTTGAGGGTCCATTTTGGGATTGAGGGAGAATAGCAGCTGCATTTGTTCCTGGAGTGTGATGAAAGTGTGTACAGCAGTCCCCACACTGCACAGCACCAGCCATGTGAAGCGGGCTGTTATCAAGGCGTTTCGTGCTGCGCTGCCCTGCTGGGCACCTGCCATCACAGCCTGTCCTCCTCATATGGCAGAACGTCCACCTCGTCCCCTCACCGTTCCTTCTCCTCGTGCTCCAGCTGGTCTCCCCATTGCTGACCAATGTCTGCAGCACATACCACACAACAATGATGCACACACAGGGTCATATTGGAGGGGACCCCATGAGCAGTCCAGGCAGTGGATCTGCATCTTTGGCAAGCCTATGCACCACTCTATTATGGACACATGGCAGCATGGGCCTCATTGTAGCAGGTCTCATCCTCAGTCTCAGGCGTCTGTAGAAGCAACATCCGCCATAACATCAGTGGGTAACCTTTGTTCGCTGTGAAACATCCCGGCAGCCTGGGCTGCTCTTCAAACAGCCCAGGGATGTCTGACTGCCTCAACACAAAGCTGTTATGGACACTTCGTGGGTGCTGTGCATTGTCCTGCCTGATCATCACTTGATGGTTGCAGACAATCTGCACGTTCAGGACGAGGAATCCTTTGCAATTAAGGAAAGGCTGCAGTGCTCCTTGTGGGGCTCATAGGGTGATGTGGATCCCATCCACTGCTCACTAGACATTGGGCATCCCTGCAATGGCTGCGAAGTCTGCAGCCTGGGCCTCCTGCTTAGCATGGCCTACATTGAAATGGCTATAATATTCTGCCTAGGCCTACAGGCATCTGTGACCTGACCAACTATGTATGGAGACCTGGGAGATCTTGCAGAGGTCGCCATTGGCTGCCTAGAAGTATCCAGTGACATAAAACTAAGGGCATTTGTCATCTTCACTCATACAGGGAGCAGATGGCCACCCCTCCCTTCAGATGTCAGGCGTGTGAGCAGCTCACACAGGTGCCACACTATATTCTTCGAGAGTTTTAGCTGGCAGCACCACATAAGCTCTGACAGAGCCTTGAAAGAATGCCAGATCCGGTACCTCTTTGCTCTTCTTCTTCTTCTTCTGGGCATCATTTCAGAAGACTGCTCTCCCACCTTCTGGTCCTCAGCAGCAGCTCCCTGTCCCCCTTCCTGACAGACTGCCAGTAGCTGCTCCTACGGTGACCTTCCCATGCCCCCCATCTTCTGAGCCATCTCCTCCTCTTCAGCCACTATCATTATCGCCTGCTCTAAGGCAATGAGTGCAAGATCATTCTGCACTGTAGGGTTTGGACAAAGCAAAGAATGATAGACTAATGTCATTGGCTGCATAGATCCAGCATCATCCTCCTTTCCCCCTGTCCTCACTGGGACTAGCACTCTCACTTGTTGTGGCAACACCACAAAATCCACAGTTCCATGTGTGACCTGTTTAGCTGTGTAAAATTGCCATCATGACAACAGCTGACATAGTGAGTATGCAGATTTGTTTGCAGCCGTGGACACTGCGCACTCTTGAACCATTGCGATGTATGCAACTGTAGCATTCTGTTGCAGGCATGTGTTGCTGGTTAGGGATATGATTAGTAATAATCACAAGGTGGGTCCCCACTGAATGCAGAGTCCATGCAGTATGATTGTGTGTGAAGCTGGGCACCCCTGCTTGGAGCATCAGCTGCTTGAACTGATTAGCCCTCAGTCAGCACATAGTGCACTCCCCCCCCCCCCCCCCCCCCCCCCCCCCCACTCCCATCCACCCCTAAACCCCAGTACTCAGTGCAGTCCCTGACCATATCTAGCAGTAAGAACAAAGCAACAGCACAGTGGCTGTAGAGTACAGCCTTACCAGGACTCATAAGGACCCCTCCTCAAGACAGCATTATAAAACGAGAGCCCTCCCTTCCACCATCAGATAGCATATAACATTCCTAGGCAATGGGAACTATCTGAGGACATCCGGGAGGATGCCCACAGCAAGCAGTACATCTTCAGGGCCTGCTTCCAACACCTCTCACACTCCGGTAGTTTACCTTCTCACGCAGTTCAATGCTGCCACACCAGGATCTGAATGATGTGTAGCAATTGTAATCTGCATCAGAATGACATCAAACCTGAGAGGTGGGAGATGCTAAAGAAAGCAGAGATTGTTGTAATGAGCCTGCTAGTGGCATGCAAACATAGGGTAAATTATGCAAATTACCATTACGTTATTTTTCAGCATTGTTCTGATAATGCCAGGAATCTTAGGGAGATGCACATGGGGTGTGAACGTTTACAAGAATCTCACGAATTGACCAAATGCATGCCTTTCAGAGCCTAATGTACTAAAAATTATTTACCCCTTTTATCTCAATTTTTCCAGACAAGTTATGTGTTAAATAATTCCTGCTTAATTAAATAATTTGCATGCAACACACACATAGACACGTCATTAATGCAGAAAAACACAACATTCCCAAAAATATTTTTTTTAAAAACCTATCCTCACAGTTTGCAACCATCTGATCAAGTTTCAAAAAAAAATGTTATTTTAGCCATGCTCAAGTGAAAGAAAACAGTAAAATCTGAAATCTATTATAAGACATGCCAAAAGACTGAGTTGGATTTACATGTGTAAAATTAATGATAGGAAAGATATAGACAATTTACTTCCTGTTACTGCCATGAGTAGTATAAATGCTATGTCATCTTATTATTCAAAATAATGGGTTAAAACTTGGCCAAATTAATCTCCTTTCTTATATCAGGGAAAAATAATTAACTAAGTGCATATATATTGACAGGTCTGGGTTATAAGAGCAAAACAATGCTAAGTAGAAAGCTCTTGAAAAGTAATTCTCTGTGTGATACAGGTAGCTGTTTCTCTTAAAAACAAATATAAGTACAATATATGCTAATTGGCTACTTCCTTTGGAGAGAAAAAAATCCTTAGTAAAGCAGCAAAGCTGTGGAGAACTAATTGCAGATTCTGAACATGAGCAAAAGTGGCATTCATTGCCCCACCTAGTTATCTCGATAAAATGGTGATGGATCTTCTTTCTTAAACCAATGATAAAGATATACTTCCAATACTATTTGACAGGGAACGTTAGGATTGTAACACATCAATGAAAAAATGGTGATATGTGTCTGAATGCAACAGGTATGTGACTGGGAGGAGAACCTGGAGAGGAAAGTCTTTTCATATCCCTGTTGCTCTTGTCCTTGGTACTGAAAATTTTGAGTTTAAATACACTGCTAAAAAAATTGTTGCTGGGTTGCTGCTTCAAGTTTGTCACTGTTGCACTAAGTGTATGACTGAGAAATGGGGCTCCCAACAATTGAGTCTATGAATTTAGCTTTTCTAACTTCTGTTTTGAAATCAAGTAGCTACCTGCTTGTCACTGTTTACTAACTGTTGTCTTTTTTAAATATACGTGGGGTAAAGTAAAAAAGGGAGGTTATTAAATTTTTTATAAGTATCAAATTCTTTCAGGTAGATTTTAATGTTCTCAGAATATTCTCACCAATCGTTTGCTTTCAAGAACAAAGTTTGTTATGCATCTTTCACATAGCATCAAGTGCCTCTCTGTCTTATGAAATATTGAAACATGTGACAGAACTTGAAGAGGCCAGCTTGAATGAATGGCTCCATTGTTCAGTTGTTGCAATATTTGCTCAACAAACTCGGAGAGCGTGATTGTACTGTAGCTAGAAATTTTACAAGAAATATTTAAGAAAAGGAAGTTATGAGGCAATCATCACTTGGACACATTTTACCATTCCTAGGGAAGATGCTAGTAACAATATGACAATTAATTCCAATTTAGATTGGTAATCATGATGAAAGATGAGCAATGGGGCAAGTTGTTCAAGTTAACCTATTAAACAGACCTTCTTCAATGTGATAACATGAAGGAAATTCAATACTGTAATTTTTCACTCTGAGTTAATTTAGCAAAGGTGAAGGAAAGTTAACATACAGACGTACAAATTAGGAGCAAGAGCAGTCCCCTCAAACCTGCTCCTCCATTCAATAGATCTGACTGATCTGATTGTCACATCAACTCCACATTCCCACCTACTGCCAACAATCTTTCACGTACTTGTTTATCAGGAATCTATCTAATTCTGCATTAAAGATATTCAGACTCTGCTTCCACTTTCTTTCGTGGAAGAGTTCCAAAGATTTGCAATCCTCAGAGAAAGAAAATTCTCTGAAAATCTGTCTTAAATGGGTGACCCCTTATTTTTAAACAGTGACTCCTCTTCCTAGATTCACCCATAAGAGGAAACATCTTTTCCACATCCATCCTGTCAAAGCCTCTCAGCATCTGCTATGTATTAATCAAGTTACCTACTACTCTTCTAAACTCCAGCAGATACAAGCCTGCCTGTCTGACCTTTCTTCATAAGACAATCCTTCCATTTCAGGTATTATTTTAGGCATTAACATCCTTAAATAAGGAGATCAATGCTGTACACAATATTTCAGATATGGTTTCACATATGCCCTGTCTAACTGAAGCAGAACATCTCTGCTTTTATATTCAGTTCACCTCACAATAAACTATAACGTATTAGCTTTCCTAATTACTGTTGTAGCTGCATATTATTGGTTTGCAACTCATACACCAGGACATCAACATCTCTCTACAATTCAGAGCTTTGCAACTTCTCACTATTTACATAGTGTGCATTTTATTCTTCTTGCCAAAATGGACAATCCCACATTTTCCTACATTATGGCTCAATTTACCAGATCTTTTCCCACTCATTTAGCCTATCTATGTACTTTTGAAGTTTCCTAATTTCCGCTTCATGACTTACTTTTCTATCTTACTTTGTATCATCAGCAAATTTAGCAACTATAGTTGCAGTCCCTTCATACATGCCAATTCTATAAATTATAAAGGAGAGGGACTAATGGTGGAGGGGCTAATGGAGAGAGCATCCACTGCCACCAATGAAGGGAGAACTCGGGAGAGGGGGCCTGCTACCACTCTGCAGGGATTGATGGGGGAAGGGAAGGAAAGGTGGCCCACTGTCACTCTGCAGGGATCAGTAGGGGAAGGGAAGGAGAGGGAGCCTGCTGCTACTTTGCAATGATCAATGAGGGAAGATAGTGGGTCTGTGATTGGTGGGTGAGGGTGGGGATCCGTGATCGGTCTAGGTGGCAGTGGAAGGTGAGGAGGGGTTGGTGGGGACTGCATTTTGGGGCTGACACTTTCCCTTTTCTATCAGACCCCTGATATTGCTAATGCACATGTGCAGCATTAGAGGCCTGCACATGTGCACTACTTCCCTCTGCTGGATTTTGGATGCATGATGCCTCATCCATAGGCTTCTGCATGAGCAACAGACTTACTCAGAATTTTGCAGACAGAGTGCATGTGTGGAAGCCTGAAAACATGCCCATGAGATGAATCTGAAACTTTCCCACTTTCCAATCCGCCCAGCACTTAGAAACATAATGGTAAAATCATACCCCCAAGTTTCTGAAAGCTAAGAGCCGGACACCAAATTAACAAAGGAAAAATTTTGAACTTTTCTAGAAGCAGTTAAATCACGAACCTGAACATTTCCCTTAAGGTCTAAGGAGTTAGTTAGATTACTCTGCCTTGCTTCTAACAGGCTAGCTGAGTTAGATTGTCCATCTGTAGAGTAGTTCTCCACAGAATGTTCTTATGATAAAAAGAAAAGAAATTTCACAATGATTAATCTCAGTTGTTGTCAAGAGGCAGCATAATGAATTACTAATTACCTGAATTTGACTGCAGCAATTACCCTTTTTGATGCCTAGCTGAAGGTTTGGCAGTCTGTTTGATGTTCATAATAAGCAAGACCAGAGTGAAAAACAGCACATGGTGTGTTCCAGGTCATTATTTTATAATACCCAGATCTTGTGCCATTTAAATATCATTATGTATTTTATGATAGCCTTTATGTATTTTATGATAGAGTCAAAATAGTTACCTTAAGTTATACATTTAATTTTGATTTCATTAGTTCCCATTGTTCTGTAACTTGTTTCTGTGCATTTTACATACAAAATCACTCTTGGGAAACTCTGTTATTTTGGACTGGCACAACATTTATTTTTCATAGAAAAAAACTGAACTCATGAAGAAACAATGTTTTGGAATTTATTTAAGTTAAATTCTTAATTATAAAAACTGAAATCTTAACATAATGGAATAAATTAATATTTCATATTATATTGAACTCATTTCATAAAGTTCTATATGATAGACCATTAACTAAGCTCGATATTGTTGGGATTCAAGATAGATTTTGACTAGGAATAAGAAATTGCCAGCATAAAAACATAATACTCTTGAATACTCTTCGGAAACTATTATAAAAAAGAATGAAATCAACATGGACTGTAATAAATTTATCACATGATGTAACTGATCACTCAATAGAATTTTGATACGTTCCATACTAAAGGCTAATAATTAAACTCAATGCACCGGGGGTTCAGAATCAACCCTGAGATTGTGAAAACTAGATAAATATTTACAGTGGATGATTGCGAGAATGGAGGTGGTGGGTTCAGTTGTGTACTATTCTAAAAGGAATGGGTGGATTTTACATTTCTTAGAGTGGGAGATGGAATAGAAGGTGAGTGGCCTGCTTGTTCCTACCACCTAGGATGGGCAAACCAAGTGTCAGGTGGACAATTAGTAACTGCCCAGTGGAAGATGGCGAATTATTGGTCCAAAGATCGCTCCAAACCCAATCTGAAGGCTAGGCTGAGACATCATGGGGCAGTCGGGTCCTGCCATGAACAGTTAGTCAATAATGCCTAGAAAATAAAAGGCTCTCAATTTGTCTTTATTTCATTTCGAAATCTCAAAAAAGTTAATAAATAAAGTCAAAAATTATACAGTTGCTGCCACCTTGACCAGCAGAATCTGCTGCTACATTCAGCCTTGGTCCCTGAGGTAGGCACTTTCTTCCACCCTCCTGTTGCTTCAGCATAGCTGCCATCAAGCACTCTAAACCTTTTTCTGTCTGATGACATGAGAGTCATTAACAAGCCCAATAACTTGTTAATCAGTCAAATGGCTTTTGGGCTTCCAATATCTGTGACTGCTCATTTTCCATAATTTATGCGATTGGTGTGATGACATTATATTGCCGACACAATGTCATCACTTTGTATTCATGTTCTTGAGGAGGGGAGGGAGTTTGTGAGGCAACCTGATTTGCAGCCATAAAATACAGAAATCCAGCCCTTTGAGCCAAATGGACCCCTTTTGTGATATAAACGCATGTGCAATAATGAGCAGAAAATAATAGGTGTCAACATAAAAAAATTAGAGGGTCATTCAGCTCCTTGAGTCTGTTCAACTAGATCAGGAGCGATCTGTGTCTTAACTCCATCAATGTGCCTTGGTTCCATTATTCATACTAATCTTTTTTTGGAAAGTTCTAGCAATAATAGTTGTAAAATTTGTAATCTATCAAAGTCTCAGAAGACATCAGCCAGGATTCTCCCAGAATAAAACTAAGGGGGTGATTCACCCCCCCCATCCCCAAAATTCTAAGTTGTCAAATTTATGGGAAAATTGAAGTAATTCACACTATTTTCTTTCAATGGAAGTTCAGCCTCAGACCGGCCATACTCTGTAATGCAGAGGCCATGCAGAGTAGCAGCAGAATTCCCCCACCCAACTGATTGTTCCCACAAGCCCTGCTTCCCCAGGCCCTGGCCATTATAAGCCTCACCCCCTTGGATCAATGCCAAGGTACCCCTGGGCATGGGCACTTAGCACCTTGGACAATACTGGGGGCATAGACTGGCACTGCCAAGGTGCCCATGCCTAGAGGGCATTACTGACTGGGAGCCCTTATTGCCCCCCCACTTTACGCCAGCAGGTTTGTCCCAATAATTTTCCAAAAGTGGGGGCCTACTGTAACCCCACTCAAGTGAAACACTCTGATGGGGTGGGAGAGGCTAGCAGGTCCAGACAATTCAGTCCTGGGCCTGCTAATCAAATTAAAACTACATTAAAATTAAACATAAATGCCTTACCTCGTGTTCCCATTCATTTCCAGCACTGAGAGATGTGCACGCAGTGCGAACATATGCGCAAATCCCACACATGCCTTGATGTACATTTTCCTACCACGCTGCACAAGAAAACTAGCATAGCAGCATGGGAGAATC
Source organism: Sphyrna mokarran (assembly GCA_024679065.1). Taxonomy (NCBI): domain Eukaryota; kingdom Metazoa; phylum Chordata; class Chondrichthyes; order Carcharhiniformes; family Carcharhinidae; genus Sphyrna; species Sphyrna mokarran. The sequence continues at coordinate 38,389,991 of JAGIQG010000010.1, read as the reverse complement.
ACCTCCTCAGTGCCTAAAACTGAACAGAACAATTTCCCGTCCGTTTCTTGTGTGTCCTTATCAGTATAAATTTCTGATACTTAGTGCAATGTAGAGTCCCTCAGCGTGATTCATGCTGGAAAGTAGGGGCCGTGGCCTCATCCCACCCAAGAGATTGGCAGTATAGCATTCGGTGGGCCACTGCACATGCATCAATTTGTTAGTGGGAAGGTCAGTGCCTGTGCACTGGTCCCTCATCACTGGCCTCCTGATCATTGGCCTCTGGCTTCCCTTCCCATCCTGGCACGCTGAACTCTGCTAGGGGATTGTTGGGAGAGGGAGGGAAGAGAGTGATCAGGCTGGCCATCTGTGTCAGAGGAGAGTGGAATTCAGAGCTGTCGGGGGAGTTGGGGCTGCTGGAACTGTCAGGAGGCAAGGCAATCAGGGAGATGGGGGCTGGCCAGGTGAGATATCAGGGCTGGAGTGGAGAAGTTCAGGAGGCAGTGATTGGAAGGGATGGGGATGTCATAGGGGCAATAATGTGGGATCACAGGGCTGGCCAGAAATTGGGATGGCCAGTGATCAGATGGTTGGCAGTATGGGGTCACTGCACATGCACTGATCTCTACTCTGACAAATCGTCACATGTGCATTGGCCCCACTCAGCACAACGCTGCTGCCGTCTCCATCCTCTGAGTGTGTCAGAGATTCAATCTGTAAATGACACTAAAAGAAATCCGCTGACGTTAATCTAGTTTTCATGCGAATTTGGCACTGAGAATTTTATTAGGAGAATCCCAGCCAAGGTGTTCTAACGATCTTTTGAACTCTCAGTTCTTTGAAGTCTAATCCCTTACAATACAGCTCAACATGTATTACCTTTATAATTTCCTACATGTTAACTTTTTGTGTTTCATGTACGAAGACACCAAAATTTCTGACCACTGTTATGACCATCCCCAGTTGAGTTCCCCAGATTTGTTAATCTGGGTGAAATCATTCAATTTGTTGCAATTTAGCTGAGAAATCTCCAAATTCTTATGCCCTGGATGTGTAGGGATGAATTGGTTCCTTTTCTTTATTCAAACCTGCCAGCTCATCACAAGATTAATCAACAAAAAAATCCCTCCCTTTGCAAGTTTCAGCTGGCTTTTATCACAATCTTTGTACATTCCTGGAAGGTGAAATCCATAAATCTGTCTGGATATTATGCTTAGAATATGTCTTGATGAGATAGTATTCACCTCCCATTGTGACCCAATGTCTCCTCCAAAGATGGCAATTGGTTACTTTTTTAAAATTAATTTATGTGATATGGGCTTCATTGGCTAGCTAGACCAATGAACCCGAGTTGCCCTTCGAAAGGTGGTGATGAGCTGTGTTTTTGAATTACAAAGAACAAAGAACAAAACAGCACGGGAAACAGGCCCTTCGGCCCAACGAGCCCGTGCCGCCACCCCGATGTTCCCACCTCTACCCATGATCCCTGTCTATGTTTATAGATCTATGGATTAAAAACCAAATTGTTGCAATCCCTGAGCTGTACGTACAAAGACTCACATTCTAATCAGTATTCTGTAAATTGTGTGCACCTTTATGTGCCCTGTTTCTGATCAGAATTCTCCACTCACTTTACGAAGGAACAGCAATCTGAAAGTTTGTGGTGTTTACTATCAAATAAACCTACTGGACTTTAACTTGGTGTTGTGAGACTCCTTACTGTCTGTAGGTACAACTACAGTGCTGTTAGGGAAGGAATTCCAGGATTTCACCAGCAATGGCGAAGGAACAGCAGCATATTTCCAAGTCAGGATAGTGAGTGACTTGGAGATGAGCATCCAGGTGCTGGTGTTCCTAGATATCTGCTTATCTTGTCCTTCTAGATGGTAGAGATAGTGGGTTTGAAAGGTGCTGCCTGAAGAACTTTGATGGGTTCCTGCAGTGAATCTTGTAGATAGTACACACAGTTGTAGTTAATTGATGATGAGAGACTGAATGTTTCTGGTAGAGGTAGCAATCAAGCAGGCTGCTTTATCCTGGATGGTGTTGCGCTTCTTGAGTGTCACTAGGGATGTATTCATCCAAGTGGACAGGATTCAATTGCACTCCTGACTTGTACCTTATAGATGATAGACAGGGTCAAGGGAGTCAGGAAGTGAGTTATTCACTGCAGGATTCCTAACCTTTGACCTGTTCTTGAAGCCACAGTATTTATATGGTTAGTCCAGTTCAGTTTCTGGTCAATGATAATTTCCATATTACTGATAGTGGTGGATTCAGCAATGGTAATGCCAATCAATGTCAAGGAGTGATGATTAGATTTTCTTTTGTTGGAGATAGTCATTTCCTGGCACTGGTGTTGCACCAATGTTATTTGTCACGTGTCAGCCCAAGCATCAATATTATGCAGGTCTTGCTGCATTTTGACATTGACTCTTATGTATCTGAGGAACCACAAATGGTTTTGAATATTGTGCAGTCATCAGTGAACATCTTGACTTCTGAAAGTCATTGATGAAGAAATATGCATTAGAAGTATCTTTGTCTGGCCACAGGGGGGAAATCCATTGTCTCTGAGTGTTTCATTGCGAGCAAATCAGCCAGTGACTGACTACATCCACAGCCATCTTTGGCTCAGTTGTACACTTTTTAAAAAACTCACAGATTTTATTCAAAATTCAATATTTCCAGATGTAAGTTGATATTTTCTTTTCATTATTTTGACACAATCAATGTTTAACAGTTCCTCATCATTTAAAATATTCATTTTCCTCCCAAAGTTAATAATGTCACATTTTCTTAGATCATTCTGTATTTGTCATCTAGCTGCCCATACACTTAACCTGTTTATATTTATTTTTAGACTTTTTGAGCCAAGAATTAATTTACCTTGCAAGCTCCAGGATCATGATTCACAATGTGCCCACTCCCATTCAGATTAAGTTGGGCAACAATCAAAATTCATTTATCATCTGAATGATTGTGATACAGCTCCAACATTGCTCCCTGTCACTTGATGGTGCCAGCAAAGCTTTACATATAACAAGAAGACCTGGCAACATTGTTTGCCAACTGCTCTTCTTAAAGATCGGCTGTCCCCGAAAGGAAAATTTCACAAAAAGATTGCTGCATGGAGATTCTGGAAAATTGACATCAGGGTAGATAAATGATCCACAATTACAGATCTATTCTGCATTTTCCTCCTCCTAAAGCTCCACTTCCGTCTGTTCTGTCTGTACCATATTGTGTTTGTGGCACTACAGATCAATACTATCCTCAAAACCCTGCAGATACAAAGTATGGGCACCCTTGATTTTCCAGTCATGTAAATTGCATCTTCAGCAATGCAATGGCTTGCTGAAAAATTATCTTTCTGCTCATTTAACCAATGAAATTTTTCTCTGTATCACTCGTAAGGCTCGTCACAAGTGTCAAGGCCTCAGAGAATTCCCCCTATCTCCAAGGGGCACTTGCCCACTTTAGCTGCAGGAGTGGGAACCTATGGAAGATCTGATCCTGCCAAATGAAGAAATCATAGAAGCTTCCTGGCGGCATGGTGACACAGCGGTCAGCACTGCTGCCTCACAGTGCCAGGGATCTGGGTTCAATTTTGGAATTTGCATATTTGCACTGTGTCTGCCTGGTTTCTCCCACAATCCAAAGATGTGCAGGTTAGTTGATTAGCCATGCTAAATTGACCTTACTGTTTAGGGATAAGCAGGGTAAATATGTATGGTTACGGGAATATGGCCTAGGTAAGATCGTAGTCAGTGCAGACTCAATGGGCTGAATGGTCTCCTTCTGCACTGTAAGGATTCTATGAGTCCTCTAGGATGTTGTGTGCAGAAATACATGACAACATGATCACACACCAGCTAAATGCTAAGGGAATGGAATTCCTGCTGATTGAGAAATACTCCAGGCTGACCAGAAAAAGCCTGAATGGCCATTTGTATGTTGACAATGACTCACTGCATCAAAAGTAATCCAGACACTACAGCGAATTTAGAGGGCTCTCTATGTTTTATTTTCATTGTCAAAGTAGGCATAAATGGCAACCTTGGAGATAAGCTTGCTGGGCACCTGACAGTGAAATCCTCTCCCTCAAACATCCACCTTGGCAGTAAAAATTCAGCAATTAAAATCACCCAGTTAGAGTTTACAGAAGTAAATTTGTAATTAAATAGTCATTTACTAGGCTATTAGTTAGTAGACATGTGAAGTCATCAGTAATAAGGTTGGTTAGTGGCGGTGCATGTATTACAGGCTACATGAAAATTTTGTATTTTGTATTGGTTTTGGTGGACTGTTTATCCACATCTGGATCATCATTATGTACCTTGTTTTGGTTTCATTATCAGTTAAAACATATCGAATAGGAGTTATAGCCAAACTATATCTACTGCTTATGAGTTGTCTGATTTTATTCTGTTTGAATACATGCCTTGCGAAAATATTTGTGCAATCTTACAAAAACCTCAACAGCCCTTTCTCTTGCTGATTATCTACATCCTTACTTCCACTTACAAGAACAATGATATTCCTTGGGTAATGTTGTGGTCCTGAAGAAGCATTATGAAAAATCACTACCCTCTTCTGAGCCAGTAAAAGAATTGATTCCATCATTACATATTATTTAATGCTCTGCTGGATACAAACGGAGATAGGATCATGGTATGTGAATAATTCTCAGCAAAAAGGAACTACTGAATATATAGAGAATGCAATTAATAGTGAATGATCCTTTTTTATGATTTCTAAGATTATGTCACTCCAAAAAGTAACTGGCTTGGTAATAGGAGACAGAGAGTAATAGTGGAAGGGTGTTGCTCTAGCTGGAGGTCGGTCACTAGTGGTGTGCCGCAGGGCTCGGTACTGGGACCTCTTCTATTTGTAATATATATAAATGACTTGGAAGAGGGAGTAAGTGGAGTGATCAGCAAGTTTGCAGACGATACAAAGATGGCTGGACTTGCAGATAGTGAGGAGCATTGTCAGGCGATACAGCAGGACATAGATAGGCTGGTAGCTTGGGCAGACAGATGGCAGATGGAATTCAATCCTGATAAATGTGAGGTGATGCATTTCGGGAGAAAGAATGTAGTGGGGAGGTATATGATAAAGGGTAGACCTATTAAGAGTATAGAAACGCAGAGGGCCCTGGGGGTGCAGGTGAACAAGTCTCTGAAGGTGGCAGAACAAGTGGAGAAGGTTGTGAAGAAAGCATATAGTATGTTAGCCTTTATAGGAAGGGGTATAGAGTACAAGAGCTGGCCTTTAATGTTGCAGTTGTATAAAACGCTGGCGAGACCTCATTTGGAATACTGCGTCCAGTTCTGGTCGCCTTACTACCGGAAGGACGTGGAGACTCTGGAGAGAGTGCAGAGGAGGTTTACCAGGATGCTGCCTGATAAGGAAGGTCTGAGTTAAGTCTAAGGACTAATTGTGCTGGTATATGTCATTCAGAAGCTTACAGCTTTCTTGCATGACCTCCAATAGCTTATAGCCTATTCCAGTTCATTAGGAAGGAATTCTCCCATTGCAACCTGAAAATTTTCCGGCGGGTTGGGCTGGGAAATGTGCGTCCACCATTTCCCAGAGCCAGAGAACAGTTGTAGTCGGGATCGCACTGGAAACCAGCGGGAAGGAAGATAAGTGATTTAAATATTTTTAAAATGTATTTTAAATCTATTTTACATATGATTATTTGACCTGGCACGGAACTTGCATCTCCCACTCGACAAGAGTATTTCACTCCAGCGGGGTTTAGAATAGCTCCCCATGTTCGTGGAACTAGTGGGAGACCCTGCCAGAGTGAAAGAGGGGCAATCGGGGCCCCCAAGGGGATCAGGTGGCTGGAAGGGTAGGCACAGACATGGGAACTCTGGCAATGCCAGCCTATGCTCCCTGGCACTGCCCAAGGGACATCTTGGCACATTGGGTACTGCCAAGGAGGCAGAGCCTATTGTGGGCAGGCCTGAGGCAGTTGGTTGGGTGTGTGTGTGTATGTGTGGGGCAGGGTGGTGGTGGTGGGGGGTGGCGGTCCCACTGCAACACTGCATGGGGATCGGTCTACGCTGGAGGGAGGCCAACAATCGGGGTGGGCTGGGGGGTGGTGGGAGGATATCTGCCATCGTCAGGGGAATCTGCCTCTGGAGGTGGTCAGCAAAGTATGAATCTGCCAGGATGGGGATGGAGAGGCTTGAGGAGATTACCACTACTAGGTGTAGGCGGCTGGACATCGGGGCACTCCAGGATAGATGGGGGCATTGGGCCTGGCCTGGGAATTGTCATGGGGGTTGCAATTGGAGCATGGAAGAGGTTGGCGGGGCAGCACTGCGTGGTGATCCCGGGCTGGCCAGCAATGGAGACTGGCAGATTGGGCCATTGCACATGTGCAGAGTTCCAGAACTGTCAGATTCTGGCATCTATAGGCCCTACTCTCCCGGGCTTTTAATGGTAGTCACAATTGTGACCGCTGCATTGCTCAGAGTAGGGAGATTCAGATCTGAAGTTGCACTGAAAAAAACATTTGTGATCTCGCCCAGTTTTTCTCGCCAATTCCGCACTTTGGGAGAATTGCCCTCAGAATTTCATCTCAGCACTTGTACAGTCAGCTGCGCAAGAAAGCAAGGGCATTTTAAACCTTCACTTTTTCAAATACACAAGTAATGGGCCAGAAATTGTTCAAGTTATAATGATGCATTGACACTGTACACTACTATTAATTAACAAATCCAGCAATTTGTAGAGTAAAAGTGATTTGTTGTGATCTAGAGAAGTGCTTGATGATTTGCACCACTTGCCTCCCTAAACAAGATAAATGTCAGTTCTTGCCTTTAAGTTCTCCACAAAATTGATGGATTTATGAAATTGTTTTCAATTATTTCTGCAATAGCCTTATAGTTTGGTAAATTAATGCCATAGAGGACCCCGTTAGTAGTGTAATTTGTGGACCTCACATGACACTTCACTTCCAAGGTGTGAATTCTCACTTTGGCAGATAGATTATTGTTCCGAGAGTTTATTTTTTGGGCCAGTCTTGCAATTCATACTATTCATATTCAGAGTTAAATGCAATAATATTCAGGTTGCAAAGCTATCTCAGTTGCAATTCAGATTTTCCCAGGAAGTCAATACTATAGTGTATACTGAGTGCTTCACTGCTTAACTATGATTGGCAGAATAGCTAGTTCTATAATTGTGACTCAGAATATTTGTACATCATATACCTAATCTCCTATTCATTCATTAACTTTTCAAGGACCAAGGCAACATTTCATAAAGACACTGGAATACAATGACAGTGATTCTCCCACCCCAGCGACTAGTTTTCTAGCACCGTGGGATGGGAGAATCTTGCATCCTGGCATGCGCGGGATTCGTGCATGCATTACTCAGAATGTAGAAGTTTCTAGTATGAAATCCCCACGGAAAAATCCAATGTGAATTATTCCGGTTTTCCCGCAAATTTGACTGTTACAATTTTTTTGGGGAGAATTCTACCCAATATTTTCTTGTGTGTGTTCTTTTCAACTTATTCTTACTTCTCCTTTCTGTCACCTTTTTCTCGCCATGTGCCTATCTCCCAGCCTTGGATTTCTAAATGTAATGAGCGGGCCTGGGATTGAATTCTCCAGGCCCACCAGAGTATTTCACTCCAGTAGATCTCCACTTTTGGTGAATTATCAGGATGACTCCACTGGAATGAAGGGTGGGGCAATTGGAACCTCCAGGGGTTGGATATTGGAGGGTAATGTCTCCAGGGCATGAGCACACTGGTGTGGTGCCAGCCTGGACATCCTGGCATTGACGGGTTACCTTGACATAGGGCAGCACCAAGAAAGACTTCTAAGGGGAGTGACCTACAGGGCAGAAGGGCCTGTGGGTGATCGGCACAATTGGCAGGTCCCATTGCAACTCTGCATTGGGGCAACACAGAGGCCAGTGATCAGAGCAAATAAAGAGAAGGGTCAGCCAGGGGGAGGTGTCTGCCTCCTGGTAGGGGGGAGTCTGCATTGACGGCGGGAAGAGATGGAGGAATGTCGGGGGGAAGGCTGGAGATCGAGGGCTATGGGGGCATTGGAACTGCGGGGGGGAACTGTGGGGGAGGGGGCTGAAGATCGGGGTAGGTCAGGAGGAAAAGGGGTCAGGGTGGCCCGAGAATGGTTGGGAGATTGTGATTGGGCCATGAGGGGACAGCACTGTGGATCCCGGGCTGGCCAGCAATCAAGCTGGCAAGCAAAAGGGGAGGCTGACAATTCGGGGGCATTGCACTTGTGCAGAGGCCTGCTGGTTTCAGCCACCCGGGTGACAATAGGTCCCATCCCTTGAAATCTATTGAGATTCATACTGGTGGCTTCTGCATTACACACAGTGTAGGAGTTTCTAGCGTGAAATCCCACTGAAAAATCCAATGTAAATTATTCCAGTTTTCCCACAAATTTAACACAATTTTTTTGAGAGAATTCTATCCAATATTCTCTTCTTCTGTTTGTTCTTCTCAATTTATTCTTACTTCTCCTTTCTGTCTTTTCCGAATCTCAATTATTATGACTAGGATGGGAAGAGTGCGCATAAGCGTAAATGTTTAATGAATTCACCAAAATGGCCAATTGTTTATCTTTGTTACTGCTAGATTCAGAATAAAAGAGATTTTAAACAGGTTTCTTTCAATAAACTCTGAATGATAGACTGAGTATGACACAAAACCTTTTTTGAAAATCAAGTTGCAAAACTGGTTAATATACATATTTAATTCTGAAGTGTAACAATTTAGCCTTTTGAAAAATCTCAACAGAAACACATAAACAAACACAAAATAGATGACAAGACTACTAAAATCTCTATATAGACTGACATAAGGGAACACTATTTGAAAAAAGATAAAGTTCAAAAAAGTCTGGATGCTATCAATTTGGTCACTATAGTTGTCTGGAAGTCCTTTCCAAAGGGTCTTTGATGAAATACTCAGGGTGATTCTCTGACCTTGCCACGTCAATAGTAGATCACTCCAGTCCTGGAAAATAATGTGCAGGTCTAAAAATCCGTGTTGCACCTGGCGCCAAACAGCTTGTGATTCTCCTGGCCTCTTTCTAATGGTACAAGCTAATTTGAGGCTGATTAGCATATTTAAAGTAGTATTTAAATATGCATAGCCATTTGAATCCCAGTGCATGGAATTTACTGGCCTTTGGGTACTGCATGATATCAAGAATCATTACTGATCTCTGCTAGCGGAGAGCTGGCGCAATGGTCATGCCAGGGGGCTGTGACAGGGAGCATGACTAGGCAGTCCACCTGGCAGTGTTCACTTGGCACACTAGTGGTACTCAATATGGAATGAACACTCAAAGGGCTGTAACTTCCTTGATGTGGTAGTCAGCATTAGATTGCCAACTCTGTGCCTATTTAACTACATCACATTTCTGTGCCTGCCTCACTTGCCTTTCAATTACTGGGAGACAGCAAGCAGCGCAACCATTATAAAAGCCCAGTATCACAGACTAGCAGAGTCGGATTGAAAAATAACACATCCTGGTTTCTATAGTACTAGCTGTGAGGATCGGAGGCCAAGCAGGGGCAGTTGGTCACTGGGGAGGAGTGGGGGCATCAGCTATCAAGGATGGGTCAGATAGGTTATACATCAGGGTGTGAGAAGGGGCTTGCACATCAGGAAGAAGTGGGGTTGGTCAAACATCAGGAGATGAAGCTGCATCAGACATTGGGGGTGGAGCTATTTGGTGGTTGTTGGTGGGGGAATCATGTCAGGGGTATTTGGCAGAGTTGAGGGTGAAGTCAGTCCTACAGCTTGCAGGTCCGATCAGGTCAAGGTGGTGGTTTGGCTGCATTCTGGGGACAGGAGGAGGATGTGGAAGTCCAAGTCAGACCAGCTGGGAGGGGTGTTGGGTCAGATCACTATAGGAAAATCGGGTCTATGGGGTGTGGATGTGAAATTCTGTATGATTGAAATAATCTCGTGGAGGGTATTGGGTGTGTTGGCAATGTGTGGAATACTGTGAAGGGTTGGCTAATCTGTAGAAGATAGAGTGAGAATTGCCTGACTATTGGGCTATGGGGAAATCGGTCAAGGTCTTTACAATAGTTACCCAGAAGTTAGAAGAAGTTTTAATTCTTCTAACTTCTTCTGAATAACTATTGGTGTAATGCTATCAGAATCATCGAAAGTTTGCGATTTAAATCTTGTTTTTAGCTGGTTTACAGCTCAGAGCAATTGCCCAGGAGAGTTTGAACTTTTGGGCAATAGCCTTGTAAATACTTAACTGTGAAATTTGTGAGGGATACCCAGTGCATTTTTGGGATAAACCCACCCCCATCTCCCATCCAAGCTGATGGGCTCAGAAGTTATGGTCCCAAGTGTTTGTGGTTCTGGACATCACAGAGGAATCCAATGAGGGTAAAACCAGCAATCCAAAATTTAAACTATTTGCTTAAATGCCAAGGCTTTTCACCCATTGAAACTTCTGAGATTTTCTCACATGTATCTTCAGAGTACATCTGGGCTGGGATTCTCCCAAAAAAGTTGAAGTTCCCAAAATGTGAGAAAACACAAGCATTTCCCACCAGTTTTTTCAGCATAAATGTCAGAGCCAATCTCCGACACTCTGAGCACCGCAGAATGCCTCAACAGGATTCACTTTGGAAAGCAAGGGATGGGACTTATTTCTCCCCGAGAAGCCAGCAACATAACGCTAAGCTGGCCACTGCGCATGCGCAGATCTGTTAGAGCAGAGATCGGCGCACGTGCAGTGGCCACCCCATTGCTGACCTCCCTCCCTCCCAGACCTTCCCAAGCAAGCCCCTCTGTTCCCCCACACAGCTCAACAACTGAGCCTGGGAGATACAAGGAGGCCCTGGCGCCCAGCACGAATCCCACAAAATGGTCACTATTGATGTCTCTCAGTCCACTGCGCTACTCAAGCAGCACAGCGAGGCTAGGAGAATCTCGGCCCAGTTTCCAGTGGTACGGAGACCTGAAGATCTGGATTGTGTACTCTGTCAAGTGATCGAATCTGTTCTAAGATAACATGTTGACGGTTGGGTTATAGAATTCTACATTGATTTTATTTCTCATCCAACATTGAGCAACAATTTATTATTTATTAATACCTAATGTCAGAGATTGCCGTTGAACAGCATTGGTTTACCATTCTGCTGAGCTTTTTCAGAGTTTCCTCTTGCCTTGCCGTTGCTTGCTGTCACAAACCCTTACTATTGTTGAATAGCCTCCATCTCAGATCTTGTTCGTTTTATATTGAAAGTTCAATAATAATTTCTTTCATTAATATTTGACCAAATTGGTAACAATTTATCATGAAAATTAAATTTTCAACATAATAACAAACACAGTCAATATAAAGGTAAATTATGGCACTTATCATAAATAGTTTGAAATATGGACATTCAATATTATAGTCTAGCTTCAAAAGGGATTGAGTGAATCATAACTTTGCTGTCTTCTCTGCAGAAATTTGAACTACATTCTGTCTGTTTCTCCCATCATCAATTTCACAGATCTTCCATTCAGTGTTTTCATCTCCTCACCATTTTCTAGTAGCCAGTTGTGTTAACGTGAACTACACCTGTCTACATGTGAGTAGATAAATAGCAGTTAAATGTGATTGAGAGAGTTCAGTATGAGGCAGTGCAGAGGTGAAGTGCCCCAAGGTAGACTGTTGATCTGGGTTGCTGCAATATTGGCTCTAAGTTTGAAAACCATTCTTAATAGAAGGTGGTAGTGGCCCAGGAAAATATGTGGATCCTAAAGAAGTATTCCAGCTCCTCCCTGCCCTTGACAATGAAAGAGGGACAGATCTTTGATCAGTCTGTCAGCTGTTATGAAAATAATTTAAATGCTTTCATCTTTCTGCCCATGATCAGTATGTCAGTATGGAAAGGAGATGTTTGTTTCCTTACCCTCAGAGTTAATGTCCCAATTAAATAATTACATCAGGAAGTCTTTCATGAGTTTAAAAATGAAGGTTATTTATGTTTAGAGCTTCTAGGTAGCATTAAAACTGATAAATCTCCGGGGCCTGATGGCATTTATCCCAGTCTGCTTAGGGAGGTGAGAGGTGAAATTGCTGGGCCTCTGACGTAAATCTTTGACTCTTCTTTGGACACAGGTGAGGTCCCAGAGGACTGGAGAATAGCTAATGTTGTACCGTTGTTTAAAAAGGGTAGTAGGAATAACCCTGGGAACTATAGGCAGGTGAGTTTGACGTCAGTGATAAGAAATCTGTTGGAGGGGATTCTTAGAGATAGGACGTATAGGCACTTAGAGCATTGCGATCTGATTAGGGATACGCAGCATGGATTTGTTAAGGGGAGGTCGTGCCTTACAAATCTGGTAGAATTTTTTGAGGAGGTGACGAAAACGGTGGACAAAGGGCGAGCCGTTGATGTTGTCTATATGGATTTTAATAAGGCGTTTGACAAAGTCCCTCATGGGAGGTTAGTTGAGAAGGTCAAGGCTAATGGGATACAAGGACAGGTAGCTAGATGGATAAGTAACTGGCTTGATAATAGGAGACAGAGAGTAATAGTGGAAGGGTGTTTTTCTAGCTGGAGATCGGTCACTAGTGGTGTGCCACAGGGCTCGGTACTGGGACCTCTTCTATTTGTAATATATATAAATGACTTGGAAGAGCGAGTAAGTGGAGTGATCAGCAAATTTGCAGACGATACAAAGATTGCTGGACTTGCGGATAGTGAGGAGCATTGTCAGGCGATGCAGCAGGACATAGATAGGCTGGTAGCTTGGGCAGACAGATGGCAGATGGAATTCAATCCTGATAAATGTGAGGTGATGCATTTCGGGAGAAAGAATGTAGGGGGGAGGTATATGATAAAGGGTAGACCTATTAAGAGTATAGAAACGCAGAGGGACCTGGGGGTGCAGGTGAACAAGTCTCTGAAGGTGGCAGAGCAAGTGGAGAAGGTTGTGAAGAAAGCATATAGTATGCTAGCCTTTATAGGAAGGGGTATAGAGTACAAGAGCTGGCCTTTAATGTTGCAGTTGTATAAAACGTTGGTTAGACCTCATTTGGAATACTGCATCCAGTTCTAGTCGCCTTACTACCGGAAGGACGTGGAGACTCTGGAGAGAGTGCAGAGGAGGTTTACCAGGATGCTGCCTGGTATGGAAGGTCTGAGTTACGAGGAGAGGTTAGGCAAATTGGGACTGTTTTCCTTAAAAAGACGTAGACTTAGAGGAGATCTAATAGAGGTGTACAAGATTATGAGGGATATAGATAGAGTAAACAGGGTTAAGCTTTTTCCTAGGATGGACTCAAATAGCACGAGGGGTCACGGGCTTAGGGTGAGGGGGGTAAGGTATAATTTGGATGCTAGAGGGAGTTTTTTCACACAGAGGGTGGTGGGGGTATGGAATGCGCTGCCAAGTAAAGTGGTGGAGGCAGGTACTCTGGAGTTATTTAAGAAATACTTAGATGGGCACATGAACAGAATGGGAATGGAGGGGTATAGAAAACTGATTTAAAATAGGGATCATGAGCCTTGGGAGTCCCTGGGAAGTGTGTAAATAGATGATGATATTGATGTACTTGTTTTTATCCTACAGGTGCTTTGGTCCATCTTGTTGTCTAACAAGGGGCATACACGCGATGGGTCGTGAGAGGGCTGCTCTTGGATTTTTTTTCAAGAGTATCCTAGTGCTTCACGTCGTTAGCGTACGCTTGACCTGGACCATTTGATGGGCAACATGACAGCTCAGTGACTATCGCTGTGCTGTGCAGATACATGGATTTGGGCCTGTGTCTGTGGGAGTTTGCGCATTCTCCCCGTGCTTGCGTGGGTTTTCTCCGGGTGCTCCGGTTTCCTCCCACATCCCAAAGATGTGCTCTTAGGCTAAATGGCAAAACAAATTCTCCCTAAATTGTCTCAAATTTGGTTTTTAATCCATAGATCTATAAACATAGACAGGGATCACGGGTAGAGGTGGGAACATCGGGGTGGCAGCACGGGCTCGTTGGGCTGAAGGGCCTGTTTCCTGTGCTGTTTTGTTCTTTGTTCACCCATTTACCCCAAATTTGATGTGCCATTTCATTTAGTTATCTCATGCAAACTCTGCACACATGAAGATTAGGCACTAACGAATACAGTGTTATCTCAGTCTCTTTCCCGACAGGCCCCATTTCTTCTTTGATGAAGTAGTTGCTTTAGTTGAAGTGAAGGTCTGGTTGAATGAACAATTTTGAGTAATTTGTGAGTTTTCTTGTAGTAAATTCCCAGGAGGAAATATCTCAGGTAAACTTGGAGCTAGAACAGACTAGTGTGTCTATTAGAAATCTCCCACTTTCAAGCTTTTGTACTTTATTACCTTTGTGGTTGAAAGGCTTGTAGCTCGTTTGATGGCTTTTTCTGTCAGAAAACAGCTTTTTGCTGATTTAAAAGCAGTTAAATGGCTCCCTCAACTTGTGACCTCCAGAAGTTTCAAATCCTTTTTCCAAACAAAGGCAGTGTTCATGTTGATTCCTATCCTATGAATAAATCTCAAGAGTCAAATAATAACATTTAGTTTGGATGAGGGAAACTTCTGTAGTCTAATGGAAGATTGATCGGACCCATTCACACTTGTCTTATGCATATTGAGCTTTGATATCCCCATTTCTTCAGGGTTAAACAAAGAGTCAGGTTGCGTGGAATTATATAGTCCTCATCTGTTAATCCATTGTTAAACAATGTAATGCGTGAATGCTACAGATGGCTGCAAATATCCATGCTTAATGAGGTATTCACTTGAGACTTCGGACAATGTGAAGATCAAAAAGACAAAAGTCATATGATTTCTCGTAGGCATTTTAATTGTCTGTGTGTGTCCAGCTTTTAAAAATATTGCCTAGGACATGACAATGGACCTACATTGCTGCAGCTATAGGCAAGGAGAAATTTCTGCTGGTAATAGCTGTTCTGATGTAAGTCAAATTAAATTTATTAACTCACAAAAGAATACCATGAACTTATTATTTAACTGAAATCCAAATTCACCTGACATCTAACCATTACTAAATGCAAACACCATCC
Source organism: Sphyrna mokarran (assembly GCA_024679065.1). Classification (NCBI taxonomy): domain Eukaryota; kingdom Metazoa; phylum Chordata; class Chondrichthyes; order Carcharhiniformes; family Carcharhinidae; genus Sphyrna; species Sphyrna mokarran. Next base: position 38,374,946 of record JAGIQG010000010.1, on the reverse strand, counting down.
CCACCATTTTTAGTGTGAACATTGATTTTTTTTATTCAATCGTGGGACATGGGCATCTTTGGCTGGTGAGCACTTATTGCCCATTCCTAATTGCCTTTAAGAAGGTTGTCATGAGCTGCCTCCTTGATGCCAATATTTGTCCAGTGGACATCATAACTAAGAAAGCCTGTGAAAATTGATAGGCAGACAGATAGAAGTCAACTCTTGACCCAGCCAAAGGGGATTAAATTTTACATTTCAAAGTATACCAGTTAAATTAATCCAATATCAGGATTCACAAGAAGGCATTCAGGGCCAGAACTGAGGTGCTTGCAATGTCAAGGAACTCAATAACTTCCAAAGAACAGCTCGCTGCAGATCTCAAGGTCTCCAGGATGTTGCTACATATCTTAATTGGTAAGACAGTTCTAATGCCTGTCAGAGGTTGACTTAAACAGGCCGAGTCCACCCTTATCTTTGTCACTGGAGAGTTTGTAATTGGCTAAATCCTCAATAGAGGTTATGCTATTGCTGCTTGAAAAGATGTATAAATCGTAACTGCAACAGACAATATCTTCCCAATTATCCATTTCATGGCTTTTTCCAACATGATGAATAAATTATGCCAATTCTTTTTGCAATGACGAGACAGAGTACAGGAATGAGATAGAAAATCTGGTGAACTTGTGCAGCAACAATAATCTTTCCCTCAAAGTCAACAAAATTTAGGAGATTACTTTCGACTGCAGGAAGTGTAAAGGAGAACATGCCCCCGTCTACATCAATGAGGCGAAGTAGAAAAAGTCAAGAGCTTCAAGGTTTCAGGTGTCCAGATGATCAACAAGCTGTCCTGGTTGCCTCCATGCCAACACCATAGTTAAAAAAGCTCAAATTTCTCTACTTCCTCAAAAGATTAAGGAAATTTGGCATGTCAACTACAACTCTCACCAACTTTTACAGATGTACCACAGAAAACATTCTTTCCGGTTGTATCACAGCTTTATATGGCTCCTGCTCGGCCCACGACCACAAAGAACAACAAAAGGTTCTGAATTTAGCCCAATCCGTCACACAAACCAGCCTCCCATTCACTGACTTTGTCTATACTTGCTGCTGCTTCGGCAAAACAGCCAGTATAATTAAAGACTCCACACACCCCAGATATTCTCTCTTCTGCCTTCTTCCTTCCAGAAAAAGAAACAAAAGTCTGAAGTCACATACCAACTGACTCAAGAACAGCTTCTCCCCTGCTGCTGTCACACTTTTGAATGGACTCACCCTGCATTAAGTTGATCTTTCTCTACAACCTAGCTATGACTGTAACAGTACATTCTGCACTCTATCATTTCCTTCTCTATGAACGGTATCCTTTGTCTGTATAGCACGCAAGAAACAATACTTTTCACTGTATGTTAAAACATGGACAGTGATAGCCTTTTTCCTAGGATGGAGAAAGCTAGCACGAGGGGACACAGCTTTAAATTAAGGGGTGATAGTTATAGGACGGATATCAGAGGTAGGTTCTTTACCCAAAGGGTGGTTCGGGAGTGGAATGCCCTGCCTGCAGCAGTTGTAGATGCGCCAAGTTTGGTGGCGTTTAAGAGGTTAGTTGATAAGTATATGGAAGAGAAGGGAATGGTTTAGTTTGGAGGGTCACTGCTTTTTATATTGGTCGGCGCAACATCGAAGGCCGAAGGGCCTGTTCTGTGCTGTAATGTTCTATGTTCTATGTGACAATAATAAATCAAATCAATTCTTTAGAAAACATTTCAAGTACAACCTATTTAATTTATAAATGAAAATTTACTTAAAATTTATCAGCTTTCAAATGTTTCAAACACTTTCTGGTCTGAAAGAAGTTGAAACATCCATTAGCACTCTTTTGAGGTATGAAGTCAACTTAATGATCTTAAGATTTACAGGAACAATTCAAAACAGCAATCAATAAGGCTGACTCAAGTCTTCTCTAACAGGCAGCCAATCAGCAAGTTCAGAATGAGTACAGTTCCTAAATATAACTCAGCAATCATTAACACTTTTACATTTAATCAGCCAACTTGCTCTAATGACAAAGCTGAACCAGTTGACAGAGTTGCTTTACAGGTACAGACAGTGTGAGTGGAGAGAGAGAGAGAATCACAGGTGGGGTGGCATGGTGGCACAGTGCTCAGCACTGCTGCCTCACAGTGCCAAGGATCCGGGTTCAATTCACTGTCTGTGCGGAGTTTGCACATTCTCTCTTGTGTCTGCGTGGTTTTCCTCCATAGTCCAAAGATGTACAGCTTAGATGAATTGGTCACGCTAAATTCTCCCTCAGTATACCTGAATAGGCACCGGAATAAGTTACAATTAAGGGATTTTCATAGTAACTTGATTGCAGTGTGAATGTAAGCTACATGTGATTAATAAATAATCTTTAATTTTTAGGGGTATGTATGCCATTACCTTAGCATCAGTGTGCATCAGTTTCTTTTCACAATTAGGAAGTAGTTACAATGTAAATGCTTCTTCTATCCATTGTCAGGATTTAATATGGAATTGAATCAGAGTGAGATGTCTCACAGCACCAGGTTAAGGTCCAATAGGTTTATTTGGAATCATGAGCTTTCGGAGCAGACAGCCAAGTTCCACACACGTGAGGACAACCTCAACCGCGATCTTGGGTTCATATCACACTACATGTAATGCCCACCATACTGTCTGGGTTTGTAAAACCCTACTAAATGTCCTGGCTTGAGGAAATTCATACCTCTTTAACTTGTGATTATCCCTGTCTCCACTCGCACTGTCTGTACCTGTAAAGACTTGATTATCTGTGAAGACTCGTATTCCAACCATTCTTCACATTCCAATCTGTAACTATCTTGCAAGTGTATCTTTGCCGATATATGCCATGTTTGTGAACCAACCTCTCCATTCACTTAATGAAGAAACAGCGTTCTGAAAGCTCGTGATTCCAAATAAACCTTTTGGACTTTAACCTGATGTTCTAAGACTTCTTACTGTGCTCTCCCCAGTCCAATGCCAGCATCTCCACATCAAGAAATAAAGTGGATTGAGATCCCAAGAGGAAGCCATGTCTTTCCTCTTCTTTTCAGAGTCAGTTCAGGCCTATGTTTCCAATTTGCACTGCAAATTTAGTGCTAGATTTTTCATTGAGTCAGGATGATTTCAAAGCCATTTAAAAATGGTGGCCACGTCCAAATTCTGGAATCCTGACTTAGATTCAGCGACTGCCTGATTTTAGTTTCTGTCTTTAAATGATGTGGGCTGGTTTCTGTCAAAAGCCCACCTTTGGCATTCCTGAGTGGGCAAGCTCCATTTTGGAGATGGGCATGTCTAACTTCTCAGCAATTTTCATGACAGTGAAGTTTAATTTTATTTATTAGTGTCATACATAGGCTTACACGAATACTGCAATGCAGTTATTGTGAAAATCCCCAAGCATTCAAGTTCATAGAGCCATGGTTCACAGCCGCAAAGAGAAGTCATAAACCCTAGCCTTTCTAAAGGTGAATTCCAAGCATCCTCCTCATGCTCCCTATGCCAAGGTAATGGCCTCTAACCAAGCTCCATGGCCCCTCATGTCCCCTGTACTAAGCTATGCCCTTCCACGCATCCGCTATGATCCTTCATATCCTCTTGCCAAGTCTCCATCTTATAGTCCCTCATGCCTCATGTCAAGCTATGACACTCCACTCTCCTCCATGGCCCTTCCTGCTCCCAGTGCCAACTATGTCACCCTATGCCCATTGACCCCACAATATACTGCATAAAACCAATGACCCTTACACTGACAATGGGATGTATAAAAACATTTCGAAAAAGTAATTCATTCATTACTTTCTACTGTGTTAAGAAAAAGTACAAAGCATGACAATGCAAGAAAAATGTCAATTATTCAAACTCTATAATCAATCTATAGTTATACAATAAATGGCAGGGCCAACAACAGTACAGAAACACAGAGGGACCTATGTGTGCAAGTCCACAAATCCTTGAAGGTGGCAGCACAGGTGGAGATGTTGGTGAACAAGGGATATGGTATGCTTGCCTTTATAGGATAGGGTATAGAGTATAAAAGCTGGAGTCTGATGTTGCAACTGTATAGAACGTTATTAGGCCACATTTGGAGTACTGCGTCCAGTTCTAATTGCCACATTACCAGAAGGACATGGAGGCTTTAAGAGAGTGAGAAGGGTCATGGATTTGGGCCTGTGTCTGCGGGAGTTTGTGCGTTCTCCCCGTGGTTGCGTGGGTTTTCTCCGGGTGCTCCAGTTTCCTCCCACATCCCAAAAATGTGCTCTTAGGCTGATTGGGTAACAAATTGTCCCTATATTGGTCTCTATATGTCATTAAGACGTTAGGACGGCGGCGCGGGCTCGTTGGGCCGAAGGGCCTGTTTCCCATGCTGTGTTGTTTTTTGTTCTTTGTTCTTTGTTTACCCGGATGTTGCCTGGTATGGAGGGTCTTGGCTATGAGGAGAGATTGGGTAAGAGAGAATGAGGGGAGATCTAATAGAGGTGTACAAAATTATGAAGGTATAGATAGGGTGAATAGTGGGAAGCTTTTTCCCAGGTCGGAGGTGACGATCACGAGGGGTCACGGGCTCAAGATGAGAGGGGAGAGGTATAATTCAGATATCAGAGGGATGTTTTTTGACTCAGAGGGTGGTGGGGGCCTGGAATGCACTGCCAAGTAGGGTAGTGGAGGCAGACAGGCTGGCATCGTTTAAGACTTACAATCATTCAGCTCTTCCAAGAACAGTTGCTATTGTTACTCTCTTGGTCAACACCTGGATAGTCACATGAGCAGACTGGGAATGGAGGGATACAAACGAATGGTATATAGTTGGACAATGAGCGGCACAGGCTTGGAGGGCCGAAGGACCTGTTTTCTGTGCTGTACTATTCTTTGTTAACCCTTGAACCAATTTAATCTTATGTAAATAATTATGGAAATGACCACAGAGATCAGGAAAGTAATGATTTCTATTGGACTCAGTTATTTCAAGAGAGTAATGGATTTCTGGGCTCTCAGGCCAGTTTGGTTGGCCTAAGTAGTGCCAGAATCTGTTCTTCAGCAATGAAAGTTCTGTTCTTGTGTACACTTCCTCCCCATCTAAGAATTAACCCATCTCCAGGTAACCAGGTAGAAGAACTGAAAATGCAGCTTGAGGACCTTCGACTCATTAGGGAGAATGAGGAGATTATTGATAGGAGCTACAGACAAGTAGTCACACCAGGGCAAAGGGAAGAAGGCACATGGATAACTATTAGGAAGGGGAAACCTCAGGTGATGGAGAGTACACCGGTGGATGTCCCCTTTCAAAATAAGTACTCTTGCCTGAGTACTACTGCGGGGGACAGCTCATCCAAAGGAGGCAGCGGTGGCCAGCTCCCTGGAGCTGAACAAAAAAAACCTAAAAAACAGAGCAAAAAGGCAGTGCTTATAGGGGACTCCCTAGAGAGGGGGGCGGACAGGCGTTTTCGCGGATGCAGACGGGAGTCGCGGATGGTGGTATGTCTCCCTGGAGCTGGGATTCGGGATGTCTCTGGACGCATCCCAGACATCCTGAAAGGGGAGGGTGAGGAACTGGAAGTTGTAGTACATATAGGTACTACTGACATAGGCAGGAAGAGGGAAATGGACATGAAAAGGGATTATAGGGAACTGGGTAGGCAGCTGAGAAAGAGGAAAGCGAAGGTAGTAGTCTCAGGATTCCTGCCTGCGCCTCGGGAGAGTGACATGACAGCAGGAATAGTATGAGGTGGAGGTTGAATACGTGGCTTAGGGACTGGAGCAGGGGGCAGGGATTCCGGTTCCTGGATCATTGGGACCTCTTTAGGGGCAGGTGTGACCTGTACAGCAAAGACGGGTGGCACCTGAATCCCAGGGGGACTAATATCTTGGTGGGCAGACTGGCTAGGGCTACTGGGGGGACTTTAAACTAGAAAGGTTAGGGGGAGGGAATAGTGATGTGGAGACTGGGAGCAAGGAAGTTAGCGCCCAGGTAGGGAAGGACTCTAGGCAGGATGAGAGGCAGGTTAGACGAGTGGGGGAGAAGGGAAATGTCCAGTCTGAGGGGCTGAGGTGTGTCTATTTTAATGCCAGGTGGATGAACTTAGGGCGTGGATTGCTGCTTGGGATTGTGATGTGGTGGCCATTACAGAGACTTGGATGTCTCAGGGACAGGACTGGGTACTACAGGTCCCGGGATTCAGATCCTCAGGAAGGACAGGGAGGGAGGCAAAAGAGGTGGTGGAGTGGCACTGTTGATCAGGGACAGTGTCATGGCTGCAGAGAAGGTGGATACCGAGGAGGGAATGTCTACGGAGTCTCTGTGGGTGGAAGTTAGGAATAGCAACGGGTCGGTGACGTTGCTGGGTGTATTCTATAGGCCGCCCAATAGTGACAGGGAAGTTGAGGTGCAGATAGGGAAACAGATACTGGAGAAATGTAGAAATAACAGAGTTGTTGTGATGGGAGGCTTCAATTTCCCAAACATCGACTGGAATATCCCAAGGGTAAGGGGTTTGGATGGGGAGGAGTTTGTTAGGTGTATTCAGGAGGGTTTCCTGACACAGCACGTGGACAAGCCTACGAGAGAAGAGGCTGTACTGGACCTGGTACTAGCTAATGAACCAGGACAGGTGATGGATCTCTCGGTAGGAGAGCATCTTGGGGATGGAGATCATAATTCTATCTCCTTCACCCTTGCATTGGAAAAGGATAGGATCAGGCAGGCTAGGAAGGTGTTTGTCTGGAATAAGGGAAATATGAAGACATCAGGCAGATGTTGGGGCGAATAAACTGGAAGGAGGTGTTCTTGGGGAAAAGCACAGAAGGAAGTTGGCAGATATTCAAGGAATGCTTGTCTGGAGCTCTGCATGACAACGTTCCGGTGAGACAAGGAGGTTTTGGTAGGTCGAGGGAACCGTGGTGCACGAAGGCTGTGGTGAACCTAGTCAGGAAGAAAAGAAAGGTGTATAAAAGGTTCAAAGAGCTAGGAGATGTTGGGGATCTAGAGAAGTATAAGGCTTATAGAAGAGAGCTTTAAAAGGAAATTAGGAGAGCCAGAAGGGGTCATGAGAAGGCCTTGGCTGGTAGGATTAAGGAGAATCCCAAGGCCTTCTACAAATATGTGAAAAGTAAAAGGATGAGAAGAGAAGGGATAGGACCTATAAAAGGTGAAGGGGGAAAAGTCTGTATGGAACCCGAAGAAATGGCAGAGGTGCTTAATGAGTACTTTGCCTCAGTATTCACGGTGGAAAGTGATCTGGGAGGATGCACTACAAGTTTGCGGCAGACTAAAAAGATTGAGTATGTGGATATTAAGGAAGTGGATGTGTTAGAACTTTTAAATGCTATCAAGATAGACAAGTCTCCGGGACCAGATGGGATGTACCCCAGGTTATTGTGGGAGGTGAGGGATGTCATTGCAGAGCCCTGGCGATGATCTTTGCGTCGTCGATAGAGACGGGAGAGGTTCCCGAGGATTGGAGGATTGCGGATGTGGTCCCTATTTTCAAGAAAGGGAACAGGGATAGTTCTGGAAATTACCGACCGGTGAGTCTGACCTCAGTGGTTGGTAAGCTGATGGAGAGGCTTCTGAGGGACAAGATTTACGAGCATTTGGAGAAGTTTAGGTTGATTAGAAATAGTCAGCATGGTTTTGTAAAAGGCAGGTCGTGCCTTACGAGATTAATTGAGTTCTTCGAAAATGTGACTGAACACATTGACGAAGGAAGAGCAGTGGACGTGGTGTACATGGACTTCAGCAAGGCATGTGACAAGGTCCCCCATGCAAGACTTCTTGAGGTGAGAGGGCACGGGATCCAAGGGGCTTTGGCCTTGTGGATCCAGAACTGGCTTGCCTGCAGAAGGCAGAGGGTGGTTGTGGATGGCTCTTTTTCTGCATGGAGGTCGGTCACCAGTGGAGTGCCCCAGGGATCTGTTCTAGGACCCTTGCTGTTTGTCATTTTCATAAATGACCTGGATGAGGAAGTGGAAGGATGGGTGAGTAAGTATGCAGATGACACGAAGGTCGGTGGTGTTGTGGATGGTCTGGTGGGATGTCAAAAGTTGCAGCTTGACATCGACAGGATGCAAGAATGGGCGGAGAAGTGGCAGATGGACTTCAACGCGGATAAATGTGTTGTGGTCCATTTTGGCAGATCCAACGGGATGAATGAGTACACTATCAAAGGTAGGAGTCTTAGCTGTGTGGAAGAGCAGAGGGATCTTGGGGTCCGGGTCCATAAGACTCTCAAATCGGCCTCCCAGGTGGAGGATGTGGTTAAGAAAGCTTACGGTGTACTGGCCTTCATTCATCGAGGGATTGAGTTCAGGAGTCAGGAGGTAATGCTGCAGCTTTATAGGACCCTTGTCAGACCACACTTGGAGTACTGTGCGCAGTTCTGGTCGCCTCACTATAGGAAGAATGTGGAAGCTATTGAAAGGGTGCAGAGGAGATTTACAAGGATGTTGCCTGGATTGGGAGGCATGCCTTATGAAGACAGGTTGAGGGAGCTGGGACTGTTCTCCCTGGAGAGACGAAGGTTGAGAGGCGACCTGATAGAGGTTTACAAGATGTTGAGAGGAATAGATAGGGTGGACTCTCAGAGACTATTTCCCAGGGCTGAAATGGTCGCGACGAGAGGGCACAGATTTAAGGTGCAAGGAAGCAAGTACAGAGGGGATGCTAGGGGAAAGTTTTTCACTCAGAGGGTGGTGAGTGAATGGAATCGACTGCCGTCGGTGGTGGTCGAGGCGAACTCGCTGGGGTCTTTTAAAAGACTTCTGGATGAGTATATGGGATCCAATGGGATTGGGGGTTATAGATAGGTCTATGGCTGGGTAGGTTTTGATGTGTTCGGCACAACTTGTGGGCCGAAGGGCCTGTTTGTGCTGTAGTGTTCTATGTTCTATGTTCCTGCTTCCTGCCTTGAGAATGAAAATTCAGGCCTTAGTTTCAATGTAAGCAGATTTTGACTTTGCTCCAAAGATGAACTTGTACTCATGAACGCATGATGTTATTTTACTCCAAGGCATTGTTGCCACAGATCTAATTCAAAACATGGTGATTCATGTTTAGATGATTCCATGGCTCCATCCATTAATACTTAGCTCAATCAAACCTTGCTGCCAATATATTATGCTGTACCAGTACCCATTCTTGCTGAGTTACCATGGGTCCTAATTTCCAAATGCTTCAAATTTAAAAATCTTATCCTTCTGCTTAAATGCCATCTTCTCCATCTCTGTAACTTCCTCCAACACAATAATATACCCACCCAAATTTTCCATTTCTCTAATACCTCCCTCTTTTGCATCTCCATCCCTCCTCCTCCAATTCACTATTCGTATTTTAAGAGGAAGATTCTAATTCTAAAGTAATACAGCCTGGAGATAAAGTAATTCAGAAGGAAGGGAGAGAGTGAGAAAATTAGAGTACAAGAAAATCAGAGAAAGGAGAATTAGTGCTTGAATTAAATTCAAATTGTTGATTTTATTTGTACAATAGGCTATTTTTTATGTTCAAACACACTCAGCAAAGACATTCAATTTGATACTTAGGCAAAAGTCATTATGCCCAATTAACAGTTTACTTGATTTTTTCCATGCATTAATTTTAATAACCAGAAAATCTCATAAATGGTGCTAATCTCAGTGTTTAAATGAATGATAGTTTATCCTTCTCATCAAAACTTGCACTCTGGATATTACAACATAAATTTGCTTTAGCCCAAATTTAGTACAACAGGAATAAAGTTACATAGTGCAAATTACTGTTGTGGTTTAAGCCTCACTGTCATAACATCAGGAAATGCAACAGTCATTTTGCACACAGGAATGCCTCACAAACAGAAAAGTGATAAACAATCAACCATCTGGCTTTGGTAATAAAAGCAAACATACCTGAAAAAAAGCTCCCTATTTTTCAGATAGTACCTTGAGATATTTTTCATTCACAGTAAGAAGTCTCACAACACCAGGATAAAGTTCAACCAGATTATTTGATAATAAACTCACATGCTTTCGGAAACACTATTCTTTTGTCAGGAATGTGGAAGGTTCTAATTAGAGAAGGACACACTTTGCATTCACCAGACAGCAGATCTGGCACCTCCATGTAGCATTCTCCCATCATTAAATTGAAACGTGTGCTGGGATTATGGGCTAAATTCTCCAATCCTGTCAGCGGCAGGTTTGCTAGTGAATGGGCAGGAATGGAAAATTTAGTAACAATCAAAAACCCATAACCTGTCAGCATAAAATCACATTGCAATTTTTCCAACAGTGGGTTAATGGCGGATCGGTCTTCCTTTTGTTGGTGGCATGAATGACATTTGTATCTCATGAATGTGCATTAAAACAGCTTCTTGCTTATGTCTCAAAAGGCCTTCTAAGCTTGCATCACTCCAACAGGAAATCACAGTGGGTAATGGTCTGCACAATATAGTCCTTGATTGGCAAGTGACTTTGAGGTACCAACACAACAGAGAACAGATACAGAAATACAGCTTCAAAAAGGCAAGAAGCCCAACAAATGGTCCACAGGCAGAGAATCAACTCTTTTGAATTGTGCCTTAGAATGCTCAGGCTCCCATGATAGCTCACTGATAAAATCTGTAGCCCCAATAATAAGATTTTCTTCCCTGGAAATCAGGTGAGTGTGCATTACCAGCAGCCATTAAGAGTGGATTAAGATTTGAAAATTTTACCCAACTGCCAAAGAAATCTGAGAGCAGGCAGACAAATCAACTGCTAGCTCACCAAGCAAGGTGGAGGGGAACTGGTCTGTGTATAATCTGTGGTTTCAAGCATAGAATCTGACAGGGGATCCCACCATTCAGGCCAATGATACAGGTGCTATCAGAACAACTCATCACTGTACCTAGTTTCAAAATGTTAGAATTCCGAGTTTTGTATTCAAGTATCTGGAGTCAGGATTAAATCCACAACTTTCTGACTCAAAGGTAGTAATGCTAACACTTAATTAATGCTGATATCTTAAAAGTAAGTTTATTGCTGAAATATAAAATATAATAATATAAAATTGTACTCTAAATTATGATGTACATTTCTTAAAGTTTAACAAATGTCGATGATTTAATTAAGTAGCTCCATTACTGCAATATAGAGATCTCTATTACTCCAATATAAGGAGTTATTTTACCTTCACAATATATGAGCTGAGAAAATTTCAAAAATGGCCGATTTGTTGGTTGGTTTTGAGAGCTTGGAATTTTTTTATTCATTGAAATTAAGGATTTTTTTTAACAGTAACTTTTCAACTCCATAGTCTCATAAAATCCCTTCAGCACAAAAGGGGACCATTTGGTCCATCAAGTCTGCACCGATGACAAACTCACCCCGGTCCTATCTCTATAACCTCAGTTATTTACACCACTAACTCCCAACACTAAACAGCAATTTAGCATGGCCAATCAATCTAACCCACATATCTTTGGACTGTGGAAGGAAACTGGAGCACCTGGAGGAAACCCACTCAGACACAGGGAGAACATGGAAACTCCACACAGATAGTCACTCAAGCCAGGAATCGAACCCAGACTTCTGGTGCTATGAAGCAGCAATGCTAACCACTATGTCACCATGCTGCCCTTTAGAAACTATACACTGTGGAAGAAAGCCATTTGGCCTATCGAATCTGCACCAACAATAATCTCACCCTCATCCCATCCCTATAATCTCATATATTTACTCCACTCATCCCTCTAATCTATGCATCTAAGGGTCCTATTTTACCATTTTGATTCTAAGCGCTGGATGGACTTGAAACTGGGAGTGTTTCAGATCTGAGTATTAGAGTTATTCTCAGGCACCCCCATCCTCATTAGCTGAAGCACCCAAACTGAAGCGTGCCTGTTTGATGCAAATGCATTTAAATGGCCTTTGTACCCGTTTTAACTGTGGCTCCGATTATGGCTATTTTCAGGCCTTGGTAAAGGGAAAACCACCACAGAGATGGATGCAGATCGCACTACTCACCTCAAGCCCGATTTTACCGTGCCCGAAAAGGGCACAACCTGATGGCAAAATCAGGCCCTAAGGGGCAATTTAGCGTAGTCAACGCACCTAGCACACACATCTTTAGACTGTGGGGGAAACCGGGACCCCGAAGAAATCCACGCAGACAGACACGGGGACAATGTGCAAACTCTGCACAGACAGTCCTCCAAGCCAATAATCAAACCCAGGTTCTTGGAACTTTGAGGCAGTAGTGCTAAACACTGTGTCGCCCACTCTTTGATATAGGAAGAATACTTGAACAATGATTTCTAGCTGCTGTGTACAATGATTACTACTGACTTCAGCAGTTGGGTGGAACTTTCAATTCTTAATCCACTCTTAATGGTGACTAGTATCGTATGCCCACCTGATTTCCAGGGACGGAAGTCAGGTGAGCTGTCATGGGAAACTGAGCCTCCTGAGGCACAATTCTAGAAATTAATTCTTTACCTGTGGAACCTTTGTTAGGCTTCTTGCCTCTTTGGAGCTGTATTTCTGGATCTATTCCCTCTGTTGTGTGGAGTAGTTAAGGAGAAGATTCCCACTGCTGCTATTGATGTACCTCCTTTCCCTCATCAAATAGAGCTACATAAACTGCTCTCATGCTGTGATAAAGACTGACAGTGAGAAAGTGCAGTCCAAAGTCAGCGAAGTCAAGATAGATGAAATAACTTCCAAGAAGTTAGCAATCACTTGTCAAGTAGTAAGAGCACACTCTCATGGGAAGTTGTGAATGCTTGGGCCTGGCTGGAGCTTTTCAGCTTCACTGTTCAAAAGCTTCACAATCTGTCACTTCACTGAAGATGACCCTGGCAAGTTGCTGACAGCTCCGGAAACAAATGCCATGGTTGTTAAGGCCAGAATAGTTGGCTCAAAAAGATGGTAATGGCCTATTTGTTTGACAATGACATCTGACAGCACCAACGTGGTTCCCAATCACCTGTAAATCTGCCCTAAGTGAAACTGGAAAGGGTGATGCAGTATCACAATCCAATGTTCATTTTAAGGGACTTAACTCCCCACCCCACATGCATCCAAACCTATTTCACCTTATTTGTTAAAATTGTGCTGTCAAGTTTCTCAATTTTGTAAACATTCGTACTGATTACTTTTGATAAAACATTATAACTATCGAGGAGTAAGTTGCTTATAATAAGCACATTTTTCATGTATGCCAATCCAATAACAATATTTATCACATCAGTTATTCATCGTACTATTAAAATGCAGGATAGCTGGTTCAGACAGCATGAGTTCAAAACATACCATCACAAGCTGTATAGCAATTCAGACATCTAGTAATTTGTACAGTATAAAATGGCCATGAAAGCTGCTGGATTGTCATAAAAACCTGAGTAACAGTCTTTATGAAACACCTCCACCCAATCTGGCTTGCATGTGACTCCAACCCCATACAAAATGGTTAACTCCTAATGACCTTGGACTATCTAAGAATGGGTAACAAATATTGTCCATCTAGTTTTCCTGATATCAAACGATAACAGTTCCATTCATAAAACAAATTTTAAAAATGACTAATTTATTGCAGGAAATGCTGGAATGGAGAAATATTATTCCAAGAATGTGTAATGTATTTCAGTAATGTTACAATAAAACATCACAGCTCCTAGCATGCATTTTTGGACTAAGTGCGTTTCTATCTAATTATTTTGACTACAGTATATTTCCACAATTTTTATGATCAATAATTTGTTATGTTTAGAATTGAGAAGTATTGATAATGTCACAGTAACATTATAGCAAAATCTTACCAAATAAATGGCAGAGCATTTGTTCTGGTGAGAAAAATGGTGTGTTTCTCTGGAAAGAAACACACTGGTTTTCTCTCCAAATCTTACCACACTGTCACAAAAAAAGATAGAAGTGTTTGATGCAATCGAGGCATCACGTTTAATGAGAGCCCCGAACAGGACAAACAATGATCTCCTTCCCCCACCCCCTCAGGGCTTTACCCAATGCTTGCCCCATGAGCAGACCTGGCATTCCCCTCATTATCCTACCTACTGATTGGAGTCAGCATTCACCCCAATCTCTTGGTTGGCAAAGGCACTTCCCTGTTCTCCCCAGATATTGACTCCGTCCCACCCAACAACAATTTTTGCCAGCACAACCTTCCCCCCGAACATCAAACTCACACCCCCTACACCATTCCCCCCCACCCCAACAATCAGTACTGGCAACTTTCCGCCATTCCCTCTCAGGCCTTCCTCCTGAACATCAGACTCCTTCCCTCACCCGCCCCTCCCTGCAAGTCAATGTAGGCAACCACCCCCCTTTACTCTGAACATCAGATCCATTCTCTTTCCTTAAAAGGTAGTGCAGGAACACCCTTTTCTCTGAACAACGTCACCTCACCACCAAACCCCCCACTGACATAGGCATTGTTAGTATCCCCAGCTCCCACGTCCACTCGAAATCACCACCACAAAGAAATGAATCCATCATGTACCACCTACCACCCCCCCCATTCTACTCCCATAAGGCTCTCACTGGCATCCGTGCTGGTACTGCCTTTGGCACAGGCTGGCACTGCCAGGTTGGCATGGGCATGATGTAAACCTGACAATGCAACTTGTGTTAAGTGGGAGAGCCTCCCATTGACTGTTCAGCATTGGAGCTCACCTCCTGTCCCTGATTTGATAGGGGCCCTGCTCATAGGTCTTTAATTTGCTGCAGCTTTGAAAATCCCCGTGGGAGTACCTAAAGCATACAATGTTGGTTGGAATCCAAAGCAAGCCCCTATTTGCAGTTCTTAATCCCCAAAAGATCCCAGCTGTGTCTAAGTGAAAGTAGGTTTAAAGTTAGCACAGAATCTTATGAGCTTCAATACACTTGTGTGTGCCCTCATTCGAAGACTGAGGTCCAGAGCGTTGTTGACTTCTTCACCAAAGCATTTGAGAAAATGGGTCTTTCGCTGAACACTGAAGTCCTCTTTTAGCCAGCTTCTACGGCACAACATCTTCCCATACCAATTAAGATTGTTCAGCTCTTCCATGAGTGATTCTCTGCCGTGTTTCAGAATTACCAGATGTACCAAGAGCTTAAAGTAACTGAATAGTACCCGGCCACTATCTTACAGCTATTTATTAAAGTGATTTGAAACATTCCAGTTACAAGATAAGCTGAAGCTTAGATAGATAGAAACTAGCAAGGGCCAATTATAATACTAAATTAATTTTTGCCAATGAAGTAGTTCATGCAATTCATTGTGAAATGGAACAAACCGTTATTCCATGGTTTCTTTCCATTGCTTAAAATCTACACACACTAGCAGTAAAGAACTGATATCCATCTTTTTGACCCAGATTTTATAATTGCTGTGTCCCTTATCAATTTGTACTAGACATGAGCTGGCATGAAACAGGGAACATGGGAGAAACGGACAGTTATTCAGCTATACAGCAATAAACAGCTGTATTAAACAATCACCTTGATATTTTCAAGTTCATTATTAACTATCTAAAGAGACTTCTGAATGCAGGAACTCAGATTTTTATCACTGCTGGTTGGAATATTGCATTAGAGGGAAAATAATTGTAACAAATTATATAAATTGAAACCTCCATGGTTAGAATTGATTTTCAAGACTTCAAATTCCACTACTTGAATCATACCATTTTTTAGCACACCTATCAAAATATTATTCTATAAAGGAGGCACGCTGTTTTAAAACTTATGTCATAATGAGACCAAACACTGCAACGAAATAGGAGGCTTTTGCAGTAAGAATTATGCTAGTATAGATATAGGAATGAGAATAAGTTAGAAAATGTCAGAAACAGGAGAGGTAAATGCACTACCTTGATTCTGTATTTTCTCACTCGTCAACTGTGCCCCAGACTGACCCCTTTTGGTTTTGAACTGTTACTGTAAATTTCATCTAACCAGGCATCTATGCCACACAATTCTTCTTGCTTTTAACATTTGTAGAATTAACAGGTAACAAGTTGATCTTTTTTTGAGTTCCTGTTGTATTATGTTACTAAACAGTAAGGCTTGTCTACTGTTATTTTGAAACCCATTAGTTTGTATTTACTTGGATAATCCTTTCATGAGCATAATAAAGCAGTGACAATGAAAGCGTGATGGTAGTGCATTGGTAGTGAATTGGAATACTCACCTCCAAAATGGCCACAGATGCTGAAACAATCAGAACTTTCAAGACTGAGGTTTTTTTTAGCAAAGAGAATCAAGGAAGGGCAGTTAACCTAGTTGGCTAAACAGTTCAATTCCTGGTCTGGCTGAAGCAGACTTGAGGGTGTCCACCTTTGTGACACCGTTCAGTGATTTCACTGAATAGTTGCTGAAGTACAGCATAAGCTATACTTCAGCAACTCTGAAATAATTGAAGATGCTACCTGGAGGAGAAGAAGAAAGGAATTAAAGAATATGGAACATAGTGGGTAAATGGAGCAGGGTAAAGTCAGCTAAATTGTAATAGGATGACTTGAATGGTTGAATAGTCAATTCTTGTTCTTAATGTTTCTAGATTTAGCACTGTAGTTCATACTTTGCCTCATTGATTAGGATGCAATCTACAATTTCAGTTCAACTTTCAAAAGAGAACTGTTACCAACATTTCAGTTTTGGGACTGCACATCAATCTATCTCTGACCCAGTTGGAACACAACGTTCAGTACACAATGAGATGAAGTTGGGTTCATGGTGGCATCAAAAATGGTTGCCAGTGTGCTGAAAGAATATTAGCGATATAAGTAATTTGAACTACAATGATCCTAGCAGGGCAATGAATTTAACTAAATCATGCATTTGCAAACATTTGAACTAAATTAGCTCCACTGGGTGGTTGAAATTATGAGAGACATTCCATGTCTGCATTCTAAAGTTAGGCTGTGGTTAGAAGTCAGAAAATTGCGCATTTTAAATTATTAGGGAGGGGAAATATCACAAACTGAGGATTCACAAAATCCCAATTGGTGTTGTTGGTACATGTCAGCTGTGCTGAAGCAGAAAATATCCCCAAAAATTTACTAACTACATTCTGGAGAACTATTGTAATGTACTTTAGCAACTTTTTTTTTGTTTGCAGGAGTATTAAGGGTTAAGAGTATCATGAGAAATGTTAAGAATGGGACACCAATGTATACTCAGCAGCTCACTGAAGTGGGCAACTTTCCAATGCTGCCACTCAAAGAGACTAAATATTCCCAGGCGTGATAATCTTCATTATAAGAAAATGAAAAGTAGGAAAGGCAGCAGTGTAATGTGTCACAAAGGGTAAAGACACTAGATATTAAGAAAAGAGGTTGTTCTAAGTGTTGTTTTGTTCTGTTCTATATTCTAGTCATTCAATACTTTACGCAGGATTGTGGTTCGTTTCTCGTACATTGTTCAACTTTTATTTGACAGTACAAATATGTTTCATATTGTGGTTCTATGTCCTTTCATTGCATTAATTAGGTACCCTACACGATAAACAATTGAGGAACTGCTGCTCAATCAATCATTAATCGTTCAAAGGGGTACAGAATGAGAACACAAGCAATGCAAAAGCAAACAATTAGAGCATGAACAAGGAAATGGTGTGAAGGCTTCAATTATTATTATATGTGACTGGACACTGTCCACTTCTGTGAGCAGTGTGTAGGCATGGCAACCAATAATGGATTCAGGTGATCATGAAGCAGCCAATATTTCTCAACTGATACACAATGAAGAAATACACACAAAGGTGTCAGATTTAACACAACTGCCAAAGGAAGCAATAAGGATGATGTAATTAGCTTATTTTACCATATTATATATCTAGGAGATTACAGGTATCAGATTAGTTTGCATAATAGCTTTGGAAAAGAGAGTTGTTAATGTAAAATTTATCCACTACATAACGAAATAGGGTATTGGAGTGGTAATGAAGGTAATGAAGAATATTAGAAAACACTATTAAAAGAAAACAAATGAAATCCCAGGTAAGAAAGATTCGTTATTTATTACACAAACTGAAGGAATACAAAATCAAATAACCAAGGATTAACAACGACTTCTACTTATATAGTAGATTGATATTTGAGAACAAATAACCATCAAAAACTGAGAGGCAGCACTGTAGAGGATCAAGAAATACTACCATAAAGAAGAGTTATAAAGGTAACAAAGTTATCTTCCTATAAATAAGAACTTAAAGAGTTTTAAAAGGTTAGTTTTTAAAAGGACAAATGCAGCTCACAATGCCTAACTTATACATCCTGGCATATACAGGTTTGTATCTTTAAGCAGCAAAAAGAGAATCCTTGATAAGAAAGATGCACAACTAAAAACGGTATGCCAACACATGGGACACTATCTTACCAACGTGCTACACCTAATAAGCGTGGCAAGCTGGCGAGATGTTAAGAATCTGATTCGTGCCTGGCACAAAATGGTTTGTTATTTTCCCAGCCCCTTTTTACTGTCACAAACTGAATGTAACGAGTTTGAATAAATTTCAATATCGTTAGAGAAGTTGGTATGCATATCCCGCCTCCTGAATGTTTCCCATCTCTCCTGCATGACTTTTGGCTGGCTCGAATCACTACTGCACTATAAAAGTGTGGTTCATACACAACAGTAATGAAGGAGAGCTTGGAGATGCATACCACTGAGAACCAACTTCTGCAATATGCATGTGTGAGGATGGCGGGAGTGGGGGTGGAGGGGTGCTGACAGGATATGGGATGGGAAACTTGCATGAGTATAGGGGTTTGGGTGGGCTCATACCAGCATGAGGGTTCTCATGTCAGGGATCACTGCTGGATTGGGGCTCATCTTGTACACATTAACCTGGCCACTGAAAGAGGGCCACAAGGGGTTGCATATGAAGTCATCTTCCAATCCCATTGATGTCACTATGATTACCCTCCATCTGCTTGCTAGAAGGCTCTGTGGCAATATCAAGAACTAGTCTGGTCGCTGTTGCCCTAATCAAAGGAGCTTAGCTGGTGTTAACACAGTTCTCATACTGCATAGATCTGGGAACCCATCTCGTGATTGTCATAAGGGTGCTTCTCCCCGTCTGTCTGAAACACAAACCATTTCTGGAAGCCACTGCATCCAGATAGGTTTTTTTTTAATTAATTCTTGGGATATGGACATTGCTGATTGGCCAGCATTTACTGTCCATCCCTAGTTACCTGAGGACAGTTGAGTCAACCAGTTTGCTGTGGCTCTGGAGTCACATGTAAGCCACACCAGATAAGAACAGCAGACTTCCTTCCCTAAAGAACAGTAGTGAACCAGATGGATTTTATCAAACAATCAACAACAGTTTCATGGTCATCAGTAGATTCTTAATTCCAGATTTTTTCATTGATTTCAAATTCCACCATCTGCCATAATGGAATTCGAACCCAGCTCCTCAGAACATAAGGCAAGTTTCTGTATTAATAGTCTAATTATAATACCACTCGGCCATCACCCCTCCTTGTGCTCATGTCTATGCTTCAAGGATTCTTGATGGGGACCTCTTCACAGTCACTCATATGTTCTCTATGCCCGCTATGGTAATGATGCGGCAGCAGTTGGCAGCTCATTGAGGTGGCGCATGGCATTGGGAATGGCGTCAGTTGCCAGCATCCAGGTCCATGGGGACAAGAGTTGCTGAAATGGAGTGAGGACCTTGATTGAATAACTTTACCTACTCTCTTGCTATCTCATTCTCTCCCTTTCTCTCCCACCAACCCTGAATATCATCCTCCCACCCCATCTTATAACCATTACAAGGAGTAATGGAGTTTCCATTGGAGGCAATAGAGCTGGGGTTATATAAAAGCAGAATACTGTGGATGCTGAAATCTGAAACAACAAAAAATGCTGGAAAATTTCAGCAGGTCCAACAACATCTGTGGAGAGAGAATAGAGCCAACAATTCAAGTCTGGATGATCCTTCATCAGATTGCTAAACTATAGACAAGTCAAGAATCACTAATCCTATCCTTTAGCAATACTAATCCTACCTTTTGGCAATGAAAGTTGTTTGACTCGGAATAGTTTATCAGTGCAGTAACAGTTTCAACAATAATGTTCCTGAGTTTATTGTGTACCTACTTCTCAGGTAAATCCAGAAGCAGAAAAGAAAGGGAAAAGTTATCTTGAGAGTAGAAGCTTTACTCTACACTCTCTATCGAACACATATTTTAAATCAAGCCACAGCTCAGAGATATGCAACTGAAAGCATTCAGGAGTGGAAAGAAATAATTCAAGTTTACTCATGGCTGAGGAGGGTTCAAACTTCAGTGATGAAAAAAGTGTAAGTGGAAGCAGCGGCCATTACTTGTACTGCAGCCAGTCCTCAAAGATGATGGTTATTGGAGCTGGATTAGAAAATGAGTGCAAGGTTTTGATGGGACTTGGAGTGTTTATTGGGCAGCTGCAATTGGGAAGGCAAGATAGTAAGAAGCTAATGTAGGGAATAGCATGAATTGAGGGCTCTGTTGGATGCAGTGTTCCCAAACAGGAGGAAACCCATGCCACAACAAGCACTGCAAGTCATGGGCACTGCCAGCTGCTAGTAAAATACCAACAACTACAGGTGGGTAACAGGTACATGGTACTACCTGGCATGTGATTTTGAGTAACTCCCCCACTTGCCAGCCCACTCCCAAGATAGGCGGGTGAGGCCATAAAATTATGCCCATTATTTCAAATTTATGGGTCAAGTTATGAAACTAAGAATGCTTTCTAGGCATTAATATATGAATCAGTCATGTGACTTAACGAAGAAAAATGTCAAATACTTATTCCCTTGCATAATAAAAAGCACAGTAGTCTTGATAGTGTTACACATTCCATCATCAATTGTGCACAATCATCCATCATCGATTGTCAGTTTACAGGTTCCCATCTGAAGTGATATCTGTATTATTTACACAACAGGCACCAGTACAATTGAAACTTATATCTGGAGTTAATGTGAGGAGCTTGTAACTCAATGTAACACGTGGCTAAGGCTGGCTTTCAAACCCTTGAAAACATATGTCAGGGCGACTATCAGGAAAAAATTCAGAGGTGGCATGGTAGGTAGTGCAATGAAAGGTCAACAGCCAATTTCAGGACTTCAATCCAGAATAAACTTGTATCTGCTCCAATAATCATTGGGTAAAAATAAATCTTTCGCAAGGATCTGTGTAGAGCAAACAGATAATGTGCAAATAATTTGAAGAGAGGAAAATAGGAACATTCAAAATGTTAACTCAAATCAATTGTTTGGCATAGGTCTAATGCAGACGTGACATTTATATCAATGATGTTGTGGAAATTATTCATCTCGATACTACCAGTGTAATAACCATGCTGAAATCCAACTGACATTTATCCAAACTGCATTAAATTTCCTTCAACCTTGTATAAACATGCAGCAGTTGGATGGCACAAATAATCTGTTTGATTCAAATTTAACCAGCAGGAATGTTTGAATCAATTAAATTTATGAATGATTAGTGATGACCTGCTTTTATACACATTCTTCACTGGAATTGGCAAACTAAATATATTTGCATGAAAGCATCAGTGAAGATGATAAAAAGGAATGAATGGACAATATATACGGGAGTGAATGAGTTTGATTTGGGGGGCAGTGGGGAGGGAGGGTGCAACCATTAAAAATACTGAGTTAGAAGCTACTCTAACTCACCAACTCCCACGTTTAACTGCAGTATGTTGGCCTACGTGGAAGCAGTCCCTTGAGAGAGATAGATTGTTAATTTCAATGTAGTTAATAGTTTATGAAGAGTGATGGTAACATGGATTTTGTGATTCAACTATGCCTGTATGTATTTTCTCTGTTTCCAGGAACTTGCTAGTGAAAGTAAGGTGATAACAGAATGGTAAGTGAGGTGGCTGAAGAAATGATAGGCAGAAAATTCCCTTGAGAACTGGAATTTCACTATTATTTTCTTTTTAAATTATCTACAAGGTTTTTTCCTCATAGTAGTTGTCCTGAGAAGTTACTTTCACTACTGTATAGCTGACTTGCACTACTTTGGAAGTGACTTTCACTGCATGACGTCCTACTTACTTTGCTTTTGGACAGTGCACCTCTGAGAACAGTATGGGTGCCAGTTATGCTACATTATCTTAAACCTCAGATGAGGATCAAGATGTCATGAAGCATCAATAGCACAAGTAACACCAACAGAAGCAACAGCAATCTTTTCATCACTGATCTGCTGCTCTACATGAGAGTGAGAATAAGTAGAGAGGTATAGTTCTCAGGAGGTAATATCTGCAAAACAAGGTGTACAGGCAGAGGATCAGTATTCTGCTTATGTATGAATGCTAGTGTGTCAGAGGCTCTGGCTCTCCTGTAAACCAATGGCAGACATTTACAAAAATATCTGTTTAAAAAAAAGCTGTTCTAAGTGGACCCAGTGGCCACACTTTATAATTGGCTGTCAAAGTGATCTCCAGCCTCAACTACATTGGCTCCTTCCAGGGATGAAGCAGTAGCAGAATGTCAAATGCTCAAAAATGCATCATGCAGGTGACCGATCCCATGTTTATCTGAGCTGACAATTGTGTAACTTTGTCACCAATGATTCCAGTCAGAATGAATCAGTGCTCAGTTCATGGCTGACTGGCTTCCCACAAAAGTGCTGGTTGCCATTAACAGGTGGCAATCAAGAAATTCCTAGATCACCCAGAAATGTTTCTGAACTGCAAGGACTTCTATTCCTACAGTATACAACCACAGAAAGATAATAATGCAAGCATGCACAAGGTTCCCAGGAAGTTACCTATGGTAGTTCACTCTTCCTGATCTTACTGTATTTTGAAGCAGATTAATAATAATTAGGAACGGTTCAGAAACGGTTCACCTGAGTGATTCCTGAGATGAGGGACTTAGCTTATGAGGAAAAGTTGTGTGTGTAATGAGAGGTAATGCAATTGAAAGACAAAATCCTGAGAGATCTTGACATGGTGGATGCTAGGAGGATGTTTTCCCTTATCGAAGAAACTAGAAATAGGGGACACAGCTTAAACCTAAGGAGTCTCCCATTTAAGATGGAGATAAGGAGAAGTTTTTCTGTTAGTGGACCATTGGTCCGTGGAATTTTTTTCCTCAGAAAGGAATGAAGGTTGGATCATTAAATATTTTTGAGGTTAAATTAGATTCTTGATTGACAAGGGATTCAAATGATATAGGCAAGTAGAGTTGAGGCCACAATCAGATTGGCCATGATCTCTCGAAATGGCACAATAGGCTTGAGGGGTTGATTGGCCTACTCCTGCTCCTAATTCCAATAGCTCGTATGTAAAAATATTTGATGAATGTCTGTAATTGCTAGTTTGATCGCAAAGTTTTATGTTCCATGAGAGCGACAACTCTTTCCATGGACCAAAATATCATCTCAAAATATCTCCTTGCTACTTACGCCTGAGCTAAATCCCTGTAATCTTTCTGCAAATGTGCAGTATAGCTGGAAACTCTGCCGAGTTCATTGTACATTCTTACCTGCTGCTTCAGCAATATCCTCTCATCAATGGCCGCCAAGGGTCTCCATCTGCATTCTGCTGAGCAGAGCTTGAAGCATCCCATACCTCTGATATGGACTCTCTACTACTGTGTGTGTCTTCATCATTTACACTTGCTCACTTGTACTGTACAAATCACCAGACAAAACCCAACCATCTTCCTTACTGGTCCCCCCATTGTGTGAGTATTTGTGCTGGTGCTGGTGATGATGTCCTCTCAGTGTATCACCTCCCCTGAGTATATGTCATCGTTGTCCTCTTGTTGGACTCTTCATGACTTTATGAGAGATTGAAGACAAAAATGAGAATTTGCAAGGTAAGAAAACTGTAATTGATCATTCTGCACAGGATCATATTTCACAGTTTCTGACATCAAAGAAACATGAGTGAGTGTTGTATGTCATGTGGCTGTGTGATATTTAATTCTGTCAAGAGGTAGGTGGGAGACTCTCAGATCCATATTTCTGATGGCTAAATACACCTGGCTCCATTGAACTCCAGTATCTCTTCCTCTGCAGACATTAACTGCAAGATTGCTGGAGGAACACCCATGATTCTCTGCTTCTCCCTGCAAGGATGAGGAGAAGACCTTTGAAGAAGAGCAATTCAATGTGTTGAACACGTGAATGGACAACATTTGTTGAGGATGACTATAAGGGAGAATGCAACTTACATTAAAAGAACAGAAAATGTCAGAAGTGGATAGACAGATGGGGAAGTGAGAAAACATAAAGAGGGATTGGTGCACCTATGAAGTAAGGCGGTGTGAGAATGAAGTGCTGGAACAGGCTCGAGCTGACAGAGTGAGGGACTTGGAATGATACTTACATCAGGATGTAGTTGAATGTATAAGTGCTTTCATTGTTACTTCTCTGATTAGATTATTAAGTTGCTTTCAGCTACGTATTTGTGAGGACAGTTCCACATCCCTGCTGATCATTATAATATAAGGGTATTGTATATACACAATTAAAATGAAACTGTAGTATAGTCCACACAATGATGAAAGAAGGCACACGATCTAGACTTGCTGTTAACATCCAGAAGAGCATGAAGACTTTGTTAATAGATACATTCTGCAACTAGCATCATCTCAAAATGGTGGCAGCTCAAACACCCTCATCCTTATAGAAATGTTGAAAGACTAAGAAAAAGAACAATTTTGATGGATTCTGAATTGAAAGAAGCATCCAATAAAAGTAACAGATAATGAGAAAATTCACTGGCAAAACTCCAAAGAATCTCAAAGCTAAATGTGGAATTTAATGCAGCAGAAGACTCTGTACAATCTCCTTTGGAAGCCCAGTTTAGCTTTAGAGTTCATAGCCTGCAAGGGTGATCTAAATCCTTTTAACTCCATGCTGCAGCCAGTCCTGGCTGACACCAATCCCATGGAAGAAGAGAAAATATGTCTAACTATTAACCACCAGGATAATCATGATATTAATGCCAAAACTTTTACAAATTCAGTCAGAATTATTTGAATGAAATGAATCACTAATTCTGATCTCCAACTTCAAACCTTAACATATTAAAATTAATAATTAATTTACTCAAATCTTAGGAGCCTGTAACCATTTGAATTCTTAAACAGCAAATCTGTGATTTATTTAAACACCTTGGTACTCAGAATGTAACATTGCAGAATAAATCAAATTGCTGACCCATGTAATCATTAACAAAAATCCTTTTTCCTGACACATGCTGCTGCCATTTTGCGAAGTGCACCAAATCCAGAACGCATGGGAAATGACATTGTTCTGAAGTGAATGGCAATACCATCTTGGAAGCCTGTAAGTTTTTAAAGTTATACCCACATTTATAATGTGGATATAATTATAATAATTATAATAATAATAATTTATTATTATTATAATTCCATGGTTACAACTCAACTGAGACTCACCCGAGGTCTAAAAAAGTAACAAGATTATAATTTTTGGAGCAGAGTATTTTTAAAATACTGTACTGCTTCTGCTTTAAGTAACAAATCAGAAGTGGAACAAGTAAACACGCTATTATACTCAGTAAAGCAAACTGAAGATGACAAGATCGAGATGAGTCATCCGTCAAATTCAAGAAGGTCTCAAAATCCTTTGACATGTGCTGCAATTTAAGATCCAATAAAATATTATAAAGTGTTGAATTCAATAAGACAGTTCAACTGCCTAGGGAAATTACTGACTCCTTCATTAAATAATTTCTACAGAATAGCACAAAAGATATGTGAGCTCACCTAAGACAGAATCATGGTGGGTGTTGCAGATGATTCACTCTTTCTGACAAGCTAAAGATGATCTTATCCTGAACAAAGCAATTCAGCTAGCTTGACTGTCTGAGCTACATAAACCACTCAGGACAATCCGAAGAGGAGAGAATACAACGTTGGGTCGAAGGCAACCAGTTTATCAGGTGACAATGAAAACCCAAGATTTAACTGGAGGGAAAACAAACTATGCATATTACTAGTTTTACATGTCAAAAAAAAAACAAGGCCCTCTTTGCAAAGATTCTCCTTCTCTTCAGGTATCACACACTTTCTTGTGAAATCACCAAACTCCGAGGCCTGAGCTTACCTCCTCTCTCTGCAACTAGATCCTAGACTTCCTAACTCATAGACTGCAATCAGTAAGGATAGGCAAAAATATCTCCTCCACAGTTATCCTCAGTACTGATGCCCCACAGAAGTTGTGTTCTCAGCTCTTACTATAATCCTTATACAACTGTGTCTGTGTGGTCAAATTCTCCTCCTACTCAATTTTCAAGTTTGACAAGGATGAGATGGAGTACACGAAACAGATAATCTGGTAAATTGGTGTGACAATATCCCTCAATATCAGTAAAACGAAGGAAATATTCATCGATTTCAAGTAGCATAGTGGAGGACATACCCAAGTCTACATTATGGGGATGAAGTAGAAATCGTAGAGAGCTTCAAGTTTCTAGCCGTCCAGATCACCAACAATCTCTTCTGGTCCCTCCACACTGACTCTATAGTTAAGGAAGCCCACCAAAGCCTTCACTTTCTCAGGAGGCTAAGGCGATTTGGCATGTCAGCTACAACTCTCACCAACGTTTACAGATACACC
The DNA here is from genome assembly GCA_024679065.1 of Sphyrna mokarran. Taxonomy (NCBI): domain Eukaryota; kingdom Metazoa; phylum Chordata; class Chondrichthyes; order Carcharhiniformes; family Carcharhinidae; genus Sphyrna; species Sphyrna mokarran. Next base: position 38,348,349 of record JAGIQG010000010.1, on the reverse strand, counting down.
ATAGAAAGCATTCTTTCTGGTTGTATCACAGCTTGGAATGGCTCCTGCTCTGTTCAAGATCCCAAGAAACTATATGAATGAAGCCCAATCCATCATGCAAACCAGCCTCCCATCCACTGATTCTGTCCAGACTTTCCACTGCATTGGAAAAGCAACCAGCATAATCAAGAACCCCATGCACCCCAGACTGCTCTCTTCCCACCTTCTTCCATCAGGAAAAGAAATACATACATCTGAGTTACATACCAAACGATTCAAGAACAGCTTCTTTCTTGCTGCCATCAGACTTTTGAAAGGACCTAACTCATATTAAGTTGATCTTTTGTACACGCAAGCTATAACTGTAACACTACATTCTGCACCCTCTCCTTTCGTTCTCTGTGAAAAGTACGCTTTGTTTGTATAGCATGCAAGAAACAATAATTTCACTGTATCTTATGCAGTGAAAAATATTATTTCTTGCTTCTTATTATTTCTTACATGTGACAATAATAAATCAAACCAAATCTTGAGGGGGTAGGGGGGAGGGTGGAGATATCGTGTAAGTATCTGGGATATAGAGAGTTAATGTGGGATTGAGTACAGTACTACCCATCAGTGATATTAGAAGGCATTTGACCATTATCTAGGGTTACTGCTGTCAACGAGTCTTCATAATCTTCTGTGTGACAGGCACATTCTGTAACCAAAAACGTCCCAACACTCATTCCTGAGTGCTTGTTTGCTTTTACAAGGATGCTTCTTCCTCCTATCATTGAGAACGAGTATCTGCCTATAGACCTTATTGTCCTAAGCATCATACACAGTATTATATCACTAAAGTGAGTCGCAGATCTGGAGTGTTGGTATTCCATTCTTCTTTTGTTCATCCACCTTCTAAATCTATAAATTATCGTCTTTGCTGCGTTGCTATGGGTACCTAGATGAGTCCCAGTTATGTCTGCAATTTTTGTGGGATATGTGGAATATTTACTATCCTTAGGCTACTCAGGCCACATCCCTCATCTCTTTTCCTTTTCCAATGATGACTGTATCAGTGCTGTCACCTGTTCTCACCATAAATCTGAATATTTCATTGACTTTATTTCCAATTTATACCCTTCTCTCTTTCATGAGTCTCTATCTGATTCTTTCCTTCCTTGACCTCTCTGTCTTAATTTCTGGGGCTATCTATTCCTACTGCTCCTTCAACTACAATTCTTTACACCCTTTTTCCTATATGGACTTCATTTCATTCTCCCAGTTTCTCTGTTGTATCTGTTCCAATGATGCAATCTTCTACATCAGCACACTGGTTTGCCTTCCTTTTTCCTCAATTGAGGATCCCCATGCAGCACCTATTCATGCCACCTTTCTCTTTTTCTGGGATATTGATAATTGTATCAGTGCCACCTCTTGCTCTAACCATGAACTGGATTTTGTTTCCAATTCTTTCATGGGTCCATTGCTGCAACACTTCCAAAAGTGACAGTTGATGAATTTTGGAGATAAGGGAACAAAAGGAGAATTTAAATTTATTTAAATGTAACTTACCATACACTAAACCAGGCAGCATTGTATTAAATGGTTTTTTCAAACATGATAGATATTTATCATCAGGGAGGCAATAGGTAAAGTTTTCCAAGGTTTTTTCTAAGTATCCAGTGAGTTTGAAATAAGGGAGTTCCAGATCCATTTTTTGGATGAGTTTTCACACCAATCTTATGCACTATGTCTCTGAAATTTTGGGCTAATCAGTTTATAGCCAGAAAGTCTGTGGACAGGGCTTAACTCATGAGACTACCTGTAGAGGGAGGTATTGTGCATGTGCAAATCTCTTGATGCTGGGCATGCACATTAACAGTGGCAGGAGAAAGCTGTCAGGCCCCTGATACTGCAGGCAATCTCAAACAGCAACCCCCTTCCTCTTGCCACAATCACAGGCACCCACAGCCCGAGATGGAGCCCTTGCGGTCCAGACCAATCATGATCCTCTCCCTACCCCATCGCTCACAGCAGATTGGCAGTGGACCTCCTTCCCCCATTGGCCCTGTCCCTGACACTGCCCACACAGGCCCCACGCCACTAGCATGGTCCAGTGGACATTGCCTAGATGCTCAGTGGGCATGGCCAATGTGCCAGGGTGGAGTTGAGAGTCTGGCACTGCCCAAGGGGCACTCCCCACTTTGCCCTCAGCCTTGGCAGGGGACTTAATGTCTCCGGTTCTACTGGCAAGCCAACATGACTGGAAAAAAACTTCTGCCAGCAAGGTCGGAAAGGTAAGCGAGGCCAGACAACTGAGCGCCGGGCTCGTTAAACAGATGCAAGTCAATATTTCCATAAATTTAAATAAATTAATCGTGTCTTGCCCATTTTCAGTGCAAGGCTGACAATGTCGGAAATCCAGGTCTTGTAAAATTGCGAGAGCTGAGAAATCGGATGTGATCCTGATTTCCTGGCTTTCACGTGATTTTACTTGCTCATTCTGTCCATTGATGGGCGGGGCAAGCTTATAAAACTCTGCCCAGTGTTTTCAGTGAAAGTAAACAGTTGGTCAGGAATACATTTGGTATATCGTTAAAAATTATATCCTCCATATACCACCATTCATTTATCGTTCACATTGTCAGCCGAGTTCTTCCTCAGTGACAATTCATGTTCATGGTTGGCCCAAGTATGAATAAGGTATCACAACATAAACGGAGAGTGAACTTGGAGCACTTGATCCTTAAATCATCTCCATGAATTCAGAATGGCCTTGGAAAAAATATATGCAAATGCCTTCTCCTTAAAGAAGAGATTGTATAGGTGATGATGTGCTGTAAAGTGGTCGAGTTTATGAAGTAACCACTCATTTTTGCATCCACCAAATCCAAAGTTCTTCTTGTCTCCGACACTAATGGCAACTCCTCTTGTGGCAACTCTCTGATCATCCTGAAAATTACTTTGTTGATAAGCTTTAAGAGTGCCTCCTGATAGTAATCTTCTTGGAAAAATGCTTTATGTGCTATTTGGTCGATTTTATTTTCAACAGATCAAGTTGAAGAAACTACTCTCTGTAGCCACTATATTAAGCAAGATTGATGGGCATAGACACCACACACAAATTCAATCAGTTAGAACTTAATAACAGGGCTTGTCAGGAGTAATCAGCTTAAGTTTAGCAATACTTACTGGAGACATCCTGAGTTTTTGACCAGCTACTAATTTATTCTGTACACCTTCAAGTTAATGAAAAATGATTTTATTTTGGAAATCAAAAAACATTTGTACTAGTTATATTGTGTTTTACTAGTGAGGAAAATAAACTGTGCATATTACTAGTTTTACATGGCAAAAAAACCCAAAGTTCTTTTTGCAGGAATTCTTCCTCTCTTCAGATGTCATGCACTTGTCATGAGAGACTTGCCTGGATCAGGCAATTGCAGTTTCTTGGGCAAGTAGGTCTGTGACTGCAGCACATCAGGATGTTCCTTTTCCTTCTTTTCCTGCAAGGATGTGGGGTGTCAAGTTGCAGCAAGCAGTTTTTTTTTGTGTTCTGTCTAGTGCTCTCTAGCATTGGTAGCACAAACCACAAGCTTTCAGAGCACTGCCCCTTCATTAGGTCAATGGGAGTTGTGTTCACAAACAAGGCATATATACACAAACTTAATTTACAAGGTAATAATTGGAATGCGAGTGCAGGTCAGGATGGTGGAGAGACAGCAGCAATCAAGGTAGGTTGCGGGGGGCGGGGAAGGTTCTGCAGGCTGATTAGTGGGAGGTATGCAAAGGGTGTTCGAGGAGGATTGACTTTGGAGGTTCTTCAGCAGAATAGTAATCCGCTTTGGATTTCTTTTCTGCAGGTGGATAGCAGTGCAGATCCGAAAGGATCTGAAGATAGTAAAGTGGGATTTGGTGGTAGAGTTGGGCACACAGTTCATTAAGTTGATTTAAACAGGCGCAAATTTTTGGTAAAATTGGGCCCATAAAGTTTGGAACCTATCTGTTGTTTGGGAAAGATGGAGATCAGATATAAAAAGGCTCTTAATTTGCCTTTTTAATTGCTTTCCTGCCAGACACCTCTCCTCTGGACTCAAAATGGACCGAGCGAAAAGCCAGAAGAGGAAGAAATGGTTTAGGAATTCTGACCCAAATTCAATTCCTGGGAACTTATTAGCTCATATTTCACAGAACTCGTCTCCACTTATCTGGGAACGTTCTGGCCATTTAACTCTCTTTTCCTCTCCGCAGGCGTTACAGACCTGTTGAGCATTTGTGGCACTTTTTTAAATGAAAGAAACCATCATTGGCAAGAAGATTGTTCATCCTACACTTCACTGCAACACAGTACTACAGGCAAACAGTTATTTTAGGTAATATATTTATTAAATTCAGGTATCATGGAACAAAAATGAGCTGAAACTTAAACCCAAACCCAGGATCATTTATCTCCTCTAATCCCAGATGGAACTGCTACGTTTGATTCATTGCTAAAACTGCCTTCAGAAAAGGCAAACATATCCCTTCCAGTCCATCTGTATAATGTTCCAGTCCATCCATAATTCAATTCTGTTCCTTTCTCTGCGAAGGCTCTTCAGCTCAGGATGCAAGACAAAGTTTGTCAGCTAACAGATGACCTTTCTTCCATCTTGAATGTCCAACTTCTCTCATGCAACTGCAAAATTTCTTGTTCTCCTCACTTTGTTAATTCAAATATGGACATTTCTTTTGTGAACTTCTACCTTTTGAAATATGTAAGGAAGTGAATGTAGAAATCAAACATCCAACACTATATCTCTTGCTTTTTTTCCTATAAAATTTCTTCCATTCCTAAGGTATATTTGAGGTAAAGATAAAGTCACGATAGTCCCAGATGACCAAATGCTGGTTGACATTGGAGCTGCTTTAGTTGGTTTTGCAGTCTATTGGAGACGCTTGTTGGCTTGTCCCCAGAGGGAGATGTGAGCTTACTCTCTCTGCAGAGGTAACTGAAAAGGCCATCCTATTTCTTTCTGCTTGTACCACTAGACAACTTGCCTTCAACAAAAGAGAGAAAGAGTCTTCTTACTTCTTTGTTCTTCTGTTTCTCGCTGGTTGTCAGCCAGTTTTTAACCCATTTTCCCAGCGTATTCTTGATCACCAAAATAGATATGTCTTGCATCAATCTCAGAATTTATTTCAGTCTGAGAGATCAATAGAAGATGGGTTCTTTGGATGTTGGATGAGATGTTTGAAACCCAGGAGATAAGTCCGGACTTTTGTAAGTTCCATATTTTTCTTTCACATATTTGTATAATTTGGAATTAAGTATCTACAAATGACCATGAAACCATTGTCAATGGTTGCAAAAACCCATTTTCTTCATTAATATCCTTTAGGAAAGTAAATCTGCCATCCTTACCTGGTCTAGCCTACATCTAACTCCAGAGCCACAGCAATGTGCTTGACTCTTAACTGCCCTCCAAGGACAGCTACGGATGGACAATAAAATGCTGACAGCTAGCGATGCCCATGTCCCACAAGTGAATGTTTGTTTATTCATTCTTATAACAAGTAGGCTTATATTAACACTGCAATGAAGTTACTGTGAAAATCCCCTTGTCATCACACTCCTGTTCAGGTACACCGAGGGACAATTTAGCATGGCTAATGCACTTAACCAGCAAGTCTTTCGGACTGTGGGAGAAGCCTGAGCATCTGGAGGAAACGCACGCAGACATGGGGATAACATGTAGATTCTGCACAGAGTGACCCAATTGAACCCAGGTCCCTGGCTTTGTGAGGCAACGATGCTAACTTCTGTGCCACAAGTGGTCTTGACACCTCTTTAGATGCAAAATCCATGTCCTCCCAAGCAGATCTTCAGTATGATCCACTTAGAATTTTCCAAAAAGTGATCACTTTGCAGTATTCGTTATTTATTGGTCAGTGTCTTTAATAATTTCTTTAAAAAACACAAGTCTTCCTTAAAAAGTTCATGTACCACTAGTTATTTGGGGAAGTTGTTGCACACTTTCATGAAACTTCCCTCACTAAAGAAAGGAAATGAGATTCATTCTGCTGTACATTTAAAAGTGGTTGCCAGTTACTTTAAGATCTGATTTGAGGGGCATGTCATTCAGATGCTTGCAGAGACTGCTGTTTTACTTTCAGTTTTATATTCTGATGCAAAGAACAACTCTTCAATAAAACCTATTGTGTGCTACTTTGAATCTGTGGGCCCGATTTTACCATTTTCATTTTAAGTGCTGGGCATAATTCAGATCAGACTTGAAAATCTGTTTCCAGGCGCTCCCATAAGCACTTAACCCGAAAAAAAATTGCAAATCTGAATCGCGCTATGGGCGGGGCTTAGCACGCTTGAATTGCTGAGAGCTCTGACCTGCTCATGCGCATTAAGAAAAAAATTGAAAAAGCGCGCCCATATCACATTGCTCCCAGGCTGCAAAAAGCGGATAAAGCACTCCAGGAGTGATGTCCCCACAGATATCATCCCCACCTCTACAACATAGCTTTTGCCCTTATCCACCCATCCCCCGCCACCCAAACTGATCACACCTCCCTGCCCCCATCCCCCTCATTGATTGCCCGCAGAGTGGCAGCACACCCCCCTGCTCCCTTGCCCTGTCTCCCCCACCAGAGATCCATCTGGCCTGCTCCCCAGAACAGAGATACATCTTACCCACCGTCCTCTTCCCCATTTCCCCGCCCCCCCACCGCCCCCCTCTAAAACCAGAGAACGATCCGGCCTCACTCCTACTTTCCCCCCCAAAAAAACGATCTGGCCTCACTCCTCCCTTCCACCCTCTCCCCTGAGAATGATTTGGCCCTCCCCTCCCACCCCATAGAAAATGATCTGGCCTCATGCTCGCCCCATCACCTCCCGCCCCAGAAAATGATCTGGCCTCTCTCCCCTCCCCATTCTCCACAGAATGATTTAGCCTCCTCCCACCCTCTCCCCCAACCAGTCCCCAGCTCCCTAGTACATCTGACCCACCTCTCTCTCCACCCCCCCTCCCCAATCAATGATCAGGCCTCCGTCATCCCCCTCACCAGAGAATGATCTGGTCTGCCTCCTTCTCCTCCTCCCTCTATTATCGATCTGAGTCAGACAGCTGTTGGAAGCTCTGAACTCACCTCTTTAGCAGCTTGAGCGCCCAAAACAAACTTTTATTCAGCACGTCCATTTTGAACATAGAACAATACAGCACAAACAGGCCCTTTGGCCCACGAGTTGCGCCGATCACATCTACCAATCCACAGACCTATCTATAACCCCCTATCCTATTCTTTTCCATATACTCATCCAGAAGTCTCTTAAAAGACCCCAGTGAGTTTGCCTCAACAACCTCCAACGGCAGTCGGTTCCATTCACTCACCACCCTCTGAGTGAAAAACCTACCCCTGACATCTCCTTTGTATTTGCTTCCCTGCACCTTAAATCTGTGTCCTCTCGTAGTGACCATTTCAGCTCGTGGAAATAGTCTCTGAGAGTCCACCCTATCTATTCCTCTCAACATTTTATAAACCTCTATCAGGTCGCCTCTCAACCTACGTCTCTCCAGTGAGAAGAGGCCCAGCTCCCTCAACCTATCTTCATAAGGCCTGCCTCCCAATCCAGGCAGCATCCTTGTAAATCTCCTCTGAACCCTCTCAATATCCTCTACATCCTTCCTATAATGAGGCGACCAGAACTGCGCACAATACTCCAACTGGGGTCTGACAAGAGTCTTATAGAGCTGCATCATTACCTCCTGACTCCTAAACTCTATTCCTCGATTAATGAAGGCCAGTATACCGTACACCTTCTTGACCACTTCCTCCACCTGCGAGGCCAATTTAAGAGTCCTATGGACCCGGACCCCGAGATCCTTCTGCTCTACAACACAGCTAAGACCTTATATTGTATTCCTAATTTGGCCCGATTCTGGATTGGTGAACGCTGTGGTAAAGGTGGAAATGCTGATACAGTTGGGTGGGCAGTTCATTAATTCATTTAAATGCATGCTAATGCATTTAAATCATTGTTGCACCTGTTTCGGGCATGAATCAGATTGCGACCATTCCTGGGCCTCGGTTAAGTCAGCATCTACATGGACGCGCATGCAGATTGCGTTAATGCCTCACATCTGACTTTACCATGTTTTCACACAACACAATGCTAAAATCAGGCCCTATGTCTACAAACCACAGGGGCAATCTTACCAAGAAAATTGTAAATGCTGAACGAGCATAAAAACTGGAGAATTTCAGATCTGTTTTTTGTGCAAGTTTAAAAACATAATCTTACGCCATTTTGTACAAAAGATGATGTACATTCTATTTCCTGCTAGTCAGGGGAGGTGGCAGGACATAAGCTCACTGGGAAGTCAACCTCTCACGGCAAAGGACACAATCAGGCACGTACAGGTCACATTGTTCTGTGCAATAGAACAGAGGCAACTTATGAAGCACAGCTGTCCCACCCCAGATATCACCTACCACCCTGTCCAGTGATTGCTGGCTTTTCGCCAATCAACCCCCCCCCCACAACTGCAACCCCCCCTTCTCCCCAAGCTCAGTGCGCCCCACTGATTGCCAGGTGCAGAGTGTGCAGTTCTGCTCCCAGCCCAACCCCACTGTAGAGTGTGCAGCTCCCCACATTTGCCCCAACATTAGGCCCTGCCCCCATTATTATCCTGTTCTCACCCCCGATGCCCACTGTTAGGATGCCAGGTTGGCACTGCCCCCATCTCCCCAGCCACCTAGGGAGCTTCAATAGCCTTCAGTCCTACTGGCGAGGCCATCACATCAAGTCCTCATTAATGGGGACCATATATGATCCTTGCAACTGAGGACCTTCACCAGCGAATCCGTTAAAGCACATAAGCCAGGACGATAGTGTCCTAGACTTCGTAATAATATTTAAATCCACATTACCATAAATTTACACTTTAAAATCAGCCTCATGCTGGATCCAGTAAGATTGCAAGAGGTGTTATAATAAAGATTAATCAGTAAAAAAGATTGAATATCACAACATTTTCGACTACATTTTTGTGGCCAAGTTACCACAGGCTATTACTCTGCAAAATTGTTTAGCTGATGGGTTGAGTTGTTTTTATCACACTTAATTTTTTGCCTACCTCTGTAAGAATTCAATGGCTCAAACCCAGGCACCTTTACTAGTCTAATTAAAAAGAGTTTACTGGTTCGTATTTTGACTTTCACTTCCTTTAGGGCTTCTGGTCCAGTAAATTAATTTTAATGAGCTTTTCATTAATATAATTCTGGTTGAGGTATAAAGCTTGGTTTGTTATTTGCTGGGTTTCTCAGTGCTTAATGGAGTTCTCATTCTTTTTGATTGTGATATCCATAAGTTCTATTTACTTTGGGATAGATCATCTTTTTCTCCTAGACAAATATGATTCCTTTGGTGGCAGTGGGTTGTAATTTAAAATTAAGCCTTTGTATAGTGTTGGAACTCACTTCTACTACTTTACCTTTAATGGACTCTAACTTGACACTCCGGTTTAGTACCAACATTTTCTTATTTGATTTAGCACTAGGTAACTCTGCACAAACTTCACTGGTGTACCCCTTTTTGCCTACTTTTGGGTGGATTCTTTATTTTTTGTTTTAGGAGAGAGGTTTCTAGCCTGTCTCACATGCTCTGGGACACTATTGCCCTCAGGTGGAGAGTTGGCTCCTGCCATACTCCTCTGTTGGCTTTCAGCTAAGTGGGGCGTCACCCCCACGATTCCCTGTCCTATTTGGGAATTTTCTTGTTCCCCATTTTAATTTGCCATGCAGCTATCAATCAAACTGCACATTGTTCACTGGCACTCTCTGTTCTCCTAATTTGTGTTCCTCTAACCTTTTCCACATTTGCCAGAACACTACCATCTCCAAGTGGATGTTTGGCCTCTGCTATATTACTTTGTGGCTCTTCAAGAGAGTAAGTGAACCACCTCATTACTGTCTCCTTCCATGTCTTGGAATTCCCCTGGTTTCTGTTTAAATTGGCAAAAAATATATCTACTAACTAAATTCCCAGGTCACATTCTTGGCCTGTTTTAAATTCCACGAGTCCTTCCTAGACACCTTTTAATTCTACAGATCTAACCTCGGGCTTTTTCAATTCAAGAGGCTATTTCTTAACTATTCAAATGCTCACAGGTTCTATCAGCAGTCAGGATCCTTGAACACTCTCCAGCCCTCTGCCTCTCTGAATACTTCGGTGGTGTGCTCTTTGCCTTTTTGATTGCAAGTAGCTCTTGCACATAAAATGCAGCCCAATGTTTCAAATCTGTGACTTTTCATCAGAATGGATGGAAGTGGAGATCAGCTGAAGAGAGGATTAGCAATGGCAATGACCTCCCAACGTTTGAATGGTCAGCTGTTTAGGCTGACACATGAATTATGTCATTTGCAAAATGGTCCATAAAGTGATTTGTGCCTATTAAACTGCATCCAAGCAAGAAGTCAGTGGATCAAATCCCAATGAGACGGACTTGGAGTTGTGATCTGGAGCAAAATAGGAAATCTTGTGTCAGGCAGCTTCCCAATATGTTTTCACTCCAGAACAATCTGGCTGGGGTCTATCCAACATTGGTTAAACCTCTGGCAGCAGCAGATAACTAATTAAATGCAATTAACTGAGCACTCAGGATGCTGCCAGGATTTTCCCTATGATGGATGGAACCTCTGCTCAGGGCAAAGCCTGGAAGATTTCTGGAGATGGGGTCCTGGTGGCAAGTCTGACAGACAATGAAGTTTCCTATAACTCTCATCCTCTGGAAGGGTTCTCCCTCCACACCAATGGCTTGGCAGCTGTGACCGTGCTTACTTTCAAATGTTTAAAAAATCTTCAGAAAGTGCCCCCAATTTGATAAACTGTCATTGTCCATCACATTCTTCCGCACTGTCCGACTGTCCCAGTTTGGTCACTATTGGCCCACAGCCTTGGACTCTACAAATGAGCGTCCTACCTCTAAGTCAACCACAATCCCTAAGTAGACAGGATTTCCAGAGGCAACCTGTTCATTAGCCTCTTCTCAAAAAATTGTGCAGGTGAGCAGCACTTGGACACAACTGGAGTCAGGATTGTTCGAAGATGCCAATACCTGAGAATTTTCCATGAGATTAAGATTCCACTCAGAGAGTGATGCATAAAGAACTATTAACAGTAGACAGCATATAGAGCTGGAGGAGCTGCCAAAGACTGGAGCAAAGCCATGTTCGGATTACTTTATTAGGGTAAAGAAATGAAATGGAATGCATTTAGAGATGGGGGTCAATGAAAGTCGCATTATAAAGGACAACCAAAGAAATGCATGCATACAAACATACACACTTTTACTGGGGAAGCGAATTTCAAATTTCTACTACCTTTAGTATGAAGCAGTGTTTTCCCATTCTGCTCCTGAATCCACAGACTACAAGACCATAAGATGAGGAACAGAAGTAGGCTATTTGGCCCATCAAGTCTGCTCTGCCACTCAATGAGATTATGATTGATCAGATATTGGGGATCAAATTATGGAGATAAGTAGAGTTGAGGATTATATCATATCAGCCATGATCTCATTGAATATGCAGAGCAGACTCAATAGGCCAAATAACCTACTTCTGTTCCTACGTCTTATGGTCTTACATGATAATCTTCAATCTCCACCTCCACTTTCCTGCCTTATCCCCATAACCCTCGATTCCCTTACTGATTAAAAATCTATCTCAGCTGTGAACATACTTGATAACCCAGCTCTACAGTCCTCCATGGTAAAGAATTCCACAGATTCAATACCCTCCAAGAAGAAATCCCTTCTCATCTCTATCTTAAATGGATGACCTCCTTACTCTGACACTGCATGCTGGACCTAACTCTCCCACAAAGGCAAAACAATCTCTCATCATCCAATCTGTCAAGCCCCCTGAAAATACTGTGTCTTAATAAGGTTGATTCTCATTTTTTTAAACTCTAATGAGTAAGGCCAAACTGACTCAACCTCTCCTCCTAGAAAACCCTTCCATACCTGGGATCAACCTACTGAACCTTCTCTGGATTGTCTCCAATACCAGTACATCTTTCATTAGATAAAGAGACCAAAACTGTTCAGAGTATTCTAGGTGTGGTCTAATTAGTGCCTATATAGTTTCAGCAAGGCTTCCCTATCTTATACTTTACTCCTTTTGAAATGAAGGCCAACATTCCATTTGCCTTTTCTATTACCTGCTGAATTTGCATGTGAGCTTTTTTTGTGATTTAAACATGGGAATTTCAAAATCCCACTGTTCTACAGTCTTCCTCCATTTGAATTATATTCAGCTCCTTTATTCTTCCTACTACAGTGCATAACATTACATTTTCCTATGTCATATTCCTTCTGCCAATTTTTGCCTGCTCACTTAACCTGTCTATATTCCTTTGTAGACTCTAAAGGCAGGATGTTATGACATTATTATGTCCATTTTTGGAGGCAAAAATGGCATAAAATCGGATGTGAAGTGTCTAGTGAGAATGGCACCCGTTTTGATGTCAGTTTCCACTTTACCACAGTCAGAAAATTGACACAATTGGAAGCCTGCCCAAACTAGACGAGACGTCAAATCACATAATTTTGCATTCATCATAATGTCATTAACAGATCTTCATGCCCAATCATCCCAGTTTGCCTGCTTTTACCACCTCACTCACCGAAACTGGATTGGTCTGGAAAACACCTCCAGAATCTGGCACTGCATTAATACAGGCAAGCGAGAAGGTAAGTCTACATTCAAACTGCTCCATGGGCTATTTTGTAGTGGCCATGTTGCATTTCAGATCGGAGGTGAGAGGGGTAGGTGGTGAGCTGCAAGTATGTGGGGAGATGGAGAGCTCTAGTTGCTTACGGGGTCCAAACCTCAGACTTTCAACACCGATTTGGGTCAGAATGCTGACCTTGAATCATAAGCATCAATTATGATCCTAGTGTATGCAGCTGGGAGCACTGTTGCAAGTGGAGGTTTGCTGAAAACTGTGAAAATTGACAGTGATGCAGTCTTAGGGCTTTTAAAGCAGCACTGTCTGTGGTCACTACAGTAAGAAGTCTCACAACATCAGGTTAAAGTCCAACAGGTTTATTTGGTAGCAAATGCCACTAGCTTTCGGAGTGCTGCTCCTTCATCAGGTGAGTGGGGAGTTCTGATCACAAACAGGGCATATAAAGGCACATATTCAATTTACAGAATACTGATTAGAATGCGAGTCTTTCCAACTAATCAAGTATTAAAGGTACAGACAATGTGAGTGGAGATAGCATTAAGCATAGATTAAAGAGATGTGTATTGTCTCCAGGCAAGACAGTAAAGGAGATGTTGTAAGCCCAGGCAAGTCATAGGGTTACAAATAGTGTGACATGAACCCAAGATCCTGGTTGAGGCCATCCTCATGTGTGTGGAACTTGGCTATCAGTCTCTGCTCAGCGATTCTGCGCTGTCGTGTGTCATGAAGACCGCCTTGGAGAATGTTTACCCAAAGATCAGAGCTGAATGACGCTTACAACATCTCACTTGTATTACTGTATCATTTATATTGTAAATAATTATGGCCCCAGCACTGATCTCCACTCCAATAATTACAGGTTGCCACCCTGGAAGATGTCCCTTTTATCGCAGCTTTCTGTTGTCTATTAGTTAGCCAATCATTTATCCACGCTAATATGCAATACCGTAGACTCTTATTAAGCAGCCTTTTTGTACAGTATCTTATTGAATGTTTCTTGGAAATCCAAGATTATTACATCCCCTTTATCTATCCTGCTTGTTACCAATCATATAATTTCCACAATGCAGAAGGAGGCCATTTGATCCATTGAGTGTGCACTGGCTCTCTGAAAAAGCATCTTACCCAGGTCCACCCTCCTGCCCTATCCCTGTAACCCATGCATTTACCATTGCTAATCCACCTAATCTACATATCTTTGAACATATTTAAGGGCCAATTTAACAAGACTAATTCGCCTAATCTGTACAGCTTTGGCACTGTGGGACTAAACTGGAAGAAACTGACGCAAACATAGGGAGAACATGCAAACTCTACAGAGACAGTCACCTGACGCCAGAATTTAAACTCAAAGAATCCTAATACATTTTCAGGGCCGATTTCCCCTTCATGAAGCCACGCTGACATTACTTGACTACATTATGTATTTCTAAATGCTCTGCCATTACAATGCTGGCTCTAATTTTAAAGTTATGCTTCCTTTTCTTGATTCCCCCATCAGATGATATAATTTCTTTACATTCAGCCTTTTGAACCTTTGATTAGATCGTTCATAATCTTCTATCCTTGAAGAAATGAATGCAGAGCCTTCCCACCCTTGGCAAAGATATCAGTGTCTAATTCTTGTTAATTGCTAATACAATTAAAAAAACTCTCCTACTCATTGGCCTTTAAATCTGTCAGTCTTACAGAAATGAAATACATAGGAAGCCATCTGTGAAGCCAACTGCAATTTCTGACATGCTTGGATACGCTGACTCATAACTCATAGGTGACTTAATGGGACTAATAAACTTGAGTAATTAATGGAACTTGGGAAGCTGAAGTTTCCCCCATTTGCTATAATTTAGGAGTACTTTTGAAATGAATAATATAATAGGAAAGTCACATATCTCCAATCAGTGACAATGATAATCAATTTAAGCATGAGAGCTATTTAAAAGCTTCAGAAATCAAACCCTCCAATGAAGATTTAATACTTGCAAATACAGTGAGTGTTTCAACGATTGCTGTAGTCTTGTTATCCAAAAACAAAAGACAAATCTGACAAAAAAAAGTTCAATAAAATTATCCCCTTAGAACACAATTACAACAATTGGTTAGTTTTGTAACATTACTGGAATATATGCAGATCAATACCCTGTCACATACCATGATTTATAATTTGAAGTTTTCAGAGTACATCACAATTTTCAAATAATCAATAGACTGAAATTTAGTTCAATTTTATGTATATTATTTCTGACTGTTCTGAATAAATCTGTATGGGAATTGATTTCAATGCAATCACCCTGCATAAAGACAAATGCAAACAGTTCTAGCTGTGCTCATCAGTAAAGGGCAGCTTTTTTGAATTAATGCTGTACTGAGTATGTGCAGCAGTTTCATGGGTGCTCTCTTCTGGATGAAGTGTTAAACTGACGCTCCATTTTTCTCTTCTGTTGGGTGGAAAAGACACCATGCCACTATTCAAAATGATTTCTACAAGTTTCTTGGTAAATGTTTATCTGTCACCCAACTCCACCAAAACAGGTTAGTTAGTTGTTTAACTCGTTGTTTGTGAAATCTTGCTGCGCACAAACTGGCCAATTGGATTTTCCAACCTAATTTTTAATAGAACATAGGACAGTACAGCATAGTACAGGCCTTCGGCCCTCAATATTGTGCCGAGCTTGCCTAAACCCAAGATCAAGTTATCCCACTCTCTATAATTCTGATGTGCTCCATGTGTCTATCCGATAATAGCTTGAAAGTTCATAACGTGTCCAACTCCACTATCACAGCAGGCAGTGTATTCCACACCCCAACCACTCTCTGAGTGAAGAATCTACCTTGGACATCCCTCCTATATCTCCCACCATGAACCTTATAGTTATGCCCCCTAGTAACAGCTACATTCACCAGAGGAAATAGTCTCTAAATGTCCACTCTATCTATTTCCCATCATCTTATAAACTTCTATTAAGTTGCCTCTCATCCTCCTCTGCTTTAAAGAGAAAAAGCCAGCTCCCTCAACCTTTCCTCATAAGATCTACCTTCCAAACCAGGCAGCATCCTGGTAAGTCTCCTCTGCACTCTCTCCAATGCTTCCACATCCTTCTTACAGTGAGGTGACCAGAACTGAACACATATTCCAAATGTGGTCTCACCAATGTCTGTATTTTGTCAGATTTATATATCTGATTAGGATCTTTGCTGCTTAGTATCTCAGTTCAGTTGATTTTCTGCACGAATACAATACAAAGTGCCTTGGTTATCTTTAGCTTCCATATCATTGTGAAATTATTCAACTGTTTTAGCTTTTAACATTATTGATAACAACACATCTACAGAACCATACAGTACCTATCCCTTTAATCCCAACAAATATTAAAAGCAAAGCGAAGATTAAATAAATGGATAAAATGGGTCTAATTCAGATTTCTCTTCCAACGGCTCCTTCTGTCTATTTTAATTGCTCTGTCTTGACAATAATGAAGTAGCACTGACCTCAGAATTAGTTTGTTTAAACTGAAAAAGCAGCTGGTTTCATTTTGAAAGGGATAAACTTCCTGCTGCCCAAAATGCCTACACTTTTAGGTGATGCATCTTTTTTAATATGATAATCAAGGTTCTATGACTTCAGGCCGAACATAGAAATATAGAATAGTACAGGCCCTTTGGCCCTCGATACTGTGCTGAGCTTTATCCGAAACCAAGATCTAGTGTTCCCACTTCCTATTATTCTGGTGTACTCCGTGTACCTATCTAATAACAGCTTGAAAGTTCCTAAAGTGTCCGACTCCACTATCACAGCAGGCAGTCCATTCCACATCCCAACCACTTTCTGAGTAAAGAACCCCACCTTGGACATCCCTCCTATATCTCCCACCATGAACTTATAGTTATGCCCTCTAGTAATAGCTACATCCACCCAAGGAAATAGTCTCTGAATGTCCACTCTATCCCCCATCCCCCTCATCATCTTATAAACTTCTATTAAGTCGCCTCTCATCCTCCTCCACTCTAAAGAGAAAAGTCCTAGCTCCTTCAACCTTTCCTCATAAGATCTACCCTCCAAACCAGGTAGCATCCTGGTAAATCTCCTCTGCACTCTCTCTAATGCTTCCACGTCCTTCTTATAATGAGGTGACCACAACTGCACACAATATTCCACATGTGGCCTCACCAAGGTCCTGTACAGTTGCAGCATAAGCCCACAGCTCTTAAACTCTAACCCCCAATAATAAACGCTGACACACTACAGGCCTTCTTCACAGCTTTATCAACTTGAGTGGCAACTTTCAGAGATCTATGGATATGAAAGCCAAGATCTCTCTGTTCCTCCACATTCCTCAGAACCCTGCTACTGGCCCTGTAATCCGCATTCAAATTTATCCTACCAAAACGAATCACTTTGCACTTATCAGGATTAAACTCCATTTTCCATTTTTCGGCCCAGTTCTGCATTCTATCACTGTCTTTTTGCAGCGTACAACAGCCCTCCACCTCATCCACTACTCCATCAATCTTGGTGTTATCAGCAAATTTACTGACCCACCAAACATGAAGAGCCATTATGTTATCACCAGGTCACAACAATAGGCAGAACACCCATGTGCACTCGAATCACTGAAATTGAAGAGACCTGCTAAAGCTAAGTTGAAAACAATCAGGCCCCTCCACCTTGGAAGCCCCACCCTCCAAAATCAGCATTTCACCCTTGATCTAAATTAGTTTTTTGGTGATGACTCCTGTGAGATTACTTGGTCTCATGTTTGACAGTCTGTAGTTGTCTTAAGTCTAAATTAGGCCAAGTATTGTTGATATGGCACAGGGCTTTTCACAACCAGAACAAGCCAACTGACACCTTCAGCCAATGAGTAACTTTGGCCCTTCTAATTTTTAATGTAGTGGCAACCTCTGATACTGTGGCTGAATGGAGAACTCAGGATAGTACCAAGAGTCAAGAATCTAACCTTATTTAAGAAGTGGTTAGGACTGGTCTGTCTCACAGTTACCAAGCTATGGATTGCTGGTATATGCCTGTGCGTATAACTACATACTCTAAATAAACAGGACAACAAACATGCTAAACAAAGCGTGGTTCATTATGAAGAATAAAAATTGATATAAACAAACTGAAGCAACAGACAAAATACCAATAAGCATTTTGTAATAATTTAAAACACGCAGGAGGTGAAAGTCTACCTTGGCATGAGTGGGAAATGGGTATCAGTTAATTGGCCACCTGAGATATGTCCACCAAACGTTTCTTTCCATTGAATTTCACTCCAGTAATTATCTGACACCAGAACAGGGTGGGAGTGTTACTGCTTCGAGTCCAATATGATTCTTCTTCAGAACACTTAGTTCCAAAGAAGAGTCACATTGAACTCAAAACATAATTTTGCTTCTATCCCCACACATTTTGCCAGATTGGAATTTTCCCTAGTATTTTTATATCAGATTTACAACATTCACAATATATGTTTTTATTGAAGTAGGGAGTGGTTAATTGAGGATTGTTACTGGTTGCGAGCTATGGACAAACCTCTCAAAGATATTTTACCACTCAGATTTATTGAATCCCAGCTGGCAAATGACTGTCTGAAAAGACAGCAAGAAGCTTCACGCAGATCACAGTTATGTGCCCTTCTTGCTACCATCCATTGATGCATGGCCATGGATGGAAAGAATAGTCCATGGCAGCAGAACCCAAAAATGTCCTTGATGGACCTGTAGGAAGGAGACAGTTCCTCTTCTTGGATTCACCAAGCAAAGTTATTGGCTTAACATAGAAAGCATTTCCTTCACTTCCACAAATGATGGCTAATTGATTACTTTTGAATGTTAAATTGTGTTAATATTTTCTAGCAGACAACACCTCTTTTTCCTCACTATTTTACTGAGCTGTATGCTCACGGATTAGTCTATCAAATCAAGATTTTAAAGACATGAAAGAACTGCCAATTTGTATGTCTTAATGAAGGTGCCTATCAGGGCCAGGTAAGCACATCAGTTGTCAAGAGGAAGGCTTGATTAAGATAATGGGAATCAAGTGCAAACTGAGCAGCAAGTCTTTGCACGGCTATTTTAACTGCAAACCCTACCATGTGGAATGGCTTAGAATTCCACAGAAAATAATTTGCCCTAAGTCTGTAGAAGAAATCTTTACACCAGCACAGGCTTCCTCACTCAAAACATTCTATCAACCACAGTGACTCAAAAATACAACTGCCACTCAGATATAGCCTTTGGAGGAAGGGTTGTGTTTTCTGAAGTTTCCTCCTCCTGATCAGAAGTCTTTCTTGTCCAAATGTTCTACAGAATAAACAGCCACCTTCTGTGAAGAAAATGGATAGGTTTAATAGACACTGCTAAATTTAAACAAGTTACCTACTGTAACCAAATTTATACTAGAATTTCATGTGTTCATCTCACAAACTAGGCCAGTGACTCATCTTCCAATATAAAAGCCCGCTATTTCACATTACATGTCAACGTAAAGGGAATTGTTTCCCAAAACAATATATAATGTTGCATTTAAAACACTATCCCAATAGAGTGGACTTGAGACAATTCCATTTCAAAAGATTTATCAATTGAATAACAAGCGAATCCATTCTGTCAAATAACTTTAAAGAAAATGCAATTGCTCACTGACAGGTTACAACACTGTAGTAGAACGGACTTAAACAAGGTTATCATTGCTGGAATCGCTAACATTTTTTCTTGTTCTACACCATCACAAGGTGAAGGAAAAGAAAGTTAAATTTGAAGTAGCAGACCCAATTCAATCCATTACAAATCAACTTCCTGCAGCTGGAGAGTATTTCATAGCCACATGGGGCATCTGCACTTGAAATGCTAATCCATTTATTTTTGGCCTTTTGCCTTGACTAAATGTCAGAAATAAGGCAGATTAAATGTAATCTTGATGGCCTTTAATGTAAAGATTAAAAGGGTTCCATTTGCAGCCAATATCCTGCTTGGGTTACATTAGCACAACAGATAAGCATTTGAAAGAAATAAATATGCAACTTCAAACAAATAATGCAGTTATTAAATGCAGATATTTCCCCACATTACGCTTATATTGAAACACTGCTCAACTAGAAGGACAATGTTCATCTCTAACATATTGCAGCTCTAATGAAAGGCCATTGATCTGAATATTAACACTGTTCCTTTCTATACAAATGCTGCCTGATTTGCAGAGACTTTCTAGCCTTTTCTATCTTTGCTTCTATAAATGTTGCTTTTTGCTATTCTGCTGTGCTCTTCGCTTTTCACAAAACCGCATGCCTGATAATTTGCTAGACAGCCTGTTTGTGGGCACAAGGAGGTAAAGCTTTTGAAGGACCAACCATGAATCATGCTGCCAGAATGAAATAAACAGAGTGTAAAAAAGTATTTCCAAAGAACCTCAGGTTAGATTAGAGATCTGGTATAGGAAAGAAATATTTAAATACAATCCTTTACAACTGTAACCAGAGAGAATAAAATTAAAAAAGAAACATTGCTTTCTATGCCATACAGGAAACTATTTTTAAAGACAAATAAAAATGGTGGAAGTAACTTTGCCAGCTGGTTGATACTCACAGAGATTTTGAAATATCACATGCTAGTTTTTCTCCTTGGAGACAGGAAATAGGAAACTGGGACTGTTTGTGTGGCAGAAATCTACTGGGAGGAGGGGGAAGACTGTTTGACATTTAGATTATCATGGGATTGAGCACAAGGAGAATAATATGGCCAGTGGGGGAAGGAATAGCAGTGGGTCAGATGAAGTAGGGGACTCAATGGAACAATGATAGTTACCATCGTTAAGGCATTGGTTGACTTGAAGGAAAGAGTTTGTGTCAAAGACTTTGACTGCACCAGAGGGAGTCAAGGAAAAAGGGTAAGGTCCTCTTCCCAGAGGATGACAATTGGGAAGGCCACCTTTCCTACGTGCAGGGCTGCTTCTCTTATTCAATATCATTTTCTATGCTTAACACCCACCCCTCCATCTCCCACCCTTAAGAAGATGGTTACACTAGGGATAGAAGTGGGATGTCAAGACAGTCCACATCACTTCCACTTTTCCTAATTGCCCATTCCATACTGAGTCAATTCCAGCCCTGGAAATCTGATACTATATATTTCAAAGTTTCCAAAATACTGAGGAAATGCTTTAATGTTGAAGGTGCCATCCTTCTGATGAGTCACTCAAAAGTAACACTAGCTTCCATGTAAGGAGAATTTTAAAGATTCCATGGCACTGTTTTGAAGAACAGCATGAGAATTCTGCTATCTCGCTAATATTTAACCCTTAGACAACATCATTAAAATAGATCATTTTGTTATGGTCACAAGATTATTTGAAGATGCTTGCTGTGCACAAATTGGCTGGCACATTTCCTACACCAGTGGCTACAGTTCAAAAAGTATTTCATTGGAAGAAAAGTGTTTAGAGCATCTCATAATCAATATAGGTTCTATGTAAATGCAAGTCCTCTTTTTTCTTTAAATATGTTCTTTTTTGTTGTATGTTGTCAATGCAAATACATCAATAATCTGAGGAAGTAAGATAGCATCATTGTATAATGCCATAAGAAGGATTCATTTTTGTTAAAAAAGCAACAAAATTGTTATCTCTGTTTTTTTGCAAAATGTCTGATATGTATTTGAGGTCTCATTCTACAGGTCTCATAAGTTTTAAATACCTCAACTAAACAACAGTTTTTCATGTGTATCAAAGACAGTGATCTCATAGAATCCCTTCAATGCAGAAGGAGGCCATTCAACCCATCATGTCTGCACCAACCACAATCAAACCCAAGTCCCATTCTCGCAGCCGCATATTTACCATGCTAATCCCCCTGACACTGGGATTAATTTAGCATGGTCAGTCAACCTAGCCCACACATTTTTGGACTGAGGAAGAAAACCAGAGCACCTGGAGGAAACTCATGCAGATACGGGGAGAATGTGCAAACTCCACACAGTGACCCAAGGTCAGAATTGAATCCAGGTCCATGGCGTTATGAGACATTATGCTAACCACTCTGCCAACATGCCGCCTGAAAAGTCTGCGGAAGAGTCCTTTGGATCCAAAATATTAATACTCTTTCTCTCCACAAATGCTACCAGACTTGTTGTCTTTATCCAGCATTTACTGTTTTTTATTTCAGATTTCCAAAATTCATAATATTTTGGTTTTATTCAAAGACAGTGATCTGTTTAATTATGGGATAGAGGACTATAAACCATTGGTTTTGATCGTGGATTTAGCTGACATGCATATTTTCCAGCATGGATTATTGGTTAGTGAGTAAACATAGGAAGTAGTGTGCCTGAATTTTCCATTTCTAAATCCATGATCACTTAAGAGTCATTGGACTGCTCTTGATGAATTCATGCAAATTCAGAATCGAATAAATGGCCTTTTCAGGCTTGTATGTTTCCAAGTCAACTGCCAAATTGTTTAAATGTCTAGTACGAAACCAAAAGAAGGGAGTTCAAATTAAGCACAGATGTCAGTAGCATGGCCAACTAATACAAACACATTACACTAATCCACTATTCACATCTTTAACAGATAACCAAATATATTTTGATGCATGTAATAGCAAAAGTAACATAACGTAATTTAGGGTAAGTTGTAATAAATTATAACAAATAAATATCAAAAGAAAAACAAACTTTTAAGAGAGAGATGCTTCTATGGAATGGTAAATGATACAGAGAAGTGCTTGAAGTGGTGTATTACAACAAATTTGCCTCCTAGTGTTCTGTGAATTTTATTTCAGTTTCAAAACAGTAGTTACATCGCTTGAGGAATCCTTTGTGTCAAAGACAACCTAACAATATGAAGTGTTCCAGTGGAGGCTAATTGATAGAGATTGATTGCTATAATAATCAACAATTCCAATATCAATTTATCGTGCAACCACTAGGATGGTGGAATGCAAATGTTACAGTGCACAGTTATAATATTACAGTTTTACAAAAACTGTTCTAAAGGTCACATTTTTAAAAAAAATCCTTGGACTGAGTCTAAACACTTTTCTCAAAACTGCTGCAGGCTAGCAAACTTTACAATTCAACCTTTATTTCGGCATGTAGGACATGGGGGCTGGTCACGTCTTCAAGTATTTAGTTTGGGCCTTTGGAACCACATAGATCTTGGCCCTAGCACTTTTGAACTTTACTCAGTGTCTCCAGCATGCCTCAGGCATCCTTGAAACATGCTGGGATACTTCATAATGACTTTGTGCAAATTGCCAATACACATTTTAAAGATCTGTTGCCAATACAGTGGATTGTCTGTTCCAGTCCTTTCACAAAAGACTGGGACTGTTGCAAAGCAGAGAAGAACTCTTCAATATGTGTTACTCTGAATCTATAGATGGAATTCTCCCAAAAAAGTTCTAAGCATCGAATTTGCACTGGAGTAAATTGAAGTAAATCACACTGGTTTTTTACAGTGGGAGTTCATATTCGAATCTCCCACATTCTATGAGGAGACCACCAGCATGATTATCATTAAATTTCAAGGTGCATATTGGAGACGTTGAAATAAGCAAGCCTCTCTGCATGCTTAATGGGCCCGGATTGTCAGCCTCCCATTTGCTGGTCAGCTTAATTGGTGGCCAATTCAGGACACCTGCAGTGCTGTCACAAACCCCCTCCATGGTCTGCTCACCTGGCTGGCCTCAAACAGTGCCACTCCCTCCTTCCTGGATGGCCCCAATATCTAGCACCCCCAGCAGTAACAATCCCCCCCACACCCCTCCTCCGGCAGAAACTACTATCCCCTCCTGCCCTCACAAGCATGCACCTGCCCCCAGCCCACTCTGATCTTCAATCCCCCCAAATAGATTCATCCCCCCCAGCAGCTGTCTCTCCCCTGCCCACCGCTGCCCCAGCCCACCCCAATCACTGGCCTCCATCCTGCCCACATCAATTCCCATGTAGAGTAAGGAGTCTCACAAACCCATGCAAAGTTACAGCAGGACTCCCCACCATCACTGATTGCTCCTAAGCCCCACCCCACCAGGCTGCACCCCCTTAAAATTGCCTGTCTGGTGGACAGTGCCAAGGTATCCCCTGGGCAGAGCACTTTGTCCCTTGGCAAGTGCCAGGGGCACAGACTGGCACTGCCAGGATGCCTAAGGTCAGGGCTCATTAATACCTGCCACATGATCCACTGGGGATCTTTGATTGACCCCCTTCACTCCAGCAGGGTCAGGCTGCTAGTTCCCCAAAAGTGGGAAAGCTACTCTGAACCTCACAATGAAGTGAAATATGCATGGCAGGATGGGAGATGCTAGCAGGCTTGGAGAATTCAGTCCCAGGTCCACTAATCACATTAACAGAACATTAAAATAAGATGTAAAGTACTTATCTGAAGTTCCCACTGGTCTCCAGTGCAAATCAGACAGTGCTGAAAATCTGTTACTAGGAGATGCATGCGCGGCAGGAATGCACGTACTTGATACTCGAGATACTCCCACACTGCTGCGCTAGAAAATTAGCATGGCAGGGTGGGACAATTGCCTCCACATGTGCTGCACTAGAAAATTAGTGTGGCGGGGTGAGACAATTGCCCCCTATGTGTGCAGATGTCGCAGGATCAAATTGGTGACATCTGCCTATACTTGCATCCAAGGTCTCCCCACCATTCCTTAGTGTGCAATGAGATTGCTGGTGAGGCCTACTGGTTTTCCTGGCAAATTTTGCATCACTTGACCAAGTTTTTGATATCACTGTCTATGCCAGGTCACCAGGCATAGTTCCCTGCATGGGAAATTCCTGGGTGGCCATTGTGCCACTTTGTCCAAGAGTGAGTGCTTAACCCTATCTAGCATCTTCCCTCAAATCAATACCAGATCCTCTCATCCCCAGTATCCTGCATGCTTCCAGCGCCTGATCCCCAAACACCTTCTTCCTCTCCACACCATTTTCTCCCCTCCTCCCAAGAGTAGCACTACACTTGCCCTTTAAGGATCACTATGTGATATTCCGCAGGAGTCGCGCCATCATTTCTTTCAAGGCTCCTTTTGTCCCCACAGGAGAAGATCAACCAGAACACCCAAGAGAGGGCGAAGACGAGATGATCAGCCAGACATCCGAGTCATCAGCTCTTCTGAAAAGTGGGTGCTGGAGCTGTCAGCAACAGCATAGTCGGGCTGGAGACAAGAAGTGAGCACGTGTCAATTCTCCGCACAATTTGAGGCAACTGTGATGTGATGTGCATGTGGAGATGTGGATGTGGATCTGCTGATGTGGAGATGCCAGCATTTGACTAGGGAGGGCACAGTAAGAAGTTTCATTGCACCAGGTTGAAATCCAACAGGTTTATTTGGGAATATGAGCTTTTGGAGCGACTCATCTGATGAAAGGGCAGCGCTCTGAAAGCTCGTGCTACCAAATAAACCTGTTGGACTTTAACCTGATGGACGAAGGAACATCCAAGGCCTTTGGCACACAAGGGTCTGCAATCTCAAGGACTCAGTTGACCCCAGACTACATGCTGGACCTCCAAGATCATTTCTCCCTTAGCTGCTGGAGATGCAGCAACAGAGCCAGGGAATGCAGGAGGGGCTGATGGCCACATTGGACCTAATGCAAGGCTGTTGGGAGAAGTCCCAGAACTTCCAGACAAACCAGGTATATTCTGCCTTGCATGGTTCCCAGGCCAACACTGTAAGGAAGATGTATGTGGTGGAAAGGCTAGGACAGGGAATCCTCACCTTGAATGTCAGGCTTCAAGTGACAGCCAAGTCACAATGGCCCACAACTGAGAAGTTCAACAGGATACTTGATGTTCTGTGGCACCATGGCTGAGAGGCTCAAGAGCTTGCACGAGACCCAGCAGGATAGTGCCGAGATATAGCGGGCTATGGCTGCAACCCCTCAGAACCATTCACAGAGGGCCATAGCTGAGGGACTGCAGAGCTTACAGGAGACCCAGTGGAACAATGCTGAGACACAGTGGGCCAAGGCAGCAGCCCTTGAGAACGTGGCCCACTCACAGAGGGCCATGGCTGAGATGCTGCAAGGCATAGCACAATCTCAGAGAGCCCTTGCTGCGGCCATGTCTCCCCGCCTCAGGTAGCCATCAGAGAGCTCGACCAGCACGCGTAGGACTCAGGTGTCCTCCAGGATTGGCAGGGCCACATGATGCCGAAGCTTCTGGAGTTCACAGCTGAAGTACCAGCGTCCCATGGAGTGACCCAGGGGCCCACAAGAACCCCAAGGGAGGACAAAGGCCTCGAGCCCATGCTGGGGTGTTCCAGCCAAGAGACTGTAGCTGTGGCTACAGCTTCTCACCCACCTTCCTTCCTGACACCAGGTCATCTCGGGGCAGCAGGATAAAGAGGGTGTCATGGAAATATCCCAGACACTTGGAAAGCAAGAACTCAGTAAGAATTTAGCAACACCAATTATTAATCCAACCGATTTATTTGATAGTAAAAAAGCGAGCTTTCGACACTCCCGTGTCTTCATCAGGCAAGCAGCCAGGGCACTCAAGGTCCAGGACCTCCCGAGGATGCCCGCCAAGTCGGCGTGAGTACATAGCTGGTCCCCTCCACTTCCGATGTATATTCTGAGGAGACATTGAGACGTAATGGTAGGCCACGATAGGTTAGGAAGTTATTGTTACACTAAGATAGCACTGCTGAAGGGCTGCACTAGTTAGAGAGATCTTTAAGCACCGTGACATTTTTGTTCACACATTTTTATATTAGAACTTTATTATCATCATTAAATGTTTTTTCACCACTTACCTTTGACTAATTTGTCTCAAACAGAAATCCTCTTCCATTGATGGTTGCCAGAGGGATGCTTCATGTTATTTCAGTTGGGAGTCAGTCAGGACCCTCAATGATACATCACTGGGAAAATGAAGCCATTGTTTCCCCAGAATCCACAAGGAATTTCCTCATCTTATCCACCCTGGAGCCCAGTATGGTTTCAGATCTCTTACCCCCTACGCAGAAGTGAGCCCAAGTGCCAGCACATATGCAGAGCTCAGGTAGAAGTCAGGCTAGTTTGCACCAGGGTATTATCATAATGGTGCTTAGCGAGCCATCACCCTCCTGCCTGCCATGAAACTCAGTATCACAGCGTACCCAGGCCAACCACTCTTGTGTGATGATTTTGCAGATCATAGAAGGATTTTGGGGAGACTGGGGAGGGGAAATGGAACACACATACATGTACAAAGGCCCCTAATGGCTGAAACGCCTGGTGATCAGGGCCTCCCTAGCCTCCCTCGCATGCTTCATTTCAGCTGCCAGCTCTCCGGCACCTCGGTGGTGTTGCTCAGCATGCTCCTCTGCTTCTTCCTGCTTCTCCTGCTGGGCAAACTCTTCCCCAGCAACACCAGGCTAGTCAGTCTCCACATCCTTTTCCTCCTTCTCCACTGGTCACCTCTCTGTGTCCCAGGTTATGCAGGGCACAGCACACCACCACAATGCGGGAAGAGATCAGAGGTCTATAATGTAGGGTCCCACCAGAGCGATCCAGGCACCGGAATGGCATTTTGAGGAGCCCTATGCACCTTTCCACTGTTGTTGTTATCGTGGCCTACCATTACGTCTCAATGTCTCCTCAGAATATACATCAGAAGTGGAGGGGACCAGCTATGTACTCACCCCGACTTGGCGGGCATCCTCGGGAGGTCCTGGACCTTGAGTGCCCTGGCTGCTTTCCAAGTGTCTGGGATATTTCCATGACACCCTCTTTATCCTGCTGCCCCGAGATGACCTGGTGTCAGGAAGGAAGGTGGGTGAGAAGCTGTAGCCACAGCTACAGTCTCTTGGCTGGAACACCCCAGCATGGGCTCGAGGCCTTTGTCCTCCCTTGGGGTTGTCTATCATTGTCGCTGAGGACCACAACACCATTAGTCATTTTGAGGCTAGATGTGAAGTGTCTGATCAGGCCAATTCAGGCACAAAATGTCTTGGTATATATTGGACTGACTTGTGTAGATGCTGTAGTTGTTGCGCTGGTAGCTCCGGACTTGCGCAGCTCGCGCTTAAGTTGTGCTACAGCAGCGCACCTTGCTTCGTAATCTTGACAGCCTTGTGGATGAGATAGCACCAGGTAGGGCGGTTTTGTGCCAGCATTTTCCAGATGGTCGTGTCTATGTCAAGCAACTTCAGGGAGGCCTTGAGTGTGTTTTTGTCATGTTTCTTCTGGCCTCCATGTGAGCATCTTCCAGCAGAGAGTTCCCCAAAAAGGAGAGTATACTGCTTGAGTATACGCTCATCTAGCATACGGATGACATGACCTGCCCACCTGGTCTGCGCTCTCATCAGCAGTGTGTGAACTGATGGTAGACTTGCTCTAGAGAGAACTTCAGTGTCTGGTCCTTTGTCTTGCCATCTGCCACGTAATATTCTGCAAAGGTAAGTCATGTGGAACTGATTGAGCTGTCTTGCATGTCTTCGATACACAGTCCACATTTCACAGGCATACAGGAGGGTAGTGAGTACCATGGCACTCTAGACCTCCAGTTTTGTTGTTGGCTGATTTCTCGACATTCCCGTAAGTGGCGCGCAGTCTACCGAAAGCAGAACTTGCCTTTGATATTCTGCAGTTAACTTTTGTATCAATAGTCACTGCTTGAGAGAGGATGCTGCCAAGATAAGTGAACTGGTCCACTGCCTGTAGTTTCTGCCCTTTGATTGTGATTATGGGTTTTGCGTACAGTGCACGAGGAGCAGGCTGGTGCATGACTTTGGTCTTTTTAATGTTGATGGTGAGTCCAAAGTTGTCAGAAGCTGTAGAAAATTTGTCCATACTAACTTGCATCTCTGGCTCTGAGCCAGTATACAGGGTGCAATCATCGGCAAAAAAAGTCTTTCAAAACAGTCTCCCTCATTTTGGTAATAGCTTGAAGTCTCCTCAGGTTGAAGAGCATCCCATCCATTCTGTAATTGAGGCTGATTCCAGCAATACTGTCCTGGAAGGCATCATTCAGCATGGCAGTAAACATCATGCTGAACAGTGTAGGTACGAGCACACAGCTCTGTTTGACACCAGTGGTGACTGGGAATGCTCCAGAGGATTCTCTGACATCCAGTACTCTGGCCATCATGATACCATGTGAATGAATTTGGAGGGGGGGGGGGGGGGGGGGGGGGGGGTGGGCAGCCAAACTTTGACATGATCCTCCACACGCCTTGTCCACTGACAGTGTCAAAGGCTTTCGCAAGGTCAACAAAGGTTGTGTAGAGCTCACAATTCTGCTCCTGACACTTCTCCTGAAATTGGCACACAGCAAAAATCATGACAATAGTCCCGCGACCTTTGCAAAAGCCACACTGTGACTCTTGAAGCAGGCCCAGCTCCAGATGAGTGACCAGACGATTTAACAGGGCTTTTCCTGTGACGGTGAGCAGCAAGCTTCCTCCATGGTTGTCGCATTCTTGCTAATTGCTCTTCCTCTTGTAGAGATGATGGAAGCATGTATGAGGAATGGATCCTTACTTGCAAAAGGACTGGAACAACTTGGTGAGCTTCACGATAAACACAGGACCAGCAGCCTTGTAGATCTCTGTGGGTATGGCAGCTGCCCCGGGGCTTTTCCACTGGATAGCTGGCTGACAGCTTTCGTGACTTTGGCTACTACCAGTGGGTCATCCATGGCGCCATTAATATCAACCTAGGGAATCCTATTTATTGCCTCATCGTTAATAGATGACAGTCGGTTGAAGATGGCTTCAAAGTGTTCAATCCCTCTCTGCAAGATCTGAGCCCTCTCTGTAAGGAACCTCTCCACTAAATGGCTACATGGACCTCATTGTAGCCTGTCTACACCTCAGTTACAGGCCTCCACAGAGGCATCATCAGCCATGTCAAAGCAGGTAACCCACAGCACCCACGAGCCAGCCCTCCAGCCTCAGTTCATCCTCAAAGGCCTCCGATATGTCACAGCTTCTGAGAACGAAGCTGTCAAGTACACTGCCAGGATGTCTTGTGCAAACGAGCATGATGTTCACATTCTGGCCACACGCCAATTGGACGTTTAGGGAGTGGAATTCCCTTCTGTTGATGAATCTTTGTGGATTCTGCAACAGGACCTTGAGGGCAATGAGAGTGCAGCCAATGGCCTTCTATACATTAGGAATCCCTGCAA
Organism: Sphyrna mokarran; assembly: GCA_024679065.1. Lineage (NCBI taxonomy): Eukaryota > Metazoa > Chordata > Chondrichthyes > Carcharhiniformes > Carcharhinidae > Sphyrna > Sphyrna mokarran. Next base: position 38,318,527 of record JAGIQG010000010.1, on the reverse strand, counting down.
TGGCACGAACCCTGCAGCCCAAGCTTCCTGATCGGCCTGTTCCAGGTTAAATTTGAAATGCTGCCTATCCTGGGCATACAAGGCTTCCATAATCTGCTTGACACAAATGTGCACAGCTGACTGGGACGTGCAATATACCTCTCGTCTAGAGGTCTGGAAGGAGCCAGCTGCATAATAGTTCAGACCAGCCGTCAATTTGACAGCCACTAAGAGTGGGTGCTATCCCTGCCCGAGGTCTCAAGTCCTGCAGTAGGTGGCACAGGTATGAACTTTCTCCTTTCGGAGGTGGAGCCATCAGTAGCACACAGTGTCCACCATCTGTTCAAATGACACTCAAGCATGGAACTGCTGGAGTCTCTGCTCCCTCCTTCTCCTGCACTGCCACCCCCTCCCTCCTCTGGGTGAATGGTGGCCATCTCCTGCCTCTGGTGATCATCTCCCTCTATTCCTGCAAGTAGGGCTGGGCCTCCTGTGCCTGCAATTATTCCCCTTGCTTCTTCTCCTTCTCCTCAGTTCCAGCAACAACCAAAATAACAGCAAGATCAATTGATTGCATCACAAGAGCCATCTCGTCACTCTGAAGGTGGGGAGGGATTGGAGATGGAAAGAAACACATGTTAAGGAACATTGCTTACCCCATCCCTAACTGTCCATACTGCCCATTCCCCCATGCTTCCCAGAATCACAAAACCCCCAATTCCCATCCACGTGCTCCCCAGAATCACAGACCCCCCAATCCCTTCCCACGTGCTCCCTAGAATCATAGCTCCTTGAAAAGTTCTGAAGCTGCAGCAATGCAATTTGCAAAGGTTTTGTGCACATCATTCAGCTGGAAGAATGCTGAGCGTATTTGAACCCATTAGTATCTGCAAGACCTGAGGTCAATTGGTGTTGCTAAATTCTTAGTCAGTGTTGAGACCAGGATCCATGCTGCAAATCAGGCATTGGACACGCTGCTGAGTAACAGCCCCTTGCCCTCCCCCCACACAGACTTGCAGAGCAGACTCCCCAAGCCAAGGAACAAAATGCCGCAATAAGAGGACATCCGTAAGCAGCACAGGGCCGTTAGATGTAAGGCGTTTAACTTTTCATTAACTCTCAATGATGGAGCGCCTGAATCGGACTTCTATGGAGAAGTCTGTTTCAGGCTGATTTCGAATTGGCAAACCGGTTGGTAAAGGGGATGTGTCCGTAAAGTTGGACATGCAACCTGTTAAGTGGATTGAAATGCATGCAAATACATTTAAATTGTCCTGGTTGCAGCCATTTTCGAGCCTTGGTAAAGGAGGAGCCAGCATAGAAGGGACACAGATTGCACTACTCACCTCAAGGGTAACTTTACCAAGTTTTCGTGCCCAAACACAGGCACGTGATCGTAAAATCACCTCCATACTGTCAGTCTCCCTGCAAGCTTACTTTCAAGCTGTATTTTTCCCTTCTTAATCAATTCCTGGCTCCTTCTTTGCTGAATTCTAAACTGCTCCCAATTCTCAGATCTATTATTTTTCTTGGCCAGTCTGTATGCTTCTTCCTCGGATCGGTTACTAAAGAACAAAGAACAAAGAACAAAACAGCACGGGAAACAGGCCTTTCGTCTCAATGAGCCTGCGCCGCTACCCCGATGTTCCTACCTCTACCCATGATCCCTGTCTACGTTTATAGATCTATGGATTAAAAACCAAATTTATGAAGAGAAATTTCTTCACTCAGAGGGTGACAAATCTTTAGAGTTCTCTATCCTAAAGAGCTGCAGAGGCTCAATCTTGAGTAAGTTCAAAACAGAGCAACAATATATAGATAGCAAAGATATCAAGGATTTGACCATAGTGTGGAAAGACAGCATTGAGAAAATCAGCCATGATCTAACTGAATGACCCCATTTCCTACTTATAACTGATTATATATTCTTTGGTCGTGTTAAAAGTTTCAAGTACAAATTGTCCTCAAAAATAATGCTTTATCAATATTGCTTATTATAATAAACACCTTAATAACTTGAAATCTTGTGTCACCCATTCAGCTAAACTGGAAGTTCAAATTTCTTTTTAGAAGTTATCAGTCTTTAAGGATGTCCTAGCAACATAAAAGTAAATTGTTTCTTAGACAATAAAGCAGTTAATTACAAGTTTTCTATGGTTTATTAGATGCTTCAGGAAAATCCGTGTTTGGTTTTGCATTTGGCAGCCAACATTTCATTTAATAGCGGGCTTTAGTTGTGACTCTTGCCATAATTATTTTGGAGCTAGTCACCTAGCCAGAGTTTTTATTTCATCTCTGAAATGACTTGTGAATTTGTTTCAATGTGTGCCTCAAGTGACACTTTTGCCAATTATATAACAAAAACCATGATTCAACTATGAACAAACTCCCAATTAATTCAATCAATGTCAAGTAGGGCAGCACTCCCACTAACCTGTCAAGGTAAGCATGTTGATTGTGGACAGAAACTGTCTCTAATTTCCTTAGTAAGCCATGGAATGGCCCTCTTACCTATTTTGCTTTTGTGCCAAACAGGAATAAGCGGTTGCTGCAGTTCCCCAAAGCATTCCTTGAATGTTTGCCTTTGCCTGTCCACTATCAACCCTTTAAGTAATCTTCCCAATCAATCAAGACCAACTCACACCTCATATCTTCACTATTTCCTTTATTAAGATTCAGCACCCTATTCTCCAAATCAATTGCTTCCCTCTCCATCTTGATGAAACATTCTATCAAGTTATGGTCGCTCATCCCTAAGAAGTCACGCACAGCTAGATTGGCAATGGTTCCCTTCTCATTACACAATATCCAATCTAAAATGGCCTGCTCTTTAGTTGGTTCCACAACATATTCATCAAGAAAACCAACCCGTATACACTCCAGAAATTCCTCCTCTACAGCACTGATTTGCCCAATGCATATGCAAATTAAAGTCACCCATATTCCCTTTTCACATGCATCTCTAATTTCATGTTTAATGCCATTCCCAACATCACCACTGCAGTTTGGGGGTCTATATATGACATCCACTAATATTTTTTGCTCCTTGGTATTTCTCAACTCTACCCATAAAGATTCCACATTGTCTGAGCTAATATCCTTTCTCAGTATTGTGTTAATTTCCTATTTAATCAGGTGTGCCATCTTGTCCTTTGTGACTGATATTCCAAATGCTGAATAGCCTGGGGCAATCAGTTCCCATCACTGATTACCCTGCAGCATGTCACCGTAATCCCATTAAATTTGAACACGTTTACATCTATTTGCACGATTAGTTCATCCATTTCATTGCAAGTATTTGCATATTAAGGCACAGAGCCTTTAAGCTTGTCTTTTTCACATTATTTGTCTTGCTTCCAATATTTTTCGGCATAGCTTTGTTGAATTTTGTCCTTGGTTTTTCTGCATATCACTTTTCTTATTCCCTTTTCTATCATTTGTTTTGATCTTTGCTACCTCCTTGCATAGCTTCCCATCTCCCTGGCATATCAGTTTAAACCTTCCCCAACTGTTCTAACAAATAGTTCCCCGATGTCCCAGTCCCAGTCCTACTTTGTATAGGTCCCAACTCCCCAGGACTGGTCCCAATGTCCCAGGAATCTGATTCTTACTTGGTTTGCTTTGATTTTATTTACTATTGTTACATATATTAGTATACAGTGAAAAATATTATTTCTTGAACACTATATAGACAAAGCATACTGTTCATAGAGAAGGAAAGGAGAGAATGCAGAATGTAGTGTTACAGTCATAGCTAGGGTATAGAGAAAGATCAACTTAGTGCGAGGTAGGTCCATTCAAAAGTTAGGCAGTAGGGAACAAACTGTTCTCGGGTCAGTTGGTACGTGACCATAGATTTTCTTTTTCCTGACGGGAGAAGGTGGAAGAAATATGTCTGGGGTACAAGAATCCTTAATTTTGCTGACTGCTTTTCTGAGGCAATAGGCAGAATCAATGGATGGGAGGCTGGTTTACATAATGAATTGGGCTACATTCACGACCTTTTGTAGTTTCTGGCAGTCTGGGGCAGAGCAGGAACTATACCAAGCTAAGAATTGATTTGGAGGGAAATTTGTCCACATAGTCATAGGTGCATACGGAGTAGAGTAGGGCTCAGGACAGCCTTATGGGGCACCGGTGTTGTGGATGATTGTGCAGGAGGTGTTGTTGTCTATTCTTACTCATTGTGGTCTGTGGGTTAAGAAATTCAATATCCAGTCGCAGAGGAAGGAGCCAAGTTCCAGGGCACAGTCTGGAGATAAGTTTTGTAGGAACAATGGTGTTGAAGACTGGGTTGTAGCCAATAAATAGGAGTCTGACACAGATGTCTTTGTTATCTAGAAGTTCCACGGTTGAGTGCAGAGCCAGGGAGATAGTGTCTCTGTGGACCTGTTGCGGTGGTATGATCTGTGGTGGATCGAGGCAATCCAGGAAGCTAGAATTCACTTGTTCCCAATGGAACCCTTCAAAGCACTTCATTATGATAGATGTCAGAGCCACCAGATGATAGTCATTAAGACACACTGCTTGGCTTTTCTTTGGTAGCGGGATGATGGTAGCGTCTTGAAGCAGATAAGGATCTCAGATTGTTCTGAAGAGAGTTTGAAGATGTCTGCAAATACCTCCGCCAGCTGATTCACGCAGGATCTGAGTGCTTGTCCAGGTATGCCGTCTGGGCCACCTGCTTTCCGTGGTTGACATTTGAGAAGGCTGCCCTGATATCTGCAATGGTGACCTCAGGTACAGATTCATATGAGGTCTACGGAGTAGAGGGCATGCTCTCGCTGACCCTTACTCAAAATGAGCTTAGAATACATTGAGTTATCAGAAAAAGGTACATTGGAGCCAGTGATTTTATATGCCTTCATCTTACAGCCTGTTACGTCTTGCAGGGGTCTGTGTGGCTAGCCTGGGAGTCTAGCTTGGTCCAATACTGTCTTTTGGCAACTTTAACGGATCTCCTTAACTCATATATGGCTTTCCCGTATAGATCAAGGTTGCCTGACTTCAATGCCTCAGACCCAGACTTCAGCAAACAGCCAATATCCCTATTCATCCATGGTTTCCAGATGGGAAACAGTGGCTTTGCTTCTTTGGCATGCAGCCTTCTACACACTTACTAAAAGTTAGTTTGGCATGTAAGGCATGGGGGCTGGTCGTTTCTTGAAGCATTTAGTTTGGGCCTCTGGATCCACATTGCGCTTGGCCCTAGCACCTCTAATTTTCCCAAGGCATGCTTAGAACATGTCGAGAGACTTCCTAATAACTTCCTATAAATTGCCGGTAGTCATTTTAAAGATCTGTTGCCAATACAGACGGATTATCTGTTCCAACCTTTTCCCAAAAGATTAGGTTCTGGTCCTTGCACCACCATTCGAGGGAATTGGACTGTTCGTTGCCCATGCATAATTGGAGTTACAGTGATCCAAAAATTATGTAAGAGCTCCCGACTGAATGTGGCCAATGTAACCTCCTTGACGTTCCTGCAGATTGAAAGGCAAGAGACCCAATTGGAGTCACTTAAAAGTTTGCTCCCTAATAATAGATACAGTAGCTCCTGTGTCTACACAGGATGGCCATTTAACCTGAGTTTAACCTTGACTGGAGCCACTTTGTTTCGGCGATGAAATTTAGCTGCATCATTTCCTCACTCGCGGGCTGTTTTATTTGTAAAGCCCTGTCCTGAGGTGCCTCCACCTTTCAGCCTGGATAGTACATTATTGCTTATTTCAACAGTCTTGCCAGGGGTAGATTCTATGACTAAAAGTGTCATATGGATGAGCTCGTTCCTGTATTGTAGAGAGACTTCCTGTCCAGTTGTGAAATTTCATGGCTTTTAATTCCAATTGCCCTTTCCTGGCAGTAAATATGAAATGCAAGTCTCATCCACTAGGGGCAGTATGGGGGTTGCCCAAGACTGAACACTGTACCTAAAGCTCCTACGTCCCTTTATCTGTGTTTTTGTGGGGAAGGGCTAGTTCTGTGGCTTTCTTAAGATGCAGAGTTGGTTTATTCAGTAGATTCCTTTGGGTTACAATATTATTAATTCACATACAAAATAATTTCTTAACATTTCCGGAAGTGCTGAGCCATATGCAGTGTTCTGCCAATTTCCTCAGTCTCATTAAGATTTCAGTGACTGGTTCTCCAGGGAGCCTATTTGCCCCATGTTAAGCTTACCTGTGAAAGCAACCTCTGATAATTTGACTGTGGAAGCTACAGAGCTTCCACAATCAAACTGCTATAGAGATAGCTCTTAAACCTCAAAACTCTTACTTCAGACATTGCAACATGTTGGAGAGATTTTACGCTCCCATTTTGGAAACTGGAATCAGCGGTGGCATGGGAAATTCAATGGGAGTCCCAAAACATAGCTTATGCTGGCTGGATTTCCAATTCCGATTGTCCCTATCCCAAATAACAATGTAACAGAAATAGCATCAAACATCGGGATCCCCATTTGAATATACTTAAATATTAATTATCAGACCTCTACACAACCCCCAGTTAGATTATCTATTCACTCTGGTATGCGGACACAGAAGTGAATCTCCCACAGCATGCATCTCACGAGCTGAATTCACTCTAAGGATTCAAATTAGTGCTTGGCTTCAAGGGTGGGTAAAGAAAGTCTTATCTGGGTACTGCCCCAGCATTGTCCCTCTGGCACTGCCTCCTGGCAATGTTCTCTGCACTGCCTCGGCAAAGGGAGGGTGGATTGTTGCACAGGTGGAGAGTGTGCTCCGTGGGGAGGGATTGTTGGGTGTGGTTGTGTTAAATTGAGGGTTATTGCTTAGTGTGAGTGTTTTCCATGAGGGCACATTGTTATGTGGGGATGCAATTCAGGGGGAAAGGGTGGGTTCCACTGGGGATTTGGTGGGTGTGTAGGTGTGAGAAGATGTGGAGGTTTCTATTGTAAATTTCTTACATCTGGACACTCTTCAATCTTTGAGAAGTGAAGTCACTAGCAGGTCAGAGTTTTGGTTTTGATTTTTTGTTATTATTATATGTATTGGTATACAGTGAAAAGTATTGGTTCTTGCACATTATACAGTCATAGAGAAGGAAAGGAGAGAATGCAAAATGTAGTATTAAAGTCATAGCTAGGGCGTAGAGAAAAATCAGCTTAACATAAGGTAGTCAATTCAAAAATCTGATGGCAACAGGGAAGAAGCTGTTCTTAAGTCGGTTGGTACGTAACTTCAAACTTTTGTATCTTTTTCCCGAAGGAAGAAGGTAGAACAGACTATGTTCATGATCCATGAGGTCCCTGATTATGCTGGCTACTCTTCCAAGGAGCAGCAGGAAGTGTAGACAACGTCAATGGATGGAAGGCTGGTTTGTGTGGTGGATTGGGCTTCGTTCGCGACCCTTTGTAGTTTCCTGCAGTTTTGCTCAGAGCAGGAGCCATACCAAGCAGTAATACATCCAGAAAGGATGTTTTCTATTGTGTATCTGTAATGGTTAGTGAGTGTTGTAGTGGACATGTCAAAGTTTCATAGATTCCATCAGAACCCCTGCTGTGTGCTAAACAATACCGTTTTTGGGGCTGACAGCTTCCTTGCCACTTTTTTTGCCCCCTGCACCACTCTGCTCTTTTTTGAGAAAATTCCTCCCCTTGACTTCAAAAGCAAATGGATCCTGGCCTTTTGTCATCTGGTAACTCCTATATTTCAAAGTACAATGCACAGCCAAGAACCAGATCATCAAAGTGCTGCATGTTAACAATTCTATACACTAACTCATTATTACAATTGTATTTATTGGGATCAAAAGAGTTGCCAAATTAATTAAATTGTCACAGGAAGCCTATAGTGGGAAGTGGATTTCAATACTTCATATTGAATAGACTACATCATCATACTATCAAATAATAAGCATCTTAATGTCACTGGAAGCCTGTCAATCTCTTTGTTATAATAATTGAATTTACAGATTTAAGATTAGTGCAGATTCATCACCTTTGTGAAGAAAGGACAAGTGGAGAAAAATAAAAGAACAAACTGGAACAATAATGATCTAATATACCACTGACTCCACATTATGATACAAAACAGACAAAGCACCGGCAATGTAATGTGGAACAATAAATCACTATTAACTCTTACTTTCTTTCCAAATGATGCTTGACCTGCTGAATGTTTGCAACATCTACTGTTTAATTTCCGATCTCTAGCATCAGCAGTATTTTTTCTGGCCTTCTGAAGCCTGAATTGAAAATATATTTGGACAAATTTAACAAATTTGAATGTCAATGGATTAATTTGGTTATATTTGGATACAAGCCATTTATAATGAATGGTCAGTGATGTCATGTGTGACAGGAACAGGAATCTAATTCAAAAACAAAATTAGTCACTATGTGCTTTTGTTTTTCTTAAGTTCATTCAATAGTGTTCAGTGCTTCTTCCTTTTAGAAGAATGTGAAAATATAAAAAACAAACTTGCCAAGTGTGAGAAATTTGTGTACTTTTAACACTTCCTTCTGCAAATGATAAGACCTTGAAATACTGAAGTTAAAAATCAAATATTTCTTTCAGTAGTCATTGTTCATTTTAACAAATTTTGAATACCGTTACCACAGATGTTGGGATAAGAAACAAACAGAAAATGCTGGAAAATCTCAACAGATTCGACACATGTGGAGTGAGAGGCAGAGCTAACTTTGGGGGTTGGGGGGTAAGGTAGTGGGGTGAAATATTAGTTCTGTTCTTTCTCCACAGATAGTCAGACCTGCTGAGAGTTTCCCACATTTTCTGTTCTTGTTTCATTTTGAATGTGGCTTGACAAATTTGATACTCAAATGTACAAAGTTGACAGCCAAGAAATGATCAGTTGCTTCATCAAATCTGTCTCACGCCATGATGCCTGGACTATCACGGCTGAACTCCTTCTCTCCTCTTCTAACTCTTTCAGCCAGCCTCCATCCATCTCCACAACCATCTTATGAGAAAGGCAGAAAATAAGAAAGAGGAATCCTCTGCCCAGTTTTATAAAAGTCTGTTTGGTTATCTTGGCCTCATTCTTCACCCCTATCCCACTTCCGTACGATGTCATACCCTCTTTTCCCGATGGAAGAAGGTAGGAGAGAGTATATATGGTGTCTAGAGTCCTTAATTCAGCTGGCTGCATTCTGAGGCAGCGGAAAGTTTAGACGGAGTCAATGGATGGGAAGCTGGTTTGCATGATAGATTGGGCTACCTTCTGCAGTTTCTTGCGATCTTGGTCAGAGTGGGAGCCATACTAAACTGTGATGCAGCCAGAAAGAATGCTTTCTATGGTGCATCTGTAAAAGTTGGCGAGAGTCATAGCTGACTTGCCAAACTTCCTTAGTCTTCTGAGAAGGTAGAGGCATTGGTGGGTTTTCTTAACTAGTGTCAGCATGGGGGGAGAGGTTGTTGGTGAACTGGACACTTGAAAACTTGAAGCTCTTGATTATTTCTACTTTGTTGCCATTGATGTAGATAGGGGCATGTTCTCCCCTATGCTTCCCCTATGAAGATGATGACAATCTCCTTCATTTTGTGACATTGAGACAGATATTACTGTTGTCGCACAAGTTCACCAGATTCTCTATCTCATTCCTGTACTCTATCTAGTTATTGTTTGAGATCCAATCAATTACAATGGTATGATCAGCAAATTTGAAAATCGAGTTGGAGGGGAATTTCGCCACATAGTCTTAGGTGTATAAGGAACGTAGTAGGGCATTGATGTTGAGGATGATCATGGAGAAGGTGTTGTTGCCAATCCTTACTGATGGTCTGTGGGTTACAAAGTTCCAGGTCCAGTCACAGAGGGAGGAGCCGAGACCCACACCATGGAGTTTGGAGATGAGTTTGAGTAAAACAGTTCAATATAGTAATATTCAACACAACAGGCACTGGATCCCCTTCAAGTCTGAGAGGCATGGGTTACTTATGGAGAATTTAAAAAATATGAACTCCAAAACCTTTAAACAAGAAAAGCGCCCTCAGCACTAACATTTGCTCATCTTCATGTATGAGCTATGTCTTCTGTAGATTTGGCTCCTCTTCATCGGTATCTGGGTCTTCACAGGGCCCAGTGGCTCTTGTTCCTCGGGGTGATGGTCTTCTTGAGCTGTGCCAATCGGCAACAGGCCACTCTTCTTATTGTAATCAAAACTATCAAGAAGGCAGCATTGTCTGCAGCCTGCGTTCTTTACTCATCCATGTTTCTATGAACACATACAATTGAGCAATCTGTGGTAGTCCCTTTGGATGGTCAACCTTCACATACAAAGTAGGAATGCTGTCTGCAAACTTTGACTTTCCCTCAGTTGGTGCATTGCTTAGCAAAGCCATACCCTGCAGGTTGATATTATTCACTCAGACGTGATTGCACGTTCACAGTGAGGGTGTTAATTAGCGTTGAAAGATTCAAGTCCCAGCAGCAACAGTTAGCCTTGTGCTAGTTGTCTTCCATGACCTTGACAATAACAATCAATAACCAAGGCTTGCACTTGTATCTTGACTGCAAGCATGGTGCCTTGGCTTTCATGACCATTGCACTGGTAACATGGACAGTGCCACTGCTGTCTCCACACAGCAGGTATGACCATTGATTATTTTGACCCTATATCCATTCTGGTATGGCTCTGCAAGAATCAGGCGCTATATAAGACGATATGCACCATAGCTCCTTTCCATAATGGTTTCTCATCTGAATTAGAAAAGGGGCCAAGCTCATTCATGGTGCATTAGACCCTCAAGTCCAACACTCAGCTGATCCATGCTCTCCATGGTTTGAGCAAGAAAGTTATTGGGTTATTAAGTCAACCAAGCATAACTCTGCTGAACTCTTCCCACACACCAAGATCCCACTCACCGATGAATCTTTTCCCAGCTTGTACTTTGAAATGTGTCATTGTAAAGGGAACCCAGAAATAGTGATGCTGAACTTTGTTTGGGAAACCAACTTCCAACTTCCTTCCATCACCCACCAAGTTTTTCATATCCTCCTACATATTCATTGCTCCTAATTCCCCTTCTTTCTATCACTTTCAAGCTTCTCCATAACCCTTGAACCTATCATTATCCATTTGGATATTCCTCCACATCCTTTAGTGTTAATGTTTGCAAGCTTTTTGTCAACCTGACCTCCTTCCTTCTTGACAGTGCCCCTATCTGAAATATCTAACATCCTTTGCATTTAACAGTGTTCATTTGCATTCATTTGGTATTACTCGTACTAGAAAGCAATCATTTAGTTATTATTTGACATCAATTTCAGTCAAAATCATTTTGCTATCATGTAACTTTACACGTACCTGATATCAGTGTCAGTGTCTCACAGCACTCAAACATTAGTGATTCCTAACATTTGTGCATCAAAAATGATCATAAAATTTATTTTCCATATTTCAAAGTTTTGATAGCATAAAACAGCATAAAACCGAGTTACCTTAAAAATAGTTGACCCTGTTTTGATGAGGTATTTTTATGCATTTCTTTATAACCTATAATTAATACAGCACAACTTTGCCCACCGACACAGCCACTCAATCTCTCCTCTTTGCTGTGCCCATCCAAATGCCCCCTCCCCCGTACCACTACTGGATTGCAGCAATGCTTTCATGTCAATCCCCCTCCCTCCCTCCCCAAAGAATTTTCATCCCACACCTTTCCCAGCAATTTTAGCAGCCCCCACAAAGCAAGATTCCCCCATAGCCTCCACGCCCATTCCTCCATCCTCCCCTCCCCCTCACTCCTCCTTCCCCCCCACTGCCCCCCCCCCACAACAACTGCCAATCTGCCCCCAAAGAGAATTTTGCTTTTGTTCCCTCCTCAAATTTTCAAAAGTCACACTTTTCAGATGGGGTGAGCCAATATAAAGCAGTATCAGATCATATAACCAAAAGCTTGATCAAAGAGGTTAGAAGAGTTCAACAAATTCAGGGAATATCACAGATGCTCTGAGGTTGCAAAGGTTCTCTGCCTCCCAACCACACACCAATCTTTCTCTTCCCCCTCTCCCTCTTCACTTCCCATATTCCATTCCCCCTTATTCCCTTCAGCCTTCCCTTCCCCTCTCCCTGTTTATCCAGGTCTGAAATAGACACTGGGAGCAGCACCACAGTACAGTATTGGGGAAATCAAAGGAAGAAAGGTAGTTGGAAGACCTATAAGGGAGCTCACAAAACCCAAAGGCTTGGAAAGCTGGTGAGGCTCTATGGTGTGCAGACTGGAGGGAGGGAGGTTGGAAGGGCAAAAAGTTTGGAGAGGGCAGATTTTGAGGGAGAGGGAGGTGCTGAAGGGAGGGAGAGCTGTTGGAAGAAGGGTAGGGGGACATTGGAGGAGGGAATCTGGAGGGAGTCTCTACAGATTGGATGGAGGGTGTGGGGAGAGTTTGGAGGCTGAAATAGAGAGTGTAGAAACTGGATAGAGAGAGCAGGGAGAGTTTGGAGATTGTAGGAAGTGGGAAAAGTTTGGAGACTTGTGAGGGGGGAGGGGAGAATTTAGAGATTGGAGGGAGAAAAGCCGAGCCTGGATGGCAAGACTGGAGGGAGAGAGACCATGAGAGTTTAGATCCTGAAACCTAGAAGTGGATGGGGGAAAACATATAGACCCTGAGACTAAAATGAATTAAGAACTATGAGGATCAGGTGGTGCTGGCAAGCACGTACTGTGTAGCAGAACAATATTTATGGACTAAACAGAAATCTGAATAAATTCAAGTAGTTAATTTCCTTGAATTTTTCAATGCAGGTTGCTGAGCGTACTTCATACCTTTGAACATGCATGGATATAGCATTGAATGCACTATCAAATTTGATATCAAATCCATTCCAAATTAGTACCAATAATGTCAAATTGTAATTGAGAGCATCGTGTACATATGGAAACAAAAACAATGCCAAAAGTTTTGATAAGGATATGCGCACTGATGTTCCAGGAACATAAGAACATAAGAAATAGGAGCTGGAGTAGGCTATCTAGCCACTTGAGTCTGCTTCACCATTCAGTAAGATTATGGCTGATCTGATAGTGATTCAGTTCCACTTACCCGCCTGCTCCCCATAACCCTTAATTCCCTTATTGGTTAAAAATCTAGCTGTGACTTAAGCACATTTAACGAGGTAGCTTCTACTGCTTCAATGGGCAGAGAATTCCAAAGATTCACTATCCTTTGGGAGAAGAAGTTCCTCCTCAACTCTGTTCTAAATTGACTCCCCCATATTTTGAGGGTGTGCCCCTTAGTTCTTGTTTCCATTCTAAGTGGAAATACCCTAGCTGCATCTAATTATTCAGCCCCTTCATTATCTTATATGATTCTGTAAGTTTTCCCCTCAACCTTCTAAACTCCAATGAGTATAGGCCCAGTCTACTCAATCTCTCCTCATAAGCTAACCCCCTCATCTCCAGAACTCCCACGAGACCATCCATAGTGCCACCCACTATGCCACTTCCATGATTCTTCAGCCACTACCTAACAGGATATAAATGACTCCCTGAACGTGACTGTGCTACAGCATCAAAATACCATGACTCAAACCCTCAGGATCAAATTCCTTAGGTGACTGACCACACCCCACATACCATACTGTGTATGACTGCCATTGTCCAGAGAGGCTTCGACCCCCAAAACCAGGACCAAGACATGTATGCCATGCAGAGCCCTCTAACGTGGTACTCACAGCCCCGGACACTTAATATGTCTCCAACAGCATGGCCTCAGTCTTTTTAATATGCCCCTTGCCCTTGGCCGCCCTGGAGGTCTTAACAGTCTCCTGTTCTACCAGTGAGGCCAAGTCAACTGCTCCCTGTTTATGGGAAGGACAAGAATCCTTCCAGCGACTTCATGAAGGAGGGCCGGCCTGACAATTGAACGCCTGGCTCACTAAGCAGATGTAAAACACCATTAAAATAAATTTGCATGCATTAACCTGACTCTCACTCATTTCCCCCGAGAGGCTTACCTTACCGGAAATCCAACACTCATAAAATGGTGCTGGTCGCAAAAATCGGCACCAATCGCACTAAGTGCTTTACACCCCACTTTACCTTTGCATCATACTTGAAGATGGGCACAACACAATGATAAAATCATCCTCATTGGCTTCTGGGCTATTGATTTCCCCTGGTGGGGAAATCAGTTATTGGATCAATCCTGCTGAATTATTTTAACAATTCAAATGCCTCACTCAAATCACATACCAATTTTCTGTACATAACGGAATACAAACCAAATTTATGTAACCTTTTCTTGTTGTATAACCATCCAAATTTGGTAAAATTAGGTGAATCTGCATTGTACCCCCTTTAAAAAGGTTTCTAACCAAAAACTACAACTTAATGAATTTTACAGTTGAAATATTCTGTACTCTATTATAATGCTTCCCATTAATTAAAGTTGGGTACGATCGTTGCTGTATCAGTATACGAGACCCGTAATGCATTCATGCAACATTCACCTGTCCAGTATTTATCTGAGCTAACTGCTTGTTTATTTTAACCACTATCCACACACATCATTGTCCCCTTACCCACTCCCCACAACTTATACACATCACTGCCCCCTTATCTATCCCCCCATGATTCACACATATCACTGTCCCCCTTATCAAACCCCCAAGACCCACACACATCACTGTTCCCCATATCAACGCTCAGCCCCATTATTCAGCCCAATCGCCACCCGCCCCACTGATCAACCGCAGAGTGGCAGTGGACCCCTCTCCTTCCACCTCTCCACCAGTGAGGAATCCTGACTCCCCCCATCACACCCACTCCTGACAACGATCTGGCCTCACTCATACGCCCTGGCCTCACTCATCACCATCCCCCAACCCCACCTCCCCCAAACCCGGGAGGAACATCTAACCTGCTTCCTCCTCCCTCCCCACCAGGTGATTAGTCCTCCCCTCTCTACCACCTGAAAACGATCAGCCCTCCTCTCCCCCCACCAGATGTACATCTGACCCACCTCCTCCTCCTAATCAGACAACAATCTGGCCTCACTTCCTACCCCCCAACCTAAGAAGGATCTGACCTGCCTTCCTCCCTCCAAATGCATTTAAATCACTGTTGCATCCATTTTCGGCACAAATTGAATCACTGCCATTCTAAGGTTTCGGTAAAGTGGCAACTTGTGCTGACACGGGCGTGGGTCACGTTAGTGGCCTCACTTGACTTTACCATATTTTCATGCCCAAAAACGGGCGTGACACATTGGTAAAATTGGGCCCAGTGTATAACTGAGGAGCTTTTATATTAGACTATCTTTTGTCATGTGTTGTAATCATCATGATAGACTTATAGGGATTCATCAGAAAGATTCAAAAATAAACAAGTTATGTATGTCAGCTGAATCAGTAGACAACAGTTATCAACTTGGAGAGCAAATGCTGAATATTATTATATTATTAACATTTTGAAGTATAAGCTGCATGCAGAGCTTGAAAGTGATAGCAGTATAAGTCGCTGATAAGTTGCTGAATTTTTTAATAAGCTACCAATCACCATTTTGTTGCTTGAGTGTGTTAACTGCAAAATGATTTATTAGTGTTGATCTAGTAGATGTCCTTATGCAACTGCATTTGTTCATTATATTTACATCGGTCGCAATATTGAATAGATGTCAGTGAGATGCATCTTTAGATGCATCACAAAGCAACATCACACTGTTTCTTGAGCTGAATTAGCTCTTGTAGTCATTCACCCTCAAATAATTTACTACAGTTCAAATACAATTACAATGCAGTTCACATGACCATTATCATTTGGATCAGCTATTGTTACAAGATCAGGAGAGGCAGTGGCATATTATATTGTCATTCGATTAGTAATCCAGTGACCCAGGCTAATGCTCTGGAAGTTTGAACTCCACCATGATAGATATAACATCTGAAATCAATTTAAAAAAACTCTGGAATTAAGCCAAATGCTGACCATGAAACCATTGTTGATTGCCATTAAAACCTATCTGGCTCACAAAGAAGTAAATTTGTCCTTCTTACCTGATCTGACCTATTCATGACTTCAGATCCGCAATGCAATTAACTCTTAAATGCTCTCAGGGATGCGCCGTAAATGCTAATATTTTTTACTCAGAGGGTGGTGGGGGCCTGGAATGCATTGTCAAGTAGGGTGGTGGAGGCAGACACACTGGCATTGTTTAAGAATTACCTGGATAGTCAGATGAGCAGCCTGGGAATGGAGGGATACAAATGAATGGTCTAGTTGGACCAATGCATGGCACAGGCTTGGAGAGCCGAAGGGCCTGTTTCCTGTGCTGTACTGTTCTTTGTTATCTAATTGAAGTACCTAGCTGCTTTCATCCAGTGTTTAAGTAACAAGTAAGATCATTAACACAATAAACCTTTCTAACAATGAACAAGGCTATCCAACCATATCACCAAGCAGTTTAACAGCACAAGGTTTTTTTTAATAAAGAAAGAACTTGCGCTAATATAGCGTTTCCCATGATCTGGAGTGTTAGCTTAGATT
This sequence comes from Sphyrna mokarran, assembly GCA_024679065.1. Classification (NCBI taxonomy): domain Eukaryota; kingdom Metazoa; phylum Chordata; class Chondrichthyes; order Carcharhiniformes; family Carcharhinidae; genus Sphyrna; species Sphyrna mokarran. The sequence goes on along the minus strand of JAGIQG010000010.1, from coordinate 38,302,079 downwards.
TTCGTGTACAGGTCCCTAAAATACATTGCTGCTATTCAATTTTAAACCTGGAGATTGTTGATGAATAGTGGCAACAAGAATAACAATAGAAAAGTGATACACAACTACAGTTGGGATACTGAGTTTTCAATTAACTGGACAAATCTTTACTCTGCATTCTGACTTTGCAATATCTGACAATGATGGGTTCACTTCTGGGAAACTCCATAATTGACCTTCTGAATCACTCACACTGATCCCCACAACCACCTCAGTGGCTCCCTGGACTACCCCAGACCCCCAAATACTCCGTGAGTTGACTATCGCCTGGTCACAATCAACACCCCTTCCCCCCTCTCCTGCCCCACTCCACTTATTCATTAATATCCACAAGCTGGATATTTAAACTTACCCCCATTCGGCAGCTGGGCCCATAAAAAGCACCAAAACATCTTGTCTTTTGCTGACTTTACTCTGTTTTGATAGAATCCTTAATGGACACTGTGCTCCACATTTCTGTAAGAGTCAGGCTTGGAAAGTGTCAGAAGAAAGACATCGTAATATCAAATCAAGGAATTTCCCAAGCAAAGTTGTGATTCGACAACAGTTGTCGCTCCTGGGAAGATCCAGACCAAATATTCATCCACGCCAAAATAGCTTTAATGACATATTTTGCAGAAGCAAAGTATATCACTAAGCCTCACCCATTGAAGACCAGTATGCAACAAGGAAGGGAATAAGTTTTAGGACTCAAACTCTGCTTTTCCATGTTAATTTTTTTTTACTGAGCTCTGCCAACATCATCTATGCATTTAGCTCAAAGCACTAATACTGGAACAATCAACAGGTACTGTGTAAAACTATTACTCATCCCCTGCTTTCTCCAAATTTTACTTGTATCACTGAACATCCCATGCCATGGCAATTTTTAAAAACTGAAGTTTTAAAAACAATTACATCTAATTAGAAGTTACACTGAAAAACCAAAGAGATTTTAAAAATAGCATGAAAACAGGACTGAAGACTATCACAATACCTCCAACACTCACGTGAAATGAAACAGATAAATTCATTTGCTTTGGTATTCATTTAAATACGTAATGCAGCAAATTAAAATCTTAGACAATCAGATATCTTGTATCCCTTGAGGAGGAGGTGGCTTAGTAATACTATTGCTAGACTATTAATTCAGAAACTCAGCTAAAGTTCTGGAAAATCTCAGCATGTCTGACAGTATTTGTGGAGAGAATAGAGCCAATGTTTCGAGTCTGGATGACCCTTTGTCAGAGCTAAGAGCAAAGAAAATCAGAAAAAATTTATGCAATGAAGGTAGGGGGTGGGAGAGCAGGATGCTGTATTAGGACAAAAGGAATGTAAATGAGAATGAAGGCGGCTAAAAGAGATGTTAAGAATGTCCATTAAGTGATCAGAATGTGTGAATGGCAGAGGTACAGATGGTTAAAGTAGTTGCCCTGAAAGAGGAGGGAAGCAGGGTGGGGCTGTGGGGTGCAAGTGGTTAAGAGACACAGTCCTAACTTGTCTCCTTCCAAACTTGCTGCACTTCGCTCTCTCAGGTTCAACTCTAACCTTGTCATCAAACCTGCCTACAAGGGCGTTGCTATTGTTGTATGGCATATGGATCTCTACCTTGTAGAGGCTGAGCGCCAACTCTCAGATACTTCCTCCGAAGTCCCCTTGGACCATGACCCCACCACTGAACATCAAAGCACTGTTTCTAGGAATGTCAATGATCTCATCTACTCTGGAGATCTGCCCTCCACAGCTTCCATCCACAGAGTCCCAATCACAGACAGCCCACTTCTTCCTTCTTCCCAAAATCCACAAATAGGACTGCCCGAAAGACCTGTTGTGTCAGCCTGTTCCTTCCCAACTGAACTCATTTCCTCCTATCTTGACTCCATTCTCTCTCCTTTTGTTCAATTCCATTTCACCTACATCCACAATCTCTTCAATGCCCTAATTCATATCTACCTCCTCGTCACCATGGACGTCCAATCCCTCTATACCTCCATTCCCCACCAAAGTGGCCTCAAAGCCCTTCAAATCTTCCTCGAACGAGCTCTGGACAATCCCCATCCATCACCATTCTCCTCCATCTGGTTGAGCTGGCTCTCTCACTCAGCAATTTCTCCTCTAATCTGTGTCACTTCCTCCAAATAAAAGCTGTGACTTTGGACGCATGCATGGGTCCCAGTTATGCTTGTCTCTTTATGGGTTATGTGGAGCATTCCCTGTACCAGTCCTACTTCAGCACCCTCCTACAATCCCTGTATCAGCACATTGACAACTGTTTCAATCCTGCTTGTCTAGATCTGGAAATATATTTTTATCAAGTTTTCTTCCAATTTCCACCCCTCTACCACCTTCACATGGTCAATCTCTAACATATCTCTTTCCTTTTTTGACCTCCCTACTCCACTTTTGGTGATAAACTGTCCACTAATATCTATTACAAGCTCACCGACTGCCACACTACCTTCACTGCAGCTCTTCACACCCGACATAAGATTCCATCCCATTCTCCATTCCTTTGCCTCCGCCGCATCTGCACAGATGATGCCACTTTCTAAAATAGCACCGCTGATACATCTTCCTCCTTCCTCAATCGTGGTTTTCTACTACGATGATTAACAGCGCTTTCAGCCATGTCCATCGTATCTTCCGAGCCATTGCTCTCACCCCTCTCCTCCCTCCTAGAACTACAGAAGGACTACCGTGTCTTTATTTTTCATCTCACCAGATTCAAAGGATCATCCACAACCATTTCTGCCAACTCTAGCATGATGCCACTACTCACCACATCTTCCCCTCTCTCCCCCTGTTCGCATTCCGCAGGAACTGTTCTCAACACTCTGGTCCGTGCTTCCATCACACCCAACACCTCCCCTCCTGCCTACAGCACCTTCCCATGCAATTGTAGACCTCCTTTACCTCCTTCCTGCTCACCATCCCAGGTCCTAAACATCCCTTTCAGATGAAGCAGCACTTCACATATACCTCCTTCAAAATGGTTTATTGCATTTGCTGCTCCCAATATGGTCTACTCTACATCAGACAGCCCAAACGCAGACTGGGTGACTGCTTTGCTGAACACCGTCAGTCATTCTGCAAGCAAAACCAGACTTTCCTGTCGCCTGTATTTCAACATACCACCCTGCTCTTCTATCCATATGTCGGTCCTTACCTTCTGCAATGTTTTAGTGAACAAAAATAGGTGGCACAGTGGCATAGTGGTTAGCATTGCTGTCACACAGCTTCTGGGATCTGAGTTCAATTCCCGCCTTAGGTCATTGTCTATGTGGAGTTTGCATGTTCTCTCCGTGTCTGCGTGGGTTTCCTCCAGATGCTCTGGTTTCTTCCCACAGTCCAAAGATCTGCAGGTTAGATGCATTAGCCATGCTAAATTAACCATTAGTGTCTGGGTAAATAAGTGGGTTGAGGAAGTAGGGCGTGGGTGGGATTGTGGTTGGTGCAGACTCGATGGGCTATGTAGCTTCTTTCTGCACTGTAGGGATTCTGTAGCCCTAATGCATCTCATCTCATGCATGGCACCTAATGCATAGCATCTCATTTCTGTTTGGGTACTTTACAACCTTCCAGACTGAACATTGAGTTCAAAACTTCAGAGCATGAACTTACCCTTCGCCTTCATCCTATTTCCATTTATTTTACTTCATTCTATGTCTTATCATCTCATTTATCCATTTTTATCATCCTCCTTTCTCATTTCCGTTTTTTCACTTCTTCATTCCCACTCTCCTTTATGCTCCTGCTCCTTTCAAGGCAACTGCATGAACGATTTGTATCTCTGTTCTGCCATTCACACATTCTGATCACTTAATGGACACTCTTCGCATCTCTCTCAGCCTTCATTCCCTCCTCATTTACATTCCCTTTGTCCTATTACATTCCCTTTGTCCTATTACAGTCCCCGTCACTCTCAGAGTATAAATCTTTTCTGTTTTTTTTGCTCTTAGCTCTGATGTAAGGTTTTCCAGACTAGAAGTGTTGGCTTTATTCTCTCTCCACAGATGCTGTTAGACCTATTGAGATTTTCCAGCATTTTCTGTTAATGTTCTGGGGATCTGGGTTCAAATCCCATGGCAGATGATAGAATTTGAATTAAATAAAAAAAATGGAATTAAGAATCTACTGATGACCATGGAACCATTACTGACTACTATTAAACAAAAACAACCAGTTCACGAATGTCCTTTAGGGAAGAACATTTGCACGGTCTAGCCCATACGTGACTCCAGACCCACAGCAATGTGACTGACTCTCAACTGCCCTGGATAATTAGGGATGGTCAATAAATGATGAGCCAGCCAGGGATGCCCATGTCCCATGAATTAATAAATTAAAACAACTTGCATTTATACAGCCTATTTCATGACTTTATTCCAAAGTAACTTACGGCCCATGAGTGATCTTCTACTACAGCCAGCAGGGCAGAAATATGACAGTCAAGCTCCCACAACCGTCCTAAGATTAACTGGCCAGATGTCCTGTTTTTGATAATGTTATTTACTGGAAGCAGCAGACGGGCTCGTGCCATGGCAAAGGTCGGCCGCGTGCTGCTGGCCGTTATTTTGATTTGCGCGGCCGGCTCCAGCAGCGGCACTGGCGCCGGCGCACTCCTGCACTAGCGAGATCCTGGGCGAAGACGGATGCATATTTACATATCCATCTTCAGGAGGAACCCATGAGCGCAGGCATCAGTGAGGACAACAAGTTTTTGCTTTGTCTGGCGATCTCAGGCAACGTCCCATTTGTTCTTTACCCCGTTCAAAGCTGAAGTTACCAGTGGTAAAATTGAATTCGCAAACGTTTTCTTTTTCTCACGCTGCAATAGATGGCCGCGGCGACATTCCCCTGAGAGAGTGTATGTGATTAGAAAGAATGCTGTGAATGGATAATTCAGTTCAGAACTGTCCAAGCTTCTAATCGTTGCTAGCACACACCACGATGAACTGTGATTTGGATGACCTGTTTTGGTCATGATTGAAAAAAAAGAAATATTTTAGAATAATTTCATTCTTAACTGCTTGGGTCAGCAAATGGAAACATTTTAAACTTTCGCCAGTCTTGTCAGCTGATATAAAGTAGATTCTATAAGATAGTAATTAATAAAGCTAATAATGAATTTAGGAGAAACTTTTTTACCCAGTGAAGGATTGGACTGTGGCAGGCAAAACCACAAGGAGTACTTTATTTAATGGACAGCCAACATTTTAAATAATCTAATTAGACATCATGCGTGAGTTTTTGAGCCGGAAAGATATTCTTGCTCTCTTAACTCTTCTTCCCACCAAAAGATTAAATTGGAAATCCTGATCATCAAGGTGCCTATTTAGCAACCTAACTGAAGAGCTGTGGAACCGTCCTTGCCGGTTAGGAAAGATCTGGTACAGAATACCAAATTTGTAAATTGTGCATTTAACAAATATGTCCTTCTTTCCAATACTGGGACTTTTGTTTGCATTAAATTTAACATACATTGGGAAATTTCTGACTGATTGTAGAACTATTTTTATCTTGAAATACGAAAACTACGAACATTGTATATATAAATTGTCAGACTGAACCTTGAACTGTATAAGATGTAATTACAAAAATATTTTTGTATGCAAAGATTTTTCAGCAAATTGTTTAATAAACATGGGTGTTAGTTTATAGAGTTTATATGCATAGTGCTGTACGCAAAGATTTTTCAGCAAATTGTTTAATAAACATGGGTGTTAATTCATAGAGCTTATATGCATAGTGCTTTGGAATGCAGGTTAGATTGTCAAACGCAAACATTTTTACGTGCCATTGGATTGCCTCCTTAATCGTAGGTAATAGACATATATTGTGTTTTAGGACCCATATGCCTTTGCGTACTCCGATTAATTGCCAAGTATTGTGATGCAATCAAAACTACCAAGTAAATTAACTTTGTTTTTGGCTCTACTTTGCACATGACTCATTAATTTGAGGAAAAAGGATTTTACCCAGAGGATGGTGATGGTCTGGAATGCACTGCCTTGGAGGATGGTGGAGGTGGGATGCCTTACACCATTTAAAAAGTACTTGGATGAGTACTTGGCATACCATAACATTCAAGGCTATGGACCAAGTGCTAGCATGTGGGATTCAGTGGCCAGGTCAGGGCCTGTAATGCATCAATGCAAACTCGATGGGCTGAAGGGCCTTTTCTCCACTGTAGTATTCAGTTTCTCTTTTATATCCCAGAGCTCTGTTACAAAAGAATTTGTATCTTTATCCAATGACGTGCCAGATTGTGGCAGGTAAAACCACAACAAGTATTTTGAGGTAAAAGGCTTTGATGTATTTGAAGGGAAGCTAGATAAACATAGAGGGGAGAAAGGAATAAAAGGATACATTGGTGGGGTTAGATGAAGCATGGGAGGAGGTTCATTTGGAATAAAATTATAACATCAACCTGTTGAGCTCTATGGCTTGTTTCTATGCTGTAAATACAATGTTATTCTTGCTAATTGTGTATTCATTGTATTGAATTGTTTATAGATGGTGGCATTAGTTGAGGATTCATTTGTGGCCCGTAAATAAGAACAGGTTAAATGTTTGCTGTGATTGCAAAGTGCATGTCTGTAATGTGATCTCTACAAATAAATTTTTTGGAAGTTGTAAAGATTGGCTCTAGTTCTATCCTTCATCACCTGGTTTTCCTGGCTAGATCAATATTATGTACCGTTGCTGTAGTTACTGGTCTTCTTCAAATAGTACAATGAGAGTTTTTATATTCCTCCTCTACAGACATATGGAGCATCCTTTTAACATGGTGTCAAAAAAGAATAGCATTAACAATAATGCAACATTCAGTATTGCGTATGGCTCATCTTTACTCAACTATCCCTTTGAATATTTTTGTGAATCTTTCTCTTCAATATTTCAAACACTTTTATGAGTTTACTTTTCTAGTGATAAAGTCCACTTCTACTAACAAGCATTTGGCTTTTATTGTGATCCTGTTAGAAACATTAACATTTAAAGAGAAATCTGAACATCCTATAATTAAGTGATAAAACTACGCCATTTTTAAAATAACTTAACTGTATATAAGAATTAAAGAAAAAAACACAATTAACTTAACACGGGTTATAATTACTTATGCTTTGAACTCAATTTTATACTTCTTTCCCATGTTTTTCCTTACAGGTTACAAGTACTTTGATGGTACAATCATTTTTCCTGGAACAAATCCAAAAATATTTTATAACTTCTCAGAAGTCACTATGATGTATGTTTGATTTTTCAGCTACACTCCCAGATATGAAATTTCCTCATGATCCTTCTATTAGTTTTTAATTAAGCAATCCTCCAAATTTTCTTTGGACCTGCAATTGCGGATTTTTCAGCTCAAACTTAGGCTGGGGTAAAGCACAGTAAGAAGTCTCACAACACCAGCTTTCAGAGCACTGCTCCTTCATTAGGTGAGTGTGTTCATAAACAGAGCATATATAGACATAAACTCAATTTACAAGGTAACAGTTGGAATGTGAGTCTTCACAGGTAATGAAATCTTAATGGTACAGACAATGTGAACGGAGAGAGGGTTAGGCATAGGTTAAAGAGATGTGTGTTGTCTCCAGCCAGGACAATTAGCAAGATTCTGCAAGCCCAGGCAAGTCGTGGGGAATATAAATAGTGAGACATGAACCCAAGATCCTGGTTGAGGCCATCCTCGTGTGTGGAACTTAGCTATCAGTTTCTGCTCAGCAATTCTGCATTGTCATGTGTGTGAAGACCGCCTTGGAGAACGCTTACCCGAAGATCAGAGGCTGAATGCCCATGACTGCTGAAGTCCAATACCAGCATCTCCACTTCATGGTTTTTTTGTCCATCCAGAGGATGTTTTCTGGCAGCAGAGGCAGCATGTTTTGATCCTGCTGAGGTCCATGGCATTTTGTATGGCTTGCCCACCTGTTGCTGGAGAAAATGCTGTGGTAAAAATTGCCTTTGGCAGGAGCAGGAGATCCATATTGGGAAGAGCTTGAAATCCTTACCCATAGGCATCAAAGCATTCTTACTTAGGAACATAAACATCAGCAATATATCTGGTTCCTAATGGACCACTAGGCTCACACAGATTCTGTGGAGTTACTAGTCTCACAGTTGATTCCCAGTTCCTGGCAGATGCTTTCTCTCTGCCTGTTATAAGCTGACTGACTAAGCTAACTGTTTCCAATCTAACTGCCTCTGTTGTGAGGATTAATGAGATTTCGTTTACTAGCTTTGATCTGTGAAAATCTTCCAGCTTCTTTCCCCTTGTAAAATTCCAAACTTTCCAAGCCACACCTGCATTCTGTGCATTACATAAATAAAGTTAGTATTTTCACTACTTAAGATGCAGGCCTTTAGCTCTCCAAACTCAACGAGCTGTAATCTATACTAAATCAAGACTGCAACTGACTTCATTCACCTCCCCCATCTCACCCCTCCACCATCCCAAGCCCATCTCTATGACAGTGAGGCATGTTCTAAGTAGATCTCAAACAGAAATTAAAATTAATTACTTTCCATCAGTATAATATTTTGATTATATAGTCAACAAGATTTTTAAAATCTCTAATGGAGCTATGTAATTCTCTTTCCTCAAATTATCAGCTTTTAGCTTCTTCTATAGAGAAAACTACTTACTTTGGCTCTACCATGAGGTCCAGAAATGGGTCTTCCATTGTTCAGTGTTTGCAATTCTAATTCTGACTTTGAAGATGAACACAGATTAGCTTTCAAGTGTAATTAGCTTCAAACTTTTTTGAATTGATATGTCAGGATTGCTCATCAGTTTTTCAATCAGAACTTTCTATTTAACATACAGCCAACACTTCAACATCCAACTTAAAAGTTCTATTCTTAAAATTAAAATGTATATTCTAAAACATATGAATTGTGAACTAGATTTTTGCAACACCTTCTATCAGTTCTGATTTGTATAAAATTCCATCTTCCAATTGTGCTGTTGAAAGGTATCAACCTGATTTCTGTATATTTCAATAAATTTACATATAATTACTGGGGTTGATGACAATACATCCAACCACAACACTTATTCCCTTTTGGTGGCAAGGTGTCACATCTGTGAAAATCACTACTGGTTTTCAAAAACAAAAAACAGTACATGATGTACTGCTCATAATGACCATGCTGGGGTTGCAGACACATCTGTACAAAGAACAAAGAATAATACAGCACAGGAACAGGCCCTTCAGCCCTCCAAGCCTGCACTGAACATGTGTTCCTAACTAGACCATCCGTTTGTATCCCTTTATTCCCAGTCTGTTCGTGTGGATATCTAGATAAGTCTTAAATGATCCTAGCATGTTTGTCTCAACCACCTTGCTTGGCAGTGCATTCCAGGCCCCCACCACATATTGTAAAATATTTCTTCCCCATGTCTGTATTGAACCTTGCCCCCCCCCAACCTTGAACTTGTGACCCCTTGTGTTTGTCATTTCCAACCTGAGAAGAAGCTTTCAACTGTTCACCCTATCTATGCCCTTCATAATTTTATAAACTTCTATTAGATCTCTAGGCATTGAGACAATTGCACCAGCAAGGAACAATGCCAGGTGGCACTGGCAGGAGATACTGACATGGAGCTCTGGCAGGGAATGTCACCTCCTTCATTGGGAGGATTCCCCTTATTCTTGAGGGAGGGGGGAGTTGGTGGAGTGTGTGGGCAGAGGGAAACTCCTCCAGTGTGTGGGGGCTGGGTGTGTCTGATGAGTCCTGATGTCTGTGGGGGAGGGTTCCTTGTCCATGGGCCAGGAGGCTTTAAACATAGCTGTGAGATTGGGATGCCCTTTAAAAATGGTGCCCCACCCTTCTCAGATTTATGGTGTTACCACTGTGTTTAGGCCCCAACCCTCCAGCTGGCTTTGCCAGCACTCTGAAATTCCTCATAGTGCGACTAAATCAAGCAAGAAAACATGTCTGTGAAGCCAATGAGTTTCTCTTGCATTATCCAACACTAAAATGTTTGGAAAATTCCACCCTTTTCATTGTCTTTGACAAAGATAAGAATCCATGGATTGGCAAAAACCTAATGGCCCATTTTAACGTAACCTGCCATGCTAGTTCACAGGATGGAGCAACAAACCACCTGTAAAAATGGTGGCTGATGTAATAGCATTTATTTCTCATCAAATGTATTAGAACACTAATTTATTTCTTATATCAATATTTTCCAAATGTATTGTATGATATACAAATCATACCGATAGCCTGATTTTTTTTGTCTTTCTATAGACAAAACAAAGTAAAATTGTTTTAAATCAGCAGTATGGGTGATTATATTCACCTTCAGATTTTAAAAATGCATTAATGGTCAGATTACACAATACTGGGATAGAAACTTCACTGTGGATAATTGCTAATCATTTATGATCATGCAATTCTTGCATTCAGGTCCCGAATAACCTTATTTAGAGGGCATACCATCTGTTCAACAAAAATAAAATTCAACTCAACACACTCAATTCAGCATTTTCTGTAATCACATGTCCACACTGTTCCCTAACTGCCATTTAAATTACCTTATTCTAGAATGACTGGATTAAGCTGGTAAGAAAGAAACAAACCTTCTTGAGGTAAGCCTATCTACTGTTGCAGCACCTGTCAGTTCACAGGTTACAGGACCAACAGCTCATTTTCTCTCTTATTCAGAAGTCACTGTCTCACTTTGCCCAATGTATTTGTGGGACCAAGACAATGTGCATCATAAAAAATATGCCTTTATCTAGCATGCTTGTGTTTCAGCTTTTCTGCGATGATATTCGGCAACAGAGGAAGAAAGTCATAAGCTAACAGTTCTCTGCTTTAATTTACTCAGCAAATTAACATTTCTACCGTCTTTAGCACCTTCATAAAAATCATACATAAGGATCAAACAAGTGTTTGGACCATCAAGCGTTTACTTCCACAAATCCAGATCAATTTCTTGCTGAAAGAATTGAATAAATATGTTTGAAATTTGCAATATAAAACAACAAAATTTTCCTAGAAAACCTAATTCTAATATTTCACTTGACCATATTAATCTATATTATTCATCCTGGACTATTTGAATCCTGTTATTGACAATTCCAGGGTTCTAGCAGCATTGGCAGAAAAGGATATAGAGTTCACTACGGTGTTTGATCACCTATATGAATTTCCATCTTTATATTCCATACTTGGATAGAATCTCATTTGCTTTGCTTTATTTTAACGTGGATAGTAGTAATCCATTTTATTTGGTTTGAATTCCATTTATCCATACAAGGTCTCAGCAATTCTGGCAGCATCTGTAAGGAGAGAGAAGAGCTGACGTTTTGAGTCCAGATGATCTTTATTAAAGCTAAAAGGCAAAGAAAGTGGGACGTATTTATACTGTAGGGTGAGGGAATGAAAGATGTGTCATAGCCACAGAAAACAGGGGAAAAGGCTGCTAATGGCAGTCCACAGAGTGAATAAAGAATATGAATGACCAAAGGGCAGAGAAACTAAAATAAGAGATTAAGCTATAACAGACGAAGAATTGGTGATGGTGGTGGTGGTGATTGGTTGTTGCGGGGGGGGGGGGGGTGAGTCGGAGAATGCAGGGAATGGATGAGGAAAGAGGTAAAATTTTAAAAGGGGGAGAAAAGGCAAGGGAAGGGGGATGAAGTAGGGGGTAAGTGTGGATAGGGAAGTAAAATTTTAAAAAAAGAAATAAAAGGCAGAGAACAGTAAAAAAAAATTAAATAAAATAGAGTGAAAACAAAGAGGCTGAGATGGGTTAGGGCAAATCATCTGATGTTGTTGAATTCAATGTTGAGACCGGAAGGCTACAAAGTGCTGCTCCTCTCTCGAAGAGGAATTCTGTATGTCTCCCACCCCCATCCACCTTCACTGCTTTCCATATCTCTCTTAGTGTTATCGAGATATTTACCAAGATTCGCTTCCACAACATTTCCTTCCTCAGTGACTGTCTTCATCTCTGATTTACCCGACATAGATTTCAATTAAACTTCCACTCACCATATGTAACCTCCAAGATTACAGGTACATCCAAGATATACAACATTCTTTGAACTGCTGTTCTCACCGCATCCTGAAAGCCACACTCAATGTCATGTGCTGCAGCATGAAGACATTCAACATTTCTCTCCAGCAACACCATCTTACTCTTTCTCAAAACTGCCCCTGTCCCCGGTTTCATTTCATCCTCTGCATCATTTGATGAATTAACAAAAAACCTTTCCTGTTTCTTGCAGATGTTAAGGAACGCAAGGTTCCTTATCATCTTATTTCCTTATCATCACCATTGCACATCTCAAGCCCTCCACCAGTCCCAATCCCTTGAACTCCATTTCTTCTAGCCCCAGCCCTTGTCAGGTCTTCACTATCACATTCATCTCCAACATTCCCTTCTCTGAGGTTGAGCAGGCTGTTCTCAGCAAAGGACACAGTTTTGTACCGTTATGTCCCACCTCAATGAATTTTGGACTCAACATGATGTTAAACTCTTCTTGCCCACTTGGGCAAGAGTCAGCCCCCTGTTCCACAGATCCTTTCACGTGCCTCCAACGTTCTGCCTCCAATTGGACACCCCCACCGGGACAATTACCTGCCCTTGATTTTTTTCATTGGGAACTGTCGACAGGACATTGGCCATCTCATTTTTTACCCATTCCAACCTCTCTCCTTCTGAATTTTCTGCTCTTCGTTCCCTCAGGTCCCGCCCTGACATTGTCATCAAACCTACCAATAAAGGCAATGCTGTTGTCATCTGGCATACTGACCTCTCCCTCGCAGAGGCTGAGCATCAACACTTAGATACTTCCTCTACCTCCTCCTGGACCATGACCACACTACTGAACATCAAGCCATTATCTCCAACACTGTCACTGATCTCATTTCCTCTGGATGCCTTCCCCTCACAGCTTCTAATCTCATAGCCTCCCAACCACAGACAGCCTGCTTCTACCTACTTCCCAAAATCCACAAAAAGGACTACCCTGATAGGCCCACAATGCCAGCATGCTCCTGCCCCACTGAACTTATTTCCTATTACCTTGATTCCATTCTCACTCCTCTAGTCCATTCACTCCCTACCTACATCCCTCTTAGGTCTTGTCATATTGACAGCTTCCAGTTTGCTTCCTAGTCCACTCATCCACTATATCCAACACCTCTCCTGTCACTCATGGCATCTTCCCATGCAATCACAGGAGCGGATTCGTGAAGGGTAAGTCTTGCCTCACAAATTTGATTGAATTCTTTGAGCAGGTAACTAAGTGTGTAAATGAAGGTAGAGCAGTTGATGTCGTATACGTGGATTTTAGTAAGGCGTTTGATAAGCTTCCCCACGGTAGGCTCATGAGGAAAGTGAGGAGGTGTGGGATAGAAGGAAATTTGGATAAGTAACTGGTTATCTCAGAGAAGACAGAGGGTGGTGGTGGAGGCCAGACTGGAGGCCAGTTACCAGTGGCGTACTACAGGGATCACTGCTGGGTCCTCTGCTATTTGTGATTTTTATCAATGACTTGGAAGAGGGGGCTGAAGGGTAAGTTAGTAAACTTGCTGATGACACCAAGATTGGTTGAAGAATGGATGAAGTGAGGGCTCTTTTAGGCTGCAAAGAAACATTGATAAGATGCAGAACTGGGCCAAGAACTGTGGCAGATGGAGTTTAATTCTGATAAGTGCGAGGTGATTCATTTTGGTTGGACAAACGTGAATGCGGATTACAGAGTCAATGGCAGGATTCTGAAGAATGTGGAGGAACAAAGAAATCTTGGGGTTGATATACACAGTTCTCTGAAGGTTGCCACTCAAGTGGATAGGGCCATGAAGAAGGTTTATAGTGTGTTAGTGTTTATTATGATGTGCAGATGCTGGCGTTGGACTGAGGTAAACACAGTGAGAAGTCTCACAACACCAGGTTAAAGTCCGACAGGTTTATTTGGTAGCAAATGCCACTAGCTTTCAGGGCTTTGCCCCTTCGTCAGGTGAGTGGGGCATTCTGATCACAAAACAGCTATTTAACTATTTCCTCGGGTGGACATAGCGCTACTAAGGGGCAATAACTATAAGGTTCATGGTGGGAGATATATGTTCTTTACTCAGAGTGGCTGGGGTGTGGAATGCACTGTCTGCTGTGATAGTAGAGTCAGACACTTCAGGAACTTTCAAACAATTATTGGATAGAACATAGAACATAGAACATTACAGCACAGAACAGGCCCTTCGGCCCTCGATGTTGCGCCGACCAATATAAAAAGCAATGCCCCTCCAAACTAAACCATTCCCTTCTCTTCAATATACTTATCAACTAACCTCTGAAATGCCACCAAACTTGGCGCATCTACAACTGCTGCAGGCAGGGCATTCCACTCCCGAACCACCCTTTTGGTAAAGAACCTACCTCTGATATCCGTCCTATAACTATCACCCCTTAATTTAAAGCTGTGTCCCCTCGTGCTAGCTTTCTCCATCCTAGGAAAAAGGCTATCACTAGGAAAAAGGATAGCACACCAGAATGATAGGGAAAGTGGGATGGATTGATCTTAGGTTTGGCACAACATTGAGGGCTGAAAGGCCTGTACTGTGCTGTACTGTCCTATGTTCTATATTTTGTGTTCTATAAGTGGTAACACCTGTCTCTTTACTTCTTCCATGCTTTCCATCCAAAGTCCAAAACATTCATTCCAGGCTAAGCAGTGTTTCACTTGCACCTATTTCAATTTGGTGTATTGCATTTGCTGCACCCAATGTGTAGATTGGGTGATCACTTTGCTGAGCACATTCAGGACCCTGATCTTCTGGTTGCTTGCCATTTTAACTCATGATCCTGCTTCAATGCCCACATGTCTGTCCTTGGCCTGCTGCAATATTCCAGTGAAGCTCAAAGCAAACTGGAGGAATAGCATCTCATCTTCTGGTTAAGCACTTTACATCTTCCAATCACAACATTGAATTTAAAACTTCAGATGATTTGCTCTATCCCACTTCGACCCCTTTGTTTTCATTCCATTTTATTGCATTTTTTAACTGTTCTCTATCTTTTATTTCTTTGTTGTCTTTCTTTACTTTTCTTTCCTCTCACTCTTTCCTCCTACTTTTTCTCCCTTCTCTTACCTTTTCTCCCCCTTTGTTTCCCCTTTTCTAAATTTTCCCTCTGCTTCAACAATTCCTGTCCCTTCCCCCACAACATCTTCATCTGTCACAGCTTACCCTCTTATTTTACTTTCTCTGCCGTTTGGCCATTCACACCCTTTATCCTCGCCGTGGACTGCCATTAATAGTCTCTTCCCCTGCTTTCTGCGGCAATGACTCATCTTTCATTCCCCCACCCTGAAGTATAAATATTTCCCACTTTCTGTGCCTTTTAGCTTTGACAAGGGATCATCCGGATTCGAAATGTCAGCTTTTTTCTTTCCTTACAGATGCTGCCAGACCTGCTGAGATTTTCCAGCATTCTCTCTTTTGGTTTCAGATTTCAGCATCCCAGTAATTTGCTTTTATCCATTACTTTAGCATGATAGAAGGCGATTTCCCAATTTTTAGCTCCCTGTCCTGTTAACTAAAAATATTAGCTTAACCTGTTTTTTGAACATTGCAATAGCATTCAGCATGGTAAAGATTGAGGTTGTGCACAGATGCTTCAGGATTGATCTGCTTGAAGTGTTTGAAATATTAACATAGATTTGATAGGTAGACACAGAGAAAATATTTCATCCTGTGGGGAAATCAAGAACAAGAGGGCATAATCTTAAAGTTAGGGCTATGCTATTCATGTATGAAATAGGATGCATTTTGTCATGCAAAGGGAAGTAGAAATCTAGAACTCTCCACTCCAATAAAATATGAATTTTACATTCAAGACTGAAATTGGTTCATTTTTGCTAGGTAAAATTATAAATGGTTTTAATGCAAAGGTGGGAAATTGGAACTGTCGTGTAGATCAGCCATTAGGTCAGATTCTCTCAATTTGCCCACGACAGGGACTCTCCTATTCTGCTGCAAAGAATGGAGATTTGGCTGAATACCAAATTCTCCCTTCTTGCTGGCAGCGATAGCAAGGCATGAATGGATGGAGAATTTCAGTCATGATCTAACAAAATGGCAGAGGAAGGCTAGGAGGCTGGATAACCTACTCCATCTTCTAATATTCGTATGTTCCTCAGCTCTCTTCCCAATCTTCATTTTTTCCAATGAGGCCAATTTAAATTACTTTCTCATTTAACATTGAGTGAAACAGATTAATAACATAATGAAACTGTAACCTTCCAATGAACACTGTCATGACTCATAAGGAGTAGTTGAATTCACCTCGTAATTCAACAGAAGGCAGTATTTCTATTTGTTTCATTTCATTCAGGAAGATTTATTCATCAACATTAACAATTGAATCTAATAAAGAGAAGTATATGCACAGCTACTGCTGCTATATATTGTGCTATGACTTTTTTTTGAATAAAACTAGAGTACAATTCAGCTGTGAGTACACAAGCTGAAATTCCTTTCTTTGGGATTACATTTTTTTTTCCTTATTTATGGATAAAGAGGAGTTATTTTTTAAGTTGGCAATCCAGAGAGTAGAGAGTAGTGGTGCACAGATATTTTTAAATTTGGTAATAAATATATGGTGATGTTTCCCATGGGATCAGTATTAGGATCACTTTTCCTTTTTATTAATGTCCTAGACTTGTGTTTGCAGGGCATAATTTCAACATATGCAGAAAACACAAAACTCAAAACTATAGGAAATAATAGAAGGATAGTAATAGACTTCAGACTGATGAATTGGCAAATTACGGATTAAAATTTAACTACACAAACATGATGTAATTAATTTTGATATGAAAATAGGGAGAGGAAATCTGAATAAAGGATACAATTTTAAAAGGGCTGCAGAAACAGAGAAACTTGCAAGTACATGTA
The DNA here is from genome assembly GCA_024679065.1 of Sphyrna mokarran. Taxonomy (NCBI): domain Eukaryota; kingdom Metazoa; phylum Chordata; class Chondrichthyes; order Carcharhiniformes; family Carcharhinidae; genus Sphyrna; species Sphyrna mokarran. Next base: position 38,285,141 of record JAGIQG010000010.1, on the reverse strand, counting down.
AACAAATCTTTCAAGAACAGGACCAGTTGAAAAGGCCATTAAAAAAGGCATATATAGGTTTCTTCAAACTTGAATTTTGTCCAAGTATTGCAATATGCAGGCAGGACAAACCCTTTAACGGAGAGGTTGCTAATGGAAGTGAACACTGTGCAATCATCAACAAACATCCCCACTTCTGTTTGATGATGATAGGCAGGTCATTAATTAAGAAACTGAAGATGGTTAGGTTTGAAGCGTTGTATTAGTATGGTATCCTTGGTTATATACAAAAGGATGGAAGTTTTGCTAAACTTTTAAACCTGCGTACTATATACAACATACACTGCAGCAACTCATCAAAGCTTCTTTAACACCTACTTCCAAACCTGTGATCTCTAACACCCTAAAGGAGCAGGACAGCAGATGATTGGGAACTCCACCAATTACACATTCCTCACAAAGTCACACATCATCCCGACTTGCAACCATATGAAAACAACATATGTTTCCTGGAAACAACAGGTGGCAGTGTGGTTAGCACTGCTACCTCACAGCGCTAGGGACCTATGTTCAATTCTGGTCATGGGTCACTGTACGATATTTGCAAGTTCTACCTGTTTCTTCCTGGGTTTTCTCTGGATGCTCTGCTTTCCTCCCACAGTCCAAAAGTGTGGGTTAGATTGATTGGTCATGTTAAGTTGTCCTTTAATATCTGGGAGACTAGCATGGTAATACAAGGGGTTATAATGATAGGGCCTGGATTGTTGTCAGTGCAGATGCAATGGGCTGAATGGCCTCAGGAGCTTGAAGGGAGTGAAATTTCTACTCAACTGTGTCACGTTTTTAATATCCTCCTGTAAACCATGGGAACTGCTTACCTGGGGGAACATATGGTGGGAAGCCCTTTAAATACATGCTGATTTATTTAAATGAATTTAAACAAGGTTCTTGCCTGTTCTGGACAAGAATCTCATTAAGTGGGGTGGGGAAAATCTGAGAGAAAGATCTCAATGCCAAGATATTTTTCCCGTGATCTTGCAGGTTTTCCCATGATGAGATTGTTTATGCCCTTCGTGAATCCTCAACCAACTGCTGGTTCTTAGAGGTGTTTTTTTTCCCTGAACAACAGAAGTGAATCACTCTAAGCATCCTTGCAGACTGCAGCATTGACCTTAGGAAAGCATTGGTGAAGTGATGGGCAGACCTGCCATGTTGGACAATCATTGCTGAAGTTTCTTCTCTGTTCCAAATACCTAGACAATGACTGTCATCCTTAGGGGGTCCTTTTAATAAGTTCAACTGAAATAGATTCATATAGATTGTCATCAAGCATACTTGTGTAAATTATTCAGGATAATGAAAATCAAATGCTAACATGGTCTCTAGATAAAAAATGCCACTGTTAAACAAGTTGCAGAAACATTTGGGTTCACAATGCAATACGAGACTCCAGCTTTCCTACAATATTGTCCAGTTAAACTCCATCCTAGGAGGATGTAGACATGATTTATTGGAATGGTATCAGAGATAAGGGACTTCAATTGTGTAGAAGGTGGGATTATTCTCCTTCAAGTAGAGAATGTTAAGAGGAGAAATACCAAAATACCACAGGAAATTTTTATTGGGTAAATAAGACAAACTATTTCTGGTGGCGGAATGATTGGTAATAGATTTAAAATTATTAATGTAAGAACCAAAGGCAACAATGAGGAATCTTTTACTTGCACAACAAGTTGTGACCTAGAATACTCACCCTGCAATGACAACAGATTCAATGATCACTTTCAAATAGGAACCATCTTTCAAACACCTTTCATAAATGCAGGATATCCCAAAGAACTGTTATAATAAAGGAAATGCAGCAGCCAATTTGTGCACTGTAAGCCCCTACAAATAGCAAGTTGATAATGACCAGATAGGTTTGTTTTCATGAAGTTGGTAGAGGAATAAATCATGACAAGGAACCAGAAATAGTTTCTCTGCTCTTCAAAAAGTCCTTTGGTATCTTTTCCATCCACCTGAGAAGCCAGACTGGACCTCAGTTCATCCAAAATACAACACCATCATGGCATATCCCTACCTCAGTACTGCAATGGGGTGTCAGCCTTGACTTTTATGCTCCCATTTTGGCTATCGAACCCACAGTTTCTGACTGAGAGTTGAGTTTCCTACCAATTGAACTATGGTTATGTGAAGAGCAATGGGGGTGCAGGGGGAAGGGGAGGGGTGGCAATTCTCCCAAAAGTGCTGAATTGGTGAGAAAACTGGTGTAAATCTCAACTATTATTTCACTTCAACTTGAGACCCAACTCTTGCAATGCAGAGGTCACAATCGTGAACCTCATTAAAAGCTTGGGGTGGCAGAACTTATTCGCACCAGAGTCTGACAGTTCCAGAACTCCATGCACGCGCAGTGGTCTGATCTGTCAGTCTCCCTGTTTGCTGGCCAGCGATCAAGCCCCCACAATGTTGTCCCTCCAATGCCCGCTATGGCTCAATCACAAACACCATGACCATTCCCGGGCCAGCCCTGATCTTCCCCATCCCAGAGCAACCTGCTCTCTAGCCCTGGCCCCCCAACAGTGGCAATCCCTGCACTATGGCAGATCTCTCCCACTGCTGACCCTGCCCATCTCCAGGAGACAGATCCTGTCTCCCCCACCCTCTCCAATTGAAACAAAGGCCCTGCCCACAATAAGCCCCGCCCTCTTGGACTTGCACACAATAGGCTTTGCCCCTTGGCCCCCTTCCAGGCACCTTGGCTCTGCTCCTTGCTCTGTCTAGAACCCACCCCCCGGGGCACTGCCTTATGCCTGATGGGCAGTGCCAAGCTGACTCCTGGGCATGGGCACTTTGCCTTTTGGGCAGTGCTGGGGGCACAGGCTGGCATTGCCAAGGTGCCATCCCAGGAGGCATCACCCGCCTATAGCCCGACCACCTGTGGGGCCCCGATTACTTCCCCCATCACTCCAATAGGATCTCCTATTAGTTCCCCATAAATGAGAAGCTACTGTAAATGCCACCAGAATTAAATACTTCTGCCAGGATTGGAGATGCTACCTGACCTGGAGAATTCCGTGCTAGGCTGGATAATCACATTTAAAATACATTTGAAGATTTAAATTACTTATTGCTCTTCTTGCTGGTTTCCAGTATGGTTCTGACTGCGCTTGTTCTCAGTGGGAGATGCGCACGCATCAGGAACACACGTGCGAATCCCACAAAATGGCCGACACATGATTCTCCCATCCTGACATACCAAAAAACGTGCGCAGGGGATGGGAGATTCAGGCCTAAGGTTTCAAAGCGAGGGAGAGGGACAACTAATTGGGCAGCTCTACCAAGTGGCTGCCTCTTTCTGTTATGTCAACTAAGACTGTATGATTGTAGCAATAGCTCCAAACTCCGAAAGTATTTTAATATGGCAATAATCTCATCACATCCACATATTCCTGTGTTGAACATGACCACTGCTTCAATAGTGGAAAATAATCTTTTGCTTCAACCCAATTCAGTACCTCCCTGATAATTCCAAACTTCTTTTGCCTGATTCACTCTCCTCTTCTCAATTGTTTCCCAGCATCCTAACGTCAGTCATTTTTCATTTAAATGGGTTGAAATCACATTCTCTGTTAAAATAAAGATACTAAGCTATTTTAAGTAAAGGTAATGAATTCATTGCTTTCATAGCTCAGCATAAGTTCAACGCAATTGTCGGTAATTTAACACTTAATGCATCAAGCTCTCTTAAATGACAGGTAAATTAATCTTGATTTTTTCCAATAAACAAAGGATGGCCAAATTCACTGGCCATTCACTCCAGTAGGATTTTCTGATCCTGCCAGGGTGCAACTTTGCCGTCGGTTTCCCAGCACTGTGGTGGGGCTTAATTGTGACTTCCCATTGATAGTGGAGAGACAAGAAGATCCCACTGCCAGCAAAACACTGCTTCCCACCATCGAGAAAGGTGCTGAGGAAGGCCAGAGAACCTTGCCCAAAATGGCCCATTTTATGTTATTATTTTAGCTCTACAAGTGGTCTACACAATCATTTGCTCCAAAACATCATATTAGGATTGAATCTGATGGATTGATATCCAAACTGCTGCTACACCTAGCCTTTTCAGCAACCCTTCATTGGTCATACTTCTTCCAAACGCACTTGAGGATGCTAACTTGTCACTGATAGATTTGAATAATTTTTGTTTTCCCCAAAACATTCAATATTTCTTGTGTAGCTTTTCAATATAATAGCTCAGTATACCCATGATTCTTCTTGTCATTGTCCCACTGTGTACGTCATAGGCCTTCAAAATACATTACAAAATCTAAGATACAGGCTCACCCCTTTAACTTTCTATCCAGGTGGTAGGTTAGAAAGAAGTTAACTTTAGTCTGTTGTTCAGTAGGCACACGATTAATGATCAAGAATTTGGCGATCTAATATAACAATTAGCATAAATTAAAAGAACAAAACTAGTGGGGTAGACAAAGAAATCCATCTCAATTGATGTTTACAGGAACAGCATAATAAGGATAATCTTATACCATGTTAAGAAATGCGAAGCATTGTGAACACTATGCAGTTACTAAACATATTGCATTATGAATGTTTTTGGTGCATAAAAATAGTCAAAGTCTTCCTACCACCAAACCATTTGAAAAGTAGAATTCTGAAGAGCAAAGAACAGGCAAAGTTGCATTAATTTTGATGAGTAAAATCTGGGACAGTGAGGTGCTGCGAACTGAATGTAATCTTACATCAACAGTCTCTAAGTTTTTATATTAAAACTGATGAAGAAGATTCTATAAACTGAATGCATTTCTTCGAGAAGCATATGCTAGGATATTGTGGATAAATAGACAAGTCAGCACCTGGAAAATAAAATTACCATTGCAATGATGCATCTATCCATTAAGCTGTCATAAAAAGCAAGGCTTCTGTGAAGCACATCAGGTCCATAGGTTATCAATAATATCAGGAAAGGGAGAATTATATCAGTATATATTATATTAGGTACAATCAAAGGTAGCTAGAGTGATCTTTAAAGAAACACAATAACATTTCTTCAGTAATTTGAAGACCATTATTCAGATGGTGACTCAAGGAGGGAGGTAATTCTAATAGCACATGCAAAAAGTGATGCACTCAAAAAGGAACTCCATGACTTGCACTCATCTTCTGCACGCTTCAGAAATTGAAATGTACATTCTATTCTCAATGCAATCTCCCTTCCTCTCTTCTGCTATGATTTATTTCATAGTCCCTCTAACCCACTGTGAATCAATTACCAGCTCATACTGAAGCAGTGCTGAACATCAGAACAACATTCTAGTCTTTTGAGTACCTAGTTACAGAGCCAAGGAGAATCAACTAATTAGAATATTTTTTCTCTAATACATTATGTTGACATTCCTGTGAATCCCCCAACTCTCAATGAAAGGATCAATCGCAAACCTGCCCCTGGTCTGACAGGATGCTTCGCGGCTAAGCTCAGCAGAGTATTAATTGGCTCAGGGTAAGATGCCTTTCCACATTTAGATATGCAGGACCTGGCAACAAATGGGTGAGAGTCCGAAGTATATACAGACAATGCTGAACTGGAAGGGAACCAGTGGAATAGTGGGGAAAAAGACAGGAGTGAAGACACTTAAGATCTTGGTGAGAGGGGGAGTGCCTTCTGTGGCCCATTAAAGAAGCACCTCTCCTTTGCCTGCCATCAGTCCATGTCATAAAAGTTTCCAAGTTAAATGCTTGGCTTCTCTCTCATGGCATTTTATGGCCCTTCAAACCCACCACCCTGCGACTTATGAACAATAAAATCTAATCCCCAGGATCAGTATTGGAAAAAAGAAAAAATGTGCAAGGTGAATACACAAGTGCACAGTATCTCTAACTGAAAATATTTGAATGATAAAGTTTAAACAGAAAATTCTGGAACTATTCAGCAGCTCAGGCAGCATTTATGGTGACAAATATAGGGTTGATGGCTGGGACTCTCCCAAAACAAAACAAAAGTAAGTGCCCAACAGCCAGAAATACGGGAGAAATTCCCATCCACTTTTTGGGTGTACTTACCAGAAAGAATCTCCAGCACTCCGTGAGTGCAGAGTACCTCAGAGTCATTCAGGCTAGAAAGTGGTGGGCAGAACCTATTCGCACACGAAAGGCTGGCAGTATAATAGTGAGTGGACCCCTACACATGTAGCGATTGGTGCATGTGCACTAGACCTCATCTCACCACCTCCCAATTGCTGGTCTCTCCCAGAACCCCTTTGATTGCTAGCCTTCCTGACACCACATCTCCATCCCCAATTGCTGGCCTACGGAACCCCCATGGGCCAGCCCGAATTCCCCCCAGAATACCAGGTTTTCACTGCCCAAGGGATACTCCCCTTCCTCCTGACCTTCCAAGGGGGTCTCAATAGCTTCTGTTCCCCATTAGTGGGGAGCAGTTTTAAATACTGCTGGTGGAACCTCTTGCAATGGAAGGGGAGCAGCTGGTAGGCCAGGGAATACCAACTTGGACGCACTAATCATATAGGAATTGTAAGATGCGATTTTACCATTTTTTTTGTCTAAGTGCTGGGTGGAACTTGAAATTGGGAGAGTTTCAGATCTGTCTTTTGGGCATGTGTTTTTAGGCCCTCCCATATACACTCTGTCTGCAAAATTATGAGTGAGCCTGTTACTCACTGCAGAAGCCTGTGGACAGGACTTAATGTGCCCTGCAAAGGGAGATGGCGTGCACGTGCAGGCCTCTGATGCAGCACATGCACATTAACGATAACAGATGTCAGACAGAAAAGAGGGAGCTATCAGACACCTGCTTGCACAGGCAAGCAGCTCCCTCTCCACAATTACGAGGCTTGTAGCCATAGATGCAATTCCGTCAGTACCCATGTCCCCGCCATCAGTAAATACAGCTCCTATTGACCCTCCCCCACCATCCAGACTGATCACTCCCTCCCTCCCCCCACCACCAATCACGTCCCACTGCTCTCCTTCTAACAATCGCTGCAGACGGCAGCAGGCCTCTTCCCCCCCAATTAGCCCCATCCCAACTAGCACTCCCTGCATTAGCCCTGCCCCCACTGGCCTCTCCCCATTAGCCCCACCCCAGGCACTGCCCACAGCACTGCCTGGTGGGCATTGCTCAGGTGCCAGGGTGAGACTGCTAGTGTGGTACTGTCCACCTCCCCCCTTCATCTTTGATGGTCCCCAGTTCCACCGGCAAGGCCAAGTCAACTGCTCCCCATCCGTGGGGAGCATGTCTATTCCTCACTGACAAGAATCTTTGCTGGCGCGATCATAAAGGAGAGAGTGGGCCCAGACAATTGAGTGCCAGGTTCGCTAAGCAGATGTTAGACAACATTTAAATAAATTTAAATATATTAACCTGTGCCTCTACCATTTCCAATGAGAGACTGAATGGCAGGAAATCCGGTGCTCATAAAATTCATGAAAACTGGTGCTAATCACTTTACGCCTCACTTTATCACGTTGCACCCAAAAACGGGCACAACGTGATGATAAAATTGCCCTGGTAACATCCATATGATAATCAGCTTTGTGCTGATTTTCAGTGAGGACTGACTGATTTACATAGAAGTGCCTCAGAGAGTGGAAGGCCCCTTGCTGTTGTCTCCCAGCCCACCATGCTGCTCAAGTAGTGCAGTGGACCAGGCAAATCCTGGCCAAAAAAGTCACATTTGTGACATTACATCAGGTTAAATTGTCACAGATCTGAAATGTTTTCTTCCGCACTGAGAACAGCTGGGATAGAAGCCTTTACAGATTGATAAAAATCCACAGGTGTGCCTATTTCTTTTAACAATATCAACAGCTGGAAGCCAGTCTAACTTACAGGTTTGGTGTCCGTTCAAGATGGGGAACACCCCAGAGCAGGCTGCAGGGGGAGGTACAGAGCTTGCGATAGCTCGTGGGAATGTGAGATGAGAGAGAGTAATGTGATCCTTGGAAAACCTTGAAGTGGGATAAGGTGAATGGATGGGAAGCAGGAGCAGGTATGCATGGAGGGGCGGGGTGTGCAAGCTGGGAAGAAGCTTTCTTGGACTACAAATAGTGCTGTAAAGGTACGACCTTTTCATAAAATTAGGCTCACTTTCCTTAAGATTCCCAGAGCCTTGAAAACCCGTCAGCCAGGGTTAAACATGATGAACAAATTGAATATAGGGCTTTCATTAAATAGCTACATCCTCCTCTTTCCCCTTACTCCACCTCTTTGGAATTGGCTAAACTTTCCTTGTCCTGCACCTATTAAATCTGGAACCTGAATGGGAAGGGGCTTAGTGTTAGGCTTGAGATTTTTAAATGTTTTACAGCTCATGCTATCCTAACATATCCACTTGTGGGGGTTAATGTTATTCACATTAATTCTGTTTCTTACTCCACAACTGCAACCTGTCCTGTTAAATACTTCCAGCACTTTCTACTTAAATTGAAGATCTCCAGTATACATAGTATCTTGCCTTTCCATTTGAGTGATGAATCTGGTGCAATCAAAGGTAAAATCCAAAATCCATGCTACCTGCTCTTGATTTATTGGATTTAGCAGTTGAATTTCCCACATTACTGGAACCATTATGTTACAAATTCTTTGTTATGATGGGACTATTTCAAGAAGTAGATATAATCAGATATTCACCCATTTAAATTGAGGATTATTGCAATAATTACCATTACATAAGACTTTGGAATAGTCTGTCAGGAATAAAAGGCTTTTTGAATCTGCCTTAATCTCCCAGTGTTGTTTGCCTGCCATTTTATGATCCAGCTATAATTTAATTTAAAAAGCTGGTTGATAAGTACATTATCCACATCTCTTAGCATTACAAGATGTGAATCATGCTATTAGCTGCATCACTGTTTTATGTCAGACATTAACCTTTTTGAAAAACAGTTACTCACTGAAGGATGAGAAATCTTACTCAAAATATTCCACTTGCAATCTTTTCAAAATATCTCATCTGAGGCAGTTCTGTACTTATTAATTTTTTGTGATAAATACTCCGTTTTAATTTGCAAATTAATTTAATATGAAGTTTCATGTTCCCCCTACCCACATAAAGTTGCGTAGTCAAATAAGAATAAATTTGTTAATATCACGAAAAAAAGGAGAGAGGTAAACTGAAGTCCTTTACTTTCTCAGAGTCAGTCCACAAGCTGATGTGGTTTAACTTTTGAAGGAGACGGTGACATATTTCCCCAAGCCCTCTGATTGTGATGCGAATTTTAAAGTGACTTGCAGCTTATGCACTAGATGTTCAATCAGAAGTATTATTTATTCATATATTCAAACCCAGGGATGGTCATCATAAATACATAGACATATACAAGCACACAAGAAGGTGACTGGAAAAAAAAGAGTTTTATTACGAGAAATAGCTTTAATGTTAATTCACAAGAATGTCAGCGTCCAGTGAAAGTTCCTTCACGTTGGAGTTAATGTTCAATTGCGTTCAGTTGAAGGTAAGAGGTGTAGAATTCCTTTAAAGTTGGTGATGGCACAGCAAGGTAAGGTTGGATCCAGAGGCTTGATCCACTCTACAGGCAGTGGTAGGAATGTGCTGGCAATCTAGGCTCTGAGGAGATTTAAAATTTGAAGAAGATTTTGTTGTCAGCCTAGAGTCTGGCTTTGCTGCTGATTGATTAAACGTTCAGCCAATCATAACTTTCGGTCATGTAGTGATGAGTCAGTTTCAGATAAACAGTCTATGGGCCTGATTTTACCACTTTCATTCAAAATGTTGAATCTGGGCGTAATTCAGATCCAACTTGGAAATCTGTTCTCAGGGTCCCCCTATGCATTTAGCCTGAAAAAAAATCATGGCTCTGAACGCTGCTGGTCTGATTGGAGCTTTGAACTGTGCATACACAGTGAGAAAGAAATTTGAAAAATGCACCCCATCACATTGCTCCCAGATCGCAAAAAGTAAATAAAGTGGCTCAGGAGCGATGGCCCTCACAAACATCATTCCATCCCTCCACATAGCTGTCCTCCTTATCCACCCACTACTCCCCCCTCCCCACTACCCACATCACATTGTGACCCTCTGCCTCACAGCACCTGAGAGTGGCAGTGGACTCCACCTCCTTTCCCCCCACTCCCCACCAATAATCCATCTGGCCTCCATCCCCCCCCCTCACCAGAGAGTGATTGGTCTCCCTCTCCTCCCCAGAGAATGATTGGGCCGCACCTTCCCCTCCACCCCCAGAACGGTTGCTGTCCCCTCCTCTCTGCCCCAGACAACAAGCTGGTCTCCCTTTGCCTCCCCTCACCACCCCCAGCAGACAATGATCTGGTCTTCCTCTGCCCTCCCCTCCCCACCTGAGAATGATCTGACCTCCTTTCCATCCCTTACCACCAATCTGAAACAAAGAGCCATTGGAAACTCTGAATATACCTCTTCAGAAGCTGGTCTGCCTGAAACAGATCTTTGCCGAGCATATCTGTTTCGCAATGAATCTGGACATGTGTACGCAATGATAAAGAGGGAAATGCTTGTAAAGTTAGGTGGGCAGCCTATTAATTCAATTTAAATGCATGCAAATGCACTTAAAGTGCCGTTGCACCCGTTTCAGGCACGTACCAGATCTTAATATACCAGCTATTTTCAAGCTTTGGTGAAGTGGGCATCTGTGCAGAGGCACAGGTCACATTAATGGCCTCATGCCCGATTTTATCACATTTTCGTGCTCGAAAATGGGCATGAAGCACTGGTAAAGTTGGGCCCTTTGTCTCTGGTTGAAATTTATCCTTCACCTTAGGACACCAATGGTGGCTATTTGCATCCACAGACATAAGTTTTAATGGCTTTCTTTTTGTTGCAAGTTCAGGCTGGAGAGACAGACAATTCTGCTGCATCCTTGTTTTGTTGACTGCATTGGGTCCACAGCCCAAGGTGTGAGATTCCACAAGGATGAGAGTTGAATTTTGTCCTGTAATTACAGTTGGAAGCTTCCAGAACTGTAGCCTCTTTGCAAATTGGCCATGTAGCAGCCATGTCTTCAGTCCAACAAAGTCCATTTTTTCAATAAGCAGAAAGTAAAGTTTAATTCATGCAGTTTCTGATTTATTCCATGTCTTATGACATGACAGTAATAAGACAAATCTTATTTAAGTTTTCAGAAATATATTGCAGCCATTTGCTATACATAGAACATAGAACATTACAGCGCAGTACAGGCCCTTCGGCCCTCGATGTTGCGCCGGCCAGTGGACCCTCTAACCTAAACTATTCCAATATCATCCATATGCCTATCCACCGAACATTTGAATGCCCCCAAAGTAGGCGAGTCCACAACTGCTGCAGGCAGGGCATTCCACGCCCTCACCACCCTCTGTGTAAAGAACCTGCCTCTGACATCCGTCCTATAACTACCACCTCTTAATTTAAAGTTATGTCCCCTCGTGTTGGTCATCACCATCCGAGGAAAAAGGCTCTCACTATCCACCCTATCCAATCCCTTGATCATCTTATACGCCTCAATTAGGTCACCGCGTAACCTTCTTCTCTCTAATGAAAATAACCTCAGGTCCCTCAGCCTTTCCTCATAAGGCCTTCCCACCATACCAGGCAACATCCTGGTAAACCTCCTCTGCACCCTTTCCAATGCTTCCACATCTTTCTTATAATGCGGCGACCAGAACTGTACGCAATACTCCAAGTGCGGCCGCACCAGAGTTTTGTACAGTTGTAACATAACCTCACGGCTCCTAAATTCAATCCCTCTACCAATAAAAGCTAACACACCGTACGCCTTCTTAACAACTTTATCAACCTGGGTGCCAACTTTCAAAGAGCTATGTACTTGTACCCCAAGATCCCTCTGCTCGACAACACTATTAAGGGTCCTTCCATTAGCCCTATATTTCATATGCCTGTTATTCCTACCAAAGTGAATCACCTCACACTTATCCGTATTGAATTCCATTTGCCACCTCACGGCCCAGCTCTGCAACCTATCTATGTCCCTCTGCAAACTGTAACATCCATCCTCGCTGTCTACAACTCCCCCCACTTTGGTATCGTCAGCAAATTTACTAATCCAACCCTCTACACCCTCATCTAGGTCATTTATAAAAATGACAAACAGCAGTGGCCCTAAAACAGATCCTTGAGGTACACCACTTGTAACTGCACTCCAGGTTGAATATTTCCCATCAACCACCACCCTCTGTCTTCTATCAGCTAGCCAATTCCTAATCCAAACTGCTAAATCACCTTCAATCCCATGCATCTGCACTTTCTGCAGTAGCCTACCATGGGGAACCTTATCAAACGCTTTGCTAAAATCCATATACACTACATCAACTGCCTTACCCTTATCTACCTCTTTGGTCACCTCCTCAAAAAACTCAATAAGGTTTGTGAGGCACGACCTACCCTTCACAAAACCGTGCTGACTATCCCTAATCAATTTATTTCTCTCTAGATGCTTATAAATCCTATCCCTTATAATTCTTTCCAAGACCTTGCCCACAACAGAAGTCAGGCTCACCGGTCTATAATTTCCAGGATGGTCCCTACTCCCCTTTTTGAACAAAGGGACAACATTTGCCATCCTCCAGTCTTCCGGCACTATACCTGTAGCTAACGACGACATGAAGATCAAAGCCAAAGGCTCTGCAATCTCCTCTCTAGCCTCCCAGAGAATCCTGGGGTAAATCCCATCTGGCCCAGGGGACTTATCAATTTTCATACCCTCAAGATTCGCTAACACCTCTTCCTTATGAACCTCAATCCTGCCCAGTCTACAACCTAGTATCGCAGTATTCTCCCCGACAACATTGTCTTTCTCCTGCGTGAATACTGACGAAAAATACTCATTCAGTGTCTCTCCTATCTCCTCAGGCTCCACGCACAACTTCCCACTGCTATCTCTGACTGGCCCTAATCTTGCCCTAACCAATCTTTTATTATTTATATACCTGTAAAAAGCTTTAGGATTCTCCTTAATCCTATCCGCCAAAGTCTTCTCGTGTCCTCTTCTAGCTCTTCTCAACTCCCTCTTTAGCTTCTTCCTGGCTGATTTATAGCTCTCCATTGCCCTAACTGAGCCTTCACGTCTCATCATTATATAAGCCTCCTTCTTCCTCTTCACCAGAGATTCAACTTCCCTAGTACACCATGGTTCCCTCACTCGACCACTTCCTCCCTGCCTGGCAGGTACATATTCATTAAGGACATGCAGAAGCTGTTCCTTAAATATGCTCCACATTTCAGATGGAGTGTAGCCTGCAGTGTCACAATACCTTAAACTTTTGCCATTGAATAGAAATGATTAACTGTTGTTCCAGTATACGACTCAATTCTATTGGGCCAGGAGATGTGCATGAGCACAAAATATTCCAATTTACATACCTTCTAAAAAAGGAATTCAAAGAGTACCTCAATTAAATGTGAAATAAATGAACTAGCCAGATCTTGATTTAACTTTTATTAGTTTGTAATCAGAATCTACAGAGCAGTATTTAATGTCCACACTGATTTCCTCAAGAACATAAAGAGTGAAACATGAAGTGGGAGACTCAAGCTAAAGAGACAAAGATTACAGCTAGCTTAATGAATCAACTGGATTTTTTGTGACCATCTAACAGTTTCCATGATGCCTGATTTCCAAATGCCAGTGCACTAATTTCCAAAATTATTGAATTAATTTTCACAGATGGCCACGATGAGGGAGAATTCCCAGCTCAGATTCAAAAGATGCAAGGTTCAAACCATGTTCCAGACCATCCTGATGATTAGAGACATAGGAACATAGGAAATTATTATGTGTATGTCGACTAAGGGGCCCACATAAGATTTGTAGTCAAACAAGAATAAATTTGATAAATAAATCAGCGAGGTAAACTTATCTTTATTTTCTCACAGTCAGTCCATAAGCAGATGCATTTTAACTTCTGAATTAGGCTATGACATGTTTCCCCAAGCATACTGGTTGTGATGCCAATTTTAAAGTGACTTGCAGCTTCCCCTCTTAGGGTTCAATCAGGGTTTGAATCAATAATAAATAATGATGAAATAAGCTTGCAGCTTATTGCTGGCAGCTACTGTTTGAAAGGTGTGCATTCATTCACAGCCAGGTCTAAGACTACCCAATAGGATCGTAAACTGGGCAGAGCTAATAGTCAAGGGTGTAAGAATGTAACCAGTGATAACATTGGATCTGTTGTAGCATGACCAATGGTAACAAGGTGTAAGGATCAGCTGACCCAATAAACTATGTAACCAATGACAAATTGATTGATTGGCTGATCAGCTGACTTACATAAATAAGAACTCACTGGGAATTATTAAATGCTTTGGAATGGCTGAGGGTGAGGCCTCAACTGTTAGTGTAATGAAATTTCTTAATTAAACCTTTTTCTTTGAATATAGTTGGAATAAGTTTTGTTAGACTTTATTGTTTACACTTGAAGAGTTCCTTCTGTTGGATTACAAGTCAAGTGTCACCTGAATTGTACTCTTAAAGGGACTGGTTGATCTGTTACCTTAACACCATTTTCCCCAGTTATCTCTTGATATCTTTAATGATTTACAATGGAACCACCATGAAATTGTGAAGTCTTTGACCAGCAGTGGGATCTTCAAGTCCTGCTGTTGGCAATGGAGTTTCCCATTGAATGCACCCTTTGCCACCAGGAAACCAGGCGCAGGGTTGTGTCATTGGCAGGACCGGACAATCCTGCTGGCGTGAATTGACAGAAAGTTCCAACCAACATCTCGAAATGTATCAATCCCTCTTGAATGTAATCAATGGCTGAGATGCCACAGTCTTCTGAGGCAGAGGATTTCAAATATTCATCATTCTTTGAGTGAAGAAATTCCTTCTTAAAAGGTTCACCTCATACCCTGAGAATGTATCTCCTAACACCATTGCTTATGTTCTAGATTTTGAGTTGACATCCATCAGATTGCTTGTGTTGTATGTGGGTAATGTTATCCCTAACCAGATAGGTTGCAGGAGCCCATAACTTCCCATAATACTGAACTAACCTATCAGCTGATATCAAATTAGTTATGACTATGTAAAGAGTTTTTATCTCATGGCCTGTCAAAATGCTTAATCAGCCTGTGAATACTTCCACTTCTTTACACTCATCTCCAAGAGAAGAATGTGAAGACACAATCTCAGCAAAGTGCCATAATTGGATTTGAGTTCACAATCACGGTGAAAATGAGCCCATTCATTATAATAGTAATGTTGTTGCAGACCTGTGTGTTCAATATCTAATATATTTGTTGGTAAAAATTAATTCAACAGCAATCTCTAGTCTGTATAGTTGCTCCTTTTCTCAGAATGAGATACTCGGCCTATTCCTTGTGTATTGGAACCTACATTAGGCAATAAGCAGGAAGCAATGCATGAGTAAATAAATAATGCATCTTGAGTATTTTTTGCAAGGACAAAATTCTTTCAATGTGGCTTAATATCAAAGAAATATAATAAATACAGTATTCCAAATGCTGTTATGATTGAGATTAAAAAAAACTATATTGCAAATTACAGGAGGGATGTGACAGCATTGGAAAGGGTACAGAGATTTACCAGGATATTGTCACGGCTGGACAGCTTTAGGAGTGAAGGAAACTTGGATAGACCGGGGCTTTTTTTCCTTAGAGCAGAGAAGACGGAAGGGGGACATGATAAAATCATGAGCCATAGGAAGAGTAGACAAGAAGAAACTTTTCCCTTTGGTGGACAAATCAATGATCAGAGGTATAGATTTAAAGTAACTGACAGGAAGTTATGAGAAGATGTGAGGAAAAATATTTTCGCCCAAAGGATGGTGCGAGTCTCTAACTCACTGTCTGAAAGGGTGGTGGAAGCAGAGACTTCGTAACATTTAATGAGTTCTCAGATGTGCACTTGTGATAGCAAGGAACAAAGGCTATAGGGCAAGTGCTGAAAAATGGAATTGGAATAGTTAGATAGTTTTTCTGGCACAGATATAATGAGCCAAAGGGTCTTTTTCTGTGGTGTACATCCCTGTGACTGTAATAACTCTATAACTTACGTGGAAAATGCATGACTATTGCTTCAATTGAAGCCCAAACTATTCCATTACATACATCAAATAAGTGGTCTCAAAATGTCACTAAAGTCTAGTTGCCGCAGGAAATTTTTGCACCTAAAATACTGTTAGATTAATTTCACTGTGATTTTTCTTGAGTTACTTCTATTTTGCTTAAAGCATGTCAGTTAGGAAATGTTTGCTATTAAAGCAACAGGTGAAACTAGGTTAATCCTATTGGATACTTTGACATTTACAGGACTTCTTCCCTCATTCCTCATTAGAGGAGAACACATTGTGTGTATCATTTTCTCTATCCACGGGTTTTTGTTTATTGGGTTTTCAACACACAATTTCTGTCAGCCTTTCTCCCCACATGTATTGAGAAATAGATATGTGAAATGTGTAGAAAACAATGAGAGCAGCCACCATGATTACCAATAATTTTCACTTGACAGTAGAGTTAGTCAATCTGCTCTTACTTTTCTTATGCCAGGAACAATAGTTTCCCAGGACTGAACCTGAAAGTAAAAGTAATCCCTCAAAGAGAAACTTTCTTATAGTTTCTCCTTAAATACAAAATTACAAAAAGACACATTTGGAAAACCAAACACATCTGTAAGCAAGAGTGTCAATCACAAAGTTTAATTTATGTACAAAGCACATTTTCCCTACAGTTATCTAGTCACAGATCTGTGTTATAGATGCACAGCATTAATCAAATGTGCCAGGAAACAAATTTATCATTGAACTTGCTTATTATTTTAAGGTGCTCTTTATAGGTCATTTCCTTTGTGCCATTGGATAGGTTTTACTAATCTGCAAATTCTTCATTACTATGATGTGATAACCTCCGTGAAGTCTATGGAGAATCACTGATTGATCATCCGATGAGGCTTGTTGTGTATGTGTTCCCCTGATAACTGGTAGTGGCCTGCCCATCTGGAATCTATTACCTGAATTATTTATAAGGCAGGCCCAGGACTGGGCCTGCTGAATGGTAGTCCCAGGCAGGGACTAGAGTGTTTACATCATGATAGTGGTTTTATTTTGCATTCTGTAATAAACCATATCCTATTCTAGATGGATTTCCTAAGTCATTACATATGAGATTGATTCTTAGGGTCTACATATACTGCAAATGGCTACACCATTGACAAATATTAAAAATGGTGCTTCCAACTTTAACAGCACTACTGTCAACTCTGGAGGTGAGGAAATTCAAATGTTCAGAGTCGTGAGCCCTATGCTGATTTCTACCTGGTGTGTAATTCTCTGCCCGGCAGTATTTTCTTTGATTGTTATCTTGCATCCATTTTATGCCCTAGTTCTATTAAAGCAAGAGTTTTTTTTTAAATAGAGGTTCACAGCATGGAAGCAGGCCCTTCAGCCCAACTTGCCATGCCTTCCTCTTTTTTAACGATTAAGCTAGTCCCAATTGCCCATGTCCGTAACCTTTGATATTTCACTCATGCAACTGTCTAAATGCTTCTTAAAAGACAAAATTGTACCTACCTCTACCACTACCTCTGGCAGCTTATTCCAATCACTCGCCACCCTCAATGTGAAAAAATTGTCCCTCTGGACTCTTTTCTATCTTTCCCTTCTCACCTTAAACCTATGCCCTCTAGTTTTAGATTCCCCTACCTTTGGGAAAAGATGTCAACTAGCTGATTCAAGCAACTCATTATTTTATAGACTTCTATAAGATCATTCCTAAGCCTTCTACATTCCGGAGAAAAAAAAAATCCCAGTCTATTCAACCTCTTCTTATAACTCAAACCATCAAGTCCTGGCAGGATCCTAGCGAATCTTTTCAATGTTGGAAATGCACACCTGACAGAATTTTGAGATTTGCTCTATTTAAACCTGTGCATCCATTTGATTTGGGGTTAGCTGAAGGATTTCTTAAACAAACATTTGCATTTTCCTCCCACCTCATTCATAGTTACATCTTAATAAAAGCATAAAGAACCAAGAACAAAACAGCTTAAAACTAGGCCCTTTGGCCCTCTAAGCTGCACCATTCGTGTGTTCCTAACAAGGCCATCCATTCGTATCCCTCTATTCACAGTCTGGTCATGTGACTATCTAGATAATTCTTAAATGATCCTAGTGTATCTGCCTCAACCACCTTGCTTGGTAGTGCATTCCAGGCCTCCTCCATTCTCTGAGTAAAATATGTCTCCTGCTTATCTATATTCAAATTGCCCCCCACACCCGCACCCTCCACCCTACCCTGGAACTTGTGACCCCTTGTGTTTGTCATTTCTGACCTGGGGAAAAGCTTCCAACTGTTCACCCTATCTATGCCCTTCATAATTTTATAAACTTCTATTAGGTCACCCTCAACCTTCGTCTTTCCAGGGAGAACAACCCTAGTTTACTCAATCTCGCCTCATAGCTAAGACTCTCCATGCGAGGCAACATCCTGGTAAACGTTTTCTGCACTCTCTCCAAAGTCTCCATGTCCTTTTGGAAGTGTGGTGAACAGAACTGGATGCAGCATTTCAAATGTGGCCTAACAATGTTCTATATAACTGTAACATCATATGCCAACTTTTATACTCTATGTCCATCCAATAAAGGCAAGCATGCCATATGCCTTCTTCGCCACCTTTTCCACCTGTTTTCCACCTTTAAGGATCTGTGGACTTGAACACCCAGATTCCTCTCCGTGTCTATCCTCCTGATGGTATATTGAATAGATAGAAAAATTTTTTAAATTAAAATCCCTAAAGTATAACTCTTTTAGAATATCTCAAAAATAAAATTTCATGCTGAAATGGCACTCTGCAAGATGAAAGAAGGTATGGCAAATAGATTAGCAAGTATCAATAGTACATTAAAACGGAAAATGCTGTGAATAAGGTCTGACATAATCTATGGAGACAGAATCAAAATTACCATGTGGAATTTAATATAGCAAGCTTGTCTGATGGCTGGAGAGCTTGCAAGAGCCTTATGTTACCTCTTTTCTGGAAAACCTACTACATTAAGTGCTAATCAGGCACTTAACTAAATAGCAACAGGTCTTCCCTGGGATCAAGGTTGCTGGGGCCAACATCCATCCACCAAAGACTGCCGACCACTCAGAGGCCAACAGCTCCTGATTGCCCAGCAGAGCTACCAGGGAGTTGCTGCCAGTTATGCATCTAACAGAAGCTCTGGATTGCTGGTGGATCAGAGCCACAGGTGACTGATGGCTAAAGGAGGATTGCAGGGTGGGCTCATGAGAGAGGGGATCCATAAGACCATAAGAAATAGTAACAAAAGTAGCCCATTCAGCCCTGTAAGCCAGCTTGGTCACTTAATAAGATCATGGCTATTCTGACACTAATTCAATCTACTCTCTTGTCTTGTCTCCATAATCTTTAATTCCCCTAGTGAATAAAAACCTATCAATCTCAGCCTTGAAAATGTTCAAGCACTCAGGCTCCCCAGCTTCCTGGGATAAGAATCCAAAGATTCACCACACTTTGACAGAGGGAATACTTCTTCAAATCTATCTTAAATGATCAACCTATATTCTGTGACTATGTCTGGTCATATGTCTGTTAATTATTGATCAGAACCTCACTGGCAATCCAGTGTGTTATATGATGGCATTTGCACAGCAATACTTCTTGAGATGGATATAAGAGATCTTGCAGGGACTTAACGCAGGCTGAAATCAAGATTCAATATGGGTCTCATGGGAATGTTGCTCCAGCACCCTGGTATCTGCAATTGGAGTAGCACAATAAATCATTGTGCTGCTCCAATTACTTTTGAATTCTTCCTCTTTTAGATTATTCCTCTTTGGCTCTTCATCTCTCTATCTACCAATTTCTGATCTCTTTGCTGCACTAGGTTGGGCATAGCAAACCACAACGCCCCAAGACTCACTTCAGCACTGCACCTGTGCAGCCCAGGCATCAGAACCTCATCTTCATTAGGCTGATGTCTTGTATATTGTTGCCCTTTATGATGCCTGGAAGGCATTGTACCTCATCCCTGCTGGTTCCACATGTCATGAACTATCTCTTCCAGGATAGTCCTTTTCACCCAGGAACCACCCTACAGTCATGTAAGAGGAGCAAACAAGTGTGACCTCAGAGTGACTGATTGTACGAGTAATGAGAATTCCTTGGGAAGCGAGTACACATCTAGAGAATTATTTTCTGATGCTGACAAACCAGTTGCACATTAAACAAGTTTCATTCCATCAGTTCCTGAATGTTGGCTGTTCTGTGTGCAGTTTCCCATGTACTTGTGGAAATCCAGCTCTGGAGAAAATACAAGTCTAGCTGCATGGCTATCATGATCTGTGAGGAATCACAAAAAATAATAATTTCTTTTAAACATGGCAGTGCCAAGCTTCTTTATGTGTGTCTAACTGAGAGATGCTGCACCTATCCTTTGTGGAGCCCTGAAATAATCCACTGCTGCATAAATTCAAAGCAACAATGACTTAAGGCTACTGGCATTGTCTCCCATTCCACAGAACTATACGTCTTCCTGCAGAAGTTTGTGTCGGTCAGCAATCTTTTCATTTGTATAACATTTGTAGGTTATTACTCTGCGTGCAGCACAATTTGTTATGTACCATTGCTTGGCATTGCACCAGCCTCTGGCCTGAGCTGCCTGACTCTTTGCTGCTGTCTCTTATCAGCATTCTGGCTATGCCTTGATCCTGGGCTATCCTCTGCTGTCTCCTCTCTTTGTCATAATGAAAAATTACTGGTTGAACGAAGTCCCACCTTCCCTACCTGAAGGAAATTGCTCTGGACAGAAGGCTGGCAAATGTCTGGTCATTGTACTCTAGTTGCACACTTTCCTAACTTGAGAACTGAAGGTATGGAACTTGAGGTATGGAAGGTCTGAGTTACGAGGAGAGGTTAGGCAAATTGGGACTGTTTTCCTTAGAAAGACGTAGACTTAGAGGAGATCTAATAGACATGTACAAGATTATGAAGGGTAAAGATAGAGTAAATAGGGTTAAGCTTTTTCCTAGGATGGACTCGAATAGCACGAGGGATCACAGGCTTAGGGTGAGGGGGGTAAGGTATAATTTGGATGCTAGAGGGAGTGTTTTCACATAGTGGATGGTGGGGGTATGGAATGTGCTGCCAAGTAAAGTGGTGGAGGCAGGCACTGTGGAGTTATTTAAGAAATATTTAGATGGGCACATGAACAGAATGGGAATGGAGGGGTACAAAATAACCTGATTTAAAATAGGGATCATGAGCCTTGGGAGTCCCTGGGAAGTGTGTAAATAGATGATGATATTGATGTACTTGTTTTTATCCTACAGGTGCTTTGGTCCACCTTGTTGTCTAACAAGGGGCATACACGCGATGGGTCGTGAGAGGGCTGCTCTTGGATTTTTTTCGAGAGTATCCTAGTGCTTCACGTCGTTAGTGTACGCTTGACCTGGACCATTTGATGGGCAACACCACAGCTCAGTGACTATCGCTGTGCTGTGCAGATACATGGATTTGGGCCTGTGTCTGTGGGAGTTTGCGCATTCTCCCCGTGCTTGCGTGGGTTTTCTCCGGGTGCTCCGGTTTCCTCCCACATCCCAAAGATGTGCTCTTAGGCTAATTGGCAAAACAAATTCTCCCTAAATTGTCTCAAATTTGGTTTTTAATCCATAGATCTATAAACATAGACAGGGATCACGGGTAGAGGTGGGAACATCGGGGTGGCGGTGCAGGCTCGTAGGGCCAAAGAGTCTGTTTCCCATGCTGTTTTGTTCTTTGTTCTTTGACTGTAGATCAAGCAAGAGCCCACATATGCATCAATTACATCCTGGCCTTCACCCACACCACTAAGGTTGCCCCACTCCTCAACACTATCTCCAGCCACATATTTCAGCTGTCACAGCTCTGTCTCTGGACCATCTCACTCTGACACTAGAGCTGCATTCCATCACCCAGCACCATCCCTCAGTCACTTTTGACCTTCCAAAGTTACAGAAAGATAGTTATTCCTAAAAGTGATACGTGGGTGACTGCTAGAAGGGGTAAGAAGCAGTCAGAGCAGTGATCCCCCGAGGCTGTTCCTCTCCTAAATAAGTACTCTGTTTTGGATGCTGTTGGGGAGGAAGACTCAACCGGGGTAAGACATGGGGTACAGGTCTCGGGAGTAGAGCCTGTCCTTGATGCTCAGGTGGGAAGGGGGAAGAAAAGAAGCGGATTAATAATTGAGGATTCCACAATTAAGGGGACAGATAGGAGTCTGTGGAAATGAGTGAGACTCACGGTTGGTATTTTGCCTCCCAGATGCCAGGGTCCGTGATGTCTCTGATCGAGTGTTCGAGATCTGTAAGGGGGAGGGGAACCAGCCTCATGTCGTGGTTCATGTAGGTAGTCATGACGTAGGTAGGAAAAGGGACAGGGATATAAAACAGAAATTCAAGGAGTTACGATTGAAATTTAGGGCTAAAACAGAATGGTTATCTCTGGTTTGTTACCTGTGCTGCAGGATAGCATGGAGAAGAATAGAGAGAGAGAACATTTGAACTCAATGTAAAGGGATGGTGCAGGAGGGAAGGGTTCAGATACTTGGACAATTGGAGCTCATTTTCGGGTAGATGGGACCTCTACAAGAGGGATGGTCTGCACCTGAACCAGAGAGTCCTAATATCTTGGAGGGAAAATTTGCCAATGCTATTCGGGGGAGGGGGGTGGTTTAAACTGATTCAGAGGGGGATGGGAACCTGAATTGTAGCTCCAGTGTATAGGAGGATGAGAATAGGGAGGTCGAGAATGGGGAGGTCATGGATAAGATTTCTAGGTCACAGCAGTGTATTGGTAGGCAGGAGGGTGATTTGAATATTGCGTATACTTCGATGCGAGGAGCATATGCAATAAGGTGGATGAACTTGCAGCCTGGATTGTGCACGGGACTTCGATGTTGTGGCCATTTCAGAGACATGGATAGAGCAAGGACAGGAGTGGTTGTTGCAGGTTCCGGGGTTCAGATATTTCAGTCAGAGCAGAGAAGGTGGTAGAAGAGGGGGAGGCGTGGCATTGTTAGTCAAAGACTGTATTACAGTGGCAGAAAGGACATTTGATGTGGACCTGTCTATTGAGGTAGTATGGGCTGAGATTAGAAACAGGAAAGGAGAGGGAGTTTTTTTATAGGCCTCCAACAAGTTCCAGAGATATAGAGGAAAGGATTACAAAGACGATCCTGGATAGGAGCGAAAGTAACAGGGTAGTTGTTATGGGGGACTTTAACTTTGCAAATATCGATTGGAAAAGCTATAGTTCAAGCACATTAGAGGGGTCAATTTTTGTCCAATGTATGCAGGAAGGTTTCACAACACAATATGTAGATAGGCCAACAAAAGGTGAGGCTACATTGGATTTGATACTGGTTAATGAACCAGACCAGGTGTTAGATTTGGAGGTAGGTGAGCACTTTGGTGATAGTGACCACAATTCGGTTACGTATACCTTAGCGATGGAAAGGGATAGGCATATACCGAAGGGCAGAAGTTATAGCTGGGGGAAATGTAATTATGAGGCTATTAAGTGAGATTTAGCATACATAAGTTGGAGTAGGAAACTGCAGGGGCTGGGAACATCTGAAATGTGGAGCTTATTTGAGGAGCAGCGGCTGAGAGTCCTTGATAAATATATACTTGATGTACTTGTCACGCAGGGAGGAAGTGGTTGAGTGAGGGAACCGTGGTGTACTAAGGAAGTTGAATCTCTGGTGAAGAAGAAGAAGGAGGCTTATGTAAAGATGAGATGTGAAGGCTCAGTTAGGGCACTGGAGAGTTACAAATTAGCCAGGAAGGAGCTAAAGAGAGAGTTAAGAAGAGCTAGAAGAGAACATGGGAGGACTTAGATGGATAGGATCAAGGAGAATCCTCAAGCTTTCCATAGGTATGTCAAGAATAAAAGATTGGGGCAAGATTAAGGCCAGTCAGAACAGCAGTGGGAAGTTGTGCGTGGAGTCTGAAGAGATAGGAGAGGCACTGAATGAATATTTTTCATCAGTATTCACACAGGAAAAAGTTAGTGTAGTTGAGAAGAATACCGAGATACAGGGTTATAGACTAGGCGGGGGGATTGAGGTACATAAAGAGGAGATGTTAGCAATTCTTGAGAGCATGAAAATAGAAAAGTCCCCTGGGCCGGATGAGATTTACCCTAGGATTCTCTGGGAGGCTAGGGAGGAGATTGCAGAGCCTTTGGCTTTAATCTTCACGTTGTTATTGGCTACAGTTTAGTGCAGGAAGACTGGACGATAGCAAATGTGGTCCCCTTGTTTAAGAAGGGGAGTAGAGACCATCCTGGGAATTATAGACTGGTGAGCCTTACATCTGTTGTGGGCAAAGTTTTGGAAAGAATTATAAGTAATAGGATTTATAATCATCTAAAGAGAAATAAATTGATTAGGGATAGTCAACATGGTTTTGTGAAGGGTAAGTCATGCCTCACAAACTTTTTGAGTTTTTTGAAAAGGTGACCAAAGAGGTGGATAAGGGTAAGGCAGTTGACATGGTGTATATGGATTTTAGTAAAGCATTTGATAAGGTTCCCCATGGTAGGCTACAGCAGAAAATGCCAATGTATGGGATTGAGGGTGATTTAGCAGATTGGATAAGGACTCGGCTAGCTAATAGAAGACAGAGGGTGATGGAAATATTCAACCTGGAGTTCAGTTACAAGTGGTGTACCTCAGGGATCTGTTTTGGGGCCACTGCTGTTTGTCGTTTTTATAAATGATCTAGATGAGGGTGTAGAAGGATGGGTTAGTAAATTTGTTGACAACACCAAAGTTGGAGGAGTTGTCGACAGTGAGGATGGATGTTACAGTTTGTAGAGGGACATAGATAAACTGCAGAGCTGGGCCGAGGGGTGGCAAATGGAATTTAATACAGAAAAGTGTGAGGTGATTCACTTTGGTAAGAGTAACAGGAGTACAGAATATAGGGCTAATGGAAGGACTCTTGGTAGTGTTGACGAGCAGAGAGATCTTGGTGTACATGTGCATAATTCCCAGAAAGTTGGCACCAAGTTGATAATGTTGTTAAGAAGGCGTACGGTGTGTTAGCTTTTATTGGTAGAGGGATTGAGTTTCAGAGCCGTGAGGTCATGTTGCAACTATACAAAACTCTGCTGTAGCCGGACTTGGGAGTATTGCGTACAGTTTGGTCACCGCATTATAAGAAAGATGTGGAGGCATTGGAAAGGGTGCAGAGGCGGTTTATCAGGATGTTGCCTGGTATGATAGGAAGGCTGAGGGACTTGAGGTTATTTTCGTTAGAGAGAAGAAGGTTAAGAGGCGACCTAATTGAGGCATACAGGGTGATCAGAGGTTTAGATAGGGTGGACAGTGAGAGCCTTTTTCCTCAAATGGTGATGGCTAACACGAGGGGACATAGCTTTAAATTAGGGAGTGGTAGTTATAGGATGGATGTCAGAGGTAGATTCATTATTCAGAGTGTAGTAAGGGCATGGAATTCCCTACCTGCAGCAGTTGTGGACTTGCCAACTTTAAGGGCGTTCAAACAGTGAGTGGATAGGCATATGAATAACATTGGAATAGTTGAGGTTAGAGGGTCATTAGATTGGTTCCACTGGATGGCGTAACATCGAGGGCTGAAGGGCCTGTATTGCGCTGTAATGTTGTATGTTCCCTCCATCACCTTCGATTCTCCTTCTATCACCTTAATCCTGCCTCTTCTGACCTTGCATCCATCCACTTTCACTCATGATCAGCTGTTTGCCAATACAGAATTAATCCCATAACTATGGAGTCACAACTCCCTCCCCGGCACCCTGGACATGACTCTACATCATGACTCCATCACCCATAATGTGCCAACTATAATTCTCAACCCTCCTTTATCACTCTTGACATGCCCTTGGTTATCCCTGGCTCGGCCAGCTTCACCGCTGATCTCCCTCTATCAGGAGAGAGTTTTCTTTTTAGAAACAGATGTTTCTTCACTCCCTCTTAGGGTTGCTATGATTTGACTTCCTTTCACAGGAAGGG
Source organism: Sphyrna mokarran (assembly GCA_024679065.1). Taxonomy (NCBI): domain Eukaryota; kingdom Metazoa; phylum Chordata; class Chondrichthyes; order Carcharhiniformes; family Carcharhinidae; genus Sphyrna; species Sphyrna mokarran. The sequence goes on along the minus strand of JAGIQG010000010.1, from coordinate 38,259,118 downwards.
GAAACAGCAACACCCTTCCTCCCAATGGCAGTGATGCTCTGATCTCTCTGGACAACCAATCCACCTGAATCTCCTCCCTCCTGGTCCAACAAAGTTCTCCTTACAAGAAAAGCGGCTCCTACTTAATCCAAATGCAGCAGGAAGACAACCTTGCTGGTTGCACGTCACCTTTAACCAGTCATTCATTTGCAGACTCATGTTCTCGTTTGCTGCTAAATTAATTGAAAAGCTACAATCTAATGTATCTTAATGCATATGCATGAAATATGTATGTATCAAATACAGGTTTCCATCATTTGCCCATCAGGAAGCATGTCTTTAATCTGCTGTCATATTACTTACCAACTTTCACCTGCTGTTGGGAAGCTGGCATTTCACCTCCTATACAATTAAATGCCCTCACCCATCTCATTTCCCACTTGCTGGAGGTTCACTACATTCTGCCCATTAACTCTTTCTTTCTCCACAAATACTTCCTGATCTGCTGAGAATTTCCAACATTTTCTTTTTTTTTGTTTATTTCAGAAATCCAGCATCTGTACTGTTTTTCTTTTGTATCAGCAAAAACTAAGTTATTTCTGAAGGTCATGGTGCACATGTCTCTCAATAACTGAAGTCAAACACCTCAGCTTGTTTTATGTTTCCTGGAAATAGTTAGAGTAGGCAGATCATGACATCAATCATTGAGCAATATTGATCTAACACCAGTACTGCTATTTTGGAGCCTATGTCCTCTCTTTACTTTGCACAACAGAACACATGATCAATGGGACCCTGAAATAGGAGAAGCACCTGGACCCATGACTTCTCTCCCTAGCATGGATGCCTATCCACATTTCAAAAGCCTTGTCATGCTCACACCTTCCAAATACTTTCTACTTAATAGGTATCTAATCCATTATCTTGAACATTCACTCATCCATTTTCAGCCTATGACTCCGCATGGTCCCAAGGAATTCTGAAACACTCCTGTGATAGCAGAAGTATCTGCAGTGCTGAGGTTTGCCAGTGCTGTTAAGTATTTGTCTTGCTGTTGGATAGGAAGGAATGCATTCCACCTCCCTAATCTACCAATAGCTCATTAGGTTTTCAACTTCTCTTCCAGCCATCCCAATCTCTTAGTAGTTCACGTAGTCCTATAGGGCTACTTAGCTGGACGATAGTTTTGGTAGCCAATTTTTAGCAGGGGGAAGTGGGCTGGAGGCGGGATTTCTGAATTGCAAGATTGATTAAAGACATGATTATTGTCTTTAATAAGACAATATTATTGATTATTGTGATTATTGTGGCAGCTCCCTAGGAGCAAAATACAGGCTGCAATGTTACAGCATGAAAGGCGGATAGCAGGAATTCACAGGCAAAACTGTCCCTCGTTTCACAAATGCAGGTGTGAGGTGCTACTAGAGACAGTTAACCAAGTTGGCCTGGCTGCAGGTAACCAGAGTTGTGAGCTGCCAGAGTGTAATAAAGAGGAGCTACAGTCTAGTAAGAAGTTCAATTATATTCTTCAGTCTGGCAGGGTGAGTGCAATGCAAGATCTTAATAACAGATCTTCGGATATGGAATCTCTGGCAGATACTCCAACTGAATAGCTTGAGAGTGCAAAGTGCCTGTTAATATGGGAAAAATGTGAGCCCAGGCTACTCGTTCTGATGCCCCAGCAGTGCTCAGAGCCAATGGTATTGCCTGTCCCGATCTCCATGTTCAATGGTATGGCCGTTCCTGACCTCTTCCCCAATAGTGTTACTTTATAAAATGCCTTCCATGAGCTCACAGACATACTATTTAACTGCTTGAAATATATTTGTAGTTAATGTTATTACGTAGGGATTTCCATCACCTAATATATACTTAGCAAGATTCACAAACAGAGAAGACAAGATTCTATGGTCAAAATTTGGATTTTTGGGTGCGATGAGGCTTTGAAATTATATGTACTAACCAGCTTTTTAGTGACCTGTGAGTTGCAATTGTGTGTTGAGTACTGCCACCAAGGTCTGAAAGGAGTCATAAACGAAGATCCATAAGACCATAATGACATTCATAGTTACTGGCAGGGCATGGGACCAATACTTTGAGACTTGTGCACTTCGTCAACAAGGGCACAAGTCTCAGATACCATCTGCCAAGATAGGCAGAGTCTCCTGAGGAACTGACTACTTAGCATGTCTGGATAGCTTTTTCTTTGGCTGTAGTCACAATGCTGCAGATATGATCTCTGCTTCCCTTGCTCCTTCTTGGTGCTCTGCCTCCACTACTGAGGACATTGCACTTTATTGCTATTTAATCCAATATCTGCAAATGTTAATTTCATGTCCCCTTTTTGCCCTTCTTTTATTCAGCTTCACTCATAATAACTGGATACTTCTCACCATCCTTAGATTCCCATGATCTCTGGAGGGTCACAACCCCCTCCAGTGCTCATACAGACTATTCAATCATTTAGTCCACAAACTCTGCACAATCTATGGCACTGTGTGTGCCAACAGATGAATGCCACTCCCCCCGCCTCCCCATCTCTGTTGTTCATGAACAGCTGGCAGGAACCGTGACATCAGCCCAGCATACAGCCTGGCGATGCCAATTTCTGAATCCTTCTGCTTTCACATTTACCCTTGTGGTGGAGGGGGATGGTGTTAAAATTCTGCCCCTAATCTCTGTGTGCCGAAATCCAGAAATTAGATATATTTGTTAAGAAAGAATTCATGTCTTCAGCATCTTCAAGGAAATCTGATAGAGGAGTTTGGCTTAAAATAGCTCTTCAAATTTCAATTTTCAAAACATTGAGAGACACGTCTTTAGACACCCTCAATGTGTATGTTATTGGATTTCAGGATTGGAAGTGCACTGAATGGTTGAAAAATCTCAGAGGACAGATTTATAATAACACACACAAGAATATTCTTTGGAAGTACTTCCCACTCAGAGTTGTTCATCTTCATTTTTTTGAAACTGTTTTCCCTTCTTTACAACATTTTTATTGAATCTTCTCCCCAACCCCTCAATTTATTAATTTGCTGCTTTTTGCTTTTTGTTTCTATTATATTAGTAAGCGTTTTATTCAAAAGTTTACCGAAGTACATTGGCTGATTGAAAAAACCAAAAGAGACAATGCTGGAAAATCTTAGGAGGTCAGGTAGCATCTGTATGGAGAGAAAAGCACTGACATTTCAAGTCCAGATGACCCTTTGTCAAAACAGTAATTTGCTTTCATCAGGTGATTGAAGAAGGTTGTTTCACAAGGAGAAATGTGCATGTATCCAGTCATATACTACCGGGCTTAAAGCAACTCCAAGGATATCCAAAACTATATAAGCAAATCAAAGAACAAAGATCAAAGAACAAAGAATAACACAGCACGGGAAACAGGCCCTTTGGCCCAATGAGCCAGCGCTGCCATTTTAACATTGAGTGCCCTCTTGGGGAATAGGAAAGTTTTGATTGATGTTTAAGATACAGTAACCAATAATCTTGTGCCGAGGCTATGTTATGAAATCAATAAGAATGTAGTACATAATTTCCTTCAACGTAAACAGTCTAAATATTGAAGGTTCGAATGAATTTATCCCATTTTTATACTTCCAATGAGATTTGCACCCTTTGTAAAACATTGAAACACCTTTTATCAAAGTCACAAATATCAATCTACATTACAATAACTGCAGTGCATTATTCCTTTTCAAACTCCCTGCAGCCTTTGGGCATATTTGACCACATCACTCCACTTCTAATGCTTTCCTTCTGACTGTCCCTGCCTAGTTCCACTCCAGCCTTGGCTAGTGAATTTCTATCAATAGCCTTTCTTCCTAATTCCACAACATCAACTCACAAATATTTATCCTTGCCACCTCTGCCTCTCCTTTTCTACATGCTGCCATTTGGTGATACATTAATAGGCAAGGGGGCATCTTTCACATGTTACATAGAACATAGGACATAGAACATTACAGCCCTTCGGCCTTCGATGTTGCGCCGACCAATTAAGAAAAAGCAATGACCCTCTAACCTAAACCATTCCCCTTTCATCCATAAACTTATCTACTAACCTCTTAAACGCCACCAAACTTGGCGCATCTACAACTGACGCAGGCAAGGCATTCCATACCCTTACCGCCCTCTGGGTAAAGAACCTACCTCTGACATCTGTCCTAAAACCACCACCCCTTAATTTAAAGCTATGTACCCTCGTGCTAGCTTTCTCCATCCTAGGAAAAAGGCTATCACTGTCCACCCTATCTAAACCTCTAATCATCTTATATGTGTCAATAAGGTCTCCTCTTAGCCGCCTTCTTTCTAACGAAAACAACCTCAAATCCCTCAGCCTCTCTTCATAAGACCTGCCCTCCATACCAGGCAACATCCTGTAAACCTCCTCTGTACCCTCTCCAATGCCTCCACATCTTTCTTATAATGTGGGGACCAGAACTGTACACAATACTCAAAGTGCGGCCGCACTAGAGTTTTGTACAGTTGCAACATGACGTTGCGGCTCCGAAATTCAATCCCCCTACCAATAAAAGCTAAGACTCCGTACGCCTTCTTAACAACCTTATCGACTTGATTGCCAACTTTCAGGGATCTATGCACATATACACCAAGATCCTCTGTTCATCAACACTATTAAGAGTCCTACCATTAGCCCTATACTCTACACATTTGTTATTCCTGCCAAAGTGAATTACCTCACACTTTTCCGCTCATGTTGATGAGATCCCTCTCTCTTTCATCTCAGTCAGTCCTTCCATGTTGTAAAATTGTTTGACACCCATTTTTTTCTAGGCAAATCATAGAAAAGTTGGACTTCTTTTGCATGTGCCCTTTACCATAATCTCTGTATCCTCCTTGACCATCATTTTCAGGCCAAATCAGAATGCCTACAACCTCAAAGTTCTACTACCCCCTACTCTTCAGCTTAAAGACAACTTCTTTCCACTTTCATGACATCATGTTTCCATGCCATTCATTTGCTGTTTGATGAATGAGCAATCACAGGTTAGTGAATGTAGAACAACAATAAACAACTTCTATTTATAGTATTTTTAAAAGGTTGCAGGGTCTGTCACAAGAGAAATACCAACCAAAAGTGACATTGAGCTACATAAGGAAATACTTGGACAGGAAACAGCCAGATTTTAATGTGTGTTTTAAATGGGGAGGGATAGGTGCTGAGGCAGAAAGTTTTCATGAGGGAATTCCAGATCTTAGGTTCTAGGTAGACAAGAGATTTGAAAACAAGGATGACACATTTTAAAAGCCAAGACATTATCAGACTAGGAGCTGGTGAAGGTTAGTGATTACAGGGATGAGAAATATTATGAGTACTTAGGATGAGTTAGATCACAGGCAAGAATTATAGATGAGCTTAAGTTAACAAGCGTACAAAGTAGAAGGCTAGCCAGGAGAGAATTAGCATAGTTAGACTAGAAATAACAAAGGTATGGATGAGGGTTTCAATAGTTGTTGTTAGTGACAGGCAGATGGATAATATTACGACAGTGCAAGTAGGCAGTTTTGAAAGTTGGGGTTGGAAGCTCAGCTTGAATCGAATGCTCATGGGTGTGAATGTCCAACATCAGACAAGATCCAAGGAACACCTTTTATAAGTGCCTTATGAAAATTAATATACAGATGTATCACCCATATGATCAAAGATATTGGTTCAATATTCCTCAGTTTTAGTTGAAGAAAATTTCTGTTCACCCAACACTGGATAATAGACAAACAGTCCAAAAGTTTAGAGTGAATTGGCAGTAGGATATAATTGGTTAGCATGTGGAAACAGATAGCATATAAATGCTAAAATAGCAGGCAGCCAAGATTGGTTTCCTGTAAAATTCCAGAGGCAACAGAGGCATGAACCTGAGAAGAGAAACCACTGCTGGTAATTTTCTGGCAATGGTTGGAAAGATGAGAATGCAATATTACCCAGATGAACAACGGGTGAGAGGCCTTTCTGGAAGATGGTATGGACAATGTCATCAATGAATGCAGCCATGCAGGTGGTTGAGAAGGATGAACAGTCAGTTTACCATGGTTACAGCCACAGGGTTAGGGCAGGGGGAAGACCTAACAGGAATTTGGTTTGGTTTGGTAGACCAGGACAGAAGCAGATGAGTGATGATAAGATTGAGACAAACTAAAGATACATCTTGTCAATGGAGAATACAGTAGAGGAAACAGAGAAGAAGTGTTTAAGATAGTTGTTGATATTAGATGTAGAAAGAACAAATTGAGGACTCTAAGAAGTTTACTAAATTCTAAACCAAGAGCAGTTTGAATTCTGATTTCTGTATTTTTAGCTTTTCAAAGTAAATGCATTTGGTATCTCAATTATAAGATCTCTCATAATCATTAAACTGTAAGAAAAAGTGCCAACCATTTCAAACCAATTTAATTCAACATGCATAAATATGTTCAACATTAAACTCTATTCAGCTAGAAAATGAGAGAGTTGACACTCCTCTGAAGTTCGGGACGGGGGAGGAGGAGACGACATGGTGGGATATTAGTAATTGTGCTGGAGGAAAAACATTGAATTTCAAAAGTTACATTTGTGAATTCAGACACTGCAGTGGATGTACATCTAGAGAGACATGGGTGGTATGTCTCTACATTAAACAGATTTTCACAAGACATTTATTAAAAAAAGTCAAGTGTAAAAAGAACTAAATAATTCAGTTGATGTCCACAGAATTTTCCATTTAACTTCATGAAATGGCTCTCAAAGGAACCTCATGCAGAGTTATGTTTTAATAATTTAGAATGCAATCTATTCAGTAATTCAAAACTTTTAAGTCATCATAAGTTCTTGTCTATTATTAAGCAGCAATGTAGCTGATATATTTCCCTCTTCAATATTTTATGGTTACAGACCTATTTGCTCAGCCAGGATCCATACGGTTGACCTCTCATTGGTATTTTAACCAGTGGGAGGGATTCAATAGTGCTTTGGAATAAATAAAATTTATTCACTCACAATCTTTTTAAAATCAAGAATAAATAACAAACTAACCCACAAAATGCTCTCAAAAGGATACACAGTCCTCTTATAGATACTACAATTCTAATTTGAAATATTTATCAATTTTGTTTCTTCGTGGATTGCTGACATGCCACTTTATTCAGAGATTATTAGATTAGAGGCAGGCAGTTGAACCATTTAAATCAAGGTGAATCTTTCCCTTTGTAGGTAATGCACAAGAAAACTCTATAGGCTAGATCTTTAGCTTCTCGCATTTCCAATCTCTTTCACAACACTTTTGGGAGCTGTGCAATCAACTCTCCAGGTGCTAAGGGCAGAATTTTACATTCTTCCCAAGGTGTTTCTCAGAGAAAGGGGGAGTGAAAATTTGAGTGAACAGAAACCTGCATAACCAACCCAGACTCAATTTCATGTTTGAGCAGTTAGAACCTTGGGTAGGAAACTGACCCGTTACTTATTAAGGCTGTTGAGTGGCTGCTTAATGGCCACTTAAAGGCCTTATCCCACCCAGACTCAACTTTCAGGTTGACTTGTGCAAGGAAGATGAGAAACAAACATTTCCACCTTCCACATCTGCCACAGCATGGAACAGCGTTGGAACATCTCGTGCTCAAAGCCCCCCTCAGAATTGAGGCACCACCCTCTCACGACCTGGTGCTCCAGGTTCCTCTCCCTACCCCTGGTCTATCCGCTGACACCGCAATTACTCTCTACTAATGACCCCCTTGTCAGGAGCCCCAGGACTTACCCTCTTCAAGGTCCTGGGAATCAGTCCCAGGTACAGCACTGCAGTATTGCTTCCAGCCATTGCAGCACAGTGTCTTGCCGAGTTCAATCTGATTGGCTAATAGCTTGCATGGGCCAGACTTCCTTCCAAGCATGGTTGGAAATCCTGCCCACTGCCAATCAATGCTCAATTGAGCGTGAAATGAGCAAGAGTCAGCAGGTCTATGTTCGGCGCCAACTCCCAAGTTAAGAAATGCTGATTGCTCACCATTCTCAAAAATTTACCCAAAGTTCTGAAATGTTATTCCAATACCACTATGGTCAGGATTTTATGGATTTGAACAGGCATATGCCTAACCAAAATTTGCATGAAATCATGCAAGAGGATAATTTATGGTGCCCTCGTGTGACATTTCAGTTAGCAGCTGCGCGCAATAAGCTAGGAGTGGTTTTATTTCTTCTAACTTTTTCCGAATAACCTGAACAGTAGCTCTAACAGAACCATCTGATGTTAGTGATATAAAGTGCTTTGTTGGATGGTCCCTCTAAACAATTGCCAAATAAACTCTTACTTGGCCACTCCTGAGGGATTCTCCAGTGCAACTTTGGGATAGTCCTCAAACCTGATGTTGGAGATCCATGAAGGCATAGGCCGGGAACTCATGCTGATCTTGACCTGTATCAGGAAGGTTGGGCAAAACAGGCATAGATGCAATTTAGCACAGGTAAGTGGGTACAGAGTGGCAATCTGATACTGATTGCCATTCTGAGGAAGTTACGGCTTATAATATGAAGGTAGCAGTAATTTAGGCAAGTTGAATGGGCCATTAAAATACAGAATTCATCAAATGAATTCTCAAGAGCAGTTATTGCTTTAAAACACACTTTCACATGTTTCAATTTTATAGGTAGATATTTAGTCATTACTTTTTTGTATTAAATCTCTGGAAGAAAAAGGAGTTCCGTTTAAACGGACATCATGCTCCACTGTTTGAACTACAATTCACTCAAAAGTAATATTGTTGCTGAGGGTTTATACAATACGAAGTTTTATTTTACAGTATTATCATATTATATAAGGATGGTATTTGAGGGAATACCTTTAATGAGCAAATTTATCAAAAAAATATTTCCTCAGATATCAATTAATCCCCAAGAAGTTCAAATTGCAGGATGGCTGGATAGAGATAAAAAGAAAGGTTTGTATTCATATAGTACATTTCACGATCTCAGGATGCCCAAGTGTTTTACAGTTAATGAGGTACTTCTGGTGAGTAGTTGTAATATAAAGAAATGAGGTCACCGCCTTACCTACAAACATTACCAGAAACATCAATGTGTTCATAAGCAGATCACATATTTTTAGTACAGTTGTACTAAAGAGAATAGTATCGATCAGGATACAAGGGAGAATCTCAATAGTTCATATTGGAGTTGATGCATGGGTATCAGAGTTCATATTTCTGTCCATATCAAGAAAATGAATTAACAGTTGAGAACTTAAAATAGAATTGAATTAATCCAGACAAGCACTGTAATCCCAAATTATGGTGAAACAAATCTGTTTTTCAGAAGCAAATAAAGAGAAAAAAGCAGAATATTTCTTTCAATCTCCTTTAACCATTAAATAATCATAGTCCAAAGAATTGGGAGTTCATAGCATTATTGAATCTCTACAGTGTAGGAGGCCATTTGGGGCCCATCGAGCCTGCAGCAACAACATTCCCACCAGACCCTATCCCCATAATCTCATGTATTTACCTACTAATTTCCCTGACACTAAGGGGCAATTTTGCATGGCCAATCAACCTAACCCACACATCTTTGAAGTGTAAGAGGAAACTAGAGCACCCATCGGAAACCCATGCAGACAGGGAGAATGTGCAAACTCCATATAGGCAGTGATTGAGACTGGAATTAAATCCAGGTTCCTGACACTGAAACAACAATGCGAAACACTGTGCCACCTTTTGCTGATTGTGATAAGGAAGTGTTGTTAAGGACCAGATCAGAAACTCCAGGATATTTTATGAAGTTAGTCTAGACCCTAACTTTTACATTTGATTTTGGCATTCAAATGATTATAAGGTGTTTCACAGATATGATTCCAGTGACCCACTAGAAAGCTTTTATCAAAACGAACTTCATTTAAGAACACAGTTAAAATAATTAACATAACTTTACCAATTAAAGTACACATGGGCAAAACATAATTCTTAACAGCTACCTATCTCTATTATTCCAATTTAGTAGTATCCCCCATTGACATAAATCCCTTCAATAGAACCAGTTAGCATAGAAACCAAATATGCTTAGGTGATGCTAGATTTCTAATCTCTTAACACTTTTGAAGAGTGATCCAGATAAATACTTTTCTTTTAATTCTCATGCAGCAAATTCCAAGAAAGCTTTATTTCCATGACAGTAGAATCTCATTGAAAGAGATTTATTTCCTAGCAGATTCTGTCTCCAGACTTCAAAGAAAACAAATAGAAAATGACCTCTCTGGAGATCCCAAAAAGCAGACTGCCGTGAGTTTTCTATGAAAGCCTGGCTGTACCCAATCATATGAACTCATCTGTCAATCAACCTAATCAAGCCCTACTCCAATGTCCCAGGAGGAAACCTATACAACAAAGAGGGCATCTTACCTGCCTCCAACCATTCAAACAATGGGTCAATGGAAACCTCTTTCAAAACACTGCAAGGTGAAGTTCATGGAATTCATAGAATCCCTACAATGCAGAACGAGATCATTCAGTCTGTTGAGTCTGAACCAACCACAATCATAAGCAGGCCTTTTCCCCGTAACTCATATTTACCCTGCTAGTCTGCCTGACAATAAGGACAATTAAACATAGCCAATCAACCTATCCAGCATATCTTTGGAGTGTGAGAGAAAACCCGAGCATTCAGATGAAACTCATGCAGACACAGGGAGAATGTGCAAATTCCACACAGACAGTCCCAAGGCCAGAACTGAATCCAGGTCCCTGGAGCTGTGAGGCAACTATGCTAACCACTGTGCCACCATGCCAATATGCTGGACAGGGTAAATTGACTTAAATTGGAGAATGTCTATGCAAGAGAGTGGGTTTTAAAGATTTCAGATTGCTAGGAATGTTCAGTGACTTAAAGTAAAAGCTGCAGGAATACATTGAGGTTAAGTGCACAGCTATGGAGAGTAGAACAGTCCCTCAACAAAACAGTCATCTCTTTGTCAGAGACTTCAAAGGGATCTGCTCACATCTGCAACTTCTGATAGAGAGATGGCGAAATCCCTGGTGCAGAATGGAATTCTGCCAGGTGACCAGGAAGCATGGAGATTAAAGTGACCTGGCTACTTCAAAATTTCCACAGCTAACTGTCTGAAGTAAAGATTTTGTTCAGAGCTGTTTGAAATCACCATTCCAAAGGTGATCTTCGTGTGTGCCAGGGCTGGGAGGGGCAATCCAACCACAAGACCACCATCCAAAGGAAGAGAGAAGCACTGTCAACCCCTTGCCCTAGCAATGAGCCAATCCACTCTCAGGATCCTGAGAGACCCTTCTGAAACCTGGTAACAGCAGAGGGGCAAATGGCCACTGGGCTTATCTCCTTGAACCACTCCTCAGGCTGAAGATGCCAGGCCAGTCTGTCAGTGATAGGATGCCAGAGGGAAATGCACTATTGGCACTGCCAAAGTATGTGCTCTGAAGCTAAGCCGCCTGTTTTGGGTGAGAATCCAATCAGGGCTGATGGGGCAAATTACGTAAATCTTGATAGCCCTCATACTGACGGGATCTCCAAAACCTGACTTAGCAGGCAATCGGGATTCCCACCATTGGCAAATGGAGTGGTGAATCCCTCCTTTATCTCTTCTTCAGTTTTAACAATGCAACAAAGTGAAAAAAATACAATTCTGGGACTATCACGTAAATACTGAACCAAAATATTCAAGCTGATTTTCATTCCTAAAGCAACCAATATACAGGAATCATGTCAGTAGTTTGATAGATTTTAGTTATGAAATCTTGTTTGAATGCCAGTCAGAAATTTATTTCAAACGGAAAGTGTGTGTGATGGGAATTTAAGGTGGACAACCAATTTGCTTGTATCCATCCTATATTACCTCCCAAGACAAATTTAAACCCCATGAATTCCATTTCCTGAGAACTTAGATTGCTTCAGAAATGTTTGTGTGTACACTGTTTCTTGCTTCAAACTAAAGGTTAGTGTGAAAGGACAATTAATATGTTCAAATAGCAAAGCAATAATATGATTATCTTGTGTTAATCTTTTACAAAAACATCCCATTAAGAGATGTAAATGAAAAATAAGTCAGGAATTCCATTGCTCCTGTGAAAATTTCAGTCGATCTTGCATTCACATACTTCTTTGGAGAAACAGTTCCTTGAAGTTCCTTGAACAGTTCCCAAGAAACTTGATCAAAGAGATACATTTTAGGGATTATCCTGAAGGATGAGAAAGATAATGGAACAGAGGCATTTAGGAAGGAAATTATATTGCTTAGGGCAAATACATCCGAAGGCTCAGACATGTCAGAACAATAAAAATCGGGGATGGGCATGATGCTAAAATACATTTCTGTCTCTGTGGTGATTTGTAATGATTGTCCCTTTGAGGGCAACACAACAGAGTAATGATCATCTGGTTTGGGGGACCAATTAGGAGTGAGAATGGGAAATCACTCCAGGACGGATGTACTACTCTCAAGCGACTTTTATGGCTACAGGAGGTTACAAATAAAACTGCAAGAAATGAAATGAAAATAGTAGTGGCAGCAGTGAAATTGGGCGTTGAGCATGTGTAAGGGATAAGGATGATGTATTACAGTGTGGTAAGGAAAGTGAAGCAAGTTTGAGGACTGATGTTAATGATGCAGGATGAGTAAGATGAATTAGAGGAGGTAATTTATAGAAGATAATAAAGAAGGATGTTCCTTGACCTTTCTTTACATTGTCAGATAATTGACATAATTCCTGCGCTGAATCCCAGTCCTCAATATCATGCTCCTGCTGCTGGTTTGCTCAGCCAATTTAAATCAGGCTTTCTCGACGCTTCTAGAAGATTTCTTTTTCTCAAATGTAGGGAATAGCACATCTCTCTTGTTCCTCACTGCACCTTTCATGGCCTACAAGGAAGAATCAGCAACGTGTGCCATTTCTAGGAAAATAAAAGCTTGATGGCAGTCCTTCACAAGCATTGTATCACTACTCTTGACTGAATGCAATCAAGGATTTGACTGAGACTTTAAATAATGACTGGGACACAGATTTAAATTATTATAAACTTGGATGAAGAAACTGTAATGATGCACCTTCACAGACTGCATGAGAAAAAGGTATTTATTAATAAGAAATACTATACAGATGTCGGCAGCTAGGTCCCTACACGTCTTCTTTTTAAGAGAGGACTCCACCACCTGCAGTGATTTCCCATTCTCACTCCAAATTGGACCCCCAAACCAGGTGATCCTTACCCTACTGTGTTGTCCTTAAAGGGACAATCACCACAAATCACTATCGGGACAGACTGTATTTCAGCTAATTTTTTTTGATGATACAAAAATAGTAGCAAATCAGGTTGTGAGGAGTATACAAAGAATCTCCAGAAGTTAGGTAAATATCTAAAGATAGGTTAATAGGCCAAAAATTGCCAGATGGAGTATAATGTGAGACAATGCAAGGTTGTCCACTTTAGTTGAAAGAATAGAAAAGCAGATTATTTATTTGGGGGTAAATTGCAGAATGTTACATTGAAATGGGATCTGATATATGTGTTTTTGTGTATGAAAGACAATAGCAGTAATGAAGAAGCCAAATGGAATACTGGGCCTCTGCTGTAAGGCGTTGGAGCCCAAATTAAAGGAGTCTTACTACATCTGTTCAGGATATTCTGGGACCATACCTGAAAATACAATGCACAGTTTTAATCTCCTTACTTAAGGAAGGATGTACTTGCACTGGAAGAAATTCACAGGAAGTACACTGGGCTAATTCCTGGGATGAAGGAGTTGCCTTATGAAAAAAACGGTTGGAATTTAGTAGAATAAAAAGTAATCTTACTGAAATATATAGGATTCTAAAGGGACTTGATAGGGTAGATCCTGGAAGAAAGTTTACTCTCTAGGGGGAATTGCGAACTCAGCACAATTGAAAAATAAGGGATCTCTCATTTAAGGCGGCTGTGAGGAAGAATTTCTTCTCTCAGAGGGTTTCAGTAAGAAGTATCACAACACCAAGTTAATGTCCAACAAGTTTATTTGGTAGCATGAGCTTTCGGAGCGCTGTTCCTTCTTCAGGTAAGTGGAGAGTTGGGTTCACAAACAGGGCATATATAGACACAGACTCAATTAAAAGATAATAGTTGGAATGTGAGTCTTCATATCACATAGGTAATCAAAACCATATTCACACTCAACATGCCAACATCTTCATGCACAGGTTCAAGTAAGACTTTTTCATCACACAAGACCTTCAACCGAGGTTGTACACTAGATACATTGATGACATTTTCTTTCTTTGGACTCATGGTGAAGAATCACTAAAACAACTATATGATCATATCAACAAATTCCATCCCACCATCAGACTCACCATGGACTACTTGTTAGAATCAGTTGCATTCTTGAACACACTCATCTCCATCAAGGATGGTCACCTCCTCACTTCATTGTACTGCAATCCAATGGATAACCTCAAGATGCTCCATTTCTCTAGGTTTCACATTAAAGAAGCCATTCCCCTACAGACAAGCTCTCTGTATACCCAGAATCTGCTCAGATTAGGAGGAATGCAATAGACACCGACAGATGCTGAAAGACATCTTCATAAGCATAGGATATGGCACTTGACTCATCAGTCAACTGTTCCAATCCACCACAGCAAAAAACAACGTCAATTTCCTCAGAAGACAAACACGGAGTACCTTCACATCCAGTACTTCCCCAGAGCAGAGAATCTACAACATCTTCTTTGGAGCCTTAAACATGTCATCGATGAATACAAGCATCTTGCCAAAGTGATCCCCATACCTCCATGACTTGCCTTCACACAACTGCGCAACCTCAAACAAACCATTGTTCGCAGCAAACTACCTAGCCTTCAGGAGAACAGTGAACATGATACGACACACACCTGCCACAGTAACCTCTGCAAGATGAGCCAGATCATCAACATGGATACCACCATCTCACATGAGAACACCTTCACCAGGTACATGGCACGTATTCGTGCGACTTGGCAAATGTTGCCTACCTGATATGCTGCAGGAAAGGATGTCCAGAGGCATGATACATCGGCTACAACAACAGATGAATGGACACCACTCGACAATCACCAGGCAGGAGTGTTCCCTTCCTATTGAGAACACTTCAGCAGTCAAGGGCATTCAGCCTCCAATCTTCAGGTAAGTGTTCGTCAATGCAACCTTCAAGACACACGACAACGCAGAATTGCTGAGCAGAAACTGATAGCCAAGTTCCACACATGAGGACAGCCTAACCAGGATCTTGGGTTCCTGTCACACTACCTTTAACCATTTGGCCTGGACTTGCAAAATCTTACTAACTGTCCTGGCTTGAGACAATTCACCAGTCTTTAATCTGTGATTATTCGTCTCTCCACTTACATTGACTGCACCTGTAAAGACTTGATTACCTGTTAGGACTCACATTCTAACCATTATCTTGTAATTGAGTTTGTGTCTTTGTATGCCCTATTGTGAACCCAACTCTCCACTCATCTGATGAAGGAGCAGCGCTTCAAAAACTCATGCTACTAAATAAACTTGCTGGAAATTAACCTGATGATGTGAGACTTCTTACTGTGCCTACCTCAGTTCAATGCTGGCATTTCCACATCTCAGAGGATTGTTAGTCTTTGGAATTCTCTTCCACAGAGAGTAGTGGAGGCTGGGTCTATTGAATATACCAATACATTTGACAATAATAAATCAAATCAAATCAAAGATCAGCATGGTCTTATCAAATGGTTGAACAGGTTTGATGGGCAATATGACCTACTCCTGCTTTTATGATTTTATGAAAATTACGGCTTCTGAGTAAGCAGGGCACCTGGAGATCCACGAATGGGCTGAAAAGCCCCAAAGCATGATAGAGATGAACAGTGTGTTAATGAGGCCTGATGGATCCATATCTCAGGACACTATGGGCTTATACCCTACTCTCACACATGCATGCTCCATTCCTGTTTCCCCAGTCAAAATTTGGGTCTACTTACATAAATGTATCATTTTATATTTGTACCTTTGCAGTAGTGTCGTAACTGTAGTACCTCAATGTTGTCTCTCTCTGCTCCACAGCCTGGGTTATTAATGAAATTATGATGTTCCAGCTCATTTTACTTCTCAATTATTGTAGATTTAGCTATTTAAATATAAATTACCGTATCAGATCAAAGTGACACATAAAAAATAAGGACAAAATGTATGACTTATGAAAGGTGACTGAATTATCTTCCTATAACCTGTTCCAATTATCTGCTGCTTCACCTCAGGACTACATTTGATCTTGCCTTGCCATGTGCAGGAATAAAGTGCAATTTTAATATTAAATAGTGTCATCAATTCATGAATTAAAACACATGATATTTGACCATTGCCAAGTAGGTTTGTTGGAATGAACTGTCACTTTGCAGGTGCAATATAAATTATCAAGTCATAACTGAACTGGAAAAAAGGAATTTTTTACATTGTCAGCATAATTATTTAATGTTAGCTCCCAAATATAATTTACGATCCTGTAAATTTATCGTAAGTTGTCCAACATTATTCTGGTTCTGATATTTAGAAATGTTAAAGAAAATGGAAGACCACATGCTCTTTACTATATTGAGGGGCAATAGCTTGTGCTATTATTACTAGACTATTAATCCTAACTCAGGTAATGTTTTGGGGGATTCAGGTTTGAATCCCATTGTGGCATTTGGTGGACTGTGAATTCAATGAAAAATATCTGAAATTAACAATCTACTGACGACCATGGAACCATTGTTGGAAAACCCAACTGATTCACTAATGTCCTTTAAGGAACAAAATCTGCTGTCCTTTTCTGATCTGACCTACATGTGACTGCACAGCCACACCGATGTGTTTGACTCTCATCTATCCTCGGAATGAGCAATAAATGCTGGCCAGTGATGGCCCATATCACACAAATGAATAAAAAAAAATCAGAAAGTAATCACTATATTTAACAGGGATCATCTTTTCAATGGTATTAGTTGCATAGCTCTTCAGTTTTGCTCTCTTCTGGGTGCCTGTTCAGAACATTTTCATTAGCTAAATTGTGCATAAATATTTTCACAAATTTAACTGTAATAGTGAGATATCACTATAGTCACACGTCTCCTCTGCCAGCATCCTTTTCAATTGACTTCCAATGGTTAATATGTGCAGCTTCCACCATTGCATACTGATCCACCAATTCTTACGGAATCTGATTCTTATTTCTCAGGGAAGACCATTCAAAACCTAATTTTGGATAGAATTTTTCATTGTTGTTTCCACTGACAGTTATTGAGTTAGTAGCTTCCTGTGATCGGTATTTTTTTCAAGATGAACGTCAAAACATGCTTTCACATCAGACCTCATCCAAACATTTAAGTCCCAGCAATGATCGCCTACCCCAAAAATAAGCTTGGCAACAAGATACCTCTGTATCTAGATCATTCAGCTGAGATATAAAACTAAACTTCCATTCACTGCCCACTCTGCATTCATCCGCACTGGAGCCTAAAATTTCTGCCCTTTTAATATGTATTATTCTTGAAGGCTAGGAAACATTGTTCAGTCAGTGGCATCTAAACTAAATTCTATTAAACAAAAACAAAAAATGCTGGAAAATCTCAGCAGGTGTAATGTTCTATGTTCTACGTTCTATGTCTGACAGCATCTATGGAGAGATAATACAGCCAAGGTTTCGAGACTGGACGCCGCTTTGTCAGAGTGGCTCTTTTTCTCTCTGCAGATGCTGCCAGACCTGCAGAGATTTTCCAGGGTATTTTGCTTAAATCCTATTAACACCATTTTATAGTACTGGTACGTGTAACATCTTCTATCAGACAAATCTTTTGATCACTGCTAGACCAAGAATCCCACAAGGGTCTAGCCTTGTTGGTTTTACAAGGATGTGTGTCTGGGGTTTCATTGAGTCGGGATAATTCAAGGCAACTCTGAAACCCTTTAACAATGGAGGGCATGACCTATTTTTCGGATTCCTGTCCTCATTCCTATTTCTGGCATTTTTGCTGGCAATGGATAGCACACAGTATTCCTGTCCATGCCAGATCTTTTGTGGGGATTTGTAGTTTAAACACTCTTCAATTTTTACGGACTCAGGTCCATTCTATGAATTGGCATGGGACATGACCTCTCAACAGCAATAAATGCTGGCTTAGCCAGCAATGCCCACATCCAATAAATTAATTTTAAAAAAGAGGAATTATAAAACATTGAAACAATGTACAAAAGGGATTAATGAAGTAAATGTTAACAAAATGTTTCCCCTTCTGGAACAGTCTTGGACAAGAGATCATCATTGTAGAGTAAAGGGGAGAGGCTCAAGACAGAAGTAAGGAGCAGCTACTTCTCTCAGAAGGTTGTGAATCTATGGAACTTGCTGCCCCAGAGTGTAGTAGATGCAGAATCCATTAATACGTTCAAGAAAGAGATAGATAAATATTTGAACAAAAGAAAGATAAAGAGCTATGGGGAAAAGGCAAGAAAGTGGAGTTAGAATGAGATGGAGATCAGCCACGATCATATAGAATGTGGAACAGGCTCAAGGAATTGAATTGCTTACTCTTGCTTTTAATTCCAATGTTCATACTGGGGAACCCAAGTCCCAAGTTGGGGGAAAAAAAACAACTACTTGCTCCTGGAACTCTTTCATTGACATGTTTTGAAATACAGAAAGAAAATATTTCAGTTTCAATAGCTTAGTGCTGAATTATAGATTAGATATGCTTTTACTGCAATAACTAACTATATGTCTCTGTCCTGAAACAGTAGTTGATCGATATATTGATCAGAATTGTGTAAGTTCTGAGGTGCATTAGAGTACTTTCCCCATTTGGAATTGCTCTTACCATTTGAAATTGAAGAAACATTCCATGAATCTCAAAAGTATTAAACTGATGTGATTTAAATGCCACAACCCTTTTAAATTGAAAAATTTACTTTTAGCTATTTTCATTTGGAGAGAAAAATAGCCCCCAATTGCTCCTGGACTGCTTTGATTAACAGGACATAAGAGACCCTATTTTACCATTGCAAAATGGATGTGAAAACATAGTAAAGTCAGGTGTGAGGCTGTTAACATGATCCTTGCTCATGTCCACGCAGACCACATTACCAAAACCTGGGAATAGTGGTGATCTGATTTGCACCTGAAACAGATGCATGGCAATTTACGTGTGTTTGCATGTATTTCAATTGAATTAATGAACTGCCCACCCAACTTTGCCAGCATTTCCCCCTTTCCGATCCGAAATTGTGCCAAAAAGAGCCTGCTGAATAAAAGTCTGAATCGGGTGCTCCAGCTGCCGAAGAGCAAGTTCAGAGTTTCCAACAGCTCTCTGATTCAGATCAGTGGTGGAGGGGCAAGAGGGAGGTGGGTCAGGTCATTCTCTGGTTGGGGTGGGGTGGGGGGAGGAGAGTGAGGCCAGATCGTTGTCTGGTTGCAGGGAGGGGGTAGGAGGTAGTTTGGTTGTATCTTTGATGGTGAGGGCGTGGAGGGAAGCCCAATCATTGTCTGATAGGGGAAGGTTGCGGGGAGGGCCGATCACTGTCTGGTGGGGAGGGAGAAGGAGGTGAGTCAGATGTTCCTCTTGGTGGGGAGGGAGGAGTGAAGCCAGACCATTCTCTGTGGGGGAGGAATAAGTAAGGTCAGATAGTTGTCTGGGGGGTGGAGGTGAGTGAGTTCAGAACATCCTCTGTGGGGGAGAGGTGGAGGTGTTGAGGAGGGAGGTGAGTAAGATATATCTCTGGTGGGGGGGAAGATCAATCACTCACTGGTTGTCGGCAGGGAAGAGGGGGGCAGACAGATTTCTGTGGGAGGGGTGGGGGGGAGAGTATCGGGGGATCTGCTGTCACTCTGTGGGCGATCGATTTGGGAGGGGGTAAGGGGGCAGAGGCCATGCTCCGTCTGGGTAGCAGGGGGAGGTGGATAAGAGGGACATTGATGTGTGTGGAGGCCATCATTTCGCTTTTTGCTCCTGGGCTGTTTTTTTTCTACCTTCTGTGGCCCAGCAGCAATCTGACATAGATACGCTTTTTCAAATTTCTTTTCCAATTGCACCTGCGCAGTTCAGAGTTCCAATCGTTTTGGGTGTGGTAAACCCACAGCATGAATGGGACCCACAATTTTTTTTCAGGCTGAGTGTGTATGGAGCCACCTGAAAGCAGATTTCTAAATCAGATCTACATTATGTCCAGATTTAGCACTTAGAACAAAAATGGTAAAATCAGGCTCAAATGTAGCACAGAAAATAAACCATCTGCTTTTATCATATCAGTCGACTTCATTATTTACAATACCCATGATTTGTTATTAACAATGCTTGGCTGTGTTTCAAAAGATCCAGAACCACTTATCTGAGAAGAAAATTATGTCAAAAATTTGATCGAAAGTATTAAGAGGTTATTAAATGGTTATCTGTCTTTAATATTGTGAGTGAAAATATTTTTATTCCAATAGATTGATCACTTGACTGGATTCACATTTTTGAATAGGTTTTATTAATTAAAGTTGTTTTCAGTAAGAAGTGTGTTTGAATGAGAGTTTTATTAGTTTGTTAAAAAAAATTATTTTCTTTCAATTCGATTTCAAAGACAACGATCTGAAGTCTATCCTAGTGGATATTGGATGAGTAGCTATGGGGTATTCATCTGAATATGGATTGAGCATGTGAAGTTGGTGGGGATGTGAGAGGAGTGAGAGAAAGGCTAGAAATACATCATTAAAATTAGGCTAATGTCCCAGTAAATGGCATTCTAGCCTATTAGCTTTGCTATTTGCCCACCACTATTGTTACCATGGGCCTTCCTTGGAAGGAAGCAGGCTCATCTCCATCCTCTCCTCACCTCCCAAAACAAAATTATGTTGATGAAGGGGCCTTTTTAAAGAAAAAAAGGTCATCCAGGTTGTGAATTTTCTTGACTAAACCTTCCGACTTCCAAGAAAATTCAGCCAATGAATATTTTTTTGCATGTATTTAAGCTTTAAAAGCACAAAAGCAACAGCAATTTGCTAATTAAGTAATTGTACACTTTTTGGAAGCGATTTTGCTCCCACATTCACCATAAGTGTAAACTGCAACATGAGTGCAAAATTTGGCAAGAATTGAAAAACAGGTTTCTCACCAGCAAGTTCTTGTTTTCTGATTACCCCACCTTTCTCTCATGACGTGCTCGCCCAGAAAGGGTGGGAACCTCATTTCAAATCATTTAATGAAGTATAATATAATTAAAGGAATCCCCTTCCATATGTACCTCCACATTCAGAAATCCTCCCATGCCACCATGTCGGTGAGATCTACAAGTGGCATTTAAAAGTACCAAGCAATCAAAGGGAACCCACTGAGGGCGCATAGATAGATTTAGCCCCTGGGTGAAAAGGGACATGCCTGTAGAACTGTGTCCTGGCATGGCTGTGCCAAGGAGCAGTGCTAAAGGGGTCCCTCTGGCGACCTCCACTGGGAGAAGTGAGGGAAATTCTCCTGGTGTGTGGGGGGAGGGGGGTTTACCTTAGTGCTTGTGTAGCGGGTAGGTCCCCATATCTGTGGGGGGCAGGTTGGGGGAGGGGGGTGTAGTTGACTCAATGTGTGGGAGGTGGGGGTTGCTAGGATGCAGTTCCCTTATCCAAAATATTTTTTTAAAACAAATTAGGGCCCCCTTTTACTTTGTTATCAAACTAACATGATAGTGTTAAGACGCCTGCAGCGCTTTCTTTTGTAACGCTGCAATATCTAGTGAGTAATCTGGCCATGCAACTGGGAAGCAACACAGCAGTTTTCTTGCCAAAGACAGTACTTCAAGAAATAAGCTGAAAATTTCACTCATCATGTCTTATTCTGCCTGTGGTGAGGATGTGGTGTTTTGGTCAATTGCAAAGGTTGCTTTTGAATAGTGACTGGAATCCATATTATCTGTAGAATATGCAATTAGAAAGTCACACCTTTAACGTTTCCTTCTGAGCTAAATATGCTGCTTCAACCATCCCAGCTGACTAACATGAGCAATGGCATTGCAGAAAACAGTGCAATTTGAGAACACAATGGTCTCAATGAAGGTCAACCAAAATGACATTTTGAAAATCTTCTTTACAGCTGGCTGGGCCATCAATAAAATCTCCCATAACGCAGGCACTGTATGACAATCAATTTATTAATGGACAGAAGTACAGAAGTACTCTGTAATACCATCTCCACTACTCAGACTCACTGAACCTCATTCACTATGTTGTACAATCTGAATTTAACTGCTTAAGTATTCTACATTCTGGCCAGGATTCTCTGACCTCATCCGTGACTGGGATTGTCCGTTCTCACTGGCAGCAGAGATGGCACATCCAAGACCAGAGAATTCCAGCCCATGATGTTCCATCAAAAAATGTCTTCAAAACAAAAACAACTGGGAAAAATATCAGATGTTACAAGCAAATCTTACCAGCTCACCTTGGGATCTATTTTCTTCCCGTTCTATTCACTACTTTTAGTGAAAATACAGATGTAAATATTGCTTCAATCTTCTGTCTGATTTTTACTGAAGACAGTCAAAAGAAAATATAACCCTACATATTCACAATTACTTCATCTTTAGTCACTGACTATGCCCGAGAACTGCAAGAAGTCTCACAACACCAGGTTAAAATCCAACAGGTTTATTTGGTAACAAAAGCTACTAGTTTTCAGAACGCTTGCTGCCCCTTCGTCAGGTGAGTGGGAATTCTTGAAGTGATGTCGGATTCGATTTAAAACTGTCCACTGCCATTAGAGTAAATTAGAAAAACTAAAAACAATATTAGAATGCTCTGAAGTAACAGTTGGAATTTTTTAGACAATAGTGAAGTACCACTGTTGATAAGAAATTTTGTGGTTCATGTTGGGCTGACAGTCAGCAGGAATACGATGGTTTTTTAACAACGATGGCCAATTAAGAGGCATCACGAAGGCTGCTGTCCAGTTCAAGATAGTGGACAGGGCTTTCATATTACCTGCCTAATCAAGGTTCTGTAACTCTGCAGTTATGCCATTGATAGAGGAGGCTGCTGCTGAGGCAGTAAGAAGGAGGAGGCACATTTAGCTTGAGGTACCATGGAAGGTAGGAAGGAAAGCTTTAGGGCCAGGCAGCAAGTCCAGGTCATTGGAAAGTTGAACCCTCCAGCAGCAGCGTTGGGTCTGGTGCCATGCAGTCGCATGTTTCTGTTGGGAACACCTTCTCCAGGGCTATTATAACCCAAGGTCTCTCAACTATTCCCCTTAATTTGTTAGGGTTAATTTTTCATATTTTGTCTCTACATGACCATCATATGATTTAATCCAATTTGATCTTTATTTGCACACCTATAACTTACCTATATACATCTGACTATTCAATCCATTTAGTAATCTTTACACTCTAGAAGATTCATCAACCACTAAAATTAACAAATGAAAGGCATTAGAGAGAGGGTAAGGGGTTTGGATGGGGAGGAGTTTGTTAGGTATGTTCAGGAAGGTTTCCTGACACAGTACGTGGATAAGCCTATGAGAGGAGAAGCTGTACTTGACTTGGTGCTGGCTAATGAGCCAGGACAGGTGTCGGATCTCTCGGTAGGAGAGCATCTTGGGGATGGAGATCATAATTCTATCTCCTTCATGATAGCAATGGAAAGAGATAGGATCAGGCAGGTTAGGAAGGTGTTTGTCTGGAGTAAGGGGAAATATGAAAACATCAGGCAGATAATTGGATGAATAAACTGCAAGGAGGCATTCTTGGGGAAAAGTACAGAAGGAAAGTGCCGGATATTCAGGGAATGTTTGTCTGGGGCTCTGCAAGACAACATTCCGAGGAGACAAGGAGGTTTTGGTAGGACGCGGGAACCATGGTGCATGAAGGTTGTGGTGAACCTAGTTAGGAAGAAAAGAAAGGTGTATAAAAGACTCAGAGAGCTAGGAGATGTTAGGGATCTAGAGGAGTATAAGGCGTGTAGAAGGGAGCTTAAAAAGGAAATTAGGAGAGCCAGAAGGGGTCATGAGAAGGCCTTGGCGGGTAAGATTAAGGAGAATCCCAAGGCCTTCTACAAATATGTGAAAAGTAAAAGGATGAGAAGAGAAGGGATAGGGCCTATAAAAGGTGAAGGGGGAAGAGTCTGTATGAATCCGGAAGAAATGGCAGAGGTGCTTAACGAGTACTTTGCCTTGGTATTCACGGTGGAAAGTGAACTGAGAGGTTTTACTACAGGTTTGAGGCAAACAGAAAAGATTGAGTATGTGGATGTTAGGAAAGAGGATGTGTTAGATCTGTTAAATGCTATCAAGATAGACAAGTCGCCGGGACCGGATGGGATGTACCCGAGGTTATTGTGGGAAGTGAGGGAAGTGATTGCAGAACCCCTGGTGATGATCTTTGCGTCATCCATGGAAATGGGAGAGGTGCCGGAGGATTGCGGATGTGGTCCTTTTTTTAAGAAAGGGAACAAGGATAGTCCGGGAAATTACCGACGGGTGAGTCTGACCTCAGTGGTTGGTAAGCTGATGGACAGGCTTCTGAGGGAGCAGATTTATGAGCATTTGGAGAAGTTTAGAATGATCAGAAATAGTCAGCATGGTTTTGTCAAGGGCAGGTCGTGCCTTACGAGCCTAGTTGAGTTCTTCGAAAATGTGACTGAACACATTGACGAAGGAAGGGCGGTGGATGTAGTGTACATGGACTTTAGTAAGGCGTTTGATAAGGTCCCCCATGCAAAGCTTCTGGAGAAGGTGAGAGGGCATGAGATCCAAGGGGCTTTGGCCTCGTGGATCCAGAACTGGCTTGCTGGCAGAAGGCAGAGAGTGGTTGTGGATGGGTCTTGTTTTGCATGGAGGTCGGTAACCAGTGGAGTGCCCCAGGGATCTGTTCTGGGACCCCTGCTGTTTGTCATTTTCATAAATGACCTGGATGAGGAAGTGGAGGGATGGGTTAGTAAGTTCGCCGATGATACAAAGGTCGGTGGTGTTGTGGATAGTCTGGAGGGATGTCAAAAGTTGCAGCGGGACATAGACAGGATGCAAGACTGGCGGAGAAGTGGCAGATGGACTTCAACGCGGATAAATGTGTAGTGGTCCATTTTGGCAGGAATAATGGGATGAAGGAGTACAATATCAAGGGTAGGAGTCTTAGCTGTGTTGAAGAGCAGAAGGATCTTGGGGTCTGGGTCCATAGGACTCTTAAATCGGCCTCGCAGGTGGAGGATGTGGTCAAGAAGGCGTATTGTGTACTGTCCTTCATTAATCGAGGGATTGAGTTTAGGAGTCGGGAGGTAATGATGCAGTTTTATAAGACCCTTGTCAGACCCCACTTGGAGTACTGTATGCAGTTCTGGTCGCCTCACTATAGGAAGGATGTGGAAGCTATTGAAAGAGTGCAGAGGAGATTTACAAGGATGGCGCCTGGATTGGGAGGCATGCCATATGAAGATAGGTTGAGGGAGCTAGGACTCTTCTCCCTGGAGAGACGTAGGTTGAGAGGCGACCTGATAGAGGTTTATAAAATGTTGAAAGGAATAGATAGGGTGGATTCTCGGAGGCTATTTCCCCGGGTTGAAGTGGTCGCTACGAGAAGACACAGATTCAAGGTGCAGGGAAGCAATTATTGAGGGGATGGTATGAGTAAGTTTTTCACTCAGAGGGTGGTGAGTGAATGGAATTGGCTGCCGTCGGTGGTGGTAGAGGTGAACTCGCTGGGGTCTTTTAAAAGACTTCTGGATGAGTATATGGGAACAAATGGGATAGGGGGTTATAGATAAGTCTATGGCTTGGTAGGTATAGATGTGATCGACGCAACTCGTGGGCCGAAGGGCCTGTTTGTGCTGTAGAGTTCCATGTTCTATATTCTACAACAGAGAGAAAATGGAATGCAGAATTTTTTAATGGGAAGCTCAGTGAATTTGAGTCCATATCAGGAACATGTTTTTGTAAAATTCACTGCTGATATCTTCAAACTTCTATTCCACAGACTCCAGCTACACTCATATACCAGTGATTTAACTGTAGGGCAGAACTTCTACAATTGTCATATAAATTGACAATGAAATTGGTGGAATTTTATGGTGAACTGATTTTATATTGGGTCAATTTCCTAGGATTTCTGCAAGATCAATATTTTAACAGTTGGCACCTAAAACCTCACAAGATTGTAGGTTGCAGCTGTGTTGTTAAGATCAGCATAGAATCCCTACTTTGCTGAAGGAAGCCATTTGGCTCATCAAGTCTGTACTGAATCTCTGACAGATTGTCTTAACCACCTTATATCTATGTACATTTACCATGGTTAAGCTATCTAACCTACACGTCTTTGGACAATAGGGGTAATTTAGCATGGCCAATCCATTTAACTGCACATCTTTGGAGTGTAGAAGGAAACCAGAGCATCTGGAGGAAACCCACATAGACGTGGGGAGAATGTGTAAACTCCACAGACAGACACCCAAGGGTCCCTGGAGATTTGAGGCAACAGTGCTAACCATTGGCAAAGAATCAGAAGGCAAAGATATCTTTGTCAATTATTTCAGACTAACAAGTAATAAATTTCATAAATAGAAGTGAAAACCTCAAAAAAAGCAGATGGAATTATTTCACACAATTTCATTCATTAATACTACACAATGCAATTTCAACACAAATTAACATAAATGCTACAAAGACTGATCCTTGGTTTGCCAATTTTGCCACTTAAGTTGTTAGGGATCACAAGATTTACTTAAGACGAAGAAAAGAATCCACTCAATTACTTGCAGTGTTATTTATTTTGTGATTCTGAACAATATGCAAGATCAACAGCAACTCTGCTTAAGAGCAAACAACAGCTTCATCCACAACTACATCAGCTGGATCTTACTCAGTAAACCTGCACACAAGGTACTACTTGTTTTGTCAAGTACATTTTCAAAATGTCACTAAAAATGATCAGGACCCTTCATTAAGATTGAAAGGAGAAATTAATCTGATTTTAAGCATGTCTCTTTCCACGGTGTATTCCGTGATACCAACTGCGAACATGAAAAGGGCAAAAGGAAAGAATGAAATGGAGACAAAAATACCCTTGATGATATATGTATAGAGAGAGAGAGAGAGAAGAGAGAGAGAGTGTGAGTGAGTGAATGCAGGGATAGTTATCACTTAAAATTGTATTATCTCCCACTTTGTCACTTAATTTATATCTATTTTAAGCTTCAATAATAGTATGAGAGTTCTGACAGAGATGGTATCAATTTTCAACCCGTTATGAATGCACATCATCCCTTTTTAATGAGATGATATTCAAATAAAACAAAAGTTCAAGAAATGAAACAGGGCTGATAGTATAAAAAATGCTACATTAACAAGTATTGAAAATGGTATTATAGTCTATATATTACTGCAATACCATTTTTACCTGGCAGAATAACTATATATATTAGATGTACAAAGCTAAATGTCCTGCAATTTGAAAGAGTTTAAATACTCAACAACAGCAATCCATATATATATCACACAGGTCAAATGACACAATTCTTTATAGCATAGTCTGGCACATTACTGAAAATCTTAGGGATTGATTAAAGGGATTTTTTTCTTGCATGCTTCTCCATAATGGTTATATCCTTAAATAGCATAGTTTAAAATCCTAGTGTTTTCGAACAGACTGCACAAAAACTGGCCATGAAATAAAATCAAGTTTTTTTTTCCTAACATATATGACAAACAAATTTCAATTCCAGATTATTTTACAAAATGCCTTCTATTTATGCAGATTTTCTTTCCTGCTGAAGACCGCAGGGCAACTTCACTGATAAGAGGAAGGAAATTGTAACAACCAAGATGAAAGAAACATGTCCAATTCTAGCCACATGCCTCCTACTCAGTTCTCACTCTACATAGAGCAGTTTCAATACCACTTACTATAAATGTAGCTTGTTTCAGAGAAGAGTTAAATTTATCTTTTGAATTACCAGTCAGAGGGCTTAATGCAGTACAAATCAAGGCAATGAATTTATAGCCTTAGAGCCAAACATGGAAATTGAAACTAATTCCTGCACTGGGCTGATTTTGTTCCCAGAGAAGGTGGGATGGCAGTGGGATGATATAGTTGATTTCAGAACCCTTGCCTAGAAGGGAAGAAAGCTCCTGAATCCCATGTGGGTGAGGGCACCTTTAGGTTTAGCTTAGGATGGGACTGATAATTATATGTTAATTTATTATAATGAGGTTCTTAATGTTGAATGTCAGGAAGTGTGGCCCATCACTGATGGAGGAGAGTACAATCACTTCTTGCTTTGGCACCGGCATGAAATCTGACTTTGACCATCTCGTGATATTTTCCGCTGCCAATGTCAAACACACTGATGTGACTGGGTATGGAATATCCCAGCCTTAGACAAGTAGTACCAGTGACTCATTAATTTATTTGCTCAGAGGCAAAGTGGAATAATAGGTACACGCAACTTCCGTTCTGCCTTTACCTCATGTGGTTGAAGGTCTGAGAGCCTGCACTGTCCCTCCCATCTTTGCTGGCCACTGCTCCACTATTTTCCTCCCTATTTATTATCCTTCACAAGCACGCACTACCACCATCCAGCATTACCTGACACTAACAGATGCTACCTAAAGGGAACAATCCAATTGCCCTTTAATCATGGAAGAATTCTATCTTGACAAGTGCATGGCACTAATATGCAGTTACAAATGTAAACATTCTAAATACTTGCTGGCAGGGATTTTAAGTCTTTGGGGGAATTCTGGCGAAGTGGCCTTTTAATAAGCATGCATGATGTGACATTACGCTTTCCAACATTGCTCATCAGGATGCTTTATTTCCTTTTAATCCATATTTAAAGCCCTCAGAAAATAATTACAAAATTTCATCTTGTCATTGGGAAATTGATTTTTGGCCCCATGACAAATTACATTCCTCGCCCACCAAGCTTCCTCCTGTTGGGTAAGCCAGGAAGAAGCTGACCATAGATTCGAGCATGCCAGCCAAAGGTGACAGATCACTGTCACTCTATCAAAAATCATTTTCCCATATGTAACATATGTAAAGTTAAATAGCAATCTCACAGCATTACTTTTTTATTCCTATTAAAAGTAATATAAAAGAGCTGTTGCAAGCTAATTTCTCTAACTATAACCTTTCACTTATTAAACTGTTTGAGTGTTTCTCACATTTTTAATCAGACTTGTGAAATGCACCCAGGAGGAGTCAAAATCATGCCTTTGAACTGCTCCTAATATTGTCAGCACTGTTTGCACTGGTCATTACCTGAACATAACGCTTGACTTGTCCTGCAATTAAAATCTAAAGAAATATTCCAGCAGGACAAATCTGGTAGTCCTAGCATCAGTTTTGTTCACTGACTTGGCTACACAATGTTTCTGATGATGCTGTTCACTACATTGACTGGAATTTACTGATTTTCTTTGTTAATGGGGAAAGCACTTCATCGTTTTAAAACACCAGTTTGGTACAGAATTGGTTTACTGATCCTTTCTCAATTGATGTTGAGCAAACTATAACCTCAGTAACATGTCTCTATTCAAACTCTTTTGATTACAGAATCAGAGAATTCTCTGGCTTTGCCCACAGCTGGGATTCTCCAGTCCCACTGCAGTGGATGGAGTTTTGGCTGAGCACCAAATTCTCTGTTCTTGCTGGCAGCTGAGGCACAGTGTATGAGATCAGAGAATCTCAGCCAACATCTTTTTCCCCTTTTGACAAAAGGCCTAATTTTGAATTAAATCACCATTAAAAATTATATGTCGTTTCTTACAGTTCAACTTGTCTGTTTCCTCCTAGTACAGGACCAATTGGAGATATGAACATCTCTTTGCTCTGTGATCAGGTTTGTGAATGTGATCAACTTGATGAGGTGGATGATCAACAATCACTTACAGATAAAGAAAATGCATCCTTATAACCACTATCCTTGAAATATCTAGGTCTGCTTGCTATTGAGCATCTCCCATCTTTATTATTCATTTGCGGGAAATAGACATCGCTGGCTGGCCAAGATTTATTTCCTATCCCTAGTTGCCCTTGAGAAGGTGATAGTGAGCTGTCTTTCTGAATCACTGTAGTCCATGTGCTGTGGGTTGTGAGGGAGGGAATTCCAAGATTTTGGCCCAGTGATTGAGAAGGAAACATGACATATTTCCAAATCAGGACGGTGAGTGGCTTGGAGAGGAACTTGCAGATAGTGGTGTTCCCATATATCTGCTGTCCTTGTCCTCCTAGGTGAAGGTGGTCGTGGGTTTGGAATATGCTGTCTAAGGATCTTTGGTGAATTTCTGGGGGTACATCTTGTAGATGTTAGACACTGCTGCTACTGAGCATTGATGGTGGAAGGAGCGGATGTTTGTAGATGTGTTACCAATTAAGCAGGCTGCTTTGTCTTGGATGGAGTCAAGCTTCTTGAGTGTTGTTAGATGCGCACCATCCAGGCAAGTGGGGAGTATTCCATCATACCCCTGACTTGTAGATGGTGGAGTCAGGAGCCGAGTTACATGCCACAGTATTCCTAGCCTCTGACCTGCTCTTGTAGCCACTCTGTTTATGTGGGCAAGTCCAGTGAGCTCTTAAGGCAGTAATGCATATAAAGTGGTAATGCATTTAAAGCAGCAAATACAAGAAGAAACAGGCAATAGACAGGAAAAGTGGAGAAAACCCCAGATAGAGACAACTTGCGGACCCAAAGGCAATGAGGCCTCAAGGAAGAGGTAACAGAAAACCTCTTGAGGCACTGAAAGAATCCAGAAGAGCAATGAAAGATCCCAAAAGAAGGGCAATGGTGAAAGACCCCAGAAATAAGGCACTGAAAGACAATAAATGATTAAATGGAGAGCAATAAGATAATTGCAAAATGGAAACAAGTGAACACTTTGTTGAAGACAGACCCAACAAACAGTGAAGGCAAAAAGGGACAATTACACTAATAATGAAATCAAGCAACTGTACAAGCATCAGTGAATCAAATCTTGAACAATTAAACCATTGAAAATTACTTTTGACATTGATCCTGGACTACATGAAGTCTTAGGTCCTGAGGTCAAACACGTGCAAGGCAATCTTCTGCTCCCTTCTACTTCCTTCTCTCTGATAATAAATCAGAATGGCATCATATTAAACATCACTTGGGAGAAGCACTGAGGGTATCAATGCTGTAGATTGTGCTGTGGTGAGATCTTCAATGTCCATCATCAGGAGTGACTTGGCAGGACATCTACTGAAGGACATATCTACCAGACTGAACCTGCAGCAGGTGGTGAAAGAGTGAACTTGAGTGAAAAATCTAATTGACCTTGTCCTTAGCAATCAACCTGGTGCACATACATCTGCAGATGGCATTATTAATAGGTGTAATTACTTCATTGTGCTTATGAAGACATAGTCATGTCTTCACACAAAGAGCACATTCCTTTGTGTTTTGTGGCTCTATCAGCACTTTAAATGGGATAGATTGAGAGCAAAATTAACATTTCAAAACTGGGCATCCTTGAAGCATTACGGGCAGTCTCTGAATTGTATTTCAAAATAATCTGTAACCTCATGACCCACAGATTCTTTACCCTACCATTACCTGTAAGCCAAGGGACCAACCCTGGGACAATGAAAAGTATATCAGATCTTACCAGAAGCAGCACCAGTTTAGTTGCCTGGTAAAGTTACAACACAGAACCACATAAATGCTAATCAATGGAAATAACATGCTGTAATCAGAGCTAAAGCAATCCCACAAACTAATGGATAAATCAAAGCTTTGCAGTCCTGCCATATTGTATTCTCTTTTACTGATAAAGCCAGAGATTCTTTTTTTGTAAACAAACTTGTCAACTTGCTCTGCACCTTGAAAGATATACGTATGTAAACCCCTAAATCTCTGTCCCTGCATCCCTTAGAAGGTGTCCATAGGTTGAAAGATCACATCAATGTGCATTGGAGATTTTAGAAATACCAAAAATAATTAGAAAGGAAATTCCAGCTCAGGAGAAACAGCTGTAAAAATAGAACAATCATTACCTCCCATGTCTCCTAAAAGAAAAAGTGTAAAACTGTTTAACCATATTCTCATTTCCATTCGACCATATAGAAATCCTGTATGATTTTGACTCCAAAGCAGTCCATATAATGAATGGTAAGCTTGTAAGCTATTGAGCTATGCAGGAATTGTTTATCAACAGTTCTTGAATATGATTAAGTTGAAAGGTGGAGTTGCAGCTGGAACTGAACATTAAAACCTGATCTCATACCCATGCAGGGTCCATGCAGATTGCTTTAGCTAAAGGAATTTGAGAGTCTATCCTGAACTCCGGCTGTATAGCAACAGATTGAGGACTCATGTTGCAACAGAAACAGAAATTGTGAACAACTGTCCAATCTGCAGGATAAATCAAACTACTGTATGTAACTATTAAGTGAAATCTATTGGATAACCATTACATTGAAGAGAAGTCTGTCTGCATTCAAAAGCTAAACAAAAAAACTAAGTGTTTCTATCCCTGTAATCAAATTGTTTTTTGATATTGACGATGACCTATTTCATATTGATTTAATTTATTATCATGTCAATTTTAACAGCAATGGAATACTTTGCTCCTATTGTAAAATTAAACAATATGCAGGTATTAAAATATAGGTATTAGCATATATTCTTTGATAGATGGAAAACCAATTTGCAATTTTTCTATTGCTTGGCAACATTCCTTTCACTGACCTATTTTATGTTGGCTGTCTCATTGTTGTATGGAACTAAAATGAAGTGAAGAAAATATAATTTGAAAACTTATTTTCAGGACAGTAACAGTATTTGTAAAATAAAAGAGCCATTAATGCTGGATCAACCTGTTTTAGCTGTTGCAGAATTATTTGTTATTTTGCTTCTGAAAAGTTATCCTGTTTTAAATTCAGTACTTGAGTTTATCATTTTAATTGTTCCTCCAGATCCAACACTTTCAATGATCCATTCTCACATCCCTACTGTCCTCCATGGTTTGGGAAAGAATTTCAGAGATGGATAGTTCATTTTCTGACATTCCATGAGACTTTTCTATGTCTGCAAGTGGTTGTCCTACTAGTCAGCACATTCATTTGATGAATCAGACAATTCCTCAGACCTCAGGAATCAATCTAGTGAGTTTCCAGTGCACTCCCATTAAGGTAAATATATCCTTTCTATGAGCACTGAGCAATATTCAACTATCCCGTTTGGCAATTGAGATCATATATTCCTATTGCACTTCATTGAGCAAAGTTACAATTGCTGACTCAGCTTTTTGCTCATAATTAACACCTATTTAGAACAATACAGCACAGAACAGGCCCTTCGGCCCTCAATGTTGTGCCGAGCTATGTCCAATCCCAAGATCAAGCTATCCCCTTCCTATAATTCTGGAGTGCTCCATGTGCCTGTCCAATTACCACTTGAAAGTTCCTAAAGTGTCCAACTCCACTATTACAGCAGGCAGTGCATTCCACACCCCAACCACTCTCTGAGTAAAGAATCTACCTCTGACTTCCCTCCTATGTCTCCCACCATGAACCTTATCGTTATGCCCCTAGTAACAGCTACATCCACCCGAGGAAATAGCCTCTGCATATCCACTCGATCAATCCCTCTCATCATCTTATAAACCTCTATTAAGTCACCTCTCACCCTCCTCTGCTCCAAAGAGAAAAACTCCAGCTCCCTCAAGCTTTCCTCATAAGACCTACCCTCCAAACCAGGCATCCTAGTAAATCTAGAACGGAACATAATATTCTAAATGTGGTCTCATCAACGTTCGGTATAGTTGCAGCATAACCTCATGGCTCTTAATCTCAAACCCCCATTAATAAATGCTAACACACTATAAGCCTTCTTCACGGCTCTATCCACTGAGCGGCAACCTTCAGAGATCTGTGGATATGAAACCCAAGATCTCCCTACTCCACCACATTCCTCGGAACCCTGCCGTTGACTCTGTAATTTACATTCAAGTTTAACCTACCAAAATGAATCAACTCCCACTTAAGGGTTAAACTCCATTTGCCACTTTTCAGCCCCACTCTGATTTCTATCAATGTCTCTTTGCAGCCTGTAAGAGCCCTCCACCTCATCCATTACTCCATCAATCTTGGTGTCATCAGCAAATTTACTAATCCACCCTTCAGCTCCTTCTTCCAAGTCATTGATAAAAATTACAAATAGCAGAGGACCCAGTACTGACCCCTGTGAAACACTACCAGTAACTGGCCTCCAGTCTGAAAATTTTCCCTCCACCATCACCCTCTGTTTTTTTGAGACAACCAGTTACTTATTCAATTGGCCAAATTTCCTTCTATCTTACACCTCCTTATCTTCTTCATGAGCCTACCATGGGGAACTTTATCAAATGTCTTACTAAAATCCACGTATACGACATCAACTGCTCTACCTTCATCCACACATTTAGTTACTTCCTCAAAGAAGTCAATCAATGGATTGTCATTAGGCAATAACATCATCTTATTCACTGTTAATTGTGATTAACAGGCGGTTTCTGTTAAATATTGACTAGTCTATAGTTTCTTTTACAGTTTTAAAGTTTTCTTACATTCAAAAAGTCAAAGTTACGAAGTAAAAAGTGAAACCCAATTTTTGCTTGACATTATTCCTCCACAAAATTCACAACTTTTACAATTTATTTGTGATGCATTCCATTCTGTAACCAATCTGTGCCAACACTTCTATATGTATGAAGAAATTGCATTTTTCCATGTGTGGTAAAAATATTCATTAGTTGTTGCATATGTGTCTATCTTTTAGTCCAAGGGATTAGACATTCTATCCTAATGAATGAAACTAAATGGAGATTTTAATCCAGACATTTGGGAATTTGATCTTGAATATCACAGATAAAGGTGAGCATTGCTATTTAAACTATTTTTACACTACTGTTGGGATCTTTGCAAGCCAAAATAACCTCTTTTAATGCTTACAATCTTATTTCATTAGTAAACAGAGGCCCATTGCTTCCCTACAATCTGATGATGCTTTAATTAGATTGCTCCACTAACTTGTTTTCTTTTTTATTTCTGAAACTTGCATGACGCAACTCCAGCTCCTACACATGACTATCTATAGGTATCAGGCTTTCAAAACCCAGTTTGCCCTATTCTGATGCAAAAGTATCATTCAAAACAATACTATTTACTGACCTACTATAACACCCTCCCCCATACAAAAAGGATCTGCACTTATATAGCACCTTTCAAAGCCACAAACTGTCCAAAAGAAATTTACAACTATTGTATAACCAATAAAGTTTGGGACTATTGTTACATGACAACCAAACTGCGACAGCAAACTCCATAAACAACGTGACATTGACAGAGAATCTCTTTTTGTAAAGTTGATTGAAGGATAGATATTGACCAAGACCCTGGGAATAACTCTTCTGTTCATCTTAAAATAATAAGGCAGGATCTTTTACATTCACCTGAGAGCAGATGTGGACTTGGTTTAATGTATCATTCAAAAGATGCTGATAATCTAAATATCCCTGCAATGCTTTTTTTTTGCTAAGTTTTGCTAAGTCTGAAATACTTTCACCAATAGGGATGGAACATCTTCTCATAACTGGTTTCTTGACATTTCAGAATGTGAAATTGATATTTATCACTTTGGATACTGTACAACTTCCTTGGTTGTTGGAGATATGAATAATAGTGGTTTCCCTGCTTCTCAAGCAGCCCAAGATTACCATTCTTGAGGGCAATATTCAGCTCTGTCTATGGAGTGACAGTTGCAAGTCTGTCTCCATGGCTGTTGCTGGCATTGGTTGTTGTGAGGCAGAGAAAGACTTGGTTGTTGGGCGACCGAAAATACTGAGCTTGGGGAGAAGTGAATGCAGGAGCCAGTGTGAGGAAAAAAAAACAGGCTTTGGGCCTAGGTTCAGTGCAGGAAAACCATGCCGCTAGCAAAGAGAAATGGTGGGAATTATTGTTGTTGTATTTTTGTGACAGTGAATTGGTTAGTGGATGACCTCATAGTGCCAGTTTACCTTTACACAGTTGGACATAAAACATCTGGCATCCTGAGGAATTTACTACAGCTGGAGAAACTAGTTGAGAAGCCATTCCAGGAATTATGTGCAGTATTGGAGGGGCACTTTGGTTCTAAACCACTGCTGAAGCATTTCAGGTTTTCCAAGCAGGACCTGATGGAGGGCAAGACCATCACCAAATTTGCAGCTACCCTGAAAATCCTTGTGGAGTGTTCTGACTTCAAGACTTCCTTGCAGGCTTGTATGTGGCCTCCAACAAGAAGAGTTCAGTGAAGACTACTGACAGAGCCTCAGCTGGAGTTTCAAAAGACTTTGAGATTGTGACCTCCATGAAATGGGCTCTCAGGGTGGCAGTGCATTTATATGTCAATCCAAGGATACACAAGGTGACAAAGATGTTGCAGAGTCAGTCACAGCCCAAGGAATGTTGGGCTCGTTGGTTACGGGTGTGGTTCCAGAGGACTGGAGGATAGCGAATGTGGTCCCATTGTTTAAGAAGGGGAAGAGAGACCTTCCTGGGAATTATAGGCCAGTGAGTCTTACTTCTGTGGTGGGCAAGGTATTGGAGAGAATTATTAGGGATAGGATTATAGTTATTTAGAGAGAAATGAATTGATTGGGGATAGTCAGCATGGTTTCGTGAAGGGTAGGTAATGCCTTACTAACCTCATTGAGTTTTTTGAGAAAGTGACCAAAGAGGTGGATGGGGGTAAGGCGGTTGATGTAGTATATAGGGACTTTAGTAAGGCGTTTGATAAGGTGGCCCATGGAAGACTTCTACAGAAAATGCAGATGTGTGGAATAGAGGGTGATTTAGCTAATTGGATTAGAATTGGCTGGCAGATAGAAGACAGAGGGTGGTGGTTGATGGGAGATATTCATCGTGGAGTTCGGTGACGAGTGGTGTGCCTCAGGGGTCTGATTTGGGGCCCCTGCTGTTTGTAATTTTTATAAATGATCTGGATGAGGGTAGTGAGGGATGGATCAGTAAATTTGCAGATGATACTAAAGTTGGTGGTGTGGTAGATAGTGAAGAGGGGTGTTTTAGTTTACAGAGTGACTTGGACAAGTTGCAGAGCTGGGCCGAGAGGTGGCAAATGGAGTTTAATGTGGAAAAGTGTGAGGTAATGCACTTTGGCAGGAACAATAAATGTGTAGATTATAGGGCTAATGGTAGGGCTCTTAATAGTGTTGAGGAACAGAAGGATCTTGGTGTATGTGTCAATAGATCCCTGAAAGTAGGCAGTCACGTGGATAAAGTTGTTAAGAAGGCATATGGAGTCTTAGCTTTTATTGGTAGGGGGATGGAATTTAGGAGCCGCAGCATCATGTTGCAACTGTACAAAACTCTAGTGCGGCCGCACTTGGAGTATTGTGGGCAGTTCTGGTCCCCACATTATAAGAAAGATGTGGAGGCATTGGAGAGGGTACAGAGGAGTTTACCAGGATGTTGCCTGGTATGGAGGGCAGGTCTTATGAAGAGAGGCTGAGGGATTTGAGGTTGTTTTCGTAGAAAGGAGGCGGCTAAGAGGGGACCTAATCGAAACATATAAGATGATTAGAGGTTTAGATAGGTGGACAGTGATAGCCTTTTTCCTAGGATGGAGAAAGCTAGCACGAGGGGACACAGCTTTAAATTAAGGGGTGATAGTTATAGGACGGATATCAGAGGTAGGTTCTTTACTCAAAGAGTGATTAGGGAGTGGAATGCCCTGCCTGTAGCTGTTGTAGATGCGCCAAGTTTGGTGGCGTTTAAGAGGTTAATTGATAAGTATATGGAAGAGAAGGGAATGGTTTAGTTTGGAGGGGCATTGCTGTTTATTTTGGTCGGCACAACATCGAAGGCCGAAGGGCCTGTTCTGTGCTGTATTGTTCTATGTTCTATGTTCTATGTTCTATGAATGTTGCCAGTGGCCATGTTGATCATACAGTGTCCAGTTGCTGGCTGAGTAGAGCCCAATGCTGGAACTACTGGAAGACAGGCTGCATTGCCCATAACTGCAGAGCACCAATCCCCCAGGAGAATGCAAAAATAAGGGTCCAAACGCAGGAGGAAATGATAAGTGACAATGAAGACATGGAGAAGGAATCCTTGGGATCTGAAGATGAAACACAGCAGGCTGGGAAGGTGCAGTTTTAATTAAACATTTTATGTGTGTGAGGTGAAACAGACCAGTTCCAGGAAATGCCCAAAGTTGAAGGGAAACTATTGAAGATGGAGGTGGAGACAGGGGTAGCAGTATTGTTGATTTCAGAGTCATTATACAAGGAAAAGTTGAAGCATTTTCCCCTGAAGCCAGCAATCATTCTGAGCACATATATGGAACATCTGGTTCCTCTTAAGGGCTATGAATCGACCAAGGTACAGCTGAGGGATCAGTGTGCACATCTACCTTTGTATGCATTAAGGGTGATTATCCCATGTTGTTCAGAAGATCCTGTCTGAAAGAGTGGAAATTGAATTTGGAAGTGGTGACCAAATTAATGGAGTGAGTATTTGTAGTGATACAGGAATGTATTCAATGAAACCCTTGTTGAGATAAAGAAGTGAAAGTCAGCCTATGTCTGAAGCCAGATACATGCCCAAAGAGCATGAAGGCACATTCAATACCTTATGCAATTAGACCCAAGGTGGAGGCTGAACTCAAGAGATTAGTAGATTTGGAGGTATTAGAACCAGTGGCCATGAATGAGTGAGGTACATCCATTGTTCCAGTAATGGAGTTCGATGCTCAGTGAGACTATGTGAATCCTGACCTCTGTGAGGATCAGTATCTGTTCATTGTCATTTATTGAGGACCTGTTTAGCGGTCTTGTTGGCGATCAAAAATTTACCAAAATTGGTCCCTCCAATATTTATTTGCAGGTGGGAGGTGATTGAAAACTCACAGCCTCCATTACCTATCAAGGGTTATTCTGATACAAATAACTGCCTATTGGGATATTGCAGCCCCAGCCATCTTTCAAAGAGCAAAAGTCCAGATATTGGGTGGTTTCATGAGGGTCCAATGTTATGTAAATAACATCCTAGTAACAAGTTCCACAAATGAGGAATATTTGAGAAACTTAGAAGAGACATTGAAGGAATATGAACTGCAGATTAGGAAAGAGAAATGAGTTTTTTAAGGACATTGTCAAATATCTAGTCACGGTGAAAATTTGCATAAAGTACTGAAGAGCTGGGAGCCATAATGAAGGCACTGAGACTGGAAAACTTGTCCCAGTTGAGGGCCTTTATGGAACTCATAAACCATTTTGGCAAATTTGTACTTGACTTGGTGAAAATATTGAAACTATTGCATCAGTCATTGATGAAGCGACTGACATAGTAATGGCGGGGGGGAAAGTGTAAGAAGGCTTATCAGGCAGCGAAGAAGGCATTGAAAGATTCTGGGTCCTTTCTATTTTAACCTCAAATTACCTCTTCAGTTGACTTGTGATACTTTGTTGTTTTGGCATAGGAGTGATGCTGTTTCATGTGATGGCAAATGGAGAAGATACGCCCACTGCATTTGTATCTTGGTCGCTTTCTAAAGCGAAAGGGAACAACGCACAAATAGAGGAGGCGGCACTAAGCATCATTTTAGGTTTATCAAGTTTCACCATTATCTGTACGGCAGAAGGTTTGTCATACAAATGGACCACAGACTGCTGACTAAGATTTCGGGATCTCACTCAGAAATCCCATCTAAGGCCGCAGCTCATTTGT
Organism: Sphyrna mokarran; assembly: GCA_024679065.1. Taxonomy (NCBI): domain Eukaryota; kingdom Metazoa; phylum Chordata; class Chondrichthyes; order Carcharhiniformes; family Carcharhinidae; genus Sphyrna; species Sphyrna mokarran. The sequence continues at coordinate 38,219,439 of JAGIQG010000010.1, read as the reverse complement.
AGAGGCGAGTGTTGGGCCATTCGTATGAAATCCGCTATTGTTAGTTAGATCAGCAGACAAATGTGGCTGTGTTATCCATGCTGCCATTGCTTTGTCATCAAGAGTTTCCGGATGAGATAATCAAGAACCTTGTTTCCTGACTCTCAGAATTTTGCGCTATTGTTGCAGTGGGTCTGGCTCAAAGTTCTACTCAAAAGAACTAAAATCTGAATCACAAGTATGAATCTATGCTTTTGGTCTTTAGTGAGTTTTTTTTTTGTAGATTGCAAAGGTTCATAAATCACCCAAGCCAAGTTAATGAAAAAACGGTTACCTATGTTGTTCAGTCTTGAAACCTTTTGCATATTTGCATCTCAAATTAGTTCAAATAAATGTCAATTATAAATGCTGATAATGTATGTTGAGGCAGCATAGAGTCATAGAGCTAAAAAAGAAAAAGGCCTAGAAAAAAGGCCCTTTGGCCCACAACATTTGTGCCAGTCAAAGAAAAAAAAACACCCAGCTATTCTAATTCCATTTTCCAGCAGTTCGTCCATCTTGTATGTCTCGGTATATTGCAAGCACTCATCTAAATACTCATATATTGTCTAATGTTTTGGAGATGTGTTTTATGAGTGTATATAAATTACAATTACCTTAAATTATGAGGCTTTACAAAATAAAACTAACATTGAGGACAGCAGCACAATTGAAATGTGATGAAACTTTGGACTAGCCAGCAGATGACAAAATCTAAGAGCTCTCCAAAAATCTTTCTTGGCTCAATTCTATAACATCAGGGTCAAGATTAGTCTAGCCACTTTCTAAAAATTCACATAATTCAGTTGCTTCCAGAAAATGTTGTCTCTCATGTAAAGGTGCTAATGATTATAGTTTCAGATTGCACGTGGAGAGATTCCCACTTATTAATGCTGGATCCATGGCAGTCAAGCCATAATTTAATCATATAGGGATGCTGTATAACTTCTACTGCCTGAAAGCAAGAACCAACATTTGATCTTGTTGAATAAAATAGTCAGTTTTTGTGAAGCATAATATTGTTTCTTTATCAACCATGATTTGAATGTAGCCCACAGTAATTCTAACTTTAGACAGAATTAATTTCTGTAGCTTTGAAAATTGCAATTTTTTAAAAACTCAGCAGGAAGTTTTTGAAAGATGGAAATGAAATGGTACACCCTTATATCATAGTCTTCATATTTTCTTATGAAAACATAATTAGATTTGTGATGACTTTCAGCCATACAATTTACTTGGATTCAGTAATTTCTTAATAGAGCTAAAGTGACCTTCATTAGAGTCAAGTATGGTGATCAGGGATATGCACATTCTGATTAAATAACATGTGATCAAGTATTTCACAAAGTTATATGACAAAGTCATGTTAACATTACTATGCTAAAATTCAGGTGTAACAGATAATTAAACTTTTATCTTTTTCCTCTAGGATCAAGCCATGCCAAGAAATATACATTAGAGCTCACTGGCAGCGTAATAGTAACTTTTGGTATGTTATTTATTCTCACATAGAATGAATTCTACAGCACATTCATTGTCGGTTTTGCACCAGTGCCATTTTCAGTTCTGACTAAACTGAGATGTATCTACTGTGGGTTTCAAGTTTCGTATTTTTTTTCAGCCTTATATGAAAGTCCAAGTGACTTATTTGAGAGACCAAAAGGATATGGTCAAATGTTTGAAGCTTTTTTGAGGTTTTCACAATTGCAGGAATCCTAGCATACAATTTTAGCTGTCATTTTCAAGTTTGCTTAGTAAATACTGTTTATAATCTTGTAGAAGATTGCTTTATGTTATTGGTTCACTTCCCCAGTCTCCATTCCTCAAAAATACCTTTCTGTAGGGGCATTATTATCTGGGTTATTGCAGCTGCTATTGAATACTTAAACAGAGAGTTTCCCACTGTTTTCACTTTTAATCCTCAATCATTATTGACCTTTGACTTCATAAAATAGAACAGACCTATAATTCCAGGTTAGAAATTATTGAATAGTCTGGAAGATAATAACACTGAGAATTACATTCAATTTTACTTTGCCATAATGGAGGCCATTTTCCATTGTACATATGTTTGCTTCAGATCCATCTATGTTTTAGATCTACAATCTGGTTGCCATGATTTTTCGCATACCTGTAAGATTTTGATTCAAGTGCATATCCAATGCCTCAGCTTAAAAAAATCTTTCAAATAACGATGATCCTTTGTTTGACATTTGTGCTACTAACTGCCATACATTTATTTTTAAGCCTCACTTTATTCTGGCTTACAGTGAACATTACCCAGCTATTGATGGAATGATCTGTAAGTTATTACATTGGGTGTTTACTTAAAATTACATCCAGCAGGGTACTTTTGATTTTTATTTTGATAGTGAATCCACACCTGTTTCTCATCTCTCTCAATTTTCACATCTATTGATTTCAATGGAAAGAGAGATCAGGAAAGATGTAATACTGGCATCGATTCACCATCACCAGTATTTACTGCAGAGTCAAAATTAGCCACAGTGTCTTTTCCTTTCCTCTCTATGATTTAAAAACATCTAAAAATTAGTGCTGTCTTTTAGATGATCTATTAAACCGACATCCTGACTACTCTCTCAGATCCTGTAACAATGTTTCACAGAATATGCATGTTCTCTCTACTGTCCTGCCAAGTATTTACCCTTTAACCGATATCACTAATAAACAGATTATCTGGTAATTACAAAAACAGAAAATGCTTGAAAATCTCAGCAGGTTTGACAGCATATGTGAAGAGAGAAGAGAGCCAATGTTTAATGTCTGGCTGATCCTTTGTCAGAGCCAAGAGCAAAGAAAATCAGCAGAGATTTATACAATGAGGGTGAGGGGGGGTGCTGTAATAGGACAAAGAGAATGTAAATGAGGATGAAGAAAGCTGAGAGGTGTACTAAAAGTGTCCATTAAGTGATCAGAATGTGTGAATGGCAGAACAGAAGTACTGATAGTTCAGGGACTGCCTCAGGATAATGGCAGTTGCCTTAGTGGAGGGGGGTGGGGGCAAGAAGGGGAGCTGGGATGGAGAAGTGGAAAAATGGAAGTGAGAAAGAAGGATGACAAAAATGGCTTAATGAGATGATAAGAAGACACAGAATGAAATAAGGTAAATAGAAATGGGGTGAAGGTGGAGGGGAGCATTGATGATCTGAAGTTGTTGAACGCGATGTTCAATCTGAAAGGTTATAAAGTGCCCAGTCAGAAGATGAGGTGCTGTGTGAGGTGCAATGTTCACAATCTTTGTATTTTCTTGCAGTCTTGGTCATAGCAGGAGCCATATGAAGCTGGGGGACATCTGGGTGGGATGCTTTCTATGGTGCACCTCTAGAAATTGGTAAGAGCTGTAGTGGATATGCTGAATTTCCTTATCCTTCTGAGAGGCATTTGTGAGCTTTCTTAACTATAGCGTCAGTGTGGAGATCCCAAATAGATTGCTATTTGGTGTTCAAATAGATTTGAACACCTAAAAACTTGATGCACACAACCATTTCCACTTCATCAGCATTAATATAGACAGTGGCATGTTCTCCACTACATTTCTTGAAGTTGATGACTAGCTCCTTTGTTTTGTTGACATTGACAAAGAGATTATTTTTGTCTCACCTTTTGACCAGATTCTGTGTTTCCTGTACTTTGGCTCATTGTTGTTTGAGATCCTACCTATTACACTGAAAACTAAGAAAACTAAGTTTTCTAGCCTTCATCCCTTCAACTAAGGGATGATCTGATGAAGGTTTTTAAAATAATGAAGGGGTAGGACCATATAGTCTGCTTCTAACCGTTGCCATAGATTGAACTTGTACAAAAAGAGAGGACATTAATATTAAAGTTAAATGCTTTGCAATTAAGAGAGAGATCAGAAAAACCAAATACATACATGGTTGCAAAGCTGGAATGCACATGGTTGGAATGCACAGTGAGAGTAAATGATTGGGACTAGTGCACATAGAGAAATAGCATAAACAACTGTATTTGTGAGGTCCAATCATTCAATTTGTGCCGTGGCCATCTCTTTGTCTAAACGTATAAATAGTTAAGTTCACAGTTTGATTGATAGCTTCAAGTGCTTTAAAGTGCAGTTATAAAGGCAAAGAGCACTATTTTACCATTGCGTAGCATTTGTTTTTGGACATGAAGATGTGGTAAAGATGGGTGTGAGGCCATTAATGCAACCTGCTCCCATGTTCACGCAGATGGCCACTTTACCAAAATCTTGGAAAGGGGGCGATTCAATTAACGCCCAAAATGGGCACAATGGCAATTTAAATTCATTTGCATGCAGTTCAATTGAATTAATGAACTGCCCACCCAACTTTATCAGTATTTCCCCCTTTGCCGCTGCATTCACTGATCTGGAAGCAGCCAAAATGAACCAGCTGAATCGGGAACTCCAACTGCTGAAGAGCGAGTTCAGTGCTTCTAGCAGCTCTCTGAATCGGATTGGTGGTAGGGGGGGAGGAGGGAGGCAGGTCAGATCATTCCTTGGTTGGGGAGGAGGGGGATAGAGAAAGTCAGGTCAGATGTATCTCTGGTGGGGTGGGGGAAGGCCCAATCGTTGTCTGATGGGGGGGGGGCAATCTTTATCTGTAGTGAGGGAAGGGGTCTGAACGTTATCTGGTGGTGGGGGGTTGGAGACCTGATTGTTGTCTGGTGATGGGGGGGGTGGGGAGATGTTGAGGCCTGATCATTGTCTGGTGGTGGGGGGGGGGGAGGATTGGAGGGCCAATGGTTGTCTGGTGGTGGGAGGTTGGAGGCCTAATCATTGTCTGGTGATGGGGGCAGGGAGAGGGCCAATCATTGTCTGGTGGTGAGGAGGGGAGGCCCGATCGTCATTTGGTAGTGGGGAAGTTGGAGGCCTGATTGGTATCTGGAGGGTGGGGATGCAATCGATCAGTGTCTGGTGAGGGAGAAGGCAGAGAGGCAATCATTGTCTTGTTTTGGGGAGGTGGGGGAAGGTCCAATGGTTGTCTGTTGGAGGTGGGGAGGGAGGGCTGATCACTGTCTGGTGGGGGAGGGCTGATTGTTGTCGGGTGGGGAGGGAGGAGAAGGCAGGACAGTTGTTCCTTTGGGCGGAGGGGTGGGGCAAGTGAGGCCAAACATCCTCTGGGGAGTGCGGATGAGTGAGGCTAGATCGTTGTCTTGGGAGGGGATAGGGATGGAGAATGAGGTCAGATCATTCTCTGGGGTGTCCTCACTCACAGACCATTGTCTGTGGGGAGGAGTGGAGGGATGTGAGGCCAGGTCTTTCTCTGGGGAGGGAGGGCGGTGGTGGGTAAGATGTATCTCTGTGCGGGAGGAGGTGGGGGCACGATTGCTCACTGGTGGGGGTGCAGATGGATCTCTTTTGGGGGAGGGTCCATTCTGTGGGTGATCAGTGAGAGGGGGGGGGAGGTCGCAATCAGTCTGGGTAGCTGATGGGGGTGGGAGAGTGGTGGATAAGAGGGACAGTAATGCGTATGTGCACCCTTGCTCTTGCTTTTCGTTCCCAGGCCGATTTCCCTGTTTTCTGTAGCCCGGGACCGATCTGCCATGGGCTCGCATTTTCAAATTTTTTTTCCAACTGTGCATGCACAGTTCAGAGGTCCGATCTTACGGCTGCGCTAAGCCTTGTCCATAGAGCGAATGCATATGGGAACACCTGAAAACAGATTTCCACATGGGATCTGAATTACACGCAGATTCGATACTTAGAATGAAAATGGTAAAATCAGGCCCAAAGTGTTGATTTTTACGAGGGGTTAACTAATTAAAAGGCATTAAATATAGTGAATGGGTTTTTTTTAACAAATGAGAGTTTTTATTAATAGATTTATCAATAGGTCCTTGAAAACTTTATACATTTTCATCTTACGAAGAGTTTTGAGATCCACCCATGTGGATGATGGGTGACTGGGAGGACATGAGTTAGCATTGAGTTGGAATAGTATCTACGAAGAGCTATGGAGTGGGTAAAGTGGCATGGATTGGCATGGAGTGTACAAGGGCAAAGGGTGGTGGGATTGGGGGCTTGGGTTTGGTTGAATGGGTATTAAGTTGACATCAAGAGTATAAAGTGCTGTGAGGCGGGTAGGAGGGTATAGGTTGGCAAGGAGGCTATGAGAAACAATGGGAGGTGGATAGAGAGGCACTGATTGGCAAGGAGGACATAAAGGGTTACGGGGTGGTTAGGCAGTATGAGACGGGCATGCACGGGAAGTGTCTGAGGAGTGAGATCTTAAGGTCTGTTTTTTGTCTTTTTGTTTAGCAGATGTGACAAAGCCTCATTCTTGGCAGCTCTGATAGCTGTCTCCATACTCTATCTGGGAGCAGCAGACTGGACTTTAATTATCACCAGGACAAAAATCTCATGTCAACTGAATTGCTGAAAATCAGTAACTGTGGTAATATTGGAATGTTAAAAAACAAAAACACATAACTTCAGGAAACGACTGAAAACGATGGCAAAGATCAAGATAGATCACGATAATATCTGCAACAGTGGGATTGCAGCACCAAAAGAGACTCTCCCCAATTGAGAATGGCCATACATTTCTAAGCTAAGGTGTCTAGGGTTTAGTGCCACCTCATAAAATATTAACATGTATTCATGAAGGGTAAGCAATATTTATATCAAAATCATGTAATTTAAAATAGAATTTTTGTTTATCATGTTGTAGCTCGTAGCTAATGTCATCAGAAATTCAAACTGGTGGAGATGTGAAAACTACATTGTTAACTTTTATTTCCGTATTATTACCTTTCTTAAGTAACATTCCTAAGTTCAACAGTTCACATAATCTTCAAAAAAATGGTATTTGCAGAATCCAAATTTAAAATTAGAAAAGAATGTGTATTTTATAGTACTAATCATGATCATATGACATCCCAAAGCACTTTACAGCCAATGAAGTAAATTCATTGTCTTTTTTTCTATAATAAGCAGAACTGTTTAGTCCAAAATGGACATCACAAACCAAGCAGATGGTTACATTGTCACTAAAAGTCATGTCAACTTTTAGCACAATTCATCAGTGATTTATTGTTGATTGAAAGTAAAATTGTAATCACATCATGCAGTAAGGCCTACATTTCTAAGCGTAAAAGTCCATGAAACAAATATCCAAGTTATGAAGAAAAAAACAATGTAGGAGACACTGCTGTGAATTTGGGCACAACAAGCTCCTACAAACAGTATTATGACAATGACCAGATAAACTATATGTTCTGCTTTTGAGAGAGGGATAAATAGGGCATTGGAGATAACACCACCTTTGTTCAAAATGGAGAGTTGGAATCTTTTACACCCTCCAGAAAGAGCATGACAGTGCTTCAGTTTAATATCTCATCTGAAAAATTGCATCTGTTGTACTCCAGCACTCCTTCCAAAATTTTCAAGATGGCGTTGGAGTGAGGTGACTTCTCGCCCAGGATATCTTCTAATTCTCCTTCTCTATGAACAGTATGCTTTGTCTGTACAGCGTGCATGAAACAATACTTTTCACTGTATGCTAATACATGTGACAATAATAAATCAAGTCAGATCTGATCATACTGCACCAATGTGTTAGCTTTGAATTCTGTGCTCAAGTGTTGGAGTGAAATTTGAAGCCATGATCTTTTAATTCAGAGACGCGTGCCACCAACAAAGCAATGGCCGACACTTAGGGAGGAATTTACTTCATCTGGTGGGTGTCTCACACACTGACCTTATGGTGTATGAGGCACACATTGTCTCTGTTGGGGAAGATCCATCATTCTAAGCGTCTGTTAGGCACTTACATGGTCAATATTGGCTTTTATCGATTATTACAGATCTCAGGGTCTGCAATCCCCTCCCCTGAGAGCTACCAGCAATTAGAAACCAACAGCTTTCCACTGCCTGTCAATGCCATCAGAACAGGTGGCATTTGCCAACAAGGTAACCACCAGAGGCCTAGGATCATTGAAGGCCCAAGGCCAGATTTGAATACAGGCAGGATGGGGTCAGCAGGTTGATGGCTGAGCAAGGGGCATGAAGTGGCATTGGAAGAAAGGGCAAGGTTGGTTCTCAGCAGCACTCATCCATACATACAGCATCCAACCACGCACCACCCCGCCCCCCCATCTCTTCCATCTACCCCACTGCAGGAAATCTCCTGTTCCCAATACTTCCCTGGGAGCCCATGTGCACATCCTGCATTGGCACATACTAGCATTCAGTTGGAAAGGTCATCTATTAGCCTTCCCTCACTACAATAGAGGAAATTAGGTGATGGGATACCCACTCTGTACCCTCTTGCCCATTAAATGTACCCATTAAATGATACATTCACTCACTTGTAAACTCGCTAACGGTGATGTGGGGGTATTAAATTACATAATCATAAAACATATTTGGTTTTATTGTGGTCATTCATTCTGACCCATGACCAGTTGATTCTAAGGAAAAAAAGCACCATTCTCAAGAAAATGTGGTAGATAAAATGCAGGATATACAGCAGCAAAATTATAAAACAATTTAATATTCAAGCTATTTAAAACAATCAACAATAAAGAAATCCTGCAATACCCCTCTAACTTTACCTCTGAAAAGGAAGCTTCAGTGTCCAGCTGCATCTCAATAATATAAATAAATACACTGACCACAGGTATCTAAAGTTCTTCCATCAACCCTACCCTTATATTTTGCTTTGAGTTTTGCAAGAGTTCCTAAAGGCCAGAAACATTTTTGGTGCATTACAAAATCGTGTTTTTTAACTGTTGAGAACAGCACATTCTTGTAACAAAAATTGACTGAGCGTGGGTTAGTACATTAATACTGCTACCTTATTAATCTGCTCATTACGTGAGTCTACTTTCTATTATGTGAAGTGGAGATGCTGCCAGTCAATCTTTCTTAGATGCTTCCACAGCCAAACAGGTGAAATAGTTAGCCCAAAGTAGGTTTTTTTTGTGGAAAGTGTTTTTTTGGCATCCTTCCATTGATAGGATAAGTTGTTGGAAATGTTGCTTCAGTATTTTGGCGAGGTCAAATGAGATCATGCTGCATTTCTTTTGATGGCTAATAAGCTGATTCTAGAAAGGCAAAGTTTGCCACAAGTGCCACACATGGAAGTGAGCCCTTGCTAATATGGTGTGGGATGATCTCTGCTAATGCCTTGTTTACAGGACTGAAATCTACTTTGGAACATCTGCACGAATTCCTGCCCACAGCTGATATCACTATTTGCATCCATTGCCAACTAGGGTTTCCCACTTGTCGCAATTGATGTTAAGGGCTTTCATGTCCCTTTTGATAGCATCCTTGAATCAGAGCTTTGGATACCCTGCTGACCACTTAGCATGGGCTATCCTCCCATGCATGTATCCTTGAGGAAACAGCCATCTTTTATCCTGTACACATGTCCAAGCCAGCACAGCCTTCTTTGTTTAATGAGCAACAGTGTGGGCAAACTAATGCAGCATCTTCGACATATACAGATTTTCTGGTCCGAACATATCACATTTGTCTTGGCTCTCAGACTTGATAGATTGAGGAATTTCTTGTCTGATCATTATCGATGAAAACTCCATTCAAGGAAAGCATAGAGCATAGAATTCAAATCTGTCAAGAGTTGTAGCCATTGGCCTGAATGGTATCTAGGATATCTATAGACAAAGATGTTACTGAATTAAATCTTTGGCCAACTGGCTGTGTCACTTTTGGACACACAAAAGCAAAATTAGCTAGGAATTCTAGAAACTTCCTTCATTCTAGCTATTATTTGAGAACATAGAACATTGCAGCGCAGTACAGGCCCTTCGGCCCTCGATGTTGCACCAACCAATGGAACCAATTTTATGAACCTCTATCCTAAACTATTCCAATGCTATCCATCGGCCTATCCACTGACCATTTGAATGCCCTTAAACTTGACGAGTCCACAACTGCTGCAGGCAGGGCATTCCACGCCCTTACTACTCTCTGAGTCAAGAATCCACCTCTAGCATCTGTCCTATAACTACCTCCTCTTAATTTAAAGCTATGTCCCCTCGTGTTATCCATCTCCATTCGAGGAAAAAGGTTCTCACTATCCACCCTATCTAACCCTCTGATCATCTTATATGTCTCAATTAAGTCACCTCTTAGCCTTCTTCTCTCCAATGAAAATAACTTCAAGTCCCTTAGCTTTTCCTCATAAGACCTATCCATTATACCAGGCAACATCCCGGTAAACCTCCTCTGCACCCTTTCCAATGCCTCCACATCTTTCTTATAACGTGGCAACCAAAACTGTACACAATACTCCAAGTGCGGCTACACCAGAGTTTTGTACAGTTGCAACATGACATCTCGGCTCCAAAATTCAATCCCTTACCAATAAATGCTAACACACTATATGCCTTCTTAACAACCTTATCAACTTGAGTACCAACTTTCAGGGATCTATGCACCTGTACACCGAGATCTCTCTGCTCATCTATACACTACTAAGAGTCCTACCATTAGCCCTATATTCTGCACACATATTACTCTTACTAAAGTGAATCACCTCACACTTTTCCACATTAAACTCCATTTGCCACTTCTCAGCCCAGCTCTGCAACTTATCTATGTCCCTCTGCAAACTGTAACATCCATCCTCACTGTCTACAACTCCTCTGACTTTGGCATCGTCAGCAAATTTACTAACCTATTCCACTACACCCTCATCCAAGTCATTTATAAAAACAACAAACAACAGTGGCCCCAAAACAGATTCCTGAGGTACACCACTAGTAACTAAACTCCAGGTTGAATATATCCCATCAACCACCACCCACTGTCTTCTATCAGCTAGCCAATTCCTAATCCAAATGGCTAAATCTCCCTCAATCCCATGCATCTGCATTTTCTGCAGTAGTCTTCCATGGGAAACCTTATCAAACGCTTTGCTAAAATCCACATACACCACATCAACTGCCTTACCCTTATCCACCTCTTTGGTCACCTTTTCAAAAAACTCTAAGGTTTGTGAGGCACGATCTTCCCTTCACAAATCCATGTTGACTATCCCTAATCAATTCATTTCCTTCTAAATGACTATAAATCCTATCCCTTATAATTTTTTCCCAAACTTTCCCCACAACAGATGTAAGGCTCACTAGTCTATAATTTGCAGGATGGTCTCTGCTCCCCTTCTTAAACAAGGGGACAACATTTGCCATCCTCCAGTCTTCTGGCACTACACCTGTATCCAACGACGACATGAAGATCAAAGCCAAAGGCTCTGCAATCTCCTCTCTAGCCTCCCAGAGTAACCTGGGATTAATCCCATCTGGCCCAGGGGATTTATCTATTTTCATACTTTCAAGAATAGCTAACACCTCCTCCTTATGTACCTCTATCCTGTCTAGTCTACAACCCTGTATCCCAGTGTTCTCCCCAACTCCGTGAAGACCGATGAAAAATATTCATTCAGTGCCTCACCAATCTCTACAGGCTCCACGCACAACTTCCCACTACTGTCTTTGACTGGCCCTAATCTTGACCTAACAAATCTTTTATTCTTAACATATCTATAAAAAAACTTTAGGGTTCTTCTTTATCCTATCTGCCAAAGTCTTCTCATGTCCTCTTCTGGCTCTTCTTATCTCCCTCTTTAGCTCCCTCCTGGCTAATTTATAACTGCCCAATGCCCTAACCGAGCCTTCACGTCTCATCTTTATATCAGCCTCCTTTTTCCTCTTCACTAGTGAACTAACTTCCTTAGTACGCCACAGTGTAATGTATGAGGTCTGTGTAATGTATGAGGTTAATGTATAATGAATAATTTTGTACATTAATGTGTAATGTATAATTTTGTGTATGAGGTCTGCACATATGCAGCTTAGAAAAAAAAGCATACCACAAATTCTCAACTTCAACACTGGAAGAATATATCCTGATTTTCATTCAAAGAAGGACCTGCAAAAGCACCAATGGCATGCATAGTTCTCTTTTACTTGATGGTGACTTTGAAGCAGCGTGGCTTAATAACTATTGTCTGTTGCCTCTGATATTCATCATTATGAAGTGCTTTGAAAGGCTAGTTATGGTATGAATCAATTCCACCCTCCTGGATTGCCTGGACCCATTACAGATGGCCTATCGTCACAACAGGTCCATAGCAGACACCATCTCCCTGGCCCTGCACTCAAACCTGAAACATATAGATAATAAAGTACCTATGCCAGACTCCTGTTTATTGACTATAATTAACAGCCTTCAACACCATTATTCCCACAAAATCCATCTCCAAACTCCATGGCCTGGGTCTTCACTCCTCTCCCTGCAACTAGATCCTGAACTTACTAACCCACAGAGCACAATTAGTAAGGATAGGCAACAACACCTCCTCTATGATCATCTTCAGCTCGATTTTCAAGTTTGCTGATGATACCATTGTAGTGGGTCGGATCTCAAACAATGACGAGACAGAACACAGGAATGAGACAGAGAATTTGGTGGATTGGTGCAATAATTTTTCCCTCAATGTCAACAAAATGACGAGATAGTCATTAACTTCAAGAAGCAAAATTAAGAACATGGGGATGAAATAGAAATGGTTGAGAGCTTCAAGTTTCTAGGTGTCCAGAAGACTAACAACTTGTCTGGTCCCCCCACATCGACAATATTGTTAAAAAAGCTCATCAACACCTCCACTTTCTCAAAAGACTATGGAAATTTGGCATATTAGCTACTACTTTCACCAACATCTACAGATGCACCATAGAAAGCATTCCTTCTGGTTATATCACAACTTGATATGGCAGCTGCTCTGCCCAAGATCACAAGAAGCTACAAAAGGTTGTGAATGTAGCCCAGTCCATCATTCAAACCAGCCTCCAATCCATTGACTCTGTTTGCATTTCCTGCTGCCTTGGAGAATCAAGTAGCATAATTAAGGTCTCCATGCACCTCTGACATACTCTCTTCAGCTGGGAAAGTGTTACAAAAGTCTGAGGTCACGTGCCAACCAATTCAAGAACAGCTTCTTCCCTGCTGCATCAGACTTTTGAATGGACCTACCTCACAATAATTTGGTCTTTCTTGAATACCCTAGCTATGACTGCAACACCATATTTTGTGCTCTCTTTTCCTTCTCTATGAGTGGTATGCATGGTCTGTATAGCATGCATTAAACAATACTTCTCACTGGACACTAATGCATGTGACAATACTAAAATCAAATCAGGTGGTGGAGGATGCACAAAATGTTCAATCTTGCATCTGGCATATATACTGGCAGCTGCAAAATGTATTTGATATCCATCAAAAAGAGATCTTGTCTCAATTCTTTGTTTCTTCATTCTAGTAGAGCATAGTTCTATTGAAACAGTTGAAAAATGTTGGTCTTTTATTATAGATACTAGTAAATAACTTAATTAATTATGTTGAAAGCAATTTGACTGAAAAATAATTATCACACCATAAACCAACAGTATTCCAGGGAGTATGATTATGCCCTTCCTTTTTTGGTAAACTGTAAAGAAAATCTGTCTTCTAGTAATGGTGAACTGATTACTCTCTGAATAAAATAAAAATGTAATAAATTGCTCATCAAAAGCTAGTGATGGAACTCCTATGAGATGTAAAGGAGCCAATTTCTTGACACATTCTAATGTTGTACTTATTTCCAAAGCTTTCCAAAATATGACTAATGGTAAACTCAAAAGTTCACACTCCTAGTGGTACTAATGGATTTAAGCAGCTAGGTGTTATTGGATTTGTATTAACACTGACAGTTCAAATAGATCAGGAGAAAGAACGACATATATTGCAGAATCCAGTGATATTTGATAATGTTTGTGTTGATCCTCCATTTTCATTACCAATTTTTACTTATTATGAATTTGACATTGCACCTGATCAAATCGTCCCCTTTTCTTTGGTCCCTTAACAGGAGTGTCAGTATGTTGTACTTGATTTTTAACCAGCTATATTCTGTTCTTGCTACTGTGAACAAAATAAATTTAATTTTTCCTAAACATATTTTTCAATCTGATTTCTTGCTTTTAGGTATTGTCTTTTAGCCTCATGTTGAAGCTGGATTTATTCTGAATTATAGATCAGACTACGGTAAAGGATTTATTTATCTGAACCGCCAATTGTGTTTGCAAAGAGATCACTAACCATAAGAGGAAATTAAATGAAATTTCAGGAATTCTAATTTTAATGGCATGGGAATTAGAATAGAGATATAAAATTGAAATATGATATTCCTCTTCAATGTTTTTAAGAATATACTAGAAAGCTGTAAAATTATTTGTACTGTAAAGAGTTACAATCTCCATAGAGACTGCTAACTTATAAGGATGAATTCAAACTTAGTTAACAGTTGAAAGAATGACTTCAAGCCAGGCAAATCTTCCAGCCTTCTTTAAATCCTTACAAACGTAGACTTCAATTTGAAACTGCATTCTTACCCGAGTTCTGCATGGTGAATGATTGAGTCAGAATTTTATCTGCTTAAGATGCAGGCCTGGCTGCTGTTGTTTCATGTTTGTTACCCTTCAGATAGCTGGAGGTCACAAGAGACTGAATTGTAAACATGCTGTCTATGATATTCATAGTTTATAGGGAAATCTGTGACCTAATCTCCCAGTAGTCCCTCTCTATGGCAACAGGAAACATCAGTTTTGTATCTAAATAGAAATGCAAATTAGTTATCTCTTGATTCCAACTCCCTTTTATATTAGAAGCGGAAGATAGTTCACAAATATTGAGGTTTATACCTCGATACCTATAACATTTTTTGGAACTTATGATATATTCATTGACTATGCTCATTGACTCGGCGCACTTACCTTGTAAAACAGTCTGAGTGTTCTTTTGATGTCTGAAAATCAAACCACCCAGGCTTAGTGTCAGGTGGGCTGCAGAACCTAAATTTAAAGCAAACCCCAAAATATCACATTATAAAATAAAAGATATGGTCCGAAAACATGATGGCCGGAATCCTACCACCGCTCATGCCAGCAGGATTTTTCCATCTCACTGTAGTGAACGAAGATTTGGCTGGCTACTAAAATTCTCCAATCTTCTGTAGTGAGAGCGTGGCATGAGCAGGGGGTAAGATTGCTCCTAATAATCTTATAAAATGTCACAATTGTAACTAAAGAAACAGAAAGTTAATGTCAAGCCATAGACAGTAATGCTTAAAACTGCAAGTTTGACTTCAGCTGCCCATCATCATCACTACAGATTTGAACATTGAAATCAATAACAATTGTATCATGTACAGATTTATCATAAGTTTCTTGCTTTTGTACTCCATTCCCCTATTCATGAACCCTAGGATCCCATGTGTCGAATTAACCACTTTCTCAATCTGACCTGCCACTGTCAATGATTTGTAACAATAATAGTCCCAGGTCTCTGTGCTCTGCACGGTCATGAAAATGTACCTTTTATTTTATACTTCTCCGCACTAAATTTCATCTTTCGCTTGTGCATCCATTTCCTTTAGTTTGTCTATGTGGCTAAACAGATTAACAACCATTCTCCACCTTAGATCAAAGTCAAAATTATTTTCCCAACTTTGAAAGCTATATTTTCTTCAGGTTTCAGTAAGCCATCATAGAATGAATTTATTTAGCAATGCATTTTAAAAACAAAATCAGTAAAGATGAAATCTTGGCAGACGTGGGAAATAAAGACAGTTTTTGAATCACAGGAAAATATTAATGAACAAATTTACCTCCTTCATAAAATATTGCAAGCAAGGGCTGTAAAAATATATGGAAGAAATGTTTTCATTATCATTCCTGAATTGATCCTGTAACCAGAAATGATAAAGTCTGGTCTGTGAAGTATATTTATGTAAGTAGAAAGTCAGAATTGGAAACTCATAAGACTGTAAGATGTTGGAGCAAAAGCCATTTGTTCCACCCAGTCTATTCTGCCATTAAATGAGATCAGGCCTGATCTGAAATAATAATCCTCAACTTCACTTTCCCGCCTTATCCCCATAAGCCTTGATTCCTTTACTGATTAAAAATCTCTTTACCTCAGCCTTTAACATAACCAAATGATCCAACCACCACAGCTGTCTGCAGTGAAGAATTTCACATATTCCACCCTCACTACCTGACGATAAATTAGTCCTCTTCTCGGTTTTAAATGAGCAACCTCTTATTCAGAAATTATGTCCTCTGGTCCTGGACTCTCTCACAAGGGGAAGTAACTTTTCAGCATTAACCCTGTTAAACTGCCAGAGTATCTTATAAGTCTCAATAAGGTCACCTCTTTTTCTTCTAAGTTCCAATGAGTACAGTTCCAATCTCGCCAGCTTCTCCCCGTTTAAAAAAAATCTCCTTCTTACTGGGATCGATCTATCGAAGCTTCTCTGGACTGCCTCAACTGCCACTATATCTTTCCATGGGTAAGAGGGCCAAAGCTGTTCACAGCATTCAGGTGTGGCTTAATTATAATCTGTGTAGTTTTAGCAGTTTCCAATAAGCTCCAAAGCATAACCAATTCCTTCAATTATTATTATTTGCTCTTTTGAGTGTGTGAGGGTCACAAGGTAGAGCCAGCATTTATAGATTCATTTCTAATTACCCCTGAGAAAGTGGTGGTGAGACACCTTATTGAACTACTGGAGGTCATGTGATATAGGTCTATTTATATTGCTGTAAGGAAGGGAATTCCAGGAATTTTACTCAATGACAGTGAAGGAGAAATGATATAGTTCAAAGTCAGAATGTTGTGTGGCTTGGAGGGGAATTTGTAGGTGGTGGTGTTTCCATACATCTGCTGATTTTGTCTTTTGAGGTGGCAAAGGTCAAGGTTGGAAGGTACTGTTGAAAGATGTGACTCTCCCAGACTGTTGCACTGCTCAGGTAGCACAGCAAATCAGGGAGACAAGGGGCATTTTGCAGGCTTCACATGGGGTGTCACAGCCTCCATGAGTTTCCAGGAATAGCACTCTTGGCATCATCAGCTCCGTGCCAGAAACCAGCACGGAGCTGATTTCAATATGAAACTCACGACTTGTATTTCTTGGGACTGAATCTCCGGAGAACCCTCAGCAGTGCCTTGGCGCTGCATATAGACAGTCAGGACTGTCTGGCGGGCTGGCCTGAGGAGGTCTGGGAGGCACCTATTGATGAGTGGGGAAGTGGGAAGGCCAATGATTGGGAAACCAGCAATGCGGGGCTACTACGTATACATCAATCTCCATGCTGACAGATCAGCCCACAGATTTCCAGTGCGAGTCATGCTGTGTTGCACAGAGTGAATGAGATTCAATCTGTGAATCATGCTAAAAAAAATCTGTGGGATTTGCTCCCATTTTCCCGCATGTTGGGAACTTAGAAAGTTTTTTGGGAGAATCCCAGCCCTGATGTTTTGCTGCAGTACACCTTAATGTTACATGCTGCTGCCACTATTTGTCAATGGTGGAGGAATTGAACGTTTAATGTGACGGATAGGGTGTCAATCATGCGGAATGCTTTATTCTATATAGTCTCAAAGTTCTTGAATGTTGCTGCTGCAAGCATCCCGACAAATGGAGTGTATTCCAACATACTCTTGGCTTGAGACTTGTAGATAGTGGACAGGCTTTGGGAGTCAGGAGGTGAGTTACTCACTGCAGAATTTCTAGCCTCTGACCTGCCATTGTAGCCACCATATTTATCTAATTGGTCCAATTCAATTTCTGATCAGTGTTAACTTCTTGGATATTCATAAAGTTGTTGATTAGCTATGGTATTCTACTGAATGTCAAGGAGAAATGATTAGGTTTCCTCACGTTGGAGTTGGTCTTAGCCTGGCACTTGTGTCCTGTAAATGTTGCTCGCCATTTATCAGCTCAAGCCCCGATGTTGTCCAAATTTTATATGGACATGGACTTCTTCAATATTTTAGAAATTACAAATAAAGCTGGACAATCATCAACAAAATCTTTCACTTCTGATCTTATGACAGACAGAAGGTCATTGATGAAGCAGCTGAAGATAGCTGGGGCCTACTACCATTAGGAACTGCTGATGTCTTGGGACTGAAAGGATTGATCTCCAATGACCACAATCATTTTCCTTTGTGCCAGATATGATTCCAACCAGTGGATCGTTTCCCAGTTGTCATTGACTCCAGTTTTGTTCATTGATGCTACTCTCAGTTCGCCAACTCCTTTCTTTCACTATCTTTCCTGGACATCTTGCATCCAGGAATATTTAGTAACTAGTCCAGCCTTATTTTGAGTTAAGTTTCGATTATGCTGTAACATCATTTTCCCACATATATATCTCTGCTGGTAGCTCAACTAACAATACCCCATAAATTTGCATACATGCACAGTTAAAAGCCTGCCTTGTGTCCAGATAGCAAGGAGATGAAAATGACCAAGCCACTTAAATATTTCATAGCAGAATGAAGGTACTGATCACAGAACTGCATGAAATCACAATGCAGGGGTGATTTTCAGACCTGCCAAGGCTAACAGGAGCAGTCCAACTACAAGATCTCAATCCCAAGGGAGAATGGTGAAGTCAATCCCTTGTCCCAGCCCAAGCCCACCCAACCCCTGGAACCTTGGGGAAACCTGGCAATGGCAGGATGGAGACGTACACTGAACGTAACTTCATGACTCGTCTTGAGGCCCAAGGCACCAGGCCAGGGTGTCAGTACCAAGGGGAAATGCACCGTTGACCCTGCCAAGGTGCATGGACTTGAAAGTAGACCTGAGTGGAGGCCTGAGGGGGAAAAGGGGCTAAGTGAAGTCTGAGGGGGGGAATGAATGCTGAGGGAGTATCTGAGGGGGTGATGGGATTGAGGGATGTATGATGCGGAAGGGCATGTGTGGGGTCTGAGGTGGGAGGGCAGCTGAGTGACATCTGCGGGGGCTTGGAAGGAGGCCTGGGGTGCGGGGGGGGGGGGGGGGGGGGGGGGGGGGGGGGAGTAGTGTCATGTCATGTCACCTTCATGCCTGCATTGCGTTGGGGTGGGTTGGGAGGTAACTGGTTTCAGTGGGGGAGAGGGGTGACAAGAGGATGCCACTTTTTGTTGGTGCTTTTCTGGTTAGTGGGGGAGTCACTACTTCATTTTTTGGTTGGGACGGGGGCCTGACGTTAATCATGGAGATGAAGGCACCCTTTAAAATGTGTGCCCTGATCTATGAAAAGCAGGTTTGCTAGCTGGTTTCCAGGGATGTATTAATGAATCTCATCTTGCAGCAACAGCAGGAAACACTCCAGTTTTCCACTGGCATGGGCACAGAATCCCAATACGGGTGAATCACAGCCCTCGATTTAGAACTAAGCTGTACAACGTCTGCCTTTTCTACTCGGGAAGAAAATGAACTTATTGATAAACAATGTCTACTGGTTTTTGAAGCAAACCAGGATATTATTCAGATTGATTCCTCTCATCTTCCTATTCTCCCAAAGAATTCCCTCCAGGACTACAAGTCCAGATCTATCCAGGAGTTCAAGATTGAAGAAATCATCACTCCAGAAGTAGAATTGAAAAAAGGAAAGAGGGCAAACTTATGAAGAAAGGATAAGGAGCATATGAAATACAAAGAGAGGGATAAATCTACTGAATTAAATAAAAAGAAAGGGAAATGTGATTGAGAATAATAGAACACTAAGGGAAGAAACAGATCAAAATCAGATCCAGAAGTCAGAACAAGGGAAGAAGGGATAATAAATCAGAGAGATGTAAATTGAGAGAGAAATCTAATTTAGTCCATCCTTCAACTGGAGGAATCTTATTTTTATTAATCAAAGATGACAAATTGTCCATTTGGAAGAACAAGATATTGAGTCAGAAATTAATAAAGAATAAGATACAATGGAGGAGATTTTCTCCAATACCGGTAAAGGCTGATTCATGTGGGGAATATAGTGTTCAGGCTGCCAACGGCAATAGAGGTTTTTTCCATTGCCTTCACGGATTCCACAATGTATTGCTAGCAAGTGACCACTGATGTGCCCACCATCAAATCAGATTTGAAGATTCAGGTGCCATTGTTAAAAGCCACCCAGCACACAACTAGCAAACCAGGAAAACATCTTCACCCAGAGGTTCCTCTGCCATCAAGCTGGCACTACCCTGGCACAAATCTCTCTCCCATGAGTGCTGAATTAATCTTCAAGCTCCCTTGGGAGTACTGCTCTCCAGGCACGCATCTTCTAAGAACAATCATGCTTCACCTTATTCTGCTATCACTCTGCCAGATGGATTAGTATATAAATATAAATGTAAAAAAAAGGTCAAAGTCTTGGGAGGACAGAGAATTAGTTTAGTATTTGTAAGAATTAAATGGAAATCACAGTCCCTTTAATGATGATTTAAGAACATAGCAGAGAAGAGGAAGAATGTTCATGACTTCAGCACTGTAGCATCTAGTCACAGGCAGAAAAACACAGTTTAGTTGTCTATAATAACCAGTTATTATTTGGACATTTCAACATCTCAGTAATCATTCTAAAGCTAGACTAACAAACACACAACTGTCACACTAGCTGAGGAATTAGCCTATAGAGGCTGATACCCATCCCTCTCTCGAGGGGATTGCATGCACAAAGCCTAATAGAATCCAACCAAATTCAGAAGTTGGATAGTTTGAGCCTGCTCTGCCATTCAATTGTTTCTGATCCTGATTTTCAACACCATTCTCTCCCATGCTCCTTATACCTTTAGTGCCTCAAAAATTCTGTTTCCTTCTTAAATATATTCAGTGACTCCACAACCTTCTGTAGACAGGAATTCCACAGGCTCATCAGTCTCCAAATGAACAATTTTCTTCTCACCTCAGTCCTAAATGACCTACCCAATAACTTGAGACTGTGACCATTTGTGCTGGATAACCGCAGCCAGAGGGGGAAGAAAAATCCCCGCATTGAGAATTTTGTATGTTTCAATGAGGTCTCCTCTGATTCTTCTAAATTTCAGTGAAATCAGGCCCAATTGACCTAATTTTATCTTTTACAACATCTTGCCATTCCAGCAATCAGTTTGGTGAACTTTTGATGCACTCCTTCTATGGCAAATATATCCTTTCTTAAATAAGGGGACCAAAATTGCACACAATACCAAGGCCTTGTGCAGCTGCAAGCAGGCATCCTTGTTCCTGTACTCAAGTCTTCTTGCAATGAAGGCCAACATACCATTTGTCTTCCTAATTGCTTGCTGTACTTGCTTTTAGTGACGGCTGTACAAGGACACCAAAATCTCTTTGCGCATCAACATTTCCTAATCGATCACAATTAAACAAAACTGTTATTCTGTCTCTCCATCCAAAGTGGTTAACTTCACGTTTACCATGCTATACTACACCTACCACGTAATTGTCCACTCAATAAACTTGTCTACATCACCTTAAAGCCTTTTAACATCCTCGTCACCACTCACATTCCAACCAGGTTTTACATCATCTGTAAATAATACTTTTGGTTTCTCCATTCAAATCATTGATATATATTGTGAACAGCTGGGGTTCAAGTCTACCTCTGACACTAATAAGTAAACTTAAACTAAGTTTATTTATTAAGTCTAATCTTATTGACATTTCCTAATTATCCTGTAATAGACTCAAGCATTTTCCCAACTACCATCTTACTATAATTTGGCAAAGTGTCAGGTTCAATCAGAGAACTGCTGCATAGCTCTCCAGTCGCACAGAGCAGTTTTCTCTCCAGATTTTGAACCTCTTTAAAGAAAAGGAATGAGTGGGTGTAATTAATTCTGGTAGGGTGGTGTCTCAGATCTGGCAACAGGTTCCACACAGATTTGGCTGCCACATTTAAAGGGCGCTCTGATCAAAAATAATATTAACTCTCTCCCCCACCATGGAGGTATCGGGGCTTTATGCTTCCCTCCAACCACAATCATTCGAGACATTTTCCCCAAACTCCATCCCTGACCATCATCATCAGTATTTCACATGGAACAAACACCAGAAGAACCAATTGCATTTACAGTAAGACAAATGAAATAATCTAACAAGCAAACCAACAGTAACAAAAGTTGCAATGTTATTCAACATTAAATTAAATAGTATAGTTAATCAAAGGATGTGTTTTGATGCTTTGAAGGAATTTCACTGACATCTTGATTTTTAACGAGCATTAACTGCTAAATTTGCAGTGAAATGGAACTACAGCAACATGTGATAAACGATAACGTGAGATTTAGCACAGCAGATCAATATCCTGATTATAGAACAAAACACTTAGATTACATGAACTGGGGTAATATTCATATATCTGTCTACCACCTTAAAAGTTTAAAATAAAGTTTGTTTATTAGTCACAAGTAGGCCTATATTCACACTGCAATTAAGTTACTGTGAAAATCCCATAGTTGCCACAGTCCAATGTCTGTGCGGTACACTGAGGGCAAATTTATCATCACCAATTCACCTAACCTGCACATCTTTGGATTACCTAGAAGAAAGCCACATAGATATAGAGAGACTGTGCAAATTCCACACAGGTAATGACCCAAGCTGAGAATTGAACAAGTATCTTGCGCTGCAAGGCAGCAGTGCTAATCATTGTGTCACTGTGCCGCCAATGTTTGGAGCCAATGTAAAATTTCCAAACAATGTTGTAGATCATAGTTAATGGTTATGTTAATTAAAAAGGCTGTGCAAACTTCAGACAAATTGCTCCACATGAATACCTAAATTCAGCAGTTTGGTACTTCTTGGCTTTCAAGATGTGATGTTGAACACACCAAAAATTATTATAATTTATGAAATGTTTCTATTTGCTGATTTATTTGGCTTTAATTGACATGTATCTTCTCTCTTGCTTTATTTATTTTGCTAAGCATGGAACTGGTTTCTTTTTCAGCCCCACAGCTTTTGCAAAGTTTAATCTACAAAGCAAATAAAATGATTGAAAAATCCACTTCACTTCACAACTTATCATTAGTAGAAATAGAATACAGATTGCTGAAACATTCTATTGGGCTGTTGAGAGGACAAAGATGTTATTGAATTAAATCTTTGGCCAACTGGCTGTGTCATTTTTGCATACACAAATGAAAAATTAGCTGGGAATTCTAGAAGCATGTTTCATTCTAGCTATTATTTTGTGTAATGTATGAGATCTGCACACAAGTCAGTTGCTGTTTGATTGGTGATATTCATTTGAATTGGGAGATTGTTTGACACATTTGAGCACAACATCAAAGCTGCCATGCAGGACAGTACTGAGGGAATGCTACACTGTCAGGTGTAGAACATAGAACATTACAGCGCAGAACTGGCCCTTTGGCCTTCCATGTTGCGCCGACCAATTAGGAAAAAGCAATGACCCTCTAACCTAAACCATTCCCTTTTCGTCCATAAACTTATCCACTAACCTCTTAAACGCCAACAAACTTGGCGCATCTACAACTGCAGCAGGCAGGGCATTCCATTCCCTTACCACCCTCTGGATAAAGAACCTACCTCTGACATCCGTCCTATAACTACCACCCTTTAATTTAAAGCTATGTCCCCTCATGCTAGCTTTCTCCATCCTAGGAAAAAGGCTATCACTGTCCACCCTATCTAAACCTCTAATCATCTGATATGTTTCAATAAGATCCCCTCTTAGCCGCCTCCTTTCTAACGAAAACAACCTCAAATCCCTCAGCCTCTCTTCATAAGACCTGCCCTCCATACCAGGCAACATCCTGGTAAACCTCCTCTGTACCCTCTCCAATGCCTCCACATCTTTCTTATAATGTGGGGACCAGAACTGCACACAATACTCCAAGTGCGGCCGCACTAGAGTTTTGTACAGTTGCAACATGACGTTGCGGCTCCGAAATTCAATCCCCCTACCAATAAAAGCTAAGACTCCGTATGCCTTCTTAACAACCTTATCGACTTGATTGCCAACTTTCAGGGATCTATGCACATATACACCAAGATCCCTCTGTTCATCAACACTATTAAGAGTCCTACTATTAGCCCTATACTCTACACATTTGTTATTCCTGCCAAAGTGAATTACCTCACACTTTTCCGCATTAAATTCCTCTTTTGTGTCATCTTTTGGATGAGATATCAAGTTAAGGCCTTGTCTGTCCTCTTAGGGGGATGTAAAAGATCTTGTGTCACTTTTTCAGAGAAAGTGTTATCCCTGGTGACCTGACTAATACTCATTTCTCAAATAAACTTCATAAAATTATTCTATGTTGCTTTTTCTGGGAGCTTGCTGTGCGCCAATTAAGCAATTCGCATCTCACATTACAATGTTAACTCCACTTCAAAGTACTTTGTTAGCTGTATAGCACTTTGGGATGTCCTGCATTGTAAAAGACGCTATTATAGATACTTCTATTTTTCTTCACCGAGTTGTGTAGACCTTTGCGATGAAACCTGAACAGATTAATGATTTAAACTGACAAGCACTTATTGAGGTGTTGACCAGCTGAGAAAAATTCTGGAAAAAGATCGTAATCTCATGTAATAAATATAAAATTTGATTTACAGGATTCCCATAAAAAGAAAAACAATATGAAGGACTGGCAATGGAAGACAGTGACATCTGATATATCCCTATAATGGGTCAGCAACAAGACAAGCAAAGAAAATGGGTACATTTTAACACATGACAAAAATGTACATTTTTTGGAAACCATAGGGGCAGGAAAGGGAGATGACACTGATTTAAGAAAAATATGAATAAAAGCATCCTGTCAACTATATTAAAGAAGCACTGCTCATTATTTGAAAGAAGCATTTTGTAAATATTTCTTTGATTTGATTTATTGTCACATGTATTAACATACTGTGAAAAGTATTGTTTCTTGAGAGCTATACGGACAAAGCATACAGTTCATAGAGAAGGAAACAAGAGAGTTCAAGAATTTAGTGTTACAGTCATAGCTAGGGTATAGAGAAAGTTCAACTTAATGCAAGTTAAGTTCATTCAAAAGTCTGACAGCAGTAGGGAAGAAGCTGTTCTTGAGTTGATTGGCATGTGACCTCAGGCTTTTGTATTTTTTTCCCGACAGAAGAAGTTGGAAGGGAGAACGTCCTGTGGACGTGGGATCCTTAATTATGCTGGTTGCTTTGCCGAGGCAGCGGGAAGTGTAGACGGAGTCAATGAATGAGAGGCCGATTTGTGTGATGGATTGGGCTACACAGATGACCTTTTGTAGTTTCTTACAGTCTTAGTAGAGCAGGAACTATACCAAGCTGTGATACAACCAGAAAAAATGCTTTCTATGGTACATCTGCAAAAGTTGGTGAGAGTCTCTTGTTTTTTTAAAAGAAAAATTTCAGTAAATAAAAGTATTTCATTTTTTCCTACTTCTCAAAAACAGATTTAAAACAAATTCTTAAACCCTGATTGTAATTATTACCACATGTCCAACGGGAATGGGGTGGATGGGGAAAGCAATATTAGAGACAACATGGCCCTCACTATTGCAATTGTACCCTGTGCTACTTTAAAAGACAGTTTGGCCAGCACTGTGGAGGACCTCATGTCAGGCAGCTGAGGTCCTCTTTGAAATTCAGAAGTTGATGGATGATATCATTCAGATCCCAGTGAGATTTTAACCGTTTGCAGGTTTGTCAACTGGTGCACGCTTTCCCTGGAAACCAAGACAAGAAACCCCCAAAAACCTCTTCTGTCCCAGGCTTCCTCCCTCTCCCAACTACAATCACATCTTCCCCTCACCCTTCACCCTCTCACCCCACCATTCAAATAACCTTTAGAATCTCTCAATATTTCATAGTAAACAGCTGAACCTAATAGACTATGATGTGGAAATGGTGTTGGATTGGGATGAGCACCGTAAGAAGTCTCACAACAGCAGGTTAAAGTCCAAGATGTTTCTTTGGAATCTTGAACTTTCAGGTGAGTCACCTGATGAAGGGGCAGCACTCCAAAAGCTTGACATTCCAAAATAAGGCTATTGGACTTTAATCTGGTGTTGTGAAACTTTTTACTGTGCCCAACAGACTAAAAATGCAGCAAAGATTAATTTAAATATATTATTGGTGAGACCACAGTAACCTTCCACTTGCCTAGCATTTTTTTCTGTTGTGCAATTGTGCAAGCCTACAAAAATATGCTCCAACTTTCCAGGAAACCAGACTATTGATCATTCTGTAGATATCTGTTAATAATATCCAGTGCCCAGAGGAAGAATGGAATTAATCCACTTTTTAAAAAATGTTAAATTCCCCACTTTCTAGACACAATGCTATTTTCTTAGATCCTGCATGCCAACTCAGAAACAAGATAATCTGATTTTGTACAAAACTTGTTTTGTGATAATAAATCACAAATTATGCAAAAGATCAGTGCAAATATGCATGAGAATTTCCAACTAGTTTGGAATATACTGCTCCTGTATTCTTTTGACCTGAGCACTGGGTTAAGTATCAATATTTTTTTGATCAAGGCATTTTACCAAGCTACATTTAGGGTTCTTCGGCCATCATGGCAACAATGACCAAATTTCAAAAGTGCTTAATTGCTTGTAAAGTAACTCTGGGAATCCTGAAGTTGTGAAATGTGATCTATGAATGGAGGTTTTTTCTTCTTTTTGTTTTGACTGATTTTCAATATCTTGAGTAGCTTTAAGGTTAATGTTATTATTTTTTTGAATGAATTAAATATATGGAACAGCATGCTACTATCCAAAATGTCTGGTGTTGTCAAAAGGACAAAAATGTTCAATCTTTTCAAAGAGCACAGGCTATATCCAAACTGTCGGGTAGTGAGATGTATCTCTGCGGTTAAACAACAACTAACAATTGATTTTCTGAAAATTTCTCCACAAGATTTAGCGATTTCAATACTTTTTTATTGCAGGTCACAAAATGGTAACCAGACCTAATTACATCTATTTATCATCCTAAAATAGAAGAATATTAATGCACCTCTAATGTTAATTTAAATTCTGCATATTCTCTTGCATGTAGACTTGCTAATCCCTGTAAGCATGGCTCTGAACAACAGCAAGAGTGGTTATAGTTGGGAAATTGGGGACTATTGTTTTAGGGATCAGTTTATTCAGTTGGCTGAAGAGCTGGTTAGTGATGCAGAGTGATACCAACATCCTGCGTTCAATTCTCATATTGGCTGAGGTTATTCATGAAAGCCCAACTTCTCAACTTTGCTCCTTGCCTGAGATTTGGTGATCCTCAGGTTTAATCGCCACTGGTCAGCTCTCCCCCTCAAGAGGAAAGCAGCTTTTGGTGACCTGGGACAATGATGACTTCACTTTATCTTAAATCGGGAAATCTGATTATTTGAGAAGTCACACAAGGAAAAGAAAAGTCATTGGGATTATAATACGAGGGAGTAGTCATGCCTTAGCTATAAAGCTTGGTAAGATCATTTCCAGAATACTGTAAGCAGTTCTGAACAAAGAAAATATCTTAGGAAATATATATTGGCCTTGAAGGAATTGCAGATAGATTTACGAGACTAATACCTAGACTGTAAGGGTTATTAGGAGAGAATGCACAAATGAGTGTTTATCTTAGCATTCAGATAGAAAGAAAATTTCTGAAAATTGTCCAGTACTTGGGGGCTGACTTTTAGGAAATGAATGAGATAACACTTTAACACACAAAGGTCAGCAGAAGTTTGGAACTCTCTACTGCAAGTGGCAGACACTACATGAATTATAAATTTGAAAGCTGAGATTGATGGACGTTTGTTATCTACAGGAATTAAAGGTGGGTATGTGGAGTCACGTCGTAGGTGAATTCACTGAATGACAGTGTGGACTCAGAACTAAATGGCCTACCTGTTTTCCTACATTCCAGTTTCAGAAACATAAAGCCTGGAAGTATTCAACAGCTTATTCACAGACCATTGTACATGTGATTAATTTCCATTTTATCACACAATGATAATCAATCTGAATATTTCAGATCAGACATTTGTGGATATATGTTGGGATCTATGGACACAAATTTGCCATTTCCACAACTGCTCCTTAAAAAGTCAATTTTTCATGTAACAAAAATCATAGAACATAGAACATAGAACATTACAGCACAGAACAGGCCCTTCGGCCTTCGATGTTGCGCCGACCAATATAAAAAGCAATGCCCCTCCAAACTAAACCATTCCCTTCTCTTCCATATACTTATCAACTAACCTCTTAAACGCCACCAAACTTGGCGCATCTACAACTGCTGCAGGCAGGGCATTCCACTCCCGAACCACCCTTTGGGTAAAGAACCTACCTCTGATATCCGTCCTATAACTATCACCCCTTAATTTAAAGCTGTGTCCCCTCGTGCTAGCTTTCTCCATCTTAGGAAAAAGGCTATCACTGTCCAATCATTTATATAAATCATTTATATAAATATATTGCATATTACTATTTTTAGTTTCTACATTCAAATCATTGTCAAGTGTCAGTAGTATTCTTTGTAATCTATCTTCCTGACTACTTTAATGTGGTTTGAGTACCAAGATGACACAAATAAACAAGTCTCTTTACATGAAAGAAATAGATACAGATACAGTGCACAAACATGTTGCATCAAGTATATCTTTCTCTACACCCTAGCTATGACTGTACCACTCTCCTGCCCTTTCCTTTTCTATGAGCAGCATACGTTGTTTGCATAGCACACAAGAAATAATACTTCTCTCTATATACTCATACATACGACAATAATAAATCAAATCAAACTAAATGCCATTTATTTTTACAACTACCTTTAAGAAATAAATAAATGTATTTTTAGACATTGATCATAACTCTCATATTCAATTTGAATAGATACTGGCATAGTTCAAATCAACATCACCTTGGAGTATTCAACCAAGATGTTAGAAAACCAAGACGAAATCAGGAAATGTGGATTCCCAATTCATTTGATAAGAGCTTTCTTTCTCCTTTGAGATTCTTTGGAGAACATCATTAACATGCATAATTCACTAAAGACAAAGCCACAAAACACATCACAGTGTTGATGATTAGTATTCAGATTGATTAATCTGTTGGTTAAAATGCTTAAACCTGTTGGCAGGAAGCTGGAGCTGGTGATCTATGAGAAGGATCCCTAATAGCCAGTGGGTAAATAGATTCAGGGCTTTAGGGAGGAAGGGGCAGGTGTGGGTTTCCTTTTGCTGAGAGTTTGCTGGACCATGTGGTGCAATTGTGGTGGAGTTGGAAACTCAGGATATGGCCATGTTATTGCATTATTTGAAAGACCTCTCCCTTTAGTCCCACTCCTTCGTTCTTTGCCTTAGTCCTGCAAAATTCTTTTTAGATATTTAGATACTATTAAATCAACTTCCTCCATCCTTTTTAAATGAGAGGAAGTTGTTGTTAATTGCATGCCAATTTTCTTTAATTTAGTACAGGTAGTGGGCATTCCCTTATTCCTCTATAAATTGGCAGAGACTGAAGCTGTGGTGTTTGGGGCGAAGAAGTGCATGCTTGCAATATGTAATCTACAAATAAATGCTAATGAAGTGCATAAAGAATGGTTCTAGTTCCATCCTTTATCAATTGGATTTTTGGAATAAAACATGACAGACAAAATTAATGTTGGAAGTTAAAGTTTGGAAATTAAGAAATTAACTTTTTAGACTGTAAACTAGAATCCATTGTGGAAATGGCAGAAAGTAAAAGTGAATTACTTGCGGGGGGAGGAGGTTCTTTTGAGTCAAACCAAGTAAACAAACTCAAATTACATTAGGACAAAGTAAAAGGGGCAGCTCCCCAAAAGGAAGGGGAACAGCCCGAATAAAAAACAAAACGTACAAAGGAAACTTAAAACATATCAAATCAAAACGTGATTGTCGGGGGAATTACTTGGGTATGATCGTCCTCCAATGTTCTCAGAATCTGAACCACATGACCAGTGGCAGAATGAAGTTGAAGTGTAGATATGGGTTATGCCCTAACCAAAAAACAAAAACAAGGCACTGGCTTCATCACTTCCTATGAGAAATCAAATCAATGAGAAAGATAATTTCTTAAGTGTCTATAGGACATGGTCAAAATTGGCTTGAGTTCAGAAAATAGAAAATCATTCCATAGAAGAATTGACAATGGACCTTAATAGATTGTACAAAGAATTGACAGCATCCCTGGGTTAGTACAGGCATTAAATTGTTGAATACTAAGATGTCTTAAATGGATAAGCGGTTGACTGTAATTAGTATTCAGTTTGAATGTAACAGGTTTATTGAGTTGATAAGGATCATAGAGAAAGGGGGAAAATGGCAAAGGTCAGAGCTTGTGGAGAGGGGAATCTGGTAACCACAATGGGAGGAGAGATGATAGAGAGATCCTATTGGTACAGATCAACAAGATAAAGATTACCGAGGGGAGGGTGATGAAGGGAGAAATTGTATGGATGGAGAAATGTCCCAAGATAAAAATTGTGATGAGGATGGAGATTTCCATGATAGCAACACTCTCAGAAGAGACCATGGAAAAAAGAATTTTGGAAATAGAAATCATAAGGAATGTAGATCAGAAAAAAGGAGAAATCACAAGGATAGAAATCATGTGCAGAGAGGAAGAGAGAGAGGCATCAAAGGTTGGGAGAGATGATAGGGTTTGTGATCAGTGGAGAATAGTGCAGAGATCACAGTAAGAAAAGAAATTACAGGAAATCAAGA
Organism: Sphyrna mokarran; assembly: GCA_024679065.1. Lineage (NCBI taxonomy): Eukaryota > Metazoa > Chordata > Chondrichthyes > Carcharhiniformes > Carcharhinidae > Sphyrna > Sphyrna mokarran. Next base: position 38,188,878 of record JAGIQG010000010.1, on the reverse strand, counting down.
TCGTAGAAGGAAACAATCAGGGAAGGAGCTGTGAAATATATGGAGTACAGTTATTGCAAGGGAAGAGATCATGAGAGTTAGGGATTGCCTGGGGAAGGAGAGATTGCAGGGTGCAAATATCCCACGGGAAGCATGCTCAGGAGCAGATAAGTCATGATTACTTAGAGATTGCAAGGGGAGAGATTGTGTTATGATAGTGATCTCTGAACAAGGAATCATGATGGGGAAACATCATAGAGAGAGGGATTGTGAATGCAAGTGACTGTGGGATGCAAGGATCATAGGGGAGACATCTAAAATTTTAGGGTTCTATGTTTCCAAGAATTGGAGGTTGTGGGTAGGATCATGGGGTGGGGATAGAGGTTATGGGCGCAAGATTATGGGTGGGAGAAATTATAGTGAGAGAGATTGTTGGGGAAGAAATCACAGGGGGGTGGGGTTGCTAGATTGGTGGGAGGAAGAGATCAGAGTAATTAAAGGGAGAGATAGAGATTATGAGGGTCTGTTAGCCAAACATAGAAATGCAGATTTGCTTAAGGGGACAGAAGATATTGTTCTTGTTCCACCTGGTCCATAAACAGTGTTGAAAGAACACTTGCTTATTGGAGCTGGTAACCAAGGAGACCCATTTTGGAGTGGTTCCATCCAAAATGCCAATGGAATTCAAGATAGGGAGTCTGATTTAAATATTATATTTACCAAATTGTCTCTTCTGAAGGTTATTTGAATATTAAAATGAAAGTAGGCATGCTTAGAGTCATAGAGGTTTACAACATGAAAATAAGCCCTTTGGCTCAACTTGTCCATTCTGTCCAGTTTTTCCAACAAAGCTAGTCCCAATTGACCAAATTTGGCCAATACCCCTCGATACTCCTCTTAAACATGCAACTGTCTAAATGCTTTTTAAATGATAAAGTTGTACCCGTTTCTACTACTAACTCTGGCAGGTCATACCAAACATCACCCTCTGAATGAAAAAATTACCCCTGTGGATCCTTTTGTTTCTCTCCCGTCTCACCTTAAATCTATGTCCTCTAGTTTTAGATTCCCCTATCTTTGGAAAAAGATGTTGACTGTCTACATCATCCATGCTCATCATTATTTTATAGACCTCTAAAAGGATCACTGCTAAGCCTCCTACGCTCCAGGGGAAAATAGTCCATCTATTCCAGCCTCTCCTTATAACTCAAACCATCAAGTTTCAGTAGCAAAATGGAAATAGGCATTCTTGCGGCGGGTTTAAATCAGGCGTCTCATTTTTATTAATTAATCCTGCCAACTCTGTCTCATCTATTCTCAAATGTTCTTCATGATGATGTGAAGACACACATGGCTAACTTTCTTTGAAATTATGAAGCATTGTTATGCAATTTTGATTGACAGTCCAACCATTAATTTGTCTGTTGGAATAGCTGTGCCCGAGAAAAAACATCGCTAAACTGACATATTTCTCTCTTAGATCTAGTTTTCAAATGCTGAATCTTCATTTATGTAAGATAAAGAGAGGTCAAATGCTTGTTGTTTTAGCCACTTATACTTTACTGAACTTTATGATTGGCACTTTTATAAGGCTGTAGTAAAGAGAATTTTTTTATATCAAAGTTTCTTGGTGGTCTCTTCCCCAACAATCTTCCGCCCCAATCATGCCCCTCCATCTTTACACCTTCACCATCCTTTCCCATAATCTTCAATTCTGCAGTCTCTCTATGATCCCTACATCCCACAATCAATCCCATTCTTAACCCTCTGCCCATCATGATTCCTTCCCCTGAGATAACTATCACCACACAATCTTTCCCCTGCAATATCTGAGGAATCATGATCTATTTGTTCTTGAACACACTTCTCTTGGAAGATCTACTTTCATACATGACATTGTTACTATGGAGTTTGTTGGTTCTCTACAGTGTGTATATTGGATAAATGGGCAGATCATGATGTAGAGATGCCAGCGTTGGACTGCGGTATTGGTGTTGCCAGATTCTTACTAAATGGGCAGATGCAGAGGCATAGGAAGTATGAGTTCCAAAAGATCGGCTCATCCAGACTATGGTTTAGGACACCTCTAAGGAGTTGAGACCATTGAAAAGATGCCCTGACTCCATGAAAACTACAGAGGAATCAGAGATGCCTAGCTCTGCAATGGCCTGGTCAGGTCAGATGTGCCAGGTACATGGTCATGAACTGAGCCAGCCTTCACACTTATCCCATGATGATGAAAATTAGGAGTGTAAGGAATATTGAAATCAGGTCCTGTCAATCATTGTAAAAGGTTCATGGAGTTTCCCTGATTCTGCAAAAAGCCTGCACATTGTTTTGGTGTATGTACTGTTATCAATGAATTCACATTACTGTGAAAAGGGTTCAGCTTCAACTAATCTTCTGAGCTTTTCTCGAAAACAAATAAACTTTGTGAGTTTTATAAAGGAAAAAACCTGTCTAACTTTATATTCCTGCATTATGAACATTTTTTTTTAAACACAAATTCTCTCATAAAGCCCAATGGAAATTTATGGATTGGCTTAGGAATAATGGTGGTTGGTGCCATTCATCCACCACTGATTGCAAATTTACTAGACTGATAAATTTCAAGACTGAGATCTGTCCTGTAAGTGCACTTGCACCATATTCAAAGAATATGGCTTTTTGATGTCCAGCATTCCCACCTGAATGAGCCATTATTCACTTTGCATTTGTGAATAGACTGTCGAGATCAGTCATGTTGAATACAGATAGGAGTTTGCACAGTGGGAGTTCCATTGGTTAAACCAGTTCTTGAATGGCCTAACAAAAGGTCTTTCAATGTTACATTACTGTGAAACCAGTTGGTGCTAAATGTTTTTAACTACTCAGCACAAGTACAGCAAACCAATCCCATTCACACTACAATGCTGACTTTACCTCTTACTCCCTTGCCCTTCACCAACAAAATGCTTAACATCAAGCCAGTCAAAATCCCTTAAGTGCAACCAACCAGTTGCATCTGGATGCCTGATTAGCAATTACATCTCACCAGTTTCTTTGAATTGATGCTTAGATTTTGTCTCTAGTTTCTCACCAACATCATTGCATGTCTACTTCTTAAATGTTTTCAGCACGTTAAATTTCTCTCACAGAATCAGAAAATACAAGAAAACCTCAGCATTAAATTTCTCCCTTTAACTGTTATTACTATAAGTAATTAAGTCTTCAAGGTAATTCAGTTATTCCTTCAGCTATTAGCCTAACCAGTGAGTGCTTTCAATATTTCAGACTTCCAAGATTCACAGTATTTTGCTTGTTTCATTCTTTTAGTGTAATGGATGGGATTGTCTGCTTCCATTTTTGGTGAGTGGGAAAGCTGGTGGGGGTAGTGAGTCTAATTGATATCCCAGAATGATGTTATGTCAGCTGGATATCCTGTTCTGACTGTCCCCTTCCCTTATGAATCACATAATAGGGTTCCCACCATGAAAAATCGGGAACCCAATTACCATCTAATTAGTGGGCTTTCCTGATATATTATTTCCCCAGATTAGATAATCCTTCCCCGCCGATGTAATGTCACATTGACAAGTTTACAACAGGTCCTGACAAATGGGGACATGGCAAAGAGAATCCACTGACAGTGCACAAGCAAGCTCAGCCTTCGGCGGAATAGGTCTATGCTGGGGCAGTACTCTGACAATGCCCAGGCTCTGTCCTCCAGCACTGAAGTTTGGCACTGACACGGCACAGTGCCAGGGGAGGACAATGCCAGCAGCAGTGCAAGGGGACAGTGCCTGATGGCAGTGCCCTGGCTCTTAGAATGGGAAGAGTTGTTCCCCATGTTCATTGGGGGTGATCTTTTGAGTTTGAGGTTGCTGGTGGGGTGATTTCACTCAGAACCCACTGTGCCAGCATGATTTTTAATTAAGTTTTAAAAGATAAGGCAGGAAAAGCTGATAACGGAGCTGAAGGCAGCATACCACGTCTCTCATCTGAATTGAAATTTGGTTAAAACACGAAACATTTCCACTCAATCTGACAGTCACTGAAACAGCAATGTTTGTAGCTTTGGATTTAGCAGGATTAAAGAAAGAATCTTGTGCACTTAATGAAATTGTTCTTTGTATTTCAAGAGAAAGTTTAAATTAAAACCATTTGCACAAATTAGTTATTAAGTGCAAGCTAACGTATCCTGCCTATGGCCATAACCTGCATCATGATATAGCAGATTTCCATTAAGCTGCTAACAGGCAGAATAATTATTCATCATTTGTGTGAATGAGCATGTGGAATGTCATGCTTTATAAAATAGACACTGCACATTTCTCCCTCAGAGACATCACCAAGCCTGCCAGGAGAATCAGAGCAGGCAAGGGGCAGATAATGAGAAGGTTCATTAATCTCTGGTTAGATTTTACAGTTTCAGAACAGGTGAGGTCATAAAATAAGACTGATCCAGTGAAAAACGAAACATAAAAAGGATAAGACTTTTATATTTATATGTATGTCACCCACATACATATAGTAACAGGTTAACACAATGAGACAGATACTTTGTAAAATTGAATCTGTGACAATCTAAATCATATTTTATCCCATATTCTATATTATCCCCTTTGTTATCAATCCCTACCCTTCTTGGGATGCTAGCTATTTCCTAAATAAACTGCTGCAAAGCTTCTGGTTATGTCATTCAGACACAAATTGCAACAAGTCCTCTTTCGCTTGACATATCGGCAATATCCTCTTTGGCCACTCAACCAATTTGTAATTACCCATAGACAGGATTTAACAAGATGGAAGTGGGTGAAAGCTGAGGAGGGAGGCAATACAAATTTGGATAGGATGCAAGGTAAAGGAGTGTTGTGCATATCACTGCTGGCATTTTGCCAGAGGTGAGTAGATGGCAGATGACCTTCTGTCCCTAGGCCCACGTGAGAATACCTTAGGTGACTATTTAATGGTCATATAAGGGTGTCTTCCTGTAACCAACAGGATGGTGACCTCGCCATGTGAGGAGATTGCCCAGTAAAACCTGGGATCCTCCCTGTGGACTCACTTAGTGATGAGAACCCTTGTAATCAGGCACCCTCTGACCCACAGAGGAATCTCCCAGGCAAGGCTGTCTCCCACTCGGAGATCAACCTCAAACCCTTAACCTGATCAAGCCACAATGAGTCCCAACCCCCTTTTACCAGGTAGCTGATCTGGGGATTGTTGCAGTCTCAGCAGCACTGCTGAGACTGAAGTGCTGCCAATACTCTGTTCAGTAGCTTTTGGAGGCAGGATATCCTATCTTAGAGGAGCAGAGCCCATGACAGTCGACTGCCAGTTCTGTATAAAAAACAGTTGTGATTTACAGCACTGGCAGAGGTAAATTTGCCCTAATTTTCCAGTTGGTGGGATAGAGGTGTGGGGCAGATGTGGAGGCACTGTTGACTTGCCATTCGAGCCATACTTGCTAAATTTCTCAATACAGAATGAAAAAATGCTTTGTGTAGTATTAATGCTTTTGCAATCAGGAAGTACATGTTTAAGATTTTAACGACAGTGATCAGAGCTATCGGTACCAATGGTGTTTTGATTAGAGTATCTTTTTGAACAAGGCAATGTCAGAAATGGAATTTAATGGATAATTTTCTCCAAAAGCAAGATTGACTCATTCAAGAATTTAATACGTTCTAGGGTGTCAGTTTGACAATTTACAGGCAATTATTAATTTAACCTGTTGATTTGTTTGAAAAAACTTTTTGCACCAGGTGTCTGTATCACGGTTTAACATCAAACACAAGATGTGTTTAATGCATTATTAAGACAACCATATCCTGCTGAAATAGAGACATTCCATTTTAGGAAACAAACTATTTTTGACTCTGGACTGATGAGGAACCAGACAGTGTTGGTGAAAGAATGTCTTTGAACTTTGGTAATAAATTGTGAACAAATAATTTTACATGTGAAAGGAAACTACTTGGAATCCAATGGTAAATTACTTTGGTCATTTGAATGTGAATAACAGTTGAGTTTATGGACATCTTCAAGAATTCATTCACTGAAATGAAGCTACTGAATAAATCATACATTGAATCCCTATGGTGCAGAAGAGGCCATTTGCATTGACTCTCTGACAGAATATCTTACCCAATCCCTCTCCCCCACTCTATACTTGTAACCCCACATATTTACTGCACTAAACCATCCAACCTACACAACTTGGGACACTAAGGGGACAATTTAATATGGCCAGACCACCTCACCTGTGCATCTTTGAATTATGGGAGGAAACCAGAGCACCTGGAGGAATCCCACGCAGACATTGGGAAAATATGCAAACTTCACACAGACAGTCCCCCAATGCCAGAATTGAATCCAGGTCCCCAGTACTGTGAAGCAGTAGTCCTAACCATTGTGCCACTGAGCTGCCCCATATGGTCAATGTTTTCCCAGTTTTGTGGAATGGTGTATTTTCATTGAATTCAGTTCAGGTCCTGACTAATTGTTGTACCTCAGGGTCAATGCCATTTCTCAGGAGGCCAAGTTGTAATGTGTGCAGCTGGTGAAGAGTAGCAGGGACTGGTTGCCCCGGCTTACACCAGCTCCTGCTTTTGAAATATCGCTGAGGCACTCAAACAGACAGTAGTTGCGACTGTGTGACACTGAGGGTCGGTGAAGGGAAGGTAAGTGAGACATAACATTTAGTTTAATGTGGCATGGTAATCTGCCACAGTTTGGAATAAGTCGAAGTCAATGTTTCAACAAGTACAGGATACGCATAAAGTGAGTCCATATGAGGAAAGGAAAATTGTAATATTTGCACCGATGAAGACAGTACAGTAAGTACATGTAGAATTAAAGAAGTTTGTAATGTTTAAGATTTCAAATTGGTCCATGATACGTTTAATTTTACTTTAATTTGTATTATGCTACCAAAATAAAATCAGGTTCAGTTTACAATGAGTAGCACATTATTCTCTATCACCTTGTGTGAAAATGATAATGTGGGTCCCATGCAGCCAGAGGTATCTCACTCATCACAGAGGGAAGATTGAAGGCTGTGTTCTGAGCATGTATAACCTTTAAGAGGAACAGTTAGATTTTTAGATTGTTAGGATGAATTTCATAGTGAAAGGAAATCAATGTTTCCAAGTGAATAACCAAACTTTTGCTCACTCATCTATTACATGTGAAGTAAAAGTCTTTTAGTTTAAAATTGAAGCAGTTCGGTGTATTGTTTTCCATAAAGTCAGTAGATGAGATCATATGGTCACAAGGTATATTTATGGTAATGATAGGTAAGGTGAAACATAATTATATAAAGCCTGTAATCACTATTCATTGAGCCCTTATTCATCTGTAAAAAGAGCTCAATAATAAAGCAATAATGGACACACAATATGATAGTGCAGGAATTCTTTGATGTGAAAATGCAGACTATGGAGCAATCAACATTCAAGAAATAACAATCTGAGATAAGCACACTTGCTTATTGAAAGCTATTCTGCCATAACATATAGGATTCCATCCTATTTTTAATGGTCTCTGTTCATTCTAAAGCTGTGAGGAGTTATGTACAAAACAATGGATAATAACTTTATCCCAAAAATGAGTAAGCCTTTATAGCTAACTATTTAGCTATGTGGTTTTCACAGGAGCTCGCTGTTTATAAAACAGGACCCCATTATTGTGTGCAATCTCTCTTTAACAATTTCACACTTAGTTTAATGGAGATGATCACAGTGTTGTCCAATATGTTACCCACACATTGCTAATTGAGAATTCAGATGTGGCTAACTGTTTCTCCAATTAGTAACTGAAAAGGGAGTAAAACTAACAATCATAGAACATTAATCATAATATTTACATTCACATAACATTATAAGTATGTGCCTTAAATGTCTGGTTGTTAAAAAAAAAATGGACAATAATCAAGGTACACAAAAGAAGATAGAAATGCAAAAGGAAACACATGGCCATTTAAATATTGTGGCTACCAGAGCAGCTGAAAGGCTGGCAATTCTATGGAGAATAACTCATTCTCTAGCTTCTCAAAGATTATTTACTTCCTATAAGACAAAAATCAATACACTTCGCTGGCTTGGATGAATGCAGCTCTAACAGGAAAGAGCTCATCACCATCTGGATAAAACAGCCCACTTGACTGGCACACCATCCACTATCAGAAAATCTGCTGTTGGTTGTTTGACGAGAGTCTCCCTGTTCTGGAAATCTGATCTGACTTCAGACTGTTCTGAGTATTTTAAGAGGACTGCACCATTTATTCATTGGATTCAATTCAAGTATCATTTGGGCATTAGGCTTTACTGTGTTAAACTTGTTTAAAGAGTTTTGTCCATGGATTTGGTTTGACTGGAACATCTTAGAAAAATTTCTTGAGGGGTTATATATTATCATAGCTGTTTTTGTTTTTGCTTATAATTGACTGGTTTGACTGGAACATCTTAGAAAAATTTCTTGAGGGGTTATATATTATCATAGCTGTTTTTGTTTTTGCTTATAATTGCTTGTAATTATTGCTAATTTTCTTTCCAAAGACGCTAACTATATTTTAAATTTAAAATTAGTTTCATAAAAGCTTCCTAGTGGATCATTTGAATCATAACTGAAGTGAGACATATCATGCTTATCCTGGCCAAAGCCAAGGTGCAAAATTTATGATCCAGGGTTCTATGTTCTATGTTCTATGTTCTATCTTAAACAGTCACTCTCTCCACCACTGATGCAAAATGACAGCAGTGTTTACCACCTACAAGATGCACTGCAACAATTCTCCAAGGCTCCTTACAACCCAGGCGGATAAGGGGATCAGATGCATGGAAGCACCACCACCTTTCCCTTCAAGCTGCACACCATCCTGACTTGGAACTATATTGTCATTCCTTCAAAGTCACTGGGCCCAAAACTTGGAACTCTCTTCTTAACAGCACTGACAACATAGTTACACAATATAGTTTGCAGTGGTTCAAGAAGGCAACTCACCACCAACTTCTGAAGGACAATGGACAAAATGTAATCTAGCAAGTGACACCTACACCCCATGAAAGAATTTTTTTTAAGATGATAGTATTTTAATTTAATGTGATGTTAGTGTACCTTTAAGAGATTAAAAAAAATCATGCTCTGTGCAGCTTTAGCTATGTCATTGTTACCAGGCTCTGGTGAGTACTGTTATCATTGCTTAAGTAGTTTAAATGGAGGTTGGTTATTTTTACTCTGGGTTGCTTTATGTTCCTGCATTGTTAGGAGGAAGGTCATAAGTTCTGGTCAGGTTTTTTTCTCTTCATAGTGAATTCAAGATTTTGTTTTCTGTTTTTGGCTGGCAGCAGTGTTTCATTTAGAAGGGAGTGAACATCAGACTGAAAACAGTCTCTTTCTCTCTCTCCGTTTGATTTGGAAATTCTGCTGGTTATCTAAAAACAAGGTCTGGCCTTCCTGGAGTAGAAAATCTGCTGTTGGTTGTTTGACGAGAGTCTCCCTGTTCTGGAAATCTGATCTGACTTCAGACTGTTCTGAGTATTTTAAGAGGACTGCACCATTTATTCATTGGATTCAATTCAAGTATCATTTGGGCATTAGGCTTTACTGTGTTAAACTTGTTGAAAGAGTTTTGTCCATGGATTTGGTTTGACTGGAACATCTTAGAAAAATTTCTTGAGGGGTTATATATTATCATAGCTGTTTTTGTTTTTGCTTATAATTGCTTGTAATTATTGCTAATTTTCTTTCCAAAGACGCTAACTATATTTTAAATTTAAAATTAGTTTCATAAAAGCTTCCTAGTGGATCATTTGAATCATAACTGAAGTGAGACATATCATGCTTATCCTGGCCAAAGCCAAGATGCAAAATTTATGATCCAGGTAGACTCCACAAAATGCTTTGAAATTTCTCACCTGAACCATAACACTTCTTTAGTAAATTTATTTTAAATAAGTACACATGAGGTACATTTACCTACATTGTTCAGTTTCTGTAATCCATTGTCCACTAAAATTTAATGTACATGGTGAAAATAGTGTCATCATTACTGCACCTATCTTAATCAGCCACTTCAATTCGACAGCTTGAGTTGTCATTAGGATGAAGAATGCTGTTGATCTTTTAAAAAATCCATTAATCAGAGTTTGATGATTAAACATGACCACCATTAATTTCAGGAGCTGGAACAAATATGTAGTTGAGACTCTGTATTGATACATTTCAATAAATATTTTAAGTTCATAGTAGTATAAAAATATCATGTCTGAATCCTGCAGATCATAAACTAATTCATTAGATCTGTGGATATTTTTCCTCCAAGTGGTGGACAGTTGTCACAAATGACTTCTAGACACCTCAACCTAACAGAAAACCAGTTCTGCTTGATGGAGCAAAATAGATGTTTTTTGAAGCATTCGAAGCCAAAGGAAATGCTCTGAGCTTGATAACTTCTGAACCTGTAATAATTCAATATTCATTCTTTAGTCAGTGAGTCAGCCTCAATAGACAAGTCCCTGCAGTGCACTTCAATGATCTTCTCTGCTTCCTCTCTGATGTGCTGTTATTTGAATGGAGTATAGATTCAATACTTCAGCTGACCTAATTCTAAAGCAGCAAGCCAGCTTTCTTTGTCATTTTGAAAGAGAAGGGAATAAATGTTCTAGATGATCTACAAAAACTTATTGACTGAGCGTGCATTATTGAGGGACAGCAAAAGATTTTCTCTGCAGGAAAAACATAGCAAGCTGGGAATGAAAACAAAAGCAATATTTATATATTCCACTGTTGTATTACAAACTCATCTAGTAATCTATCAGAGAAATATGGACTAATGTGCAAAGCATCCTAGAATCCCAACAGTACAGACAAAGGTCATTCGGCCCCTTGAGTCTGTACCAACCACAATCCTAGCCAGGCCCTATTCCCATAACCCCAAACAATTATTCTGCTAATATTCCTGACACTAAGTCAATTTAACATGGCCAATTAACCTAACCAGCACATCTTTGGACTGTGGAAGGAAACCAGAACACCTGGAAGAAACCCAAGCGGACACAAGAGAAAGCGCAAACTTCACACAGACTCGAGGCCAGAATTGAACCTGGGACCGTGACGCTGTAAGGCAGTAGCACTAAACACTGTACCACCATGCTGCCCAAATCCTCATCCCTCATGTAGAAAATGTAAATGAAACAGTGAAAGTGAGATGTATGCATGCAATAATGAGCTAAGGAATTCTTCTCATGGGAACATCTGGAATGTGGTGCTTATTCAAGGAGCAGCTGCTGCGAGTCCTTGATAAGTATGTCCCTGTCAGGCAGGGAGGAAATGGACGAGTAAGAGAGCCTTGGTGTACGAAAAAAGTTGATTTGCTGGTTAAGAAGAAAAAGGAGGCTTATGTTAGGATGAGGCTTGAAGGCTCAGATAGTGCAATGGATAGCTATAGATTAGCCAGGAAGGAGGTAAAAACTGAATTGAGGAGAGCTAAGAGGGGACACGAGAAGATGTTGGCTGATAGGATTAAGGAGAATCCTAAAGCTTTCTTTCGATATGTTAAGAATAGAAGATTGGTTAGGGCAAGATTAGGGCCAGTCATAGACAGCAGTGGGAAGTTGTGTGTGGAGCCTGAAGAGATTGGTGAGGCATTGAATAAATATTTCTCTTCGGTATTAGAACATAGAACATAGAACATAGAACATTACAGCACAGAACAGGCCCTTCGGCCTTCGATGTTGTGCCGACCAAAATAAAAAGCAATGCCCCTCCAAACTAAACCATTCCCTTCTCTTCCATCCACCAAACTTGGCTGGAAATGTAGCTATGGAGAGCACTGAGGTACAGGGTTGCAAATTGGGAAGTATTGTAGTAGATAGGGAGGATGTGTTAGAAATTCTCGAGGGTTTGAAGTTGGATAAGTCCCCTGGGCCGGACGGGATTTACCCTAGGATTCTCTGGGAGGCAAGAGAGGAGATTGCAGAGCCTCTGGCTCTGATCTTCAGGTCCTCGTTGGTTACGGGTGTGGTTCCGGAGGACTGGAGGATAGCGAATGTGGTCCCATTGTTTAAGAAGGGGAAGAGAGACCTTCCAGGGAATTATAGGCCAGTGAGTCTTACTTCTGTTGTGGGCAAGGTATTGGAGAGAATTATTAGGGATAGGATTTATAGTTATTTAGAGAGAAATGAATTGATTGGGGATAGTCAGCATGGTTTCGTGAAGGGTAGGTCATGCCTTACTAACCTCATTGAGTTTTTTGAGAAAGTGACCAAAGAGGTGGATGGGGGTAAGGCGGTTGATGTAGTATATATGGACTTTAGTAAGGCGTTTGATAAGGTGGCCCATGGAAGACTTCTACAGAAAATGCAGATGTGTGGAATAGAGGGTGATTTAGCTAATTGGATTAGGAATTGGCTGCAGATAGAAGACAGAGGGTGGTGGTTGATGGGAGATATTCATCGTGGAGTTCGGTGACAAGTGGTGTGCCTCAGGGGTCTGTTTTGGGGCCCCTGCTGTTTGTAATTTTTATAAATGATCTGGATGAGGGTATTGAGGGATGGATCAGTAAATTTGCAGATGATACTAAAGTTGGTGGTGTGGTAGATAGTGAAGAGGGGTGTTTTAGTTTACAGAGTGACTTGGACAAGTTGCAGAGCTGGGCCGAGAGGTGGCAAATGGAGTTTAATGTGGAAAAGTGTGAGGTAATGCACTTTGGCAGGAACAATAAATGTGTAGAGTATAGGGCTAATGGTAGGGCTCTTAATAGTGTTGAGGAACAGAAGGATCTTGGTGTATGTGTCAATAGATCCCTGAAAGTAGGCAGTCAAGTGGATAAAGTTGTTAAGAAGGCATATGGAGTCTTAGCTTTTATTGGTAGGGGGATTGAATTTAGGAGCCGCAGCATCATGTTGCAACTGTACAAAACTCTAGTGCGGCCGCACTTGGAGTATTGTGTGCAGTTCTGGTCCCCACATTATAAGAAAGATGTGGAGGCATTGGAGAGGGTACAGAGGAGGTTTACCAGGATGTTGCCTGGTATGGAGGGCAGGTCCTATGAAGAGAGGTTGAAGGATTTGAGGTTGTTTTCGTTAGAAAGGAGGCGGCTAAGAGGGGATCTTATTGAAGCATATAAGATGATTAGAGGTTTAGATAGGGTGGACAGTGATAGCCTTTTTCCTAGGATGGAGAAAGCTAGCACGAGGGGACACAGCTTTAAATTAAGGGGTATGAGTTATAGGACGGATATCAGAGGTAGGTTCTTTACTCAAAGAGTGATTAGGGAGTGGAATGCCCTGCCTGCAGCTGTTGTAGATGCGCCAAGTTTGGTGGCGTTTAAGAGGTTAATTGATAAGTATATGGAAGAGAAGGGAATGGTTTAGTTTGGAGGGGCATTGCTTTTTATTTTGGTCGGCACAACATCGAAGGCCGAAGGGCCTGTTCTGTGCTGTATTGTTCTATGTTCTATGTTCTATGTTCTCACGATTTGATAGGGTGTCATTGCTGGATCAAATAGCACTGTGGCAGCACCTCAACAAGACAAGCTACAACAGTTCAAGAAAAAAACCGATCATCATTTTTCAGAGCAGCTTGGCTTGAGCAATAAGTGCTAGTCTTATCAACAATACCACTTCCAAAAATAAATAAAAATTAAGATGGTTTCTATGCATTTGACTGTAAACGTATGAAAAAAATTCAAGGAATCGCCTCATTGCTTATCCATCATTAATTATTCTTGAGAAGGTGTTAGTGAGTTTCCTTCCTCAGCAATTACGGACCATGTAGTACACCCACATTGCTGTTTGGAATGAAGTTTTAGGATTTTGACGCAGTGAAGGAACATTTATATATTTCTAAAATCAGGATGGTGAGTTGCTTTAAGTGGAACTTGTAGGCGATGGTGCTCCCAACCATTTATTCTTTGTATTTCAAATGGTAGAGGTTTTAAAAAAAAAATTATTTTAAAATTAATTCAAGAGATGTAAATTTTGCTGGCAAAGTAAACATTAATGTCCTTGAAGTTGTATATTTGGAAGGTTCTGCCAAAGGAGTCTTGCTAAGATATTGCAGCACATCTTCTAGATGGTACACACTGCTGCCAATGTGCATTGTAATTGAGTAAGTGAATATTGAAGGTGGTAGATCATGTGCCAATCAAACAGGCTGCTTTGTCTTAGATGGTGTTGACCTGAGTATTGATGGAGTTTCACTCATTCAGGTTACATGGAGAGTGTATCATCTCACTTCTGAGTTGTGCCTTATACATAGTTGTATAGTTGGGGAGTCAGGAAGTGACTGACTTATCACAGAACTCCCAGCCTCTGAACAATTGTTGTAGCCACAATAGTTAGATGGCTAGTTCTGTTCAGTTTGTGGTCAATGGTAATCTCCAGGATGTTGATAATGAGGCATTCAGTAATAGTAATGCCACTAAATGTCATGAAGTGATGGTTAGGTTCTCTGTTGTTGGAGATGACCAATTGTGTTATTTGAATGTTAATCACCGTTTGTCAGCCCAAGTTTGAATGTTGTCCAGGTATTGCGGCACATGGGCCTGGACTGCTTCATTTTCTGATGAGTTATTCATAGTGCTGAACATTGTGCAATCAGCAGCAAACATCTGCAGTTCTCACCTTATAATGGAAGAAAGGTATGTAGCTTGAAGGAGAAACATCTGAAGATACTTCAGTTGGGTCTTGGACACTAATCTAAGGAACTTCTGCAGTATTGTCTTTGGGCTGAGACGATTGACCTTCAACAACAACAACCATCTTCCTTTTTGCTCAGTACGACTCCAATCAGTGGAAAGCTTTCCTCCTGATTCCCACTGATTTGTTTTTCTAGGGCTCCTTAATGCCATGCAGTCAAATGCTGCCTTAATGTCAAGGGCTGTCACTCTCACCTCAGCTATTTTGCTTATGTTTGGAGAATGGCTGTAATGAGGTCAGTAGCTATGTGGTCCTCAGTGGAATCCAAATTGAGTGTCAGTGAGCATTTGTTTTGTGCCATTTCATGGCACTGTTAAAACTTTCTATAACTTTGTTGATGCTGATGAGTAAATTTATGAGTTAGCAATTGATTTCTCCTGCTTTTTGTGGAACACTCTCAATATTCCTGGATAGATGGCAGTATTCTAACTGTACTAGAACAGCTTGGGCACTGATTATTGCAAAGGCTATGGACCCTGACAAATTCTTAATATCACAAGGAGTGAATCCAATTGGCTGAAGATTGCCGCTCTGTGATGTTTGTGACTTATACAGGAGACTGAAATTAATCATCTATTCAGCACTTCAGGCTCCCTTCTCTAACCTTCACCCTTCCTCCTCACTTTCCTTGATCTTCCCACTCATCTCCTCCCTCCCCAAACCTCCTACTTGTCCCTCCCTCCCATTTGCCGCCTACCTCTTCCACCTTCTCCCACCCCGTCACACATTGTTCCCTCCATCGATCTTCTGTTCCCTCCATCGATCTTCTCCTTTGTCAGCTCCCTTCACTATCCTCCCATTCTCTCACCAACCCTTCCACTTTGATTAGTTATGTATTTCCAATTGAACCTCAAGTGTTTTCTTGGTATGCCACATAATCAGTCACAAATGGATATCCTGTATCAGCAGGACACCAGTCTGCATTGAAATTGGGCTTCACAGACATATTTAAGTCAATGGCAATTGTCACCCAGCTGAATGTGAATCGAGTATCAGTTCTGCAGTATTAATTCAGCTTCATTCAGTCAGTCATGAAAATGCTGAATATGTTGAACCCATTCAACCTCTTCCTCTGATCAGTTTTCCCTCCTCTTTGTGTTCCCATAATAAAATGTCTGTTTTATTTTGGAATATATTTCAGAATCTTAAGGTACTCAGCCTCTGTGAGCTTGAAACAGCAGAGAAGTTTGAATGCCAATAGGTCAGCTGCATCTGCCATTTAAGCAAAACACATAAGAAAATCAATCCGAGTGTAGAGAGAATCAAATGATGTTTAAAGCCAACCATAACCACAATGTTTAATTCTTTTGTAAGAATATTGATGTTAATGTCTGTTTTGTTTTGAGGAAAATATGTATCAGGCAGTAGAAACATAAAAAAGACAGATTAATATCAATTGTACTACGACTGATATGCAAGACAATCGAAAGACAGAGGCAGATGGAAAGTGAAATTTGCATTTTTATGTAACACAGCCAGTGAAAAACAACTTGCATTGATATAGCAGTTTTAACGTAGGAAAACATTCCGTCAAGGAGGCATAATCAAATAAAAACTGAAACTGAGCCAAAGGAGATGGATATATTTAATGATCTACTTCACTGTCGGTAAACAAGGTATCAAAAATAATTTGGCCAGTTGATCCACTTTGATAGTGTTGATTAAGAGACAACTGTTGTCAAACAGAATTTCTATTTTCTCTGTGTAAAAGCATCTTGGGGACTTTTATCCCCTGTTGAACATGTAAACAGCCTTAATTGGCTGACGTGAAAACAACAACTTTAACAATATTCTTTCATGCTCTCCTTAAGTATCAACAAATTAATTGGGCCAGAAATTAAATCATGTTGTGCCTGATCTATGGGTATACAAAGGGTGCCCAAGGGTCAGTTGAGAGTGGCAATGTGTGTATGCATATTCCAAAATGGAAATATATTGTGTAGAGTATCAGTTAGGTGTTCAGGCTTACTCCAAAAAGAACATTATATATGAAAAGTTGGGATCCACGGTCTGCTTCAGGCCCCTTTCTAAAACCACATAATGAAACAATAAAGCATGTACCATACATGCTTTACACTGTAAGCTTAGATACAAAACTAGAAGTCTTTAATATGATTGTTTGAGGCTGTAACTGACAGACTCTCCAATGTCAATCTCTGCCTCCAATTTTCAAATCAATGGAAATATAAATAAGGCAGGCTGGATGAACAATTGGTAACAAATTTAATATTGCTCTTCTTACATCAAAATTTTAATTCGTGCCAAAAAATATTTAGATTTCCCAAGTGTTTTGCTAATTAACACAGTATATGAAGATAAAGAGTTAATCTGTAAATCAGTGCATAACATTGTCATATTTCTTTACCTGACAGCAACATGACTTCAATAAAGGGGAAGTGTATCATGCAACTCAGTCTTAGTTTCACTTTTGTTTTTGAACAAAGCACACACACATAGCTCTGCTGATGAGGTCTTCAAAATTTCTATCCACATTTATGTGTTATGTATCTGGTCTTAATAAATTAACCCAAAACATATTTACCTAATCCATTATGAATGATTGGTGCATCTAGAACAAGGACAAAGAACAAAGAAAATTACAGCACAGGAACAGGCCCTTCGGCCCTTCAAGCCTGCACCAATCGTGTTTTGTAAGTATAACAAAATGATGCAGTGCTCAGTGATGTTCAACCAGGCTGGGAGCAAATTAAGTAACAGTAACAACATGATAAACAACCTTAGATTATGTTACATGTCATGAGATGATCATTGACATTCTGGTCAGACTACAATGGAGTTGTAGCATTAGACAGTGTTGAAATTAGAGTGTGGTTCATACATTTAGAACATAGAACATAGAACATTACAGCACAGAACAGGCCCTTCGGCCTTCGATGTTGCGCCGACCAATAAAAAAAGCAATGACCCTCCAAACTAAACCATTCCCTTCTCTTCCATATACTTATCAACTACCCTCTTAAACGCCACCAAACTTGGCGCATCTACAACTGCTGCAGGCAGGGCATTCCACTCCCGAACCACCCTTTGGGTAAAGAACCTACCTCTGATATCCGTCCTATAACTATCACCCCTTAATTTAAAGCTGTGTCCCCTCGTGCTAGCTTTCTCCATCCTAGGAAAAAGGCTATCACTGTCCACCCTATCTAAACCTCTAATCATCTTATATGTTTCGATAAGGTCCCCTCTTAGCCGCCTCCTTTCTAACGAAAACAACCTCAAATCCCTCAGCCTCTCTTCATAAGACCTGCCCTCCATACCAGGCAACATCCTGGTAAACCTCCTCTGTACCCTCTCCAATGCCTCCACATCTTTCTTATAATGTGGGGACCAGAACTGCACACAATACTCCAAGTGCGGCCGCACTAGAGTTTTGTACAGTTGCAACATGACGTTGCGGCTCCGAAATTCAATCCCCCTACCAATAAAAGCTAAGACTCCATATGCCTTCTTAACAACCTTCTCGACTTGACTGCCTACTTTCAGGGATCTATGCACATACACACCAAGATCCCTCTGTTCATCAAGACTACTAAGAATCCTACCATTAGCCCTATACTCTACACATTTATTATTCCTGCCATAGTGCATTACCTCACACTTTTCCACATTAAACTCCATTTGCCACCTCTCGGCCCAGCTCTGCAACTTGTCCAAGTCTCTCTGCAAACTATAACACCCCTCTTCACTATCTACCACTCCACCGACTTTAGTGTCATCTGCAAAGTATTTGCAGTTGATACTAAATGTGTCATCTAATGTAACACTAATGTTACACTAATGTAAGTATTTATAGATACTTACTTAAAAGGAAACGATTGGGCCCATCATGCGCATGTCTATCAATGAAGATCTGATTACACAAATCCCATTTTACAATGTTTGACCCATAATCTTGAAGATTATGATCACATAAGTGAATATCTTAGTACTTCTTAAATGTTGCAAGAGTTTCTGACTTAACCTTTTCATGCAGTGAATTCCAGACTTCCATCACCCTGTGGTTGGAAAACATTCTCCTCAACTCCCCTCATAGCCTCTTCCCTATATCTATGCTTCCTAGTTATAGATTTATTCTAGTCACCTTATCTATGCCACTCATAATATTATACACTTCTTTCAGATCTCCTCTCAACCTTTGCTGCTCCAAGGAAAACAGCCTCAATCTATTCAATCTTTTCTCATAGGTCAGAGCCTTCAGCCCAGGTAGCATCCTGGTAAATCTCCTCTGCAACTTTTCCATGTAATCATATTCTTCCTATAATACGGTGACCAGAACTGCACATAGTACTCCAGTTGCGACCTAACCAGCATTTTAAATGGTTCCAGCATGACCACCCTGTTTGTGTATTCTATGCCTTGGCTAATAAAGGCAAATATTTCATATGCCTTCTGTATCACCTTATCTACCATTCTATCACTTTCAAGGATCTTTGAATATGTGCTCCAAGGTCCTTCTGATCATTCGATCTTTTCATGATCCTATCATTGGCTTGCTAATCCTCCACAGACCCATTAAATTACACTTTTCTGGGTTGAATTCCATTTACCACTAACCTGCTCATCTGGTCAGTCCATTGAGATCTTCTTGCAGTCCTCTGCTATCCCCCTCAATATTTACTCCCCTATCAAAGTTTGTGTCATTCACAAAGTTCTTGATCATATTCTATACATTTAGGTCCAAATTATTAATGTACACCAGAGGTCTGTACCATGTATTAATGTATATCAAGAGCCCAGCACCAAGCCCTGTGGAACCCACTGGAAACAGACTTCCAATCCCAGAAATATCTCTGTACCATCAGCCTCTGCTTCCTGCCTCTCAGACAATTGTGGGTTCATTCAACATAATGATTACACAGGAAAGCATTGAAGGTACAATGTCCAAAT
Organism: Sphyrna mokarran; assembly: GCA_024679065.1. Lineage (NCBI taxonomy): Eukaryota > Metazoa > Chordata > Chondrichthyes > Carcharhiniformes > Carcharhinidae > Sphyrna > Sphyrna mokarran. Next base: position 38,169,307 of record JAGIQG010000010.1, on the reverse strand, counting down.
AAAGGGCTGCAAAGCAGATGAATCCTTCATTGTGAAATGACAATGCACAACCTGTCAGTTCAGAGTGATGTTGCTTTTTGATCCTTCAATGTCAGCTTTTCCTATCATTGTGAAGCAGCATTCACTAAATATTGCACTGTTCACCCACTAACAGAGGACGTGAGCTGGGCTTAGACTGTCATGAGACAGGTTAGTTTAGCGAGTGGAACCATGCATCAAGGGGAGCAATAGTGGATTTGGTCAGTCAGGAAAATGACTAGGGCATGACAGGCCCAATAGTGAATGAGGGAGAATCAAATAAGAAAAAAAAGCTATGAAAAAATTGGGCCAGAAAAGATTCCGATTAGAAAAAGGGCAGAACTTCTTAAAAGTATACCAAAGTGGCTACAATAACATTCATCTCAGATATTATAAGAGCAGGAAGGTCAAAAGAAAATTGTCAAAATGACCACAAATTTCCCCAGTTTGAACTGGAATGCAGCTAACCTACTGTGTGAATTTAAAATGTTTAAGCAGTATTTAGAACTATGGTTTCTTAATTCAGGTATGTCCAAATCACATAAGCAAGGCATAAATATTCAATAAAAACAATTGAGTCCATACAAGCTAATTATGTCAGGTTTAACAGAAAGAGCAAAAGAATTCCTTAAAGATATGGTTGCATTGGAAACTGTGTTCAGAGTCAGATTAAACTTCCATATTAATTGACTAGAGTTCATGAAATCTTGACAACAGCTTAAAGAATTCATTGACCACTTTGTTAGCAGATGCAGAGAAAAGGGTACGTATTATGATTTTTCACATGCAGAATTAGCAGACACAATTATAAACTTGATGATCACATCCATTCCCATGGAAGTCTCATAAGATCCGCTAGAAAATCCAAAATATATAGCATTGAAATGCTACTTAAAGGTGGACATAAGCATGAAGTGACCCGAAGGTCACCAATGCTTACAGCTCCCTGCTGTTGATACACTTACTACAGTACCCAAGTCCAGCAAAACAAGTGGAAGGTGTGGCTTTCTACATGCACTATGAAAATGTCAATTTTCCAACAATTCTGCAAGGCATGTGTCAAGAAGGGTCATTGGCAGTTGTAGTGTATTAGAGCAAAGACTAATGCAGCAATAAAGAGCCATGCAATGATCCAAGCAGTCTGTAAACACTAGATGTCTTCAAGCAACAAAAATGATGATTTGGTATCCCTGCAGAAATAAATGAGATAATTGACAAGCCAGAAAATAATGATGATGAAGAGTGTTAAATACATTTCACAGTGTCAATCGCATGGAAAACATAAATATCATCTCATTGTCCTATGTGTTTGCCAGGATTTATATTGTCTGCCCTAAGAACATTTTTAACTAGTTGTTATCGGCCAAGATTGATACATGGGAAAATGCCAACATCGTACCTCTGAAAATTCTAAAATAAAAATGCATTCATAGACCATGGCAAAACCAACTGCTGCACAACTTTCAGTGTACGGTGATTCATTAATTCCATATGCAGGATCCATTGATTTAGACTGCAAGTGCAATCAATTCTTATTAGAAGAGTTAAATTCAAGATTTGAAGATGCAAAATTATTTTTGAAGCTTGATTCCAAGCATGGCTACTGGCAAATACAATCTTGGGGAAACATCCTAAGAACTTAAAACATTTTTGATTCCTCCTGGATGATACTGTTACTTTACATTGATATACGTATCATTAATAACATTGCTCTTGTGGGAAGAACAAAGCAAGAACATGACTGAAATGTGCATACATTAGTGCAAATGGCATTCATGGAAGGATTGGTTTCAATCCTTCCATCAATCATCCTAAAACATGCCATCAATGTGCAGCAGATCAATTTCTTTAATTCTATTTATCCCAATTCTGACAATCCAATAAAACAGGCCATGCCAACTACTCAAGATAGGGGTAATCTTCAAAGATGTTTATGTCTCTTTGACTACTTGTCTCCATTTGTTCCTAAATTTGCTCAAAAATCTTCATTGCTAAGGGAATTGCTTAGAATGGTTGTACTATAAAAAAAACCCAACATCTCCTCAAAGCACTGAAACAATTATTATCAGAAGCAGCAAAACTGAAACTTTACAGTCTTTGGTAGGCAACCACGCTGGAGGTGGATCTCTCATGGAAAGTTCTAGGAGTATGCTTAATACGAAAACAAAGACCAATAGTATTTGTTTCAAGATCTCTGTCCATCTGTCGATTAAACTGTTCAAATATTGAGTGGGAAACATTACATTTAGTGTTTGAAATCATGGGTTTCTATACCTACATATTTGGCAAAAAATTGTGGTGGAAACCTATCACGAACCACTGGGGATGATTTGGCAAAAAATGTTGACAAATGCACTGGCGTGATTGAAATGGCTCTCGATAAAGATTCAAGGTTATGACTGTGAGATTAGGGACAAGCCAGTTAACTTGATGGTCACATTGGATACCCTTCACTGATTACAGAAAAAGCAGAAGATATATCTTTGGATTTACAAGTTGATTTGACCAACAGTGAACTGAAGGATGCCCTCCAAATCAATCTGGTACATTTTGCGCAATGCTAATGCCAGCAGCTACAAGAAAAAATTGTGGACTATTCCACACTAGAGAAACTATGGTAAATCATCACTGAAAGATCACCTGATTCAATTCAATGTGTCCACAAATATGTGAAATGATTTGGCCTCAACAGGGCAAACTATACATCTTCTGTGGAGTAATTTTTGAAGATAGGTTTGTCATCATAAGGAAATCTTTGAGAGGTGATATTTTTCAACAACTTCATCACTCACACATTGACATAGGTTTGACATGAGGATTTGCAAAAGAGACAGTCTATTGGCTGGTATGAACAATAATATTGTAGTCGCCATCAATAAATGTAAAGCATGTCAAGAGCATATACAACTCAGCAAAGAGCAACTGATTTTACAGGAAGTTCCTAGCCATCCTTGCTGCAAAATTGCACCCAATCTGTTTCACATCTGCGGCACTTACTTCATTGTCATTGCTGATGACTTCACCAAGTACCCCATCATTCAACAATTGAACCAATATATCAAACACAACTGTTGAGCACACACTAAATGCTATTCTTAGTTTCTTTGATGTGCATGGAGAGATTATTGTGCATATTGGTCTGCAATTCATTGGTAAGCCATTTCATGATATGAGACAGAAGTGGAATATTGATGACACTACTTCTCCCCATCATCGTAGATCTAACAGCATTTCTGAAGGAACGATTCACGCAGTGAAATGCTTAATACTCAAATATAGACCGACAAAGCATGATCAACACAATGCAATAGAGACACCTTTAAGTGCAACTATTTAAGTTTATTTATTAGTGTCACAAGTAGGCTTACATTAACACTGCAATAAGGTTACTGTGAAAATCTCAGTCACCACACTCCGATACCTGTTCAGATACACTGAAGGAGATTTTTAGCACTGCCAATTAACCTAACTAGCACATCTTTCAGGCTGTGGGAGGAAACTGGAGTACCTTAAAGAAACCTACACAAACGAGGGAATATGCAGATTCTGCATTCTCAGTGACCCAAACAGGGAATCAAATGCAGGTCCCTGGTGCTGTGAGGCAGCAATGCTAATCACTGTGCAAATTCCATCACCGGCAGAGCTCATGTTTGGCAGAGTAGTGCATACCAATTTACCTATTCTTATCCATTATAATCTTTTAGAAACTAGAAAACAACCTTTAAACTATCAAGAATGAGCAACATGCACAATAAAAAATGCAGGACAGAATCACCAAGTTTATAGTTCAGAGAGTAAGTTCACATTTAAGGTCGCACAAAAGATACATAGGAACCAGCCAAAATGACAAGGTCCTGTAAAGTCATTACAGACAAAGGTACAACAGTGAAGCATATCAGATCATTCCAGTCCCTCAATCACCATGTAATCTTATTATATCAAGGACTAGATCTGAAATAAAACCAAGAACAAACATCTAGAAATGACGGCTCTACAGATCATTGTAAGCAGTTAAGGAAACTTTCAGTCAAGGTTACCATGACAAAATCTGGGCATCCCAGCAGATTAGCTCTATAATTGAAAGACTTATAGATTACTCAATTCTAAACACTTACATAATGGTTTATAAAAATGAACAAGTATTGTAAATAGTTACACTTCTTTAAAGAGGGGAAAACATCTTTAAAAAGAGTGGTGTTGTAATATGCCATATGGGATAGCAGCACGAAATCACTAGAAGGGAAATTATGCCATTTGATCTAATCTTAGTTTCATTCTCACTTTTCAGCAGAGCGCAAGCCTTCAGTGCCCTACTCCTGCGGTCTTTAAGCTTTTTTTCCCCATATGTATCTCTTCTTATGTACCTAGTCTTAATAATTAAACCCACAATAGGTTTACCAATCTCATCTAAGTGATGTTGTTTTTATCACTGTAACATGACAAAAAATGTCCCAGGAGATCTTCTGAATGCTTAAAAAACAAATGAAATTATTATCAAGCAAAGGTGAAGAGTGGTTGAAAAATAGGATAGGATAGAAGGTTACAGATATTCCACAGCCAGGTATACAGAAAGCAGGAATGTATTACACTTTGGATAAGAAAAACAAAGTCAAACCATCAATAAACTTCTATATTTATTAAGACAAAATCTGTTAACCCAGCACTATAATTAAGTAGACTGCATATAATTTGAATGTAATTCATGAATAAGAGACATTTCTTTCAATAATATATAGATAATCTTATTAATTTATCAACTTTGCAATGCAGACAAAATTGCCTTTGCTGTGTAAATTCCAATTCTATTGTGTCCTAGAAGGAGATGTTAAGTTTTACACAAGAAATAGGTAGGAGGCATTTATTTGGAATGAACTGAAAACCAAAACACTTTTTGAAAGATGTAATCATGAGCTGCAGTCTTGTGGCAGAAGTATTTAAGTGGCTTTGTCAAGCACGTTAAAGACATATATCCCATATCTGTCCCAACAGAAATTGTTCATCTAGTTGAACTACAGAGTAGCCAACATCTGTTTGTTTTGGCAGAATGCAATTATTTTGCAAACGTTTAGGCTTAATTTCATGATGTGGAGTTGCCAGTATTGGACTGGGATAGGCACAGTAAGTAGTCTCACAACACCAAGTTAGAGTCAACAGGTTTATTTCCAAACCTTGCCATCACTTCCATTTTCCTGCCTTTTCTTTTATCTTTTATTCACTTGAATTTATTTCATACTCTCTTTCCATTGCTTCAGTCATTGGAACAATCATTCAGTTGACTCTTCTTCACGGTTCAATTGTTTATGTCTTTTCTTTCCCCATCTGCTATGATTCCATCAAAATGTTCTATTTGTCATTTTTTCAGTTGAAATAAAGAACTGCAACCTCATTTACTTACGTAAATATGTTCTTTTCACAGATGTAGATTGACTTGCTGTATTTCCAGACTTGGATATTTTTGATTTATATGTTTTTGAAGACATTTATCTCATCTCGTGATGGAGATTTACAGAGTTTGTTATTGAGAACATTTTCTGTATCTAGTTGCAATATTATACAACTACAAAATGCTTGTGAGCAAAGAGACAACACAATATCAACTTTTCAATAGTCAGTCGTGGTTCAATGATAGTATTCTCACTTCTGAGTCAGAGGTCTGGATTTTCAGCCGCGAATTGGGTGCACAGAGTTGGAGAATTCCCAGCCCCAGGAATCTGAATTTTAAAAATGACTGTCCACATGTCTACTGTTCAGTCTGGGGGTTGCACGGGTTATATTAGGAGTTGGGTCTGGCCAACTGAGAAGTTGTGAGGGATTGGAGGCAGGTCTGGCAGGCGAGCGTGAACGTAAATGCTGAACAAACATCAGCTGATCCTGGAATGAATGGCCCAGTATCGGCTTTCCCATTGGGAGAATTTTCATTGTTGCTGTCTAGTCATAGTGTACTCTCCTAAAGCCCTAAAGGATAAAGGGAAGTCTCAAGACACAGTCATAGAAATGGCATCGTTTTGCCACCATGACCTGATAGAGATATTCAATAGTGATGAAGTTAAGATAGGAAGCTTCCACCGTGGACTCAGAAGTTGCAGACTTTATCTGAAACTGGACTAAACTCTTGAAAAAAGATAGTGGGAGAAAGGGATAGGAGGATGGCCTAAAGATATGCTTAAATCTATGAAAGGTTTTGATAGAATGGATACAGTGAATATTTTAAATTGTGGGGAAGAGCAAACCTCGAGATCTTGAATATAAGGTAGTCACCAAGAAAACAATCAGGAGAGCTTCTTTATTCCTATGTGCACTATCAGAGACCTTGGGTATCAGCAACTTTAGACACTCTTGGTTGACTTGAGTACAAATAGTGCAAGAACACCATGCATGATCTGATGCGAGGCCTTTAATGAACGTGCATAACTCCAGTTCGATTTTCAAGTTTGCTGATGACACCACTGAAATGGGTTGGATCTTAAACAATGATGAGACAGAATACAGGAATGAGATAGAAAAACTGGTGGGGCAACAATAATCTCTCCCTTAATGTCAACAAAATGAAGGGGATTGTCATCAATTTCAGGAAGCTTAAAAAGGAGACCACATTCCTGTCTACGTCAATGGAAACAAAATAGAAAGGATCAAGTGCTTCAAAGTTTTAGATATCCAGATCACCAACAACCTGTCCTGGTCCTCCATGCTGACACTATAGTTAAGAAAGTCCACCAACGCCTCTACTTTCTCAGAAGACTAAAGAAATTTGGCATGTCAGCTACGACTCTCATCAACCTTTACAGATGCACTGTGGAAAGCATTCTTTCTGGTGGTATCACAGCTTGGTATGATTCCTGCTCTGCTCAAGACCACAAGGAATTATAAAAGATCATGAATGTAGCCCAATCCATCACGCAAATCAGCCTCTGATCCATTGATTCTATCTACACTTCCTACTACCTCAACAAAGCCGCCAGCATTATTAAGATGTAGAGATGGATGCCGGCGTTGGGCTGGGGTAAACTCAGTAAGAGGTCTGACAACACCAATTTTAAATCCAACTGATTTATTTGATAGTAAACTTGCTGGCTTTTGGCCTTTGTGCCTTTGTCAGACGAATGAGGTGTTTTGGTCTGCAATAGCACACATATCAGCACAGATAGTTTACAGATTGCTGATCAGAATGCGAATCCTTACACCTAACCTGCTATTCAAGTCTTAAAGTGGCTAACAATGTGAGTGGAAGGAGCACTGAGCATAGGTTAGAGAGATGTATACTGTCTCGAGACAGCACAATAAGTGAGGTTTTTTGCTAACCCAGGCAAGTCATGGGGGTTACAGATAGTGTGACATGAAGCCAAGATCCCTGTTAAGACCGTCCTCGTGTGTGCAGAGCTTGGCTATCAGTCTTTGCTCAGCGGCTCTGCGCTGTCGTGTGTTGTGAAGGCCCCCTTGAAGAATGTTTACCCGAAGGTCGGAGGCCGAATGCCCGTGACCGCTGAAGTGTTCACCCACAGGAATGGAACTGTTGCAGACCAGAACACCTCATTTGCCTGACGAAGGCACAAAGGCTGAAAGCTAGCAAGTTTACTATCAAATAAATCGGTTGGATTTAAAATTGGTGTTGTCAAATCTCTTATTGAGCATTATTAAGGACATCATGCACCTCGGACAGTCTGTCTTCCAACTTCTTCTGTCAGGAAAAAGATACAGAAGTCTGAGGTCACGTACCAATCAACTCAAGAATAACTTCTTTCCTGCCACTGTCAAATTTTTGAATAGACTTAGCTTGCATTAAGTTGATCTTTCTCCACACCCTAGCTATAATTAACATTACATTCTGCAGTCTTTTGTTTCCTTCTCTGTGAACAGTATGCATTGTCTGCATAGCATGCAAGAAACAATATTTCCACTGTATATTAACACATGTGACAATAATAAATCAAATCAGTTGTCCTGCAAGCATTTCTGAACTTGGGGCAATTATAGTCAATTACACTAAATCAGAAGCAAGTAATTTTTCTAATCCTTCATTTACATACATTCGCCAATTAATTCCTAACTTTTCACCCTTTCTCATTCAATGAAAAACTGACTTTGCTAATCCTTCATTTGCATAGCATATCCCCATATCTTGTCTTTGGTATTTATTATGGAAAAATCTGGTCTTGCTCGCTCTCTCGAAAACCGAAAAGCAGAATGTTATGGGGCCTATGCAAGTGAAGATTAGCCTGTTCATGCTGAAAAGCTTCTCCTTGAAGATCTGCAAGCACATAAACGTATTAAAAACTGTACAAAGAGAGCATGAAATTTTAATTTGAATATTTCAGCTTCTGCACAATTTAGCTTCAAAATATGAAACTTAAATCTGAGCATTTTAACTTCTACACATTACCAGTGGGAGTAGTGGAGATGAATGATGGGACAATGAAATGTACTACCAGTAAGAGTGGTGGAAGTCTACATGCATTTAAGGAGATGCTAGATAAGCATATGTAGGAGAAGGGAGTTGAATATTATGCTAATAGAGTTGGATGAGGAAAGCTGCTCAATTGGAGCATAATACTAGCATGGGCTCATTGTGCTGAATGCTCTGTTTTTGTGCTGTGGTTATTGGTAATTCGATGTAACATATACACCAGTCAGATCTTGTACTGAAAAGCATGGGCTAATTCTAACCACCTCCTTATGTGGAAGGCAGAAGCTAAGAGATCTCAGGCAAAACAGCTGCTTGATGATTACATTTAGTCATGATTTCCTGAGCCAGAGGAGGTAGGCTCACCTCAACTTCCCAACAGTTGATGGGGCCATCATCTCCTTGAAAAATCCAGCTCAATGTTTTTTTTCAGTCAAGAGATGTAGGTTTCCCTAGCTTGGCCAGCATTTATTATCTACTCCAATTGCCTTTAAGAAGGTGGTGATAAGCTGCCATCTTGAATTGCTGCAGTTCGTACTATTTAATTATACCCACACTGCCAATAGGGAAGGAATTCCAGGATTTTGACCCAGGAGAATGAAGGAATGGTGATATAGTTCCAAGTTAGAATAGTGAGTGACTTAGACAGGAATTTACAGGTCGTGTTCCCATATGTCTGCTGTCCTTGACCTTCTAGGTGATAATGCTTGTGTGTTGGGAAGTTGTTGCCTCAGGTATCTTGTTAAGTTTCTGCAGTACATCTTATAGATAGCATATATAGCTACAACTATGTGGTGGTGGTAAAGAGCATGAATGTTTATGGAAGGGGTAGCAATCAAATGGGCTGTTTTCTCAAGGATGGTGTCAAACTTCTTGAATGTTTTGGAGCTTCACTCATCCATGCAATGGGAGTATTCCATCAAACTCCTAATTTGTGCCTGTTCAACATTAACATTTAATAATAAGCTAGATTGGTGACTGAAGGGAAAGAAAATATAAAGACTTGAGAGTAAAGGATAAATATGCAAATTCATATATTTTCCAGTTATGCTGACTTAATAAATTTCAGCCAAAGAAATGGTTAAGCATGGAAATTTAACCTATCATTCCAAAATGTGAAAGGACTAAGGGTGAAGTTGTACAGGCAATCAATTAAGGTTGCTGTTCGTGACTGCTATTCAGCGAGTCCATAAAGTGTGCGTGTAGATATAACATCCAAAGCTTTAACTAATAATACAGAAAAACACTTGTAAATGTTTGAAAATTTAAATTCAGTTCTGATTTGTATTCTGAAAATAACAAAAACTATTAAAAAGTGACCACAAAATGCTTGGATTTTCATGAGAATCTAATTAGTTCACTAAGGTAAAAGCAAATTACTACAGATGCAGGAATATTAAACTAAAGAGAAAATGCTGGAAATTTTCAGCAGGTCTGGCAGCATCAATTAGGAGAGAAAAGAGCTGATGTTTCAAGTCCAGATGACTCTTTATAAAGCTAGTTCACCAAGATCTTTCAGGGTGGGAAACCTAAATTTTCCCCAGTCTAATCTGTACGTAACTTTGGTCGCACAACAAATATCTGACTCTTAATTGTCATCTTAAGTGGCCAAACAAGCCACTCAATTTTATCTGACCTAATTTTCAAGACAGTAGCCAACAACCATCTTCTCAGGGCAACTCGTGGTCCAAAAATACCACTATCGTCAGTCACATCTTGGGAATAAGAACAACCAATTTGGACCTGCTGGGCACAGACATAATTTCTACTAGTGCTCACAAGTCTAGGGTCATACATGAGTGAGCTCATGGGGGAGATGCCAGAGGACCACTGCCAATTCTGGGACTTGAATTCAGAATCTGTTAGCTGTTTCAGCGTGGGAGAAAAAGAAATTGCTCTTTGCACTCATTTGTCTCCTTCAGTAATATATAATTTAGCCAAGTTTCTATGAAAACAAATCTCAATCAAAACCAATAATTTTCATGGTGATGATGCTGGGAATTAGAAAGCAAGTCATTTGTGTGCAGTGACCAGCCTCCCTCTGAGTTGAAGTTAAAAAAAAGCTTTCTGGTATTTTGATGGAAGTGAGGTGTCACTTGGATCAAGGATGTGTTTGCTGTCCAACTCGTGGCTGGGAATGTGGGAATAGAGACAGGTCACTGGTCACAGGACAGGTCAGCAGTCATTGTTGTGGATGTCATTTGGACAATCGCTTTCAAAATGGAAATTGGCAGCTTTTCAAACATTGGAAGACAGATGAGACATATAACTTGGGATGAGATAGGAATGTGAGAATTTCTTTTAGACTTATCCTGTGATAGGGGACACCCCCACTGGTTCACCGTAACTTACAGATTGATGTTCGCCATGTGCAACTCAGCCAACTATTTTCTCAGCACCCCTAAGCTTGTTGTTATTAGATAACCACCCCATAAAAATTTATAAAGAATCAAAGGAAAACTCCTACTGAGTTCCTTATTTGTCTTAACTGGCTTGAACATTGCCTTGGATGAACTCCAGCTTTTTCCCTACCTCCACAAAATTGCTTGAGCTGAGAGGAGAGGCTACAACCCGATCTGGCACACAGTTCAACAGCATCATTTTATTTAGTTACTGGTCTGTTCTGCACTGATTTGCTGCACGGAATTTCTGCCTCAGGTCTTGCATTTTAAAACATTGCAATACTACTCACAAAAAAATCAACTTCATATTACTACATTTTTCGGCATTAACCTGAAAACAGGTTGGTGTTGACAAGCCTCGGCCCAGTTCTAGGTGGTTAGAGTAAATTAACTTCTGACCACATGATCTTGATTCCCATAACCCATCCATGAATCTTAGCTCTACTGATTGAAGGTTTTCCAGAATATACTGAGAGGCTGAAGCATACTTCTGAATATTGAGGAAGATTAATATGCATAGTAATAATTATGGAGGAAATAATAGCCATATTAAGAATCGTGTCCAGTGAAGAGAGTTAGAGACAAACCACAAAAGCCCACACAATGCTTACCATCCTGCAGTTAAACAGTAAGTTCCAAATACCTGACTTTCAAATAAAGAAATGAGGAAGATGCTATGCTGGGAGAGGCCTTTAAATCATGTATTGGATGAAGTTGTGATCCATGTTCTAGTATACAATCACATTGGAATGCTTAAAAAATGGGGGAAACAATACTTAATTAAGACAATTAAAAACCTTGTGTCAATTGGATATTATATTTAAGCAATGTAAGATGATTTTGATTGGTTTTAAAAACTGTACTTTCATATGTAACTGTAATTAATAACTGACTGGATGGAGTCAGTTATTATTGATATAAGCTAATTATTAATTTGAGACAGGATTTATTCCCATTTGGAAATAAGTGGATGTATTAGTGAGAGACAACATAGTTTCGTGAAGAGGAAGTTGTGTCTCATGAGCTTGACAAGTTTTTTGAGGAAGTGACGAAGATGATTGAGGGAAGGGCAGTGAATGTTGTCTACGTGGACTTTAGTAAGGCCTTTGACAAGGTCCCTCATGACAGACTGGTGAAGTCTCATGGGATCAGAGGTCAGCTGGCAAGATGGATACAAACCTGGTTTGGCCTCACGTGAGAGTACCATCACCAGGTACATGATGCGACTCAATCAACATTGTCTACCTTATATGCTGTAGGAAAGGATGTCCTGAGGCATAGTGCATTGAGGAGACCATGCAGATGCTATGACAATAGATGAATGAATATCATTCCACAATTACCAGGCAGGAATGTTCTGAAGTGGGGAACACATCAGGAGTCACGGACATTCAGCCTCCCACCTTTGGGTAAGCGTTCTCTAAGGTGGCCTTCACGACAAAGCAGAATTACTGAGCAGAAACTGAAAGCCAAGTTCTGCACATGAGGACAGCCTCAACTGGGATCTTGGGTTCATGTCACACTATCTGTAACCTCCACAACTTGCCTGGGCTTGCAAAACCTCACTAACTGACCTGGCTGAAGATAATACACATCTCTAAGCTATGCTTAACCCTCTCTCCACTCACATTATCTATACCTTTAAGACTTGATTACCTGTAAAGACTCGCATTTTAACCATTATCTTGTAAATTGAGTTTGAGTTTGTCTCTATATATGTCCTATTTGTGAACAAAAATTCTTGTTCACCTCAAGGAGGAGTGAGACTCTGAAAGCTTGTGCTACCAAATAAACCTGTTGGACTTTAACCTGATGCTTTGAAATGTCTTACTATGCTTACCCCAGTCCAACACCAGCTGTCACTAACTCAATTCAGAAAGATGTTTGAATGGTAAGACAGGTTCCCTGATTTTATATTTCTAATCCTATTTAAAATGTTAGTATTCAGGAATTTAGCAATAATTCATATTTAGGCATTATGCTCTGGTAACTATGCTTACTGGAGGATAGTAAATAGTTGTAAAATGCCAAAGATTAAAAGTTATGCATAATATTGAGCTGATAAGGTGCACTTTGTTTGAGTGAAAATAATCTCTTCTAACTGCCTTTAACATAAAAAGCATTGAACGGGCAGTCACTAGACTGGTTGTGGTCTCCAATTGAGTAATTTTCAAGGTCATGAACAAGCTCTGACCTTTGTTATATTTATATCTGTTACAGGATTGTTATGATGGTTTTCTTATTGTATTTAGAACTATTGTCTTCCTCAAGTAGCCAGACAAAGTCACAGAGCCATTTCAAGATGAAAGACTATAATTACAGGAAGTCATTCAGACCAGAGCGAAAAATTCAGAAATACATAGGCAGTTAAAGTCTCAGCTTCGATTACAAATACAAAGAAAACAAAGAACACTACAGGAACAGGCCCTTCGGCCCTACAAACATGCACCGACCATGCTGCCAGTCTGAACTAAAACCTTCTATCCTTCATGGGACCATAGTCCTTTATTTCCAACCTATTCATGTATTTATCCAGGCATCCCTTACAAATCACCGTTATATCTGCTTCCACTACCTCTTCTAGGAGGCACCCACCACCTTCTGTATAAAAAGAATTTGCATCGCGCATCTTCTTTGAACCTTGTCCCTCACACCTTAAACCTAATGCCCCTAGTAATTGACTCTTCCACCCTGGGAAAAAGCTTCTGATTATCCATTCTGTCCACGCCCCTTATAATCTTGTAGGCTTCTATCAGGTCACCCCTCAACCTTCATCATTCCAGTGAGAACAAAGTTTCTCCAACCTCAACACAAAGCTAATGCCATCCATATCAGGGAACATCCTGGTAACTTTTCTGTACCCTCTCCAGAGCCTCCACATCCTTCTGTTGCTGCTGCGACCAGAATTGAACATTATATTCCAAATGCAGCCTGACCAAGGTTCTAAAAGTTGCAACGTGCTTTTAAGTGATTCCTTAGTTGAAGGAAGGTGTTAAGTAGTTTCAGCAGAAGATTTCTTAGACCATTTTTGACTTGATGCCTTCAAGAGATCTTCAGTCAATATTGAGGATTTGCAGGACCACTCTATCTTGACTGATTACCACTGTGTTGCCATCTCTGGTGGATCATATCTACTGATAGGACAAGGCATATCCCCTATAAATAATGATAGAGAAGTCTAAGGCATTAATTGTAAGGTATTATTGAATTTGAACCACTGTGCTTGCTCCATTTTCAAAGGGGTCTACTGCTGTATGTCCAAATTGCACAACTGATTCAGCAGTAGGCCCCTTGTAAGGAAAAAATTAGGATCCTAAATACATATAAATGACATATAGCCATTTGGGTAGAAATTGGTTCTGGATCTCCAGGTGAAATGTTTTTTTCTGCATCTACCCAGTCAAACCCTTTTCAATGTTTCAATTAGATCACCTATCAGTCTTCTAACCTTCAGGGAATATAGCCAAAGTTTACTCAATTTCTCCTTAGAGCGATCCCCTCATCCCAGGAATTAGTCCAGTGAAATTTTGCTGAACTCCCTCAAGCACAAGAATATATTTTCTTAAATTGTATCTCAGTGCAATGCTTGTTAATGTACATCCTCTACAACAGTGTTAATTCCAGGCTTAATTAAGCCATCTTTGTTCTCAGACTAATTTTAGAATTTTTTTGCTAAGCTGATTGACCATGTCTATTAATCAACAAAGCAAACAACAGCATTGAGATTTAAATGTTAAAAAATGAACTGCAAATGTGAGACACCTGAAATTAAAAGCAAAATAATGGAAATGAATCATTAAAACGATAAACCTAGAGCTAGCATTTGACAATAACTTTTCCTTCATGAATATTAACTTGTCTTTTCTTTCTGTAGTTGATGATTAACACTGCAAATTTCCAACACATCCTATTTTCATTCATTATTTATTACTCTGGTTGGACTATTGCTTTTCACAATGAATATATACTTAAATGCATATTATATATGTAATATATATCACTAAAATACTCCTAAAAAAAGTTGATTCGCTGATGAAAACGAAAAAGGAGGCTTATGCCAAGATGAGGCATGAAGGCTCAGTGAGTGCACTGGGAAGTTATAGATTACAGTAAGAATTTAGCAACACCAATTATTAATCCAACCGATTTATTTGATCGTAAATCCGCGAGCTTTCAACACTCTTGTGTCTCCCTCAGGCAAGTGCAGTGTTCTGCACTTGCCTGAGGAAGACACAAGAGTGTTGAAAGCTCACGGATTTACTATCAAATAAATCGGTTGGATTAATAATTGGTGTTGCTAAATTCTTACTGAGTTCTTACCACCCCAATCCAACGCCGGCATCTTTACATCAAGTTATAGATTAGCCAGGAGGGAGCTAAAGAGTGAGTGAAGAAGAGCTAAAAGAGGACACGAGAAGACTTTGGCTGATAGCTTTAGGATTCTCCTTGATCCTTTCTTTAGATATGTTAAGAATAGAAGATTGGTTAGGGCAAGATTAGGGCCAGTCAGAGACAGCAGTGGGAAGTTGTGCATGGAGCCTGAAGAGATCGGAGAGGCACTGAACAAATATTTTTCTTCAGTATTCACGCAGGAAAACGTAAATGTAGTTGTGGAGAACACTGGGATACAAGATTGTAAACTGGAAAGTATTGAAGTAGATAAGAAGGAGGTGTTAGATATTCTTGAGGGTTTGAAAATAGATAAGTCCCCTGGGCTGGACGGGATTTACCCTAGGATTCTCTGGGAGGCAAGAGAGGCGATTGCAGAGCCTTTGGCTCTGATCTTCAGGTCGTCGTTGGTTACAGGTATAGTGCCGGAAGACTGGAGGATAGCGAATGTGGTCCCATTGTTCAAGAAGGGGAATAGAGACTTTCCTGGGAATTATAGACCGGTGAGTCTTACTTCTGTTGTGGGCAAAGTATTGGAAAGAATTATTAGGGATAGGATTTATAGTCATTTAGAGAGAAATGAATTGATTGGGGATAGTCAGCATGGTTTTGTGAAGGGTAGGTCGTGCCTTACTAACCTTATTGAGTTTTTTGAAAAAGTGACCAAAGAGGTGGATGGGGGTAAGGCAGTTGACATGGTATATATGGACTTTAGTAAGGCGTTCGATAAGGTTCCCCATGGAAGACTTCTGCAGAAAATGCAGATGTATGGGATTGAGGGTGATTTAGCTAATTGGATTAGGAATTGGCTAGCTGATAGAAGACAGAGGGTGGTGGTTGATGGAAATTATTCATCATGGAGTTCGGTTACAAGTGGTGTACCTCAGGGATCTGTTTTGGGGCCCCTGCTGTTTGTAATTTTTATAAATGATCTGGATGAGGGTATTGAAGGATGGATTAGTAAATTTGCGGATGACACCAAAGTCGGAGGAGTGGTAGATAGTGAAGAGGGGTGTTATAGTTTGCAGAGAGACTTGGACAAGTTGCAGAGCTGGGCCGAGAGGTGGCAAATGGAGTTTAATGTGGAAAAGTGTGAGGTAATTCACTTTGGCAGGAATAACAAATGTGTAGAGTATAGGGCTAATGGTAGGACTCTTAATAGTGTTGACGAACAGAGGGATCTCGGTGTATATGTGCATAGATCCCTGAAAGTTGGCAATCAAGTCGATAAGGTTGTTAAGAAGGCATACGGAGTCTTAGCTTTTATTGGTAGGGGGATTGAATTTCGGAGCCGCAACGTCATGTTGCAACTGTACAAAACTCTAGTGCGGCCGCACTTGGAGTATTGTGTACAGTTCTGGTCCCCACATTATAAGAAAGATGTGGAGGCATTGGAGAGGGTACAGAGGAGGTTTACCAGGATGTTGCCTGGTATGGAGGGCAGGTCTTATGAGGAGAGGCTGAGGGATTTGAGGTTGTTTTCATTAGAAAGAAGGCGGCTAAGAGGAGACCTTATTGAGGCATATAAGATGATCAGAGGATTAGATAGGGTGGACAGTGATAGCCTTTTTCCTCGGATGGAGAAAGCTAGCATGAGGGGACATAGTTTTAAATTAAGGGGTGGTAGTTATAGGACAGATGTCAGAGGTAGGTTCTTTACCCAGAAGGTGGTAAGGGCATGGAATGCCCTGCCTTCAGCAGTTGTAGATGCGCCAAGTTTGGGGGTGTTTAAGTGGTCAGTGGATAGGCTTATGGATGAAAAGGGAATGGTTTAGATTAGAGGGTCATTGCTTTTTCTCAATTGGTCGGCGCAACATCGAGGGCCGAAGGGCCTGTTCTGTGCTGTAATGTTCTATGTTCTATGTAATGTTCTCCCTTGTTTCTTCAGCAATAACTATTCTTTAATGACATGGTGGCACAGTGGTTAGCTGCCTCCCAGCACCAGGAACCCAAGTTCAATTCCAGCCTTGGATGGTTGTGGGGAGTTTGCAGATTCGCCCCATGTCTGTATGGGTTTCCTCCAGGCGCTTTGATTTTCTCCCACATTCCAAAGATGTGTAGGTTACGTGGATTGGCATATTAATTTGCTCCATAGTATCCCAAGATGTGTCAGTTAGGAGGATTGGTGTGGTAAATACTGAGATATGGGGTAAGCCTTGGTAAGATGCTTTGTCAGAGGGTCAGTGCAAACTTGATGCACCAGATGAGCCCCTTCTGCACTGTACCGATTCTATAACATTACTGAAACAGATCTTCCAGCCTCCATATAGTTGGAGACCAAACGTATCCCACCAAAGATATGCCAGAGCATATCTTTGAAATCCCAAGACTTGGTGGGATTTTCCAGGAAGTTTAAACTTCTGAGGGGAAATTCCTCTGCTCTGAGAAAGTCTGAAACTTGAGTTAGAGTCAGAAATTTTGTGCAGTTCCCACTTACTTGAGGATAGTTCCCCAAGAAATGTTAGACAGATGAAATCTAATCTAATATCTGGATAATTACAGAACCAAATACCAATCTCACACTGACCTCATCCCACCACTCCACAGGTTGACCCCCGCACCAACACCTGGATTCATACCTCCCTAATTTAACCTGACTACCCTTCTACCACCTGACCATCATCCCACCCTTCTGACTGTCCCTGATGAAAGTGACTAGCCCCCATCACCCGATCCACACCCTCAGAACCATCCTTGACTGCATCTGACCCTCCCTCAATCTCCACACCCGACTTGACTAGCCCTCAACTACCTGATGCCCGATCTCTTAATTCTCACCACCCTCCCTCATCACCACACCATCATCTCACCCATCTTTTCCCCTTACCCACCTACCTTCTCTCTAGTTTTCCAAATAGCTTTGGGACATTTAAAATCTACTTAGCAAAATACAGTAGTCAGTGCTATAAAAAAAAGTGTATAACTTGTGTGTGGATTCTTTCCATTGCCCTTTCCAAGATTTCCAATGCTGACTGAGTTGTGAGATTCACCATTAGAAGATTGTAAGGCAAAATTGAAAGAAGATGAATATGTTTTTTTTGTCTGATCAAGGTCAGAAATAGAGATTCTGAATGTGAGGTCTGGGCTGTTATTTAGTTATTATCTAACTGCTGTTAAGAAAACGTGCAAACTGACTGCCACATTTCCTATGTTACAACAGTGATTAAAATTCAAATTCTGGCTCTGAAGATATGGAACATTGGCACATCCTAAGTTAGTGAAGGGCAGTGTATAAATGCAAGTCTTTCTTGTTTCATAAAAGACAGCATTCATCTTTCAGCAATCAGTCAAGATAAAATCTTTCTATTGCACTTGCAAAATGTGCTTCAATGCACATTGCTCTTTTAATCATAGTATAGATCTTCCAGTCATGGTTAACTGTAATGTGGAAAGGGCAGGGGATTAAAATGACTGGATGCAACAAAAGACCAATTGTCATAGGTCCTCTCAAAACAGGCAAATATTAACAGCTGTTACCAAGAAACACTGCAATGCAGGAACAAAAACATCTTCCAGAACGATATTAATTTATCGAGAAAGCTTACCTATGCCTGGGAGGGGGCAGGGGAGGGGGAAGGCTGTTGCAGGGATCAGTAAACTACTAATCTATTCTTCTGCCTGCAGGAAGAAGAGCTCTCTTATAAATTGCTTGCTACTGAGCTCCCTGTGTGTGTCCATTAGAAGAAAGCAATCATTTCTGCCTTCCATTGAATTCCTTCCATTTGAAGGACTCCTGGGTAGAGGAAAAAATAGCTCAAAGTTACTGCCTCATCAGCAGAGCTGATAAATGATAATTGAGCACATTAAGAATTCAACACAAAGGTTACTGCTTATCAGTACCATCCCAAACACTCTGGAAACTCACTTCTTGGAGATTTTACATCCTGTATTAACAATTAATAACTGGATAAGAACTGTTAACCTTGAGCAACTCTCATACATTTCCTTGCTTCTTATAATTTGAAGCAAATGCAGTTTTTGAATAAATAGGACATCATCACATACGATGTGTCTTTGGAGGTGCAGTATGCTCTCAATATTGATAATGAAATGAGTGCATCCATTATAAATATCATTTCAAACATAAGTGGTATATTTTATTGGGAAGAATGAGGAGCAGCAATACAAAATAAAAGGTACAATCCTAAAGGGGATGATGGAATAGTGGCATGTGTACAGGTTATTGAAGGTGGCAGTACAGATTAAGAAATTGGTTAGAAAGGCACATAGGATCCTAGGCTTTATGAATAGAGACATAATGAGTGGGATTTAAAAGGACCTTCCTGTTGACAAAGTTCCTGGCCCTACTGAGGGTAACACCCAGTGGTGGCTTCATCAGCAGCAGGATAAACCAGCTTCACAAAATGCTGTAAACATCAATGAAACCAGAAGATCCCGTTTATGACTTTTGGTGATCCACCTAAGCTGGAAAATACATCATGAGGGGATTGGAAATCCCACCTTGTGGATTAAGGAAAGAAAATTATAAGTATTTATAAAACACCAGTTCAGTCTCAACCAGAGTGTTGTATCCGATTCTGGTGTGGAAAGCTTTAAAGAGGTACAGAACAGATCTGCAAATGGATGTCTACCTGGATAGATTGGGGAAACTGATGTTCTCTTCTTCAAAGAAAAGATAGTGAGGATAGAAGTATTCATAATCATGAAAGGTTTTGACAGAGTAGTAATCTAGTTGGCAGGAGAGTCAAAAATCAAAGGGTATTGATTTAAGGTCATTGGTCAATGAGCCAGTGGTAAAATGACAAAATACCTTTTTAAAAAATGAGTGGTTAAGATGTGGAATATATGAAGTGTGAATGTTGTGGAGGCAGATTATTGGTGAATTTTAAAAGGGAATTGGATAAACACCTGAAGAGAAAAATATGCAGAGCTATAAGAGTGGAGGAGTGGGATGAATTTTAAAATAAATGTATTTTAAAATGGAACTGAAACCCTTGCATCTGTGCAAGCTTAGCTCCTCCCATTACGCACTACTCCACTGTCCTTGACAATCAATCCAATCAAAACCTTATACTGAAACTCCAGGAATATTTAAATAAACAAGAGGTGCATTAACTCAATGAAATAATAAATTATTTGGCTAAACCTAGTTATTAACCTGCATTCTTAGCACTTGCTGCACGTTTACCAGACAAATAGACTCTTGCGACAAAATACTGCCTCTTAAAGCAACTCTATCTTAAACATAAAATATCTCAAAATAGCACAATATCATCACATTCTCCACTTACATTCTTGTACTGTTATAGCGGATACTCTTGACTCATGGTCATAAACTAAGTATGACACCATTAGCAATGAGTTTTAAGATCCATTTTTAAATAAGGAAAGTAAAACATTCATACCTACAATTGGAACTTGGGAAACAGAAAAATGATAAATATTGTTTTACATCAAATCTATGGGCAAGAAACAGGTAATTTAACCTAACATTTATATTCTACACAAACTTCCTCCTACCCTTCATCTAACCATATTAGCATGTGCTTATCTAACTTCTCCATAAATGCTATTTGTGGTACTCAACTACTTGTTCTACACCAGTCCCCCTCTCAGTAAAAATGTTTCTAATGAATTTACTATCAGATTTATCAGTGATTATTTATTTATGGTTCTTAATTTTTGAAGACTCTACAAATGGAAACATTTTCCTTATGTCTAACCTATCATCATTTTAAAGACCTCTGCTCACTTCTCAGCCTTTTATCTTAAGTGAATTCTTCAGTCACTAAACCTCTGTTCTTAGAATCTTTTTCCTCACTCTATAATGGCTTTTATTTTCTGCCTCTTCAAAATCTCAATCTTTCTAACCTTGTCTTTGTCCTTTCCCTAACTTCCTTTATTACTCCATATGTACTTGAATAGAACATAGAACACCACAGCACAAACAGGCCCCTCGGCCCACAAGTTGCGCCGAACACATCAAAACCAACCCAGCCATAGACCTATCTACAACCCCCAATCCTATTGGATCCCATATACTCATCCAGAAGTCTTTTAAAAGACCCCAGCGAGTTCGCCTCGACCACCACCGACGGCAGCCGATTCCATTCACTCACCACCCTCTGAGTGAAAAACTTTCCCCTAGCATCCCCTCTGTACTTGCTTCCCTGCACCTTAAATCTGTGCCCTCTCGTCGCGACCATTTCAGCCCTGGGAAATGGTCTCTGAGAGTCCACCCTATCTATTCCTCTCAACATCTTGTAAACCTTTTCCTTATGTCTAACCTATCATCAGGTCGCCTCTCAACCTTCGTCTCTCCAGGGAGAACAGTCCCAGCTTCCTCAACCTGTCTTCGTAAGGCATGCCTCCCAATCCAGGAAACATCCTTGTAAATCTCCTCTGCACCCTTTCAATAGCTTCCACGTCCTTCCTATAGTGAGGCGACCAGAACTGCGCACAGTACTCCAAGTGTGGTCCGACAAGGGTCCTATAAAGCTGCGGCATTACCTCCTGACTCCTGAACTCAATCCCTCGATGAATGAAGGCCAGTACACCGTAAGCTTTCTTAACCACATCCTCCACCTGGGAGGCCGATTTGAGAGTCTTATGGACCCGGACCCCAAGATCCCTCTGCTCTTCCACACAGCTAAAACTCCTACCTTTGATAGTGTACTCATTCATCCCATTGGATCTGCCAAAATGGACCACAACACATTTATCCGCGTTGAAGTCCATCTGCCACTTCTCCGCCCAGTCTTGCATCCTGTCGATGTCATGCTGCAACTTCTGACGTCCCTCCAGACCATCCACAACACCACCGACCTTCGTGTCATCAGCGAACTTACTCACCCATCCCTCCACTTCCTCATCCAGGTCATTTATGAAAATGACAAACAGCAAGGGTCCTAGAACAGATCCCTGGGGCACTCCACTGGTGACCGACCTCCATGCAGAAAAAGAGCCATCCACAACCACCCTCTGCCTTCTGCAGGCAAGCCAGTTCTGGATCCACAAGGCCAAAGCCCCTTGGATCCCATGGCCTCTCACCTTCACTTCACTCATTTGTAAATTTAGAGATGTTCTTCTATATTGCAGAATCCCTATGTAAGTATAAACAGTTGCACTTTTTCTTCTAATAATGTCTCCCTGCCAGTTGTCATCCAGACCTAATTATTAATTGGGCACTATTTACCGACTGAGGGATCTGCGTATCATTACTGATAACCTTCAGTTCTGAAAAGTCACATCACATTTAGGTCATAGATCAAAGATGACACAAAGAAAGCTTCAATCAGTAGCCTATATAAAAAACCAATAGCTTTTATTTATATAGTACCTTTTAATGTTATGAAATATCTTAAGGTGCTTCATGGAATATTGTAAAATGCAGTATCACTCTGAGCCACATAGGGAGATATTAGGGGAGAGGATCAAAGATTGGTCAAATAGATTGGTTTTGACGAGTGCGCTAAAGGAGAGAAATAGTGATAAGACAGAAAGGTGTAGAACATAGAACATAGAACATTACAGCGCAGAACAGGCCCTTCGGCCTTCGATGTTGCGCCGACCATTATAAAAAGCAATGACCCTCCAAACTAAACCATTCCCTTCTCTTCCATAAACTTATCAACTAACTTCTTAAACGCCAAACTTGGCACATCTACAACTGCCGCAGGCAGGGCATTCCACTCCCTAACCACCATCTGGGTAAAGAATATTCCAGAGATTCTGGCTTAGGCAGCTTGAATGCATAACCATCAATGGTGGAGCAATTAAAATTGGGAATGTGCAAGAAGTTATAAACAGAAGACTGAAGATATCTGGAAAGATGTGAGGCTGGAGAAGATGACAATGATATGAAGAAATGAGGCGGAATTTAAAAACAAGGGTGAGATTTTTGAAATAAAGGAGTTGCTTGACTGGGACCCAATGTAGGTCAGTGAGCAGAAATTAAACTTAGCTGCAAACCATGACACAGGCTGCAAGTTTCTGGATGACCTCAAGTGTACAGTGTAGAATATTGGAAAACAGCCGGGAATGCACTGGAACCGCCAGATAAAAGGTAAAGATGGGAATAGGGTTTGAGCAGCAAATGGGCTGAGATAAACCTGAAGTTGGTGATATAGAGATGGAGTTGGTAAATGCAATGGCATGAATGAGGTTTGAAGCTCACCTTGAGATCAAATGAGATACCAAGATTCAGAACAGACTCACTTCATTTCAAGAGTGTTGGCAAGGAGAGCGATGGAGTTAGTAGCTTAGGAATGGAGTTTGGAGCAGGGATTGAAAATCAAACGAAATGGAATTTGGAGGTAAATCAGGAAAGAAAAAAAAAGTGTACTAGAGCAGAGTTGAAGTGAATTGCTTAGAACTGTGACATTCCTTGATTTTCTCCCAAGATAAATGGAGAAATTCTCCAGATTGTGTAAAATATAGGGGAACCATTGGGTGAAAATAAATGTAGAATGGGATGTGGTCTGTTGAAACTTTTGGGTTTACAGTGTACACTTTTATAAAATATACTGTTAAGTTAGTGGTACTTTGACTAATTCTTGTGCAGTAAAGATTTTGTTAAAAATGTAAAATCCTGTGTTGTAATTATTGTAGTTAATAACTGGGAGTTTGAAAATACTTTCAAAAGGTACTAGTCTCCAGCAAGATTGTAAAGGTCAAAATTTTAAGCTATATAAGAACAGTTTTAGATTTTCGAGATGGTTCTTGCCCAAGTGCACGTGTGAACTAAAATGCCAACATGTTTGTGAACACCGATTTACTGAAATTTGTCAAGGAAGAACTAGCCCTCTTCCTTATTCAGATACAGATCACATTTGTAAACGTTTGGCATTATATAACAACTGAAGTTTTAGTACTCTTCTGGATTAATTGTGATTGTCTATGGGGCCAGGAAGGATTTTCCCAGATCTATTTTTTTTAATTTAGCTTGAATAATTTTTTTACCTTTCCCTGGAGGTCAGTTGTTTTAGATGGAATGGAAAGTGTATACACTGTCCTACACAAAGCATCATAATTATGCAGAACAGGATTTGGACTGGAATATCTAGTGTTCTTATGTTTGTTTGTATTTACATGATACTGATAAACAAATGTATGCAGGTTCTGATATTAAAGAGCTCAGGTAAACAATGAGTGAATGCCAAGTGGCCCTCCAGTGATTTATATTTACATAGTAATAACGCAATGACAGAAGACAACACAGTGAAGGCAGATTAGCTCAATGCTCAAGTGACAACTCCTGTTGTACAGTGCAGGGCAATTTGTTTTTAGCAAGTAGACTTGACAAACTACTAAATGAAATATCAGCACATATCAAAGGAGTGTGAAATTGCAAGTGATCTTGCATCTGTAGCAAGAATTAGGCACTATTCCCAGTTGAGCCTTCTGTGAAGAAACCTGCATTTTAATTTGACAGTGACAAAAGACAAGCTGTCAATGAATGTACAAACCATATTCCATCTGTAGCTATTCCCCTTTCTCCTACAGCTCCTATGTCTGTTCTTTAGATGACACCACATGCTGATACATAACAAATCTGATCATTGTCTGATCTGAGCATCTTTCAGCTTGTAGAATGTGAAAGAGGTGCCATTTTCTGAGTAACTATCGCACTTGCCAAATCAGTGATAGTTGAGTGTGCAAACAGCTGTCAGCAATGACATAGTCTCTGTTCTACCTGAGGTACACATTTCAGCAGTGTTCAGAAATTAAAATACATCAAATGTTATCTGGATTAAGGATATAGCTTTTAATACTGAATTGATGTCTAAATTGAATAGCTCCTAAAAAAGGATACTCCCAGCATATCGTGCAATTGACTGGTACCAGTTGAATGTTATGTAGGCAGTATGCTGTCTATCCATTTAGATGATTTTTATATAAAGCCTATGGTAACTATGAATGTGTCCATGATTCGCTGGATGCATCAGCATCCAGATAGCTGCAGAGGTCAATAACTGGAATTTAATTCTGAGAATTTGGATGCAGTGCTGGGGGAAAATTAATGATCTTTACATGGGGTCAAGGTCGGAATTCAATTTCAAACACAATACATCATCAGCTGTACCACTAGCTTCATCCACTGTTCATATTACCATAACACCGCAACTCGCCTACTAACAATCAGGACTCATAACTAACATGCATATACCTCGCTTTACCCTCACAAATTTAACACTGCTAAGGGGGAGGATATTGTGCCTTAGTGCTTATGCCACTAGACTAGTTATCCAGAGGCCCAGGCTAATTCTTTGGGGCTATTGGTACAAATTGCACCACTGCAGCTAGAGAAATATCAGTTCAATTAAATGAAAGAAATCTGGAATCATCACAGCATTAGTGGCCACAAAACTTTCATTGATGTAAAGTTCATTAATGACCGTTAGGGAAAAAAAAATCAGACATCTTTGCCTGGTCTGGCTGAGCATGATTCCAGACTCTCAGCACTGAGTTTAACTATTAAATGCCTTTTCATCTGGCTTTGTAAACTACTCATTTTAAGGGTAATTAGGAATTGGCAAGAAACATTAGTCTTGCCAGCAATGCCCACATTCCATAACAGAATAATTTAAACCTCATACACATAATCCACAAATACACAAAAAGTTATTTAATCACAACATACTGCACAGTATTCATGGACATACTGTTGCAGAAGAATGTGATGTGCAACTGAAAGCAGCAGAAAGCAACAGAGGAAGTAAGGCATGTCAGCAAGCAATAACCCCACCCTGTCCCTACCATAGCATCCCCACCCTGGATGAGATTGTGTGACCTTTATCAAAGGGACTACTAGCGAGACTGTGGCCAAGGACAACGCTAAACCATCAAAAATGTACTTAATCCTCCTTTTAACATCCCACTTTCCCTTTATCACAGAAGCTCTTCTGATTTGCCCATTGCAAATGACATGAGCCAGCATGTGTTACTTTCAATCTGTTCCTTCAGCACAGCTCGATACTTATGCTTTATTATTTCTCATAACTAAGAAATACAACTCTGGCAGGCCAGTGGAGGAAGACCAAGAGGAGACTGACAATGAAGGCACATTTGATTTCAGTCACAGCCAGCATCTCAGATGTAAATAATGTGTGCAACTTAAAAGACAGATCAGACAGATGTATAGAACACACTGCTTGGCAACATCAAGGAGATTGCAATAACTTGGCATAGGGCTTTGTGCAAGGACTTGAAACCCACCCATTTCCAATACAAATATGGCCAAATCCAATAACAGAATTGTGGACCCAGTCATAATGCAACATTTAATGGTCAATATCCCAGCTATCACTGCTACATCTTCATCTCCCACCAAAGGATTGAGTGCTGCAGTGAAACACAGAGTGATGCCAAAAGAGGTCAGCTTGCTGCCAACACAGTTGTAGAGAGAAATATTAGAATTAACTTATAAGTTGCCCTCCAACATATTACCGGAATGTCTCGGAGGATGACAATAGTCCTTGGCAGTGGAACATTGTGTCCTCTCTTTCAGGATAATGGTTTGTTATGCTGTTACCTCCGCCATTCCACCAATGCCCTTGTGCTGTCTGTCAGCTCAGACCATCTATGCAGACATAATGCAATTAGAACTACTCAGGGTCATCTTCCAAGGTTATCAACAGTCTCCTCCACTGAAATTCAACAGCCTTCATACAACCATTGCAGCAATATTGTAAAGGAACACTAGAATAAGCAAAGGCCCATTGGAAGAAAGGTGCTAAGGAATTGGTTCCAACTCACTTTTTGTGGCAGTAATACTGGAAGTGATTTTGCATGCAGACTGCCATTTATGCAAATGACAACATGAACACAAAATCTCGTGAGACTCAGAAAATAGGAATCCCACTGGTGAGATCTTGTTTTCTGATTTTTCCCACCCTTCATTGGTGATATAACAAGATTCCCACCTAGAAAGGTCAGGACCAACTTTTCCACCTTATGTTCTCCCCGCAACAGAAACTCTCCCCTCAGCAGTGTGATGTGACAGTGGCAAGGTTTACAATAGCTTTTGAAAAACGTGAACCAGGCGAAGAGAACCCGTCGGGGGTGCAAAGGTAAATATAGCCCCCAGGAGGGAAAGAGACTGCCCAGGCAGTAACCTGACACTGCGCCTGACAGTGGGCAGTGCCAATAGACAGTGTCAAGGTAGCGCGCTCTATTCTGGGGGTCCCCTTACGTATGGGAGGATTTCCATGCCGCTTTTTGGTATAGGAAGAGCGGGAATGTGTGTTCCCCATTTCTGTGGGGATTGGGATGCATTTTTTTAAGTATAGATTGGTGCTCCTTTAAAAAGAGCACCCAATATCTGTGGACTCAGTGTTGCCATGTCTATCAGACCCCACTCCATCACTGTGCCATTTAGACCACACCTTTAGTTTATTGTGCACAGGGTATCGGGATTGAAAACCCAGCCGTGTAGCTGCAGAGCTACATCACATTTTCTCACCTCAACTAACATTCTGTACAATGAATGGGAAATCCCACCCACTCTCCATACATGTGTTACTGTTTGTGCATATTGCAAACTGGAGGAATGAGCCACATCATAAGCAGAGAGCTACTGTGCCCAGCAGCAATTCTTTGGTTTGTTGTGACGGCTGAGACACAGCTGACAAAGTGAACTTCCACAGAATCAAAATATTATGACTGGTGCTCGGATATTGGCCATCAATCTGCTTGAACATCTATGATTATGGATGATTGTAATCTGGATAGAATTAGTGAGTCAAATTAGTTACAGGACAATAAAAGAGGAATTCCTAGAGTGAAGACAGGATGGCTTTTTTGGACTAAAAAGTTGAGGAACCAAGACATGGATAATGTACTGGAAATTCTGAAAAACACAAGTTTAGTGAGGAGCTGAAGGAAATCAGTATTAGTAAAGAAATTGCTTTGTTGAAATTAATGGGATTGAAGGTGAATAAATCTCCAGGGCCTGATAATCATCATCCAACACAGAGATTTTTGGATCCATCAGAGTGAATAAATGCTTGATTCTATCAGAATCCACTGATATTCCAATCTTAAACACAGAATGGAAAGACAATGGACTGAAATGTTATGCAGTCAATCTCCACTTATTAACTGATATTTTAATTTATGCATACATTCTCTGATCTTGCCAGTGAACAAATATCATCTTGCTATTTCATTTATTATGGTAAATACTGGATGTAAAGAGTGAATCAATAAATTGCTACTGTTAAGGAGGTCTGTGCAGAATTTTCACTATAAATGTTAATGTAATATTACTCCCATCTGTGAATCTTTCTCCCATGGAATCTCTTCATATATTCAGAACATCCAATCCATGCACCATCCTTACTTGGAACTATATCATTGTTCCTTCACTGTACATGCATCAAAATTCTGAAAATCCCTTTCGAACAGAACTATGGATGTACTTCCACCACACCAACTGCAGCTTGCAAACAGCCTTTCAAAGGCAATTAGAGTGGCAATAAATGCTGGTCTAACCAGTGATGCCCAAATCCTGCAAATGAATTTTTAAAAATTCAAAGTAGTTTAAGCTATTTCTCATTGAATCTGGGATGTGGAGCTACATACACAGCAAGAATGTCCTTCCTCAAATTAGGAAAGCAAAACTGCACACAATACTCCACGTGTGGCCTCACCAACACCCTAAACAATAGTAAAACATGTTTATCCCTATACTCAAATCCTCTTGCTATTAAGATCAACACACCATTTGTCTTTTTCACTACCTGCTATACCTGCATGCTTACATTCAATGACTGATGCACAAGGACACCAAGATCTTACTCAGTATCCACGTTCCTCAATTTACATCATTCAAATAATAATCTGCCTTCCTATTTTGGTGTGTTACCGAAGTGAATACCCTCACATTTATTACATTACACTGCATCTGTCATGCATATGCCCATTTATCATACTTTAGAAAGTGGCCCTCAAAATTGTAGATTAATTGGTGATCATTTTCCAAAAAATCTTTAGGCCCTGGAATTGTTCTTACAAATCTGAGGATAGCCAATGTAAGTCCACTTTTCAAAAAGGAAGGTCATGTGCAAACATGGAACTTTCTAGCAGTGAGTCTAACATTGGTGGTAGGGAAGTTGCCAGAGTCCATCATCAAGGATTTCATACCACAATATTTGGAAAGCAGTGGTAAAATCAGATACGTCAGCATGGATTTACAAAAGAGAAATCATGCTGTGTAAATCGACTGGGATTCTTTGAAGACTTACTTAGTATAGTTGACCGGTGAGAATCTGTTGCAATGTTTTAAAATTTATTTATTAGTGTCACAAATAGACTTACATTAACACAGCAACAAAGTCACTATGGAAAATCTGGCACCTGTTCGGATACATTGAGGAAGAATTTAGCATAGCCAGTGCACCTAACCAGACTGTCTTTCAGATTGTGGGAGGAAACTGGCGTATCCGGAGGAAACCCACGCAGTCACAGGGAAAAGGTGCAGACTCAGCACAGACAGCAACTAAAGCCAGGAATCGAACCAGGGTCCCTGGCACTGAGATAGCAATGCGAACTACTGTGCCACACTTGCAGTTTATTTAGGCTTTCAAGAAGACTTTTACAAGGCCTCACATAGCAGATTACTATGTAAAGTTAAAGTACAAGAGATTGCAGGTAGTGTCTCGAAACGGATAGAAAGCTAGTTAGAAATCGAAGAGTTGTAATAAATGGGCCTTTTTCTGATTGGCAGTAGTGGCTAATGGGGTTCCTCAAGGATCTCTGCTAGGACCCGAGCTATTCACATTATTTACTAATGATTTGGATGGATGAGGGAATTCCAGATTTTCAGCTGATACAAAGTTGGGTGAGAGGGTGAGTAATGAGGAGGATGCAAAGATGTTTCAATGTGATTTGGACAGACTGAGTGAGTGGGCATATGTATGACAGACGCAGTGTAATGTGGATAAACATGAGGTTATTTACTTTGATAACATACCAAAATAGGAAGGCAGATTATTATTTGAATGGATGTAAACTGAGGGAAGTGGTCTCCTTGTGTATCTGTCATTGAAAATAAGCATGCAGATATAGCAGGTAGTGAAAAAGCCAAATGGTGTGTTGATCTTCATAGCAAGAGGACTTCAGTATAGAAAGAGACATGTTTATTACAATTGTTTAGGATGTTGGTGAGGTCACACCTGGAGTATTGTGTGCAGGTTTGGTTTCCTTATTTGAGGAAGGATATTCTTGCTGTATACGTAGCCCCACATCCCAGATTCAATGAGAAATTATTTAAATGGCTTTGAATTTTTAAAAATTCATTTGCAGGATTTGGGCGTCACTGGTTAGACCAGCACTGGTTGCCATTCTAATTGTCTTTGAAAAGCTGGTAAGCTGCAGTTGGTGCGGTGGAAGTACATCCATAGTTCTGTTCGAAAGAGATTTTCAGAATTTTGATCCATGCACAGTGAAGGAACAATGATATAGTTCCAAGTAAGGATGGTGCGTGGATTGGAAGCACAGAATGTTCTGAATATGTAAGAAAGATTCACAGGTGGGAGTAATGTTACATTAACATTTGCAGTGAACATTCTGCATGGACTTCCTTAACAAAATAGCAATTTATTGACTCACTCTTTAGGTCCGGTATTTACCATAATAAATGAAATAGCAAGATGATATAATTTGTTCACTGGCAAGATCAGAGAATGTACGCATAAATTAAAATATCAGTTAATAAGTGGAGATTGGCTGCATAAGATTTCAGTGCACTGTCTTTCCATTCTATTTCGGATTAGAATACCAGTGGATTCTGATAGAATCAAGCATTTATTCACTCTTACGGCTCCAAAAGTGTCTGTATGATTCCAAAGTCACAAAATTGTTCCTGGTAGAGTCCTCAGCACAAAATTTCCTCAAATTTGATGCTAATAGTTGCAATCAGAGAGGACAAACTGGTTCAGTCTGAAGCCAATGCTGGGACTAAAATACGTTGTGTCAAGTAGAATAGACAATCTGTATTCCATCACTAGCTATACTACATCTTAGTGAGGAAGTACTTGACAGTTTCCATCTTGAACTGCGGGTGTGTGGCGCCATATCTTTGCTTCCATGAAATGCGTCATTGATAAGGAAGTTGAGCCAATGCAAGTTAGCGGGGCAGCAGACATGAGCAATGATGATTTACTCAATGATTCAAATGCTGTGATAACAAGAAGGTACAATGTTATGCCAACTAGTGATCAAACAACAAATCACATCCTCTTCTACGTCCCAACAAATACATCTCAGAATTATGCACTTTCATCAATTTTTGTGATATTTTAATGGCCTTGTGCATGGTAAAGGCAGTAAGCAAAAACTTGACTAGCTCCTATTACATTCTCAGAACCACAAATCAGTTTGGAACACATGAAATGCTTTGAAATTGTAGACATGGTTACAATGTAAGAACAAGCAGCAGCTAATTTGCCAAAGACCCAAAAACGTTATTCAACTAAATAGGCAGATAATCTGTTTCTTAGCAACATTGGTTGAGGCTTGCATATTAATCATGACACATGGAGAAGTCTCCTGCTCTTTGTTTGGTCATGCCAGTGAAATAGTTAACATCCACCTCAGCAGAATATCTGTTGTAAATTTTCTTTGTACTGGGAAAAGTTACAAGTTAATTTAAGCATTGTTATATTTCCATGAGCATCCGACTTTTCAAAAGTCACTGAATTTTCACAAAGTTGTGAACAGTCTCTTTATTTCAATATACAGATTGCTGTACAGCCTTGTATATGTGTCTCAGAAGAAATATTACTCTCCTCTCATCGATTCAATTCTCCCCCTCTCAAAGGCTTCATTCCACTTCCACGTCTTCTCCCCTTATGTATCCCAAACAACTGCTTCTTACATATTCCATTCTATTTCTCCCTTCCTCCACAACCTACCTCTACTTAAAAAAATGTTCCATTCTAAATCTCTGTACTTTGGTTGCATTCTCCCTTTCTCAAACATCCCATTCAAATCACTGCTAACTTCCATTTCAATCTACCTCTCATATTCCACACCTGGATTGTTAACTCTCCTGTCCTGACACAGAAGCTTAAATCTTTAGGAAGTAGATGGAATTTAAAGGAATGCACACAGTTTGAAAGCCTCAATTTAAATCATAAACACTCCTAAAAGGCCATTCATCTTATCAGATCATGAAATGAAACTTACATAATTTGTTCTCTCATCCATTACCTATTAACTGTGACAGCTTTAATTAACCTGCCGTTTCCTACTTAGTGTATATAGTTCAGTCAATGCTAAAGATAGATGTTCACTGGCAATGATCCATATACATGATCAATAATCTGATTGGCATCATAAACTTGTCTGCTAGAAAGTATTAGACAATCATCAAGACTAAATTCACTGACCAATCAGACCCTGGAATGTGAATGTTTACCTGGTCACGATGGGCCTTATCCATTTGCTTCACGGTCTTTAATTGCTGTGGATTTGTTCTGGGTCATGCAGCTTCAGGCCGAATTCTGATGCATTGAGAACCATTAAATTGGGAGCACTTATTTATTTCACTATAATCTCGGATGGGAATTAGACTCTTGGTGGGTTCCATCACTTTCTCGTGGCTCAACCATTCCCTAATCTACCCATCAGCTACTGAGAAGTGTTTCCAAATGTTTCCCTCCCACAGTCCATGACTGATAAATCTGGAAGGCTCTCACCTTCTGATGCTTGGTTCTCTTGGGATCTGAGGCCTTATTCAACCAGTCAGCTACTGTTCTTCTCCACCTCATGTGGTTCTCTCCCAGGTACACCTCCTTCTCACACTTGACAGCACTAATAACACAATTGTAGGTGCACGCTTTAATCTCTCTCCAATGCGTATGCTTTTGTCATTGGGTTTGACACTCACCTGAAGCTTGAGTTCACAGTTATGAGGGACTGTTCACCACATTGCACAGGACTTTCCGGAATGCTGCACAGCTGTGCAAGATAAGGCACATTGTCTAAGAGTATATAATCAAAATCTCAAATTAACCCCTCATCCAAAAATAGCATTGTCAACAATGCAGCACACTCTCAGTGCTGTGCTGAAGAGTTTGATTAGGTACCCAGTAAAACTAAGTCACCAAGCAGAAAGCAGCCATTTTTCATTTACAATTCATTAGTTAATATCAATCAAAACAACAGTAGGGTTGTTACTGTGTACTCTTCGTTTAATGAATGAGACAAAGAGAAAATAGGAAGGATAAGTCTTTTAACCACTGAAATCTGCTCCTATTCAACTAGATCAAGACTCAACTGTACCTTACCACTATTTCTATGTCAATTCTTCAAATCCTTTCTTACCCCGAGCTAAGAAAAAGCTATTAAACTCATTTGAACATTTCAGTTAACCCAGTGTTCACAATTATTTGATAGAGTTCCAGATTTTCTCTCTTTTTGTTTTAAAATTTCCCTGCTGATTTCACTTTCATCTGATCACAATCTAATTTTAAAATGTCCCTACCTTCCTGATCTTAATTTCTTCAATGGAGGACATAAATTCTCTGGCCAAGACTTCTGCAGAAAATGGCTGAAAGTTTTAAGTCACACCCCAAACATAACATTTCCTATTTTTGCAGATTTTTAATTCATTTGTGGGATATTGCTGGCTGACCAACATTTATTACCCATCCCTTGCTTACTCAAGGGCAATTGAGACTCAACCACAACGCTATTGCTCTGGAGTCACATGTAGACCAGACCAGGTAAGAACCACAGATTTCCTTCCCTAAAGGATATTACTGAACCAGATGGGTTTTTCTGATGATTGGCAATGGTTTCATGGTCTTCAATAGATTCTTAATTTCAGATCTTTTTTAATGAATTCAAATTCCATCATCTACTGTGGTGGGATTTGAACCTGGGTCCCCAGGACATTAGCTGAGTCTGGTGATAATACCACAAGGCCATAGCACTGCCCCCCACCCCAGAATCA
Organism: Sphyrna mokarran; assembly: GCA_024679065.1. Classification (NCBI taxonomy): domain Eukaryota; kingdom Metazoa; phylum Chordata; class Chondrichthyes; order Carcharhiniformes; family Carcharhinidae; genus Sphyrna; species Sphyrna mokarran. The sequence continues at coordinate 38,135,178 of JAGIQG010000010.1, read as the reverse complement.
GGCTAGGGTTCATGCATACTTATTTTATGGAGGATTTAAATCACCACCTTTAGGAAAAGGATGTGAACCTAAGCATATGCAGATTAGAACAGGTAAGAGCTGGCCTGAAGCTGCTGAATTTGTTTGGGTAGCCAGTGTACCACTTTGGAGAGGTATGGTATCCTTTTGGATAGAGATGAAGGTTATCTTTGGGAGAGATTATGCACTCTTTTGTAAGCCCCCTTGCGGAAGGTAAAGTATCCTTTGGGAGAGGTAAGACATCTTTTGGGATTGTGGAAAGTAAACATAATTATGCATAAGAAGTGCTTAAACTCATTGGGATTGTCAAAGTTTGTAAAGAGTTGTCAAAGTACTGTTAAAACTCATTAGAGCAGTCAACGTTGTCAAGGGGTTTAATTCTTCTGGACTTTAAATTTTTAAAATTCCATTAAGATTTAAAAAAAAATCAGTGTTTGATAATGAATTCTGTCTGCTAAAATAAGCTTGAGGGAGATCATTTCTGGGCTTATACTGCAATGACAGATTTTACAAACTAAAATGATCAAAGTGAAGTGTCTTTGAGTTTTACTGACAGCTCCAAGTATCTAAAAAGTGGAAAATGGTTGTTTCCCTAAGAGATAGTTGAAGAAATTTCAATGCTTTGAACATTTTTATTGATGAATGTTGTGTTGTTAAAAAGAAAACTGGCATAATCAGAAGACAAATAATTTTATTTTATGTAAGCATGGAGCCATGAGGTCTTTGAATAGTGGATACTAAGTGAACTGGCATGGAAGTGGTAAGGGCAAACAGTGGTGGGTGGGGTGACATTGGTTGGCATCAGTTGGCACTAAGTTGGGTTGGGGCTAGAGAAGGCCATTAGGATTAGTAGAGAAATGGTGTGGCATAGGGGCTAGAAAGACCATGGGGATGAAGGGGGCAGCTGGTGGTACAGGGGATATAAGAGATAGAAGGAATTGGATAGGAGAGACATGAGAGACCATGGAGAGAGAGTGGGGCCATGAGGTGTCACAGGTTGACATGGAGAGCATGTGTGGGGGCAAGTGAGGAAGTGAGGAGCAATGGCAAAAATGCTATTTTGTTTTAATAATTGTTTTATTAAATTCAACAAAATGCTAGAATACAGGCAAACCTTCTATCCAGCAGCCTCATTCAGGAGCAGTGGGCCCAACTTCTAATCCAGCCCATCTCCCAGAATGAAAATAGGAAATGTAAGCTGCCATTTTTAAAGGCTAAGTTTGAAGAGCCAGGAATTTGCCTGTCTTCTGGGACTCAGTATCTAGCCTATCAAATTTCTTTATTATTTAAAATGCACCAATTAAATCACCCCTCAACCTTTTAACCTCAAAGGAATAACAGTCATCATACTTAGTCTTCAGTGAATCTGCACTACACCTCATCCAAGACCAATGTAGCATTCCTCAGATGCAGTGTCAAAATTAAAGGAGTGCTTCAAATGGATTATGTATTATTAAAGCACTACTTCTTCACTTTTGTATTCCAAATACCTTGAAAAAAATGACCAATATTCCATTTATCTATTGACTACTTATTATAGGAAGAAGAGCAATGTGACTATATCATTATATTCTCCTGTTCAAAGATGTGGGTTTGTGTGTGCGCAAATATTCATCTTAGCCGTGATTCTGCTATACGCCTCCTATTCCCAGGATGGAACAAGCTGCTGAATTATTATCTGAATCTTTGCCACCAGGGAGTTCATGGCTGCACAGCAATATTTTCACAATAATGTCATTGATGTGTTAATGTAAGCCTATTTGTGACTTTAATAAATAAACTTAGCAAATATCCCAGGATCCGTCAGTCTTCAGCAAGGGAAGAATGGAAAAAAAATTAAAATACGTCAATCCCTTTTGGCAAATTTACATTATGTTCATTTTGTTTTGCATTTTGCTTTTTATTTTGGCTATTTGTTCTTAGGATATTGGTGAGACCTGCAAGAAAGCATTTATTACTCATTCCTCGTTATTAGGGGAATATTAATAATCAACATATGGTTCCTTATTTTAAGAAGGTCTTGTGGCTCTATGCCAACACTGCCTCTGATCCAGAAGCTCCAGGTTCAAATCCCATCCCAAAATTTGTCAGTCACAAAAGGAGTTTTCATGAAGTGGTTCAAGCAGGTTCATAATTAGTTACTAACACTTCCTCACTATTCCCCAATTGGAAAAAAGTAATACAAATTGATGCATTGGTTGTGCTTTGGGATATGCAAATCCCCAGGATGGGGGGACAGTATGTGTGTGTGTCCTTGTCTGTCCTGACATGGAAATATGGGCAGGTTAACCTATGCTTAACCAGCTCACCCTACAACCATTTAACAGCTGTCATGCCTTTAACTAGCTTGAGATGTGACTTCCACCCCTATCTCTTTGAAGCTGGAAAATTGTGTATATATTCATCTGGCTTTGATTAAAACCTTGAAATCACAATTTGTTATTAAGGAAGTGAGTGAAGATAATGTTTAAGATAGTTATCAATCTGACATACTCTGTTTCCATATCAAATGTAAAGCCACTGTAGCATGTTTCCATTAACAGAGAAGAGTAAGAAAAACCCTATGATATCCAGTATTAAAGTTGAGAAAACTAGGAGAAATCAGGTGTACCATTGGAAGGAACATTGGCCTCTCAAGCCTGCTCTGCCATGTAACAAGATCATGCCTAATCATCTATCTCAATGCCATTTTCCCGCATCCTCCTCCTAATGCCATTGGTATCTAGAAATCAATCAACCTCTGCTTTGAAAATACATAAAGACTATGCTTCTACAGGCAATTCCAAAAATCCATCACCTCTGAGTGAAGAAATTTCTCTCATCATTAGCATGACTAATATACATCCATGTGTGAAGAGGGAGATAAGAGCATCAGAGTATTGGTTGGCAATTACACAAGGAAAGGTTAAAAACTTTAACATATCTTTTTGGTTGACCATGAAAAGATTATGTGAAAGTTCTTGTGATTGTTCATGATCTATTCAAAATTTAAAGAAAGGGTGTCTGGCCTCAATGTAAAATCCAATACATTTTTCATTTTATATCAGGCTCAGTATTATATTAATTCAAAACAACTCCCATTATCTTGCACCCTTCAACTTTGTAGCCATTTTCTTTCTGAAATGGCATTTGTTAGGTACCAATTGCAGGAATAATAAATGTGTAGAGTATAGGGCTAATGGTAGGATTCTTGATAGTGTTGATGAACAGAGGGATCTTGGTGTATATGTGCATAGATCCCTGAAAGTAGGCAGTCAAGTCGATAAGGTTGTTAAGAAGGCATATGGAGTCTTAGCTTTTATTGGTAGGGGGGTTGAATTTCGGAGCCGCAACGTCATGTTGCAACTGTACAAAACTCTAGTGCGGCCGCACTTGGAGTATTGTGTGCAGTTCTGGTCCCCACATTATAAGAAAGATGTGGAGGCATTGGAGAGGGTACAGAGGAGGTTTACCAGGATGTTGCCTGGTATGGAGGGCAGGTCTTATGAAGAGAGGCTGAGGGATTTGAGGTTGTTTTCGTTAGAAAGGAGGCGGCTAAGAGGGGACCTTATCGAAACATATAAGATGATTAGAGGTTTAGATAGGGTGGACAGTGATAGCCTTTTTCCTAGGATGGAGAAAGCTAGCACGAGGGGACACAGCTTTAAATTAAGGGGTGATAGTTATAGGACGGATATCAGAGGTAGGTTCTTTACCCAAAGGGTGGTTCGGGAGTGGAATGCCCTGCCTGCAGCAGTTGTAGATGCGCCAAGTTTGGTGGCGTTTAAGAGGTTAGTTGATAAGTATATGGAAGAGAAGGGAATGGTTTAGTTTGGAGGGTCATTGCTTTTTATATTGGTCGGCGCAACATCGAAGGCCGAAGGGCCTGTTCTGTGCTGTAATGTTCTATGTTCTAATTCAGAAACCCCAAGGTAAATTATGAAGCCAGACTAGATCCCAACAATTTCCTATTTTTGGCATTTGTACGAGGATACGATGTTTCAATCCAAGCACAAATTTACCAACAAATTAGGAAACTTTTATCAAAACAAACTTTATTTAATAAATACGTTTTAACTATAGCAAATAAATTAGCTTAACAAGTGAACAATATGTAAACATAAGATACAAGTTTTAACTGCTAACCTATCACTGAGTTCTAATTCAAACAATATTGCTCTTACAGCCTTAAATGCCTCTTTAAAATTAATTAGCAAAACAGAAGTATATTTGTTTATATTGAGAAAGAGAGAGAGAGAGAGAATGAGTGGGTACACTGTGGATTGATCAGAGCAATACCAGGGTTTAAAGAGTTAAAATGTGATGACAAGTGGCATAAATGATTAAATCAATGCATTTCAAATGATAAAGGGATTTGATAGCACAGATCTGCACATAACATTGTAATAAGTGTAGTAAACTGACAATCCTTAAAGAGACTGAAAGGATGGCTGATGAAGGAAATGGAAAAGTCACGCTGCTGTATTAGATCATACACCTTTCAAGTTAGCACACAGATGCATTGTGAAGGGTGTGAAGAGGAAGCTTTATTTGGCATCCATCTTCTGCTATATTTGTGCTTGATCTTCCAACTGTTACATTAAAAAAAATGAAGTGTTGCGTTCTCCAACAAGGATATCCATCACCTTGGAAAATCCTGTAAAAAAATTACAATCATTTCACATATAACTTTACCTTGATATAGACGAGTGGATGTTTCATAGGAAGCTCTCACCAGGTGATGCTATATCAGTTCCTCTCCTGGCTAACCTCAAACTCACACATCATTTTGACTTGACATTTATCACTGTTCCTGCATTGACACTGGGCTGCAATCCTGACATCTCTAACAGCATCGCAGGTGTACCTTTATCACATGGCTTGCAGTGTTTTAAGAAGAAAGCCCACGGCCATCTTGTCAAGTGCAACTAAGGATGGGCAATAAATGGTCCACACATCCTCAGAATGAAATGAAAACAGAAAATCTTGCAGCAGTCCTTTTGATTAATTTTTCAAGATTTTAAATATCCATTATAAATTAATCTTTATGATTTCATGAGTTAGTGCTGATATTGAGAAAGGGCAATACGACAGAGTAGGAGTTCACCTGAGTTGTGTGACCAATTGGGACTCAGTGTGGACAGTCACCCCAGGAGAGATGTTCTCATAGCTAACAGTAGACATGCTGCTGCTCTTGGAGATCATTAAATAAATAATATTGTTCACTCGTGAAATCTCTGAAAGTGTATCATTACAGAGCGCAAACGTTGCATGGTGCAGATCATGCTGGTTCAGTGTTGGGGACATCAATTCAACAATGCAACAGGTGTGACCTTAAACACCTTAAACATGAGGACAACTTTCACAGTTATCTCATATTTCAGAAAAGGGGAACATGCAGTCTGCTTTCAGCTGAGCTGGAACCACATTGGTTGCACTACATAGAAGTCTTAGTTGCATGAGGGAGTTTTGAATTTTGAATGTATTAACACTGATATACATCTCAATAAATAAATTACTTAATGACCTCATTTGCATCGCTTCTACTTTGTTGTACCTCCTACTCACCCTGGGCTTCCACTGAATTGTCTGATCGGTCTTGATGAGGAGGAAGGGGTGTGAATGAGATGGTTGGCTGTTGAATGAGGTGTACTCAGAACTACAGAATAAATAAGAATGGATTCTACACCACAAAGAAATGAATACATGCTCAGATGTTTGAGTGATATGCTTGGTGTGCTCATATCAAATTCCTTTTCCAGGCATTCTAAGAGATGCGGCGTGGTATCACTGGTTAGCACCATTGCTTCACAGCTCCAGAGACCTGTGTTCAATTCCAGGCTTGGGTCCACTTCTGTAGGGAGTTTGCAAGTTCTCCTCACGTCTGCGTGGGATTCCTCTAGGTGCTCTTATTTCTTCCCAGAGTCCAAAGATGTGAGGGTTAGATTGGCCATGCTAAAAATTGCCCTTTAGAATTGTGAGATGCATAGGTTAGAGGGATTAGTGGGTAAATATGTAGGAATATGGGGGTAGTGCCTGGGTGCGATTGTGGTCGGTGCAGACTCGATGGGCCTCCTTCTGCACTGTAGAGTTTCTTTCTATGATGCGTGTAAGCACTTCACTTTTTCATTTAACCATTTACTCCAATTCAGAGTCATGGGGAGTTGGAGTCCATCCTGAGAGAGACTGGGCGCTAGGTGAGACATACCCACAATGCGTTGTTAATACATCTGCATCTAATTAGTTTGTTTTAAATTAAAGAATGTACTTTGGCAATGCTTTTCATGATCGCAGGGTTTCCAAAGTGATTTACAGCCATGTAAGTATCTTCTAAACAGCAGACATTATTGAAATGTAGGAAATGATTTGCATATTGCAAGATTCCAAAAAGTGCAGTGAGATGATGACTATATAACCTGTTTTAATGATTGAGGCTGATGGATAAATATTGGCTCTGGCGTGGTGGAGACCTTCCCCCAACTCCTTCACCCAGATCCACAGAATCTTTTACAACCCCAACAGGGCAGACAGGATCTTATTTTAATCTTACATCTAAAAGACACTGAGTTAAGCATTGCTCTGGAATGTCATCTCAGATTGAATCTTCAGGTCTTCTGAATGAGACTTATAATCACAACCTTCTGATTCAGAAAACCATAAGAATGTAAGAAATAGAAACATGAGTTGGCCATTTATCCTCTTCAGCCTGCTCCACCAGTCAATAAGATCATGGTTGATCTGACAAAGGTGTAGCTATATTTTTCTGCCTGTCCTATGCAATCCTGGAATCACATGGCAATCAAATATCTTCTAACTCAGCCTTGAATATATTCAATGTCCCAGCCTCAACTACTTACTAGAGGAGAAAATTCAAACCACTAACATCACTTTGAGAGAAGAAATTCCTTCTCATCTCCTCAAATGAGAAATCCGTTATTTTGAAACTCTGCCACCCCTGTTTTACATCATCATGAAAAGAAATATTCTCCCAGAATCTATCCTGTTGAATTCTTTTAGAATCTTGTATGTTTCAATAAGATCACCTCTCATTCTCCTAAATACAAGTATATGTCTAACCCAATCAACCTAACCTCATAAAACAAACTTTTTGCTCCCAGAATCAAACCAGTGAACCTTCACTGATGCGCGAGTATGTTTCTCCTTAAGTAAGTGTGCTCTCAACAGTGGTGTATGCAGTGTTGCAAGACTTCCTTGCTTTTATATTCCATTATTCTTGAAGTGACAGACAACATTCCCTTTGCTTACTTAATTACTTGCTGCATCTGCATGCTGACCGTTGGGTTGTATTTTCACCGAGTTGGAATGACTTAGGAACTCATTAAAAACGGCTGGCAGATTCCAATTCTAGGATCCTCAATTGCACTCCTGTGTTATCTGATTTGGGGAATGTACTTAAAGACTACTGGCTATTTTTTTATAAACAATACTCACACAACTGGCACTCCTGAGCTGGCAGAAGCTATTGTTGAGATAAGTATATCCTGCTTTTCTGCAATTTTCATCGATTTGGGCCAGATATTTGAACAGTGTTGGCTCATGAACCATCAGAGAAGGTATGAACCATACATGGCATGACGGGACATTTTAAGTATCAAGGTATGATATTCCGCCCACCCTCTGTGGCCCTTCATGCCCCTATGCCAAGCTATGTCACTCCACCCATCCACTGTGGCTGCTTATGCCCCTATGTCAAGCTGTGGCATATGCATGCCCAATGATCTATTAAACATTGTAATGAGCTAATGAAACTTATGGTGTCAGTGTGACGTTTTGAAAATAAAAGCTTTGAAAAAGGTACACAAACAGAAATTGCTAGAAAATTCTGCAAGCCTGACAACATTTGAGGAGTGAGAATAAAGCTAATGTTTCAAGTTTGGATGACTCTTCAGAGTTAAAGACAGCTGGAAATAGGATGAGATTTATATTATTGTTGGAGGAGGAAGAGAGTGGAACAATAGGGGCTGGATAGATGACAGTGATAAGCGGAAGCTAGGGAGAGATTGAGAAAGATGCTACGGACAAAAAGATAATGGTGGTAAATGATGGTGATCGTGGCAAATAATGGCACATTAACACATTCTAATTGGCTAATGGCAGAACGATGGTAAGCAGTGTGTCAAAGGATAACTAGAGCAAGTTTTAGATGGCCCTAGTAGGGGGTGGGTAGGTGAAACTGGTATAGGGAAAAAAGGTGGGAAGAGGATTAAAAAAATTGGAAAAATGAATCAATGGAAGTGATAAAGATATATTGAAAGAGAAGAGAGTTCACTGTCTGAAGTTATTGAACTCAAAGTCAAGTCTAAAAGGCTGTGAGGTGCTTGATTAGAAGATGCTTTGGTCTTCACCAGAACATTGCAGCAGGGCAAGGATGACCACATGAACAAGATAATGTTGAAATAGCAAATGACAAAAAGGTCTGGGTCTTGCTTGCAATGGACTGAAAGTGTTCTTGATCAGCAGTCACTCAGTCTGCTTTCAGCCTCTCCATTGGAGAGTGAGATACATTGGAAGCAGGAAATGCAGTAGACTAATTCACCTGAAATGGTGAGCAGGGAGGAGGTAAAGAGGCAGATGTTGCACCTTCTGCAACTGGATGGGAAAGTGCCATGGGAAGGGGATGAAGTGTTTGAAATGATAGAAGAGTAAACCAGGGTATTGCAGAAGAAACAGTCCCTGTGGAATGCTGACAGGGGGATGAGGGCAAGATATGTTTAATAGTGGCATATACTGGAGATGGTGGAAATGGAGGAGGATGGTGGGGTGAAAAGTAAGGACAAAGAGGATCTGAAGGAGTAAGAACAGAGGCACAGGAGATGGGTCGGACACAGCTGAGAGCCCTTTCAACCATAATAGGTGGGAAACCGTGATGAAAGAATAAGGATGACATGTCAGTATTGACATTTGGAAAATGGCATCATCAGAACAGATGTGACAGAAGCAACGAAACTGGGAGAATGGGATGAATAGGGATTTGAAGAGCTGTAGTTGAGGTAGCTGTGGAAATCAATGGATTTGTGATGGACACTGGTGGACAGTTTGCCATCAGAAATGGAGTCACAGATGTCAAGGAAGGGAAACATCAGAGATGAAACATGCAAGGGTGATAGAGGTGTGGAAATTAAAAGTGAAAGTGAAAAATCTTTCCACGTCCAGATGAGAACATGAAGCATCTCTGAAACAGTTGTCAGTGTACTGATAAATTTGTGGGAAGGCGCTGGAGTAAAATTAGAACAAGGAATGTTTCACATATTCCAAAAAGACACTGGCAAAACTCGGACCCATAAGGACATCTATAGCTACATCTTTTATTTTGAGGAAGTGAGACAAGTTAAAAGGGGAAATTGTTCAGTGAGCGAGAAAGTTCAGCCAGATGGTGGAGAGTGGTGCAGGTATTGTTCAGGTCTTTGTTCGAGAAAGAGCAGCCCTCAGATCATCCTGGTGAGGAATAGAGGTGGAGAAAGATTGATCACCCATGATAAAGTGGTGGTGGTTGAGGATGGGGAATTGGAAGCTATTGATATGATGTAGGGTATGAGAGGAATCTTTGAAAAAAGTAACTCATTCATAACATGTTAAAAAAAATCACTTTAGTACAAGGTGATAAAAATGCTAATTTTTTGGATCCTTTATGGTATCAACAAAAAAAAACCATAAGCTCTTGAAACCACTTAAGATTGACTCCTGTGGTCACTTTCACAATGTTTGTTAAAACAGAGAACCTCAGCTATCAAACAATATTTTTGTGGTGAGAGATGCAGCTGTTTCTAAAGGAGCAACAGTTGTTTGGTCTGGCCAAACGTACATGAGACAGGCCAAGTTGTGAATTTTCTAGACTCTCACTACGTACACCAACAGTGGAGATTCAGGCTTTTGAATGCTTAGATCCTTCTGTTTTGCAACATTCTGCAATCTCTCTCCATTTAAATAATGCTCTGATTTTCTATTCTTCATACCAAAGTGGACAAACATCCATTTTCAAACATTATACTGTTGTCCAGGGTATTTCTAATATCCTGCAGACTCACTCAATCAGCACTATACATAATGGATTTTATTCAAACTCCTCTGTATATATCAGGAAAAAGACTATGCACACAAATCAACAGTAAATAACCAAGTTGCAGCTTTATTCCAAACAATAAAATACTTAAGTTTTACAACTTTAACAATTCTCTCTCTAGCTAATTAATCATTTAGAAATTCATATACTACCCTAGATCCTCGTGATTCCATCAGTATGTTGAAGTCTCAAATCTGTATCTCTCTCTGATCTGGGATGAGCTGCTTTTATTGCTATCATGTCCTGATGTGCTTCTGGAAAAGCTGTAGAGATGGTTTCTTTCAAGCACTGCTAGCATAGGTTTCTTATATCTGCCTGGCAACATCTGGAATCTTCCAAGGATTTGACCTATTAGTGTTTAGATGTGATTAGTTTCACATCATTGTTGATGGGTTTCAACGAGTTTCAATGGCAGACCCTGTGTGTGCTATATACCTAGATGTCTAATTTCAGCTTCTAATATGCATCAAATCTTTTGCTTCATTGATGCTTGTCTGTTCCATGTATACTGTGGTGATGTGTTTCTCAGGAAATATATAATCGTCCTTTTATACATGCTAATGTGTCCTGGTATATTTTTGGTTTTCAACTATCTAAACTGAAATCTTGCAAAGGGCCTGTCTCCAGGCAGACTAATTTGGACTGAGATAATCCCAGTATACTTTGCTTTTAGGCCAATTTTTATGTCAGTATTTATATCATTTTGCTGTGCTGACATTTCTGGCCTGAAGTTTGTATGCAATTGGTTTCCTTTCAAGGATTTTATTTTTCTCAAGCAGTCACAGGTTGCTACATCTGCCAATTTTTTTGTCCACTCACTTAACCAATTTATATTCCTTTGCAAACTCCATGAATCCTCCTCAAAACTTGCTTTCCTACCTACCAATCATCAACAAATTTGAGTATAAGACAGTTGATCAATTCATCCAAGTCATTAATTAGGTCATCTCAACCCAAGGTCTTATCCCTCAGCATTATCCCACTCCACCTATAAAACACTACATCAGATAAATCTCAACTCTTGGTTAGACATATCACTACCAACACAAGGGCCAGGAGTGTCTATTGTTGACACACCATGAATTGGGTTAACGTATATTAATAAAGAAGATAAAGGAATTTGGCATGCAGAGCTGAAACATTCTTATGGTTAAAATCAAGAATTTTAGAATATGCTGTTTTATTTTCAGCATGGGTTGTATCTGTCGCATTCTTATTGACTTTATGATGAACTAATCCTTAAAACAGTTCAGTGAACCCAAGTGTATACAACAGAATAAATGTAATATTCCTCTGAGTAACCAACCGATGTGCTCTGAAAGGTCAGTGTTCATCCTTTGCAAATATACAACGATCTGACAAATTTTTCAAGAAGGAACGAGTATCTGCAGGTCGTGTAAGATTGCTGGATAACCAAACTATATTGACGCAGAATGAGATGTTTTATTAAGTATATTACAAGTGATCATAAGTCTAAGTCTATGGCTGAACCTGGCCGAAGGTGTTTTTTTTTGTTGCTCTTTTGTAGTTGTAACCATGGAGAAAATTAAGATTGTCAATGAGCCCTGACATAGTATTTCTAATAAAAATAATTCCAAAAAGCATATTTTGATTTGATTTATTGTCACATGTATTGGGATACAGTGGAAAGTATTGTTTCTCTTGCACTATATAGATAGAACATACAGCTCAGAGTTATGATTTCATTGGTGTTTGTGCCATATTGATTTGTGCAGGAAGTCAGAAATCAAACAAGTTAGGAATATAGAAGATGAACAAGATTAGCAGTGTCAAGAAGACGACTAGACTCCAATTCAGCCACCAGGCACTCAGCGCTTTGATCTGAGGACTCTGCTTCACCAAAGGGCTGACTTGAGGAAGCATCCAGCAATAATCAAATAGTACGGAAAGAGAAGCTCTGATTTAGGAAATGTTGTGCATATACATTTGACTGCCTTACTTAGATAGTGCCTGACGCAATTTGCCTTTGACATCCTAGCACATTGTGGTGATCAAGGTAGCTGCTTGTCTTATATTGTGACAGTGACTATACCTGATTGTAAAGCACACCTCAAGTTTCTAAAAGGCACTTATTTAAACACAAATCGGAGGACAGCTCCTCCTTCCAATTAGGCATTTTACAGCCTTCAACAACAGGTCAACAACTTCAGACCGTGAACTCTATTCTCTATTTTGATTCTTTTTCCCCAAGTGGCAGTCTGCTTTTTGCTTTCAAACAGTTCTTTTTTCTGCAATTAAAACATCCTGCTATTTTGCTTTCAGATAGTGCTGATCTTTATTCTGCCACTAGCACATACTCGGGACCAAAGATTTAAATTTTAATACTATCAGTACCATGCCCTTTATCTTGTGCTCCATGACATCTTTGTAATTTAACTACTGCCCTCTAATCTAGCCTTGACTTTCGATTTTGTTGCACCTGGTGAGTGGAAAGGTAGAATCTATTGGCCAGCAAAAAAAAAATCAGAAATCTGGTAGCATAAGAACAGTTTGCAAGTCTTCAAATGGTAGATTCTTTATCCAATTGCCAAGTGACATGAATTTTATTTGCATTCATAAATGCTTATTAAATCAGCTATTCATCTGAATTTCCCCAGATTTGGCAATCTTGTATCATGCCAGTGGGAAATTATGTTGGCATCAATGTTGTTTGAAAATGAGTATCATGCACAGGTTGTATCTCAGTTTACTCATGATTTTGATGTGTGTGAGACATAATAGTCTACCTACAAAAGGGATAGAAATAACCACTAGCTTTACATCATATTGCTCGAGTATAAAGTAGGAATGTGCAATTGGTGAATTTGGGCAATGGTGAAGGAGAGGGACACAATTTATCATATCTGGCATGCCATCATGAACAGACATGGGCTTACCATTAATGTCTTTCATCAGTGGCCAAACAACCCCCACTCATTAACCAAATGAAAGGTCATTAGTATGCCTCTTTACAGAATAGAGTGCAGAGCTACTTTGGTTTAATCGTCCCATTTGCACCCTTACACCCCTGGGGAGCTGTAGAATTGATCATTCTGCAATGGCACCTTGATCACCACAAATGTGTTTATTAGTATGTCAAAGGCAAGGTTGTGTCAGGCACAATGTAAATAAGGCAGGCAAATGTGTTACACAACATTTTCCATGGGTTTCTTAATCAGAACTTCTCTTCCTGTATTGTTCGGTTATTGTTGGATGCTTCCGCAAGTCAACCCTTCGGTAAAGGACATGTCTTTGTGCCCAGACTCCTCAGACCAAAGCCCTGAGTGCCTAGTGGCTGAATCAGGGTCCTGCCTTCTTCTTGATACTACTAATCTTGCTCTTCTGGATTCCTGACTTCCTGCACACAGGAAGATAGGTAGGCTGGAAAGAATGAGATGTATGTGTTGGACTGGGGTTTAAATGCAACAGAGGCTAAATCAGTTCCAAACGCACAAGGTGATACATGCCATGCATAATAAATGAGGTTTCAATCTTTGACACTAGCATTAGTTCTTATCATTCTGAGCAACAGGAAAATTGTTATTGAAACTACTTATCACTGCACTTTGTTTAAAAAAAATGGGAAGTTCTGCCCATTAATTCTACTTCTCTCTCCACAGATGCTGACAGACGTGTTGCATTTTTTCAGCATTTTCTGTTTTTACTTCTTTTCATCTAAGTAGTAAAGTGCCAAATTATTTTTTCTAAAGAAAGCACTTAATTCCATTCAAATATTTACATCATCTCCAAATGTAAATTGCAAACTAATTGAGGTTTTTGGTTTTGTGATAACTACAGTAAAATAAAATGGTAGACACATTTTTCGTATTGGAAAGCTTGTTAGTGCTTTTTAATGATACTCCAAAACAGTTTTAATAATTTTTAGTGTCTTTTAAATTATTGAATACTGTAGTTCTTCAAAAGCACCGAGATATTCTGACATGTTAAGGTGTTATGTAGCTGTCACATCCAATGATCATTTTCTCACTTTATCCCGGAATAATTCCATTAGAACATTTGACAGCATCACAAATTAGACAATATAATTGATAAGATGAAATGTATGATATAAGCTAAATTATATTTTTATACAGATGTGAAGTTTAGAAAATAGTGGTAATTTATATATCATGTATCAGTGTGATGTATTACATGGATATATTGAAGCATTGAAACTTGAAATGAAAAAATGTGGCTTTGTGCTCAAAGTTCCTCATTGTAGGGAAAATATGCTCCTAAACGCTAGGAGCAGTGAAATTATGAAAGTAAATTTGAAATCTTGCTTTACATAGCACACGGAAGACACATTTCCCAATTCTGAATGCTTGATCTCAATAGTGTTTTCAGACAGTGGTCTTGTGTACTAAAAGTTCTTTTCAAAGGGAAACAAGAGAATGGGAATGGATGGAAAATTCTAATGTTATTCATTGGTCATGAAATATTTTGAGGTATTTCAAAAATACAAGTGGCAGATGAATGTAATTTTCTTTTCTGTGCTTTAAAACAGGCTTGTCTCACTGCTGAAGTGTTAACTCATATTTACTAAAGTGTACTGTATTTACATAAGTCTGAGAGTACATATCAAAAAGATGGCATGGATGAGTTCAAAGATTCAAATTGACAGCGGCAAATTTGACTGTAAAACACAAAGCTGACAAGAACTAAAGTCTAATTGACTGAAGAAGCTATCAAAGACCCTTTTTAGAGGTATTCAATTCCTAGAATTAAAAAAATCAATTTTGAATATAAAAGGAAGCAATTCTTTACTATAGCAATTGGTCACTCTTTGCCCCAAACTTTGTATCTTGAAATATTTATCCTGTTTTGACTTTAAAGTGCTACCAACTCCGAGGAAAAAGTTTTCAATGCTCAAATGACCCTCTGTACAAAGACATTCTTCCAAATCTCTCTCCATGCTCCTTCAGTGAAAAATTAAGCTGATCACTTCATCCTGCTTCCCAGCCAGAGAAATAATGTTCTTCTACTCATTCTAACAGAACTCTTCATAAAATTTTTAAACACCACCACAAACTACAGAGATACAAGACTGATCACCAACTTCCCAAGGGAAATTAGTGATGGACAATAAATGTTGGCCTTGCTGGTGTGCTCACATTCCAGCAGCAAATAAAATCTATGTAAGCAGTTCCAGAATTTTGACCTAGTAATGATGAAATGGCGATATTTCTTTAAGCCATCGATGCACTGTTTTTACTCTGACCTGTCTCTCTATTGAAGTGGAATTTCCCATTCTCGTCAGGGGACTCACTTGCTAAGCAGAATTTGAAGAAGCATCGTGCTTACTGTTAGTGCATGCTCCTTCCTATGTTGCTTCTTTTCGGGAAAGCTCTTAATTTTCTATTTATTCATGGAATGTAAACATCTCTGGTTAGGTCAGCATTTACTACCTGTCCCTGATGACCATTGAGAAGTTGGTGTTGAGCTGCCTTCTTCAACCATTGTAGTCTATGTGATAGCAGTCCACTTATATTGCTGTTAAGGATGGAGTTCCAGGACTTCTATCCAGTGACAGTGAAGGAGAGTGATATATTCCTATGTTAGGATAGTGAGTGGCGAGGAAGGCAATTTCCTGGTCATGTTGTTCCCAGGTATCATTGATGTTATCCTTCTAGATGGTAGAGATTGTAGGTTTGGATTGTTTCTAAGGAGCTTTGGTGATTTCCTGCAATGCATCTTGTAGATTGTATATACTGCTGCCACTATGCATCAGGAATGAATGTTTGTGGCAATTTGTCCTCGATGGTGTGAAGGTTGTTGAGCATTGAAGTTGCCCTCATCCAGGCATGTGGAGAGTATTCCACTATACTCCTGACTTCTGTCTTGTAGATGTGGAGTTAGGTGGTTACTTGCTGCAAGATTCCTAGCCTCTGACGTACTGTTGTAGCCACAGTATTTATACGGCTAGTCCAGTTTCTGGTAAACACTAACTCCTAGGATATTGATGGTAGAGGATTACTAAAGATAATGCCATGGCTGTCAAGGGACAATGGTTAGATTCTCTTATTGGGTGCTGTAATTGCCTAGTATTTGTTTGGTTATTGTTAATTGCCACTTGTCAGCCAAGACTAGGTACTATCCAGATCTTGCCACATTCAGACATGGACTGCTTCAGTATCTGAGGTGTTGGGAATAGTACGGAACATTGCACAATTGGCAAAAATTCCCACTTCTGACCTTACGATGAAGAGGAAGGTGAAGGAGCTGATGTGCTGGGCTCCTCCTTTATCGAGGATGGAGATATTTGTGATCCTTTTCCTCTAGTGAGTTGTACAATTGTCCACCACCTTCCTTGACTGGATGTGGCAGGAATTTAGTTTTGTTGGACTCAAATATGTGTGTGAAGAATCTGAACCATGCAAATGCAGCCCATTCCCAGCTGATGCATGTGTGCAATGAATGAGGTTCATGAGGGCTTGGAGATGCTGATTCCAAAACTGAAGATGAAGGTCTGCACAATGAGAAGAAAATAACAAGGGTGCAACAACCCATTGGAGAGTGATGGAGATGGGGAGAGAATCCAAACACACAACAGAGGATGCAGAAAAGTACAAAGTCAAATTTTCAAGTAAGGAAAGAAGACAGAGGTGAGGTGAGAAACAGAAACTGAAAGTTAAGAAAAAGAACAGGTTTTGATTAAAGAAAGGCTACAAGTAGCAGTCCTTAAGTGAAAGGGGCATGGGAGAAGCCCTAGCCATTACAGAAACCTGAAACAAAAGTCCCAAAGATTTAAGAAGACAACTGAAAGCTGATAACTCTACGCTTCAGGGCTTTGGAGCAGTAATGTATTGCTTGGCACAGTCAAAGCACTGAAATTCTGCTTGTATGTTGAAGCTTGAGGGCATTTAGTCCACAATGTGATATGCTTGACCACACTTGGCAATGGATGAGCTTTTGAAGAGAAGTGAAATATCTTGCTCTGATTTAGATGTAGCTGAAAGAACAGAACCTCAGGTTCATGCAAAGACAGTAGAATGATACCTACTTTGCTTTTGGGTTTTGGTGGACTCGTGATGCCTTTTGTTCCTGTTCCAGAACGCCTAAATAGCAGGGAGAAACTCTCAAATGTGCAATGGTACCAAGAACGCTGAAATGTCATTTGAATAAAAATACACAATTTATTCTTCAGCAAGGACATAACAGTACTTTAAGCACATAAGAGAATGAAACAAAGTAAAATTAACCAAGGCTGGAATGTATTCAGGTTTCAGGTGATGTGGAGATGAGATGTTTGGTGGCTCAGTTTATAGAAGAGATAAGAGTCAAGTACCAAAATTTACTCGTGCACACAACTGCAATTGCTGTCTCAGTGAAAGGTTCTCGTTGAGGTTTATGAATTCTGAAACTTGTTGAAAGAGTTTAGGCTCTGCATGAATTGCTGCACAAACATTTGATTTTCTTGAGCTAAGCTTGGATATCTTTCAGAATATCTGAATGAGGTGGCAGGGTCGGAAATCAAAGAAGGTCGGGGTGTGCAGCTATGGTGAGGTCCACATCTGTGCTGCAGGCCTCAGTCAGTGGTTGTGGGGAGTGGTGGCAAGGGGAGTGAGTCAGAAATTGTAGCTAGGGTTCCAAGTCCAGTGGCAGATAGCTCACAACAGCCCAAATTGGCAGCAGTGGAGAGCAATGAGCTGACTGGGACACTCCCAGATTTGAATAAAATAGCAAAATCCAGATAGGTGGAGGATGGAGAAGGAGGAAGAAATGAGTGAGACTGAATAGGGATGGGAATGAGGGTATTGGTGATTATTGGATGGGGTGAAGGCCTAAAGATTGCTTTGGAAGCA
Organism: Sphyrna mokarran; assembly: GCA_024679065.1. NCBI lineage: Eukaryota > Metazoa > Chordata > Chondrichthyes > Carcharhiniformes > Carcharhinidae > Sphyrna > Sphyrna mokarran. Next base: position 38,117,295 of record JAGIQG010000010.1, on the reverse strand, counting down.
ATAATCACTTTTGAGGCCCAATTCTTTTTTAGAACATAGAACATAGAACATAGAACATTACAGCACAGAACAGGCCCTTCGGCCTTCGATGTTGTGCCGACCAAAATAAAAAGCAATGCCCCTCCAAACTAAACCATTCCCTTCTCTTCCATATACTTATCAATTAACCTCTTAAACGCCACCAAACTTGGCGCATCTACAACAGCTGCAGGCAGGGCATTCCACTCCCTAATCACTCTTTGAGTAAAGAACCTACCTCTGATATCCGTCCTATAACTCATACCCCTTAATTTAAAGCTGTGTCCCCTCGTGCTAGCTTTCTCCATCCTAGGAAAAAGGCTATCACTGTCCACCCTATCTAAACCTCTAATCATCTTATATGTTTCGATAAGGTCCCCTCTTAGCCGCCTCCTTTCTAACGAAAACAACCTCAAATCCCTCAGCCTCTCTTCATAAGACCTGCCCTCCATACCAGGCAACATCCTGGTAAACCTCCTCTGTACCCTCTCCAATGCCTCCACATCTTTCTTATAATGTGGGGACCAGAACTGCACACAATACTCCAAGTGCGGCCGCACTAGAGTTTTGTACAGTTGCAACATGATGCTGCGGCTCCTAAATTCAATCCCCCTACCAATAAAAGCTAAGACTCCATATGCCTTCTTAACAACTTTATCCACTTGACTGCCTACTTTCAGGGATCTATTGACACATACACCAAGATCCTTCTGTTCCTCAACACTATTAAGAGCCCTACCATTAGCCCTATACTCTACACATTTATTGTTCCTGCCAAAGTGCATTACCTCACACTTTTCCACATTAAACTCCATTTGCCACCTCTCGGCCCAGCTCTGCAACTTGTCCAAGTCACTCTGTAAACTATAACACCCCTCTTCACTATCTACCACTCCACCGACTTTAGTGTCATCTGCAAATTTACTGATCCATCCCTCAATACCCTCATCCAGATCATTTATAAAAATTACAAACAGCAGGGGCCCCAAAACAGACCCCTGAGGCACACCACTCGTCACCGAACTCCACGATGAATATCTCCCATCAACCACCACCCTCTGTCTTCTATCTGCCAGCCAATTCCTAATCCAATTAGCTAAATCACCCTCTATTCCACACATCTGCATTTTCTGTAGAAGTCTTCCATGGGCCACCTTATCAAACGCCTTACTAAAGTCCATATATACTACATCAACCGCCTTACCCCCATCCACCTCTCTGGTCACTTTCTCAAAAAACTCAATGAGGTTAGTAAGGCATGACCTACCCTTCACGAAACCATGCTGACTATCCCCAATCAATTCATTTCTCTCTAAATAACTATAAATCCTATCCCTAATAATTCTCTCCAATACTTTGCCCACAACAGAAGTAAGACTCACTGGCCTATAATTCCCTGGAAGGTCTCTCTTCCCCTTCTTAAACAATGGGACCACATTCGCTATCCTCCAGTCCTCCGGAACCACACCCGTAACCAACGAGGACCTGAAGATCAGAGCCAGAGGCTCTGCAATCTCCTCTCTTGCCTCCCAGAGAATCCTAGGGTAAATCCCGTCCGGCCCAGGGGACTTATCCAACTTCAAACCCTCGAGAATTTCTAACACATCCTCCCTATCTACTACAATACTTCCCAATTTGCAACCCTGTACCTCAGTGTTCTCCATAGCTACATTTCCAGCACTCTGCGTGAATACCGAAGAGAAATATTTATTCAGTGCCTCACCAATCTCTTCAGGCTCCACGCACAACTTCCCACTGCTGTCTATGACTGGCCCTAATCTTGCCCTAACCAATCTTCTATTCTTAACATATCGAAAGAAAGCTTTAGGATTCTCCTTAATCCTATCAGCCAACATCTTCTCGTGTCCCCTCTTAGCTCTCCTCAGTTCACTTTTTAGCTCCTTCCTGGCTAATCTATAGCTATCCATTGCACTAACTGAGCAATTAGGGCAATTATTTTTGACATTAATGGTCGCTTCTGTTGGCTTGATTTCCTTTGATGTCTAAAGATGACAATTAGCCTCACTGACTGGTTAAACATTTGTTTCAAATTATGTCCTTTTATGGTGTCCAATAATTACTCTGGGCAGATTTGAATGCAAAATGATGTGAAAACTTTCAGACAGAGAAACAAAGACTAAGCCATCAGATGTTGTATACTTATGTGATCCACTGATGATCTCATGGAGTTGGCTGTCACTTCCATGCTGGAAAGAATGCTCTCCAAGCTCTGAACAAAAGTAAGTCTCAAGGTAGAGTCGGACTCCTCTATGCTCATTGACAGTGACAGCAGGCTTTCTAATAGTCCCACCAAAGTAGCTAAACATTTCTGTATGTATGCTCAATAGCCATTTTTCTGTACACCCCCACATTATATAACATTGACGTTATTCATGACTGTTAAGAACTATACTCAATTCTCATTACTTTCGCCCTGCATAAATACTGAAAATCCAATGATCAAGAGACAACACCAAGAGCCTTTAGCAAGGTTCGAGTTGCAAGCCTCCAAGCTGTTTTTCTTATAGCGGAATCAGCTCCGTGCTGATTATCATATGTTAATTACAATTTCCATATGATTTGTGGGTCCAGGATGGTACTCTCTGGGCTTGCTAGTGTCAATTCTTTCCCACTCCTCTCTCAAGCAGTGTTTACAATTGCTCCCCTCGAACAGGGAACAGGCATCTTCTCCTTGTTAGTGGGGACAAAAGCATTGAGGTCTCCCTGGGAGTTCGGGGGCAAGGAGGGTGCCCTTCAGGCAGTGCTAGCCTGGCACCTTGGCAAACTGGTACTGCCCACTGTGCACCTTGGCACTGCCCATTCAATATCAGGCAATACTGAGGGGATGCACCCTATTGGGGAGTGTCGTGGATTAGCGAAGGAGGGAGGTGGTGATTAGGGCTATAGAGGTGGTGGAGGTTGGGGGGCGAGATGGGGGTGGTGTTAGTATCGGACCTGGTCATCAGGTGGGGGGGATAGTTGGGCCTAGTCAGTAGGGTGCAGGAAGACTGAGGGGTGGGTTTGGAGAGATTGGGGTTGGCCTGTGGGGGTGGGAGTGGGGTGCGGGTCCAGTAGGCCAGTGATGGAGGAAGAGGGATTGAAGGCCAGTAATGGGGGGGCTAGTGTCAATGCATCAATCTCCCTACTGACAGATTGGTGCGTGCACAATGGTCCTCTCTGTACTATGCTGCTGTCCTCTCAAGCAGGAATAGGCTCTGTCTATACTGTCCAGAGGGAATCATGCTAAGGCATTCTGTATTGCTCAGTGTCACAGATTTGTTCAGCTAAACATCCCCCCAAAAAAAAAATCGGCAGGAAATACTCCTCTTTTCCAGCTGTTAGGCACTTAGTTTTGTTTCAGGAGAATCCCAGCCAATGCCTTTTCAGTCTAATAACTGATATATAAACAACTTTTTGTGGTTCTTTTTGAGCATGTGTTTTCCAATGACATGAATTTTCACAGCAACAGGGACCCTCTCTGTCATGATGAAAATTATAGTGGCGCTGGAGAATTAAAAGTCCCACCCACAAATACAGCACTTCCTATTTTTGTGGAGGAGGAACTTGAATCAAGCTAGGGTCAATGAATATACATAGAGGGACAACTGGCAATTTAAGTCATCAGCTCTCCCCTCCAAAGTGTGATTTTGATCAACCAAGATTGTGAAACCTAGCATGTGAAAATATCCCATATAAGATCTGGCCTGAAATTGGTGGATTCATTTGCACAGCCAAAGAACCCCATCAGAGAGATAAGGCATCCTTTGGCAGATGTAATGCATCTTCTGGGTAGACACACTTTGGGATTGATAAAAACAGGCACGATTACGTGTCAAAAGCACATGAACTCATTGGCACTATCAAACCTGTTAAAGTACTGTCAAACCTGTCAAAAGGTTTAATTCTACTGGGCTTTCATTTTAAAAACAAGTGTGGAGACTTCTTAATAGATCAGTGTTTGGTATTTCAATCAGTCTGTTGTCATAAGCTTCAGGGTTATCATCATATGACTTGTGCTGCATGGCTAATCTTTTAACTGAACTTAACCAGTGGAGTACCTTTTAAGTGAGCAGCTTGATTGACAGTGACAAGTGGTTATAGAATATAAATAATTGCTCTCTGAGATTAACCCCTTAAGTGAAATGTTTATGCTCCTAAGTTTATTTGATGAATATTAAGTACATTGAATATATTATATATTTAGTATATTAAAAACATCAGTTTTTTTAAAAAACATAGTGACATCGCATTATTTTATCTCAGCATGTCTCCATGAAGTTTGTAGTGGATGTTGATGAATTGATATCAAGATGATAAGGAAAATGCTGGTTGAATGTGTTAGTATAAGTTAGCATTAAGCTGGCATAGGGGAATATGTTGGCATAAGGGTTATGAAGATTCATTGGGATGTGGAGATGCCAGCGTGTTTAATGTCCAACAGGTTTATCTGGCAGCACAAGCTTTTGCAGCACCGTTCCTTCATCAGGTGAAGGAGGACGGGAACACAAGTTCTCACTCACCTGATGAAAGAACAATGCTCTGAAAGCTCGTGCTGCCAAATAAACTTGTTGGACTTTAGCATGGTGTTGTGAGACTTCTTACAATGTATAGAGGGCCATAGAGTGGCTTAAGGAGTATGGATAGGGCATGGGAGTGGGTGGAAGAGTATAAGGTGTTATGAAGGACTGTGGGGGGAATGGATAGGGGTGTGATAGGGCATAGATGGGCATGCATGTAAAGTGTACAGGGAGTTAGCGGGTGGGAAAAATGAAGGTCAGAAGAATATTTTTGTTTAAATCATTTACTTAATATCTTCAATATTACCAGGCCACCTCTGTACCCAACAGTATCCGACTTTGGTCCAGCACTAGCAAGTTCAACTTATACCCCAGTTCCCCCTGCCCTCCTCCCCGCTTTCCTCACCTCTATCTCCTTGCCAACCATTCTGGTCCCTGGAATGGAAATCGCAACTGACAGACCTGCCTTTCCCAGGTGGTGTTCACAGAGCTGGAAAATGTCCCATCTCTACACTCCTGACTTGAGAGCAGAAATCCAGGCCAATATTTTCCTTGTGTATCAATACCGAAAGATTGCCAGAAGGAGGAAGTTGAAAGTTTCATTTTTGAATGAAATTTTACAATATTTGGGCATCGCTGGCTTAGCCAGCATTTATTGCTCATTCCAAGTTGCCCTTCCGAAGGGTGGTGATGAACTGGCTGCTTGAATCATTACAGTCCTTGTGGTGTATTTGCATCCACAGCGTTGTTATTGAAGAAATTCCAGGATTTTGAATCTGCGACAGTGGGGGTAAGATTGAATGCTGATGGAAATGGTAGCAATTAAGCAGGCTGTTTTGTTCTGGATGGTGTCGAACTTTTTGAGTTGCACTCATCCAGGCAAGTGGAAAGTATTCTACTTCGTTTATTGACTAGTAATTCCCATAACTGATTAACAAGAAATAATGCAGTCATAATACATCAAATGATCAAGAGGTGTTCTTTGCTTGTGAATTAATGACCACAGGCAATGTTCCATAACTCAATTAACTAGATGTATATGATTCTTCTGGGGATAATAAATTCATGTCATTAGCATATCTTGCCAATGATAAGGAGCTCTATTTGTGCTATTACTGATATAACACCCTCATTGTAATTTATTCATGCAAGAGGCACTTGAGTTATGGGTGTCTCACACTTTTGAAAGAATCACATAAGTCACTATCACCAGGAGATATTTTCCATTGTACATTGCCAGAAATGTCATTTGCTAAGTAGACTGGTTTTGACCTGAGACATTCATCAACTTTAATAAAGCAATCATGCAAAATACATATTTTTAAAGTGCTAGCTAATTATCATAAAGGTAACTTGATATTTATTTGTTTCCTCAGTTCTAAGTTGAAGTTTTCAACAAATCCGGAATAACTTGAGTTTCCGAATGTAATAGAACATAGAACATAGAACATTACAGCACAGAACAGGCCCTTCGGCCTTCGATGTTGCGCCGACCAATATAAAAAGCAATGCCCCTCCAAACTAAACCATTCCCTTCTCTTCCATATACTTATCAACTAACCTCTTAAACGCCACCAAACTTGGCGCATCTACAACTGCTGCAGGCAGGGCATTCCACTCCCGAACCACCCTTTGGGTAAAGAACCTACCTCTGATATCCGTCCTATAACTATCACCCCTTAATTTAAAGCTGTGTCCCCTCGTGCTAGCTTTTTCCATCCTAGGAAAAAGGCTATCACTGTCCACCCTATCTAAACCTCTAATCATCTTATATGTTTCGATCAGGTCCCCTCTTAGCCGCCTCCTTTCTAACGAAAACAACCTCAAATCCCTCAGCCTCTCCTCATAAGACCTGCCCTCCATACCAGGCAACATCCTGGTAAACCTCCTCTGTACCCTCTCCAAAGCCTCCACATCTTTCTTATAATGCGGGGACCAGAACTGCACACAATACTCCAAGTGCGGCCGCACTAGAGTTTTGTACAGTTGCAACATGACGTTGCGGCTCCGAAATTCAATCCCTCTACCAATAAAAGCCAAGACTCCATATGCCTTCCTAACAACCTTCTCGACCTGACTGCCTACTTTCAGGGATCTATGCACATACACACCAAGATCCCTCTGTTCATCTAGACTACTAAGAATCCTACCATTTGCCCTATACTCTACACATTTATTATTTCTGCCATAGTGCATTACCTCACACTTTTCCACATTAAACTCCATTTGCCACCTCTCGGCCCAGCTCTGCAACTTGTCCAAGTCTCTCTGCAAACTATAACACCCCTCTTCACTATCTACCACTCCACCGACTTTAGTGTCATCTGCAAATTTACTAATCCATCCTTCAATACCCTCATCCAGATCAGTTATAAAAATTACAAACAGCAGGGGCCCCAAAACAGACCCCTGAGGTACACCACTTATCACCGAACTCCAAGATGAATATCTCCCATCAACCACCACCCTCTGTCTTCTATCTGCTAGCCAATTCCTGACCCAATTAGCTAAATCACCCTCTATCCCATACATCCGCATTTGCATAATACATAATGCATTATGTGCCAGATGTATAATTTAGTTTTAGAATTCAACAAAAATTAACATTCTAGAATATAATGAAACAATATGCAGGACAATTGATCATTTATACAGTATTGTTAACTGGTTTAGATCGTTAGGCTAACATGTTGACAAATGTACAACGTACCGGAGAAATTTCTACATGTATTGTGAAGCTCATTCTCTGATTACGCAGCCTCTGTCCTTCATGGAACAAAGGTCACGTTCAGTAAAATAAAAGCAAAATACAGCAGATGCTGGAAATTTGAAATCAAAAATAGTGTTGGTGTACTCAGCATGATTCTGCCAGACTCAGTATTTCCAAAATTTCCTATTTTTATATTCAGTAAGTTCCTTTATAATGTTCCATTCATCAAATCCAGATATTGTAGCTCTGCAATAAAAAAACCAGGCCATTAAGTATTGGCATGAATTACCCAGGAGATACTGCTGCTCCAATACGTAATCTCACCAGAAGCTAACTCTCACATATATGAATTAGTTTTCTGAAATATTGCGAGCAGATTAGAGATACATGGCTGACCTGAAGAAATTTACAGTCTGAGAATGGCAGGAAATTTAGCCCTTGCTCTTTTGAAAAATAGAATTAAAACTAATACAGGAAGAGTTACAGAACTCCACAATTATATGACCAGAGTGTGACATTTATTACTTGTCTAAGTCGTTCCTTCTTTAGTATGCTGATATCACCATCGAATATGAATTGTTAAAGTATTATTGTTATCTCTAGGGGATTTTAGTGATTGTGGGGTATCCCTACAACATTTAGCTAGTTTGCCATTTCTCTACCCAAAAACAGTAGAAATTGAAGGTGATTGAAATAAAAACAGTAAAAGATTTAAAATGTGCAAAGTTGACTGAGAGCAGAGGTAAGAATGCTCAGTTGTTTTCAGACCTGACCATCATAGCATGATGCCCTCCTGCAGGCATATCAGCTGGAATTCTCCAAACTCAGCTGTGATTCTCCAATCCCACTGCACTGTATGGGGAGTTGACTGAGAGTCAAATTCTCCATTCTCAGTAGCAGTGGTGAAGCATATGAGACTGGAGAATTCTGGCCACTATCTTAGTATTTGGCCTAAATATTGCAATAAAGTTTTGTTTATTACTTTAGTTTTCATTGTGCAATTAAATTTCAATTTAGCAACTATAGATGGAGAGAAAGTATATTTTCCACCTATGCTTTTGGAGGAACAAGTGACAGTCTTCTAGGTATATAATGCAGTGTATCCTTTCTAAATAGTCACAATCATTATTTTCCAATCTGATGGAACCATTCGAGAATATAAGGCTTGCTCTCAACTGGATGTTAAAAAAAAATCCCAATAGTACTATTAAAAAATGAGCAAAACAAGCCTGTTGGTCACTTAACAGTTATTGAAGGCTCACAGTAAATCTGCCTTACAAATGACTAATGGAGATGTGATGCTGGTAAGGTTTAGCTTGGGAATTGTTAATCAGTAAAGGACTAGAGTTCCGGGAAGGCTTCTGAACAGTTGTTGGTACTAGTGGTGACTATGAGACTGGGAACATGACAATAGGTGTGACCAAGGTAAACTAACAGGGTTGCTTGTTTTCCTATGTTTAAGGTAAGGCAGAGTACAAATTTAGGTACAAAATTACAATAGTGACTTGAAAGGTAGCTCACCCTCTGCAATTATCAATGACTGTTTGTCTAAGTAAAAAATAGATGTTTGTCAAAGTGGGATAATGTATTGTAATGGTTGTGTCAGACTAGTAATTAGTAGCCTGGACTAATAATGACTAAGATGCGAGTTCAAAATTCCCTTCATGCAAGTTTGAGAATTTGAAATCAGTTTTTAAAAATGTGAAAATAAAATGCTGGTGTCAGTGAAACTGTTGGATTGTTGTAAAAGCTCTCAAAAATCCTTCCACAAAGGAAGTCTGTTTTAACTTCTCTGACATATGTAACTCCACTCCTACTCATGGGTATTGATCTTGATCACCTGATGAAATGAATTACAACCACTCAGTTGCTTCAGCAATTTGTGGAGAACGTGCACATGGGAAAAGGATGGGCAATAAATATCAGCTTACATACCCATATCCTAAGAATGAAAAAAAAAAGCACAGGAGATAATGACAGAAAAGATGCGAGCAGCATACTGTTAGTGGTTAGCACTGCCACCTCACAGCATTACGGACCTGGGTTCAATTCCTTGCTTGGGTCACTGTCGGGACAGAGTCTGCACATTCTTCCTGTTTCTGCATGGGTTTCCTCCCACAGTCTGAAAGACGTGGTGGTTAGGTGCATTGACTATGCTAAATTTAATCTTAGTCAAACTGAACAAGTGCCAGAATATATTGACTAGGTAATTTTTCACAGTGACTTCATTGCAGCGTTATTGTAAGTCTACTTGTGACACTAATAAAAAAGTCTTTAACTTTAAAGAAAACAAAGCAATATTTCTAGAGGAAGGCATACAATTTGGTATCTGCTCATTCTGCATATGCATCCAGAATAACAAAATGATTTATGAATTTGGAAAAGTGTCCTCAATGAAATATACAGATATAAGTGAATGTGACGGCAATCCTGCTAAATATAACTATCTATATTCTGCAATATGCATATATATTGGGCAAGATTTATGGACCGATTGGCCATGGATGCAAATCCTTGAATAACTGCAAAATATCACGAGAAGCCAAAAATTGAATTTGCACCAGTGAGATTTCAGAATGCAATCTTCCCAGGCCCTCCCCAATTACATGATCACATTCATGTCGAGAAAGGCTGCGAACTAGATTTGCATCAATTTGAATGTATTATAATGGACTTAGTGAGGTTAACATTATATCTTCAGACCTCATTGAATCTTCTTATCCACCAAATGAGATGCCATTGGACACAAATAACTACCACTTTTTAAAAATGGGAACCAGATTCTATGACCTCTGAGAGGGAGAAAGGAGATGAACGTTATTGTCTGCACTTGCACCATGGAGTCTAAGGAACGAGAACCTGATGTACAGCTCCAGAGGAGGGGTTCATCGGTATCAGGGGAGGCAGGTGTCATGGCTGGTGTGTGTGGTCCTGAGGTAGCAGCAGATATTGTTTAAAAGTTACTAGAGTGGAAATCTTCCTCAAGAGAAATCTTGATACCCTCACTAGCTACAGGGGAGGACCCAGAGGACTGGGGACTAACCAATATTGTTCCTTAGTTAATGTAACTGGATTGATTAGTAAGTTTGTAAACGGTTCAAAGTTGGTGGATTTGCGGATAACGAGGAGGACCAGAGGATACAGTAGGATATAAATTAGTTGGAGACTTGGGCAGAAAGATAGCAAATAGAGTTTAATCCAGACAAATGTAGATAATGTATTTTGGAAGGTCTACTATAGATAGGAAATATACAGTAAATGGCAGAACCCTTAACAGTATTGATATGCAAAGGGATATGGGTACACAGGTCACTGAAAGTGACAATGCAGGCGGAGAAGGTAGTCAAGAAGGCAAACAGCATGCTTGCCTTCATTGGCCAGAGCATCGAATTCAAAAATTGGCAAGTCATATTGCAGCTTTATAGAACCTTAGTTAGGCCGCACTTGGAATATAGTGTTCAATTCTGGTCACCACACTACCAGAAAATGGAAGCTTTGCAGAGGGTACAGAGAAGATTTACCAGGATGTTGCCTGGTTGGAGAAACTTGCTTTGTTCTCACTGGAGCGGTGCGGGTTGAGGGGAGACCTCATAGAAGTCTATAAGGTTACGTGAGACATGGATAGAGTGGATTGTCAGAAGTCTTTTCTCAGGGTGGAAGAGTCAATTACTAGGGCACAGGGGCAATGTTTAAAACAGATGTACAGGGTAGTGTTTTTTTTTTAAAAACACACCGTAGTGGGTGCCTGGAACTTATTGCCAGAGGAGTTAAGGGGAAGCAGAGGTGGTAGTAACTTTTAAGCGGGGGGGGGGGGGGGTCTTGACAAGTATAAAAATAGGATGGGAATAGAGGGATATGGTCCCTGGAAAGATGGAGGGTTTTAGTTCAGTTGGACAACATGGTCGATGCAGGCTTGGAAGGCCTAAGGGCCTATTCCTGTGCTGTAACATTTTGTTCTTGGTCTTAGTACTGTGTTAGTCTACTGTCTCTGCTGTAGGGTAGAGGTGGAGGGCTATGAGTGCAGACCACATTGGATGGTGGGGGGTAGGTAGCGTGTGATGAGATTGAAGTATATGGGCCTAATGGACTAGGTAGATGAGACCCTAAAAGAGAAGGTAAGTTGGTGCTCAGGCTTGGGGACAGGGAGGAGCGGGGTGAAAACTGGTGATGGTAATTTGGGGAGGGGATCAAAACTAAATGGAGCAGCTAAGCAGGAGTTTTATGTGTAAAGGTGAAGATAGCAGTGAGATTTAAGAATAATGCAGCCTAAGTTATAAGGGTGCCTTTTAGATCAGCTATCCCTGAAGTATAAAGCAATTGCACTCTAACATTCCTGAGATCCATGCGCATCAAGTTATTCAGCAATCAAGATTTAACCCTTAATGTCAGCTGTCCATTGTCGCAAATTCAAGGGAGAAAGTGTGAAAACTTGTGGTTCAAGGATAAACATGCAAATACAGACCCTCTTGACATCAGTCACATATGTGGCGGATTGCAATACTTGCCATTTGAGGATCCATTAGTTCCCAAAGCATACATCACCTTCCAGTTGACCATGCTTATTATGGATGGGTGATAATAGCAGCAGTCTTGTCAAAAGGGAGGGGAGGCCAAAAGTGGCTGATATAGTCACTATATCAGCAATAATGCTTTGGAAATAGGAGGACACTTGAACTATGAGTGAACATTACATACCACGCAAGGTGTGGAATTGGTTGCTTCCAGGTCTGGGAGACCAATGGGTAAGAGGAAGTACTGAAGTTAAATGGCTGTGACACTAAATCTGACTCTGACTCTCTTTCTCTGCCTCTCACTTACAGCTAACTGAACAATATTAGTAATGAAACCAATGGAGCTGGCTATTCCTCTTATTGCAGCATTGGTAGAACACAGGCTCCAGCAGCAAGGGGTGGTGCCACTCGGGGAACATCTATTGCCAGGAGACAAGGAGCTGCAGGACTAGTTCGAAGGCCAGTGGTTGCACTTGCTGGACAGGGGGCATGAAGATGCAGAAGGATTATAGGACTCGATTGTGCTTCATAGAGCTCTTGGACTACATGTGCCATAGGAGAATCAGCCTCATCAGGGCAACAGTGCAGTACCTGTAGCACATTCTAACTTGCTACCATGCAGAGGTGGAGGACACCTGCTCTCCATGGCCATGCAACTCATAGCAGCCCTCAACTTTTATGCAGAAGGGTCGTCAGACGTACCACAGGTAACCTATGTGGTACTTTGTAGCCATCTACTCAAATGCATTTGTGAGGTGCGGATGCAATCTCTCCAAGGGCATTGGGCTTAATCTATTTTAATCTGAAGCAGGTCCAGCACAAATGGGGACTTAATGGCTTGAAAATGGCTGGGTTATTTGCCATCCAGGTTAGACCAGAGTTGTTGCTGCAGTCATCTTAGGTAGTAGCTGGCATTGTTTCCTGCTGCTTGGTTCAGATGGCAAACTACATTTAACATGAAATTGAATGTTCTTGAATGTACCCAAGATCCTAATTTCAAAGCTAAGATTCATTTTATTTTATTTGTTCAGGAATTGGGGGCATAACTGGCTGGGCTTGCGTTTGTGCCCATCCCTAACTGCCCATGAACTGAATTGTTTGCTTGGCCATTTCAGAAGACATTTTAAGAGTCAACAACATTGATGTGGGTCTGAAGTCACATGTAGGCGAGGCCAGATAAAGATGCCAGATTTCCTTGCCTGAAGGACATTAGTGAACCAGAAACAAAAACAAATTGCTGGAAAATTTCAGCAGGTCTCACAACCTTTGTGGAGAAAAAAATAGAACCAACATCGAGTCAGATGACTGTTCAGAGTTGACAGGTGAACCAGGTGGGTTTTACAACAATCGACAAAGGTTTCATGGTCACTGGTAGGTTTTTGCATTCCATATTCTTAGTGAAATTTGAATTCAATATCTTCCATGCTGGGATTCGAACCTGGGTTTCCAGAACATCACTCTGTCTCTAGATTAGTAGTCCAGTGACACTACCATTATGTCATCACCTTGCCCAAATGGTACAAAGACATTTTAGGTCCATTTTTTGATTGGCTTCCAGGTGTGCATATTAAAATGCCATGTTCAACCTATGCACTTATACCAGAATTAAGCAGCCTAACTATCAATCCTTTAACATACTCCTGGAAGCCAATCAAAAAATAGACCTAAAAATGTTTCTTTTATTTCCATGGGGCTTGAGTAGCAGCAAAATACTTGTTTTGATCCAAAATAAATAGTTCAGCCTGCTAATGATCACTTCCCATTCCAAATTTAGCCTCTCAATCAGCTAACTCCAGATACAAACTGACTTCCTACTCTGAACAAGCATCCAAACTACTTGTTGATGAGACCCATGAGCTTAAAATTGTTTTGCCTGCCAATCATCTGTTATCAATTCCAATTGAGGGACACTGCAATCTCATGTGTGCAGTGTCAGCCACAGACTAAAAGCTGTCATTGACATAACACCAAGAAAAATTTATAATTATCAAGAAGGAATTAAAATAGACAGTTTAATGGAAAGCAATGCAAATAACATCTAGCATTTATATATCTCAATTTTGTAAAACATCTCAAGACCTGACAAAGCAGTGCCATCATGGTCATCGCGGGTTTTACCTATTTTCGAAGATGGCAATTTCTTGTCTGTGAAATAATCTGCTATGCATTCTGACGTAGCTGTGGAGCCTGACTTTTCACTGTTTGGGCAATGATTAATTGCTTTTTTTTGGGACTACTCAGTCTTTCCAACTTGCCTTTTGTCCTCAGCTATCTGCATTCTTGAGATTGCTGCCCAAATATTTATTTCTTGTGCAATTTTCTTTCAATCCATGACCTACATGTTTCATTTCCTGAGGCTTACTTTCCTGGAGTCCTTGAATCCTAATTTCAACCTGCCTCATGAGTGGTTTCCAAGTTTAAGTTGTGAATACATGATTACTTTGGGGGTTCCATCAGTCATACATACTATATACAGTTGAGATGAGCTTTGATGGTGAATGCTTCAATTCCAGACACACATGCATAATAACCAGATTATGAAGGGTAAAACGAGAGCCAATCTTTACATACTTTAAGATTTTATTTCCAGAGATACATATCACCTACATGCATGTCCTCACCTCATCATCAAGTTTCAGTGTTTATTTATAGGTCAAGTGAATTTCCAGTTAATACGTCCCAGTAGCATAAATAAACACGCTTAATACACAATTAACAGATTCTGTCTTCTCTTTAAATAAAGAAGTTCATATGTGCAAACTAACATTTCAAAACAAATTAAATCAGAAGTTCTTTGTATTTTGTATGAAGCGAAATGTTAGCGATCCTAAAGAAGGAACAAGTTCTTCATATATTGGCCAAAATTCTGTCCTCATTTGCAGCTGGAATTTTCCGATGCTGCTGACACTGAATAGAGCTTTGTCTGGAATGCTAAATTTCCACTCAATCCCATCATAGACAAGACTAGAGAATCCTGTCTATCCAGTTCTTTTTGTAAAATAATCTGACTTGCTGATGACTTGCGTCCACCCATTTTATCTTTAGGTATTTCCTTTCTTCCAAAATCAACTAACAATATTTTTCTTTTAATCTTTTTCATTTCCTTTTTTCATATGGCAGTGACCCATAATGAACGATTACCAACACAATTTTCAATGGGTGTATTATCTTCAAAATGCCCAAAGTTGAGCATTTCACTCCACAGGTGGCACAGTGAGACAATGGTTAGTACTGCTGTCTAACAGCACCAGGTTCCTAGGTTTGATTCCTAGCTTGCGTTACTGTCTGTGTGGAGTTTGCATGTTCTCCCCGTGTCTGTGAGAGTTTCCTCAACATTCTAAAAGATACGTTTGTTAGGTGCATTGACAAACCAGAGCGTGGTGACCAGGGGAATTTCGCAGTAACCTCATTACAGTGTTAATATAAGCTTTAGTTGTGACTAATAAATAAACTTTATTTAGCACTGCTGCCTCTCAGTGCCAGAGACCCATGTTCGATTCCCATCTTGGGTCACTATCTCTGTGGAATTTGCACATTCGCCCCTTGTCTGCTTGGGTTTCCTCTTGGTGCTCCAGTTTCCTCCCGTAGCTCAAAGATGTGCTGGTTAGGTAGATAGGCCATGCTAAATTGCCCCTTAGTGTCAGGAGACTAGCTGGGATAAGTGCAAGTGGTTATGGGGATATGGCCTGTGTGGGATTGTTGTTGGTACAGACTTGGTGGCCAAATAGCCTCCTTCTGCAGCATAGGATTCTATGATTTTATGAAATATTTGACAATAGAATCCCAGATGCACTCTCTGCATATGAGCCGGTGTTTCTAAATCTGGTATTTTTAACAACCCATTTTAATTTCCCATTTTTATCAACAGCATTTAAATGCTCACCAGGAAGATTAACAAGTATGTTCTGCATTCTGATGTTTATGTTCTGTGGATCACTGAAGGATGATAAATTAAGTATATTTCTCCAGATTTAATTATCTTAGTGTTTAACTATTTGCCTTTGCACATTTTTTACTTTAAGCGTGTTCCATTGTAATATTTGACTCCAATATATTAGAATTTGAATCTGTTCTAGTCTCAGTGTACAACTAATTCAACTAACCAAGTACTAAACTTGCTCTGTCTCTTTAATCAACACAGAAAGATAATCTTATACCTAATCCAGATTATTGATTGAAAGATATTCCAGACCTACTTTGCTTACTATATAAATCAGTATATTTAAAAGCTCCATAAACCTGGCTCCCAATTTTTAATTCTATTCCAATGTTACTAATAACACATTGCTCAAATTCTATGCTATTACTCTGTGAACATGGATAATAAAGATGCCTGCATGATGTCTTTTATACTGATAGAACATTGCAGGATCTGTTTTAGTTAAACCTATTTTCAGCAAAACCTGGAGCCATTTTTCAGGTCATATAGGCCTTTATTTAGTTTCCATAGTTTTACATCTGCAGCTGAGGATTTAAGGATTTCTTTCTTTAAAGCGGTTCCTCAAGGAACATAAGAATATTACTGTCTAGTATCCAAACTATTTCTACAAGTGGTAATCACTTCTATTGACTGATTCTTGTCTTCTATTCTTCATGTCACCATGAATGCTTCATTCGATCCATTAAGGCTGAAAAAAAAAATCACTTTCATCTGACTATTTTAAAAATTATTTACTTTTAACTGGACATCCAATCCTGTTTTCTTCAGCAAGAGCCGAGTAGCAGTTCAAACTAGTTGCCTGTCCAAATAAAACCTGTTTGCACAATTCAAAAATCCCCAACTTAAATTTTGACAAATTTGTATATCACATGACATACTTTCTTGTGGAATGACTATCCATTCCCAAAATCTATCAATTTACAGCCGTACCCCCTTAACATTTAACAGATCATTGTTTCTTGTAATCGTCATTGAAGAAGTCTAGCAGAAGGTCTAAACTTATATCACTATATAGCTGATTGGTATCCATCTCACAAAATACTTTACTTCTGATTTCACTTTTTATAGGCACCAACAATGCTAAGGCTAGCAATGTTCTTGTTTCTCTTTAATAGGAACATAAGCTTCATCCACGTATCCACCTCTTTCATCCATTGCTCAGCTCTTTACAATATTCCTTATACAACAGTGACTGTGTGGCCAAATTCTTCTCCAAGTCAATTTTTAAGTTTGATGACACCATCATAATGGATCAGAACAAACACTGACGAGATGGAATACAGGAAAGAGATAGAGAATCTGGTGAACTAGTGCAATGACAATATTCTCTCCTTCAATGTTTACAAACCAAAAGGAGATAGTCATTGACTTCAGAAAACAGAGGAGAACATGCCCTATTCACATCAATAATGATAATGTAGAAATGGAGTGAGCTTCAAATTTTTAGGTGTCCAAATCACCAACCTATCCTGATCCCTCCATGCTGACACTATTGTTAAGAAAGCCCACCAATACCTCTACATTCGAAAACTAAGGAAATTTGGCATGCCTACTGTGATTCTCAGCAACCTTTCGCACCATAAAGCATTCTTTCTGGTTGTATCACAGCTTGGTACAGTCCCTGCAAGAACCTACAATAGGTTACTAACAAAGCCCAGTCCATCATGAAGCCTAATCCATTACTCAACCCAGCCTCCCACCCCCATTGACTATGTCTACACTTCCCGCTGCCTCGGCAAAATAGCCAGCACAATCAAGGGCCTCACAAACCCAGACGTATTGTCTGCCATCTTCTTCCATCGGGAAAAAGATGCAAAAGACTGAGGACACATACCAACTGACTCAAGAATATCATCTTTCCTGCTGCCAGACTTTTGAATGGACCTACACAATGTTAGATTGATCTTTCTCTACACCCTAGCTATGACTGTAACACTACATTCTGCACTTTTCCTTTCTATTTATAGTATGTTTTGCTGTAGAGTGCAGAACAAACAATACTTTTCACTGTATACTGATATATGTAACAATAATAAATCAAATATGGTTCAGAAATTGAGATCAAAGGAAAATTATACCCTGATAATTTTCAATTGTGTTCTGCCACATTCTATTATAGTTTTGCGGATTTTAGTTCATCTCAGAATGTTTGTTTAGTTTCCAACCATAAACATTAGATAACTAGCAATACTCGACTGGTGCAGCATGAAACTGGAGCCAATTTTAACATTTTACAAGCTATTACTATACAGAACCATATCGCAATTTGAATATTTTCTTCTAATATGAAAACAGGTAAAATCCGAGTTAATGCCACCACTTCCATATTATTAAATACAATGAACATACAACTAACAGTCCAGAGATAAATTTTCAGCAACATAGGAGAGCAGTAGAGAAGTCAAAGGATTTGCATAGAAAATTCCAAAGCTTATATCCTTGTGTATTGAAGGTCATAGATGTCAGTCTTTAGCTGGTAAGATAGGGGATACTCAGGAGGCCACAGTCAAAAGAATGTAGAGTTCTTGATGCATACTAAATCTGAGGAAAGATACAGCATTCGGGAGAGCCTGTGTCAGGGATAGATTTGAACACAATAATAAGCATTTTAAATTGAGCATTGGTGTACTTGAAGTCAATGTACATCAGCAAGTCAGGGGTGATATGAGACACTGAATTATAAATTGGGCTTAAAATATTATTCCATAAATTAAATGGACTAATTAATTTATACAATGTTATTTCCTATTAGCAGATTTAAAGAAAAAATTAAGAATTGTTTTTGACAGTTTCTAACATTGAGAAACAATTTGCTTTAGATGGCAAGATAGTGACCTTGAGACAGTTCAATCTCACGGCTGAAGTTTAATTCACAGAATGCCGTCATATTACTGCATATTATTGTTTATGAATCAATAGTGGCACCAGTTTTAATGGAATCTGTCAGACAGCTCTGAATCATGCTGATGGGCTCAAATGAGCCAAGTGAAATGAATGCTATATGATCTTCAGTTAGCTTCGCTAGTTCCAAAATGCTCAGGAATGGCAACCAAAGAACTGACACCATTATTATTATTACTGTGTTCCACAACTTAAATAAGCAGATTTAAATGTTCATTTTAGTGATAATCCCAATAAAAGGGTACTTACACTCCCCCAGCATTCCTTCATGATTTACAACAGAATGCTGACTATAGGTCATGGATGCTTCAAACTGATAATAAGATTACAATTCCACTTCAATAGGTCAACAGCAGACCAGGAGCAGTCACTTGGCTTGTGACATTCATACATTATCCTTCAGAAAACCTTTGCCTTGAATCATGCAGTGATCCCTCATCACACTGCATCCATGCTACCTCTTTGAAAGGTTATCCAATTAATTCCATCCCTCTGCTCTTTGCACTTAACCCTGCAGTTTTTGCCTTTGAAATGTAAATGCAACAAAGATTACTCATTTCTGAAATTCACTGCAAAGAATTAACTAAAAAGTGATCCCTCTATCAGGTGAAACAATTTATAAACAAAAACAGACTTCAATTTGTGTAGCACCTTTGAGAAACTCAGGATTGCTTAAAGTGCTTTATAGACAATTAAGTACTTCTATAAGTAGAGGGGGGGGGGGGGGGGGGGGGGGATTGCATGTGATTTCTTCGTTCTCGCAATGTTACCAGAATTGGATTTCCAGTGAGGTCAGCCTCTCACTGGAAGTTGGTGAGAGACTGAATAATTTATTTAAATGAATATTTTCATCTGTTTAGTGAACTCAGTGCTAAATCATCCAGGCTCATTTGCCTTCATGACCTTGCTAGAAAAAGGTTCTCTGGCTAGAAAAACACTTGCTTCCCATGAATGGGAAACAGTCCTGTTAGCCTTGCCGGTGGAACTGAAGGCCAATGAGAGCCTCCCTGGGAGGCAGAGGGCGTGGGGTGCCCCTTTGGCACTGCCAGCCTTAGTGTCACGGCCTATCGGGCAGTACTGGGACAGGGCCTAAAAAGGACAGAGGTTTAAGGGGGCAGCCCAATCGGGGAGGAAGAAGGGAGGGGCGCTGCGCATTCTGCAGATGGAATTGAATTGGAAGGAGCAGGGGCTTCTGCCGCTCTGCAGATGCCATTAGATTGGGAGGAGGGTGGGGTGGTAGGAAGAGGAGTGCAATTGGTTTGGGCGATGGAGGGGAGTTGTGGAACTAGATGTCTATGTTGTAGGGCTCACAATCGGCCTTCACAAGTGTGTGCCACTGGGGGATGGGAGGAGGTCAGTTTGTTGAGGTTGTCCGCAGCAACAGGGACCTGACATTTCACTCCAGTCAGAACTTGGTGTTGCAATTATGCATGTACAGCATCAGAGGTCTGCATGTGCACAGAACCTCCCCCGACAGACTGGCTGGTGTATTAAGCCCAGGCCACTGCTTGCAGCAGCTGGAAACAGTATGTCATCTTTTCAATGATCACGTAAGATTGGCTGTGAAAATGCACCAAAAAAACAAATCTCTTCCATTTTCACACTAGCCAGACATTCTCGAAATTCTGCCCAGCATGATGACAATGACAAAATATCAAATACGTGATCTCATTGAAACATTCAACATTATGAATAGACCTGCCAGAATTGATACTAAGACTGGGCAGAATCTTATGCTGCTCCTGGGAGAGAGAAAAAAGACATGTAGGAAAACTGAACCGAGCCCGAGGCTAAAAATCAGCTTCTCAATGGCAAGATGAACTTTTGCATTTCAATTCTCCGAATTTTAAAGACAGGTCAAAATTACTGATGTCGAGCATTACGAAGCCCTATTTGCATGTCATGGATACTCAATAAAAGACCAACTCATCAGAATTAAATTCCCCCTCACAATTATCAGTGAATGAGAAACAAATGCCTCATGTTGCTAACTATATAGACATGGCAGACAACATACAAGGGAGTCAACTTGCTGGAGTTAGAGTGAGTAGTCAGGATTTGATGGCTCCTCCTGACACAGAAGGTTGACCTTGTAAATTGTCATTTACTTTGGCAAGATCGTAATATCTCATTGGTTGAGAGGGGGCCATTTTCCTCTTTAGGGAGCATTGTCCAACAATGCAAATCACTGGGTGATTTAGTAGTCTAAGGTGCAGGAGGCACATGCTGTCCAAGGGTAGGATAGAGACCAGGGCAGGGCAGGGCAGGGCGGGGAAGGAGGCAGCAAGGACAAAGACATGGAAGGGCGCAGAAGTCTTGCAAGCAGGGTACGGGATCCTATTAATGCATAAGGAGAGAGGCTTTTTGGAAAGGGATGGATGGAAAGAGGATGAGGTCAATGTTGACTATGGTGGGGTCAAAGAACAAAACAGCACAGGAAACAGGCCCTTTGGGCCAACGAATCCACGCCGCTACCCTGATGTTCCCACCTCTTCCCCTGATCCCTGGCTATGTTTATAGATCTATGGATTGAAACCAAATTTGAGACAATTTAGGGAGAATTTGTTCTGCCAATCAGCCTAAGAGCACATCTTTGGGATGTGGGAGGAAACCGGAGCGCCCAGAGAAAACCCACGCAAGCAAGGGGAGAATGTGCAAACTCCCATTGACACAGGCCCAAATCCATGTATCTGCACAGCACAGCACACTGAGCTGTCATGTTGTCCATCAAATGGTCCAGGTCAAGCATACACTAACGACGTGAAGCACTAGGATACTCTCAAAAAATCCAAGGGCAGCCCTCTCACGACCCATTGCTTGTATGCCCCTTGTTAGACAACCAAAGCACCTGTAGGATAAAAACAAGTACATCAATATCATCATCTATTTACACACTTCCCAGGAACTCCCAAGGCTCATGATTCCTAATTTAAATCAGTTTTCTATACCCCTCCATTCCCATTCTGTTCATGTGCCCTTCTAAGTATTTCTTAAATAACTCCAGAGTACCTGCCTCCACCACTTTACTTGGCAACACATTCCATACCCCCACCACACTCTGTGTGAAAAAACTCCCTCTAGCATCCAAATTATACCTTACTCCCCCTCACCCTAAGCCTGTGACCCCTCGTGCTACTCGAGTCCATCCTAGGAAAAAGCTTAACCCTGTTTACTCTATCTATACCCCTCATAATCTTGTACACCTCTATCAGATCTCATCTAAGTCTACGTCTTTCTAAGGAAAACAGTCCCAATTTGCCTAATCTCTCCTCGTAACTCAGACCTTCCATACCAGGCAGCATCCTGGTAAACCTCCTCTGCACTCTCTCCAGAGTCTCCACGTCCTTCCGGTAGTAAGGCGACCAGAACTGGACGCAGTATTCCAAATGAGGTCTAACTAATGTTTTATACAACTGCAACATTAAAGGCCAGCTCTTGTACTCTATACCCCTTCCTATAAAGGCTAGCATACTATATGCTTTCGTCACAACCTTCTCCACTTGCTCTGCCACCTTCAGAGACTTGTTCACCTGCACCCCCAGGTCCCTCTGCATTTCTATACTCTTAATAGGTCTACCCTTTGTCATATACCTCCCCCTTACATCCTTTCTCCCGAAATGCATCACCTCACATTTATCAGGATTGAATTCCATCTGCCATTTGTTTGCCCAAGCTACCAGCCTATGTCCTGCTGCATCGCCTGACAATGCTCCTCACTATCTGCAAGTCCAGCCATCTTTGTATCATTTGCAAACTTGCTGATCACTCCACTTACTCCCTCTTCCAAGTCATTTATATGTATTATAAATAGAAGAGGTCCCAGTACCGTGCCCTGCGGCACACCACTAGTAACTGACCTCCAGCTAGAAAAACACCCTTCCACTATTACTGTCTCCTATTACTAAGCCAGTTACTTATCCATCTAGCTACCTGTTCCTTGTACTCCATTAGCCTTGACCTTCTCGACTAACCTCCCATGAGGGACTTTGTCAAACGCCTTACTGAAATCCACAGACAACATCAATGGCTCACCCTTCATTGGCCGTTTTCATCACCTCCTCAAAAAATTCTACCGGATTTGTAAGGCACGACCTCCCCTTAACAAATCCATGCTGCGTATCCCTAATCAGATCGCAACGCTCTAAGTGCCTGTACATCCTATCTCTAAGAATCCCCTCCAACAGCTTCCCACATGCCTAGTGTGGACTTACCCTCGAAAAACTGTTCCCAATCAGTTTCCATAAGTTCCTACCTAATCCGACCGTAGTTAGCCTTCCCCCAGTTCAGCACCCTGCCCCGAGGGCAACAAACATCCTTTTCCATCTGTATCCTAAAGTAGACAGAATTGTGGTCACTGTTAGCCACGGGTTCCCCTACTACAACATCGATCACCTGCCCTGGCTCATTATTCAGAACTAAATCCAATATAGCCCCCTCTCTAGTTGGGCTAGCCACATACTGCTCCAACGATCCTTCCAGTACACATTTTACAAATTCCTTCCCATCCAAACCCCCAGCTCTAGGTACCTTCCAATCCACCCTTGGGAGATTAAAATCTCCCACTATAACGACTCTGTTCTTTCTGCACCTATCAAAAATATCTTTATATATGCCTTCTTCAACTACCCGCGGGCTGTTGGGAGGCCTATAATAAACCCCTAGAATAGTAATCGCCCCCTTTCTATTCCTCAACTCCACCACAACAACTGCACTCCTAACTCCTCTGTATTGTCCTCCCTTTGCACCGCTGTGATGCTCTCCCTAATTAACAACGCCACTTCCCCCCTTCTTCTGGGCCCTCCTCTGTCATGCTTGAAACACTTATACCCAGGAATATTCAGCTGCCACTGCTCCCCTTCCTTTAACCACATCTCCATCACAGCAACCACATCCAAGTTCCTCGCAAACATTAAGACCCTAAGTTCATCTGTTTTTCCTGTTACACTCCTCGCATTGAAACAGACACACTCCAGACCTCCAAGCCCACGTGAAGCCTCCTTCTCCGTTGTGTATTTTTTCTCATCCAAGTTTAGTCTATCTCCCATCCCGCTCTCCACTGAGCTATCGGTATCAGCCGCTCCCCTCCTCCATATTAGCTTAAATCCTGCCGAAACACTCCAGCTAACCTCCCAGCTAAGATATTCACGCCCTTCCCATTTAAGTGTTCCCCGTTCCTTCTATACAGGTGCCCTTCTTTCACAAAGACTTCCCAGTTATCCACAAATATGAAACCCTCTGCCTTACACCAGTCCTTCAGCCACGCATTCAGCTGTAGGATTTCATTTCTCCTGGCCTCACTATTACCTGGCCCTGGCAGCAGCCCCGAGATTGCCACCCTGGAGGCCCTGCTCTTCAGCCTACCCCCCAACTCCCTGAACTGCCTTTGAATATCCTCCCTGCTCTTCCTTCCTATATCTTTCTCTCCTACGTGAATAATCACATTCACCTGGGTCCCCTCACCCTTCAAAATGCCCTCTACCCTATCAGACATGTCTTGCACCCCTGCTCCAGGGAGGCAAACTACCATCTTGGAGTCCCACCTTTGACCACAGAACTGTCTATCTATTCCTTTAACTCTCCCATCTCGCACCACTATCTCCCTTCTAGCCCCCTTCCTCCCCTTTGGAGGTTCTCTGGTTTGCTTTGCAGATACTAGGTAGTAGAAGGAACAGTCACAATGAGACGGATAATGGTAATGTAGTAGAATGGTAGATCCAGTGTCATGATTGGATAGTACATGGTCACATGGGTGTCTTGAGAATGGATCAAATAGATTGTGTAAATAATGTGAGGAGTCAGTGTTGGCTTAAGGATGTTAACAGGTGTAATCTCAGAAGAGAGAGAAGACACAGAGTGACAGTTATAAATTTGGGGATTACAGAGAGAGGTCCCGAATTGATAAGAGAAAGGAACCAAAAGAGACGTATGGTTACTGGGAGATTCACCTGATGTGACTGCGAGAAAGGATCAACAGAGCGTGATCAGGAGAAGCCCATCCTTAGAAACCTAAATAGCTGCCTCTAAGCATCGCTGATTGGAGTAGACATACTATCTCACTGGCTGGAACCTTCCCTTGGGAAGTGTAGTGTAAAGGGGCTTTGTGTAGTTCCAGGAAGGGGCATTACCACCTTTCTTCAAAAAGGTTATGAGACTCTGCCATTTGTCTGAAGTTTGTCACTCCTCTGGCATGAGTCACAGCCAGTCAGGGTAAATCATTGTACATTAATTGAGGTAAAAATCATAATTTTATGGAGTAGCCAGGTTGATGGTTAGATAGAAATTTGTCTCATCTGGGAAATTCAATAAATGTTTTATTCTGTGTGTTAAAAGTTCATCAACACACTGCAAGAACTTTCCTCCATGCTCAAAATGAAAGTTTGGATCAGCCAAGCCACATTTCCTGCTGGAATCTGAGTTCCCAGTAATAACATCAGCTGGACCATTACACCTGGGTTGTCTTGTTACTGGGACTGAAAGTGGAAGGAAAGTGCTGGCATTTTACCAGAAAAATGGTGGGATTGCACCAGGAACAGTCATCCAATTAAGGGCCCTGATTGAGACCAGAACACTGCATTTGCCTGACGAAGGCCATAGAGTCGAAAGCTCGCAAATTTACTATCAAATAAATTGGTTGGATTTAAAATTGGTGTCGTAAAACTTTACTGAGTTTACCCCAGTCCAAAGCCGGCATCTCTACATCACGAGATTTAGGCCCAGAGACCTGAGATTCGTGAGCCTCAATAGCAACACCAATAGCGGTAGCCTGTGCTGAGGCCACATGAAGTTGAGTTACACACAAAGGACATCCAAGTTTTTTTTTAAATTAAATGTGCCAGGGCCAGGTAGGTAGATCTCAGTGATTAGAGTACACTCTTCTGCAGCAATGTCATGACCAAATTGGAGTCCTTTGAACCACGTAGGTCATGGAATGACCTAGTTAAAGCTTCACTAATCTTTTCAACGTGTTACTGGGGCCATTTTCCTTGTGTCATAAATTACTTGAATGCAAAATAAATCCAGCATCCCATTTAATAAAACTGTGTCCATCTGAAATACACAATCCAAAATACTTATCAATTATTTTTTAGAAAAACAATGAAATTGAAATCCAACCAAACAACTTCTTTTTTTCCTAGTGACTTCTTCTGCAGATTTATATGTTGGTCTGAAGCTGTCAACTACATCTAATTATTAAACCGACATGTTTCTCCATCTGCTAGATTTGCATATCATTACTGATAACCTTCAGCCACGAAAAGTCATATCGCACTTAGGCTGGATATTGGAAATGACAAGCATGGCTTTACCAGCCAGCCTACTAACACATTTGATAGAAAGGGTTTAACAACTCAGCACCTCAAGTAATCAAAACTGGATACTTATCCCTGAATTGTATAAAAAAAAAACTCACAATGCTTTGTGCTAAATCCCTATATTATAGAGGTGATTGAACTTCAAAAGGTACTTTACTGTCTGCAAGGACATCCTAACATCGTGAAAGGCGTTGTATCAAACTGCAAGTTCTTTCTTCCTTTTAATGCTCAAATGGAAGAGTTTTATGATTTCAGGGATGCTGTGCATTTTGCTCTATAATTCAGTGCTGAATTATGATGGCAGTGCTTCCATACAGGATATGTCAATCTGGGCACTGAACAAGGATGAGGCATGAATTTGAGCTTTACATCTGTTGAATTAACCAAAATATTCTAGGAGAGTGACAGCTTCACAGTGCATGAGGTCTCACAATGAATGGATTCAATCCAGCGTCAGAGCAGCGTTGCATTTTACAAATTGCACTGAATTTAATTCAGTAAAGAAAGGAGGAAATGTCTCTCTGACCTCAAACCCTTCATACTGTTGCACTGGATTTAGTGCACAGAATCTGGAATGCTTTTTTGTTACTGGTGCTAAACTAGGTTTAGAATAGAACTGAAGCAACACCCTACTGCACTACTTATTAACAGGATAAATGTTTCAGCAGCATGCGTTACCACCTGAATCTCAGTCAGATACTCTTCCAATGAAACAAACAATGCCCTCTGATGGATGGATATATTATTAAGTACATTAAAAGAATGGTCATCATTAAATCCCTTGCGGAAAAGATTCTGCCAGTCAGCTCTCCTAACTTCAGCAAATACAAGTAGACATGTGAACAACAGTCTTGATGACCAGGTGAACCCTTTTCCTCTATCCAACTTCTGGGAGGTGTATATTTTTTGTTCATAAGCACAGATTAGGAAGGCCCAACAGCATTCAGTAATGAGTGAGCTTAGTTAAACATGTTGACATTTTCACCAGATAGCAACTGAGGCAGGCAGTAACAAGTTCAATGTTCAAATTTATAACAAAACCACGCAGATGCACCCAGTTACACAAACACATATATATAGTGATGATACTGAGCCTTAAGCAATGTATTTTTATTATGTTTGTTTCCAATTCAGCTGTTTATATGGTGCTGATTTGTCTGCACTAGGGAGCTCACATGCTGAGAATGCAGACTAGTATTTGATCTAAAATAGCGGGTTTGTCTTAATCAGAGTTAATGCATTTTTATTTTTGTTTTTTCCCCTGAAGTTTTAAAGTAGTGTTTGGTTAGGTTGACTGATAAGAGGCCGAATCATGTACTAATGAGTAGAACTAAGTTTGTAGGGAAAACAGTTCTCTTTGATTTTTTTAAAAAAAGTTAATTTCTGCTTGGTTCTGAAAGAAACGTGGTTTATTTCTGTCTCTCTTTCTCTGGAGGCTGCTACTTTAGAGCTGTCAGAAGACAGGTGTCTCTGTTTTTCTCTCCAGATGTGTTTCAAAGGGTCTATGACTGTTAACAAATAAAAACATGTAAACCTGTACTGTTTGCTAACTGATTTAAGCAAGTTTAAATCTAACAGAAGAATATTGCTTAACTTGCAACTAATAGAGATAGGTTAGCAGTTAAGAATTGTAATTGTCAATGGGTAAATGTTAAGCTAAGTCATTTGTTAGAGTTGAATGGGATTGTTAATTTGAGTTTGATAAAAGCTTCCCTAATGTGTCAATAAAAATCATTTGGAACAAAACACTTTGTCCTCATACTAATGCTAAAATAAAAACAGTTACGGTCTAGTCTAATTTCATAATATACCTTGGGGTTTCTGATTTGGTCCATAATGAAATACATGAATTTGAGTGAGATATGCCTCCTTGCCCCTTATCATGTAACGGGTTACTGGCTTTTTACTCTAATGCAAAGATAGTGGTCATCCAAGACCAATATAATTCTGGGAGAACATCAGACCACAAAAATAATTTATTACTCAGGGCTTATAAATCCTTTTTGCCAACTTCTGGCCCTAATGTCTCACCTTTAACTCAAATGTAACCTGCAGAACATATTAACAAATAAAGGAAGTTGGAGCTCTGCAGGAAATCTAATCATAATTCAGCCAGGCCTGCTCTAATGTCTACAGGATGCTGAAAAAGTTTCTGTTCTACTGCAAATAAAAAGCTAAATTTGACATTCTTGAAGACACTAATAACCTGCAGAATATATTTCATACTTAGGTGTGGTAACTTTAAGAAAACTTTCCAAAGATATTTGAGATATGTTTAACACAAAAACATACAAGAGGTCTCTACAATGTTCTTTGAATCAAGCAGGATTGCGTCACAGTTCTCAGTTTAGTATCTATTATTGCAGGCAGTCAGTAAGCCTCTAGCAGGCATTTATTCCCAACAGTGATATCAGTGCTGTAAATGAAAAGGCAGGTAAATAACCAGCTCAACTGAAAGATAAATTGAGCTTCTGCAGATAGGAATATTGACTAAAGAGCAGAACAAGATGGACAAGGCACAGGCTACAGGTGAGACCTATGGCTGGAAACCTATTTTCTCAGACTCTCTATCCCTTTCCAGCTCCAGTTTTTACAATCGATGCTTTTTAGGTCAGCTCATGGGGCCATGTGAAAGAGAAGGGAATAGGGCTAATTGGGCATTTCTTTTAACAAGTCAGGACATAACAAATAGCCCCCTTCTGTGCTGTAGGATTCCACAACAATGGAAGTAACCTCAATGTCTTTCCAAACTTAGTGTGATCATTTTAGATTGGTCTTTGTCCCTGTCAACTTCATAATTAAATTGACACAAAAGCACCAAGAACATTATATTCCTTCTTATCACATTTTTTTCTGTAATAATTTGCTTCACTTTGTCATTTTTTTTTCATTTTTGGTTACGTTCAATTCTTTGCCAAATTTCTTTGCTTCTTTTAACTTATCATATCTTCTTCTCCATCTGGATTTTCTTTCCATTTAACAGCCTAAATCTTTTATTTTCATTAAAACTTTATTTTTATTTCTTTATAGTACTCAGCTGCTCTTTCAAAAGAGCTAGATCTTTGCAAAGACTGAGGCAGGTCAAAGCGAAGGCCAGTCCCTTCTGCAAGGCAAATATAGATAGACAATAAACATAACCATTATTCCAAAAGCAAAAGAAGAAAAATGTGTCCTTGTGCTGCCTTTGTTTTTATAAATCATGGAATCGCTATAGCGCAGGAAGCCATTCAGCCCACTGAATCTAGACCAACTACAATCCCACCCAATCTATCCCCATAACCTTAGTTATTTATCAATTAACCCCCAATACTAGGGTCAATTTAGTATGGCTAATCAATCTAACCTGTACATCTTTGGACTGTGGGAGGAAACCGGAGCACCTGGAAGAAATCCATGCAGACATGGGGAGAATGTGTAGATGCCACACAGACTGTGATCCAGCCAGGAATCAAACCTGGTTCCTGGTGCTGTGAGGCTAACTGCTGTGCCACCCATGAGGATGAATATTAAGAGTCATGGAAGGCATGGTGAATGATTGGAGAACTATTCCATTATTATTATATGGGACATCACTGAGAAAATCCTAGTTATTCAGAGCATGAGGACCCAAAAGTTTTTGGATACGCTGAAATTAATAGCTCATTATTTAAGCATAGTGCACATTGAGCTCCGGAGATCACAGGGATACCATTAGGAGCTGACTTCAGGTCATACTGTGCCTAAGTGTTCTGGGTACAAAGCAACACATTTATTTCACGAAAATTCAGGAACTTCATGTGAGTTTATCTGTTAAGTAAAATGTAGTTAAGTAAATGAGCAATAATGTATCACTGAAGAAATGCAAACAACCAAGAAAATTCAGAGCTGTGTGCTGCTGTAAATTGGCTGAAATTAGTTCCTGTGGTAGCTGGACCCTTTAAGGGATATACACTAGGAGGCTCATGTGACCTGATCACCAGTAGCGAATGAGCATGTGGATCTCGGTGCAGAACACAGGCTTTGCAGTCTGAGGAGATCTTACAGCTGGAAGTGTTAACATGGTGCAAGTACTCTGTTTCTCTGCTAGTAAACCGACCGTTATAGTTCATTATATACTAACTGGTCATTGCTAATCCTTCCAATTATTGCAGTTACACACAATTCCCATGAAAAAACTGTCAAGAGTTCCCAGAAAATTCCAAGTTGTTAAGTCAACACTTAATTGCATCATGAATTAACTACAAAGCAATGAATTTGCATCACTGTAGAAACTTAAGGGATCAATAATACAGAGAAAGATAAGGAAGATTTAGTACAAAATCCTTATTGGTGTTACAAAAAACTAAGCTATACGAACGTAAAACAGCAACTGTTATTATTTTTTCTGAATTAAAATACTTTAATTTCCTCTTGTTTTAGAAGACAATTTATGATGTTTGTCTTGGGAAACTTCATGAACAGTCCATGAAGAGCACTGTGTGTGTCAGTCCTGTACAGTAATGTGCACCATCTAGTGGTCTATTCAAACTGTGACAAAACATATTCATTACAGCAACAGGTACTAAACAGCCTTGAATCATGAATTAATGACCGTTTATGGTGATATTAAGAGCAACAAAAATGGACATCAGGAATATCTAGTTTAAAGCTTTGCCCTTAGGATTACAACTGTTCAAAATGTTGCGTTTTCAAAATTGAAGATGTTGCTAAGATTTTGAGTTTGCAATATTTTCTGATCACATTTGGGGGAAACCAATTTAGTTTGATTTATCATGCTGCTGATTGAAGAACCAAGCACAGACTCTAATGATAGCTCAACTGATTAAGACAGTGAGGAGTCACACAAATTAGGAGGATCACAGATACAATTCCTTGACTTAACTGATCTGCAACCTTGGAAACAGTCAAAAATATTATAACAAAGATAAAATACTGCAGATCCAGAATTCTAAAATAAATATTAAGCACACTTTGCAGTTTGGGCAGCAACTGTGGAGAAAGAAATCAAATTGAATACTGATGACCTTTATCAGAATTGAAAGAGATCAGACATGAACACGTTATGACCAAATGCAGAGCCAAGTAAAACACAGGCAGGTGATGAGAGAGAGGGAAAATCTCTGATAGCTGGAGGTAGGAGTGATTAAATGACAACAATGATGATGGTATAAGGCAAGAAGAAACAATGATGGATTCTCCTGTTGGTTTGACAGATGAGTAGTCAGCAAGTGAAATAAGAGTGACAGCAAGTGAAATATGACAATACTGGGTCAAAATCCTGGAACTCCACCAACAGCACTGTAAATAAACGATAGGAACTTCAGCGGTTCAAGAAGGCAACTCACCACCACCTTTTCAAAGGCAATTAGGAATCAGCAATAAATACTGACCTAGTCAGTCATCAATGCCCATACCCCATAAATAAATATAACTATGAGACAAATATATAAATATAATGGGTCCAGAAGAGCTGCAAATGGTTATAGTAGAATAGCAGAAAGGAAAGAAACATGGTAAATCTGGCCAAGAGAAGACTTCCTCTACTCAGGAATGTGGCAGGAGAGAGAAAGTATATCCCAAGCATAGAACACAGAAAAACTACAGCACAAACAAGCCCTTTGGCCCTCAAGTTGCACCGATGATATCCCTACCTACTAGGCTTACCTATAACCCCGAGTCCTATTAAGTGCCACGTACTCATCCAGAAGTCTCTTAAAAGACCATCAAATTTGCCTCAACCACCACCGATGCAGCTGATTCCATTCCCCAACACCGAGTGGAAAAACTTATCCCTGATATCTCCTCTGTACCTACTCCCCAGCAACTCAAACCTGCGTTCTCTCATAGCTACCCCTTCAGCCCTGGGAAAAAGCCTCCGAGAATCCACCCAATCTACACCTCTCAACATCTTATACACTTCTATCAGGTCACCTCTCATCCTTCATCTCTCCAAGGAGAAAGACCAAGCTCCTTCAACCTATCCTCATAAGGATACCACCCAATCCAGGCAACATCCTTGTAAGTCTCCTCTGCACCCTTTCAATAGCTTCCACATCCTTCTTGTAATGAGGCATCCAGAACTGAGCACAGTATTCCAAGAGGGGTCTTATAAAGCATCAAAATATTACAATTTGCTTCTTACTCAGGTTCAGGCTGAATTTCCCTGACCACTACCCAGTAATTCCTGGATGTCAAGTGGGACAAAACTGGGTTTTGCTGCAATTATTTTCTAATTCTATTGGTCAAAATTCTCAACTGAATAATGAGGGTCAGGTAGGGGAAGATAATAAAGTGATCGAGTTCCAAAAATAAGCTCTTCCTCAGTGAAAAGGAAAGGACAAACACAGTAATGAAGAATTGACAATGATTGTCTATTAGCAAGATGTTACTGAAATTCACTATATTGGTCTTTTCAAACAACTTTGGACTATTGTGCCACATCATCTTTAGTTTGAACATACCATTGGGATAATGTGACTAAGATCACTTCTGTCGAAAATACAGTGACCCATGAGATTTATTGACATCCCGCAATGAACAGATTTAATCTAGCTGTTATTTTAAAAGACGTTATTGTTATAATGAGAAACATGTCAAAATTAAACAATGTTAATTGAACAATGTCAGCAACACTCAACCCTATTTGTAAGCGTGCAATCCTATGAGCTACACACAGTACCATTAGCAGACGACATACAGGATTATGAAACAGCACTTTGTACCAACATTAAGTTGTTCTACGGTTCACCTATATTTCATCCAACGCAGTTTTTTCAGCAGGTATTGCTTTAGAGATGTAATCCTAAGTGTGTTCAAACCCCATTAAGCAGTGCCTTTATTTCATTTAAGCAGATTCAAAAAGCATAAGTCAGACACATTTGAAATAAATAATGGACAATAATGAGCAATAGTGCAATTGTAGCTGAATTTTCTTCGGAACATCAAAGGAACAAAAATCAATGAAAAAGCAGAGCAATTAATGGCAATGCTTGATATTTTGATAATTGTAAAATTTGAATATTTAACTTAAGTACACAAATCATTGTATGAAATGACCAATCCTTCCAAGTAATGTTTTTCTTCCATAAAGATACTTTTAAGTATTTGCATTTAAACAGAGCTTTATCATGTCTTCCAGAAATGTCCTCAAGGCCTTTACACCCAGCCAGATGCCTTGAAATACAGACAGTAGAATTTTTGTCAGTGAGTGCTGCAGCCATTTTTCCTCACAGTAAACACAGGAAAAAGATAAATGATCAGTAAATCTGCTTTTAATTCAGTTAGCAAAAGATATCAGGACCGTTTGTTAACAGGAGATACAATAATATTGCCTCAGCTAACTCATTCATAGTGGTAAAAGTAGACATCTGTCAGCATTCTAATGCTTTTTAAAAGTAAATTCTGCTGTTGAAGAACTCAGAGGGGGATACGGGAAGCACATTAGCCTAGTTAATTGTGCTATGGAATGCTACAGGGAAGATTGCTTCAATACCATGATCCTCTGAATAAGTAGTGAACTCAGCAGAAGCCCACAATGTAAATTGGGTGAGATGGGTAAGGGGAGGGGGGGCGGTGGAGTGCTGAGTGAGCGAGGGGGCGATCAGATAGTGGCACAAATGGTTAGCACTATTGCCTCAGAACGCCAGGGACTCGGGTTCAATTCTGGAATAAGGAGACTGTCTGTGTGGAGTTTGCACATTCTCGCCATGTCTGTGTGGTTCCCTCTGAGTGCTCCTGTTTCCTCCCACAGTCAAAAGGTATGTGGATTTTCCATGTTAAATTGATTCTTCGTGTCAAAGAGATTCGCAGGGTAAATAATTGAAGGGGGGGGGGGTAGGGGACACCTATGGGATTGTTGTAATACAGGGTCAAAATGGCTTCCTTCTGCAGCGTAGTAATTCTATGATAGTAAAATGAAGGAAAGATAAAGATACTTTCTTACAGCAAAGGGGGAATAATGGGAAAAAAATTAACTGAAGCTTGATTAACCCTTTAATGGCTACTTTTTTTTAAAATGATGTGATCTCTTACAATGTTGTTACTGCCCTTAGCAGGATATTGATGCTCAAAAACCCATTTTTCAATCTTTTCTGCTCCAATTTTCCCAAACTCCAGTTGCCTGAATGCTCATGACCACCAAATTTCCTTAAATTCCCAGTTGCCCTCTCTTCACCAAGTCCCCATTTCACAATCTCCTCTCCTCAAACCACTTATGAACAACTAGCAGTCTCCTTCTCCTCAAATCCCAATGGGCCAGCTTCCACCACTACCCCCCCCCCCCACCCCGCCTCTCCCTCCCTAAATCCCAAGGCCCAAATTCCCATGACAAGCATAATTGATTTAAATGCACATCTCTGCAGGCAAAAAGACGTAACCATAGTGTTATAGTCAGAAAATATTAATTCAGTTTGAAATCTTTACCTTCAATATTTCAAAAAGTGTTATATAGAAGGCAAGCTGCATTTGTATGAAACAAATTAAATATTGAATAAGGTAATAGTTCATTTCAAATGACTTCTTGTATTTAGATACAAATTGCAGGATTGACAACCTTAACTGAGAATCATGAGGAGTGTACCATTTTTTATCGTCTTCTGATTGTCAACCTTGTGTTAATTTTCAGGAAAGATTGTGATTTAATGAAACTACCAGATCAATGTATAGCAATAGTAATATTACGTACTGGTAAAATCTATCCAATTGCAAGAACTGCATTCTTATAAGTTTATTTTAACATTCTAGCTTTCAGAAAGATCGGCTTTGCTATTCCCTGGGGTCAGTTTTTTTGACTCAGCCTAGTTAAATGGGGACATTTTCCTTACAAAAAATGTCAAGCTAACAAGAGAAAAGCACAGTTGATATAACAGTTGAGCAATTTGGTCCTGGTGTTTAGGGAATGAGAGGAAGGTTAGGGGACGGGGGAACAGTATAGCAGTGGGCTGGAGTCTTGCTGAATCTAATAGCAATTTTAAATCTCCCATTCTTGCTGTGTGAGCAACCAGGTTGAAATATTGGCTGATTGTTGGGTGATCAGGATTGTGAGCATAAAGAAAGATATAGAAATATCATGGTGAGATGGAGAAATTGAGATTACAGGACAGAGAGAAAATTGGGAGGGAAGGCAGGAGAGTGTTGGGTGGAAGTGTGTGCATGTGTTGAGGGGGTTACGGGGAAGTGGAAATCCTTGAAAAATATTAAGAGATGGGGGTAGCAGAGATACTAGTAAGAGATCACAGATCAAGTTGATGATGAAATGGTGATCAGGGATAAGATTGTGTAAAGATCATGGGATGCAGGCATCATTAGTTAGCTCCATTGTAATTATCTTTGAATGTTTGGCACTTCAAAAAAGGGTATTTTAAGAGTCAAACACATTACTATGTAGGCCACAGTAGAAATGGACATTAGTAAACTTGATGGGTTTTTACAACAACAGTTTCATGGTCATTATTAGACTTTTATTCCAGATTTTTATTTAATTTAAACTTCATCTGTTGTGGAGGATTCAAACCTGGATCCAGAGGGCATTCTCTGGGTCTCAGGATTATAGTAGTGACAATACTGCTGCACCACTGCACCACTGCCACTCCCCCCATTAGAATAGTGAGAAGGCTACGGAATGATCAGGAGGAAATTGTAGGGAGAGGATTATGGGGAAGCTGAGAGAAGTTCACTGGGGAGGGACCAGAAGATTGGGCAGAGTAACGTGAGGCAAAGATTGTGGAGGTACAGGAGAAGATAATGCACGGGGTGGGGTCAGGGAGTGGGGGGGGGGAAGCACTATGGTTTGGGATAAAAGTTCTGAGAGTGACTTGGAGAAGATATGGCTGGAGAAGAGGAGAAAGAGGCCATGGAGTTCTAGGAAAACAATAGAGAGAGAACCAGGGAGGAGACTATGGGGAGACCAGAAAAGTGATAGCGGGGCTGAGAGATTATGGCCAGGAGTGAGAGAGAGAGAGAGAGAGGATACAATCTTGGGAGAAGATCACGATAGTAGGTGACAGGATGTGCACCAAGTGAAGATCAGAGAGATAGAATTGAAGATACATTATGGTGGGGGAAGATAACAGACACAGGGTAGAAGCCTAGGGGGAAATCATGTGAAGTACTGAGAGAAGATCTTGAGGCCTGAGAGAAGTGACTGGGGAAGACATCATAGACTGGGAGAAAAGTAGGACAAGGGTATAAAGACAGGATTGGTGGAAAAAGTACAACCAGGGAAAAACTGAGGGGAAACCAGGAAAAATATTACAGACCAGCAGATCGATGAGTGGGATTAGGAAAAGATCAGACAGGAGGGAGGTGTAAAGCAATGTTCTACAGGGGTTATTATTCAGACCACTGCTTTTCTTGACATATATTAATGCCTGGATCTGCATCGCACAAATTTTTCATAATTTGATGACATAAAACTTGGAAATAATGTAAACTTTGATGAGGATGGTTAGACTTTAAGACAATATAGACTAGTGGAATATGTGGATGCATGGAAATTATATCTCATTCAGAAAACTGAAGTAATAATGAAATTTTGGTAGGAAGAATGTGGAGTGGCAATACAAAATAAAGGGCACGTTTCTAAAAGAGATGCAGGAGTAGAGGGTAGTGTATTTTGTTAAGAAAATGCTAGAGGCCAATAAGCCAAAAGAATCAAATTTACCAAACAACCCCAGCAGAAAACCAATGGACAAGATTTCAAATTTGATAACTTTTGCTTTAGTAATCAAACTAAAATCGACATAAAACATTAATAGGCAAGTCACTATCAAGATAAACAATAAATTACCTGTAAATAGTTGATAGAGATACATCTCACAGTTTAACTGGGCAATCCATTAACTGATCTAAGTCCCAAAGTCCTTCAAAATGCTAAACATTCTTAGGTAAAATTTCAACTCTTTCTCTTCAAGAATTTAACTCCCAAATCTCATCCAATTGCCATTCCAGTTAACCCAAGTTTCCTGGGCATAGTCTTCCAAAAATGGCACATTGTTGCAGAATCTCCTCAGCTCTGCTCATGACAATCTTCATGGCATAGATACATCCTATACATTGTATGACCATTCATTGGTTATGTTAATGAATTGACTGTCAAAGTAGTTGCAGCAACCTTATTTTTTCTTCAGTTTTTCTCCCAAATCCATCCCAATTTTATCATCCTTCATTCCCACTTCCATTTGTACACTTCTCCATCTTGCCCCAACATCTTCCCCTCCCCTCCCCTTCAGGGCAGCTGTTGTATTCCTCAGGCAGTCCCTGAGCCATCTATGTCTCTGTTCTGCCATTCATGCATTTTGAACACTTAATGAACCTTTTTAATACTTTTCTCAACTTCCTTCATTATAATTCACAATCCCTTTGTCCTATTACAGCAATCTTCCACCTCCCCCCCAACTCAGAATAAATCTGATTTTCTTTCCTCTTAGCTCTGATGGAGGGTCATACAGACTCAAAACGTTGGCTATTCTCACTCCACAGATGCTGTCAGACCTGTTGAGATTTTTCAGCATTTTCTCTTTCTTTTCCCCTTTATTCTCGT
Source organism: Sphyrna mokarran (assembly GCA_024679065.1). NCBI lineage: Eukaryota > Metazoa > Chordata > Chondrichthyes > Carcharhiniformes > Carcharhinidae > Sphyrna > Sphyrna mokarran. The sequence goes on along the minus strand of JAGIQG010000010.1, from coordinate 38,079,867 downwards.
CTTTTTCACATTTCTATTCTTATGTTGTGGTATTAGAACCATAGAACGATAGAAAATTACAGCTCAGAAACAGGCCTTTTGCCCCTTCTTGTCTGTGCCGAACTATTCTGCTTACTGTTTCGTCAAGTGTCATCAATACATTTAAGTTAGCTGACTTGCTCTATTTCTTGATCCAGAATGGGGTCAAGTAATATCTCCTGCCTGAGGGTGGGGGACAAAATAAAAGACCCTCCCCTTTCTCATTATAGACACTTTCAGCCATACACACTATAAATTAGATGGAGACAGTGAAAACACTAATGACAAGTATATTGTTAATATAATTATAATAAAGCAAATTATAAGAATCAGTGCCTCAAGACTCAAATTCCAAAGAACTGCAAACAGGTTATGGAGAATGAAGTAGGAAATTAATCTAAAATTTTAGTTTCAATACTTGAATTGCTGCCGTCAGCAAAAGTCATCCATCTGAGGAGAGTAAGCTCAATGAATTCTGTGCAGGTTCCACATTTGTTTAGACTGGCCATGGAAAAGAATAACTGCTGAAGCCAGCCTAGGCTTTGTTATCATGAACTATTTCATTAGCAAATTGACTTGCTTTCCAAAGATTGTTAATAATCATCTGATGGTGCTTAAACTCCCCTTCCATGACAATAGGCAAGCAATTCTCCTCGGTGTGTATGCCTCTACCATGACTAATCTTGATAAACAAATGTGGAACCTGCACTGAATTCATTGAGCTTACTCTTCTCAGGTAAATGATTTTCACTGAAGTCAGCAATCTGATCATTGAATCTAGACAACTCTTTACTGACAAGAACAGTTCCCCTCTCAGGTCTGTCTAAGAGGATTGTACTTGTGAATGGTAACTATTGTCAGCTTTAGCTTTTTTGGAGATTGATTTATGAACATATTGATTGGATTCCTGCCAACTACAGCCTCTTGGCCAGGGAAGTGAAGTAGACAATGTTTAAAATATGTTTCTAGTCACTTTCCCAAACTAAGGAAGTTCTACGTTGATGTCCAGTCTTTGATTGCTACAGTACAAATCAGATAATCATACTTAGTGACTTCAATACAAGAGTTGATGCAGGTCACCAGGCATGAGAAGGAATCATTCAAACATATGATTGGTGGGTTTACAGCCATGGTCCCTTTTTGCTGATGGTACGTGTTGAGCACGAGCTCTTAAATCACCCTTGCTCTGTAAACATCAAGATTGGTTCAATGAAAACAATGAAGTCATCTAGAAACTGCTGGATCAGAAACATTGTTGAGACTATCCAAGAACAATGCAGACCAAAGTCTGCAGAAGTATCCAGTGTGTGCACAGAAAGACACAAGCCACTTGGTTGAATCAGAAAGCAAATGAACTTCACTCAACTGCAGACCAAACTCTGAAAGAGATTCTCCCAAACTCAAATCTGTCTATAGGCCGCAATCTACTGGCTAATTGCCAATCCTCAGTGCCACAGGTCAAAACTGCTCACCGATAACAATCTGTCTTCGTCATCAACGAAGAAGCAATCAAAAAGCTGCCACAAGTTGCCATCAATTGCTCCCTCGATGGTTCTAACAGGGTGGGAGAGTCAATGAGCATAATCAAATTCTTGTCAAATGACAAAGCTTTAGAAGCTCAAGCTATCATAGCCAAGGTCTACAATGTTAGACGTCAATTCCAGGTCAAGAAGCTTACTGATCTTTCTCAGTTCATTTGCAATCAAGGAACCATTCCATAAGAATGCAAAAATTATGTATAAAAGAGTACAACAATCAGAGAGGAATCTCACTTCTGTTCATCAACACAACATTTGGCCAGAACCTTTCTAAACTGCTGAGTGCAAAATCTTGACCAAATTCTGCTGCAGACAACCTCTGGTAATTGACTCTTCCACTCTGGGGAAAAAGCTTTGATTATCCACTCTGTCCATGCCTCTCATAAATCTTGTAGACTTCTATCAGGTCTCCCCTTAACCTCCACCACTCCAGTGAGAACAAACGAACTTTATCCAACTTCTTCTCATAGCTAATGCCCTCCATACAAGACAACATTCTGGTAAATCTTCTGTACACTTGCTAAAGCCTCCACATCCTTCTGATAGTGTAACCACTATCAGAATTGAACACTATATTCTAAGTGCAGCCGAACTAAAGTTCTATAAAGCTGCAACACGACTTGTCAATTTTTAAACTTAATATCCTGGCCGATGAAGGCATGCATATCGTATGCTTTCTTGACTATCGTCTCCATCTCACTGCCACTTTGTGACCTTTGCACCTTGCACCCATATCCCTTTGCCTATCAATACTCTCAAGGTTTCTGCCATTTACTGTATATTTCTTATCTGTATTAGACCTTCCAAATGCATTACCTCACATTTGTCTGGATTAAACTCCATCTGCCTAAGTCTCCAACTGATCTATATCTGCTCGTCCTCATTATCTACAAATCCACCAACCTTTGAGTCATCCACAAACTTATTAATCAATCCAGTTATATTTTCCACCAAATCATTTACATATACTACAAACAGCAAAGGTCCCAGCACTAATCCCTGAGGAACACCACTTGTCATAGCCTTCATTCAGAAATGCACCTTCCATTGCTACCCTCTGTCTTCTTTGATCAAGTCAGTTCTGTATCCACCTTGTCAGCTCACCTCTGATCTCATGCGACTTCACCTTCTGCACCAGTCTGCCATGAGGGACCTTGTCAAAGTCTTTACTGAAGTCCATATAGACAACATCCACTGCCTACCTTCAATCATCTTCATCACTTCCTCGAAAAACTCAATCAAGTTAGTGAGACATGACCTCCTCTTCACAAAACCATGTTGCCTTTCACTAATACATCCACTTATTTCCAAGTGGGAATAAATCCTGTCTCAAAGAATCCTCTCCAATAATTTCTCTACCATTGATGTAAGGCGCACTGGCCTGTAATTACCTGGATTAATTTTGCTACCCTGCTTAAAGAAACAATGTTGGCTATTCTTCAATCCTCTGGGACCTCCCATGACCCCAGTAATTCTCTCACTCACCTCTCGGAATTCTGCAGGATATTCCATCTGACCCTTGCGACTTGTTTAATGTTTCTCAAGAACCCCAACGCCTCTTCCTTTTTGATCTCAACATGACTCAAACTATGTACACATCCTTTCCTAGACTCATTATCCAACAAGTCCTTCATTTTGGTGAATATTGACACAAATTACTCATTTAATACCTCACTCATTTTCTCTGGCTCCATGCATAGACGCCCTTCCTTGTCCTCGAGTGGGCTAACCCTATCCCTGGCTTGCTCTTTATATACGCATAAAAAAACCTTGGGATTTTCTTAATTCTACTGGCCAATGCTTTCTCATGACTCCTTTTAGCCCTTTTTATTCCTTGCTTAAGTTTCTTTCCACTTCCCTTGTATTCCACACTTGCTTCATGTGTTCTCAGCCTCTTAGCTTTGATGATGCTTCCTTTTTCTTTGACTAGGCTCATAATATCACTTATTATTCAAGGTCTCCAAAACTTGCCATACTTATCCTTCAGCCTTACAGGAATGTGTCAGTCCTGAATCCCTATCAACTTACACTTGAAAGCCTCCCACATGCCAGATGTTGATTTGCTCTTAACTTCTGCCTCCAATCTACATGCTTCAGTTTCTGCCTAATATTGTTGTAATTATCCTTCCCTCAATTTAGCACCTTAACTTGAGGACTACACTTATCTTTATCCATCAGTGCCTTAAAGCCTATTGGATTGAGGTCACTGTTCCCCTGCCCAGGCTCATTTCCCAATACAGATCCAGTGCCCCTTCCCTAGTTGGACTACCTACTGTTTCAAGAAGCCCTCCTAGATGTTCCTTACAAACTCTGACCCATCCATATCTCTGGCACTAAGTAAGTCCCAGTCAATATAGGAGAAATTAAAAGTCTTCCAGTAAACGACCCTGTTACTTTTACACTTTGCCAAAAACCTGCTGGCATACCTGTTCCTCAATGTCTCACTGGCAGTTGGGTGGCCTATAGTGAACCTCCAAACATTGCGACTATACCTTTCGTATTCTTGAGCTCCACCCACAATTGCCTCACTATGAGTCCACCGAGGCATCCTCTTGGAGTACAGCTGTGATATTCTCCTTAACCAATAGTGCAACTCCCCTGCCCCTTTTACATCCCCCTCTATCCCACCTGAAACATCGGTATCCTGGAATGTTATACTGCCAGTCCAGTCCTTCCCTTAACCAAGTCTCTACAGTAGCAACATTTCCTACTACTAATCTAAGCTCATCTGCCTTACCTGTTACACTTCTGACATTGAAAAAAAATGCACTTCAATCCACTAGATCCTCTTTGATTAGCAACCTCACCCTGCTGCTGTTTCTCTGAATTTTACTGGCCCTATCCTCTGGTTCCCTTTCTGTTAATTCACCTTTGCTTTCATTCTCACCCCCCTGCCAAACTAGTTAAACTCCTCCCATGTGACACTAGAAACCTGCCGGTCAGAATATTTGTCATGCCAGAGACTCAACCTTTTTCACTTTGGAAGCTTCTGAACATCAGATGGCAGGACAAGATACCAGAAATTAGCATGGTAGGCATCCACAAAACATTGAGACCGTCACAACTGAATGACAGTCAGATGGCTAACCAAATGAATATTCCAAAGAAGCCTAGAACCCTTTATGGTAATCAAAGGAAACTCATATGGACTCTTTAAAGTTTCACTTAGCAGTTTGGAATTGACTTCAAGTCTAAGGAAAGTTCATCCAGAATTGTTGCACCTGTGCAATGTAAAAATAAAATGGTGTGACCTCCTTCAAAAGTAAGCACAAATCTGAGGCAAAGAGAAAAGTCAAAGAAAATCCTGAGTTAACAACTCATCTGAAACTCAGTGGTCTGCAGTATCCTGCCAATTTGCAGCAGAACCTTTTGGGCACAGATTAGCCATAGCAGACACCTGCAGATTCATCAGAATCCTACCAAACTCAAGCACCTCAGATAAAGAATATGATGAACATGGTCAAGTTTGATCTGAAGAATGAACAAGGATATATTAACACGTATTGCATTTAGATGAGCAAGCTAGAAGTCAGGAGTTTGCAATCTCACTCTAATACACAATGCCCTAACAGTGAAAATAGGAACAGAAGTAGACCATTTAGCCCCTTGGGAAGGCACAAATGTTTAATTTGATCATGGTTGATCTACATTTGAACGCCTTTTTATATACACTCATGGCATATGGATGTCGCTAACTGGCCAGCATTTATTGTGTGGAGATGCCAATATTGGACTGTGATGAACATAGTAAGAAGTCTCACAACACTAGGTTAAAGTCCAACAGGTTTATTTGGTAGTAAACACCACTAGCTTTCAGGGTTTGCCCTTTGTCAGGTAAGTGGGAGTTTTGATCACAAACAGAGCACATAAAGGCGCACTCAATTTGCAGAATACTGATTAGGATGTGAGTCTTTACAGCTAATCAAGTCTTAGAGGTGTAGACAATGAGTGGAGAGAGCATTAAACATAAGTTAAAGAGATGTGTATTGTCTCTAGACAGGACAGTAAGTGAGATGTTGCAAGCCCAGGCAAGTCATGGGAGTTCCAAATAGTGTGACATGAACTCAAGATCCCAGTTGAGGCTATCCTCATGTGTGTGAAACTTGGCTGTAAATTTCTGCTCAGCAACTGCACTGTTGTATGTCGTGAAGGCCGCCTTGGAGAACATTTACCCGAAGATCAGAGGCCAAATGCTCATGACCGCTGAAGTGTTCACCAGCAGGAAGGGAACAGTTTTGCCTGGCGATTGTCGAGCGGTGTTCATTCATCTATTGTTGTAGCATCTACATGGTCTCTCTAACGTACCATGCGTCAGGATATCTTTTCATGCAGGTAGGCAACATTGGCCGAGTTGCAAGTGTACGTGCTGTGTACTTGGTGGATGTTATTCTCACGAGATCTAAAACAAGAGGACTCAGGATATGGGGTCAGCTATTTAGGACTGAAATGAGAGGACCTTCCTTTATTTAAAAGTGTGGCGAACCGGTGGAATTCTCTACCACAGAAGGTTGCAGAGGCCAAATGAATAAATACATTTAAGAAAGGAATAGATAGATTTTTGGATTCTAAAAGCGTCAAGAGGAATGAAAAGACAGTGCGAGTATAGTGTTGAGACACAGGATCAGCCATTATCACACTGAACTGCAAACAAGCTAATGGGCCCACTGGTTTACTCCTGCTATTTTCTGAGCAGAATTCTCTCAAGCTTCTGCTGGAATGTTTGATGGCAGGCATGGGCAGAGAATATGGTAGAGGGCCAAAAATAGGCTTTACATCATTATGACTTTAGAGTGGAATCTTTCCACTTTGGCAGGTCAGAGAACCTGATGTGGAGATACTGATGTTGGACTTGGGTAAAAGCAGAAAGAAGTCTCATAACACTAGCTTAAAGTCCAACAGGTTTATTTGAAAGTTATTTGTTTATTCAGAACACGCTGTCCAAAAGCTTGTAGCATTTGCTAAAAATAAACCTGTTGAACTTTAAGCTGGTGTTGTGAGACTTCTTTCTGTCAGGGAATCTGTCAGAAGCCATTGGGAACTTTATTTGCATCCTGTTAATAGGATGTAGATAAAGGATCGACTCCCATGCCTGATTTTCTAGAATGCCATTGCTATGAAAAACATTTGGAATGTGGTCTACAGATGTTGAAACTCACCTGAACAATGCCTGGACTCTCCCTGGAGTTCAGGATGGAGTCAGCCTGCAACTTTACAATCATTATGTTGTTGTTACTTTGACCAATGATTGTGCATATAGATGACGAAAAGTAAAGGTACACAGCCTAGGAGAGACCCAGAATTCATTAACATGGGCTTCAGGTAAATCCAGAAATTAACAACTATTGTAAAAGGAAATCATTGATTTAAAGTAGGAGAGGAAGATTGACATGAAGGTTTTTTCAATTTTTCCATAAGCTTGAGTACTAAAGAGAAATCAATAAAAATAGCTTGAGAATAGTTGTATAATCTATCCTTGTGCTGTTGATTCAGATGGGCCAAGGTCAAAACAAACAATGTCATCCGCTGGCTTACAAGGTTGATAGACAAACTGTAGCTGATCAATATGCAGAACAAAAGGGTCTAAAAGATGGTTTTGACACACTGTACGTGAAACAATTTCTTGCCCAAAGTAAGAGCAACTGGTTGATGATCATTCAACTCAGCAAACTGTGATTTTTTTTGTATTTTGGGGCCAATGATATATCCCTGTGGTGAGGAAGACCTGTCCCCAGTGATGCATGCCAATTAAAAGGCAGGGAAAGAGGAAGATGTTAAATTTTATATTAAAAAATTTAGAGCAGTTTTAAAGTAATAGATGTACTAGATTTATATCCAAAAATGATCAAACACATTAAAATCTGCAAAGTATCCTGAGAAAATAATAATTAAAAACTGATTTGTTGGAGTTGATGCTTATTTAAAAGCATTTAGGTGTTAGGCTTTGAAGGGACATGTTCTGCATTATGTGTTATGATACTTTTGCCTTTATAACGTAATGCCTTGTGAAAATTACTGTTAGCAACATCAAAGGAGATAAATAAGCATTCATGAAATTAGGGGAAATCACAACTGAACACTCAATAGCCTCATCTGTGCTGCAAAACTCTACACTTCTACAGTTCAAATTTGTTTGTTTTATATACTCCTGAAGATAATTTGTTTCAAACAGACATCCATGGATACCTCCAAGAATATGGCACAATCACTGCAGAAGTTTGTCAAAATGCCTCAAGTGAATCAAAAAAGATAAGTAACAAACGAAAGGGATAATTTATGAAACATAAAATGCAACTGAACAACTTGTTTATGCTATATGTGTCACATTGTCAACACCATTTTCTGAAAGGATCAATAAATATCAATCCATTCCTCTCCAATTTGCATTGTGATATGTTGACTTATTAGAAAATGCTGCACTGGTATAATTACATGTCAGTGATAAAAACAGACATTGCAAAACGATGTTGTACATCAATCAGTTTTATATACTCCTGAAGACAATTTGTTTCGTACATACATCCAACTAGATTTATTCCAGACCTTACTGAGGTTGGCATAACAGGACCATGGTTTATTAAGCTGACTAATGATGCAGCCTTGGTAATGGATATACGTACCTGTTGGGATCCCTCAAATCTATTCACACTGGAATCACCACTAGTCATCTTTACAAGTCAATTGGCAAAGCCAGTATAAACTTTACTCTGTTCATCATTTCTGCAGGAGTTAACTTTGACCTTTTCTCGTACTTAAATGTAGATATTGTGGTTTCATAGTAGTGATCCTCTCAAAGTGAATGAACATACCATATGAAGATGCACACAGATTACAGGTATATGCCATTCCTACAATGCAGGTTTATGATGTGAATTATAATTCGTAAACAATGAAGCATTTTCTCACTGTTGTCACTGACATATACATCACTGTCAGGTACTATACATCAAGATGATGCCACTGCTTATAGATTATTAATGTGATTACAATTTTTTTTTTTTAAACACTCATTTGTGGGACATGGGCCTGTATTTATTGCCCATCCTAGTTGCCTTCGAAGGCAGTTGAGAGTCAATCACATTGCTGAGAGTCTGGAGTCACATGTATGCCAGACCAGGTAAGATAAGAACAGCAGACTTCCTTCCCTAAAGGACATTAGTGATTCAGAAGCCTTTTTATTACAATTGTTTCATGGCCATCAGCAGATTCTTAACTCCAGATTTTTGTTTATTCTATTCAAATTCCACCATCAGTCATGGAGGGATTAGTGTTGGGACCATAATTGGTTTACAATTTACATAGATGATTTGGAATTGGGGACCAAGTGTAGTGTGTCAAAATTCACCAATAACATTAGGATGAGTGAGAGAGCAAAGTGTGCAGAGGATGCCAAAAATCTGCAAAGGGATAGAGATAGTCTAAGTGAGTGGGTGAGGGTCTGGTAGATGGAGTACAATGTTGGTAAATATGAGGTCATCCATTTTGGTAGGAACAGCAGCAAAATGGACTATTATTTAAATAAAAAATTTGCAGCATGCTGAGTACAGAGGGACTTGGGTGTCCTTGTGCAAAAAATCACAAGAAGTTGGTTTGCAGGTGCAGCAGATAATTAAGAAGGCAAATGGAATTTTGTCCTTCATTGCTAGAAGGATGGAGTTTAAAAACAGCAAGGTTATGTTGCAGCAATATAAGATGCTGGTAAGGCCATACTTGGACATATTGTGTGCAATTTTGGTCTCCTTACTCAAGAAAGGATATACTGGCACTGGGAGGGTGGCGGGGGGCGGTAGCGTCTGCAGGGGAGATTCACTAGATTCATTCCAGAGTTGAGAGGGTTGGCTTATGAGGAGAAACTAAGTAAACCGCACTACATGCACTGGAATTCAGAAGAACGAGGGGAGATCTTATAGAAACATAAGATTATGAAGGGAATAGATAAGATAGAAACAGGGAAGTTGTTTCCACTGGCGGGTGAAACTAGAATTAGGGAGCATGGCCTCAAAACAAGGGGAAGCAGATTTAGGGCCAGTTAGGTTGTGAATCTGTTGAATTCCCTGCCCCGTGAAGCAGTCGAGGCTACCTCATTGAATGTTTTTAAAAGGCAAGAATAGATAAATTTTTGAACAGTAAAGGAACTAAGGGTTATGGTGAGCAGGCAGATAAGTGGAGCTGAGTCCACGAAAAGATCAGCCATGATCTTACTGAATGGTGGAGCAGGTTTGAGGGCTTATTCCTGCTCTTATGTTCTTATGAGCTGATTTTCTTGATTAATTGTCTCGCAATAATATCACAAGGTCATCACCTCCCCCTGCAAACAGTTTCTGTATTTTCTTTTCCTATTGCATATAAATTAAAGAGATCCATAATTAAATGTAGTGGGGGGCCCCAATGGTTTATTTTCTCCTTGGCTTATGCTCTTTGGACAATGCGCATTTGTTCCTCATTGCATTTACTTTAATGTTACTTTTCTATGAACTTTATCCTTCTATTATACTTCACTATTGTCCTTCAATTAATTGTGCCAGTGCTCCATAATCTAATTCACTATTTTCCATTTTCTTTAAATGAGGCACGAATTGAATAAAAACTTGCATGTACTTTACAGCTTGTTTCCAACCTTATCTTTAGAACTCTATGAGCTAGAATTTCTACATTTTCCCATATCTTTTGGGAAATCATAATTATTTATATCAGAAGTTGTGGAAGCTATTCAACAAATGACATCTACACAGTTCAAAAGTTGTTTGTGCCCAGCAATGAGTTTTTAAAGTGAAAAGCTGGGAGCAGGCCACTGAGTTTAAAGACGTACAAACAACCTGCAAGCAGGTTAAAATTACAGCACAAAGGATCAGGGCAAATGGCTGAAGTAATAGCAAAGTCTATTTAAATTCAGAAAGTAGAGCTCAAAAATAGTTAATGACATTGAGTAAGGAAAAGTGCAATGGGAAGTAGGTGGTTTTGAACACTTTTGAAAAGTTGTGCTTTTTTTCCTTTATATTGCTGTGGACAAACAAATGCCAACTAAGTAAAAACAAATTATTGCAGATGCTGAAATTTGAAACCAAAAGAGAAAATGTTGGAAAATCTCAGCAGGTCTGGCAGCATTTGTAAGGAAAGAAAAGAGATCCTTTGAATTCAGACAATCCTTTGTCAAAGCTTTGACAAAGAGTCACCTGGACTTGAAACATCAGCTCTTTTTTCTCCTTACAGATACTGTCAGACCTACTGACAGTGCCAAATAAAGGATGTTAGATAACTATGGCATATGGTTCTTCCATCATAAATATTAAAATAGGATTTTGCTTCATTAGAATTGATAGTGCAATACAAGGATTGTGATGAAGGAAATCATTATAACATGAACACGTGAGCTATATGTAGAAATGCTAATATATTATAGATACACACACACACATACATACATATAGATAGATGTGTCATTTGAACAATATTCACGGAGTTCAAATAATGTTGGTGGTCTAAGCACAAGAAAAACAAAACTTTTCCTCAAGGTAACAACCCAGATTAAACATGATAGTTTTGGATTCAAGTTTGATAGCTCTCTGGTTTCTAATAATGACAAACAGAAACAAGATTTTGATTGACAAATTCTCAGTGTAAAAAAGAGGAATAATATGTTCAACCGAAAGACAGTACTTAATATTTTATTAAAGATAATTTGCATATTATCTTTATTGCATATTTAAAAATAGTGTTGCAAAAATGCTTGTGTACTTCTTGTTTAAAAATGTTCTATTTTGTATGCATTATAAATGCTTATGCCTAACTTTGGAATGGAAACCTCCTATTTAAATGTGCCCCTCTCTAATAAAATCTTTTAGTGATAGAACTACAGCTTCTTAGTTTTACACCTCCCATCTCTTTGGCCTGTAATGAAGAAACTTCCAAACCTCATTTGGAACACTGCGTCCAGTTCTGGTTGCCTTACTACCGGAAGGACGTGGAGACTCTGGACAGAGTGCAGAGAAGGTTTACTAGGATGCTGCCTGGTATGGAAGGTCTGAGTTATAAGGAGAGGTTAGGCAAATTGGGGCTGTTTTCCCTTAGAAAGACGTAGACTTAGAGGAGATCTAATAGAAGTATACAAGATTATGAGGGGTATAGATAGAGTAAACAGGGTTAAGCTTTTTCCTAGGATGACTCAAATAGCACGAGGGGTCACGGGCTTAGGGTGAGGGGAGGCAAGGTATAATTTGGATGCTAGAGGGAGTTTTTTCACACAGAGGGTGGTGGGAGTATGGAATGCACTGCCAAGTAAAGTGGTGGAGGCAGGTACTCTGGAGTTATTTAAGAAATACTTAGATGGGCACATGAACAGAATGGGAATGGAGGGATATAGAAAACTGATTTAAAATAGGCATCATGAGCCTTGGGAGTTCCTGGGAAGTGTGTACATAGTCGATGATATTGATGTATTTGTTTTTATCCTACAGGAATTTTGGTCCGCCCTTGTTGTCTAACAAGGGGCGAAAATGTGATGGGTCGTGGGAGGGTTGCTCTTAGATTTTTTGTGAGAGTATCCTAGTGTTTCACGTCGTTAGTGTACGCTTGGCCTGGACCATTTGATGGACAACATGACAGCTCAGTGACTATCGCCGTGCTGTGCAGATACATGGATTTGGGCCTGTGTCTGTGGCAGTTTGCACATTCTCCCTGTTGCTTGAGTGGGTTTTCTCCAGGTACTCCCATTTCCTCCCACATCCCAAAGATGTGCTCTTAGGCTGATTGACAGAGCAAATTCTCCCTGAATTGTCTCAAATTTGGTTTCAATCCATAGACCTATAAATACAGTCAGGGATCGCGGGTAAAAGTGGGAACATCAGGGTGGTGGCACGGGCTCGTTGGGCCAAAGGGCCTGTTTCCCATGCTGTTTTGTTCTTTGTTCGACAATTCTACTTCTTTGTATCCTAATTTTTTTCCGTATTTTGTGATATAACTCCATTTAAGTAAAGCTTCAATTTTAAAATTCCTTCTTATTTGTGGTGTTGTGAACCTGATTTTTGAACTTACTGGCTAGAAACCCTTAACTGAATATTTAAAAAACTCAAAATGTATTTTGGTAACTTGGGATAATAGTCAAAGATGGCTGCATATTTGCATCACAGCACCTTCAGCATTCCAAAACAAGGAACAAGGAAAAACCTGTCTGCAAAGCTGTACCAAGAACAATGACCTTGAAAGAGCCTGAAAGGGAAGAGCAGGGGAAAGCAGCATCACAAAGCATTCTAGACAATCTCCTCGGTACTGAAATAAATGGATATAAATAATTAGAATTAGACATAATCACTCAGACAATACAATTCTGCTTTTCATATGAATTCCTAGCTATAAGTTATAACTGGAATGCACTGTGATCATATTTAGGTCATGGCACAGTTGGAGGTAGAAGATCATGTGACAAATCAGCTAACTTTTGTGTTTAAGCAGCTGATATCTCTGCAGAACAGGACAAGCAGCTGCATTGCTGAATGCCCTAAATATGTTCTTCCCCCAACTGCCCCTTCCCCACTTAGGGAACACATTTCTCTCTCTCACCATTAAATTGCAAGTTTTGAATGCTGTCTGCTAATTTTGACTATCATAGACAGACATTCTTAAAATAACTTAATCCAGTGCTACTGTCTCCAGAAAAAAATAGATGGCTTGTTAACTTGTTAAGTGTCTTTAAATCACTTTAATGCCAAAGGCAGCAGGACCACTATGTAAAATGACCACTGAGTTCAATCTGAAGCCAACAGAATCCTTTAAGAGCTGTAAAGATATTTAATTTTAACCAGACACTAAATTACTTAGGGCAGAGTTAGATCCTCCCCCCAATGCAAGTTGTGAGGCAGGAAGGGAGCATTAAATTGAATGGACAGGATTCCCTTCAGGATCCTGCCCACCCCATCAACCTCAAACCAGATGCAATTTTGCACTTTGGGAGGTGCAGAGCTTGGGTGAAAAACTTGTCTTTTCACCTATTAAATCCCTTAAGTGGCTATATAATGGCCATTTAAGAGGCTTTTCTTGCCCAGATTCTATTTTTAGGCTAGCAGGATTGGATGCGAGTTGGATAAGAAACAGAGACAAAACCATGTTGGGCAGCATCTCAAAACTAAAGGCCCCTTCAGATTTGGGGCATCATCTCCTCTGGGACCTTGGAGCTTCAGTCCTCTCACCTCCTAGCCTAACATCCCCCAATCCCACTGATTCCCTAGGACATCATCCATTACCTCTCACATTTCAGAGCCCTAGAACTTACCTGGAAATTGGCTGGCAACTTACAAATGCAGGAGTAGTTGGAAATCCTGTCCACTGCTAACAAATACTGAAGTGAATATTAAATGTCAATGATTCTCAGAGTCGGTGATGCCATCTTATTCACCAATTCTCAGGATAAGAAGCATTCTCCATCTGTGAAGTTCTACCGTGATATTATCCTTCCCACTCCTAATCTATTTGTGTGCGTGGCTGAATGAGTGTTTATGTGAAAGTCAAAGCATTTTTCGTATTTTACTTTGACTGGGTTAAGCACAATAAAACCCACCTGCTTTTTAAATCAACTCAAGAAATCTGCTTATATCCTAGATGGTCATGGTACGCTGAATTGGCAAGTATATCCTTTGTTAAAGGAAGTTGTTGTGGTCATATGATGTGGGGGGCTATTGGGTTCCTCCTCACCTGATTGTAATAATGGCCTCCAGTGATACAATACTTTGAGATATCTGCATTCTTCCAATTCCAGCCTTTCAGCACACCTGATTTTAATCTGCTCCATCATTGGCAGTCCCTCAAGTTCCAAATATCCCTGTCTAATTCACTCCACTTTTACAGGATGATCTTACCCCCCAAAAAAAATCTAAGTGCTGAATGTGTGTGAAAATGAAAAAGTTTCAAATCTACTTTTGGGCAAATTAAAAATCTTATGACACTCTCAACAACAAAAAAAAGCAGCAAGATCTGTTTCCTACCAACAGGGGAAAGGGCAGTGTCTAATCTCACCAGAAAACCAACAAATTACACGAGAGAGCGCAATTACGCGTGCATAGATCTCTCTTCTGTACAACAGTACAGAGAGAGATCTGTCAGGCACCCAACCCTACTATCACTGTCCACCCCCATTGATGGTGAGTACATGATCCTCGCCAGTAAGGTCCTTCACCAGTGAGGTCACTAAGGCATGTAAGGCCAAAAGACTGCGTCCTGGGCTCACGTCATATTTAAACCCCTATTTAAATATAGATTTAAATCCTGAAATCAGCCTTGTGCCCAGTAAGATCATGATAGGTAAAAAATTAGGTGGAAAAATAGGTTCATACCTATTTCACAATCTTACCATTAACTGGCAGGACAAGGTAAATCACCCTTAAGGTATTTTTTATTACCTACGTTTTTGATCGTGTTTGGTCACATACCCTCATATCTGCTCGTGGTTTGCTGTTAAATTGTGCTTTATAATGCTCCATTTTACTACACTGAATATGAATTGTCACTGCTGCTAATTGTATATAACAGCAAATCAGAGAATATGGAAAGATAAGCATAGCATGTATTATTTAAACGAAGATAGCATTCTTTCGATGTGACACGGTCCAAGTACCCCTTACACACCTAACCCGCCTTGCAACTTCAATCTTTAAAGCTGAAAACACTAGTTTTCCTAGCTTTACTATATAATTTCATGGCAGATTGACTGATTAACAGAAGGTGTGAAGGTTTGTGCGACAGTATTCATTCATTTTGGGTCAATTTTCCTTGTTGACAGCAGATAGCACAGTCCACAGCAACTGCTCTGGCAATCTTTCTAGTTGTGAAATTGTAACACTGACACTGAAAGATTAATCATGATCACATAATCACTGTAAATGTACCAAGTGGAAGCAGCACAGTCAGTACACAATATTTAACAGGGTGCTTTCAGCCAGGTTCATTAAAGTTTAATTTCAGTAAGGATTTGCTCCAAATCCTCAGTTGCACAAATTCCATTTTTCTAAAAACTAAAAATCATACCAATTTACCAAATCTCGATTTCTTAATCTTGTTGCATAAGTTCGGCTGCACTGTTATAAGCAATATATCTAGTGATATAATTTGTTGAAGACCTAAATTGCACAAATTGTATCTCCTGATCCTCATAGCACACCTCCATTGCATACCTTTGATCTCTAAGTTTTGCAGAGTTTATTCTTCTGATCTTAACAATGAAATCTATTGTTTTAAGTCTGTCTTTCACCCACTTTTGTTTGTTTGTTTACTTCATTTTTCATGGTTCACTTTCTGTTTAGTTTCTTTTCACAACCTGATTCACACAGTGGGGGGCCATGTTACAGGGTTAAAAAAACCTGAGCGGAATTGTCCCAAAAAAATTCTAAGTGTCAAATTTGCTGAGTAAAACGTGCTTTTTTTTTTCAATGGGAGTTTCAAAATGGATCTCCCACACTTTGGGCACTGCAGAGGACACTAGCATGAATCATTCTGAAAAGTGGTGGGCAGGACATATTCCTACTGGACAGGCTGAAGTCAGTGCTCTGAGCAGGACCCCATGCATGCTCACATCCCTGGGGAGATCGCTAAACAAATCTTCCAAGCATTGAAATCGCTGGCCTCCCCATCCCCCAGTGATCCAGATATGGCTGGCCTTTTGGTCTCCTCATTCCTCGCTGACCTGGACATCACTGACTTCTGCATCCCTCCTTCTACTTCAGGGAGCACTAAACTGTCTTGCACATACTCTGCCTTGAGCATTTCCCCTTGTTGAGAAAGAGGGTTTCGAGCATTGCACCCCAAGATACACTGCCTTGTAATCAGCACCCTTTGGAGATGGCTCACCCTCTAAGATAAACCAGGCTGCCTGTACATTATTCTCAAGGAAATTTACAAATGGATCCACAAGTGGGCCAACCTGACTAAACCCGTACTCCATTAGCAAGCCACAGCTGCAATAATGGACACATAGCCCCAAAGAAAAGTGCACTGAGATTTGGGCAGAGTGAGCAGGTCCACCTGCTAGATATGGTGGAGATAGTAGAAGTCTTACAACACCAGGTTAAAATCCAAGCAGTTTACTCAATAGTAAACCCACAAGCTTTCGGAAATGCTGTTCCTTTGTCAGGTGTGTGGAAAATTCTGATGTGGTGTGGTAAGATGTGGAGGAGCACGGGGACCAGCTGCTCTATCCCACTCAGGGCTGTCGCCCAAGGGATCACACAGCAAGCGCATTAAGTGGGGTGGTGGCATTGTCTATAAACACCAAGACACTGACTCCTTGGTCTGGAGACTCGTCCTGCAAGGAAATGAACAGCCTTCAGGCTCCACCACATGCCCTTCCATACATCATGCTTTCAATCCCCCATGTTCCCACAGGAGAAGAACGCGCACAGGCATCATGAGAGGGAGAAGACTGGTGGGGACATTCCAGAGCTGTGGATGCTCACAGTGTATGAGCAACATGCCCGGAGTTGGGGGGATGCACCTAGATGTGTAACCACCAGCCAGGTTGGTGTTCAGCATGAAAAGTGAGCATCAGCTGAACCCTATTGCTCTTTGAAGTAAGTGCCATACTATGTGAGCTGTTTTCCCTCCCTTCTCCTAATGTGTGCTTTATTTTTTTTTAAAACAGTGCTTGACGCTGCTGCATCAAACTCTTCTGGTGTCAGCTTCTGCTCCTGAGCATAGTCCCCAGACACTTTGGACAACACCTCAGAGGGAGGCCCTAAGGAATCCTCAGAGGACAGCAACTAGTGAATCAGCATAGGCATTAACCACACAACCAACCAACATAGAGTCTATCATGGTAGTAGGTCATATTAGTGCGAGGCACACAGAAGTCTGCTGGAGGCAAGGATTCAGCTCACCCCGAGTCAAATACAGGCCTCATTGATCCTGAAACTGGTGGAAGCTGGTACATCAGAAAGACTGAGTTGTGGAAGGGCGGTCAGCAACCATTCTGTGACTACAAAGCTGTTCAGGGGAGTCAGAGCACTGTCGCAGATGGTGGTGCCAGCACAGTGTGCAAACCAGGTCAACACTGCAGTGGACAGTCTGGCTCAGGGATCTGGCCTTATGGGTGACAGGGTCTAGGCCAGCCTGAAGTCACAGTGTTTGATGGCCACAGGTGTCATAGGCATGTGGGAGACATTGCTGGTCAGGGCTGGGATTCTGGAGACTTAGCAGGCTGTGAGACATGACAATTTAGCCCAGTCTAAGAGCTAATGCTGAGGGACTGCAGAGTCTGGCCAAGTCTCAGAGGTCAGGGCTGAGGGTTCACCAGACATGGGGCTGACACATCTAGGCCTCCAGGACTGGCAGAGCCAGGTGATGCCAGAGCTTCTGGAGCTCAGTCCAGTTACCCTGGCATCCCATTCACTGTCCCCAGGGCCTATGGCCATCCCAAGGAAGGAGGAAAGGCTTGAGCTGATGCCAGGCCCTTCTATCCAGGAGACTTGATGTTCTGAGACCTCCTGATTCCTTCTGCCCTGACACCAGGGCATCTTAGGACCAGCTGGATGATCAGCGTGGCACAGAAACATCAGTGTAATCCCCGAGTTGGCTAGGGCACTCTGCCAAGGGCATTACAAACAAAGGGCTGTGGATTAGAGCTGGACACCTCCACAGACTGCTGTAGCATGAAATACCAGCCGCACGGCCAAAGATTTTACACCGCCTGCCTACTTTCCCCAGCATCCACCAGATCTTTTGTCACACACTGTCCTCTTTCTCTCCCCCTCACCATCCTGGATTGCGTTCCCAACCCTTATTGCTGCATAGGCCAAGGTGCCAATATGCACTGAGAGAACAGATAGGAGTCAGACAAAGGTAGGATTCCAGTTTGCTTCACAGCGAGTGTTCGTCATCCTTCAGTCTTCGTCAAAGACACATTACTTGTGCCAGGCCAGACCCTTAAGTTGTTGTGATGGTTCAGAAGGGGCGGGAGGGTGGTGATGGCTGAGAGAGTAGAGAAGGGGAAGGATCATGTGGGTTGAGTGGCCAGCTTTGAGTTGTGGGATCTGGCGACTGTGGTAGCCGCCCCCACTCTGATAGCAGCCCACTTTACCTTGCTAGTAATCAGGGCCTCCCTTGCTGCCCTGCTGGATTCCTGCCATTGTCAAATGCCCTCCATCATCTGGTTTCTCATGTGGCAAGTCCTCCAGTTCTGCCTGGTGACAATCCTCCTCTTCCAATGCTTCCAGGTCTCCCTGCTGCTGTATATATTGTGAAGAAAGCAACAGATGATGATAATGTGGAAAGCATGCACAAGGTTGTGCTACAAGGCATCTTCAGAGCAAACCAGGCAGCATAATCACATTTTGAACAGGCCAATGCAATGCTCTATTATGGATTGGGTGGCAGTGTGGGCCTCATTATAGTGAGTCTCCACCTCGGTGTTGGGCCTCCACATTGGTGTCATTAGCCATGACCTCATAAGGTAGCCCCTGGTCCCCACGAGCCATCCTGGCAATCTGGGCTGGTCACAATAAGCCCAGGGCTGTCCAACTGTCTCAGCACACTGCTGTCATGAACATTCCCCGGCTGGCACATGCAGACCTGCATGACGATCATTTCGTGGTCACGAATGATTTGGACGTCGAGGGATCGGAATTCCTTTCAATTAATAAATGGTTGTCCCTCACCTCATGGGGATTACAGTGCAACGTGTCCTGTCCACTGCCCCCTGTACATGGGGCAGCCCTGCAATGTGGCAAAACCTGCAGCCTGGGCTTCCGCTGATTCTGTCCAACATCAAAATGGATGTATTGACCTGTCTGGGAGATCAAGATAACTGTCACCTGGCAAATACTTTTGTGGATTGAGGCCTGAGAGATTCCAAATAGGTTGGCACTGGAATGATCCTGTAGCAGAAATTAAGTGCCACTGTCAACATAACTTTAAGGAACAGATGGCCACCCCTCCCCTCAGGTACCAGGTGTATGAGTACCTCATACAGATGCCAGACTGTATCCTTAGATAGGCAGAGCCAGCGATGCAACATGATGTCCAACAGCCCCTCAAAAGATGTCCTGGTCTGGTACTGCCTAGGCCTCCACATGTTCCTTCTCTTGGTCTCCCTTGCTGGAGACTGCTCTCCTACGTCAGTCAACAGCAACAGCCCCCTGTGTTCCTTCCCGACGCTCTTCAACTGTCTACCCCTGGGATGTCCTCCCCACATCCTCCACCTCCTCCTCAGCTGCTATCATGATGGCCAGCTCTAAATCAACAAGACCAAGATCCATTCTGCACAATGGAGTTAGAGAGTGGAAAATTGATAGATACGTGTCATGGCTTGCATCTTCTCTAGCAACACCACTCATCTAACCCCTGTGTCCCCCCCACAAACCCTCACTGGGACCTGTGTCCCCATTTGTGGATGCTGGCAATGCAACACAATTTGTGGTACCATGTACCATCTGATTAGTTTGCTTACCATTAGTATCATTAACACAGCAGGCAGAGGACAGCATACAATTGGTGTGTTGATTGCACTCCCCTGAACCATTGCCATGAGTGCAACTACAGTATTCTCTTCCAAGCATGTGTTTGGATCAGATACATGGGACAGGGACAGATTGCTAATTATCACAAAATGGGTTCCCATTCACTGCAGAGTATATGCATTATTAGTGTCTATATTAACCTGAGCATCCCTACTTGGGCAACCAGCTACCTGAACTGATTAGCCCTCAAGCAGCACATGGTGTGCTACTCCCCCTTACTCCACACTCCTCTCTCTAAAACCCGCACTCAGTCCTGCTCACCACAGCCAGAACAACCCAACAGCTGCAGACAGAAGTCTGATCAGTAAAGGAGACCAACCCACCTCAGAGATAATACAGAACATCCCTGGGGACAGCACTTGCAGCTCTTCAGGAAGTTACCCACAGCAAGCAGAAAGTTTCCAGACCTTTCCTCCCATCTCCCTTGCACGCTGGGGGCTACAGTCCCATAAGACTTAACGCCTTACTCCTGTTCAACAGTGCCACCACAGCTCCCAACTTTTATTCCATTGTTGTAATGCCCATCGGCATGACATCATGCCAGAGTGTGGGGAGAAGCTGGCAGGGGCAGAGATACTAGTTGTGGACCTACTGATTACATTTGATTTCTTTTTTGCTTGTTTTCAGCATGCATTTCTCCATGCCCAAAAAAACATAGGCTGGCAGACACGCTCAGAGCCAGACACCAAACGTGAAATCCACAGATTAGTTGGTGTTCAAACTTCCTTGCCTGCTCCGCACATTAGTAACACGTAAAAGACATCTGGATAGACACGTGATTAGGGAGGAAATCAAGAGTACGGACTGAATAAGGGTAGTAGGTTTTTTTTAGTTTAGTTAGGGCATCATGATCAGTACAGATTTGGAGAGCTAAAGGGCCTGTTCCTGTGCTGTATTTTCTTTTGTTCAGCCTATTCTTAACCTAGATAAAAAATTCTTTGAGGAAAGATGAATTATGTTGTACAAATGTCAAAGATAGTTTGGATACTAGAAGAGTCCATGTCCAGCTGCATAGAAGTATTCTCAGTTGATTACACCTCAAGTAAGTAAGAAAATAATCACAATATAGAACTATTAGAAACAGGACTAAGCCAGTTACTTCTTTGGATATGTTCTACTATTCAATTAGACCTTGGCTGATCCATATCTTAAGTCCATTTATCCAACTTTCCTTAATATCCTTACCCCCACTCCCCCCAAAAATAATGCTACCATTTATGTCTGGAAAGCTCCAATTTCTCAGCAACCACAGTCTTCACAAATATAGAAAATTGTAAATTTCTAGCAACCCATGTGTACAACTATTTCCCGACTTCATTCGAGTGGCTCAGGTCCAACTTAAGATCTTAATACACGAAAGTGCCACTTAAAGACAAACACCAAAATCTTCCAACCACATTTGCCGCTGGGATTCTTTGGAGCCACTGAAAGTGAGTGGAGTTTTCGCTGGAACACCAAATTGCCCATTCTCACTAGCAGCCGTGGGATGGGCATGGACAATGTCAGAGACTCCCACCCAAAGATAGGTGAAAAAGTGTCAAAAATAGTGAAGTCACAACTGCTGAGCAACCAGATATTAAAATCTAGAAAATTATATTTAATTTGTCATAACAAAAGCTCTATTGGAATACGCTATTTACGCACACAGTCATTTAAGAGTTACAGAACCAAGATGAAGATATCAACCAACCATGATTGAATTGAATGGCTGAACAGACTGGAGGTGCTGAATGGACTGCTCCTGGTTCTTTGTTTATATTCTATTGTAAAATGAGGTAACAGGCTTTAGATTTTGAACAAGTGGTTGTATAATAATAATACCAGAATTACAAGTCCCAAGCTGAGAGTGGAGGAAAAAAAGAAAACAGTGATCTGAACTTGAGGGATTTAAATAGTAGTGGAAGGAGATATTGAAATACCAGATAAAGCAGAGCTGAGCATAAATAATACCACACGGTGGCATCCAGCAGTAACTATTAAATCTAGGTCATTATTAGCTCTGTTGGAATGGACTACTTCAAAATATTGTTGAGTTTGACTGAAAAAAAATCACTTAATTACAGTAGCCAGAATTTTACTGCTGTGCCTGCCATGGCAATCAGAGTGGATGAGAGATGGACAAAGAATGGTCTTGATTGGGATTTTATTGTTTCAGGACAAGCGAGACCATAAAATCCCATCAAATGGTCTTACTAAATTACTTTCATAAAGTAGTAAAGCACAATTCCTGGACAGTGTTGTGTATATCGTTGTTGTTCAGTGGTTGGAAGTACTTCATTGGAGTCTTGAAGGACTGCTAAGAAGCGACCAGAATCATTAGTGCATTGGTGAACAGATGGAATAGGCTGAGCAGGAATTAGTAAATTAAATGAATTAATCAGGCTTTGAGATATGCAGATTCCAGTAGCTGTCCCTACAGAACTGCAGATCTGTCCAGAATGCAACTGTCAGCCACAGTACAAAAAAACTATTTAGATCTGTTCTGACAACGATAGTGTTATTTGAGCTACTCAGTAGTCTGCTTGATGATAGTTTTATTTCTGTTTGTGTGTATTGGAGAGGTGTCATGAGCCAAGTGTAAAAAGGATAGATCCCTGTCCAAGCAGCAGGCCCCTGATTCATGCCGATGGGTCAAAGAACGAGTGATGGAAGCTTGTTCCAGTGAGAGGCATCACAATATCGGACAGAAAAATAAAGCACAGTCTTGCATGCTGTTCTATAATGATAATTCACCAATTACAAATGAGGTGAGCTGAAGGAAGAATCTAAATTGATTCACAAGTGTGCACAAACTATTGTTAGGGGAAGACTGCTACATTTGCAAAACCTACAGCTCTTCCTGCTGGTTCTGGTGTTTATGTAGAGAATGATGAACTGCTTGTTTTTTGCACAAGAATCATCAGTGGCCTTTTAATTCAGGGATGAATTGCAGACTAAACAATCTTACAGATATCACATGCTGTGATCTAGAAGGAGTCTGAAATAAAATACTGAGCACTGCAATGACTTTCACTGTCACAGGCAATGTGTTGCATGTTTTATGATTAAAATTGGATTATTTATTCTGATTAACACATTGTACGCAGGCCCTAAAAATTGCTGTGCTTATTGGCTACACAATCTTGCTGCAAGCTTCAATTCCAAGCTGAGTTCAATGTGCTTACCCTACATGCTGCCAAACCCAGTGGGGTATATGTTCCTCTTACACGTACAGTGCAAAACAGGCTGAGTGAATTGTGCCCTGCTCAATTATCTTTTCCACTAGTCAATGGAAAAGAACAAGTGCTTGATGTTATTGATGTGATTCTTGGTGGTAGCCGACAATGTCAATGGCTGGCCAGACATGGTTATGAGATGACGAGCCAATTAACATGACAAACACAGGAGGACAGGAATCCGCTGAGCCTGGCATCAGGTGATGGGGTCACAAGTCCAGGCACTACTTTTAAATGGTGCCTGGACCTGCCTACAGTGCCTCTAAGAAATTCATCCTCCATACTCTCTGCTTCATCCACAATGCTTGCTGAGAACTGTCAATGATACAGAACAGGAGGTTGCAAACAGGGAACTGGCCCTGAATAGGCATAAATTGGGCCCATGATTTAGGAATGCCTCTCTGCAGATTCTCCTTCAGGCTGATTGGCAAGAGCACATCTTGCCATTCTCAACAGATGGCATTAAGAGATCCTCCTAACTGACCACGGACATCTAGGACAGAGTTTACAGAAGAAGTTAGCAGTCCTGCAATCAACAAATGTATCCAAGTCCAGTGCTGAAAGAAGGCTAATGATTCCTCCACACCACATGAGTGAGTGTAACGGAATGTCTGGAATACTTTGGCTCCCATGTATACAAGAAATGGGGTTCAGAAATGGGATGAGCAAGAGGGAGGAGGTAACTCCTTTTGGAAAAAAATACAATGTTTTTCCATCTTAATTGCTTTCTCAATTAGAGAATTCTACAATCTCTCCATCACAGGTGAAGATATTTCTCATCTTATTCCTAAAAGGTTTACCTTCTCCAGACACTATGACCTCTCATTCTGGATTCTCCCCACCATATGAATATCCTTGCTGCATCTACCCCGTTTAGTCCTGTTAGAACGTAGTAAGTTTCCATGAAATGATTCATGGAACTTCAGTGTATAGTTGAAAAATAATAGCCTCTTTGTGCCAGTGTTTTCCAAATCTCCTGAGTGAATATGTTGTGAGGACAATTTGGGGTGTGAGGGGGAAGGGGGTGGGTAGATGCCCATAATATATCAGAATAATTCCAGCTGAGACCTGATCATAGTACAGCTCTAAGAAGTTACCTGTGGCTGTGGCTGTCTTGCAGGAGTTATTGTCAGATCCATTGCAAGAAGTGATTTATGTTCAGTAGAGGCAGGTTATAGCCATAACTTTGAAAACATGAAATGTAATCAGTTTGGAAACTGCTACACTTCTGAAAATAACCTTTATTTTAAAAGTGGTTAGTAAAATACTCTTTAAAAAAAAACTTTATCTACGAATTCAAATTGCTGACTATGTCTTGAAAGGACAAAATGGCAAAGCCACATGTTAATATTCAGATAAAAAACTATCCAGGAGATATTTCCTGAATTGAATGGGCCTTTTCCAAATAAAAGGCAGTGATTATCTCAGACCCCCAGTATGAATGTCAGCACACAAAGACTGAGGTGATGGCTAAACACAACACCATATTTAGCAGGTAACTGTGAAGGATCGTAAGGCAAGACAGCCACATTGCTCAGTGTTTTAAAAAATATCTTAAGAGCTAACTGCAGAATGATAACTTGAGGCAACTGAAAAAACAGCAGCAGCATCTTGTACTTTTAAGATTTGTAAATTGCAATATCATGAGGCCTCCAAGCCTGTTCCTTTTCAGGATCACTAGTACATAAAGCCCACCTCCTGGAAAAGAGGTTACAAGTAACTAATTTTGTGAAAATCCATCACTTTGAGGGATTGCTGCAATGATTCCTATATAAAACTCAGGCTACTGAATCCACCTAGAGTCTCCTTCAGTCATAAAAATGCATTCTTCATTGGGCTTGCAGGTTTTTGCCATGTAAACCATTCACATGAATGACAAACTATTCTTTTGTTTATAGCTTACAAAAGTGTGCTATTCTCTTCATACTCTGCATTTCGATGACCCCCTCCCTTCATGACCCTCCACTTGATATCGCTCCATCTCTCTCTCTCTCCATACACCTGCATTGATGAACCCTTTTATACCCCAGCCCCCTCAGGCCCCACCTCATCATATCCCACCTCAGGCCCCAACACCCTGATAGTACCCACCTGGCAGTTAGCACTACCAGGTGGCACTGCTGGTGTGTCAAGCTTGTATTTTCAGATAAGCATCACCCAGCTATGTCTCAACCACCTAGGGACTTCAATGGCCTCCAAAACTCGGCATCTCACGGCTGATCTCTATCTGTGGGGACCAGTAGTGTTTCACACTGGGTTCCTACTATGAAAAATCCCAGGAAGAGGGAGAATCCAGCCTCAAACATACTTAAATATGCTCATTTGGTTCCTGTCCAGTAAGGCGCTAAACCTCTTACCTGCGTTTCCGCAGCCCCACTCTGCTCCAACATGATCTGTACCAGGACCAGACCAACAGAAAATCACAACTGTAGGGTCACAAGATGTGCTTCAAACAGGGGTAACAAGTATACCAGCCAAACATATCAAGCCAAACATAACTTTTGTTGATTATTGCATAGATTTTAATTTTTATGTACAATGGATAAAGTTTTTTTGGTCTTTGTGCTTTGTTTTTAAGAAAGTAACCTTTAATTTTATACTTTCAAGAGCACAGATCCCTTGGCAGCAATTTGTTTTGTGAAATATAGGAGTTTATTTCATGATGAATGAATCCCCACTCGCACTCATCATGTACTTGAGAATAAACTGCTGAAAACATGATAGAATGCCAAGTTAACTGGTCTGTTTGGTATCTTTCCCAGTTTCCTCTTGGCTGTTTTCTTCTTTCCTTTCTCTCTGTCTTTGTTTTTAGTTTTTCAGACATATGTAAATTCACGTTTTGCTTTTCATTCTACCACCAGGTTTGCTAATCAGTTCCTTGACTTTATTTTTCTGGATCGTTTTCTTCCAAGTAAGTCAGTTTGGCACACTCCTGGTCAGAAGTTCAAGATCTACTCCAAGATGTGTTACTAATAAAGGCACCACTCGATTACAGAACCAAGAAATGCATCACATTGATGCAGGCGGTGACCTTCAGAGAAGAAATTAAACTGACAACACATCCATCATTTCAGGTGAATGCTAAGAATCCATGACAATTTGAAAACATGCCAGGAAGTGTCCAGGAGGGGAACATTCCCCTCTGAATCAACACAAAGATTAATTTAATTGGTCATCCATCTCATTTTTGCATGTGGAAACCTGCTTTGTACTTGCTTGCCTAAATTACACCACTCAAATGAGATAGTTGTGCTGTGCTAAGATGGTTTGTGAACAAAATATGTTTTCTTATACATTCTCACCCATGCAATATTCTTGTGTTTTCACTTCTGCTTTTTGTACTCCCCCCCCCCCCCCAAACACCGCCCCAGTCTCTCGTTTGTTTGTCTGCATTTTGTTTTTTTTTCTCCACCATTCTGCCTCAACCCTCAGTCACAATGGCCATCATGATGAAAAGTGACTCTAATTCGGAACCACATAAAATTAAAATAAATCTGACTGGTGCATTTTTGGATCTTTGCTAACCTTTCCACCATGTATTTTTTCAGCCTACCATTAACAAGCCATGTGCCAATAAGCTTTTGCTAACATGTCTGAAAAAACAAATACTGCATTTAGCACTTTAATCACGTACACCCTCAAGATCTTAATTGAGACTTCAAAGGCATTATAGGATCACATCTGGCACATTCCTTTTTCCTGATTTTAAAAATGATTTCTTGGTTTGAACAAAACAGTACTTTTAATTTCCAGAGGGAAAAACAAGATTCCTTAGCAATGTGGACTCTGGACACCCAGCCATTAAAATTCAACAAGAACCTGTCAGAAATATACCATGATGTAGAGATGCCAGCGTTGGACTGGGGTAAACACAGTAAGAAGTCTGCAACACCAGTTTTAAATCCAACCGATTTATTTGATAGTAAACTCGCAAGCTTTTGGCTTTACAGATCTGTAAACTGTCTGTGCTGATGTATGCGCTTTTGGAGACCAGAAAAACCTCATTCGCCTGACAAAGGCCATAAAGCCAAAAGCTCGCGAGTTTACGATCAAATAAATCAGTTAAATTTAAAAAATATGAAACAGAGCTAGCCACACAATACTGAAACATAGAAACTAGAAGCAGGAGAAGGCCATTCAGCCCTTCATTTTGATCATGACTAATCATCACATTCAATAGACTGATTTGCCCCTTCTCCCAGGTCCCTTTAACCCAAAGAGCTATATACAATTTCTTCTTGAAAACATAACATTTTGACCTCAACTATTTGCTGTGGTAGTGAATTCTACACATGCATCATCTTCTGGGTGAAGAAATTTCTCTTCAACTCAGCTATAAAAGGGTTTTTCCCTTATCCTCAAACCATGACCGCTAGTAATAGGCTCTCACCATTGGGAACATTCTTTCTGAATCTACTCTGTCTAACCCTGTTAGAATTTTATAAGTTATGAAATCCCCTCTCACTCTTCGAGTTCCAGTGACTACAATCCTAACTAATGTAACATTCGTCATATGACAGACCTGCCATCCTAGAAATCAGCCTGGTAAACTTTCCTATACTTCTATATCTAAGGAAAGATATCCTTGCTAAAGACAGCAAAGTTGCACACAATCTCATCAATGCCCTATACAATTGCAAAATATCCCTATCAAATCATCTCGCTATGAAGGCCAACATACCATTTGCTTTCTTTACTGCCTGCTGTACCTGCACGTTTACTTTCACTGACTGATATGAGGACACCAAGGTCTTGCTGAGTATCCATCTCACAATTCAAGTAATAATCTATCTTCCTATTATTGCTACCCAAGTGAATAACTTCACATTAAACTGATGTCATGCATATGTTCATGTACTCAGTCTATCCAAATCATGCTGAAGCATCTCTGCATCCTCCTCAGGGCTCACTCTCTCACCCAACTTTGTACCATTTGCAAAATTGGAGATAATGCATTTAGTTCCCCCTTCCAAATCATTAATATATATAATGTGAACCATTGGAATCCTATCACAGATCCCCATGGAATGTCATTAGTCACTAACTGTTAATCAAAAAAAGAGTAATTTATGCCAAAATACTTTGTTTCCTGTCTATCTTAAGACATTACCAGAAATCCCATATCTTTGAGGTGCAGATAGGGAAACAGATACTGGAGAGATGTAGAAATAACAGAGTTGTTGTGATGGGAGACTTCAATTTCCCAAACATCGACTGGAATATCCCAAGGGTAAGGGGTTTGGATGGGGAGGAGTTTGTTAGGTGTGTTCAGGAGGGTTACCTGACACAGCACGTGGACAAGCCTACGAGAGGAGAGGCTGTACTGGACCTGGTACTAGCTAATGAACCAGGACAGGTGATGGATCTCTCAGTAGGAGAGCATCTTGGGGATGGAGATCATAATTCTATCTCCTTCACCCTTGCATTGGAAAAGGATAGGATCAGGCAGGCTAGGAAGGTGTTTGTCTGGAATAAGGGGAAATATGAAGACATCAGGCAGATGTTGGGGCGAATAAACTGGAAGGAGGTGTTCTTGGGGAAAAGCACAGAAGGAAGGTGGCAGATATTCAAGGAATGCTTGTCTGGAGCTTTGCACGACAACGTTCCGGTGAGACAAAGAGGTTTTGGTAGGACGCAGGAACCGTGGTGCACGAAGGCTGTGGTGAACATAGTCAGGAAGAAAAGAAAGGTGTATAAAAGGTTCAAAGAGCTAGGAGATGTTGGGGATCTAGAGAAGTATAAGGCTTATAGAAGAGAGCTTAAAAAGAAATTAGGAGAGCCAGAAGGGGTCATGAGAAGGCCTTGGCTGGTAGGATTAAGGAGAATCCCAAGGCCTTCTACAAATATGTGAAAAGTAAAAAGATGAGAAGAGAAGGGATAGGACCTATAAAAGGTGAGGGGGGAAAGTCTGTATGGAACCGGAAGAAATGGCAGAGGTGCTTAATGAGTACTTTGCCTCAGTATTCACGGTGGAAAGTGATCTGGGAGGATGCACTACAAGTTTGCGGCAGACTGAAAAGATTGAGTATGTAGATATTAAGGAAGCGGATGTGTTAGAACTTTTAAATGCTATCAAGATAGACAAGTCTCCGGGACCAGATGGGATGTACCCCAGGTTATTGTGGGAGGTGAGGGATGTCATTGCAGAGCCCCTGGCGATGATCTTTGCGTCGTCGATGGAGACGGGAGAGGTTCCAGAGGATTGGAGGATTGCGGATGTGGTCCCTATTTTCAAGAAAGGGAACAGGGATAGTCCTGGAAATTACCGACCGGTGAGTCTGACCTCAGTGGTTGGTAAGCTGATAGAGAGGCTTCTGAGGGACAAGATTTACGAGCATTTGGAGAAGTTTAGGTTGATTAGAAATAGTCAACGTGGTTTTGTAAAAGGCAGGTCGTGCCTTATGAGCTTAATTGAGTTCTTCGAAAATGTGACTGAACACACTGACGAAGGAAGAGCAGTGGACGTGGTGTACATGGACTTCAGCAAGGCATTTGACAAGGTCCCACATGCAAGACTTCTTGAGAAGGTGAGAGGGCATGGGATCCAAGGGGCTTTGGCCTTGTGGATCCAGAACTGGCTTGCCTGCAGAAGGCAGAGGGTGGTTGTGGATGGCTCTTTTTCTGCATGGAGGTCGGT
Source organism: Sphyrna mokarran (assembly GCA_024679065.1). NCBI lineage: Eukaryota > Metazoa > Chordata > Chondrichthyes > Carcharhiniformes > Carcharhinidae > Sphyrna > Sphyrna mokarran. The sequence goes on along the minus strand of JAGIQG010000010.1, from coordinate 38,049,968 downwards.
CACCAGTGGAGTGCCCCAGGGATCTGTTCTAGGACCCTTGCTGTTTGTCATTTTCATAAATGACCTGGATGAGGAAGTGGAGGGATGGGTGAGTAAGTTCGCCGATGACACGAAGGTCGGTGGTGTTGTGGATGGTCTGGAGGGATGTCAGAAGTTGCAGCATGACATCGACAGGATGCAAGACTGGGCGGAGAAGTGGCAGATGGACTTCAACGCGGATAAATGTGTTGTGGTCCATTTTGGCAGATCCAACGGGATGAATGAGTACACTATCAAAGGTAGGAGTCTTAGCTGTGTGGAAGAGCAGAGGGATCTTGGGGTCCGGGTCCATAAGACTCTCAAATCGGCCTCCCAGGTGGAGGATGTGGTTAAGAAAGCTTACGGTGTACTGGCCTTCATTCATCGAGGGATTGAGTTCAGGAGTCAGGAGGTAATGCTGCAGCTTTATAGGACCCTTGTCAGACCACACTTGGAGTACTGTGCGCAGTTCTGGTCGCCTCACTATAGGAAGGACGTGGAAGCTATTGAAAGGGTGCAGAGGAGATTTACAAGGATGTTGCCTGGATTGGGAGGCATGCCTTATGAAGACAGGTTGAGGGAGCTGGGACTGTTCTCCCTGGAGAGACGAAGGTCGAGAGGCGACCTGATAGAAGTTTACAAGATATTGAGAGGAATAGATAGGGTGGACTCTCAGAGACTATTTCCCAGGGCTGAAATGGTCGCGACGAGAGGGCACAGATTTAAGGTGCAGGGAAGCAAGTACAGAGGGGATGCTAGGGGAAAGTTTTTCACTCAGAGGGTGGTGAGTGAATGGAATCGGCTGCCGTCGGTGGTGGTCGAGGCGAACTCGCTGGGGTCTTTTAAAAGACTTCTGGATGAGTATATGGGATCCAATGGGATTGGGGGTTATAGATAGGTCTATGGCTGGGTAGGTTTTGATGTGTTCGGCACAACTTGTGGGCCGAAGGGCCTGTTTGTGCTGTAGTGTTCTATGTTAACTTTGCATAGTAACTTGTTATGTGAAACCCTACCAAAAACCTTCTGCAAGTCTAAATAAACCACATTCATTGATTCTCCTCAGAGAACTCTACTAGTTACATACACAAAGAATTCCAATAGATTCATCAAGCATGATTTCCCTTCTATAAATTCATATGACTTTGTCTAATTATATCACTGCCTTCCAAATGCTGAGTTATGAAATCCTTGACAACACGCTCTAGCAACTTCTCTGTTTTCTCTCTATCTCCCTTTTTGAATTGCAGGTTTATATTAGCTACTTTGCAATCTGTAGGAACTAACCCAGAGTCCAAAGAATTTTGGAAATTAACCACTAATGGATCTATTACCAGAGCCATTTCCTTAAGTACTCTGGGCAGATGTGGAGATTTATCCTTCCTCAACGTCATCAATTTCCCCAAAACCATTTCTCTACTACTACTGATTTCCTTCAGCTCCTCGCTAAAAAGTGTTTCTCTCAGAACTTCTGGTACATTATTCATGTCTTCCTTTGTGAAGACTGAAAAAAGTACAAATTTAATTTCTTTTATTCCCTATTTATGATTGTAAGGGGCCTACATTTAGTTTTTGTCAATATTTTTCTCTTTACTTAAAACTTGGTAGTCCTCAAGTTAGGTAACCTATATTTATAATTATGGGTATTAGAAATAAGGCATTGCTTTAATTATGTTTAATTTTTGTGTTTTTGTATTTGAAAGAGCTAATGTCTTCAGCTGGACACATGTTTGGTAATGAGAGTTTACAATGTAAAAACAAAGAGGATAGAATTTGCTCAGAAAAATCCCAAGTGTCAAATGGACAGGAAAATGGGAGATCCTACTCAGTGTTTAATGAGATTCTAGGCCACTATTTAATAATCAGGGACTACCCTATGTTCAAATTTGTTTGATGAATTTAAATTTAATTTTGACCTCTAGGAGCTGGACAGGAGCAGGGAGCTGGGAAGAGCAGATTTCACAAAAGAGCAAAAAAAAGTACTGAAACCAGGGAGTTAGGATAAAAGCTGTGTCTCAGGATGACAGTTAAGTTAAAAAAAGAAAAGATTGAACAAAGTTCTATTGGTGAAGTTGTTCTAAGTTAAAAAGACAGTTGTAAGAACCAAATTTAAAGTGACAAACAGGCATCAGAAATAAATCAAAAGCTTGTGACATCTTATTATAACTTGTGAATCAGTAATATTCAGTTGGTGTGGCTTTCCAGCTGAGAGATAGTGAGGAAGCTTGAATAAATGTGGTAATCCAATACAGGAATATTGAATGGAGAGATTGAAATCCTGGAACTGGATCCTCAGTGAAGGCATCTGATAGAAAATACGTTTTGGGAGAAGACTCCAAGGTGGAGTTTGGGAATTCTCAGGTAGAGGTTAGATTCATAGTGAGACCAATTAGCTCACAGTCCAAGAAGCATTTGATGAGAAGTTCATAGAAGTTGTATTGGATGGGATCTGCTATTTGGGTTCAGAATGCGATGCGTCAGACCATAGTTGGCCTGTTGTATACATAGACCATGTTCTTACCAAGAACATTATAATATGAGACATGTTTTATAAATTGTGTTATCCTTAAAAATCTCTGTACATCTGTGAAGATATGGGTAGAATGAGGGGTATTACACTACAGTTAATCCTCTCATTTAATAAATGTTTTATTTTATTAGTAGTTAATTAGCAGAGTTGAGACTCTGTTCACCCATGTATCTAAACAAAAAATGAAGCAATGTTCTATTGAGTCTGGAACCTGACCATCCGTCACCAATGTGAGTTAAGATCATAACTGCCAAAACTTACCAAATTGGGCAAGATTTTGCTCAAATAATAACATTGACAAATGTCATTTTAAAATGTAAATCAGCCAGCAAATTCAAGAGATTGAGTTACGGTATAAGGCGCACATCTTCAAAACATAGCTGACATGTACCATTCCACTGTTTCGTTTGAAGAATGTGCTGGATTTTCACATTAATTGTCTACTAAATTCACCACAAAATGTAAACTCTGGGAATCAAGAGCATTAATACCTTTTTAACTATGATTTAATTGTAATAAGAATGCAAGTCAACTTCTCAGGTTCAGAATTGGAACATGTTCAATTTCATTCCTGCCTGTTAAGTGGGGCAGCACAATGGTTAGCACCGTTGCCACATAGTACCAGGGACCCAGGTTTGATTCCAGGCTTGGATCACTGCCTGTGTGGAATCTGCATATTCTCCTGGTGTCTGCATGGGTTTCCTCTGGTTTCTTCCTATAGTCCAAAGATGTGCAGGTTAGGTGAATTAGCCATGCTAAAGTTTTCCTCAGTGTATCCAAACAGGCATCAGAGTGCAGCCACTAGGGGACTTTCACATTAACTTCATTGTACCGTTAATGTAAGCTTACTTGTGACTAATAAATAACTTTAGGTAATTATTGATGTTTAAAAATGCTATTTTTAAACTTTTCCTCTGTTTTTGCTTTATCATAATCTAATCTTTATTTTCTTTTTCCATATCTGATGAGTCTTATTTACATTTCTTTTTCATTGTTTCCCTGTTTTCTTCTCGATCCTTAAATTGCATTAAGGAGACTCACTATTTGTCTCCTCAATCTTCAAAGTTCCTAATGCTCCACTAGCAGCTCCCACAATTAACAGGTTATAGTGTAAAAAACTAAGCAGAAGAGTATGGCAAAAAGGAGAATGGCATGCAACACAAAATGCCTGCTCCAGCAAATTCCAGTTCATTATAATGGGAAGTGTTTGAAACAAGAGTCTGGTGAATTGGCTGTTGGATTCCTTGGAAGTAAACTTGCTCATGGTTTGTGCTATTACTGCCATTGTAACTTCAGTTTATATGTTTAAATAGTGTTATTGCATCAGAGCATGAGAAACCCCCAAGTGGTGCATTTCCCTTCTAAGTTATTGGGTGGAAGAAAATTGTCTCCAAATAAAATCCAGGCAATCATGCTTATTCTCTTATCCCCCATGACTGTTGATGCAGTTAATGAATCAAAAAATTCTTGCAGTTCATAAAGTTAATCACAATTAATCAATTAACAAATTTGAATATTTATATTATAATTATATTAAAAGCATATTGAAAATAATATTGCAGCAATGTCTAGCTTAGAGACATCATCTATTCAATGTAACTAACTAATTTGAAATCAAGTCGTTTCTTCCAGAGAATTGATATATATATATATAGTTTGCTGTAGTCTGTTGCATGAAACAGATGCATTGTGATCTGCATAGAGACAAATGAATTTTAAGAAGAAATTCAAACTTTTACGCTGGAATTCTACTACCTTGCTCCGCCACAGGAATTGGAGTGGGCAAGGAGTGAATAACGAGAAGCTCAATTGACTTTGGGCAGTATTTTCCAGCCTTGGTTTGAGTGAAGCCATACAATCCTGTCCCTAGCGTACATCTGAAAGGATGACAAGATTTCACCTTTTCCACACAAAAAAAAATTACGATTACAAACAAAGTAATAGCAGTATTGACTAAAGGCTTTCAGTAACTGACATACTTGAAACTATAGAACTGAACTTTTATTACAGAAATTTATTTCTAGTACAATCAAAATCCTGTTCCACGATTATACTTGAAGCTGTCCATTAAGTATTTCATTTCATTTTTCCAAAACCAGTTCAAAGTGAATCTTAGTTCCAGAGGGTTTGTTCCTGTGCTTTTCTTCCCAAGCCTGATAGATTTTAATCCCAGAACTGTCTTTTACAGTAAGAGTTTAATTTAGAGATTCACCCTTTAGTCAAGCTAGGTGAATCCTCTAGCCTCATTATGAATCTTCATAAATTTGGTCTTTTCAATCCAAATCCAAGCTCCCTAACAAACTCACGTGCAAGTGTAGAGTTGGACTGCCTCTAAATCTTTCTCTCCTTGATCCCGGCAGCCTGACGTACCTGCAAGTTTCAGGCATATTATTTGGGATGCTTACAATTGGCTTTTTATGGATCCTCCCCATTCAAAGCCCATCTCCATGGCAAGGTGAATTGTGTAGGTCCAGGAATGCTTATTAGCTATCTTTTATACTACCAACTTCATTATATCTTAAAATGAAGTAGACAGTTAAAATATAAGTGTTTGTGAAACCCTGACCACCTTTATACCTCCCTGGGATGTCGAAGACAAGCAGGCTATCCATGTCAGTAAAAATACTCCTGCATTGCTCATCTACAAGCAAGCATACCTTGCACCTTCTTCCCACTGAAACACAATCTGGATCTTCTTTGATCTTTTTACTGCCAACAGAATTTAGAACAAATCTCATGACCCCCATTATTCCTCAATTTTACCCTAAGCTAACAATACAATGACAAATCATAACAAATCATATTTTTAGTATTTATAAAGAATGAGGCAAATGACAAATCAGTTTCATGTTTGTCTGGAAACTAAAGGAATGAAAAAAAAACACATTTCTGGATTGACTATTGTCTTTTTAAATTTTATGGTATTAGAACATAGAACATTACAGCACAGAACAGGCCCTTCGGCCTTCGATGTTGCGCCGACCAATATAAAAAGCAATGACCCTCCAAACTAAACCATTCCCTTCTCTTCCATATACTTATCAACTAACCTCTTAAACGCCACCAAACTTGGCGCATCTACAACTGCTGCAGGCAGGGCATTCCACTCCCGAACCACCCTTGGGTAAAGAACCTACCTCTGATATCCGTCCTATAACTATCACCCCTTAATTTAAAGCTGTGTTCCCCTCGTGCTAGCTTTCTCCATCCTAGGAAAAAGGCTATCACTGTCTACCCTATCTAAACCTCTAATCATCTTATATGTTTCGATAAGGTCCCCTCTTAGCCGCCTCCTTTCTAACGAAAACAACCTCAAATCCCTCAGCCTCTCTTCATAAGACCTGCCCTCCATACCAGGCAACATCCTGGTAAACCTCCTCTGTACCCTCTCCAATGCCTCCACATCTTTCTTATAATGCGGGGACGAGAACTGCACACAATACTCCAAGTGCGGCCGCACTAGGGTTTTGTACATCTCTTACTGTTTACCAAAACAAAATAGATAATCAACAAGCACTGTTTCATGTTGTGGAAATGTTTCACTTGAAATTTCAACACTCTGGAATCTTCTCCCAATACAAATTAAACATTTTGTTCAATGCTATCCATTCCCAAAAGGCAGCGCAGCACAAGGTCCAGTGATCGGATTCAGCAGCACACACCTTCCTTCAAGCAATCTACTTCACAGATATCAAATGTACATTCACACTATTAGTTTTTGACATATGGCTGGCTCAGAGCTTGCAACTTGCTGTAAGATGGTAGTGTTACAGATGGTTGGTTTTCCGGAGTCAGGAAATGAGTGAACATTTATATCTATCTTCTCTTTCCCATTGCCAGCCTCTTGACTTCAAACAAATCATAACAATTTCACTGTCCTGTTTCATCCCTTTTGCCCCGTTTTAAATTCTTCACTCGAAAGATGAAATGATGTCTGCCTCAAATTGCTCTTATTCTCTTTCATTCTCTATATGGCAAATTTAAGTTGGTAACTCCATTATCTGACTCCAGAACCATATTTATTTCCCCTTCACTATCAAAATGTTTCATAATTCTAAATTGTTATGCCATTAAGAAATGAAGGAGATTCAAACTGTGCTCATCACAGTTCTTTTTGCTATCTTCAAAATGGTCTTTCTGCTAAGCCCAACAGGAATGTAGACTGGGACAGTGTTCAAAGGGCAGAGAAGGGCAAACGTTTCTAGATTGTATTCACGAAAATTGTCTACAGCAGTACATATCCAATACAAAGAAAGGATGCACTGTTCGTCCTGGTTCTTGGGAACGAGGTGGATCAGATAGATCAGGTGTCAATAGGGGACTTTTTGGAGACAGTAATTATTATTGTATCATAAGTTTTGGGGTGATGGGAGAAAAAGGACAAAAGGCAATGCAAAATGGAAACAATTAAATATTGAGACTGTCCTTAATGAGGCAAGAGAACAGGGCCTGAAAGATGGGAATGAAAGTTTGGTGGCAAAAATTGAAGCTGAATGATGGGCTACCTTTTAAAAAAATGGTTTGGGCACATTCACTGCAGTAAAAGGCCCTTTCGTCCATCACATCTGCGCCAGTCAAAGACATCACCAAACTATAAATCTCATTTTCCAGAACTTGGCATATAGCCTTGTATGCCCTGGCATTTGCAAGGGTACATCTAAACACTACTTAAATGTTATGAAGGTCTCTGGCTCTATCACCCTTTCAGGCAAGTTCCAAACTCTCACCACTCTTTGGATGAAAAGGTTTTCCCTCACATCCCTTCTAAATCTACTGCCCCTTAATTTATGTCCCCTAATCATTAATCCCCTCTACCAAGGGAAAGTTTCTTCCTGTACACTCTATGCCCCTCAATTTTATACTTCTCAAATCATGCCCCCCCCTCAGTCTTTTCTGCTCCGAGGAAAGCAAACCTAATCTATATAATCTCTCATGACCAAAACTCTCCAGCCCAGGTAACATCCTGGTAAGTCTTCTCTGCACTCTTTCCAGTGCTATTACGTCCCTCTTATAATGTAGATTCCAGAACTGCACACAACATCCTAGCAATGGTCTAACCAACATTTTATAAACTTGCAACATAACATCTCTGCTTTTGAGCCCTATGCTAACAAAGGCAAGTATACCATATGCCTTCTTGATCATTTTATCCACCTGTCCTGCACCTGAAGGGACTGGTGTACATGCACAGGTCCCTCTTGATCCTCAGTCCTTCTCTGGATCCTGCCATTCATTATGTATTCCCTTGTCTTGTCTGTCCTGCCCAATTGTATCTCACACTTATCAAGTTTGAATTCCATTTGCCACTGATCAGCCTGTCTATATCCTCTTGAAGGAAAGATATCACTGTTCCTTCATCACACAAAGGGTTTGGCAGTGGGTCATCCAGACTTAAAACATTGGCTCTATTCTCTCTTCACAGATGCTGTTAGCCCCACTAAGATTTTCCAGCATTTTCTGTTTTTTGTTTCAGATTCCAACAACCGCTGTATTTTGCCTTTATCTTATTATTCTTCACTGTTAGAACATAGAACATAGAACATTACAGCACAGAACAGGCCCTTCGGCCTTCGATGTTGTGCCAACCAAAATAAAAAGCAATGCCCCTCCAAACTAAACCATTCCCTTCTCTTCCATATACTTATCAATTAACCTCTTAAACGCCACCAAACTTGGCGCATCTACAACAGCTGCAGGCAGGGCATTCCACTCCCTAATCACTCTGTGAGTAAAGAACCTACCTCTGATATCCGTCCTATAACTCATACCCCTTAATTTAAAGCTGTGTCCCCTCGTGCTAGCTTTCTCCATCCTAGGAAAAAGGCTATCACTGTCCACCCTATCTAAACCTCTAATCATCTTATATGCTTCACTAAGATCCCCTCTTAGCCGCCTCCTTTCTAACGAAAACAACCTCAAATCCCTCAGCCTCTCCTCATATGACCTGCCCTCCATACCAGGCAACATCCTGGTAAACCTCCTCTGTACCCTCTCCAATGCCTCCACATCTTTCTTATAATGTGGGGACCAGAACTGCACACAATACTCCAATTGCGGCCGCACTAGAGTTTTGTACAGTTGCAACATGATGCTGCGGCTCCTAAATTCAATCCCCCTACCAATAAAAGCTAAGCCTCCATATGCCTTCTTAACAACTTTATCCACTTGACTGCCTACTTTCAGGAATCTATTGACACATACACCAAGATCCTTCTGTTCCTCAACACTATTAAGAGCCCTACCATTAGCCCTATACTCTACACATTTATTGTTCCTGCCAAAGTGCATTACCTCACAATTTTCCACATTAAACTCCATTTGCCACCTCTCGGCCCAGCTCTGCAACTTGTCCAAGTCCCTCTGCAAACTATAACACCCCTCTTCACTATCTACCACTCCACCGACTTTAGTGTCATCTGCAAATTTACTAATCCATCCTCCAATACCCTCATCCAGATCATTTATAAAAATTACAAACAGCAGGGGCCCCAAACAGACCCCTGAGGCACACCACTCGTCACCGAACTCCACGATGAATATCTCCCATCAACCACCACCCTCTGTCTTCTATCTGCCAGCCAATTTCTAATCCAATTACTAAATCACCCTCTATTCCACACATCTGCATTTTCTGTAGAAGTCTTCCATGGGCCACCTTATCAAAAGCCTTACTAAAGTCCATATATACTACATCAACCGCCTTACCCCCATCCATCTCTCTGGTCACTTTCTCAAAAAACTCAATGAGGTTAGTAAGGCATGACCTACCCTTCACGAAACCATTGCTGGAACAAAATCCAGCAATTCCTTCCTAACAGAACTGTGGGTGTACCTATAGCACATGGACAACAGTGGTTCAAAAAGACATGTCATCACCGCCTTTACAGCGTCAATTAGGGATAGAAATAAACACTGGGCTTGTCAGCAACACTTTCACAATCTTTAACTTTCCATATTCTGGAATCATGTGAACTAATATGAATTTCTGTGGTATTGTTTTAGTGATCCAAATTTGTAAGAACTCTTTTTTCCACGTACACATGTATGTGTATAATTCACACCCATGGGTTTGACTGTGAAATAAACTAACCTTCTGAGTTAATCCTAAAGAGAACTCGTTGTGTGCTACTTATAAAATTAGACCACACAAACTGAGTGTTTGGGAAAATATGTCACAACCTACTTTCAGAAATAATTCAAAAACACTTCTGCTTAAGAGCAGACAGGGAGAGAATAAAGAAGTCAAGTTTGTTTTTCTCCTTCTGTAACAAAATTAAAATCTTTTCTTACCCATCACTACTCAAGTGGGCATAATCCATTAGAACAGAGCCTTGGCATACTATAGGTGTTGGGACAGACTATGCTCTGCTTCCTGCATCTACCTGGGAAGTGACACATTTGTCCTCTTGTGGGTGGCTAACCTCAGGTTTCAATGACTGGCAAAATGCCATGGTAGCAGGAAGATGAGGCATGCTACTTCCACAGGCCATTCTGATTCTTTATTCTTCCACTTCCCAGTTCCTTGTTGCAAATTCCCTAAAATTCAGCCCATTGGGAGAACAGAGCAAATCCCTATTCAATGCCTTCACCCATTAAAAATACCAAAAGTCCACATTTAAAAATGACAGTTGGGAATTATTAAAGAGAAAATAGAAAGCAATTAAACACTCAATCAAATTGTAATTATAACAGGGAGGTTGTCCTTTTTCACTTTGCATTGATCTTTTCCATTTGTTAGGGATAGTGGCCTTTACACGGAAGCCTTGACTAACGTCTGTTATTTTTGGATCTTCTAAACCTGCCAAAGTCAAGGATTTGGTTACCTTACTATTTCTACCACAGAGGAATCCACTGCGATGGGGAGAGCAAATTTCAGTTTGCATGTTATACATTACAGAGAAAACCTTTGAATTGTTTGAGCAGGAGTCCAAAAGACATAGAAGCAGAATTAGGCCACTCGGCCCATCGAATCTACTTCACCATTCAATCATAGCTGATATTGTTCTCTTCTGCATTCTCCAGCCTTTTCTCATAACCCCTGATCCCCTTATTAATCAGTCATTTTAAGATATAATGTCATGTAATTTTTTTAAATTTTTGACTCTCTCACTGCTTCTTCAATTAGACAGCAGACTTGTTTGAGACAAATGATTCAGCAAGAACAGCAAGTTATATTTGTGTTATGCCTTTAATTGCTTCCAACACACCTCAAAGAGCATTATAAAACAAAATGAGATACCAAATCATACAAAGTGATATTCAGATGACCAAAACTTTGGTCAATGGGGTAGACTTTAAGAAGAAGTATCTGAAAGCACAAAAAAGAGAGATGGAGAAATATTGGGAGAAAACTCCAGGGCTTAAGACTCAGACATCTTAAAGTCTGACCAGTAACAGCAGAGCAATTAAAATCAGAGACGCTCAAGGCACTTAATTAGATGAGTGCAAATATCTCAGAGGGTTGTGGGGCTGGAGGAGGAGTGAAATCATGGAGGAAATAAGAATAAAAATATTTAAATCAAAATATGGTTTGACCAGATATCAGTGTTTGTCAATGAGCACAGTGAGATAAGTGAACAAGACTTGGTGAGACTTAAGACATAGGCAGCAGAACTTTGGATAGCCTCAATAAAGATTACAGTACACAATGCAGGTTGACACTTCAATTCATCCACAAGGGACTGCCACAGTCATTGTTCACATAAGATGTTAAACAGAGATCACATTTGCTTTCATTATAAAATATCTCATGTCACCATTCCAAGAAGGGCAAGTTATCACTTAATCAAGCAGAATGCTAATTAGCTTAAAGTTTGTGGCACCTTGCTATGCATAGATATGCTGAAACAGTGATACTTTTTTGTCTATGAAATGATTTGTAACATCTTCTAATCTTATTTTTGCATCTTAAAAGTATATTCACATTATGCATTCTAGATTATTAAAATGCTGCATCAAGCACACACAACTACATCAGGTGTCTATGTAGACTAACATCCATTTAGGCCAGAGCCAAGAATCAAACTGCAAGTGACCTCCTGTACCACACAATGGTCTCATAGCATTCCATTGTAGTCTCATACTTAGCTCAACAGCACCCACATTTCACAGAGGGTTGCTGGATGGACATTGCTGTGAATCCTTTGATTGGATCTTCCACTTTTCTAAATGTGGAAATCCTTAATTGGATAAGGCTTCCTGAGGCAGCTTCATAATTGGCCACCTGTGGCTAATTGAGGTGGCCATGGGGATTATGCCCAAATCTGGACAATCAAAGGCCTACGTTTCTTTCCTTAAACTTGTAGTTCCAAATATCACAATTTTTATTTCTTCACCAGCATCTACCAAGTCCTAAATCATGAACATTGGAATTGTAGAAACTGTTCCTTCATGGCAGTACATCACTATTTGGTAATTACAATCCCAGTAGGAACTAGTAACATCTAAAAGGGAAATATGAAAGCCCAGCAATTAACTGAAATCAACCAAAAACATATTTTAATGCATATATAAATATAATTTAAAGAAAGCACAATTAACTTTACCCAAAGGGTGATTCGGGAGTGGAATGCCCTGCCTGCAGCGGTTGTAGATGCGCCTAGTTTGGTGGCGTTTAAGAGGTTAGTTGATAAGTATATGGAAGAGAAGGGAATGGTTTAGTTTGGAGGGGCATTGCTTTTTATATTGGTCGGCGCAACATCGAAGGCCGAAGGGCCTGTTCTGTGCTGTTATGTTCTATATGTTCTAACTTAAAAATAGTTTATAATTGTGTATGCTATGAATCCAGTTACACTTTTATTTCCCCACAAGAGTTTCCTTACTTGACAAAATCTTGAAGTTTAATTCACTCCTTCAGAGATGAACTTAAAGACACACCATAGCCTCCACAAATTTCCTTTGTTTCCCAGTCTTGCGTTTTGAGTTTGTAATAGTTTTTGTTTACCAGAAAAAGGAAAAACAACACATTTATTCACAGGTAGAGACCTACAGTTTCATAATTGCAGCCAGCTCCTGAGAAGGTTTTGAGACAGAAATCTAAGCTCACCTGTGTGATTCTCTAGCCTGCTGCTCAGGTCATGTGACCATTGCTGATTGCTCCTTAAAGGGAGAACCCCCGGAGCTCTTTTGTTCTGGAAGGATTCCATTTCCTTCTTGAATCGACTTTGGATAAGCAGACTTTTTTTTCCCCAGTCTACTCCCATAGTTTCTCCATAGTTTTTTCTAAGCTAAGTGTTCAAGTTGACTGCTTTCTGCCACAAGTCTAATTGCTTCTCGCTCTGAGGATCAGTGAAGTTATTTTTCCCTAAGTTCAAGCAAGGCAAATCACCCAGCTCCTTTTTCCTTCATGAATTCTAAATGAATTGCAACTGTTATCCTCCTGAGAAACACCCAAATAAATTAAACATAAGAACCTTCCAATCCTACATTTCCCAGCTCCTTGGCAATATTGCAAACAACGGCATTACTTTCAAAAAACTGCTTTGATTCAGTGACCAACATGAATAATTAATACATGTAATTTTTATGCGTTTTTGTTCTAATATGTATTTTTGACATTCTAATCCAGAATGGCCAGTGCAATCAACAAACTTCCTTTCTTACCAACTTTTTGTAGCTTCCTTTCATTTATGCATTGTATCAGTAATTTAAATATTTTATTGAGTTAAGTTAGATCTTCGGGCTTCGTTACAATTTCAAAGATGAACCATTTAGTTTTTACATATTCTCATGACTTAATCTGGCCTTATAAGATGAACACAGGTTAAAATTTAACTGCAATTAACACAGACTTTTTTGATTTACATTTAGATTAGAGTTGTTTAATAATTTTTAATCAGGCTTCTCCATTTATCTACATTCAAAAATTCCAATTCTTAATGCTAAAAGTTATATTTCAAAATATACAAATTATGAAACCAGATATTTGCAACAGATTAAATTCCTCTTCGTAATTAACACAATTACTCAAATTTCTGCATGCCCATTTTACCTAAAATATTAAGCTTTTAGGAAGCTTGGCCTTTGGTATGAAAATTAAGGAGCATACATCACAACCAAGATGCTGCATTGAATAAAGGGGTTTAAATAATCGATGGGATATTTGAACCCCACCGTGGCTGTTTTGTGGTGCAGGAGGTGACGTGCCGCAGGTAGTGGGATCTTATGATTCCGCCATTGTCAACAGGGCTTCCCGTTGAATACACTGCCGGGAAAACCCAAGATAGGGTTGCACCATCAGCAAGATTTTGCCATTTATTTCAATCTCATACACATATACTGTGGCTCATTTATTTGATTTTTTTTATGGGATGTGGGCATTGCTGACAAAGTAAACATTTGTTGCCCATCCCTAAATGCCCTTGAACAGGATGGCTTGTCGGGCCATTTCAGAGGGCAGTTAAGGGGGCATTGCTGTGGGTCTTCAATCACATGTAGACCAAACCAGATAATAATGGCAGATTTCCTTCCCTAAAGGACATTCATGAACCAGATGGATTTTAACAGTAATCGGGGATAGTTTTATAGTCATCATTACCCAGTTAGCTTTGTACTCAGATTTATTGTTTGGATTTAAATTGTATAAGCTGCTGTAGTGGGATTTGAACACTGTCACTAAAGCATTAGCCGGGGCCCTGTTATTATATTTTATGTTGTTTCATCAGCCATGAAAGTCTCCAGATGAAATGAATTAACCCTTTGAATGATGGAGAGATTGTCCAGATTGCAAAAGAACCAGAATGATTTGTAATTGCCCAAGATGATGCAGATTGCATGACTGAATCACATCACAGATTCTTTTAATAGGAAGCAATTGCACGTTTCAGGGACTGATCTCTCTCTCAGATCTTTAATAATGTCCCTCTGATCTGAACACAAGTTCTAGTAATGTAGCAGTAAACAGCTATTTGACAACCAGTAACATCCATACAGCACATCATGTGTTTCACTGTAATCCTAGATCAAATCTCCTGCTGAAGTATTGTATGAAAATTCTGATTATTTCACTGAAATCCCCAGCTAATCAAATTTCACATTCTGAATACAGGATAACATTTCCATCATGGACAATTACAAGGGCAAGTTTCCATATGACGTGCAATACCATCAAATATTTGCAGCACCATGCTGTCATTCCCAATCCCTGAGTAAATGACATTAATGTTCATGGCAGTATGGAATGCTTGTCCATTTCCTTATTTAAGAGACACCATGTGAAAATAAAAGTAAAAAAAAAGTAAAAGCTTTATATTTATAGAACAGCAACTTCAATCCCATAAACTAAATTGTTAAGCTAAAAGGGAAACAAATGAATACAGAACTAAATATTCCCTGATTGTGATTCATGGACCATTAAAAGTTGTTAATCAGGTTGAATTAAATACATTGAAATACTTCTGATGCTCTTTATTGTCTAACCTCTAATTGTAATTTTTTTTTTCATTTTCCATTTCCGTCTGGTTAGATTTAGGGTGATATCTTCCATTCAGGAATGTAAGTTTGATAGCGAGAGCAGAAATGACAGCAACTTCTGTTTGGGGTAGGTATGGCTGGCCTCACGTGATCTCACAATGCTCAGCTCATTAAACATGCACGTATGAGAAGCATAGTGAATTTTGCTTAGAGGCAGGCAGGTACTTGCTGCTCCCACCCCCTCCCTCAACCCTTGTGTCAAAGATCTTGGTGCCACATATAAAGGGCACCCAGACAACCATTCACGCACCTTCAGTCAGGAGCTCTAGATTTTGAATCCCTCTTGATGTCTCAGAGCAGACAACAGGTGATCACACAGCTCAATGATGGCATCCTGTAGATTCTCCTCTAGGCCATCCAGGAAAGATAGGAGGTCCTGTTTCCCAGGAAGTTTCCCAGGAAACTCCCCTGTCTGACTACATCAGTTTAGATGGAGGTCGTAGCAGTGGTTAGTGACTATGGGGCCCACAAGAAAACTACCCAGTAGCTTGGAAAATGTATGAAGATCTGTTGCATTCTGTCAAGGTAAATGGAGCAATCTACTGACTTCAATGTAACACTCATAAGAATAGTAAGCAGTATAAGTATGCAAGTGTAGAGAGAGTTTGGGTTTCAGAATACAGCAACAGATGAAACATGCACATTGAATATATGGAAGCTTCATGCTATCAATGGCTTATTAGTTATAGAATATCTGGCTTGTTACTTTTTAGGAAAGGCTCAGCATTTGCCATAGACAGGCATACTGCTAAACTTTTCATACACCTATTGGTATGACCTATTGATAGTCAATACTTTTGTCTGTCAGCAGGGCACAAATGTGCACAACAAGAGAAAGCAGGCCCAGACGAGCAGAAGACTGGTCTCTAAGGCAGCCTGTTCTCTAAGGCAGTAGGACTCAAATATTTGGACTTCTAACTGCCTTAGAGAAGCAAAGCTGTCAGACCAGCTGGAGAGAAATAGGACTGTATCTGTGTTAGAGGTGCAACAGGACTCCCCTAGTAAATCAGTGAGGATGATGAGGATGACTCTAGTCTGAAGTTGTCATTGAATCAACAGAGTAGGCCATTATTTAGATAAGGGAGCCTCTTTAGATATCCACTAAATGTAAATCTAGTCATTCATTTTAATTCCACTTTCCAGCATCTGGTCCATAGTCTTACAGGTTCCAACACTTCAGATGCAGATCCAGATATCTTTTAAGAGAGTTGAGCATTTTGGCTCAACCACCAATTCCTGCAGTCAATTCAAAGAACAAACAAAGAACAACACAGCACGGGAAACAGGCTCTTCAGCCCAACGAGCTCGCGCTGCCATCCTAACGTCTTAATGACATATAGAGACCAGGGACAATTTGTTACCCAATCAGCCTAAGAGCACATTTTTGGGATGTGGGAGGAAACCGGAGCACCCGGAGAAAACCCACGCAACCACGGGGAGAATGTGCAAACTCCCGCAGACACAGGCCCAAATCCATGTGTCTGCACAGCAACAGCAATAGTCTCTGACCTGTCATGTTGCCCATCTGATGGTCCAGTTTAAGCATACACTAACGACTTGAAGCACTAGGCCACTCCTGAAGTAACATCCAAGAGCACGACCTGCCGAATGCATGCACCTTGTTGGTCAACAAGGTGGACCGAATAGCCTGTGGAAACAAATAAAGTATTTAAACAGTCCTCCTATATCCCTCTATCTGCAGACCGCTCATGTGGCTGTCCAAGAGACCCTTAAACACCCTAGCGTGCCTGCTCCCACCACCCCACTCGGTAGCGCATTCCACACCCCCACTACCCTTTGTGTGAAAAAATGCCCTCTAATATTAGTCTTATACATAGCCCCTCTCACCCTAAGGCCGTGACCCCTCGTTCTATCCGATTCTAATGGTGGAAAAAGCTTACCACCATTTACTCTATCTATACCCCTCATAATCTTATATACCTCTAATAGATCACCTCTCAGCCGACGTCTTTCAAGGGAAAACAACCCCAGTGCGTTCAATCTTTCCTCGTAAGACAGCCCCTCCATACCAGGCAGCATCCTGGTAAATCTCCTCTGCACTCTCTCCAGGGCCTCCACATCCTTCCGGTAGTACGGCGACCAGAACTGGATGCAGTACTCCAAGTGAGGCCTAACCAACGTTCTATACACTTGTAACATCAGACTCCTACTCTTGTATTCTATACCCCTTCCTATGAAGGCTAACATACCATACGCTTTCTTTATCACATTCTCCACCTGTACTGACACCTTCAGAGACTTGTGAACCTGCACCCCCCAGGTCTCTCTGCGTCTCTATACTCCGGATAGTTTTACCTTTTATCCTATAACTCTCCTCTACATTATTCCGGCCAAAATGCATCACCTCGCATTTATCCGGATTAAATTCCATTTGCCATCTATCTGCCCAATCTACCAGCCTATCTATGTCCTGTTGTATTGCCTGGCACTGCTCCTCAGTACCCGCCAATCCAAGCATCTTAGTGTCATCAGCAAATTTGCTGATCACATCACCTACCCCCTCTTCCAAGTCATTTATATACACCACAAATAGAAGGGGTCCTAGTACAGAGCCCTGTGGCACACCACTAGTGACAGACCTCCAGTTGGAAAAGAGCCTTCCACTACTACCCGCTGTCTCCTCCTCCCAAGCCAGTTCTCAACCCATCTACATACCTGGCCCCGTATCCCATGCGCCTTCACCTTTTTTATCAGCCTACCATGGGGAACCTTGTCAAACGCCTTACTGAAATCCACGTAGACGACATCAACGGCTTGTCCTTCATCAACCGTTTTTGTCATCTCTTCAAAAAATTCCACTAGATTCGTAAGGCACGACTTCCCCTTAACAAAGCCATGCTGCGTATCCCTGATCTGATCGCAGCGCTACAGATTCCTGATGCCCAACACTCTCTGGGTGAAGACAGTTTTCCTCATGTCCCCTCTAATCCTTCTACTAATCATGCTAAATATGGACTGTCTGGTTATTAACCCCTCAGTAATGGGAACAAAATTTTTCCTACCTCTCTAGGCCCCTCATTATTTCATACACCTCAATTTGGTCACCCCTTAGCCTCTACTGTTCGAAAGAAACAACCCTGGCCTACTCAATCTCTTCCTCATAGCTGCAATTTTTAAGTCCTGGCAACATTCTTGTAAATCTCCCCTTTATTCTCTCCAGACCACTTATATCCTTCTGTAACGTGGTGACTAGAATTGAACACAAAATCCTAGCTGTGGTTGAAACAATGTTTTAGCATTATAACCCTGCTTTTCCATTCAATACTCCCCCATATAAAGGAAAGCTTTTCATATATATTCCTTTCTACCTTATCTTATGTACCTTCAGGAAACATATACTCCAAAGTCTCTCACTTCCTTAACTCCTCTCAATATCTTCTTGTGTATTCTCTAGCATTGTTCACCCTCCCCAAACGCATTACCTCAAAGGTTTCTGGATTGAATTTTATTTGCATGTCTTCCATTCACTCAATCAAACTATCAACATAATTCTGATTGTTGGCCTCCTGCCAGGTTAATTTTTTCCAGATTCCAGCCATAGATATAAAAGTCCATGCATCGACTCCACTACTAATTCACATTGAATGCTAATGTATAAATGTGCACTGCAAAGTGAAACTGAGGATTGCTCCTGGTTTCTCTTCCTGTTAATAACATAACACCAAACAATTTCTTTGCACACCAAAAATTAAAATATTCCACTTTCTTTCTTACATTTCAACCAAATTAGCCTGAAGGCTACAAACAGGAGTCTTGACCTCATTAAGTCAAAACCTTCCCAGTAGAAAGCCGGCATGATCAAATTGGCTGCCAGTGTCACTTGAGTTTGTTTCCAGAAACCATTTAGTGTAAGTTAGACAATCACTTTAGACAATCACTTCATCCTTGGCAGGAAGATACAGTTTGAAATGGTACATTTCTTGCTCCAGATATTCTATTTTCAAATTACACAATTATAATTTACCTAAATCAATAGATTCTCATTATTCACCCTGATCTGATAAAACTACATTCTGATACATTTGCTTCCAACGTTGTCTGTAATTCCCGCTGCTCCTTGTATTCCCAGGCATTTCCAGCCAAGTGCTGATTAGGCCTTATTCCACTTAGCATGTTGGATTTACCGTCATAATATTCTTTTCATTTTTATTTGGCCAAGAGACATGGCAATGCTGAAATAACCAGATTTATTGTTCATTCCTGGTTGCCCTGAAAAGGCTGTGACAGATTGTTTCCTTGAACCGGACAGATCTTGTCCCGATGTTGCTCCCACAATGGTGTTAGACATGGCTTTACAGGATCTTACCCAGTGCCATTGTACAATAAAATAGGGAAGGTGATGACCTAGTGGTATTATTGCTAGACTATTTATCTAGAAACTCAACTAATGTTCTGGGAACATGGATTTGAATCCCACCAGAGCAGATGGTGGAGTTTGAATCCAATAAGACCATCTGGATTATGAATCTACTGATGACCATGAAACAATTGTTGGAAAAACCCATCTGGTTCACTAATCTGCCATCCTTTACTGGTCTGGCTTACATGTGACTCCAGAGCCAGAGCAATGAAGTTAACTCTCAATTGCCCTCAGGGAATTAGGGATGGGCAATAAATGCTGGCCAGCCAGCACTATCCATGTCCCATGAATGAATTTTAAACAATGAATGTTGAGAAAGTTTTAAAATGTAATGTTCTAGTCCAACTTTTGATCTACAAAACTGTAACATAATCAAATAAGTCTCAAGACCTTATCAAATTAACAATACCTTTCACCTCCAGCTGAAACAGATGCATTTTCTATTCATTATATTCTTTTCAGCTGCTTTTGTCATCCCCCCTTGCATCTTTTGACACTTGTTCTCTCTATCTCCAGTCTATTATTGATTCTATAATTTCTAGTTTTAATCTCCTGCCTGCACTCTGTTGATTGAATGACTCTGTTGCTCACTTTCTAAATAAGTCATTCTTCCTAGTGTCAATTTAATGTCAGCAGCTCACGCCATCCACCATACATGGATGTACATTCAACATTTTCCAAAACAGAATTAGCACTCTGCATGCATACCACAAGTCACAAAAGAACTCAAATCTTAGTTCCTGCAGTGGAATTAGTATTTCTACCTGATGTCACTTTGTAGTTCAATTTTTATTAATTACAATCATGCCATATAATCTGTCTGTCAATAATGATTATCCTACTTTATTAATAGACTAAATTCACTGCACAGATTTTAGCTTTCTGTTGATAAAACTATGTTGTGTAATTCCAGAGTGAATGCAGCCAGAACGAATAAGTATTTTGACCAAAAGATGAAAGCAGGCTTTAAATGAGTGCTGTTATAATAGGACATGCTTATTTGAAAGTCTAGACTTAGCACATAATTTTTGGGCTAATTGATGTTTGCCATGATTTGCAAGTATTAATTAGAAGCCAGGTTTGGCACTTGAATACTCACTGGACTCAATTTTTGTGGAGCAGCATATGTAAACTACTTGCACCATTTCCACCATTCCATAATTATATTTCCGCTGAATGTGGAGAGTGCTCTGGTTGATAGATGAATTTTAGTTTGACTCAGAGGAGAAAGGAGAGGGCACAAAGGTTCTTGGATGTGGCACAGGAGGCCCTTGTAGAAGATGGAGGTCCTGAACCCAAACAGATTAAGCATTCCACTTCACCTCCCTTATCTCCCTGTTCTAAATTGCACAGCAACTGGTGTTGTTCTGATTGGCCTCATGTCTACTTTGTATTCCTCATCTAAACTAAAAGAGACTCCTAGCAAGATGTCTATGACCATGCACTTCCTCCTTTCACCCTGGTGACTCTTATATGGAAAAGTACAGCATTTGACTAGTCGAATAAATGTTGCTCAAGTATATGTATTAAATATGCAATTGGCGACCTTATTAAAGCAAATATGTGAATGCATTGGAAGCAGTTCAGAGAACGTTTACAAACCCAATACCTAGAATTGGTGGATTGTCTTATAGGAAAGGTTGGACTGGCTAGGCTTGTATTCACTGAAGTTTGAATGAGTAACAGATGACTTGACTGAAACATGTAAGATCCTGAACAGCATTGACTGAGTGGATGTGGAGAGGATATTTCCTCTTGCAGGAAAACCTAGAAATTTTTGTTGGTTAAAAATAAGGGGCCACCCATTTAAAATGGAGCTGAGGTGAAATATTTTTGTTCAGAGGGTTGAGAGT
Organism: Sphyrna mokarran; assembly: GCA_024679065.1. NCBI lineage: Eukaryota > Metazoa > Chordata > Chondrichthyes > Carcharhiniformes > Carcharhinidae > Sphyrna > Sphyrna mokarran. Next base: position 38,028,718 of record JAGIQG010000010.1, on the reverse strand, counting down.
CTTTGGAATTCACTTCCTGAAAAGATGGAAACAGAAACTTTGAATATTTTTAAGGCAAGGTTGGATAGATTCTTGGTAAGTAAGGGGGTAATAGGTTACTGGATAGGCAGGATGCAGATCAGAGATTATTATCAGATCAGCCATGATCTTATTAAATGATGGAGCAGATTCAAGAGGACTGAATAGCCTACTCCTACTCCTTAGTCATATGTTGGTAAGTGTTTGTGCAGTCATGGCAAAGTGTCCCAAAAAATCTTCCAATGTATTTTAGAGATTCACTTTATAGTTCCAGCAGCAATAATTGTACAATCATGATTATCCCTTTAAGAAGTGAGTACAAAGATTAGGCCTGAAACTAAAATTGGGCAGAAGGCGAAGTGGTGCCAGGAGAACCACAACATAGATGCCTTCTTGGCTAACTTACCACCAAAAGTAGTGGGCCAGAGATTTTTCACAACTGGTGATTCAAGACAGCCAAATATCAGACTGGCAGTCTAATTTATGCAGTGTCTGACTCCAATGTTACTGAATGTCAGGTGTCACATATACCACCTGTTTTGTGCTATCGTCTGAGATGAATTCCTGGCCCTAAATGTTTTCAAGTAATCTGAGGTCCTATTAAATAAGCAGCCTAACTTTGGTCTGTTTTTATATCAGGTTCAAAGATGTACAACTCATGCAAGATGTTTTTTAAAGACTTTCTGTGCAGTCAGTTGAATGACTTAGAGCATTTTGAAACTTAACTTTTAAACTGATATATAGAAAGAGAAAACTTACATTTATGTTGGAAACCTCATCACATTACAATGAAGATGTGTTGTCATAGTTATAATTTTCCTTTACTTTTTGCAGTACACATAAGTTGTTCTTTTGAAATTTGAATTGCAGAACTCAAATTGCCCCAGTTAGTTTTGGAGGGATAATAAATCTAGCTGTCCTTCTGTTTTGAAGAGGAAGAAGGAGGATAGTGACAGGAGGATTACAGAGTTGCTAGGGTAGTAGGCAAAAGGATGGTTTCTAATACCCATGCCTCCCTGTCTGTATACCCTCGATGGAGGCTACTTCATTGTGACCCTCAGAAATGCTTTAGAAGACTTCCCTCATGAAACACTATTGACTTATGCTGGCTCTGGAAAAGCTGAAGGCACAACTCAGAGGGGAGACCTTCAGCTGACTAGAATCTGAGAATAACGCCAAATAAATCTGCTAACAAAATTCTCCTTTGGCAACAAATGCAAATCAGTCTCTGTTCAACATGTAACTTCCCTTAAGCTACCATTTGGAGATTCCATTATTCAGCATTACATAACATTGCCTTATATCAGTCTACTGATTTCTCAACAGAAAAAAATAGAAATTTGTAAAAATTCCATTGAACAACCTTCCTATTGTTTAACTTCATCATAACTCCCTCTAGCCCCTACCTGGATTAGTAGCCCCCATTGAGTAGCATCAAATTTTGAGCTGATTGCTGATTTTAGCAGGGGCCTTACAACTTTGAGGTGCTATATCTTTGTCTTTGGTTGTTCACTACTTCCCCTTTAAGAAAAAAGTAGAGGGTGTGAAGACATTGTGCATATTCTCGTATGCAATTTAGCCCTTCTTTCAGAAGACATTCCTTAATGAATGTGAGAACAGTTGGTGAAAATGAAATGCTGATCATGTGAATCTTCCGACTTCCTCATCTGTTCAGCTGTGAGGGAAGGAACATTTGCAGGAGAAGGAAGTGGATCTCAAGGGTGTTATGGAACCTGTTATACATGTAGTTGGTAAGTTGCAAGTGGTGATAAACACATTGAGAGTCAGGTGGCTGCAACACGGAAACATGCTTATGTTATGTACAGGGGATGTGAGATAAACTGGAGTTCCCAACTTCCTTCCATCTGTAATCAGTGTGGTTTATTTTTAAAGGTGTGCGTTCTCAAAGCCTGTTAGTGTGTAATCAATTTAAAAGCCAAGCAGCCAACTTTTGTTGGTTTAATCAAAGGTCCCAGGGACTTGCCTACGTTTTTGCTTTTCAAGAACCCCAAGATCTCTTCCTTTTTGATCTCAACATGACTCAATCTATCTACACACCAATAGTTCACTTGTCTTTGAAAGTCTGGTGAGGAAGGGAGTTTTTCACATTCTAGAATTGTAGTTCAGATGGTTGGGGTCAGATTCAAATTAACTGCAAGGCTTCTTCAAAATAAAGGTTGTTTAGCAAATCATGTAAATAGGCTATTGTATCAAGAGGTATAATATTTTACAGGCAAACTTAGAACTTTTGGAAACAGGCTAGAGAGGCGTTTAAAAAAATGTTTTTAAGTCTCATGGTAGGTCAAAGTGTACAGACTTTCTCGTCAGTTATGGTCTTGTTGGCGTTATTCTGCAGACTGCAAAATCGCTTTGTGATGAATGTTTTTCATATCAGCGACTCAAATTCAATCTCATGTTTAGTGGCCACTGATATCCAATTGAAAGTGGATGGTGGCTTTTTGCACTTAATTTATGGCTGACTGGCTTTTTCAGCTTTTTTTGTTACAGTGTAAATCTGGAGACACTACAGATTTTAATTTTCATCAATGATGGAACCATTCAGAAGTGGTAGATGGTTTTGATTGCAGGATTCTTAGCCCCATTCCTGAGTTTTCTGATCTTCAAGGGAGCAGGCTGATTCAGGACAAACACCACCAAATGGGCCTCCGGGCTTGGCTGATTCTATTGCGTGTAAAGGCATGTGCTACTGCTCTGCAATTTTAATGGAGTTAGGTCAGCTTTTCAAAGTCATGGTTCACGACACCTCAGAGGTGTTGTGCACCATAATCTGCAGCCTAGAATTTCATTCTAAATCCAGGAAAAATCCCTACTTACCCTACCTGTCCAGGGAGAAAATGTCCACAAGGATGACTTTTCATTGCAGGGTGCAGTCAGGCCAGCCAATCCAAGAAAATACTTGGAGGGAATGCTACTGTGTGCAGAGGTCGATTGTTTAAAATACTTTGTTATAATTAAAATATAAATAAAAATAAAATTAAAAAAACTCTTATGCTCACACACTCCCCATTCCACCTCATGCCGACATACAGCGCTATGGTTCATCATATCCCCATGCCAAGATACGCCATCCAAGTAACCGTCTTGATGGCTAAAAATGGCCTGCTATGTTCATTCAGCTTTCAAGCACAGTATCAAAGAAATTAATCCTGTAGTAAAAATACGAGGCAGAAAGAAGCCTTATAGATTTTTTTCATAAAAATAACTTTTGCTATCACCTAATAAAAGTGGCAACCTTCAAAACCCTTTAAAGTTCTGGTCGCAGAAAGAGCAAGCACTTGAAATCTCTTTACTTTGTATAAATGAACATTGTGAAATTGACAGAAAAGCTCAAGAAACAAAAGCTGTCAATTAAGCAATGTTTTATTTGATGTACAGTTGTTTTAATACTCCAATGGATGTATTGGAGTACATACATTAGAGCATTAAACCAAGAACACATAATGAGGCTTATCTGAAATCCCATAAATCCAATAGCCAGTTGAAACCAGTTATAACCTGCCCAATTGACCCTGTAAATTCCTCCTGTCTGACATCTGGGCATTTATGCCACAATTGGGAGCGCTGTTCCACAATTTATTCAAGCATGGTTACATGTCACCATTTGCTACTCAGATATGAAAGCAATCCATATCCACAGGCAGCAAGACCTGGACAACATTCAAGTTGGGCTGATGAGCAGCATTCATGCTTCAAAAGTGCCAGAGAATGATTATTTCCACCAGGAGAGACTGTAACCATTTCCCATTGATGTTCAATAGCATTACCACTGCTGAATCCTCCACCATCAACACACTGATGATGGTGAAGGAGAGCCTAATTGGACCAACCTATAAATTCTGTGCCTACAAGAGAAAGGAAGATGCTCGGAATTCTACAGTAAGTAACTCACCTCCTCAAAGCCTTTCCACTATATACAAGGTACAATCAGAAATGTGGTGAAATACTCATAGGAGCAGGCACATGCCATCCAGTCCCCCTCAAACCTTCTCTGCCATTTAACTAGATCAGGGATTATTTCCTACCTCAACACCACTTTTCTGTACTGTCCCTGTATCCCTGAATGTCATCGGTATCACAAAATCAGTTAATCTTTGCTTTGAACATTTCTCTACTTGCCTTGATAAGTGTAGCTTCAATAACACTCAGTCAGCTTGACCCCATCCAGAATAAAGCAGCGCATTTGATCAGCACCTCATCCACCACCAAAGCAGAGTGATATTAGCATGTACCACCCAAAAGTTAAACTGTAAAGATTTGTCGAGATTCCTTCAACTGCACCCAAAATTATGACTTCCTCATTTGCAAGAACAAGGGCAGCAGATGCAGGGGAACATCACTATCTGCAAGCTCCCCTCTATCTTACAGAATATTCAGGCTTGGCACTATATTGCCACTCTGAGACACTCATATCCTGTCAACAAATATATATTTTAAACATCAAAACTGTTTGTTACATCTTTTCCAAAATGGTTTGAAAGAAAGACAACTATTGCATCAAAGTCAGCTTGCATCCTAATCAATTATCTGATTGATAGTAGATCTGGTAATGAATCTATGGATTTATCCAATGTTCAAGGTCATGTAAAACACATCCAAACTGCATGTGCTAAAACAATAATGTTGGTGTCTTTCCCTGTAGCACAAATCAGTCTGCAAAACTCACTTAATCGGGCAGTTACTTCAAAACAGTCCACATCTCCTCAATATCTTGTTAACGCAATAAAACCAAAAAACCAAAGCTGATAAAAACATGGTTTTCAGTTGCATTTATTTCTTTGTTTTCAGACAAGTTTTATAAAATATTTCTTTCTTAAAGCTGAAATGCTGTAGGTACTCTGCTTCAAATATTTTCTTTTAAATATATGTAACGAAAACTACTGTTTTATGAAGTCATTCCGAACACCGAAATCAGTTGCAGCTTTTCCCAAACAATGCCATCACGTATAAGTTGTCATTTCTCAATCAACCTCTCAGAGCATTTGTTGGAAAGGCACATTTCGTGTCTCACTAAGAGTTCTGGAGGCTTGTAAGTTTAAACGTAAACCATTTATTGTTCAAAGCATAATTATATACTGCTATGCATGGGTGCTATCTCTATGCTGGCTCCTTCCAGACGCTACACCCAAAATACTATGATGTGACTCTTCACATCATGCCGTAAGCATCCTTTCTCCAGTTCCACTTTAATCTTTGCCCTGCTGAATATCTTCATACCACAATGGCATACTGCTATCCTTTCAGGGCATGTATAACAGCATTGACATAAACTAGCCTGGCTGCTATTTGTAACTGTCCACTCAAGGAACCCATCCAATCACTGAGAATCAATCCACTTATTCCCACCCATGCTACAGCATTTAATCTGAGTTGTTGCCCAGTCTTGTAAATGTTTCTATTTTGCTGATATGAAAGCATCAGGAAAAGTGACCCATTCCAATCAATTGTAACAATTTTCAGCAGCCGATTAACTGCTGAATCGAGCAATCTGCCACAGTCGAAGTGACCCTACTGCATAATGTCATTTTATCCTCTGTGCTATTCACCAAAGAAATCAAACAAAACAGTAGCTAGGGCCAGACCTGAGGAAACAGTTACTGATTATGCTGAACAGCAATAAGGCTACACGCCTTCATAGTTCCAGAAATTTAAATCCAATCTTTCGCATAGCAAGGATTAAAGTTGTGCCAATTTTATTCACAAATTCTTCCATTTGCATTTTTCTGTGGAAGACAGTTTATTGGTAACAAATCATCTCTCAACAAAGCTGCAATATTTTGTTATACTCTTGGATGGAAATGCTAATTATTATTAATTGAAGCATTCTCACACCTGATAAATTATTTTACAATTCTGCCTGCTAATTGATTTCAAATTTCAGTGAGTGATTTCAATACGTTTGCTGATGAATTCTGGGTCATAAATATTTTAAAATAATCCTTGGACAGTACTATCCCTGTGGAATATAGTAGGACATTCATCCCATTGAACCATAACTGCTAGTCAATATGACCATGGATGATCCTCCATTTCAGTGCCTTTTTCCGAAATTATATCCCTTTATGTGACTGGCATTTATAAATCTGTCAACACTGACTTTAAATATTCTCTATGACTAAGCTTCCACTACCTTCTGGGGTAGAGAATTCCAAAGATCCACAACCTACTGAGTAAAAAGGTTTCTCTTCATCTCGGTCTTCAGTGCTTCTCCCTGGTTCTAGACTCCTCAAACAGGAAAACATCTTACCTTCATCAACTCTGCTTATCTCCCCTTTTATATTTTGTGTGTTTCAATAAGTGATACTGTTTCATTTCCTTACTGTTTAGGTTTTGGGTGATTATAATTGTCCCTTCATCATCATATCTTGGAGCATCAAATGAAGCTTTGTGAGTAGAGCTTAAGAATAAAAAAGGGACAGCTGCATTGCTAGTTGTTTATCATAAACTCTCAGATACTGGGAAATTGAAGAGCGAATATGTGCGCAATTCGCAAAGGGTGCAAAAATAATAAGAAGGTAATTATATTTGGTGATTTCTACTTTCCCAACATTAATTGGGATAGCCATCATGTTAAGGGCTTAGATGGAGTACAGTTCTTAAAATATATACAGGAAAACTTCTTAGGTCAATACGTAGAGGATCTAACAAGAGAAGGAGCTGTGTTAGATCTAATTCTGGGGAATGAAGCCAGACAGATGGTTGATGTGGTGGTGGGAGGAGGGGGAAGCATTTTGGTGACAGCGATTACAACATAGTTCAATTCAAATTTGTTACAGACAAAGAAATTGACAAGTAGCATTAAAAGATTTTAGATTAGGGGACAGTAGATTTTAATAAAATTAGGCAAGATATTCTGGAACAAGTTCCTTGTGGGGAAATCAACAGACGAGCAGTGGAGGGGGGGGGGTGTTCAAATTTTGAAATGGAGAGAATATAGGCCCAACAATGGGAGGGTGTAACAAACCCAGAGAACTAGGGACGACTAGAGACATTCAGGATACAATGAGAAGAAAAAGAGAGGTTTTTAATAAGTATAAGGGGAGTAAGTCTGCAGAGGCATTAGTGGAGTACAGAAAGTGCAGAATGGAGAGCAAGAAATCAATTAGGAGAGCAAAGAAGGGGTGTGAGAAACAGTAGGGAAAATCCTAAGATAATTCTATAAGTTTATCAATGGGAAGAGATAATGGGGAATGAATCGAGGGACCAAGGAGTGAAATGTGTGGTGGAGGCAGAGGACATTGGTAATGTGGTAAACAAATATTTCACATCTGTCTTCGCCCATGAAATGAGGAGGTAGTTGTGGAATTTGGGATGAGAGACTGTGAGGCTCTAGAGAAAATTATCATAGGAAGTAACAAGGTATTGGAGGTATTGATAGATTTAAAATTGGACAAATCTCAAGGTCTGGATGATTTATGTCTCAGGCCATTGTGGGAGGCAAGGGAAGAAATTGCAGGGACTCTGACCCAAATTTTTAATTACTCCTTGGCCACCAGGGAGGTGCTAGAGGACTGGAGAACAGCTAATGTGGTCCCGCTATTTAAGAAAGGTTGTAAAGGTAAAGAAGGAAACTATAGATCAGTGAGTCTCACATTTGTGGAAACTACTGGAGAAGATTCTGAAGAGGTAATCTGTTTCCATTTGGAGAGGCAAGGTTTAATCAGGGATAGTCAGCAAGGTTTTGTCAGAGGGACATCTTGCCTAACAAATCTGTTTGAATTTTTGAGCATGTGACCAAGTATATGGATAAGCATAATATTGTAGTATGATGTAGTTTATATGGATTTCCCACATGGAAGACTTATTAAGAAGGTTAATGCATGTGGAATACAGGATGATCTGATAAGGTGGACACATAATTGGCTTAGCAGTAAGAGACAGAGGGTGGTGACAGAGGTTGCTTTTGTGACTGGAGGCCAGTGACCAGTAGTATACCACAGAGATCTGTGGTGGACCGCCTATTATATGTCATTTATATAAATGACATAGACGACTCTGTGAGTGGTAGGATCAGTATGTTTGCCAATGGCACATAGATTGGTCACATAGATTAACAGTGAGGTTGATTGTCTTGGGTTACAGGAAGATATAGACGAGATGGTCCAATAGGTGGATAAGTGGCAGATAGAATTTAACCCTCAGAAGTGTGAGGAGATGCACTTTGAAAAGAGTAATTTGACAAGGAACTAAAGTATGAAAGATCTGATACCAGAAAGTTCCGAAGAACAGAGAGACCTTGGCCATAGATCTCTGAAAGTGGAAAGGCGAGTTAATAGGTGGTGCAAAAGGCATATGGCAAACTTATCTTTACCATTCGGTGTATAGATTATAAAAGCAGAGAGGTCATGATGGAGTTGTGTAGAACTTTGGTGAGGCCACAGCTGGAGTACTGTGTGCAGTGCTGATCGCCACATTATTAGGAAGGATGTGAACGCACTGGACAGGGTGCAGAGAACATTCACGAAGATGGAACTTTTAAGTTATAGAAAGAGATTGGATAGGTTTGGGTTGTTTTCTCTGGATGTGGATATGCCAGCGTTGGACTGGGGTAAACACAGTAAAAAGTTTCACGACACCAGGTTAAAGTCCACCAGTTTATTTGATAGTAAACCCACAAGCTTTTGGAAACACTGTTCCTTCATTCGGTGTGTGGAAGATTCCACACCTTGAAGCTTGTGATTTACGATCAAATAAACTGGTTGGGCTTTAACCTGGTGTTGTGAGACTTTTTAACCCTGTTTTCTCTGGAGCAGAGAAGACTGACAGCTGACCTGATTGAGGCATTCAAGATTATGAAGGGTTGGACAGGATGGAAAGGGAGCACTGTTCTCTTTAGTTGAAGGGTCAGTTACGAGGGGCCACAAGTTAAAAGTGAGGGGTGAGAGATTTAGGGGGGATTTGAGGAAAAACGTTTTTACCCAGAGGAGGTGACAATCTGGAATGGACTGTCTGGGAAGATGGTGGAGATGGGATGCCTTACATCCTTTAAAAAGTACCTGGATGAGTACTTGGCATGCCATAACATTCGAGGCTGTGGGCCAAGTACTGGCAAGCGGGATTAGAAGGGCATGTCAGGGCCTTTCATGTGTTGGTGCAGTATGTGTCATGTAATGGGCCAAAGGACTTCTTCTGCATTGTAGGATTCTGTAATTCTGTAACTGGGATAAAGTGCTGGAAATCTCTTATCTAGCAATAATGTGAGAGTGGCTACACTAACTGGATTGTAATGGTTCCAGAAGAAATCTGCCACCATCTTCTTAGGAGAAACTAAACATAATAAAAGTGCTGGCAACACCCATGTCCTGAAACTGAAAAAGATGTGTATTCCAAGCTGGATAAATATATGGGAGTAGTTTTAACCATTTCTATGTGATAGAAACTGATCCACTGGGCAGTTAATATCCCAACACCACGTTAAAGTCCAACAAGTTTATTTGATAGCATAAACCACGAGTTTTCAGAGCACAGCTCCTTCAACAGGTGAGTGAGAGTTCTGTTTTCTGTTCACTTACCTGATGAAGGAGTAGGGCTCTGAAAGTTAGTGGCTTGTGCTACCAAATAAACCTGTTGGATTTTAACCTGGTGTTGCGAGACTTCTTATTGTGTTTACCCCAGTCCAATGCTGGCATCTCCATATCACAATTAATATCCCCCAGATTATGAACGTGTGCTTCAGCCACTGTTCTTTCTAATATACTCAGAATGGGACAAAAACACCAACTCTGAGCACATTCACTCTGTTGGCATCATTAATACCTTATTTTAAATATACTACCTGGGTAGAATTTAATGACCTTATCCATGATGAATTTGTTGACTGGGGTGACATTTAATCAGGTGGGAGAGTAGTAGCAGGTAAGAATTGCACCTGATTAAATTGTACCCTCTTTAGAGTCTCACCCTGCTTTCAGTATTCACCCAGCAGCAGGCAGGAGACTTGCTATGCCAGAAGCTTAAAAAGGAAACCTTATCACGGATGCTTGTGAGCTCCCATAGGTGTTTGATGCCTGATTGAGGGATCCAGCAATGGAAAGGGTGTCATTCTCCCCGTAGCCCCAATATTGTGACCTCCTTCTCACTAGTGCCTTGCTCCATCAGCTAGGTGAAGTATCAGCAGCAGCCATTGCCTCTCTGATAGCACTGTAGAACAATATGGAGTTGCCAGCCATTGACTGGCTAACAGCTCTCAGATTGCAGGAGGTCGGTCTCCAAGGTCTTTGACCCCCATGGAGGGCACGCAGCTGCCTGATTGGAACTTAATTTAGTAGATCTTTCCTAAAAGGCATTACAAGATTGTCACTGTCTCTCCAGCTGGTGGGAAAAAGCTGTTACCTCCATTTAATACTGCCCAGAATAGCATTGCCACCACATAGAAAGAATGGGAAAGATGAATGGGACTAGAGAAAGTGAGATATCTTTCTTTTCTATCTCTGTGGAGCCAGGAGGAGCAAGTGTCAGCCCCGACAACTGGTCCCAGTATCGATCTGCTAAAGGAGCTTTGAGGCAACATGTTTTTCCATCACTCTCTGCCTGGAATGGGTTGGAAATTCACTGGATGAATTTAAATATAGCCTAATTTCTGAAGCAGCTAATGTATGAGGTTGCAAAGGTAGGTTCATAGTGCACTTTAGAAATTACAGGCTGTACACAAATGTTGAAGAAGCTAATGTGATAGAGAGTGTAACAAATTCAAGTGTGAATGCATGATCAATTTTCATTAAAGGTCTAATTGGAAAGTGATCTACAATTCCTGCACAAGACACTGAGTGTAACAGCTTTTTTTAAATTCATATTAGTGACATGAACAATGGTGGCCAGGCTGGTGTTTTTTATCCCTAATTGTCCTTGAGAAGTTGGCTTCATTTTGATTTGCTGCAGTGCATGTGTAGCAGGTGCTCATGTACACCTATTAATTTGGGAGTTACAGGATTTTGAGAGACTCTGCATTAAAGGCGTCATAAATCTAAGTCAGACTGACAAATGATTTGGGACAGAACTTAGAGGTGATGGTGCTCACATGCACTTATCAGCCTTGTCTTTATATGTGGTGAAGTTTGTAACTTTGAGAGCTATTGCCAGAGATTATTGCAATGCAACCTGTGTAGTATACTGCATTCCACCTGTGATAGAGGGAGAATGTAGTTAAGGTGATGCATGCAATGTCAAACAAGCAAACTGCTGTGTTCTGAAGGTATAAACTGGTCTTGAGTATAAAGGAAAATGAAAGTGGCATTGGATATTGGAAAGTCTGTTTTAAGCTCCATTCAGTTTTCATCTCATTTATTTCAATGGGGCAGTGTTAAAGGAGTCTGGAATGGAGGAGATATGTCTGATCATGGGGGATCAGTGAAGTCATAACTGGATCCAACAGGTGAACATAGATACAATATGTGTGACAAATTCTGATAAATCTTTTGAAAAATCAAAGTTTTAACAAATTGGGTTTGTAATTATTGTCTTCGTGAGCTTGAAAAATAAATATAGTGAAAATAGATACTTCAAAACCATGCTGCATACCATGGGATAGAAACAGGATCAACCTGACAAAATTTCATCAGTTAACAGCTGATACTGGGCCCAAATATATTTTTGTTTCCTTCCCATACCTCATCAGTTCTTATACTGTTGTTAAATTTGAAGCACTTCAATCTGTGGGAAAAATGAAAGATGCTATCATCTTTCAACATTACATTAAAAAATCCACGATTCATGGATTTGCAGCTGCAATCCTTCAAATTCCAGCTCTATATATTACAATTTCTACTTTACTATTTGTCAATTAAATAAGTGCATATTTATGCCATGTTTCCATGTGTAGAAACATTTTCAAAAATGTAATAAAAAATAAAATCAAAATGCTGCAAGTACTGGAATCTGAAATAAAAACAGAAAATGCTGGAAATTGCAGCAGCTCTGACAGCATCTATGGAAAGAGAATAGAGCTAACATTTTGAGTCTAGATGACTCTTCATCATCAGAAATGTAACAATTTTTGCTCCTATTTAATTTCAGACTAATATTCTCCAATACAAATTATTGGCTATCCATGTAACAAATAATAGTGGAAAAACCTTTTATATACTCTATGTACATTACATATAAATATTCATTTATGTACATTCACATATTGCAGATATCAGCATATATACTCCACATTTATGTTAAGTGGATAAGCATCAACCACCATTCAGTATCTTAAGATATTGTGCTACACACTAATCAAAAAACATATGCATGTTCTGCCCTTGTCTTATTAACAAGTGCACAAAAATGTTCAAGTACAGATGTGTAAAATGTGCAACTTAGTATTGAGATAACGTGCTCAGTAATAATGTATGTTAGCCATTTTTCATTAATCAGAAACCCGATTACCCAGACTTAGATTCCCAATAAGCCACGTATGGTTCATACATTAATTTGTGCAACAAAATCATTTTAGGACAGTTAATTATTCCAAACAATTATCAACGGATGACTGTGGATATCACCCTGTGTGCAACTACTTTTCTCTCCCTTTCATTGAACCAAACACTTGTCGGTGAAACAGGATTTACTTGCACTTCTCCCAACTGCCCTACTGTATTCAATCCTCTACACCAGGGTGGGGTGGGGTGGGGTGGGGGAGACCCGAATGCAATTATAGATGATTGCTCTGCTGAAAATATTTATACAGTTTTTAACGTTGCCACTTAAAGTCTTAAGCTGAATCCCTCCCTGATATTTCTTTATATCCTATGTTGTTCTGATGTCAAAGCAAGCTCAAGGAACAGCACTTCAACTTTCTATTTATAGCTTTCCAACCCTAAATTCAAGTTTTAAAACTTTAAATCTTACCTAGTGCTTTCATCTTCTTGGGCAGTAGATTCCAATAATGGATGAATGCCGCACCAGAGCCATTGGGAGGGGAGAGTGTAGCCAAAAACTAACCTTGGTGTACTGCTTGGCATAGCCTCAAGATAAGGGGGAAGGGAGCAGTTTAGAACGGAGTTGAGGAGGAACTTCTCCACTCAAATGGTGGTGAATCTCTGGAATTCTCTGCCCATTGAAGTGGTGGAGGCTACCACTTCAATATATTTATTGAATATATTTAAGTCATGCGTAGATAGATTTCTGATAGACAAGGGAATTAAGGGTTCTGGGGAGAGAGCCGAAAAATGGAACTGATCCACTTCAGATCAGCCATGATCTTATTGAATGGTGGGGCAGGCTCAAAGGGCTAGATAGCCTACTCCTGCTCCTATTTCTTATGTTTTTACATGTAGGGAAATTTCTTGGTACATGGCCAGCAGAGTGGTCAATGTTCCTGGGTTCACCATATTTCTGGGTCACAGTTGCCTTCTCATGGCTTTTGTGCTTCTATCTCCCTCTACTCTTGTACTATAATTATTCATAGTTCCTTGAAACCCACCTTTTTGTTTAAGTACTTCCATTATAGAACCTGGGGCTGTATAGTGGTATAGTGGTTAGCACTGCTGTCTCAGTGCCAGGGACCCTGTTCAATTCTTCCCTCAGGTGATTGTCTGTCCGTCTACATGTTTGTGTGTCTACATGTTCTTCCCATACCTGTGTGAGCTTCCTCTGGGTGCTCCGGTTTCCTCGCAAAGACGTGCAGGTTTGTGGACTGGGCATGCCAAATGTCAGGGGGATTAGCATGGTAAATACTTGGGGTTACAGGGATAGGATCTGGGTGGGATTGTTATCAATGCATGCTTGATGGGCTGATGGCCTCCTTCTGCATTGAAGGGATTCTATGGTTCAACAGTGCAGAAGGAAGCCATTTAGCTTGTTGAGTCTGTAGTGGCTCTCTAAAAAAGCACCTTATCCAGGCCTATCCCCCCCATACAATCCTCATAACACCACACCTTATCATCCACCTAACCTACACATCTTTGGACACTAAGGGGCAATTTAACATGGCCAATACACTTACTAAGGTAGCACTTAACTGACTATCCCACTTTAATTTTTCAGCCAATAAGTTTTTAGTTATTATGAAGAAAGGCTGCCATCATTCTCCAGGAGGAAGTTCTGCCTCATGGGTTGTTGACCAGTTGAAGCCTGGAAGCTCTGCAGAACTGGCAGCATCACCAGGAGTGGTACTGGCCACTGCCAGTACTGCAAAGAGGCCATTTAGCCCATCGAGTCAGCACCAACCACAATGCCACCCAGACCCTATCCCCAAAGACCCCATGTATTTATCCTAGCTAGCCCCCTGACACTAAGGACAATTTAGCATGGCCAATCAGCCTAACTTGTGCATTTTTGGAGTATGAGAGGAAACCGGTGCACCCGGAGGAAACTCATGCAGACACAGGGAGAATGTGCAAACTCCACACAGACAGCAACCCAAGTCTGGAATTAGACCTGAATCTGTGACGCTTAGAGGCAGTAATGCTAACTACTGTGCCACCATGCCCTATTATGAGTTAATTGTCTCAAGGGACACGGAACTGGTAATTGTAATTGAGGTACAACTTAGCCATGATCTAATTAAATTAGTGAGTGGGATGCATGAGTGGCCCTTTTTCATCTCAGTGGGCCGCAAGATTGAAATTGGGCTTGTTCACTAACCGTAACCTCCTGAAAAAGATTAAGCACATTTAGTACATGTCAACAATTTCATTGTAAGTTATAGAAAATGTTTAATCATTTATATATTAATAGAACCATCACTTCAAATAGTGAAAACAAAATGCAGGTCAACAAAATGTTATTTGGGCACAATCAGATCCCACTGCTGAATTAATTGGCAGGAAAGGCTTAAGAGACTGAATGACTTTCTCCTGTCCTTCTGTTTGATCATCCAATTTACAAATTGTACTCAACTTCAAATGTTTACGTCAACACTGTGATGCTATTTGAGACACTGGGACAGGTTGTCACATGCATCTCCTGACAGGAGTCAGGGAGTACTGTGCCAAAAATGTACCGATCATTTATTTTAGAATCTTCAAGGATACCTTGAAATGCAAAAAAAAGGATTGATACCAACTTGAACTAAGCAGGGCCATCAGCCCATTCTACATTTAACAAGATCACTCCATAGCTCATGAAACATGCTTGTGGTGGGCAGTAATTTCACCACTCCCCAAGATCTCACCAAGACTTAGGTCAACCTATAACATAGCAAAATCTTAGTAACTGTCCTGGTTGGAGACAATTCACGCCTCTTTAACCTGTGCTTAACCCTCTCTCCACTCACATTGTCTGCACCTATAAAGGCTTGATTACCTGTTAAGATTTGTATTAACAAAGAACAAAGAACAACACAGCACGGGAAACAGGCCCTTCGACCCAACGAGCCCGCGCCGCCATCCTAACGTCTTAATGACATATACAGACCAATATAGGGACAATTTGTTACCCAATCAGCCTAAGAGCACATTTTTGGGATGTGGGAGGAAACCGGAGCACCCGGAGAAAACCCACACAACCATGGGGAGAACGCGCAAACTCCCACAGACACAGGCCCAAATCCATGTGCCTGCACAGCAACAGCGATAGTCTCTGAGCTGTCATGTTGCCCATCTGATGGTCCAGTTTAAGCATACACTAACGACATGAAGCACTAGGCCACTCCTGAAGTAACATCCAAGAGCAGCCCTCGCATGACCTGCCGAATGCATGCGCCTTGTTGGTCAACAAGGTGGACCAAATAGCCTGTGGAAACAAATAAAGTATTTAAACAGTCCTTCTATATCCTTCTATCTGCAGACCACTCATATGGCTGTCCAAGAGACCCTTAAACAACCCTAGCGTGCCTGCTCCCACCACCCCACTTGGTAGCGCATTCCACACCCCCACTACCCTTTGTGTGAAAAAATGCCCTCTAATATTCGTCTTATACATAGCCCCCCTCACCCTAAGGCCGTGACCCCTCGTTCTATCCTTTTCTAATGGTGGAAAAAGCTTACCACCATTTACTCTATCTATACCCCTCATAATCTTATATACCTCTAATAGATCCCCTCTCAGCCAACGTCTTTCAAGGGAAAACAACCCCAGTGCATTCAATCTTTCCTCGTAAGACAGCCTTTCCATACCAGGCAGCATCCTGGTAAATCTCCTCTGCACTCTCTCCAGGGCCTCCACATCCTTCCGATAGTACGGCGACCAGAACTGGACGCAGTACTCCAAGTGAGGCCTAACCAACGTTCTATACACTTGTAACATCAGACTCCTACTCCTGTATTCTATACCCCTTCCTATGAAGGCTAACATACCATACGCTTTCTTTACCACTTTCTCCACCTGTACTGACACCTTCAGAGACTTGTGAACCTGCACCCCCAGGTCTCTCTGCATCTCTATACTCCGGATAGTTTTACCTTTTATCCTATAACTCCCCTCTACATTATTCCGGCCAAAATGCATCACCTCGCATTTATCCGGATTAAATTCCATTTGCCATCTATCTGCCCAGTCTACCAGCCTATCTATGTCCTGTTGTATTGCCTGGCACTGCTCCTCAGTCCCCGCCAATCCAAGCATCTTAGTGTCATCAGCAAATTTGCTGATCACATCACCTACCCCCTCTTCCAAGTCATTTATATAAATCACAAATAAAAGAGGTCCTAGTACTGAGCCCTGTGGCACACCACTAGTGACTGACCTCCAGTTGGAAAAAGAGCCTTCCACTACTACCCGCTGTCTCCTCCTCCCAAGCCAGTTCTCAACCCATCTACATACCTGGCCCTGTATCCCATGCGCCTTCACCTTTTTTTATCAGCCTACCATGGGGAACCTTGTCAAACGCCTTACTGAAATCCATGTAGACGACATCAACGGCTTGTCCTTCATCAACCGTTTTTGTCACCTCTTCAAAAAATTCCACTAGATTCGTAAGGCACGACCTCCCCTTAACGAAGCCATGCTGCGTAATCTGATTGCAGCGCTCCAGATGCTCATACATCCTGATCCTCTCCATTAGCTTACCTATAACTAGCTAGCACGAGGGGACACAGCTTTAAATTAAGGGGTATGAGTTATAGGACGGATATCAGAGGTAGGTTCTTTACTCAAAGAGTGATTAGGAAGTGGAATGCCCTGCCTGCAGCTGTTGTAGATGCGCCAAGTTTGGTGGCGTTTAAGAGGTTAGTTGATAAGTATATGGAAGAGAAGGGAATGGTTTAGTTTGGAGGGGCATTGCTTTTTATTTTGGTCGGCACAACATCGAAGGCCGAAAGGCCTGTTCTGTGCTGTAATGTTCTATGTTCTATGTTCTATAACTGAAGTCAAGCTCACCGGCCTATAGTTCCCTGGATTATCCCTCTGACGTTTTTAAACAACGGTACTACATTTGCAATCCTCCAGTCCTCTGGGACCTCACCTGTGTCCAAAGAGACAAAGATTTGCGTCAGAGGCCCAGCAATGTCATCTCTCACCTCCCTTAGCAGCCTGGGATAAATACCATCAGGCCCCGGAGCTTTATAAGTCTTTATGCTACCTAAAAGCCCCAACACTTCATCCCTCGTAATGATTATTTCCTTTAACGGGTCCTCAAAATCCTCAAAGCTGGCATCAGACATCAGGCCCCTCTCCTGCGTGAATACCGATGCAAAGTATTCATTCAGGATCTCCCCCATTCCCTCAGGCTGTAAGCATAGTTCCCCTCCTCTGTCCCTGAGAGGTCCAATCTTCCCTCTAACCATCTTTTGCTCCTTACATAGGAGTAAAATGCCTTAGGATTTTCCTTAATCCTACCTGCCAAAGCCATTTCGTGGCCCCTTTTCGCCTTTCTGACACCCCTTTTAAGATCCCGTCTACACTCTCTATATTTTTCAAGCGCTGCCTCTGTCTCCAATTGCCTGGATCTAACGTACGCCTCCCGCTTCTTCCTGACCAAGTCCTCAACATCCCTAGTAACCCATGGTTCTCTAATCCTACCCTTCCCATCCTTCCTCCTTACCGGCACGTGTCTTTCCTGCAAAAATTTTAGTTTTCTCTTGAAAGACTCCCACATGTGCAGCGTCGACCTACCCTCGAACAGCTTATCCCAGTCAGTATCCCTAAGATCCTGACTAATCTGGCTATATCTAGCCCTCCCCCAGTTTAACACCCTCCCCTTAGGGCAGGCTTCATCTTTTTCCATTAATACCATAAAGCAGACAGACAGACAGTGGTATTCTAACCACTATCTTGTAATTGAGTTTGTGTCTCTGTATGCCCTGTTTGTGAAACAAATCTTGCACTCACCTGATGAACAGACAGTGCTTTGAATGCTTATGCTACCAAATAAATCTGTTGGACTTTAACTTGGTATTGTGAGACTATTTACTGTGCCTACCGCAGTCCAACGCTGGCAACTCCACATCCACTGACATTGCAAACTGCTGGCTCAAAATGGAGAAGATCTCTAAACCAATCATGCATATCAATACAGACATCCAGTTTCTAAAAAAGGTGCAAGAAAGCAGAGAAGATACCAAAAGAATTACAGATCACAAACCCACTCAGGTCAACCTACAACACAGCAAAATCTCACTAACTGTCCTGGCTGGAGACAATTCACATCTCTTTAACCTGTGATTAATCCTCTCTCCACTTGCATTGTCTGCACCTATAAAGACTTAATTATCTGTTAAGACTCACATTCCAACGATTATCTTGTAATTGAGTTTGCATCTATATATGCCCTGATGTGAAACAAATGCTGCATTCATCTGATGAAGGAGCAGCTCTCTGAATGCTTGTGCTATCAAATAAACTTGTTGGACTTTAACCTGGTGTTGTGAGACCATTTAGTGTGCCAAGATTTCTCTGACAGCAACTTTCTAAAGTCTGCCTTCTACCTCCTAGAAGAACAAGGGCAGCAAGTGCAAAGAAAATGCTATCATTTCCAAATTCCATTCTCCCAAGCCCTTGCCAGTGGGTTCAATGATGGGCAGGAGGCAAGAACTTAGTGGGAGATTCAAAAATTGATTTTAGGCCAGTGAGAACTTTTTTTTTATTCATTCATGGAACATGGGCATCACTGGCCATCCAGAATTTATTGTCCATCCTAGTTGCCCTTGTTCAGAGGGCAGTTCAGAGTCAACCGCATTGCTGTGGTTCTGGAGTCATGTAAACTAAATCAGGCAAGGATTTTCTTTCCTAAAGGACATTGGTGAACCAGATGGGTTTTTCTGGTAATCAACAATGGTTTCATGGTCATCAGTAGAATCTTAATTCCAGATTTTTAAAAAACTGAATTCCAATTCCACCATTTGCCATGATGGGATTAGAACCTGGGTCCCCAGTACATTAGCTGAGTTTCTGGATTAATAGTTTAGTGATAATACCATTAGGTCATTGCCTCCCCTATATTAATCCCACAGGATCTTCAGCTGGTGTTTGCCAGGTCATTGGGAAACCTGCTAAAGGCCAATGTAAAACTGATTTGTATTTCGCAAATGAAGATCCAACTGGAATCTTCAGCTCACCCCCATTCTCTGTGATATCAGGGGATAATATGCCAGTTCAGAATATGTCTAGCACAATATGGCATACATAAGTCAGACCTGTCTCAATGATATCTGGGGCTGCCTCCAGGGTATGATATGAAGGCCAATGACCCTGGAATACCATTGCACTGGGTGAGGGGAGCATCTCACTTAACCCTACAGCACAGAAGGAGGTCATTTGGTCCATTGAGTCTACACTGACTACAACCCATTTCCTTACCACATGTCTAGGCTCCCCTGACATTAAGGGGCAATTCAGCATGGCCAACCACCTAACCTGCACATCTTCAGACTGTGGAAGGATACCCATAGAGACACTGAAGAACGTGCAAACTCCACAGAGGCAGTGACTCAGTCAAAACTGGGTCTCTGGCGCTGTGAGGCAGCAGTGCTAACCACTCTTCCACCATGCTGCTCCATGGAGTGGCACAGTGGCACAAGTGGTTCTTCCAGTGTCATCAAAGAGGTCCATTTTCTAGCCTCTGCACGTTCCTGGAGATCCATTTCCTTCTTCAATATGGATCAGTGATGTCAGGCACCTTAACAATATGGCACCAAGATTTGACAGCAGAGTACAGGCAATCATGCCTGCCCTGCTATGGAATACAGACCTAAACCCCAGCTATGTATTGAATGAGGTCAGGGCTACACATTAGCATTGCTGTAGTAACTTCTCCACACAGACAGTAGTGATTCAGCAGGAAGGCTCCACACCTCCATCTCCAGGGAAAGTAGGGATGGATAATAAATGCTGGCCTTGCTAATAATGCCAGTATTTCAAGAATTTAATGAAAAGGCACTGAATAGCCTTGAACAAATCTGTGCCTTGTTGCCTTCAGGAATAAAAATCTCACAGAATAAGGTTCCATCAATAGTAAACTGCAATACTTTTAAAGAAAATTCTCCACAAAGGTAAAACATAGAATGATTTTGGGAAAATAAAGTTTATTTTAAGTATCAAATTTGCTTGAAAACTGGAGTAATTTTTAAGTGGAAGTTCAGAGAAGAATCTTTCACATTGCAGAGGCCAGCAGCATGAATAGGAGGAATGATGCTGAAAGCTACACACTCTTGCTTCCAACTCCCAGCCCCTCCCTCTTCTGATGCATGTGCTGTCTTTCCTGGCAGTCCCTTGGTGAACATTGAGCCTCTAGTGGATGGCCCCCAATGGCATTGTCTATAATGGAGATTTGCCAGATTCTGATTAGTTGAGTGGGAAGCTTTCTGCTGCTGAGGATCTGAATCCTGGGGAATGCCTGACAATGATATCAAAAATACTTCAATACACTTTACTACCATTAGGTCATCTCATGGAATTCTGAGGTTCCCCATCAGTTCTCTGACTGTTGGGCTAGACTCCTGTTGCTCATTTTAATTTCAGTTCTTTGAATATACAGTTCTGGACATCTTACTCAAACAACGATATAGAGGCACTGGAGAAAAGATATGTGAGGATATCAGAAAACATGGGTATACATATATAAAAATGATATTCAGGCTGTCTTCTCTCTTGAAAAAAGGCTGAGTTCTTCAACATTTTGAAAAGTTTGATGGAATGGATACAGAAAGAATATTTCCTCTTGTGGTGAAGAGCCTAAGTTAAGGTCACCAAGAAATCCAATCAGGAATTTAAAAAACCCAAACATTTGAGATTGTGGAACTCAATTCCACAGGGAGTGATTGAAATGAAAGATATAGATGCAGTGAAGGAGCGGGGAGACATGCATATGAGGGTAAAAGGAATAGAGGGTTATGCTGATAGGCATTAATGGGGGAAGTTGAGAGGAGGCTTTGCTGCAGCGTGAATGTCAGCATCACTGCGTGGGCTGAATAATCTGCTTTGTGCCATGTTTCTTGTACAATCCTGCTTTATCACAGCTGGGAAATAATTGCCAGAGCATTTTCAAAAGTAAAAATGCAGAATTAAATAAGTATTTCAGATCTTGGAAGAATTTTGTGGTTTCAAGAGCTGTTGTGTCTTTGATAGATCTCTGTTTCTAACTTTTACGTTCAATATTAACTAGAACAAAACATACTCTACATGTTTTAATTTGATACAGTTACACTTGCATAAGAATATGAACTCTTTGGCAGTGACTTAAAGGATTAACTGAACAAAAAATTCTGATGAGAACCTAGAATTGTGACAGTGAAGGTCCAAACTGTCAGCCCATTCATGCATAAAATATTAAGATTAAATATTATTCTCTTCTGTACTGTACTGACAATATTTCAGAGAGATATTGTGTTTCTTGAACTGTGAATATAGAGCTGGAACCATGAATATAAAATGAAGAAGCCTTGAGTAAGTTTTGAGATAAAAAGTGAACCCCTGCCCTCTATATCGGAATAGTGAAAAGCATAACAGACTTCCAGTTTGAACCATTAATGCTCCATCAGAGAACATCTTTATAACAAACAGTTTCTTTAACATAGCAAAACGTACCAAGGTGCTTCACGGGAGTGTAATCAGTAAAGAATTGACAAGAACCACAAAGGAAGGCATTTGAACACATTACCAAAAGCTTGGGCAAAATTGCATACATTATGGGTGTCTGAAAAGAGAAGAGAACAGCTAGGAAGTTTAATATAGACATACTGAGCTTAGGACTAAAGCAGTTGCCAACTGCACATTATAAAAAAAACTAAGGCTGCATAGATACTTATTCAGCAAAGGGAATCAGCATTGGAGAGCAACAGGCCTTTCCATGCAACATGAGCATGGGTTTGTCAGTGTCCAAATTGGCACTCTCTTCATTTGAAGAGTTGTGAATGACAAATGAGCATTTGGTTGCAGGTCATCACTCATAGTTGAGAAAACTGGCTGGCACCATATGAGGGAGACAATTAAAGTTTAGAGAGATGAAAGTGGCTATGGATGAACTGGAAAGCTTCTTTCTCAGCTCAGGAACAGCACTGCTTTGTTTCCTGCCACCACCCAACAATTTTCCAAAGAAAAGAAGCTTTTTGACACCAATTTTAAGCTTTACATTCAATCAGCATACCTTGTGTCATAATAATGGAGGAAGAATATTAAATTTTGTCTGGAAATATTGAAATTTGAGTAAGATCTGTGGTTTCACAACTGGGCAGACAAGCCAGACTCAGAATGTAACTGGCTGAATTGCTGGTGGACAGTGGAGCTGCCTCTGTTTCCAGAGAAAGATACTTTTAAACCATACAGACTAATTGCTATCTCCGGTGGGGACGATGGCTGTGATTCCCCAAGGCTGCTAGCCTCTTGCGGGAATCGCGATGGACTGGCAAATTGGGCATCAGGGCTAAAATGAAAATAGCACGAGGTGTCAGGCTGGTTGCAATTCTCCCAGTCCACCCTGCCAGCCCCAATCAGGTTTCTGCTCACTGATTGGTATTCAGAAATAGACAGTTTAATGTCATTATCGGGTTTGAAGATGGGGTGCTCTGGCCTCCCAGTTTGCTGCCATACCTCCAGTGCCATGTTCACTGGGTGGGATTTGGTACAGGTCCTAACAAATGTGGACCTGATGGGTTGGACATCGAGAGCAAGCAACAAAATTGATGCTCTATCCATGTGCCTCTCTGTTGCAGTCAGACTGAGAAGAAAGGTCGCCAAGGAGCCTAAAGGTTGCCTAAGCTCAAGCTGGGGCCTCAGGATTCTCCCCTGGATGGGATCTCATTATTGAACGGCCCCTTCTAGTCCTGGAAAAGTGAAGATCACTTAGTCTGGTGATCGCAAACAGCTTTCAGTTCAATATATAGTACTGAAAGGAGAAATGTCACAGTTAGAATTGTAAAGACCTCTGCTCTCAGGGTCTCTTCATTAATCATTCTGGAAGCTGCAAAAATTAATTTTAAGTCATTAAGAATCATACATAGACCGCCACTTTCCCCCACAGAATCTACTCGTGCATTGATTCATTCAACCGTGGCTCTGGTGACAGGCCTTGTCTGTTGCTTCTGTGCCATGTTGGTTTAACTGGCATAAAAGACTATCAAACTCTTTTAAATCAGACATCCAAAATATCCAATATAAAATTGTAGAGAATCTAATGAAGAGAAATAATCAAATGAAAATTTTTAATAATCTGTCTTTTTAAATGCCCTGATGATTTTTCACTAGGATTACACGTACAGTTTCCTGGAGATTGACTTTCATCTCCAATTTCTGGTCCCTCCAGGCTAATCCTAGAGGGTTGGTAGCCCTCCAAAGGCAGGCACAGCAACGTGCGATTTTTAAAGATTTAAGACTTTCAAGCCCATTGGTTTCATCAATCAATTAATTTCTATGGCGCTCTTGCCTTGTTGATCCTCATGAGTTCCACACAGTTCAGGAAATCTTAAGGAAGACTTAACTAATTGATTTATTAAATATTTAAATGAGTGACCCAACAATTCCATAGAGTTCCTTGCTCAGCTTCAAACATGCCCCAGTTAAGCCTGGGGGTGAGTGAGATTATGTTAGGTTTCTGAGCCATTATCATTTATTGGGGGGTTCAGTATACCACAAGACCTTCACACTCACTGACACCTTGGCAACATCAACTTCAGGTAAAAGCCCATGCAAAGTATTTATTAATGATTTACTTATCTTTATGCAGGACTTGCCCAGATAAACATCTCAAAGAATCAGGATTTAATTATTTTCTGATGTCTAAGAATATTGAAGAGAGACGACATGCATTTATGTAGCACCTTTCACAATCTTAATGCAACCCAAACCACTTTACTGCCATCGATGCACTTTTGAAGTATAGTCATTGTTGTGATGTAGGAAGCCCAGGGATAATTTGTGCACAGCAAACTCTCATGATCAACAGTGTGCAAATAACCAGATTATCAATTTTTATGATGTTAATTGGGGGATAATATTGGTCAGGTTACCGAGCATAACAAGCTTACTGTCTGAAATACTGCCATGGGATCTTTATGTTCGCCTTAGAACACAGTTGGGACTTCATATAAAACTCTTATTAAATGAAATGGACTGTCAGCTTTGATTTGTGTGTTGAAGACTCTGACTGGAACTTCAACCCACATTCACAGGCAAATGTGCTATTAACTGAGCCGTAATTAAGACCACTAAACAATAATTTTACTATTGCTATTATGCTATCCAGAATGACTTCCATTAATATATTTAATAGAGTCCCTGCAGTGCAGAAAGAGGCCATTCAGCCCATCTGACTATTTGAAAAATCATCATTCCCAGGCCCTTCTCTCTGCTTTATCCTTGTAATCCCACACAAACACCATAGCAAATCCACTCTCCTACATGTCTTTGGATTGACCTTAGTTAGTCTCAGTTGCTTGTTCTACTCATTTTTAATCAAAAATTATTTAATAAATAATAGTTGACTTTTTGTGGTTACGTTACTAAACAATTCTGTTGCCAACCTTCAAGCTGATTTGTCACGCTCTTGCACACACAACATTCATTATATTGACCAATTCACTGTGAACATAACATAATTTTCATCATGATGAATTTATCCTTTCATTGCAATGAAAACCTCAGTGCTATTGTTGTTAGTTGATAAGAAGATGCGCCTGGGAGATGAATAAAAATGAGTTTGTAATAAAGCCAGCAGACTGATTAAAATTTCTGACTGTAACTTAAACAAAAGTGTTCATTCTTGTTCAGTTGTTGCAAATGATCTTGAGATCATAATTCTTTATTGGAAACATAGTCAATTGTTAATCAGTCTCGCACGATAAAGTAAGAAATATTTGAGTACTCTCATAATCAGTTAGAAGCATACAGTCACTTTCAAGTTGAGCTGACCACTTACTATGAATTAGTTTCTGAATTCCTCGATGTGGAGATGCCAGCGTTGGACTGGGATAGACACTGTAAGAAGTCTCACAACACAATTAAAGTCTAAAAGGTTTATTTGGTAGCACAAGCTTTTGGAGCTCGTTAGAGGAATGGTATTTTTACTTATTTTAGGGAAAGGAACGTTGGTTAATGCAGTGTTGAATACAGCTGTCTTTGAAACTGGCAAATGTGCGTGTACCACACTGCAGTTGAATATAATTTTACAATAGCTTTATGTTACGCTGCCTTTATTTTACAAGCACCTGAAGAAAGTGATGTGATTTAAAGAATATGCATCAATATGTCTTGTATATATAAGTATGCATATAATTGACAATTAACACTTTTCCTACCTTTTAGAAACATATGAGCTCACAAAATCATAAATGTTTTCCGAACATGCAAAGCGATCATTCTCAGAATATGCACACAAAATGTAAAGTCACTTTAGCTAAATACTATTGGTAATTTGAATGGTTTTGACAGACTAATCCTATTGCTTCCTGTGATTGTCAGTAGCTAGTGGAACAAATGTCTCCATTCAGATTGCTAGATGTCAGCTTATTTATGAACTTCCGTTTCAAAACATGATTACTGCAATTTGTTGGTACTCAGAATGGTGTAATTATGTTTACATGATTTTGATTAAAGAATGGGATGCAACCAAATTATAATGAAGTATAACTAGAAATAAGTACAGCAATTAAAAAGTCAAACTGAATCTTTAATGAAAAAGAATGGACTACAATTGAAATACAATCAAAGTTGCCATTTCCTTTTAAACCACTCCAGAAGATTGTCGCAGAATATGAACAAAAAACAAAAATCAAAGAACAAAACAGCACAGGAAACAGGCCTTTCGGCCCAACAAGCCCATGCTGCCACCCCAATGTTCCCACCTCTACCCGTGATCCCTGTCCATGTTTATAGATCTATGGATTAAGAACCAAATTTGAGACAATTTAGGGAGAACTTGTTGCCAATTAGCCTAAGAGCACATCTTTGGGATGTAGGAGGAAACCGGAGCACCCGGATAAAACCCACGCAAGCACGGGGAGAATGCGCAAACTCCCATAGACACAGGCCCAAATCCATGTATCTGCACAGCACAGCGATAGTCACTGAGCTGTCATGTTGCCCATCAAATGGTCCAGGTTAAGCGTACACTAACGACGTGAAGTACTAGGATACTCTCGAGCCATTGATGTTGTCTATATCGATTTCAGTAAGGCATTTCACAAAGTCCCTCATGGGAGGTTAGTTGAAAAGGTCAAGGCTCATGGGATACAAGGACAGGTAGCTAGATGGATAAGTAACTGGCTTAGTAATAGGAGACATAAAGTACTACTGGAAGGGTATTTTTCTAGCTGGAGGTCGGTCACTAGTGGTGTGCTGCAGGGCTTGGTATTGGGACATCTTCTATTTGTAATATATATAAATGACTTGGAAAGGGAATTAGTAGAGTGATCAGCAAGTTTGCAGACGATACAAAGATGGCTGGACTTGCGGATAGTGAGGAGCATTGTCAGGCGATGCAGCAAGACGTAGATAAGCTGGTAGCTTGGGCAGAGAGATGGCAGATGGAATTCAATCCTGATAAATGCGAGGTGATGCATTTCGGGAGAAAGAATGTAGGGGGAAGTATATGATAAAGGGTAGACCTATTAAAAGTATAGAAATGCAGAGGGACCTGGGGGTGCAGGTGCACAAGTCTCTGAAGGTGGCAGAGCAGGTGGAGAAGGTTGTGAAGAAAGCATATGGTATGCTAGCCTTTATAGGAAGAGGTATAGAGTACAAGAGCTGGCCTTTAATGTTGCAGTTGTATAAAATGTTGGTTAGACCTCATTTGGAATACTGCGTCCAGTTCTGGTCGCCTTACTACCGGAAGGACGTGGAGACTCTGGAGAGAGTGCAGAGGAGGTTTAACAGGATGCTGCCTGGTATGGAAGGTCTGAGTTACGAGGAGAGGTTAGGCAAATTGGGACTGTTTTCCTTAGAAAGACGTAGACTTAGAGGAGATTTGATAGAGGTATGCAAGATTATGAAGGGTATAGATAAAGTAAACAGGGTTAAGCTTTTTCCTGGGATGGACTCGAATAGCACGAGGAGTCACAGGCTTAGGGTGAGGGGGGTAATGTATAATTTGGATGCTAGAGAGAGTTTTTTCACACAGAGGGTGGTGGGGGTATGGAATGCACTGCCAAGTAAAGTGGTGGAGGCAGGCACTCTGGAGTTATTTAAGAAATACTTAGATGAGCACATGAACAGAATGGGAATGGAGGGGTATAGAAAACTGATTTAAAATAGGGATCATGAGCCTTGGGAGTCCGTGGGAAGTGTGTAAATAGATGATGATATTGATGTACTTGTTTTTGTCCTACAGGTGCTTTGGTCCACCTTGTTGTCTAACAAGGGGCATACATGCGATGGGTCATGAGAAATGCAGCATTGCATAAAAACAAAGGTGTTGATGTCCAGATTGAACACTAACTTTTATAACTGCAAGCAGACCTCCTGTATTTACGAATGTTCAAGACAGGTCATTTGGGAACAACATTTGTCATTGTTGCTTCTAATGGAGATGATTCTCATTCTAAAGGGAGTTGAAGTCAATCAGATGGGACATGGAGAATTACTGGATTTGTACAGCACAGAGGAAGCTGACCAATGATGCTGTCTGTAGCATTTAAATGGCTGAAATGGCGATGTTGGCTGGAAATATTTTGAGGAGTTAGATGTTAAAGGCATGATATAGAGTTACAATGAAAATTGGAAGAGACGCAGAGCTACTGCGTCTTATTACTAAGATTACTTATGGAAGAAATTTATGTCGCCACAGAGCTGATGTAGTGAAGCAATTTTAGTTTGGTTTTGAGCAGAATAATAAGATTCAACACCTCTGATTTAGACTTGGTTTGGCAGCTTGTCGAGTTGATGAAACTAAGGGCACAGAGACATACTGATGCTGGGCAAATTGGGGACTAACCATCACTCATTTTACATTTAAATCAAAACTTGGGTTCTAACAACCTATATCATAAATATTCAAAGTGGACATACTCATTGCCCAAACTATTCCCCCAAAGAGACCATTCCGATAATTCAGTTTAATGAATGCAAATTCATAGCTATTTTGCTATTTTGATTAATTCTCAGTATGCAGGTATCCCCATTTGGATTGTGCATCTGTAAAAGTTGGAAATTTTTTTTATTCATTCATGGGATGTGGACATTGGTGATTAGACCAGCATTTGTTTCCCATCCCTAATTGCCTTTGAGACAGTGGTGATGAGCTATCTTCTGGAACTTCTGCAATCCATATGTTGGAGAAACACCTACAGTGCTATTAGGAAGAGGGTTTGAAGGTTTTGACACAGCGACAGTGAAGGAACAGCAATTTAATTCCAATTCAGGATAGTGTGTGACTTGGAGAAGAACTTTTAGGTGGTGATGTTCCCACAAAACTTACTGCCCTTGTCAATCCAGAGGATGCAGGTTTAGAATATGCTGTTGGGGAATCCTTGGTGAATTGCTGCAGTGCATTTTGTAAATGAAACACACTGCCACTGAGCATCAGTGATGCAGGAAGTGAATGCATAAAATGTAGATAGGGTGCCAATTAAGCAAGTAGTTATATCCTGAATGATGTCAAATTTGAGCATTGTTGGAACTGCACTCATCCAGGCAAATGGATCATATTCCTGACTTCTACTTTGTAGATGGTGGACAAGCTTTAGGGAGTCAGAAATGAGTTATTCTAGCCCCTGACTTGCTCTTGTAGCCACAGTAGTTATATATATGATCCAAATCAGTCTCTATTCAATAGTAACATCCGAGATGTTGAAAGTAGAGATTCAGCAATCTCCTATTGTATTGGCATGTCTTTTTCCTGAACATAGCTTTTCTTTTGGACTGTCTGGTGATTCAGATGATTGGGAAATGGCATTTCAATATATGTCTTTCTGGACAATCCAACTCTTGTTCCTTTAGTCAACAACATTCTGGGGAAATAAAACAAGTTGATGATCCTGTCTGATTGTTATAATTGTGACAGGTTTGCATAAACACCAAGTGAGCTCACCTTTGCTCCACAGAGGTGCCTTGGAAATCTAAATGAAACAATTGTTTCCCTTTTCTTTCTGATCTTCATGAAATGGATGAATGGTTATCCACATAATTTGAAAAAACACGCTAACTGGATGATCTGTGAATTGTAGATTCATGGCATTGTCTATTTACCGATCTGACATCCCTGTGTCCCTCTTAATATTTTTGCTCAAACTGAGCTTTATTTGATTTCTCCATTTCAATTTGACTGTAGTGCAAATCAATACTGCCAAAAAGGCGTTCTAACTTTTAACATCTTTGTAAACAGGCAAAGAAGCTAACTGAAAGACAACAAGTGTTTGGGAAAATGTTACTGTAAAAAATATTTCTCCAACTAACTGCACAAATCCCAGATCAAACTGAAACTGGAATCACCTGCTCCTTTTCAATCACGTAAGCAAATGTCTCACTGATGTGAAAGAGTTCACGTGAACATGTAGCTCGTCTCAAACTTAGCATTGTTTTGGAGGAAATAACAGGAAAAGTATATAGTTAAAGTCATACAGCACTGAAACAGGCCTCTCAGCCCACCATGTCTATGCCAATCATCAAATACCAATCTTTACTAATTCCATTTACCAGAACTTGGTCCATAGTCTACTACTGGCCGAGGAGAGGTGATGCCTAGTGGTATTATCACTCGACTATTAATCCAGAAATCCAGATAATTTTCTGCGGACCCAGGTTCTAATCCCATCATGTCAGATTCAATAAAAAATATCAGAATTAAGAATTTACTGATGACCATGAAACCACTGTTGATTGTCAGGAAATATCCATCTGATTCATAAATATCCTTTAGGGAAGGAAATCTGCTGTCCTTACCTGGTCGGCCTGCTTGTGACTCCAGGGCCACAGCAATGTGGTTGACTCTTACCTACTCTCTGAAATGATCTAGCAAGCTACTCAGTTGTAACAGATGCTACAACGTTTCAACAAAGAAATGAAACCAGACAGGTCACCTGGCATTGAACTTCCCACCAGAAACAAACAGCTCCGTCAACCCTGCAAAGTCCTCCTTACTAACATCTGGGGGCTAGTGCCAAAATTGGGAGAGCTGTCTCATAGTCTAGTCAAGCAATAGCTTACATATTCATTCTCACAGAATTGTACCTTACAGATAACACTACAGGCACCACCATTACCATGCCTGGATATGTTCTATTCCATCGCCAGGCCAGGCTCAGCAGAGGTGCTATCACAGTGGTGTACAGTCAGGAGCGAGTTGCCCTTGGTATCCTTAACATTGAGTCTGAGTCCATGAAGTTTCATGGCTTCAGGTTAAACATGGGCAAGGATACCTCTTATTAATTACCACGTACCATCCTCCTTCGGCCGATGAATCAGTATTCCTCCATGTTGAATAACATTTGGAGGAAGCACTGAGGGTGGCAAGGGTGCAAAATGTACTCTGGACTGAGGATTTCAATATCCATCACCAAGAGTGGTTTGGCAACAACACTACTGATCGGGCTCGTATGGTCCTAAAGAATATAAATACTAAACTGGATCTGCAGCAGGTGGTGAAGGAACCAACAAAAGGAAATAACATACTTGATCTTATCCTCACCAATCTGCCAACTGCAGATGCATCTGTCCATGACAGTATTAATAAGAGTGAGCACTGCACAATCCTTGACACCTTCACATTGAGAATAACCTCCATCGTATTGTGTGGCACTATCACAGTGCTAAATGGACAGACTTCGTACTGATGTAGCAATTCAAGATTGGACATCCATGAGATACTGTGGAATTGTACTCCAGCACAAACTGCAACCGCAAGCTGGCATATTCCCTACTCAATTATTATCATCAAGCCAGGGGATCAACCCTGGTTCAATAGAGAGTGCAGAAGGGCATGCCTGAACCAGCATCACACATATCTAAAAATGAGGTATCAACCTGATGAAGCTACTAAACATGACTACTTGCATGCCAAATGGCAAAAACAACAAGTGAAAGAAAGAGCTAAGAAATCCCACAACCATTGGATCAGATCTAAGCTCTGTAGTCCTTCCACATCCAGTTGAGAATGGTGGTGGACAATTGAACAACTCCTGGAAGAAGAGGCTCCACAAATATCCCCTTTCTCAATGATGGATGAGCCCAGCGCAACAGTGCTATTGTTGAAGTATTCACAACAATCTTCAGCCAGAAGTGCCAAGTGGATGATCCATATTGGACTCCTTCAGTGGTCCCCAGCATCTCAGATGCCAGTCTCTAGCTAATTCAATTCACTCCACGTGATATCAAGAAACAATTAGAGGCATTGGATACTGCAAAGGTAATGTGCCCTGATAGCATTCTGACAATAGTATTGAAGACTTGTGCTCCAGAACTTGCTGTTCCTTGAGCAAGATTTTCCAGTACAGCTACAACACCCAACAGGTAGAACAGGTATGTCCAAGACACAAAAAGCAAGACAAATCCAACCCAGTCAATTACCACCCAATCAGTCTACTCTTGGTCATCAGTAAAGTGATAGAAGGGGTCATCAACACTGAATCAAGCAGCACCTCCTCAGCAATAACCTGCTCAGTGATCTCCAGTTTGCGTTTTGTTAGGGTCACTTAGCTCCTGAGCTCATTGCAGCCTTGATTCAAACATGGACAAAACAGCTGAATTCCAGAGGTGGGATGAGAGAGACAGCCCTGAACATCAAGGCCATATTCGATCGTGTGGAGCATTGAGGAGCCCTAGCCAAACTAGAATCAATGGTTATAAGGGGGCAAACATTCCGCGGGTTAGATTCATGCCTAGTACGTAGGAAAATGGTTGTGGTTGTAGAGGGTCAGCCATCTCAGCTCCAGGACATTTTTACAGGAGTCGCTCAGGGTAGTGTCTGAGGCCAACAATCTTCAGCTGCTTCATCGATGACCTCCCCTCCATCATAATATTAGAAGTGGAGATGTTCATCGATGATTACAAAATGTTCCGCATCATTCGTGACTCCTCAAACGCAACAAGATCTGGACAATATCTAGGCTAAGAGACAAATGCTAGGTAATGACCATTACCAGTAAGAGACATGCTAAACACTCCTTAAGAATCAATGGTATAACCATCTCTGAATCTCTCACTGTCAATCTTCTGGGATTATCATTGACCAGAAATTCAACTGGACTCACCAAATAAGCACAATGCTACAAGAGCAGATCAGAAGCTAAGAATACTCCGGCGACTAACTCAGTCCCTGATCTCCCAGAACGTATCCACCATCTACAAGGCACAAGATCGAATACTCCCCACTTGTCTGGACAGGTGTAACTCCGACAACACTCAAGAAGCTTGACACCATCCAGGACGAAGCAGCCTGCTTGATTGGCACCACAGCTATAAACATTCAATCTCTCCACCATGAAGAGCAGTAGAAGTAGTGTGCACTATCTACAAGATGCACTGCAGCAATTCACCAAAGATCCTTAGCAGCATCTTCCAAATCCATGACCACTTCTTTCTAGAAGGATAAGGGCAGCAGATAAATGGGAAGACCACCATCTGCAAGATTCCCTCCAAGCCACTCACCATTCTGACATGGAAATAGATCACTATTCCTTAGCAGTCGCTGGATCAAAATCCTGAAATTCCCTCCCTAATGGCATTGTGGGTCAAACCACAGGACATGGACTGCAGCAATGCAAGAAAGAAGCTCACCATCATCTTCTCAAGGGCAATTAGGGATAGGCAATAAATGCTGGCCTAGCCAGTGACACTAATGTCCCATGAATAAATAAAAAAAATTGCTTTGTCAATTTAATTGCTCATCCAGATTTTGCGAGAGAACCTGCCTCCAATACCTTCTTAGGCAGCGTGTTCCATATTTCTTCACCAATCTTTGGGTGAAAAAATGTTTCCTCAGAATTTTCCACTCCCGCCAGAAGCAAAAAATCTGCTTCTGGATGGTGGGATATGCTATTGGAAATTTGTCCTCCTGACTTTCAAGGCAGGTTAAAGGCAGGTCAAACTTGCCGATGAACAATGTCAGGAATGCCATTTGCATGATTAACTTCTCATGCATGCTCGTTAAAAGACTACTTCGCTGGAATTAAGTTCATTCTTCAAGTTCAGTTCTTTGTCTGCAAGAATTTAGAACATTCAGTTTTATGACTATATAAATGGTGTGCACCTCATGTACTCCATCTCCTCCATGAAATTGGGATCTTTAAATATTGCTTTCTCCTTGGAGATCTTGCGTAACTTCACTGGAGTGTATTAGCAAATACAGTACCAAAGCTGAGAAGGGAGACAAGCATCAGCTGGAAGAAGGTTATGTGCATGGGTAGAGAGAAGAGTGGACAGGTTTAGAGAGGAATGGTTGGGAGAATGCTCCAGGAAAGGGACATGTGTCTTAAGAGGCGTGTCAATCATATCAACAATGGAGCCCTGGGTGGTTGACAAAGAACAGTCACAGTCAAAAGGGAGAGTGGGATGCAGTAGGATGGCAGATTCAAGATGACAGCCTGTTAGGTTAAAGCCTCATCAGGTAGATCACAAAAAAAGACAAGGCAAGGATAACAGGAGAGGGCAGGGTCAGGATGGGCATGGGTATAGTACCAGGTTTTGGCTCTGAGGGGAGGAAAAGCGTGTAGAGGAGGATTGTGAAAGGATCCAGGGAAATCGGAGCAGGACAGGGGGTAGTGTTTCAAAGGTAACAGCAGTATGGGATGGTTAGAGTTTCAGATGTGACAGTGGGGAGAGGAATGGTGAGGTCAGGAGGAACTATGGTGATGGGAAAGAACATAAGAGTTAGGAGCAGAAGTAGGCCATCTGGCCCCTCGAGCTTGCTCCACTATTCAAGACGATCATGGCTGATTTTTCCGTGGATTCAGCTCTACTTATCCGCCTGCTCACTGTAACCCTTAATCCTTTTACTGTTCAAAAATTTATCTATCCTTGCCTTAAAAATATTCACTGGGCAGGGAATTCCACAGATGCACAACCCTTTATCTGAAGAATTTCCTTCTCAATTCAGTCCTAAATCTGCTTCCCCTTATTTTGAGGCTACACCTCCTAGTTCTAGTTTCATCTACCAGTGGAAACAACTTCCTTGCTTCTACTTTATCTATTCCTTTCATAATCTTATGTGTTTCTATAAGATCTCCCCTCATTCTTCTGAAGTCCAGAGAGTATAGCCCCAATTTGCTCAGTATGTCCTCATAAGCCAACCTTTTAAATTCTGGAAACAACCCCTGCACCCCCTCCAGTACCAGTATATCCTTTCTCAAGTAAGGAGACCAAATCTGTATACTGTACTCCAGCTGTGGCCTCACCAGCATCTTATACACCTGCAATATAACTGATTGGTTCCCCGACTTATTGGTCTCATAATATCAAGATCTCAGCACTGTGTGCATTTGCTGTTCATTTTATTCCATTTATCATTGGCTGCAGTCAGATGCAGACATGAAGGGAGAGAGGGAGGTGGAATGCTTCCAAGGTGTAGGTAGAGAGTAGCCAACCTGTGACTCCATCCTCCTAGATCAATGATCAAGGCAAACAAGGAATCATGTGGTTAGTCTTTCTATGCTGCCAAGGCAATAATCTCTCTGTAGAGTTTTGGGGACAAGTGAAAAAGTGTCTGCAAGAGGCTTATTGAACATTGCTCTTTGACCAGGATGATGAGTTATGTTTCATACACATTCATCTATGAATGGGCAGAATACATAACTCTGATCCTTCGGGATGTCCTTTATTTATAAGGAGTGTGTGGGGATTCCATATTTAGTTGGTTGTCAGCTGAAGGGCTTAGCACATGTCTGCTGGATTTGAGAGGAAGAGAAACCTGTAAAGGACATGCTCATTTAATATAGTGTTTCAATTTGTTCACACATCCACTGAGATATCAGTGATACAGTCTGCACACAGCCCTGCCTTGGTAATGGCACTCATCTAGATAAGGAAAGAGACGGCCCATCCCAGATTGGGACAGGGTCTTGAGCAGCGAGGGCCTGAGGACCAAGAGGCAGTGGGGCTTCTAGAAGATCAAGAGCTGGTACAAATACACCACTACTATGATGAACAATTGCCTGACAATGGGTGCATTGCCATCTGGAGATGAGCAAAAGACAACACTGGAGGCACCCTGCCATGTCCTGGGGTGTGGTTGCTCACACCTACAAGCTTCTCCAGTATGACCAAAAATAATGGAAAAATAGTGTGGAGCTCCTGTCCTGCAATGAATAAATGTCTATCCAGTTGTCTTTCAAACGTGGTGCCAGAACTTTTGACCGTGAGGTAACGGCAGGCTGGGCCACACAAGATTTACTGAGCTTCTTGCAGATGTATAATTAATGAACTGAAAAATGGAAGAAGGTGTATGTTCACCAGTTCCACCACCCAGTGGAATTCCCAGCCTCCACTGGATTTAGTCTCCACAATGGACAATTCCTCTTTTCGAAACTGGACAACATATAGCACAGCCCATATTTTGCTGGTGCTAAGTGAGCACCTGAGAAACAAAGTAGCAGGCATCATTTTGGTACAAGAGTTATTACAGTAAGGTCACACACCAGCAACATTTGAAGTTATAAATAATTTATTCAGATGAGTGTCATTTGCTTAGTGCAGAGCATACTCACCATTCCAGCTGTTTGGACGCTATGCCCTACTCTGCCTAAAACAATAGGATGCTAACTGGCA
This sequence comes from Sphyrna mokarran, assembly GCA_024679065.1. NCBI lineage: Eukaryota > Metazoa > Chordata > Chondrichthyes > Carcharhiniformes > Carcharhinidae > Sphyrna > Sphyrna mokarran. The sequence continues at coordinate 37,992,694 of JAGIQG010000010.1, read as the reverse complement.
CGAATGCCTACTTAAGCCATAATTAATTTAAAGGAATCATGCAATACTTGCAGGTTGGTTGCTTGTTTGCCACTTATGGCTGCTGTTTTGCTTCTCGGCCTTTCCTGGCTGTGTTGTAGCAGGTCCCAGACTTCCTTTTCTCTGCATAGAAGGACATTTGATTGCCTTTCCATTTGTTTTGTTGTTGCTCTCAGAGACATGCCTGTAAGAATACATAGTCAAACCTTCCCATGTCCACAGCAGCAAAATCTGCATTTAAGTCTGTGATGCACGTTAGGACCTGGTGAGAGGAAGAGAGAGTACAAGAGAGCGGGAGAGTGAATGAAAGAGGGACAGAGAATGGCTTTGGATGGTTGGAGGAGATTTGAAGGAGTAACATTGTCAAAAACAAATGCTTTTTCCTGCAGGGAAAAAAATTCAGCCCATGTACAAATGTTTGAAATCGTACTCAGACTAAATGGTTAATCTTCTAATTTTGTCAAATATTTGACTTAAGTTTATATAGGCTGTGTCAGTGACAGGAAGTGGGAGGAAGTATGTGCAGCTAACGTCTCAGAACTCATTTTATGATTTGCAATCAGACAGACAGCCTAAATTAAGTTTTGAGATGCAAACTGAAACCTGTTATTAGAGAGTAAATTAAAACAGAATCAGGATTGACATTTCACCGAAATGTTCTCTTCATTTGCTGACTATAATTATTAAAATTCTCATCAGAAATACATTGGTGTATTGCTTCTTTAGTTAGACTTTTTATAGATGCTATCAAAAACACTTCAAGAAGCATCAAAATCTAGGGGCTTACTCCATCTTACATTATTTATTAATGTTTACATTATTTTCTGCAAAAGAATATGTTCTTTGGTAACTGGCCACCCACTGGATGCTCCATTCAATCTTTACCTGTCGCTAGTTTGTTCATCATAATTCCTCAGTAATTTGAATACAATTATGAACAAACAACTAAAAATGTTAAATTTTAAAAATCAATCAATGTAGGTGTAGAATGTTGTGGATTGCCAGCATCACAGACTTCTAACAAACTTAGGCAAGTTTATGCCTAAGTTGAACAGCTATATACAGGACTTGTATGCTGCCAACATCCCTGGGATAACTCCATCTATTTGACTTCTTTTGTGGCCACATGATCATGTTTTCACATGATCACCTGCACGTATTTTTCCAGTTTAATTGGGACACACAGTTGCATGAAATATAATAGTGAGTACAATAGGAAACTATGTACAGACCATTGTGTGACACATACAATTAAACAAACCGCCAGTGCTTAACTACTTACATATATATTTTTGATCTGTGCATACAGAGTCTCAGTCTCAATGAGGGCCCTTGGTGCACAGGTTATTGGTCAGTCATTCTCGATACAGACTGTGACAAGTCTGGGCTGGGAGGCTTCTTGTTATTATGAGTGCTTGAACATTAAAACACTAAAGGGGCTGCGTGCACTTCTTTGTATCTGTTGAAGAGTGCTGTGTGATACTGTTGTCAGCACTATTCCATAAGCTGGTAAGAAGCTGATGAAGAGGTCCAGTTACTTCATTATAACACAGGATAAACTTGGAAAGATAATGTGTCATACCAAGAATGTACTGTAAAGTATGCTTTTCCATGGGATTAGCCATCTATCATATAGCCCTTGTCTGGATTGGGCTTCACATCATTGGCTGAGAGTAAGTAGCCCACATACGGAATTTGTTTGACTCTGAATCTGCATTTTGCAGGGTTAAGCTTCAATTGGATGGACTTGATTCTGTCAAAATGTGGCAAAGACATGCATCATGTTATTGCATAATGCGACCCTGAACCAGGGTCTCATCAACAATGATTTTGCAAGATTGGCTTGCAAAAAGTTGCTCCATGAACCACAGGAAAACTCACTGCTCTCAAATGCCATGAACCACGGGAAAACTCACCGCTCTCAGACCATATGAAAGAAGCGATATCTGCCTTTCAGAGACATGAATATCATTAGTCTTAAGGATTCCTCATCTAATAGGATCTGCCAAAACCTACATTTTGCATTGAGAATCCTGTGTAACTTGTCATCTGGCAAGTCTGCTATTGCCTGTTCCATTATCTTCATATGGTGGTGCAGACTGAGAAGAGCTTTGTTCAACTGTGCTGGGTCAATACTACTACCGTACCATCTTTTTTCATTGTGGCCACCATTGCTGAAAACGATTCCATGTCTTCATCAAAATGAGTTATTATGACACCCAGTGCCATCATCCGATGCAGCTCATTAGCTACTTTTTCCTTCATGGGGACTGACTGTTGCTGCTACTCAATCATATAGTCTCATATGGTATACACCTGGTAGCTTACCAAAAATGTCACAATTGAAGAGGTCTCTTTTTGTATGTGCCTTCATCTCTGGGCCTCAGAATTGCAGAGATTGCACTTTTGGGCCAAGTTGAATGAGACCTAATGCAGTGCAGTCCCAAAGCCCCAGTAAAGGCTTTATATTCTGATCAACTATATAGAACTTGAAGTTTCCATTTTCTGTAGTGGAAGATTGCTGTACCTTCAATGCCTGCCCACCATAAGTCACAAGATATGTCTGATGGGTGGGATCTGGTATTGCCTAAAGATCTACTTCATTGACTGGATAGTCTGTTATCCTTCACTCCAGTATCAATCTTGATTTTAAATCTGGCATTACAGTTAATTGAAAATGCTGAAGATATCCAATCTTTCCTATGATGCTGTCAACACTGTCACAGCAGTTTTGTTGGAGGCCCTATAATTTCACTTCTTTGGTTGAACTCCAACTTATTCACGTTTCTAGCAATCCTACCCCTGGAGGATTGAACCACTGCCATGTTGCTGATGGCAAGGGTTGTTTAGATCTGCAACATTTAGCAAAGCGGTTCTATTGCCTGCATTTGTTGTATCTTTTACTATATACAAAACAGCTGTTCTCTTTGAAGGGTACTGACTGCTACAATTGAAGCAGGGTGCACCCTAAACTGCAAATACCTTGATTTCCTGCCTATCTCTGCTTTGTTTCGCAGCTTGTTGATTTAACATATAGATAATTGATTTAACGTAAGATGATTGCTCATTAAGTTTGGTCATTTTCCCACACAGCAGCTTGTGGAACAAATTGCTAATATTCCCTGATTAGGTCTCTGTTAAGAGAGTTCTGAATTCATATTTCTTTGCCAATATTTTCAATGTGGCCATATAAGATTGTATTGACTCATTGTCCGAGATTTTATTACTTTGCTCGGGCGAGGCTCATGAAATCCCACCTCAGGACAATGGAAAATTCTGTTCTGTGAGACTCACCCACCCCAAAGTGGTAAATTCCAGCCATTATCTTTCTGGCTTGTGGAATTGAACTAGCATATCTATGAAGGATTAAATTTTTTTACTGGGAGGAAAATGTTCTCGAATTATTTCAGGATTATCTCTGGGTTTTCTTCTTCCTCCTCTGTCTGGAAAACAAACAACTCAAATTTTTGATGGCGTGAGGCCCGTGTGGTTTAATAAGGTAAAAACTAATACCTCTTCTGACTTGTCAGAGAGTGCAGTACAGTAATAAATACACAACTTCCTCTGGAACTTTTCAAAACTATCTGCAATATTTTCATCAAAGTCAAGTGGGGCAACATGGCTAAGTCCTTGTGCCATACAGCCAACCCCTGTCACCATGTAGATTTTATGGGTTCCTCAAATCATTGACAACAAGGATTTCCAACAAAGGTAGCTTATTCTCAAAGTAATATACAGTAACTGTGCTCTACGTAACATCCTGAGCATAACTCCCACACTCCCGCTACATAACTTCTTATGCAACCACATCATCACATTCTCGCATGATGACTCAATGGGTAATGGATAGAATTCTCCCATCTCACCCACAGCATGTTTGAGGAAGGGCAGGAGCAGGAATGTAGCAGGAGCCAAACAGCTGGTAAGACGCCGTGGTGTTACAATTCTCCCAATGGCTGGTTAATGATGGGTCACTCTTCCTGCAGGCTGATGATATGAATGTTAATTGCATTCAATTGCATCCCACGAATGCTCATCAAAACAGCTTCCTACTGTAATCCTCTCAGCCCTTATCTTGCCAGTAGGAAATTATAACGTTCCTAAATTCAATTGCTAAAGAGCAGATGCACAAGAGGGTCCTCAGTATGTCAGAGACTTTGAGGTGAGTGCAACAAAGCCTTCCTGCCATAGTGCTGAACTGCTCATGATATATTGTTCACCAGTTTGCCACAAAAGACTGGTTCCTGCCCTCGAGGTCAAACACCATGTACAATACCATGCTGCAGGACCAATTGATCCTCTGGTATCACCATCTTGGTGCAGTACCATGCCTGGGATTGAAGAACAGATGAGTCTCCTTCACACTGGTGTCATATAGCAGTATCTATTTGGACAGCATGGAGGTGCAGAACTCACGCAGCCACTGCAACAAAGGTCTGATGTTGGACTGGGTGTGGTGTGAAGTGAGGCATGGAGGGGCAGTAGGGCAAGGACTCATAATGACAGGCAGAAAAACAAAAAGGTGAATGAAGAAGATGGATAATAAAAGGCAGAGGGCAGAACCTTGAAATCCACCAGCTGACAGCAGGCAGACTAATCAGCCGTCAGCCCACAGGGTGATCAAGGATGGAAATACCTGTGCATAATGAGTTACAAATAAAGAATTTCATGCGGGATGTCGCCATTTTAGCTAGCAGGAAAGGTGCCTCCAGAACTCCCCACCATTGCACTCTGTCTAAAATGGAAGAATTCTGCCCAATGATTCAGGGATTAGGAGCCTATTAACTATCAAATCAGCTAATGAGACTGTGGAGGAATTGGAAATTCTGTAATACCGATGTTTCTGCTGCCAACTGGAAAGGTATTTGGATCAGTTGCACCAACATTGGTGGCCGCATTTACAATGGATTCTGACGCTTTTCTGCTCAGAGGCAAGAATTACTGTGTTATTTAAAGGAAATGTTATTTAAGATCAGTTTATATTTTAAGTAACGGTTCATTATGCTTTTAATATCTTTAATGTAATTGATTAATTGTGATTTTTTTAAATCTTGTGTCATAAAATTCTTTCAATTTGAATTGTGAACCTTAAGGCTTTATTTTCTTTTTGCAAATATGTGGGTTTTCAGATTTTAAAAAATGTTACTGGTGTCTACCAAGATCATAGTTCCTTCAAGGGCAAATTCATATGTTGTTGAAATAACAGGTAGAATTGTCCCATGCTGTCACTGGCAGGACTGTTGGTGGGAGGCGCAGAAGTTGATTTCATACTAGTGTGAATTTACAGTGGAATCTTCCAATGCCACCAGTCATGTTAGATCAGGAATTCTGCTGGAGGCACTAATGGAATGCAAACAAAAGCTTGACCAAAATATTCCCCATACCTGCTTCTCTATTAGGGCAGTGGGAAAATATACTGGTCCAGAACATAATTGGACCAAGCTGGCATACAAAAGTCAAGACTTACCTGAGGCACGTCTGGAACTATCTCTGAAGTTCAGGATGGAAACCATTAGCAAACCTGGATCCTGGAAGGAATGGGCAAGGGGCAAATCTATCATTGGATCTGTCAGCTTCAGTATCTTCAAGGAGGTCAAATAAGAAGTCCCAAAATACCAGGTTAAAGTTCAACAGGTTTGTTTGGTAACATGAGCTTTCAGAATATTCCTTCATTCACTCACCTATGAAGGAGCAGTTCAGCATTTCCACTTCTAGAAGGTCCCTTTTTCAGCCTCAGTTTTCCTTGAGGACTATCCTCTTTCTTCAATGATGTGTCAGGGATATTGGGACCCTTTTTAATAATGTCAGGATGTCTACCATCAAGCCCACCCTGCCACAGAAGATGGCAAATGGTGCAAACCCTGAGATGCATAATTGATTACATACGGGATGGAAGAAATAAAATGGTTTTCATTTGCCCCCACAATCGGAAATGCTCCCTGTCCCCATCCCCACCACAAGACATGGGGGTTGGGGGTGGGGGTGCAGATTCACTGGCTTCCAAACAATTCCAATGTGAACTGAGAATTTCGGCTTTTTTTCCAGATGGGATAATTCCGTCCAACTTTTTTGTTTTTTTCAATTATATTGTCCAAGCCTTCAAAACAATTTGAATTTTAATAGGAACTAGCAGCTAATTATTTATGCTTATCAGTCTTGAACTGAATAATCCTCAGGGAAGCAATGGAAGAAACTTCAATTTGTGAGGTATTCACTGTCATCACCATACCTTTTTCTTTGTCTGAATTGCTTAAAAGTTGATCATTTCTCCTGTTGTAACTGCAGCAGGATTGATGAACTATAATTGTGAATTTAACTTTTGTTTATACTTACATGAATATTCTTAACAAATAATAATCTGGAAAAACAAATAGTTGTAAGAAACATCAAACCATACTTGCTTCATATTAAACCCTCTTGTTCAATGCAAGAACAAGTAAAATGAAGGAAAATCCCACCAGCTTGGGATTCTGATAGGATTTGATGGTGCCCTGCTGCTGATTTTACCCCATCCTCTAAAAAAAACAGGAGCTTAAAATTCCCCTCCATAATATCTAGAATTAGGAGCTCAAATCAAACTATAGTTTATAATGCACTTCGGAAAGTTGACAAAGTACAAAGCTCCTGAAAGATGCAATTTTGTCTACAACAGTCAGACAAGCAGTTATTTATATTGTTTTGTTAAAATCCAATGTGACATAAAATACACCATGGTCTGAATTTTTCATCCTTCTTGAAGCAGGCATAAAATATGCTTTTGGCCGCTGTTGACCTTGGAATGTGATTTCACACTTAATGAACAGGTAGCCAGTGTGAAATGCACACTGGGAAAGGCTCAGTGCTACCAGGGAGAATGGGTAACATCTGAGATTCTGAGAAAAGGGTGGATTCTGAATGATGTTTCTGATGTGAGGAGCTGTCTCAGGGAGTTGCTGATCTGCTATAAAAAAAATTGTGATGGGAAAACTAGGCAATGAGTGTCTAGGCAACACATTCAAACACAAGACTCAGTCACCAGACAACTCATTTCATCTTGCCCTACACCATTGAATGCCCTTGCTGTGGAATCCCCATCCTGCAGCTACTATCCTATGTTTCACATCATTCACCTGTACCTTGGCTCCTCAGGTTGATGTCATACCAGCAGCAGTTAAAACCTCTCTAGCATTGGTATTGAGTAGCTCTGATTAGCTGTCCCCAGATCCCAGGGGAAGGCCCACGGCTGGCCTGTCAACTGCCTCAGAAACCTAAGATGCAGCAGACATTCTTGAAAAGAGATGACACAGGTGTCTTACTGGTATTTTCATCAGTGGCCAAGATCCTATAATATTCACAAGATTCTGCCCATTGTATCCATTGGTAACTTGTATCTTCAAAAGGTATCAGTGATGTAGAAAGTGAATTTTTGTGTCATTAATGATCTAGTGCATCAACAACTAAAGAAATTACATTTTAATAAGTTAATGTATGTATTCAATTTATCTTTCAAATCAGTGACTCCATTAATATCCAATGGCTGTTATATGGGATAATCTAAATTATGGAAGTCAACAGGAGATACTGTTACATCAATTAGCACAATTCTCATAATATTTAAAAATATTGGACCTTCAATTCGAAGAAGGCACAAATGTGGTCCATCTGGGACATATATATTTGTTTTGAAAGATCAATCATGTGTATGATTGATGTGGAGCCATGATAATTTAGTATGTTCAGGTAGATATGTGCTGGTTCTGCGCACCTCCACCTGCCCCCAGCACCCTCCTCCCTCCCCCTCCACAAATCCTCCCCAACTATATGTTTGTTTCACTTACTGTTATGCCAAATGTTGACCAATCTGTGATTGCAGAATACACTCAGCAGAACAATGTCACATTTAGAATTAAACTTATACACCAGACTTAACAGAGCGTGGACTACTTGTCCAGAGGTAACTGTTCAAATCCCAATCTGGCAGTCAGTGAATTTGAATTCAGTTAAATAAAATGACAATTAGGAATAAAATGCTTGTATCAAAAATAGTGACCATGAAGCTATCAGGTTATCACAAAACTCAACTGGTTCATTGATACCCTTTTGGGATGAAAACTTGTCATTCTTACCTGGTCTTGACCTACATGCAACAATGCATTTAATTATTCTTTGAGAGGATCTAACTCAGTTGTCCACAATAGTTCAAGAAGGCAGTTCAGCAGCAACTTCCCAAAGATAGCTAAATATGGATGATAAAAGTTGACCTTGCACACATTCTGTGAATGAATGCATTTTTATAAAATGCTTCAAACAATAACTGTAATCAATGGTCCTGTTAATCTTTGTGCAAGATTTGTAGTTTCTTGAGATTTCAATAATTTTCTCAAGCTATTGAAACATGTCGGATTATCACATGAATGAACATGAATTACAGTATGATCTTTACAATTGTTTGTGAGCACTTCTGACCATTTTTTCAATGAAAGAGTGGAAATGGAATTCATCACCAGAAATGACCAGAAGCCCAAATTTGTTTAAATTGCATTTTTTAATATCAAAAATCAACCAATGGAATGAGTAGCTCTGAAAGATTTTTTTGAACAAATTCTATTGGTTTTTCTTAGAATCTACAAAAGGCCTTGCTAGAAGTTAAGACAACTATACAGAATGAATTAAATCAGGATCAGTGTCTAATGAACAGTATTAAGGATGCATGCATTGCAATATATTTGGCAGTGCGGTCTATTTTTGATAAACTCACAGTAAGGAAAAATTGTGGCTCAGTGATAGTACTCTTACCTCTTAGTGAGGAGATTGCAGACCAATCCCAGGAGCTTGAACACAAATTATAAGCTGATGTGAAGAGAACTGGCAGCTGAAGTGGACCTGGAAGAAATTAGGAGTATTGCAGAGAAGATAAGTTGAAGTGCTGACTCTGAGTCTCTCACTTACCTGAAGAGACAATCAGGATAGGGCACACCAAAGTTTGAAAAAAAAAGAGGAATAAATCAAACTGAAATCAGAAGAAGGCTGGGAGTTGATTGATTCGTGGGTATTTTCTGGTTTCTCCAAGGTTAGTCTAAGCAGCTGGGAAAGCTAAAAAAAAACAAATAAAATAAGAGTTATGAAAAGTATTCAGTTTTTTTTATATTTAAGTAACACCAACAGAAGAGAATACCTGGTGAGTTTCTTATAAGAAGATCATTAGTAGTAGCAAGATTTATTATGAAATAAATAGCAGAATGACAGGGCAGATTTGATCCCATCCTGTGTTACGTGGGAACTCCAGATTGCTTCTTGTGTCCTGGCTAACAATATGTGTAGAAGATGTTGTCAGTTGCAGAATCTCATGTTCCAGCTCTTACAGCTTGAGTGGCAACTCGTGTCACAGTGGCATATTTGTGAGGTTGAGATTGTCATGGATAGCTCATCTATAGAGCAGCTTCAGATTCTGCAGGGAGAGAGGGAATGGGTGACTACCAGAAGAAACAGGCGAGTGGTGCAGGGTGACAACTAACTCTCCAACAATAATGATAGTTCATCTGGGAAATTTAGCCAGAGCCAAATCTATGGTGCCATGATTGGCTTAATTGCCTAAGGGCATATGAAAAGACTAGAAGAACAAAGTGATTTGAGATTTGAAAATTAGGGGAACAGACATACATTTCCATGCCCATCCTGAATCCAGGATGACATGTTGCCTCCCAGTACAAGCGTTAAGGATGTCACGAAACAGTTGGTGAGCAACATGAGGAGGAAGGATGAGCAGTCAGGAGTCGTGGTCCTCTTCAGTACCAACAACAAAGGCAGAACAAGGCCTCTAGTCTTTGGTTAGAATTAAGGGAGCTAGGTAGGCAATTAGTCAAAGGTAGTGACCTCTGGGCTACTCCTGATACCAAATACAAGTGAGTATAGACACTGGAGGTTAAAGAAGAGGAATGTATGGCTTGAAGGATAGTGCAGGAGAGAGGACTTTACATTCCTAGGTATTGGGGCCACTCCAAAGAAAATGGAACATTTATAGGTCAGATGGGTTTCACTGAAACAAAGCCAGGACTAATTTCTTTGCTGGACAAGTAGCTAATGCTTTTGGGGAAGATTTAAATTAAATTGGCAAGAGTCTGGTAGTAAGAGAAAAATACTAAGGTACTCAGAATACTGGGAGAGATGGTTTGCTCCAGAGGAGGAAATAGTAAGTTATTAGGTGTTTTCAACATAAGGGGAAAAAAATGTTGTTTAATATATCGGTAGAGTGCATAAGTGTGAATGTGTGGAGTGTGGTAAATAAGATTGGTGAATTGCAGATGCAGATAACTATGTAGAAATGTGATATTATAGTTATGTTGGACACCTGACTCAAAGAAGGGCCAGACTGGATATTACATCTTTCTGAAATAAGATGTTCAAGTAAGATATGAAAGAAGGAGTGTCAGCAGTATTGTTTAAAGAACATTGCAGTGCTGGAGAGAGAGAGAGTACATCTCAAAGGGTCTAGGACAGAATCTATTTGGCTGGAGTCAATGAGCAAAAAAGGTACAATTATATTGTAACAGAGTACATTACAGAGTCTTCTACAGGCCACCAACTGACAAGAACAATGTAGAAGAATAATTATGAAAGGAAACTACAGAGAGGTGCAAGAATAGAGAGTAATTATAATAGGGACTTTAATTATCTGAATACACTACCGGAAGAACGTGGAGGCTTTGGAGAGGGTACAGAAAAGATTTATCAGGATGTTGTTTGGTATGGAGGACATTAGCTATGAGGAGAGGTTGGAGAAACCTGGTTTGTTCTCATAGGATTGATGGAGGTTGAGGGGCGACTGATAGATGTTGACAAAATTATGAGAGGCATGGACAAAGTGGATATTCAGAAGCTTTTCCCAAGATGGAAGAGTCAATTACTAGGGGCATAGGTTTAAAGGAGATGTATGAGGCATGTTTTTTACACAGAGGGTGGTGGGTGCCTGGAACCCGCTGTCAGGGAAGGTAGTGGAAGCAGATACAATCGTGACTTTAAGGGGCAGCTGGGCAAATACATGAGTAGGATGGGAATAGAAGAATATGGTCCCTGAAAGGGTAGGGGGTTTTAATTAAGTCGGGCAGTATGGTTAGCGTGGGCTTGGAGGGCCAAAGGGCCTTTTCATGTGCTGTAATTTTCTTTGTTTTTTTGTTCATATACCGGAATAGCAGGAGCGTAAAGGGCAGAAAGGGGCAAGAGTTCCTAGAGTATGTTCAGGAGAATTTTATACAGGAATATTTTTAAAGTTCAATGAGAAAGGAGACATCTCTAGACCTATGACTTAGGAATAAGGTGGACTAAGTCAGGGAACACTTAAAGGACTGTGATTATTGCAATCTAAGATTTAGGTTGAGTATGAAAAACAGGAAGGAACAATCCAGAGTAATAATAATGAAATGTGGGAAAGCCATATTTAACAGGATAAGAATTGATCTGAGCCAGATAAATTAAAATTAAAGTTTGACAAGCAAAACTGTAACTGAACAATGGGTTACCATTAAAAAGAGAGTTCAGCACCACTACAGTATTGTCACAAAGGGGAAAGATAGGGTAAACAAATCTAGAACTCCCTGGATGGCAAAAGAAATAAATATTAAGATGAAGAAAAGTGTGCTTGTGAAAAATATCAGATAAATAAGGGTTAGGTTGACTGCAAAAGTTCAGAGGGGAATCAAAAAAAATCAAATAAAGCAAAAAGAGATTATGAAGAGTCTGATGGCTAACATTAACAGAAATGCAAAAGTCTTCTTTGATTTGATTTATTATTGTCACGTATTAGAAAACAGGAAAAAGTATTATTTCTTGTGTACAATACAGACAAAGCAAACCATTCATAGAAAAGGAAATGAGAGAGTGTAGAATGTAGTGTCACAGACATAGCTAGGTTGTAGAGAAATATTAACTTAATAGGTCCATTTAAATGTCTGATAGCAACAGGGAAGAAACTCTTCTTGAGTTGGTTGGCATGTGACCTCAGATTTTTATATCTTTTTCCCAATGGAAGAAGGTGGAAGAGAGAATGTCCGGGGTACTTTGGGTCCTAAATTATGCTGGTGGCTTTGCTGAGGCAGCAGGAAGTATAGACAGAGTCAATGGATGGAAAGCTGATTTGCGTGATTGACTGGACTACGTTCACAACCTTTTTGTAGTTTCTTGCGGTCTTGAGCAGAGCAGGAGCCATACTAAGCTGTGATACAACCAGAAGAATGCTTTCTATAGCGTATCTGTAATAATTGGTGAGAGTTGTAGCTGATGTGCCAAATTTTCTTCGTCTTCTGAGAAAGTAGAGGCTTTGCTGGGCTTTCTTAACTATAGTGTTAGCATGGGGGCATCTCAAGCTATCTAAATAATAAAAGGGAGGTAAAAGAGGAATGAAGTTGATTGGGTATCAAAAGGGGTATTTATACATGGAAGTAGGAGTATTGCTGAGATAACCTTGCATTTCTCTTTATTTGTTATGCAGATCACAGTGAGAGTGGAAGTGGTTCAAACACTTAAGAGTTTAATAGTTGTTATGGTTCTATTTAGGTGCAATCTATCTGGAACAGATGCTATCTCTACTACAGCTTGATCAAATGGCTCTGGAATATAAAGAAGAGGTATTGAATAGGCTACCTATACTTAAAATTGATAAAGTCGTGTTGCTGTTGACTTCCAAAAGATATTTGATAAAGCGTTGTGCAACAGGGCAATGAGCAGCATTACAGCTCAAATGAGAAAAAGACAAATAACAATATTGATGTGGAAGTAGCTGAGTGACAGGAAGAAAAGAGAGTAATGGTTAATGGATGTTTTTCAGACTGGAGGTCTCGAAGTGTTCCTCACAATTGGTGTTAGGACTATACTGTTCCTGACTTATATACATGCCCAAAAATTTTAAAACGTATGAAAGTTCTTGTGAACTGTGAGAATGGTGTAGTGCTTCAAACGGACAGCTTCATGGAATATGCCAGAAATGTGTGAAGTGATTCTTTCTGGAAAGAATGCAGAGAGAAAATACAAAATAATGGGTACAGTTCTAAAGTGGGTATAGGAGCAGAGGGACCTGGGTATATATGTTCATAAATAATGGAAGGACCGGACAGATTGAGAGAGTGGGTAATAAAACATACAGCATCCTTGAAATTATTAATGGGTCAGACAGTACAAAAGTAAGGAACTTCTTTTAAATCTGTATAAAACACTGGTTTGACCTCAGCTAGAACTAGTTCTGGGTGCTACATTTTAGTAGGAAATGAAGGCATTGAATAGAGAGCACAGGAAAGATTAATGGAAATGATTGAAAAAAATGAGGAACTTCATCACATAAATAGATTGGAGAAGTTTGGATTGTTTTGTTTGGAGAAGAAAAAGTTTAGGAAGATTTGATAGAGGTATTCAAAATCATAAAGCTCGATCAAAATAAACAGTTCCATAGAAGGAAGGATAGTGAACACGAGGGCACAGATTTAAGGTAATTGGGAAAAACAGCAATAGCTCCACAAGGAAAAGCCTTTAAACTCAGCAAGTGGATAGAATTTGGAATGCGCTGTATGACAGTGTGCTGGAGGTAGATTCAACCGAAGCATCAAGAGGGAATATTAATTCTGTGGTTATGGTGGTACAATGCAATAGTTAGGGAATGCTGCACTGTCAGAACTAAAGGATACAATCTTTTGAGAATTTGGAAGATCGTCAGTTTTGATGAAAAAACTGGTGTAGAACTCTCCAGTTCCACTGGCCAGTTTTCTCTCCAGACCTTGTCACTTTAATTGCCAGAAAAAGAGTTGGCCTGGCTTGCACTGCTACTCTGGCAAGATTTTGGAGCTGAACTTGGCTCTACTGAGACTGATAACTGAAAAAAAAAATTCCCCCTCCCTCTCCATGACAGAGATATCTGTGGCCTCCTGCCTGCGCCAACCCCGATCATCACCCTGGCACTCCCCCTCTCTGATCATCACTGGTAACGTGCCCCTCTCCACCCATCTTGCCACCCACCCATCCCATCCCATCCCATCACCCTCAGTATTCTCCTCCACACTGCCGGCAGCCTCCTTCTCACTATCATCAGTGCCAGCAACTCCCCACTCTTATCATTGAGGGCATCCACATCACTCACAGAGTCTGTTCACTCCCCTTCCATCACAAATAGATGAATCCCTGCATGTGAAGTTCCCCCTAGGGTCTGGTCCTGGCACTGCATCCTGGCACATCGCTTCTTGGCCTTTTGGCTAAAATCAAGTGTAGTAGCAAAATGCTGTGCTTGGTTGAAGTCATTCGGTTACATTTGAAGAATTTTTGGCTAAGATGAGAGCCCTGTCTTGTTAGCTTGGATTGGGAATGTCTCAACTTGTTGACACTCTGAATTGGACTTGATTTGAAATAAAAAATTGGAATAAAAACAACTTAGCACCACCAATCTGCACCGGGCACAGTGCCAGGGCATTGTCAGGGCACTGCCTGACCATGTCCCTTTCCTCTGGGGACTTTGGTGAGCTTTGTGTTCCCATCCATCATGGCATGAACCTGACTATGCCGCTGGCGATGGATGGCAAAATCAGAGATTGCAATCTTGCCGGTGATATTGTAGATTTTTGGGTTTTGCTAGATCTTGAGCCCCTGCCACAATCTTGCATATGTAAAATGTGGGCTTAAGATCCTGCCCAGGGGTGAGGAGGGGGGGGGGGAAGCGGTGGTGGGGTGACGATCTTAGAAGAATTTGGCAATGTGTCAGTTGTGACCAGGAAAAAGGAATGAATCCACTGCTGGCTCCAGCGTAATTTCTGAACAAATCTTGAGATTCATCAAAGAAAGATTTTGTGGCCACAAGAGTGACACTGTGCCCACAGTTGCCTCCCTCTCCTTTGCCTACCTTGGCTCAACTTAATTGTGGCAATCACTAGGAAGCCGCATATACACGGTTCCCCAGGATTTGTTCCTCAGCTATTGCAGGGGATGGCGGCCAAAAAAGCCTCACCATGGTTCTCAAAGACAGGCCCCAGGCTGCTGGATGGAGTGCAGCAAAAGTGGGATGCACTCTACCCAGTGCAGGGTAAAGACCTCCTACCAAGATCACTACTCTGCCTGGGGTACAGTGGCAGCCCTGATGAGTACAAGCCCACTGCAAGTGAGAACGCGGCAGCAATGTCAGAAGTATGATCTTCTTTGTTCAGCTAAGGTATTTTTCTGGACCCCATCGAACATCGAACATCCCTTCCACCTCCAACATCATCTCTCACTTACCCACTTCAGGCTTTGCCAACAGCCATAAGGAGGCCGTCCTCCCCCCTCCCTCAATCACCATGTTCTCCCCAATTCACTGCCATGCTCCTCACACTCCAGCTCCCACTCAAGACCCCCACCTGCCACATCTCATCATCATCATCTTAAATGTCAAAACTGTTGCTGAAACTCTCCCCATCCGTGTCACTGTAGGACAAATTCAACCACAGCAAGGATGGACTGGAGTAACGTAGCAGCTCAAGATCCTCACGCCATTTGAGGAGAGAACAGTCAAGCTGGCCAAGGAGGAGGTACATTGCACTTACACAAACATGAGAATTCTCAAGACATGCTGTCATTCCTCAAGTCCCAAATGAGTAATCAATGTTCCCCACCCCCCACTCCTCTTTATCCCCTGTGAGGCACTAATGCCATCTCCTCTCACAGGCAAAGCAGCCAAATAGACTAGACCATCTTCATACATGCTGGACCAAATGGACAGGAGCAACTCCAAGGGAGACTTCTCATACCCCAGCATTGAAGGGGTGGGACAGCTATCATCTGCACCCAGTAGTAGTGCAGATGCTCACACTTTGATGGGTTCACGAAGTAGAAACACTTCTGGGTCACTGTCTAGTGAGAACTTCACAGCTGAAGATCCACAGAAGGCAAAGCAGGAATGTCCCAGAGAACCAGCACTCAGAGGGATGCCAGGGGCCAGGCTCTGCTGGGCCACTGCCTTATCATGCCTCCCTAGGTCCAGTCATCCCCAGAGTTAATGGAAACTGTAAAAGTAGTCACTGCATCAGGAAGGGAAGATAGTATCCCTCCTCAGACTGCAAAGCCTTACTGGAGGAGTCCTATTGTTTTCTATCTGAGAAAATGAAACCGTCACTTCAGAGCACTGAGGCCAACACTGTGCAAGAAGGACACTCAATGGCAGCTTATAGCCTCCATGTCTGACGACTTCAACTGCCTGGCGTAGGCAGTAGTGTGAAACAACAAATGTCCGCACCAGAGAATGGTGGTTCCCATGAAGGACCATTGAATCCATTGGACCCCCAAAGGGATAAGGATTGTGTGGTGCATAACCTAAGGCCTTCCACCCTGGGGGTGTCCAGCTTATCTGAGTGTCCCCTTCCTGTTAGCGACACTCCTCCTGCCCTAACCACAGATGAGGGCAGCACTGCAATACCTGTGCTACCTGAAAGCAGGCAGGGCCTTCAAGGTCCAGGTACCCCAGGGAAGCCTGCCAATTTCATCTCAGGCATAGAAATCAGCAGGACCCCTCAACCTTGGCTGTGGATCCTGGGGAAGCACCTTGGCACAATGGGAGGATGAGGAAGATTAAAAATAGATACAAACCTGGTTAACATGTGTGAAAGTAGACATATTGTAGAGGGGTCACCACCGTATATACTTTCAAATAATAAATCACTCCATTCACTCACAGAGTCTCCACTGTCATTTCATGCCAGCAAGCTCAGGCACACACCCAGTGATTCACTCCTGTGGAGTGTGTGAATGGCTGTGCTATGTCCCACCCACACCGTGGACAGAGTAAAGAAGCCCTGCAGCAGGAAAACCGCCACCCTCACATCTTCCTTCTCAAGACCATGTTCCTGGGAAGAGCAAATCCAACTACCAATTTCTCACCTCTCCTTCCAGCCACCATCAGGACTAAAGTATTTCAATTTTACATCTCTTCAACTGAGCAGCAGAGGCCAAGGGACTGTGGAGGTTCTGATTGCTTACCTCAGGAGTAAGATGAAAGTGAAAGCCTGACCACATATTTAGAGGGACCTACTGTGCCTGAGATTATTATTACAGCTTCTACGAAGACCATGAAGTCGCTGTTCATTGGCAGGACACAAGTAGCTTTCTCTATAAGATAGGAGTCTGACATATCACTGAGAATGAGAGAACCATCATTGCTTTCTCCTTGTTATAAGTCACCATCATTCTGTTGTGGACTCAATGGCGTCAGTCCCCTGCCATTGCAAATGTATAACCCAACGATTACATAATGCTGTCATACATTATTGGTTTGATCTTGCACTCATTGTGTAATACCTCAGCATCTGCTACTCCCATTCATTTCTGAATCAAGAAGTAATCAGGGCATCCCTTGCTTGATGGCTAACACTGACCCAGTCCACTGTCCAGCATTCTCCCTCCTGCTCGGCATTGTCAGTCCCATTGCACTCCTCAATATCCTCTTCATCTGAGGAAATTTGGCTCATCTCCAGATCTAGATTGTCTGCCCTCTGCAGCGCTGGGTTGCCGAGAGCACAGCAGACCACAATAATGAGATTTGCTGGGGCACTATTGTAGAATCCCTCCACTCCCCTCTTCCCACAACTGGTCCAGGCCTTGGAACTGTATCTTCAACAGTCCGATTGTCTGCTTGACCAACACACACAGTGAAGCATGAGCCTCATTGTGTCGAGTCTCCACTAGTGTTTGTGGTCTCCACATTGGAGTTATCAACCACTATCTGAGTATGTAACCCTTGTCCCCGAAGAGCCATCCCTCCAGCCTCAGCTCCCCCTCACCGACAGCTGGGATTTCTGAGCGATCCAAGATATAACCATCCTGAGTGCTCCCAGGAAACAGGCACATGCCTGTATGAAGCCTATTGTATGATTGCAAAGGAGTTAGATGTTAAAGGAGTGGAATTCTTTGCAGTACCTGAATGGTGCCATATGCTTTCACAGTGACTAAAGAGCCATGTGGGTGCAATAAATCTTGCATCTCAGGCATCCCTGGCCCTAGCGTCCAGCCTCAAAGTTGATAAACCAATCAATGCTGGCATATAAAGCAGACTGAAAGATGCTGCAGATGTCCCTTCCGCTGCCCTGGATCAATTCGCTAGCATTAAAGCTCAGAGCGACTGTAAGTTTAAAGGCCACCTGCATTGGTGTTCCATGGAGTGTCAGCTTATGCTGTATACGGCAAGGTGATCCACTGTCCCCTGGGACAGACATTATCTTCTCCTGCATCACAGCTCAGACAACTGAAGGTAGGAACGCCAGTGCCTGAAGATTTTTAGCGGGTAGTGTCTCCAATGTTGCTCCTTCATGTATGGTCCTCCTCGCTGAACAGTTGCAGGCTGCTGGTCCTAGTCATACGCAACAACATGTGATTGTCTCTGCTGCTGGTCAACCCTGATCTGTAAAAATATCAACTCAACAGACTCCATGATTCTGATGAGAGTAAGAACAACCGTTGTAAGCACTGAAGGGCCATCACAAAACCCTGACCCTCATTGTCTAATGCATCTGTGACTTCCACCCAAATGTTTCCCAATATGTGTGAATTTCTGTTCTCCCTCAGACCACTCCCTCTGACACCACAGCCACATCCCCACATACAAGTTGTGTACTGCTAAGGCTTGAATTGAAAGATGCTTCTACATTTTTGAGGCTTGGTTTTCCAAAGGGTTAACCTTTGTCTCCAGACGGTTCTGGCTATTAAACTGGCATGCTGGACCCCTCAAAGAATATTCAGTTATTTGCTGTGGCAATAATAGTCATATTGATGAGATACAGCTAAATCTTGAGAGAGCTGCAATTAGCTTTTGAGGCAATATCCTAGACGGCAGTTTCATTCTTCAGGTCTTCAATGTTGTTCAGTTAAAAAGTCTTGCA
Source organism: Sphyrna mokarran (assembly GCA_024679065.1). Classification (NCBI taxonomy): domain Eukaryota; kingdom Metazoa; phylum Chordata; class Chondrichthyes; order Carcharhiniformes; family Carcharhinidae; genus Sphyrna; species Sphyrna mokarran. The sequence goes on along the minus strand of JAGIQG010000010.1, from coordinate 37,973,825 downwards.
TGAGAGCAATAAACACCCTCTCACTGCTGGTCTTGAGAGTCAGAGTTCACAAAGAAGTAGATTTAAACTTTCTGACCAGGAATCCCCTCTGGCCTTATACTATTGATAGAATGACGGTTTTAGGTTTCACTGCATTCACCATCCCCAAGTGAGAGGGTCTTTATACCTCATGAGGCAATGTAGCTCCCATCACTGAGACCCTCACACTGTCCTTGGAATCTGACCTCTCTCAAAGCTGGACCCTAGGATTTCATATTTGCACCCAGCACTGTCTCTCTGCTCTGTCAGCCTCCCACCCAGTTTGTAACTCCCAACCAGGAAGGGTACCTATTCAGCTACTGTTTGAACAGTAACGCAACTTAGAGGAACTGGAAAACAATGCCTGCTTGGTAGCTAGCAAATCCCATGGGAGAAAGGAAGCAACCTAATATGAAGGGAGCTATCCACTCATGACCCTATTCCCCCCACATTCCACCCCCCCAACCTCACCCCCGCCCACCCCCCCCCCCCCCCCCCCCCCCCCCCCACCACCACCACGGCGATAGTGATCCTCACCCCTACCTTGTGTTGCACACGTGCACATCCCCAGTGGTCTCTTTGGTGCTCCTTCCATATGGATAGCTAAGAAGCAATAGTTCACCTTTCATATCTCCCTTGGAGGTAACAGCACCAGATTTACTCTTATGTAGAGCTTCTTGTAAATGGTGCCGACGTGATGTCACATTGGTACAAGCTGAACATTTAGTGCCACCTCAATATTTGGAGTGAATGCTCACTAATGATAGGGTGATGTTTTCAAACTAGGTTTTTGGCCTTTCTCTGGTATGTTCCACATCACTCTACTCCAGTGATTTCCCTGACAAGGATTACATCTTTTCAACTCTCCGCATTTTAAGTCTACACAACCATTCCCACAGCCAAGGAGACTGGGCACAAGATCCCAACCATTGCAGGAGATCTTACCAGACAGGTCGGTTTTCTCTCCAGGTCTACTGAAACAGAAGAGCACGTTTCACAGTGTTGTGTTGACGGACGGGGTCTAAACATGCCAGAAAAGTCCAGCTGCACTAAGATCAGGATGCTCTGTTTCAAGGGCATCCCAGAAAGAAGAGAAAAGAACCTCCTCCCCCACATTCCACTACAGAGGTCTAAGCCAGAACCGCCACCACCGTGATCACAATTGGCATCTCTCTTCTCCCCCCTCCCTCAAACCATGAGTGCTGGCATCCCCAGCTCCGAAGAGTGCACAACAAGTGAATTAATTCTCCCTCTTCCATGAGGCTCCCACTAGGCTCCGCCCTGGTATTGTCCCCAGCACAGGTTGGCATTGCTGGGTTGGCACTGGTGCCAACCTTGCACTGCCAATGTGTGCTGGGGCATTGTCAAACTCTTGTATGGCCAGGTCCCTCTCTCCCAACAGCGATATTCACCTTACGAAAGATATCCCCACAAAAGTTCACATCTAGGTAACCATGTTGTAAAACTTGCTAACATGATGTCATGTTGGTGAGGTATGAAAATATGGTGAAGGATCAATGTCTGATGAGGGGGGTGATTAATAATATTGAAATCTAGTCAAATGTATTGAAATCAAGTTCACACCCATTGCATCGCTTGCGAATGGCAGCAAAAATCAGAAATTGCAATCTCACTGGCTAGATTCACAACTTTCAGTTTTCGCTGGATCTTGAGCTTCCATCACCATTCCCATGGGCAGTGAGCATGGGCTCAAGATTGCCCCTTGTCCCCGTGTCTTTCGATGTGATATTAAACTGCTCTCCGTGTCACAGGTGGATGTACATAGAACATAGAACAATACAGCACAGAACAGGCCCTTCGGCCTTCGATGTTGTGCCGACCAAAATAAAAAGCAATGCCCCTCCTAACTAAACCATTCCCTTCTCATCCATATACTTATCAACTAACCTCTTAAACGCCACCAAACTTGGCGCATCTACAACAGCTGCAGGCAGGGCATTCCACTCCCTAATCACTCTTTGAGTAAAGAACCTACCTCTGATATCCGTCCTATAACTCATACCCCTTAATTTAAAGTTGTGTCCCCTCGTGCTAGCTTTCTCCATCCTAGGAAAAAGGCTATCACTGTCCACCCTATCCAAACCTCTAATTATCTTATATGTTTCAATAAGATCCCCCCTTAGCCGCCTCCTTTCTAACGAAAACAACCTCAAATCCTTCAACCTCTCTTCATAGGACCTGCCCTCCATACCAGGCAACATCCTAGTAAACCTCCTCTGTACCCTCTCCAATGCCTCCACATCTTTCTTATAATGTGGCGACCAGAACTGCACACAATACTCCAAGTGCGGCCGCACTAGAGTTTTGTACAGCTGCAACATGATGCTGCGGCTCCTAAATTCAATCCCCCTACCAATAAAAGCTAAGACTCCATAAGCCTTCTTAACAACTTTATCCACTTGACTGCCTACTTTCAGGGATCTATTGACACATACACCAAGATCCTTCTGTTCCTCAACACTATTAAGAGCCCTACCATTAGCCCTATACTCTACACATTTATTGTTCCTGCCAAAGTGCATTACCTCACAGAAAGATCCCAAAGCACTCCTTGAAAAAACAATGGAAGTTTCTGTAATGAACTAGCAATATTTCAGTCCTCTCCTCCCCCACGCCCACTAACCAAGCTTTCAAACAGATTGGCTGGTGTTTGTCATATTGTTGTTTATGAGATTTTATTGTGGATACACTCGCCCCTCCATTTCCTTTGTGTGTAGTTACTATGCTTTGAGATGTCCTGAGGTCATGAAAGTCACAACTTAAATGTAAGTTTTTCTTACTTTGATTTGACTGTACTCTCCTATATTATTAATATTTAAGAGAGCAGTCCTGTAGCAGATAATGAAAAAACTAATCCAAAGAACCTTTGCCTCTAATTTGTTTAAATATTATCAGACAATCTCACTTTGTAACACATTAAATTACCAAAGAGACATTTCTGCAATTTTTGACAGGACAAGTCAATAAACGATGTCTCACAAAGGAACTGCAGACAATGAGATGATTCCTATCAGAGAAACCTAATTATTAAAGTCACATAAGAGGTACAAAGCATGATTATGAAACAGAAATATAGTGGCACTTCCTTTCATTTTAAAATACCAGACAAAATGAGGGAAAATTAAAAAGAATATTAAATAGGCATAGAATAAATTAGATGCACTGTGATACTATTTTTCTGTACTCTATATTCATGACCATATTTTACAAATTAAGCATAATAATTAAACAAAATATAATCCTTTAACATGCTATCCTTTCAAGTATATATGAAGAATGAATGGCTGTGTGGTTAGTCAGGACATAGTAATTCAAGTTTAAAAATCATGCTGCGGTAAGGATTCCTCTGATGCAATTTGGGAAGGAACACCATGAGAAGTGGAAGATTATCCCTAGTTTTGAAAATGCTGATAGGAAAAACAATTTTCCTCATCACAGCCTTAAAGATAGTCAATTGTGATTCTGAACATATATGTTTTTCTTTTAAATTCTTTTATGTGATTTATTGCATTTATTGCCCTTTCTGATTGCTCTTCAGAAGGCAATTGTGAATCTAATTCTCATTGACTTCAATTCCATTCCTTCACGCCTCACCCTGCCTTAACATCAAGGGCAATCACTCTCGCTTCACTTCAGGAATTCAGTTATTTTGTCCACGTTTTGATCAAGGTTGCGTTAAGCTTTGGAGCCAATTGGTATCTGGTATGTGTTTTTTCCTCCATTTTTCCTCCATTATTTAGTGTTCGTGTCATGATGTTACTGTGAAAAAGAGCCTCTATAAACAAGCATTATTGCCATTTTGTTCACTCAGCATATAGTAACATTAATGTTCATCTGTATGGACATCAATCAATGTACTATGTTTGCTGACAATGGTGATTATGGAAAATCAAAATACAGCGAATTAAATATTTCCCTCTTCAACCTTACTGTATGGTTCATAAATGGGGATACAGAGGAGTGAAAACATAATTAAATTGGAGGTGGGTATTACACATGACAATTGTGTTTTGTTTCAATGTTGCTGTCATGATCTCTCCTTAATGAGCTTTGTAATCACTCAGTATCCAATGTATTATCTACAAAAGTGAAATAGAATAGTTGTTTGTTTCCATTGATCCTTGAATTTAACCAATGCAATCACAGGGTTTTGATTTGGATTTCTGGACACTGGATAGAGTACACTTGTCATCTAGCTGCTCAACCAATAAAGAAGTCTTGGAGCCATTTTTATGTCTATGCCCCAGGCTCCATTTACAGGAGTCACAACCTGCCCACCACAAGCAAGTGGCCTGATCTCACTTGGTACAAAGATACTTCCAAATGTGGGAGAAGGGCAGAGGCCATGGCTGAAGAGTTACCATGTGTCCATATGAAATCGAAAGAAGCAATAACCAAAATTATTACCTAAAACTCCTATGACTCAATAGTAGGCCCATTTAAAAATATCTGTGGGGAAAAGGTTGGCATTAACGGAATGTTAAGCCAGCCAGAATCATTTTAGGCCATCATTAACAGCCCTGACAGCATATATATATATATCAGTAAACCAAACGTAGTTTAAGAGTTTAAATCCAATGAATGCTTTGTTTCTCATGAATACAACGTGGAAGAGACACAATTTGTATCTCTAAGTAAATCTAATGAGGGAGCAATTTTCAGTAGCTTCCTGCATCTGATGAATTAGAATACAAAAGTAAATCAAGAGGTTTTACCATCAACAACAATTATATTTAGAGCTCACTGTCACTTGGCAATTAAGGTTATTCCAAATAAAAAATTCAGAATCCTTGATTGTTTGTTTAAAAGTTGCTGAAGTAGATTTTTGATTATTTTAATTGGATGCATCTGTAATTCATACTCAAGCAACCATCTCATAACAATTATACAACAAACTTAACTGATTCCATATTTAACTATAGACTCAATTCCACAAGTTCATTGATGATTTACAGATTTTAGAAATTATCCATAGACTGAGAAAAATACTCATACCTTTAAAAGTGCATCCACTGCATTTGTTAATGCTATTATGTCTTGTGTTATATTTGTCACAAACAACAACTTAATTCACCTATTGAATATGCTACTTGAGATTGCAGTTAACATTGGCATTCTGCATTAACGTGTAAAGCAGATTCTAGTAAGTGCACAACAATAATATCACAAATCAAGTATCTAGAAAGAAAAAATAAATTTGCATTTATGTAATCCCTATTGCAATTTGCAAAATTGCTTTACGATCAAGAAAGTACATTTAAATTGTAGTTACTGCTGTAATATTTGAAAACACAGCAGCCAAATTGTTTACAGCAAGATCCTACAAATAGTAATGAGATAACAATTAGATACTCTGAGGGATAAATGTTGGCTGGGGTCCCCCATTCTTCTTCAAATATTGACCTGGAACGCCAACTAGGGTTTAGTTTTATGACCCCTCAGTGTTGCAGTAGAATCTCAGCCTTGATTCTGTAGTCAAGTTTTGTGAAATAGGAATTGAACCCATAACTTTCTGATTCATAAGTGAGAATGCTACTAAGTGGGCCACAAATGAGCCCCTAATCTGATGATCTAAGGATACAGAACTCCCATCCAGCAGCTTAACTAATGCCCTTTTGAGAATGCTCAGGTTGAATATCCTGGTTACTTTATTTATTTAATATTGAATCTTTTTAAATAAGAACAAAATAACTTGCCTGTGTGATCTTTTTTAAAAGCAATAAATGGGCACCAGGGAAGCCACATACTGGCATGTTAGCACACTTACACAGATGTCTCTCTGGGAGCCAAAATCCAAGCTGAAAGCTCCAGTATTACTCAGATCTTGTCTGCTGCATTTCACATTATACACCTTAGTGTGTGCCTGGCTAACATCAAATTGATTAGCCTTATAGCCTATGAGTACTTGAAGATAGTTGCGAAGAATTTCCTTTTCCATTATATGGAGCATTCAACAATTCCCAATTTAATATTCTCATCATACAACCAGTGTGAAGCGAATTTTAAAATCATTTATGATCATTTCTTTTACTGGAGATTATTACAAACAAATGAACTTCCTCTTTTCAGACACAATGCAGTACTTTTTCCTGAAAATTCACGAGTATTAAATTCATTGCATTGCTTCATTCCTAATATTGTTTCAATCTTGGACAAGTTCTGACATAAGTTCGAGTAGGGTAGTTAGTTTCATGATATGCGAGATTGACAAATAAAATTTAAACATGTTGGCGAATATATTCCCAATGTAACAGGAAAATAAGTTGCTTTTACTTTCAGAGTCAGCTGCCGATATTACTCAGAAAAACACAGGTTATAAGTATGTACAGTCAAGGAGGTAAGAGCAGTTAGTGTTACTGTATCAGCTAATTTCCATCAGATTTTAGTGTGATATTTCACAATATGAAAACGCCCGTTGTGCAGCTCAGTGGGAGACGAATATGATTGTCATCTTATGAGAAATGAAGACTGCACAACTTGTACAACTCATAAAAAATAATGGATTTCTTTACAAGGTGGGTAAAAAGACAAAATGAAAGCCGGGGCAAATCAGTAGTTCAGTATATGAGCTTAAAATAAAATCATATAAAATGCATTTTATTATATTTAATAATGACTTTTATGATGATGTTGGTGCTTAAATTTGCCCTAGTAATGTGAAGCAGCTTTCTGCTCTTTTTAAGAAAGGTCACTGAAATAGAATAATTTAACCTGTTGTCATACTAGGGATGATATTTTGCAGTTGCAGTATCTAGAATCTCAGTCTCTAATGAGATAGGATTTCACTAATGTAGTATATTTTTGCCTTGTCAATAAATATACATGAAACCTTCCGGGATTTTAAGAGCTGCTGAGTAAGAAAGTGTGGGAGTGAGTAAAACAACATTATTTTGTTTGTATCTATGATTGATGTTTAAAATAACATACTAGGGGAAAAAATTGAAAATATTTTCTTTTGAAGTGAGCTACCTGAGAGTGTCCAAATTTGAGATGAGAAACAAGGTTACCAATGGAACAAGTCAGAATATGCCATTTATGTTTTGCAGATCCAGCACCAACATAACCACCAGAAGAACAGCGTCACCCCCACAGTCATGTCTGCGAATTTACAAAATATCTTTAAAAACAATATGTAGAAGAGAATAAACAATTTGTATGAGAAGCAGAGCATCTGGTGACCTTCTTCCTTGTGTGCTAATATACATGAAACTCCACAGGCTTGGAAATAGCCTGCTGTCTGGTCTGGACACTAAAATCTAAATGGCAATCCTTGGAAAGGACATTAAAAATGTAACAATCTCCCCCGTGCATTTAAGAGTTAATATTGTCTAAATATACATAAAAATGGACACACAATAACTGCACACACATAGTGGCTGCAGAATGAAATTCCACAGAATGGGCATGAAGAAAAAGCACTCTATGACAAGAAGATGTTTTGCGGGTAGTCATGGGGAAAGAAGGGGAAACCAAATTGCAAATTCTCACATATTATTAACAACAATTTATAGAATCACAAAATTGTTACTGTGCAGAAGGAGCCCATTCAGTCCATCATGTCTGTGCCAATTCGCTGAATGAGCATGATGACTTAGTGCCATTCTCTTTTCCCCAGTCCATAGTGTTTCTATTCAAATAACCAACTAATGCCCTTACAAAATACATCACTCCTGGAAACTAACTGATGAAAGATAATCCATTGTCATATTTGCACATGCAAAATAGTATTTGCAAAACATTATGATGTTGATGTTCTCAAAATATATTTTTATTATCTTAAATGGTCTTTGAGGGCAGGATGAAGGTACCATCATATTTCCGCAGCTATCATCGTGTTTACTGATCAAAGTACAAGTTTACACAAGCACATATGTATAATCTGTCCAAAGCAGCTCACTGACAAAAATATCACAAACAATTAATTGAGATAAATTGGCACAAAATAAAGATACTGGGTATGAGATATGCCCAGTATCCAGTTCTATTGTTGTCAATATAATGGAATTCCATGCAGGTGTATAACAGACAACTCTACGTTCAGTTTCACTCTAAATGTGTTTCTGATACGTTGCTGCTGTAACTGAAAATGTTTATGGTGAACAGGACTGAATAGCTACTGCAAATAGTAACAATAACATTTCCCAAACTTTTCACTGCTCACTGAATACTTATTTTCATCAGATACAAGAAGCCACAGCTCAAGTGTTGTCAATTAGTCCCAAGATGAAACATATAAAGTACCTTCTGTCATGTTCCTTGACAATTCTTCTTTCGAAAATTAACAAACTAATGTAGTTTATTAGTAATATTTCAATAAAAGGAATAATTTGAAAAACATAAATTTCTATGATTCTATAGAAACTCTTGGGACTGAATGTTCCTTCTGGGCAGAGTTTATGGAGCCAGCCACTGAAATGATCAATGAATGGTTCCAGTGAGAGGCCTGGTCCATTTTAAAGACTAAGTCACATTTGCATCAAGTGGGTTGACTGGAGCTGGACTTTGAGTATCTTGGGCTTGCCTGCCAGCTTTGGGCTGCAAGCATCTAACCAGTTTCCTGTAAGAAAAAATGTAAATCCATTGAGAGGAAGTAGGCGTGAGGCAATCTCTGGATACTCAGAGCAACAGTGAACAAGAATAGACTTATGGAACCTGGAAGAGTATTCCCATCCACCAGGCCTCAAAATAATGAAGAACTTACCTTCAGGATCCTACTTATCCAGGCTGGCAGCTGATGAACAATCTAAATGGTTCAGTTGAAAATTGCAAACACAGTCCTGCTTCCATTTTAAGACTTCAATCTCTAAATTAAGTGGGACCACCAAAAAATTTCAGGGCTGCTCTAGCTACTAAACTTCAGACTCTGGTGATCATTGCTTTGCCATTTCTCATAGGCTGAATGGTTGCAACCTTAAACCTTAAATGCTTATCCTTTTTTAAGTGACTAAGAATGTTTTTTTCTGAAGATATATCCTGAACATTAGCTTGAATTCCGAAAGAAATGCAGAAAGAAATAATCATTACAATAAAAACAAAAGACTAAGGAGGCTGGAAGTTGAAATAAAACAAAAATATTGGAAGAAGGTCAAGTGGCACCTGTGGAGTGAGAAAGAAAACATTTTAGCTGAATCGTTCACGAGAACTGAAGAAGTTAGATTGGCAGCTCATTAACAAGTTCAGAGATAGGAAAAAGACAGCAGAGAAAACTGAAAGGGAGAGAAATCGTGATGAGGTGGAAGTCAGAAGTAATCAAATGATGGAAGCGATGATGGTGAAGCAAAAGGAAGTAAACATTTGTTTAAAAATAGGCTCAGTGAAAGTTAAATTGTTATTGTTCAGTAATAGAGGAAACCATCTAATTCAGTGACGTCCTTTAAGGAAGAAAATCTGGCATCCTTACCTGGTCTAGCTTACATCTGACTTCACATCTGTCAAAGAAAACAAAGGCTCCATTTGCTGAGAAGTATGGCAGAGGGAAAACAAATTATTACAGACTGCCTTTTAAGCTCTCACATCAATTTCCCATCAATTTTTAATCTTTGTTTCCTAAATGTTATGCTCTGTAACATGAATTATTTGCATATGATAATGGATCTACATATGTAGACGATGCTTCAAAGATTATATAACATTCCTACATACTTTTGTTTCTTTCAAAAGTATACTGATTGTGCTATAATGTTCTTCTATAGGTCCAAACTATACTCAAGCATATGACAGTCCCCCTGAGTGACCCAAATTGACAGTGAATATCAGCAGACCATACAGATTCAGCGCACTGAATGTTATTCTGTCTTCAATTCCATAAAAAGTGCAATATCGAGTTAGAAGTACCTTAGCCATGTAGAAAGAAACACAAAGGACTACAATTATTTATTTTATCACCAAAAAGTCAACAAACTTGTTATAATGGCAGAAATCAAACTGATGTATTTGTTCAAGCAAGAAGAATTTTTTAAAAACAATTAAAATTCACCCCATGAGTCCAAAATCCATAAATGATATACGGTTATTATCAAGTCGAGTGATATTTTTAGTGTTACATGCATATAAATGTTTAGCAAGTAAAACATGTACTTAAGTAAATAATAAAAAAATTTTGTATAAAAGAAGAAAAATTAAGATTGTCCCTGGGCTATTGAGAGGTGACTGTTGATTCTAATGGGGAACTGAAAACATGCAGAACTGAGTCACATCATAGATAGCAGACAATGAGAATACTAATCAACGCCTAAGCTGTATTTTATGGGTAGTAAGCAATTGCTGTAATGAATGTTGTTGCAATCAATGAAACTATAAATCTGGAAGGAAGCTCATGTCTGCCTCACTGTTATTTCCAATCTTCCTTCTCCATGTCCTGACTCTGAGAATCTGTTACTCCATTGCCCGAGGCCCCAAGATGTTTGCAAGGCCTAGTAAGCCTCAACCATGAACAAATCCTGATATCTGAAAAGTTCATTTTACAGGTATTTTTCTTTTATAAAGGTATTGCATTTTGGAGTCAGAAGATTTCATTTTGATTAAAATAAATATAAATATCTTACACTTCCTGAGCTAGTAATCAGGCATGAACTGTAGATTTTTCTGAGTTCCATACTTCCTGGTATACATTAATAGTTTTATTGTTATAAAGGCACATTAAAGACTTCCTTATTGAGACAACAAACTACTAAATTAAATCAAAAATTTTCCTTGTTTGAGAATTAAAATATATTACTGCAAGTTAAATAATGCATAAATCGTAACTTTCATCCCTAAGCCTAGTATCATTATTAAATTACAATATGTTGTATATTTTAGAAACAAAAAGCATATACAGATCATAATATTATCCTTATACTGATCTGATTTGACCAAATGTAAAGAGTTCTCCGTAATGTAAGCAAATCAATAAGCGAACACTACCAAAGTGTAATGCTATGGAAGTGTTTTTCACCCACAAGTCCATTTATCTCACCCTCATCAAATTAGATAAAACTGAGTTATGAAGAATATGATCTCAAATGGGATTACTAAATGCATGGTATGCTTAAGGGAACAAATGGAAGACTTCACAAATGAGATATTTTCAACGCTATCTCAAACTGATTGATGCACTATAGTTACATAAGACCCATTGTTGAGTATGCAGGGTCCATTTGAAATGCTGGACTAAACAAGAAGCACATGAACACGCTTGAAAACATTCAGAAAAGAGCATTGAAACTGATTCAAGGTAACAATACCAAAGCTACGCTAACATAATCGAACAACTGAATACGTCTTTAGTTGCCAAAAGGCGGAAAACGCTCTGCCTGAACTTCGTTATGAAACTCTTGAATCCCATCCCCCATTGCTATCTCTTGTTACAATCCCACGAAAGTAAATTTGCAATGAAATTAATTTGGACATTGCAAAATGTCCCATTCTGCAAAAACTAAACACAAAACTAATAGATTACCAAACAAACTAATCCCGTACTTTGTAAATCTTCAAACTGACTACACTATTTTAGCAGAAAATACTGTTTCGTGTTTATTTTGGAAATTAAAGAGATCTGCATCGTGCGACATATTCCAATTATTTATATATTTAATTGGATTGCACAACTATGAACATTTATTATTTTCTCCTTTGTTTTAATGATGATCTACAACGAAGTTATGAACTACTGTTTTCTTTCTATTGTCATCACAGTTAAGCACTTGCCGCCATGATGTTTTTTCATTCAAACAATTGTTTTTCAGTCTATTTGCTCAGAAACCTGCTTTGTACATGGATGAAAGTGAATCACCCACTCTCTGAAAGCCACTGAACGTGGAAATGCGATTTGAGTTCCAATTCCTCGAAGATAAATTAACAGCATCTACTCAAATATATCTTACACTGTTACTTCGCACTGCAAGTAAAACCTGTTGATTTGAGGCGTATCTGCCTTTTTCTTCCTTTCTACCTTTACATAGAGCCAAGATCCATTCATCTATTGACATTGTACATTCGACTTGCACGTTAAAGATTTATTGAATATAAATATTAAATTGAAGACCGTAGGATATGCAGTAAAACGTTGTGAACATAAAACGCACTATTTTTCCCCGTACTGAAAGTATGGGATGTGCATTTGGCTGTCGTTGAACTAAAAGAAACATTGGAAAATCTATTCAACGCCAAAGTATCCTCGAATAGGTATCTGAAATATTTCTACATGATTACGCATCAAACCCGCCAGCAAAGTTAATCATCGTCTGGAAAGTAGTACAACCATGTTTCAGCCCAGTTATTTATTGTTAAGCCACCAGCTCTTGGATGGTAACACGGATTCAGCACCTTGGAGAGCGACCAGTGCTGATTCGCTGCACCGCCACCTCAGCCGCAGAATTTAAATTGCATTTTCAGTTTCACTGTACACAAATGTAGCTTTCTTTCGCCGCATTTTCTCCCCCATTCCAACTCTTCTTCTTTGTACCATCTTTTTACCTCCACAATATCTGAACATTTTTTTTTGCAGCCGGCTCAATACTTTTGCTTGTGAATGTGGATTCCCTTACATGGACGCCCCAGTCAACATTCGTGTTGTCATTGTCAAGGTGTTTGTTAAGTGAGTGTTGGATGCAAGTCAGGGTGAGCAGTCTGTTCCGCGGCGTTGAGAAAGTTTGTGACGGCTGGAGGTTCAAAATGTTGTGAATACAGCTGGAAGCCAGTGCTCAGGATCCCCCCGGGCTCCGTGTGAAGATGCGCAAAGAATAGCAATGAGCCTGTTTGAAATGCTATCATTCATTTGGGACCGAAGCGGCTCTTGCACCGACATTGCATTTGGCCCATCACATTTATTGAACTAAAAAAAATCTAACATTGGAATGACATCTAATAAAGCATTGGTAACCAAAACATGAAAACAGTAAAATGGTTATTCGCTGGTCCCTCCCCTCACACCACATTTGAATTTTGAGAATACACATACAAATGAATACTGTGACAGGGAACATTATATAGCCCAGATAGAAATGAAGGCACTTCACAAGAGTTAATAGCGCAACATGCTCGATTATTTCTCGACAAATGATATTTTGTCTTTCGGGATTCCAATCTCCACTTTGAGAATGTCTTGAGTTGCGGCTTATGCATCATTCTAAGATATCATATGCCCCCAGTTACAAAGCACACTGCTATTATCTGCAAACATGTCAGTTATGTGACAGGCCGTTAGGATGCACTAGTTAATTTTTTGGCTCAATCTATGAGTGCAGCATTGCTAACTAGACACATTAACCAGGTCTCTGGTTAAGGAGTAGTTTCCTTCACACGTCCCTGCCTGAAAGGGAAGGTAGATTTCCAGCCAGTTTTACAGTCATTTAAATTCATCACTTGTCCGCACTTCACAACTGCGCAAAATCAGCTTTCTCCGCCCAGGGGCTGAGCCACAAGACTTGGGGGAAACAAATGACTTTTTTTTTCTTTTTTGTTTTAACAACAATTTCAAAACAACAACAGCTTCCGAGGAATCCCGGTGCAAACCAGTTGCCACCAACAAACCTGCCGTCGCCATGCCAACAGCACAGATCCTCCAACTTTCATCCGCAATGCCGCCAACCAACCAATGGGGGAAAAAAAAGTCCAACGCTCTTACCTTGCACTCCTCCATGCAACTTTTTACCGAGTATTCTCCCGATTGCAAATACTTCTGAAACAAGACCTGGAACTCCTCGTACTTCTCCTGGGCGTGCTGGTCTAACCGCTCGTAAGTCTCAACACATTGGACGCAAAGCGTGGCATCGCCATCCAGTACCATGCTCAGGTGGCAATTCGAGCCCTCTGGGGTAGGCATCCCGGTAAACAGATCCGAAAGAGTGTAGGAATCACAAAAGGTCAGGTGGAAATTGCTGAAAGACAGGGGAGTGGAGCCGAAGCTTACTTTCCCCCTCACACTGCCACAGACAAACTCAGGATCCTCCACAGTCAACCACTGCTGCGATACACAGTGTGGGGAGCACATTTCCAGCCGCCACTTAGTGGTATTCTCTACAAAAATAACGCCTTGGTCACTGCTGATGGTTTTCCTCGGCTGCTCAGGTCGAAGGAGGATGGGGGAAAGTAAACGATTTGCTGCCCTGAGCTCCTCGCCCATGTCTGCCAAGGTGTCCTGCTCCTGGTCCCTGCTCCTGGTCAGGTTTGCCTCCGCAGACAGCCACAAGTGATCAGAGAGCAGGACCGTAAAAAACAAGAGAGATGCTAAAGACAGTCGCCATTTCTGCGCCCGCTCGGAATCTGTGCACAGCTTCTCGTTCTGTCGGGGGACATACCAGATTTTGAACCCATCGTCCTGGTGCCGACACATCCAAGCGCCTTTGGTCATATTGTGGGCAAGTGCGGCTCCGGCCGATTCCACAACCGATGCCCCCTGGCCCCTATAGACATTGACCGGGATGCTGGCTCGCCCGCTCAGCTCGAATCAGCCTCTCCCTCTGAGCAAATGGTCAACTGTTGCCATCCAGTCGGCGGGCAGCAAGCAGGCACAGGAAAATCAAGCGCTGTCACATCACACTTGGCCACAACTCTCCAGAGGAAAACCTACTTTTCGGTGACAACATGCTCCTGGAGACAGCCAGCTCCCCTCTCCACTCTCTGCAAAGATTCAGATCACACCATATCCCGGCTTCACACAGCCAGCCCCCTGAGCAGCTCATCAAAGAAATCAGCCGGAGAGAGAAAAAGTTCAACTATTTATCCTGCCCCGGGCAATGTCACTGGCTCCAGCGTCTGGATCCCCACAGACCTCTGAGCTAGATGTTCAGTTGCGGCCATCTTCGCCTAGAAATACCTTGATTTTGGGGGGTGGGGGGAGCTTCAGGACGATGGTTTGCGTCATCTCTTTAGCTCTGAGATCTCTCAATTTGACACAGACAGCAGCCTGAGTGGGAATGGGACACACACACACACACACATACTGTCCATTCATATCAACATCTGCTCATATTAAAGCAGCTTCGCTCAAACGATGCGGAGGCTCTGGTTAAACGAGAGCGATTTGATATTTGCATCAAATGCCCGAGTGAAGTTTGGAAGAGCTAAGCGCATATACGGGAAGGGCCATTTGGGATTCTTCCTTCATTCGGTGACGAAGATGTTCTGGGCGTGCCGAGCGGCAGTGAGCCAGCACACATTGTGTTCACAGGAACATTTTGGGGGTGAAGAAGTTGGTGGAGGATTGCATTGAAGCCGTGTGCTGCGCTGCGCAAATTGCGGGGAGCGAACTGCAAACATCCATTGTGGACCGCCAAACCCGGGAGAACACACTGGAGCCAAAGTCAACGCTTTGCAAGCCGCCAGTTGCTGTACAAAACCGGGCTACAGTGCATGTCCCTGCTGCAGTAGGTATCTAATTCGCCTGGCTGATCAGATCACTGTCTGCTTTGAACAGGGCAGGCACCTTGCTTTATTGAGTTGACTAAATGTCTGAACTCAATATCAGTCGTCGCAAAATGCAGATCACTTCGGGGCTCAGGAAGGGGGTGGGGGTGCTGCATTTCACAAATCTTACTGTTGCTGAAGCTGGGTGACGGAGGTCTGTTTTTATACCTGCTACTTAGTATTTTCACACAACTTGTAACTGCCACGCTTGGCTGACTTGTATGTCTTTCCAATCGGAGAAGCAGCGACGAACACAAAAGGGGAAAACAAATAATAGCAATTATCTCAGCTCCCACGCTGCAACAACCCCGAAGCTGTGGCCTGGACGTCTGAAACTGTGGCCGCATCTTTGGTGGCTGAAGGATTTCGGTGATGGGAATAAGGTGGATCAGAACGTGCAAGCAGCATAGGGATGGAATAGCGCGAATGATCGCTGATCCTTGAAGGAATCACAGGAATCTGCAGCAGGAAAGCTGGGGGAATCCTCAGCGATGTAGAGATGCTGGCGTTGGACTGGGATAAAAGAGAAAGAAATCCCACAACACCAGTTTAAAGGCCAAACGGCTTTTGCTACAAATAAACCTGTTTGGACTTTTAAACTGGTGTTGTGGGATTTCTTTCTGTGAAATTCTTAGCAACATGGCTGGGATTTCACAGCACGCCAAACTGCAGGCACTGGAATTTGAGGGGTTACAGATTATGACAAGACATTTTTGATGAAACAACTGTTTTACTTCCCCTCCCCTAAAAAAAAGGGTTGAAGGGAATGAAAGGCTTACAGGCTACCCAAAACCCTGTGAAATCAATTAGTTAGAACACCTAACACCGAATTCATACAGAAAAGTCTTCACAAACAGCAGAGATTTTTACTTAGTGATCATGTTTGAGGAATAAATGTTGTCCACGATAGCAAGGACCTCTTTTATCATTCTGTGAATACTACCCCACTGAAAGAATGCGATGGGGTTTATGTTTGATCTCGGGTCCTACGTCTCTGACAATGCAGCCCAACCTCTCTAAAAGCAACCTGCGTTTTGTGCTCAAATCTCCGGCATGGGACTTGACTCCACTATCTCTTAACTTCAGGTTGACAGTATGATCATCAAGCTACAGCTGACCAGTTGAGGAATGAAATCAGTGATGAATTTGTAAGACTCAATGATTAAATTCTTTTTTTCAATCTGCATTTAAACTCTACAATACTTGTTCAGATTGTCCAGGTCCTCACTAGGGTGTAATGAAAGACTTACTGCAAATAAATTGTAATAAACAAACGCATAGGATTTCAGAGGATATACAGCACAGAAACAGCCCACCCACTCCATGCCAGTGTTTTTACTTCACTTGAACCTGCACAAATCACTTATCATTAAACTTATGATTGTAATCTTCACAGATCCTTGTCTATTTTCCCCTTAAATGCATCTATACTATTCACTTTAACTATTCCCTCTAAGGAGTTCCATTCTTTAGGTGAAGCTTTGTCTTCTGAATTCCCTTTTGAATTTTTTAGTGACTATTTTATATTAATGGCTTCTTGTTATGTTCTTTCCCACACAAGGAAACATTTTCTGTGTATCCATTCGATCACAATCTTTTATAATTTTAAGTACCTCTACAAGGTCTATCTTTTGTAAACAGAAAAGAGACCGATGGTAAGCTTACCTTCTTAATCCGCTGGTTGATGGGTGGGGTGATAAGAACACGAGAGTGCCAAGAAATCAGGTTCACCTCTTGGATCATACTGGTACCAGATATCCGACGAGATTAGCCATGCACCTGAAAAGGGCATGAAGCTGATTGTAATATTTACATTTGATGCTAAATGGTATTTAAATATTACAAGCAAGCCATGGGATGCAATTGTCTGGGCTCACTTGACTCCGTGGCCTCACTGATGAAGATTCTCTCTGGTGAGGATCACGTGTGGTTGCCATCAATAGGGACCTGATGTGATGGCCATGCCAGTAGAATCAGAGGCCATTGAGCTCTCTTTGGGAGAAGGGAGGGTGCCCCTTCAGCAGTGCAAACCTGGCACCCTGGCACAGCCAGATTGGCACACTGGCCATGCCCAGACATTGGTTAGTGGCAAGGTGAGACCTGAGGGTGTAGGCCTATAGAGACAAAGACCATTGCAATGATCAGTGTGGGGAGAAGCAAGAATTGCTGCCACTCTACAATAGCAATCAATATATGGAGACGACTGCAACAGTAATTAGTTGGGAGGAACCGCTGCTGTTCTGCAACAAGATTGCTGGAGGGATAGTTTTGGCATTGATTAGTTCGGGTGGGGAGGAGAAATTGGTCCAAGTGGAGGGTGGCAATCAGCTGTGGAGCCTCCGATAGTGGGGGAAGGGGGGAGATCAGCCATGAAGAGCAGCTATAGAGAAGGGCAGCTATAGCTTAGGGCAGCAGTGACAGATCTCACTGTTCACCGAATCCAGATATTTGCACAAGCGCAGTGGTGCCCTGTGCTGTTGTCAGGTGCCTTTCAGGCAAGTTAAGCCCTGCCTCCTGGCAGAAACTGGTTTTAGCAAATTTTCTTTTGACAGAATCAAGTAAGATTCGATGTTTAAGTTACCCCAAAAATAGTGCCAATTTATTTGATTTTCACGCTCATTTGACATTTAGAATATTTTTGATAAGATCATCTCCTACGTGTCCTAATCAAGCTTCAATAATGCTTTTGGATAACTTTCCTAATTTTCAATCTTTCTCTCTAGAAATAAAGCCTAATGCTTGATTCACTTTTCTTAAGGCCTTGCTAACCTGTGGCATAACCTTTGATGTTGCTTTAATTGCACTGGAGATCCTTTTGTTCTTCTACCCATCTTAGGTTTAAATCTTGTGAATAATAACCGATCTTTCTATTCTTCTTAATAAAATATTCAACCTCATATTTATCTGCATTGAACTTCAGTTGCCATTTATTCACCCATTCTGCAAGCTTATTAATGTCCTCCAGTGATATGTTGCAGTCCTCCTCAGTATTGACCATACATCCTACTCTCCACCCTCACCATCCTGTAAATTTAGAAATTGTGTTATGTTCCAAAGTCCAAACTTTTAATATAACTTCTGAGCAGCAGTGGCCTCAGCAAGAATCCCTGTGGAACATTATTTCTCACCTTCTTCCACTCTGAATTTTATTCCCACTCTGCTTTCTGGCTTTAAAACAGTGAGTAATCCAGTCAGTCACTTGTCCCCTGATTCCACATTCTCTGACCTTATGCGTCAGTCTATCATTGGGGCTTATTATTTAAGGCCTTCTAAAAATCCAGACAAAAAATATCCATTTCATCACTATTATCTACTCTACCTATTGCCTAGAATCATAGAACAGAATCAGGGATCTTCCAGCTGCATGCATCTCAAGACCGGAAATCCCACTCAAGGTCAATGGACTACCCACTATGGTTCCTGCGGAGGGTGAGATGGGAAATCTATGGCCAGCATCCTATTTTGAAGAAGGTAGATAGGATAAAGGACAGAAACCAAAAGGGAAAATGCTGGAAAATCTCAGCAAGTTTGGCAGCATCTAAAAGGAGAGAAAAGAATTGATGTTTTGAATCCAGATGACGCTATGCCTTTTATTAAAGAAGAGAAAACTCCATGACCTTGATGTGCATCGAAGCAGCAGTGCTCCAAAAGCTAGTGGTGTTTGCTACCAAATAAAACTGTTAGACTTTAACCTGTTGTTGTGAGACTTCTTACTGTGTTTATCCCAGTCCAACATATGCTTCTCCATATCATTTCCCACAGAAACACAGGGCTGCTGAGAATCCAAGGGAGGGAATGGAAACTACAATAGTAGCTTGATCGTAGAAGCAAATGTCAGCTTCATGGAGCAAAATACTTTGTCATATGTATTGACTATGCTACTTACACAACTCAATGAACCTCAAATTTAAGCAGTAAGGAACTTGGAGAAAAAAAATCAGGGTGAAATAAGCTACATGACAGTTCAAGATAACTGTTTTCTGTATATTCCTTAAAAGAGATTCAAACACCTTGAAATCTGCACTTTGTTCATTAATTAACAGTGGTGAGGCATTACAAGATGCAGTCCAATTTATGAAGTATTGATACTGCTGGTGGTCAGCTTTCAGACTGTGCAATAATGGTTTATGAGGCTAGCAGTAAACATACCACCATCACCATGGGGCTAACATTCAGAAATAGTAAAAGCAATCGCCCAACTAAAAGTAATGACTCTTACATCCACTGATCCCTGAAAAACAACAAAGTCATTGCAGATGGTTTGAATCTAATCCATGTGCATGTTCGTGTTCTCTTAATAGGGAGTGACTCACAACCAGCTTCCTATAAGCTATTGAGAGTTACATTTTGGATAGTAACAATGTGTTTTCCTTTCCAGAAGATGTTATTTATCCAATACTTTATTGATACCTTCTACAGAAGTTGCAAAATGAAGAGCAGTCTAGGGTTGGGTTTTATGTGGCATTGTGTTCCTGACCCCAACTAAAAAGTTAGGGGAACTTGCTCCCCATCCCAATGGCCGCCCTTGCTACTCTGGAACCTTTCCTACAGATCGGAGGGTTGCTAATTTAACCCCACTATTTAAAAAGGGAGATACAGAGAAAACAGAACAATAGACCAGTCAGCCTGATATTAGTAGTAGAGAAAATCTTAGAGTCCATTATCTCGATCAGTGGCAAGATCGAGGAGAGCCATCATGGGTTTACAAAGGGGAGATCATGCTTGTCAAATCTATTGGAATTCTTGACGAGGGGGTGTCAGTGGATGTAGTTCATTTGGATTTTCAGAAGGCTTTCAACAAAGTCCCGCGTAGGAGATGAACATGTAAAATTTAAAGTGGAGGGATTGGGGGTAATGTATTGAGATGGATAGAAAACTGATTGGCAGACAGGAAACAGAATAGGGAAAAACAGGTCTTTTTCTGAATGGCAGACAATAAAGAGTGGAACACTGCAGAGATCAGTGCCAGCTATTCACATTATATGTTAATGAATTAAATGATGGAATTAAATGTAATATCTCCAAATTTGCAATTGACACAACATTGGGTGGGAGCGTGAGCTATGAGGAAGATGCAGAGTGCCTTCTATGTAACTTCAGCAAGTAGAGTGAGTGGACAAACATAAAGCAGATTAAGTATAATGTGGATGAATGTGAGGTTATACACTTTGGTAGCAAAAGTAGGAAGGCAGGTTATTATCTGAATAGCTACAGATTGGGAGAAAGGAATGTACAGCAAGGTGTGTATGTCCTTGTATATCAATTTGAAAGCAAGCATGCAAATACAGCAGACAATAAAGAAGGCAAATGGTATGTTGGCCTTTATAGTGAGAGCATTCAAGTACAGGAGCAAGGATATTTTGCTGCAATTATACACCTTAAACATTATATGCAGTTTTGGTCTTCTATTCTGATGATGTATGTTCATGCTTTAAAGGGAGTGCAGAGATGATTTACCAAGTTGATTCCTGGGATGGTGGGACTGACATATAAGAATAGATTGAGTTGATTAGGATTATATTCATGGAGTTTAGAAGAATGAGGGGGAAATCCCATAGAAATCTATAAACGTCTAACAGGACTAGACAGGGTAAATATAGGAAGGATGTTCCCAATTGTGGGGGAATCCAGAATCAGTAATCACAGTCTAAGGGTATGAGGAAAAACCATTTAGGACTGAGATGAAGAGAAATTTCTTCACCCAGAGTGCGGTAAGCCTGTGGAATTCACTATCACAGAAAGTAGTTGAGGCAAAAACACTTCAAGAAGGAGTTAGATGCAGTTTTTGGGGCAAAAGGGATCACAGGATATGAGAGAAAGCAGGGACAGGTTACTAAGTTGGATGATCAGCTATGGTCAAAATGAATGGTGGATTAGGCTTGAAAGGTCAAATGGCTTACTTCTTTTTTCTATGAATAATCATTCTTAAAACATCTAGGATTCAACTCAAACACCTTCTCTTAAAAAGCTTCGCCAATTTGAATAACAAATTCAATTGCAAAGCAGGTGTCGACAAATGTTTATGTAGAATGGGCATCAACATTCTATCAATCTTTGAAGCTAAAACTGGAATTAGATAAACATTAAGTTACCAGAAAATTTGCTTGGCAGGTAGACTGTCAGGCGCAGGAAATTTTATTGAGACATGAGTTTTCTTGTAAAATACCGTTGTTGCTTAACATTGCCCTCTAGTGGTTAGAATACTTAAATAGGGTTAGCCACCAATTTAATAAGGTCCACATGTGAAATTGCTAACTCAAATTAAACTTCATGGAGTTGAATGAAAAGTACTCATCTGGTCATATTATTAATGGGAGGCAGAAGGCAGAGAGTAGGGATAATCAGTATTTAATCTCATTAGAAGGAAGGAAGGACGGGATTTACCCTAGGATTCTCTGGGAGGCAAGAGAGGCGATTGCAGAGCCTCTGGCTCTGATCTTCAGGTCATCGTTGGTTACGGGTATGGTTCCGGAAGACTGGAGGATAGCGAATGTGGTCTCATTGTTCAAGAAGGGGAAGAGAGACCTTCCAGGGAATTATAGGCCAGTGAGTCTTACTTCTGTTGTGGGCAAAGGATTGGAGAGAATTATTAGGGATAGGATTTATAGTTATTTAGAGAGAAATGAATTGATTGGGGATAGTCAGCATGGTTTTGTGAAGGTAGGTCGTGCCTTACTAACATTATTGAGTTTTTTGAAAAAGTGACCAAAGAGGTGGATGGGGGTAAGGCAGTTGATGTGGTATATATGGACTTTAGTAAGGCGTTCGATAAGGTGCCCATGGAAGGCTTCTGCAGAAAATGCAGATGTATGGGATTGAGGGTGATTTAGCTAATTGGATTAGGAATTGGCTAGCAGATAGAAGACAGAGGGTGGTGGTTGATGGGGGATATTCATCGTGGAGTTCGGTTACTAGTGGTGTACCTCAGGGATCTGTTTTGGGGCCCCTGCTGTTGTAATTTTTATAAATGATCTGGATGAGGGTATTGAAGGATGGATTAGTAAATTTGCAGATGACACTAAAGTTGGTGGAGTGGTAGATAGTGAAGCGGGGTGTTATAGTTTGCAGAGAGACTTGGACAAGTTGCAGAGCTGGGCCGAGAGGTGGCAAATGGAGTTTAATGTGGAAAAGTGTAAGGTAATTCACTTTGGCAGGAATAACAAATGTGTAGAGTATAGGGCTAATGGTAGGACTCTTAATAGTGTTGATGAGCAGAGGGATCTTGGTGTATATGTGCATAGATCCCTGAAAGTTGGCAATCAAGTCGATAAGGTTGTTAAGAAGGCATACGGAGTCTTAGCTTTTATTGTAGGGGGATTGAATTTCGGAGCCGCAACGTCATGTTGCAACTGTACAAAAACTCTAGTGCGGCCGCACTTGGAGTATTGTGTGCAGTTCTGGTCCCCACATTATAAGAAAGATGTGGAGGCATTGGAGAGGGTACAGAGGAGGTTTACCAGGATGTTGCCTGGTATGGGGGGCATGTCTTATGAAGAGAGGCTGAGGGATTTGAGGTTGTTTTCGTTAGAAAGGAGACGGCTAAGAGGAGACCTTATCGAAACATATAAGATGATTAGAGGTTTAGATAGGGTGGACAGTGATAGCCTTTTTTCTAGGATGGAGAAAGCTAGCACGAGGGGACACAGCTTTAAATTAAGGGGTGATAGTTATAGGACGGATATCAGAGGTAGGTTCTGTACCCAGAGGGTGGTTAGGGAGTGGAATGCCCTGCCTGCGGCAGTTGTAGATGCGCCAAGTTTGGTGGCGTTTAAGAGGTTAGTTGATAAGTTTATGGAAGAGAAGGGAATGGTTTAGTTTGGAGGGTCATTGCTTTTTATAATGGTCGGCGCAACATCGAAGGCCAAAGGGCCTGTTCTTCGCTGTAATGTTCTATGTTCTATGTAATTCATGATGTCCCAAAGCACACGTGTTAGTGCTATTATATGGCGTGGATAAGAGTATAGAGCCATCTATTCAAGTTTGCCATTGCCCTTAAGATTGCTGATATTGTAATAAAAACAGAAAATGATGAAAAACTTAGCTGGTCTGGCAGCACTTTTGGAGAGAGAGACAGAGTTAGCATTTCGAGGTCTGTGTGCCTCTTTAGAACAGAAGAGAGGTAGAAATATAATGGGTTTTGTGCTGTTGAAGACTAAGGTGGAGCAAAATAGAACAGATAGATAGAGGCTCAGGAAAGATTTGGCAAAAATGTCATGAACAAAAGATAAAGTGAGTGGAAATGAGTGGGTTAAAGACTAAGACAGTGCTAATCGAGGCATTAAGGCCAAATAGCGGAATGTGTTGATACCAAAACAAGTGTCAGCATTCTCTTGAAAGCAAAAGCTGAGAACAAGATACACAGATTGGCCCTGTGAGAGGGAGAGGTTGGGAAAAAATATCAAATGGGGGCAGTCTGAAGTTGTTGAACTCAATGTTAAATCCAAAAAACCATGCAGTATCTAATTGGAAGATGAGGTGCTGTTCCTCCAGTTCGGGCTTTACAGGAACATTGTAGCAGGCCTGGTACTGAAACATGTGCATGAAGATGAATTAAAATAATAAACAGCCAGAAGGTTAGGGTCATACTTGTGGACTGAGCAATTGTCTTTCACAAAGTGGTCAGCCAGAGGGAAGATCTGTGGAGCAGAGATGGTCCATTACGATACTAGAAACATTGGCTTGTTCAATGGTGGTGTCATATTCTAGGGGAAGATAAGAAGTGTCACTTACTTGGCAGCCTTTACAGCATCGTGAACTCAGCATTGATGCTAACAATTTCAGATTGTAATCTTTGTTCCCGTGTTTGTCTCATTTTTTATTCAGTTTTCAGCCTTAATCTGGTCTTTCTCATATTTTGCTTTCAGATGTCAGCTGTTCCACATTCTGCCTCCCTTTGGAACCATTATTTGTTTTTATTTGACTTGTTTCATTCCCAGTCCCTTTGGCTGTTCAGGCCAACACTTCTGTCATTTAATCTCTCCAAATTTCTAGTCTATTGTAGACCTTCACTTTTGTTTTCTTTTTCACCCTATCACATTTCAACTCATTAAAAGCTTGTGCGTTTTTAACTTTTTCCAGTTCAGTAACTGGAAACACTAACGCTTTCTCTTGCACAAATCCTGCCAAACCTGCTGAGTATTTCCAATGTTTACTGTTTCTACAGCAAGAAGAAAAGGTTGCAGTTAGCATTGCCATTAGATGTTCAGGTGGAATCTGTCGAATTTTTGCACCCAGAGACTCACTTAATTTGTGCATAAATTAAAAACCAGCAGAGGTTTGCAGAACACAGACACAGTGCAAATGCATTATGGATGTATAAGCATGCTATCCCAAATTTCCTGAATCTTTTATGGCAATCTGTCAAACCTCATCACATGAATGCAGCACATCTCAGCATAACAGCTCCAACGGTAGGCTGTATCAGATAATGGCACTCATTTAATTCTGACCACTTGAGCATCCCCAATTTTAATTACTCCACTTTGGTAGCTGTGCTTTCAGTTATCAAGGCACTTAGCCCTGAAATTTCCCCCCTACACCTCATTTTCCTTCTTTAATTCCTTGAACAAGGTTTGGACCATCTGACCTAAAATTGACTTTTGTGACTTAGGGCCCGATTTTACGATCAAGTTGTGCATGTTTTCCGGTACAAAAACTTGGTAAAGTTGGTCATGAGGCGATAGAACGATCCGCATCTGTGATGGTTCCCCCTTTATCAAGGCCTGAAAATGGATGTGATTGGAACCGCATCCAAAACGAGCACGACAGCCATTTAAATGCATTTGAATGTATTTAAAGTTAATTAATGGGCAGAGTTAGGGGCTCTGATAGAAATGTGGCTTGGAGAAAGTCACTGCCTCAGTCACTGCCAGGATACATGTCCCTGAAACTGGAAGCAATGCCTGAAAAAAGTCAAAGGCCTCACCCATGCAGCAAGGATGAGTGCCGAATTTCCCCTTTACCACCGTGTTCACCAATTCAGACTTGGCGCAAAACAGACATACTCCATAAAAGTCCAATTTGGATGCTTCATCAGTGAGCGTTAGTGAAGAGGTAAGTGTAAAGCATTTCATGGCTCTCTGCTGTTCACGAGCGTCCTTTTGTTGCAGCCATTTTTTTGTCTCAGTCAGTGGCGAATGTGTGGGGGGTAGGGGCTCCGATGTCCGACTTGCAACATGGACCCAGGTTTCAACACTGACCTTAGGTCTTGTGGTGCTGCTGCATCTCAGTGCACACAACTCACTCCCACCTGAAGGATGTGCACAAAGACCTTGCAAATTGAATTGCTGCAGCCCCTCAACTTTTCAAGGAGCTGGGATTGTAGGAGCATGTGGCTGGGGGAATTGGGTGGTGGTGCTGCGATTGTGGAAGCATGTAGCTGGAATAATTGGGGTCTATGATTGTGAGGAGCATGTGGCTGGGGGAATTGTGTGGCTGTGGTTGTGGGGATCATATTACTGGGGGAATTAAGGGTGCTGTGAATGTGGGGACATGTGGGTGGGGGAAATTGAGGGGCTGTGATTGTGTGGGCATGTGGCTGTGGGTATTTGTTGCAGGGCGGTGGTGCCTGTGACTATTGGTGTGCTTGGACCATGAAAGAAATGGTGGTGTGACTCCTGCAGATTATCAGATGGTAGCCCTTAGAAGGCAAGCCCAGTTGGGCTCTTGGAGGGAATAGGAATGAGGTGATTGAGAGTAAGGAGCTGGAAGCGTGCGGGGTGCTAGTGATGGGAGGAGGATCTGGGGGAGATTTGGACAATGATGCAAGATGGAATTCAGCATTCACTTTGCTGCACAGGCGAGACCTTTGACTTTTTCTAGGCATTGCTTCCTGTTTCAAAGGAAGCCAGCTCGGTGACTTCCTCCAGACCACATTTTCATCAGAACCTCTGAGTCTGCGTCTTCCTAGGGGGAAGAGGGCATCCTCCATCACCTCTACTGCATCCAACAGCCTCCTGAGATCACCCTTGGAAAATCGGTGGGGGCTGGTCGTGTAATCATTTTGGGCAGGAATGCCTGCCTACGTGTCCATTCATGAGTGTTATGGAACTGCTTCTCCTCAGGGCAGATCAGCTGCAGGCAGGTTGGCAGAGCATTCCACAAGTTTCATGCAGTTTGCTTGTTCACACTGAGGGGAAGGCAAGTAAGCACTTACAGGTGTGCTGATGTGTGTATGTGGGGAGGGGGGGTGGGGTGCGGCTGGTGGTGGTGGATCAGTGCCTCAGTGATTGGGGACAGGAGAGAGGGAGAGAGAGAGAGAGGGAGGTGTTACAGCCATTGGATCCAGAGGAGATGGGGGCCTTGTGTGAAAGGATCCAGGATGGGGATGAAGGGGATCATCTCTGCCTGATATCTCTATGGTGGAAGTGGGGGGGAGGGTAAATCTCTCTGTCTGATGTCAGTGGGGGTAAAGGAAGATCTGCTGCCATTCTGCCTGATATCGATTGGAGGAAGAAGGGGGGTTTGCAACTCTCTGCCTTGAAACAGTGTGGGGAAAGAGGTCTACTGCCACTCTGCTTGAGATCATGTGGGGGAAGGGGGTGGGGCGATTATGTTGCCACGCTGCTGGAGATCAATGGGGTAGTAAGGGAAGAAGCCCACGATCTTTCTGGAAGGCGGGAGAGGAGGGGGGGGGTGGTTTGGGAGGGATTAGGGGGTCATTAATGTTGTGGAGGTTGGCCAATGTCTGTGGGGGCCACAGGGAGCCATTATCTGGCCCCTGAAGGGATGTGGCAAGGTAGCATTATTCTATCATTTTTTTCAACACGTATGCAGTTGGAGGCTCTGATCAGATTTTAGGCACATTAAACCCTGCCCACAAGTTTGTTCGGAATCGCTGATATTTTGTCAGGTAGAATTCCTATGGGGGCGCCTGAGAATGGGTTTCAAAGTTGAATCTGAAACACTTCCAGCTTCAAGTCCGCTTAGCACTTAGAATTAAAATGGTAAAATAGAGCCCTTCGTCACATCTTGCTTTATAATACTTCAGTGAACCACTTTGGTATGTTTTACTGTATTATAGGTGCTATATCAATATAATTTTTTGTTTGAATTTCGGATGCAACTTACTGTTTATGCCCAACGCAGAAAAATCCGCTCTTTAATTCATAACTTTTATCATTTCATGATTGGAATTCTATTAAGTGCCATTATTTCAATGTAGAATGTTTCAAAATATATTTCAAAAACAAAAAGGAAAATAGATAAACAAAAATTCTATCTTCATTTTGTCGCACTTTAACCCATATTTCATACATTGGAGTAATCCACTTCAGACTTTATTTTCAGTACATCTCATTGACATTATAATCTCAAGTATTTCTGAACAAAAATGTTCTGCTGTATTGCATTCATAAACATTCATGCCCAAGAATATTCATGGACTATTGGGCTTTGTTCTAAAGTATCTTCATTAGCAGACAATAGGATGCAACTTCCTATCTATCAGTTAGAATTGAATGTTGGAGGTAGAAAAGGTGGCAACAAGGCAATGCATTAACTTAAAAGTGGAAAGTAGATGTTATGCTGGAAGCCATTAGACCCATTGAGTTTGCACCAAGTCTCCAAAGGGGCATCTTACCCATGCTCACACCCCTATCTTTGTATTCTTGTAATCCCACACATTTCCATTGGCCAATACATCTAACCAGCATATCTTTGGATTGTAAGGAGGAAACCAGAGCAGATGGAGGAAACACATGCAGACATGGGGAGAACATGTAAATGCTACAAGTTCTTGTTTTCCAATGAGTTATAGCAGTATGTGTTCTGCTGAAGTTCTGGCATTTATTTTCTATCAGGATTGCTAATAGAAAATTGCTTCTCGAAGAACTAAAGTACCTGCTTATGTTTCAATACTATTGAATTGAGATGGGCCTTTGAAATAGGATAATGTAATAAGTAAACAACTTTCCAAAACAGTAAGATTATGAAAGATTTTTTTCTGCTGACAGAATATATTTTCAGCATCACAATCAAAAGGGATAGATGTCCTGGTGATTTGAAATTAAAGTTCTTTTTCCAATGATCGTCACTAACAACATTTCATTGATTTCCCAGCAGTAGAAATGAAACCACTGCTTTTGTAGTGGACACCCATTATACTCATTTTTGCTACCTGATGAAATTATGGAATTCATATGTATATAGATTGATTTGTTTGTAAATTTGCTTAGAACCAGTTGTATTGTAGTTGTTAATATTCAAAAAAAATAAGAACTTGACACTAGGGGCAGGTAGAACAAGCTTGTTCTACCATTCAATAATATCATTATTGATCTAACTCCACTTCCCAGCCAGCCCCTCATAGCCTTTCACTCCCTTATTAACCAAAAGGTTTTCTAATTCAGCCTGTACTCCATGGAATTTAGAAGAATGAGAGGTGATCTTATTGAAACATGTAAGGTTCTGAGAGGACTTGACAAGATGGATGCTGAGAGGCAGAGAGACCTGGGGGTGCAGGTGCACAAGTCTCTGAAGGTGGCAGAGCAGGTGGAGAAGGTTGTGAAGAAAGCATATAGTATGCTAGCCTTTATAGGAAGGGGTATAGAGTACAAGAGCTGGCCTTTAATGTTGCAGTTGTATAAAACGTTGGTTAGACCTCATTTGGAATACTGCGTCCAGTTCTGGTCGCCTTACTACCGGAAAGACGTGGAGACTCTGGAGAGAGTGCAGAGGAGGTTTACCAGGATGCTGCCTGGTATGGAAGGTCTGAGTTACGAGGAGAGATTAGGCAAATTGGGACTGTTTTCCTTAGAAAGACGTAGACTTAGAGGAGATCTAATAGAGGTGTACAAGATTATGAGGGGTATAGATAGAGTAAACAGGGTTAAGCTTTTTCCTAGGATGGACTCAAATAGCACGAGGGGTCACGAGCTTAGGGTGAGGGGGGTAAGGTATAATTTGGATGCTAGAGGGAGTTTTTTCACACAGAGGTGGTGGGGGTATGGAATGCGCTGCCAAGTAAAGTGGTGGAGGCAGGTACTCTGGAGTTATTTAAGAAATACTTAGATGGGCACATGAACAGAATGGGAATGGAGGGGTATAGAAAACTGATTTAAAATAGGGATCATGAGCCTTGGGAGTCCCTGGGAAGTGTGTAAATAGATGATGATATTGATGTACTTGTTTTTATCCCACAGGTGCTTCGATCCACCTTGTTGTCTAACAAGGGGCATACATGCAATGGGTCGTGAGAGGGCTGCTCTTGGATTTTTCAAGAGTATCTAGTGCTTCACGTCGTTAGTGTTCGCTTGACCTGGACCATTTGATGGGCAACACGACAGCTCAGTGACTATCGCTGTGCTGTGCAGATACATGGATTTGGGCCTGTGCCTGTGGGAGTTTGCACATTTTCCCCGTGCTTGCATGGGTTTTCTCCGGGTGCTCTGGTTTCCTCCCACATCCCAAAGATGAGCTCTTAGGCTAATTGGCAAAACAAATTCTCCCTAAATTGTCTCAAATTCGGTTTTTAATCCATAGATCTATAAACACAGACAGGCATCACGGGTAGAGGTGGGAACATCAGGGTGGCGGCGTGGGCTCATTGAGCCGAAGGACCTGTTTCCCATGCTGTTTTGTTCTTGTATTAAAAATAAATGTTTAAAGATTAAACTTCATCTTGTTTTGTTGAAAATAAACACATAGAATCCTTTCAATGCACAAGGAAGCCATGTGGCCCATTAAATCTGTATTGACAACAATCCCACCCAGACCCTATCCCCAATACATAACCCAGCTATTTCTCCTAAAACTAATGGTCAATTTAGCATAGCCAATCCACTTAACCTGCACATCTTTGGACTGCAGGAGGAAATGGTAAGCACCTGGAGGAAACCCACACAGACACGGGGAGAGTGTGCAATCTCCATAAAGGGACAGTCACCTAAGGCCAGAATTGATCCCAGATTCCTGGCATGTGAGCCAGCAGAGCTAAGCACTATACTGACCATAAAGTATAAAGGTCTATTGAAGCTTGGCTGCATGACCATTCTTGCAAGAATCAGTGACAGTGACATTTATTGCCCGTAATAAATAAAATAAGTAAAAGACACATTGCAATTGTACATAAATATGACAATCTGGATACATCAATATACCATGGAAAGCAAATGAGCAGGAGAATCACTAGTAAAACAAAAAAAAAACACTACCATTTGAAGATGGAATATTTGTTTAGTTATCAGGCAAACTTGCTTGTTTTTTGAATAGTGCAACAGAATTTTTGACATCTAATTAAGCAGGCAGATGAGATCTTAGCTTAAGATCTAATCCAAAACACAGCAGGGATCAATTTCAATTTACTGCAGGAATGTAAAACTGACATTGTGGGCCAAATGTTATCTAAACACACGTATATGCGTGGGAAGGTTGGTAGCAGGTCAGGAACTGCAAACTGTTGTGTAACATGTTCCTCAAAATGGTCAAGGACCTCAGGGAAGCAGGAGAGTTGAGTGGCATAATACTTTTAATGCCAAACTTCACACTCTGACGATGAATGTGTGTGTGTGAGTAAGGAGTGGTGTTGGTTGTGTATATTTTTGGCTGTTGTTAAACATCAATTCTTTCTTTTGATTTAAACTTAGGAAATCTGTCTCATGCTTATGCTTGAAAGTAACAAATCTCAAGAGGTTACATTTTTTCAAAAATACATCTTGTTACAGTGAGTCGAGAGCTGGAAAACAATGAACAATTAGTCCATATCTCTGCTCTGTTCCTAACATTTCCAAGAAGTTGAACATTTCCTATGTAGTAGTGAAAGTGCATGCTTAAAAGTTTCTAACTTTTGCATGCCTGCAGCTATTAAGTTTCAGGGAGAGATCTTTGCATGGTCCTGTCCTGCCCACTAAGATTTCTGTGGTGGATGGGACAGGAACATTTCGCCCTCAGTATTTGAAGCCTTCCTGTTTTGTTTGTGTTCAGGATGTAGATGAGGTTCTTTGAGTTTTACCTATTTTCCCTAAGAAAGCTACTCCAGACTGTAGTTTGTTAAAACCACTATCATTTACTTACAGCTGTATGTACATCTTCGAAATTCTGCTCAAAACTGGACTGTTTTCATCACGAGACTTGTTACTTGGTCATATGTCATTACATTTTAGTTGCATGAAATGCTTCTGATGTTAACCCTCCTCTACTTCTCCTCCAAGTCTTTATCCTGATTATATACATCCTCTTACATCCTCCCACAAAGTCTCAGACTTCAGAGGGTCAGCCTTTGATGTGCCTTGGCTAATATCCCTGATATTCTCCTGATCTCTTTCTCAAGTCAAGGAATTTCTGTACTTTCTCTTCATTCAGTCGGAGCGTACTATTCCTGAGTGGCTCTAGATCTTTTTCCTATTTTGAATAGACTGCTATAAAACTAAGAAATTATCAATAATTGTGAGATGCTTTCTCTATTTGAAATACTGGCATTATAACAATAATAATCTAGCCATCTATTATATATTTGGTGTGTTGCTGGCACTTCTGGAATTGTTAGGAGATGTTTCACACTTTGTTAGGAGCAAGGAAGATACTTATTGAATAAGAAAAACTTAGGTACAGGAGGGTTCCAGTCCTGGGCTGCCATAAATCAGAGCTCCAGTCTTTACATGGCTGCTTAATGATTCTGCCTGAGAGAAGACACCTGATGTGATCATTCACTTTCAGTTTCCGTTGATCCCTCAAATCAGGTAACTCGTTCTGCTGCACCCCATACACAGCACCATCCTTTCTTGTACTTTGCCATTATTTGTATATATTTTTTCTCTTGTTCTTATGTTTATATAGTCTTCTGGAATCCTTTTCAGTGACAAGTAAGTTTTTGGTAATGAATGAAGTATATGATTCTCTGCCATCAATGGAATTCAAATCTTCCTTCAACTTGTACTTTTGGTAGTGCATCTGCAATCACCTGGTATTTTCCTTGAACATGAACAGTGCCATATCTCATTAATATCAGTCTCAGGGATTGAATTCGAGGTAGTATCTTTGTAATCTCCACCATGTTTGGAGGAGTGACCAACAGCTTATGGTTGGTTTCAACTTTAAAAGACAATCCTATCATGTAGTCCAAGAAACTTTTGCACACCTAAATTGTTGCCAATGCTTCCTTTTCAATTGCAGTATTTTTCCATCTCGCAACTCAGCCATCACATTTCAGCATAGTTATGTAGCTTCATGAATTAACTAATTGAATTTTCAGTAATCAAGGGCAGCAGGTCAAATAAGTTATTTTTATATGAATATTCATGACATGTTCCATATCTAGATTTTTACTTTTTGGTGCAAAATGCAATGAAATACACAGAACTCACTATCTAGATTTTTAAGAATTTTTGCAGCTATTCTTGCCTTTCTACCCACGATAGACTGTGTTCCACCTGTTGCAATGCTCATTACCCAACCTCAATCCACACCTAATTTATCAAATGTCATATCTACACTATTAAAAAAATCCTTCCCCTTGATAGTACTCTTCATTGGCATTAACTCCAATTCTTCCGTCATAATATTTTCATCAGTACTACCAATAAACACAACCAAAGGTGCTATGTCACAAAGCTCTGTGCTTTTGTCATTACTATTGAAAAGATTGTCGAGGTTTTCACTTTAACCTGGAATTGATTTGTCAAATTTCCTGGTCATTCACAAATTCTGTCAGCGACCGTGTTTCTTAAAACACTAGTATTTTGAAAACGCTGCTGCTTTCCCGGGTATTCAATGTTTGCAGCTTTCATCCTGCATTTTTTTTTACATACACATAATAACTTCAATTTAACTTACACGAGTTAACTTACACAATACGATAATTTATTACCATGGAACACCTACAGCGCGGAAGGCAGCTACCCAGATCATTCAGTCTAGAAATCTCTAAACGAACTCCCCACCCAACTTATCCCCTTAACTCTGCACATTTATAATGGCTAATCCACCTAATCTACACATCTTTGGAATATTACAACTAGTTATAGAGTGATTTAAACAGTTTTTTCATACTCAGCTCCAGCATCCAACTGCTGGGGTGAGTTCCAACATGTTCCAGTGATTTTCCAGCTCTGTCCCGGAGTGGCTGGGTCACATGACTCCAACCTCAGAGACTGCTCCTTAAAATGGTTAGCTATTACATCCCTCCCCCTTTAAGTCCCTTATTTTCCAGTGGAATAATTAAATTTATAATTCCAAAACATGAATGAAAATGAATAGTTTTAACTCAGTCCATCAATAATCAGTCTGTCTGGTGACTTTGTCTTTCTCATAGAATTATATAGCTCCAGTGACTGAGGTTTTTCTATTGAGTTAGTTACTGTTGGCCTTATTTCACAAAGATTCCCTTCTTGTACCGATGTTTCACCTTCCTCGGTTTCCTGGGCAATATCAGCCTGTTACTGGCTGATCTGACAATTCACTCATCAGGAAACCCACAATAATTCCTGCTGGCACATTTGGATCAGGAAGTAACATTGGCTGTTTGGACAGTTCTCGCCCATGCAAATAGGTTACACATTTCTTTAAAATCTTGTCCTGTACTTTAACCCTATGGGACAATGTTCCTGTTCTTGTCACAACAGCTCTTCAAACCAATTTGCTCCATTACTGAAATTCTTCACAAATACTGGATCTTCTATCTCACGTGCTCTTGCCCTTTTAGATGAATTGTAGATCCTCTTCTGGCTTTTCTGGTGTGTCTCCATCCTCCTTGCTAAGTTTGGGGCTGCCAGGCTTAACTTTGCCCTCAACTGATGACTCCTCAGCAGCTCAGCTAGAGAACCTTTAGTAGGCATCTGCAGGTGATCCCATACGGTAGCAGGAACCTCAGCAACTCAGTGTTTAAAGATGCTAATTGTTGCTCCTTCAAGTCAACAATGAAAATCCGAACTAGTCTCTCAGCCAGTCTATCGACGAAGGATGGTCCAGTGCCATTCTGATGTTTCATTACATTAAAAGTCATGAACTTCTGAAATTCGGCACCAGTAAAAGCCATTCCATTGTCTGAATTGAGGATTTCTGGTACCTCATCGATTGCAAAACACTAGCATAACTTCTCAACTGTGGCATAGCAGTTGTGGTTTTCATCTTAAATGCCTTCATCCACTTTGACTGGACATCTACCAATAACAAAAACATCGTGCCCATAAACAGTCCCTCATGGTCAACAAGGACCCTAACTTATGGTTGACCTGGTCATTCCCATGAATGTAATGGAGCAGTGGCAAATAGCTTCTGATGAAACAGGCACTGATGGTAATGCTTTACCATTCTTTCAACTGCAGTACCAATGCCAGGCCACTACACATAGCTTTTTGTGATCTTCTTCATTTTAGACACACTCAAATGAGAACTGTGTAACTCTTCCAGTAATAACTCTTCCTGGACTGGAGATGACCACTCTCAATCCCTGGAGGATGATATCCTCACAATGAAACTCATTGTTCCTGATCTGGTAAGGCTTCATTTCCTCTGCACCTGTCTCTCTGTCACCCATATATCATCTGTTTTATCTCTGAAAGCAATGGGTCTCTGTTAGTCCAGTACTTAATCTGTTGAACTGAAAAAGACAAAGAGACCATAAAATTCATCATCATTCTTATATTTCCTGGCAGTGCAGAGGAATACACCATCTCTGGCAAAGGAATATGATTCAGGGCATCTGCATTAGCTATTTGCGTCCACGTGCAGTGTTAATGGTATACTCATAAGCTGATGACAACAATACCCAATGATATTTTGAGGCTGAAGCTATTACTGGAATCACCTTATCTTCCTAGTGTAAACCCAAAATGGCTTGTGGTCTGTCACTTATGTGTATCTTCACATCTTATACCTTCACTGTTTTTTTACCATCTGGGCAATACTGAAGAAATGGAGGATTTCATCAGCCTATGGAACCATGTTGAATACTTCTTCTAAGGCCAACAAAGTCCTGGCTTTGGACTCAAACCCAAAGCTTCTTGTCTAATGGTTGAGATACCACCTGTTTGACACTATTGCTTCACAGTGCCAGAAACTTCAGTTCGATTCCCGGCTTGAGTCACTGTTTGAAGCTTGAACATTCTCCCCATGTCTGCATGGGTTTCCTCTGGAATCCGAAAGACATACTAGTTAGATGCATAGGCCATGCTAAATTCTTCCTCAGTGTACCCAAACAGGCGCCAGAGTGTGGTGACTAGAGGAATTTCAAAGTAACTTCACTGCAGTGTCAATGTAAGCCTACTTGTGACATTACTGAATAAACAAAATAAATAAAATATGAACAACCCCCATCTATCACTGAAATGAAATGTCTCATATATAGATGTTGATGGAATTTTTTGAAGGCACGGATAACAGCTAGGCCCTCTCAATTTTTGAGCAATTCTTCACAGCTGTGACAAGTCTCAACATGTCCTAATGAATGACCAACACTGTCCCTGATACCTTTGGACTAGTGAGTGATACAATTCTTCCCTCGGACAACACCTTTTAAAGGGACTAATCCTAGTACTCTCTCGGAAAATGGCTTTGAAAAAACTGTAATTCCAACAGCAACTTGAATTTTGATTTTGCTACGTTGTCACTTATGTTATACACATTTTTAAACACACATTGTTGCTTTTTTAACGACTGTTCCAATTCTGCCAACTTTTCTTCTCTTAGTTTGCCTGTGTTTTTGCCACATATATCAATGTGGCATGATTCATAGTGACTTTTAATGTTGTTTTCTTTGGCAACAGATACTGTTTGCAAACAAATTAAGAATAAATCTTTTGCATTTGCTTCAGTAAAAAAAATGTGTTGCCATTTGTTTAAGTGCATTGCATTCTTGATCTACTTTTCTGTTCATTGATATGGTTAACTATATTTTTATATTGCAAGTAATTCTGCAACATATCTACGTATGCACAAATACATTTATGAATGACTTCTAGTTAGAAGTGATGTAGGCCTAAACTGCATGCCCAAGAGAAACTAATAGTTACTGCTGACAACACATTATGCTAAAATGGCAGCAAAGCTGTGTGTGCATATGTGAGGTTAGTTGTACTGCCTCACCACCACAAACTCTGCCCAACCTCACTACAGTATCGTATCAATGAAAACAGCTGTATTTCTGAATTAACCGTGGATTTATACTGGGATTGGAAAAAAATTGCAGACCATAAAATTCACACCATTTATTAATTTAAATGGATTTTTAATATAAAAATTCAGCATGATTTTAGAAATGTTTGGTGGGCCAATATGGGTAGGTTTCAGCTTGCAGGCTGTATCCATTAATACATAGATGGTCAGCCGTCGGCATTCTTTGTTCAGAGGCAACTACCATATCCAAATTTAATTTTGGATATCTAAGGCTACTTTTAATTAGTTTGGCAAGATTTTCATCCACTGAAACCATTTGACGGATCTCATGTTCCACTGATTTGTTTAGTTGAGTCAAAGCTACATAGGTTCTAAATGAACTAATTGGCACTCCATCCTTCTCCCCATCACTGTAGCAAATGTTTCATCCTTAATATTGTCTAAGAGTGGGTGTGGGATCTCCTTTGGTGTAAAGAGGTAAATTGACTTAGCATCAGTTCTTAGGTAACATGATATTCAGTTTTCAAGTATGTAAGCAATTCATTCTCCAATGTGCTACTGTATTTCTCTCTAGCAACATCATCAACTTCAAATGGAAGCATGTTTTCCTGCTTAATAACAATGCTTCTTGGATCTGTGTGATGTACTTTTCCATCATCATATGTTAATTTTGCCAAGTCTTGTCACATGATTTTCAATGTAGTCCCACCTGGATCATGGCGAATGGATAATGGCTAAGTTATGATATAATACAATTAAAATACTTACTTCATGTGATAAGATTGAAATACCAGCATCTTGTTAAATTTAAAACTCTGAGGTGATCGTCCACTTCTAATTAAATGCTCCAGTATTTATTTTACTGTTTGCATACTTATGAGGAAAGTTATTGGCTTTTTCTGTGGTTTTTACACTACTTGTATGTGGTTTGGCTTTGGTGTTTCTTTTATTTTGCAGTTCATATGTATTTGGAATAGCAGTTTTAAAATGTCCTAACGTCCCTCAGTTATAGAACACTACCCCCTCCCCTCGAGAGAGTTAAAACGAGACATTTCAAGGTGACTTTTTCATTTTTTCTTCCATTTTCCTGGGCTTTTGCTTTTGGTGCATTTTCCCCCTTCTGTCCTACATTTGAACAGTTCACAGAGAGTGGTGAGTGTTTGGAACAAGCTGCTAGAGGTAGAAATAGAGGTGAGTACAATTTTGTCTTTTAAAAAGCATTTGGATAGTTACATGGATAAAATGGATATTGAGAGATATGGGCCAAATGCTGGTAATTGGGATAAGTTTAGGGGTTTAAAAAGAAAAAAGGGTGGCATGGACAAGTTGGGCTGAAGGGCCTGTTTCCCTGCTATAAACCTCTATGACTCTGACTTCTATCATTTGTAAAAGATCTGTTTGGGCCATTTTCAACCCCAACTATTATGAAATCACAAATCAGTTAGTCCCTTAATATTCCATAGGTGCAATTTTTTGCCAGCCTGTATATATCATTGATAAATAAATAAATTAATGTTTTTGCCAGGTTTTTGTTTTCTCTTAATTCATTGAATAATTAACTTTTTTTAATACTAAAAATTAGGTTGGCCCACAGATCTCCAGCTCATCCAGACACAGCACTGCAGTGTGTGTGGAAGAGGTACGGCAGTGATGTGCCTGAGACAAAGTCCCAGGAATGGCAGTTCTGGGAGGTATCAGGAGTCATGGGATGGGGAGTGTAGGGTTTGAGGATCTGGAGGAATGCTGGAAATCTCTGGGTTGTAATGAAAGCATACACTCCAGTTTGAAGAGACCTTCTGATGCAGGAATACCCCTCACTCTTCTCATCTGAGATTGAGCATGGAGACATTTTCTGTTCCCCACAATCATTAAATGCTTGTCAGTTGAAAAATTGAGACTGGGTGGGAAAAGGCCATTGAATATTTATTTATGGGCCTAACTGTGGCATGGCCAGACTTCCTATCCACGACCCTATTCATCCCACAATGAAATGGTGTCTGGTCATAACGAGCGGAATCCTGGATGTTGTCCCATCCATGCTATTTTACACTTACATCCCACATCTCAAAACTGGTTTTGGAATAATGGTACAACGTAAAATTCTGATCCATGTCTCTGTATTATGAGTCACAGCACTCTTATGTCTTACATATGTACTTAATTTCAAAACTTACAGTTGTCTCTAATGGGGAACTTGGTGAAAAGCTGACTTTCAGCCTTGGGCAGATGAACATTTTGCTTATTGGGAAGTTAAGTAATGATCTGGCCTAGAAGGATAGGCCTATGTCTATCTGAACACCCAGAATTCTTGTGGCTTCATGCCAATCATGGCAGAAGGATTTGTGTGTGCAGATACAAGGGTTATGAAAATGGTTTTAAAAAAAAGTAGACAGCTAGAAAAGGAGAAATTAAATTTTTGGCTTTGATTTCAATGGGATCAATATCACATGGGTTCCAGAATGACTGTGGTGAGATCCACTCCAATAAACTTTTGCCCAATCAACGATGAAGGAAATTGCTGCTGGTACACGTGGTTCAATATTCCTTACAGGTCAACTGCTTTGATGCAAAGTCAGATCTCTGCCACAGGCCATTCTGACACCTTTGCTGGCAAAATAATATGAATAACAAATCAGAACAGAGATGTAGGAACACACTGAATTTAACAAATTTGATATGGAGAAGTCCACAATGTAGTTAGTAAGTGATCTTGCATAGTGTAAGGTAACACCCATCAACCACTTGATGCTTTTATATCACTACTGGAAATAACTTGCATTTATATAGCATCTTTAACTTAGGGAAACATCCAAAAGTGCTTCATAGGAGTAGAACCAGAAAACGATTGATATGGATTAAATGAAGGTGATAAATGACCCAGTCTTCTGGTCTCTAGATCTCACAGATGTGTTGTGCTTTGGGAGATGTGCAGAGTCCTGCCAAAGTCCTGATGTACTAGCCTATGATGGAGTTGTCTCAAAATTTAAATTTCGAATGTGCTCATTCCATGCTGCCTAGGGCCTCTAAGAATGTCTCCAACCCTTCACTGTGGGGGGAGGGGGAGCGAAGCAACAGAGAGATGGGCCAGATCTGCAGAATATACCTAGTTAAGAGATACTTAGATGGGCACATGAACAGAATGGGAATGGAGGGATATAGAAAACTGATTTAAAATAGGGATCGTGAGCCTTGGGAGTCCGTAGGAAGTGTGTAAACTGTCGATGATATTGATGTATTTGTTTTATCCTACAGGTACTTTGGTCCGCCTTGTTGTCTAACAAGAGGCATACACGCGATAGGTCGTGAGAGGGCTGCTCTTGGATTTTTTGAGAGTATCCTAGTGCTTCATGTTGTTACTGTACGCTTGACCTGGAACAGTTGATGGGCAACACGACAGCTCAGTGACTATCGCTGTGCTGTGCAGATACATGGATTTGGGCCTGTGTCTGTGGGAGTTTGCACATTCTCCCCATGCTTGCGTGGGTTTTCTCTGGGTGCTTCGATTTCCTCTCACATACCAAAGATGTGCTGTTAGGCTGATTGGCAGAACAAATTCTGCCTAAATTGTTTCAAATTTGGTTTCAATGCATAGATCTATAAACATAGACAGGGATCATCGGTAGAAGTGGCGACATTGAGGTGGCGGCACGGGCTCGTTGGGCCAAAGGGCCTGTTTCCCGTGCTGTTTTGTTCTTTGTTCTTTATTTAATCAGGGAGTATTAGACAGTTCAATGCTTGGTCTAACAGCTGGGTAACTTCACAAACAATCCCTTCCATCGCCCCCACCAACCCTCTGACTCCATCACTCCATTTTAACTATTTGAATAACCCCCAACTACACAACTATATCTGCTGACCCCTGACTACCCTGATCCAACGTGATTACTACACCAACCATGTAGTCTGGGCTAATTCTACCTGGAACAGACTACTCTCCCCACCCTTCCTCCATCTCTCTCCCCAATCCAACCACTCCAAATCAATTTCCCCATCACCTCACAAACCCAAACAGCCACATAATTAATCCCCTCAATCAGACACAGTTATCCCATTCATCCATCTGCCCACTTCACCTACCTACCCATCTCACCCACTTCCCCACCCACCCATTCTTTCACTCACTACCTCACAAATGTTCATTCATTAGAAGAAACGGACCATTAAAACTTACCCGAATGTGGAAGTTAATTTCCAGTCATCTCCTTCCCTTCACTGAGTCTCATAGGATTTAGTCTGGATTGTCTGCACTGCACGTTTCTGCTTCACCCATATATGGTATAATGGTCAGAAAAATTACTTTGCAGACAGTGCAGATGTCTTCTGCAGTAGGAGTAGATCACAGATGTTTCTCAGCTTTCTCTTCAATGGTAACAAAGCTGGGGAACTCTGAGTTGTCCACATGTATAGTGCTGTGATACATTGCCAAGTAGCTGCATTAGATGGCGATTTAATGAACCTTGACTCTGAGAGTTTTTTAGTGATTTCTTTAAGAACTGGACAAAGTGTTAACTAATCCATTTGTTGATGGTGGTAAGGTGCTGATTTTATGAGTTGGATACTGCTCATTTTCAGATAATCTTCAAAACTCTTGTGCCCAGAATGCAGTGGATACAGAATCAATCAACGGATTCAAGAAAAGTAGGTAAATATTTGATCAAAAGCGGACAAAGGACTATGGGGAAAAGGCAGGGAAATGGAGTTAGAATGGAGATGGATATCAGTCATAATCACATAAAATGGTAGAGCAGGCTCAAAGGGCTGAATTGCCTGCTCTTGTTTCTAATTCTTATATCCCTATGAGCCATGAATTGTGATTCATTATCACCTCATGATTTGTTCTGGTTTCGCAAATCTGCTAAAAATCTCAGCAAGTTTTTTTGATGGTTGGTTTCACAGTTGTTGATTTCATTAGGACAACTTCATCAATGACAACCATGAACATATGCCCCTTATATTGACCTGCAAATTCGATGTATTAACATTGCTAAAGTATTTTAGGCCATTTCCAAGGATGTAATGGGGACAACAGTGATGCATTTCCTATTCATGCACACAACTGGCAAAAATCCTGCTTTTTCCCTTGATCTGGGCATCTAGTCTATGCCACCATAAGTGACTCAGCACAAGTTCATTTATTAAAATTATATCTGGATATCCTTCATGTAATTGTTCCAATATTCTTGGTAGCAAGCTTGGAGAACCTAAGACCCTCATCCACCACAACAAGTATCTGTCCTGTACTGTCAACTTTTGAGTTTTCTGGAAATAAATGGCTATCCTCCCTTTTATCACCATTTCCACTACCTGCCCCAATCCAGGATCATTTCTGGCCTTTCATTGGCCTGGAGAAGCAGTCACTGGGATGTGTTCTATCTGTGGAGAAAGGAAGATATTGGAAACATTACTGGGTGATTCTTGACCAGTAAGCAAAGATAATCATGACAATGCACTAATTGGGAGTGATTTGACTTGACAAGATGAGCAATGTAAAAGTTATTGGCCTTTCATCAAACAATAACACCATTCCAACTCCATACGGCAATACATCACAGACAAATTGCAGTGGTAACATTGGGTTGAAATATATCAACTTTTCTCCCTTCTTCAAGGCTTCTTTAATCAGTTGATATGATTTCTCAATCTATGGTGTCTTGTTTTGCGTACAACAAATCATCCAATGGTTTAAGTAGGGTAGCTGAATTTGAAACAAATTTGCCATCATCACTAATTAATTTTAGATATGATCTTAGCTATGCTACACTTGTTTGGCATGGGGCCTCCAAAATAACCTTCATCTTCCTTGTTCTCTTGTGGAAATCCTTGCTATCAACGAGAAGGCATAAAAATTGCATGGTGTTGAAAGAAGTGACACTTACCTTTCCTGACATGAAGACCATGCATCTCAGGGTATTTCAATGTGGCTTCTAGGTTATTGAAAGTTCCTATTCTTTGGTACCAGTGATCAATATGTTGTCTATGTGACATTGTATCCCTTCTCGACCACTCAAGATTTGGTCCATGGAATAAAACTGGTGCTGAAGTTATCCCAAACAGTAATCTCTTACGGCAGAATAGGCCTTTGTTTGTTCAGATGGTGAACCGACATTGAGATTCAACTGCAATGTTTTTTTGCAGGTAAGCCTGCAATAGATTGATTTTGCTGTATTTCTGTTCTCGTGCTGGGCTGGCAAACAAATCCTCAATCAAAGGTTGTCTGTGTTGATCTGCACTCAGAGCTGGGTTGATTGTGCTTTGAAATCTCTGCAAATACATAGAATTCTATCCTGCTTCATTGCAGGCACAATTGCTGTTGCTCAGTCACTAGTAGTGAAGGTTTCTAAAACTCCTGTATCTACAAGTCTCACTAATTCAGATTTAACCTTTGGACATATGGTGTAGGACATTGTTCCATCCTTGAGGCACTTAGGCTGACCATTTTGTGTCATATATATTCCTTTCCAAGATCCTTGGGTCTCTTCAAGTGCACTACTGTATTTCTTCAAGATGTTTCATAGGTCTATTTCAGAATCAACTAACATGTTCATAATACATCAGCTCAACTTTATCTTGTCTCGCCAAGAATGGTCAAAGTGAGCTGGAAAACTCATGAAATGGCAGCTCTGCTAGTTGCACTTAATTCTACCCTCATTGTCTGCTACACAGCCTCATTCTTTGGTTCACAAACCAGACAGACAGTCTCTGATCATATTGTCTGGAGATTGACCAAATTCACACTGTTCCATGAGATGTTTCAGGATTGCTACAAATTGTGCTATATTTTCTCCTTCTAGTTGATTTCTCTTTTGGAATTTAAAACATCCCTCAATAATTAATGGTTTGGGTCTTCTAAGACCTTGGTTAATTCCTGGTATATTTTGCTACTGGGTTTCTTCGGCTGATCAGTCTCTGGAGTAAATTAAAAGTTTTATTGACAGTGGAGCTGAGTAATGCAGGAACTACTTTATTTTCTAGAATATAATGCTGCAATCTTTCTACTCACAATCTCCTTATACAATTGCAAAATGCAGCTGAATTATCTACAAAACTAACTATAGCCTCTGTTCAAAAGAATCTGCAAAATGAACTGACAACTTCTGCCAATTTAAATGCATGACAAAATATTTGCAGCCAGTTCTAACAATTGTATATACAATTAGATTTTTCTCTGTCATGTTCAAGGGAAAATATTATTCCAACTACACTTGTATTAGAGATACATAATTTATTATCACCTTAAGGCAGGCTTGTGCACTTTCTCCATAAAATGCTGCATATCAGAAGAAATTCTGAACTCTGTAATCTCATTTTCAGCACAGTGGAAACCAGCTTCTGTTCCTCAACACAACTGTGAGAGATGTTTTGGGGAATTGGTGAGCATCCTTGAGCAGCTCCAATGATTTTAAATGGAACCTGATGCATCAGGCCATCCTGAAGGTATTTTATCATGAGAAAAAGTATTCCGTGCTGAGAATGCAACAGTATGTAACTTTAGCCAACTGAAATGCCTCCAAGCTGCTCT
This sequence comes from Sphyrna mokarran, assembly GCA_024679065.1. NCBI lineage: Eukaryota > Metazoa > Chordata > Chondrichthyes > Carcharhiniformes > Carcharhinidae > Sphyrna > Sphyrna mokarran. Next base: position 37,929,832 of record JAGIQG010000010.1, on the reverse strand, counting down.
AATGTCAGCTCCCACACAATCAAATACTGTAGATGATTCTCCTCAAAATTTTTTGGCTAGAAATGGTTGGTTTTGGAGTGCAGAAGGTAAAAAAAAGGAGCAAATTTGAAACTGAGGCAAAGGTCAGAAATGAATGAGTTCTATCAGTGCCAGAAACCCAGAATGTAAGAACTTCCAAGACCTCAAGTTGGCCCAACATGTGTCACACCCAATGTATTTTTTTTCAACATTAGAAACGGGGGCAGGAAAGTTGTGCAGTATGGTGCCACAAACAGCAATGAGAGAAATGAAGGAATAATTGTGTTGTAGTAATGTTGGTTGAGAAATATTAAGTTGGGGAAAATTTCCTTGCTCTTTACTGAAATGGACAATGCATTGTTTTCAACCAACCAAGGGGGAATATGATTTGGTTTAACATCAGGTTGAAAGATAGCACCCGAACATTGAAACACTAACTCAGCATTGCATTGAAAAGGTATTCATGAAATTGTGTTTAAATAGTTGATAAATCCCTTTGATTGAAAGAAAAATACTGGCTACAGGACCCTGTGAAGAGGCAAGAATAGCGCCAGTGTAGGCACAAAGATATTACATTGTTTTAAAGAATTTTTTTTCTTTTTAAAATAACTGAGGAACATTCTGCCTTTTGCCACATCAACAGTGTAGCAAGCTTTCAGGTAGTTCCAAATTAGATTATAATGGGTAGGGGTCTCCCTTGAATGGACGTACCTAACCAACATTTTTCTGTTGAATTGCACAACTGCTATTGTCAAGGCTTATTCCAAAATACAAGGATCAACAAACAAGCAAAATCTCTGACCGGTCCGCCATTTCACAATGAAGGATTATCAAGATAGATTGTCTGCAATAAAGCACTAATAACCACTCTCTACTTTCTATTGTATTTCATTTGTTTTTGACCAGCATTTATTATCTATGCCTAATTACTCTGAAGCAGTTGGTAGTGAACCATCTTCTTGAAATGTTGCAATGCAGTTAGTGAAGATATTTCCCAAGCACGGCTGATTAGGGAACTGAACAATTTTAATCCATCAATAATAATGGAATAATAAGATGTATCTATATTTTCCAAGGCAAAGGATGGAACTTATCTGTAATTAAAAGTCTAGTGGGGACCATGAAACCAGAGTCATTAGAAAACATCTGGTTCACCAGTGCCCCTTTAGGGAAAGAAATCTGTTATCCTTACCTGCTCTGCCCTACACGTGATTTCAGATTCACAGCAATGTTGACTCTTAAATGCCCTTTGAAATCAAATTATTAAATGCCCTCTGAAGCCACTCAATTGTATCAAACAGTTGAAAGTCTCAAACGAATGAAACTGAACAGATCATCTGACTTCAATCCAGGCTCCAGAAATGACGATGACAAATTCAGCCTGGCTGACCCTGCAAAGTGCTCCTCACTAATATCTAGGGATTGTGCCAAAATTGGGAGAGCTGTAACACAGAATAGTCAAGAAACAGCCCGACATAGTCATACACAAGGAATCATACTGTCTAGGCAATATCCCAAACATTGTTGCAATCCCTGGGTATGCATTGTATCCACTTGCTATGCCTTGTATCACCAGCAAGACAGGCCTGGTAGAAGTGATTGCACAGTGATTATAGTCAGGAGGGAGTGTCCTGGGAATCCTTAACATTGATTTTAGACCCCTTAAAGTTTCAATCATGTCTGCAGCCCATCTGCCATCTCTGCCCCCCCCTCCTTGGAACCCTAGGACATTAATGTACGTTAATGTAACTGATCTTTCTTTGTTGCTCATGAAAATTTCACCTGACTCATCCTCCAAGGGAGGATGTGAGTTTAGCTTTCGCTATTTTCTTACTTTTTCCAATCCTGTAGAAGCTCTCACAATTGTTTTTATATTTCCAGCTAGTTTGAGGCATCGTATCTAAAGGTTTTCCTGTCTTCAGACTTACTATTTTTCTGAGCAATATTATAGGCTCTTTTTTTTTAATTAAATACTTTTCAACTTCTTTGGTTAGCCATATATGGGCCACTTTCCCTGTGGAGTTTTTATTTCTAGTTGTAAAGTAGATTTGTTGAGAATTATGAAATTTTTCTTTGAATGTTCACTATTGCTCATCTGCTGTCGTATAATTTCCCTATGTACCTTAGCCAATCTGCTCACATATCTAGGTAATAGTTTTTATTCAATGTTCTAGTTTTAGGCTTGTATATGTCATTCTCAAATTCAATGAGGAATTCTACCGTATTACATTCACTCTTTCCCAGAAGTCCTCTTACTATGAGATTACTAATTAACCCTCTTCCATTACACAAAACGAGATCTAAAATATATTCTTCCCTGACTGATTCCACAATGCATTGCTTTAGAAAATTGTATTGAAAGCAGACTGTTTTTACTGATTTATTTGTTCTGGTCAATAGGAAGACTTAAGGGTAGAATTCTTCGATCTTGTCCGTGGCTCTCCTGCTGCAAGTGACAATGGAGAATTTGGCATTCCAACCCAAACAGAGAATAGGACACGTATAAAAAGGACAGATCATACCTGAACTGGAGGGGCACCAATAACCTGACTGGGAAGTTTACTAGTTCGGATGGATTTAAACTAATGTAGCAGGGCGGTGGGAATCAGAACAACAGGTCAGCAAGCATAGAGACTGGGGCCGAGCATAGGGCCAAGACAAGGCTATCAAAGAGGAAGAGCAATCTGGGAGAGGATGAACTTAGTGGGTCTGGCAGTCTGGATTGCATCTGCTTAAATGCAAGGAGTGTAACAGGCAAGACAGATGAACTTAGAGCCTTAATGCATCCACGGAACTTGGATGTGGTTGCAGTGACAGAGACTTGATTAAAAGGACAGGATTGGCAGCTGAATATTCTGGGATATGAGTGTTTTAGGCGAGACAGAGGCGGGGCTAGAAGAGGTGGGGGAGTAGCAATACTGGTTAGTGAGCATGTTACAGCTGCACAGAAGGTGGACAACTTGGAAGGATCATGTAATGAGACACTGTGGGTAGAGCTCAGGACCAGGAAGGCGCAGTCACTATGCTGGGGATATACTCCAGCCCTCCCACCAGCGCATGGGAAGTTGGAGAATGGATATGTAAAGAGATTCTGGACATGTGTAGAAAAACAGAGTTGTTGTAGTAAGAGATTTTAATTTCCCTCATGTAGACTGGAAATCCCTTAGAGCTGGGGGTCTGGTCCAGGAGGAATTTATAAAATGTGTTCAGGAAGCTTCCTTGGAACAATATGTTTAAAATCCAACTAGGGGGCTACATTGGACGTAGTACTGGGAAATGAGCCTTGTCAGGTCATCAGAGTTTCAGTGACCACAATTCTGTAAATTTTCGAATAGTCGTGGAAAAGGATAAGTGTTGTCCTATGAGTAAGGTGCTGAACTGGGGGCAGGCTAACTACAGCCAAACTAGGCAGGATTTGGTGGCTGTTGATTGGGAAAGCCTGTTCAAAGGTAAGTCCACATCTGGCTTTTAAGGAGCAGTTGATAAGAGTGCAGGTTAGGACAGGTAAGGTAGAATTCGAGAGCCATAGACAACCAGAGAAATTGTGAGTCTAATCAAAAAAAAGAGAGGCATATGTAAAGCCCGGGCAGGTAAAAACAAATTAAGCACTGGAGAAATACAGAGAAAGTAGAAAAGAACTCAAACAGGAGTTAGAAGAGCAAAAAGAGATCACGAAATGTCCTTGGCAGACAGGATTAAGGAGAATCCCAAGGCATTTTATACATACATTAGGGACAAGAAGATTGTCAGAGAAAGAATCAGACCTCTCAAGAGCAAAAGGAGGGGAATTATGCTTAGAACCAAAGGAAGTAGGTGAGATCCTAAATGAATACTTTGCATCAGTATTCACAAATGAGAGGGACATGTTGATTGGTAGTGTCTCAGAGTAGACCCATAGAACAAATCACAATTACAAGGGAGGAAATGTTAGGTTGTTTAGGAAGCATTAAATTAGACAAATCCCCAGGGCCAGATGGCATCTGTCCCAGATTACTTAGAGAGACAAGAAATGAAATTGTTGGGCCTCTAACAGAAATTTTTATTTCTTCATTGGACACAGGTGAGATCCTGGATGATTGGAGAATAGCAAATGTGGTCCTGTTATTTAAGAAGGGTTGCAAGGATAACCCAGGTTATTATAGGCCAGTGAGCTTGATGTCTCAACATACTTCAAACCCAATGTATTATATTTTTCAACATAGTCACATTAGAAATTGGGACAGGCAAGTTGTGCACCGTGGTGTCATAAACAGCAATGAGAGAAATGAAGGGATAATTGTGTTGTAGTAATGTTGGTTGAAAAATATAAGTTGGGGAAAATTTCCTTGCTCTTTACTGAAATGAACAACAAATGAAATGTCCATTGTAAGGAAATTGTTGCAGAAGATTCTTAGAGATAGGATCTATACACATTTAGAACTGAATAGTCTCATTAGTGATAGACAACATGGTTTTGTACGAGGGAGTTGTTACCTCACAAATTTGGTCGAGTTTTTTAAGAAGGTGACAAAATATGGTTGACAAGGGAAAGGCTGTGATGTTATCTACATGGATTTTAGTAAAACATTTGACAACATCCCTCATGGCAGGTTGGTACAAAAGTTTAAATCTCATGGGATTAAAGGTGAACTGGCTAGATGGGAACAGAACTGGCTTGGCCATAGAAGACACAGGGTAGCAGTGGAAGGGTCTTTTTTCTGATTGAACATCTGTGACTAGTGGTGTTCCGCAGGGCTCTGTACTGGGATCTATGTCGTTTGTGATTATATATAAATGATTTGGAAGAAGATGTAGCTGGTCTGATTAATAAGTTTGTGGATGACATGAAGATTGCTGGAGTTGTGAATAGTGATGAACATTGTCAGAGAATACAGCAGGATATAGATATGCTGAAACATTGGGTGGAGAAATGGCAGATGAAATTTAATCTAGATAAATCCAAAGTGGTAGAGCTAATACAGGGGGACTTATATAATAAATGGCAGAAGTATCAGGTGTATAGATACATAGAGGGATCTGGGTGGCAACACAGGTGGAAAAGGTGATGAAGAAGGCATGTGGCATGTTGCCTTTATTGGACAGGGCTTTGAGTATAAAAGTTGGCATATGGTGTTGCAGTTACATAGAACATTGTTTAGGCCACATTAGGAATACTGCATCCAGTTCTGTTTGCCACAGTACCAGAAGGACGTGGAGGCTTTGGACAAAGTGAAAAAAACGTTTATTAGGATGTTGCCTGGTATGGAGGATCTTAACTATGAGATGAGATTGAGTAAACTAGGGTTGATTTTACTGGAAAGACAGAGGTTGAGGGATGACCTAATATAGGTTTAAAGATTATGAAGGGCATAGATAGCTTCCAATTGTTCACCCTTTCTCTCAGGTGAGAAATGATAAACACAAGGGGTCACATGTTCAAGGTAAGGGGAGCAATGTTCAATACAGATATGCGGGCGATATATTTTACACAGAGGATGGTGGTGGCCTGGAATGTGCTGCCAAGCAAGTAGTTGAGGCAGATGCACGAGGATCATTTAAGGCTTGTCTAGATAACCACATAAAAGACTGGGAATAGAGGGATACAAACAGATGGTCTAGTTAGGAACAAATGATCAATGCAGGCTGTTCCTGTGCTGTATTGTTCTTTGTTTCTTGTTCAGGGGCATCAGGGAATCCTAGCCGTGATCATGGATAGAGGTTTTCAACAAAAGTCTCTTACAACTATCATATGCATTTGTTACAAGATTCTCTTATTTTAAGGTTTAGCTGTACTGAACCTGGTATTGGAAAAGAGATGAGTCAAAGCTTTTCACCTTACACTCATCAGGATGTGTTCAGGAGGGTTTCCTGACACAACATGTGGATAAACCTACGAGAGGAGAGGCTGTACTTGACCTGGTGCTGGCTAATGAACCAGGATAGGTGTCGGATCTCTCGGTGGGAAAGCGTCTAGGGATGGCAATCATAATTCTATCTCCTTCACGATAGTATTGGAAAGAGATAGGATCAGGCCGGCTAGGAATGTGTTTATCTGGAATAAGGGGAAATATAAGGACATCAGGCAGAAAATTAGACGAGTAAACTGGAAGGAGGTATTCTTGGGGAAAAGTACTGAAGGTGGCAGATTTTTAAGGAATGTTTATCTGGAGTTCTGCACAGCAACGTTCCGATGAGACAAGGAAGTTTTGGTAGGTCATGGAAACCGTAGTGCATGAAGGACGTAATGAACTTAGTCAGGAAGAAAAGAGAAATGTACAAAAGGTGCAGAGAGTTACGAGGTGATAAGGATTTAAGGAAGTATAAGGTTTGTAGAAAGGAGCTTAAAAAGGAAATGAGGAGAGCCAGAAGGGATCATGAGAAGGCCTTGGTGGGTAAAATTAAGGAGAATCCCAAGGTGTTCTACAAATATGTGAAGAGTAAAAGGATCAGAAGTAAAGGGGTAGGACTTACAAAAGGTGAAGGGGGAAAAGTCTGTGTGGAACCGGAAGAAATGGCAGAGGTGCTTAATGAGTAGTTTGCCTCGACATTCATGATGGAAAGTGATCTGCGAGGTTGTACTGCAGGTTTGCGGTGGACTGAAAAGATTGAGTATGTGAACGTTAAGAAAGACAATGTGTTGGAACTTTTAAATTCTATCAAGATAGATAAGTTACCAGGACCGGATTGGATGTACCCTAGGTTATTGTCGGAGGTGAAAGAAGTGATTGCAGAACCCCTGGCAATGATCTTTGCATCGTCGATGGAGACAGTAGAGATTCCAGATGATTGGAGGATTGTGGATGTGGTTCTTATTTTCAAGGAAGGGAACAGGGATAGCCTGGGAAATTACCAACCAGTGAGTTTGACCTCAGTGGTTGGTAAGTTGTAGGAGAGGATTCTGAGGGACAGGATTTATGAGCATGTAGAGAAGCTTAGTATGATCAGAAATAGTCAACATGGCTTTGTTAAGGGCAGGTCGTGCCTTACGAGCCTAGTTCTTTGAAAATGTGACTGAACACACTGACAAAGAAAGAGTGGTGGATGTGGTTTACATGGACTTCAGCAAGGCATTTGATAAGGTCCCCCATTCAAGGTTTCTTAAGAAGGTGACACAGCATGGGATCCAAGGGGCTTTGGCCTTGTGGATCCGGAACTGGCTTGCCTGTCGAAGGCAGAGAGTGGTTGTGGATGGGTCTTATTTTGTATGGAGGTTGGTCACCAGTGGAGTGCTCCAGGGACACTTGCTGTTTGTCATTTTCATAAATGACTTGGATGAGGAAGTGGAGGGATGGGTTAGTAAGTTTGCTGATGATACGATGATTGGTGGTATTGTGGAAAGCCTGGACGGTTGTCAGAAGTTGCAGTGTGACATAGATAGGATGCAAAACTGGATGGAGAAGTGGCAGATGGACTTCAACATGGATAAATGTGTAGTGGTCCATTTTGGCACGACCAATGGGATGAAGGACTACAATATCTATGGTAGGAGTCTTAACAGTGTTGAGGAGCAGAAGGACTTGGGGTCTGAGTCCATAGGACTCTTAAATCGGCCTCGCAAATGGAGGTTGTGGTTAAGAAGGCATATGGTGTACTGGCCTTCATTAATCGAGGGATTGAGTTTAGGATTCGGGAGGTAATGCTGCAAATTTATAAAACTCTTGTCAGATCCCATTTGGAATAATGTGTGCAGTTCTGGTCGCCTCACTACAGGAAGGATGTGGAAGCTATTGAGAGGATGCAAAGGAGATTTACAAGGATGTTGCCTGCATTGGGAGTAATGCCTTATGAAGATAGGTTGAGGGAGCGAGGTCTCTTCTCCCTGGAGAGACGAAGGTTGAGAGGTGACCTGATAGGGGTTTACAAAATGTTGAGAGGCATAAATAGGATGGATTCTCAGAGGCTATTTCCCAGGGCTGAAATGGTCACTATGAGGGGACATAGGTTTAATGTGCTGGGAGCAAGTACAGAGGAAATATTAGGGGTAAGTCCTTCGCTCAGAGGATGGTGAGTGAGTGGAATCGGCTGTCGGTGGTGGTAGAGGCGACCTTGCTGGAGTCTTTTAAAAGACTTCTGGATGAGTACATGGGATGTAATGGGTTTGGGAGTTACAGATAGTTCTATGGCCTGGGAGGTATGGATCTGATTGACGCAACTTGTGGGCTGAAGAGCCTGTTTGCGCCGCACTGTTCTCTGTTCTATGACACTCAGTGAGAATACAGATAAGGAGCAAACAACAATTTACACTGTATGAGAAGCAAGTGCTGATTGGGTGGCAAGTAGACTCTGATTGGAGATGTGTTGTGATGGAGAATGCACCAGGTGACTGATAGTTAACTGCTAAATACTATTTAAAAATTAAAATCAGGAAATCAAGGAATTGTCCCGTGGAATAAGTTGGCAAATAGTTGTCACTTATTTTACTTAGCTGAAACATGTGTAATGTGTGAATGTGTTCCTTGTATCTGGAAAGACCAGGTCTTTGTTAATATATGTAGCTTCCTGTACACACAAATGCATTACACTGCAAGCTGTACTGAATCTTAAATTGGTTGTCGGCCTAATCTCTTGCACACTGTGTGCATTTGAAGCAGTAATTCCCAGGAACGTGGGAAGGCAAGGGCCTCATTCTGCTGCCATTGGTATTAGCCCTATGGGGGTGGGGCTCCACCATGTGGAGAAGACTACTAGAAAACCTACGCAAAATTGTAATCTTGCATATGTTTTCTGGTTGCCTTCTCAACATGGTGGAGTCCCACTGCCATACGGCTAATACCAATGACAGCAGGATGAGGCCCTTGCCTATGAGAGGGTCTCAACTGGTGGCAGTGCAGGAAGGCTGTCCATGGACCTTTTTACCACAGATCTAACTAAAGCAGAGGCAGAAAGGAATCAGGCTCCCCACTCATCTTTCTCCCATCTGATAAAGGCCCATGTGCCTCCACATTCCACAGGGGAAGGTAGAAGGTTTGGTAAATATCCCTATAACGGTTATAGATGAAATTGACTGAACTCTGTTTGCGCCATTCATTCACTTATTTTGTTATGAATGTTTTGTGGGTTGAGATAAATCATATTTTACTGTAATTTTTACCATTATTATCTGATCTGGCATTATGGCTCCATTATTTCAGTTAAACTTATCTTTACATTTCACATTCTGCATATCTATACCCAGAATGTTACTCTGCTCAATGAGCTTTTGTATGAAGTAATATATTTTTCCCCACCTAGACTCTTTGCCCCACCTTTTCTGTTGAAATCACTATCCACAACTATAGTTATTTGATTTGGCAGGATATTGGTCCCAGCTGGGTTTAAGTGGAGTCCATTCCATTTGCCAAGTACTAATGCTAGTGTGCCATGATTTGAAACCTCTCCCTCCCACATTACTGTTCGACTCATTCATTCAACTCTCTGATCTGCTTAACCTTTTGCCAATTTTCGTGTAGTACAGGTAGAAACCCAGAGATCATTATCTTTTAACAGAACCTGACATTGTATCACTAGATAAACTGGCATAAATAGCTAATGATAACCTCAAGGTAGTCTAATTTCTTCTCAGATTGATGTACCTTGTTTCCATTAGTGGGTTGCTCTGACTTAAAAAGAAATGCTTAAGGTCTTGGGTAGCCACTATCATTTCTCAGTTCTGCAATTCTTCATATCATTCACCTCCTCTCATCAGTCAAAGTATACCATTTTGCTGAAGATTCCAGTCTATACTCATCAATATCGCACATATACCATCACACACAACCTCTATTGCTCTTAAATGCAATGGCTAAATCGTAAGAATAAAAGTGATAACTTTCACCTCTTCTATAAAAAAGATATCTTCATATAAAACAAACATATAGGACTGGACAATGCCAAGAGAAAATGAATAACTATAATCCTCATAAAGGAATTTTGAGAGCATAAATCAAATATCATATTAGCGTAGTCCAAGGTTGAGGTCATCTGGGACCTTGAGACAATTCTTCAAGACTGCGGCAGTTACTTTGAGATGTCGATTATGCTATTAAAAAGACAGCAGAGGATTCATTGACCTCATTTATAAATACCTTGCATTTTTATTTGGACCTTGAAGCTTCAAATTATGCTTAATAACTTGTGGATTTTTTCCCATTTTTGTACTACGCAATTCTTATTTTAAACTATGCAATTATGCAAAAGTCTCACGCAATTATGGCATCTCTTACAGGAAGTGCAAAATTATCTCAGATGATATTTTTTGATGGAAAATTCAATAAAGAGATAATATACAGGGAAGGTTAATAATAATTCAGATATTTGAAATTATGTACAGAAGATAAAAGCCAGCAGCTAATAAGTACATAGTGCTTTTAGCAAAATAAAAACTTCTAAAGTTTTGTGAAAGGAAAATAATGTTTGATAAATGTATTACCATTCTTTGAAGAATTGACAAGCAGGATAGATACAAAAGAATCAGTAGTTGTAGTCTATTTTACTTTCCAAAGGCATTTGATAAGGTGCCACATCAAAGGTTACCACACTTGAAATGCAATAGCATATTTGGCAGCGGACTGAGTGCTGGAAAATAAGATGAGAATAGATAAGTGTTTTATAGCCAGCATAGACATGATGGGCTGAAGGGCCCCTTTGTGTGCTGTAAAACTGAATGACTAAGATGTCCTTATTCGTGACTTACAAAATGTCAGTACACTGTGTAATTAGGAAGGAAATAGAATGTCATAGAATACTTACAGCACAGAAGGAACCTATTCAGTCCTTCATATCTGCGTTGGCTTCCTGAAGAGGCAATTTACTGAGTGTCACTTCCCTGTTGTTTCCCCATAGTAAGAAGTGTGACAACACCAGGTTTAAATCCAACCGATTTATTTGATAGTAAACTCGCAAGCTTTCAACTCTATGGTCTTCGTCAGGTGAATGAGGTGTCTCCAATATACAATACACATCTCTTTAACCTGTGCTCAGTGCTTCTTGCACTCACATTGTTAGCCACTTTAAGACTTGGATAGCAGGTTAGGTGTAAAGATTCGCATTCTAATCAGTAATCTGTAAACAGTTTGTGCTGGTATGCGTGCTGCTGGAGACCAGAACACCTTATTCACCTGACGAAGACCATAGAGTCAAAAGCTTGGAGTTTACTATCAAATAAATCGATTGGATTTAAACCTGGTGTTGTCAAACTTCTTACTGTGTTTACCCCAATCCAACGCCGGTATCTCTACATTGTTTCCCCATAGCCCAGCACATTCTCCCTTTCCAGATAACAATTCAATTCCTTCTCAAATGTCTTGATTGATCCTCTCTCCACACAGAGTTCAAGCTTTCTACAAATTTAGAGGGTATTGGTGAAATTGCATCTGAGGTAGTGTGCACAGTTTTGGTCTCCTTACTTAAGAAATAATATGCTTGCATTGAAGGGAGGTTCATTGGGCTTATTCCTGGGATGAACGTGTTGCCTTATAAGGAAAGGTTAAGCAATTGGCCTCTACTTATTGAAGCTTAGAAGAATGAGAGGTGCTCTGATAGAAGCATAAATAATTCTGAGGGAGCTTTACAGGGTAGGTGAGAGGATTCTTCCCTTTTGTAGGAGAATTTAGAATTAAGGTGCACAGTTTAAAAATGAGGGTTCTCCCATTTAAGATAGATAAGGAATTATGTCCCTCAGCGGTGTATATCTTCAACAGAGAGCAATGGAGGTTTGGCCATTGAATATATTCACATTGGAATGAGACAGATTTTTGATTTATAGAAGTATCAAAAGTTATGGTGGCAGGAGAAAGTAGACTTAAGGCCATATGCAGATTGGCCATGATGGTGGAGCAGGCTCGATGGGCCAAATGAGCTATTCCTGTTGTTAAGGGCCTAATGCATGAAAATCTGAACTTTACACAATGTCCATAAGAGGTAGATTTCTGGCTTGAAAACACATCCTGTTCCTATTTCTCATTTTCATGGAGAAATCTGGCCCCATGTTTGCAGAGTCCGGTTATTCCCAGGCAGTTGCCATGGAGGAAATATGGGGCCCAATTTTACCATCCATTGCCACCGCGTGTAATCAGTGGGGAAGGGGGGGTCCATTGCCACTCTGTGTGTGATCTGTGGGAGAAAAGAAGGGTACACTGCCACTCTGCATGTGGTTGGTGAGGAGAAGGGGGGTCCACTGCCATTCTGTATGTGATTGGTGGAGGGAAGGAGAGGAGGAACCTGTGATCAGTCTGGATGGTGGGGGGAGGGTGGAAATGCGGATAACGGGGTCAATTATATTGTGGGGATGTGCAATGTCTGTGGGGACCATAGGGAGGCAGTATCCGACCCAGGAGTGACGTGACAAGGGAACGTTCCTTTATCTTTTTTTCTCTGCGCACGTGCAGTTGGAGGCACTGATCTGAGCTGCAGGGTTTTGGGTGCGATAAGCCTTGCCCACAGGCTTTGCAGCACAATTCAGAATTGCTGATTTTGTTTTTAGGCAAAGTGCATATGGGGGTACTTGAAAACGGGTCTAAAAGTCGGATCTGAAACACTCCCAGTTTCAAGTCCACCCAACACTGAGAATTAAAATGTAAAATGGGGCCCATGGAGTCAGTAGCTAGGGAACAGACCTTGTGATGGGGACTGAAAACCTGGTTTTAGTCTTTGCAATACTTAATTGGAGGGAATTTTGACTCATCTAGTATTGGATGTCAGAAAAGCAGCCTCATGATTTAGAGACTGAAGATGATTTTGGAGAAGTGATGGTAAGATAGAACTGGGTGTTGTCAATATACATGAAAGATGGAATTCTCTGGTCTGGTCCTGCTGCAAAGCCAAAACTCCATTCACTGTCAGTGGTACCAGGAAATCCCAGCTGTAAACAGGGACAGAAGATTTTGGCCATGGAATCTGATATTGTTTACAATTGAGGTTCAAAGCAATGTCCAGGAGATGATGATTGAAACATAGTCACCTCCATCTCATTTCCCGAACCTCCACCCATGAAACAGGCAGGGAAACAGATGGCTCTTATAATTGGGTGAAAAAGCACAAGGTGGAAGGCTGATAATTAAATTTGAGCAGGAAGGCTGACGATTGTCTTGCTTCCTGGAGACCAGTTGAAGCCTTTAGCTGGCCAAATAATATCCACTTAAGGGTCTCATCCCTAAGCAGGGGGAATAGGGCCATAAACCATTTGACAAAGCCTCCAAGTTTATTCTGGTGTCCACCTTACGTGATTGGAATGAAGCACTCCTTATTGGTCATATTTCCCCCAGGGGCAATTGCTGTGCCCACTATCAGAATACACTGTGTCCTCCACAATGAGCTCCTGCAACACCACCCCCCACACCCCCACCCCCAAACCCCCATTCCTGCTACTTACAAAAGCTGCATTGTATAGGTGGAGACTAATGATCTCAGCCCCAGGCCATTTCTGCAGCAATTCCTCAGGGCAGCATGCTACAACTTCACTGACTTCATCAATGATCTTCCCATGATCATAAAGTCAGAAGTGGGAATAACCACTGATGACTGCACCATTTTAAGTACCAGTCACAACTCCTCACATGCTGAAGTACTCAGTGTCTGAATGTAGCAAAAGACTTGGACAATATTTGGGCTGGGCAGATCAGTGCCAGTGCCTGGAAATATCCATCCAGCGAGAGAGAATTGAACCATCTCACTTTGATATTCAAAAGCGTTACCATCACTAAATCCCCCACCTTGAATGTCCTGTAGATCACCATTCATCAGAAATCTAATTGAACCTATTTAAAAAGCAGATCAGAGACAGGATATTCTGTGGTACATGCCTCATCTACTAACTCCCCAAAGTCTTTCTATCACCTACAGGCACAAGTCCAGATTGTGACAGAATACTCCCCACTTGCCTGCTGGAGTGAAGCTCCAACAGCTCTCAAGAAGCTGGATACCATACAAATCATAAGTCATTCATCCCATTTACTGCCTTAAGTATTTTATAACACCAGTACACTGTGTTTACAGCCTGTACCAAATACAAGACACATTACAACAACATGTCAATAGCATTTTGAAAGCTCTATTGCCTAGACACCTGCAAATTTCCCACTGAGTTAAACACCATTTTGACTTGGAAATATATCACAGCTTTTTCATTGCCATTGGATCAAAATCCTGTCACTCACTACCTAAAATTCTTGAGGGTTTGATGTTAGATAAGTCCCCTGGGCCAGACAGGATTTACCCTAGGATTCTCTGGGAGGCGAGAGAGGCGATTGCAGGGCCTCTGGCTCTGATCTTCAGGTCGTCGTTGGTTACGGGTATAGTGCCGGAATACTGGAGGATAGCGAATGTGGTCCCATTGTTCAAGAAGGGGAATAGAGACTTTCCTGGGAATTGTAGACCGGTGAGTCTTACTTCTGTTGTGGGCAAAGTTTTGGAAAGAATTATTAGGGATAGGATTTATAGTCATTTAGAGAGAAATGAATTGATTGGGGATAGTCAGCATGGTTTTATGAAGGGTAGGTCGTGCCTTACTAACCCTATTGAGTTTTTTGAAAAAGTGACCAAAGAGGTGGATGGGGGTAAGGCAGTTAATGTGGTATATATGAACTTTAGTAAGGCGTTCGATAAGGTGGCCCATGGAAGGCTTCTGCAGAAAATGCAGATGTATGGGATAGAGGGTGATTTAGCTAATTGGATTAGGAATTGGCTAGCAGATAGAAGACAGAGGGTGGTGGTTGATGGGAGATATTCATCGTGGAGTTCGGTGACAAGTGGTGTACCTCAGGGGTCTGTTTTGGGGCCCCTGCTGTTTGTAATTTTTATAAATGATCTGGATGAGGGTATTGAAGGATGGATTAGTAAATTTGCAGATGACACTAAAGTCGGTGGAGTGGTAGATAGTGAAGAGGGGTGTTATAGTTTGCAGAGAGACTTGGACAAGTTGCAGAGCTGGGCCGAGAGGTGGCAAATGGAGTTCAATGAGGAAAAGTGTGAGGTAATTCACTTTGGCAGGAATAACAAATGTGTAGAGTATAGGGCTAATGGTAGGACTCTTAATAGTGTTGAAGAAGAGGGATCTTGGTGTATATGTGCATAGATCCCTGAAAGTTGGCAATCAAGTCGATAAGGTTGTTAAGAAGGCATACGGAGTCTTAGCTTTTATTGGTAGGGGGATTGAATTTCGGAGCCGTAACGTCATGTTGCAACTGTACAAAACTCTAGTGCGGCCGCACTTGGAGTATTGTGTACAGTTCTGGTCCCCACATTATAAGAAAGATGTGGAGGCATTGGAGAGGGTACAGAGGAGGTTTACCAGGATGTTGCCTGGTACGGAGGGCAGGTCTTATGAAGAGAGGCTGAGGGATTTGAGGTTATTTTCGTTAGAAAGGAGGCGGCTAAGAGGGGACCTAATCGAAACATATAAGATGATTAGAGGTTTAGATAGGGTGGACAGTGATAGCCTTTTTCCTAGGATGGAGAAAGCTAGCACGAGGGGACATAGCTTTAAATTAAGGGGGGGTAGTTATAGGACGGATATCAGAGGTAGGTTCTTTACCCAGAGGGTGGTAAGGGTATGGAATGCCCTGCCTGCTGCAGTTGTAGATGCGCCAAGTTTGGTGGCGTTTAAGAGATTAGTGGATAAGTTTATGGACGAAAAGGGAATGGTTTAGGTTAGAGGGTCATTGCTTTTTCTTAATTGGTCGGCACAACATCAAAGGCCGAAGGGCCTGTTCTGTGCTGTAATGTTCTATGTACTTTATGTACTCTAATAGCACAATGGGAGCAACTTCAATACGTGGATTATAATGATTGAAGGAGTGGACCGGCCATCAAGGATAATTAAGAACGGGCAAATGTTAGCCTTGCCAGAAAAGTCCAGTTCCCACAAATGGACAAAAAAAACTCCTGCTTTTCACAATTCCCACTAGCCTGTGCCCAGAAATGTCGAGTGAGTGAGTGCCAGGCATACTTGATTATTAGTTCTATAGTATGAGGCCTTATTTCAAATGGCTAATGACCAGCTGAGAGCCATATTGCTACTATTATGTCAGAGAGAGAGCAAAGGAAATGGAGGGATGTCACACTGTTCCTCAAGGCAAACATTATTTATTATACTGCCACTGAATATACTAGAACAAACTTTGTAAAATTGCACAGAGTCTAGCAGAGCAGTAAAATACCAAAGTATCATATAAAAAATTAAAAGAATCTGCTTAATATGGAATATATTGTTGTGCTATCCATTTATGTCGAATATTCCAGCAAAATAGAAAACAATGGCACTAAAACAAGAAATGAAAATGAATACAAAATCCAAATCACAAATTTATGAGGAATTTTGAAAGTGTAATTGTTTCCAGTTTCTTTCAAAGAGACAGGAAGACTTCCAATTTTGGCTTATGTTCATTTGAGATTACCAGAATGATGTAAATTCAACGCTTGATGGGAGTTGAGACATTGGTAACAGTTTTGGGGCCCTAATTTATGGAGAGTATTGTGTAGGAGGTTAGCCAGGAATGTACTGGAATTGTCAGGTCTAGAGGTGATAAATATACAAATGAGGGTTTCAGAAATTGTCAGTTGAAGGGAAGTGGGCTTGGGCAATGTTACAGAGGTAGAATTAAGTGATTATAGTGGAGGGATGGGATCAGAAATTCACTTTGAGGTCAAATATGACAACCAGGTTCTGAACCGTCTAGTTTAGCCTCAGACAGTTGCTAGGGAGAGAGATGGAGCTAGTGAATAAAAGGACTGGAATTTGTGGTAGGGACCAAAGAAAACATCTTCAATTTCCCAATGTTTAATTGAAAGAAATTCCTGCTCATTCAGTACTGGATGCCTGACAAGTGGCCTGCTAATTCAACAACAGTGTAAGAGTCAAGGGGCTTAGTGATAGAGTAGAGCTGGGTCTCATCAACATAGCTATGGAAACTGGCAGTGTGATTTCAGAGAGTATTGCTGAAGGACAACACATAGATGAGAAGTAGAGGGATGTCAAAAATTAATCTTTGAGGAACATCACAAATGATTTAAAAAAAATACAATCTTGATAGAGCTTGATTAAGCAACCAAAGCAATAAAAACAGTTTGAAAAGATATCCAAACACCAGTTCTTTTATCAGATGGCCTCATTATGAATGTTTGATAGAGCTCCATAATTATTACTGGATTCAATCGATGTTGAGAATGTTGCAAAAGTGTCCTAGGTCTGTTTGATTAACAATTTTATTATTTTATAATAATGAGATTTTTCTTTGAAGATTTTTCAGTACCTGTGTACTATTTTTACAAGATTAAGAGCTATCAAGTAGATCATAGTCTTTTTGTTACTGATGTGATGAATAGCTGTAAGTAATTGATACTTCCATGAGAATGTTGAGAGGAGAGCAATATTTTAAAAGAGGGGCAATGTTGAATGGCTTGTTTTTCGGTTCCTGCCATAAAATGCAGAATCCCCCATGGTTTATAATTCATCTGAGATGATGTGAACCATGTCTACAAACAAACTGGACTAAATTCCATCAAGATTGTGTGGTGGGTTGGAGGGAGGTCTTGAAATAACTGCCCCCTCAATACATTCATAAGGGCACAGGTGCTGCATACAGGCTGGCTATCCATTCTGGTAGAAATTGTCAAAAGTGGGAAATCCCAGAATCAGGTTCCACCCATCATTTTCAAATTTCTGGCAACTCACCCTGATTCCATAATATTCTTTTCAGTATTCAGTAAGAAATTTCTTGTCATCCAGTATTGAATGTCAGATGAAGAGTCTGATAATTTCATTATAGTGGAGGGGTTAAGAAGATAGAGATGAAATTGAGCTGGATGTTCTCAGTAAACTTTTGAAAATTGAATGTTCTTTTGGATAACATTGCAAAGGAAAAATATGTCAATCAGAAGTAGAAGGGAAAGGATGGATCCTTGGTGATATCATTGATAGTGATGCAGTAATAGGAAGAGAAGAGATTGCAGGTAATTTATTGGTCAGATAAGAATGGAATAAGGAAAGTGCAGTCCCACCTCGTTGGATATCAGTGGGGAGGTGCTGAAGGAGGATGGTGTGTCCAACACCATCAACGGCTGCAGACAGTTTAAGGAGGATTAGAGGGTTAGTTAGGTAACGTGTTTTGTTAGTCTCATAGGATATCATTTGATATTTCGGAAAAGAAAGGGAGGATGGTAATGGAGCAACAATTTGCAAGGACTGAATGGGTCAAGTCTTAGTTTTTGAGGAGAGGGATTAAGATGGCAGATTTGAAAGGGGACTGCATCAGAGGAGAGAGAAATGTTAACAATATTTTTTAACATGGGACCAGGCAAAATGATTGGGAGGTCAATAACTTAGTGTAACTAAGGTTGATAGAACATGAGATCTGGTCTTTTGATCAGAATATGCTCAGAGTAGGCATGAGAAGAGATAGGAGAAAAACTAAGTAAAGGTGCTGGAGGTAACTGCAGGTTCAATCCTAGATGTGATTTGGTGTTGAGTGCTTTATTGCCATCTACAATAGTCTAGGCAAGGCAAGTGGAGGGTATAGCAAGGTGGAATGGTTTCAATTAGGAGAAAGTTATCTTCACATCATAGTTGTGTTTTGTTAAGTTATAGATTTTGATGCAATCATTCACAATAAGTCCATGAATGTTCAGACCCTTATAAAAGTGTTTACACACTCTGGAAGAAAAAATGATGAAGGCGGGCAATACCAACCTTCTGATAGAATCCACAGGATCAGCACTGTAAGTGGTAAACAGGATGGAATAAGTCGAGCAAGATTAGGTCTCAGCAAGCAAATTGAGGAGGAATGGTAAGAGTAAGATGGGACATCTGGGATTGTTGTTCTTAAGAAGTCAGCAATAAATAGCCTGGTGGACCCGTTGGAGAATAATAAGAGAAGTACAAAGGGAAGTTATGGACTTATCTAAGAGTATCAAACCCGCAGCAATAATAGGCAAATAGAAATGTCGAGGAATGCTAAGTGTTTGGGATAGGGATTTGGAAGGGCAGAGTGCTTATGAGGATGGAAATGAAAAGAGGCAAGGTGACAAGCAAGAGGAATCTCAGCAGGGTACAAGAAAAGAAAGTTAAAAAGGTGTGGAAAAAGCAAAAATAGCAGTGATGGTCTCAGATCCAGGAATTTAAATGTACATCAGAGTCCTGTGTGCCAGTTCTGTGATAAGTCTTCAAGGAAATATTAGATTGCTGAATGTGTGGGAGTGTGTTGTAAGTCATGCAGCTGGTTCTAAATTGGAGAAAGGTCAATTTGTGGCAATACAACTTCATTTGACTTATAAGAAAATGTATTCAATCTTAAAATAAAAGGTATTGTGTTTGTGCATATACAGATAGGATGAGGTTGATGCCATGCAACTTATTTTAGACAGGTTTGCATTATAATCCATAGGTACTAATACACAGGATTTGTACTTTAACTGGCTAAGTAAAAAGGTACTGGAAGACTCAATCTTTAAAATTTCACCCAATCTCCAGGGAAAAAAAAATCCAAAATGCTACTTTTGTTTAACGAAAGAATTAGCAAATTAGCAATATTATGAAATTTAATATAAGGCTAAATGGCATGCAATATATGCACAGCAATGTCCAACAGTGTGCAAGGAAATTAAGGCACTAATTCATAGTGTAATGATAATGATATTAGCCAAGATAGCGTGGAATTCTTCTGTTAAGATTTGTTGTACTTTGCTGTCCATCAGTTTCTTATAAGCTGATCAGTAGAAGCACTCTTGTTATCAAATAATTAATAGGATGAAACCCCACTCAAAAGATTTGAGCCTGACTTAATCCAGGCTAGCATTTTAGTGCAGGGTTGATGGAATGCAACACTGTCAGAAGTGCTGTCTTTTAGATTTTCCCAAGTCTACCTTCTCAGATAAAAGATCATATAGCATTATATTGAAAAAGAACAAGTTAGCTTTCCTGGTGTTCTGAATAATACCAACCTCTCAAACAATATAAATATAACCATTTATCTAGCCATTATATCATTAATGATTGGTCACATGACACCTCCCACATCCCAAAGATGTGCTGTTTGGCTAATTGGCAGAACAAATTCTCCCTAAATTGTCTCAAATTTGGTTTCAATCCATAGATCTATAAACATAGACAGGGATCACGGGTATAAGTGGGAACATCGAGGTGGCAGTGTGAGCCCGTTGGGCCAAAGGGCCTGTTTCCCGTGCTGTTTTGTTCTTTGTTCTTCTTTGTTTTTTGTTCAAATTATGGTCCAACAGGTTTATTTGAAATCACCAGCTTTCAGAGCGCTGCTCCTTCATCAGGTTTCTTTATCTGACAAAGGAGCAGTGTTCCAAAAACTGGTGATTTCTAATAAATCTGTTGGATGATAACCTGGTGTCATGTGAATAATTGTAATGCCCATTCCAGTCCAACACCAGCATCTTCACATCATTGATAAATTGTGGAACCTAGCTAGAACAAGCTGCTGTGTTTCCTGAATTACAACAGTGATTGAAGTATTTAACTAGCTCCAAAGTGCCTTAAAACATTTAAAGGATATAAAAGGCACTGAATGAAAATTCTCTCCTTTATTCACATGAACATAATTTACAACGAATACGACAGGTTGAGGATTTCCTTCAGGACTTGAATAAAGAATCAAGATTGAAATTTTAAAGGAGTACTGAGGCAATGCTGTATTATCAGATGTGCCATTTTTCAAATGAGATAGTAGGCCAAAGCCATCCGCTTCTTGAAATCTGGTATAAAAAATCCTAAGTTACTGTTAAAAGAAAACTCCTTTAACTCATATTACCAAAACCAATTAACTGTTCACCTGTTACACTTGAAGTTTGTTTAGCCTGGTTCTGCACTGATTACCTGCTCTGCTTGCCTACATTGCAAGAATAACAACTCTTTAAGAAGCAAACTCAATGAGTTGGATTTTCAGCTTTCAGGTGGGAATCAGATGTTAGAAGACTTTCTAATGCCATGATTTTGCCTTTTACCTGGTAGTGCTCATCAAGTACATTTTCATCTGGTGGAGGCAGACAGCCTGCTGTTGCAGATAGCTGCATGTTCATGACAAGGTCACCAGGTTAAAAAGTCTCTCTCTCCATTTGTGGAGACAGTGACTGTGTACTGGACCTGAGTGTAAGGCTCCTAAACAATCAGCCTGTACCTCCTCATCATTATAATGCTTTCATTCCTTCACCCTGCATACCCCATACCCCCAACTCCCATACTCGTTCAAATCATTCACCAAGTATTCGTTATAAATATACCTCACAAGCCCTATGATAAATAACATGTTCAAGTCTTTAGAAAGCTCATATGTCTGTCAAAATAAGCAAAGACACATTCCCCTTGACAACAGTGTCAACAATTCTTGCTAAGCAGAATCTGTTAGTTGATTGGAAGAAAACAAAACATTCACAATGACATTCCACTGAACAGCTGTGTCAGCAAACCCACATGAGCAGAAACACAGCTATCTGCAAAAGCTATAAAACAGCAAAACAGATGGATGAGCTGAACTTTAAGTAAATACTCAAAGCAGTAGGAGCATCTCACTAAATCAGATCTGGATTTCAATACTCCATAATGCACAAAAAATACAGTAGATATGTGCTCTAAGATGTTTTACTTTCACAATGCTGTTCCTTTAATTGACAGTTTGTCTGTTGTCAAAAGTGATAACAAGGCAACCAAATTATTTAATGATCACTTACTATTTTATTTAAAGGTGCTATGATCAATCACTGTATTACAAACAAATATAACTTATGCTACATTTTCATTATGACATGTGACGGAGGCAAGAGCTTTGTATTTACCTTTTTGATTCCCACCTCTAAAACATGGTTCACCGATCTTTCATGACAGCTCTGTTCTGACATGATTCATAAAACCCAAACACCCCCATAAAAGTTGCACAAAGCCTGAAATTTCCATTTCCACAAAGGTGATGGCAATATTGGTTCAGCAGTATGTTGCCTCCTGGCTACTCGTTATATTTCCTTTGCAGATTTTGAAGTCATTGGGGATGTGTGAAATCGTATATATGAGATCCCTCCAAGAGCCTCAACTTGGAAAGGATTTTACAGTGGGACAGCAGGGCCTCAAATGGGAAATCCACACTTGTCTTAACTAAGGCACTAAGTAGCCATTAAATGGCCAACTAAGAGCCTTTTCCTGCCATTCAAGGATTAGAGAAATTTCTAATCATTGTCCTCAGGCAGGAAGATGGAGAATCTCCTTCTGACTTGGGAAGACCCTCACCTCAAGGAGCAAATGCCTCCAAACCTCCCTCCTCTGGAGGCCTATCCAGAGATAACACTAATTTTTGTTCTTCCCTTGTGTCCCAAGGAGTTCCCCGCCTTTCCCAGGACATCTGCCACTTACTTGCTTTCATGTCCCAATACTTAGGCGAGACATGTTATTGCAGTGCCTCGTCCAACTATTGCAATGATGTGTCTGAATGGGCTGGAAAGCTTTTGCCTATTGAATTGGCCAGCAGCTCTACAAGACAGGACTTCCATCCAATAGAGGGGAGTCCTACCTACTACTATCAATGTTAACCAGTGTGTGAAGTAGCAGAAGCCTGTCAGGTCCCCATTGATGCTCCAGATAGTGGAAGGCCAAATCCACACCAAAACTTCACGCTTCAGAGTTCTCTGCCTTCTAACCAACTATTAGAATTTTCACCCATTTAATATTAAATTTGTTTAATGAGATAACCATAAGGCAATAAGAGAAATTCATTCTGGTATTGTAATATCAAGCTACATTCAATAAGTAACAAAAAAATGACATTTAACAAAATTAGGCACAACTTTACTGGCTCAATGAATATCTTGCCTCCTAATTTAGCCTCAGATGTAGGTAAACATGTGGGTCTTCGCTCTCTGTCAGTTTGAATTTAGCAATCACTTTATCTTACTATTCACAGCCATGTATGCAAACTCTCCTACACACAGTGTTGTTGACAGTGACTGTCCTAACACTTTCTGATGCACTGCCCATAGTTATGATTAGTGACCTTTCCAGACCCTGATTCAATCAGACAGTGCATGATCTGAGTTGTTTCTTAAAGTGGCGGTCACCTTAAAGGGGCAGTCGCAACTTTTGCGGGATTGCTCTTTGTCCTCCAGACTTGATGGGGGTCACATGTTTCACAAGAATTATAATCAGATGACGCCATATGATTTTCAGGAATCAAAATTGTACTGAAGAGACCATGTGATTTCTAGGAATTGAAACTGAAGACAGTCTGGAGGCAAAGACAAAATACTACATAACTTTTAAAATCAATTACAGAATGTCATTCTTAAACAATGCAGGTAAAGATGCAGTAATCTAGGGCCATGTCCAGACTACAGAAACAAAAACAGAAAATACTGGAAACAGTCTGACAGCATGTGTGGAGAGAGAATAGAGTTACTGTTTCAAGTCTGGATGATCCTTCATCAGAGATTAATGGAATACAGTATTGAGTAATAACTAACCTTATTTTTACATGATCCATCCACTTATACCATGCTGTCAAGGCTGCTGAAACTGGGAATGAGTTCGTGTGTCCGAGATTTGAGTCCACAAAACTAATTTTAATGCCCATAAAATGCACTTCATAACCTAATTGGGACAAGAAATCTGGCCCATTACATCTATAAATTTTCAGTTATCCTAGTGACCCAAAATTTTCTGTTTAAATGCTTTGCTACATATAGCACACATAATTAATGGTCTGCTAATATTGATTGTTATAGTTCAATATTGTGCAGTGACTTCTTCCTAAAAAGTGCTTTGACACAGGTGAATTTGGTATGTAATTTGTGTAGAAATTTGAGTGAATGATAGTTTTGACCTAAGCAAACCCCATAATGGATTGGTCATTCATCAACAAGAGGTTGGTGATAGGGTGGAAAGTATGTTGAACAAATGCCTATGATGGTCAATTTGTTACCATGATTTACTTGTTAGCAGGATGTTGATAAATAAAATCTGAATCTTTGAAAGAACATTTTTTTGAAATTAGTATTGACACTAGATGGGTATTAGTCAGGTGATGACATCATGTAAAATAGGAATTCTAAACTGTTGATGGAATGTTTTAAATTTCAAGTTGATTATCCTACATCCATGGCCTCCATTAACAAAAATTAAAAGGTCAACAGGCGCACTATCTTCACATTATTCACCAATGTCTTCCAAGTCATCCATTATCATAAAACTACAATTTACCAGCCTCATAAAATTACCTTTACCTTATGAACTGCTTGAAGAATGATCTTATGGAGGGTAATCAGAGATGTGTCATATATGCCAGCCTTGCCAATAAAATCTATTGCCCCAGAATTAATTTTTAAGTATGGTCCAAAAAACTGGGCTAACACACAAACATTCAACCAAAGTTGATCAGATTCAGTCAAGTGACTTTCGTTATTTTGTATGTTTGTCCAACTTGAAATACAGTGGCTTGAAAATCAAACAAGCAACACCTAACCCAACATTAACTCCAGTGAACTGGAGCAGTTACCTGTAACGGACAGGGAATGGGAACGGTGATTATATGGAGAATTAAAAGAGCCAGTGCAAAGTTTTATGTTATCCAATGGCTGAGTGATACTCGTGTTTCAAAGGGTATTAGTCATTATTGCAACCAGCCAGCAAGTCCAAATATGTATCAGCCTCAACAATACATTTTCTAAAAAATACAGATCAAATTACATAGCAAAAACAAATGCTGGAAAACTGAGAGACAAAAATCACATTCGTCAGAAATTTCTGCTAACAGTTGAATGGATGTCTAACATACTGATTTTTTTCAGTAGCGATATGAAAGAATCAGTATTGTACATGTAATTGCCAGCCTTTTATAGTCAGTTGGGTACACAACCCATTCACATATTTGGAAGTGAGGTGAGAGGAAATGCCCTTAGCATCAAGGAAGTATTTGACTGTAGTGTGACATCAAGGTGCCCCTGAAAAATTGCAAGGGAAAGCTCCACTAGTTGGAATAATACTGAGCACAAAGGAAAAGATGGCTGTTTGTTGGAGGGCCACTATCTCAGCCCCAGGATATCACTTTTTAGGAGTTGTTCAAGCTAGTGTCCTATGGCCAAATGTCATCAGCAGTTTTATAAATGATCTTCCCTTCATTATAAAGTTAGAAGTGGTGATGTTTATTGATGATTGCACAGTGTTCAGTACCGTTTTGAACTCCTTAGGTCCTGAAACAGTTTGTGCCTTACGTGCAACAAGTCCTGGTAAACCTTCAGACTTGGGCTGATATTGGCAAAGTTACACTTGATTCACACAAATGTCAAGCAATGATCATCTCCATTTATCTTCCCATTTATTTTTGATGTTTAATGACATTACCATCTCTGAATTCCCCCACTACGAAAGCCTTGAGAGATGCCAGTGGCATTAAAGATCAGCCACATCAGAGATATGGAATTCTGGTGAGTAATTCACCTCCTGACTGCCAAAGCCTGTCCACCATCTACAGGCACAAGCCAGGAGTGCGATTGAACACTCTTCACTTACCTGCATGAGTGCATTGCCTACAATACTCAAGAAGCTCGACACCATCCAGGGAATTGCATTTTGCTTGATCAGCATGCCATCAACTACCATAGACATTCACTCCCTCTGCCACTGGTAGATAGTGGCAGCTAGGTACAGGTTCCAATGCCACAACTCCCCAAAACTCCTTTTGCAATATTTCTATAACCAGGGCCTCTACCACCTAGAGAAACTAGAGACGAAAACAAAAACTGCAACTCTACCACTTGCAATTTTTCCCTCTGAATCACAAACTATCTTGATCGGAAATATGGGCTTAACTTTCTGGCCCTCCCCACCAGCAGCATCTTCCGATATGATGCCAATGGCGATGGTGACTCCCGTGGTGGGTTCCCTGACAGTGTGGCTGGCGAACAATGCAAAATATTATTGACATGAGCAGGACCAGAAGTTCTCACCACTGTCCAATAGTGAGTCACCTCTGCCACTGGAAGACGTGCTGCGGAGGAGAGGGGTGGATGAAAATCCCACCCTTTTATTACCTTTCCTTCATTGTAACTAGCTCTAAATCTTGGAACTTCCTTTCTGTACAGCAGTGTGGATATATCTTCATTATACGAGTGCAGAGATTCATCGTCTCCTCAAAGGTGATGTGCAACAAATGCTATATTTACCAGCATCCGGGAATGAATAAAAGGAAAAATGAAAGCTCATTCCTGTTCACAATATAGGAAGTACTGATCACGAGAGAGATTAACATTGATTATTTGCTCAGCAATGCAGTAATAACTGGTAGAAAATTAAAAAATGGAAGTCAATTAATCAAAGTTTATAGTATTACAAAATTATATGACAAGGAATTTAAATATAAATGGAATTTCAATCAATGCCCAGTGAGAGTTTACTTTCCCATATGGAAGCTCTTGAAAGTTGAGTTATTATTACAATTCTTTGTGTTGTGGAGAAATTCATCTTCTGCTGATATCCTTGAAAGATTTTTTTTGCCTCTAGGCAATCTGTCAGACTCAACCAATCATTTTGCAAACACTATACTTAAGGGAGAATTCTATGAATTGGTTCTTTATAGCATTGGGTATTGGCACACATTAAGAATTTGGTTGTGGGCACTTCCACTTTTTCATTTTAAATGTACTGAATCTTTACTGAAAATCGTGGTCTACCAATGCACATCATGGAGTTCTATGGGAAAATTTTCACAGCACCTTTGCTCATTA
This sequence comes from Sphyrna mokarran, assembly GCA_024679065.1. Taxonomy (NCBI): domain Eukaryota; kingdom Metazoa; phylum Chordata; class Chondrichthyes; order Carcharhiniformes; family Carcharhinidae; genus Sphyrna; species Sphyrna mokarran. The sequence continues at coordinate 37,903,141 of JAGIQG010000010.1, read as the reverse complement.
TTAAGACACATAATGTAATCAGTAACTTATGACAGGCACACAGATGCTCAGTAATCCTGATCTCAAACTTCAACTTCAAGAGAAGACCAATAGAAATCAAGGAGAAATGGCCAACATCAGTATTTCTCAATGAGCTCTGCCGAAGTTATGGTAAGAAATCAGGTATGATGCTATTAAAATAATAGTGAGGTTAATGGTGCTCGCCATTGTTTATGTGTAAACTGTACATCCACTTGAAACAAGGAGCAGATCTTTTTTTCATATGTCAATATCCAAAAGTTGTCTGAGTTGTACTGCTCCCGAATTATTCTATGTCTTGTTTCATCATTGATATATTTTGCATGATGCAAGTTAGAACATAGAACATAGAACAATACAGCACAGAACAGGCCCTTCGGCCTTCGATGTTGTGCCGACCAAAATAAAAAGCAATGCCCCTCCTAACTAAACCATTCCCTTCTCATCCATATACTTATCAACTAACCTCTTAAACGCCACCAAACTTGGCGCATCTACAACAGCTGCAGGCAGGGCATTCCACTCCCTAATCACTCTTTGAGTAAAGAACCTACCTCTGATATCCGTCCTATAACTCATACCCCTTAATTTAAAGCTGTGTCCCCTCGTGCTAGCTTTCTCCATCCTAGGAAAAAGGCTATCACTGTCCACCCTATCTAAACCTCTAATCATCTTATATGCTTCAATAAGATCCCCTCTTAGCCGCCTCCTTTCTAACGAAAACAACCTCAAATCCTTCAACCTCTCTTCATAGGACCTGCCCTCCATACCAGGCAACATCCTGGTAAACCTCCTCTGTACCCTCTCCAATGCCTCCACATCTTTCTTATAATGTGGCGACCAGAACTGCACACAATACTCCAAGTGCGGCCGCACTAGAGTTTTGTACAGTTGCAACATGATGCTGCGGCTCCTAAATTCAATCCCCCTACCAATAAAAGCTAAGACTCCATATGCCTTCTTAACAACTTTATCCACTTGACTGCCTACTTTCAGGGATCTATTGACACATACACCAAGATCCTTCTGTTCCTCAACACTATTAAGAGCCCTACCATTAGCCCTATACTCTACACATTTATTGTTCCTGCCAAAGTGCATTACCTCACACTTTTTGCTTGCTGCAACACCTTACATTACAACAATGAATACACTCCCAGAATACTCCATTTATTGTCAAATGGTGAGGACAAACGGAGACCGTGACAGGTTTTACACAAATGCAAGTTTTTTTTTCTAGCATTCAGTTTTCTGCCTTAGCTGACTGGATTATATAAAGTTGTTGCATCCTTTTAAATATGAACTACATTTGGCAAAGGAGCTTATGTTTTGTCATTTCAACCCATTAGCAAAATTAGCTACTTTCAATCAATCACTTTGGCAGAGAGAGATAACTCGGTGGTATCTCATTTTCTTCAGGTATTAATTATTATTGGAGATTTTAACAAGGGCATTTGACCAGTAGATAATGGATGAACTTCAACAGTCACTTAAAAGAAAAACAAAATGGTTGTAAATGCCAGAAATTGAAACTAACACCTTTCAGTAGATTCTCCAACGATGCAAGCTCAAAGTCAAACGTTTTAAAGCAGTATGTGACCATAATAGCAAGGCTACTCAAGGTGAAATAGGACTTGGGAGGATAAAAAATATGGAATACTGAGATAGTTATTAAGTTGTACTCTAAAATATAAGTATTTTTAGAGCTTCGCTGTGCACATTTTCCTTGCTGCAACACCTTACATTACAACAATGAATACACTCCCAGAATACTCCATTTATTGTCAAATGGTGAGGACAAACGGAGACCGTGACAGGTTTTACACAAATGCAAGTTTTTTTTTCTAGCATTCAGTTTTCTGCCTTAGCTGACTGGATTATATAAATCACAAACATCCATTATGTTTTTGGATCCTTTCTATTCTTCTTAGTCTTGAATATTTTAGCTCTCTTACCTGAGATCAATCTCATGGAGAAGTCTCAACTCCACATACCTTTAAGAATGCCCATTTAAACCAGAAGTTCCAAGAAAAATTTTGATAAGAGGTTCTGGATAAATATGCAACATCTTCCAGTCAGGTTTTTGGTTGCAGGACTTAAACATTCATAGAATTTACAAGGGTGATGCTTGAAGCGAGAGGTTACAATGATCAGGAAAGGCTAAACAAGCTAGAGCTTATTTTCTTTATAAAAGAGATGGCTGCAAAGTAGCTAAGAAAGAATCTTGAAAAATAGTGAAGCGTTTTGATGGGAGAGATATAGAAAAATAAAAATAAAAGTCATAAAATTAAGATAACCACAAATTTGGGGAATTCAGGAGAAATTTCTTTCCCAGAGAATGTTTATAATGTGTAATATGCTACCCCAAAGAGTAAATAAAGCGAACTGCATCAGTACATTTAAGAATTCAGATAAGCATAGGAGAGTTCAAAGAAAGGTGTGCTGAAAACAATCTTACATGGAGCATAAAATGTCAGTATAGATATAGACCTGTTGGATGGAATAGCTTGTTTCTGTTTTGTAGATTCAATGCAACTCAACAAATACAGCAAAAAACATTCAGAAATTACTTCCAGCTTAAATCATTCAAGTAAATGTATTTAATAAAAAGGAGTATCAAACATGATATAATTATATATTTATAATGAGAAACATGTTGGGTAACATCAAAATGGACAAACTAAATTCACAACCCCAAAAACTCAGTTTGATGATGGAGAAACACTGCACAAGTGTGAGTTACACAAGCAGATAAATAGATTGGATGCCTGTGGAAACTTCGAGATATGGAGATAAGCTCCTACGTAAAGTGAGCATTTGTTGCAAATGCTGGTGAGATGAGTAAAATTGCATGGACGGTATTCACTCTAAGATCTTGTCCTCCTCAACAGAGCTGCAATTTCACTGTGGGACAGGTGGGACCTCAGACAGGAAAAACTCATCTTACTACTATTAAAGCCCTTGATTAGTCAGTAAATTTTTAGATTTCGTGTGCGCCATTCAGAGCGGAGTGGGAATCAGAAAAAATGTGACAATTCCAGCCATCTGCTGCCCCTGCTGCTGCCAAGCATTGCCTACCTCATGCTGATTTCAAGCATATTGGGTATGAGTGAGTTCCAATGTGGTAGCATACTTGGAGGTGAGGGTGACCTTGAAACTGTGCTGAATTTAATAGGTGAGCCTCATTTGTATTTCCCTTGCTGAGCACCTAACAAAAATCAAGACACAATAGACAGTTAGGTCTTGTTAACCCTTATAAATGCCTGGTGCCAACAGCTTAAGGTCTTACAATACCAGGTTAATGTCCAACCAGTTTATTTGATAGTAAATCTACAAGCTTTTGGAAACATCTTCCACACACCTGATGAAGGGAGTATTTCTGAAAGCTTGGGGGTTTACTATCAAATAAACTGGTTGGACTTTAACCTCGAGTTGTGAGACTTTTTATTGTGTTTACCCCAGTCCAACATCGGCATCTCTACATCATGGTCAACAGCTTGAACAGAGCTGTTTAATCACTTATAGAGTATTGCCTCCTTTAAAATAAATAGTAAAATTGTTCTAATAACATAAATACTTGTTATCACACAGTTTTTCCAAAACATTAAAGTTTTGAACAGAAATAAAAGAGCATTTTGTCACATCTAAAGTAAAAATAAAGTTTATTTATTAGTCACAAGTAATGCTTACATTAACAATGCAATGAAATTACTGTGAAATCCCACTAGTTAGCACACTCTGGCATGTGTTTGGGTTAATGCATCTAACCAGTACATCTTCCAAACTGGGGGAGGAAATCCATGCAGACACAGGGAAGAAGTGCAAAGTCCATACAGACAGTGACCCAAACTGGAAATTGAGCCCAGGTCCCTGGAACTGTGAGACAGCAATGCTAACCACTATGCCACCATGCTGCCCTACAATAGATTAGAGAAAAACTCACTATCCCGCCTCTCATTTAAAAACCAGAGACCCATTCGTAATTGGAAATCTGCTTCTCTCATGGCTCAGGTTCAGCCGACGGTACATTCCAGATTTTTATTACCGCAGCTGCCTGTTTGTGCAGCTCTTGAATGCTCTTATTGTTTGCTGCAATGAACTTGGTGTATTCAGGATAAGGCTTTTGTTTATCAGTTGATTAAATTCACAAAGATTGTGGTTATAAACAGAAGACAAATTACTGACTTTTTGTTGAATTGGTTGCCACTATCAATGAGATACAGATGACTCTATTTATTGCTCAATGATCCAATTAACCCTGAAAGCAGTAGCTGCTGCTGGGAAGTCCTTGACTTATTGAGCTGACTGGTTCTATAAATTTACAGCTCACAAAGTCAGGCTGAAATCAGTGATATGCTAATGAAGGCACACCAAAATTCCAGTGATTTTGTTATGCATCATCATTGAGCAAACCACAGCAATATTTGGTTTCCGTATTTGTTTTGCTTTATCAGTTCTCTTTTCTCCCCATCAATAGTCTTATTTTTTACTGAATTTCTTCTTTGCTCATTTCCATTCTCATTGTTCAAAAATACTAAATATTTTAAACCATTATCTTGCAAAGTTTGTTCTGGAGATTGAAACTGCAGTTTTCTTTTTAGTTAGATGTAATTAGGGGAATCCAGATTAAATCAGTATTAATTAGCAATGTTGCATCATAGTTGTGAGTGATAAAATTAATGTGGTTTTCTGCATACTAAAATAGGAAAGAACTACTGATGAACATTAGACTAACTAACAGGCCACTGAATAATTGAATAAGAAACCAGCACAGAGTGTGTTTAAGATCAATAATTATCGTATGCAGTAACCTGAGAAGTAACTCTGGACTTAAATGTTGATTGGAATTAGAATTGCTTTGGGAGAGATTTGTTTCCGTTACCATTAAGAACAAATAGTATAGTACGCAAGAAACAATAGAGTATTACTAATTCATGTGACAATAATAAATCAAATCAACAGAAAGCAGTTGAGACCAAAACATTGTACTTTTTCGTGAAAGAGTTAATATACCTCTTGAAGCAGAGGAGATCAGTGGATAAGTGGATAAGGGGGGAGGGGGGAGGCAGGAGTAGGCTATTGAGTTGGATGATCAGCCATGATCATAATGAATTGTGGAGTTGGCTTGAAGGGCTGACTGGCCTCTTCCTGCTCTTATTTTCAATGTTTCTGTATCTGATTTGCCTGTCATTCCTGTACACTTCTCAGGTCAACACAGCTTGCAGATTTTCAATTTTTTTCTCTCCCCAGGTAACTCAATCTCCATCTGAACAGGAAATGCTCACACCTACCTGTTACCCTCTCACTCCCATGACTCACAGCAACTCACCAAAAATGGTGTCATTTCCTCCACTCCTCACGAGCTTTACAAACAATCGCACCATTCTGTTCTCTCTTTTTTCAAGAAAAGAGACCATAAAATTTGATGAGCATCAGAGACCCAGTTGTTTGAGTGAGGGACAGGGAGGTGATTGTCAAATTGTGATCTGTCAAATTAGTGAAGTGTTACAATTATGAAGTTATATTTTGGGAGGGATTGCAGCTTAAAACATAGGATAATTGAAGGATGAGGATCATGTGACCTGATCTGAACTCTAATAACAGTGAAACAGGGTAGATTAACTGTTAAAGATCAAAGGGTGGTTTCTACAACAGTTTTCTACAATAACAGTCACAATGGTCCATGTAATTCCATTCCTATTGCTCATTAAGTGTTAAAAGTTAGCTAAGTGAGAAGGAGAAACTTTTGGAAGTTTAAATGGAAAACTCAGTGCATCCCACTCTAATGTGACATAATTTCCCTCCATTTATGGGCATGGGTTTTTGCATTGAGCTGACCTTTGCACTGAATTTCCTAAGAAGTATCTGGCTATGTGAATTCTGCTCTGGGAACATACATTTATCACATCATCCCTCAAGTTCTTTTGTTCCAGCACCACCTTTGGGCTGGATGTGTGAAACATGAGTGGAAACATTCCAGAGATTAAAATGAATGTATGAATAATAACATTAACAATTTAAGTACATCTTAACACATCTATCCATGTTTCTGATTTCACTTTCTATTCCGCAGCTTTCATTCTTTTCACATGATATGAAAGGAATTAACCATATATTCAGAATATAAAGTCAAATCAGAATGTAACAGCCAGACATCAGCCTTCCTCTCATTTGTCAGTGATAATTTAACATTTTGAGATTAATGGGAAAATGTTGCTTAAGTGCATTTCAAAAGTAATTTATCTATTCTGAAGTATTTTGGTATTGTAATGCTGTGATATGAATGAAAAGTTTCTTGAATACACATGTCTAGATTAGATCAGATGTGTTTTGCAACTATTTTAAGTGTCTATTTATATCCTAGGTTTTTCTGTACAGATGCAGTATGTTTCCATGTTTTTTCACACAAAACCATGCATTTAAGTAGTTTGAAGTTTAATGAAAAATGCTGCTTAAACTTGAAGCTATAATTGTTATTTTGTTTTCAATGAATATCCTGGCTTCTGAACTTATTTCCAGCCATTTCCCCATCACCACCCCATGGAGCAGCATATTTGTCAGGAGTAACAGAGCAGTCCAATTGGTTCAGCCTTGATCTCAAGTGAAAAGAAACAGATGCACTCTCCTCACCTGCTGGCATCAGATGCTGTGACCCATTGGGGAAAGCAGGCAGACACTGTAAGCAACTGTCACTGCTACCTGTCATGAACTGCTTTTGGCTCCAAATACATGTCTTTGCTCAGATGTTCAATTGCACACAAAACACTGCTGAGTGACTCTGTCTTGACAGCATTAGATCAATGCATAGTAACTGGGTCTTTGATCCTGACAGCTGGTGCTGTAAAGTGGACTTTTTAACTAAGTGAGAACAGCTGCCACAAGGTGTAAACAAGTCCCTGTATGATAGGAAAGACTATGTAGAAAATTGCAGATAAAAGAGACACAATAGCCCAGATCCTCTGGTCTTTAGATCATCACAGATTGGACATATGATCCAAATTGTGCATTGGGACTCTTAACAGCGTAGATAGTAAAAATCTGGGAATTGCCTGGGAAGTTTGAACTCTGGTGGGCAATTCCCCTGCTCCCCAGAACTCTCTGCAAAAGTCTCCAACTCTAACCTGAGTCGGAGATTCTGCACAGAATGGTTACTTACAGGTGTGAGAAAAATTGGTTTTGATTTATTTAGCACTGGTGCCAGTACTGGAGAAAATAAGAGCTGTGCCAATGGAATGGCCTTCCCCTGTGCTGAATTATGCTGGCATTAGTATTCTGGTGAGTCATATAACGAGGGTGTTAGAAAAGGTATGCTAAATATTGGGGGCTCATATGAGAGGAGGTATGGTAAATCAATAAGAAACACTTTGATAGAAAGAATAGAACGTGGACTAATTTCTAAATGGGGAAGAATTCAGAAATCAGAAGCTCAAAAAATTTGGAAGTCTTAGTTCAGGATCCCTTAAGGTTAACTTGGTAGACAGGAAAGCAAAACAATGTTAGCATTCATTTTAATATGACTAGAATAGAAAAGCAGGGATGTACTGCTGAGGCTTTATAAGCCTTTGGTCAGAGCACATTTGGGATATTGTGAGCAATTTTGACCCCTGTATCTGAGGAAGGATGTGCTGACCTTGAAGAGGGTCCAGAGAATTTTCACAAGAATGATCCCAGGAATGAAAAGCTTGAAGTATGAGAAATGTTTGAGGATTCTGGGTCTGTACTTGATGGAGTTTAGAAAGATGGGGGGAGATCTCATCGAAACTTACAAAATGCTGAAATGCCTGGAAAGGATGGACGTGGAGAAGATGTTTCCATTATTAGGAGAAACTAGGATTTGAAGGCACAGCCTTACAGTAGAGGAACAATCCTTTAGAACAGTCACAGTAGTTGATACTGCTGCCTCACAGCGCTAGGGATCCACGTTTAATTCTGGCTTCAAATTACTGTCTGTGTGGAGTTTGCATTTTCTTCCTGTGTCTGTATGGGTTTCCTTCCTTTCAAAGATATGTGGGTTAGCTTGATTGGATATGCTAAATTGACCCTAATGTCAGGGGGTTAGCAGGATAAATACATAGAATTACAAGAATAATGTCAGGGTAGGATTGTGGTAGTACAAACGTGATGGGCCGAATGGCTCCTTCTGTATCTAGGTATTCTATGATTGTATGATTCTATTAGCTGAGAAAGAGGAATTTCTTTGGTCAGAGAGTGTCAGTCAATGGAATTCATTGCAACACAAGGCTATGGAATGTATTTAAGATAGAAATAGATAGGTTGCTGATTGGTAAGGGAATCAAAACTTAGGGGAAAAGGTTGGAGAAAGGGGTTCAGCAAAATATCAGCAGTGATCAAATGGTGGAGCAGACTCAATGCGTCAAAAGTTCTAATTCTGTTCCTGAATCTTATGGCCTCATGGTGCTGATACTGACATAAAGGTAAGATAACAGAACAAAGATCAGCACTCTGTAAAAACAAAACACAAGGACAACTGGCTAATGGCCCTGTAAGGCGATGTTGGGAGAAGAATTGGGATTAAAAAAGTGTCAAGATTGAGGAGAAAGTTCACAGGCAGAATTTGTTGAACTCAATATTAAGTCTAGAAGATGAGATGCTGTTCTTCCAGTTTGTGTTGAGTTTCATTGGAATATTGCAACAGGCGAAGGGCAGACATATGGGCTACTTTGAGGGGGATGGGAGCTGGTGCAGTAGTTGAGTCAAGTCAGGGGGGTAATTGTATAGGGTCAGGTTGAAGGAAGGACAATTGGAATGGGAGTTAGTCAAGTCATGAGGGTAGTCGGCTTGAGTTGGGGAGATAGTTGGGTCAAGTCAGTGGATAGTCTGGCTAGATCAGGGAGACGGTCTCACCGGTTTGTGATGTAGTCAGATTGAGGGATTTTGTAGGAGAGAGTCAGTTTGGGGAGGTGATAAGGGAAGTTTCAGTTTTGGGTGCCTTGCTGAGCTACTTTGCTTCATCACTGAGTTACATCAGAGATTAAACTGTGTAATATATCTGGGGAAAGTACTCAGTTTAACTTGTGCATCTAGCCCAAGTCTCCAACACTAAGATCAGTGTAAGAGACTTTCACGTAATGTTTTAGGTAGAGCAAATCAACCCACTGAAATTTAAACTTCCTGGACAATTACAGCACATGAAGTTCAGATATTGCCACGCTGGGTATCTGAACAGTATTTTGAATAACAAGGAAGTGTTTATTTGGATGATGTGGCAACAAGTTCATCTGTTCTTTTCCCTATGCCATTTCCATTCATATTCTAAAGAATAAATTCACATCTTTTCACAGTTTTGCAGCCCAAGAAGTAGAGTTGGAACTTAATGAAATTCAGGAGGAAATAGCTGTCAATAGTGATAATGTGTGAATCAAGTTAGATAATTTTAAAAATTGACTTGAATGGCATCTTTGTGAGTTTGTGCAACATATTTATGCTGTCTTGCAGCCATGGGCCAAGAACTCACCATGAATAATTAGAGCCAACCACAGACAATCCTGACAGTTCTGGAGGACAGAAGGTACATAAACATCATGTTGTTTGCACTTAGGCCCTGTCACTTCAGCATCAGTGGCAGACACCATACTCCCATGTGATGCAAAATCAATAATGCAATTAAGTGTCACAAAGCAGTTCAGAAAACTCTTAAAATATTATTTGTAGGGCCAAGAGTACTTCAAGTGGAATATCTGCCTACTTTTTTTTCCTGTTGAAGACATTGGATCTTCGGGAAATATGTTTCCCCATTCAGCCCCTTGAACAAATTCATACCATTCAGTTAGACTATGGCTGAACTGTACCACAACCTAATTTTCCCATTGTTGATACATCTTCATCTAAAACAAAGGGAGCAATCTTAACCCACTAGAGCAAAGTCAGAGAATTTGTCAGACAGCCAAATCGCCATTCAATGTAGCAGGATGGGAAAATCCTGTCAGTATGAATTCCAGCCAAAATGTATCAATCCCAAGTTGTCAGTTGGCCCTGTTATCCCCCGCCTTCTCGAGTGAAGCATTTTAAATTTCTACCCCTGTTTGCATGAATAAGTCCTTTCTGATTCACTCTGCATTGATTGGTTCTAATTTTATAATGATTTCTTGTTCTGAGTTCTCTCATCAGAGGAAATATATTCCCTTTACCTATCCAATGAATCACTATCATTTTAGATATCTTCATTTGATTATCCTTTAATCTTCAATACATAAAGGAATATTAAGCAAGTTTATACAGGTAATTCTCATAACTTAAGCCCCAGGATCATTTAGATGAATGCCTACTGCATCTGGTTCAAGATCAATAAATCATTCTTCTGGTACCATGCTCAAAACTGAAGGTAGAACTCCAAATTGAATCTGATCAAAACTTTATACTACTGAAGCATAACTTTCTCCTTTTTGTATTTCAGTTACCTGGGATTAAGCTGCATTGAAGACAAGAAGCTTCTAAATTGCATTTACTTTGTAAGGTACTACCAGTTGGTTTCCATTATAAATTGTCAAAGAAGACAGAGGGTAGCAGTGGAAGGGTGCATTTCTGAATGGAGAGCTGTGACAAGTGGTGTTCCTCAGGGATCAGTGCTGGGACTTTTGTTGTTTGTAATATATATAAATGATTTGGAGGAAATTATAACTGGTTTGATTAATAAGTTTGTGGATGACACAAAGGTTGGTGAATTTGCGGATAGCAATGAGGACCATCAGAGGACATAGCAGGATATAGATCTGTTGAAGATTTGGGCAGGGAGATGCCAGTTGGAGCTGAATCTGGACAAATATAAGATAATGCATTTTGGAAGGCCTAAATATATACATAGAAAATATACAGTAGACGGCAGAACCCTTAAGAGTATTGATAGACAAAGGGATCTGGGTGTATAGGTACACAGGTCAGTGAAAATGGCAATGTGAGTGGAGAAGGTAGTCAAGGAGGCATACAGCATGCTTGTCTTCACTGGCTGGGGCATTGAGTTTAAAAATTGGCAAGTCACGTTGCAGCTTTATAGAACCTTAGTTAGCCGTACTTGGAATATGGTTTTCAATTCTGGTTGCCACACTACTAGAAGGATGCGGAGGCTTTGGAGTGTGTACAGAAAAGATTTACCAAGATGTTGCCTGCTATGGAGGCATTAGCTATAAAGAAAGGTTAGAGAAACTTGGTTTATTCTCACTGGAACAACAGAGGTTGAGGGGTGACCTGACAGAAATGTTCAAGATTATGAGAGGCATGGACAGAGTGAATAGTCAGAAGCGTTTCCCAGGGTGGAAGAATCAATTACGAGGGGACACAGGATTAAGGTATGAGGAGCAAAGTTGTACGAGGCAGATTTTTTTACACAGAGTAGTGGGTGTCTGAAACTCATTGCCAGGGGAGGTAGTGGAAGCAGATATGGTAATGACTTTTAAGGGGCTTTCGATAAATACACGAATAGGATGAGAATAGAGGGATATGATCCCCAGAAGGGTAGGGAGTTTTAGTACAGCCCAGCAGTATGGTTGGTGCAGACTTGGAGGGCTGAAGGGCCTGTTCCTGTGCTGTAATTTTCTTTGTTTTTGTCCTTTATCATTGCATTTTCTCTAAGGCAAACATATCATTTGCTTAGAAAAGGAGATTAAAACTGCATGCAGTACTCATAGTATTCTTTTTGTTCATTCATGGACTCTGGGCATTGCTGGCTGGGCCTGTCACTAATTATCCTTGAGTGGATTAGAACATAGATCATAGAACATTATAGCACAGTACAGACCCTCCAGCCCTCAATGTTGTGCCGATATTTGTCCGAAACCAAGATCAAGCTATCCCACTCCTTATTATTCTGGAGTGTTCAATGTGCCTATCCAATAACCGCTTGAAAGTGGTCAAAGTGTCTGACTCCATTATCACAGCAGGTCGTTCACTCCACACCCCAACCACTCTCTGAGTAAAGAACCTGCCTTGGACATCACTCATATATGTCTCACCATAATCCTTATAGTTATGCCCCCTAGTAACAGCTATATCCACCCGAGGAAATAGTCTCTGAACGTCACTCTATCTATTCCCCTCATCATCTTATAAGCCTTTATTAAGTCACCTCTCATCCTCCCCTGCTCTAAAGAGAAAAGCCTTAGCTCCCTCAACTTTTTCCCATAAGGTTTATCCTCCAAACCAGGTAGCATCCTGGTAAATCTCCTCTGCACTCTCTCCAATGCTTCCACATCCTCTTATAATGAGGTCACAAGAACTGCACAATATTCCAAATGTGGTCACACCAAGGTCCTATTACGAATTGTTTGGCCATTTCAGAGGCAACAGCATTGCTATGGGTCTGGAGTCACACATAGCCCAGACCAAGTTAAGAAGGCATTTCATTCCCCAAGGGACATTGGTGAACGACATGGGTTTTTACAACAATTGATAATGGTCATGTTTATCATTAGACTTTTTCTTCTAAGCTTTTACTGAGTTCAAACTTCACCATTTGCCATGATGAGATTCAAACACTGGTCCCCAGAATATCATCCTGGGTCTCTGGATTACTAATTCAGTGAAAATATCATCACACCACCTCCTCTCTCTTTAGTGTGGACTTATTAAAACACTTAAATGGTATTTGTTTCTGTACTATTAGTCTTCCTTTGGCTGTGCCTACATTTTAACTTTTTCCAATTCACATACAAGAGATACCAAATCCCTCCAAAAACTGACATTAATTGGTCTCTCACTACTTAAACAAATATCCTGCTTTTCCATTTTCTACCAAAGTAAAATTTCATGCTTCCCATATTATGCTCTTACTACCACCTTTTTGCCAATTCACATTTCTTGTCTACATGCACTACATATTTTTCTGATCTTGTCATCATTTACTTTCCTACTATATTTATATTGTCAGCAAAGTTGGATATATTTAATTCTGTTACCTCATTCAAGTCATTGACATAGATTGTAGATAGTTGAGGTGCAAACATTTTTCCATGTGGCACTCCATCAGTTACAAATAGTAGCTTGAAAATTGTCTCTTTATTTCTACTCTCCATATTCTTTGTTAGAATATCCTTCATCCGTGCAAATGTATTCCCCTTGATCCCAAGAGTCCTGATCTTGTGTAACAACATTTTTGAATGGCATCTTATTGAATGCCTTCTGAAAATTCAAACATATTACATGCATTGGTTTTCCCTTTTCTATTTACATTGCAAAATTTTAAATTAGTCAAACATCATTTAGTTGATATTGAACTATGTAAACTCTGCTTAGTCAAATGATTTTCCATTGACCTGTTATCACATACTTAGTAATAGATTCTAGCAATTCCTTCATTATTACTGCCCAAGTTTCCCGTTTTTCTCTCCCTCATTTTTTGAACAGGGCAATTATTTCTATCTTCCAATCACTGACCATGATAGAATCTAAGGAATTCTAGAAGATCATAGCCAATGATCCATTATCTTTGCAGCTATTATTTTAAAACATTTAGATTTAGGTCATCAAGTCTTGTGGATTTGTCAGCTTCAGTCCCATTATATAGCCAGTATTTATTTTACTTTATCTTACTGTCTATCATTTGAATCAGCAACTTTGTGATTTTTACTAACACAGTAAACATTGAAACAAGACCTCAGACATGGATTTCCATTCTCTAATGTTAAGATTGAAAAAGAGGGATGAATTGGTGAAGGAAAGCAATGGTCTTTGATTGAGGATATTGAAATAGCTGAGCGGATGAGAATCATGCATTGCCAGTAAGATTGGACTTATTTAAAACTGTTTCCTCAATAAATGCATTCACACATGCAGCACAAGTGAGTTTCAGAGCATCTGAGTTGAGATGTTCTCAGATGAAATATGCCTGGATCAAATGTTTCCTAGTAGTAACACAATCCTCAGTTCAGACTCTTAAACCAGCCCTGTTCATTTTCCTGTTTAGCATGGGCATTGTCCTGCTCCTCTTCTTTGTGCTTTTATGCGTATATTTATTTGAAATGCAGTATATATTCTCATAAATAGAGAAATGGCAGTGCAACTCATGTGTCACATTACATCTTGGTCGGTGTGGGAATGGTAAGACCGTAAGAGATAGGAACAGGAGTAGACAATTCTATTCTTCAAGTCTGCTCCTCCCTTCAATAGGATTATGGTTGATCCAATTTCCATCATGTCCAATTTCCTGTCTTTCCCCATAACTCTTGATTCCCTTACTGATCAAAATCTACCCATCTCAGCTTTAAGTATACACAGTGACTCTGCCCCTACAACTCTCTGAGGTAAGGAGCTTGAGTGCATCGACTTAGGTTTGTGGTTTACCAGTTCAATAACCTATACCTCTAAGCCATAGGAGGCAACCTGAAATTTAATTACTGTCATGCACCAACTGAATGCCTATCTGATTCAGCAAGGTAGCTTGTAATTTAACACACATCTCTCCTTGGAATATTAGTGCAAATCCATTCAGGATAGCGACATTAAAATTACCTTTGTAAAACAGCTTCCACAAGGCACAGGCCAACAGCGCATAAGGAAATGTTAGAACCTGAAATCTCCTTTAACTAATTAGTCCCTCAAGTGCTAATTTTCAGCTCAGTAACATTTAATGAATTGCATATGTGTCTAATCCGTAAATTGACATTTCTGTCAGAGAGCTTGTTATCAGTTTTTCAACACATTGCACATGTCTGCATTTAGTGAATCAGGTAACATCAGGACCAGGTTTTGTGAGTCTCAACTTCATCAAATGTAAGAATCAAACGTTTGCATCACTTGGTATTGCCAAATTTGCAAAAACGTAGCAATGATTTTGGGAGCATTTGTTGCTATTCTGCTGGAAAACATTTTTTTTTTACAGATAAGTAACATTAGGAAGGGTGAAACAAAAGGTAGCCCTTTAACTTAGGAGCCCTACTCCTGCAGCCAAGTTACATATTTCACTGTAATTTTACACCACACAAGGAGTCCAATGAATCAATCAGACGAGCTGAAGCATATGTAAATACTTGAAAAACTTTTAACAAAATGATCAGTGAGACTTCAAACAGACCTATAGAGATCTCTTTGTTTTCTTCAATATGCATGTTCATGATCTTTGTTTAGCCTGAAGGACAGTTTGTTTGGTGAAATTAAAGTTAAATCAATTCCCCACAGAAGAAAAATTGCGTTGAAATAAGCTGTAAACCTGGACATAGAACTCACTGCTCCTTCATCTATGTCATTAATCTTCCTCCTCATAATCACTAATCAGAGTACATTCCCTTTCTCTCCAGCTTGTATCTCCTAGTTGATAGCCAACTCACAAGTTTACCTTCAATTCTAGATCCTCACATTTTTGAAAATAACTTATATTAATAATATCCTTGGCTCCAGGTGATGATCTTTTGGGGGTGACTGACAGTAATTTTTGAAACATTTGTGATGTCAGTTGTGTGCACTGATTCTATCATATGCATCATGACAACCTAACAATAATCCTGTTTTCTTCTTTCCATATGAATAGGAAATCTCCAACTTTTGGATTTACCACTTTACTTTTCTTCTTTACTTCCATCTGAACATTTCACTACAATTTTTGTTTTCCCATCAAAGACATTCTATGAAAAAAAATGTAGAGTCATTCACATTACAATAAGAAAGATTCTGAAATACACCTGCAAGATTGTATTTTAATTGTCCCTCAAAGGAAATAAAATCACATAATTAATTACAAAACAAGGATGGCATGGTGGCACAGTGGTTAGCAGTGTTGCTTTACAGTGCCAGAAACTTGGATTTGCTTCCAGCCTTGGGTGATTATTTGTGTGGAGTTTGCATGCTTTCCATGTGTCTCTGTGGGTTTTTTCTGGGTGCTCAGGTTTCCTGTCACAGTCCAAAAATGGGCAGATGAGGTGGATTGGCCATACTAAATTATCCTTTAGTGTCCAGTGATTAGTAATGGTATATATATGGGGTTATGGGGATAGGGCGGGGAGGGGTGGGTGTGGTAAGATGCTCTTTCAGGGAGTCAGTGCTGACTCAATAGTCTGAATGACCTTCTGCACTGTTGGAATTCTACAAATTTGGGTTGTGATTTTTGGTTTTCGATTCTCTAAACAAAGCATTGAGCTGTTCTGTTTCTATGAACTTACGAGAAAGAGATATATCTGTCTCCCAACTTCAGGTACCTAATTCTAGAGGCATGTTCAGAAATAAACAGAATGCATATTTCAAGAATTTATCTTTAATATAATGGATTATTAGGAGCCATTAGGCTCATTGAAACATGCTATGTGTCTCTCACAAAGTAACTGCAACTCTTAGCCACCATCAAGCATTAAAGATCAGTCCTACTGAATGCACATCATGTGTTATGTGGGAACACCAAAATGTTTCTCATTTCCTGAACAACTACATGTGGAGGAAGTGCTGTCATTTGGAGGAGCTTAAGTTCCAGAGCTTAAGTTAGAGCCTCAGTAGCAGTTGTCTTCACTGCAGTGCATTGGTGAAACTGAGAACTACATGGTCGTTTATTCTAGGAGGTGGTCAACCCACAGCTTAGGAATGTGCAGGCTGAAAGGGAACAGTCCGCTATCATACAGTCAAGGAAAACCAGGCAGGTAGTATAAGTACCTGAGTAGATCATCATCCCTAACCAGTATTTGGTTTTGCATTCTGTTAGGTGGTGCTTTCTCTGAGGAATTCAGCTAGTGCTGAGACCATAACATCATAGGTGGCCCAGCTATACAGGAATGAAGGAAGGAAGTTTGAAAGCAATAACGACAGGGTACACATAGACAGGCATTTTTCAGGGTCAGATTTGACTCCAAGCTAGGTTGCGTAGCTGATGCCAGGGTCAATGAAATATCACTGAGCAGCTGCAGAACATTCTGATGGAAGGGGGGTTGAATAGCCAGTGGTCATGGTTTATATTGGTAAGTAGACATAGGAAGAAGGAGGGATCAGATCCTGCAGGCAAATTTTGCAGAGCCACAAAGAAATCAAGAAGTTAGACCTCTAAAGTAGTAATCTCAGACTATTTCCAGTGTGCTTGTCAGCGTAGAAACAGTAGGGCAGTACAGTTAAATATGTGGTTGAAGAGATGGTCCAAAAAAAGCTTTGGACTTTGTGGTGCTGAGGACATAGGGACTTGTAGAAGATGATCAAATTACTTCAACAGTGCTGAGATCAATACCTTGGTGTGAAGGTTTATGAGGATTGGTGGGGAGGATTTAAATAGCTTGTCCACCAAGTAGGAACCTGAATGTAGATTCAGAAGGAAGTGAAGCAAAACTAGAAAGGCTAGAAAATACAAAGGAGGTATTCAATGTTTAATGGAATATAAAGTTTATTTATTAGCCACAAGTACACTTACATTAACACTGCAATGAAGTTACTGTGAAAATCTCAGAGTTGATATACTCCAGTCCCTGTACACAGACAGAGTATAGCATAGCCGATGCACCTAACCAGCACATCTTTCAAATTCTGGAAGGAAATCAGAGAATTTGGAGGAAACCCACACAGACATGGGGAGAATGTGCAGACTCTGCACAAACAGTGACCCAAGCCGGAAATCCAAGCCAGGTCCCTTGGGCTGTGAGACAGCAGTGCTAACCACAGTGCCATCCTATAATATGATATATAATTGAATGAAACGATTCTAATGAATAAGACAGATGTTTATTGAAATGAAATAAAAGTGAGATAGCTATTTATCACTCACACAAGGTATATATAGCATGTTGTATTTATAACACACAGACTAAACTTTGATTCCTTAAGATTTCTTTGTTATATAGATCAGTGGTTGCTACCTTCAGCAAACATGCTGCGAGTAGAACATGTGAATTGTGGGACAGAATATTCCCTTCCTATCCATAATGGATTCTGTGATGAGAGGGACTGGATAATTTGGAAAGAGTCCAAAATCAGTGGGAAAACAATTTGAAATTTTTTCCTTAGCATTCTCATGATGGCTGATGGCAGATCAGGTTTCCTGCTGATCCATGGTAGGGATGCAATTTATTAATGTGCTCATTAGGAATACTATTAGCCAGAATAACAAACTAGTGCCAGGGTAATGGGAAGTTACATTACTCTGAAATATGTATGCAATTAGTGACATACTGCAGCCAGCCCTCACTTCACTCCTGACTTTATGATGCATGTAACACTCAAAGTTGCTTGAAACATTGCTGCTCAGGGTCCTCATCAACAGCAGACCAACTCTACACTGGTAGAAGTGTAGAGTTGGTCTGCTCTTTGGCTGACTCTGATCTTCAGGAGGATGCCTTCCTAAGGGCTCAGGCAGGTCTGCAAATGTGACAGAGTTCAACATTGAGGCCAGAGTGGGGAGTGGCGATGGGCAAAAGGAGAGGAGACATGGGGACAATGTGCTATGGTGAGCTTGGAAGTGGAGAGTAAGGAAGAAGACATGGGAGACAACGGACAAATGTAGGGTTGGTGGGAGGGTGGAAAGAAAGGACACATGGGAGACAACAGGTAAGGGTACAGTTGGAAGTGGTGAGGGATGATGGTAGGCAGAGGGGAGACTGCGGCTGTGGAGGATGGAGCCCAACATGAAAAACAAGAATGCATACATTTTGTTGCCAACAAAACTAGATGCATTGGAAGGAACGCATAGCATTTCCAGAATATATTATGATCTTACTGTTTTGTCCTGCTTATACTGGGCTGCAAATGGGACGGTGAGGGTTAAGAGAGGCAGCCTGTATAGTGGAAATGAGGAGGAGGTACTGAAAACTTGTCTCACTGGGGTGTCGGGGGATGGCCTGCTCTCTATGTAACTGTGCACACAGCTTTCAGATGAGTAGTAGTGACGTTCTCATGGGGCATGTGAACATTAATAGTGATGGGTTCAAGTAGAAGAGATAGAATGTTAATACAATTATAGTGGATTCAGGATTAGTAAAGATGGTGGGGAGTGGAGGTGGGAATAGTGGTGGGGTGCTGTTGAACAGAATGGATCTCTATATGTATGGGTCTAGGAAGATTGGAGGGACATAAACACTCAGATTGGGAGGATGGGAACTGGTCTCAAAATTAAAAAAAATCACTTCTCCACAAAAAAGTGGCGCAGTGTCGAATCAAAAATGAGAAAGGAGGTGGGGCAATATTCAGTATGGGAGGATCCCAGGGCTGCACTTTGGGACCTGTTTCTTGGAATCCCTCAAAGTGCTTATACTCAAAACATATGAGGATTCTGGATGATCAAGGTATATGTAATAGAACATAGCCATATTCCTTCATCCCTTTGCACTATGCCAATGGAATGAAAGGCCTTTACATCAGTGACATTAAGAACAATTGCAGAATTTAGCTCATACCTTCAAGCCTCATGATTCACCAGGCCCTATTCATCGCAAAGGTCAGCAGCAAAACCTCCATCACTGCACTTTAGGAAATGATAGTCGCCATCACAGTGCAAAGTTGCATCAAAAGACTTGATGCAGTGGTGGCCAAATTTATGATAATAGTTTTTTTCAGATATTTCAATGAAGAATTTAACACACCTCCCTGTTATAACACAAGGTTATTATAATAATCATGCATCAGCTGCATATGACCTATGAGGTTCACAAAATGAGGTGAACATTGATTGGGAGCATGGCTCACTCTTACTCATACAAGGGCACATAGATGCATGTGCACAACATTTTCAAATGATGAGACCATGCTCATGAACAGGAATGTATTTTCAAAAGTGCTTTATATTAATAGTAATTGAACATCTGTGACACAGAACTCAAAGCTTAATTATTCCAACTCTACCACTATGTCTAGGTGTAGCCCGACATCGGCAGAAAAGGTGGAGTTGGCCTTCTGACTGCAATGCCCTGTTGTTTTTGATGGTTTTGCTGGGCATCCTGTAGAGAATCGAGCCCTGTCATGCTTTGTGTGTTTTGTTGTGGTTCAGCTGCACCCTCCATGGCCTGTACAGCCAGAGGTGGTGTTGGGGATGACTGGCACAGGGGATTGGGATCAGTTGGACAGGCTCTCACTCACCTAAACAGATGGTTCCTGGTCTCCAGCTGTGCGTCCTGTTCCCTCTGGCTATCCCAGCAACCGTGCCTGATGCCCTGAAGAGAAGCGGCACCTGGAGAGAGATCTAGCTTCTCACCTCACACCCTTGCCTAGCCACAGATGGACCAATGATGGCAATGGACTGCATATCCAAGTGCAAATCCAGCATGATCTGCTGGACCAAGATCCATAAGGTTGTCACCACGCTTTTCATGAAGACTTTGAAGTGTTCTCATATTGAAGTTACAATCTCAGACAAAACACAG
Source organism: Sphyrna mokarran (assembly GCA_024679065.1). NCBI lineage: Eukaryota > Metazoa > Chordata > Chondrichthyes > Carcharhiniformes > Carcharhinidae > Sphyrna > Sphyrna mokarran. Next base: position 37,882,859 of record JAGIQG010000010.1, on the reverse strand, counting down.
ACAGACTCCTCCATCCTTGACTGTAATCTGTTGGCTGCCTTTCGCAACACACTAATATTTTATCATCTGTCGTTGCAACTCCAGCATATAAAATTTGGCCTTTCTTGGAGGCTCATCAGACTCAGGATTAGCTTCTGATCCCCAGAGGTTCCCTGAATGCTAGAGACCTGGGCTGTCATTGCCTCTTGTTATGAGGACCTGTCAGTGAGGTGTTTCCATATGTGACCCTGAGCCTACTCTGTAAATGTGACTCACTGGGCTGTGTTTCTCTGCGCTGATGGAGGGGGCAGGTAAACATAGTGATGGGTTTTCTGCAAATTGGTCCAGAGCTTTGTTATCTTTCTTGGGCTCATGTTGGATTTATAGGTGTGCCTGGACTTGCTGGTGTCTGTAAGAGAAAGCAGATAGATTTCATTCATGATCAGGGGGAATTTTACCCAATGCCTGGGTAAAAATACATTTCCCCAAATTCCCTTTATTCCTTCTGCCAATTACTTTAAATCTATGCCCACTAGCAACTGAACTTTCTGTTAATGGAAATGGGTCCTTCCTATCTAGGCCCTTCATAGATGAAATAATTCAATTGAATTCATAGCCTATGTTGTTCCAAAGAAAACAATATTAGCCTATTGAATCTTTCTGTGTAACTGAAATTCTTAATTCCTGGAAGCAACATGATTGTAAATGTCTTCTGGTATGAATGTATCCTTTCTGTAATGCAAAGACCAGAACTGTAGCATGTACATTAGCTGTTTAACATAGTTCCTTCATCAACTCACTACTATGCTTCAGGAAATAAAGGTAAATGTCCATTTTGCCTTCTTGACCACTTTATCTGTTCTGTTACCTTTATTGGACTGAGAAATGGTTATACAAAGGGAGCTAGTTTTATTGTACTACCCATATCAAGCATGCAGATACAGCAAGCAGTTAAGCAAATTGTACGTTGGCCTTTATTGAAAGAGGATTGGGTAAAGGAATGAAAATGTCTGAATGCAGTAGTACAGGAGTTGGTAATACCACACTTGGAGTATTGTGTGCAGTTTTGGTCTTATCTAAGAAGTGATACGCTTGCCTTAGAGGCACTGCAGTGAAGATTGTTCAGGCTGATTTGTGGGATGGCAGGATTGTTCTATGAGATGAGATTGGGTCAACGGGGCCTCTATTGATAGGAATTTAGAAAAATGAGTGGGAATCTAATTGAAATGCACAATATTCTGACATGGCTTGACAGATTGGATGCAGGAAATTTGGGCAGGATTTTCCTTCCCCTCAATGACAGTGGGATCTTATGGCTCCACTGTTATCAATGAGATTCCCCATTGAATGCACTCCATGCAGCAGGGAAAACCGGGACAGGAGTGCACCATCAGTAAGATCTCATTGGTGTAAACGGCAGCAAGATTTCGACAAATGTTTCCTTTTGCTGGGGTGTATAGAACAGGTATCAATCTCAGGATGTCGAATTAGAATTATAGAAACCCTACAGTGCAGAAAGAGATCATTCAGCCCATTGAGTCTGCACCGACCATAAACCCACCCATATCCTACCCCCCATATCCCTACGTATTTACCTGCTAATCCCTCTAACCTATGCATCTCATGACTCTAAGGGACAATTTTTAGCATGACCAATCAACCTAACCCGTATATCTTTGGACTGTAGGAGGAAACTGGAGCACATGGAGGAAACCCATGTGGACACAAGGAGAATGTGCAAACTCCATACAGACAGTGACCCAAGCTAGGAATCGTAACCAGGGTTCCTGGAGCTGTGAAGCAGCAGTACTAACCACCGTGCTACCATGCTGCCAAATGGGGCAGGTTATTTAGGACTGAGTAATGGAGAAACCTCTTCACTCTGAAGGTGGTAAAACTGTGGAATTTTCTACCACAGAAGGCTATGGATGGCAAGTGACTGAATATATTTAATGAGGAATTAGGTAGATTTCTAGACTAAGTGTCAAGGGATATGGGGAGAGATCAGGAGTATAATATTGAGATAGAGAATCAGTCATGATCATATTGAATGGCTCGAAAGGACAAACGGCCTACTCCTGTTCTTATTTTCTTTATTTAAATGATCTATGGTCATGCTCTGTGAATCCTCTCTTCCTTCACACTTCTCAGCATCTTATCATTTATTATGTATTCCCTTACTGTGTTTGCCTTCTACAAATATATCAGCATTTATTTCTTTGGATTGAAATTCACAGAAAAGCAGAACCTTAGAATGATGTCTGTACAGAAGGAAATCATTCAATCCAATGACTTCTTGCTGACTTCCTGAATGAATAACTCACCTAGTGTCATTGCCTCACTGTTTCCTGGTAGTCCTGAAATTTTCTTTTCTCTTCAACTATTAATGCCTTCTGAGAATTCCTGATTGTGTGTGTATTTGACACATTCTCAGTTATTGCATTTCAGGTTTTTCTATCAACATGAACAATTTCTTCAAATTTTCAGTCAAGACTTTGACCACTTTTACCAAATCTCCTCTTATCTCTAAGGGGAACAGCCTCAACTCTTCAAATTTGTTGACATAACTGAAGACTACAGCATTGAAATCATTTTTGTAAATCTTTTCTGCCCCCTCTCTAAAGCCTTCAGACCCTTCTAAAATTCAGCGTTTTTTTTTGTGTGGTGAGCAACCTACCCAGACCGTGTTGCCAACTTCAAAAGATTTATGGACATATACTTTTGTGTCTCTTGTAGCACCCAATTCCAAATTCTACCTATTAGTTCATATAGCCTGTCCTCATTCTTCCTATTAAAATGTATCACTTAATAATTTATGAAATCTCTGGAGCCCAGGAATGTGTCAGAGCTCAGGTCATTTTTGGGCTTAGTAAACTATTATGGAAAGTTCTGACCTGACCTGTCAAAAGTGTTGACTCCACCTCAACTACATCTGCATGAAGAAACCAAATGGAAGTGGAAGCCCACACAGAAGAAAGCTGTCAAAGATTGAAAGTGATACTGAAATTAACTAATCTGCTGGAACATTTTGAACATTGTGAACTTATCCTGTCATGTCTTGTCCTATGCTGTGGGAATAGTACTTTCTCATCTCATAGAGGATGAATTTGAAAAACCAGTCAGTTTTGCATCAAAGAATGCTGACAGAGGCTGAAAAGAGAAATTTACAGTTGGTCAAAGAGTGTATAGCTATTGCTTTTGTGATAAGAAGATTCCATCAGTATCTATGATCGTTCATTCACCACACACAACAACCACAAGCCAATAATAAGTCTTCTCAGTGAGTCAAAATGTATTCCTTCCATGGAGCCAGTTTGATCCAGCCAGCTAGATCCTTGGGCTTCATTAATGACAACTTGATCTATTGCTGACAGCAATAGGAGAGGTGGGGAATGGGGGAAAGCTGTCCTCTTATTAAAATTGCAACAGGATACCACTTTACCTGAACAGGGCCATCTTTTTATTCACTGGCACTTCCCTCCACTTCCAGATCCAGCTCTTCTCTTATTTCCTCCTCATCTATGATGAACTATCTTCTTCCAGGGTCTCACAGTCCTCAAGGTGCAATCACTCGAGAGTGTGATGTTAATAGAAAACACACCTAGCAATTTTCAGTCAACCAGTACTGAACTGAACTGTCTCAAAAATAATTTCAACACATTTTATAACTTACATTTTTCATAAGCCTGGGAGGCGTTTAATCTCTCCTGTACCAAATGCTTGGTGTTAAGACTGCAAGTGATAAAACATGACACACTCTGGTCATTTCTGCACCAAAGCATGCATCTCTCTAGGATGACACATTGGTTAGCTCTGCTGCCTCACAATGCCAGGGACCAGGGTTCAATTCTTGACTTGGGTGACAGTCTGTACGGAGTCTACACATTCTCCCTCGTTTTCTCCGGATGCTCCGGTTTCTCTCCACAGTACGAAAGATGTGCAGGACAGATGCATTGGTCTTGCTAAATTCTCTTTTAGTATATTGGAACAGGTGCTGGAGTGTGGCAATTTGGAGATTTTCACAGTAACTTCATTGCAATGTTAATATAAGCCTACTTATGACACTAACAAATAAACCTAAAAAAACTATATTTGCAACCAGGCTGGAACCAGATGTTGTAAATTTGATTCAGCGTGAAATAACCTGAAGTGCAGCAAATGCATACACTTTCTCCTCCACCACTAATTTTCCTGCACTCTGTCTTCACCAGTTGCATTTGATCTGAGCCATTTCCAGCTTCAAGCTTTAATAATTGTTCTCCTTTGTCTTGATATTCATCTGAAGTATCCCTTGGAGCATTGAAAGCTCCAAGTGGTCCCTCTTTGCCAAGAGAGCTCTCTGCTGTTCCATCTCACAGCATCTCATCAAGGTATCCTTGCTCTTGACTTCAGTTTAGCAACTTTTCTTTTAGTTAGCTGGCAGTTAATTCACCTCATTTTTGTCTTTTCTACAGATTTAATTATTTTTGATGGCTCCTAATTTCAATGTTCCTAGTTTATAAAACTTAATCCGTTTGTCTCATGCAAACATTATTCCATTAGCATTCCAACCTTGATTTCCAGCACTTTGGCAAGAAATTTTCAGTCGACTGACACTTTTTTGCCAGGTTAACAATCAGTTACTGAACACATCAGAGTTCTTCCTCAAGCCTCTGCAATTTTTGTCTGTCAGAATAACTTTTTCCTGTCAACAGAAAATCACAATCGTTCTTTAATTCATCATTCTTCCTCTGTAATCCATTCAGTTTATCTGCTTGTGTTTCTTCCAAGGTGAATCCATCATTTCCTTCTAACATTTCTTTTTTTACATAGAACAATACAGCACAAACAGGCCCTTCAGCCCAAGAGTTGCGCCGATCACATCTACCAATCCACAGACCTATCTATAATCCCTATCCTATTCTTTTCCATATACTCATCCAGAAGTCTTTTAAGTCTTTTCTCATCTCTTTATTTAGCAATTCTCCTGAATTGCTAATTTGTTCAACAGTTCTGTTCTTTCTTTAGATTTGTCCATTGCTATGTCCTTCCCAGCACTCACGAATACTGGACAGTTTCTACTTCACTGCAGAATGCAAATATCTCAAACTCACTTGCGTTTTCCACCCGACTGATAGTTCAGTTGTTCAAATGAATCTCCAGAGAATTCCCAATAATGGTTCTAGCAAATGATACCTCAGTTCCGATTTCTGCTTCAATAGTATGGCAATTCTTGCAATAGGTAATACAAGATATTCTGCATGAGCGCCCTATATCAAATCTTTGTTGCATTTCACTTTTAGACTGGCAGTTCTTGCACTCATCACCAAATTAATGGCATCAATTATATGGGATTTCCTTAGCCCTTTGAGTTCCATGCTATGTCCTTTGTTGCAGAGTTTTGCATGTCCTTTATCTTTCAACCCTTTTTACCATTTATTCTCATCTTCAGGCTCTGACTCCAATTTACTCACTACTTGTTGGTAAATGTTGTATTGTTTCTTACTGGCTTGAATGGATCTTGAGTACTTTATCAGAGTACTTGTTTTTTTTCTAGCCTTGATATAGTTGGGTTGCTTCTCATTAGATTATAGATCACAAATGTTTATGACATTTTCTATTTGCTGCAGTTTTTGGTAAAGTTTATCCAACTTATTTTTTTCACTCCTTACTACTTTTCTTTTTCTGTAGTTTGTCTTACTTTTAGACTGATTGTCACGTTACTGTTTGTTTGCATTTCATTGCTAAAACTTGTTCAAGAACTTCTTATTACAGTATAAAAGGACAGGGCAGAATTGAATCTTGTTGCATTCAGTTCTTCAATTAGTCAACAAGAGTCTTCTATCGCCCTCTTTCTGGGTTTTCTCCATGCCCCTCTCTTTGAGGTTTTCCAATACTCCCTCCTCTCTGGGTTTCAGTGCTCTCCAGTGTGACACTCTCTTGGGGTTTCCCAGTTCCTCCTTCCTCTGAGGTCTTCCAGTGCTTCACACTCTCAGAGGCTGTCCAGTGCCCTCCCCCTTCTCTGGTGTCTTCTACCACCTACTCTGGTCTGGCATTATTTCTGAGTGATGGGGAGCTGATAGGGAGGCCAGTATTGTCTGAATCAGTGGGGGATGGGGAGGGCCAGCGATGTGCAGGTCAGTGGGAGATGGGGAGGCCAGTGATGTCTGGGTCAGTGAGGGATGGTGAAGCCAGAATGGCCGTGAGGTGGGGGATGATGGGAGAGGGAATGGGCATGGGGGGTGGGAAGGTTGAGACTGTGATATGCATGGGGCGGGGGGGGGGGGGGGGGGGGGGGGGGGGGGGGGGCAGTGGTATGGAGGTGGTGAGACACCAGGGATATGCGTGTGGGTGCTGAGAGGTCAGCAATGAGGCAGTGATATGCATGGGTGGGGGTGATGTGAGAAGACAGTGATGTTCTTGTGGGGGAGTGAGCGACCAGCAATCTCGCTGCTGGGAGGATTTATTTAGCAATCTTCCAGGAATCAGCACATTCATGGTGGCCTGCTCAACATGCTGATTTCAGCCTCTTCAGTGAAAATAGGTCCTAACCACTCTCTTCAGCATGATTGTTAGTTGGGGTGTGGAATAGACTGCCTTCTGTGATAGTGGAGTCAGACACTTTAGGAACTTTCAAGCAATTATTGGATAGGCAAATGGAGCACACCAGAATGATAGGGAGGGGTTAGCTTGATCTTGAGATTGGACAAAGCTCGGCACGACATTGAGGGCCGAAGGACCTGTACTGTTCTGTATTGTTCTATGTTCTATGATTCACTCTAGTGCACTCTGCGGGAGATTAATTTTGAAATTTTCACTGAACACACCAGTGGAATTTATTCCAGTTTTTAAGTGTATTTGACACTTTATTTATTTATTTTTGGGAGAATTCTGGTCAAGGTTCTAGCCAGCGAGATCAAGTTTCCTGATTTTCCACATGCCTCATCCATGATGTAAAGAGTTAAAGCAGGAACCTAATTTCAATAAATTTTGATAAAACCAAATGTTATTACAGGGATTCAGCAGAATTATATTCCTCCCTCACTGAATATTCATACTTTGCTGACATGACAATGGATTTTTAAAAACTTGAAGCAATCAAGGGAACCCACTAGGAGTGCCAAGGAAAGTATATTCCCCAGAGTAGAGGGACAGTGTCTTGACAATGTTAATCTAGTGGTGCTGATACACACCTCTTGGGGAGGCTAATCGTGGGGGGCTCCCCATATATAAGCTGCCCATAGTGGGAATGCATCAATGCCAGTAGGGGGAATGGGATAGGATGCCACAATGCTTGAGGAATGGAGGAAGCATATGCCAATAATTGTGGTGCGGGTGGCATCCTGATGCATTTGGGAGCAGGGTCCTCATGCTTATGTGAGGGCAGGTAATGCTCATTTCCTGTCCGATGTGTGGGGGGAGTCACCTGAAGCTTGTGTGGTGATTCTACCATGTTCATGGGATTTGAGGACAATTTATTTTTTAACCATAGATCAGGGTGCCCTTTAAAGACAGCACTACAATCTCTGAGGAGCTGGCAACACCATACTGGCTGTGCAAACTATGGTCCAGATTTTTCTTTTGCACAGAGTGCACTAAAATCTGGAGAGAAAAGTCAGCTGTGCAGCTAAAAAGTCACACACTGGTTTTCTTGCCTTAGGCAGTAGTCACAGAGGGGAAGAGTCCATCATCCACATCACTGAAGCAGCTGGTCATGCTATCCCCAGGTTGAAAAGAGGTACAGCTGGTCTCAGTAAATCATGAAATGAAATATCACTGAAGGTTGAAGGTAGTATGCCCTTTGAAAAGTGCCCCATGATCAGAAGTATCCAGAGCATTTTGATGAGATGACTGGATGTGTTGAAGGTTTTGAATATTATATCATCATTGATCCATCCCTTATCTAAAGTATTGATTGAATGTAGAGGTAAGATTGAAAGATACCTCCAAGAGGTGGAAGAAAAGAAAGTGATCACCAGAGTTGCAGAGTTTACAGGCTGGGTAAGTTCCATCATAGTGAGAGAGAAACCAAATGGATAGCTACATGTTAATCTGGATCCCAAAGATCTTAATTAAGCAATATAGATAAGTTGCTACCTTTCTCCAACACTGGAAGAGATTCAGCCAGCACTGGCTGGCATAAAGTATTTTAGCAAGTGGATATTAGAAATGGCGACTGAATGTGAAGTTTGTTAAGGAATACTCACTGTTGAAAACATTCAACACAACCTGTGGCTGGTACAGATTCCTGTCTCCACATTTTGGATGTGTTCTACTAAAAAGGAGACGAAATATACAAGGAATGCAAAAGATCAATTGGCATAGTGAATGATACCCAGAATCATGGTGTGGATGAAAAAGAACGAGGAAAATGAGATGAAACTAAACGCAGACAACCACATTGTGAAATTGGCACAATATTAGTCCTTCGGAATAGAATACACATGATGGAGTCAAGCCAAGTCCTGAAAAATTCACAGTTATCTCTGAAATGGAAACTATAAATGTGTCCTTACATGTGAGACATGAAAGAACTCATACATTTTATCAAGTCAAGGAAACTTCTTAGTTTTTTCATCTCTCTCCATGATGAGGTGGTGGCATGGTGGCATTGTTATTGGACTAGTGATCCAGAGACCTTAGGTAATTCTTTAAATCTCACTATGGAAGCTGGTGAAATTTGAATTTACTAAATATCTGAAATTTAAAAACTAATGAGCATCAAACCAATGTCCTTCCTTTAGAGAAGAAAATTTGCCATCCTTACCTGATCTGGCCTTACATCCACATCCCACATCCACAACAATATGGTTGGCAGCCCAGTAAGTCACTAAGTTCAAGGTCAATTAATGATTGTTCTGTGACGTTTCCATCCCATGAAAGAGTCAAAAAAATACAAAGCTACAAATGATGAGAATAGATGATCACCAATGGTCAGTGTCACATGCAAGGAAATAAGTTATATTACTACAGGATGAAACATGTCACCTGTTTCTATAGCTTACAGCAGGCCATCCCCATCTCCATTGAGGTGTACACCAAGATGTTGGGGCAGAATTAGAAAAGTTAAGAAGCTCTGGTTATACAGAATAGATACAGGTAATACGCACTTGTAGATAACATCTTTCTCTGTAAAATAACTCTCACTTATTGTACCATCTCTATGGTTCCTTGTTCGGATGCGATGTCTTCCTGTAATGCCAGTCAGAAAACTTGTTTCCTGGACCAGAAAAAGGCAGAGTACTTAGTCCAAATATTCTTCTAGGTGCTCTTTGCAAGGTTGCCAACACATTGATAGCTTTCCCTCACAGTGATTGAACACATCAGTTTCCCATAGAGAATGAGGACATCTCCCTCAATATGCAGAGATACTGTCACTCATTCCAGTCATTGTCAATGTGTACTTTTTGCACATATTTCCCTGCTACTCACACCATAAAACATTAGCTTCAGCCTCCAGTGACACTGAATCTCAAGAGCACAGATCACTAACGAGGGCCTCAGTTCAGGAGAAGTGAAACTCTATAAGCAATATACAAAGAACAAAGAAAATTACAGCACAGGAACAAGCCCTTTAGCCTTCCAAGCCTGCACTGACCATGCTGCCATCTTAACTAAACCTCCCCCCCAACCCTTCCAGGGACCATATCCCTCCATTCCCATCCTATTCATGTATATGTCCAGACAACCCTTAAAGTCACTATCCATATTTGCTTCCACTACCCACCCCGCCCCCCAGCAGCAGTGAGTTCCACTACCTTTTGTTTAAAAAACTAGCCTCATACATCTCCTTTAAACTTTGCCCCTCATACCTTAAACCTGTGCCCCCTAGTAATTGACTTTTACACCCTGGAAAACTTTTTCTGACTGTCCTTTCTGTCCGTGCCCCTCATAATCTCATAGACTTCTATCAGGTCGCCCCTCAACCTCCATCTTCCAGTGAGAACAAAGTAAGTTTCCCCAACCTCTCCTCATAGCTTAGGCCCTCCATGCCAGACAACATCCTGGTAAATCTTTTCTGTACCCTCTCCAAAGCCTCTGCATCCTTCTGGTAATGTGGAGACCAGAATTGAACATTATTTTCCAATTCGACCTATCTAAAGTTCTATAAAGTTGCAACATAACTTGCTAATTTTTAAACTCAATACCCTGGCTGATAAAGACAAGCATGCCATATGCCTTCTTGACTACCTTTGCCACCTACATTCCCACTTTCAGTGACCTGTGTAGCTGTACACCTATAATCCTCTGCCCATCAATACTCTTCAGGGTTCTACCATGTACCGTATATTTCCTATGTGCATTAAACCTTTCAAAATACATTATCTCATATTTGCTTGGATTAAACTCCATCTGCCATCTCTCTGCCCAAATCTCCAACAGACCCATATCCTGCTATATCCTTTGATGGTCTTCATTGCTATCCACAAATTCACCAACCTTTGTGCTGTCCAATCAAACAAGTTGCATTTTCCTCCCAATCATTTATATATATTACAAACAGCAAAGGTGTTAGCACTGATCCCTAAGGAACGCCATTTAACACAGTTCTCCATTTAGAAACACACCCTTTCACTGCTACCCTCGGTCTTCTATGACTGAACCAGTTCTGTATCCACCTTGCCGGTTCACCTTTGATTCCAAGGACTTCACCTTCTGCATAGGACTATGAAATGACCCTAATCATTGAGGGTGAGTTAGGTGTCTTCAGCCAGACAGAATTGCCGTGTCGATTCTAATAATTGCATACAAGGGTATTTAAACTCACAAGAATCGGTGACCTGTCAGTTTTCTGCGGGTCCCCAGCGGTCCATTTTCCTCCATCTGGGAGATGCACGCAGGTCGTAAAAGCCATCAATGACCTGCGAACTGGCCGACATGTGTATCTCTCAGCCTGACCTGCCAGAAAGGTTGCGGGTCGCGATGGGAGAATAGCAACCTGGATTTCATAATTTAAACATAGAACTTTAACTTTTATTTAAAAATGTAAAAGAAATCCTCCAGCTTCCATCAAAAATTGAATTTAGTTCTGTATTGTCATTTTTGCTGAAGGTTTATAGTAATTCTACGCATTGTTGCTCAAGTTTCTAGTATTTTATCAGCAATATTGATCATTTATATTTAAACATTCTGGATTAATTCTTTTACAAGCTCTCTTGTTTATTATCACAGATTTAAGAAGGGATACCCATCACACCTAAATCTCCAATGCCTTAGGCAAATGATGGCCAATCACTCCCTTTACTCCTTATCCTAAGCCATTGATGATTCTTTGCAAAATTTCAAAGTAAAATTGATGTATGGAAAGAAATGGTTTGTAATTACGTGGATAAGATTAGAATTCCATAATTATATTGGTTTTCAGAACATTAGTTTATGAAGGAAGATTACATTAACTTGGCTTCTATTCCCTTGAGTAAAGAAGATTGAGCATTGATATAATCAAGTGTTTATACTGTTAAGAGGATTCACAAGACATATACAAATGAATTATTTTCTCTGATCAAGAAATTCTCTAATCAACACTGTGGAAATTAGCATGGGCCATTTAGAAAGGAACTCAAGAATGATTTTTCACACAAAGAGTATGGGAAATCTGGAATTTTCTCTCCTAAGTGACTGGGCCAAGTGGGGTTTCCAATATAATAGTATTTGGAATGGATATTAAAGCATATATAGCTAAGCTGGGTAAATGGACTTGAAGTACTGATCAGCCATGATCTAATTGATCCATGGAGCAGACTCGAGTTACTGAATGGTCTACTCCCATTCTTACGTTCCTTAGTTGTGACTTTCAAATATAATAGTGTAAATATGTTTTCAAGCATCAACTACTTTGACAGTAAGCTTTAGTTGTGATTGATCAGTTTTGCAAGTGATTTTATATGTGAGCTCCAACTTATAAGTTTCAACCATAAACAATGATAAATTAAATGTATGCTTATTAATGGTGCTTTATTTTGAAATAAATCCTAAAAAAAAACAACTGAGCAACCGTCTATGCACTGGAAAAGTGAGTATTTTGCTAAAATATGTTAATCATCATCAAAACTAAGCAGAATGGTTTCAAAAGCAAATATCTGCTTAATACCTTTTGCACAGCAGAACCTCGCAGTAGATATAGTTTCCTAAATTATCAGTGACATACAATTACTCAACTGATATGAAGTATTCTATATGATAATTCTGAAGCAATAAGTTAAATTTATTTTAATTAATTTGTTAGCATCAGTAACTAAATAATTCCACTGTTTTAGTTATGATTTAGGACAGCACATTAATAGCAGATTAGCATTTCATTACATTTAGCTATATGAAATTTCTGAGACTCTATCTACAGCAGTGTAGTGCCACACTGCTTTATCATTAGCATTCGCTTCATGCATTACTTTTTTTCTTTGCCTATAAGTGCCATCTCAATTTCTCTTCATTCACCATGGCAACAGACAGAATTGCAGCAGAATAAGGAAGCAGATCTCTGGCTGTAGGAGAGAGCATCTGAATAATCACTTCAGCACTAAAGAGTGGTTCAATTTTGGTATAATTTGAACAATTTTGGGAAAACCCACTTCACTTCAGTTAAATGTGTCAGGAGAATACCAAGTGAATCCCATTAAAAAGACAAATGGGGCACTACATTTTTCTGAAAGAACAACAGCCATTCAGTACTGGACAGATCTGTGTGGCTATCAGGTATGAGAAATATTAGGCACTTGTTACTGCAAGCAAAGACTTATGAAATAAAGGAAAATCTAACACATTGTTGTGTTGCAAAGTGCCATGTTGCTTAAAGTCAGTCTGAGGGTTGAATTAATTCTCTTTTCTTGTGAGATCTATTAGGAATTATATGGGTTCAGGGATGGCCGAAGTGCAACCACGGGGTTCACTGGATGGTAATATGAATTCACCAGAACTTATTTAGGAGCACTGAGAACTAATGTTCATCAAGAAATTTGGTAGGTTTTATTATCTTATATAGGATTACAGGGTTTACATTGGATATAGAAACAGAAACAGTCCAGATGGCCCCACCAATCCATTCTGCCATTTACACTCGACTCAACCACACCCTTCCATCTTTCCTCAGTCTATCTTTGTAGTCACCTATTTTCTTCTTGCTTATGTGCTTTTGTGGCTTATCTTTAGATGCATCCATAATATTTATGAAAAACTTGGGACGGGTTCATGGATGAGAAGGATGTGGGGGGATATAGTTCAAGTGCAAGCGCAAGTCAGTGGGACTAGGTAATAAATGGTTTGGCACAGACAAGAAGGCAAAAAGGCCTGTTTCTGAGCTGTCATTTTCTAAGGTTCTATTTGCTTTAGCCTTCCCCTTAGTAGCGAGTCACGCATTCCACCATTTCTTGAGCAAAGATGTTTCTTCTGAATTCAGTATTAGATTTCTTGATGACTATTTTATTTTGATAGCCTCTAATTATGCACTTCCCACAGAAATAAATATTCTCTCTGTATCCACTCTATCCAAATAGTGTATGATTTTAAAGACCTCTATTAGTTCACGCGTCAGCATCCTTTATTAAGAGCAAAGAGATCCAGTTTCTTCAAGATAAAAGCAAAATACATGCTGGAATCTGAAACAAAAACCGAAAATGGTGGAAAATCTCAATAGGTCTGACAGCATCTGTGGGGAGAGCATAGAGCCAATATTTTGAGTCTAGATGACCTGTGCCCGAGTTAAGAGTAAGAATCAGCAGAGATTTATACTATTGGTAGGGAGGGGCAGGGTGCGAGATGTGTGGAATTGGGCAAAGGGAATGTAAATGAGGATACAGAAGGCTGAGGAAGTGCTAGCGCTATCCATTAAATGATCTAGTTTCTTCATCTTTTCCTGATTATGTATACCCATGCACTGCCAATTTTTTTTTGTACATCTTCTCTACACCCTCTCCAGTACCTCTATATTGTTTTAATAATATAGAAATCAGAACTGTATGCAGTACAGTAAGTGTGACCTGGCCAAGATTCAATACAAAGTTAGCATATTAATATTTATTTCCATCTCAGGTACGCAAGTAGTTATTTTTTGTATAGATCTTGAGATTTGCTGAAAAAAAGAGAAATGCTATTAAAACTTTTTGTCTGGGAGTAATCAGGACAGATTGATGGTGAGTTTCTTTTTGAACTACTGAAGGTGAAACTACTCCCATAAGACTGTTAGGTAGAATGTTCCAGGATTTTAACCCAGCAAAGATGAAGACATAGAGCTACATTACTCCAGTTGGAATGAAACATAAGGGCAAGAAAAGCTAATTTAGCCCTTCAAAATTTTCTATCAATGGCATCATGGCTCATCTGTGGTCTAACTCATATCTTTTATCTTAATCGTTCATACTTCTGTTCACATCTCTTGTTATTTGGTTAACAAAAAGTGTCAAACTTTGTTTTAAAAATAACGAACAATGCAGCATTAATTGCCATTACAAAAGAAAGTTCCAAACTTGCGTCACACTTTGTATTTGGAAATTTTCCTAGTTTTACTTAAAAGGGTCTTAGAATTATAGAATCTCTATAGTGCAGAAAGATGCCATTTGGCTCATCGAGTCTGCACCAACAACAATCCCACCCAGGTCCTTTCTGCATAACTACACTTACTTATTGATGTCCTTTATATTAAGGAGCAATTCAGCATAATCAACCAACTTAGCCCGCACATCGTTCAACTGTGGAGGAAACCAGAGTACCCGGAGGAAACCCACACAGTCATGGGGAGAACATGCAAGCTCTACACAGACAGTCACTTGAGACTGGAATTGGACCAGAATCCCTGATACTGTGAGACATTGTGCTACTGTGCTGCCCATAATCTTGCTTTGATTTTTTGAATATACCCTATAACTCTCATCAAGGAAGCAAACAAACTCTTTAAACAAGCTGACTGAACAACATCAATCACTTGTAAAATTATTAGGCAGATGGATTGCAGCCAAGAGTCCATAAAACAACCTAAGCAACCAAACTGACTTCAGAACTCATTATCTCAACAGATGTTTGAAATGAAAACATAAAAGTAATGCAATTGAACATTTACACATTCTTATCATCATGGGCCACATTTTCAATAGTGTGAAATGTACTCTAACTTTTTATCGATTAGATTTTTAAAAATGTAACTGAAGACTTTTCTATATAAATAAAAAACAAATTATTTCAGATGTTGGAATCTGAAACCAAAAGAAAAAAGGTTGGAAAATCTCAATATGTCTGGCAGCATCTGTCAGGAAAGGAGCTGAGTTTCGAGTCCAAACTCGAGTCCAAACAAAAGTTGGTGGTAGAAGACTTTTACGTAGAACATAGAACATAGAACAATACAGCACAGAACAGGCCCTTCGGCCTTCGATGTTGTGCCGACCAAAATAAAAAGCAATGCCCCTCCAAACTAAACCATTCCCTTCTCTTCCATATACTTATCAATTAACCTCTTAAACGCCACCAAACTTGGCGCATCTACAACAGCTGCAGGCAGGGCATTCCACTCCCTAATCACTCTTTGAGTAAAGAACCTACCTCTGATATCCGTCCTATAACTCATACCCCTTAATTTAAAGCTGTGTCCCCTCGTGCTAGCTTTCTCCATCCTAGGAAAAAGGCTATCACTGTCCACCCTATCTAAACCTCTAATCATCTTATATGCTTCAATAAGATCCCCTCTTAGCCGCCTCCTTTCTAACGAAAACAACCTCAAATCCTTCAACCTCTCTTCATAGGACCTGCCCTCCATACCAGGCAACATCCTGGTAAACCTCCTCTGTACCCTCTCCAATGCCTCCACATCTTTCTTATAATGTGGCGACCAGAACTGCACACAATACTCCAAGTGCGGCCGCACTAGAGTTTTGTACAGTTGCAACATGATGCTGCGGCTCCTAAATTCAATCCCCCTACCAATAAAAGCTAAGACTCCATATGCCTTCTTAACAACTTTATCCACTTGACTGCCTACTTTCCACATTTACAATGCTGATCTTTTACTTGATGTAGAGATGTCAACGTTGGACTGGGGTAAACTCAGTAAGAGTCTGGCAAATGCATTTGCCTGACGAAGACGAAAGTCGAAAGCTTGCAGATTTACTATCAAATAAATCGGTTGGATTTAAAATTGATCTTTTACTTGACAGCTTACTGATAGGCAGAAGTAATAATTTGGCAGGCACATTGTTTGATAGGTAGTTACGACCTCCGATCACCACAATGCCAACATTTATCTTGCTGAAGATGAATATAATTCATGTTATAGAAAGATCTAGCTGTCCCACTCAGCAGGCATTCTTTGCCATTTTTTCTTCATGTTGTTCCATTTCAGGACTATAAAAGTGACCCCACATATTATTCTAGTTATTCTATATTAGTTGTTCTCTAAGACCATCATATTCTTCCAAAGGCATGGTGCCAACAACTGCCCCCAGTATTCCAGGCATGGTCTAAACAGGGTATTATGTAGCTAAAGCATGTCTTTTACATGCCTAAATTCCAAATCTCTAAATGTAAATAACAGCATTTCTTTAGCTTTATTGATTATTTTGCTACTCGTTTATAACATTTTAATGATCCATGTGCCTGGACTCCTTGTTCTTTTTGGACTTCCAATATTTCTAACTTTTAATGATTTAAAAATTACTTTGTTTTATTCTTTCGGTTTCAAAGTAGACAACCTCACATTTGCCTACATTTACATCCTTTTCCCACAATTTTGCCCATTCTCCTAATCTATTAAATTTTTTTCACTGATATGTTTCAATCTACGCTGCTCATCAAGTCACATATTTTTATATCATTGGCAAATTTTGATGGAAGAGCCAAACACATCAGTACAAAAAATGAGGCTGAATCATTTGTGGCAATCTTCAGCTAGAAATGCAAACTGGATGATCCATCTCAATCTCCTCTGGAGATTACCAGCATCACAAATGTCAGTCTTCAGCCAAGCTGATTCACTCAACTTGATATAAAGAAATGGCTGAATCATAGAATCCCTACAGTGCAGAAGAAGCCGTTTGGCCCGTCAAGCCTACACCGACAACAAACCCACCTAGGCCCCATTCCCATAACTCCACACATTTACCCTGCTAATCCCTCTGACAGTAAGGGGCAAATTAGCATGGCCAATCAACCTAATCTGTATATCTTTGAACTGTGGGAGAAAACCGGAGTGCATGGAAGAGATCCATGCAGATATGGGGAGAATGTGCAAACTCCACGCAGACAGTTATCCGAGGCCGGAATTGAACCTGGGTCCCTGGCGCTGTGAAGTAGCAGTGCTAACCACTGTGCCATCATGATTCATATGTTCACCACTGTGCCACCATGCTTCAACAATCTGAAGGCACTGATTATTGCAAAAGTATGGGCCTTGACAATATTGAGCAATAGTACTGAAGGCAATTGGTCCAGAACTTATGCAGCATTAGACAAGTTGTTCCAGGCCAATTACTTTCCTACCAATCTATTCTCAATCCTCAGTAATGTAAGGAGTTATCAATAGAGCTATTAAGAGGTACTCACTCAGTGATAATCTGCTCACGGATGCTCAATTTGATTTCCACCAGGGATACCCAGCTCCTGATATCATTCCAGCCTTGCTTCAAACATACATTTAATTATTTGATTTATATTGTCACAAGTAGGCTTACATTAACACTGCAATGAAATTACTGTGAAAATCATATGGAGAAAAGAGCTGAATTCCAGAGATGACAGTGACTGCCACTGATAGCATTTGACCAATATGGCATCAAAAAGGCCTAGCAAAACTGGATTCAATTGGAATGGGGCGGGGGAGGGTAGTGATGGTGGTGATGGTGGGCAGGGAGATGGGGACCTTCACTAGCTGGAGTCATATCTCCACAGAAAAAAATTGTTGTGTTGATTGTAGGTCAATCATCTCAGTTCTAGGATATCACTACAGGAGTTCGCTAGGGTAGCATCCTGGGTTCAACCATCTTCAACTGCTTCATCAATGACCCTCCTTTCATCATGAGGTCAGAAGGGGGATGTTTGCTGATTACTGCACAATGTTCAGTATCATTTGTGACTCCTCATTTACAAAAACAGTCCATGCCCAAAAAACGTAAGGTTCCTTGGCTGGGAAAGCTTGAGAAATCCTGGTAGAGAAAACTTTCTTTGAACTGCTGCCAAAGAACTTACATCCTTTCCTGAATCAGGAAACTAATACTGCACACAGAACACCAAATTTGATCTCACCAATTCCTTGTAAAGCTGAAGTAGCTTTACAACCTCCATACATTTGAATTAAATTCCCTTTGGAATAATCTTTTCTTAGTTATTTGTTGCACCTGGATATGCTCAGATATATCTCAAAGCTCTGCAATCTCTCATAACTCTAGATAATATGGTTCCTTTTCATTTTTTCTGCCAAAATGAATAATTTTCCACATTTTCCCATGTTATACTTCACTTGCCAGTTCTTAGGCCAGTTGCTTAACCTTTCTATATCTCTTTGGTGTCTTCTTTTGTCCTTTTCTCTCAAGTGCTAAGTCTTGAATTGAACTCAGTTAAACAAAAACACTCACGAATGACAGGATGTTGGTTGAAGATGTATTTATTGACCAATAAATGCTGAAGAATGACAGCCGGACACGCCTACCCCTTTCTGAAGCTTAGAATGCAATGACAAAAATGTTATACAATTTTTGAGAATTCATTTCTCCTGCCTACCCTATCACTCTAACTGGATGCTCCAATTGCATTAGGACACATTATTTACCTTGGCCAATTGCATCCTATCTTCTTGCAGAATTAGGAATTCACTGGTCTAGAGGATCTGGAAATTTCTACCCACTGTTACTAAGCAACTTCATTTATGTAAATCTGTAAGGTTCGAAGGTTGCTTTCTCATCGTAAGCCACAGAGTTGAAAAGATGATGTTCCCACCATCTCGTTCTACCTTATTATCAGTAAGAATTGAATATTTTAAATCAGTGGAATTGAATACTTTATATGCACTGTAAATATTTCTATTCAGTTTCTAGAGTATGAGGATGTGAACTCTCCAGGACTTTTCTGATAATATAACTGTATTCTGTGGGTTATTGTTGCCAAAAAATGTGGCCTGTTTAGTTTACTCTTCCCATTATGTTCAGGGCAGTTTGCATTTTGACCAAGGTGCATAATACATTCAAAAACACTTGTTTAAGTCTAAACATGTATGTTTAATTTCCATAGCAGCAGTTATGAGACTGTCTATGCAAGTAGTACCTTTGTGAAAAATAAGCATAAGGCACATTGCGGTTCTTACTCTAAGTTTAATTCCCCTGTTTAGTAATTTTTTTAGATTCCAGAGTTTTCTGAACCCCTCAAACAATACCTAACCCTTTCCTGCTCTTGTATCATTGATACTTATAGATTCATAGAATCATAGAACCCTACAGTGCAGAAAGAGGCCTTTCGGCCCATCGAGTCTGCACCAACCACAATCCCATCCAGGTCCTACCCTCATATCCCTACATATTTTACCTGTTAATTCCTCTAACCTAAGCATCTCAGGACATTAAGGGACAATTTTAGCATGACCAATCAACCTATCCCACACATCTTTGGACTATGGGAGGAAACCAGAGCACCCGGAGGAAACTCATGCAGATACGAGGAGAATGTGCAAACTCCACACAGACAGTGACTCAAGCCGGGAATCAAACCAAGTTCCCTGGAGCTCTGAAGCAGCAATGCTGACCACTATGCTAACATGCCGTCTATCCCAGTAAAATAAACAACCCCCATTTAAGCCATTTAAGGAGAAATAAAAGGGCTTCTAAGATAACCCGGTGCCAATGACATCAGCTAATGTGGCTAGTCTAGTAATATCTCTGTGACCCCAGGGCATTGATGGTAGAGGATTCAATGATAGCAAAACATTAAATGTTAAGGATACATTGTTAGACTCATTCTAGCTGGAGATGATCACTGCCTGACACTTTTCTGAAGTGAATGTAACTTGCTATTGACTTGCAGTTTATAAGTTTTATTGTATTGTGAACATGGGTGCTTTGATACCTGAAAAGTCACAAATATCTCTGAGCATGATACAAACATCAAAAACACCTTCACAACTGTCGATTTGCTGGATTAAAAGTCATTGATGAAGCAGCTGAAATGGTTTTGCCAAGGCCACTGCCACGAAGAACTCTGTGGTATTATTCTGGGGCTGAAATGATGGACTTCCAACATTGACAAACATCTTCCTGTATGCTAGGCATGGAAATCTCTGTTTACACTATCTCAAGTACCTCATTCTTTGTTGGATCAACATATGATGAATTAAAACAGCTTTCAATTTTGCTAAAAGATGTTGCTTTGTATAGGATAAGAAGATGAAAGCATAGGAAAGTCACTCCTCCACATTTTCAAGAACTGAGGCATATTGGTTTTGTCACTGTATACAATAACAAAGCGATGAAGAGCCTAAATAAACCATATAACCATGGTAACACACAACATCCTCATCACATAGAAGAGATTGAGATGAATAGGAATTGGCACCATCTTATTTGAAGTCTGCATTGTCTGTCCTTTACTGTATTGTGCACTCGTGTGAATGGAAATTAAAGATCAAAAGGCAGAATTATTTTAAGTATTTTAAGAAAATTATTGTTTGCTGCATTTAGGCTAAAAATTTAAACCTGGTCCATAAATTCTTATAGTGAATCTCAAACTCAGTACAATTATATGGAATCCTACTTTATGACTTGATTTGTGCTGGACTGTGAACATGAGCTCCTTAAAGATAAAGATTTGATTCTGCATCTGTTAGAATTGATTACTGTGTATAAAGTAAAACAAAAAACAACAAGAAAACAGTCCAACGTTGAATGGTGCAAAGCAATGGAAGGTTTTCCCCATTATTCCCATTAATTTCCATTTTATTTGAGCACACCGGTGCCACTCTTGATCAAATGTTGCCTTGATATCTAAGACAGTCACTCTCACATCAACTCTCGGATTCAGCTATTGTGTTCATATTTGAAACAAGGCTATAATGAGATTTGGTGTCTAGTGATCCTGGGAAAATGCAGGTTATTTGTCATTAACTGCTGCTTAAAAATATCAGGCATTAATTTGTTGATGATTGAAAAATAGATTGACAGGGGTGGTCATTCATCGGATTGGACTTACCTAGTCTTTAGGGATGGAAAATACAAATTGATCTTCCTCTTTTTTGGGTAGATACCAGAGTTGTGACTGTACAGGAAGAGGACTGCAGCTCATTCTGGAGCACAAATCTTCAGCCCTACAGTTAGGATGATGTAAGGATGAGATTCATAATTTTGTCATATTCAATGTGCTTATTTTTGTCTTGATAAAACATTGAGTGAATTGAATTGGCTGAAGACATCGGGGGAAAGTTGCTCCATTTGTCATACTTTGCTGAAGATGGTTGAAAATGGCACCTTTGGCATTCACATGCTGGGCTCCACCATTATCTAGGATGATGGTGTTCATAGAAACCTTCTCTTCCAGATATTTGTTTAATAGTTCCAATATCATGCATGACTGTACATAGGATATATAGCTTTGATCAAATCAGTTGTTTGTAGATGGTTTAGCTCCACCTATAGAATGGTGCTTCTGCTTGCAAGCATGCAATTCTGCATTGCAGCTTCACCAGGTTGATGCCTCATTTTTAGGGCATGTCTGATGCTATTCATGGCATGTTCCACAATGTTCATTAGACTATATTTGATAGCCTGATTTGATGGCAATGGTGGTGTGAGTAATATGCTGAGCCATAGTTACAGATTGCAGTGGAATACAATTGTTTAGTTGTTGATGGTCTATATCTTCTCAAAGATGGCCAGTTTTGAATGGCTGTATTGTGGCTCTATCCTATTTGGCGTAAAGGTAGTACCACACAATCGATTGTGTATCCACAGCATGAAGGTGGGACCTTGACTCCATAGGAACTATGCAATGGGCACTCCAACCAGGACTGTTATGGGCAGATGTATCTGCAACTGTTAAACTGATGAAGACAAGATCAAGTAGGTTCTCTCAGTATCTGTCACAGACTCAGTTTGAGTTCTTCAGGACTCCTTTAATTATGCTGTTACCAAACCATACTCAATGACAGACATTGAAGTTCCCAACTTAAGTCCTCTGAGTGATGTTAGGTATATGGTGGTACAGTGAATAGCACAGCTGCCTCACAGCAATAGGGACTCAGGTTTAATTTCAGCCTTGGAATACTGTCTGTATGAAGTTTGCATATTCTCCTCGTGCCTGCTTGGGTTTCCGCTGGTGCTCCAGTTACCTCCTGGATTGCTCCAAAGTTGTGCACGTTCAGTAGATTAGCCATGTTAAATGCACGGGAATAGGGAATGGGCTAGGGTAGGGTGTTCTTTCAGAGGGTCAGTGCAGACTCGATGAATTGAATGGCCTCCTTCTGCATTGTAGGTGTTCCATGGTTCTATGTTTCTAAAAGTATGATTCCCTGATTCAGGCTACATCAGTGAAACAGCTCTCCAAATATTAGTGAGAAGGATTTTGCAGGATTGACCAATGAACTTTATTGCATTTGAATCTAATGCCTCAGTCAATCTGATCTTACACTTTTTAGAGGTGTCTGTAGTGATTTGACACAACTGAATGGCTAACTAAGCTAGTTCATCAGACAATTTAGAATGAAGCACATTGCAGTGGCTCAGACTGGATAAGGACAGCAGATTTATTTTGCTAAAAATCATTACTAAAGTAGTTTTTTTTAAGGCAATCTGACAATTTCAAACTCAACATTGCTGTTACTGCTGCCAAATCTTTATTTCCAGATTTACTGAGGTAATTAAATTTAAAACTCCCAACTTCTCTAGTGGGATTCAAGCTTTTATGGTTATACCATTACTCCAAGCTTCTGAATGATATTTCCTTTCCTGGGTCCCTTTAAATGCAGCAAAATCTCCCAGCAAAATCAGAAGGGAGTGAGATTAGATAATTAATAGGATTATAAATTGTAATGGGAAATTGATTAAAAGTGCAACCAAAAAACTTGTTTGTTTTGAATTGGAAAAGATGAAGTAAAATAAGAAATTCCAGAAGAGAGTTCTTATACTTCCATCAGTAAAGGTGATGCCACTATTATGGAGAAGATGGAAGGAGGTTCATACAACTGATCAAATAATAAGAGTATGGAACACCAAGGTGGTGTGGGGTGTTTCTAAGGATAGGATTTTCATATCACAGCAATGACAAATGTTCAGCAAGTGGAGGCTCATGAAGATGTACAGTATAAGGTATCTAGGGTTTGAACAGTGCCTGATATGGCTGACAGAGTTTACCATAAGTTGAAATTTGAGAATGCCTTTAACTAGCATTGGAGGTAAGTCCAGAAGAGATGACAGCACAAATGGATTTGCAGCCTAGGCTTCAAGGACAGGACCGAAGAGGATGATATGACAGAGATAAGCTAAATTCTTCCTCAGTACAGCCAAACAGGCACGAGAATGTAGTGACTGGGGGATTTTCAAGTAACTTCATTGCAGTGTTAATGTAAGCCTATTTGTGACAATAATAAATTAACTTTAGATAGATGGAAAACATAATCAAAAGATTTAAAGCACAGCTGTAAATTATCAGGGACACGTAACTTTTCCATCCATGGATTAAGCTAGAGCTAGAAATTAAGAGGATGGAATTGGAAGATAAGACATAAAATTTCTGGCAGAAAGTCAACACATCAATGTTTATCGTTATAGAACTTACAGCATATCAATAGCTGACTTGAGGCCTTTGTCATGAATGCAAGATTTTATAAGATTGTTTTAAAATGTCTCTTTCAATTTAAAGTAAAACAGAATGGGATCATCTGTTCCCAGAGTGAAGCCCAACATTCTCAACCCTGCAAGCTTCTGGTGTAGGAAAGGGAAAGATGTGGGGTGCATATCCTTCCCAGCCTCCCTGTGCTAATTGGAACCCACCTTATGTCATCCCCCGACTAGTTTTACTCCCCGTATCCAAATATCCTTCACTATTTCTAACATATACCCCATCCCTCAGAGCCCACTCACCAGGCTCTGGTAATTCACCCCTGACAACAGCCTAGAGTTAACTGGATTTGAGGTATCTATGGTTCTTCTTCCACTTGGGTCTCCTCCAAGTCTGGCACTGATAGCTGCTCTGGGTGGCACAGAGTTGCTGGCTTCCAAATGCTGGGCATTTGCCTGACGGAGACAGAGTGTCGAAAGCTCGCAAATTTACTATCAAATAAATCGGTTGGTTTTAAAATTGGTGTTGCTAGATTCTTACTGAGTTCTTACTACCCCAGTCCAATGCCGGCATCTCTACATCATGGCTTCCAGTTGGCCAGCAGCTTTATAAGGTGGAATTTCCTCTTGGTGACAGGTGGAACCCTGCCTCACACCAGTTACAGGGCTGTACTAGAAGGTTAAAGCAGGCCTTTTCACCATCCCATGTTTTTAATCATCCTCCATGAATAATAATGGGGAGACCAAGCAACGGTGGGCCTGTTGCTGACATCTACTCTTGGGTATTGGGAGGCATTATACACCCACAACATATTAATCCAGGCCCAAGGCTACATTTTCTCCAGAGATCTGGCTGGTGGTTGAGTCGACCAAGTAATTCTAAGATTTCCCAAAATCCAAACTTTTATTGATAGTGCAGCATTTAGTTTAACTTAATGGATGTACAGCCATCCCAGCAGCATGGGATCTGAATTTTGAACCCTGAAATCTGAAACAACGGTGAATACAGGTAATTAAAGTTATTACTCATATGGAGGATAAGTAAAAACATGGGATGGTGAAAAGCCTGCTTCTATGTTGTAATCTCAATTTAATTATGCCATTAATGTCGATTTGTTAGGCACTAAACATTGGAATATATATTTGAATTTTGAAGTTGGTGTTTTCTACAACCTATGAAGAATTCAAGGACTGCTATAGACTTGTTCAGCAGACTTGATGTTAGCGTATAAACATGGCTGAAGCAATCTTCATTTCAGAACATGAGTCAATCTGTTACAAGACGACTGTTTTAAAGGATCCAGAATCTGTTTGCTGCATTTTCTATTGCCATTTCTGACCCAGTTTCCACACTTACATATGACCACCACTTCAAACCATGGCTCTGAATTCAAACCCCATCTGGCTTGAGAGAGCTGCAATTCATTACAATGTAACTGAGACACTAGTAAACTTCTTTGCAGCTCAGACCCCTATTTGAAGCACATGTATGGCAGTCAGAAACTGTATAATCTTTACTGCTTTCCTCTGCAATACATTCAAAGGAAGCAATTTGCAAAATTTTGCACGTCAACAAATAACATTGTGTACTTTAATCCACAATGCTACAATTCCCAAAAATCAGACATGCTAGCACGAGGGGACACAACTTTAAATTAAGGGGTATGAGTTATAGGACGGATATCAGAGGTAGGTTCTTTACTCAAAGAGTGATTAGGGAGTGGAATGCCCTGCCTGCAGCTGTTGTAGATGCGCCAAGTTTGGTGGCGTTTAAGAGGTTAGTTGATAAGTATATGGAAGAGAAGGGAATGGTTTAGTTAGGAGGGGCATTGCTTTTTATTTTGGTCGGCACAACATCGAAGGCCGAAGGGCCTGTTCTGTGCTGTATTGTTCTATGTTCTATGTTGTTCTATGTTCTATTTCTGCCAAGTTATTCAATGCAAATTTTGCCACTCAAATAAAAGGAAGAGCTGTTAAATAGCAAAGAACCATTTAAAAAAAAATCAAGCATCCACACACTCAAATGAAAGAAAGACTGGGCATTTACTTTATGCAATAAATCCTGAAAGTATACAGTCAGTCTTTATTTAGGTAGTATGGTCATATTTGGCGTAACTCATTTCTCCCTGATGAGGCAGTGATATTGTGGCAAAGGGCAAGATTTTTTGGGTCTGCCATAATAGGTTCTTTAGTTATGATGTAAATTGTAACCCCCATGACTTGCCTGGACTTGCAAAATCTCACTAACTGTCCTGTCTGGAAACAATACACATCTCTTTAACCTGTGCTTAAGTTCTCTCCACTCATATTGTCTGTACCTTTAAGACATGATTAGCTGTAAAAATTCAATTTCAATCATTATTCAGTAAACTGAGTTTGTGTCTTTATGTGCCCTGTTTGTGAATCTCCCACTCACCTGACAAAGGAGCAGTGCTCCAAATGCTAGTGGAGTTTGCTACCAAATAAACCTGTTGCACTTTAACCTGGCGTTGTGAGATTTTTTGCTAAGTTTCCTTAGTGACAGATGTCATGAGCCATTCAAATCTCCTTAATCATTAGTAGGACCAAAAGATCCCTTTGCTAACCACTGTGCCACCATGCCGTCCAGATGGTTATCAGCAGGAGGTTTCCTTGTCTCTGTTAGACTTAATGCCATGAGACTCCATGGGGTTTGGAGACACTGCTGCAGATTCCCAAGGCAATTACTATACCAACTGTATACCACTGTGTTGCCACCTCTGGTGGGTCAGGTCATGTTCAATGATGGTGGTGTCTGGGGCATTATGCTTAATGCACGCATCTGTGAGTATGATTATCTCAGGCTATTGCTTCACTAGTCTATGGGACAGCATTCACAATTTTAACAAGACTCCCAAATGTTTGTTAGAAGGGTTTTGTCATTCCCAGTGCTGGATGGAACTAAGCCATCCCACAACTAACTGCTCAGATTTTCACTCTGCAGTCCAACCACAGTCATGAATATTGACAGAAAATTAAACAATGGACAGGAAGAGGATACTTCATAAATATTCCCAATTTTGGAGAATGCAACGCCTCAGTGCAAAACTGATGCATTTGCAGGCACCTTTAGGAGAAGTGCCAAGCAGATCATCCATCTCAGCTTCTTCCTGAGGTTCCCAGCATAACAGTTTTCATTTAATTCACTCTTCATGATAAGAAAGTGCTGAATGTATTTGATATAGCAAATGTTCTGAGCCCTATAATATGACGTGGAGATGCCGGTGTTGATTAGAGCAAACACAGTAAGACATCTCACAACACAGGTTAAAATCCAACAAGTTTATTTGGTAGTAAACACCACTAGCTTAGGGGTGCTGCTCCTTCGTCAGGTGGGTGGAAAATTCTGATCACAAACAGGGCAGATAAAGACACAACACTGTTTACATAATTCTGATTAAAATGTGTTGCCCCTGAGTTACCTAGGCTTGTGACATCTCACTTACTGTCCTATCTGGAGACAATACACATCTCTTTAACCTATGCTCAATGCTATCTCCCCTCACATTGTCTGCACCCTTAAGATTCGCATTAGAATCACATTCTAATCAGTATTCTGTAAACTGTGTGTGCCTTTATACGTCCTCTTTGTAATCAGAACTCTCCAATCACCCTGATGAAGGAGCAGCACTCCAAAAGCTAGTGGCATTTACCAAATAAACTTGTTGGACTTTAACCTGGTGTTGTAAGGCTTCTTACCCTGATAATATTCCAGCAACAGTTATAAAGACATATCTTCCAGAACTAGCCATGCCCCTAAACAACCTGTACCTGTACAGCAACAATACCAGTATCCATCCAGCAATTTTGAAAATTTCCAAAGTATAATCCATTCATAAAATGTGTGTCAAATCCAACATGGCAAATTAACGCCCCATCAATCTACTCACATTCAATTCACTTTCACATTCTAACCTTGTATTAAGTTAACATGGAACATAGAACAGTACAGGCCCTTCAGTCCTCGATGTTGGGTCAAGTTTTGTCCAAAACTAAGATCGAGCTATCACATTCCCTATTATCCCACATGTGCTCCATGTGCCTATCCAATAATCGCTTGAAAGATCCTAAAGTGTCCAACTCCACTATCACAACAGGCAGTCCATTCCACATCTCAACACTCTCTGAGTAAAGAACATCCCTCCTTTATCTCCCACCATGAACCTTATAGTTCATATAAGGTTCCCTAGTAACAACTACATTCACCTGAGGAAATAGTCTCTAAATGTCCACTCTATCTATTTCCCTTATCATCTTATAAACCTCTATTAAGTCGCCTCTCATCCTACTCCACTCTAAAGAGAAAAGCCCTAGCTCTCTCAATCTTTCCGCATAAGACCTACCCTCTAAGCCAGGCAGCATCCTGGTAAATCTCTTCTGTACCCTCTCCAATGTTTCCACATCCTTCTTAGAGTGAGGTGACCAGAACTGCACACAATATTCCAAATGTGGTCTCACCGAGATCCTGTACAATTGCAATGTAACCCTAAGGCTCTTAAACTCAAACCCCCTCTTAATAAATGCTAACACAGTATGGACCTTCTTCATGGTTCTATCCACTTGAATGGCAACCTTCAGAGATCTGTGGATGTGGACCCTAAGATTTCTCTGTTCCTCCACATTTCTCAGAACCCTGCTGTTGATCTTGTAATCCGCATTCAAATTTGTCCCACCAAAATGAATCACCTCACACTTATCAGGGTTAAACTCCATCTGCCACTTTTTAGCTTATCTCTGCATCCTATCAATGTCTCTTTGCAGACTATAACAGTCCTCCACTTCATCCACTATTCTTGGTGTCATCAGCAAATTTACTGACCCACCCTTCAGCCCCAAATCTGGATGCTGTCCAGATCTTATAGGTGTGGATATGGATTACTTCCGTATCTGAAAAGTCATGATTAGTGCTGAACATTTTTGATCGTTGCACAAACATCCCCACTTCTGATGTTATGATGGAGGGAAGGTCATTAATGAAGCAACTGAAAGCGTTTGTCCTTAGGACGCTACTCTGTTGATCTTTCTCTACACCCTGGCTATGACTGTAACACTAAATTCTGTACTCTCTCATTTCCTTATCTATGAACGGTATCCTTTGTCTTATAGTGCACAAGAAACAATACTTTTCATTATATGTTAATACATGTGACAATAATAAATCAAATCAAAATTCACCTGAAAAGTCACAGAAGGAGATATTGCCAATGCCATTTATTGGCACTTGCTCACTGATGCTTAATTTTAGTTCTGTCAGGGCCACTTAGCTCCTGACCTAATTACAGTCCTAATTCAAACATGGAGAAAAGAACTGAGCTCAGAAGATGAGATGAGGGTGATTGCCATTAGCATGAAGGTTGCATTTGAATGAGGGCAAAAAAGAGCCCTACCAAAAATAAAATTGTGGTGGCGGGATGGGGGTTACTGTCCACCGTTTGGTGTCATACCTGACATTGAAGAAGATGGCTGTTGTAGTTGGAAGCCAATTATCTTAGTCCTAGGATATTATTGCAGGAGTTCCTCACAGTAGTGTCTTTGGTGCAAACACTTTCAATTGCTTCATTAATGAAGTGGTGATATTTGCTGATCATTGCAAAAATTCAGCATTATTCATGATTTTTCAGATACAGAAGTACTTACCAACAAGACCTGGGACAGTCATCCAGGCTTGGCCTGCTAAGTAGCAAGAACCACTTGTGCCACACAAGTGCCAGACAATGACCATTTCCAAAAAGAGAGCCTTTAATCACATCCCTTTGATATTCAATGGCATTACTATCACTGAACTTCCCAATATGAATACCCAAGGGATTACCATTGACCAGAAACTAAACCATCCATGTAAATATGTGGCTACAAGAACAGGTCAGTGGCTGGAAATTCTATAGTAAATAATTCACTTTCTGACTTCTCAAATTCTTTCAACCATCCACAAGGCAGAAGTTAAGAAGGAATGTGATGCAGATCTTTTATTTTCTTGAATGAATGTAGCTCTAACAAAACTCACAAAGCTTGATACCATCCAGGAAAAACAGCTTGTTTGACTGTATGTTTTTTAACATACAGTCTACTAACTTAAACACTCACTGCCTCTTCTACCGACACACAATGGCTGCAGTTTATATCATGCACAAGACATAATATCATTTTTGAAATCAGTGACCTCTACCAGCTAGACACACAAAGGCCAGAAAATATGGGAACACCACCACTTGCAAGATCCCCTTCAATCACACACCTTCCTTAGTTGGAACTGTATTACCATCCTTTTATTGTTGCTAGGTCAAAATCCCAGAACTCCTTAACAGCACTCTGGGTATACCGAACACAGGGCCTGCAACAGTTAAAAAGTACATCATCGTCACATCAAGGGCAATTAGAATGGGCAGCAAATGCTGAATTAGCCATCAATGCCAACACACAGTCAACATATAACAAAAAAGCACACAACTTGGTGCACTTCTGAAAACTCTTTTGATTTCATTTGATTTATTATTGTCACATGTATTAATACGTAATGAAAAGTATTGTTTCTTGCATGCTATATAGACAAAAGCATACCATTCATAGAGAAGGAAACGAGAGAGTGCAGAATGTAATATTACAGTCATAGCTAGTG
Source organism: Sphyrna mokarran (assembly GCA_024679065.1). Taxonomy (NCBI): domain Eukaryota; kingdom Metazoa; phylum Chordata; class Chondrichthyes; order Carcharhiniformes; family Carcharhinidae; genus Sphyrna; species Sphyrna mokarran. Next base: position 37,852,538 of record JAGIQG010000010.1, on the reverse strand, counting down.
TGTAGAGAAAGATCAAGTTATTACAAAATACGTCTATTCAAATGTCTGCTGGCAGCAGGGAAGAAGCTGTTCTTGTGTTGGTTGGCACTGATCTCAGACTTTTGTATCCTTTCTCGAAGGAAGAAGGTGGAAAAGAGAATGTCCAGAGTGTGTGGTTTTGCTGAGGTAGCAGAAAGTATAGATAGGGTCAATGGATGGGAAGCTGGTTTGAATGATGGATTGGGCAGAGGAGAAGCCATACCAAGCTGTGATACAACCAGAAAGAATGTTTTCTGTGGTGCATCTGTAAAAGTTGGTGAGAGTTGTAGCTGACGTGCCAAATTTCCTTAGTCTTCTGAGAAAGTAGAGACGTTGATGGGCATTGGCATGGGAGGATCAGGACAGATTGTTGATGATCTGGACATCTAAAAACTTGAAGCTTCCAACCCTTTCTACTTCATTCCCATTGATGTACTCAAGGGCATGTTCTCTTTTATGTTTCCTGAAGTCAATGATAATCTCTTTCATTTTGTTGACATTGAGGGAGAGATTATTGTTGTCAAACCAGTTCACCAGATTCTCTATCTCATTCCTGTACTCTGTCTCATCATTGTTTGAGATCCAACGTATTACAGTTGTGTCGCCAGCAAACATAAAAATTGAACTTGAGGGGAAGCTATACTTGATAACTCAATGATGATGGTAAGTCAGTGATACCCACATCCTGTAAATTAATTTAATAAACAGAATGTGAGGTAATTTCCATGTCCGGAAATTTGGTGTGTTGCAATTCAGATATGGAAACTGCTGGATACAGCTTTCCAAACTTATATCCCTGTGGATCAAGAATCCATGCAAAAATGAACTCATACCAGGTCAGCTCCAATTCTTTCAATTACTAAAAAGCTGAGCACATGGATTTCTCCCACGTTTATGCTGCTCATTCAGTTTTTTTGAACTCTTTAGCATAAATAGCATCTGTGAACAAACAGCATTACAACTCCTTGCTTTTCATCTGGTACCTCCATATTCACCACATTCCTATATACTGTCTATTCCCCAACAACAGGAATATTTCCTTTTTTAGGGAATGGGATGGACTCTCAGGTATGTGTGATTGCATGGAGTGATATCTGTGCAAAATCACAGTGATTGACTCGTCACTGGAAGCAAGGTTACCAAATTGACGGAACCAAAACTAAGAAATCCAGATGCACTCTGCAGGTTAGTTAATGATGATAATCATGGACAAAAGTAATAAAATGTAATAATTATTCTAAAAATTATAATAGTATTAACTGTTGAAGCAGAAACTGCAGCACTATACAGGAATTAGCATAGATTATTTATCTCCCCAAGCCTGTTGCACCATTCAATTAGATCCTAGATGATCTGTACCTCAATTCTATCTATGAGTCTTTGCTTCAAAACTATTGATCCCTTTAACTCACTAAAATCTATTGACTTCACTATTAAAACACTCAATACATCCAGAGCTCCAACCTTTCTAGATGTTAGAATTCCGAATTTTCAACACACAATATACTGGGTCAATAGATCTTGGCACTGAACCACAGAGTCTCTCACGGCAGGTCCCATCACAACAGGGCTATAGAATCTCAGCTTCTGTGTTCAAAAGAATATCCTGACTTCACTCTCTTCCCCCCTCATATTAATATGAAGATTATGGTGTTCTACTGGTATTTCCATCTAAATCTCTGACTGTGTGGCAACTTTACTATAGCAAAATCACAACTGTAATTGAAGCTGCAGATTTTATTTCAGCTGTTTTGATAACACAATACACTAAGTGATTTCCTCAACTGAAATTATGTAGGTTAATTCATTTAAACACTGACCTTCTAGCTCCAGCACCTGAGATTGAATCCGATACAAATTAATGGGATGGCTCTCCTCTCCCTGACAGCTGTAAGGACACTCGATGAAATGAATTTGGATGATGTCAGCTTAATTCCTGCTGGTCATGGCCAAACTGTACAAAATTGCTCCCAATTCAGCACAGATTGACAGCAAATTGCGTGTTGCATTCAGGCAACTCAAGTACATTTTTGTCCTTTATTTACAACTGACCCTGTAGCTCTTTATTTTTATCATCCAGCTATTTTATTCTTACTTTATAACAAAATCACCAGGGAATGATATTCCCTCAGATATTTTAGATGCAAAAGAGCCTTTGAGATCGCCAAAAATCAGGTTTCACGAGGGATGGGTGCCTGGGGAATTGCTAAGGAATCAATTGCCACTTAAAATGGCTTATTAAGAAGGCTACATCATATATTGTGATTTGTGCTTGAGCTAACTGATGTTGCTAATTTAAAGTTAGTTCTGATCTAAATGTAAACTAACCATAACTAATTAAAATAATCAGGAGAAGAGTCATACAGACTCGAAATATTAACTCTGTTTTCTCTCCTTCTAGATGCTTCCAAGCCTGCTGAGTTTTCTACTGTTCTCTGATCTTGTTTCAGATTCCAGCATTCACAGTATTTTGCTTTTGTTTATTATATAATTAACCTAACATTGGCCAGCTGATTGGGAGCAAACAAATTATTGCAGAGCATTTCAAGAACTACTCAAATGTAAACCACATTTTACTATTCATCAGCTGCTGGAAGTTTGAAGGGGACTGTTGAAATACATGGAGAAAATTTCTGGGATAATTTGTCAGGATTTCACCGAAAAGGAATAAATTATGCACCTTATGGCAGTCACCAGGAGAAAGGGAGTGCTTTGAGCACCAGCACTTTTGAGGTTGGGGTTAAGAAAAATCTAGTGTTGAGCAGTGAAACGAGAGAGCAATATTCTGCTGTATGTCAGCAATGACTGATCAGGAAACAGGATGCGGAACATAGTCAAAAAAATTAAAGACTTGTGATGTAATGCGTTTCAGGATTCCCAAAATACTTCCAAATGGTAAAGTTTCAATTGTAAAGTGGCAATGGGTAAAGTATATTTGCAATAAGCTCCAAAGACTCTGCACCTTAAAGCTGGGAGGTTATGGCTTTAATTGCCTCAATGATTGCAGTCTTCATGTTAGTGCAAGTTTGGATTCTAGTCTGCTCCAAAGGAGGCAACTTGACTAAGGCTCATAGCACAGGCTGTACTCATTCACATCAAACCTCTATGAAAGTTCTGTCACATCTGGGTCTTGGGCTTCAGTAGGGGGTATTCAGCTTCCAATGTTTCTTAGGGCTGTCTGACAGCTGCATTGAAGGATCTGAGGATGGGATTCCTGAAATGAACTTAGCCTAAGGACTTCACAATGACTCCCTATTTCGTCAATGGAAGGTGATCATTGCAGAGTTGTGTTCAATCACGTCCCTGTTCACTCTTCCCACAGAGAGAAGAGGACTATGTAGCAACATGGATGACATTTCTGTCATTGATAGTCACCTCCTGCAAAGTTCTCTGGTTCACAGCTTAATGAGTTCCTGTTTTACCTCCTGTAGTACCATCCTGCACAAAGTTAAATTCATCCTTACTTGCATTAAGTCTTTGTGCTCACTTAAGCTCATTGACATCCAATATAGCAACACCTTGGTTTAAAAATGTTTATTCTTATTTTTCAATCCATCTATAGCCACCCACCCCCTAACTTCAATAGTTCATTAGAAGGGACTAGATAGGGTAGAAGTAGAGAGATTCTTTTCACTTAGAAAGGATAGCAGAACTAGAGGGCACAGCCTTAAAATAAAGGGGGGGGCAGTTTAGAACAGAGTTGAGGAGGAACTTCTTCTCTCAGAAGGTGGTGAATCTCTGGAATTGTCTGCCTGTTGAAGTGGTGGAGGCTCCCTCATTGAATATGTTTAAGTCACAGGTAGATAGATTTCTGATAGGTAAGGGAATTGAGGGTTATGGGGAGCAGGCGGGAAAGTGGAACTAATCCACTTCAGATCAGCCATGATCTTATGGAACGGCGGGGCAGGTTCAAAGGGCTAGATGGCATACTCCTGCTCCTATTTGCTGTAAGGAAATTAATTAGGCCATTAAGCTGTAAGGAACAACTTCTGCATGTCCTTAATAAATGTGTACCTGCCAGGCAGGGAGGAAGTGGTCGAGTGAGGGAACCATGGTGTATTAGGGAAGTTGAATCTCTGGTGAAGAGGAAGAAGGAGGCTTATATAATGATGAGACGTGAAGGCTCAGTTAGGGCAATGGAGAGCTATAAATCAGCCAGGAAGGAGCTAAAGAGGGAGTTGAGAAGAGCTAGAAGAGGACACGAGAAGACTTTGGCGGATAGGATTAAGGAGAATCCTAAAGCTTTTTACAGGTATATAAATAATAAAAGATTGGTTAGGGCAAGATTACGGCCAGTCAGAGATAGCAGTGGGAAGTTGTGCGTGGAGCCTGAGGAGATAGGAGAGACACTGAATGAGTATTTTTCGTCAGTATTCACGCAGGAGAAAGACACTGTTGTCGGGGAGAATACTGCGATACTAGGTTGTAGACTGGGCAGGATTGAGGTTCATAAGGAGGAGGTGTTAGCGAATCTTGAGGGTATGAAAATTGATAAGTCCCCTGGGCCAGATGGGATTTACCCTAGGATTCTCTGGGAGGCTAGAGAGGAGATTGCAGAGCCTTTGGCTTTGATCTTCATGTCATCGTTAGCTACAGGTATAGTGCCGGAAGACTGGAGGATGGCAAATGTTGTCCCTTTGTTCAAAAAGGGGAGTAGGGACCATCCTGGAAATTATAGACCGGTGAGCCTGACTTCTGTTGTGGGCAAGGTCTTGGAAAGAATTATAAGGGATAGGATTTATAAGCATCTAGAGAGAAATAAATTGATTAGGGATAGTCAGCACGGTTTTGTGAAGGGTAGGTCGTGCCTCACAAACCTTATTGAGTTTTTTGAGGAGGTGACCAAAGAGGTAGATAAGGGTAAGGCAGTTGATGTAGTGTATATGGATTTTAGCAAAGCGTTTGATAAGGTTCCCCATGGTAGGCTACTGCAGAAAGTGCAGATGCATGGGATTGAAGGTGATTTAGCAGTTTGGATTAGGAATTGGCTAGCTGATAGAAGACAGAGGGTGGTGGTTGATGGGAAATATTCAACCTGGAGTGCAGTTACAAGTGGTGTACCTCAAGGATCTGTTTTAGGGCCACTGCTGTTTGTCATTTTTATAAATGACCTAGATGAGGGTGTAGAGGGTTGGATTAGTAAATTTGCTGACGATACCAACGTGGGGGGAGTTGTAGACAGCGAGGATGGATGTTACAGTTTGCAGAGGGACATAGATAGGTTGCAGAGCTGGGCCGTGAGGTGGCAAATGGAATTCAATACGGATAAGTGTGAGGTGATTCACTTCGGTAGGAATAACAGGCATATGAAATATAGGGCTAATGGAAGGACCCTTAATAGTGTTGTCGAGCAGAGGGATCTTGGGGTACAAGTACATAGCTCTTTGAAAGTTGGCACCCAGGTTGATAAAGTTGTTAAGAAGGCGTACGGTGTGTTAGCTTTTATTGGTAGAGGGATTGAATTTAGGAGCCGTGAGGTTATGTTACAACTGTACAAAACTCTGGTGCGGCCGCACTTGGAGTATTGCGTACAGTTCTGGTCGCCGCATTATAAGAAAGATGTGGAAGCATTGGAAAGGGTGCAGAGGAGGTTTACCAGGATGTTGCCTGGTATGGTGGGAAGGCCTTATGAGGAAAGGCTGAGGGACCTGAGGTTATTTTCATTAGAGAGAAGAAGGTTACGCAGTGACCTAATTGAGGCATAAAAGGATTGGATAGGGTGGATAGTGAGAGCCTTTTTCCTCGGATGGTGATGACCAACACAAGGGGACATAACTTTAAATTAAGAGGTGGTAGTTACAGGACGGATGTCAGAGGCAGGTTCTTTACACAGAGGGTGGTGAGGGCATGGAATGCCCTGCCTGCAGCAGTTGTGGACTCGCCTACTTTGGGGGCATTCAAATGTTCGGTGGATAGGCATATGGATGATATTGGAATAGTTTAGGTTAGAGCGTCCACTGGCCGGCGCAACATCGAGGGCCGAAGGGCCTGTACTGCGCTGTAATGTTCTATGTTCTATGTTCTATTTCTTATGTTCTTATATTCATAACTACCTCCAGCTCTACACCTTTACAATTATATTAGATTTAGCGATGAGTAATGAGCTAAATTTAATTAAAAGCAGAACAGGGTGTGAAACGGTGATTGTAACATAATCAAATTCAATATGATTGTTTGAAAAGAAGGAATGCGAAAAGCAGCTCTGGTTCCAGATTTAAATAAAGTTGAGGCTATCTGGAGTAGTCTAGGCATGTCTGTTAATTGGTAAAACAAAGGAAGATCAGTGAGAGATATTCAAAGAGAATAGAATGATCCAGATTCTCAGGTTAATGTTTATGCTGTGTGCATTGCCACTGAATTTTAAAATGTGGTTTGCTCAATTTTAGAAACATCCCAAAGTTACAGTTTTTGAGGCTTGGAACGGGGATAGCTAGTGGAAAGATTCATTGCTGTGACAATGGCCACAAAGAACATGAAGAAATTAATTGTTTCACCATAAACGAACCGTAAGAAAGTTTAATGTTAATAATTATTTACAAATAGTTTGTAGTTTATTTATGGTATTTATCAAAAGAATCAAAATAGGTCAACTCTGTATGATTTTATGCTGAATTCTGAGACAGTAGTTCATCATGTTCCTAGTCTTAGCATCACACTCAAACTTGACAAGGGAGAAAAAATGGATGGGATTTAGTGCGTCTATTTTCCATGGGCAAAAATCCTGTTATGACCACAAATCTCATGAAAAGACCATAATGGGATTTCTGCCAATGAGATTTTGGTTTGAGATCTTCCTCAACATCCGCTGCTGAGAACCAAAGCTGGGTATTGTCATCTGGCACCATTAGTGCCTCCTGGAGGAAATACCAAAGAACAGTGCTGGAGGTAGCTCCAGGGAGTAGTGCTGGGGGCACTGAGTTGAACACTGCCATGTAGGTTATCTTCCTTCATTAATGGGAGATTCCCTTATGTGTAGTGAAGGGGAAGATGGGTGCACAGTGGAGGAAGGGAGAGAAAGCCCCCAATACTTCTGTGGAGGGTAATTACTCTGAAGCTTGTGGGGGTTGAAGAGGCACAGTATGGTTCCTCCATGGCTATGGAAGAGTCTTATTTCTTTCACAGATCAGGATGTTCTTCCAAGATGATGCCTGAATCTCTGTGCAGCCAGCTTTGCTGGTCCTATCAGTTACTGTCCTGCCATAGTAATAGCATAAACCACAGAGTGTCTCAAAATCTGGTGAGAAAAATAGCTGTGTTCTTGGAGAGAAACATGCTGATTTTCAGTCAGAACATGACACCTCCATTTCTTTTGGAAAATTCAGTCTAAAATGTGCCCCTTGAGCCAATGATATAAGACATCAAGGTTGAGCTGTACTGGTGTGGAACCGTCCACCTCCCTACCAGTTAAAATGATTAGTTGCATTCTCTAACTTTAAAGACCTATTGTGCAAAGAAAATAAGTTTAAAACATTCCACCTTGTGCATTAAATTGACACAGTTTAACTTGTGATGATTAGAATAAGTCGTTTTATTTCACAGTATGTAACCATCTTTGCTTTTGTAAGTTTAGAATTAGATTCTGTAAATAGCTTTTCTAACTCCATAGTTCTTTTAAACTTTAATATGTTAGTTGAACGTGTTATGTTATATTTGGCACATCAATTAATTTCAGACATTGATTTTCCATGTATTTTTATAGACTTGTGTAATCTCTGCAACTTTCTAAGACTTGTTAAGATATTTTGTATTTTTAATTGACATATCAAGCACTGACAGAAATCACAAAAATATACTATGGCAAAGTAGTTCTATTAGCAGAAATACATTAATAAGCACCTTTTTGAATGAGGTTTTGCAGGACATGCTGATACCTATAAATCAATTAGACATCTGGGCTGATAAATCCATGTTGCATGCTGTCTTATATCAAATACTAGCAGACATCAAAGCGATTCTCACTTATTACATTCAAAATGTTCCTGATGTAACTTCAAAGTACTACCCACTTTAAAAAGATATTTATTAATTTAAGTGTTATAAACAACTTTACTATTCTATCCGTTGTTTTAAAAATAAAGTAATTCACTCCAAGTAACAAAGGTAAGAAAGATATCACTTAAAATGTAATCTAAATAAAGTAACTGAAAGGAGACAGGCCCTTTGGCCCAACAAGCCCACGCCGCCAACCCGATGTTCCCACCTCTACCTGTGATCCCTGTCCATGTTTATAGATCTATGGATTAAAAACCAAATTTGAGACAATTTAGGGAGAATTTGTTTTGACAATTAGCCTAACAGCAAATCTTTGGGATGTGGGAGGAAACCGGAGCACCTGGAGAAAACCCACGCAAGCATGGGGAGAATGCGCAAACTCCCACAGACACAGGCCCAAATCCATGTATCTGCACAGCACAGCGATAGTCACTGAGCTCTTGTGTTGCCCATCAAATGGTCCAGGTCAAGTATACACTAACGACGTGAAGCACTAGGATACTCTCGAAAAAAAATCCAAGAGCAGCCCTCTCACGACCCATCGCATGTATGCCCCTTGTTAGACAACAAGGTGGACCAAAGCACTTGTGGATAAAACAAGTACATCAATATCATCATCTATTTACACACTTCCCAGGGACTCCAAGGCTCATGATCCCTATTTTAAATCAGTTTTCTATACCTCTCCATTCCCATTCTGTTCATGTGCCCATCTAAGTATTTCTTAAATAACTCCAGAGTACCTGCCTCCACCACTTTACTTGGCAGCGCATTCCATACCCCCACCACCCTCTGTGTGAAAAAACTCCCTCTAGCATCCAAATTATACCTTACCCCCCTCACCCTAAGCCCGTGACCCCTCGTGCTATTTGAGTCCATCCTAGGAAAAAGCTTAACCCTGTTTACTCTATCTATACCCCTCATAATCTTGTACACCTCTATCAGATCTCCTCTAAGTCTACGTCTTTCTAAGGAAAAGAGTCCCAATTTGCCTAACCTCTCCTCGTAACTCAGACCTTCCATATCAGGCAGCATCCTGGTAAACCTCCTCTGCACTCTCTCCAGAGTCTCCACGTCCTTCTGGTAGTAGAGCGACCAGAACTGGACGCAGTATTCCAAATGAGGTCTAACCAACGTTTTATACAACTGCAACATTAAAGGCCAGCTCTTGTACTCTATACCCCTTCCTATAAAGGCTAACATACTATATGCTTTCTTCACAACAATATACCACATGGATCAATCATAGACTGACCATGAACCCCTAAATCAATTAGAAAATAGCTTTGCCTCACTTAGGTCAATCAGAATGCAATAACATCATTGATCACGCTGCAGGCTGTGGTGTGAAAAAATAACAATAAGCAGCAGCTTGCACTGAGCAAGTTGCACTGCAAAAGTCTGCTGCCAACAAAGAAGCAGAAGTTACAGGAGAGAACAGAGACTGAGGGGACAATCTTACCAAAATGTTTCCAAGTGCCAGGCGAGTGACACAACAGGAAAGTTTCAGATCTGCTTTTTTAGCAAGAGAACAAATTAAATCATGCAACACTTAGTACCAAAAATGAGGCACAGATTTATTCTAACCAGCAGGGTGAGGATTGGGGCCTAAGCTCACTGGCAAGCCAGCTGCTCAGCTTGGAGGGTGCTATTGCACATGCACCCTAAAACCAGTATAACAGTAGCTCTCTGCTGGCAATACCCTGCCAGAAATGTAGACACCCCCTTCCCTTTACAGACATTGGAACCCTTCATGGACATTTCTTATTTCCCTGCAAAATATTCCACCCCTTTGGGCACAGACACCTCCCCCCCACCCCACACCAACTATGCTACAGAGCTTCCCCCAGATTCCCCCAGTGGCAGAGTTCCCCCCGCTCATCCCCTTTCCACTCTCCCTCTTTGCCCCCAATCAGCACAGTAGTAGATTCCATCTCCCTGCCCCATCAGCACCTCTGCCAGGTTCCCTTTGTCTCCCCTTCTTATTACAACAAAGCAGTCTGCATGTACTTGTATAGAAGGTTGGTTTGCCCGCAATGGGAATACTGCATCTAGTGCTGATCGCCTTACTACCAGAAGGACGTGGAGACCCTGGAGACAGTGCAGAGGAGGTTTACCAGGATGTTTCCTGTTATGATCGGACTGAGTTACTAGGAAAGATTGCGCAAATTGGGGCTGTCTTCCTTAGAAAGGTGGAGAATGAAGGGACATCTAATAGAGGGTAGATTATGATTATGAGGATAGAAAATAGGTTATGAAGTGTATAGATAGAGTGAACAGTGGTAAGCTTTTTCCTAGGTTGGATACAATAATTATGAGGGGCCACGGGCTTAGGGTGAGGGGGGCAAGGTATAATTTGGATGTCAGAGGGAGGTTTTTCACACAGAGGGTAGCGGGGGCTTGGAATGCACTGCCAGGTAGGGTGGTGGAGGCAGGCATGTTAGGGTTGTTTAAGCCTTACTTAGACAGGGACATGAGTGGACTAGAGATGGAGGAATAGAGGAGACTTTTCTAAATAAAGATCAAGAGTCTTGGAACGTCCCCGGGAATCAATGGATTCCTATGGACCTTCCAACATATTTCGTGGCTCACTTGCTTTATTTCTGCGCTTCCGGGGATCCCGTAAATGTCTGTCTAAGTTGTGCATGTTTATTGATGTCTTTTCTTTTACTTTGCAAGTGATTCGGTCCACCTTGTTGACCAACAAGGGGCATACACGCGGTGGGTCGCGCGAGGGCTGCTCTTGGATGTTGCTTCAAGAGTTGCCTAGTGATTCAAGTTGTTGGTGCACGCTTAAAACTGACAGGCAACATGACAGCTTAGTGACAATTACTGTTTGCTGTGCAGATACATGGATTTGGGCCAGTGTCTGTGGGAGTTTGCACATTCTCCCCGTGATTGCGTGGGTTTTCTCCGTGTGCTCCAGTTTCCTTCCACACCCCAAAAACGTACTCTTAGGCTGATTGGTGTAACAAATTGTCCCTAAATTAGTCCTCCCTCAATCTTCCCCAATAGATGTAGACAAAGGTCATTGGTAGAGAAGGGCACTCATAATGTTAAAATGGTGGCGTGGGCTTGTTGGGCCGAAAGGCCTGTTTTCCGTGCCGTATTGTTTTTTGTTCTTTGTTTTTTGAATGACCTAGTGACACATAATTCACTCAAGCTGAATGCAGCTGGGCTCCCTTAACAAGAAAGAACTTCACATAAGCTCCAAAGATGGACACGCAGTCACGCCAGAAAGATGCCAACAAGAAGATCAGCCCTTTGCTTTCCTGAGGAAGAATTGGGCCATCTGCTATACACAATGGAAGAAAAGCGAGACAATCTTTTTCCCCCTGACGAGTGTCGAGTCAGGGTTGGGAAGGTAGAATGGCCCATGGATTGGCACATAGGACCAGCCAGCAGTGCAAGAAAAAGATCAATGATCTTACTCAAACAGCAAGGGCGAGTGTCCACCTTGTTCTATCATTGGTCCCATAAGTTACACCTTCTATCCTCCCTGAACTCTGTGGTCATCCAGCACCTATCTCCAACTGAACCCAGCCCCCCTCACAGTCACCGGCCACTGAGGCCCACCCTTTGACATCTCATGGCTTTCTAGCCATCAGGCTTTCAATGGTCCTTCTGTCCCCACAGGAGAAGATGGTACATAACCACCAGGACTGGAAGAAGAGGGTGATTCTAAATTTTCCATGCATTGATTGGCATGCATTGATTTACAGATAAAGATTACATCGTAAGTATCTGATACCAGACTAATTAATCTTCAATCTTCAAGTGATTCCTGTGCTCAGTACGTGGTAAACTGAAGCTCATTTGGAGAAAGTAGTAACTTCTCTTGGTACCATTACATTATTTAGACTTTCCCTAATGATACTGCCATTTTTACTGTAGTCCAGTGGCTTACAAACTTAAGAAATAGGAGCATAAATCGGTCATTTGATTCTTTGAGGCTTTCCTACCACTTGATAAGATCAAGGTTGACTTGTTTGTATTTCAAGTTCTATAATCCCATCTATCTCATTTATCCCCCTATAGCCTTTGACTTCCTTGCCTAACAATAATTTATGGAGCTCCACCTTAAAAATACTCATTCCCTGCCTCCAGCACTTTTTGAGACAAAGAATTCCAAAGTTGCACAATCTTCCAAAAGGAAATGTTCCTCCTCACCTATGTCCTAAAAGTTCACCCAGAATTTTAAAACAGTGTTCCCAAGTTCTGGAATCACCCATGAAAAGAAATATCATGTCCACCTTGTCAATGCCGTTCAAGTCTTATATACCCAATTAAGTCACTCTTACTTATTTAAATTCTAGTGCAAAATAATAATCCAACCTGTCTCATCTTACCTCATACAATAACCTGTTCATTCCAAGTATTATCCTCCACTGAACTGCCTCAAAAGAATTTATATCGTTCCTTAAATAAAGGGACCAAAACTACACACAATATTTGAGATGTATTTCACCAATACCCTGCATAACTGAAGTATAACATCCTCAGTTTCATGTTCAAATCCTCTCATAATAAAGGATAGCATTCCTTTAGCTTTCTTAATTACTTGCTGTACCTAGACACTAACATTTTGTGATTTATACATAAGAACACCTAGATCCCTCTACACATTGGAATTGTGGAACCATTCTCCATTGAAGTAATACTCTGCTTCTGTAATCTTCCTATCAAAGTGAATAACTTTACATTTTCCCACATTAAACTGAATCTACCATATCTTTATCTGCTCACTCAATCTATCAATATCCATCCACAACCTCCTTATATCCTCTTCACAATACATTTTCCTACCTATCTTTGTTCCATCTCCAAATTGAGTGATCATGTCTTCACTCCCTTCATCAAAGTCATTGACATAAATTGTAAAAAGTTGAGGCTGAAGAACAGAGACCCTACAAGATTTCTCTCGCAACTCGCTGCTAATTATTTATTCATTTACAGGGTGTTGGCATCACTGGCTTGGCAAGCATTCATTATCTACCCTCAATTGCCCTTGAAAAGATAATAGTGAGTTCTGTTCTTGAATTGTTGTAGTCACTGTGATGTAGGTACACCCACAGTGCTGTTAAGGAGGGAATACCAGGATTGAGACTCTAGCAGCAGCAGCAAAGGAACAAAAATCCAAAAATGAGCAGATTAGGTGGATTGTCCATGGTAAATGTATGACATTGTGGGAATGGGACAGAGTGGGTGAAGGGTGGGAAGGACAGCAGGGTTGGCCCAGGGAGGTCCGGGAGGCCAGCGATCGGGGAGATGGAGAGTTAGAAGGTCACCAATGGGGGATGGCGGGACTGGCCAGCAATCTGGAGGCCAGCAATGCGAGGCCACTGTGTTTGCACCCAGAGATCGGTGCAGGTCCACTCAGCACTAACTGCTGGCCTCGCAGGTGGGAGTAGGTCTCGTGCCCTGATTTCTTAAATGAATCCTGCTGAGGCAGTTTATAATGCATAAAGTATCAGAGATTCATTCTGCAAATCATGCTAGAAAAAAAAAGCTGGTGGGATTTACTTCCATTTTCCTGCATGTTGAGAATTTAGAATTTTTTTGGAAGAATCCTGGCCCATATTGACTATTCCTTCAACTATCTGTTTTAAGATCTTAAGATGGAATTCATCAGGACCCAGTGACTTATCTGCCCTCAGCTCTTTCAGTTTGCTCAGCATAGATTCAAATTTCAATAAGTTTTCCTCTTCCTTCTACCCTTTGATTTACAACTAATACTGGAATTTTTTATAGCCTTTATAGTGAAGGCAGAAAAATATTGTGTTCATTTCATCTACCTTTTCCTTATTATCTACTATTAATTTGTCATTCACACTCTTTAAAGGACCAACACATTTTAAATTTCTCTTTTTAAATACCAATAGAGATCCTTGCCATCCATCTTTTCACACTTCTAGCTTTTTCTCATACTCTAGTTTCTTCCTCCTGATAGACTTTTAGTCATTTTCTGCCATTCTTTATACTCTGACAAATTATTTTTTATGCTGTTGTATGGATTTATCTTAAGTATCATATCAGTAGGCATTCAACAGGATGCAATATGTGAACTTTTTTTAAAAAAAACAGTAAGTAAAATATAACATTCATAAATATTGAACAAGCTTAATAATTTTTTAATATATCCAAAAGACTTTTAGAGAAACAAATTGTTTTATCCTCAATTGGCATCACTGAGAGAGCAGCTGAAGTTCACAGAAAAAGTGAACTTTTTTCAGTATTTCAAGGGAGATAAATTTGGACATAGATTGGATGGACAAAGGAAACTTCACTTAAATATAGCCATATAATGAAGTCAAATTAAAAATCTACCATGAATTAGGTTAGATGAATGGGCTAAAATTTAGCAGATGGAATTTAATGTGGATAAGTGTGAAGTTTTCCATTTTGATTAGAAAAATAGATTGGCAACTTATTATCTAAATGGGGAGAAACTTCAAACTGCTTCAGTGAAGAGAGATTTAGATGTCCTCATGCATGAATCGCAGAAAACTAGTATGCGGGTACAGCAGGGAATAAGGAAGGCTAACAAAATTTTGGCATAAATTGCTAAAGGAATAAAGTATAAAAGTAAGGAAGTGTTGCTGCAACTGCAGTAGTGAAATCATACCTGGAGTATTGTTCATAGGTTTGGTCCTCTTACATGAGGAGAGATGCAGTTGCATTGGAGAAGTTCAGAAAAGTTTCACTAGATTGATTCCAGAGATGAGGGGTGTGTCTTATGAAGAGAGATTGAGCAGTTTAAGCCTGTACTCTCCAGAGTTTAGAAGAATGAGAGGAGATCCAGTTGAGCTATATAAGACGCTCAATAGCATTGACAGAATGAATGTAGAGTGAATGTTTCCTTTTGTGTGGAAATTTAAAATGAGAAGTCATAGTTTTAGGATAAGGGATGGTAGATTTAAACAGAGACAAAGAAAAATTACTTTTCTCAAAGAATCTGTGGAATTCACTACCCCAGAGTATGGTGGATGCTGGAATATTGAGTAAATTTAAGGAGGGGATGGACAGATTTTTAATTAGTGATGGGTTGAAGAACAGGCAGGAAAGTGGATTTAAGGCCAAAACAAGATCATCTATGATTGTATTGAATGGTGGAGCAGGTTCAAAGGACTGAACTATTTCTAATTCTTGAATGGCAAAAGAGACTTAAAGAGGTGAATGGCCTATTATCCTGTCTATGCTCCTTTACATGCCTTTCTGTGAATACCTGATTCTGACATTGGAGAAACAAAGTGAAAAATATCTAAATTCTTCAGCCTGACATCCTTTACCATGAAAAGTGCAGCAATTTATCACAAAAGAAAACAATACTTTCAATGGTAAGTGGAAAAAAACTAAGCAGAGATTTCTTCACTATATGCTCTTAAATTTACCCCGGAATCCTGCTGCATAGATTGCATTCTATTGATTGTATTTTTTTCAATAAACCCAGGTTCAGTAAATAATTGAAATACGAGTGAAAGCTGGCTGAGACTCTAGCTTTTCATGAGTATAATACAATGTATTTGCAGCTGCACAACCCAAAGTGAACATGAAGACAGGCAAGGTCAGTCATAGTGCTGCTACTTCGTTGTGACCTTGGCTTTCTTTCTATTGCAATGAATAGTATTAAAGACTTAGAATGAGGATGCTTCTGAATATTCTTCTACTGAGATGAAAGAAGCTGAAGTTTGCAAAGACAGCCACACAAAAATAAACAGAGGAAATTGTTTAGTAGCAGTGGGTCAGTCAACCTTAGCATAGCCTTTCCATATTCCTAGTATGAATGTTTGCCTCTAACCATGCCACGTTCATCAACTTTGGATAGATAGCATCAAAAATAACACAAATATTTCGTAAATTCTCTGCACTATATTGTTTAGATCACACAATTCATCTGGTTAAGGCATTTTTGATGTTTTTCCTCGCTTTATTGAAAGAAATGTAAAAATTCTTTGAAAACAGCCAAGTACTGCATATAGTGTTGAAACTCAATCTCAAGATTTGAACGTGTAATTCAGGTTGACATTTCACTACAATACTGAGGAACTGTTGCACTGTTGAAGGTGACACTCTCAGATAAACTGTTAAATTGAGCACCAGCTGCCCTCCCAGTTGGATGTAAAAGAGGCTGCAACAGGAAAAGGGAGTTCCTGCAGTTTCCTAGCTAACATTTATCCTTCAACCGACGTTACTGAAGCAGATTATGTGGTCATTACCTCACTGCTGTGTGTGCGACCTTACTATATGGAAAATGACTTTCACATTTCTTGACATTACAGCAGTGACTACAGTTCAAAGGTACTTAAACTTAAAAATGTATTACTAATACTTTATTGCCATTGGGTCATAGGAACATACAAACTATACTCAGGAGCAGTCACTTATGTCTGCTCCGTCATTCCATAAGATCATGGCTGATCTGATTGTAATCTCCACCCCACATTCCAGCCTATCCTGATAACCTTTCTTGCTAATCAAGAGTCTGTCTACTTTAAAAATATTCAAAGACTTTGCTACAAAATCCTGGTCTAAATCCTGTAGTTCCCTCTCTAAAATACAAGTGTTTGTCAAATGAAGAGAGATTGAACAGTTTAGGCCTATACACCCTGGAATTTAGAAGAATGAGGGGAGAGCAAATTGAGGTATACTAGATGAGAAAAGGTATGGATGAAGTAGATGTGGAATGGCAACTTCCTCTTGTGGAGCATTCTAGGATGAGACGTCATAGTCTTGCTATAAGGAGTAGCAAATTTAAAAGAGTTGAGGAGAAACTACTTCTCCCATAGGGTTGTGAATCTGTGGAATTTGCTACCCCAATGTTTGGTGGATACTGGGACAGTAAACATAAGAAGGAATGAGGCAGATTTTTAATTGGTAATGGATTGAAGAGTTATGGAGAGAAGGCAGAAGAATGGGGAATTGGAGCACACAGCCATGACTGAATGGCGGAGCAGACCCATTTGGCCGAATGGCCTAATTTTGCTCTTATAGAATCATAGAACCCTACAGTGCAGATAAAGGCCCTTTGGCCCATTGAGTCTGCATTGACCGCAATCCCATGCAGGCCTTATCTCCATACCCCTACATATTATTACCTACTAATCCCTCTAACCAAAGCATTTTAGGGCACTAAGGGACAATTTTAGCATGGTCAATCAACCTAACCCTCATCTTTGGACTGTGGGAGGAAACCGGAGCACCCGGAGGAAACCCACACAGACATGAGAAGAACGTGCAAACTCCACACTGACAGTGACCTGAGCCAGGAATCGAACCCAGGACACTAGAGTTGTGAAGCAGCAGTGCTAACCACTGTGCTACTGTGCTGCCCTTATATCTCATAAAGCATAGTTGGAAATACAAAATGTACTGCGGTGGTTTCAGAAGATGTTCTCAAAAACAAAATATACTTGAATATTGAAAGGTTATGAAAAATGCTATATAAATTGAATTCATTTCCTTTTTCTTTATAAACATATTAAGCATTTGTATTTAAACTCAACTGATTTTATGAAATACCTTTATTTCTTTTAAATGCTGAACTAATTTTATTGTCCACAGATAGTTATTCTTATGAAGGTGATGGTGAACGCGTTTTTGAATTGCAATCCATATGGTGAAGATACTGCAATAGTGCTCTGAGGTGAGGGTGGTTGTCAAGGATTTTGATTTGGTGATGATGAAGAAATAGTAATATATTTCCAAGTCAGGATGAAGTCTAGCTTGGGGAGAACTTTGAGATTATGGCATTCCCAAGCTTTCCTTATTCTTGTTCTTTATAGTTAATAAAGTGCATGGATTTCGGAGGTGCTGTTAAAGAAGCCTTGGTGAGATGCTCTGTATATCCTATAGGTACGACATAGCACAGGCATGGTGTGCCAGTGGTGGAGGGGTTGATTGTTAGATGTTATGATGGAGAATCAATCATTATTCTGGTCCATTACAGCAAACACTACCGTCAGCTCCCTGGAATTCCAGTCCGCCATGCACCTGTTGCTGTCCAGAGAACTGGCCAAGCACATCATGTCGGAAGAGACAACGATAGTAACCAAGTAAAACTCTACACTACTGACAATAATGATCATGTATTACAAAAAAGTGATGTAAAACTAGAATAATTGATCTACATGGAATTATTAAAATATTAGGTGAGCAGCCAGATGCTAAACTTAAAACTAAAGAGTCAATGAGAATTCATGGGCTACTGACGAATTTAACCCTTTTCATTAACAAAAAAAGAATGGTCTTTGGAACAGTAGTTTGAGATTTCCAGTTGAAAACCAAGAGAAGAGCAGAGAGTCTGAGACATGTAAAGGTCTGGCTGAGAGGAGCATAACAGGGAGGCATGTGGTCTATCAGAATACAGTATTTCAAACACTGTTTGGATTTTGCTAACAAACCCCTTACCTTAGTAATTTCTAAGTAACAATATAAATTCCTAATTCTTTTTAATACATATATATTTTTAAAACATCTTAAATGAATTAAATTTAGAATACCATGACATTCACTGACAATGTAGATAGATTAAACAGTGTTGAAATCAAGTCGTTTTGAAGACTTCTACTCTAACTCTTTTCTAGCATCTCAAAAATATCAAACTCCTTGGTGTTGATTTTCACCTTCACTCCCTGGATGCTATTTTAATGAAATATATCAGGAACCAATTATATAATTTGTTCTATTTTCACTGTGTTGAAAGCAATGGGATGAAAATTAAATTGATCCCATAATGAGTGAGCAATCTTCTTTGTCTAATGATTATTAAGGAAAACTAAAATTGGCATCTTTACCCCTCTTGATCTTTTTCTGTTACGTATTATAGTTACATAGAATTATGTAGAAAACAAAGACCATTCTGCCCATCTAATCCATGCTGCTGCTTATATTCCAGATGAGCCTTCTACCACCCTCTTCATCTAATCCAATCAGCATGACTTAGTAATTCTTTCTCTCTTAAGTTTTTATCCAACTTTCTAATTTAGGAATTCAAGTTATTTGCACCACCTATTCCATGTGGTTGTTAGTTTCACGTTCTAATTTCGGTCTGGATAACAAAGTCTTGAATAGCTCAAAGGAACTATTACCTCTTAAAGAATTATGCAGAAACATAACATGGAAAAGATCAATCAGGCAACTAATCCACAGAAACTGTCACTGTTGAGGTATTATTGTAATGATATAATATCTTGGGCTTATTTACTGTATAAGACACAAAGCATCAATCACCCATAAGTGATTGAGTAAACATGTTACAAGTTCATTTCCTAATTTGAGGCACATGGAAACAGTTAGACATGGATATAAAACTTGAAGGTATCTGAGCTGTGTGGGTGCACTGCTCAAAGAAGAAGTGAAACTAAGACTGGATCAGATTTTCCCTTTTCTGACGTCATGCTGATATCTGTTAAAGACATTTGACAATTATTTTCCAATTTACCTTATCTTCAACTATGCTAAATTTGGTGGTTTTGTGGTCAGTATTCCAATTTAAAAGCAAAGTTGGTTTCTTTGTAACTTAGAATCTTAGACTCATAAGGATGGTTATAACATAGAAGGAGACCATTTGGTCCATCTTTTCCATGCAATCTTTCTCCAAGAGCAACTCAGCTGGCTCCACTTTCTTGGCTTTTCTCTGTAGTTCTGTAATTACTTTTCTCCTCAAGTGCTTTTCCAATTACCTCTTGAAAATCATGATTAAATCTACTTCTACCAGACATTCAGGTAATGCACTCCAGACTTATCCACACACTGTATAAAAAGCTTTTCCTCATTCGTTCTTTTTCTCAATCATCATAAATCAATGACCTCATGATTTTGAGACTCCTGTCAATAGGAATAGTTTTTCATTACCTACTGTGTCTAGCTGCCACGTAGTTTTGAAGTTTTCTCCTCTCAAATTCTCTTTGCCGAAGGGAACAAACCCAGTTTCCCAAATCTATCTATGTAACAAAAGTCCCTCATTCCTGTAAAGTATTTTCATAAATTTATTCTGCACACTCTTTAAAGACTTCTCACCTTTCCTAAAGTGCAGAACCCAGAATTCAACTCAAAAACCAATTCAATTTTCAAGTTTGCTGATGATACCACCATAGTAGGTCGAAGGTCAAATAATGACAAGAAGCAATACAGGAAAGAGATAGAGAATCTGGTGAACTGGTGCAACAACAATAATCTCTCCCTGAATGTCAAAAAGCGAAGAAGGTAATCACCAACTTCAGGAAGCGTAATGGAGGACATGCTCCTGTCTATATCAATGAGGACGAAGGGTCGAGACCTTCATGTTTTTGGGTGTTCAGATCACCAAAAAACTATGCTGGTCCGTTCATGCCAATGCTATAGTTAAGAAGGCCCACCAACTTTCTCAGGAGGCTAAGTAAATTTGGCATGTATGCTACAACTCTCATCAACTTTTACAGGTGCACCATAGAAAGCATTCTTTCTTGTTGTATCACAGCTTGGTATGGCTCCTGCTATGTCCTCTCTGTCTTCTGTCCAAAATTGCAAAAAACTACAAAGGGTCATGAATGAAGCCCAATCCACCATACAAACCAGCCTCCCATCCACTGGCTTTGTCTACACTTCCTGCTACCTTGGAAAAGTACCAGCATAATTAAGGACTCCACATACACTGGACATACTCTCTTCCACCTTCTTCTGTTGAGGAAAAGACACAAAAGTCTGAGAACACATACCAACCGACTCAAGAACACCACCTTCTCTGCTGCCAACAGTGGAGCTACCTCATATTAAGTTGTTCTTTATGTACTCCCGAACTATGACCGAGTGTTCGGGATCCTTAAGGGGGGGGGGGGATCCAGCCCCAAGTTGTGGTGCATGTAGGTACCCATGACGTAGGTAGGAAAAGGGATAGGGATATAAAGCAGAAATTCAGAGAGTTAGGGTGGAAACTTAGGGTTAAAACAAACAGAGTGGTTATCTCTGGTTTGTTACCTGTGCCACGGGATAGCATAGAAAAGAATAGGGAGAGAGAACATTTGAACTCGTGGCTAAAGGGATGGTGCAGGAGGGAAGGGTTCAGGTATTTGGACAATTGGGGCTCATTCTGGGGAAGGTGGGACCTCTACAAGAGGGATGGTCTGCACCTGAACTGGAGAGGTACCAATATCTTGGGGAGTAAATTTGCCAGTGCTATTCGGGTGGGTTTAAACTGATTCGGGGGGGGGATGGGAACCTGAATTGTTGTGCCAGTATACAGGAGGATGTGAATAGGGAGGTCACGGATAAGGTTTCTAGGTCGCAGCAGTATAGTGGCAAATGGGAGGGTGGTTTGAAGTGTGTATACTTTAATGCGAGAAGCATATGCAATAAGGTGGATGAACTTGCAGCCTGGATTGGTGCTTGGGACTTCGATGTTGTGGCCATTTCAGAGACGTGGATAGAGCAGGGGCAGGAATGGTTGTTGCAGGTTCCGGGGTTCAGATGTTTCAGTCAGAGCAGAGGTGGTGGTAGAAGAGGGGGAGGAGTGGCATTGTTAGTTAAGGACAGCATTACGGTGGCAGAAAAGACGTTTGATGTGGACTTGTCTGCTGAGGTAGTGTGGGCTGAGATTAGAAACAAGAAAGGAGAGGTCACACTGTTGGGAGTTTTTTATAGGCCTCCAAAAAGTTCCAGAGAAGTAGAGGAAGGGATTGCAAAGTTGATCCTGGATAGTTGTGAAAGTAACAGGATAGTTGTAATGGGGGACTTTAACTTTTCTAATATCAATTGGAAAAGCTATAGTTCAAGTACGTTAGAGGGGTCAGTTTTCGTTCAATGTGTGCAGGAAGGTTTCATGACTCAGTATGTAGATAGGCCAACAAGAGGTGAGGCTATATTGGATTTGGTACTGGGTAATGAACCAGATCAGGTGTTAGACTTGGAGGTGGGTGAGCACTTTGGTGATAGTGACCACAATTCGGTTACGTTTACCTTAGTGTTGGAAAGGGATGGGCACACACCGAATAACAGTAGTTATAGCTGGGGGAAAGGTAATTATGAGGCGATGAGAAGAGATTTAGTATGCATAGGGTGGAGCAGGAAATTGCAGGGGCTGGGGACATCTGAAATGTGGAGCATATTTAAGGAACAGCTTCTGCATGTCCGTAATAAATGTGTACCTGCCAGGCAGGGAGGAAGTAGTCGAGTGAGGGAACCATGGTGTACTAGGGAAGTTGAATCTCTGGTGAAGAGGAAGAAGGAGGCTTACATAATGATGAGACGTGAAGGCTCAGTTAGGGCACTGGAGAGCTATAAATTAACCAGGAAGGAACTAAAGAGGGAGTTGAAAAGAGCTAGAAGAGGACACGAGAAGACTTTGGCGGATAGGATTAAGGAGAATTCTAAAGCTTTTTACAGGTATATAAATAATAAAAGATTGGTTAGGGCAAGATTAGGACCAATCAGATATAGCAGTGGAAAGTTGTGCGTGGAGCCTGAGGAGATTGGAGAGACACTGAATGAGTATTTTTCGTCAGTATTCATGCAGGAGAAAGATAATGTTGTCGGGGAAAATACTGCGATACTAGGTTGTAGACTGGGCAGGATTGAGGGTCATAAGGAGGAGGTGTTAGCGAATCTTGAGGATATGAAAATTGATAAGTCCCCTGGGCCAGATGGGATTTACCCTAGGATTCTCTGGGAGGCTAGAGAGGAGATTGCAGAGCCTTTGGCTTTGATCTTCATGTCGTCGTTGGCTACAGGTATAGTGCCGGAAGACTGGAGGATGGCAAATGTTGTCCCTTTGTTCAAAAAGGGGAGTAGGGACCATCCTGGAAATTATAGACCGGTGAGCCTGACTTCTGTTGTGGGCAAAGTCTTGGAAAGAATTATAAGGGATAGGATTTATAAGCATCTAGAGAGAAATAAATTGATTAGGGATAGTCAGCACGGTTTTGTGAAGGGTAGGTCGTGCCTCACAAACCTTATTGAGTTTTTTGAGGAGGTGACCAAAGAGGTAGATAAGGATAAGGCAGTTGATGTAGTGTATATGGATTTTA
Organism: Sphyrna mokarran; assembly: GCA_024679065.1. NCBI lineage: Eukaryota > Metazoa > Chordata > Chondrichthyes > Carcharhiniformes > Carcharhinidae > Sphyrna > Sphyrna mokarran. The sequence continues at coordinate 37,829,529 of JAGIQG010000010.1, read as the reverse complement.
GCGAAGCGTTTGATAAGGTTCCCCATGGTAGGCTACTGCAGAAAGTGCAGATGCATGGGATTGAAGGTGATTTAGCAGTTTGGATTAGGAATTGGCTAGCTGATAGAAGACAGAGGGTGGTGGTTGATGGGAAATATTCAACCTGGAGTGCAGTTACAAGTGGTGTACCTCAAGGATTTGTTTTGGGGCCACTGCTGTTTGTCATTTTTATAAATGACCTAGATGAGGGTGTAGAGGGTTGGATTAGTAAATTTGCTGATGATACCAAAGTGGGGGGAGTTGTAGACAGCGAGGATGGATGTTACAGTTTGCAGAGGGACATAGATAGGTTGCAGAGCTGGGCCGTGAGGTGGCAAATGGAATTCAATACGGATAAGTGTGAGGTGATTCACTTTGGTAGGAATAACAGGCATATGAAATATAGGGCTAATGGAAGGACCCTTAATAGTGTTGTCGAGCAGAGGGATCTTGGGGTACAAGTACATAGCTCTTTGAAAGTTGGCACCCAGGTTGATAAAGTTGTTAAGAAGGCGTACGGTGTGTTAGCTTTTATTGGTAGAGGGATTGAATTTAGGAGCCGTGAGGTTATGTTACAACTGTACAAAACTCTGGTGCGGCCGCACTTGGAGTATTGCGTACAGTTCTGGTCGCCGCATTATAAGAAAGATGTGGAAGCATTGGAAAGGGTGCAGAGGAGGTTTACCAGGATGTTGCCTGGTATGGTGGGAAGGCCTTATGAGGAAAGGCTGAGGGACCTGAGGTTATTTTCATTAGAGAGAAGAAGGTTACGCGGTGACCTAATTGAGGCGTATAAGATGATCAAGGGATTGGATAGGGTGGATAGTGAGAGCCTTTTTCCTCGGATGGTGATGACCAACACGAGGGGACATAACTTTAAATTAAGAGGTGGTAGTTATAGGACGGATGTCAGAGGCAGGTTCTTCACACAGAGGGTGGTGAGGGCGTGGAATGCCCTGCCTGCAGCAGTTGTGGACTCGCCTACTTTGGGGGCATTCAAATGTTTGGTGGATAGGCATATGGACGATATTGGAATAGTTTAGGTTAGAGGGTCCACTGGCCGGCGCAACATCGAGCGCCGAAGGGCCTGTACTGCGCTGTAATGTTCTATGTTCTATGTTCTATGATTGTAACACTACATTCTGTAGTTTCTTCTTCCCTTCTTTACAAACAGTATGCTTTGTTTGTGTAGCACACAAGAAAAATGTCTTTTCACTGCATACTAATACATGTGAGAATAAATCAATTCAAATAAAATCAAAAGAATTGGGCACAATTACTCCAGTTGCAAAATGGGTATTGGATACAAGTGCACTGAGGAAGACATCACCTGAGTGAGACACAGCCAGAGTGAGTAGACAGGATTTCTCATGCTTTCCATGGCATGTTTTGTGCCTGCGGAGATGGATGGCTGTTAGCTGGTGGTGAGATCTTCTGTTCCCACTGAATTCAGCACAGTTTTCTTTGTATGCACCCATGTTAGCTGGACCAGAAGATCCTGCTGGTAGAAACAGTCAGAAAATTCTGACCAGTTTATTTGGGAATTTCCATCCATACATACCTCTACATCTTTGGATTCATTTCATTTTGGCTTGGTGACTTATTTACTTTAAGCACATTTGGTCTTTTTAATAACTCCTTCATTTCATTTTAGGACATTTACTCTCTCAACAATTACATCTTTCTTTATAATTTTGTCACTTCTTTCCTTGGCAAAGATAATGGAAAAGTAGTTTTTTTAGCCCATCAGTCATGCCCTCTGCTTCCATTACAAGGGGTGGCATGGTGGCACAATGGTTAGTACTGCTGCCGGGATACATAGATTAGTGGGTAAAGATGTGGGAATAGGACCTGCCTGGGATTGTGGTTAGAGCCGACTTGATGGGCCAAATGGCCTCTTTCTGCACTGTAGGATTCTGTGATTTTTATGATTTTTATGTTAACTGACAGTCTCTTCTCATACATTATTTTTGTCTCTCTTTTTTCCTTTTACATTTCCTGGCTGAACTTTCTATATTCAGCTTGATTCTCACTTGTAGTAATTCATCTGTCATTTTCATACATCATTTTTCTTTTGGCTGATGGGTACCATTTAAAAAAAAACAGAAAAAAAGTAATTGAATTTATATAATGCCTCATTGCAATTTTTTGAATCTTGTATGGCTATTGTTCATCCAGCAGTAAGGATCTTCAATAAATAAACTAACTTCACAAAGTAAATCAAAGAAAAGGTTTCATAAAGAAATTTCATTACGCAACACCCGTGTCACACCCTGGTCCACACAAGCTCCCCTTAATTGGAATCAAAATCTTTGTTAGCGATTTGAGCCTTAGCAAACTTTATTTCCTCTGATCCATTTGTCCCTCTGTTAAAACAGGTCAGCTGACAATAATCTCATTGGTGTTGATGCAATCTTGCTGAGATCAAAGTGGCAGCCATGCTTTCTACAACATGGGCAGCATAGTGACACTGCTGCCTCACAGTGCCAAGGACCCAAGTTCAACTCCGACCTTGGGTCTCTGTCTGTGTGGAGTTTCCACATTCTCCCTGTGCCTACATGGGTTTCCTCCAGGTGCTCTGGTTTCCTCCCACAGTCTAAAGGTAATGTGGGATAGGTGGATTAGCCATGCTAAATTGCCCCTCAGCGTTGAGGGGATTAGCTGCTGTAAATGCACACGATTGTGGGGATGGGGCCTGGGTGAGATTGTGTTTGGTGCCGAATGACCTCCTTTTGCTATGGGATTCTATGATTCAGTGACTATATTTCAATTGGTTATAAACTGCTTTTGGATATCATGGAATTTTGAGAAATGTGAAATAAATGCAAGCCTTCATTTTATTTTGCACACTTCTAGAGAAATAATTTGATAGATTTGTGGGACTTCTATTCTGATCTGTTACCATGTGATCCTATTTACGTTTATATTCTAAATATTAAGTACAGTTAATGTCCGTATATTTTCAGTGTATACTGACATATCCTTTCTAGTTTGTTGGGGGAGGTTAATGTCACCTTCTGCACAGGAATAATCCCTCTTCAAGGACCAAATTCTACTGCCTGCTTTTCAAACCTTGGCAGGGTCTACAATTCCTGGGCTTTCCTGCTGATCATGGCTCTCTTGCTTTTGTTATGTGAAATCCTGTCTTGTATAAAGACAGATGGATTGACTGTGGGCACTGCAGATGAAGGAGCAGGTCAGAAGCATGTATGTCTATTTTGTTTCTGCTGAGTCCTCCCTAGAAAGGGATTAAGACCTTGTTTGCACAGGAATGTAAATCAGATGTGGATCTTAAAGTGGCTGGCAGACATTCAGTACTGATGTTCCATCTGTTGATTATGTCTGACATCTCTGTGGGATTTAACCGTTAGATTATCTGATTCCCTATGAGAATAAAAGTTTGAAGTGAGTGGAAGTTTCCCTTATCTTGATGGAGCAGGTAAGATCATTCATTTTCTACACTGCAGAGCAGACCTCTGTGTGCCATGGATGCTGATCTCTCTGACAACATGCCAACATGGTCAAGTGTAAGGGTTCCTACTCCCATTGCTAGGAAAGAGGGGCTCTTGCCTTTCATGGATATCCTGGAGGAGAATCCCCTGAGAGACTCACAGAGTTTGCTTCTCTTAGATGTCATGGTTTGCCTCTTTGCCACAACACCTAGCCTGCAGTGAGAGAGCGTTTGTTTGGGTGCCATTTAAATATGATCCTCGGACCGTCAAGTCCATGAGATAACGGTGGCGCAAATTACTTCTTACTCACCCTGTCGTCAGATTCACCAGGCTCTGCCCTGATGCATAGTTAAGTGGAAGATCATTCCTGCTGCCCAGCAGGAATCTCTAACTTTCCCAACCACCATTGGACTTTATTCCCAGAAGGATAAATTCCACCTATTGACATAGTTTAATGATGAATGCTAGGAACTCAATCCTTCATTATTAACATCCTCATCCCCCGTGTCCCCTCCATGTTTCCTCACATTTCTGATACTTCCTCCATGCCCCCTTATGTTCCCCATGCTACTTCCATGACAATATTTTTATTATTCTTTCATGGGGACCTGGGCATCACTGGCTGGCCAACATTTATTGGCCATTCCTAGTTGCCTTCAATCACTTTGCTGTGGCTCTGGAATCACATGTAGGCCAGACTGGGTAAGAATGACAGGTGTCCTTTCCTAAAAGACATTAGTGAACTGGATAGGTTTTTCCATCTGCAATGGTTTCATGGACAATGGTAGATTCCTAATTTCAGAATTTTTTATTGAATTCAAATTCCACCACCTGCCGTGGCAGGATTTGAATTTGGATCACCAGAACATTAGCTGAGTTTCTGGATTAATAGTCTAGCAATAGTACCACGAAGCCATTGCCTACCCTAGTGACTCTAGACCCATAGTAATGTGATTGACTCTTAACTGCCATGAGGGATAGGCAATAAATGTCGGCCCAGCCAGCAATACCCACATCTAATGAATAAAAAAGTTAATAAACTTCAGGCATGAATCTACAGTGCTCACCTTTCATGTTTTCCAATAGTCATTTGATAGATTTCTTCCTGTGGGGAGGAAACTGAAAGGTGAAATTTCGAACAAGAGAAACTCCATTTCATTTATAACCACAATGCAAATACAAATTTCGACCAGTCCAGTTAGCTAAAAAAATTGCAGAACAGGTGGTGTCTCAGGTAGACTTGTCAATAAACAGCTTGCAAAAAGCAGTTTAATTTTTTAGCTTCTCGCCACAGTCCACGTTTTTATGCTGTTTTTAATTTTTGGGCACTGCAGTTGAACGAACCATATGGCTAAATCCAGGAGGGCTACCTAGAAATGTGGTCACTAATGGTGTAGTGTGATAAATAGAAGCAACAGAAGCCATCTCAACTGTTGACCCCTGAAAGGTGGTTAATTAACAGCATATGTGTTTCTCACATGCACATGTCCTGTTAATTGCAGGATGCTGTCTATTTCAGTTAAACGTACACTCAACTAGTTGGAGCTTGTTAGATTGAATTTTAGTTTGATCTATAAGAAAAAATGTTGTACTTTTACAAAAAGAAATGCAATTCTGTGGGCTGGGGCAGGCTGATAGAGAGAACTCCAGCACAAGGGGGGGAATCATCTTAAACTCAGTACCAGTCTGCTCAGGAGCAAAATTAAGACACACTTTTTCACATAAAGGGTTGTGGCAATCTTGAACTCTCTTCCCTAACAGGCTATGGGTACTGTGAGATTTGAAATATTTAAGACAGAGGTTTTTTAATAAAATAATTAATTATTATGCAGATTTTATCAAAGGAAAAGGCACTGAGGATTGCATGGATTTCCAGATCTATCAATGAAACCTGGAGCAGATGGAATTGCACTTACCATAGGCTGAGTTATATTCCATTTGTTTGTATATTTAATATTTTGCTTGTTGACAGGACAAATGGAAGAGCTCCTCCAGGCCCCCAAATGAAACACTGCCCTGAACTCTCCTCTGCATCTGCATTTCTTGAACCCCTTTACCACTTACTTTTTGCCTCAGTGATGTCTTTTTCTTGAGCAAAATACCATTCCCATCTGTCAATCAATTTCTGCTTCTTGCTATATGAAGAGCGGTGTTCTTTCACCTAAATTGCAACAAAGCCTATGAGTTAAAACAACTTGTCCTTCACACTAGTATCCTCACGGACAATTCCCTCCAACTTGCCACAGCACTCATGTGATCCCATTTAAAATCGGGGCTACAATTAAAAGTTAGCAGTTTGCTTCAGATGGGTCACAGGAGAATGCTTACAATGTTTTACTCTGAGTCATGATAGAGCAGAAATTACTTGAAAAATGTGTTCTTCAACTGCTGTGCAAAAGCAAAACAGAAATAATTTACATTTCTGGAACATGGTCCGCAGCTACTGCACCTCCCATAATGTTTAACATGTTTTAAAGATCGTTTCCTGAAGAATTCACTGTCATATTGTATGAAACATAGCAAACTTTGTGATTAGCAAGTCCTTCAGGCAGCAGTAAGACACTGGCAATGGCACTTGTCACTGAATACAGACAAATTACATTTTATGTCCACCCAAAAGGGCAGACTTGGCCTCAGCTTAATATCTCATCTGAAATCAGGCACTACTAACAGTTCCTTCAGACTGCATTGAAGTATCAGTCCATGTGATATTTTCAAGCCTTCAGATTGGAAATGTACCCCATGACCTTTTGAATCAAATATTCCAAGTCTCTTCACAGTAAGCAATTTGAGTGTCCAGTGGATGTTCACAACTCACTAATGTGATTTAACTCCTGCCGTTTGTTTCTGTTGCCTCACTGTTCGTTCTACTACCTGCCTGTTTTTATGTGCCAAGACCTTAATCATGAGTATAACATGCAGCATTTTACTGAAGGTCTTTTAAAAATGTAAATGTATTACATCTTCTACATTATGCTTGTCAACTATTTCCATTACTCCTTCAAATAATTGAATGTGAGTAAGTTAACAATATTGTTCCATTTTGAAATCTATGCTGGCTATTTATATTTTTGGTTTCCAGAATTTTTTCCTTTATATCTTTGAGTAAAGATTACAATATATTTTCTGCTATTAATTTTAATTAAACTGGCTGACTGGTCCCTGAATATTTTCTAACATTGTTTTCAAATATAGCTTTGCTTTTGTTTGTACCTTTCATATTTTGCTTGTCGCCCAGGACAAACAGAAGAGTTTTTCCAGGCCCCACAATGGGCCTACCCTGCCCTGAATTTAGCTTGTTTTTTAAAAGATTTTTCTTCATCAGGATTCTTTAATTGCCAAGTATGCAGGAAGTCACATTGGCTTCAGGATATAAGTAAGAGACACAATTAGCTTAATAGTTCTGCACTCCAAGGAGAAGAAATGACAGCTATAGTTAATGTGGAGTATTTTCCAATGCCTCACAGATTTGGTAATTTTCAATCTGTTAAGTTTATATACACCTTGTTAGGTGCAGATTTTACAATGCAATTATAATAAAATCTGAAAGTTATTACTTTGTAGGATCTCCTGCATTATAGATTTTTTGTACACATTTGGTAAATGAATTGTACTACTACAGAATTTGCACTTAATAATAAATCTTCAGGGAAACAAAAGCAAATGGAGGATTTCGGTGAAGTTCTTGAACCAAAAACCAAAGATAAAGAGGTCATCAAGTCATAGAATCCTTCCAGTGCAGAAAGAGGCCATTTATCCCATAAAGTTGTACCGACAACAATCCCACCTGTGCCCTATCCCCATAATCCCATATATTTCCTTGCAAATTTCTCTGACACTAAGGGGAATTTTACTATAGCCAATCAACTAACCCGTACACCGTTACCTTTACTTTGATTATTGCAATAAGTCTTAAAACGTCAACTCTTCTGTGATCCTTCCAAGCTATACAAAAATGTAAAAAAATTCACTTTTTTTTTAAAAGGCTGTCCATTTTTATGTGGATTGTAGTAACCTTGAGGAGTGAATGTGAATACTACCATTAAGCCAAAGGCACTAAAGTCTCAAAAAGAAGCAAACAATCACTGAGGCATTTTATGGAGACTTTAGAAAGACACAAACACATTGGGTACATGATGTTTTACAGTCTGATGGGTAACATTATGCTTTATTTTTCTTCATTAATTGGTAGAAAAGAGGTTTTGACTACAGCTTTGGAAAGAGGATAATCAGTACATGCAGCTGAAGTGTGACACAACTGTAGCATATGAAAATAAGTAAAGCCCAACAGAGGCCATCAACAGAAATAGGAATATTGTCAACAACAAGTTAGCATATGAAGCTAATTTGACAGCTAAATGGATAGTTAATTAACACTGACCCAGCCATGTAACCAACATTATCCAAAAAATGAAAAAGCAAAATTCATTAGCTTAACATCAAAAATACAAAAGAAATAAAACAAAAGGCTCTCATAAACTGAATTTTAGCTCTGTCCTATTATAAATGATTATTTACCCCAGTCCAACATCGACATCTCCAAATTATGACTATTATAAATGATGCATATTACTTATAATTCTTGTCTAGGGAAGGGATGTAAAAAACAGTTATTTTATTAAAAATGAAGATGAAGCTAAGGGCAATGGCCGATGGAGAGTGGGAAAAGTGACACTGAAGCTACTCACGGTATTGTTGGTTTTCTTTGCCTCATAATGCAGCACTTAGAGAAGAAAACTTGGATGTTACTGATTCCAGAACACATTCCTGCATCTGCGCCATCAGCAACTTAGACAGCTGAGGAATGGGTCACTATTTTTAAAGATTGCCCCAGCGCTATGAGAGGAAATCAGTTCATCCTAGAACACTCGCTGGCACTATCTACTGGTACCCTCTGGCGTTGCCTACTGGCAGTGCCTATTGGTACTGCTCAGGTAATGCCCCAGCACTATATGTGGACTGACAAGGCAGTTACAGGATGCAATGCCTAGGCAAGTGATGGAGGCAATGCCTGCGCTTTACTAGGGCATGCCCAGACATGACTCTCTCTCCTCTGATAGCTGCATTCACCTGAGCTTCCTTGGGAAATTTCCTTTCCAAGTGCATGCCTTGGGAGATCAATCTTGCCACCACGCTTGGACTTTCTGATTCTGGCATAGGGGTCTGATGGTAATATGATAATTTATTACGTTGATGTTTCCAAAATATTTGTTACTGGACCCTGTTGCAAAGATTGTTCCCCAGTTTGAGGCGTCATTTATACTAGAGATGTTGACGGTATCCTGTGAGATGTAGAACCTTTCTCCTTCTCTGAGGCATCCTCAGCTATTGCTGGGCCTTCCTTATGCCAGGCAAAGGACACCATCTGAAGGGAAATCAGCATCCCTACAAAGATCTCTGCACTAGTAATACTGCTACTGATCAACCTGTATTACACAACATCTCATGTATTCTCTGGATGTCAATTCCCAATTCCTGAATGCATTCTGGCTCATACTGTTTATGGTTCTCCAGGATCTTAGTAACTCTGTCTATAGAGGAGGTTGTGCACTCATAACCCTGAGCAATTGTGTGGAATGGCACATGAGCTGAATAGACTCTTCCATCATCTTCCTAAGGTCCTGCACTACCTCAGAAATCTCTGATCTGTCCATGCATATCTCTTTCAAGGTAAGTGACCTCTGAGGCCTCCAGTGACCTCTGAGGCCTTGCATTCTTTTCCTTAAAAAAAGGCTGTGATTTCCCTCGAGGGAAACCACCCACAACTGGCCTGCCTTCGGCGCCTTCTCATACATATAGTGATCATCCTCATGTGCACATGCTTGGGAACTCACGTGGGTTTCGAGAATTTGCACTGATGAATTGCATGCTCAAAAAGTGTGATGGTGCTTCTCCTCCTTCAGGCTGCTCGGACATGTGGAATAAGAGAGAGGGGTTTCATTGTTGGACATCTGCTGCTGTGGGAAACACAAGAAGTAATGCGACTACAACTAGAAAATTTGAAATCTCTGCAGTGCTTAAGGCTATCCAATACTAGTTAGTGTACAACATGCTATGAGATGTGGCAGAATGCATTGAGTTCCAATTAGGTGGGGAACATGCCAGGACTTGCCCCTTATTTCCTACTCCTCAATTGATTGTATTTTATAAGAATAAAATTCTGTGCCTGTATTCAATTATTTATGTGCTGATTGCAAAAAACTCAATCCAACAGGCTGTCCTGAGTTTAATCACAAAGGGTGGGATTGACTGCCCAATTTGCTGTGTATTTCACAGCAGCAGGGAACGGCCCACCATTGGTCAATAGGAGGATTTTCCGGTCACACCATTATCAACAGGATATCCCACTGACTGTACCTTCACTGGAATGAAATCCACGGCGGGGTTGCAGCTTTGGTGGGATCAGAAGATTCCACTGGCGTGATCGACTGGACACTTCTGGCCAAATAGTTGGGGGTGTTTCTCAAGCGGAGGTCACGTAATAGGCTCTCCCTGGACACCACAGCTTCTGTGCATCGCTGGCCACCAGCTATATGCCAGAAATTGGCACGTCGCTGAGTAAATGATTCAACTGGCAATTTAAATTCAATTAGCCAGCCTGGGATTGAAGTTTCTGGGCTCTAGCCTTTCCCCTCACCCTCTCCCTCCCCACCAGGAGACTTTCACTCCACGGAGGTTTGCAATAGCTCTCCATAAGCACGGAGCTGGCTGCCTCTCCTCTCTGGAGTCATTGAAGGAGATTGGAGGTAAGGGAGGAGTGCCACTGGACATTGCCAGCTGGTACTGCCAAGTTGGCTTTCTGGCACTGCCCAAGGGGCAAAAGTGGCATTTCCCAGAGGGTATCGGGCAGTACTAAGGGGTGGGGGATAGGGTTGGCCAATGATTGAGCTGGCCAGCTATCAGGAGCCAGCAGGGTGGGGGCTACTATTCATGTGCTAATCTCAGTGCTGACAGATCAACACATGTGCGATGGCTCTCTCAGCACAATGCTGCTGGCCTCTCCATCAGGAATTGACCCCAATCATGCTAGTGCACTCTGCATAGAGTGTGGCAGATTCATTTTGGAAATCCCACCAAGCTTTTACTTCACTGAGATAGACAATGCACTGTGTACTAGGAGATTGGTGCACATCCTTTCCATACTGACATTGCTGGGCCTCCCAATAACTCCTCAAGCCACCCCCATTCAGATGTCACTGATCTCTCACTCCACAACATCCTACTGCCCTTCCACATCACACTGGGCTGAAAGCACCCTCATTTTCCCACATTACTCGGGCTGCCAGACCCTATTCTCACACACTATGCAGGCTGCAAGATCCCTGTTCTCACACATTGCACAGACTGAAACACCCCTGTTTTCCTACACTGCACTGCAATAAGGCTGTAAGGCTCCCATTCTTACACACTATGCTGGCTACCAGCCCACTATTCTTGCACACTGTGCAAGCTATAAGGCCCCCATTCTCTCATACTGTGTTGCCTTCCAGGCCCTATTTTCCCACACTGCACTGGTCGCCAGGCTACCCTTCTTGCACCCTGCACTGACTACAAGACTTTCTCATTCTCCCACACTGTGCTGGCCTTAAGGCCACCCATTCTATCAGTATTGGGTTGCCAGCCATCCCCCATCCAGCGCTCCCCCCACTCTGTGGCATGCTGTTTAAGTGGTGCATCCTCAATGACAAGATTAAATTGTAGTAGGAAGAGTGAACCAGAGGGAGGCTGCAATGGATGTGGCATGGAATGCATGAAAAAACAAATTTCTTTAGAAGTCTGATTATACGTTGATTTTTCTCACTGATGGTGCCAGCGCAATTCTTTACAGTTTTCTCGCCAAAGTCAACACTTAGAAAATATATTAAAAAATTCCACCCCTGTCATTTTTTTTCTTTGAATAATGTACTGCCTCCTGCGGTAAAATGTGCATCCTATTTGTTTACCAGAGTGATTGATTGGAGTATCAGTGGTGTCACTGAGATTCCAAGGTGAATGCCATCATTTTAGCTTACCGCAAAATGGGTTTAAGGCATGGTTAAACTACACAATAAAGATTGAAAGGTTTGCAATCCATCATTTGTGTCCTGAATTTTAACAACCAGCCAAGACCTGACGCCAAGGAGATATTTGGGTCAGCAGCACACATGGGTAGGTGGCAGAGGTTTCTTAGCGATTTTACAAGAAAGGCAGAGCAGTAGTGGACTGGTTGTGGTGTCAGCTGCATGTTCTGAAGCTCCATATTTAAAGGTGCAGCATTCTGGCAGAGCCACATAGAGTGGATCTATAGCAATAAGGCAGTGGAGGAATGGCTTCAACAAGAAGAAGTGTCGCTCCACCATTTGTTAACATTTCAGTAAGAAGTGCATATTAAATATCTTGTACGTCAGTTTTCCATGCAAGGATTACTGGTGCTTACATAATGAATCCCCAGTGTACTGGAGGGAATTCTCCACATTGCCCCAAGGTTGTCGTCTTCCTGTGGCCATTCAAGCCATGGCTCCAGGTCCCCAACATTCACCCCCACTTTTTACCAAGGGTTGCCAGCATGGCACTTGGAATGACTTCCAACCATATCTAACTGAGTCAGTACAGTTGCACACTCCATGTGCTGGAGAGCTGCTGGACTTTGATTAGTCCTCTGAAAACCCTGGCTAGATGAGATAGCTACCAAGAGCCCTGTTTTCCTTTTGGATCTCTCTCACGTAGCAACCGGTGCTGCTATCCCTGGTCTCATCTTCTTCCCCAATTCTTCATGTGAAGGAATGGGGACCCCTAGCAAAATTTCTATGATTAAGCATCCTTTTTTTTTTCAGTTGACTCCTCTGCTCCAATATTGCTAAACAGTTAGTGAGACCTGAACAGGAGTGATAAAGGATTGAGAGGAAAGGGGTCCGACAAGGTAGAGTAGCATAGCGATTACTCTTTATCTGAGCAAATGGCTCCCTTTTGCACTACAGGGATTCTATGATTCTATGAATATTAAGCAACAGGTGAAAGCCTAGCATGCCTTTGAGTCAAAATTCTCAGGAACAAGATATTTACCCCTGTCAGTGCAGTTACAACAGTAATTAGATGAAGCATTACATACCAAAATAGTGCACAGCTTCTTCAATGAGCATTGACAAGTAACTGATCTGCTAATCAGTTTTTAATGATCCTCTGGGTGGCTGTTCCTGGCATGCACTTCAACTCATTTCCTCTTTTTTTAAATGTGACTAAAATCAACATTGCAGTTTATGCCCATTTTGGAAACTTCAGAGATCTCAAAACTCCAAAGTATTTGACCAAAATTATTATCAATTTCTTTTCATTTTGTTCTTTTGTCAATTGTCTTCAATCTGTACCTTCTACTTACTCAACATTCTGTCACTGGGAACAATTTCTCATTCTTTACTGAATCAAAACCTCTTATAATGTTAATTAATATATTCATCTCCCTTTAGCCTTTGCCATTCAAAGGCGAACAAGCCCAGTTTCCCTAATCACTTGACACTTGAATGAAATTCGTCATCCCTTGTACGATGCCCTATACTCTCTCCAAGGATGACAGCTTTCCTATAGTCTAATGCCCAGATGTGTGTGTAAAACTCTAGCCTGGAGCCCAGAATTCTGTGTAAAACTCTAGCTTAGTGTCCAGAATTGTGTGCAAAACTCTAGTTGACACCTCAGCAGTGGCATAAAGTGGTATAAGTTATTTTCTGCTTTTCTTACTTGAGTGAAAAAGTGCCAGCAGTTTGAAGCAGTGTGAAGTGCTGAAGGAGGAATGTATTTATCAGTTTCAGAGACATACATTATCATCAGGTTTTGCTGAAAAACAGTAACGATGAACAATGTATTTTATTATTAATGCACAAATCAACCAACAACTGTGATAAAAGAGGGAATCATCACAAGTTGGTAGCATCTTCTCTGTTAACTTCAAAATTAATGGCATTTTGTACTCAACCACCCTACGATTCTAGGGAAGTTTTTTAATTACACATTCATTTCCCATTAAACTCTCCATACAAATTTATGTTCAGTAGTTAACAGTAAAGTACATTTAACACCATAATTATTGTTATTGGCTGCCAATCCGCTCTCTTGCTTAGAAAGCCAACAGTTGTAAGTGCAGATTATTATTTCTTCAGAGAGGGAACTGCTTAACTTTTTTTCAATATCACAGATCCACTCAGAAATTAATTTTCATAATTTATTTTCTGTTTCTTTTACTCATTCTTAATCCATTGTTCTTTCTCAAGCAGTGATGATTTCCACCCCCGCCCCCCACACCCCTGGCAGAGCCCCACGGTTAACCACACCCCTTAGCCTGCCCCAACTGCTGTCCTCCTTCCTGCCCCCATTGATTGCAATGGCAGAGTGGGAGCAGGATTCCCCACCCCCACTGATTGCCAAGAGGTCCTGCCCTCTTGCCACTTTCCCATTCCTGATGGGCAGTGCCAAGATGCTCCTTGGATATGGGCATTTTGCACCTTGGACAGTGCTAGAGACCGCAGGCTGGCATTGCCCAAACCCTGTGGGGCTCCGATGGCCTTCCCTTCATACCACCCCTCACTACTGCTCAAACCCTGTGGTGCCCCAATGGCCTCCCCTTCCTTCCAGCAGGGTCATCCTGAAAGATGGGAACCTGTCTGAATCCCACTGGAATGAAATACTCCTGAGAGGGTGGGAAATGCTTGCTGGACTGGGGAATTCAGTCCCGGACTTGCTAATGAGATTTAAATTCCATTAAAAGTATATTTAAATCATTTATCTGGTGTTCCTGCCTGTTTCCAGCGCAGCTCAAACGGCATCGGATATCTGGCGCTGGAAGATGCACACATAACAGGAATGCATGTGTGAGTTCCGCAAATCAGCAGATACGCAATTCTCACACCCCACTGCGCTAAAAAAATTAGTGCAGCGGGATGGGAGAACTGCACCCTTGAAAGTCTAAGAGCTTCATCACATTGCTTCATGATGATATAACTGTAACTGTCTTGAGAAGGAGTTCTGAAACAGATATTTTCAAAATCTGAGCTGGTGTCAAGCTGGGTATGTGAGATCCTGCTATTCTTTATAATCTATTTGAAAGTAACTATTCAACTCATTACTGATCAACTGTTCTCTGGTGGAGTACGAAATGCCACCTAGTTGTGAAACTCTTTAACCTCGGTTGTCTCCTTGCCAAAACTAAATTGAAGATAATACACATACATGATCTAAGTTTGCAGGTAACTGCAGTGCATTGGCATATCCTCCACCAGATTTACGTGTCATTAACCAGCTCTTCAATTCTGCATACAAGAAACTTGGTTTTTCCATCCATGCATGTTGAATATAACATATATTGAATATATTTGTATGTACACAACAGTGTTCATACTCTAATTTCAAAACATTTCACAATCAATGCATTAATTTTGAAGTGTAAATGCTGTTATGTTAGTGACTACAAAATCTCTGCCTGCATTTTATTCTGCCATGATATTTTATAAACCTAGTTTCTTAACTTTGAAGCACATTATACCATATCACTTTATGTATAACAGTAAGCTTTTTGAATAGAAGGCAAAGGTCTCTTTATAGATGTTACCTTTCATGCTGAGTATAAAGAGAGTGCTGGGAAACAAGTTCAAACTGCAGTAAGACTCTCTTTTTGAAGCTAGTTTCTGATCACAAAATAATGCAAGTTATAATTTCTGAAGGCAAAAAGCATGGATTAAAAGGATATGGAATTTGAAACACCCCTTGAAAGATTAATCAGTAAGAGTCGGAATATTCTTCGCTTTGACAATGGACCTATTTGAAGTTTTTTTTTAAGATTAGAGGAAGTATGGAAAATAGTACAGGAAAGAATCAAACCACTGTTCATTGGGGAATTATTTGAAGAAAGCAGAACAAAAGGAACATAGAGAAATTGGCAAGAAAAGAGGTCGCAAAGTTTATGTAAAGTACAAAAGTTTGCACCACAAGCTGAAATACAGCTTATACAGAATTATTTATATCAGGTTGTTAAAGAAGATGACAATAGATTTTTTTGTGTAATTTCTATTTCTGTTACATTGAACAGAATGAGAAATGTAGTTGGTCTGGTTTCATCAATTTATGATAGTTATAACACCATTGGTTGAGGACAATGCTTGATATGTGAAAAAAGTAGAGAGAAGAAAATAGAACAGAGCATAAATATCTTTGTGACACAATGCCTAGACTACTGTGTAATATACAAGAAATAATTTATAATCATGTTTTTTTATAATTTTGCAGGAAAAAGACATGTTGCCAAAGCTTTTCATCTGGCACTCATCAGGACAAACATAAGAATAATTGGCAATTCAACATTGATTGGCCAAGGCATTGTGATGGACAAAGCATCAGCAAACTACAGGCTACCCCCAGCATCCGGTAATTCCAAAACATTGCAAAGCTTGAATGAGTTCATTTTGTTGGCAAAGAATGGGACCTTACAAATGAATATATGTTTCTTCTAGCAAGCGTAAGTGAGTCACAATATACCTCAATCAATCAAGATCAAATTGCTTCCCAACAGCAATCTTTTCTCTAGTGATATAAATTATGATGATCCTTTGGTATTCTTGTGTTTGTCTTGATGAGTCCAAATGAAATGTTTCTGTAATATTTCTCTCTTTCTAACAATTTTCAAGCTCTGAACTAGCAAATGACTGTTTACATAAAAAAAACACAGATTGTTACATTTACTGAGGAGTGGTAGAATGGCTCTTTTTCCTTAATTTGACCACAACAGTTTTTTTTCTGAAAAGAATATGCTTGCCAACGCAATGTCAGTTTAATTGTTTGTGTGCTGTGACTGTAAAACACAGATAAAGATTTGAATGATTTTAAAACAAGGAGAAAATATTATACTTAACACAGTCTAAATAAAATAATAAAACTGTACCAGCCTCCACTACACACGCATTCAGATACCCACACACTGAGGCTGTGATTCTCCCAAAAGCACTGAATTGGTGGGAAAACTGTTCTAGATCACAACTGTTTCTTCAATTCAACTTCTCACTCAAATCTTTGCAATACAGAGATCATAATTGGGAATATCATTAAAAACCTGGGGTGGCAAGAGTAGAGGGGGGGGGGTGGGTTGCCTTTTGTGCCAAAGAGCCTAAAATTGGTAGGATGAGCGGGAACCTGCACATGTGCGCATCTCTGGGAGATCACGGATTAGACTTCCCAATGTTCAGATCACTGCCCTCAAACCTCCACAGGCATTGCTGGTCTCATCGCTGGCCCCCACAACTCCCACCACACAGACATCGCTGGCTTCATTTCTCCCCACCAACCTTCTCACCCCACACACAGACATGTGTACTTGCTCACCTCATGCCCCTGTGGATCCAGATAATGCAGGTACCCAATCCTTCCATCCCTTGAACATACTGTCATTACTGCTTCGCTGCAGAGAACTGGCATTATGCTGACGTGCACAATCCCACCTTGTGATTATTCCCCCTCTTGAATAGGAGCCCTGAATACCACACTCCCCTGGACACAGCAGCCTATCGAATGTTAGCCAATCAGCACCTGTGAGATGCAACTGAATGCAGACTTCAAAATTTCTCCCAAGGATTCATTGCCAACAGGCCCTTGACTGGCCACACTCACTGCACCTGCACCCCCCTAATAAGCCAGAGGTGTATATAAGCTGCAGGAATGGACACACAGCCAGTCACACCGTAACAACGGTTGTGCACCCAGATTGTTAGAGGCTCACCAGGAGCATCTGCTGGATGCTGTGGAGGAGAGGTGTCAGTCTATTCCCCAGCCAGTGCCCTAAGCCATCTGCCATGGCATTGTGGGATGAGGTGGCTGGAGTGGTGAATGCCAGGAGCCTGACACCATGCTTTGACGGGCAAAAAAATATGAATGTCGGTGAGCAGCAAGGGTTAGTGAGTGTCCCATTTGGAACTGTGTACATGTTTGCATGGATCTGAACTCTGAGACAGCTGAAGGTCATGCAACAAGTGACCTTTCCCCCAGAAACAGAATCTAACCCCTTCCCCTCACTCCTCAATGAGTGGCCTTCAGTGGTGACTGCTTTTCCCAAAATGCCTGAGACACAGGCACACATTACGCACCATGCATGGCAATATATTAAGGTGCATAGTAAAAATTATGTTCCCACAGCAAGAGAACATTCACAACTCACAACCTGGTGGTTGTGTGCCTGACCTGAAGCAGCTGAATTGCATTGAGGAGTATGCCATGGAGCTGGCAGGGGGCGATGGGCCATCCTGAATGGTTACTGACAGCCAGGTTGGCATTCAGTATGCAAGTGAGTAGAAGTGCACCCTCAGCGTAGGTCCTCCTCTAAAGAAGTGATGCTGCATAGAAACATAGAAAAATACAGCACAAACAGGCCCTATGGCGCCGAATATGTTTCCATTTACTAGGCGCATTTATAACCCTCTATCTTACTAAGTTCCATATACTTACTCAAAAGTCTCTTGAAAGACCCTATTGAATCTGCCTCTACCACCACTGCCAGCAGCCAATTCCATGCACCTACCACCCGCTCAATGAAAAACTTACGTGGAATGTTTTGCTCCCTCCCCCTAATATGTGTTCTTTTTTACAGCTTTGAACCCAGAGGAGCCTAACCCATCAAGTGTTGCCACCAACACCACTGCTCTGAAACAAACTGCCCACGACCCCAGATGATACCTCGGAGAGAAACATTGAGGAATCCTCCAAGGGCAGCACCATTGAATTGTCACCTGCGTGTACCACACAGCGCACCAACACAGATGATCACCACTGTGGGTATCTTTAGTATTGAGGCTTTCTGGGTCACAAATTGGTGAGCACATCACAGCTGCTGATGTACATCAGGTGGAGGGTAGGCACATCCGAGAGCTTGGGCACATGGAAGTCTGCCAGAGGCAGGATTCAGCTGTCCCCAAACCAGCTGCCAGGTTTCTGGGTATGTTCCCCCCAAGGCTGGTGGAGATACATCAGGAAATCTTGGGAGTTGTGGAAGGGCTGTCAGCAACAATGCTACAACTGCAAGGCTGTTTAGGGGGGCCAAACAGAGTGCCATCGCAGGAGGTGGTGCTGACACAGCGTGAGACCCAGGCCAACACTGCAAGGGTAGTTACCACAGTGGAAAGTCAGTGGTCTGTCCTCATGAGTCCAAGCCATTCTGGAGACACTACGGGCCACAGGCAAGTGTGTTTCCAATCCAGGAGACACCAACCTTTTGGTCATTGGTGTTGGGAGCATGTGAAAGGCATGCTGGCCACGGCTGGGACTATCATTGGCATTCTGGAGACACTGCAGGCTGTGGTTGTGAGCCTCAACAAACTTAGCCCAGACTCAAAGGACTACTGCTGAGGGGCTACAGTGCCTGCTGAATGCTGTTGCAGAGGAGATAGGACTAGTCCATGGGCCAACATCTGAAGGCAGCAACTTGACCAAGTCTCAGAAGGTCAGGGCTGAGGGATCATGCATCATGGGTTAGATGCATCAAAGCTTCCAAAACTGGCAGAACCACGTAATGCCAGAGTTTCTAGATCTCATTCCAGCTACCCTGACATTCCATGGAATGCCCCGGGGCCTCTAGGCACCCCAAGGGAGGAAGTGCTTGGGACCATGCAGGGGTCTTCCATCCAGCAGATCCTGGATATCCAGAGACCTTCCATTCCCTCTTTCCTCACACTGGGACATCTCGGGGCCAGCAAAATGAACAGGGTGGCACTGAAACAGTGCCATCCACAAGTCAGCCGGGGCTCTCCAGGTCCCAGCCATCCAACGGCATCACAGGCAATGGGGTGTGCATCACAATTGGACACCTCCACCTTTGATCTGCATCCTGGGGTAACACCTAAAAGAAGCAGTAGACAGCACAAGGTTATAGTTCAATATAGGACGTGGGTGAAGGTCAGCATTAGTCAGGGTTTGATAATCATTTATGTCAAAAGCACAAAAAACTGTTAATTGCACATCACACTGTGATTAATGTGCTTCTGATTCTCTTCCCCCCCATCTCTACCACACCATCCCACCATAGTTCAGTGTTTCCGACTCCCAAACATAGAGTGTTGTCTGTTGAGCTTTGCAGACTCAGCCCATGTTTCAGAGTACGTGCCCTGTCTTCCCCAACATTCACCAGACCCTTGGTACAATTGCCCCGCACCCCACCTCTCCCTCCAACCTGGCCAAAAAAGCATGTGTTTCCAATCCTTATATCTACATGGACCAGTGTGTCAGTGTGCATTCTGAATACAGGTAGGAGTCAGACTTAAATTGCACCAGGGGCAAGATCCCAGTGTGCGCAACAGTGAGTCATCATCCTCCAGCCTTTAACCAAGACTCGCAACCATTGCCAGCCCAGGAATGTTGATAGGGTCGGATGTTTCTGGGGGATGGGGTAGTGAAATGGCAGGAGCAGGGGAAGGGCGATACTGTGGTTTGAGGGCCCAGGTCAGTTTGGAGGGGGAATAGCGACTACACTTATTCCTGGAGCATGGTGTATATGTTGCACCCACCTCACTGCATAGCACCAGTTAGGTAAAGCGGGCATCGATCAACACATCCCTCACTGCCCTTCCCTGTCGGACACCTGTCATGGCCACCTCCTCTCTTTCCTCTGGCTCTTCATATGGCAGGATGCCCACCTACCATCCCCTGCCACTCCTCCTTTCAGTCCAGCTCCAGCTAGTCTCCCTGCTGTTGTGAAGAGTGCAGCAAATAATGATGTGTGAAGCAAGCACAAGGTCATATTGGAGGGCTCTCCCAGAAAGGTCCAAGCAGCAGAACCACATCTTCTGCAGCCAATGTACTGCTCAACACCAGACTGCGTGGCTGCATGGGCTTCTTTGTAACAGGTCTCCACTTTGGTTTCACGCCTCTGCACAAGCATCATTAACCATGACATTAGTGGGATCTCTTGTCAATCAGTCACCATCCTGGCCTGACTGCCAGATCACAAAGCTATCATGGACATTGCCTGAATGGCATGCATCGATCTACATGATCTTCATTTAATGGTCACAGAAAATTTGGACGCTCAGAGAGGGAACCCCTTTCTGTTCAAAAATGGCTGCGTGGAGGATCCATAAGGCAGTGTGCATCCCATCCACTGCGCCCTGCAGCCCAGGTCTCCTGCTGTGCA
The DNA here is from genome assembly GCA_024679065.1 of Sphyrna mokarran. Taxonomy (NCBI): domain Eukaryota; kingdom Metazoa; phylum Chordata; class Chondrichthyes; order Carcharhiniformes; family Carcharhinidae; genus Sphyrna; species Sphyrna mokarran. The sequence continues at coordinate 37,808,928 of JAGIQG010000010.1, read as the reverse complement.
TGGCCCACATTGAAATTAATGAACTGCTCTGCCTGGAAATACAGGCCATCTGTGCACGGATACCTGGGAGATCCCAGCTAGGTCGGAACTGGGAGCCTGGAATGATCCAGAGACATAGAAATTGAAGGCTGCCATCACTTCTCATCCACAGGGAGCAGGTGGTAGCCCCTCTCCTCAGGTACCAAGTGTGAGAGCACTTCATAAATGTGGTGCACAGTGGTCTTGGACAAGCATAGCCAGCGATGGCACATCTCCTCCAGGAGAGTCTCAAAGGAATTGAGAGGCCTTACCTCCTTGCCCTTGGTGTCCTCACCCTTCTGTGCACTCTCTCGGGAGCCTGCTTATTCACTTCCTGACCCTCAGTTCTATCCTCCTATCCTCCTTCCTGAGTGTCTGGTGGTGGCTGCTCCTGTGGTGGTCTCTCCATGCCTACCACCTCTTGAGCTGCCACCATCTCCTCCTCCCCGCCCCTGCTGCCACCAACATGGCCAGCTCCAGATCAAGTAAACTGAGATCCATCTGCACTGTGGGGTTTGGAAAGAGCATTGAATGATGGATCATCCTCATTAGTTGCATAGACCCAGTACCACCCCAATCCCTCACTGGGTCAGATCCTCCACTTGTGGGAGTTGGCAACATAGAACATAGAACATAGAACACTACAGCACAAACAGGCCCTTCGGCCCACAAGTTGTGCCGAACACATCAAAACCTACCCAGCCATAGACCTATCTATAACCCCCAATCCCATTGGATCCCATATACTCATCCAGAAGTCTTTTAAAAGACCCCAGCGAGTTCGCCTCGACCACCACCGACGGCAGCCGATTCCATTCACTCACCACCCTCTGAGTGAAAAACTTTCCCCTAGCATCCCCTCTGTACTTGCTTCCCTGCACCTTAAATCGGTGCCCTCTCGTCGCGACCATTTCAGCCCTGGGAAATAGTCTCAGAGTCCACCCTATCTATTCCTCTCAACATCTTGTAAACATCTATCAGGTCACCTCTCAACCTTCGTCTCTCCAGGGAGAACAGTCCCAGCTCCCTCAACCTGTCTTCATAAGGCATGCCTCCCAATCCAGGCAACATCCTTGTAAATCTCCTCTGCACCCTTTCAATAGCTTCCACGTCCTTCCTATAGTGAGGCGACCAGAACTGCGCACAGTACTCCAAGTGTGGTCTGACAAGGGTCCTATAAAGCTGCAGCATTACCTCCTGACTCCTGAACTCAATCCCTCGATGAATGAAGGCCAGTACACCGTAAGCTTTCTTAACCACATCCTCCACCTGGGAGGCCGATTTGAGAGTCTTATGGACCCGGACCCCAAGATCCCTCTGCTCTTCCACACAGCTAAGACTCCTACCTTTGATAGTGTACTCATTCATCCCGTTGGATCTGCCAAAATGGACCACAACACATTTATCCGCGTTGAAGTCCATCTGCCACTTCTCCGCCCAGTCTTGCATCCTGTCGATGTCATGCTGCAACTTCTGACATCCCTCCAGACCATCCACAACACCACCAACCTTCGTGTCATCGGCGAACTTACTCACCCATCCCTCCACTTCCTCATCCAGGTCATTTATGAAAATGACAAACAGCAAGGGTCCTAGAACAGATCCCTGGGGCACTCCACTGGTGACCGACCTCCATGCAGAAAAAGAGCCATCCACAACCACCCTCTGCCTTCTGCAGGCAAGCCAGTTCTGGATCCACAAGCCAAAGCCCCTTGGATCCCATGACCTCTCACCTTCTCAAGAAGTCTTGCATGTGGGACCTTGTCAAATGCCTTGCTGAAATCCATAGTGTGTGAACATCACACAATCCATAGTGCTATGCGTGGCCTGATTAGGATTGTGTGAGATTCCCATCATGAAAATGCTGGTACAGATTATGCAGGTCAGTGTGTAGCCATGGGCAATGCACATCCTTGAGTCAATGCTATGTGTTGCATTAGTTACAGGCATATGTTGCTGGTCCATGTCACGGGGCAGAGACAGATGCAAATCAGCACCAGATGTGTGCCCAGTGATAGCAGATTCCATGCAGTCGATGTCTGAACCTCTGCACCCCAGCCTGGAGCAGCAGCTGCTTCATCTGGTTAGGCCTCGGTCAGCACATGGTACACGCCTCTCCCATCCCAGAACACCATCACTTAGTAGAGTCCTGACCACACTCCATGCAAGGCAATGCCACTGCAAAGTACTGTGGAGGGAGTGAGTGAGCGAGAGCCCTTGAGGCTGCCTCCCACACTGCGCGACAGCACTATTCGGGAAAGGAAGGGCATGTGGGACAAGTGGGACTCCTTGATGGAACCTTACTCCTCTACCCCAGATATCTCTGGTCCAAGGCCAACACCTGAAGGCAGCAGGAGGAAAGCCACCAGGCATCACCCTGCCTGCAACATACCCCACACTCTGCTAGCAGCACTTACCTCCTCATGCTAGTTCGAAGCTGCCATGCCAGGTTGCAACTTTTAAATACCTTTTCTGATTCACACCAGAATTACATCATGCCAAAGAGGTGGGAGACACAGATGTGGGTGGAGATTGCCATGTGGATCCAGATAATGGTATGTAAATGTACGTAAACACATGCTGATCAGTGGCCCGCCAGTTTTCTGCAGGATCCCTGCAGCGCCAGTTTTCTTCAGCGCGAAAATCATAAAAACTGGCAGGGAACTCACGAAATGGCCAAAACATGCTTCTCCTGGTCCAACCTGCCAAAAATGTTGTTGCTCACGATGGAAGAATTGCAGCCTTAATATAAAGTGGAGGATAATTGATATTTTGAAATCTTGTAAAAGTTGTTATATGGATCTCATAGGTTGAGAACTCGGATAGGCCTAAGCTGGGTCCAGTGGTTCCTCAGAATTCAAAGTTGTTACTTTTTAATTTATCGTTTTTTCTAGAGACACCAGCTACTATTTTTCAAAATCTCTTCCTATGGTACAGGAGAGATCTAGACAGGACCAGGTCTTGTAAAACAGATGAAGTGATTGTGTCTACCCAGTTATTTTTTTGTCCTGTTCATTTCCACATTGGTTTGTTTTTTTTTTCTGGTCCTTGCAATGTTAAGATTTGTTATTGAAATCAATTTCAATTATATGACCACATGATCAATGGTTTTCTTTCCATACCAAATAATTTGAAGTTCTAAATCATTACTATACAGCAGCGCATGCACAGTGGCTATTCACACCTATTTATGCAAAACTGGCTTCTCTACATCTTGTTTTGTTAAGTATTGAATTCAGAGATGATTGGTGGAATTTTTCATTCTTTTTCTAAGTGTTATCTCTGATGGGAAACCTTGCCACGTCTCCTGCCATATTTTTAAACACTTTGAAAAAAATAGAAGGGATGGATTACAAAACATAATGCTGGTGGGATGGGCTCTGAATAAACCCATCTCATCAGCGACGTCAGCCCTCACAGATCCAGGCAATTTCTTTACAGGCCACCGCAATCAAAAAAATAGCAAATGCAACATCTCCCACTCCCCTCCACAAAACACCTCCCATGGACATAGGAAACCGTTCCCACAGAAACTCCCTGAGAAACACCCCCCCAATCCTGAAACTCCCCAATAGAAGCCACCCGGCACAGTCCCCTGCCAGTGTCAGTGGATAGTGTCAGGGGAAGTTCCTTGACAGTGCCAAGACAATTTCCTCACATACTCCTTTCCCTTCTAGGGGTTGTACTTATCTGTTTGTCTCTGACAGGTTCTTTTCGCCAGATTCCAGTTTGTCAAGACCTGTTATAAACCCCTTTAAAGTCAAGCTGGCAGCAGGGTGATGGGATGGGGGGGAGGAATCCTTACATGGGGTGGAGTAGACACATTGGGAAGGCCTGTTAAGTGGATGCTAATATATGGGCTTCCTGAGCTGTCATACCAGGGATTCCATTACCATTTTTGTTGGGGGCAAGGAGTAGGGTGGCAGAGCAGGGACAATCTAAACAGAATTCCTGTCATCATCCAAAAATGTGCAGGTTAGATGGATTGACCATGTTAAATTGCCCCTTAGTGTCTAAAGATGTGTGGGATTGTCTCTTTGTATCTGGAGCACAAGCTAAGGTAAATGCGTGGGGTTATGGGAATAGGTCCTGGGTGGGATTGTAATCGGTGTAGACTCAATAGGCCAAATGGCCTCCTTCTCCACTGTAGGATTCTATGATTCTATGAATTAACTTATATTATGGTGTACTGGGAAGAGGTACAACATTGCATGTCTCTGACAGATTCTGTTCGCCAGATCCCAGTTTGTCAAGATTGTTGTAAACCCTACCAATATTAAGCTAGCACTGGAGTAGTGAGAAGGGTTAATTTCTTACATGGTGGGAAGATACAATGGGGAGGCCTGCTAAGTGGATACTAATGTATGCTGATGGTGTTCCCAAGCTATCCTACTGGGAATCCCAATAGCATTTTGATTGTGGGGGCGAGGGGGTGGTGTGGAGAGTAGGACAGGGACAATCTCAATGGAAATTCTGTTAATGTAAAAGCCATTTGGGCCTTCCATTAGATTTTCTGGCCTGCCCACGTGCCAAAAGTAGACGTGAAAAATTTCCCTCCAAGTACAGATGGCACAGAGCACAGTGGTTAGCATTGCTGCCTCGCAGTGTCAGAGACCTAGATTCATTTCTGGGCTTGGACTATCATTTAGACTATATATGATGATATATATCTTATATGAGAACATTTGAAATGCAATATAAAATCTAAGACATCAGGAAACATGCAAAACAATTGATAATAGATTACATTATCAACAAAAGAAGCTTACACATCAACAAATTACTTACAAAATATTATTACATATTGTATTCACATTATCTGAGGTAAATTAACTTATTGAAAATACAACACTCTGGAAACCCTTTGGGGACATCAACCTAGTCTTGCTGAGGCGAGCATGAACTAGGTGTGCTGTTTTGCTGAGAAATCTGCTACACCTGAATTATAACTGCTATGAATCTTATGGGTGATACTTGTAAGGGGTTGTATAATATCATTTCTTGACAAATGAAGAGTGTTAAACAAGCATTTTAGTAATTCCTCATCCTTGCATCCATAGAGTTAAGCAAGTATGACAATATCCTTTGTAATCCCAACGTGATGATCCCTTAATGCTGTCTATCCCGGCACCAAAATGTGCTGAGTTTGTCTAACAAAAGGACAGCCATCACATGACATTCCGTAAATATTATTATCTGCTTCATTGATTTTCAAAAATTATTACAGTACCATATGTTGCATTTAAAGTGACTTCTCTTTTTGAGGAATGACAATTTGTGGGGCTCAATTACCCCTTCAAAAGCTTGCCTTTTTCAGGTTATGCATCCAGAGACATGAAAACACAGAATGTCCTGAAATATTTGAAAATTGAAATGTCTATGTTGGCTACTATGAAGTATCCTTTAAAAGTAATCACTGAGGACGGGGTTTTCAAGTCCCACCAGTAGCAACAGAGGTCGTGCAGATGGATCTGTGAAACCTGCAGCAAGGCAAAAAGTCTTGTGTCCAAACATTTTTACATTTCATCATCTACCAACACAATAACCATTTTACAAAACACAAGCAATGTGGAAACTACATGAGCCTTCACTTTACATCGTCAGGACTGAAAATCACATTAACTTCATAGCAGATCTCAGAGATACTTAGGGGAACTGTACCTACCTCTGAGGTTTCAGCTTCATTACATTGACGTTGAACAGATGCCTGTGTGGGATGATTCTACACAATATCGAGCTGAGGAACAAAATGGGACACCTGTGAGATTGGTGTGGGATGGGGGTGGAAAATGTGTGAAACTTGATTAACCACATCACATTTTATCAAACAGAAGAGACATACATACTTGGAGAAATGGAATGGATGGAAACCATTTGTGGGCATGATATATAGCTTGTGAATATCGTATAACCTTTGTGCTCCTATTATTGGTTAATCTTCCTACCCCAGCTGCCATGTCTTGGTGCAACCTGACATCCACAGCTAAGATGGCTGCATAGTCAGTAAGATTACAAGGCTTTCTTGGTAACACTGGGTTAACTTTGGGTTGGGTCTTGTTTGGAAGATGTTGTTCTCACCATCAATGCACATACAGTACCTCTCCATTCAGATCTGATGCATGCTGTTCAAACATGGTGGTTGATCTCAAGCACTGGTCAGGGATCTCTCCATTTTGTTGTTGGCGACATTGTCCAGCATAAATACAAATTGGCAGACTATAAGCAGGATGGATGCAAAGGTGGATGATATGGGTGCCTGCCTTGTGTGGGCATTAAGTAGACTTGCATAAAGGCTAAGGATGCGAGCTGCACATGATGTGAAAGGAGATAAAGTTGTCAAGGTGTATGCGAGACAATGGCGATATCCCTTAACGTGAGATCCCTGTGGACTATGGTCTGATGGGCTTATGCGAACGTGAGTTGCAAGTAAGGAGAAGGGTGACTTATACTGTTGGAACAGATTAGATCAAATTGCCTTTTTTTTGTAATGGATGGTGGCTATCCTGTGTGGAGCGATGAGGCTGACTGTGCTGTCTACTTCCTCCTAACCAGAATGATCTGAATGGCAAAGGCTTCTTCTTACATCATGGGGGTACAGGACATCCCACCATTCCACCATGGCAATCACAAGACCCCCTAGCCATCTCCCACTGAATCTGGGAGCACAAGACCATTTGCCTTAGGGAGCTATCACTCTCATACAGCTGACATAAACTAGAGTGAATGATGTGCTTGGGCGCTATTTATACGTGGTGCCTGGAAAGATAACCCAAAGAGGTCACGGTGGGGCAGGTGAATTTCAGCCTACTCTGTCACTGGCTCCAGTATGCTACCTGTTCATGATACCTCATCACCTAAACAGTGGACAATCTGGCAGGGAAACAGACGAATGCGGTTGGTGGGAAACACTCCACTTTTATTGGAGAACTCAGGGTGGAATTTTCCAGCACAAGATGTTGCAGCTGCACTTAAGATCGATAGTTAATTTTGACAGAAAACTGAGGCAGTAATAAATCCAGTGCATAAACTAGCTCTAAACTACAGATAATTTAGTGGCATATTATTTTGTGCCAAACAAATAGGGTGCTGACCATACTTCATGCTATAGTCTGGAGTAAAGGGACAATTCCCATGGCAATTTCAGCCCTATTATCTCTATTTTAATGGTAAAAAGAAACAATGAAATCAAGGTATCTTCCAAATGAAATAAAAATGGATTTCAAAATTGAAAAAAGGAGCACAGAGAGATGAGTTCTAACAAATTATGCAGTCACTGAGGAAAATTGATGGGTGTCCTGAACAGATTATTGTAGCCAGTGTTATTGAAATAAATAAAATCCTATAACTGTTCTGTGTGATATTGGAAACCAACTTCTTCATTGAAAGAAAGAGACAAAATAATGACTTCAGGTTACAAATAAAGTAGGGAAGAAGTTATTGAATTGGCAAGCTTGTCACATTGCCCAAAATTGATTTTTAGAATTCTTGTTAATTTCTAAGCCTGGTGATTGCAAAGGTCAATGAGGCAGGATATTAACCCACAACAGATGTCAAGTCCCAGGACAATCCATAGGGAATAACTTATTACATTGGATACAATTAATTTTACTCATTTATTTGATTAACCTTGATCATGGAAAAGTATGAAAGAATAAGTTACAAATTATTTAAATTATTAGAAATACTAATTTGGTATGGGAAGGGAAAAGAGAAAATAGCTAAAAGAAACAGAAAGGAAGACAGTGGATAATGGGATAGAAACAGTAATAAAATTAGAAATAGCCCCAAAATTGCAGAAACTGGATTGAAGCTGTTATGTATTGTAAACCGATGTGTCTTTGTTTGATTAGCCAGGTGACATGTAGTGATGGCATCAGAAATATTCAAGGGTTTTCCTGCTCTTCCATCCTGGACTGTAAGTAAGCAACACTTATCTAATAAATAATAGAGGCAAATGGGAGAAGTGAGGCAGGAGGTATTAACACGTATGTACATCTGTAATGTTTGAACTATGCGAGTTGAGTTAGAATGTGTGACCTATATTAGTTTCACCAAAACTGAAAAAAAGAATAGCAGTCTGTGGCAACATGCTAATGATATCACCAACAAATCATGTGATCAGTCTTAAAGTAATCAGCAACTCTTTTAAATATATATATCATCGATTTCCATTATGTAGCTGATGAAACTTGGTGCATTAACAAAAACATAGCTCATGTAGAATCAGGAACGGGTTTGTGATATTCATGGTTGCCACGTATTTTGAAATGTCAGAAAATGAGAAAGAGGAAGGGAGTGACAATATTGGTTATGGAATATGTTACAGTTCTGATTAGAAAGGATGCACTAGAGGGTCCCAGGACTGAGAGCATTTGGCCTAAATTGGGGGATGAAAAGCTGTTCCATTGCTGGTAATAGATTATAGAGGGAGAGAGAAAGCACTCCAAACATTGAGACAAATATAAAAGAGCCAATTTTCTAATACATTTCACAAGTACATTACAAAAATAAGAGTAGAAACGTTATGAAACTTATTACTTTAACATAAATGAGAAAAGAATGGGTACAAAGGATACACAAGAAGAGGAGTTTGACAAGTTAACAGGAAAACTTCTTCAATTAGTGTATTTCCAGTCAAATAAGGAAGTGTTTGACTTCATTCTGTGAAACAAAGGAAGCAAATAGAATGTGTTACTTCGAGATCATCTAGCTAATAGTAACCACAGCCTAGTTTTGTTTCAAATAATTATAAAAAGAAACCAGAAAATATCAAAAGCAAAATTGCTTAACTGAAAAAAGCTAATTTCAGTGTTTTAAGAGTGAACCTAGCTCAAGTAATCTGGAAAAAATGACATGGTAAAGCAGTAACAGAGCAACAGAAGATGTTCAGGGAAGGGGTAGTCTGATGTAAACAAGGCATGTTCCTTTGGAAGTAAAAGAAAGGGCATCCAAAATTAATGCATGGTGGACGAAAAAAGAAATACAAGTCAAAGGAGCTCAGGAAAAGAAGGCTTATGGCAAATGTTCGGAGCAAGTTTCCAATAATAACCAGGAAGATTGTGGAATGTACAGAAAGAAATTGATCAAATAAATGTGGCAAGTAAAGAGAGATTACAGGCAAAGATTTCTACATTGAATTTTAAAACATTTTACAGATAAATGAGCCACAAATAATGGCTCTGTAACACCATGAGACAAGAAAATACAAGTCTAAAACTCAAAATGTTGGCTAGCATGCTTCTGAGAGTGAACAGGAGAGACAGAATAACTGGATATCTATTTTAAAGAATTGCCAAGGGTATAATAGGCTGAAAGGCCTTCTTCTGCACATGATCGTCTGAAATTGTAGATTCCATGCTCATTGGTGGGTCCAATAAAAGGTCGGAGGAGAATTCAACGAAGCCCAAGAGTTAGTTTTAGTTTTATGTCAATGTGAATTTCCCATGGGATCTTCCACTGATATCCACCATGGCAGATTAGGAAGCACTCTGGAGTCTGGTATGAACCTCATTTGAATGGATGTACATGAAGAACTGACCACCCATGCCTGTTTCTCCATGGCATCAGTGAGAAAATATTCCAGTGAGAAACACATCCAGAACAACAACGTTGACTGATATCAGGATCACCTGAACATTGCCTGTGGCTGCTTTTGGAGATCAGGATGGGGGCTACCAGCAATCCTGGATCCCAGAACAGCATAACAATAGGTGATGGGGAATATGTCCAGATGGAATTTCCAGAAGCAGAGTCTTGGAACGGGTCCATCTTCCAGTTTTAGAATGTGCTTGGAGATCCATCCTCTTTCTCAGGAGGTCCATTTTACAGCCTCAAAGTATCCCAGCAATCCATCTTCATTTTCAGGAAGTTGATCATCTTTTTTTAATAATAGATCAGTGTTGTTGGGCACCATTTTAACATGGTGCCCTGCTAGTATGGTGGACATTGTGCCATAAGGCCTGCCTTACCATGGAATATGACATAAAACACCTACTTACATAATTAATAAGTTTGGACCTGAATGATTTGGCATGTTTTGCCACTTGCCTCCACAACTGGAAATACTTCCTTTTCCCATCCCGCCATGAAACTTAGCCCTAGGAAGGGATAATTCTGCCTCATGTCTTGACTATTTTTCCACATCTGCCACTGACAATACTGCAATTCTGAAAACATCTTTACAAATGTTATGATGATACATAATAGTCTTTGTTAGCAAGTTTTCGAAGCACAAGGATCTGCACTGAGATTAATAAAAAATATATTTCTAAGGAGAAAAAAATTACATAACACCAAAACAAAGCCATATGAACATAAAGCAGATTAAACACTTTTATATCTGTGCATCTTTCACTTGGGTCCTATTTTTCAGACAAGTAAGTGTGGGAGAGTTGTTCATTATGAATTGCTCATCAAGATTAGCTGATAAAATTAGTTTGTCTGGAAATATACGCCACAAATGAAAACATGCTCATTTTTTCTGTTGAACAAAGTAAAGTTTGAGAACATTAGAACATTCAGCAGGTGCTATTATTCTGACACTAATGAATGGTTGACTTTAAACTGTCTGCACCAGCTGATTAACACAAGCAAAACAGTGTTTTTACTTTTAAAAAGGCCAGCCTGTGTCTGATTTTAATTGGAAAACTGAAAGGGTTCGGAGTGAGTCAAGATGTTTTAGAGAGAGCATACAGATATTGCGCCATAAGGCCATCGGGTAAGGAGTACCTGACCATTCAGTTTGACAGTCTGGTATGGTAATCTGAGTGTGAAATGCAAAACTAAATTGGCTAGAATTGCCAAAACTGAAAGTAAAATCATTGGTTGACAACAGACACAACTTGATAACCGATTTAACATCACAAATAAGAGGAAAGTTCATCATCGATGATCCCTTTCATTCTTTATATCCTCAGTTAGAAAGGCTTCTTTCAGGCTGATGCTTTAAAATGTCTATTGCTAGAAAAAATTTGTTCAAGGAGTCTTTTGTTCCTAGTACCATAAATTACAATGTTCAACTCAAGCAACTCTTTTCAACTGCAGTAAACGCTGTATTGATAGAGTACAATGTGTTATGTTTTTATGGTATGGATGTATGTTGTATATGCACAAATGTTATAATGTAGGTATAGAAGAATTATTCATTGTTTTTAAACTAATGATTGTATACTTTGTACTGGAAATGAAGTCAAAGACAAATTTCCACTTTTGCATAGACAAAGTTCTATTCTATTCTAATATTGTATTAGGATAGTTAGGACAAAATGGCTGTATGATTTTGCAAAACACTTAAGAACCATACTAGAATGGCATTGGAACATGGAACTTTTAACCGAGATACAATATACTGAGAACTTGCATGAGTCAACAGCTAAAGGATCATTGACGTATGTACACTTAATAAATATCAGGAATGAGTCTAGCTGAGACAAAAGAAGTTTTGTGAAAGAAACAATATTGGAGTATTACCATGCTTCCTGCGACAGGATATACTTTCTATTGGATACGTCTCCAACAAGATCTGAACTATTTGATGCAGATTTCTTTTGCTGTTATGAATTATTTAAACTTCTATGCTAGGTTATGAATTGTGCTTCAGGTATGCATGGTGTAATGGTTGAAGAACAAAATTGTTCATACAGAGATTGGGAAGAAAAATGTTTGAACAATCTATTTTTATGATTGTTATATAGTAGTTATAGGCCATTGACTGGTTCATTGATTTCAGGTCACTTTTAGCCAGTAATAAATTTGAGTGAACTAACAAGTTCACTTCATAGGGATTTAAAAGAGAAATGATGGTATATTTAGATGTGTGCCCAACAAACATTTTTCAATGCACTAGTGCATTTTCCTTCATAAGGGTGTTGAAGACAATCTGTGAGTATCACATTCAATGTTTTTAATTAGATCAGTTGGCAATCACAGAAGCAAAGGGCACCAATATACTACGCAAGTGTAAAATAGAGGTGAATACTAGAATCATTTCCTCATCATGAACAAGTAGTAAATCTATTAAATGGACTCCAGCAGAAACTCACAACCCCAAGACATCCTGAAATGCTTTCTAGTCAATTAGTACTTTTGATGCATCAGCAGTGTTGTTAATATTGGGAAAATTGGTGTGAGAACAATATTAAGGATTATAAAGATACATGTTGATATATTACACCAAATATTCTGCAGAATGCAAAATCTTGTTAGGACCTTGAAAATATCAAGCGATTAATATCAAAAATATCAAGGGATGAATGCTGTGATTCAAGATTCAATAAAACAAACTTTAACTGCACTTATGTCTTTGAAAATTAATTTAATTATTTGTGATGGCTTTTTAGAAATTTCAGAGTTTCATCTTGCAAGGTTAAACTGTGATTATTGGCAGGCTTGTGACAATGTTGACCGTACATTATCTCTCTCCTTTCTCCCTGTAACCTCTTCCCAATTGATAGGATATCTGACCTCCTTTTGTGTTGCCTTCATCCCTTTGCCTGAGGTTCAGAAACAATAGCTGGGTTCCAGTGGATGAAATTCATGAAACAAACAGGTTTCTTACATTGTTCTTGTACCATTAATGAGAGAGCTTTTACTCAAAGGAACACTGATAGCCAAGACATCTTTTCCTTTTTCTGCCTCACAACAAAAGTTTACTTCTTGAAGCAGTAGAATGCTACAGAGGAATGTATTCCCTTGTTTATTTGCTTTCCTGGCAACATGTTGCCTTTGAGTTTGCCATGGTGAGTAATAATTTTTTTATATCAAGGGATATTGGATGGTTGGGAGGCGGGGGATGGTGGCAAAAGTACCTAAACACAAGGAACAGATTAGCACAGGCAGAGCTTGTCTTCTTTTATTACTGAGTCATTTACAAATATCTAACTAACCCATATGCCATTCCCATTGCTTGCAAATGCAAAGAGTGCACCTAATTTATCTCTGATCATTTTCAAGATGTGTCTTCTACCCGCCCACTCCCACAAAACAGATGTTAAATTACAACCTATTAGAACAAACATTGACCATTCTTCTTGTCTTTGAGACAAGCTGTGGGTGGCTGCATCCTAATGTAAGAACCAGTTGGAAAGATCTGACGGCAGGGTATAGAATCTTTTCATTCTTCTTCTAAATCAGTCTGTGCTCTGTTATTTCAGATTGATATCAAGACTGATATTACAAGCACCATTAATTTGGACACTTTGCAAGGTGAAAAGTCACATTTTTATTCCACTTAGTAATTATTTGTTGCTGTTAAGTGGCAAGGATTCTTTGTTTTTTCTTACAAACTATCTTAACTTCATAAATATGAGTCCAATAAAGTGAAGATAATATTGGTGTTTTTCAAGTGATAGTTCTACTGTATTCAATGTTATTATGACTTGAGGATGATTCCATTTTAAAGCTCTAATTAATGCTGACCTTTCTTCTGTATTGAGACAACTGAAATGGGGCTATATGCAAATAATGCTTCTTTGCAGTCACAGAAAACTGGAGGAGATGAAGTATTCTTCCTTTATTCTGTTAATTTGTGATAACATCAACTAGCACAAAGATAATTAATGCCACTTGTCCAAAATTTAAGATCTGTGCTAGAGTTAAGCAACTCCTCCCTCAGTTTAGTTGATTTAGTTTACTTGGTTACTTGATCTACCTCAAAATAGGTTAAGCATCATTGATTTCTCAACAATTGCATTTGACATAACAACGTATATTGGATTGTTTTCATGAGAACAGAGAAGGTTTTAGGGTAGATAGTGCTGTTTATAATCATTAAGAAGTCTCACAACACCAGGTTAGTATCCAGGTTAGCTTTTAGAGCACTGCTCCTTCAACAGTGTTCTGAAAGCTCCTGATACCAAATAAACCTGTTGGACTTTAACCTGGTGTTGTGAGACTTCTTACTGTGCCCACCCTAGTCCAACACTGGCGTCTCTACATCATGTTTAAAACCATGAATGAGATGGAAAGGAGTAGATAAAAGCACATTACTTCCAGTAAACCAGAGCTCTCGAATGAGGGATCGAGATATATTATTACATTTTAAACATTAGTGCAGAAAACAACATGTAAAAACAGAAATAACTACACCTCGTCTAGAAGGCAAACACCAACCCCACTCTTAGAATTAAATATCCTGTTTCTGTGGTGTACTTTTTATGTAATTCAATGAATAGAATAATTTAATCATAGAATCCCTACTCCACATCCTTCTGGTAGTGTGGTAACCAGAATTGAACACTAAATTCCAAGTACGGACTAACTAAGGTTTTTTAAAGCTGCAATATGACTTGCCAATTTTTAAACTCAGTGCCCTGGCCAATGAAAGCAAGCATACCGTATGTCTTCTTGATTAACTTCTCCACCTGTGTTGCTACTTTCAGTGACCTGTGTACCTGTACACCCAGACCCCTTTGCTTATCAATACTCTGAAGGGTTCTGCCATTTACTATATATTTCCTATTTGTATTAAACCTTCCAAAATGCATGACCTCAAATTTGTCTGGATTAAACTCTAACTGCCATCTCTCCGCCCAAGCCTGACATATATCCTGCTGTATCCTCTGATGGTCCTCATCGCTATCCACAAATCCACCATTCTTTTTGTTGTCCACACACTTACTAATAAAGTAGTTACATTTTCCTCCAAATCATTTATATACATGATTAACAGCAAAGATCCCAGTGCTGATGACTGAGGAACATTACTTGTCACAGCCCTCCATTCAGAAACGCACCCTTCCACTGCTACCCTATCTCTTCTTTGACTGAGTCAGTTCTGTATCCACCTTGTCAGTTCACCTCTGATCCCATGTGACTTTACCTTCTGCACCAGTCTGCCATGAGAGACCTTGTTAAAGGCCTTACTGAAGTCCCAAATGAAGTGCAGATCACCAGTAGAACATCACTTATACACCACTGTGAAACACGTGCGATCATAACTTCATGATCCAGCATTGAGGGATGATGCCTGTGAGCAAGGTTTATATTGAAATTCTCATGCATTGAAATTAGGTACTGATGTGTGGTGGCAGGAAATGCAGCCCACCATGATGAGCAGAGTGAACAATCGCAAACAGTTTTCATGATGACTTGAAACCAATTTTTGCAATTTCTCGATACTTACCACTCCTGCCTGTCATAGTACCCTTTTGTAAAAGGGGCCAGAAAATCTCAGCCAATATTTTAGATTAATAGGTGACAGTTTCCAATATTTATTCAAAGTGCTGGCTCTGCAGAGAAAACCATATGCAGCTCTCCAGCTGTGCAGCTAGATTTTCTCTTCAGAGTGTGCAGTAGTTTGAGTACAGAAAGTGCTGCAGGCATCTCTGATGCCTTAACACTTCCAGCATGGTGCATGATAAAGATGGAAATGGAGGCTCAATAGTGACCAGGGGGCCACAAGATGAAGAAAATTTGGCATGTCAGCTATAACTCTCACCAAATTTTACAGATGCACCATAGAAAGCATTCCTCCTGGTTGTACCATAGCTTGGTATGGCTCCTGCTCTGCCCAAGACTGCAAGAAACTACAAAAGGTTGTGAATGTGGCCCAATCCATCATGCAAACCAACCTCCCATCCATTAACTCTGTCTACACTTCCCGCTGCCTCGGAAAAGCAGCCAGTACATTTAGGACCTCACGCACCCCGGACATACTCTCTTCCACCTTTTTCCATCAGGAAAAAGACACAGAAGTCTGAGGTCACGTACTAACTGATTCAAAACAGCATCTTCTCTGCTGCTATCAAACATTTGAATGGACCTACCTTGCGTTAAGTTGACCTTCCTCTACACCCTAGCTCTGACTGTAATGCTGCATTCTGCATGCTCTTTATGAATGGTATGCTTTATCTATATAGCATGCAAGAAACAATACTTTTCACTGTATACAATAATAAATCAAATCAAATTTAAGTGATATCTGAATCAGTGCAAAAAAACTTTCACACCCAATGGAAAGGGGAAACCACTTCCCACCCCATCACACACAAGCATTGGAATAAGCACACCCTGCCCCTCACTTCCTGTGCATACATAAAGTAAACACCACCCACTTCACCCCCACTAATTAATTCTAAATGTGAGAGGAATACATGGCTGGGGAGCCAACTAATTATAGTAAAATTTATTAAAATATATTGAAATGTCACCAACAAGGTGATGGAAATCAGAAAATAAGATATTGCCATCCTTGCGAGTTTTTATGCCCACATCACTGTTTGCTCTAATATCATTCCAATGACCTTTCAGATCTGGGGAAAGTTAGTGATATAATTGGTTTTGAGGAAACGGGACATGGACAAAAGAAATGTCTGCGGTTGGGTGAAAGATAAGAAAGATTGAAAAAAAGGATGAGTTAATCTTCCAAGGCCAAAGGGAATGGTGTGAGGCCAAGAAAAGAAATAAAGAAGCAAAAGATGTCTACAGGAGGTGTGTTACTTCTTATCTTTGAATGATTGTCTGTCTTATGCTACCACTGTTCCTTTAATTCTAGGGTTTCAATAGCGATTTAAATTTAGGCAAAGAATGGCAAAGCAACAGAAGAAAATCTGGACTGTAATTGCTACAATGGCTGTAATTCTCTTGCTGTTTACACTGGCAGGATTCTTTGACGCTGCTGGTGGTGCAGCCCCTGCAGTGAGTTTCCTGACAGCATGCAGTGGCTTCAATGACCAGAAGATCCTGCCACTAGTGAAAAGCATAAGCTTTCTCCACATAGAAAACAACTGAGGGAAGGTCAGAGAATTTCAGCCAATGTGTTTACTCTCCTCAGAGGGACTTGCAGTGCTCTGTATACAGAATGAACATACCATCAATATAAAAGAGACATTTTTCTTCAGAAGCACAGAGTGCTAGTTATATTCAAATATAAAGCATCTTTGGTCACAAACATCATTGAACAGAGCTAGAATTTTTGATACACAATGACTGGCATTTCTTTTGGTTGCACATCTTCAAAGTTCTCAAACTGCCTATATAAACAATTTGTACTTCACGTTGCTGACCAAAAACAAGCAACGTTCAATATTAAAGAAAACATAAGGAGCACAATGTGAATTGCCAACACCACATGCTTTACAGCTTCATTGAGCAAAACCCAAAAGTCCTGCCCGAGGTCAATAGCTACTTGTTTTGATAAAAGCAAATTACAGCGGATGCTGGCATTGAACCAAAAGAGAAAATACTGGAAAATCTCAGTATGTCTGGCAGCATCTGTAAAGAGAGAAAAAGATTGATGTTTCAATTCCTCATGACTCTTTGCCAAAGCTAAAAGGCATAGAAAGTGGGAGATATTTATACTGCAGGGTGAAGGAATGAAAAATGAGTGATAGCCATAAAAACCAGGGGAAAAGGCTGCCAATGGCAGTCCTTAGAGATAATAAAGGATGTGAATGGCCAAACAGCAGAGAAGCTGGAATCAGGGGGTAAGCTGTGACAGATGAAGATGTAGGAGGAGAGGGTAGGAGAGAACAAAGAGGGAGAAAAGGTAAGGAAAGGGGGATGAAGTAAGGGAAAAGAATGGAGGGGAAGAAGAAAGACAATAAAGAAATAAAAGAGAACAGTAAAAAAAAATAAAAAGAAAACAAAGAGGTCAAGTTGGAGTAGAGCAAATCATCTGAAGTTGTTGAATTCGATATTGGATTGGAAGGCTGTAAGGTGCCTAGTTGGAAAATGAAATGCTGTTCCTCCAATTCGCATTGAGCTTCAATAGAACATTGCAGCAAGCCAAGGGCAGACATGTGGGCATGGGAGCAGGATCGTGTGTTAATGTTCTGATTGCACACAGACCGAAGATGCTCAGCAAAGCGATGATACAGTCTACACTTGGTCTCTCCAATATAGAGGAGACCACATTGGGAGCAGCAAATGAAATAGACCAAATTGAAAGAGATGCAAATGAAATGCTGCTTAACCTGGAATGAATGTTTTGGACCTTGGATGATCAGTATGGAAGAGATAAAGAGACACCTTCTGTGATTGCATGGGAAGGTATCATGAGTGATGGGAGAGGTGTTGGATATAGTGGAGGAGTGGACTAGGTTATCAAGGAGGGAACAATCTTTGTGGAATGCTGACAGAGGGAATGAAGGGAAGATGTGTTTAGTGGTGGCATCACGCTGGAGTTGGTGAAAATGGTGGAGGATTATGCTTTGCATGCAGAGGTTACTGAGGTGAAATGTGACAACAGGGTAGACTCTATCCTTGTTCTAGGAGGGAGAGGAAAGAGTGAGGGTCATGGCACAAAAAATGGACTGCACGTTATTGGGGGCCCTGTCAACAACTGTGGATGGGAATCCATGGTTGAGGAAAAAAGAGTACTTATGAGAAGCACCACTTTGGAAAGTGGCATCATCAGAACAAATTTGTGGAGGAGAAGAGAAAAAGGGATGGAGTCCTTATAGGATATAGAGTGTGAAGAGCTGTAATCCAGATAGCTGTGGGAGTCAGTGGGCTTGTAATAAGTATTGGTAGATAGTCTATTGCTGAAAATGGAGATAGAAAGGTCAACAAAGGGAAGGGAAACATCTGAGAAGACCAGATGAAGGTGACGGAGGGTTGGAAACTTGATGCAAAGTTGATGAATTTTTTGAAGTCTGGGTGAGAGCATGAAGCAGCACCTAAACAGTCATTGATATACCGGTAAAGGAGTTGTGGATGAGGACCTGGATAGGCCTGGAACAAGGAATATTCCACATGCCCCATAAAAACACAAGTATAGCTTGGATCCTTGCAGGTGCCCATAGCTGCTCCTTTGATTTGGAAAAAGTGGGAAGAATTAAAGGAGAAGTTGTTGAGAGATAGAATGAGTTTAGCTAGGCAGAGGAGAATGGAGGTAGTGGATGGGAATTGTTCAGGCCTCTTTTCAAAAAAGTGAAGAGCTTTCAGATCATCCTGGAGTGGGATGGAGGTGTACAGAGATTGCACATCCATGGTGAATAGGAGGCGGTCAGGGGTAGGAACTGGAAACTGTCAATATGACACAGGGCATCAGAGGAATCCCGGATGTAGGTGGGGAGGGAATGGACCAGCAGGGTAAGGATGGAGTCAAGATAAGAGGAAATAAATTCAGCAGGGCAGGAGCATGCTGACACAGTGGGCCTACCAGGGCAATCCTTTTTGTGAATTTTGGGAAGTAGATAAAAGCATGCTGTCTGGGTTTGGGAGACTATGGGTTGGAAACTGTGGGGGAAAAGCACCCGGAGGAAATGAGGTCAGCTGGAGGTAATGACTTGATGTTCAGTAGAGTGGTCATGGTTCAGGGGGAGGTAGGAGGAAGTATCTGCGAGGTAGAGATCAGTATGCCAGACGACAACAGCACTGCCTTTGTCAGTAGGTTTGATGACAATGTCAGGGTTGGACCTGAGGGAGTGAAGGTTGGAATGTTCAGAAAAAGTGAGAGGTTGGAACGGGCGAGGGGGGCAGAAAAATGGCCAATGTTCCGTCGACAGTTCCCAATGAAAAGATCGAGGGCAGGTAATTTTCCTAGTAGGGGTGTCCAGCTGGAGGCACGTGAAAGGATCTGTGGAACAGGGAAGGACTCTTGCCCAAAGAAATGGGCATGGAGATAAAGACGACGAAACAAGAGTTCAACATCATGTTGTGCCTGGAATTCATTGAGATGAGAATGTATGGATACAAAGCTGAGTCCTTTGCTGAGGAACAGCATGCTCAGCCTCAGAGAGGGTGAGATTGAAAGGCATGGTGAAGACACTTCAGGGGCTAGGGTTAGAAGAGTTGGAGTTTGAGGGATTGGGAATGGTGTAGTGTCTGAAAGAGGCAGTGATGATGATAAGTTGTTGAAGAGTGTGTTCCTTCATATTTGCAAGAAATAGGAAAATCTTTTTGTTAAGATGTCAAATGATGCAGAGGATGATATGAAATTGCGGACAGAGGCAGCTTTGAGAGAGAGTAAGAGGGTGTTGCTGGACAGAGATGTCAGTGTCTTCATGTGGCGGTGCATGACACTGAGTGTGGCTTTCAGGATGCGGCGAGAACCGCAGTTCGAAGAATGTTGGGTATCCTGGAGGTACCTGTAATTCTGGAGATCACATGCAGGGTGGAATTTGAGTTGAAATCCATGTGTGCAAGTCAGAGACGAAGACAGTCACTGAGGAAGAAAATATTGTTATGGAAGTGAGTCTTGGTAAATACCTTATCCAACACTAAGAGAGAAACAGAAAGCAGTGAAAGTGGGTGGAGAGAGGGAGAGACAAACAGAAATCCTCTTGGAAAGAAACCAGTACTCCTTCATTGACATTTCTGCTGTGATTCCATGGTGGACGGAGTGGTAGAATTCAGTGATCTACTTAAATTTGGCATGTTTGTTTCTCCCTGAACATTGGCTTCTGATGTTTCAATTACAAATCAATATGACATGAAGGAATTTTGTCCACTGGGGCTCAATGGCAGCAATCTAGCATCAAAGTTAGAAGATTGTAGACTCATGGTTGCATTCCAGGAACTAGACACAAAATGTTGGCAGACACTTTACTGTTATGTTGATTGGTTGCTGCTCAGCCAGAGGCGCTGCATTATGATGAGAGATTAATTTAAGTATATACCTTCACCTTGTATGAAAGACAATTCAATTCACAATTTAAAAAACAATGCATTTCCTCTGGCTAACAGTTAAGCCTCAACCAATGGCTTGCTGTCTTTCGAATTTCTTACATTTTCACTTTGACAACACTTGAAAAGAACTTTGTTGGTTGTGAAGCACTTTGGAACATTTCAAGCACATGAAAAGCTGTATATAAATGCATATTCTTTCTTTATGAAAGAAATATTGCTCTAATCATCATTATAATATTATGAAGCAAATCAGATGTATCTTTCTGACAACAATGGTAAAAATTGTAGCAGACTCGAATAAAAGCCAGATTCTTACATTTCTTAATCTAGATCAGCAATTTTGACTTTTGACGTCACTAAGTGAAATATAATTCTAAATGTAGTACTATGTGGTACTACTAGAATTTAGAATATAGTATTGCCTAAGAGTAAGGACTTGGAGTACTTCTAATTCAGTCAGTAGTCAGGGACAGCAGAGTGTAACTGCAAGTGAGGCAGGTAGAGGGATCTTGAATTCAGAAACAGAGGAACCTCAGCTCTAGACCTTGTCCAATAAGTATGAGATACTTGCTCCCTGTGTGATGAGGAAAGGGACTGTAGGGAGGTTGAGCTAGCTTGACCACTGGACAGTCAAGAGTTGTAGAGGATTTTATAATTAGGGTGATTGATAGCATGCTTTGTAAATTGCATTGAGAGTCCTGCATGTTGCCTGCCTGATGCCAGGTTGAGGGACGTCTCTGATAGGTTTGAAAGGATATTGGAATGGGAGGGGGAGGATCCAGTTGTTGTGGCCCACATTGGGACAAATAATAGGCAAGACTAGGGAAGAGAACCTGTTTGAGGATTATCAAGGACTAGGAATTAAATTAATGAATAGAAGCTCAAGGGTTATAATCTCTGGATTACTACTCAAGCTACGGGAAACTGGCATAGGGATTAGAAAATTCTGGAATTGAACACATGGCTAAAGGAGTGATGCGGGAAAGAGCAGCAGCATTTCATGTGACGTTGGCATCAGTATTGGAATAGGAGGAATCTGTACCATTGGGTCGGTCTTTATCTGAACCGACCTGAAACTAGTGTTCTAGTGGAAAGGATAAATAGGGTGATCAAAAGGACTTTAAACTAGCAAATGAGAGGAAGGGAAGGGCAAAACTACAAGAAGTATAATGGTTAATGGGAAGCAAAGCAGCAGGTTAACATGTAGGGAGGTGGTTTCAACGACACAGAAAAAATATTAAAGAAAAGAGAGCTCAGGAGACTTATTAAAATCTCCCAAACAAATAATAGGACGTAGTGTTTAGAAAAGAACAAAGAACAAAGTATAAAACAGCACGGGAAACAGGCCTTTCGGCCCAACGAGCCCGTGCTGCCACTCCGATGTTCTCACCTCTACCTGTGATCCCTTTCTATGTTTATGGATCTATGGATTAAAAACCAAATTTGAGACAATTTAGGGAGAATTTGTTTTACCAATTAGCCTAAGAGCACATCTTTGGGACGTGGGAAGAAACAGGAACACCCGGAGAAAACCCACGCAAGCACGGGGAGAATGCGCAAACTCCCACAGACCCAGGCCCAAATCCATGTATCTTCACAGCACAGCAATAGTCACTGAGCTGTCGTGTTGCCCATCAAATGGTCCAGGTCAAGTGTACACTAACAACGTGAAGCACTAGGATACTCTCGAAAAAAAAATCCAAGAGCAGCCCTCTCACGACCCATTGCGTGTATGCCCCTCGTTAGACAACAAGGTGGACCAAATCCCCTTTAGTGGGATATTTCAGAATGCAAGAATAGATGCATTCCAAAAAGTAAGAAAAATTATAAGAAATGGACAGACCATCCATTGCTTAAGATTTAATTTAGTATCAAATTCAGAGAAAAGACATGGGGCCAATTCTCTCATCTCACTGCACTGCTTTCTTTTCAGGTGGAGCAGCCTGCTGTGGGGAATTGGATGGGGGTCAGGGGGTCAGTCTGCACTGGTGGTTTGGCAATGTGGAGAGGAGGGGGTGGTTTGGGACTGCCTTGGGGTAGAGCAAGAGGTCAGGACTCTCAGGGCAGAGGAATGGCTGTGGGGGATCAAGGCTGCTGGAGATGGGGAATGTGTAGGAAATTGAGGCTGGCTGGAAGGGGAGGGCCGAGACTGGCCTGGACATGTCTAGGAGGCCAGCGATTGGACTATGGGAGGTCTTAGAAGGCCAACAATGTGGGGTCGCAAGGCTGGCTAGTGATCGAGTTGGCTAGCAATTGAGAGGCTGCCAGACAGGGGCCACTGTGCATGTCTGCTCTGCAGTGCATAGAATGTGGGAGATTCATTTTCAAACTCCCACTGTAAAATTTAATGTGATCTACTGTAGTTTTTACACAAATTCAACATTTAGAATTTTTTGGGGTGAATACCCCCCATCCCCCCCATATATTTGTGCAAAGACAGGTGGTAGGAAAGAAGTTTGGACAGAATATAAGGTTGAGTAAAATATTAATAATAAGGAAAAAATTCGAGTCTGAGAGAAAGCTGATCAGTAATGTAAAACAGCTAGTAAGAGTTTCTATAAATATTTTAAGAAAAAACAAGTTAACAAAATGAGCATTGATCCTAAAGAATGTGAGTCTGGGGAATTGATAATGGAAAACAATGAGATAGCAAATGAATTGAACAGGCATTTTGCATTAGTCTTCATTACAGAGGGTGTAAGTAACATCCCAGAAGCAGCTATAAAGCAGGAATTGAAATGGGCGGAGGAATGTGAGAAAATTACAGTCAGCAGAGAAGTGCACAGAGTAAATTTTTCCTAGCAGTGGGCTGACAAGAGCCAGGGACCTGATGGATTTCATGCAAAGGTCTTAGAAAAAGTGTCTAGTGAAATAATTGATGCATTAGTTTTAATTTTCTAAATCTCCCTAGATTTGGGGAAGGTTCCATTAGATTGGAAGATAGCAAATGTAACTTTATTATTCAAAAAAAGAGAAAGATAGAATGGGAAACTACAGGTGAGTTAGTGTTCATAAGGGAAAATTTTAGGAGCTGTTATTGAAGAAGTTATAGAAGGATTTTTAGATAATCTCCAGCTAATCAGACAGAGTCAACATGGTTTTATAAAAGGGAAATTGTGGTTAAGGAAATTATTGGAGTCCTTTGAGGAAGTAACATATACTGTGGATAAAGGTGAATCAATGAATGTCCTGTACTTAGATTTCCTGAAAGGCATTTCATAAATCGTAGAATCATGGAATTCCTACAGTACGGAAGTCATTTGGTCCATCGAGTCTGCTCCAACTCTCTGACAGAACATCTTACCCAAGCCCTGTACCCCACCCTATTCCTGTAACCCCATATTTTTTCTTTGGCCAATCCATCTAACCTATATACCTTAGGACATCAAAGACCAATTTAGCATGGCCAGTCCACATAACCTGCACATCTTTGGCATCCAAAAGAAATCCACGCAGATGTGGGGAGAATGTGCAAGCTCCGCAGAGATAATCATCCAAGGCCAGAATTGAACACAGATCCCTGGGGCTGTGAGACAGCAGTGCTAACCACTGAGCCACTGTGCTACCGTTCAGGGTCCAACCCGTTGCAGCGTAACTTCTGTGTCCTTATACTCCAGTACTCTAGATATAAAGGCCACCATTCCATTAGCCTTCTTGATTATTTGATATACCTGTTTGAGACATTTTAAAGATCTATGAAACTGAACCCCTTTAGACATCCAGTGTATTTAACTTCATATAATCTAAAAAATATCCTGATCTACTCTTTTTTGTTCCACAATGGATAATTTTACATTTGCTTATATTGAAATCCATCTGCCACAGTTTTGCCCATTCACCAAGTCTATTAATATTCTTTTGTAACTTTTGCTATCATCTGCACTGTCTACAATGTCACTTAACTGTGTCAACAGCAAATTTGAACATATAACTTTCTATGCCATTATCCAAATCATTAATAAATAATGTGGATATTTGAGACCATAACCTAAATTGTTGTGGAATACCACTATTCACATCGTACCTATTTGAGTACCTGCCTATTATCTCTACTTTCTGCTGTCTGCCACTCAGCCAATTTCCCAGCGATGTCAGTAATTGGCCCCCAATTCTGTGAGCTTCTACATTAGTTAAGAGTCTCTTACGTGGGACTTTATCAAATGCTATCTGGAAGTCCTTATAAACAACATCCATAGACATTCACCTGTCCGCTATTTTGGTTACCTCTTCAAAAAATTCAATAAGGCATGTTAAGCATGATATACCTGACATGATTCCATGTTGTTCTCCCTGATAAACTGAAAATTTGAGGTGTTCAGTTACCTTATCCTTGATTGTATTCTCCAGTAATTTCCCCTCCACAGATGTTGCACTAACTGCTCTGTAATTCCCTGGGTATTCTCTTTCACCATGTTTAAAAAGTGGAGTGACATGAGCAATTTTCCATTCCAGAGGAACAACTCCTGAGTCTAGGGAATTCTGAAAGATTAGTGTTAGAGCATTTACAATGTGCTCCCTTCTTTCTTTAACACCTTTGGATAGAAATAATCAAATCCTGGGAATTTGTCACTCCTTAGTTCCATTAATGTTCTCATTATCAATGTTTTATTTATGTGAATTTTACTTAGACCCTGTCCATTATCCATTATTAATTTCCTCAAGATGTTTGGCAAAGTATTCTCTTTTCTACTGTAAATTTTGAAGCAAAATAATTATTCCACGTATATACCATTTCTCAACAGTCATTGGCAAAATCCCCACTTCTGGTCTTCAGTGGGCCAGCAATGTTCCTGACAACCCACTCTCCTTTTATGTAACTATAAAATTTCTTCTCATTGATTTTGATGTCCCTTGCAAGTTTTTTTTTCATAATCCCTTTCAGTAGCTCTTATAAGTTGATTTGTGGCCCTTTGATAGCCTTTGGATCTTTCCTATTCAGCAGGATCTGTTCTGTATTTTGCATTTTTGTAAGCCATTTCCTTTAATTTCATGTTGTTCTTTAGCTCTTCAGTTGTCAATTGTTGTTTTTTCCTCTGTGAAGTTGTGTTTTTCCTTGTCACAGGTGTAACTGGTTTTTTAAAAATCCTCCACTGTTCTTCAGTTATTTCACCTGTTAGCAGATTTTCCCAGTTTACTGTGGACAGTCTCTGTCTCATCTCATTAAAGTCAGCCTTATCCAAATCTAAAATTCTAGACGTTGATTCATGCTTTTCACATTCAAACGCTGCATTGAGCTCAATCACTACTTGCTAAATGTTCACACACAATTAGATTACTAATTAAATCTGACTCATTACCAAATCCAATATTGCTTGACCTCTTGTTGCATCCAGGACATATTGCTGTAGAAATTGTCCTGGGCACGCTCCAGAAATTCACTACTTTTCTGACAGGTGTTTGACTGTCTCTCCCAATCTATGTTAAAGTTAAAATCTCCTATTAATACTATTGCGCCTTTGCTACTGTTATTTGGGGTACTTGCCTCAAGTTAACTGATGGACACAAAAACATCATATTTAAATTAAATCATGTCTTCATCAGTAAAAAAAACCTTAAATACTTACAACAGTTAGAAGACTGATTTTCTTACACTATGTCATGACCAAATGATTCTATTCCCCTATAAATCTACTATAATATGCTTACAAACATAGATTTTAACTACTTCTAAAGGACCTACAGAGTCCTTTTTAATTCTAGTCTTAAACACTCCAATATTTATCTTTTGAGCCTGACTGAAACATGCATTTCTATACATGAGCACTAACACTGGTTTATTGCAGGCTGCCTAACTTTAGGGCAGTTGTCCTCAGCCTTTTTGACTCCATTTTGTTCCTGATTTCTGTCCATTTAATCGATTAGAATCTCCAATTTGAATTTGTACCTGCAGCTAATTTAATTTATTTCTTATCCTTCATGCATTTTTATTTTTATCTCTTATTTAGACCATACATTCTAATCTGTTCATCAGCGTTGGTGCCTTATTCACATGTTTATTGTTTCTTCTTCTGGTTTAATCAATATATGCCTAATAGTTTTGCTATTACCTGCCGTACCTGAAATTTTCTGTTTTTCTCCCAGTCCTGTTACATATTTTTCAAACTGTTCTGTTTTTCCATGAGGCTCCCCACATTTACTAGTTTAAAGTCCCCGTGACCATCCTATTTAAACTTTTTGCTGGAACACTGGTCCCAGATCAATTTAGATGAAACCCATCCCAACAGTGTGGCTGCTTCCTGTCCCAATACTAATACTACAAAATAGAACCCTTCTTTCTCACACCACTCCTTTATTTACGTATTAACTTCACTAATTTTCTTATTTTTATGCCAATTTATATGTGGCTCAGGTAATGATCCAGAGATTATAAGTCTTGTTGTCCTCTTCTTTAATTTTGTTCCTAATTCCTGATAATCCCCAAGTAGGATCTTTTGTCTATGTTGTTGGTTCCATTGTGGACCACATCAGCCTCCCCTTCCTGTTAAATATCCTTTCAAGCTGGCTTGAAATGTCCCTCACCTTGGCACCAAGTGGGCAACACACCATGTGGGACTCTCAATCCTGCTTACAAAGAATACAATGTGTATCCCTGATTATAGAATCCCTTACCACTATTACCTTTATTTTTGCTCCCCCTAACCTCCCTGCTTGAATGGTCTCCTGTACCATAGTGCAATCGTTAATTTGCCCATTCTCTCTACATTTATTTTCCTCATCCATACAGGGAGCAAGTATCTCCTACCTGTTGGACAAGGAGAGAGTGGAGGCTTCTCCAATGCTAAACCTCTACCTCGTTTGTGGTCACACCCTCTTGTCCCTGTCCAGATTTGAACTACTTATCCTATAACTAGGGTATGACTACTTGAAAAACAGCACCGAGGTAACTCTCCCCCTCCCTAATGTGCTGCAGTATTTGAAACTCAGATTCATTCTAGGAGTTCCTGGAGCTGCAAGCACTTTTTGTGGATGTGGTCACTGTGGTTCACAATGGGATCCACAGTGCTCACATAACAGGTCCACAGAATTATTACATTTCCTTTCTTACAGTGTCCTGTAATTACTTGCTTAATACTCTGATCAATGGTATGACTACTATTAGGAGATGGACAAACTACACCCAATTTACTCCCAACAGTATTTTCTGCCTCTTGCTATTCCTAATTTCAGCACATATTAATTCTTCATGATCTTCAAAGGCCAGATCCTTCTTCACCGATGTTCTAATACCACCATTTACAATAGGAGTTGCCCCCTCTTTAGCCAATCTGTCTGTCTTTCTGAAATATTGTGTATCCTGAAATAGTTATTTCCCAATCTTGATTATCTTGTTATCATTTTCTGTAATGCTGAGATATAAATAGGCTAGGTCTGTTGCTAGTAATGTGATAGATGGAGTATACTATAGCGAATTGTAAATTTGAACTTTGGTCATAAGAATAAAATAAACTTCTAGAAGATGAAAAACTAGTAAGTGTTGATGTTCGAAGAGACTTGAGTGTGTTTGTACAAGGAAGAAGTCTGACAACACCAGGTTTAAATCCAATAAATCATTTGTACAAGGAACTCAGTAAGTTAGTGTGCACGTTCAGCAAGCAAATGGCTTTTATTACAAGAGGCCGGAGCACAAGGAAAAATAAATCTTGCTACAGATATGCAGGGTTTGGTGAGGCGGCATTGAGAGTACTGTGTTCAGTTTTGGTCTCAACATTTAAGAAAGGGCATATTTGTTTCGAGCTGGTACAATTGTTCATGATATGGAGATGCCGGCGTTGGACTGAGGTGAAACACAAATAAATCCTTCACTAGTGCTTGAAATTCATATCAATTCCATGTTTAGTCCCAAACAACTAGCCATTGCTTGAAAAAGCATTAAGAGAAGTGATCACCCCAAAAATGATGTGCTGCCCCTTTAATGAGCAGCATTTCAGCTGGCAGGCACTTTGTAAGTGGCAATCATACACTTAATGATTCTCAAAGTAGCCGTTTCTAATATAAGTTAAACTCCTTTACAAAGAAAGCATTTTCTACAAGAGACGGGCTATGACAGTATTTCAGCTATCTTAGACCAGCTTTGAGGATTATTAGCACCCGAAAGCACTGCCAAAAATTGTCACCGAGACTTGTCTTGATACCAGTGATGAGTGACTCACTAAGGTCGTCAGCACTGATTTCTAGCTTGTGGCTGCTGTGCAAAATTAACTTCCATTCAAACAACCAAAATTATTTCCCTTATGTTCTAAGTTGATACTTTTACATTCCTGTGCAGATTCAAATCAAAATCTTATCACTTAACTTTCACTACTCTGATAAGGAATATGGTATAAATAACAATAAATCTCAAAAGATCTTTCCCTTTCCTCTCATTGTCATTCTTTCTCTGTCATTTTGTTTCAATCTGCCTTTCATAATTTATTTCAATTTATTCCCTTGTCTACATTTTTTCCTTTTCATTTGTTTAATTGTGCTTTTATCTTTCCTTGTTATTTGAAACTCAATTCTCTCTTCAAGGAAACTTCAAAGAGAAAGAAGTTCAATTCGGAATTACTAAAATGAGTTTTGGAGTTCATTGACTTCTCTTGAATTTTTACTGCTTTTGGCGAGCCTTAAAATTCATTCTGACCCTTCGTTCCATTCTGTGCATCATTAAACCACATAATGGACCAATTTCTCCCCTAATTATAATGGATACATGTGCTAAAGTGAAAAATACAGGATAGATTTGTGACTCAGGGGTAATGTACTTTGCCATGGAAATCTGTATTAGTCCACAAAGAATAGAATTTAGCTCAGTTACTGCAACATTGAAAACTAATTTGTCCAACAAGGTCACTTGGTTGAACAACATGTTCGTCATAAACTCTCATTGAAATAGTGGGTGCTTGCGAAGCTTATATTAAACAACAGCATCACTCAACTAATTAGCATAATAAGATAAATCTATTTCCCTTTAACCTAATGCCATTCATTTAATGAAAACAGTTTCAGGTGCCCTTTGTTTAAGCTTCAGAATAAAACAATGCTCAACACATCCTCCTTGAATGTTCCCCAGAATTGTTAATCAGTGCACACCCTATATCAAAGCTCACTAATCAGAAATAAAGCAAAACAAGCTAATTTGCCCAACAAATCAGCATTGTGAACAATTGAGAGCTAGTTGGTATCTGAGGTATCATGACATCCTTTCAAATTACAAATAATTTTGGGATTTGTCAATGTAACTTTGGAAGACTTCGTCCCAGTAAATCTGTCAAGCACCATTGGCTTCCAGGTTTGACCTGCAATTCTGTAAGATTTCCAGCTCTTCATTTGAGTTAGGAATGCCACCATTTGCCTATGGGCAGCTGTGTCCCCTTCCTACCATTCCATTGTGCCCATGCAGTCTCTCTGAAAGAGGAATGCACTTTGTCCTATTCCTCCTACTTCTCTCCCTTTATCATAGCTCTGGTCACCTCACTATAGAAAGGATGTGAAAAGGAGCTCCTCACATCATCCCCATACCACCTCACCAACTTCAGGATTGCTGTCATTTTAACCATCTTCTAAAATGGAGATAAACCATTCTCAGAAAACTATCCAGCATTTCCTCCCTGACTCTAGGAAGGAAATTCTTGATGCATTTTCTACTGTATCGCCCATTTCCTGTGGCTGAGGAAATTGTTTCAGAGATATAGTTATGCTCTAGATCTTCAAGTGGAGCCTCTAACATGCCATTAGAGGCCAGACAAGTCCAAAAAAAAATCAAGATCAACACTGAGAACTCTTCAGGGCATTCATTGATCTGACCCAAGTATTTGTCTCAATAAATCGTGAGGCTTTGTGGATTATGCACCAATGATTTGAAAGTTCAAAATCTTCATTACAATGTTGGAATTGCTTCATGATAATATGGGTGCAATTCTCTGGACTGGGAGATCTAAAACCAGCACCTTCAAAATCCAGACCAGGTCAAACAAGGTAAGAGGCATCCCACTTTCCCATGTCTGATACCCACACCCAAATTTTACAATCTACTTGATAGTGGCTATTCACACCATGAAAAATTAAATGTTGTCCCCATGCCAGAATTAAACTGACCACCATATCCATGATCTACAATTTGCAGATGACTGCAAGTTGCTGCCCATTCTCCAGCTGATTCGCAAACCATTCTTGATCTCTTTAATTCTGCATACAAGAAACTCAGCCTGCCCTTGAATGTTGCTAAAACAAAACTCATATCAAGCCATACCTGATTAATCAAATGTTTCAACTCCCATATATGTTTAAGGAGACACTGTAATATATTGAGTACTTCCCATATGTGGCAGGCATCTTTCTCAAAAAGGCCATCACTGACCTTGAACACTGGCTCTATTAATCTAGCTCAGCCTTCTCCAAGCTGCACCACAGTGTTTGGTGACAAAAACATCTGAACTCAATAAAAATCTGAGAGTACAAAGCAGCTGCTGATCTCACTGCTGTATCACAGTGAGACTTGGGCTGCAATCTTACCACCATTCACGTTAGTGGGATTTTCCCACCCCACCATGTGAACGGAGATTTCATTGGCCACGGTAGTGAGAGCATAGCATGAATGACAAGTAAGATCTCACCTTTGGACTGTGAGACATAAAGCAATTCCATTGGCAATGACTCTGCTGTACCTTTGAATTCAACAGGAGGACCAACAAATAAATACTAATGTACTTCTTAAAACAAGCTCTGCTATCATTTAGGCAAACTCCAGCAGAACCATCTTCAATGGATTGGACACTGTGGCTAGATGGCTGAAAACTATTCCTCATACCAGATCCAGTTGTGCCAATTCTCAAATGGGCAGCCTTCTTGGGAGGATAAAGAAAATTCTTCAAAGGTACTCTGCAACTCTCCTTGGAGAATAATGACATTGACATTAAGGATTAAGAGAAGTTTGCTACCAATCATTCGGAACGGAGACAATTTGTCCATCAAACTATATCATTTTTTGTGTTGCAGTTCTTAATGATGAGGCAGAGCGGTTGCAGACAAGGAAAGAAAAGGAAGCAAATCTTATACTTTAGATCTCACAATTTTCTGGGATACACACATACTCAAATTTATGCAGGCCAGTTCAATCGCATGAAGATCCATGGCAGGAAATCATGACCCTGAATAGACCTCATCCTCAAATCGAGGAATAGCCAATGATGACAATTCTTTCCACCGAACACTGTAGTGCTATGAACCAATGGTCCAATACAATATAATGTTACATAAAAATATTCATATCTGACTTGGATTTTTGTATTCTTTCCAGCCTTTGACTTATCGTAACATAAATGATGAACTTGACAGTTTAAGTACTATGTTAGACCAGCACTCCCACATTGAATGTGGGTGCATTGATCACTATACCTACAGGTTCTTAAGTATAGTTGCAAACACATTACTGCTTAGATGGTTGCTGTGTGTGAAAATTGGCTGCCTTGTTTACTAAACTACAGTGACTACACTTTCAAAATGCTTCATTGACTGAAAAGTGCATTGTGATGTCAGGCAAATTTGAAAGGCATTTTATCAAAACAAGTCTTTTTTAAAAATGTAATCATCAGACTCATTGGATCTACAGCTTCTCCAAAGGAATTGTGATAACAAAAGAACATCTATATCATCTAATAATGATTCATTAAGTTAACAGCATGTATACTAGTCCTGTTATATTGTTGTGTTCTTGTTACAGTTTATGATATAACAATGCTGATCTTTCCCGATAACATAATGTTTTATGTAAGAAGGTCCAAAGTATAAAACTCAATAGATCATAATGCAGGTAGTATTTTATAATTCAAGCTATTGTTTATTTGTAAGTACTGAACAAGATTTCTTCCCAATGTTGCTCTTGCCAACTTCAGTTGAGTCAGCTTTGACCTTGTCCAAGAAAATTTAAAAAAGTTTCTCCTGCCATGTTTTGAGTTGTCTTCAGAGGACAATCCACTTATTTTGGGCTGTAATGTCAATCATGGACATATGACTGACACATCACTTGCATATTTGCCTCTGTTGTCACCTCTAATCTTAATAGCAAAAATTATAGCACAGAATTTTGTGAATCTTTAAGGTTCTCTTGCCATGGGATGTTGATCCTCTCAGTCCAGCGTTTGAAGGGAGACTTTAAGTGTATTATTCATGTCAGATAGTTTTCTTATCCCTATCATTTAGTGGTAGTGTTTACGTTTACCTGAATTGTTCTACCTTTTAAATGATGCTGTTGCAAAGTCAATTATGGTGCTCCAAGGCAATATTCCAAGGACATAGCTCACTTTATTGGCAGCTCACACGCTTTAAATCAAAGACATAATGGCAATAAATTGGAATATTTGCAAATTTCAGGGGCTACGATTTCTAAACCTGAAGCATTTAAAAGACTAAGTGAAAGATTAAATATCACTCAACTTGCACTAATAAAAAAACATCTGTATTCTAATCCTCTGCATATTTGGCTTCAATCAATAACTATCGATTTTCATTACTGATGTTAGAATTAGAGTTCCTACCTCAGGATTGATGAGGATTAACTGAGTATATAAATTGCTGGACAGCTTGTGTGTCAGGAGCTGATATTTAGCTGTTCAAATACCAAACTCAGATCATGTGCTTTAAATATGAAAAGAATAAATTCAAATTGTTGTTGATTGGAAACTGTTGCATACCTGCTTCTGTTTAAACAAGTAATTCTGTTACGAAGGGGCATAATGATTGATCTTTGGACTTTCCATCCCAGGGAATGTCTCCTGCCAATCTTTTCATGTAATAGCTCATCTGACCTCAAATCAGCTCTATCCTGGCTCTGTGCAGCAGCATTCTATGGAAAAATGAATTATTTTTTTCTTAAATAGACAAGAAACCTAGAGGTGAAGAGGTCTAAAGAATTGAAAGATTTTCGGTCAAGTGTCATCTTGGATTTAACATTCTTAGATATTTCCAGTCCCTCATATCTCCCTATTGCTGTAATCTCCTCCAAAGGACGTCCTCCATCCTGAAAGCCTTGGATGAAACTATATCAGAGGTTACCATTGCAGATATCAGAGCAACCTTTTCGACAGGCAACCCACAGTAAGTGACTGGCCTGGAAGGGGTACCTGGATGAGTACTCAGATCCTGCATGCATCAGCTGATGAGGATATTTATAGGCATCTTCAACCTCTCTTTACAAAAACCTGAGTTCCGTATCTGCTTCAGGAAGATGACCATCATCCCAGTATCAAAGAAAAGCCAAGCAACATGTCTTAATGACTATCATCCAGTGACTCTGACATCCATCATTATGAAGTGCTTCAAAAGATTAGTCATGGCAGAAATCAATACCAGTCTTCAAATTGCTGGATCCATTACTGAGCAACAGGTCCACAGTAGATAATATTTCCCTGACCCTGCACTCAACCCTGGAATACCTAGATAACAAAGACTCCTATATATTCATTCCAGCTCAGCCTTCATACCATTATTCCTATGAAGCTCATCTCCAAACTCCATAGCTTGGGCCTGGGATCCTCCTCCCTCTGTGACTAGATCCTGAACTTTCCTAACCCACAGATCACAATCAGTAAGGATAGCAACAACACTCCCCCCACGATTATCCTCAACACCGGTGCCCCACAAGGTTGTGTTCTCATCTCCCTACTATATTCCTTATACACCCATGACTGTATGCCCAAATTCCCCTCCAAATCAATTTTCAAATTTGCTGATGACACTACTGTAGTGGGTCGGATCTCAAACAATGTCAAAACAGAGTACAGGAATAAGATAGAGAATCCAGTAACAGATAGTATGATTTGATTTATTATTGTTGCATGTATTAGTACACAGTGAAAAATATTGTTTCTTGCACACTACACAGACAAAGCATACCATTCATAGAAAAGGAAACAAGACATTGCATAATGTAGGTTTACAATCACAGCTGGGGGTGTAGAGACAGATAAACTTAATGCAAGATAGCCCGCTCAAAAGTCTGATGGCAGCAGGGAAGAAGCTGTTCTTGACTCGGTTGGTAATGACCTCAGATTTTGTATCTTTTTCCCTATGGAAGAAGATGGAAGAGAAGATGTCTGGGGTGTGTGATCTCTGTTCAATGTCAACAAAACAGAGCAGATTGTCATCAATTTCAGGAAACATAGTGGAGAACACGTCCCAGTCTACATAATGGTGATAAAGTAGAAATGGTCGAAAGCTTCAGGTTTTTAGGTGTCAAGATCATTAACAATCTGCCTGGGCCCCGTGCCAACGCTATAATCAAGAAAGTCAACAGCATCTCTAATTTCTCAGAAGACCAGGAAAATTTGGTATGTCAGCTACAACTTTGGCATCTCACCAACTTCTATACATGCACCATAGAAAGTATCTTTTCTGGTTGTATCACAGCTTGGTATGGCACCTGCTCTGCCCAAGATCACAAGAAACTATAAAATGTCATGAACGTAGCCCAATCCATCATGCAAACAAATCTCCCATCCATTGAATCTGTCTACACTTCCTGCTGCTTCGGAAAAGTAGCCAGCATAATTAAGGACCCCACACACTCTGGATGTTTTTTTCCTACCTTTTTTCATTGGGAAAAAGATACAAAATCTGAGGTCATTACCAACCGAGTCAAGAACAGCTTCTTCCCTGCTGCCATCAGACTTTTGAGCGGTCTATCTTGCATTAAATTTATCTGTCTCTACACCCCTAGCTGTGATTGTAAATCTACATTCTGCAATCTCTTGTTTCCTTTTCTATGAATGGTATGCTTTGTCTGTGTAGCATGCAAAAAACAATACTTTTCACTGTATACTAATACATATGACAACAATAAATCAAATCAAACTATTTGCACTCATCTAATTATGGCCTTTTGTGCATTCCCAATTCTTATAATTCAACTGTGTTCAAAGTTTAGACATTCCATTCCTGCACCTCATCAACTCTCTACTTCACCTCCCTCCTTTCCAACATACCTTAAAATCTATGATTGGATTTTCTGATCAGGAAATTAGACTAACCAGATAGAAATCATTTATGGGTGGTACAGTGGCACAATGGTTAGCATTGCTGCCTTACAGTGTCAAGGACACAGGTTCATTTCTGGCCTTGGGTTACTGTCTGTGTGGAGTTGCACGTTCTCCCTGTGTCTGCGTGGGTTTCCTCCAAGTGCTTCGGTTTTCTCCAACAGTTGAAAGATGTTGGAGTTAGATTGATTAGCCATGCTAAATTGACCCAAGTATTAGGGGGCTAGTAGGGTAAATATTTGAGATTACGGGAATAGGGTCAGTGCAGACTCAATGGGCTAAATAAACTCCTTCTGCACTGTAAGGATTCTGTGACTTTGGGCAGGAATTCCCAGTCCTGTGGTGGGCAGGACAAAAAAACCCTTGGCCCACGCCTTTGAGAACACTTTTGATCATCTGACCTAATATTGCTCCTTACATTGCTTGACATCATATTTTCTTTTATAATGCTCCATGAGGCACCTTGGTATGTTTATTCTTCAAGGTACTAGAAATATAAATTGCAGTTTTGTTCCAGAAGTTCTCGTGGGACTTTTAGAATAATGTTGATAAAATGTGGGTTAAATCTTGACAAAGTGCCATAGAAAGTCTTTCAAAATGTTTTAAAAATCCTCCTCATACTTGCAGTCTGTCCCAGGGGATGAAGAGAGAATGGGGACATATTAATGATATTACTGTGAATTGCAGTACAGCATGGGGTTAGGTACAGACCAAAGTATCCTCTACAATGTCCTCATCAAACACTCCCATGACAGATACTGCATGGGATAGAGAAATCTTTGACATATTTGCAATCTCTTTCTTTCTATTGATATGTTAATAAAGAGCAGCAATCCATTATACAAGTTGCTATCTTATTTTGTAGCTCATTTTAAAACTTTATTTCTTTCCCCCATTCGTCACATTCATTTAATTCACAAAACCTGACCTCAACACAAGGCCCTAAAAATACTTGTCGCCAACCCCCACAACACAGGAAGTGGAGGGAAAATGGGGATATGTTACTGATCTCACTGTAGATTGACCACAGCCATGTTTTAGGCTGGTGGCCAGTGTGTGATGACTCTTTACAAGCTATGTATGGTATAAATTATATGGCTGGCACACAAAATAATATTTTTCTTTGTATCTCAGTACATGTGACAACAATAAATAAAATATTAAAAAAGTCAAACCTCAAATTCCTCTGCAATAAACAGTTTATACCCAATCATCTGGTTGCTGATGGAAGAGAGCATTAGGTCAAAATCTCACACTGCCTTCCTGCTGAATGCTAGCAGATAATTTAAGTGACAATCAACAGTTTCATGATTTACTGTGTGACCATTCCAAGTGTACGATCCTATCTCACTTTCTTTCTCTAAAGGCATTCCTTTAAAACCAGAGGTTCT
Source organism: Sphyrna mokarran (assembly GCA_024679065.1). Classification (NCBI taxonomy): domain Eukaryota; kingdom Metazoa; phylum Chordata; class Chondrichthyes; order Carcharhiniformes; family Carcharhinidae; genus Sphyrna; species Sphyrna mokarran. The sequence continues at coordinate 37,771,940 of JAGIQG010000010.1, read as the reverse complement.
CCAGCCTCCCAGCCACACTTTTTCCAATGGCGGGAAGTGGCACGTTGTTGTCCAATGGCAGGATTCTCTGGTCCCACTGCTGTCAAAGGGAATTCCCATTGTATGCCACATTATGCTGTGGGAGTCCATGGGTGGGAGTGCATTGCTTGTGGAACTAGAGAATCCCGCCAGCAGGAATGGCTGGAACATTCCGGCCTGTTTGTTAAAACGTTTGTTCACTTGACCTTATATCTCCTTACATGGCTTAACATTGTTTTATAATGCTCCTGTAAAGCACTGTGTGATGTTTCATTGTGATAAAGGTATTGTATAAATATAAAATGTTGTTACAAGCTTCAACTCATTTAGCACGATGGTGTATATCACTAAATGAAGGCGAAATTAAAATTTCAGCTTAAGACCCTATCCCGGTCACCTCAGAAGCTCTTCAGTGCCTAAGGAAACTGAGGAAGAGGCCTATTCCAACATGTTCCACAGTGAAGCTATTTCTCAGTTCTCCACTGAAATGCCAGAATAGAGAATCTGCTCAAGTCACGAGAAAGGTGTCAAATATTTCAACTTAGAAAAAAAAGTTGTCATTTTTTTCTTCTTTAATCCATTAAATTGAGACCAAAGCTTTCTTTGGGTCAAGATAAGATCAATTAGTTTGACACAAACTGAGGTTGAATCTGGGTCCTCCTAATCTATGTGACTCAGTTCCTCACTGTGTAAACTCACAGAATCATTGGTGGAGTGTTGCGTTGAATTAATTTTCAGCACATATACCTTTCAAAAACTTACACCAACAAGCTCCACAAATGTGCAAACGTCAGGATAAATAACATTGTTGACAATTGCATATCGATCTCTACGATGGAATACTTATGATGAGGAGATCATTGCAGTTTAAAGTAATTATATCCTTTCATGTGCATTCCATGCACTCTAAAATGCTAATGAGAAAAATTTCAGCAAATCATTATTATGTTTTGGATGAATTATAGACTTATCATTGTGACTCATTTGGTCTGTAAAAATATGTAGAGAATGTTGCTGAAAAAAAGACATTTTGTCAAAGTCTTTCAGCTCGCAGAACATCTGCAAGAATACCAATGTAAAGGCAAACAACAAATTTACACTGAATGAATAAAAAATACTGATTGATTGGTAAGTGGAACCCAAGTGGATGATGGAGTAGGACACCAGAGTATATGTTCAAGACCCGGAATTAATCTTTCAAAGGGCAGCATTAGGACTATGCAATCTCAGGCACTGAGTCAGTCAGGAGCCCAATGTGCACTCGGCCTGGGCCTTAGTTGAATATCTATACAGAATTTCCCTATCACCAGTAAATTCAGCGGTGGTGGACAGGGCTCCAAGGCAATAGAGACCATAATCAGAATCTTTGAATCTGGAAAGGCACCACTGGCCTTTTGCTTTTGAAATTTAAATGCTTTAAATAAAGCTGAGTTGATTAATGCAAAGCATGCAACTGCAATCCTCTACAATACCAATAAAAAATAAACAAAGAAATCCACTGTCTGTTAATTCACTGTATATTTGGTTCAGACAAAATATACCTTAGGCAAGGTGGACAAACATATACAGAGATCTTATGAAAAATAATCTAAATCCAGAATGAGTGTGAAAATGGAAGAGTTTTGATCTGTATTTTGGGCGAATCGAAATCTACAATTTTATGCACTTAGAATGAAAAACAAAAATAGCAAAAATCATTTCCTGCCTGCAGGGGAAGGGCAGGGCTTAAATTGCTCGCTGGCTGAGAGTAGCAGAGGGTGCCATCGTGCATGCACAGCTGCCTTTGCTCTAAGAGCAGAGTGACCTGTCACTCAGCCTCTGCTGCTCTCAGCTAGTCTCCATGGCCTTAATCAGGCACTCCCTCCAACTACCATGGGGGCTTGCGTCCATCATGACCATCCCTTCCCCGTCTGATTGGGCTGATCTAGACCTGTGATTCACCCCACCTGCTTAGACTGATTCCCTCCTCCCCTTCCCATCAATTGCAATGCAGAGTGGCAGTGGGACCTCCAGTTTCCCACTCACTTCCCTTCAATTTCTGCCTCTGAATTTCCCCTCCCACAAATGGCCATCCTGTGCCCTTCCCACCCCAGCTTAAAGCCATCCCCAGTCGCATCCCTCCCTCACTCTGCTGATCTCTACTGCAGAGTGCGCAGCGGTGCCTCCTCACCATCATTTAGCTGCTCCCAGTTAGGCCCCAACGTTTTGGCACTGCCTGATGCCTGTTAGGAATTGCCAGGGTGCCCAGTCACAGTATCAGGCAATCAGGATGGCGCTGCCACTATTAAGGGATACCCGCCTTGTCCCTGACCTCCCCAGAGGTTCTACAAGCGAGGCCATCATGATTCTCGGTAGAGGCAATATCTCCAGGCAAGACCACAGAGGCAAATAAGCCTGGACGATAATGTCCCATGTTCATTAATTCAATGCTAAACAAATTTAAATTTAATTTAAATACATTATCCTGCCCCTTGCCAGAAATGGGTGTAAGGCTGACCTCACTGGACATCCAGTGCTGGTAAGATCTTGAGAGGCAGAAAATCAGGCGCGATTTACTGGCTCGCTCTGCCCTTCAGCTGGCAGGGCGCAATAGTAAGATCGCCCTTGGAGTGTTTAGAATGGTGCCAAACATGCAATCAACCTACACATGATTAGTTATGTATTTGTATTGCTGGGTAATAAAAGAAGAAAAAGATGTGAGGAGCATATTTTGAGGCTTCCTGTTTAATTTCTTGTAAAATGATCCTTGCAGTAAAATGATTCTTGCAGCAAAATTGCAGACCTGCTTATAAATACGGGCTTATGCTTTTACAACACAGAACAAAGTTCCCTTCAGGTTTGTGCCCATTGTCAATTTTAAGTCCCCAGGAGCACTTACATAACAAACGATTTTGAACAGCAAATGAGAGCCTGAAGTATTGTGGGATAATGATAAAGGTGCACAGCAGCGAATAAAGTTTTGCTTTTCAATGCCCACATTCCTGATGTGTAGTTCCAGCAGGTTATATTTTTATTTTGGATTTCAAACATTTTGCATATGAATACTTAAAAGTTTAATTTTTTAGTTATGTTGCCAAACAAAGTATTTGTACAAAACTATACCACTGGAATTTGCCAGATTCTTGCTTCTTATCCTGCATAAAAATGCAAGCTTCTTTGTTCTGTTGAATAAGAAAGGCTTTTTAAAAGTTTTTTTTAATTTGGAGTTTGCTTTTCTTTTAATATCGGAGATGTTGATATGCCTGATGCATATCCTTATTCTGATCTGAGTAGGGAATCAGACCAGAGTAAGGAACTCTTACTTCAAATAGATAGAGATTTGATCAGATCGCACCTGGAAAATTGTGTACAGTTTTGGTCTCTTTGCTGAGGGAGGATTTATTTGTCTTAGATGGGGGTGTAACAAAGGTTCACTAGGTTGACTCCTATGAGGAGAAATTAAGTAGAATGGTTCTATATCCTTTGAAGTTTAGCAGAATGATATTTTTGATAAGTATAGATCTTAGAGATCAAGGTTGTTTACCTTGCTGGGGAATGTAGAACCGTATTATCTTGGGTTTAGGGCAGTACGGTGGCACAGCGGTTAGCACTGCTTCTTTACATTGCCACAGACTGTGGTTCAATTCCAGCCTTGGGTAACTGTTTGGAGTTTCCTGTGTCTGCAGGAGTGTGCTCCCAGTGTTCTGGCTTCCTCCCACAGTCTAAAAATGTATGGGTTAAGTTGATTGGCCATTCTCAATTGGCTCTTATTTTCAGGGAGATTAGTTACGGAGATGGGGCCTGGGTAGCTTTGTTTTTGGTGCAGGCTCAATGGGCTGACTGACATCTTTCTCCACTGCAGGGATTTTAAGATGAACAGGTCAGTCATTTAGGATTGAGATAGGAAAATAATTCTTCACACAGAAGGGTTGTGAAACTTTGGATTTCTTTACCCCAGAGTACTGTAAATATTGAGTCGTTTATCATACAAAATAGGAAAGAATTAATTAATTAGCCATTCTTCTAATAAATCATAGAATATGTTTCAAGAGCACTAGGCATCAAATTGATTTAGAATTTCATGATATCTTAACCTTTCACCACTTGCCATTTATCAGTCAGTACCTGGTTGATGCTGAAATAAAAACTTTCTATGCCTGAAAATGAATTTGATAATTCCCAAAATTAGGTTTTGGTATCCCAGTGTGTGTTTAACCAGTACCTACTCCTTGTGAAGCAGGCAGCAAGTTAAATTCACACTGCCAATTCTGTTACATGATTATAGCTTGTATCCAAACCAAACCCCACTGTCCATTCTCTGCATGCATCAGCAGGAGGTTTCTCAGTATTGTAAATGGATACTGATATTTAAAGGTCATCTTCACCTTTTAGAAGTCAGGTTCATGCTGGCTGCAAGAAGTGGTGGCAGTGAAAGTTGATCTATGTTGTGATACTTTGAATAATGAGTGAATGTGCTAGGATGCATGGAGCAAGGTTATTGAACTGCACTAGAGATCTTGGTGCAATGCATGAAGTGAAAACACATATCCTCTATCTGCAGAGTTGCAGGGGGTGGGATGGTGGTTGGGGGAGGGACAGAGAGGATGGTGGTTGTGGGAAAGGCCTTCCAGAAAGATGTGTAAGAGGCAGTGGAAGAAATGGAGGTAGAGATCAATGCCAGGAATATTTCTCCATGATTATGGATGCTGTGTGATAAGAAATTTACCAGACTGACATGAATTATCAAGATGCATGAGTTCAATTTTCAAATGACAAATTCTAAATCTTGTGCACTCATCTATTCATTACACCCTTATCATTCACCTCTTAACAATCTTTAGCAATCAATTCCCATCCCTTCATTTTAAAATAAGACTTGCGTTTAGTGCTTTTCATGAGCACACCATGTCTCAAAGCATCTTGCTTTCTCACTCGTAGTTGTAATGTAGGAAATTCATGTGCTTTACCTCATGGTCGCACACTGAGCATTGTTGCAAGTCTTCCACTGGCAGTTCACAGTTCAAACATTGGCGGCTATTCAACCAGGAACAGCACATCACACAAAAATATTGAAGGAGATTTACTGACACATGTCTCTATTCTTTCCAGGTAAAGTGATCGATAACAGCAGGTAAGCTGCGTTTCGGTTGTGCATTCCTGAAACAGGAGTGAGCTGTGTAAGTTCTCAGCTGAACTTTGTCTGCCTAAGCATACAACTGGTTCAAACCAGTTCCAGGGCATTATAGGTAGAAATCTATAAAAACAAAAGCCAGTAAGTACTGCTCTGTCTACAGGGCAAGTGCTGCCTGGCTGTGAGGAGTGCTTTTGTGTGGAACAGAAGATTGGGTGAAACAGGGGCCACAAGGGAAAGTGCTGATTGGTCAGTAAGTGATACTCTTGATTCTCTGAAACTTTCAGTGAGTTCAGACCAAAATGATATCACAGGAGGCCTGTGACTTGATTGGCTAACAGAGAGCTGTGCTAAATTTGAAAATCCATTTAAATTATTAGTTAGAAATTGTATTGAGACTGAGGTAATAAGGAGCTATAAAATAAAAAAAAATAAAAAAATTAAAACCCAAATTAAATAAAATAGAGAGAGAGAGGGTCAGGTGATGTGATGTTCATGCATGATATGGGAACTGGTGGACCCCATTGTGGCTCCCAGTAAGCATGTCTGTAATAAGTGTTGGTTGCTTGAGGAACTCTGGCTCAGAGTGGGTGAGCTGGATTCTGAGATTCGGATGCTGCAATAGATCATGGAGGGGGACAGATACCTGGACATTGTGTTCCAGGCGGCAGTCAAACCCCTTAGATTAAATACCTTGGATTTGACCAGTGGTCAGGGACAGGAGGCTGTGGCTGTGACTGAGGTATGTAGAGGGATCCAGGAGGTAGGATTGCAGGAGACTCAGTCCCCCTGAACTTGTCTAGCAGCTTCAAAATTCTTGCTCCCTGTGTGGACGGGAACAAGTACTGCAGGGAGGATGAGCAAACTGACCACTATGTCATTCAAGTGGGGGAGGAAAAAGAAATGTAGTCATAATCAGCGATGGTATAGTTAGGGGCATTGATTCTGTTCTCTGTGACCAATAGCGAGAATCTGAAGGTTGTGTTGTCTGCCTGGTGCTTGGATTCTGGATATCTCACCTGAGTTGCAGAGGAATTTGGAGCAAGAAGGTAAAGATCCAGTTGTTGTGGTCCACATAAGTACTAATGAAAAGCGTAGAATAGGAACAGAGATTCTACTAAGGGAGTATGAAAAGCTAGAAACTAAATTGAAAAGCAGAGCCAAAAAGGTAATAATCTCTGGATTACTACGTGACCACAAGCTAATTGGCATAGGGTCAATAGGATTAAGGAGGTAAGTGTGTGGCTCAAAGATTGGTGTGGAAGGAATGGGTTTGAAATTATGGATGCCTTGCCTTTGCCTTAGCATGTTTCTTCCTCCTTGGGATGATTTTCTGTTGTGCCTCCTGAATAACCCCCAAAAATTTCTGCCATGATGTTCCACAGTCTTCCACTGTTAGGAAGGCAAAAGCAATGTTAGCATCATCTCGAGAGGGCTAGAATACAAAAGCAGGGATATACTTCTGAGGCTCTATAGGGCTCTGTCAGTCCCCATTTGGAATATTGTGAGCAACTTTGGATCCCATATTTAAGGAAGGATATGTTAGCCTTGCAAAGAGTCCAGAGGAGGTTCACAAGAATGATCCCTGGAATGAAGAGCTTGTCATATGAGCAATGGTCGAGGACTTTGGGTCTGTACTCATTAGAGTTTAGAAGGACGAGGGGGGATAGTATTGAAATTTACAGGATATTGCGAGGCTTACATAGAATGGATATGGAGAGGATGTTTTCACTAGTAGGAAAAACTAGAACCAAAGGGCACAACCTCAGGCTAAAGGAATGAACCTTTAAAAGAGAAATGAGGAGAATTTCTTCTAGCAGAAAGTGGTGAATCTGTGGAAAACTTGCGGAAGAAGGCTATGGAGGCAGGTCAGTGAGTATTTTTAAGACAGAGATAATTAGATTCTTGATTAATAAGGGGATCAGCAATTATGCGGAAAAGGCAGGAGGATGTGGATGAGAAAAGTATCAGCCATCATTGAATGGCGGAGCAGATTCAATGAGCCAAGTGGCCTAAATACTTATTTCGGAAGAGACTATGCTGGCCATCATAGGAAGGGGCATCATTAAAGCTTGATTACTTGAGGGACTAACGGGATTGATAATGAAGGTGTTTGGATATTTAATCTTCCTTCACACATCCCATTTCTCCCTCATCTCAGAATCTTTCCAATACCTTGAGCTGAATAATACAGAAGTTTTGGGGGAGTGGGGAGGAGGCTGATGACACCTTCTTGCCAACTACTTACCCTCTGGAAATCCACGTCAGTATGTGACTGACTGGCTGCATAAAGTGCCCTCAAGTGGGCTAATCGGGACTGAGTGCGCCTTCTGAGTGCTTCCCATTGTGGAAACCCTGCTTGCTGGAACTGCCATTATTTGAAGACGATATCAGTACACCCTTCTTATTTTCCCTTCTCCCATCACCACAGCCCACACCATGTCCATTTTTCATTTCAGATCCACAGAAATTGGATCCTTTCCACTCACTGGAGGGAGAGAACAAATACAATGAACATGATAAAACTGCATCATTTGATTTTACATTTCGAGCCATCAACTCAAAGCCATCAACTCAGAAACAAATACTGAGTACTATTTAGAACCATCAACTCAGACACAAATACTGAGTACATTTTAGATGCTAGGATAAAAGTCGATCTGCTTATAATGAGACAAGGGGAGCAGGTGCACAGGGGTTAGGTCGAGGGTAGAAATAAGAGCATAGGTGCCAGCTTACCGGAGTGTAAAATCATACTCGCACTGCTGCATAAGAGACAGATGAGGATTTTGTTGTTCCAAGTTGTAAAAAAAAACATTGATTAATATTAATGCATGCAGCCAAGTGCTGGGTATGCTGGAAAAACTTGCCAGAAAACCCTCTGTGGACAATGTTAAAAAGTATGAAGGAGCCCAGCACCAACTGACACAGGGTATTTTACAGAGCTTCTGGTACAACATTTCCATCATGAAATTAATGGTTACATCCATCTGTACTCAACCATGATGGAGCATCTAATGGGTGGTGCCTTTATATTATGATAGAAGTTGTTATTAATGGTAAGGGCTGTAATAGCAACTCATAAGCCTTTGTGATTCTGGGTGCTGCTGTTTAAAGGGACTTCCAAGTTGTCACAGCATAACAGAAATCAGTCTCCTAACAGATTACTGGAATTGTTTTTATCTCTCACCCGTCATCTAACTGTTACAAACCTTGAAGCAGTGGCTGAGTAATGTAACAGTGGGTATGGATGCACTGGTGGCATAGGACATAGGGTTATTTTTCACTGGAAGGAAACAGAAATGGAACTTGGCAACCATCTGAGTGACTGAACAGCCCAGTTTACAACCACACTGCTCATCTACTTAGCACAAGCAAAAGGTACAATAGATGCCTAAGTATTGTCAGCTTCCCCTCCCTGGCCAATAGGGCCCATCAATAAGATCGTAAATCAATCCCAGAAATAAAGTAAAGGTGACATTGTCACCATTGGCCAGTTGAATGTATATACCTTTATGGGCAATGCTCTAGCCAGCAGAGTTGAGAGAAAAGCACGTATTGGTCCTGAACTGGCTAGGTCCAGATTGCCAAAATCAGCAAGACTCGACTACCTGAGAAAGATTAGCTCAAGAGAATCAGTGCTGGTTTCACATTTTAGTCAGGCCGTCTTATGGAGCTAGCTTAGGTTTCGCTGTCATGAACCATCTCATCAGTAAGTTGACTTGCCTCCCCAAGGTGTTAATAATTATCTGATGGTGCTTAAACTCTACTTCTGCATGGCAACAGGCAAGCAATTCCCAATGTATATGTTTCTACCATGGTCATTCCTAATGAAATCAAAGGGAAGGTGGTGGAGTAGTTATATATCACAGGTCTGATAGTGACCCAGAGTAATGTTCTGGACACTCAGATTCAAATCCACCATGACAGACAGTGGAATTTGAAATGAATAAAACAAAAAGAAACTGGAAATAAAAGTTTAATGATGGCAATGAAAAGTTTATTTATTAGTCACAAGTAAGACTTACATTAATACTGCAATGAAGTTACTGTGAAATTCCCCTAGTTGTCACAGTCCGGTGCCTATTTAGGACAATGCACCTAGCCAGCACATCTTTCAGAATGTGCGAGGAGCACAAGGAGGAAATCCACACAGACACAGGGAGAACGTGCAGATTCAATACAGACAGTGACCCAAGCCAGGAATCAAACCCGGGCCCCTGGTTCTGTGAGGCAGCAGTGCTAACCACTGTGACACCGTGCCACCCTAAAGTTGGCCTTATGATTGGCAAATGCTGCACGTAGAACATATGAGTTGTAATGTATTCCAAGGAAAATGGGCACCCATGCCAATTTGTACAGGTGACTTGAGGTCATAGTATTCTCTAAACAGTTCAGTCAACTAGAACAAAGAACAAAGAACAGTGCAGCACAGGAACAGACCCTTTGGCCCTCCAAACCTGTGTCAATCATGTTTACCTATGTAGACCAATCACTTTTATTCCTCTATTCCCCATTTGTCCATATGTCTATCAAGATAAGTCTTAAATGTGGTTAATGTAACTGCTTCAACCATCTCGCTTGGCAGTGCATTCTGGGCCCTATCACCCTCTGTGTAAAAAAACTTCCCTCACACATCTCCACTGAATCTTTCCCCACTTATCTTGAACTTGTGCTCCCTTGTAATTGTAATTTCTGCCCTGGGAAAAGGCTTGCCACCGTTCACCTCATCTATACTTCTCATAACTTTATGAACTTTTACCATGTTACCCCTCAGCGTCCATCTTTCCAGAGAGAACAATCCCAGTTTATTCAATCTCTCCCCCTAGCTAATGCCATCCATACCAGGCAACATTCTGGTGAACATTGTCTGCACTATCGTCAAAGCCTCCACATCATTCTGGTAGTGTGGTGACAAGAACTGGGTACACTATCCCAAATGTGGCCTAACCAACATTTTACACAACTGTAAAATAATTTGCCAACTTTTATACTTGATGCCCCATCCGATGAAGGCAAGCATACCATATGCTTTCTTCACTGCCTTTTCTACCTGTGCTGCCTCTTTTAAAGATCTGTGGACCTATAGTCCCATATCTTTCTATGCATCTATGCTCCCGAAGGTTCTACCATTTATTCTTGAAAGGTTTTTGTATCCAGTGCCTCAGGGACAGTTAAATTCTGAATGACAGCAAATACTGAAACATCACAGACCATCGGGGGAATTACCCATTGTTTTTCCTCAATGATAATGATATCCACCTGAGAAAATAATGATGCAGTCCATATATTGGGCCCAGTCCTCAAAGGCAGGGTTGAATGAGTCTAGTCTCCCAAATAAAGGCATGATGTATAAGAATGGTTTACCTTAAGTTAGGTCAACTGCTCCAACCTAGTTTCTTTAGAATAAAGTTTCACTTCATCGCCACTGAAGTAACTCCCACAAGGCCAGTATGCCTTCACCAAATCTGACTTTATTTTAAAAATTAGTAATATTCAGATAGGCACTTCCCACTATAGAAAATACATCCTGTGTGCTGGTAACTCAGACGTTCCATATTATATGCCTCTGAAAGGTGCCTAGATTGGACAGCATTAACTACCTCAATCAGGGAGTCATATTGAAAGTCATTACAACAGTAGTCTCAGTGATTAAGGGTTAAATTATTTCTGTGGCAATGAATGGTCTAGTGAGAGGAAAGCAGCCTGTAGAGACTTTTACAAATGGCATTAAAAAATTAAATGGTATTAATACTAGACGGAAATGTATAAGTTCATGGTGACAATTATGAAAAGGTGGCATACATCATTTCAGAGTTTCAATTAGCATGTTTTAAATGTAAAGAGATCTTAATAGAGCATCTTAACTTCCATTTGGATTGGAATAGCAGACATGCTTACGTCATAAAGGTAGTGCATTTTTTGAATTTGTTCAGGATATTTTTCTCCAACAATATTATCTTAGAACTAACAAACAGAAGGAATAATAAATAATCAGTCTTAACATAAAAGCAAAATATTGCAGATGCTGGAGATAAAAACAGAAAGTTCTGGTAAAACTCAGCAGCTCCGGCAGCATCTGTGGAAGGAGAAACACGCTTTGAGTCATTCTTCTTTGGAGTTCTTCTTCCAAAAGAAGATTCATATTAGATTCAAAAATTATTTTGCAGCCTATCAATGCGGGAGCATTTACCTAAAGATATTGGCGACAATTCTCCAGAACTTGGATGAAGTGCCCATTCCAATGAGAAAACAAATATTTCCCATTGGCATTGACAGTGTCCATAAACAGGATTTGTCTATCAAAAAGTTGCAAATTAGGCCATTTTGGGGAACTTGCCAGACAGCCCTGCTATTCTGAGATGTAGATACCCTTTTTAAGGTTTTTGCACTCAGAGACAGGCTTCCCTCCCCTCCAAAAATGAAATGTGCCCCCTCACCGACCACGGGAACAATTTCTCACTAAAGAAGGGAATTCTATCCTCCACACCCACAAATAGCAGATAACCCACCCTCCTCACAATATGCAGCATACTGCAACAGGCTGGGCGAATTACACCCTTCCCATCCCGCAAATATGTTTTGTCTGATAGACCAAGAAACAATACTTTTCATTGTACCCCAATACATGTGACAATAATAAATCAAATCAAGTATTGAATGGTGGAACAGACACAAAGGGCCAAATGACCTATTATTGGATGGCACAGTTGCATGGTGATTTACATTGTTGCCTCACAGCTACAGAGACCTGGGTTCGATTTCCAGCTTGGGTCACTGTTCTGTGTGGAGTTTACACATTCTCCCATCTCTGTGTGAGTTTCCTTCTGGTGCTACGGTTTTCTCCCACAGCCCAAAGATGTGCTGGTTAGATTGACTGACCATGCTAAATTGCCCTTTATTGTCTCGAAATGCATAAATTAAATAGCGGGGTAAATACGTGGCGTATGGGGATAGGACCTGAATGGGATTGTTGTCAGAGCAGACTCAATGGGCTGAATGGCTTCCTTCTGCACTGTGGGGATTCTATGATTCATGCTTATTGTTCTTCTTTTCTTATGCAATAGATAATCCAACACTGCAGTTCACTGTTCACTCACAGTATCAATAATGACATGCTGTCTTATTTCCTGGAATCTTGTCATGATAATTCATTTTATTCCAATTGGTATATTCCAAGAATTCTGAGATAAGATGGCAGTTTTTAGGACTGATTATTAGTGGAGATTGTCTAAATTCATACAGATTTGTATTCTTGGCCAGAATTCGTTTTGCTTTTTTTTTGTGTGTGGCTGAGAGTTGAACCTGAAATTCTGACAATTGATAAACAAATAATACTGCTGATGAAAACACTATGGGAAAAGGTTTGCTCTCTGCTCGATTTAGACTGATCCTGCAGATCCATTTATAAAGAATGTTTTTATAATTTCTACAATTTTTGTGACAGTCAATAGAGAATCTTCCTTTATTAAAAGATGCAATGCCACAATTCAGAATACAATTTTGTTCATTGTCAAGATTGTATTTTATTGCCTTGACATTCAAATATGTTGCTCAGAAGGCATTAATTTTGCATACTGTGTGCAGCAATATATGTTAAGAAATATAAGAACTTAACAACAAGATATGGCAATTCAGCCCCTTAATCATGTACTATCATTCAATTAGATCATAACAAATCTACTCCTCAGCTCTATTGAACAGCCTTAGCTATATATCCTCTTTGCATTCTAACTTAACAAAGATCAGTTGACCTTAGTCTTGAAAACTATCCATAATTGCGGGAGCAGAAAAATTTCAGATTTTTATCACACTCTGGATGAAGAAGCGATTTCTGATTGATATTCCAAATAGCCTCGCTCTATATTGATCCAGATTTTGCATTAAGGATAATGTTGAGGCTATCAACATTCTGATGCTATACTGAGTAAATCAAACAACAAGTGGTGGTGTCTATATATGCATATGAAAATCCAAAAGATTTGTCCTAATCCTGCAGAAGATTCACTTTAACATTACCTCACTAAGAGATTAAGAATTTGAGTTCATGTAAAACTGAGTTTGTGGTCCTTACATACTACATACACATTGAACATGCTAGAAAAGGTTAGCAATAAACTATTCAAGTATATGTAAGATGATTAGAGGTTTAGATAGGGTGGACAGTGATAGCCTTTTTCCTAGGATGGAGAAAGCTAGCACAAGGGGACACAGCTTTAAATTAAGGGGTGATAGTTATAGGACGGATATCAGAGGTAGGTTCTTTACCCAGAGGGTGGTTAGGAGTGGAATGCCCTGCCTGCAGCAGTTGTAGATGCGCCAAGTTTGGTGGCGTTTAAGAGGTTAGTTGATAAGTTTATGGAAGAGAAGGGAATGGTTTAGTTTGGAGGGTCATTGCTTTTTTATAATGGTCGGCGCAACATCGAAGGCCGAAGGGCCTGTTCTGAGCTGTAATGTTCTATGTTCTATGTAAGTTTCTAACATGTGAAAAATTGTAATTATTGCCCATTAATTCCTCTGAACATGCAAACACATGAAAATATGAATTTGGCTCAGCACTATGTTATCTGGCACCTCAAGCCTATTTTGTCAATTAATAAGATTGTGGCTGATATGATTATTAATTCAACTCCACACTTTCACCTATCCCTACAAACTTCCCCCCCCCCCACCACCACCACCCTTGCTTATCAAGAATCTATCCTTCTCCACCTTAAAGATTTTACTTCCACTTGCACTTTGAGGAGTGGAGTTGCTAGGTACCATTTCCTCACTGTTTGTAATTTTATTTAACTCCTTCTATTTCCTAATTTACAGCTATTTCTGGGATGTATATTTGTATCATCCACAGTGAAGACTGACATCAATTATCACAAGTGTAAAATCTCATTCATTTAGACATGCATTATTATTGGATGATTTGAAAAAAAATTCTGGATACTTTCTTCGCTGAATACTTTACGGTGATCCATACCGTGAAAATATTGTTTGAGGCAACCGATGATGTGTTCCATAAACTTGCTTGTGGCGGCTATCCTGCCATCTTGATGTGCAGTGTTTGTAAGTTCCAAACCAAAACTTTGAGTCATGTCTTTTGTAGTTGACTTCTGTTGCCAAGTAGCCAACTTGTCACAGTGAATCAAATCCACAGAAGCCTGTGATAGAGTAAAGGAATTGTGATTGCTGACAGAATAATGGACACTCACCTGAATGATGCAATACCTGTGGTCACACACTAGTTCTATATTGAGGAACTGGAATCCCTTTCAACTCATGAAATCAGCCAGGTTCAAATTAGGCATGCAGAAAGCAACGTGTTTGTGCAGCAGTGGCGCTCTGCACCATGAAAAAGCCTGAAATCCTTGCAAGAATCTATTCTCACTCCATCAGCTTGTCTCTGTTCAGTATGGTAAGAAATCTCACAACACCAGATTATAGTCCAATGGTTTATTTGGCATCACGAGCTTTTGAAACGCTGCTTCCTTCATCAAAGAATGGAAAATTGGGTTCACAAACGTAGCATATATAGACACAGCCACAATTGCAATACAATGGATGGAATGCAAGTCTTTACAGGTAATCAAGTTTTTACAAGTACAGACAATGTGGGATAATCACAGAGGTGTGAATTGTCTCAAGCCAGGACAGTTAGTAGGATTTTGCAAGCCCAAGCCAAATGGTGGGGGTTACATGTAGTCTGATGTGAACCCAAGATTTCGTGTGGAGCCTGGCTATCAGTTTCTGCTTGGCCACGCTGCGTTGTCATGTATCTTGAAGACAGCCTTGGAGAAGGCTTACCTAAAGATTGGAGGCTGAGTGCCCTTAATTGCTGAAGTGTTCCCCAACAGGAAGGGAACACTTCTGCCTAATTATTATTGCCCTGTATCCATTAATCCATTATTAAAGCGTCTGCATGATCTCACTGATGTATCACATCTTGGGATATCCTTTTCTGCAACATATGAGGTGGACAACATTAGCTGAGTCGCATGAATATGTGCCATGTATTTTTGGATGTGTTCTCATGTCTGATGGTGGTATCTCTGTTGATGATCCAGTGCATCTTGCAGAGGTTGCTGTGGCAGGATTGTGTTGTGTCGTGGTTGCTGTTCTCCAGAAGGTTCAGTAGTTTGCTGCGAACAATGATCTCTTTGAGATTGTGCAGTTATTTGAAGGCAAGTAGTTGAGGTATTGGAATGGCCTTGGCAAAATGTTCAGCTTCATTGATGACATGTTGAAGGTTCCAAAGAAGATGTCATAGTTTTTCCACTCTGGAGAAGCACTGAACAATGAAGTATATTCTGTCGGTCGTGTCCCATGTTTGTCTTCTGAGAGGTTGACGTGGTTTTTCACTGTGGTGCTGTTCAGTCTGAAATTAGGTGTTGTCCTCTCTCTGTGTTATAGACAACTTCAGTGAAACCACCCCTAACCCTTGCATATGCAGGAGTGCATTGTAGATTGTGAGATGTTTTTATCTTCAGTGGTAGTTTGGAGACAGCCATATGCATAAATATTGAGGCCATAGTCTCCTTGATAGCCACAGGAAATGTGCTCCTTGCTCTGCTCTGAGGTTGCATTTATGGCTGGTTTCAGTCCACAACCTCTTTGGTGAAGCAAAGACACTTCAAGGATTAGCATTCATTACAGATGTGATTAGAGAATTGCCCCCTAAAGACCCTCAGTGGAAATGTCCTCCTTCAAAAGCCCTTATTGCACTCTCTGCCTCGCTTATTCACATCATAATCTTTCTGTTCTAAAGTATTTGCGGTTGTTCATTACATGGGTACAAACCTCTTTACCAAGGTGGTATCCAGAACACTTGCCTTTACAAATGTGTTTGAATCTTAGATGCCATATTTGAATGTTTGTTGACTGGGAGTGATCTTACCAGCATTCGTTGAAGTGTCAGGCTCTGTCAGAAAATTGGTGTGTAGCTCTGCAATTGTACATAACAGTTTTCTCTCCAGATTTTGAGACTCTTTAAAGAAAACAATGAATGGATGTGCTTTGCTTGCCAGTCTAGTGGGACAAGAACTCTTAGAGCCAGCTCCATAAAGATCAGGATCCCATCTTTAAAGGGAAATAAAAAATGAAAATAAACTCCCTCCTGTCTACCCACCACAGATGTATTGAGGCCTCACCTGCCTGCTCTCCCACTCATCTATCCCTGCCCTTCCCTGTAACCACATTCATTGCTGGCATTTTCAGTATTTTATCTTCACATTTAATCCCATTGTATGATGATTACTTTTCCCCAACAGATCTTTTAATATGAGGTTCCTACTTAAACTTGCCTTTTTGCACAATATTAAATTTAAAATAGTTGGTTCCAAAGCAAGCTATTGCCAAAGCATTCTATAATCTTCCAAACTAACACTGCCAATTTGATTTGTGCAACCTATTCTAACAGCAAATTCCTTCATTGTTATTATACTGTTTCCATTTATTTCTTGTTCAATGCTCTGTCCAATGATATAACCATTATTGAGAGCCTCTAAATTACCAGTTTTCAGACGAGTATTATTCCTAATCTCCACCCATAATAGTTTTATTTCCTGATCTTATGAGCCAAGATCCTTTCTTGCTCCTGTCCTTATGTTATATTTTACTGTCAGGGTTACGCCTTCTGCTATGCAATTCTGACTGGCATTTCAAAATGTTGTGTATCCTGGAACATTTATTTCTAAATCTTAGTAAACCTTGGATGGATTTTATGGAGCACGCTGATCCCTGCACTATGGTACCCCTACCCCCTTAGGCTAAGAGGTGGAAAGATGTCCACTCAGCAGAAGAGCAACTACCTCACAACTATTTAGAAGGCTGAGGGGGGATCTTATAGAGACATAAAGGACAATGAAGGGGCTACATAGGGTAGAGGTAGAGAGGTTCTTCCTGCTTAGAAAGGATAGCAGAACTAGAGGACACAGCCTCAAAAATAAGGGGGGACAGTTTAGATCGGAGTTGAGGAGAACAAAGAACAACCCAGCACGGGAAACAGGCCCTTCGGCCCAACGAGCCCACGCCGCCGTCCTAACATCTTAATGACATATAGAGACCAATATAGGGACAATTTGTTACCCAATCAGCCTAAGAGCACATTTTTGGGATGTGGGAGGAAACCGGAGCACCCGGAGAAAACCCACGCAACCACGGGGAGAACGCGCAAACTCCCGCAGACACAGGCCCAAATCCATGTGTCTGCACAGCAACAGCGATAGTCTCTGAGCTGTCATGTTGCCCATCTGATGGTCCAGTTTAAGCACACACTAACGACGTGAAGCACTAGGCCACTCCTGAAGTAACCTCCAGGAGCAGCCCTCGCACGACCTGCCGAATGCATGCACCTTGTTGGTCAACAAGGTGGACCGAATAGCCTGTGGAAACAATTAAAGTATTTAAACCGTCCTCATATATCCCTCTATCTGCAGACCGCTCATGTGGCTGTCCAAGAGACCCTTAAACAACCCTAGCGTGCCTGCTCCCACCACCTTACTCGGTAGTGCATTCCACACCCCCACTACCCTTTGTGTGAAAAAATGCCCTCTAATATTAGTCTTATACATAGCCCCCCTCACCCTAAGGCCGTGACCCCTCGTTCTATCCGAATCTAATGGTGGAAAAAGCTTACCACCATTTACTCTATCTATACCCCTCATAATCTTATATATCTCTAATAGATCCCCTCTCAGCCGACGTCTTTCAAGGGAAAACAACCCCAGTACGTTCAACCTTTCCTCGTAAGACAGCCCTTCCATACCAGGCAGCATCCTGGTAAATCTCCTCTGCACTCTCTCCAGGGACTCCACATCCTTCCGGTAGTACGGCGACCAGAACTGGACGCAGTACTCCAAGTGAGGCCTAACCAACATTCTATACACTTGCAACATCAGACTCCTACTCTTGTATTCTATACCCCTTCCTATGAAGGCTAACATACCATACGCTTTCTTTATCACATTTTCCACCTGTACTGACACCTTCAGAGACTTGTGAACCTGCACCCCCAGGTCTCTCTGCGTCTCTATACTCCGGATAGTTTTACCTTTTATCCTATAACTCCCCTCTACAGTATTCCGGCCAAAATGCATCACCTCGCATTTATCCGGATTAAATTCCATTTGCCATCTATCTGCCCAGTCTACCAGCCTATCTATGTCCTGTTGTATTGCCTGGCGCTGCTCCTCAGTCCCCGCCAATCCAAGTATCTTAGTGTCATCAGCAAATTTGCTGATCACACCACCTACCCCCTCTTCCAAGTCATTTATATAAATCACAAATAGAAGAGGTCCTAGTACTGAGTCCTGTGGCACACCACTAGTGACTGACCTCCAGTTGAAAAAAGAGCCTTCCACTAATACCTGCTGTCTCCTCCTCCCAAGCCAGTTCTCAACCCATCTACATACCTGGCCCTGTATCCCATGCGCCTTCACCTTTTTTATCAGCCTACCATGGGGAACCTTGTCAAACGCCTTACTGAAATCCATGTAGACGACATCAACGGCTTGTCCTTCATCAACCGTTTTTGTCACCTCTTCAAAAAATTCCACTAGGTTCGTAAGGCACGACCTCCCCTTAACAAAGCCATGCTGCGTACCCCTCATCAGATCGCAGCACTCCAGATGCTCATACATCCTGTCCCTGAGGATCCTCTCCATTAGCTTACCTATAACTGAAGTCAAGCTCACCGGCCTATAGTTCCCTGGGTTATCCCCCTGACCCTTTTTAAACAACGGTACTACATTTGCAATCCTCCAGTCCTCTGGGACCTCACCTGTGTCCAAAGAAGAGACAAAGATTTGCGTCAGAGGCCCAGCAATGTCATCCCTCACCTCCCTTAGCAGCCTGGGATAAATACCATCAGGCCCCGGAGCTTTATAAGTCTTTATGCTACCTAAAAGCCCCAACACTTCTTCCCTCGTAATGATTATTTCCTTTAACGGGTCCTCAAAATCCTCAAAGCCGGCATCAGATATCAGGCCCCTCTCCCGCGTGAATACCGACGCAAAGTATTCATTCAGGATCTCCCCCATTCCCTCAGGCTCTAAGCATAGTTCCCCTCCTCTGTCCCTGAGAGGTCCAATCTTCCCTCTAACCATCTTTTTGCTCCTTACATAGGAGTAAAATGCCTTAGGATTTTCCTTAATCCTACCTGCCAAAGCCATTTCGTGGCCCTTTTTTGCCTTTCTGACACCCCTTTTAAGATCCCGTCTACACTCTCTATATTTTTCCAGCGCTGCCTCTGTCCCCAATTGCCTGGATCTAACGTACACCTCCCGCTTCTTCCTGACCAAGTCCTCAACATCCCTAGTAACCCATGGTTCTCTAATCCTACCCTTCCCATCCTTTTTCCTACTGGCACGTGTCTATCCTGCAAAAATTTTAGTTTTCTCTTGAAAGATTCCCACATGTGAAGCGTCGACCTACCCTCGAACAGCTTATCCCAGTCGGTATCCTTAAGATCCTGCTTAATCTGGCTATATCTAGCCCTCCCCCAGTTTAACACCCTCCCGTTAGGGCAGGCTTCATCTTTTTCCATTATTACCCTAAAGCAGACAGAGTTGTGGTCACTATTAGACACATGCTCTCCGACTACAACGTCAACCACCTGCCCTGGCTCATTCCCCAGAACCAGATCCAGTATAGCCCCCTCTCTAGTCGGGCTATCCACATACTGCTCCAAGGACCCTTCTAAAACACACTGTACAAATTCCTCCCCGTCCGCACCTTCCGCTCTGGGCACCTTCCAATCTACCCCAGGGAAATTGAAATCTCCCATTACAACTACCCTATTCTTCCTACACTTATCTAAAATTTCCTTACATATCCCTTCTTCCACGGCACGCGGACTGTTGGGCGGTCTGTAGTACACACCCAACATAGTAACCTCTCCCTTCCTATTCCTCAACTCCACCCATAGTGACTCAATTCCTAACCCAGCCATACCACCCTCCTTCTGCACTGCTATGATGTGATCCTTAACTAATAACGCCACTCCCCCTCCTCTCCTCAAACCACCTCTATCATGCCTAAAACACTTAGACCCCGGAATATTTAATTGCCAGTCCTGCCCTTCCTTTAGCCACGTCTCAGTCACTGCCACCACTTCTAACTTCCTCTCGAACATTATTGCCTTCAGTTCATCTGTTTTGCCAGTCACACTCCTCGCATTAAAACACATGCACTGAAGGCCCTCAGGCACTCTCTGATCTTCCCCCCTACTCTCCGGAGTTACCCTGTCTCCCATCTCTCTCCCACTCCAAGTTCCCTCTATCTCCCCACTCCCCCTCCATATTAGTTTAAACCCTGCCGAAACACTCCAGCTAACCTCCCAGCTAAAATATGAGTGCCCTTCCCAGACAACTGTTCCCCGTCCCTCTTGTATAGATGCCCCTGCCTCCTGAAGACTTCCCAATGGTCTAAGAATTTGAATCCCTCCACCCTACACCAATCCCTCAACCACGCATTCAGTTGGAGCACTTTGTTGTTCCTAACCCTGTCATTCCCAGCATCGGCAGCAGCCCAGAGAATGCTACCCTGGAGGCCCTACACTTCAGCCGAGCCCCCAACTCCCTGAACTGCCTATGTATGTCCCCCCCGCACTTTGCTCCTACATCTTTCTCTCCCACGTGGACTATTACATCAGCCTTAGCCCCTCCACCCTTCAAAATACCCTCTACCCTCTCCGTAACATCCTGGACCCCTGCTCCAGGGAGGCAGACTACCATCCTGGAGTCCCGCTTTTACCCACAGAACCGCCTGTCGATCCCCTTGACTTTCTCATCCCCCACCACTATCTCACATCCCTCACTCCTACAGTCCTCTGGGGCATTTAGATCCCCCTCCCTTGCCCTCTCTACCTCATCTGTTGCCCCACCCTTGATGTTCTGGGATGCCTCCTCTGGGGTGATCTTAGTGCCGTGACTCCTTTTCTTTTTCAACTTCCTATCTGTTACCCACCCATCCCTCCTCATAGGCCCTGGGGTCCCTTCTGGACTGTGGTCCCTGTTCATTAGCCCCTCGTTCTCTCTGACTATAAACATGCCCTCCAGTCTCAGCTCCAGCTGCCTCACCCGAGCCCTCAATCGTTGCAATTCCAAACACTTTGTGCATATATGGGCTTTTGGGAGACGTGCTGCCTCCAAGAATGTCCACATATGGCAGCAAACACAGCAGACGTGTTTTATCATGGACCGTGACATTTTATACACCCCCTTTAGAGGTATGGGACCTAGAGTCTGGGTGGGACAGAAGTCCAGCCACTTACCATGTCCAAGCCTGCGCTCGCTCAAGCCCAGTGAGCTTAAGCCCTCATAGCTCTCACTCTGCTTCCCGCCTCACTCCACTGCCTGCTCACGACACTGCCCGCTGTCTACCTTGGCCTTATTTATATAGTCCCGCGCTTCCTTCCCAGCAGTCCCCGCGCCTATCTTCCGCTACGGAGTGCCAAAATAAACAAAAAACCCCCGCGACCTAAACCTATTGATTAAAGAAAGATTTCAAACTTCAATAGTCTCAACAGCAAGCAGCCACTCTTCAAAATCACAGCTCCGGAGAACAGTGAGGAACTTCTTCACTCAAAGGGTGGTGAGTCTCTGAAATTCTCTGCCATTGAAGTGGTGGAGGCTACCTCGCTGAATATATTTAAGTCACGGATAGATAGGTTTCTGATAGACAAGGAAATTAAGGGTTATGGAGAGAAAGCGGGAAAGTGAAACTGATCCACTTCAGATCAGCCATGATCTTGTTGTATGGTGGAGCAGGCTCAAAGGCTAGATAGCCTATTCCTACTCCTATATCTTATGTTGTTATTTAACCATTAGTAGACTGGAGATGAGATTTCTGCCCCTCATGGAATGACATCCTTTCTCAGCGAACTGCCAGTCAACCAGATTCCAGTAGCTCTCTAATACCAGCAGCACTGTTAGAAGCAGTGACAATTGCTGAGACTGTACTCGGGGCTTAAAAAAGGCCTTCAACCATTGATCAGGAAGCTTGTGAGATCTTGCCAAACCTCAGTGACAGGGTGGGAAGCTAGTTTTGAGTCTGGGAGATAACAACCTGGGTGGGGCATCTCGTAAACTCAAAGCTAGTAAAGGAGGAACTAATCTACCTGCCACTATTTTTGTGTGTGTTTATTGATTCAATTTTTTAATTTTGCTTAAGACTGAGAGAGACAGTTTTGAAGGAGGTTATTTAAGAATTTATTTGTCCTAAGCATCAGCTCCCATGTTATTGTTTTAAATTATTTACTCCTGGCTATCAAATGGAAGGAATCTGATGTTTCACAGACTAATAGTGGAATATGTCTCTGAGTTCTTTTACAACATGAAAGTGATTTTTCTATAGAGTATTTGGGGCACTGAAATATAAAGGATACTGCATAAAAAGCTAGTTTATGTAAGGAATTTGTTTCAGTATCATCTTCACAGAAAATGCAGGACTGTCAATGTTTGAAGAGGTGTTATGATATGCTATATCCTGTTTGCTATCAATATGAGTTGTTATATTGTGAAAGATATTATATTGTAATATTGGAGCTCATTCAATTGATATTGTGAGTATGAAGAATCCACTTTTCTAACTCTGTATTTACTCACAATATCTAATCATCTGTAACCATTCAATCAAACCTTTTATGTATATCTGCATGCTTTAATTAATCTGGAGGGAATTTAGAAATTATCCAATTATTTTTCCTTGTTTTTCACCTCATCTTCCTTGCCCAGTCTGAATTTTCTGTCACATTGTCTCATTGTTCCTTTAACCATTTTACATTTAAGTTTCCAGTCTGACAAACAGGAATTAGGAGACAACAAGAGGTATTGTCAAAGAGATTTGTAACAAATAATTTGAAGGCGAAGGGATCTATAAACAAAATGCTGGAGTCCTGGCTGTAATGGCTGTCAATAGTGGAGTAAAATAAGGGAGTACACAATAGAAAGAAATGTGTAATTTCAGTGCAAGTTGTAGGAGCTGGTGCAGTTGAGGAAAATGGCTGAAATGTTTTATGGGCAATGATGGTGACTTGGAGAAGACATGACAGGTATTTAGAATAAAGAAAGGGCAGGATTGCATGTCTAGTAAAAGATTAATTAACTTTGACAGCCTGGGGGCAAGCAGAAAAAATATATTTGAATGCAGGAGGAGGAAATTACATGTTAGCTGGCTTTTCTTTCCAAGAAAATAGTGTATCTCTAAATGTGATGCTAATGTGTGCAGTATGTACTGACTCTTCCCATCTTACAATGATAGCTGAACAAATTCTTGGCTGGCACAGAAATTGTTTCATGTAAAAAAGTAAATAGTTTTACATTTAATGCATGCAAAATATGAATTTCTGGAATGGTTTTGATCTCTTGAAGAGGATGAGATGAATTATTTTGATTGTTCTCAATGACTCTGGGTGTCTTCCTCTCCCAGCAGATTACAAAGTTGACGGGGAATAGGATAAATCAAATATGGGGCAGGCGTGATGGACCAGCTGCTCTTTTCCAGATAATTTTTATATGTTTGTATTTTAAAATCAAGTGCTGGAGGACAGGAAGTCGATGGTAGTTAGGCTGATTGAGGAGGGTGTGTTGTGGGAAAATTAACACTTTGGAGTCAGACTGGAGGAACAACAATACAATTTTATTCAATGAAGCTTCGTGGAGGAAAGGCACCAGCATTCAGCAGTACCGGACAGCTACCTTCCCTCGATGAAACAATAGAAGCTGTCCATTTTTATATCCTTTACATAATAGTTGGACCGGACACTATTGTCACATCTTTATAATCAAATGGGTACAACATTTCTTAGCTCACTATTATGGACAGGTACATCATTTCAATATCACCTTGTTCCATGAATGGGTACATTTCTTCTTTATCAATGACTTAATTTTATTCTATTTTTGTAGTAAGCTGTTCCATTGTGTTTACGCATTCCTGTTCTTAATGTGCCCATCAGACCCCATTGTTCGAGGACGATCTTTATCTCTTTTAAGGTGCCTGGCTTCCTGAAGCGTCTGTTCCCTATGTTAATTCAATTAACTGTCTGTCCTGTGGTTTAAATTTTAAATAGTTGTCTATGTTTGAAAGTCAGTGTCTGTGTTGGAAGTCAGTGCAGGTTTAATGCCTTTTAACCTTTTATGTGCTGGATAGTTATTTTTATGATGTAAAGATGCCAGCGTTGGATTGGGGTGGTAAGAACTCAGTAAGAATTTAGCAATACCAATTTTTAATCCAACCAATTTATTTGATAGTAAAATTGCGAGCTTTCAACACTCTTGTGTCTTCCTCAGGCAAATGCAACACTGCATTTGCCTGAGGAAGACACAAGAGTGTTGAAAGCTCGCAATTTTACTATCAAATAAATTGGTTGGATTAAAAATTGGTGTTGCTAAATTCTTACTGAGTTCTAGTTATTTTTATGCCAGGTACCCATCTTTATGGCTTTTTTCCGCCTTCAGGGGAGTAGGTGTATGATTGAAAGTGAGATTATCGGAGGAATTAAGCCTTGACCCGGCGAAAGTGAGTATAAGGACTTCAGCAGCAGTGGGACTGTGTTGGGGACAAAGGTACCAATATTGTAAAGATGAAAACAGATCATGGACTAGGTCAGAAGCAAGAAGCTCAGTTAATTTCCAAAATTACGCCAGATGTACCCTCCATGAATACCAAAGTAGGGGATGGAATCCAGAGCCACAGTACAGAGTTATTGGAGAGAACTGATGGATCATTCTTTTTCTAGCTGAAGTCCCTAGCTCCAGTTCAGACAACATAGCAACAATGGTGGAGATGTGAAGAATCTAGCCATCTGCATCTGAATAGAAGCTGACAGATAATGAGCTGAATGTGCATTTCCAGACTGCGTTCCACTCTTTGGTTTTTAACTTCCAGTCTGATTTAACTTACCACTTTCAGATGCTGAATTTTTTTTTGCAATTTGGTGTGTTATTACTGCCCCAGTAAAGCAAAACAAAATTTTGGAAAAAATTGCAAATTCTCTGATAGCAACCATTTTGACAATTATGTTCTAGTAATGGCAAAAATAGATGTTTGTTTCCCCAACCACTAATTAGTTTTCAAAAGATTGTGCTCAACTGTGGATGGACCTCATACAGCCTATAGAATCCTTACAGTGCAGAAGGAAGCCATTCTGCCCATTGAGTCTGTACCAACAACAATCCCATCTAGGCCCGATCTCCATAACCCAATATATTTATCCTGCTAATCCCTCTAACGTATGCATCCTGGGATACCAAGGGGCAATTTAGCATGGCAAATGCACCATAACCTGCACATCTTTGGATTTGATTTTTTTAGATCAACATGTTCAACATTCTCTGTTGGCATTGTGATGATTCATGGCAAAGCTCTCTCTGAAGCATTACCGGTCTTTAAACTTAGGTATGTGGAGTGGGGTGCAGATGGGCAGTTTAGGGCCAGAGCAGGGCACTGGCAATACTGGTAAACATGATTCCCTCTCTGAAAATCATTGAAACTTAAGCATCTTAATTGCAAAGCAAATGGATTCACGGATTTCATCGACAGAGAAATTTTAAAAATGGAAGTATTATCTGAAACACAGATTTGTTGCAAAGATATAGGCTGGAATTCTCTAACCTAATTCTCTAACTTGGCATATGGAGTCTTAGCTTTTATTGGTAGGGGGATTGAATTTCGGAGCCGCAACGTCATGTTGCAACTGTACAAAACTCTAGTGCGGCCACACGTGGAGTATTGTGTGCAGTTCTGGTCCCCGCATTATAAGAAAGATGTGGAGGCTTTGGAGAGGGTACAGAGGAGGTTTACCAGGATGTTGCCTGGTATGGAGGGCAGGTCTTATGAAGAGAGGCTGAGGTATTTGAGGTTGTTTTCGTTAGAAAGAAGGCGGCTAAGAGGAGACCTTATTGAAACATATAAGATGATTAGAGGTTAGATAGGGTGGACAGTGATAGCCTTTTTCCTAGGATGGAGAAAGCTAGCACGAGGGGACATAGCTTTAAATTAAGGGGTGGTAGTTATAGGATGGATGTCAGAGGTAGGTTCTTTACCCAGAGGTGGTAAGGGTATGGAATGCCCTGCCTGCTGCAGTTGTAGATGCGCCAAGTTTGGTGGCGTTTAAGAGGTTAGTAGATAAGTTTATGGACGAAAAGGAAATGGTTTAGGTTAGAGGGTCATTGCTTTTTCCTAATTGGTCGGCGCAACATCGAAGGCTGAAGGGCCTGTTCTGCGCTGTAATGTTCTATGTTCTAACCTTGCCTGTGGCTGGGATTCCCTGGTTCTACTGCAGTGAATGGAGATTTGGCTGTGCAGAAAGTTCTCCATTCTCACTGGCAGCATTGGTGGAGCATACAGCCGTAGTTTTGGATTAGGGATTGGGTCAGTCAGTGACTATTACTGAGGGATTGTGAGTGATGAGAATAATGGGGAATATACATTAGGATGATATGGGTAAAGAGGGAAGAATAAGAACAAAGAAGATCACAGCACAGAAACAGTCCTTCCAGCCCTCCAAGCCTGAACCAACTATGCTGCCCGTTTGAACTGAAACACCCTACCCTTGCAGGAACTATATCCCTCTATTCCCATCCTATTCATGAAATGGTCCAGATACCCCTTAAAATCACTATCGTATCTGCTTCCACTACTTCCCCCGGCAGCAAGCTCCAGGCACCCACCACCCTCTGTGTTAAAAAACTTGCCTTGTATATCTTCTCTAAATTTTGCCCCTCACACTTTAAACTTATGTCCCCTCGTAAATGACTCTTCCACCCTGGGAAAAAACTTCTGGCTATTCATTCTGTCCATGCCTCTCATAAACTTGTAGACATCTATCAATTCACCTGTTGTCAATGTTTCTTCAAAAGGAACTATTTAAGAAAGCTTACTCCAATTTATATATCAAAGAAAGGTTTAGTAAAGGAACATCATTACTCCAAATTTGTTGTCTTGCCCTAGACCTCTCCAAGCTCTCCACAATTCTAAATAGTTCCTTATTTATAGTGAATCAGCTGGTCAGCTGACTATTATATCACTCTGTAATTGGTTCCATGGTTTACTGGGTCAGTTGACCCCTCCATCCTATTCCCATTGGTCATATTATATCCAATACAAAGTTTTCACCAATTACATTCAAACAGATTCCCTTTTTTTTTCAAAATAATTTAAGACAACCATTCTCTGCTACCAATGCTTCTTCAGAAGGATCTCTTCAAAATGCAACTAATGAAAATACAACAAAACTTATTCCAACTTATAAATCAAAGAACGGGTTTAATAAAGAAACATCATTACTCCAAACTTGGGGCCTCACCCTGGGCCTCTCCAAGATCTCTACAATTCTACATAGTTCTTTATTTATTGTGAATCAGTCGGTCAGCTGACTATTACATTACTTTGTAATTGGTTCCATGGTTTACTGGGTCAGCTGATCCTTACGTCTTGTTCCCATTGATCACATTACATCCAATACAATTTGTCACTGGTATTTCTAACACCCCCAACCTCTATCATTCCAGTGAGAACAAAGCAAGTTTCTCCAACCTCTCCTCATAACTAATGCTCTCCATAACATGCAACATCCTGATAAATCTTTTCTGATGTTGAAAAAGGTGAGAAAGCAGATGTCTTAGTTGATTATTACTTTTTCACAATTACTGGCATAAATGATGGATAAGAGACGGATGTAAATGACCTTATTTGCTGGAGAGACAAGTAGTTAAGAGTTCTCTTTACACTAATTGATGATCTATGAATAGGAAGAAAACTTGAAGAAAGAGAAGAAATGGCTTGGTCCAATGAAAGCAGATTTGACAATGGATAACCAGTCAATCTTATGGCATATCTGCTTCAAACTTGTTTCCTATTCATTCTTGACTCCCTTCCTAATCTCCTACAGCATTAAAATAAAAATATTGAGCTATGATTAAAAATCCAATTAGTGGGACAGTAAGTAAACTAAGTCAGGAAACATTGGAAAACAAGTCAGAAAAATATCAGCAAGTAGAATTGACTTCAGTGTTTAATCCCCTTGATGTTTCCTTTTATTCCAAAAAAACCTGCCAATTAAATTTTCCTGGAAACTCAAGTCTACATTTTGCAATCAAGCTTTTCAACCCCTGTCTCTACCCTAGGGTCTGTTTAATTAAAATAGCTGTGGCAGGCTCCCAATGATATCAGCCCATTGTGTCACTCATTTCCAGTTCTAGATGATAGGAAAATTGTGGCATCAAGAAGCTAATGTTGACAATTAAAGAGAAATATGTTTTTTAATTAATCCAATTCCCGAAGTACAATCAAATATCCAGAAATCATGGTGTCAATTTCACCCTTCATTACCTTTGTAACACAGTTTGCTAAATGTAACAATGTTTCTGACACTGGGCACTGCTGTGGCATTAATGACAGGAAATAATTCAGATGGTCTATTTTTCCTTTCAACATTTCAAATAGACGTCAGTGTATTCAGTATATGGTATTTATCCCTTGAAAAACCTTTGAATTCATAAGAGATTGATTGTCAGCAGAACACCACCCCACCATTTTCTTTGACAAAGAAACTGCCACAAAATGGATATTTAATGTCCATTAAACTAAAACCAGTTAATCCACGTTTTAGGAGGGATATGAAGGCTTTAGAAAGGATGCAGAAAAGATTCATTAGAATAGTTCCAGGAACGAAGATCTTCATTTAACATGGATAGATTACAGAAACTGGATTATTTTCCTTAGTGAAGAGAAGATTAAATTCAGGTTCAATAGAGACATTTAAAATCATGAAGAACCTGGATATAGTCAGTAGAAGGACAAGAACCAATGGACATCAGTTTAACATGTTTGGCAAAAGAAACAATGGTAACATGAGGAAAAATATTTTTAAATGATGAGTGGTTAGGATCTGGAATGCAGTACTTAAGAGATGAAGACAAATTAAATCATGGCTTTACAAAGGAATTGATTTGATTTTGATTTGATTTATTATTATCACATGTATTAACATACAGCGAAAAGTATTGTTTACTGCATGCTATACAGACAAAACATACCGTTCATAGAGAAGGAAATGAGAGAGTGCAGAATGTAGTGTTACAGTCATAGGATTAAGAGAAAGATCAATTTAATACAAAGTAAGTCCTTTCAAAAGTCTGACCGCAGCAAGGAAAAGAACAAAACAGCACAGGAAACAGGCCCACACCGCCACCCCGATGCTCCCACATCTACCCGCAATCCCTGTCCATGTTTATAGATCTACGGATTAAAAACCAAATTTGAGACAATTTAGAGAGAATTTGTTTTGCCAGTTAGCCTAAGAGCACATCTTTGGGATGTGGGAGGAAACCAGAGCACCCAGAGAAAACCCACGCAAGCACGGGGAGAATGCGCAAACTCCCACAGACACAGGCCCAAATCCATGTATCTGCACATCACAGCGATAGTCACTGAGCTGTCATGTTGCCCATCAAATGGTCCAGGTCAAGCATACACTAACGACGTGAAGCACTAGGATAATCTCGAAAAAAAAAATCCAAGAGCAGCCCTCTCACGACCCATTGCATGTATGCCCCTCGTTAGACAACAAGGTGGACCGAAGCACCTGGAGGATAAAAACAAGTACATCAATACTTGTGTATTGATATTGTGTATTGAAGCTGTTCTTGAGTCATTGGTACGTGACCTCAGACTTTTGTATCTTTTTTCCCAAAGGAAGAAGGAGGAAGAGAGAATGTCCATGGTGCATGAGGTCCTTCATTACGCTGGCTGCTTTGCTAAGATTGCGGAAAATGTAGACAGAGTAAATGGATGGGAGTTTGGTTGGGTGATGGATTGGGCTACATTCATGGCTTTTTGTAGTTCCTTGCCATCTTGAGTGGAGCAGGAACCATATCAAGCTGTGGTACAATCAGAAAGAATGCTTTCTATGGTGCATATATAAAAGTTGGTGACAGTCATAGCTGATATGCCAAATTTCCTCAGATTTCTGAAAAATTAGAGGCATTGGTGGACTTTCTTAACTATGGTGTCAGCATGGGGGCAACTAGGACAGGTTGTTAGTGATCTGAACATCTAAAAACTTGAAGCTCTCAATCCTTTCTACCTCATCCCTGTTGATGTAGACAGAAGCATATTCTCCTTTACGCTTCCTGAAGTCAATGACAATTTCCTTCATTTTGTTAACATTGAGGGAGAGATGATTGTTGCTGTACCAGTTCACAAGATTCTCTTTCTCATTCCTGTACTCTGTTTCATCATTATTTGAGATCCAAATTGGTTAATTACCTGAAGAGGAAAAGAATGCAAGACTATATGGAAAAAATTGGGGGAGTGGGATGAGTGAGTTATTCTTGCAAAGAGCTGATATGGAAACAACAGGCAGTGTGGCCTCCTTCAGTGCTGCAACCAGCCTATAGTTTTAATCTGTAAATCCAGCCTTTGGTCTATTTTCTCAGACAGCACAGTCCAACAATGTTATGTGTCAGACACAAATGTTTCTATCACAGGTTTCAAGCTATCGTAAAATATACTGTGCATTTCAACCAAAAGGGTTTTACAATGTTTCTTCTGAAGCTTCAAAGTGACCTTGAGTGTTTCAATAAACAACTAAATATTTTGGCTTCAGGGATTCAAGCATGCTCTTGATCAGTTCTGATACTTTAGGTCATGCTTTTTGATCTAGCTGTCAATTCCCATCACAATTTATGCAGTATTTATCTCTGATGGAGACATTCAACTTCTGACAAGTTGGTGATAAGCATAAAATGTAATTATTTTAAAGACACATGTGTGTTCGCCAGCAGCAAGTATTTGATCACTGTCATTGAGAAGGATGATCCTATATTTCAAAATGACCTAAGAAGACGTATCTTGTCATCTGAACTTTTGCACCATCGAAGTATTAGTTAAATCCAATGTATCAGTAGTGGGTCACTCTATGGGATAGTTGATTGGATGTCAGAGAGGTCTACCTGGCAACTTTAAGCACAAGAGTTGTATATCAGATTGATGGGTTTTCTTGGCAATTCCCCCTTTGATGCACAATGGGCAAAATTCTGAGCCTCATTAGGTGACTATAGAGTGCCATTCACACATGGCAATCACCCTGTTACCCAGTTGTTTACAAGAGTACACAATGCATCAGGAGATATTTCACTCCTCCTCATCACCCACACCACCACCCGTATCCCACACTCCCCTGCCCCCCACCTCCCAACCTCAGCAATCGTACCCCTGCATCCCCAACGGCTTGCCTACTGGTCAATTGCTGCCTTATTCCCCACTCAGCCAAGTGCCAGGTGCAAGGCTGATTATAAATATTTAAATTTGAATTTAAATATTACCAGTGAGCCTGAGCAGGAGGCTTTACAGTGCCAGTACTGAGAAGTGAAAAATCAAGCACAAAATGGTTTTTTGCATCTCTCATGATCTTATCAGCTCACCACACTGATCAAGAAGCAGGATGGAATGGTAAGATCGCCCCTATGTTCTTCTCTTCTCCCTTCCAAAATTAACATTTTCCCACATTATACTCCATTTGCCAACTTCTAACCTACTTACTTAATCCAACAAAATATCTTTGTAAACTGTTTGTATCTCTCTCACAACTTGCCTTTCTCCTAATTGTGTATCATCTGCAAATTTGGCTATTGTACATTCACTTTCTTCCTCTTAGTCATTAATACATATTATAAACAGTTTCAGTCCCAGCACTGATCCCTGTGAAAATCCATTGACTATGGATCACCTACCTCAAAATTAAACACTTATCCCTGCTTGTTGTTTCCTGTCCATCGGCCAATTTTCTATCCATGCCAATATACTACCTCTAATATCATGGGCTCTTTTCTTTGACTTAATCTTTTGTGAGGTACCTTGATTATCATTTTTAGGAAATCTAAATACAATCCATGAAAGAATTTTTAAAATATATTGTAGTGAGTGGTACATATATCCATAAAGATATTGGAGAATTTCAGAATGCACCAATTTTTGAAGTTCGAAATGATCCTGACTAAGCATGAAATCAATTCCATGCTATCTCTAGGGTTACCACATCTGGAACATCCACTTATGTCCAACAGAATGGCCAATTTCTCAGATTTTCTTACTGGCCTCCAACACTGTTCTATCTAAAAACTTTTGTTTATCCAGAGTTCTCTGCTCACAACCTAACAGACAACATCTCCTAATATCTCCTCTTCCCAATGTCAATTGTTCACACTGGATAATTGTTCAACAAAGTACCTGTTTGCCTTTAATCTCCTTCGAACCCTACAAACTTCTTCAGCCTCAAATGCAAGTACTTTCCTTTTCCAAATCTAGCTTGCATTGCACTTAACTATGTTCTTCCATTAATGTGACAGCAGTCAGTCAGCCTCGCAAGCACTTTGGAACTCTTTCATTAAACTTTTCACTTTGTTACCTTCAATTCTTTCCATAAAAGCTTTAGTCAATTCTTCCAATATGTCTCTCATTCTAAATGCATTTTCCACCATATATCTTCTTTTGATATTTTGTTACTTACTTGTCTATTCAAATTATGAACAGCCGTTGATTTACAAAGGGAGTTCTGTGACCATCTTTATTTTTATGATCATTAGTTCATTAATATGCAGATATAAGAAACTGAAGTTTGGTTTAAAAGGAATATTATAGCAACTTTTTGATTCATTTATAGGATGAAGGTATTGCTGGCTAGATCAGCATTTATTGTCCATCAGCTTCAATTGCTCTCCAGAAGGTGATGGTGAAATGTCTTATTGAATCACTACAGTCCATGTGGTGTGGATAGATCCACTGTGCTGTTAGGGAGGGAATTCCAGGATTTTGACTGACAGTAAAGAAATGGTAATATATTGTCAAGTCAGGATGGTGAATCGTTGGGTGAATCATATATGGAAATTAAAATAAAGAGAGACAAATAAAATTGGGATTGAGAAAGAGTAGAAAGAATAAAAATAAAAATTCTACTTAAAATTTAAATTTTATGAGTTCTCCAACAATGATTAAAATTTAAAGAAATGAGATTCCTACTTGTAAAAAACAAGTTCAATGTCAGAAAGGTTGCTTGACAATCTTTACAACTTAATACTCTGCTAAAACTTCATGTACACTTGAATGGACATGCCTTAACTTTCTCTGGTTATTTAATGATCATTTATCGAGTAAGTTCCTCAGTGTCACACCATTATTCTATTTGAATACTGAGTTGCTCAGTGAGATACTATTATCGTGAAACATCTAGACATCAGCATCACAGAAAATTTACAGACCACTCAAAACTAAGGGATATCTGTTTATTACTGACATCAAAATTCAGTACAATATCTCTTTTGCCTTCATGGCAATTTGTGTCTGATTATCTTGAAGCTCAGGGGTCCTACTATGACAAATGCATAAAAGAATTCCATATTGCTAATGTGTTACTTGCTATGGTGTAATGTTCAATTTTTATAACCAACTCAGATATCAGCTTACTGATTTCCATATTTAGCTGCTGAAAATTGCTGTATAATTTACTGCATAATAAAATACAATTTACAATTATCAATAAATTCACCATAATTTCTACTGCATAATCCAGGCCAATAGTATAGATAATCAGATGTGTGGTTAGTTTTTAAGGACCATCTTAAAGGAGAGATTGATGGACAGGAACTTAGTTTAGGGAGGAACATTCAGAGCCTAGGGCCTACACACTGCCAATGGCAATATGAAATAATTGAAGGATGTGCAATAGACAAGAATTGGAAGAACCTTGGCAGGTTATGTGGTTGGAGGAGATTACAATGATAGAGAGGGATGAGACAAAACAGAAATTTCAACCTAAGAATGAAAGTTTTAAATTCAAGAGATTGGTGGTCTTTGAGTCAATGTAGGCCAGTGAGATCTGGGTGATATGTGAATGGAGCTTTCTGTTAGAAGAATTTGGACAGCAGATCTTTGGATCTGCTCAAGTTTAGGGGTCATGGAAAACAGAAGAATAAAGTGCCTCAGTCAACTTGAGGTATTAAAAGTATGAATGTAGAATTGAACAGCAGAAAAATTCAGAAGGAGAAAGAAACTAAAAACATTAAGGAGGTGGAAGTAGACAGTTTTAGTGATGGAGAGGCAATGGAATTGGAGCATAGTTCAGGATCAAATAGGATTCTCAGGTTATAACTGTTTTGGTCAGTTTCAGAGTGTAATTGATGTGGAGGATAGAATCAACATCCAGAAATCTTAGAAAATCTTATTAATCCTAAATTTAAAAATGTGTCATGTTGTTTATTTCTCAAACTGTAAAGTTTAAAACATTGTGGGAAAATTAGCTACAGCTTGCAGATTTTAATGAGCTCAGTTTTTTGCCGAGCAACAGTACAATTTATTCCACTGTTTTTCGTGACATGAAATATTTAAGTCATTAAAATAACCTGAATTATTTATTCTAGGCAATGTTCTGAACCCTTGTGGTGTTATATGCGCAAGTGTCCCAACTTGAAACATTGATTCATAATGGTGTATAATTGTTTGGATTATTGGGAGGAGCCATGTGCTAGCCAGTCAGAAAACAGTCCAGTCTATGCAAACAATTGATAAAAAAACATTTCTTAAAGTAAAAGAAAAGAATAATACATGTCAAGAAATATTATAATATACAATGATATTTAAATATGTGAATGTTTAAACACACGCCGTTTCCCTGAGATTGCCTCTCATTCTCAAACTATACCAACTTTCCCTAAACTGACTGAGACACCGCTTTTTCCAATATCGTATCACCCAATATTACAACTCTAAGGCTAGAATTTTACCGCGCATCATGGAAAGGTCA
Source organism: Sphyrna mokarran (assembly GCA_024679065.1). NCBI lineage: Eukaryota > Metazoa > Chordata > Chondrichthyes > Carcharhiniformes > Carcharhinidae > Sphyrna > Sphyrna mokarran. The sequence goes on along the minus strand of JAGIQG010000010.1, from coordinate 37,737,018 downwards.
GATCTCAGACAGGATTTTACAGTTTTCAGGTGAACCAAGCTGTAAGATCCCACATTATGAGTCAAATCAAGCTCATAGTTACTCCACATACAGCTTTGATGATCAGGTCTCAAAATAGTCTTTCATTGGTCAGTGAAGGTACAAATCTGTGTCTTGAAGAAGAATGCCTGTAATTTGTCTTGGTCTGAATCTTAGATGAAAGATTATCTTCCCTAATCTTTCTAGCTTTTGGGTGGAACAAGCCTCTTAAGTTGGAGTTGGAAAATTAGCTTCTTAAACTATTGGATATTATTAGCCTATCAGGCTGTAGATGTAAAAAAACTAATCTGGTTCCTTCTGAGGATGCTTTATACGCTTTAGCTTCTAATTTTTAATTCTGTTGATTTGGTGGCCTACATCTACTAAATTCATTGACTTAAGAAATTGGCATCTGTATACTTCCATTGACCTCTCAGTCATCCAGGGAAGCTGTTTTACTTATAGGATAATTTACATCTGACCTTGTTCAGATGCCTGCTAAGCTTGTTACTGGTCAAAATTGTATCTCATCATGACTTTAAAATGTTGGCTACTGCTGTTGCTAGGCAGATTTCTGTGTGTTGCTGGGCAAATCACATCCTAGCATACCTTTTTAAATTTTTGTTACTGATATTGATGGGCAGATTCCTGACAACAAAAAAAAAAATTATCCAATTTCCTTAATGCAAGTTAAAATTAAGTATGTGAATGTTTAAACACACTTCCTTTTTTTGAGATTGTCTTTCATTCCCAAACTATACCTACTTTCCCTAAACTCACTCAGACACGGCTTTTTCTAATATTGTATCATCCAATATTGTAACTCGAAGACTCTATTGTAACTCTAACTGTAGTTTGGACAATCCAAAAAGTCAAAATACGATCAAATTATTAAATTAAATAATTAACATTAATTAACCCTTTATTTTCTGTATGGAAACATAACTTTTTGGAACTGGAGGTCAGTGAAAGACTGCAAGGTCATGTTGTTTTTGTTTGGTACATCTACAAATGAGTGATATTTAAGGTGACAAAAATTAATCTAAAAGAAGCACTTTGCAAAACTATAAGTTTTTGTTTAAAATGGACAGTTAGCTTTTAATTAGAAGTGACACATGATGCCAAACTGTTCTGCAGCCTATGGCATCAAGTTTCAGATGATTTCTGATGCTACTGATGTGCATTTTTGAATTATGTGCAGAAAACTAGACTTGCGGCTTCAAATGAAAACATGCGAATTATAGTTGACTTTAATCTCCTGGACAAGGTTATTTATGAAGTCATTTATATTTTATTTATTTATATTTTCATCAGAAGAGTGATACTTTGGAAAGGTTATCTGGAAAATTGAGAGAAGCTGGGATTTTTCTTAGACAAGCCGAAGGGGAATTTAATGGTGATGTTCCAAAGAATGAAGAGTTTAAACAGAGCAGTTAAAGACAAAACTATTTCCAATGACTGGAGTTTGATAGCCAGAGGAAGTAGATTTAAGATAATTGCATAAAAGTCCAGAGAGAGGATGAGTTCAAAGCAGGGCAGCATGTTGGCACGGTGGTTAGCACTGCTGCTTCACAATACCAGGGACCCAAGTTTAATTCCTAGCTTGGGTCACTGTCTATGTGGAATTTGCATGTTGTCTGCTTGGGTTTCCTCCAGGTGCTCTGGTTTCCTCCATTGTCCAAAGACAAGTGGTTTATGTGGATTGACCATGATAAATTGTCTATTAGTGTCAAGGTTTAGCATGGTAAATATATTAGCTGACAAGGAAAGGCCCTGGGTGGGATTGCTATTGGTGCAGGTTTGATGGTTCAAATGGCCTTCTCCTGCATTGTAGAGATCCTATGAAAGCAGAGAACTATTATGTTATGAAATGGACTTAATGAAAGGGTGGTGGAAGCAGATTCAGTACTATTTAAAATGCAATTGGATATACACCTGCAGGTTGCAGGATTATGAGGAACGTGCAAGGATTTGGGACTACGTTTACAGAATTTTCAAAGAGACAAATGCCTCCGTCAGAGTTGTATGATTGGAACTAGATGTCCAAATCAGTCACAACACATTATATGCCATAACTTTTTTTATATATTTTTTATAACTGAGGAAAGTACACATTTTATGATTGAGAACAATTTACTTGAAACATATGTGATGTGATAATGAAAAAGCTACTTTGATTTGCAAAGTACATATTGCAACCACAATTACAATAATGCTTCTCAGATGTAGAAAAGAATCCCAGAACACTTCATATACTGGGAGAAAAGAATTTGAATAGAAGGAAAAAGAAAAATAGAAATTGAGTGAGCAGAAGATGTCATTGAGGAGCTGGGTCTTTTTTTTAAAGAAAAAGGTTTTTTAAAAAAAATATGCAAGGTTACAGAACAGAAAGCCAGAACTTTTCTTTCTTAACTGCCTCTCACCCATCTTCTTCCTGAGTGATATCACTATGGCATAACCCTTTATGCACATGATCATTAGATATTATTAGAGTTAACCCTTCTCTATATCTCCCCTTTATCCTTCATCGCTATTATTATTATGTACTCATCCTCTTGCACTTCCCCCAACTTCTCTGCTTTTAAAGATATAGTCTCCATGGTGGTTTCACCAGTTTCCTGCTAAGAGTGTAGAGTTCATTTTGAGATCTCTGTGGATCTGCTCACTCTGAAATCATTTCTTGAATAACTCTATTATTCCTGTTTGTCTTTCTGTCAGTGTGACGGTCTTGGCATATGCAATTCAACCTGCTATTGGCTTTCTGTCTATTGCAATCAAAATGTGGAGAAGCCGGCATTGGACTGGATTAGGTGCAGTGAGAAGGGTCTAGGGATTGTACTCCGAAAGCTCGTGCTACCAAATAAACCTGTTGGAATTTAACCTGCTGTTATAAGACTTCTTGCTATTGAAATCAAGACATGCCTGTTCCTTTGTATGATGCCTGTTTGTATCTGGACAAGATTTGATCTTGATATCTGTAATTTCTCTATCACCATACTTTCTTGCTGCAAGCTTCTGATCCAACCATCTCTCCCAATTTGATGGGGGGAAGGTCTTGTGTTGATGAATGAAAAAAAGATTTTAATTGCTCTGAAATGGTTATTCCCTTTTTTATGACCTGACCATGCTCTTCTGTGATAAGATTTGGTATTAGTGGGTCGGGAAGGAAAGGAAATTGTGACCTGAAAAAAGCTCATACGCGATAAAATCATTCTGAAACAGTGAAGAGTGATAATGAAGCTGCACTAACTCAAATCCTCTCTTTATTTTTACCAGATCCTTATTAGTATGTATTTCTCTCTCAGCTTCTCTGTTGGACTGATGGTATTTCTGCACATTTACGACATGGATAAATCCATATATGCTGTGAAGGATTAGCTCAATGAGAAATGCTCATTGTTGAGCTGGGTTCGCCGTCAGAGATAACAACATCCAGAATTCAGTGTAAAGAGAAATTCCACTTCAAACAGATAATAACAGTTTTAGAGGTGATCCCATAAGACTTTTCTACCTCCATGCAGCAGGAATAACAGTCTGGTATGAAAAATATTTTCCCCTTGGTTTCAAATAAATCCATACCAAGGCATTTTCATGGCCTGGATAGGATAGAAGTGATATATTCTACTCTCCTATACATGAATAGAACAAAAAACAAAGAACAAAACAGCATGGGAAACAGGCCCTTTGGCCCAACAAGCCCACGCCGTCATCCTCTACCCGTGATCCCTGTCTATGTTTGTAGATCTATGGATTAAAAACCAAATTTGAGACAATTTAGGGAGAATTTGTTTTGCCAATTAGCCTAAGAGCACATTTTTGGGATGTGGGAGGAAACCGGAGCACTCGGAGAAAACCCACGCAAGCACGGGCAGAATGCGCAAACTCCCACAGACACAGGCCCAAATCCAGGCATCTGCACAGCGATAGTCACTGAGCTGTCATGTTGCCCATCAAGTGGTCCAGGTCAAGCGTACACTAATGACGTGAAGCACTAGGGTACTCTCAAAAAAAAAATCCAAGAGCAGTCCTTTCACGACCCATTGCGTGTATGCCCCTTGTTAGACAACAAGGTGGACCTAAGCAGGAGATGCAGTTGGTGATATACTAGATAGAATATGAGGTACCTGACCTCGATATGATCTGCTGTACCCTTCATCTGATACTTGCTAATAACAAGATGTCTTTTGTTAATCTTTTATTAATCCTCCAGATGGTATGTTTGCAATACTACCAATCACTGATTACAGATCAAGATGCAACCCATGATGCTAATGGAGTGATGTTGTTCAAAGCATTGCTGCAAAATGGATTTATTTGGAATGTCCTATGGCCATTCTTCAAGGCAGTAAGCCTGTCCACCATTTACAGTGCACAAGTCATGGATGTGATGGAATCGCTCCACTATTTGAATGAGTGTAGCTCCAAGAACACTCAAGAAGCTTGACACCATCCAGGGCAAATCTGCCCACTTGATTGCTACACCTTCCACAAAACATTCAATCCCAACGAATAGTGATAGCTATATGTAGCATCTACAAGACGCATTGCAAAAACTCAAGTTTCCTTAGGCTCAGCCTTCCGAACAAATATTCTCATTCTACCAGGGTATTCATGGCATGCCCACAGTTACATCCTGTCTAGCATAGAATACTGTATGGGATGGGCAAAAATTAGCAGGCAGTATACTCCATGCCATTACATGTAGTATCAGAAGCACAATGAACTCTAAGTTACGGCCATTGGATATTAAAGCTGCAGATACTTTTCATTAAGAAATGGGGTTACTGCTGGAGATTAATATATTCATTAGCTTTTAAATTTTTTAGCGCTCAGGAGCTTATTGATATTTTGTTGCAATTTTGTTCATTTTTTTGCTCATTGTTCTCTTCCTTTCTTGTTTATCTCATTTTTGTTCTCCACAATTTCTTTCTAGATTTTGCCTATTCATCTGCCTCTGGTTGTATCCTCTCATTTCATGGCTCTTTCATCATTCCCTCAATCATTTCACTTGAAAAAAGCAAATGAGATCCTATGTCAAAATGAATGATGATGACACAGTGCCTCTGCAAACTGCAGATTTGAGGCCCATAAAAGGCAGATCTGAGCAAAACCACATAGATTAAGAATTGATAGAGTCAGAAATTAAGGATAGAGGGCTTATGTAGATAGTGTGCAATTTTGTTGTGTGGCTTTAATCAAGTTGATTTACCACACAAGGCCAAAGCTTTAAGCAAATACTCTCAAAAGGTAAAACTCTGACATTTCCTATGATGTCCAGTGATAATTGAATAAAAACTCTTAAATATCAGTCTGCATGATTCAGTCTGCATTATATACTTACATTTAAGTGGTTAATGCCCTGTAGAAATATTCATCCTGTGCCCATCATACTGTCTCCCAAAAGTATGATGTTTCTTCTTTAAAGAAATTTCTTGAAGGATCCACTTAATGTTCAGCAATGTGTTGTAGAAAGCAGCACAATTGGAATCAACATTGATTCACAGAAACAAGAAAGCCTTCGCAGCAGAAACATGGAGACGTAGGGTGTGATTTGCCAGCCATACCTTGTCCCAAAAATCGGATGATCTTACCCCACATTAACCTTTCCATGATTCACCCCTCATCTGCTACAATTCTTGTGGCAGGCAGAATGGGAACATTCATCCCAAGACTTTTTCAGGTGATCAAGCTGCGTTTATTCCTGAAATGACACATTCAATACAATAAAAGCAAAATACTGAGGATGCTAAAATCTGAAGCAAAAACAGAAAATGCTGGAGAAACCTAGTGGGTCCTATTTTACCATTTTAATTCTAAGTGCCGGGCAGACTTGGAACCTGGGAATGTTTCAGATCTGACTTTTCAACCCATTCTGAGACACCCCGATATGTGCTCTGCCTGAAAAAAATCAGAGATTCCAAATTGCGCTGCACGAGCCTATGGGTGGGTCTTAACATGCCCGAAACTCTGCAGCTCCGATCAGCACCTCTAACTGCACATGCACTAAAAAAGATAGAATGCTGCTCCTCTGCCACATCCTTTCCAGGCTGGATAATGCCTCCCCTGACTGTCACAGGCATTGCCCCACCTTCACAACATTACTGACCTCCTTATCCTCCCACCCCCACTACCCAGGCCAATTGTGGGCCCCTACACCCTTCCTCCCACCAATCTCAGGCAGAGTGACAGCAGACTCCTCTTCCCCTCCACTGATCACAGGCAGAGTGGCAGTGGACTCTCCTTCCCTGGCCACCCGCCCCCCCCCCCCCCCATTGATCTCAGGCAGAGTGGCAGCGGACCCCCTAACCCCTTCCCCTCCACAGATCTCAAGCAGAGTGGCAGTGGATCCAACTAGTCCTCCCCACCGATCTCAATTAGAGAGCTGTCAAATCCACCCACCTCCTCCACCCCGCTGCCTCCCCCCCATCCACCGATCTCAACCAGACAGCCATCGGACTTTCGGCAGTTAGCCCTAATTGGAGCACCCAAATTGGACTTGTAATGAGCATATCTGTTTCGCACTGATTCTGGATGGTAAAGGGGGGAGTGCTGATAAAGTTGGGTGTGCGGCCCATTAAGTCAATTCAAATTCATTCAAATGGCCCTCACACCCGTTTTGGGTATGGTCCTGATAGTGGCCATTTTCAGACCTTGGTAAAATGGGAACTAGCATGGAGGCCGGCATGGATTGTGCTACTCATCCCACACCTGACATTACCAAGTTTTTGTGCGTGAAAATGGGAGCAATGTGATGGTAAAATTGGGCCCAGCAGGTCTGACAGCATCTGTGGAGAGAGAATAAAATCAACTTTGAGTTAGGATGACCCTTTGTTCAATAGGAGCTATGCTGCTTGGCAAAAAACAAATCAAACACAACTGCCTTTGCCAGATCTGAATATTCTAAAGTCTTATTGAGCATGTCTTGAAGATCATTCAGTTACTTATGGGTGCTTCTTTTGTGTTCCAGTCAAAGATTTGGCAGGAGATTATTGATTTTGTATCTGTCTATTCATCAAAATGTCATCTCTTGCTTATTAAATTTAAGATGGGAATTGTTGTGTGGCAAGTGACAAGGCAATGCTGCGTATAATCTGCATTGTAGGATTCTTTGATAATCATACACATGAATGCTTCTCAACAAGGCCCACTCAAGCTTTATGTGCACTCAAATACAGGTTGTCAGTGCTACAATTCATTCAAAAACATTGGGGGAATTCTTGGCTACATTATAAAATTCCACTTCCTTCATTTCCCCAAATTTGGCCAAAGACTGCAAACATGATCTTGGTGTCTTAGTGTTGATTCTTTCTCTGAGCTTCTCTGCTAAATTATATTGAAGATTATGAATATGTTGTGCAATTTCTATCACCGACAAGTTTGTTTTTTCCTACTGTTTGCTGAAAGATGTTTTGCTTAATTGCAAAAGAGAATGACAGTTTCATCCAAAAGTCCTTGAAGACCTACTTCAACATTCTTGTACGTTTGTCTTGAGAGAAGGGTCTTGAACCCATCAAAAGTCAATAAAATTCCATCTAACACTGATGCAAAAGAAAGGAATTGTGTGTTGCTAGCAATTTAGAATTGTCAAGGTCAATAAATTGACAGAAGTCTTCCAGTTTTTCAACACAAGTCATGTAAAGAGTCAGCTTCTGTTTGCAGACAATTATGAATAAGCTCCACAACAAATGTCAATGTATAAACAATTGCCTCTGGAAATTACATTGTTAAGCCAATTGCATTGTTAATTTCAAGTGATGAATATCACTTAAAAGCGCTGGATCAGTTGGGGGATGGGGGAGAAGGGAAGAAGGGGAGGGGGAGGGGGGGGGGGAAGGACACTGTTTAGTTGTTCTGAAAATAAACTTTCTTAAGACAAGAAGTAAGCTTCAGACTTATTCCTTCATCATAAACTATTATTGAAATAACAAACCAATACCAAAGATCACTTCCTCTTGTTGGGCAGCATGGTAGCACAATAGTTGAGATGCTGCTTCACAGTTTCAGGGACCTGGCTCTGATTGCTGGCTTAGATCACTGTCTGTGTGGAATTTGCAAATTCTCTTTGTGTCTGCGTGGGTTTCCTCTGGATGCTCCCACAGTCCAAAGATGTATGGGTTAGGTTGATTGGCCATACTAAAAATTGCCCTTTGTGGCCTGAGATGTGAAGGTTAGAGGGATACCTTAGAGCCTTACTTTAGTAAGGCTTGATAAGGTGGCCCATGGAAGACTTCTACAGAAAATGCAGATGTGTGGAATAGAGGGTGATTTAGCTAATTGGATTAGAAATTGGCTGGCAGATAGAAGACAGAGGGTGGTGGTTGATGGGAGATTTTCTTCGTGGAGTTCGGTGACGAGTGGTGTGCCTCAGGGGTCTGTTTTGGGGCCCCTGCTGTTTGTAATTTTTATAAATGATCTGGATGAGGGTATTGAGGGATGGATCAGTAAATTTGCAGATGATACTAAAGTTGGTGGTGTGGTAGATAGTGAAGAGGGGTTTTAGTTTACAGAGTGACTTGGACAAGTTGCAGAGCTGGGCCGAGAGGTGGCAAATGGAGTTTAATGTGGAAAAGTGTGAGGTAATGCACTTTGGCAGGAACAATAAATGTGTAGAGTATAGGGCTAATGGTAGGGCTCTTAATAGTGTTGAGGAACAGAAGGATCTTGGTGTATGTGTCAATAGATCCCTGAAAGTAGGCAGTCAAGTGGATAAAGTTGTTAAGAAGGCTTATGGAGTCTTAGCTTTTATTGGTAGGGGGATTGAATTTAGGAGCCGCAGCATCATGTTGCAGCTGTACAAAACTCTAGTGCGGCCGCACTTGGAGTATTGTGTGCAGTTCTGGTCGCCACATTATAAGAAAGATGTGGAGGCATTGGAGAGGGTACAGAGGAGGTTTACTAGGATGTTGCCTGGTATGGAGGGCAGGTCTATGAAGAGAGGTTGAAGGATTTGAGGCTGTTTTCGTTAGAAAGGAGGCGGCTAAGGGGGATCTTATTGAAACATATAAGATAATTAGAGGTTTGGATAGGGTGGACAGTGATAGCCTTTTTCCTAGGATGGAAAAAGCTAGCACGAGGGGACACAACTTTAAATTAAGGGTATGAGTTATAGGACGGATATCAGAGGTAGGTTCTTTACTCAAAGAGTGATTAGGGAGTGGAATGCCCTGCCTGCAGCTGTTGTGATGCGCCAAGTTTGGTGGCGTTAAGAGGTTAGTTGATAAGTATATGGATGAGAAGGGAATGGTTTAGTTAGGAGGGGCATTGCTTTTTATTTTGGTCGGCACAACATCGAGGGCCGAAGGGCCTGTTCTGTGCTGTATTGTTCTATGTTCTATGTTCTATGTTCTATAAGTGAGTAAATATGTAGGGATACAGGGGTAGGGCCTGGGTGGGTTTATGTTCGTGCAGACTCGATGAGCCAAATGGTCTCTTTCTATATGGCAGGATTTCAATGATTCTTGTTTCTTTTGCAGGTTTTGCCATACATCATTTTCCCAATGTGTTTAGAACAACTAAAACGTGCATTGGTTTAGTCTGCACAAAGTGCAAAAAGCTTTTCATTAAAGAATTTTTCTCAACTAGTTGATGCAGAAATTCACACTGCATATCAGAAGCTTCACTCGATAGAGAAAAAGAAATCAATATTTTGTGTGTTTACCCGCTGGTTGGAAGAAAATAGGACACTGAAACAGGGAAAAGCTTGTGATAATTTCTGTTTGTTGCATCCATACTAAGTGTGATAAATTTAAAATGGCATATATTACTAAATACTTTGTTTAGACAAATACCATGAACAAACATTTTTTTTTAAATTAGCAGTTTGGATCTTGTAAATGCAGGTCAATGTTGGTAAAACCACAGTTATTATTAACAGTGAGGAAACAACAGTGGACTGTCGTTGTCAATTCTTCTAATTGGTATTTTGTCTTGCGTTTATGGTCTAGATGGGGTTTTAGTATATGCCAGTTAACCTAAGACAGTTATTTGTAAAACACATTCTCTTCTTTGTTTACAAATCTATATACATCTTAGAACCCTCACACAAGTTTGTACTTTTGCTACTTACCAGATCTCAATCTCTTACCAATGTAACCATTATGTAATGCCATGACTATGAGGTTCTCTTGATCTCAACCCTTTACCCTACAATTGCAATGATTCCATTATGATTTTATATAGAGGATTTCAGGGTATTGAGCAAGCAACAATAGAAGAATGGTAATACATAACCAAATGAGGAAGTGATGATGTTCCGATTATATTGCTGTTCTTTTGTATTTCACTTGTAAAGTTTTCAATAAAGAAAATGGTTGTTTAATGAACTGCTGCTTATAATGAGGTGGATCTCAAGCTTGGTGGCACACCAATCACAAGCTTGGTGATTGGACGCACAGCTTTATCTTGAAAAGCATCAAGTTCCTTGAGTGTTATTGCAGCTGTACCCATCCAGGTGCGTGATAAGTATTCCATCCTACTCTTAACGTGAGTATCATAGATGGTAGAGAGGCATTCAGGGGTCACTCAAAAACCTGTCTGAGAGAATTCAACTTCCCTGTTCTTGCAATTGCAGTGTTCATATGGTTGACCCAGTCAACTTCTGGCCAGTGGTAGTCCCAAGATGTTCAGAGGATTGTGGTGCTATTTTATTTTTGGAGTTGCTGCAAGGCAGCACTGCCATGGAGCACCATTGTGTGTGTGTGTATGTTTGTGTGCGTGTCCATGTGTGTGCGCGTGCATGTGTGTTTGTTTGTTTTGGGGGGGATGGGGGGAGGTGGTTATCCTCTTCCACTGAGGATGGAAGGGAAAGGGGACTATGCTTCCTCATATCCATGATGGTGAGTCATGTAAATGAGGGGGGGGTTACCCTTGTGGATATGCCTTCCCCTCACTAAAGGGTGTCCTTTAATCTTTGAGATTGGGAGTTTCCTAGGACTGCTAGCTTTTATAAGTCCTGCCCTTTCAACCGTGTAAACTCAAGAAATCTCATGACACCAGGTTAAAGTCCAACAGATTTACTTGATAGCACAAGCCACAAGCTTTCGGAGTGTTGCCCCTTCATCAGGCGAGTGTGAGCTGTGTTCACAAACAGAGCATATAGAACAAAGAACAAAGAACAAAACAGCACGGGAAACAGGCCCTTCAGCCCAATGAGCCCACGCCATCACCCCGATGTTCCCACCTTTACCCGTGATCCCTGTCTATGTTTATAGATCTATGGATTAAAAACCAAATTTGAGACAATTTAGGGAGAATTGTTTTGCCAATTAGCCTAAGAGCACATCTTTGGGATGTGGGAGGAAACCGGAGCACCTGGAGAAAACCCACGCAAGCACGGGGAGAATGTGCAAACTCCCACAGACACAGGCCAAAATCCATGTATCTGCACAGCACAGCGATAGTCACTGAGCTGTCGTGTTGCCCATCAAATGGTCCAGGTCAAGCGTACACTAACGACATGAAGCACTAGGATACTCTCAAAAAAAAAATCCAAGAGCAGCCCTCTCACGACCCATCGCGTGTATGCCCCTTGTTAGACAACAAGGTGGACCAAAGCACCTGTGGGATAAAAACAAGTACATCAATATCATCATCTATTTACACACTTCCCAGGGACTTCCAAGGCTCATGATCCCTATTTTAAATCAGTTTTCTATACCCCTCCATTCCCATTCTGTTCATGTGCCCATCTAAGTATTTCTTAAATAACTCCAGAGTACCTGCCTCCATTACTTTACTTGGCAGCACATTCCATACCCCCACCACCCTGTGTGAAAAAACTCCCTCTAGCATCCAAATGATACCTTACCCCCTTCACCCTAAGCCTGTAATCCCTCGTGCTATTCAAGTCCATCCTAGGAAAAAGCTTAACCCTGTTTACTCTATCTATACCCCTCATAATCTTGTACACCTCTATTAGATATCCTCTAAGTCTACGTCTTTCTAAGGAAAACAGTCTCAATTTGCCTAACCTCTCCTTGTAACTCAGACCTTCCATATCAGGCAGCATCCTGGTAAACCTCTTCTGCACTCTCTCCAGAGTCTCCATGTCCTTCCGGTAGTCAGGCGACCAGAACTGGACACAGTATTCCAAATGAGGTCTAACCAGCGTTTTATACAACTGCAACATTAAAGGCCAGCTCTTGTACTCTATACCCCTTCCTATAAAGGCTAGCATACTATATGCTTTTTTCACAACCTTCTCCACTTGCTCTGCCACCTTCAGAGACTTGTTCACCTGCACCCCCAGGTCCCTCTGCATTTCTATACTCTTAATAGATCTACCCTTTATCATATACCTCCCCTCTACATTCTTTCTTCCGAAATGCATCACCTCACATTTATCAGGATTGAATTCCATCTGCCATCTATCAGCCCAAGCTACCAGCCTATCTATGTCCTGCTGCATTGCCTGACAATGCTCCTCACTATCCGCAAGTCCAGCCATCTTTGTATCGTCTGTAAACTTGCTGATCACTCCACTTACTCCCTCTTCCAAGTCATTTATATATATATTACAAATAGAAGAGGTCCCAGTACCGAGCCCTGCGGCACACCACTAGTGACCGACCTCCAGCTAGAGAAACACCCTTCCACTATTACTCTCTGTCTCCTATTACTAAGCCAGTTACTTATCCATCTAGCTACCTGTCCTTGTATCCCATGAGCCTTGACCTTCTCAACTAATCTCCCATGAGGGACTTTGTCAAATGCCTTACTGAAATCGATATAGATGACATCAACGGCTCACCCTTCATCCACCGTTTTCGTCAACTCCTCAAAAGATTCTACCAGATTCGTAAGGCACGATCTCCCCTTAACAAATTCATGCTGTGTATCCCTAATCAGATTGCAACACTCTTAAGTGCCTATACATCAAATCTCTAAGAATCCCCTTCAACAGCTTCCCTACCACTGACGTCAAACTCACCGGCCTATAATTCCCAGGGTTATCCCTACTACCCTTTTTAAACAACATAAGACACAAACTCAATTTTCAAGATAATGCTTGGAATGCAAATCCAAACAAGCAATCAAGTCTTGAAGGTACAGACAATGTGAGTTGAAAGAGGTTAAGCAAAGGTTAAAGAGATGTGTATTGTCTCCAGCCAGGACAATTGGTGAGATTTTGCAAGCCCAGACAAGTTGTGGGAGTTACAGATAGTGTTGCATGAACCCAAGATCCTGGTTGAGGCCATCCACATGTGTGTGGAATTCGGTTGTCAGTTTTTGCTCAGCAATTCTGCGTTGTCGTGTGTCATGAAGGCTGCCTTGGAGAACTCATACCCGAAGATTAGAGGCTGAATGTCTATGATGCTGAAGTGTCCTCCAACAGGAGCCTTTGTTGATTGATGCTGAACATGCCTGTTGATTGTCGAATACTTATCTGTTATCATAGTGTCTGCAAGGTTTCCCCAAACAACCATGCCTCAGGACATCCTTTCCTGCAGTGTATCAGGTAGAGAACATTGGCTGAGTTGTAAGAGTACGTATAGTATACCTGGTGGATGGAGTTCTCATGTGAGATGAAGGCATCTGTGTCGCTGATCCGGCAGGTCTTTGCAGAGGTTGCTGAGGCAGGGTTGTGCGGTGTCGTGATCACTGTTTTCCTGAAGGCTAGGTAGTTTGCTATGGACAATGGTCTGTCTGAGATTGTGCAGTTATTTGAAGACAAAGAAGTGAGGATGTGGGGATGGCCTTATCTTCATCGATAACATATTGAAGGCTCCAGAGAAGATGTCATAACTTCTCTGCTCCAGAGAACTACTGGATGATGAAGAATACTCTCTGTTATGTCCCGTGTTTGTCTTCTGAGAAGATCGGTGTGGTTTTTTGCTGTAGTGTGTCAGAATTGTCGATTGATGAGTTGAGTGTTATAGCCTATTCTTATCACGGCACCTTTCAGCGTCTGGAGATGTCTGTCGCGATTCTCTTCATCTGAGCAGACCCTGTTTATACGAGGGCTTGTCTGTAGGGAATGGCTTCTTTAAAGTGTTTAGGGTGGAAGCCGGAGAAGTGGGGCTTCATAAGGTTATCCATCAGCTTGCAGTACAGTGGAGTGTTGAGGTGACCTTCCTTGACAGAGATGAGTGTGTCCAAGAATGCAATCAATTATGGAGAGTAGTCCATGGTGAATCTGATGGTGGGATGGAACTTGTTGATGTCATCATCTAGTTATTTCAGTGACTGTTCACCATGACTTCAAGGGAAGAAAATGTCATTGATATATCTAGTGTATAGCATCAGTTGAAGGCCCTGTGTGATGAAGAGGTCTTGTTCGAACCTGTGCATGAAGATGTTGACATATTAAGGTACGAATCTGGTCCCCATAGCTGTTCCATGTGTCTGAATGAAGTACTGGTTGTTGAAGATGAAGATATTGTGGTCCAGGATGAGCTGTAAAATTGCATCTGGAATTTGGCAGTTGTCAGCGTTGAGTACTGAGCCTCGACTGGGACCACACCCAAAATAGATGCAACAACCGTTTAAATGCTGTATTTAAACTGACTTAGTGAGCTGCATGCCCAACCTTACCGGTACTTCCCTTTTATGACCCTGTTTGCCCATCCACAATCGGCACGAAACAGATATGCCTCACAAAAGTGAAATTCGGGTCCTCCAGTTAGTGGGAAGGTAAGTGCTGAGGGTCCAATGACTCTCTGCTTGAGATCAGTGAGGAGGAGTGGGGTCGGTTGGCTTTCTGCTTGAGATTGGTGTGGGGGAATAAGGGGTCCGCTGCACTGTCCCTGAGTTCAGTGGGGATGAAAAGGGATCCACTGTCACTCTACCTGAGATTAGTGAGGGGGAAAGGAGGAAGGGAGGGGCTTGCGATTGGCCTGGGTGGTGGAGTGGGTGGGGGGATAACGAGGTCAGTAATGTTGGGGGGGGGGACAGGGGCAATGTCTGTGGGGCCAGCGGGAGGCATTATCTAGCTTAGGAGGGATGTGCCAAATGAGGAGGAACTTCTTCACACAAAGGGTTATGAATCTGTGGAATTCCTAGTGAAGCAGTTGAGGCACCTCATTAAATGTTTTAAGGCAAGCCCACGGATAATCTTATGATGCTTCACTTCTCCGGCTTCCACCCTAAACACATTAAAGAAGCCATCCCCTACAGACAAGTGTACTCTATCTTTTTTGTACATGTGTCGTTGGAGGCACTGACCGGAGCTTCAGAACTTCAGGGAATTAAGTCCCGTTCACAGACCTGTGCAACATGATTCGGATTCATTGATATTTTTTCAAATTGAGTGCCAATGGGGGTGCCTAAGAAGGGGTCCAAAAGTCAGTTCTGAAACACTCCCTGTTTCAAGTCCACCCAGCACTTAGAATCAAAAATGGTAAAATAGGGTCCAAAGGGTTTCAAACAGAGAGCTTCATTAGTTACCTGAAACCATGCAGTCGCATTAACCACACCAGAGCTGTCCAATTCCCTTTTATTAATAAACTGTTGGGAGTAATCTTCTATTACTGTTTTATCTTCAAGAGAACAGTAACTTTAAGTAGCAGCTTGCACTGTTTGTCATAAGAACACAAGAACTAGGAGCAGGAGTAGGCTATTTTGCCCCTTGAGCCTGCTCCGCCATTCAATAAGATGATGGCTGATCTTTTTATGGACTCAGCTCCACTTACTCATCCATTTACTATAACCTTTGATTCCTTTACTGTTCAAACATTCATCTATCCTTGCCTTAAAAACATTCAATGAGGTAGCCTCAACTGCTACACTGGGCAGGGAATTTCACAGATTCACAACCCTTTCTGTGAAGGAGTTCCTCCTCAACTGAGTCCTAAATCTGCTTCCCTTTATTTTGAGATTATATTCCCTCGGTCTAGTTTCACCTATCAGTGGAAACAACTTCCCCGCTTCTATCTTATCTCTTTCTTTCATAACCTTATAGGTTGCTATAAGATTTCCTCTCATTCTTCTGAATTCCAATGAGTATAGGTCCAATTCACTCAGTTTCTCTTCATAAGCCAACCCTCTCAATTCTGGAGTCAACCTAGTGAATTTCCTCTGCACTTTCTCAAGTAAGGAGACCAAAACTGTACAGTACTCCAGGTGTGGCCTCATCCCAGCATCTTGTACCGCTGCAACATAACTTTGCTTTTTTCAAACTCCATCCTTCTAGCAATAAAGGATAAGACTCCATTTGCCTTTCAATAATCTGCTGAACCTGTAGACCAAAACTTTGTGATTCTTGCACAAGGACACCCACCATCAAATAGGTAGTAGTGGAAAGAGCTCTGTCTGGGTACAATTACCAAGCCCTCATCTATACTGCAAACTCTGAGAACATTAAAACTGATACCTTCTCCCAACATGAAAATTTTCTCGTGAAAGATGGATCACCCTACATGAATAACCCAACTTACACTCAGAGGAAACCCTCCATTAGAATTCTAGTCTCACGTTAAAACATAAAACATGTATTTTGTTGTAGTCTGGCCTTGTACCCCTTTCATCCCTTTTTAATTGTATGAATACACAAAGGGGCAGATGTTACATAACTGTTTTCTTTGTTGTGTATGTGCACAAAATAAATCAACTCCTAATTCTATCTGATCGAGTTATTCACCAAGGATTGGAACATACCAAATTAAGGATTGGGAAAATATGCCACCACACTGAAGGGGAAAGCAAAAATCAAAAGAACATCTTGTAATAAGAGGAGAAATTGATCCCCCTCCTCTCCGTACCATTTTGAAGGCGAATATAAAATCTTAATTTAAGACTCTTCAGTTTTAGACTCTTCAACTGTTATTCATGAAAGCCACAGTCACTTGATAAGTAAATACAATGTTCTTCCAGAAATAATAGATTGAGATATTTAGAACTGATCCCATTTACTGAATGATTATCATTGAAAATATTGTTTATGGCAAAAGAAAGCTTGCATCCTGCATCAGAAAGGGAAAGAAACTCCAGATATATAAAAAAAATCACAGCATTTCAAGTGTTTCATCTGCAGAATAATTGGCAGGGCCAGCATTTATTGCCCATCCCTAACTACATTTCTGAGGGATTTGAAAGTCAATGTCATGGAGTCATATCTAAGCCAGGTATTCTGGTGGGATTAGAACCCAGTTCCCTAAATCTTGCTTTGGTTACTAGTCCAGTGATAGTATCATTATACCACCACCTCCCTTCAAATGTGCTGGAGGACTGGCCTTTACACAAAGCAAACATAATTCATTGGTATTTTATTTACAAGCTCTGAGAGTGCAGGCGGGGTTCTTTTTAGTACATGTCTCCTATGAGGAACAATTAGACTTTTTTAAAGTGTGAATAAAGTTGGAGGGAGAGGTGTTAATGTTAAGCAATGGAAATTGAGGATGAACATACAAGTTGTTGAAGGGTGTAGGTGCTACAGAAGTTATTTTCAAGACAGGATGGGTGAAGAGAGTAAAATGAGATTCCCACAGGTTAATATTGGAATTCTTGATATTAATTACTGTTGATGACTTGCATTTAGAAAGTCAATATTAATGATGAGCAAGAGTAGAATGAAACATATCAAAAAATACAAAATGCACTGAACAAAATATAATATGAATAAACGTTTGTGGATGATGGCAAGAATTCTTCGGCTATTCACGTCCTGCTACCACTGCAAGAAAGGACAGAAAATTTTACACTTGGCCAAATCTCCATTCCTTGCAGCAGGACCAGAGAATCCCAGCTGTGGCCAAGGTCAGAAGAATAATCCAAAATATATAATACAAATGAAGAAATAATGAACACCACAAACAATGCATGAATGATGTTCTGATAGATAAAGTGGAAGCAGAAGGGCTATGGAATCTTGTTTGATTGATGCTGGACATGGCCAATGATGAGTAACAACCAGCAAAGGAAGGAAGGCAGACTTCCATTTGTGTAACATCCTGCAGAACCTCAGGATGTCCTAAAATGGTTTGCAGTCAATTAAGTAGTCTGAAATGTAGAAATTGTTGTAATGTAGTAAGTGCAACAGTCAGTTTGGCTCTCATATGTAGCAATAGGATAATGGCCAGATGATCTTTTTAAGGCTAACTGTTTGGATAAAGGACAAACACTGCCATGGACGCTAGTTGAGAATGACTCTGTTCTTTGACTAGTGCCACAGGATTTTTTGATGACCAGTGAGAACGTATTGGGCTTTGATTGCAGCTTTGGCAATTCAACATTCCATCAATGCTGCACTATAGGTGTAGCTACAACATCTGGACTGTGGCTCACCATCACTTTCTCAAGGATAATTAAGTATGGACAATAACTGCTATCTTTGCAGCAATGTCCACATCTTACAAAAGAATATGAAAAAAACATCCATTTGGTTGATCGTGTTTGTGTTGACTTTTTGATAATGATATCCAGTTAGTGCCATTGCCCTACTTTTTCACTGAACATAAGAAATAGGAACAGGAGTAGGCCATCTAGCCCCTTGAGCCTGCCCCGCCATTTAGTAAGATCACGGCTGATCTGTAGTGGTTCAGTACCACTTTCCCGCTTTCTCCCCATAACCCTTAATTCCCTTGTCAATCAAAAACCTATCCACTCATGACTTGAACGTATTCAGTGAGGAAGCCTCCACCATCTCATCAGGCAGAGAATTCCAAAGATTCACCACCCTTTGCATGAAGAAACTCCTCCACAACTCCGATCTGAACCACACCCCCCCCCAAACTTGAGGCTGTGCTCTCTAGTCCTGCTATCTTTGCCAAGTGGGAAGAGTCTCTCAACCTCTACCCTATCCATCTCCTTCATTATCTTATACATCTCTATAAGATCCCCTCTCAGCCTTCTAAACTCCAAAGAGTACAAACCTAGCCTATTCAGTCTCTCCTCATAATCCAATACCCTCATCTCCGGTATCAGCCGGAAATCTTCTCTGCACCCCTTCCAAGGCCAATGTATCCTTCCTCGAATGCGGTGACCAAAACTGCACACCTGCAACAGAACATCCCTACTTTTGTATTCTATCCCCCTAGCTACAAAGGCCAACATTGCATTTGCCTCCTTAATCACCTGCTGCACCTACATACTGTGTTTTTACGATTCGTGCACAAGGACCCCCAGTTCCCTCTGCACTGTCGCATGCTGCAGCTTTTCGCCATTTAAATAGTAATCCTTTCTACCATTATTCCTACCAAAATGGATAACCTCACACTTGCTAACATTATACTCCATCTGCCAGGTCCTCGCCCACTCATTCAACCTATCCCGATCCCTCTGCAGGCTTTCCACACAATTTGCTTTTCCACTCATTTTGGTGGCATGAGCAAATTTCATCACCCTGCACTCAGCCCCTTCCTCTAGGTCATCTATGTAAATGGTAAATAGTTGAGGCCCCAGCACTGAACCATGGGGCACTCCACTAGACACCAGCTGCCAATCAGAATAGCACCCGTTAATACCTACCCTCTGCTTCCTATTAGACAACCAATCCTGTATCCAGTCTAACACCCTATGCCCAACTCCCTATACCTTAACCTTCTGTAGCAATCTTTTGTGAGGCACCTTATCAAACGCTTTTTGGAAATCCATAAACACCACATCCACCAGTTCCCCTCTATCTACCACACTGGTCACTTTCTCATAGAACTCCAATAAATTCGTCAAGCACGACTTCCCTTTAATGAATCCGTGCTGCGTTTGCTTGATCAAACCGTTTATATCCAGGTGCCTCGTTATTTCTGCTTTGATGACAGATTCAAGTATTCTTTCTACTACAAACGTTAAACTAACCGGCCTATAATTCCCTGCCTTCTGTCTGCTACCTTTTTTAAACAGCGGCGTAACATTAGCCGTTTTCCAATCTTCTGGCACTTTTCCAGAAGCTCCAGAATTTTTCCATTGGAACTATTTTTGAGTCTCAGAAAGTTCCTACACAGTAGCACATTATGTAGAAACAGCCTTCTGTTATGCTGTAGTATGTATGAGCATCTACCAAAAATATATCATTAATTACCATTGTTGCACTTAGGAGAGCAAAAATTGTGTGCTACCATTAGGAAAACACTACAAGAAATTTGCACCTTTTGTACTTTGACGATCTGAATCTTCTAAATAATGTATGTCACAAATGCAATAGTAGATGACTTTTTTTTATTTATGCCAGTGATGTGCTAACATATGGAAATTATTTAATTTGTAACATCCAATACAGATAGTTTTGGGAATTCAATTTCACAATACACACCTTGCAATTTCATAAACAATCATTTGTATACTTCATTTTGACAAAAAGGTCTAGCAATATTATTTTGCCTGGTGAAATCTTTTGTTGCAATGACTCCTTAGACGCAATGACCATACACACATACATACCCAGCTCTCCAGCTGCTCCCTGCTGAATGCAGGCTTGGAGACTGACACACGTGCTTTCAATAGGAAGCATGAGGCTCCCTGATTTAACTGAGTCAATGAAGACTCATCAAGTATCTCTTTTACATACCTAACAAGTAAACAAAATCGAATTAACTTAGGGACAAATTAAAAGAGGTAGCTCCCCAAAAGGAAGAGGGGAACAGCCCGAACCAAAAATCAATCACAAAGGATATTAAAACATGTTCATCAGATAGCTCTTTTGCGTACCAAACAAGTAAACAAACTCAAATTAACTTAGGGACAAATTAAAAGGGGCAGCCCCCAAAAGGAAGGACAGTCCAAACAAAAAACAAAGTCCAAAGGAAACTTAAAACATTAAATCAAAATGTGATTATAAGGGTCTATAATGCACCTCAGCCCCTGCAGTGCCCAGTGGGCGTGGAAGGCATCAACTGTGCCCATGGGCACCGCATGGTCTCCAGGGACACCTGGCTGTGAATGTAGCCATGGTAGAGGGGCAAGCAATCGGGATGGACGGCCCTGTCGATCATGCGCTGTCTGGACCGATTGATGGTGCGTCTCACCAGGCCCACGAGCAGGTTCGTGAGGAGATCAGCATCCCGACTCGCCCCTCTCTGCACCAGGTGTCCGTAGATCAGGAGTGTGGGATTGAAGTGCAAATACAACGTCAGTAAAAGATGTTTCAGGAAATCAAAAGGATGTGCACTCTATAACACACGACGTAGACATGGTCCACGGACTCCATGAGGCCACAGAAAGGGAAGTCTCAGGAGCCAATGTACAGCACTCCAGCCCACGCCCCCAAGGTAATTGGGGGAGATCCCTCCGCAGAGGAATCTCCATTGGGGACCTCCGCTGCCCAGTGGCAACAAGGCTTGACAAGGTGTATCCGGGCAACAGGCAAGGATGTGATAGTGGAAGATGTGCAGCAGCGGCCATACTGGAAACGCCTCCGTGCAGTGGAAAAGGGCACTGAGGACATTTCCACAAGGCTTTGGGCTAAAGGGGAAATTCCGTCCGAACAGGGGAACGCTCGGATGGGATCCTACTGCACGCCTGCATTGCCTCGAGACCGGGTGCGCATTTGGGGCCGAGCACAACCGTCCTGAGGTCTCAGATGGCTTTGGCCACGCACCAGATGGCCACGCCCGCGCACTCAGCCAGCACGCGGGGGCTCATCCAGCCCACTCCTCTGCCATCCAGCACATCCCCGATCCTAGTCACCATGCATCCACAGCCCTCCGTTCCTCCAGCTACCTGAAGTTGTAAGGCTGGAGGTGCGGACTCCTGAGCAGTGGCTCTCGCACAAGATCCGTTATTCCTGATGGGGGAGAGCTGCGTGACAAGACGACCGCATTCCAGATGGTGGGAAGTTCCTGGTAAAAGACGGGTAACTCCCACAATGAGATTGGAATATGCCCCAGAGTAATACGTAGGTGCTTCACGTCGTGATTGAGGTCGTGCAACTGGCAGAAGAAATACGTTGTGGTAAGGCTCGAAGTAAAGATATCTCTGCAGGGTCTGGAGGCAGAAGGTCATTATCTACATGTGAAGGCACACCAGACCTTGGCCGCTGTCCTCAAACGGAAGATACAGAACCTCGACAGAGACCCAGTGCAGTTGATTGTCCCAGAAGAACTGCACAAAGATCTTCTGATATTTGTGACAAAGTCAAGGCAAGGGGTCAAAGCGACCAGCCGATACCATAGCATGGAGGTGACCAGCTGATTTATGATGAGAACTCACGCCCTGTAGGACAGCACTCAGAGCAAACCAGTCCAGTGACCTAGGCAGGTGGTGACTTTGGCCTCCAACTTCCGCCAGTTCTCTGGCCAGGATTCCTCAGCTGGGCAGAGATAGACCCTCAGGTAGAGGAGGTTGGTCTTGCTCCAGGTGAAAGGCCTGAGCTCCTCAGGAACGGACCAGCCAGGAGTCCAGAACATATGGCCCAGTTGGAGGCTCATCAGATAGTTCATACTCCAGCAAGCCAAATTCATTAGCCCGGCTGAAGTCATTGTAGTCATATTCTTCCTTAATTGCATCTCTGTAATAATAGTTATTGCACTTCTCAGTAATTGCATGAAGACATTAAGAAATGTTAATGTTACAAGCAATGTATAATTGTAAGGATTATATCTTTGAATAATATTTAACATTTATTTGTGAATGTTATATTTACATATTCAATGCAATAATAAAAGTAATGTTTTTACATTCTGTTGCATTTACAACATCTGTTATGTCTAAACTTAAAAAGTAACTTCTATGTGGCTTTACTTTATTTCAAATTGGACATTAGTTGATATTCATCTTCATCAAAGATGTGATTGGTTTTGTAGATTGCAACTTGAAGCAGTTAACCAAAACAAAAACAAATCAATTTATAGGAAGTCAGATCATTATAAAACACAGGAAAGAACTTGCTAAGTACATAAACTTAATAGGATATTACTGGCATATGATTCATATGTTAATCAATGCATACAACATTATACCATTAACATTTGTGTAACTGAATAATGATCACCCAACATCTGTTATTCCTTGGGGAACATACAATTAGATAATTGGACTAAACCAAGTAGAGGAAGGCCACTTTGACTGAGCTGATATGTGATGGTAATGAGTACTGTAACAACAAAATCATTTACCAAAATGGAAGAGTGAGAAATTTTCAATGTCATTTTACTATACTGATAATTCCAAAACAGGTTACGTTTTAAGTGCATTTCTCTACTCTGAACTTCGTCACAGCAGCAGATTCCCAGACCAACAACAAAAATTCTTTAGGGATGGCCTCAATGCATCTGTAAAGAAAGCAAACATTTCCGCTGTTATGTTTTTGGGCTTTAGCCTCTTCTTCAGCATAAAGCAAAAGAATAGGTAGCCAGGCTGTGGATTAATTAACCAACAAATCTGAGTTTATTTGGATAGGTGATGCTTCACTACAATTTAGGATGGAAGAAAAAGATAGAATGCCTTGGTAATGTCACAAGGTGTGGTGCACTAATACTGAGATGAATTGCTTTACGTTATGTAACATTGCTCCATCTTTATTTCAGTAATATGACAACAAACTGTAAATATTAATAATTACTCACTCTGTACATCAATTACATTACTAAGTATTACCTACACATGTACAATTAATAAGAGAATCCTTTTGGTGGACGTCGATTTTGAGAACACACATCTTTGACATCCTTGGTAGCCTGTTTCTCACAAAAATCAATTTCTCAATTTCCTGCGAAGTTGCTTCATTGTCAGCTTCCAGAGATGTTTGTTCTACTGCAGTACAATGTGAACTTGATTCCATCATAATCCTTGGTTCAGAGATTTCACAACTTTGGGTATTTGACATAAGTCTTTCTGATACTGTCTCTGTCAATTTTTGAAGCAAGGATTTGATCTATGTCATATTCTCCCATCGTTAAGTTGTACTGTATAAGAAGTTGGCCCTGCTTTAGCTTGAATGGTTGCAGATACCCTCTCTCCTTGTTTAAAACTCCTGTTTTGATGTTTGTTCATGGCGAGTACCTTGTGCTCGTTGTTGTCATGGTGGTGTGAGCAGATCAAATTTAGTTCTCAATTTCCTTCTCAGGACCAACGTTGCTGGTGAATTTTGTGTGGTGGCATGAGTATGTTCTGATAGGACATGAGCAAGCAGTTTTCTGTCCTGGATAAATGGACTTTAATTTTTTGACACGTTTCAGTGACTGTATCAGCCTCTCTACCAATCTACTAGTGGATGGATGATATGGGGCAGTCCTTAATTGTTATATACCATTGTTAAGTAATCCACAGATTGGAACTGAATTGCATGTCATTATCACTAACTAGTTATTCAGGCTGTCCAAATCTTGTGAACAACTCATCCAACTCCTCTATGGTTCTTTCCGTTGTGGTGGACTTCATCATCCCGACATTGGGTCACTTTGAATGCACACCCACTGGGACAGGAAACATGCAGCCTTCAATGGGTCTCTTAAAGTTGCCATGCATCCTCTGCAATCCCAAGGATGAAGTGATCGTACAGCTGGAGTATTCATATTCTATCATATCATTGACATTTCCTGACTGTTGCTTCCATTTGTAAGTCAAGACCCAGCAAACAAAAATAGTTTCATCTGAACTTTTTCATCTGCACTACTCCTGGATGATATTTGTGCAGTTGATCCAGGATTCAGCTTTGTAGGTTTAGAGGGATGCTCACCCTGCTGCTGAATGGCAATACTCCATTTTGGGTAGTTAACTCAGGTTCTTTCATTACATAAGGTCTGAATTCAGGATTCTTCTTTCGTTTGTACAATGAGGTATGTCTTAAATCTATGTCCATGACTCAACCCATTAGCCGATCATTTCACATCCTTTGTACCTGAGACATTCTCGATCTGGGAGAAGTACAATATGCTGACATAGCTGTATTGTGATTCGGTTTTGTCCTGAAGAGGCAATCTCAGTAAGATATCTACATTTGAATTCTGTTCTGATCTCCATTACTTGATTTCATAATTATGCGCTGATAATATCAATGCCCCCATTTTTTGTATGCAACTTGCGGCTAATGATGGAATTCCCTAGCATGGATGAAAAATAATTGGTGTTGCTAAATTCTTACTGAAAAGTGATTGTCAGTGGCCTGTAGTCAGTCAAAGTAAATTGTTTACCGTACAAATACGGATGAAATTAGTAAATTAATATTGTGCTGAGTCCCTCTTTCTCAAGTTGTGTATAATTTTGTTCCATGCTTGATAATGTTTAGGATGGGTATGCTATTAGCTGCTTCTCCCCAGTTGCCATCATGTGAGATAGAGCACTACCCACCCTGTAGGGTAATATATCACATGTTAGTTGTACTTTCAAACAGGGATTAAAATGGCTGAATACCTTGGATTGCTTGAACATGTCTTAACTAATTTGTACGTACTTTCGCACTCTTCTGTTTAATTCATTATTCGTTGAATTGCATGAAGTGGCTTTAGTAGTTTTTGTCATAGTTTGAGATGATTTTCCATAATTATTGATTAGTCCTAAAAATGATTGCAACTGTTTGTATTCGGCACCATTAGGATCACGGCTAAATTTTTAATTTTTGTGGAGGTCATCCTTATTTATTACATGACCTTAATAACTGATGGATGATTTTAAAAGTTCATATTTTTCTTTTTTCACACTGAGGTTGAAAATTTCTAGATACTCCAGTGTTTCCTCTAAACTGTCTAAATGTTCTTGTTAAGTGTTGCTTGTGATTAGAAATTTGTCCAAATAATAGTGGGACACCGTTGTGGCTACTTACAATTTGCTCCATTGATTTCTGGAGTCTGGCCTATGTTATTCCGAACAGTAGGCACTGATACCAGAACAATCTCTTGGCTATTATCATTAGCGGTGGTTTCAATTTATTTGCCACCCTCATCCAGAGGGATGCTTGGGATAAGTCTATCTTATTGAACTGCTCATCAGCAAACAATCCAGTGAGTAGGTCCTCAATTAATGGTAAGGGACACTTTTCATAAAGAATTGAATTTATTATCATGTTAAAGTCTTACAGATATGTGCAGAACTATGACCCACAACTTCCATGATGCTTTGGACTGGGGTAAACTCAGAAGAAATCTCACAACACCAGATTAAAGTCCAACAAATTTATTTGATAGTGGGTTTACTATAAAACAAACTTATTGGACTTTAACCTGATGAGACTTCTTACCACAATTTCCAGTCAGCTATGGAAAGCTTTGGGCCACCAGAATTAAAATAAATTTACTAATCCTACCTCCCTCCTCCCCCCAGCCAACCCCACAGAGTCATCAATGTCATTTAATTCAATGAACAATATTAGGCGGCCCAACATAGATCCCTGTGGCACAGCACTGGACACTGGCTTCCGGTCTCTAAAGCAGCCTTCTGTCATCACCCTCTATCCTCTACAACTGACTCAATTTCGAATCTACTTAATCAAATTACCCTGTATCCCATGTGAATTTACCTTCTTTACAAGTCTTCTTTATAAGACCTTATCAAAGGCTTTGCTGAAATCCATTTTAATTAAATCGACTGCACTTCCCTCGTCTACACATCTGATCACCTGCTCAAAAAATTCAATCAAATTTATTAGGCATAACTTCCATCTGATGAAGCCCTGCTGACTATCCCTGATTAAGCTTTGACTCTCTAAGTGAAGATGGATGCTCTCCTTCAGAAGTTTCTCTAATAATTTTCCTACCACTGATCTGAGACTCACTGGCCTGTAGTTCCCTGATTTATCTTTACAACTCTTCTGAAATTGTGGCACCTCCCCCATGATCCAGCAGAGCTCTCTTCCTTGTCAGACTCTTCACATGATTTAAAAAGTTCTCCTGTACACATTTCAAGAGATCTACTCCATCCAAGGCCTTAACACCATGTATAAGAACATAAGAAATAGGAGCAGGAGTAGGCCATCTACCCTCTCAAGTCTGACCCGCCATTCAATAAGATCATAACTGATCTGAAGTGGATCAGTTTCACTTCCCCGCTTTATCCCCATAATCCTTAATTCCCTTGCTTATTATAAACCTACCTACCGGTGACTTAAATGTATATTTCAGTTAATGTTGGGAAAGTTGAAATCACCTAACGTAATGACCCTTTTGTTATTGTTTTTACACACTTCCACAAACTGAGCACATATCTGCTCCTCAATATCCCTCTGACTGTCTGAGGCTATATAATAAACACCTAAGCTCTACCCACAAAGCTTTATTTGATGCGCCTTCAATATATTATCTCTCCTTACTGAAGTAACTGACTCCTTAACTAATAATGCAGTGCCTCATCCCCTGGCTCACCTGAAGATTCTATATCCTGGAATGTTGAGTTGCCAATCATGCTCTTCTTTCAATCATGTCTCTGTGATGGGTACTATATCAAACTTCCATATATCAATCATTGCCCTCAACTCATCTGTTTAAGCAGAGGAAAGGTAATATTTTACAGCATTTGTTGCTCATGTTTCATTATGTTTCATTAATATAGAATGCCCTGTGGATGAAATTCAGCATCTATTGCATTTAGATGATCATTTCTTGTCAGATTTTGATGGCCAACTTGATAGCCATAAAGTCCTTGTCCATGGAAGGGACAAAGTAGAATACAATCAGCAGTGCTCACTCAACCTGCAGAATACAATTTAACATTCAACAAGACTAAATGTACATTAGTGACATCTGAGAATGGCTTGCTTGGGTACAGAATGACAACAACTAAATCCTACATGTGATAAAGCCAAAGCCATTTCACGCAGTTCCAACCCCACTGAACTTGTAAGACTTAGCATCATTCCTTGATACTACCAAGTTTTGTCACAAATTGCTTCCCAAGTACATATAGGTACCAGAACCTTCACAAAAGCTACTGTATAAACTTCAAAATGGGGATGGACAATCACAGAGCAAAAAAGCATTTAACATGTTTAGGTGAAGGTACCATCTCCACCATATTTTTAACCAAAATAGGAAACGTATATAATAAATAAATATATAATAATATAATATTATATAATAATATATATTATATTATATAATAAATATAATAAATGAGTCAGGAAACATAATTGGATCTGTACATTCTCAGTATTTTGAAGGAAGCAAATGACCACTTGTGTATGGGTCACACTCACTGATCAAAACTAAAAACAAATACTCTACTGGAAAGCAGGAAGCACTAGCCTACGTCGCTGTAGTGAACATTGGAACATGTATCTCTACAGTAGAAAGTTCACTCTCCACACAGATCACCAAGTGCTGACTACATTGTTAGCCATGTCAGAATGTATTCATCAGCCTACACATATCTATAGAAGATCTGATTGTTTTCATCAGGACAACTTTGTGTTGAAGGTTCAGGTATCTCACAGGTTTACACAACCAATGACACACTTAACCATATAACTATCAGAGACAGTATGAGCAATAACATAGCAGTTTGCAATAGTGAGGACTATGTGATCACAGTGATTTCATGTTTTTGTAACTTACATGACCACTTTTGTGAAATGCTGACCTGCTGGCCAGTTTTTCAGCTTTAGAAGATTTATTATTTCATGGTATTAATCAAATACAAATATAGATGATTTAACAGTTAAATGGAAAATTAAAGTTTTCTGTGGATGAAGAAAGCAATCATCTTCTGGTCTGTGAGTAGTAATGTCAGTACAATTAGCGATACCAAAGACAAATGTCCCCACAAAATTTAATTATTTACTTCAAATAGTATCTGTAAATGACATGTTTAATTCTTGTGATATGAGCAAAAAAACACCTTTGTAACTTTAATATTGACTAAAATTGTCAAATAATTCCTTCTTTTTTTCTCATTTCAGTTGTAACTTTAGCAAGAATTGATATGAAGTACAGAACTTGGAGTGAACTTTCAAATTATGACTTTGCATCTTCAATAGGTTATGATGTTGATGTGACTAAATATGAATTTTATCTTTCATTTGCAGAAAGTTAACAGACTATTCCATCCCCAAAATGGGGATGGACAATCACAGAGCAAAAAAGCATTTAACATGTTTAGGTGAAGGTACCATCTCCACCATATTTTTAACCAAAATAGGAAACGTATATAATAAATAAATATATAATAATATAATATTATATAATAATATATATTATATTATATAATAAATATAATAAATGAGTCAGGAAACATAATTGGATCTGTACATTCTCAGTATTTTGAAGGAAGCAAATGACCACTTGTGTATGGGTCACACTCACTGATCAAAACTAAAAACAAATACTCTACTGGAAAGCAGGAAGCACTAGCCTACGTCGCTGTAGTGAACATTGGAACATGTATCTCTACAGTAGAAAGTTCACTCTCCACACAGATCACCAAGTGCTGACTACATTGTTAGCCATGTCAGAATGTATTCATCAGCCTACACATATCTATAGAAGATCTGATTGTTTTCATCAGGACAACTTTGTGTTGAAGGTTCAGGTATCTCACAGGTTTACACAACCAATGACACACTTAACCATATAACTATCAGAGACAGTATGAGCAATAACATAGCAGTTTGCAATAGTGAGGACTATGTGATCACAGTGATTTCATGTTTTTGTAACTTACATGACCACTTTTGTGAAATGCTGACCTGCTGGCCAGTTTTTCAGCTTTAGAAGATTTATTATTTCATGGTATTAATCAAATACAAATATAGATGATTTAACAGTTAAATGGAAAATTAAAGTTTTCTGTGGATGAAGAAAGCAATCATCTTCTGGTCTGTGAGTAGTAATGTCAGTACAATTAGCGATACCAAAGACAAATGTCCCCACAAAATTTAATTATTTACTTCAAATAGTATCTGTAAATGACATGTTTAATTCTTGTGATATGAGCAAAAAAACACCTTTGTAACTTTAATATTGACTAAAATTGTCAAATAATTCCTTCTTTTTTTCTCATTTCAGTTGTAACTTTAGCAAGAATTGATATGAAGTACAGAACTTGGAGTGAACTTTCAAATTATGACTTTGCATCTTCAATAGGTTATGATGTTGATGTGACTAAATATGAATTTTATCTTTCATTTGCAGAAAGTTAACAGACTATTCTCCATAAATGTTTCTTGGCCTGAGAAGCAATGACTTTTTCTCTTCCTATGAAGGCCCAAATCCAAGAAACTTTTCCTTGACGCATACAGAAATAAATGTTACAGCCCTCATGGTGGGAAATCACCTCAGTTACATGTTAGTCTGATAACAAAAGCTCTAGAATAAATAACCAGCTTTATAAAAAGGAGCAAATAATGAAGCCTATATATATAGGAATCAATAGTACTGAGAAACACCACATTAGTCAATGTGGCGAATTATTCAAAACCAGTATCAAGTTCAATGCCTGTTTCTCTCAATTGATTATTCTGCTAAATATGTGTCCAACTCACTCCTCAGATGACTGACATTACCAACAACAGTCACCTAACTGGGCAGCACTTTTCAAATGTTCAGCTCCATATGATTCTGCCTTTTAGAAAAAAGTTACAAAGTTAAAGTTTATTTATTAGTCACAAGTAAGGCTTACATTAACACTGCAATTAAGTTATTGTGAAATTCTCCTAGAAGCCACAGTTTCATGTCTTTTCAGATTAACGCACCTAATCAGCATGTCTTTCACAGTGTGGGACGGAACTAAAGCACCTGGAGGGAACCCATGCAGATACAGGGAGAATGTGCAAACTCTACACAGACTGTGACCTAAGCCCGGAATCGAACCCAGGTCCCTATTAAAAATACAATATCTTTTTTCAAATCTTTGTGATGTAGCACGGTAGGGCGGCACAGTAGCACAGTGATTAGCACTACTGCTTCACATTTCCAGGGACCTGGGTTCGATTCCCAGCTTGGGTCACTGTCTGTGTGGAGTTTGTACGTTCTCCTTGTGTCTGTGTGGGGTTTCCTCCAAGTGCTCCAGTTTCCTTCCACAATCCAAACATGTGCGGGTTAGGTTGATTGGTCATGCTAAAATTGCCCTTTAGTGTCCTAAGGGAGTAGTGGGTAATAATATATAGGGATATGGGGGTAGAGCCTGGGTGGGATTGTGGTCGGTGCAGACTTGATGGCCGAAGGGCCTCTTTCTGCACGGTAGTTTCTATGATTCTAATACTTAATCAGTGGGAATCCTTAAGGACCTTTTTTAAACCCGAGTTTCTCTTAAGGAGAATTGGGCAGACTACGTAATCCTGAAGTCAGATTTCACTCTTTATTTTCTCTTGTCCTTGAATTCATCTACACATTCCCAGTTTTAAAGATTTTAAACTTTTTGAAGTTTATTTATTCGTGTCACAAATAAGACTTACATTAACAATGCAATGAAGTAACTGTGAAATTCCCATAGTCGTCACATGCCGGTGCTTGTTCGGGTCAATGCACTTAACCAGCACATCTTTCAGACCGTGGGAGAAAACTGGAGCACTCAGAGGAAACCTAGTATATATGGATAGAAAGGGAAGTGATCTTTGGAAAATAAGAACTTCAAATTAAATTTTATTTTCGTTTAGTTTTAGTTGGAAGAATATGAAGAGATCTGTGTAAAGAAATCCAACCATAATTAGGGGTTATAAGGTGTATAGAGTTACTTGACCTCTATGAGCTTAAAAAATTAAAAATGGCTCAAAATGCTATTCTCCCTGTATGTGGAAACTTGCCTTTACTTACAGCAATAAGAACATCCTTGATAAAAGAGGTATACTCTCAAAATTCAGTAGGTGGGGTTATTCCTGCTGGAGAGGGTGGCAGCATAGCCCTGAGTGGGCCACTGTACACGTGATGATTGGTCAGCACCAAGATTGGCACATGCAGAGTGGCCCCGCACTGTCGGCCTTCTGATTGCAACTTGCGCATTGCCATCCGTGCGACCACCCCCCGGCCCGATTGTTGGCCCCTGAGCATGCCTGGGGCCAACCTCAATCAATCCTCTGCCCGCAATGCTGGCCTTCTGCCCTCCGTGGTCAGATCACTGGCCTCTCCATGAATGCCTGGGGCCAACCTCAACCACCCCCACACCCCACAACTCTGATCTCCCTCTTGACGGTGCAGGACCCAGCCCCATAGTGTTGACCACCCCCAACCCACAGATCCATTTCCCCCCAGCAGACTGCCCCCCCAACCCAAGGGCCAACCCTGATCACTGGCCTCCTTCCTTGCCGCTCCAATTCCAACTGCAGAGTAGCATCAAGATCCCCATTCGCACTAATCGTCTCCAGAGGCTCATCCCATTAGACCTTGTCTCCATTTGCCGTGTCCCCTTGGCACTGTCCTATGCCTAGTGGGCAGTGCCAAATTGCCCCCTGAGCATTTGGCACTTGGGCATACCAGAGGGCACTGGGTGGCACTGCCTGGGTGACAATGCCCAGGGGGCAGCCCCCCACCCCCGCCGAACCCTTTGAGGCACTCCAATTGCCTTCTCTTCACTTCAGCAGGGCTGGGCTGCCAGTTCACCGAACGTAGGGAGCTTTAGTAAACTCAGCTGGAATGAAACACTCCTTGTTCCCCTTGTCAGAGAGGCTAGTGGGCCCAGAAACTTCAGTCCTGGACTTGCTATTTCTATTTAAATTATAATTAAATAGTGATTTGTATTATTCATGCGGCTTCCCATTGACTTTTGGTATGGATTTGATGCCATTGGAAATCCAGTGTAGGGATACATTATCAAGGTAGATACATTATCAAGCATGGATCCTGTGCATTGTTTGCTATTTGATTCGCTCCCCAGACTTTTAGATCCACTGAACTATTCCAGCATCTCTCACAGTAAAGTTACATCAATTAAAGTTTAGCAATGATAATTCTCTCCATAATAAGGACAGACTCTTATCTTACCTACTCTATTTTTTTTTGGTGATTAAGGTAAATGCTGCTTTTATTAATGATGGATTTCCTGCTCAAAATATTTAATGTAAAATTAAATGAATTTTTAAAATGGATTCTCAACTAGAAATAAGATTGTCTTTTGTCTCTTTTCCTTGAACTTTTTAACATTATGACTGACTATTTCACCACATTGTGATTTGCATATTCAATTCTTTTATAAACACCTATATAGTTTAAAATTTATATTGTCTCCATATGATTATCTTAAGAACCCAAATTCCTAACCTCTCTGGGTAAGAGTGCACATTACAGAAAAGTTAGAAAGGCCAGGATATTATAATCTGATGGAAATTTGTTAAAAAAGCTATCCTGAGGATAATACTCCCAGAAGTTCTTTTCTAATGGGGATAGATAAGTCCTTCAGACCCAGTGAGCATTGCCAGAATCAGTCTTTCTTCACCCTAGCTAATCTGCTCTGACAAAGGGTCATCCTGACTTGAAACTTTGGCTCTATTCTCTCTCCACAGATTCCACCACACCTGCTGAGTTTCTCCAGCATTTTCTGTTTTTGTTTCAGATTCCAACATCTGCAGTATTACGCCTTTAATTGATTTGGGATTGTACCAAAATAGCGCTTTGATTATAATCCACCACAGAAGTACCACTTAATTTAGTGTTATGATTCTTTTGGAAATCCATTAGCAGATATTGGCAACTCACACTAGTTCCTGATACTACCTTTTCTCACATAGTAGATAATTGTTTCAATTTAAATTACCTTGTGATAGTACATGAAGTATGGGGTAATTGTGTTATATGTATGCATGTGTTGCATTCAATTAAACAAGTTTATGCTAATTATGCAGTCATGCTTTCAATTAAATACAATTAAGCAGGTTTATATAACACTGTGATGAAGAGGTGCCAAAAGCATAATAACATTTAAACATAGAGTTATTGAGCTTTACAGCATGGAAACAGGACCTGCAACCCAAATTTTCCATGCCGCCCATTTTTTACCTCTAAGCTAGTTCTAATTACCCACATTTGGCCCATATACCTCTATACCCATCTTATCCATGTAACTGCCTAAATGCTTTTAACATCTTGCTTGAAAAAAACAATAGAAGTGCCAAAAAACTCAAGAGCATACAAAACATACCATTATGTGACAACAACTTGAATTTGTGCGTTACATCTAATATTCAAAGACAAAAATACAACCAAGATAATCAGACAGAATTGACACTGGACCAAAGAAAGAGTCATTAGGACAAGTTGGTTAATCCATTAGGTTTTGAGGAAATTCTTCCAGGATTTAAAAAACAGCTGAGAGTTCTAGTGAGAGAATTCCAGAGCTAAAGGCCTAGATGAGTTGGCAATGATGGAGTAAAGAAAACAGTGCATGTGAAAGACACCAGTATTGGATGCCATCTCAAATCACTTGCTGGTAAGTTCTCCATCCATACTCATAGCCTTACTTCCTTTTATGTTTGTCCCTGGGGGAAAAAAAGAAAAAAAGTCCCCAGTTCATTTACAACTGGAAAAGTATAAGCCCCAGTGTTTAGCTTTGGCCTTCAACTCATCACAGTATTTCTGCAGTTGTCAATCTGCTCAACCACACACTAATATCAACATGTAATTTCCTAGTTCCCATTAAAACCAATATTCACTCTCACATTGGATGCCTCAGTTAATGTAGTTCTCACATTTTCACTCTTGGGTCCAAGGGACACACATTTGAACAGATGTAGTAATCATTTGGTTTAACCATTCATCAGCCCACATAAAACACTTTCAGGTTGTGCTCTAATCTGACAAAACTGATCTTTATTCTAGAAATTGTAGAATCTTGGAATACTAAGACAACCATGATTTCTTTGCTCTGCTATGAACTATGCTCTTAAGCCCTGCTTTGTCTCCTTCACACTAACCTCCAACAACATCTACAATAATCACATGTTTCCCTCCTTTTCCTGACAGAATGGGGCAAAAAATCCCCAAAGATTTCCTTTGGCCCTGGTTCTGAACTGGCATATTTTTTCTAGTTCTTCTATTATCTCCCTTTATGCTCTCTCTGGTTTATCTTGTCCCTGATACCCACCTCCTGCACTATTGATCCTATTCTCACTAAACTGCTGGCCAGTCAACTTTCCACCCTGGCTCCCAGGTTAATTCACGCTGTTAGCAGCTCTCTCTCGTCAAGTACTGTTCTCCATTCCTTCAAATCTGCCATTAGCATTCCAGTCCTCAAAAATCAAATCCATGAACTCTTTGTGCTTGCACATTGCTGTCTCATCCCCAACCATTCTTCTCAAAAGACCTTGAATGTGCTATCACATTCCAAAATCACCCCTATCTTTCCCAGAGCATTATGACTTCATCCCTCCAATTAGTTTCCATCCTGCCACTGCATCAGTGCAAATCTTATCAAAGTCATAAGTGACATCCTAAGGGACTGTGATAAAATTAAAAGATAACACAAAGAACAACTTGCATTGATATAGTATATTTCATGGCTACAGCCAATAAATTACTTTTACATTGCAATCACTATTGTAAAGCCTGAAACACAGCAATATAATTCACACACAACAATCCTCCGTTAATAACAATTTCATAATAAGCGAGTAATCTGTTCCTATGAATTTGATTGGGGCATAAATATTAGCCTGGACACCAAGGATAACTCTCCTACTCTTCTTTAGAATATTCCAATTTGATTTTTATGTCGACTCGAGTGAGAAGATTAGATTTCATTAAGTCTCATTTTAAGGACAGCATGTTAATAGTACAGCACACCCATAATATTGTACCAGAGTGTCAACATTGATTTTTTGTGCTCAAATCTTAGAGTAAGACTTGACCTCACAAGCTTCTGACTTGGAGCATAATTATTACTAATTCACTTGTAAAACAGAAGAGAGTAGAAAGAGGGGGAAGTGGGATCCGCGATAGGATGAAATAGGAACATATAATCTGCTTCAATGTCTTCAATCCTGCCATTGGTAATCTAAGGAAAGACATTTGAAGATGCATTCACTGACATTGACTGCCCATGTGAAACCTCTAAAAGCCTTACAACACTTGGGATTTGACAGCAAGCATTAGCTGCTTGCATCAACTTCTAAGTATCTGACAGCCTGTCTACCTTTCGCACTAAGACCTTCATTGTTGTGTTACACATCTTTGGAACACTCTCTCTGCCCTGTTGTGTCATTTTTATTCTTCTTCCTGCTCAGATTGTCTTCTGCAAACTAATGCAGCCAGAAGGTAGCTTCCCTTTAAAGATAGATACTAGGCAGAATTTTCCTGTCCCACCCATCACGGCAATCGTACTGGATGGGGGTGGGGGGTGGACAATACAAAGGTCCATTGACTTCAGGCGAGAATTTCCAGCCTTGGGTTGAGTACGTCCAGAAAATCCTGTCTTTGATGCTAGTGTGAACTTTCAAGGATATTGAGCCCCCTGCTGAGAAAGATGGTGATTCAGCAGTACATTTAGAGGGCAGACCAATCAAGCATCATAATCCCCGAGCCTTAACCAATATATTCCCCAGAGGAGATTTCCGTTACCACCGGGGTGGAATAGTTCTGTTTGTGGGTTTTGCTTTGCTGGATGGAAATGTATTTCCCTCAGTTGCATGGCTAAAATTAATGGGTAACCGGCTCAGAGTGCTCACAACTGACACAGTCCATAATGTTCAGGGAAGGCGATGGCCTAGTGATATTATTGCTAGATTATTAATCCAGAAATTCAGGCTTGAAACCTGCCATGGCAGATGGTGAAATTGAAACTCAATTAAAAAAATCTGGAAATAAAAATCCACAGATGACCATGAAACCATTGTTGATTATCAGAAAAAGTCCACCTAGTTCACTAATGCCCTTTAGGGAAGGAAATCTGCCATCATTACCTGGTCTGACATACATATGACTCATAATAATGTGACCTACAGCAATGTAGTTGACTCTCAACTGCCTTCTTAAATGCCCTAGCAAGCCATTTAGTTCAAGGGTGTTTCTAGGGTAATAAAAGCTGGTCAACCAGTGATGCTCTTGTCCCACAAATGAATTTTTAAAAATCAGAAATTATTGGGAATACCCAACATCTTGATCAGCAGCACCCAAAAGAGAAAATGCAAAACAAAAGCTCTGAATGAAATCATTCAGGTGAATTGCTTTCCTCATAACATTGGCTTCAATTAGAAAGGTATTGGATAGTAACAAATTTGGCATTGAGAATGAGATTGTATTTTGTTAATATTGTAATGACTATTTGATTTGCTAATTATAAAAATGACAGATGATGGTCATCCATTATTCCAAGTGTTTGGTATTCTAGATTTATTAACTACTTTGGGAACTCTACCCATGAACTTGTCATTAGGATTTGCCAATAAGTAGTGTCTGCTTACATTTACATGGTGTCGATGAGACATGAAAGCAAATTGCTAAACTAATTGATCAATCTTGTTTGTGGCAGAGATTAGCAGCGAATGTTTGTCTTCTTGGACATACCAGGTGTTGGAAAATAGAATTAATTGACGTATTTAGGTTCATCAATGAGAACTGTCAAATATTTTGATAATACAAATCAGTTGACAAAAATGTCAATTATATGTAAATAGGAAAGATTTATTTTCTGTTTATTGATTTAATTTAAGTAGCATTATAAAGTATTTTTCAGGAGCTTTGGCTAGCATTAGGAGATAAGAAAGCCAGGAGCTGATTTGAGAGCAAATAAAATATATAAAATACTGCAATGGTTCAGCACCATCTGGGTAATGGACATTTTTACTTCAGAGAGATAATTATTTGAATACAGTCGAGCTTGAAATTCATAAAGTAGAGGAGACAATATATTATCATAAAAATCACCTTCATTATTACAATATTCTCGATTGTATTTCAGTCAAACAAAGGAAAAATAAATATGCTTTCAAAAATGGAAGGGGCAACTACTGAAATAACAATGGTAGAATTATAATGCATCTTCCATTCATTACAAAATTAAAAGATTCTTATTATGGAACGATGGTTCAAAGGTAAAAGTTTGATAATATGTTGAGAAGTACTTGCTGCGTTATGAAATGAAATGAAACCAAATTAGTTTCCTTTCAATATGTGATCAAACATTGCAATTAATATCATATTTTTAAACAGTAGCTTTCAATTGATAAATAATCAAAAACATCACTTAATCCATTGTTAAACTGCTTTATTTTAATATTAAAATTAATGTATCATGTAAAATTATTGTTTCATTGCTATTTTAGGAAGAATAAAATTTTAAACATTCTCTATGGAGATCAAGTAAAGAAATATATCACCTGAAGTGACTTTTAGCCACAGTGAATAGCAAGTCCCAATCTTGGTCATTCAGTGTTGGTCAATCTCACAGTGTGGTTTCTGGAACAAACTATGTGTAATATCATATCACAATCTTTCAAACTGTTAATCAGCATGTAATTCCTTCCACAACATCCTGCTTTTCTCCAAGGAAGATATGAAGATACAAAATCTAAAATTAGGGAGAATAATCCACATATCTACTTATCCACATATCCACAGATCACCAAAGGTTGCCACTCAAGTGGATAGAGCTATGAAGAAGGCCTATAGTATGTTAGTGTTTACTAATGGTTAAGAGCCGTGGAGTTATGCTGCAACTGTACTGGACCTTGGTAAGATCATATTTGGAATATTGTGTGCAGTTCTGGTCACCTTACTATAAGAAGGATATGGAAGCATTGGAGAAGGTACAGAGTAGATTTACTAGGATGCTGCCTGGTTTGGAGGGTAGGTCTTATAAGGAAAGGTTGAGGGATCTGGAGCTTTTCTCTTTAGAGCAGAGGAGGATGAGAGGCGACTTAATAGAGGTTTATAAGATGATGAATAAGATAGATAAGAGTGGGAATTCAGAGACTATTTCCTCAGGTGGATGTAGCTGTTACTAGGCAGCATAACTATAAGGTTCATGGTGGGAGATATAGGAGGGATGTCCAAGGTAGGTTCTTTATTCAGAGAGTAGTTGGGGTGTGGAATGGACTGCTTGCTGTGATAATGGAATCAGACGCTTTGGGAACTTTCAAGCAGTTATTGGACAGGCATTTGGAGCACAACAGAATGATAGAGAGTGGGATAGCTTTATCTTGGTTTCGGACAAAGCTCTGCACAACATTGAGGGCCAAAGTGCCTGTACTGTGCTGTACTGTTCTATGTTCTAATAAGCTATTCCATCATTTTAAAGTCCTAGTTCTTCGAAGAAACTCTTCATTTTCAACAAATTATAATATCCCAAATATTCAATTATAATTTGCAATAATATGTCATTAATGGGGCATAATTATCCCTTACAAGTGTTTTTTATTATAATTAGTAAATATATTATTCTATTAACTGAAGTTACTTCCATTACAAAGTTCTTGATAACTATATTCTTGAGAATTATTGTGCAACTTGATTGGATGAAGAACCTCTTGAATACAACTATTTCTAGGATCTTTTCCTGAGGTAACACTAAGTGAAACCCAAAAATTTCATGAAAATTATTATTATGAATTAATATTTAAAAATCATATGTTCATCTGCTGCTATTTTAATTTTGACAATCAGTCCATCAACACAATGTTTCAGTTTCGCTTATAGTTGTAATCATTATAATTTCCAACAGAGACCTTTAGAATAATTCCGAACAAATTATTCCTAAATTAACGCAACAAATCATTTTATCTTAAAGGTTTTCCGAAATTTAATTTAGATTGTAGAATTTAAATTTAACAAATTAATCTCCCATAGCATTTAGACTAGGGTTAGATTTTGGAAGGATAATTGGATCATTTTTTAAAAGTCCATTTGCTGGTTGTGAGCACCATTGGCTAGCATTTATTGTCTATCCATAATTGCCTTGGAGATGGCAGTGGTGAGTTGCCTTCTTGACCTGATTCAATCGCAATGATATAGGTATATGTGCAGGTATACAGGGAGGGAGTTCTGGATTTTGACCCACTGACAGTGAAGGATTGATGAAGTATATGACAAGATGGTGAGGGACTTGGAGGGGAGCTTCCAAGTGGTGGTATTCCCATGTGTCTGCTGGCTCTTGTCTTTCAAGATAGTCATCGTCAGTGTGTGGAAGGAGTTGCCTAGGAGCCTTGATGAGTTTCTGCAGTGCATTATCTAAATGAAATGTTCCACTGCCACTGTCATTGGTGGTAGTAGAAATGAATGTTTGTGGAAAGGGTGCCAGACAAGTGGACTACTTTGCCCTAGATGGTGTCCAACTTCTTGAGAATTGTTGAAGTTGCACTCATCCAGACAAGTGAAAAGTGTTCCATTAAACTCCTGATTCTTTTGTAGATTGTGGACAGGCTTTAGGAAATCAACAGGTGAATTACTTGCAACAGGATTCCGAAACAAAATTTTACCATTTTAAATCTAAGTGCTGGGTGGACTTGAAACTCAGAGATCCGACTTTTAGTCCTTTCTCAGACACACCCATACACACTCTGCCTGCAAAAATATCAGCGATTACAAATTGGGCTGCACCAGCCTGTGAGCAAGGCTTCACGCACCCAAAATCCTGCAGCTTTGATAGGCATCTCCAGTGCGCACCTGCAAACAAAAATGATAGAATGCAGATTCTCTGCCACATCGTTCCCATGGCACCCACAGATATTGTCCCAATCCCCCCTCCCCCCCCAATTTTATTGTCCCCCTTATCTCCCACCCCTCCACCATTCAAACTGATTGTGGACCCCCTTCCCCATCCTACTCACTGATCTCAGGTAGAGTGGCAGTGGATCCTTTTTCCCCTGCACTGATCTCAGGCAGAGTGGCAGCAGACACCCCCCCCCTCCCCCACACTGATCACAGGCAATTGGCAATGGATCCCCCTTCCACCTCATTGGTCTCAGGCAAAATGGCAATGAACCACCCTTTCCCCTCAATGATCTTAGGCAAGTGGTAGTGCATCTTCCCTTCCCCCTCACTGATCTTGGGCAGAGTGGCAGTGGACCCTCCTTCTCTCCATCCACCCAACTATCTCAAGCATGAAACCATCGGACCCATCTTCAGCCTCCCACGCCTCCTCGCCCACCACACACCGATCTCAAGCAGAGAGCCATCAGTTCTTACCTCCTCACTAACTGGAGCGCCTGAATCGGATGTTTGTGGAGTATATCCGTTTCACGCCAGTTCTGGATTGGTGAATGCAATGATAAAGGGATAAGTGCCAGTAAGGTTGGGCGCGTAATCCATTAAGTCAATTTAAATGCGTGTGGACACCCGACTTTATCAAGTCCTCGCGCCTCTACTGTCTAGTTCTTGTAGTGGCAGTATTTACACAGCTGGTCCAGTTCAGTTTTTGGTCAATGCCGACTTCCAGGATGTTGATCGTGGGGGATTCAATAATGGTAATGCCATTGAATATCAAGAAATCTAAAGGCAATGCAGTCGTAAGCTTTTAGTCATGCATTGGATCCATACTTCTATATAACATTTTAATTTGATTTACTTTATAATTTATAGTTAAAACTGAATAATTCTTTGAAGCATAAAAGCAGATCTGATTAAGCTATCAGATGTCCTGTGCAATACAAACTGCAGAACAAGGTGATGTAGAACCGTGAACACGAGAATGTAATTACAGTAGCGCTAATGTGTACAGACAGTTTCCATTAGCCCAGATTTTCCTGGCAGTGCCCATACTCAGCAGATTGCAATTTTCTATGATGATGTTTGCAAGCTCATTTTTTTGCAATTTTTCAGCAAGGACGTCTGATCCAGGACGAAGGATGGATTGGTCAATACTGTATTCAAGAGAAAACTGTCAGGTGCAAGAAGAGACAGACAAATTGAGAACACACCCCTTTTGACAAAATCCCTACAAGTGTAGAAGGAAGTCATGTGGCCCATTGAGCCTGCACCAACAACAATCCTACCTAGGCCCTATTTCCATAACCCTACATATTTACTGTGCTAATCTCTCTGATACTAAGTTTCCTAGCCTGCACATTTTTGTACACTAAGGGACAATTTATCATGGCCAATCAACCTAACCCATACATCTTTGGATTGTGGGAGGAAACTGGAGCTGCTGAAGGAAATCCACGCAGATACAGGGAGAATGTGCAAACTCCACACTGATAGTCACCGAGGCCAGAATTGAACCTGAGTCTGTAATACTGTAAGGTAGCACTACTAGCAACAATGCTTCATGACCGTGGCTGCTGCCCCGCCACCAGAAGCTCCCCATTTGCATGTAACTAGTAGTCTGGCCTTCGTGGAGGCCTTCAGGAGTTCTGGGGTAAAAGGGGTGCTTCTTGGGCATTACCAGCTTACCCCTCAGCACTGCTCAGGAGCAAAGTGGCAATTCCCAAGGGGGCACCTTGGCACTGCTCACTGGACATCAGGAATTGCCAAGAGGGCACGGCCTATAGAGGCAACGCTCATTGATCATCAGGAAGTGCCAAGGGATGTGGTCTATAGAGGCAGCGCATGTAGGGGGCAGGGTCATTGTGATTGGGGGTGTGGGTCAGCCTGCTGGGTTGATCAGGACTGCAGGGGGGTGGGATTTGGGACTGCAGGGGAGCCAGGACTGCAGGGGAGGGATGGTTGGGGCTACTTGTGGGGTGGCGGGGTGAGTTGGTACTGCCTGAGTGGTGAAGATTGAGGTGGGAAGAGGGCCAGCGATGAGGGGATTGGGGGGATCAGTGAGGCAGCATAGCAAGATCACAGTACTGGACAATGATCGAGCTGGCCAATGACTGGGAGGCCAATAGTGTGGGGCTAGCGCACGTGCACTAACCTCGGCTCTGAGACCGCAAGGAACTACAAATGTAGAACACTGTGAATGCAACCCAATCCATCACACAAACCAACCACCATCCATTGACTCTGTCTACACATCTATATTTTCTTCTGTTGGGAGAAAGACACAAAAGTCTGAGGACACATCCCAACCAACTCAAGAACAGCTCCTTCACTGATGCTGTCAGACTTTTGAATGGACTTACCTTGATCTTTCACTATACCCTAGCTATGATTGTAATATTACATTCTTCATTCTCTTGTTTCCTTCTCTATGAATGGTATGCTTTGTTTGTAAATTGTGTAAGAAACAATACTTTTCACTGAACGTTGATAAATCAAATCAAAGAGAGAACGGCACATGCGCTGTGGCCTGCTCAGTGCAATGCTACTGGCCTCTCTATGGGAATAGGCTCCACCCACAGATTTTTAATGAGATTCATCCTAGTGTCCTTTGCAGTGCGCAGAATGTAGAAATTTATTTTGAAAGTCCCGCTGAATAAAACAGTGAGAATTTCTCCAGTTTTTATGCAAATTCGATACGTAGAACTTTTTTGAGAGAATCCCACCCAACATCTGCAACAGTGAAAATGTTAAAAACTATTATTTCTGGCATTACAGCAGGGCACTTAGAAAAATTCAAAGTTATCAGGCAAAGTCAACATGGTTTATGAAAGAGAAATCAGGTCTAACCAATTTATTGAACTTCTTTGATGAAGTAACATGTGCTGTCAATAAAGGAGAACTAGATGGGGGATGCACTATACTGAATTTCCAGAAGACATTCATTAAGGTGCCACATTAAAGAATATGATGAAAGATAAAACTCATGTACAGGGGATAACAAATCTCATGCTAACAGAAACTAAATAGCAAGCATAAAAGGGTATTATTCTGGTGGGCAAGCTGTAATGTGTAGGGCGTCACAGGGATCAGTGGTAGGGCCTCAAATTTTTACCATTTATATCAATGACTTGCAGGAAGGAACCAGAGGGGTGGTTGCTAAATTTGTTGGTGACATAATGGTAGGTTGAAAAGTCAGATGTGAAGAGAACATAAGGAGGGTGAAAAGAGATGTAGGTAGGTTAAGTGAGTGGGCAAAGATCTGACAAATGGGGAAAATGTGAAATTGCCCATTTTGGAAGGAAAATAAAAAAGAAACATGTTATCTAAATGATCAGAGATTGCAGAACCCTGAAGTGCAGGGGTAGCCTAGTGCATGAATCAGAAAAAATTAATTTGCAGGTACAGCATGAAATTAGGAAAGGGGCA
Source organism: Sphyrna mokarran (assembly GCA_024679065.1). NCBI lineage: Eukaryota > Metazoa > Chordata > Chondrichthyes > Carcharhiniformes > Carcharhinidae > Sphyrna > Sphyrna mokarran. Next base: position 37,693,216 of record JAGIQG010000010.1, on the reverse strand, counting down.
GCCTCTGAGGGGGTTCAGTTTGTTAGAATACAGTGTGTACAGATTGAAGGTGCCTTTGTTTAAAAAGAGCAGGAAAAAGTCTGGGAACTACAGGCCAGTGAACCTCAGATCTGTGTAAGATGTTGGAAGGAATTCGAGAGACAGGATCAATAGGCATTTAGATTTGCAAGGACTGATTAGAGACAGTCAATATGTTTTGCAAGTAGAAAATAATATGTCATAAATTTGATTGAGTTTTATTTGAAGGAGTAACCAAGAAAGTCGATGAGGGCAAAGCAATTGATGTTGTCTACATTTACATTAACAAGGCCTTTGAAAAGGTGCCTCATGGTAGGTTATTGTATAGCATTGAAACATATATAAAAAAACTACAGCACAAACAGGCCCTTTGGCCCACAAGTTGCGCTGATCATATCCCTACCTACCAGGCTTATCTATAATCCTCAATCCTATTAAATCTCATGTACTCATTCAGAAGTCTCTTAAAAGACCTCATGGAGTTCGCCTCCAGCACCACCGACGGCAGCTGATTCCAGTCACTCACAACTCTCTGAGTGAAAAACTTACCCCTGACAAATCCTCTGTACTTGCTCCCCAGCACCTTAAACCTGTGTCCTCTCGTAGCAACCATTTCAGCCCTGGGAAATAGCCCCTGAGAAACCATCCTATCTATACCTCTCAACACCTTATAAACCTCTATCAGTCACTTCTCATCCTTCATCTCTCCAGGGAGAGGAGACCGAGTTTCCTCAACTTATCCTCGTAAGGCATGTCTCCCAATCCAGATAACATCCTCGTAAATCGCGGAGGTTCAAGGTTAAATCTCAGGTGTCTAAATGGAAACAAAATTAGCTTCTTGACAGAAATCAGAGGATGGTTGTAGAGTGTTGGTTTTCAAACTGGAGGTCTGTGACCAGCGGTGTGCCTCAGGGATCAGTAATTTTACACATGACACCAAGATTGGTGGCATAGTGGACAGTGAAGAAAGTTATTTCCGATTGCAGCAGGATCTTGATAAAGTGGGCCCAGTGGGCTGACGAATGGAAGTGGAGTTTCATTTAAAAATGCAAGGTGATGTATTTTGGTAGACTGAACCAGGGTAGGACTTACTCAGTTAATATTAGTGTGTTGGGGAGAGTTACAGAGCAAAGAAATCTAGGGGTTCATAGCTTCTTGAAAGTGGAGTCACAGGTGGACAGAGTGATGAAGAAGGCATTCAGCATACCTGATTTCATTGCTCATATCAATGAATACAGGAGTTAGAAAATCTTGGGAGTTTGCACATTCTCCCCTTGATTGCATGGGTTTTCTCCGGGTGCATCGGTTTCCTCCCACACTCCAAAAAAGTGCTCTTAGGCTGATTGGTGTTAACAAATTGTCCCTAAATTAGGCATCTCTCAATCTAGTTATAATTCCTTTATTGCGGAGTCCAATGGGCGTAGACAAAGATCACAATGTTAAAATGGATGGCGCGGGCTCGTTGGGCTGAAGGGCCTGTTTCCCATGCTGTTGTTGTTCTTTGTTCTTTGTAACATTACTGTTGATTGTGAGGGAATTGAATATAAAAGTAGATCGGTTATGTTTCAGTTATACATGAAATTGGTTAGAACAATTTCCTGTATAACTGATAAGTAACCTACCTACATCTACAACATAGCTACCTCTACCTAGAACACATCTGAAATACTGTTTTCAGTATTAGTCTCCTTTTTTAAGCAAAGATATAATTGCATTAGAAGTAGTTCAGGGAAGGTTAATTAGACCAATACACATAATGGGTGAGTTCTCTTATGATGAAAGATTAAACAGGTTAGGATTGCAACCATTGGAGTTTAGAACAGTAAGAGCCAATTTGACTGAATGTAAACGTTCCCGAGCGGACTTGACAAGGTAGATGTGAAGAGGATGTTTCCTCTTTTGAAAGAATCTGTAAATAGGAGTCATTGTTTAAATATAAGGGGCAGTGCATTTAAGACAGATGAGGAGACATTTGTTTTCTCTCATAGATTTGTGAGTCATTCGAAATCTCTTCCACAAAAGACAGTGGCAAGAGACTCTGGATATTTTTAACTCTTGCCAAGCAAGGTGTGAAAGATTATCGGACTATACAAGAATGTAAAGTTGAAGTTACAGTCAGCTAAGTCACAATCTTATAAATGGTACTGCAGGCTCAAGAGACCAATTCACCCTACTTCTGCTCCTAATTGTTCTGTTGGTATGTTGGATGGTATTAATCATCTATCAATTTCAAGGTAAGTATCTCGGTAAGCCTACTTATCAAGTCCAGTCTCTGACACTAAGGTCATTATCAGAGGTATTCATGGAGGAGCACTTGCATTAGAAATCAACTCCTTAGAAGTTTAAACTTTCCAGAAAATTTCAGCACATGAGTTTGTGTGGCAGGACTTGACATACATCTTTCAACTTAAGTCCAATCTCTGCTGATACTAATAATGGAAGATTGGGCCATTGTAATAGTGAATGTGAGAATCTATATTGGAAAACAATAACTGACCCAGAAATGTGACAACAATATGAGGAAGTCTTTAGTTTAGTTTATTTATTAGTCACAAGTAAGCTTACATTAACACTGCAATGAAGTTGCTGTGAAAATCCCTTAGTTGCCATACTCTGGCGCTTATTTGGGTACTTTAGCATGGCCAGTGCACCTAACCAGCACGTCTTTTTGACTATGGGAGGAAACTAAAGCACCTAGAGGAAACACACGCAGGTATGGGGAGAATATACAGACTCTGCACAGTGACCCAAGCTGGGAATCGAACTCAGGTCCTGAGGCAGGAGTGCTAACTACTGATCACTATGCCACGCCAACAACTGTGCTACTTTTGCAGACAAGATTCTTTTATATATTATGATTTACAATATTTGATTTCCAAATTTTCTAAAATTCCATTGGATTTCCATACATTTTGTGACATGTCTACAAGGCACACAAACTACTCTGCAGAACTCAACATTGGACATCAAAAACCAAGTAAGCTTTTGACTGTAGGAAGGTACAAAATTTGTGCAGCAAATAATTTGCATCGGAATGGACTGGAATACGATCAAATGATCTCCACAGCGAATGTGTACATTCCAAGTAAATAATAATGAGGACACAACAAGAATAAGTACAACAATATATCTCACCTTTAACACAGAGAATGATTCCAAACTGCTTGAAAGAGTTAAGATGAAAATGAATACCAAGTAAAAGGAAAAAAAATAGTGGTGGGAACCAAAAGTGAGGCCAATGAGGTAAATTATTAGCAGGATCATAAAGGAGACAAGGGAGATGGAGAGCCCAATAATGGGATGAAGGAATAAAAGGAATAGGAGAATCACAAGAAGCCTGAATTTGATATATTTGAAAGCTGGGATTAATTGTCTGAGAAAGATTACAGAGAACGAAAGACATAAGTTTGTGAAGAGATTTAAAAATCATGGTCAAAAATTTTACATTGGAGGCACTGAGATACCTGGAACTAAAATAGGTCAATGATGACAAGGATAATGGATGCACAGAATCTGTTACTAGAAAAAATGAACAACAAAGTTTTGGATGAGCTGGAAGTTAATGAGATGCAAGACAGAGGCCAATAAAGAGAGCAATGATTAATCAGATCTGGAAATAATAAACTATTTCCATGCCTGACAGACTGACAACAGAAAAGAGGTGGTTGATGTTCTGGAAAGGAGAATAGATGGTTTTTGTAATGGTGTAACAGTGAAATTCTTTAGCTGGGTAAAAGCTGATGTTGTGAATGGTTCACATTCAGACAAAAATTTATAAAAATCAATGGATTGGCAAGAGTATACAACAGATGAAATATCAGAAATAATAATGGTCAAAGACAAATATTGTTCCTGGAAACTTGATCAAGAAGAGTATTGGAAAATGACAGAATGCTGTTCATTACCTCCATAGAACCATAGAATTCCTATAGTGCAGAGGGCCATTTAGCTTATTGAGTTTGCTTGACACTCTGTAAGAGCATCTTATCTAGACTTACCTCACAGTATCCCTGTAACCTCATGTATTTACCATGATCAATCCACCTAACGTGAACACCTTTGGATACCAATGGGCAACTTGGCAGATCCAATCTACCTAACCTGCACATTTTTGGACTATGAGAGGAAACCTAGATATAGATACCTAGAGGACATGGGGACAATATGCAAACTGCACACAGTGACCTAAGCTGTGAATCAAACCCGGGTACTTGGCACTGTAAGATAGCAGAGCTTACCACAGTGCCACCCTCAGTCTGTAAGTATGAGGGTAACCTAAAGAAAATTTATGAGTATAAGAACACTATAAACTAAATTCCAAGCATAAATTTCAGCCTTTATCACAAAAAAGAGACAGCATTTATATAATTCCTTCAATGTAGTAAAGGACCCAAGGCATTTTATAGAAGCATTGTGTACAAAGAATTGACATGAGTCACATATTCAGTTACATTGAGTACACAGCAGCAAAACACCATTCAACCCAATTGTTTTAAGCTTCCATTCATGTTTCGCACAAGCTTCCTCCTGTCCGTTCTTCAAATCCTATCAACATATCTTTCTATTTCTTTCCCTCTCATTTATTTTTCATTTATATACATCTGTGTCATTTGCCTCAACTGTAACACATTCAGTATTGCTATTACTCTTTGGGTCTGAAGTGGGAAGTTTCTAATGAGTTGATAAAGTTTATAAATAGAATACATTAAGACACTGATCGGACTACTAACGAGTTAAATGATTCTTGAAACTAATTAATAAGCTAACAAGAGAATTGTTTACACATATGTGAATGCAGTAGGAGAATTAAACAAGTAATTATGATTTTAAAATATATATACTGATATTTAAATGTATTTTAAGTGCTGTGTTGTATGAATCATTTTCACTTCAGCTGAAAACAAGTTATCGCAAGGTATAATGGTAAAGGCAAAGAATTCAGAGCCAAAGACCTGGTAATTAATGAAATTCATATCAGCAAGTTTTTTATGTGGGAACACATATTGCAACATTTATGAATAGGAGTATTCATTATCTAGACTTAAATATGCCCAGATGCAGGATTAATGTCTACCTAGTTTGGCGATGATCTGGTGGGAACATCCACTTTGACCCCTGTAATAATGTCTAAGGTAATCAGGTAACAGGGAAGTGACTTTAGCCAAGATGAGAGTTAGCATTCCAGATTTAATAGACAAATGAAATAGTATGTATATTAAATGTAATTGATTTTAAGCTAATATAAGGTGGAAATGATTGATAAGAAAAATATAATTGATCCATTTTTTGATTGTATACATCAAATTCATCAGAAAGGTTCTGTTGCTTTACCTTGGAATTACTTAATCCTTTTTGTGGCCTTCTTGCAGCTGCTTGTTTTTCTTTTAAATAAACGTTACGTCTTTGTACAGAAATGTCTGCCACATGAGGTTTGTATTGTCTAAAGTGAAGACTGTACTGGTCATCTCAATTTGCCACACTACAGGGTCAAAAAATTTATTCTGTCTTAACTATTGGTATAATTAGTAACTATCTTATAGCAACGATCTCTCATTTCCCTCAAATGGAAATCTTTTCTCCACATTTCCTCTGTCAAATCCATTCATTATCTGAAAGATCTCTATCAAATCAGCTCTCAACCTTCTCTTTTCAAGAAAAAGGAACGTCAGCCTGTTCAGTCTTTCTGATAGCTAAAACCTTACAATTCTTATATCATCCTCGTGAATTTTCTAACCCATATTAACACAGCTAAATCATTTGTATCTAAAGAAATACTAGAACAAGTGAAATTCATCAAGGCAGAAAGAAAGCAAGTCAGCAATTCCACCTGCTTCCATTTTGTTAAAAAGTTATTAAAAGAGGTTATAAGGAAGGGTGGAATTTTGAAGGAAACATAGGGCTGTCATGCTCTGACTTGCAGACGAGCTGACGGCAGACAGATACAGAGTGATAACCCAGCCAAGTCTTCCCCAAAATATAATCCCAGCCCCATAAGACAGAGAGTCAGTGAGACAAAGCAGGAATTGGAACTTGCAAAGGAGCTGTTCTTAGTATTCTGTAAGGAGCGAGGAGTGTGGTTATCCAATGCTCAGGGAAGAATCCAAGGAGATTGAAAGGTTGGCGACTCATTGAAAAGCCAGAGAGATGCTACAAACAAAACCATCTGCTCTATTCAGGCCACTGGATCTCTGAAGAAACACCTGCATAGCTGGATTGTTCAGGCGATGCCCAAGAGTTCACTCCCACAAAGGTCTCACACCTTGTGATGGTCCATATTATATTATTTGTCTCATTGTATTAACATAGAAAATTTACAGAATTTGCTGAGGTAAGTTATTGGAACATCACAATATCTTTCTATGTGACAGCAAGATCATGAAATATTGCATCACTTCCTCTGCTGCAGAGCTCCCAGGACCAGATCTGGTAGGGCTTGTGTCCATCAGGTGTTAAAGTGCTCCGTTCAATGTAGAAACATTTTGGGCCCGATTTTACCAAAAATTTGCACCCGAAAAATTCGGGTGCGAAATTGCAGTAAATTCGGGCATCAGGCCTGTAATGCGATCTGCACCCGAATCCGAGCAGATCGTGCCTTTACCAACCCCCAATGTGGGTGCAGATCAGGTCCGCACTCCAATCAGGCAGCCCGATAAAAGGCGATTTAAGTGCATCAACAAGCATTTAAATTGATTTAATGAACCACGTAGCCAACTCTCCTGCCAAATTCCACTTTACCATCTTCAGATCCATTCTGGATCCACACTAAAATCCGAAGCTGATTCCTATTCTGCAGGGGAACCTCCGAAGCCCATCCTCCTCAAGTACCCTTTGCAGACCCACTCTCGCTAACCACACTGCAGACTCCCCATGCTGATCAGACCTTCTGGGATGCAGGCCCATCCTGGTAGACGCCAGCCCCCTGCTCCTGGCAGAACCTCCCCATGCCCCCTATCCTCTCCCCCCTCGCCCCCAGTCAGACCCCCGGGAGATATTCATCTCCCCCTTTGATCAGACCCCCTAGAAGGCAGCACCATCCCCAACCTCTGCGATCAGACCTCCTTGGGAGGCAGGCCGCCCTCAGCAGAGCACACCCCCAATCTACCTCAACTGCTGCTCTCCCTCTACCATCCTTCTGACCTGCAATCATTGGACAGCACGCAGCACTTTCCTGGCCTTCCTCTGGCATCTGCCGCAGGAGAGGGGTGGACTCAGATGAATCTCTAGTTTGGGGGGGTGATGGAGGATGGGAGGCAAGGATGAACTTGGGAGAATCTCCACCATCCCTTCTCCCCCAACCAGAGATCCATCTGGCAGATGCGAGCAGAAGGCCAGGAAGGTGCTGTAAGCTCTCCAACAGGTGCAGGTCAGAAGGATGGTGGAGGGAGAGCAGCAACTGAAGTAGGTTAGGTGTGTGCTCTGTCAGGGGGGCCTAACTCCCAGGGCAGGCGAGTCCGATCGCAAGGGGATTGCTGCCTCCCAGACGGAGTCTGATCGGTAGGGGGAGGGGGACTGCATCCCAAGGGGGTCTGATCCAGGGGAGGGCATCTGCCAGGGGGACCTGCCTTTCTGGGGGGCCTGATCGCAGCTCATCCCCCCTCCCTCACTCAATAAGGGGGAATGCTGACAGGTTGTGGGTGGGGGCGCTGCATTTGTGCTATTTGTTTGCAAGACAGTGTGGGTGAATTGGGAAAGGAGAAGGCAGCGATGCTCCAGTCATTGGGGATGGAAGTAGAGCAACGTCTGGATAATTGGGAAGGTGGGGAGATCAGTGATGTCCAGATAAGTAGGGACGGGAGTTGAGCGATATCTGGGTCACTGGGAGGATGGGGAGGAAAAGGGACAGATGAGAGGCCAGTAACATCCATGGAGGATGCGGAGGATGAGAGGGCAGAGATGTCTGCTGGGGAGTGGGGAATGTCCATAGGGGAGATTGTCTAAGACACCAGAGTTATCTGTGGAGGTGAAGAAGCATGAGAGACAAGCAATGTCTATGGGGTAGAAAATGAGAGACCAGCAATGTCCATGGCGGTAGTGATGGGGAGTGGGGGGAGGGGGAAGTGGAGAGGGTTGAGACCCCAAAGATTAGACCAGCAATGTTTGCAGAGAGTTGAGGCCAGCGATCTTAATGTTGGGAGGTTTTTTAGTAATCCCCCAGCAATGTGCGGATATGCACGATCTCACTGATCGTGTCAATTTTAGCCTCTTCAATGGGAGTAGGTCCTGCTCCCTGTTTTTGAATGCTAATCATGCTAGTTAGTGGCCTCTGCAATGCACAGAGTGTGAGAGATTTGTTTCAGGAAACACACTGAAAACAAAAACCAGCATGGTTCACTCCAGTTTTCACACAAATTTGACATTTTGATTTTTTGGGAGAAAATTTTGGCCTATGTTTCTTTTTAATGTTAACTGCCCTCCTACTTTCATATTTTCTCTTTGTCAGTCCTCTTTTACTCTTCACTTTCCTTCCAAAATATTGTATTTAGTCTGCTTCTTGCTTGAAGAATTCAGCTGATAGGCATCATATACTCTCTTCCTTGTTTCATCATATCCTGCATCCAAAGGCCCCACACTTTGCTTTGGGGTGTATTTGCAAGAGCATTTTAAAGGAGAGACAGCAAAAAGTAAAGATGTCTACGGATTGAGACAGATTTCCTGTCATTGTGAGACTTCTGCCTCTTGAGATTTTTAGCATTTATAAATTTATAAGTTACATTACAGACATTTATAAGAAAATGCCTGTAATGTAACATTATTTAACACTTGTGCATTATTCACATCTCTTGGCAGGATGGTAGTTAGTTACTGGAAATAAGCTAGATAACACCACTTGTTATGCAGGCATGTTTCCCAGCACTTGGATAAACATTAATATTAAGCAATCAAGCAGTGCTGCCAATACTACATTTCTGTGATCTTTCGAGTGATGCCATGTGGAGAATCAAATTACATGAACTTAATGTGCTTTCTGCTCAACTGCTCAAGTAATTTTTTCACTACTTTCTGCTGATGATCATTCTTACCACACTATCCCTTCAGAGGAACATGATAAAATCAAGAAGGCAGCACTCTCTCAGAAGAATGTTCCTTCTTTGTGGATGTTCATTATGTCAGCTGACCTGTAATGTCTCTTTGTGATGACCCTTGGACAAAGCTCCATGTTGGCTTTGTTGACCCATTCATCGAAGTTTTTGCCCATGCAAAATGACTTGATGTTCAGATCATGCATTCAATGACCTTGTCGGTCACCATAGACAAGTGGTGACAAATATTCGCAATACATGGCATACCAGAGCTGATAGCTTCTGACAATGTCACCACTTTCACAGCTGAAGAATTTCAACACTTTATCAAGGTTAATGCTATCCTATAGATATAAATGGCTGCATACCCCCCTGCTTCCAATGGGTTGACAGAAAGGGCAGCACAAATCTTCAGAGCATCATTATGGAAACAAGCCAACAGACCGTTGTCAATTCAATTTTCTGCTCTTATATAATACAACACTTCATGCTAGCACAGGGGTTACACCAGCCAGTTGTCAATGGGTTAGAACTCTTCTTGATCTCATTTTCCCAAATCTGATGGGATGGGTGCAGACAAAGCAAGACTCATGGAAGGAGTACTATTCCCCAATTAAGGGAAACAGATGACTTGAAGTGAATGACTTAGTTTTTGTTCAAAACTTTGGTGGTGAGGGTGGGGGAGGTGGGGTGCATCTGGTGTACTCAGGAAACTAATTGCACGTCTGATCCAGTATCATATATCAACGCCCTACAGGGCCACCAAATGTGAAAGCACATAGATCACATAAGATGACAGGAAACTACAACCCTCACTGCCAGTCAACTGGAAGTGCCAGAAAATGAGTCAGTACTGACAGAACCTAACGCTTCCAAAGAGAATCTTATCAGTCAGCGGAAGCGGAGGAGGAGGCCATTATCCCTAGCTCAATATCAGATCTGTCAACCAACTTACCCTTGTGTAGACTCTGATATCTCCAGCTTTGAGAACCCACTTGCAGAGTTGTGAAGCTTCACATGAGTCTGAAAGTCCCCAAATTGATTGGCTTTATGAATTTTGTCAAATGGCCCCCTTTTGGAGATTCTATTTTGCTGTACATAATTGTGTATAAGAGGGTTTTTTGAATCATTGTAAGCGCATTTACCTGGGGAGGAATGTGTTAGCATGGTTCCTTTAAGGGGCAATTATTTGTGTGTCACATGACTGTCTTGGAGGCCTGTCAGAATGAAGTGTGCAAATATCAGCCTATCTGGTGTTCGGGCATGGGTTTGATTAGGTGGAATCTGCAGAGTGAGCCCGGGAGTCAGTAGAACTAGACCTGTATCTGTATTGAGCGTATCTGCATATAATTATAACCATCATTCAATCAATCACCATTGTGATTTATGACTTCCTCATCATATTACTTTGCACGAAGCATTGAAGTAGAACAATTTCTCCTTATGTCCTAACCAACATTATTATTCACTACAATCTCTTCAGTATAGGCCAATGAGTCACCTTACCTGAAGTGGTTGAACAGTTCAGGGTCAAGGAGCCTTTGCTGCTCCAAGTAAACTTCTGCTTACTCAATATACCACTTTCATCCTTAACCTAATGGTATTCAAACACAGCTCAAATAAAGCTCAGAGTTAATTTTGGGCTCAAGTTCCCTACAATAGGCAGGCCAACTCTTCCTGAGAACTATACCATTTTTGTGCTGGTTTGATCCTTATTCCATTGTTGCTACCTTTAGTTCTCTGCGTTCTAATCTACCAATTCTGATGCATCCTTCAAATCCCTATGCAAGGGATTTTAGCAGTGACAAAACAAAATGATCAGTATTTAAAACAAAAGACTAAATAATTAAAATGCATTTTCAGTTGTTTCAGTTTAAAGTATAGGCTCATATTTTTCCTGTATAATAATTCTGATGACTGCAACTTTTTTTGCTGCCTATTTCTGTGAGGGACAGAACTGACAATTGTCATGTCTATAATGTATATGAGATGTAAAAAACTTGGATCAGACAGCAGAGAAACTATAAAATATAATTAAGTGTGATTATGAACATCAACAGTTCTTTACGCTATTGGATTCTAAGCTGATCTGTCCGACTGCTATCTAGTAGTTCTGACCCGACCTATTATTGATAAGTTTGTATTTTTCAAATGGTTCTTACCATTTTCTTTAAATATAAATTCTTTGTTATTCCAATGTACAGGAACTGAAGAACAAGAGTGGGCTGTTTACCCCCTTAAACTTTTAAAATGAGATCATGATTAATCCGCTACATAACACCACATTCCCGTCTTTGCCATGTAACACTTAATACCATTGGTTCACAAAAGTCTGTCAATCTGTAAGATTCTGCTCCTGGGTTCACCCAAAAAGGGATACAGCTTACAAGTGATTATAAAATAGTTTATTAACTGGTTCATTAAGAAGCAATGGTTTAATATATTATCATCCATCCAGATTCTATCTGTCCTGCACATATAAATCAGATATTTTGCAGATGTCAACTGCATTTTAGTAAGTTTGTCCCTCTGTACCATCTTCAAAATACTTGGGGTGATAATTCACCATCTTTCACTGTATTTGCAAGCATCAACAAACATGGGAATTTTCATTACAAAATGAAAAACACCCAGAAGGAATGTGCTTTTGATATAATCAGACAATTGTTGGGCAATATGGCCTATGTATCTGGTATTACACTGGTAATTCAATAACACATCATTCATTTATGTGGTAAGTAAAACATCTTTTTGGTTTGAATGCAGAATTCTGTTAGTGGCTATTGCAGAGTAGAAGCATGAACTGTTTTGCTTCGCTTGCTGCTCAGAGTTTTGAGATAAATCAGGTCTAGATCCAAATGGATTTCATTCTAAGCTTTTGAAAGAAGTAACTAATGACATAGTTGATGCATTGGTTTTAATTTTCCAAAATTCCCTAGATTTGGGGAAGGTTCCCTTAGTTTCTAAGAAGGGGGGGAGAGGGTAAAAAAGAAACTTCAGGCCTGTTAGCCTAGTAACTGCATTAGGGAAACTGTTAGAAGCCATTATTAAATATTAAATGTTACAACAGAGCACTTGGAAAAATTCAAGGCTTTCAGGGAGAGTCAATATGGTTTTTGTGAAAAGAAAATCTTGTTCGACCAATTTATTGAAGTTCTTAGAAGGAGTCACATTTTCTGTGGATAAAGGGGAACCGGACCAGTGGATATATTTAGTTTTCTAGAAAGCATTTGATAAGTGCCACATCAGACACTACTGCTGAAAACAAAAGCCCATGGTGTAGGGCTAACATATGGGCATGGATTGAGATTGGCTAGATAATAGGAAACAGAGACTTGGCATAAATGGAATTTTGTTCTAAGTGCTAGTGTGAAAACGAGAGATTCCTCTTCTGTTTATCGGGTGAGTTTTCACATCTAGTCCTCAAAAATATAAGCTAAACCATTTCTAACTGCCAGAAGCAGTGAGTGGAGCCGTGTAACTTAGCAGTGTAACTTTCTGGAGCTCACTGCAGAAACATCACTGTCCCATGGAATGGCCCAGGGGCCCACAGGAACCTTGAGGGATGAGGAAAGGCTTGTGCCCATGCTGGGGTCTTCTGTTCAGGAGAATGTGACTATGGCTACAACTTCTGCCTCTCTCTTCCTGACACTGAGGCATCTCACGAATAGCAGGATAAAGAGGGTGTCATGGATATATGCCTGACACCTGGAAGCCGGCTAGGGCTCTCAAGGTCCAGGCCTTCCAGAGAATGATCATCAAGGGCATCACAGGCCACAGGCACAGTAGGCAGCTGGTCTCCTCTGATATACACAGACATAGTGAAAAGCCACATAAAGTTAAGAAGTTGTAGCAGCACTAAGGTGGTACGGGTGAAGACCAACACTAGGTAGATGGAATATTTATTCACTTTAAAATCTCACATTCACCTGTTTTTATATTATCACTTATTTTGAAAGCACTAGTATTTCAACCCCATACCTGAGACTAACTTGACTCTAATTAGTCCCTAACAGGAAAGTACTTACCCCGATGGTTGCCAGAGGGACTCTGAACATTCATGTCACTGAGGGAGGCCCCTCAATGTATTGCTACTGAGAAAATCAAGGCGTTCAAATAATTGAACGCCTACAGTGGGTTGTATGAGATTCCCTCCCCCAACACCCCATCCACCTCAGGGCCTTACTTGGGTGTTTCCTTACTCACCCCTCAGACATGGGCCCAGTGCCAGTGTGCATGCAGTACACAGGTAGGCATCAGACTACTTTACACCAGGCATCATCACAATGATGTTTAGTGAGTGGTCATTGCCCTCTTATCTGCCGCAGAAACTCACTAATAGAGAGTAGCCATGCCCATCACTCTGATGTGACAATGTTGCAGCAGATTGTAGAACTCCAAGGAGGTGGGGAAGAGTGTGGGGCGGAACAGAACCCACATGAGGCAACACAGGCCCTAGTGACCAAAGCACATGATGATCAGAACCTCCCTTGCATTCTCGATCCTTGCTGCCATCAGCCCTCCAACGTCTGAGTTGTGGTGTTCATCATCATCATCCTCCTCCTTCTCCTTCTCCTCCTGCTGGACAACCTCCTCCCCAGCGATGCCTGGCTCGTCGACCTCCTCATCCTCCTCCTCAAAAAGATCTCCTCGCTGCTAAGCCAGATTGTGTAAGGTACAACTGCAATGCAGGATGATATAAAGGGGCTACATTGGAGAGCCCACCAGAGTGGCCCAGGCACCTGAACCATATAATGAAGAGCCCTGTGCAACGTGGACCTTATTATATCAGGTATCCGCATCAGTCTCAGGCCCTCCCACAGGTGTCATCAGCCAAATCTGAAGCGGGTACCTCATGTCCCCCATGAGTCATCCATCCACACTGGGCTCCCCCTCAAAGAACTTTGGATCAGAGCTCCTCAATATGCAGCTGTCATGAATGCTGTCAGGGTGTCTAGCACAGACGTGCATACTATTCAGCTGATGGTCACACACCAACTGTACATTTATTGAATGGAAGCTCTTTCTGTTCATGAATCTTCCTGGATTCTTCACTGGAACTTTAAGGGAGATGTGGGTGCAGTCTATAGCCCCCCGCACATTTGGCGTCTCCGCAATGGCTGCAAATCCTGCAGCCCATGTTTCCTGTTGGGCCTGCTCCAAGTTAAATTGAATATATCGATCAGCCCAACTGTGCAGGGCATCCGTGACCTCCTTGACATACTTGTGGATGGCTGGTTGAGAAATGGCGCTATAGCTCTCCATTGGGGGCCTGGAAGGACCTGATGGCGTAAAAGTTTCAAGTGGTCATCACTTTCACAGCCACCGGGAATGGGGGCTCACCCATGCCTCGAGGTGCAGGTCCTGCAACAAATGGCACATTGTCTCATTGTCGCCTTTTGGAGCTAAAGCTGTCTGTGGCATGCAATATCTAATTGCATCAACTAGGACACTCACGTGCAGAACTGTCTGGCCAAATTCCCTTCTAATTCAATTTTCAAATTTACTAACACCACCGTGATGGGTCAGATCTCAAATAACAACGAGACAGAATACAGGAATGAGATAGACAATCTGGTGAACTGGTGTGACAATAAGAATCTTTCCCTCAATGCCAACAAAGCGAAGGAATTGTCATTGACCTCAGGAAGCATAATGGAGAATATGCCCCTCTCTACATCAATGGGGACAAAGTAGTAGCTTCAAGTTTTTAGGTGTCCAGATCACCAACAACATGTCCTGGTCCCCTCCATGCCGACATTATAATTAAGAAAGCCCACCAGTGCCTCTACTTTCCCAAAAGACCAAAGAAATTTGGCCTTTGGTAAATTTCTTTTTACCAAAGAATCATAGCTGTGGTCAGCTATGATTCTTACCAACTTTTACAGATGCACCATCGAAAGCATTCTTTCTGGTTACATCACACCTTGGTATGGCTCCTGCTCTGCCCAAGACCGCAAGGAATTACAAAAGTGAATGTAGCCCAATCCATCATGGAAACCAGTTTCCCATCCAATGACTCTGTCTATACTTCCTGTCACCTTGGCAAAACAACCAGCATAATTGAGGGCCCCACGCACCCCGGACATCCTCTCTTCCATCTTCTTCTGTCAGGAAAAAGACACAAAAGTCTACGGTCACATACCAACCAACTCAAGAACAGCTTCTTCCCTGCTGCTGTTAGATTTTTGAATGGACTTACGTTGCATTAAGTTGATCTTTCTCTACATCCTAGCTATGGCTGTAAGGCTACATTCTGCACTCTCTCATTTTCTTCTCTATGAACAGTATGCTTTGTCTGTGTGGTGTGCAGGAAACAATATTTTTCACTATACATTTGACAATAATAAACCAAATGAAATTTTAAAAAGATTAAATCAAAAAACTGCCAGGGTCTCCACTCCCTTGTCCTCACCATCCCCTCCCCTTCCTCCCCTTTTGTGTGAATGGTGGCCACATCCTGCCTCTGGTGGCCGTCACCCTCTACTCCTGCAAGTGGTAACACCTGGGCCTCCTCTGCCCATAATTCATCTTCCTGCTCCTCCTCCTCAGCTCCAACAGCAAACAAAAGAACAGCAAGATCAATGAGTTGCATTGCAAAAGACATCTGGTCAATCTGAAGATGGGAGGGGGAATTGAGGAAGGGGAGATATCAATGGAGAGATTAAGAACTCGGATTGAACCACCCACCGCCCCCCAGCCCAGCAACACACATCCCCACACCCTCCCCCCACAACCCTCACCAACACATACTCCCCATATAGTCCTCTACAGCACAGGCTCACCATACTCTTCTGAAGAGGGAAGTTATTAACCAATTGATAAGATTTTAGACAGAATGTATAAGGCACTGATAGCACTCCCAACGAAGAGTTAATTGATTCTTGAAATAAAGATAATAAGCTAATGAAACCAGTAGTTTACACATATGTAGATGTAGTCACATAATTAAATAAGTAATGATGATTTTAAAATATATATGCTGATATTTTAAATGTATTTTAAGTATTAAATGATTTGCTGTTCATTTCACCTAAAGACAAGTTACTGCAAGGTATGATGATAAAGATGAAGAATTCAGAGTCAAAGGCCTGGGAACATTAATAGCGAGCAGAATTCATATCAGAAAATTTCTGGTGAGGGAACATATTTGCAACTTTATGAATAGTGATATTCATTGTCTAGACAAAGAATAACTATATTCTTAGACACAGGATTATGTGCCTATCCAGTTTTGGCAGTGAGCCAGTAGAAATGTTCACTGTCTGTGTTGAGTGTCCGTTGTTACATAACAACAGGGAAGTGAGTTCGGCCAAGATGAGACTCAATATCCAGATTAAATGGATGAATAATTTATCCTTATGCCTGATAGTAAAATGCGATTGGCTGAGTTACTTGTCAAGAATTATTATCGATCTATTTTTACTGAATGTGGTTGATCTTAACTAATATGAAGCAGGAATAATTGACAAGAAAATCTCTAATTGCCCTGTTTTCGATTGTATGTCAGATTCATCGAAGCGGTTCTGCTGCTCTATTCCAGAGCTGTTTAACCCTTTTGGTGATCTTTGTGCAGCTGCTTGTTGTGTTTTTATTTTAAATAAATGTTATGTCTTCATACAGAAATATCTGCCTCATAAGTTTTGTCTGTAGTTAAAATTCACTCCACAACATCCTCCCGTAGACCTCCACAATATACATTCCCCATACCTGCTTCTAGCAACACGTACCCCCATGGTCCCCAGCAACACATACTCCCCATAACTACCACCCCCTCCATAATCCCTCTAGCAACACAGATCCCCTAAAGCCTCCCAGATCCTGGAATGGCAACACAGTCCCCCTATTCCCCCTCAATCACAAATACGTACCCAACAACCATGGAGTAGTGGCCATAGGCAGTGCCATTTGACAAGTCCTGAGACTGCAGCATTGCCACTTCAGACAGTTTCCAGCCCACCCGCAACAGTGCTTCCTGCTGCTTGCACTAGAACCCAGAGTCAGCGCTGAGATCTGAAGTTAGGGCTCTGACCTGGGTCTGTGTTGAGAGTCAGATATTGGACTCCACGAGCAACAACAAACCCCCATCCATCCAAACATGCACAGTTCCCCCAATCTTAGCCACAAACTGGCCACCAAGAAACTACCCCCTCTGAACAACATGAAGCAGTTTGAAAATAGAAACTTACCTCCTTGCTTATCCACATTGATCAAGCGCCTGAATGTGATTTCTATACATGAGATGTTTTCTTGACTGATCTAGCTGCAGCGAATGAGGTGGTTACGGCAGGTGAGCTAGGATGATTGGGAGTGAAACTTGCTAATGACATTGTGATGAATGCAAAAAATGCAAATTGATGTTTCATCCATTTTGGGTAGAGGCCCGATCCCATTGATTTTTCCACGCTCGATAAAGTAAGGATGGGCTCAAAAATGGCTGCCATCCATTCCTGCTAGTCACATTGCGCCCGATTTTACAACATTTTCACCCTGCAAAACGGGCTGAATGAAGTCATAAAATTTCTCCCATAGGATGAAAATGTGTAACTTTTCATTGATAAATAAGTATAAATAAATAAATTGAAAATAGAGAACGCAAAATAGGAACACAAAAAACATGAGGTTGTTCATTGGGACAGAAAAGCTTCTATGAGCTAAGTGAATGTTATTCATCTTGAACATTTCTTGAGGTGTTTTCTTTCCATTTTTGAGAAATTTATAATTTCTGCTTTGAGCAGAAACAACATTTGTTTACTTCAATTACCAATATGTCTTAGAACCAGCAAAGAAGCAGGTCGTTTTAGATTTAATAATGAGAACAAACAGATTTAATTATCAGACTAATGGCACGTGAACATTCATCTAAAATTTAATGAGATATGAATTCAGTATTGTGTCTGAAAGAGATTATATAGGTCCTGATTTTCCGACAGGAATGTAATGATTTGTCTGATGTACGTTAGAATTGCATGGATATGCACGGGAGATTGTCTCAGGCTTTAAACTTCTGAAGCAGTTTTTTAAACTGCCTGATTGTCAATGATGTTTTAACGGACAGTCATTTAAATGATGCCAGCAGTGCAAACTTCAGTCTGGATGTGTCAATGATCTAAATGTATCTAGAAACATTTCCTTAGACTTTTTCATTGATTGTCAAAGAGAAAAGTCAGATAACATGTTCACTGAAAATCAATTATTCACCTCAGAGAGTGTAGTGACAGAGGATGTCCTATAGAGAAGTTGTACATCTGGAGGCAAAGCCTCAGGAAGCATAATCTTTCATCTCTGAAATACTGAAGAGTAACCTCAAAATATCTCACTGCCTGAATGCCTTAATGGTGCCAATGAAGTTTTTTGCTTGTGGGACATTTCAGTCTGGAAAGGGTATCATTGCAACATTTCCCAAACAGCATGAGCATTCACCAAATAACTGAGGCAACATTCTGCGGGGCTTCAAACTTCATTAATTCAACAAGTCCCCTGTGATGATGAAGGACAAACGCCTCACATTCTGCAGGATTACTGGATTCCTGAAAGTGATTGGATCAATTAGTGCAATGCATATTCCACTGAAGGCGCCACTAGATGAGGCTGTTTTCTAATTTAAGAATAAATTCCATGAGTTATTGAACGTGGTGACAGTGATGCCCAAATAAAGATCTTGAATGTAAATGCAGACAACTAGGCAAGTATACATATTTCATTCATCCTGATGGGCTCAAGTTTGCACCAGGCAATGACCTCATGCAGGAAAGACAATGGGATAGTGATATTGTCACTGGACTATAACCAGAGACCCAGTGCAAGATCTGAGGACCTGGGTTCAATCCCAACATGGCAGATGATGAAATTTGAATGCAATAAAAATCTGGAATTAAAAAATCTAATGATAACAACCATGAAACCATTGTCAATGATCATAAAAACCTATCTGGTTCACTATTACCCTTTAGGGGAACAAATATGCTGCCCTTACCTGGTCTGATGTGCATGTGACTCCAGATCCATAGCAATATAGTTAACTCTTAAAAAGCTCTCTGAAATAAAGGGCATTCAGGGATGGGCAATAAATGCTGTCCCAGCCAGCATGCCCACATTCTCTAAAACAAGGTCACATCATTGACAAATGTAGAATGGCTCCTGGGTGATAAGCAGTATCATTGTGTGCTTAAATTCAATAAAAAATTATCTGGAATTAAGAATCTACTGATGTCCACTAAACTGTTGTTGATGGAGAGAAAATCCACCTGATTCACTGATGTCCTTTAGGGAAGGAAATCTGCTGTCCTTACCTGGTCTTGTCCACATGTGACTGCAGAGCCACAGCAATGTGATTGACTCTCAACAGTCCTTAGGCAACTAGGGATGGGCAATAAACGCTGGGCAGTTAGCGACACCTATGTCCATAAATGAATAACAAGATCTAATTTAGCCTATTTTGCTAAACAAGATTAGAACATAGAAAAAAGTTTGCCTATGACTTAGGGCTCTTGTTTAAAAAAAAAGCCAATAATATTTGAAGAAAAGAAAAGTCCTCTGATGCCTGATAAGGTGACAAAGCTCCCAACAAGGAAAATATTCAGGAATAAGGTCAGCTAACATACAGGATTTGTGGATATGCACGGTTACCTGTCAAATGAAAACCTTTGCAACAACACTCACTGCCATTGCCATAGCAACGTTAGTTTAATCACAACAAGGTCATATAGATTTATTTAAAAGGGAATACCTGCCTTAAAGGATGAGCGAATGAGAGTAAAAAAGAAGAGATAACAGAATAGAAAGAAAAACACAAACTGTAAAATGGAGGAGAATGAGAGCAAGCAAGAAAGAAACTGAGGGAAACTAAGAGACAGACATTACCAAATAAGTCTTTGGGAAATAAATAGAGACAGTTACAGGAAGGGAAAGATTAGTACTGTTCTAATTATACCTTTACCACAGTGGAGACTCTGCCGTTGCAACCACAGTCATGAATCTATAATTACCGTGTTAACGCACTTACATAGTTAATTTCTATGATAAATGTGGAGCTAGGAATTTACAATGGAAAGATAAAAATAATGTTAGAATTAGACTTTAAAATGGAACTGCTGACATTGGTACATCCTAGTCCAATTATCCTCTGTTTTAATGCTTTTCACCTGAAGGTTATATTTGATTTTAAACTCTCCAGGTATAATGCCAAATCTGATTTAAGTATACATTAGGATTGGTTTCAAACTGTAATCATGCCTTGTGATGTGGATAACGGCTATAAAAACCTCAAATTCACATCAGCATTTGAACACCTGTTAGGTTACTGCGAGCATTGAGTGCTGGTTTCCATTATTCATGGTGCATATCATTCATTAAATTTCTATTTGTTTGACTGAAGATTAATTACTTGTAAGTCTGTAGGCATGTGGCAAAGGTCTCCTTCCTCTTCACTCCTACTTCACTGTCCACACCTCACCCTTCCATTCTTTCCCTCCCACATCCCTTTCTCTTGCTTTCCCTTCCTCCTCCTCTTTACTCCTTTTCCTCCTCTCACTCACCTAGATGTTCCTCTCCTCGTATTCTTGAATTTTAGTCCCCTCCCCCTCTAATCTTGATCAACCTGAATACTATACTTGGTTTTGACTCCCCACATGGACTCCCATGAGAGATCAACAGGTTATATATTAAAGTTGACAGGTAGTTGCAACATTCCATTTCAAATTGCATTGAATACTCATATAACAATCTCTATTCATGGGAAAATCTATTTTAAAAAGTCAATTTTGGATGAAATATTCATCACATTTGCAGTTACCAGTGTGGCTGGGTATTCCAACGCAATACTATGTTTTGCCTGTGCATTGCTTCAGCCTGCTGGCCATTAGATCCAACCTAATCTAATTTATGGATATTGTAGGTTAGTGGTTATCTTATTGGAGTGATAATCCAAACACCTGGACTAAAGACACAGAGACATGAGGTCAAATCCTATAGCAGTACTTGGAGATATCAAATGTAGTTAATTTGTTAAATCAACACGAACAAGCTAATGGTGGTCATTAAAATACCAGATTATCATACAAATCCATTTAATTCACACTTGTCATTTAGGGAAGGAAATCTGCCACCATTAGTCTGTCAATCTGGATGGGAATGTCAGGTGTAGTTCAGTCAGTAGCACTCCTGCCTCTGTATCACAAGTTGTCGGGTTCAAGACTTACTCTGGGACTAAAGCACCAAAATCAAGGGCCAGGATTTTCAGGTCTTACCCGCAATATGAATCATTACACATGGGACAAATAATTTGTCAGGCCAGACGAAGGTCTATTGATTTCAGGCAGGAGTTTCTAGTCCTGGATCCCATGTGAGCTAACCTTACGGAACAGACTACTATATGATACCTTGTGAAAGGCCTTTCTAAAGTGCATATAGATAATATCAAACACATTGCCCTATTTTCTTGGTCACTCCTTCAAAAAATTCCCTCAAATATGTAAAACATGATTTCCCACAGAAAACCATGCTCAGTATCCCTAATCGATCCTTACCTTTCCAAATGCATGTTATTGTTTTTAAATAATGGCACAACATTTACCTTCCTCCAGTCTTCCAGCACCTCATCTATTGCTGTTGATGACACCAATATCTCTGGTATGGGCCCTAGAATTTCTTCCCTTGCTTCCCACAATGTCCTGTGGTACCCTTGATCAGGTCTGTGGATTTATCTACTTTTATTTGATTAATCCAATTTTTCTATTTATAACTCAAAGAAAACTTGGGATAGGATAAAATCAGAGAGTTAGTTCATTTTACCCAAACTCAAAATGCAAAAAGAGAGTTCACAACATGTCCTCCTTTTTATATTTGCACAATAATATGAACAGAAAGAAGTTGAGGACAAAAAACACAGACAAATCAAGAATTATTGTATCACATGAGTCCTGAATTAAAAGTCCAAAGGTGCATTTCTTTAGAGAGGTTAACAGCTGAAGCTGACATGGAATTAATCCATGTTTCCAATAGCGCTGACTTCTACATTGGAAGAAGTTCCAGTAGAAACAGTGTATATGAAAATCAGGCAATCTAAACCTGGGCAGATTTCTGATTCTACTGTGTTTGGTTGACACAAGAAGATAAAGGTTGTATATTTCTGATCTGGGTTCTTGAGATGGTTAATGTTTCATCCATTAATAAGCATTGTCTTCGCTGACAGATTGTCTGTGTTGACCAGGGCTTTGCCTCAGAAATATAAAAAGGCCTTTGTACATTTCTTTGGAATTTGTATTCTGCCTTTACATGGGTATTTCACAATATTAGAGGTAACGAGATCACTGTGGTTTTCTGAAAGTGAGAAGTTTCTTTCATGCGAGTCATAACCTGTCATGGCTTCAATCATTATATTTAAAGAATAATATTAACAATTTTCTACAGTAGCCAATGATATGTATATTCTTTCCTTTCATGTCTTATTAACATTGCCCCATCTTTCTCCATCTTGTTTCTACCTTTCTGCATTAATTGATAGACAGTTGAACACAATTTTAATAATAAAACAGTTACCAAATTTTCACATGCCAAATATCAAAATCAGCTTCAAAAACTGCAAGATGATGGCACTATTTTTAATAGAAAAATATCCATCCACAACATCCTTATTCTGTATGCTTGGCAACACAGTAACATTACAATTTCCAGGTCAGAGATTTTTTTTTATTGACAGAATTGCATGATTCTAAAAGAAATGATTGTATGTTGTTAGAAAAGTTTGGAAGAGTAATGGAAAATTGAGATTCAAGTGTGGTGAGTCCAAGAAAGTATGATTTAGCAAGTTCAGATTGAAATGTGATCTTGGCTTGATTTTCCAGTTCTTCTGGTGTGCAATTTAAATACTTCCGAGACAATCAGGAGTTGAACATTCTGAAAGAAGAGAAGGTGGGCATTTTTTTAGATATATCCTTTCATGGGCTGAGGGTGTTATTGGCAAAGCAGCATTTGTTAATCATCCTTAATTGCCCTTGAACTGAGTGGATTGCTACATCATTTCAGAGGGTAGTTAAGAGTCAAAAGAATTGCTGTGGGTCTGGAGTCATCCATATGCCAGACTAACTAAGAATGGCAGTTTTCTGTCCCTCAAGGATATTAGTGAACCAAATGGTTTTTACAGCAATCAGTGATAGTTTCATGGTCACTGTTATTGAGACTAACCTTTCAATTCCAGATTTCATTAATTGAATCCAAATTACACCAGTTGTTGTGGTGGGATTTCAACCTATGTACCCAAAGCATGAGTCTGGATCTCTGGATTATTAATCCAGTGACATTACTACTATGCCACCTTTCTCCCTCACACCCTTCCCTATCCACTACCCCTTCCCACTAGTTCCTATGGTAAGTATCTCCTCCCATTAATTACAATCAACAGTGAGATCTTGGAAAAGGTGGAACATTTTCCATATCTTTGGAGCCTCCTCTTGATGAAAGTAGACATGAGGAATGAAGTTCATCATCGCATCATCTCAAACCCCAACAAACCAGAGTGAAGGCAAGTCATTCTCAATCCTAAGAGACTGCCTAAGAAGAAGACTATCTAATAAAACTTAAAATTATAAATAGTAACTGGTGCAATTATTAAATGCAATAATAATTTCGATCTATTTGACCCCTTGCTGCATATCCTTAAGCCTAAAGTTTTGAAAATGGAATCATTCTTTGAAGAATTTTTAAACTGGAACAAAGTAAAACATCATAAAATTCCAGACTGTAACAGCACCAAAACATACATTTGAACCCATCTCATGAGTGCCAGTTTTATTCTTTACATTTATCCCCACATAAGTTTGATTTCTATGTTCCCGAATATTAATCCATTGCAAGCAACTATTTAATTCTTTCTCATAAAATGAATTCTGATGCATTAATGATTTGTGACAGAGAACTCTAAGTTCTAACAATTCTTTAAACTTTATGTAGTCGACTTAGGCTGAGATGGTGTACTTGTTGACCGCCTTGGTGCCCTTGGCGTGTTTGGCTAGCTCGCCCAGTAGCATGATACAGACTGCGCTCTGAATCTCCTGTGCCAAGATGATATGCCGCTTGCTATAGTGGATGAGGTGAGATGCCTAAGAGGTGATGCGCTCAAAGATGTCGATCACGAAGGAGTTCATGAGGCTCATGGCCCTGGATAAAATGCAGGTGGAAGGGTGGACCTGGGTCAGCACCCGGTACACGTAAATGGTGTAGCTCTGCTGGCGGGCTTTCCTCAGCTTCTTGGGCAGCTTCTTGGTGACCATGGTCAGCAACTTCTTGGATGCCTTGTGGGACACACCGCCCTTAGCTGCAAGCTCAGGCATTCCAACTCTACTTCATCCGACTCAGGTGGAAAACAACTATTTCTTATTATATTTTCTTTGGCTTTTTTAGCATTTACCTTAAAATTGAACTTTCTTGTCATTGCTTTGCAGACCAGTTGAAATAATCAATCACTGTTTACCTTTACAATCTTGAACTACTCTTATCTGTTTAAACCTTGCTTTCTCAGTTGTTTGAAAAATATTCTACTCTTTTCAACGTTCCTCCATAACTGTAACCATAATTTAGATTTGCTTAAAATTTGCTTATCTTATTGAAGCATATAAGATGATTAGAGGTTTAGATAGGGTGGACAGTGATAGCCTTTTTCCTAGGATGGAGAATGCTAGCACGAGGGGACACAGCTTTAAATTAAGGGGTATGAGTTATAGGACGGATATCAGAGGTAGGTTCTTTACTCAAAGAGTGATTAGGGAGTGGAATGCCCTGCCTGCAGCTGTTGTAGATGCGCCAAGTTTGGTGGCGTTTAAGAGGTTAGTTGATAAGTATATGGAAGAGAAGGGAATGGTTTAGTTTGGAGGGGCTTTGCTTTTTATTTTGGTCGGCACAACATCGAAGGCCGAAGGGCCTGTTCTGTGCTGTATTGTTCTATGTTCTATGTTCTATAAAATATTCAGAGAAGGTTCATTTAAGATATTATCAGATTTGATGTTCCAATGTACCACATGAACTGTGGCCAATGGATTAAGTGTATTGACATGTTAGAAACATGCATGGAAATCTGTTTTCATATGAGGCACTGGATAATGCCATAGATATTTACTGAAAGTTATCTCTATGAAATTAGCAAATGCTTCTAACAGAAGCACTCAGTTTTTGGCTTTCCTCTTGCTTGTGATAAATAAAGATTTCTATCCAGCTGGTAGAAACAGCTGGTACCGATCTCCCACTATCTGTTTCTGAAATGAAAAAGCCATTATCACATATGTCAGGCAACTAATCTCATATATTCCAGAGCAGAGCCTCAATTGGCAAACCTTTGGGATCACATTCAGTGTGATTGATTTGGTCCAAACTGACTGCAGTCTCAGTAGACTGCAATAAATGAATGTTAAATTCAATAAAGTTGCTTTGCATACTATTCATTTGCCTTCCAATTATTTTATAATTGCCGAGCAGACTTTTGCAAAGTACTTAAAAGATACCATCTTTGCATAAACTTTAAGCAACATAATTATTACAATTCCAGCTTCACATCTATGTTTCATATCAAAGTGCAGCCCAAAATGCTGTTACATTGATAATCTTACATTTTTCCAAAATTATATTTTTCCCATGGTTACACATTTTCCCAATTGCAGAGAAAACAGATTGAAAGAACACCGCATTATTTTGCAATTGTATTCATGGATGAAGTTACAGTAATAAAATCCCAAACAGTAACATCAGATAGGACAGTGCTCATTAATTTACAAATGAGATAATCAAGTCTGCATATTTTTCTTGTATAGCAAATTGGAGAAGGGAGGCTCATTAACTGAGATTGCTCTGAATTCCTCTGAGCAAATTCCTCACCTGAGTGACTCAATCTCAACAAAAGAATAAATGACCTCAAATCAAGATTTCAATCCATCATCCTGAGTTCCTTTCAAAAAACAATCTAAATAATAAAATGGAAAATAAAAACTTTTTGGTTTATAAATCACATTAACGGTGATCTTGCAACAAATGTAACTAACTGTGTGAAAGAATATTAGGAGGCATTTCATTTCACAAAAATTAGTGAGTAATTTATTGTACAAGAAACTGGTGGTACAACGATTAGAACTGCAGTTTCATAATGCCAGAGACACAGCTTCAATTCTGGATTTGGGTGATTGTCTGTGTGGAGTTTGCATGTTCTCCCGGTGTCTGCTTGGTTTCCTCCTGGTGCTCTGGTTTCCTCCCACAGTCCAAAGATATGAGGGTTAGATGGATTGGCGATGCTAATTTGTCCCTTAGTGTCAAAACATGATTAGATTAGGTGAATTAGCCATAGTAAATGCACAGTATTACAGTGATAGGTTGGGGGAGTAGGCCTTGGTAAAATATTTTGTCAGAGAGTCAATTAAAGCTCAATGGCTGGATGGCCTCCTTCTGCACTGTTTGGGGTGATTCTCACAGCCCGTGCACTGCTTTTGTACAACAGCAGACTGGAAGACTCAAGCAGAGGCCATTTCATGGGCTCCCTGCTAGATGTCATGGTCTCCGCACATCTCCGGCAGCCAGCTTTCCAGCACCATCAGCTTCTTACCAGAAATCAGCATGGAGCTGCATAATTTATATAAATGAGAATTTCCCTACAACTTTCATCTGATTAGAGGGCCTGGGGCTGAAATCTCCAAGTCCACTAGCATCTCACTCCCCTCCAGGAATGTTTCACTTGAGTGGGGTTTACAATAGCTCCCCATTTGTGGGGAGCTGGTGGCCTGTCTGTGCCCAGACGAATGGGAACAATTGAGGCCCACAGGAGGCGGGGGGGTAAGAGGAAGAAAGCTTATCCTGGATATTGTCACCTTGCAGTGTCTGCCTGGGCCGCCTTGCACTGCCCAAGAGGCAAAGTGGCATTGCCCACCAGGCATTGGGCCGCACTAAGGGAGCGGGGCCTTTGGTGGGAGTGGAGAGACCCGCTGCCACTCTGCAGTCAAGTTGAGTGACAGAGGAAGGGAGGCCAGCAATTAGGGTTGGGTATCAGGGTGGAGCACAATGCTGGCCTGCTGGGGGAATCAGTATTGCACTGGGGGAGGGGATGGTTTGGTGGGGGCTATGGACGGGTGGGAGCAATTGGGAGATCAGAGCTGCTGGGGTGGGAGGATGGATTTGATAAATCTGGACTGCGTGAAAGAGAGGGAGATCGAGGTGGGCCAAGAGAGTAGGATGGTAGGGAGTTTGAGGCTGGCCTGGACTCATCCGGGCTGTCAGTGATCGGCTGTGTGGGAGTTGGAAGGTCAGGATGCAGGGTTGTGGGGCTGACCACCAATCGAGCTGGCCAACAATTGGGAGGTCGGGAATGCCGAGCTACTGCGCATATGCCAATATCGGCACTGACAAATCGGCGCATATGCAGTGGCATCCTCAACACTATCATGCCAGTCTCTTCAGCAGGAACAGGCTCTGCCCCACTGATTTTCCCTGAGATTCATATTATAGTGTACAGACTATGGGAGATTCATTTTGAAAATCCTGCTGAAAAAAATAGATTTTACATAAATTCAGCACATAGATTTTTTTTTGGAAGAAGTGAAGATGTATAGATAAGGTGAATTAGCCATGAGCCCCTATGATTTGAACAAGCAGTAAACCACTAAATTCCTTCAAATGTAAGTTGAACCTGTTTCTGGCTGGCTCAAAGATCATGTCAAGCAAGTACTGCTGATTGCTTTAAAGAGACCAGAAAAGAATTTTCCAAAGATTTTCTGAATTGGCCTCGATTTAATTCGCTTTTTTCACTTCACACAGGAGATTGCATAGCTTCTGGCTGGTGTAGGGAGAGTGCATATTTGTGATTCACAAAGCATGGGCCAGGATGTATTCCTGCTTGTCATTGTTATACAATTCCAACTATAAATTCCAGTTACTTTTAACTTTCTGTAACTTAGGCCAATATTCCCAACTCGACAATTACCATCAAACTGGAGAATCACCCTGAAAGACATGGTTCTAAATATCTTATCATTTTTAATTAGATCATCTGAATGATAATGAAGTAAGTGAAACATCATGATTATCATTATGATGTTATAAAACTTTATTTTTTTGTGAGTCACCTTGATAGATTGGATGGACTTTAGCATTTAGGCCCACTTGTACTGAGGGCGGCCAACAGTGATATAGGAATCCAAAATTTAGTGGTATAGGCTTTGCCATTGCTTTGTATGATGTGCCAAATGCTCATCCAGATACTTTTTAAAGGATACTTTTTAAAGGAGCTAGATCATGGGGCAGCTCTTTCAATTTTGGCAAAAGTCCCCAAATGTTGGCAAGAAGGACTTTGCACAGTTGACAGGACTGGATGCGTCATTGTTGTTTCTGGTATCTAGGTCAATGCCGAATGGTGCCTCACTTATATTTCTTTTAGACTTGATAGCAGTTTATACTTTTATAGCTTGTTAGGATTGTTAGGCCATTACATAGGGCATTTAAAAATCACACAAATTTCTGTGGGTATGGAATCACATGTGAGCTAGACCAGATAAGGACAGCTGATTTCCTTTCCTATAGGACATTTGTGAACCAGATGGGTTTTTACATCAATCAACAAGAGTTTCATGGTCACCATTAGCGTAGCTTTTAATTCCACCTTTTTTAATTAAGCACATATCCACAGCACAAGCCTGGGTCTCTGGATTACTAGTCCAGTAACAATATTACTCCAACACTCTGTTCAACATTCCAGCTTCGATTGCCAACATTCACACTCTAAAAGCCCCAATATTTTTCTCCATAATATTCCTCAGCCTTTCAGTTCGACACATTCCTCTCTCCTGAGACATCCTCACATTATCAGTATCTGTGCAGCCAGCATTATTGCCATTTCACACTTATATCCCACTGGCACACTCCTTAAATCTTGTTCTTTTATCCTCTGAAAACATTTAATTTCTCATGCTCATTATCCTCTTCTTACATTTGAGAACACAGGTGTCAAGGGCAAAACCTAGGGTGACCTTCTAATAATTGCTATCCTAACCACTGTGGAGAAATAGGTGATGGGTATCAACAGAATGATGGTGTGCATAGCCATTGGTGATGGAGAGACGAGGGTCTCACAGTGCCAGAATTCAATATCACGCTGCCGCATAACAATCACTCATGAACTGCAGTCACCAGTGAAAGATTATCATGTGCATAATTTTGAACCTTTTTTCATTGTCACCTCTAATTCATGTCTCCCATTGGTCTTTCAGGTGTTGTTCAAGAGCTGGTGCAGCCTGAGACCAAGGAGTCCACAAAGGAGGTTGTGTATGAGTTAAAACTCACGTTCCACTATCTTACATGCACACACTCAGTGGGGCGTCCAAGGCAGGTAGCTACATTGTTACATGATGAACATCATATCACAAATGAGAAGGAGCAAGTACTGGGGACAGGCACAATACTAAAGAGGGTTCTTTTGAAGGTTCAGGACATACCAAATTCTGCTCAATTGGACACAAAAACTGGGCCTCAATGGTCTTCCTCATATAGGACTATTGGAGAAGGAGCAGAAATTGTATGACCCATTGCACACCACTGGAGGGAGATTTTTATTCTTCCACAAAATGCGAGCATTGCTAGTCTATTCCTAATTGCCCTTGAGAAGGTAATGGTGGGTAACATTCTTGATTGCTATATTCAATGTGATGTAGTTACACAAAGAGTATGTTAAGGGAATTTCAGGATTTCGAAGCAACGGTGAAGGAATTCCAATCAGGATAATATGTAACTTGCCAGGGAACTTGAATGTTAGAATTATGATGGTAAAACAGTGAAATAGTTCTAAATTATGAAGGCTTGTGATTTGTAGGGGAATCTGCAAGTGTTGAAGTTGCCCTGCCCCTACTGTCTTCATTCTTACAAGAGGTAAAGATCATGGTTTCAGAAGGTATTGCCAAAGAAACCTTGGCAAGGAATTTTATTGTACCTTGTAGATAGATAATATTGTAGTCATGGAGTGCCTATAGTGGAAGGAGTGAGTATTTAATGTGGTGAATTGGGTCGCAAATCAATGGGGCTGCTTGTCCTGGATAGTGTTGCACTCCCTGAGTGTTGTTGGAGCTGCACATATTTACTCAAATTGCAAAGTATTCCATAACATGTGACTGGTTCAGTTAAGATTTTGGTTATGGTGATTTGCAAGATGTTAGAAATATAAACATATGGAAAACTAAGATCTAATTGATTCGAGGTAAGATGATACTCCAAAATGTGCCAAGTATCTTTCTCTCAATAGACAGCAATGAAACAAATAGAATATTTATCATATCCTACATATTCCAACACAAAATCTGGGACAACTGTCCCTGTGGATTTTCTATCTTGTGTAACTGGTGAATTGACACCAGAGGACCAGTGAGATGCTCTTCAAATGACCAGATTTGAAAGGAATGGAGAGACATGGTTCATCCCACTATAGAACATATTTCTGACCTCCCACTGACTTTAAACCTTTCATCTCCTTTGATACTAAAAGATGGACACATGCAAATCTTAACAGCTGATAATAATTTCAAGTTCCTGAAGTATCAGGACTAAATTGTAAAGCCAGTGAAACCAAAGGCTTAAAGAGTCTCAATAGTGGCTTAGCCTTGGATTATAAGCATTTTCCGGTCCTGTTCTTCTCAAAGATTCAGACGTGATCAATAAATCAACATTTACGATAGCTAAGTATATTGTCGCATTTTGGAGTACTTGCCAATTTTTATGATTACTAACACTTACAGCTGACACTGTTATATCAGCAGCATGACGTCATGAGATGGGAGTCCCATGGTTTCTGGTTTTTCAATTATCGATATCTTATCAATATCCAGGTCTCTGGTGAATACCACATATTTTGCTGTGATAAAGGCAAAATACTGTGGATGCTGGAATTTGAAATAAAAACAGAAAATGCTGGAAAATCTCACAGGTCTGACATCTGTGGAGAGAGAATAGAGCCAATGTTTTGAGTCAGGATGTCTTCAACAGAGCTGAAGACTAGGAAAATAGGATGAGATTTATACTGCGAGGGTGATGGAGGTAGGGGAAGAAGGCTGCTATTGATAGGGATGGCATAAACAAAAAGACAAACGGAATGTAAACTATGATGATAAGGAGTAGAATTGGTGCTGTTAGCAATAAAACAAATGAAGTAAAGTTTATTTATTAGTCACAAGTAAGGCTTACATTAACACTGCAATGAAGTTACTGTGAAATTCCTAGTCACCATATTCCGGTGGCTGTTTGGGTTATAGCAGCTAACCAGCATGGCTTTCAGAATGTGGAAGAAACCAGAGCACCTGTAGGAAACCCATGCAGACGCAGAGAAAACATGCAAACAGGTAGTGATCCAAATTGGGAATTAAACCCATTCCCTGGCACTGCAAAGTAGCAGTGCTAACCATTGTGCTATCATCCCACCTGGGACTCCTAATATATACTAACAGCACCATTCCCAGACTTTATCATCACTATTTATATTCCTTTTGTCTTTTTGTCTATGCCATCCCTATCAATCACAGCTCCCACCTCCACACATCTTGTTAGAATTTGTGTTAGTCTTGGCTCAGTGATTACTCACTCACCTTTTAGACCGTACGCTAAGGCTTTAGTCCAACTCCAGAGGTTTGAGCACAAGATTTAGGCTGGTATACCATTACAGTACTGATGTAGTGCTAAACTAATGCCATCTTTCAGATCAGATATTAATTCATGTCCAAGCCATTCTCTCAGTTCACATTACACAATTTATAGAAGGGCACATGGTTTCCTCAGTGTTCTGGTCAATATTTATTCCTTAGTCAAACACGAAAAGAAATTACCTGATTATTAGCGCGTGGCTGTTTGGTGAACCACATTGTGCTCAAACTGGCTGCTGTGTTTGCTAATTACAAACAGTGAGTACACTTCAAAAGTTACTTAATTTGCGGTAAAATATTTTAAGTGTCCCAAAGCTATGAGAAGCATATACTGATGTAACTTATTTGAAGTTTTATTGCCTCCAGTATCAACTGAATAAGATTGTAATCATCTATTTAATAGTCAGGGTGCTCACTACTTCAACAACATTCAAGAAGCTCAATACTAGAATAAAGCTGTTTACTTGATTGACACCCCATCCACTATCTTAAACATTTACTCTTTTCACCGCCGATGCATATTGGCCAGTAGTATGTACCACATATAAAATGCATTGCAACAACTCATCCAGGTTCCTTAGACAGCACCTTCCAAACCCACAACCCCTCTATCATCCACAAGAGCAACAGATACTTGGGAACAAAGGCACCTGCAAATTCCTCTCCAAATCACATACCATCCTGGCTTGGAACTACATTACTGTTCCTTTATTGTCACTGAGTCAAAATCCTGGAACTCCCTCCAATGGTTAAGAAATGCTGATCTCACACCAAAGTTCATATCCCATGAAATAATAAAAGAAAACCTTGCTCAAGCAGAACACTGGCCACATCAACTTATATTTCATCAATATTTAGCATTAGTCGCAAAGGACCAAAAGCATCTCTCTACAGGTTTTGACAACTCATAGCTTAAGAGGTACAAATCTGCAAGTATGGGGCAAGATCTCCATACATTATTATAGCCGGCATGAGGATTGAACCCTGCTAGCTTCATTCATATCACAATCTAGCCACCTAATCTTACTGATCTACCCTCCCCCAGAACTTGCAATGTTTCAAAGCATTTCAAAGAGAACTAAACATAACTAAGTGTAGAAGAAATGATCAAAAATCTGATGATATAATTGGAGTTTGAAGAAGTTTTTAAAAGAATGGCAGAGGTGAGAGGGTGAGAGGATCAGGCAGAAATTGCAGAGCAGGACTCAATGGTGGGAATGCACAAGAGATTGTAGTCAGACAACAGATTACGTGAGGCTAGTAATACAAGACTAGGAAATTTAGCAGCGATGCAGTGAAATAATGCTATGGAGGGTTTTAGAGGCAAACAGAAAAGGTTACATTTAAGGCATCAGAGAAAAAAACAACAGTCCAAGTCACTGTTGTGAAATATTGGATATTTCTGCTGTTTGTAATTTTTATAAATGATCTGGATGAGGGTATTGAAGGATGGATTAGTAAATTTGCAGATGACACTAAAGTCGGTGGAGTGGTAGATAGTGAAGAGGGGTGTTATAGTTTGCAGAGAGACTTGGACAAGTTGCAGAGCTGGGCCGAGAGGTGGCAAATGGAGTTTAATGTGGAAAAGTGTGAGGTAATGCACTATGGCAGGAATAATAAATGTGTAGAGTATAGGGCTAATGGTAGGATTCTTAGTAGTCTTGATGAACAGAGGGATCTTGGTGTGTATGTGCATAGATCCCTGAAAGTAGGCAGTCAAGTCGAGAAGGTTGTTAAGAAGGCATATGGAGTCTTAGCTTTTATTGGTAGGGGGATTGAATTTCGGAGCCGCAACGTCATGTTGCAACTGTACAAAACTCTAGTGCGGCCGCACTTGGAGTATTGTGTGCAGTTCTGGTCCCCGCATTATAAGAAAGATGTGGAGGCATTGGAGAGGGTACAGAGGAGGTTTACCAGGATGTTGCCTGGTATGGAGGGCAGGTCTTATGAAGAGAGGCTGAGGGATTTGAGGTTGTTTTCGTTAGAAAGGAGGCGGCTAAGAGGGGACCTTATTGAAACATATAAGATGATTAGAGGTTTAGATAGGGTGGACAGTGATAGCCTTTTTCCTAGGATGGAGAAAGCTAGCACGAGGGGACACAGCTTTAAATTAAGGGGTGATAGTTATAGGACGGATATCAGAGGTAGGTTCTTTACCCAAAGGGTGGTTCGGGAGTGGAATGCCCTGCCTGCAGCAGTTGTAGATGCGCCAAGTTTGGTGGCGTTTAAGAGGTTAGTTGATAAGTATATGGAAGAGAAGGGAATGGTTTAGTTTGGAGGGGCATTGCTTTTTATATTGGTCGGCGCAACATCGAAGGCCAAAGGGCCTGTTCTGTGCTGTAATGTTCTATGTTCTATGTTCTGAGTATGTGATATATGCAGTGAACATACAGCAAAGTGGATTCTATTGAGAAGGGACTGAATGATTGATATGTCAGGTGCTTGCATTGTTGGCCAGGATTTTATCTTTGTGAATGAAGATTGCTGCCATCCTGCACATGCATAAAATCCGATGTCATATCATTAAGTCACGAACTGAATGTCAATACGCCAGTTTCTCGTGATACATAGGTGAGTGGATCTGAAATCTGCCAGCCATTTTGAAAAAAAACAATCATTAATGGATGATTGAACTTGTTAACAAGTCAATTGACCTGAATCTTACACTGTCCATGCCGTAATGTGGTTGGCATGGGCAGGCAGGAATGGAGATTCTACTTTTCACTATCTGGGGTGAAATGCAGAAAGGAATGAGGGTAAAATTTTAGTGGGGGGTGGGAGGGTGGGTGTCCTGTGGAATGAGAATGGCCCACCTCAGTGGGCATCAAAAATCCATCCCCCAACCCCCTCCAGCCTCCCCTACCACTCACCTGTCATATGTTACACAATCCCTCCTGGCCAAAAATCAGCCTGTCCTTTGGGATCCATTGCTGTCTTCTTTGAGGGCCTGTATACAGTCCTAGCAGTGCACACTACTGAGCTGTTGAGGGTGGGACTTATTCCCACTGCAGTATAAAAATCCCTCTCCCTGCTTTGTTAGGCTACATAGCACTGCAGAGCGGCCCTTTCTTAAGGCAATTGGTTCATAACAAACTGTTGTAACTGTGGTGAGTTGACAAGCAATATGCCTCTTCATAAAATTCAACCCCTTGAGTCTGGAAATAAGAAAGATTTTCATTGAGGTTTCTGTGACCAAAGCTAGGGTAAAAGAGCACAATTTTCCCTGCCCGCTGCACTGCTCAAGTAATTCAGGAGATTGGAAAATGTCAGCTAGAGGACTGTAGTTGGATTGCAACTAGTGTCCAGCTAATTGCAACTTTTCTGGACCATATTTTTATGGCGTAACCAGCCTCGAGCTAGGAAACAGCGTGAGGCTGGTTACAATATTTAAATTCAAATTTTAGTATCATTAGTGAGCCTGGGGCAATATTGTATGGGCTCACTAATGCTTCCCAACCCACTGGGAAAGATTAATGTTGAACTAGGCTAGATGGTCTCGTTGGTGGGTGCAGAGGATACTGAGGATGCCCAACCTCCCATCCATTGACTCTATCTACACTTCCTACTGCCTTGGCAAAACAGCTGACATAATTAAAAACTCCACGCACCCCGGACATAGTCTCTTCCACCTTCTTCTGTCAGGAAAAAGATACAAAAGTCAGAGGTCATGTATCAACCGACTCAAGAACAGCTTCTTCCCTGCTGCCATCAGATTTTTGAATGGACCTACCTTGCATTAAGTAGATCTTTCTCTACACCCCAGCTATGACTGTAACACTACATTCTGCACTCTTATATTTCGTTCTCTGTAAATGGTATGCTTTTGTCTGTACAGGGTGCGAGAAACAATACTTTTCATTGTATATTAATACATCTGACAATATGAAATCAAATCAAAGTAATCAGTGATAATGCATGGAAGAATGGAGGCTGGGCAGCATGTGAATAAGAAGCAATGAATAAGGAAATGTCGTTGGAGTAACCACAGCAATATCAACAATTCAGACAAAGACGGATTGCAATTGGATTAAGGTTGAAGACTGGAATTGAATGAATTTTAAATTGTAATTTATTCATACATGCAAAAAGTATTTTGCAACAGGATCTCCAGGCTGTAAGATGGGACTCAAATTTAGTTTATAATCTGCTATTCTAACAAAGCAAATCTGTTTGGTTGATGTCAGGCAATATTGTTACATACCGAAGTGGCTCAAATTCAGGTAAGAATTGTCACATG
This sequence comes from Sphyrna mokarran, assembly GCA_024679065.1. Classification (NCBI taxonomy): domain Eukaryota; kingdom Metazoa; phylum Chordata; class Chondrichthyes; order Carcharhiniformes; family Carcharhinidae; genus Sphyrna; species Sphyrna mokarran. The sequence continues at coordinate 37,657,295 of JAGIQG010000010.1, read as the reverse complement.
TTGCATTGGTTTGTCAGCAATAAACATTGCCCCATTGTTTAACATTGGTCAAACAATTGTAAGTTATGTATGAGGGCAACTGAAAGAGATGCTCTGGTCATAGGAATGAAATTCGGTTTATGATAAGAAGATTTAATAAGGCATATTCTTGGCAGAGTGATCAGATTCAGTGATGGGAATGACCAGTAATCAGGGATTTGAATTGGCGTTAAACCTCTACCTAAGGGTTTGTACCAGGACTTTGCTATAAGACTGGAGTAGGATGTTAGAAATCTATCACTGTGAACATAAATCAACTGTAAATCTGCCCCTCCAAAACTACCGTAGATTATTCCTTCAGTAAACAAAGAGGATTACCAGCCCGCAATGTTTCAAATCTTCATACGAAGAAAAGGTGTGTCAAAGAACGCTCAAAATCTTAAGACGTAAGTACATGCTACTTTTGGAGTTATATCTTTTCAAGAATGTATGTATATCTCTATAAGAACATGTAGTTGCACATAGTCAAATGTTGAACAATAACCTTAAAACTTAGAAAATAAATGAAAAAATCTTTTTTTGCAGAGTGTTATTCTGAGTACAGAGTGTTCTCATAAACCTGTCTCCTATGTAATTATTTTATTGGCATTGAGAGTTCAGAATGTGTGGACTTTGGTGGGTTTTTCAGTCTGCAAAAGGGTAATGTGCAGGCAAGACCTGTTTTACTAATGGTCCTGTTTTCATACTTATTACTGTTATTGCTGTTTGGCTGAGTTACTGTTAAACTTCATTCGTTATTTATATGAAGAAGGCCACTCTTTTAAATACCACATTTGACTATCTTCTTTTACAGTGTCAAGTCATTTGTCATTTTCTGAAAATTACAGTATCAATCGTCAAATCATGTTCTGAGAACATATTGTCTTCAGTCGGTCGAGGGATGTGAAAAAGGGATCCATCTCTATCGTCGTGCCCCTGTCTATAACAATTGAAATAATGCTTAGTACTTCATGAATGTTATCAAATGCTGATCTTGATCAGATTTGGCACAAAAGGATCCTTCAACATTTCTCAGAATATCATTTTGGAAAACCTTCAATAAATGTGAGTGCTTTTGTCTAATCCAGCGTACCTGACCTTTCAAATCTATAGTGCCAAGGTTGATCGATATGTGATTGAATTCAAGCTTTATGCTGTCCGAGAGTTGTTTGTTCTAACCACATAAAATTCAGAGGAAGCTTGCCAACATCAGTCTGTTTTCAGATTAGTGTAGTTCAAAATTTTGCTTCAATCTTTTTTTTAATGCAGTGATTGAATGTGGATTTTATATTTGGAGTACAGTATTGTTTTGAAATGCAAAACTTTATTTTGATGAAGATGTGTTTACATTAAAAATTTAATTTAAAAAATGCACCACTGTAGGCGATACATTTCTTCAAAGAAAATGTATTTCTTTCTTCTCCCCTGATTGAGGTGAGATCAAGTGGAAGTCATCAACAGACCCTGGCAACTCCCCAGTGTACCTATTCTTAGTGAGAGCATGAGCAGACTATGGGCAAAATGCAATTCTGACCTCAGGAGCAGCCAAGAAGGTGGGGGAGTGGAGCTAGTGGCTGTATAACAGGAAGGGAAGATGACAGGTAATGACAGGACATCTTTCTACCTGGAGATTAACTGAAGCTCTTAAGTGGCACTTTAATGGTGACTTACTGTCTTTATCCTATTTGCCTAGTCGGGAGGCCAACCAGTAAAATCTGGCTCTGCAGGCTGGAGTGGAAAGATGGTGAGGTGGACTGTGGGGTAGGCCTCTTGATCTAGTGCCTTGTGACCCTTAGATGATTCCCCCAGTTGCAAAGACAAATCTCACACATCTAAAAAGCACTCATCAATGACTCCACCCACCCCCACCCCTCCACAGATATGAGGTTGTTTGACTGCTGGTCTTCTGCATTAGAACAAAACATGAATAAGATTTTATTTCTTCATTCGTTAATGTAATATGAATAATACTGGCAAGGTCAGCATTTGTTGCCCATCCCTAATTACCTTTGAATTGAGTGACCAACTAATCTGATATAAGATCCAAAGTAATGATGTCAGGTTGATTACATCAAGGCATCATTCTACATTCAACAAATATCAATACGTTACTTTCTAATCACGTGTTTAATCATTTCACCTACCAAGTAGTCAAATATTGATCAATGAAATCAAACTAAATGATCAGCTAAACAACACCATTTATAACCAGTTATCATCTTTTAATTACTTTTAACTTTTTCAAAGGCATTAAAATGGCATTATTTGTGATTAATTGATATGAAATGAAATGAAATAAAATATTGGATTCTGAGATGGCTTGAGAGGGCAGACGCTGAGAAATTGTTCCTCCTTGCAGGAGAATCTAGCAGAAAATGGCATAATCTCAGAGTATGGGGTCACCCATTTAACATCAAGGTGAGAAGGAATTTCTTCTCTCAGAGGGTAGTGAATCTGTAGAAGATGGGTCATTGAGTATGTTTGAAGCTGAGATAGACAGATTTTTAATCAGTAAGAAAATCAAGAGTGATGGGGATATGGTGGGAAAGGAGAGTTGAGGATTATTGCAACAGATCAGTCATGATCTCATTGAACATTGGAGCAGACATAATGGGCTAAGTGGCTTAATTCTGCTCCTACATCATACGCTTCCATGGTCTATATAGGTGTGGTTGGTGTATTTGCCTTGGAAAGCCTTCTAAAAAGTGCTGGAAATTTCAATAATGGAGCCATTCAATCAAAAGAAAGGCTACCTGAGCCTCTCAGCATTTATTGTCCTTGATGCAGTGGGAGGGTTTGTGGCTAAGTAGTGAGTACCCAATGATTTTATAGCTGGTCCATGATCTGTGAACAGTTGTTCTGGTACAAAGTATTGATGCAAAGAGGCTTCTGGGAGGAGATGAAGGTGTGGTGAATGGGGCAGCGGGATAGAAAGTGGAAGCAAGTCCCTGGGGGAATGGTGGGGGGAAGGGGGGTTGTGGGGGTGGAACAAGGAAGCAGGACGGGGCTGAGTGAATGGTGAGGTCTGAGCAAAACAAGACCAAAATGAGCTGACAAGGCAGCTTGGAAAGGGTTGCAAAAGGAGAGAGGGGAACTCTAAAAAGGGAAAGAAGGCTATAAACAGGAGGTGGGCAGCAAAAACGGGAAGAGTAGGGCTGCAAAGGGAGAGTGAGGTTATAAAGTGAAGAGGAGGGACAAAGACAGACAAAGGACTACAAAGTAGGAGAAGAGTCTAGAAAAGTAGTAGAGGGCTGTAAAATAGAGAGAGGTGATCAATCTCACTCCTCAAAAGGCAAAAGACTTGATATCCATTTAAGGCTCCTATTCCTTGGTTGTTTGCTTTTGACGCCTAATGGTCACTTTTGATATCAAGTGATCTCTTCTGATAGCTAACAAATACTTTTGATCACGAATGACCACTTTTGAGAGTAAATTAACATTTTCAAACACTAAGGGCCCTATTATACCATTGTTTTGTCCCCATTTTTGGGTGTGAAAACGTGGTAAAGTTGGGTATAAGGCATGTCGTGCCATCCACACCTGCCTCTGTGATGGTCCCCCCTTTACCAAGGCTTGAAAATGGTCGTGATCGGGTCTGTACCCAAAACAGATACAACAGCCATCTAAATGTGTTTGCATGCATTTAAATTGACTTATGGAATTCAATACGGATAAGTGTGAGGTGATTCACTTTGGTAGGAATAACAGGCATATGAAATATAGGGCTAATGGAAGGACCCTTAATAGTGTTGTCAAGCAGAGGGATCTTGGGGTACAAGTACATAGCTCTTTGAAAGTTGGCACTCAGGTTGATAAAGTTGTTAAGAAGGTGTACGGTGTGTTAGCTTTTATTGGTAGAGGGATTGAATTTAGGAGCCGTGAGGTTATGTTACAACTGTACAAAACTCTGGTGCGGCCGCACTTGGGGTATTGCGTACAGTTCTGGTCGCCGCATTATAAGAAAGATGTGGAAGCATTGGAAAGGGTGCAGAGGAGGTTTACCAGGATGTTGCCTGGTATGGTGGGAAGGCCTTATGAGGAAAGGCTGAGGGACCTGAGGTTATTTTCATTAGAGAGAAGAAGGTTACGCGGTGACCTAATTGAGGCGTATAAGATGATCAAAGGACTGGATAGGGTGGATAGTGAGAGCCTTTTTCCTCGGATGGTGATGACCAACACGAGGGGACATAACTTTAAATTAAGAGGTGGTAGTTATAGGACGGATGTCAGAGGCAGGTTCTTTACACAGAGGGTGGTGAGGGCATGGAATGCCCTGCCTGCAGCAGTTGTGGACTCGCCTACTTTGGGGGCATTCAAATGTTCAGTGGATAGGCATATGGATGATATTGGAATAGTTTAGGTTAGAGGGTCCACTGGCCGGTGCAACATCGAGAGCCGAAGGGCCTGTACTGCGCTGTAATGTTCTATGTTCTATGTTCTAATGGGCTGTATGCCTAATCTTATCAGCACTACCCCTTTACCACTGTGTTCACCCATGCAGAATCGGCATGGTGCAAAAGGTTAAATCTCACAGGATCAAAGGTGATCTCGCTGGAGGGTAAAGAACTGATTTGGCCATAGAAGACAGAGGGTAGTAACGGAGAGGTCTTTTTCTGATTGGAGATCTGTGACTAGTGGTGTAACATTACTAGTTGTGCTGTTAAATGCTCTGTCTGAGACAAGAACTCTCCTGATGAAGGGCAAACCCCAAAAGCTTGTGAGTTTGCTTTCAAATAAATTGGTTGCACTTAAACCTGATGTTGTCAGAGTTCTTACTGTGTTTGCCCCAGTCCAACGCTGGCATCTCCGCATCATGACTAATGGTATTCTGCAGGGGTCTTTACTGAGACCTCTGCTGTTTGTGATATATATAAATGATTTGAAAGAAGATGGAGTTAATCTGATTAGTAAGTTTGCCGATGACACAAAGATTGCTAGAGTTGCGGATAGTGTTGAACATTGTCAGACATTACAGCAGGATATAGATTGGCTGGAAAATTGGGTGGAAAAATAGCAGATGGAATTTAATCCTGATAAATGCAAAGTGATGCATTTTGGTAGATCTAATGTGGAGGGTTGGGGGGGGGGGAGAGCTATATAATAAATGGCAGAACCTTCAGGAATATAGACACACAGAGGGATCTGGGTGTGCAAGTCCACAGGTCCTTAAAGGTGGCAGCACAGGTGGAGATGGTGGTGAAGAAGGCATATGGCATACTTGCCTTTATAGGATGGGACATAGAATATAAAAGTTGGCATATGATGTTGCAGTTATATAGAACATTGCTTAGGCCACATTTGGAGTACTGCATCAACTTCTGGTCACTACACTACCAGAAGGATGTGGAGGCTTTGGAGAGAGTGCAGAAAAGGTTTACTAGGATGTTGCCTGGTATGGAGGGTATTAGCTATGAGGTGTGATTGAGTAAACTAGGGCTGTTCTCCCTGGAAAGACGGAGGTTGAGGGGTGACCGAATAGAAGTTCATAAAATTATGAAGGGCATAGGTAGGGTAAATAGTTGGAAGCTTTTTCTCAGGTCAGAAGTGACAAACACAAGGGGTCACAAGTTCAAGGTAAGGAGGGCAAGGTTCAATACAGATATGCGGGGGACGTTTTTTTTACACAGAGGTGGGGCCTGAATGCACTACCAAGAAAGGATTGAGGCAGATATATTAGGATCATTCAAGACTTATCTAGATAGCCACATGAACAGGCTGAGAATAGAGGGATACAAACAATGGTCTAGTTAGGAACATTTGATCAGTGCAGGCTTGGAGGGCTGAGGGGCCTGTTCCTGTGCTGTTATTGCCCTTCGTTCATAAAAGTTCAATTTGGGCGCTCCAGTAAGTGAGGAGGCAGGTGCCTAACATCCGATGACTCTCTGCTTGTGATCGGTGGTGAGGGGAAAGGGGTCCACTGCCGGTCTGCCTGAATCAGTGAGAGGAAGGGGGGGGCGGTTCTGTTGCACTCTGCCTGAGATCACTGGGGGGAGGGGAAGGGGGTCCAGAAACAGTCAGTGGCAGTGGGGTGGGATGATAAGGGGGTTAGTAATATTGGAGAAATGGGGTTAGCAATGTCTGTGGGAGACAGGGGGAGGCATTAGCTGGACCAGGATGGATGGGGCACGGGACAGTTGATGATGATCGGAGCTGTAGGAATTTGGGCACATTAAGCCCCACCCACGGGCTTGTGCAGTGTGATTCAGAATCACTGATATTTTTGCAGGCAGAATGTGTATGGTGATGCCTGAGAATGTGACCAAAAGTCAGATTAGAAGCAATCCCAGTTTCAAGTTTGCCCAGCACACAGAATCAAAATGGTAAAATAGGGCCCTAAAGATCATCTCTGAGTGTCAATGATTGTTTCCAGACATTTGCCAAAGGCTCTGCTGGCTTTTAAATAATTCTGAGATACAATAGTTCTTGAACTAATCAGAAGCAACCTCAGGAATCAGGGTGATAGCTTTTGATAGCAACTGATGATGTTCCTGCTATAAAACTTGTTGTAAATTATATCTTTGAATGTCAAATGATGCTATTAAATGTTTTAAGCATATTTCGGTGTAAATTGATGTTGAAAATTTGCAGCAGGGGGATTTTTGAATATATTCAAGATTGGTTTAGACAGTTTTTTGATTGACCAGAGCATCAAGCGTTATGAACAAAGAATAAAGAACAAAATAGCACGGGAAACAGGCCCTTTGGCCCAACGAGCCCACGCCACCACTTCATTGTTCCCACTTCCACCCGTGATCCTGTCCATGTTTATAGATCTATGGATAGAAACCAAATTTGAGACAATTTAGGGAGAATTTGTTCTGCCAATCAGCCTAAGAGCATATCTTTGGGATGTGGGAGGAAACCGGAGCACCCGGAGAAAACCCACACAAGCACGGGGAGAATGCGCAAACTCCCACAGACACAGGGCCAAATCCATGTATCTGCACAGCACAGCAATAGTCACTGAGTTGTTGTGTTGCCCATCAAATGGCCCAGGTCAAGCGTACACTAACGACGTGAAGCACTAGGATACTCTCGAAAAAAAATTCAAGAGCAGCCCTCTAATGATCCATCGCGTGTATGCCTCTCGTTAGACAACAAGGCGGACCAAAGTGCCTGCAGGGTAAAAACAAAGACATCAATATCATTGACTATTTACACACTTCCCAGGGACTCCCAAGGCTCATGATCCCTATTTTAAATCAGTTTTCTATACCTCTCTATTCCCATTCTGTTCATGTGCCCATCTAAGTATTTCTTAAATATCTCCAGTGTACCTGCCTCCACCACTTTACTTGGCAGCGCATTCCATACCCCCACCACCCTCTGTGTGAAAAAACTCTCTCTAGCATCCAAATTATACCTTACCCCCCTCACCCTAAGCCCGTGACCCCTCGTGCTATTCGAGTCCATCCTAGGAAAAAGCTTAACCCTGTTTACTCTATCTATACCCCTCATAATCTTGTACACCTCTATTAGATCTCCTCTAAGTCTACGTCTTTCAAAGGAAAACAGCCCCAATTTGCCTAACCTCTCCTCGTAACTCAGACCTTCCATACCAGGCAGCATCCTGGTAAACCTCCTCTGCACTCTCTCCAGAGTCTCCACATCCATCTGGTAGTAAGATGACCAGAACTGGATACAGTACTCCTAATGAGGTCTAACCAATGTTCTATACAACTGCAACATTAAAGGCCAGCTGTTGTACTCTATACCCCTTCCTATAAAGGCTAACATACTATATGCTTGCTTCACAACCTTCTCCACCTGCTCTGCCACCTTCAGAGACTTGTGCACTTGCACTTCCAGGTCCTTCTGCGTTTCTATACTCTTAATAGGTCTACCCTTTATCATATACCTCCCCCCTACATTCTTTCTCCCAAAATGCATCACCTCGCATTCAACAGGATTCAATTCCATCTGCCATCTATCTGCCCAAGCAACCAGCCTATCTATGTCCTGCTGCATCGCCTCACAATGCTCTTCACTAACTCCAAGTCCAGTCATCTTTGTATCGTCTGCAAACTTGCTGATCACTCCACTTATTTCCTCTTCCAAGCCATTTATATATATTACAAATAGAAGAGGTCCCAGTACCGAGCCTTTGCGGCACACCACTAGTGACCCACCTCCAGCTAGAAAAACACCCTTCCACTATTACTCTCTGTCTCCTATTACCAAGCCAGTTACATATCTGTCTAGCTAGGGGGAAGGCAGAAAAATGGAATTAAGACCACAATATAATCAATCATAGGAACCAAATGGCCTACACCTGCTCCTATTTCTTATATGTGTTCAAATGAGAGTGTGATTGCAGTGGTCAGAGCCTAGATAGCTACCCCCGTTAACCATGCTGGAGCCTGAATATTCTCTGAATGCTTTGCCAAGGCTTCACACACCTCTATTTGTATATCTAACTTCTGTCACCTCACAGACAGCTTCAGGAGCCTGCCATATGCCTTGAGTTCAGCATTTTCCTGGTTTCCCATACTTCCAGGTGTCAGTCCAGCCAACTGTCACAGCCTTTGGCAGCTGATCCGGTGCTTATGTCATGCGCAAACCAGAAGGTACAACCATCTGAATCCACAATTGTAAAGCCACCAAGTACCATTATTAGTCCTGGAGCTAGGAATGGAATGAGGATGGCCAAGTGCAACCTCTGAGTTCCTCTCCTCTTCCTCAAAATCAATGTCTGTGCTGGCTGCTGAGAGATATCGCTGAAGGAATTAAAGAAATGAGTCAACAATGAGGAGGAAAACTGAGTAAAAGATACATACAGGATATGAAGCATGGTGCAAATATAGTTATTTTCATCAATTGCAGCTCATAAACACCCATCCTTCATCTCTGCTGGATCCCACTACCACCATTAATGAAGAGGATCAATATAAAACTCACTACTCCACTTCCAACTTCATCCTCTTCTTTTCCATTTAATCAGATTACTGAATGGTCAGATCCAAAATGTCCTCCTCCATCTTGCCAAGTTCAGTCATTGACCTTTTATTGGCATTTTGTGACCTCTTTTCCTTTCAATTCAATGAAACAATGACGAATTCCAAATTTGATTCAGAGATTGCCTTCCTGGTTACCATGGTATGGGATTTGATTTGCCAGGATCTTGTTTATTGTAAGCCTGCCACATCTAGCAAAATATTCAGTCAACCACTTTTGTTCCAAACTACAAATACTACCCACTTCTGGCTCCCATTTCTATATCCACCACTACAACTCATTTCACTGATGTTACATTCCACCTACAACTCTGTTTCTCTCTCCACTGAAGCTGCCAGACTGGCTAAGCGTTCTTCTGTTTTTATTTGAAATTTCACAGCCCCTACAGTATTTGGCTTTTGAATATAATGTATTATTATTATGGTTGCCAATGAGCAGTAAAATTGATTCAAACATGATTTTGAAATGGATGAAATATTTCCATATTACTGGTTTATTTAAATTTTCTTTGCTTTTTCTGCAGTTAACAGTGATGGTCCAAGTTGAATACAAGGACGTGGGAAGGTCAATCTCAATTTTAATACCATGTTCTGCTGTGAGAAGAAGTTGAACTCTAGTATTTTCAATGAACTTTAAATATCTTTTGAGATACAACTGACAAGTCACATGGAAAGATGCCTGGGTGGATGCCAAGATCATTTAAATCAAGTAGTTCTTCTGGATGCATCTCATGGAGCAACTGTTAGCATGATTCAGTGATACCCAAGGTTATTAGCTCAATACTGCATTGTTCAGAAGAACAATCGTATTGACTTTGCAGTTTCCTGCATTAACAACAAAAAAGAACTTTTTTTTGCCTTTACTCTATTTGTAATATGCAGATCATGCCTTATAGGTCATGAAAAGAACCCAGAAAAATGATCATGAATAGAGAAATGGGGCTACTATTTATTATGGCAGCATTACAGTAGTCATTTTTGTCAATTCATAAGTGCAGTTAATGCAAGCTGAATTGCCTCGCAGATAGAGCATGACTCAAACCTTTGAATAACAGTACCAAAATTTGGCATTGTCAGGAAAAATTAAGAACAGGGATTAAAATTAGTGACTTTGCACACCCTCAACTAATCTCACTTTGATCAGTCCAAAGGTTAAATCCAGACTGGAGAGTTGCAGGATCATGACTATTGTGGATTTAGTGGGGGCATTCCTCCTGATCCACAGCAAAAATCTTGTAAAAACTTACATGAAAATAGTTTATATTAGTTGGTGGCAAAAGAGGCCACTGAGAAATCCTGAGCTATGTCAATCCCATATTATGTATATTTGTGCATGGATGTCTCATACACCACTCTTTGTCCATGAATTAATCAAGTAAGCTTATTATTTGTTCATTGTGCAATTGGCAGTGTAAGTTGTGGATGTCAATTGATTTATTTCAGGAAGTTGTCAAACCATACACAGCTGTATTGCATCACACTGAGTTATAGAAACACAGTTCCTATCCTTTAAAAAAGACATAGAACGAGGGTATGATAAAGTGAAGAAGCATCTTCTTCTGTCATGCATTAATGCTTTCTTCATTAGTGCACACTAGAATACAGTCTTGAGAAACTCTCGGTGTGATTTTCCAGCCCTGCTCACTGCCAGGATTGTCTGGTCCCACAAAGGTCAATGGCTGGCCCACTGGATCTCCTACCACAGTGTAGACGGAAAATTCCACCCTCTGCCCATGTCTTATAATTCTCCAACACCCTTTGACACATACAGATCATGCACCACATTTTAATCAGCCTAATATCTTAGCAAATCCCTTCAAGTAAACCATTTCCAAAATCATCCATTCTTCCAGTATTAACTCAAAATAAATTTGGGGAACAAAGTAGTCCATGAAATCACATAGTTATCACCATAGTCCCTTATGACCATATGCACAGATTGGTGATAATTTAACCTGAAGATCACCACACCACTACCACCACCACCCCACCCACCCACCCCCCACTCCCCCACCCATGCAAGGGGCAAAGTTGAGCCATTGTGAATAACCTCAGCCAATTTGAGAATTGAGTTCACACTATTGGGGTCATTCTACATCACAAACAACTGTTCAGCCAACTGAAGTAAACCAACTCCCAAAAGATAAAGTTGCCATAATCTCAGATGACCATAGGCTGCTCTCCCCTTTGAGGGGAAAGAGCTGACTGGTGATTTAACCTGATGATTACCACACCTCAGAAGAGGGACAAGCTTGAGAAGACAAGGGTCAGTTAAGTTCAGTTCAGATGGCTGGTTAGTGATGCAGAGCGACTCCAACAGCATGGGTTCAATTTCCGCACTGGCTGGTGTTCAATTTAACAGTGATATTGTTTGTAATGGAAGTTTTTCTCAATTGCATTAAGGCAAACAGCCAAATAATATAGAGGAGCAGTGCTCCAAAACCTTGTGCTGCCAAATAAACCTGTTGGACTTTAATCTGGTGTTGTGAGACTTCTTACTGTGCTTACTCCAGTCCAATGCCAGCATCTCCACATCATGGTAGAGTATCACCTACAATATATTTCCTCTCCAAGGAGATCGAAGTACAAACAAAAGTTTGTTGGCCGTACATTGACTTAACTTACATTTCTCTTAAGATTAAAGAAATAGTACTATGATGATTGCTCCTTTAAGGGCAACACAGCAGAGTAAAGTTCACCTGGCTTGGGAACCAATTGGGACTCAGAGTTAGTAATCACCCCAAGGCTGGTGTCCTCTCGTGGGCAGATGATATGTTGGGAACTCGGCACAGCCATGTGGCTGCTACTGTACAGTTTTTTTTCTGCTTAATAAGTACTTTTTGTGTTTCTAATGAAGTCTATGAAAATATATCATTATAAGTACCAAAACATTTGCTTTTTCTTTTCAATGAGTTTCTTCATTATCCATAAAGAGAATCAAATTTTAGTTGCATCAAGATGAAATAAATGTATGCACTTAAATCATTTTGCTCACTTCCACTGAGTATCAGCAAAAATTACCGATCAGACATTGTACAAATTAGAATGTAGAATAAAATCTCTGCTGGTCAGTTGTGACAGTACTTCCTAAGTATAATTGTTCCCCCATTACACCATAATATTGTGCCCACTCAGCAAACTAAATTGATCAATCATAAGAAACTAACCAAGATTCATGTCCAAGTTTATTTCGGGAAATCCATGTGACTATAAATGAACTTTTAAAATAAGCTGCACATTGAAAGAAAATCATTCTTACAAAGACACAGACAATATGGATTGACTTTATCAATATGTTAACCAGGGAAAGTAGTTGAAGTTCACTTATCATTTAATAGAAAAGGTTTGTTAAATTTAACCAATTATCTTGATAATAGCACTCCTGTTATAAATGATTCCACAAAGTCTGAATCTGTCCACTTATCCCTTCCAAATGTTAATATCAAAATTATTGCTGAAGTAAATCTCATTCACTCACCTGCCAGACTGATGATAAGCCCATAATTGTCCTCCATCAACACACCATTTTTGAGATAATGATAATCATCAAACAGAATGAGGACATTTTTTTCTGTGATAATAGACTATTCATTAACCCAGGATGGGAAGGTGTTCAAATCATGATGGTACAGTCAAAGGGAAGGAGTACAGTGTCAATCATTGTCACAGATGTGATTTTTGTATTAAAAGTTTTCTGTTTAGTAACAAAGCTCAGCAAAGAAACTATGAGATAGATTTGATAATTCACACAAATGGAAACATTTTTCTGAGTGATCACCAGGATGAGTAGTGTTTGAAACTAAGGACAGTATTTGAGTACTGTTTGAAATTAAGAGGAGTAGAGGGAACTGTGTTCCAGATACAGTTTGAAATTAAAGAATCAAGTATATGTATCTAAGTTAAGGGGAACAATGTGTTGTTGTTTGGATGTTATCTGTGATACAATAAAAAGTTAAAGGAATACTAATGTTACGCTATGTACCTTGACCATTTTACTCCAACCAAACAGGCTCAGGTCAGCCTTTGTTGTGGCTGTATCAATCTTCTTGCCTATATCAATCATTCCACATCGGGAAAAGGTAATAATTATTTTGACAGTTTATAACAGAGGGCTCATGTGCACAAAGCATAGTTTCCTAACATCGTAATATAGAGGAATTTAATTAACTTAAATTGTTAAGGACTTGACCCATTTGATCCAATCACTGAAAGGGTTAAAGATTTAACTCAACTAAAAGCTCAGTTAAAAATCCTTTGCTAAATTCAGGAAGAGACAGCACTAATTTCACACACACATGCAGAGACACAAGCCTCGAAAAAGGCTTTTCCAATGGCAAACAATGATAATGCTGCAGCTATGCTTCAGAAAAAAAAACATGTTTTTTGGGGGGATTTTCTTTGCTCCTCAACAAATAATTAAATGAAACGGTCAAGCTGTAAGACAGACTGTGGTTAGTCATCCTAAGTGTGACAGGCTTTCTTTAAATAAGGAACTCAGGTAAACAATTTTTGTTTTTATTCCAATTCAATCAAATCAAATTCAGAATCTCAACAAGTTGAGACATTCCTGATCCATAGAACATAGAACAATAGAACATTACAGCACAGAACAGGCCCTTCGGCCTTCGATGTTGCGCCGACCAATATAAAAAGCAATGCCCCTCCAAACTAAACCATTCCCTTCTCTTCCATATACTTATCAACTAACCTCTTAAACGCCACCAAACTTGGCGCATCTACAACTGCTGCAGGCAGGGCATTCCACTCCCGAACCACCCTTTGGGTAAAGAACCTGCCTCTGATATCCGTCCTATAACTATCACCCCTTAATTTAAAGCTGTGTCCCCTCGTGCTAGCTTTTTCCATCCTAGGAAAAAGGCTATCACTGTCCACCCTTTCTAAACCTCTAATCATCTTATATGTTTCGATTAGGTCCTCTCTTAGCCTCCTCCTTTCTAACGAAAACAACCTCAAATCCCTCAGCCTCTCCTCATAAGACCTGCAAACATCCAAGCTGACAAGACAGGGCTCTCACCTCCTGTTTTGGGCTTGATTTACTTGATCCAAGCTGATTGGAGTAGGTATAGCTCCTTTTCCAAGGCTTGATCTCATTTGCATCTTAGCCAAAACACCCAAGATGCCACTTTAAAAAATTGCTTCAAGTGAAGCTAAAATGTAACCTAATGACTTCAACCAAATACAGCATGTCGATACTACATTTGATCTTAGCCAAAAGGCTAAGAAGCAACTTAGGTCAACAATTCAGTCAGTTTTGTATGATTATCAAAGAGTCAAGAGAGTCAAGTTTTCTCCCAAGCTGAGACAAAGACAGCAGAAAATTACACTTTATACTTTTGCTTGTGAGGTTATAAAAATAGTAATTATTTGTCTGAACATCCTATTTTTATTTTCAAAGTGGATTTGAATCTTTAATTTATTTTTTACAAAATGTGAATTGTATTTATACATAGATTGATTAGTTTATCTTGCATTTACACCCTGTAATATTTAAAGCATTATTAGAATGCAATCATGATGATTTATGTCTATCATGAGGCACTATTAATTAACCACTATAACAAATTGTAAGCTTGCTCTGTCAACCTTGTAGACCTAACTCTTCTTGGATCCTCTAACAGTGAACATTTACATTCTGGGAGAGAGATAACACTTCTGCTATCAGTCTATAATAATATCTGTTAAGTGTATGTTTTATTCTGAGATTTTTTTTAAATCTGAACGCTCCTGTAAAAGAACATACTTTACCTCATGACAAATTCAATTTCTAGCATAGCTCATATAAACTCTGCTGATACTTTTAAATTTTTGTTCACACTAAATTAAGCTGACGATAAGTTTGGCTGAATACATTTACCTTGCCAGGATAAAGATAGCAGGACCCTAACAAAATTCAAAGGCCCAACATTTCATATTGTGTGGTGTGTATAGTTTGCAACAAATAAATTGGAATTATACCTGTTGATGCTTTCCTCAGCTAAAGCCAATAAAATGTGTGCCATCAGTTTGTTTAAATGTAGATTGACTGTTCTCTAATAACAATTTTCTCTAAAGCAGGTGCTGGAGATGCTTCAAAATCCAAAGGCAAACTTCCTAGAATCCTTACTGTGCAGAAGGAGATAATTTGGCACTAACCTCAATCTCTTCCAAGCTTTAACCCCACATATTCACCCTACTTGGTCCCCTGACACTAAGGAGCAATTTAGCATAGACAAACCATCTAACCCACACACCTTTGGACTGTGGGAGGAAATCAGAGCATCTGGAGGAAACCCATGCAGACACGGGGAGAAAGTGCAAAGTCCACACAGACAATAATCCGAGGTTGGAATTGAGCAGGGTCCCTGATGCTGTGAGATAGCAATGCTGCCTTAAGACTTAATAAAGTCCCTTCTAGTTAAAGATCAGAATAGAAGGCGCGGGGAATGGGAATGTGTTTACCTTGGTCAATTGACTATCAGGTAGCTAGTGGACAGCTTATATGTGATTTTGTACTACTCATCAAAAGAATCTTCCACAGGAGATTTTGGTACAGGCAGTTGAAAAAGGAACAAAGGCAAGAGGTAAAAAAGATGAGCTTACAATTTCAGTGAGATCATTCTTTAAACTCATCTTGAGGGGTTTCAGTAGAAGAGAATAAGACATTCTATCTCCAAAGGAGAAAGTAACAAAAAACGTGTCCTGTGTTCATTGGAAAAGGTAGCACTGGTTAACTCACTTCCAGCATTGTAGACCTGTAAATTCTTAAGCCATTAAAATTAACATCAGCCATGACTGTGCCTCGAATGTGACAAAACTAAAAATGTCAAAGCCCTCAGCGTTTCAAAAAGCATTTCACAGGGTATGAGTTCCAGTAACGGGATTGTCAGCTGTAGACAGACTAAAGAATACATCATCTTGCAAACAGGAAACATCACAGTTAGGTGATTTGAAACCCTCAAAGGGAGGCAAGCATACGTTAATCTTTTATAACTAGAGAAGCTGAGAGGACAGAGAGCAAATATACAGAGAGAACCGTCAAAGGCAAAAATATGGGAAAATTGCTAACCTTTAATGGAAGCAGAGAAACAGCCTGCAAGCCAGTTCTAGCCAGCAGATCAGAAGCAAGAGTGCAGAAACCTTCATGGAAGCAGTTAAACCATATCTTAGCTGAACAAGGAAATGAAATTTCACTGAACAACACCCAAATTTTATGCAGTGTAGTAACAATAAGCTGACCTTTACTTATGGATCTGTTAAATGTGATGTTGTTTTGAAAGAGGGAGGTCTGGTAAAGACTTCATAAATGTACTTTGAATCAAACAGGATCATTTCTACATAACTTGTGTGGATGTGTTTAATCATTCTCATATTGTTACCTTTCAAGTTCCCAAAGGGCTTATTCTATTTGTCTTTCTATTTTTCATCTTTTTTCTGTGAGATCTCTGTGATGCCTCTCATGATGCAACATTCAAAATCAGATGTAAGCTTCAACATGTACATTGATGACACTCACCACCACTTCTATCAATCCCTATCCTGTTTGTTGGCAGATTCCAATCATGGGTGATCTGCTATTTTCTCCAGTTAAGCATTTAAAGAGTGAAACCATGTCTTTAGCTATCTGCCAAATGCTATGTTGCTTCACTATTGATTGAATCTTCTTCCACAACCATTGTTCTCAAAAGAACTAGATTATTTGCAAGTTTAACATCCTATTTGACCTGAAACCAAGTTCTTGACCCAATAACCTTCAGATTTCTTCTAGAAAGATCACCAGCCTAAGTGTACATAACATAACCAGTTTCTGTTTCAATGTAACTGCTGATGAAACTCTCATTTATACTTTTGTATCTCCAGACTTGAATAGTCCAAAGTTCTCTATGGCCAGCCTTCCATCTCCAATGCTTCTCAAACTTGAAATGGCCAAAATGCATAGCACCCATCATCTTCTCCCCAACATTGGCAACCATATCTCAAGCTACATTAGCCTTTTAATACTGGAATGTTCTCTATAGATCTTTCCACTTCTCTCTCCTTCTTTAAACACCTTAAAATCAATCTTCTTAGTTTAAGTGATCCATCTTAATTTCGCTTTAATTTGGGTTGATGTTGGGTTAATTTATGTTAAATGCAGCTCCTATGAATCCTTGACACATTTTTTCCAAGTTATAAATACTTTCTAAATGCAAGTAATTATTGTTGTAATTGTCACTGTATATTCTCTTGCCATGTACAAAATGAGAAACTGCAATGACTGAATAAAATGTACATTAGTATACAATTTTCTTGATTAAAGTAGTTTTTAAAGGCTTCAAAGTAACAGAGATGTGCATAAAAGAATTAATAGCTTCAAAAAAAAGAGATAAAGCAGAAATTAGTCCTTAACAGCATAGAAAATCTAGAACCATTTAAAACAAATTCCCAAAACTCATAAATAGTGCCAGATCAAAATATTCATTCTTCAGAGTAAGGAAAATGACATTACTTCACCTACAGTGCTCATTCATATGGTCACTGTAAATAGATATGATTGCCACTGTTCTTCTTATCATTTAACCATGTTAGTGAATCTTTCCTTCACACATCTAATGCAATTGCAGGTTTTTTTAAAAGAAAGCTGACACTAAATCAGAATTGCTGTCTTCCAACTTATCTTAACTCCAAGATCTGAAATAACATGGCTAACCAATTCCCTTCACATTCTCTTTCAAGCATATCTCTTGGAGTACAGCTGTAGTGCATTACAAATTTGTCAGGTATACTGATGTAAAGTGAGATTGCTAATAAAGTATGTGAAATATGAATAAGTAATGAATTCAATTGATTTTAGCTGGAAAATAGAATAACATAGACGGTAATGGAAGTGGTGACATTGCAGAGGAATCACTCTGCAAGGGCAAAATATCTCAAAAGATTGCAGTTTCATGCTCCTACAATGCAGTATTATTATAGCTGGTATTTTCCACTAACAGAATGCTGCCACCAAGACAAAAAGACCACACAAATGAATAATGTGGTAAATGAATTTCAGTATCAATGCAATATCAGGTATTTAGGCTGTATATCCCAATAATTGGAAGGCTGTTTCAGACAACGTGTCACAATAGACAGCGTACAGACTGTACTGAACTAGTTGCAAAATTCAGAATATAATGGGGTGAATTCTTCGCAATGAGGCAAGCATTGTCAAATGGCCATTCTGCTCTTGATTTTTACACTAAGATGGACATCCGCATTTCTGGTCCAGACTTCCAAACCTGGCCTCTTCAGAAATATGCAGCGTACCTGTTCTCAAAGTCCTTCCTTGTAGTACAGGATCATTGGTGGATGCGAAATCATGCCACATTTGAAAAGATATCGGTGTTGAGCTGGGAGGTGTGGCACGATGGGTAGGGTACCACAATGTCATATGGCTGTGTGGATAAGATTGCAGGGTGGGTAAAATGGCAATATTGTAGGTGGCAGCATTGATAGGAAGGAAGGCTTGGGTCAGTCGGTCGTGGTGGGGGCTAATTGAAGACACATGGTGAGTCAAGGGTCAAGACATAGTCAGAGGTTGGAGGGAGTAGGGGATGTCTCAGCATTCTACACCAGCATCCACCACAATGGTGGCATTGCCTCAACTGTCTCAATACTCAACGCCGACAACTGCCAGTCTCCAGATGCAATTTTACAACTCATACGCTTCATCCTGGACCACAATATCTTCACCTTCAACAACCAGTTCTTCATCCAGACACACAGAACAGCCATGGGGACCAAACCCGCACCTCAGTATGCCAACATCTTTATGCACAGGTTCAGATAAGACCTCTTCACTGCACAGGACCTCGAACCGATGCTATACGCTAGATACATTGATGACATTTTCTTCCTTTGGACACATGGTGAACAATCACTGAAACAACTATATGATGACATCAACAAGTTCCATCCCATCATCAGACTCACCATGGACTATTCTCTGGAATTGGTTGTATTCTTGGACACACGCATCTCCATCAAGAACGGTCACCTCAGAATTTCACTGTACTGCAAGCTCACAGATAATCTTATAATGCTCCACTTCTCCAGCTTCCACTCTAAACACGTGAAAGAAGTCATCCCATACTGTCAAGCCCTCCTTACACACAGGATCTGCTCAGATGAAAAGGATCATGACAGATATCTCCAGACCGTGAAAGATGCCCTCATAAGAACAGGATATGACACTCAACTCATCGATTGACAGTTCCAATGCGCTACAGTGAAAAACTGCACCGACTCCTCAAAAGACAAACACAGGACACAGTGAACAGAGCACTCTTCATAGTCCAGTACTTCCCGGGAACAGAAAAGCTAAGACATCTTCTCAAGAGCCACAGCAACCTCTGCAAGATGTGCCGTATCATCGACACATGAGAGCACCATCTACAGATACATGGCAACTCAGCCAATGTTGTTTACCTGATATACTGCAGGAAAGGATGTCCCAAAGGAATGGTACATTGGGGAGACCATGCAGACGCTACAACAACAGGTGAATGAATAACGCTTAACAATCACCAGGCTCTTCCAGTTGGGGAACACTTCAGTGGCATTTGGCCTCTGATTTTTGGGTAAGCATTCTCCAAGGCGGCCTTCACGACACACGACAATGCAGAATTGCTGAGCAGAGACTGATAGCCAAGTTCCGTACACACGAGGAAGGCCTCAACCGGGATCTTGAGTTCATGTCACACTATCTGTAACACCCATGACTTACCTGGCATTGCAAAATCTCGCTAACACATCTTTTTATCCTCTGTTTAACCCTCCGTCCACTCACATTATCTGTACCTTTAAGACTTGATTACCTATAAAGACTCACATTCCAACCATTATTTTGTAAATTGAGGTTGTGTCTTTATATGTCCTGTTTGTGAACAGAACTCCCACTTACCTGATGAAGGAGCAGTGCTCCAAGAGCTAATGGCTTTTGCTACCAAATAAACCTGTTGGACTTTAACCTGGTGTTGTGACACTTCTTACTGGAAGTCAGAGGGTCAGGAGAGCATGTGTGGTGTGTGGATGAGGGGACTGCAGTAGTCAGCAGGGATTCAGGGGTCAATTGCACAGTTACCCAGGAACCAAATATTACTTTTTTTCTCTTGGCCTGTTCTCTTTAGTTTTCAAACATTAATAGCTTTATGAATGACTTGCTTCAAACAATTTTCCTGAATAAAATATAATAAAGTCTCAAAGAAGAGAAAGTTAAAGTTAAAGTTTATTTATTTGTCACAAGTAAGGCTTACGTTAACATTGCAATGAAGTTATTGTGAAATTCCCCTAGTTGCCACACTCCAGCACTTATTCAGGTCAATTCATCTAACCAGCACGTCTTTCAGAATGTGGAAGGAAACCAGAGCAAACCCACTCAGACACAGAGACCCAAGCCAGGAATCGAACCCAAGTCCCTGGCACGGTAAGGCAGCAGAGTTAACCACTGTGCCACCCAAGCTCATCCATAAAATAATTTTGATTTAGAAAATAAAAAAATGATGTTTTTAAATATTCTGATATGTTTCTCCCAGAAATTCTGATTTTGGCTGCACTTCATTGTACGATGGCATACTGTTTGATTAGACTTAATTATATCATTCTTGCCTTAAAGGTGATTCCCAAGGCCATTTAGTCTTGCACTTTAGTGTGATCCTGAGAAAGCGCTACACTGTCAGAATTTCCACATTTCTGGTGAGATATTAAACTAAGGACTTGCCTATCCTCTGAAGTAGACATAAGAAATCCCATGATAGTGTTCAAGGAAGAGTAGATGAGTTCTACTGGTCAATTGGCTACTATTTATCCATCATTCAAAATCACTAAAAATAATTTATATTATATCATTGCTGGTTGTGGATCTCACTGTGTACAAATTGCCTGTGCATTTCCCTACGTTAATTACATTTCAAAAATACTCAAATGCCTGCAAAGCATTTGCAACATCCCGAGGTTATGAAAGATGCTAATCTATATTCATGATTACAAGGTTTTCCCTGAAACTCTTGGATTTACTTCCAAGAATCAGTTGGCATTGTAAGCTATTAAAGAAGGCCCATTAACCACAAAGTTATTCATTGAGAAACAGCAATCATTTGTGCTTCTGCTTTCAGACATGTCGCAAATTATGCATAATTTTGAAATTAAAACCAAATGATGAGTTCACCTATATTAAAAAATCTACATTCACTGTCAACGCTGAATTAACAAGACATTAATTCACTTTTAACACACTAAAGACTTCTCTGCTAGCTCTTCATATCAAAGTCAACCTGTCAATGTTATATTACCTTCTGCCTGAAGTAAATTTATAATTACATTCCCTCTCCTTTACAATTCTTTGTTAGGAAATTGGGAAGGTTTATAAAACTCATTATCTTGCACAGCATAAAGTCAAGCAGAACCAGGTCAACACAACCTCCTACACAGAATAATTAAACAACCCCATTGCATACTAAGGATGTGGTTTAATATTTCATTTACTTTTACATGTAAGTTTTAGGTAACACCATCAAAAGCGAAGTTCTTGAAGGTGTAACGATTTAGCACAGAAAGGCCAGATCCACTTGACTAGAGAAAATAATGACTTGACATGCCTTTTTCATGCTTGCTATTGCATTAATGATAATCATCTTCCTCACTGGTCAACTATTATCAAAGCTTCTGTGACTGTCCTTTATTTCACTGGCTTGTTTCGAACCGGCCTGTGTTACAGCTCAGAGGTTTGAGACACCATTTGCTAACTCCACAATTAGGTAATTTAGCTTTTGCTAGTGTTTCCTCCATCATGGATGCTTCTCTCCTCCCCCAAACATTCATTTGTCCAAGGCTGCTGGCACAGAGATATCCAGGTTAATTGTAGCAAAGTGTCAAACAGTCACAGCTAGTGTCATCTGTTGTGGTTAATATCAATTGGTTTTATCAATTGGCCAAACAAAGATGACCAAAATTTATTGCTGTCATTTGTTGGATTTGCCTTTTTCCATTTAATATTCAGAAGACTTTACACTTGAAGTAGTTAAGAACGTAAAATTCAAATGGCATGATGCCCTCTACAGGATGCCTGGGACCCTGTGTGACGAGAGCAAAGGACCATACATCCTTAACAAAGCAGACTGAAAGATTGTGAATTAACAGTGTAGAGTCTGAATCAGAGAATACAAATTAAAATGGTGAATCCAATTTTAAATCAGTAACAAAGGGAATAGAGAAAAATAAAGATTGCATTAAACGAGATGCAAGGAAGAAAACCAAAAACAAGTTTATTTTAAATCTGCAAAAAGTGAAGTTTGAAGGAATGAAGTTCTACACATATAACAGTTAGTTTTCAGGGAAAGAGAAGTGGTTTGACAGTAATTAAGACATATTATACTTTTATGAATAATATTTAGACTGAAGCGGTAAGCTATTTTGCATCTACCATGGAAGTACAGGTAAATCTTACAATTCAATATATTTGAATGTTGAGGGACACAATGAGATGCCATGTTGCTGTTTAATAAAACAGTTCCATTGACTCCAGTTTTGCTAGGGCTCCTCAATGCCGCATTTAAAGTTTACTTATTATTGTTACAAGTAGGCTTACCCTAACACTGCAATGAAGTTTTTGTGAAAATTCCCTTGTCGACATACTCCAATACCTGTTCAGGTACACTGAGGGAGAACTTAGCATGACCAATGACCTAATCAACACATCTATCAGACTGTGGGAGGGAACCAAAGCACCCAGAGGAAACTCACAAGACACAGGGAGAACAGGCAGATTCACATAGGCGGTAACTCAAGTCAGGAATCAAACTTAGATCTCTGGCGCTGTGAGGCAACAGTGCTAATCTCTGTGCCACCATGCTATTCTTGACCAAAGGCTGCCTTGATGTGAAGTGTAGTCATTCTCACCTCACTTCTGTTCAGATCTTTTGCCCTTTTTTGAGGCTCATTCTAAGGCTGGAATGAGGTCAAGAATTGAATGACCCTGGTGGAATTCAAATTAAGCATCAGTGAGAGGTTATTGTTTAGCAAGTACCACTTGATTGTATAGTTGATAACCACATACATCAATTTACTAATGATTGAGAGTAAACTGATGGGGTGATAATTGGTCAGGTTGCATTTGTACAGGACATATCAAGAAACTTTCTAAATTGCCAGATAGATACCAATGTTGTAGCTGTACTGGAATAGCTTGGCTAGAGGTGCAGCAAGTTATGGAGTACTAAACATCAGGTCTATTGTTCGAATACTGCCTCGGCCCATAGCCTTTGCCTTATCCTATGCCTGTTTCTTGAAATCATATGTAGAAATTCAAATTGGCTGAAGACTGTGATGTTGAGGACCTCTATACGAGGCTGAGATGGATGATGAACTCAGCACTTCTGGTTGAAGATGTTTACAAATGCTTCAGCCTTACCTTTTGTACTGATGTGCAGTGTTCCTCCATCATTGACAAAGGGATATTTGTGGAGCCTTCTACTCCAATGAGTTGCTTAATTGTCCACCACCATTCATGGCAGGATGTAACAGGAATGAAGACCTTCAATCTGATTGCTTGGTTGTAGAAATGTTTAGCTCTGTCTATTACTTGCTGTTTTTGCTGTTTGACAAGCAATTATTCCTGTGATGTAGCTTTATCAGGTCAACACCTCATTTTTAGGTCTGTCTGTTGCTGCTTCTGGCATATTCTCTTCATTCAACCAGGGTTAATCCCCTGGCTTGGTGATAATGTTAGATTGTGGAATATGCCAGGCCATGAGGTTGCAAATTGTGGTTGAATACAACTCTGCTGCTGCTAATAGGCCACAGCTCCTTACGGATGTACAGTTTTGAGTAGCTAGAACTATTCCAAGTTGATTCCAATTCACACAGTGGTTGTGCGACACAACACAATAGAGGATATCAAGATGGGTCTTGGTCTTCACAAAGACTGTGCGGCTGTGCAGTGGTCACTCCAACCAGTATGTCATAGACAGATGCATCTCTGGCAGGAATATTGATAAGATTGGTGTTGGTTCCCTCAACACCTGTCAAAGACCTAGTTTACCTCTGTCTTACCCAGCCAAGTCAGTCTGTTTTAAGACTACCAAGCCAGGCTTGGTAATGAGCATTGAAATCCCCCAATCCAAATAAATTTTGTGTCTTTGCCTTCCAAGTGCTGACCAACATGGAGGAGTACTAGCTCATCAGCTAAGAGGGGGAGTGGGAGGAGGGGGAACGCAATACATGATAAACTGCAGGAGGTTTCTTTGCCCATGTTTGACGAGATGCCATGAGACTTCTTGGGATCCAGAGTCAATGTTGAGGACTCCCAGGGAACTCTGTCCTGACTGTATATCACTGCTGTCCTGACCCATCTCTGCTGGGTCTTACCTGCCAGTGGTTTCATTCCATTTTATATATGTAATACAGCTGTGTGCCTTGCTAGGTCATTTCAGATGCACTTAAGAGTGAACCACATTTCTGTGGATCTGGATTCACATGTAGGTCAGATCAGGTAAGTATGGGAGATTTTATTCCTTAAAGGACATTAGTGAACCAGATAGATTTTTAATGGCAAAATAACATTGGACATTTAATTCCAGAAGTTTATTCAATTCAAATTTCACCATCTGCCATGGTGAACTTTAAACCCAAGTCCAGAGCATTACACTGGGTCTCTAGCCAAGTGACAATATCATGTGTCACCACCAAAGTACAATGGCAGCAATGTGTATCATCTACAAGATGCACTGTAGGAACTCACCAAGGCTGTGGTATCTTCCAAACCCATGACTACTACCGCCTAAAAGGACAAAGGCAGCAGACATAGGAGCAGCACCACCTGATTCTGCCCCTCCAAGCCACTCATCATTCTGACTTGGAAATATGTTGCCATTCCTTTATTATCACGGGGTCAAAATCCTGGATCTCTTACTCTAACAGCACTGTAGGTGTCCCTGCACCACATGTTCAGTGGTTCAAGAAGGAAGCTCACTATCACCTTCTCAAGGGCAAATAGTGGTGATCTATAAATGCTGCCCTAGCCAGTGATGCCCACATCCCAAAAGTGGATGCAAGCTTGATGAAACAGGACACATCAAACTATCCTGCAGGAGGCTATCCTTAAGAGATCATAGCTCATTGTATATTGCGCAGGCTTATGAATTGGCCTGAGGCTACCTCTTCTATTCGTGAAAAATGCCCTGTCTATCTCAGATTTCCTGGAAGGGTAAAGTATCTCAAAATTTTGAACAATTGGTATAAAACCAACCATTTCATGCCACTATGCAGTAACACGAGTTATATTCTCTGTGAACAGGATGCTGTCATCAAGTCAAAAGGATGTTCTACCTATCAGACAAATGAATAATATGTGCATAAATTTTGGTGATGGTATGATGCTAGAGTTGCAGACACAACATCCTAGAAATTGGTTGATCCTATCTATGAAATTGGATGTCCCTCTGGCTGTATGTAACAAGCAAGGTATTATTGTACCCAGCATCCCATGATTGCAAAGTAGTGTTCAACATTAAATGTAATGCCACAACTGGACAATATTTACTGAACCATCTTGAGTGTGCTAATTATGCTGACAACTAAGTTAATCTTATTAATCAGGCTCATAATATGGCATATATTAATACACAGGTCTCAATTCTTTGCTGACAGAAAGAATATGTACATACATTGTGCCAGTTTCAAATAAGCAAAATAGTTGTGATGGTCTTAAAACTACCAGGTTAATCTTTTTGGTATGTTAATGCCCTCTGGCAGGGAAATTTGCCAATCTTACTCAGACTGGCCTATATGTGACTCCATGCCCACAGCAATCTTGTTTGCTCTTAATCTCCCTCTGAAATAGCCTAGCAAACCATTCAGTAGTCTTAAATTGCTATGATCAAGTCTAATGAGAATAAAACCAGATGTAACACTCAACGTTTACCAAAGCACCAGGTGTGAGAAAGGCATACCAGTCCAATAAACCATACAAAGTTCTCCCTACTAGCATCTAGGAATTTGTGCCAAATTTGAGACAGCTTTCACATGAATTAGACAAGCAACACCATCTGATGTTATCAGCAACTGCCCTGCATCAGATAATGAATCAATCCTCCTCCCATGTTGAATACCAATTGGAAGAAGTACTATGGGTAGCAAGGACACATAATATAGTCTGGATGACTGTAGTTCAGTATCGATCAAACTGAGTAGGTTGGTAACATTACATGTGTCCAAGTCCTGATGGACATGAAGAAATTTGTACTTGACCTCATCTATATTAATCTACTTGTCACAGATGCACCTATCCATGACATTATCATTTGGACTGAGCATCTTAAACATACACACTCTTCACCACATGTACACTGCAGCAGTGGTGTTTGCCAACTACAAGATGCACTGCAACAACCTGCCAAGCTTCCTTTGACAGGACACTCCACACTGTGATCCCCACTGCCTAAAAGGACATATACAGCAGAAGCATAGGAAAACCACCACTTGTAATTTCATCCTCAAATCATGCCCCATCCTGACTTGGGAAATAAGCCATTTTTTTAATGGCTGTTGGGTAAAAGCCGTGGAACTCCCTACTTGGTGCCTATACCGCACCATCTTGAACCTATCTTGAACCGCAATGGTTCAAGAACGCAAAAGCTCATCACCTTTTCAAGGACAATTAAGAATGGGCAATAAATGCTGGTCTAGACTATGCTACCATGAACAAATAAAAAATTGCAATGCACAATAGATGTTGGGTGGAATTAATTGGAAACATGTGGCATGTCCTTTGTGGTGGCTGCCGTTGTCCAGTGGCAGGATCTTCTGGTCCCATTGCTGTCAATGGATTTTCCCATTGATTCCACCATCCACTGCCAAGAAACCCATGATGGGGGTCACCATTAAAATTTATTTATTAGTGTCATAAGCAGGCTTACATTAACACTGCAGTGAAGTTACTGTGAAAAGCTCTAGTCACTACACTCCGGCGCTTGTTCAGATACACCAAGGGAGAATTTAGCATGGCCAATGCGTCGAACCAGAATATCTTTTGTACTGTGGAAGAAACTAGAGCATCCAGAGGAAACTCATGCAGAGACAGGGAGAAAGTGCAGACTCTGCATAGACAGTGATCCAAGCCAAGAATTGAACCTGGGTCCTTGACGCTGAGAGGCAGCACTGCTAACCTCTATGTCACCATGCCACTCTTTGACAGGATCAGTAATCCCGCCAGTGGGTAGAACTGGAAAATTACCTCCATTGTCATTGTAATTTAATTTACCTCATGGAATAGAAAATCATAGCAACAAAAGACTCTAAGTTGAACTTCTAGCTATAACTGTTATTTTAAATTATAGCACAGAAAAGATTATCCTGAAATACAGAGTTTCTGTTCCAGAGGATGTTGATGTAAAAATGGCACATGTTGTACGGAATTGTATGTTCTACTTTTGTATAACACTCTTTTGAGCAAAATGTATACTTTTCACACTTAATGTTTGGAAAATTTGCCTTCATTGCAATGAGGATCACTGACTTATAGTGATGAAAAAAAGTCAAAATCTGTGTAATTGGACAGGATTCTGAATATTTTTTTAATTATTAAATTATGGATCTTTATTTGAATCATTAGCAAGTTAATTAGGCAAGACACTCCAAGATGAAAGTGACTGTAGAGCATATAGAGTTAAAATAATGATGCTAAAATGTGCCAAATTATTGGGATAGACATACAGAAGAAAAGAACATGCTATTTGTATTGAGGACCAAATGCTCTGTATTCAAAATAAGTGTTGAGTATTTGTTTATTGACTTGAGTAGATCTAATGGAAGAAGGCCTAACAATCTTCAATTAATCAATCTATGTCCAGTTAATGATACAAAACAGCAAATTTGTGAAGTAGCTGAGATTTGAAGATGCTGTAGGTTTCATATGCAGCAGTACTCTGTAGTTTATGGATCAACCAGACAGCTGTTCATTGCCGGAATTAGTTTTTAAAATAATCATGGGCAGGATCACTAACTTAATTGGCAATCCCATGGCAACCACAGGAACAGCAAATGCAAACATGGTGTCTCTTGCATTAATTGAAATGCTAGAAGGTGGATGGAATAAACTGCCAAAGTAAAGCTACAGTGCTTTTTTGTCTCTAAAGAGAAAAAACCCTGGTACCATTGAAACCTTAGCCAGCAAAACAAGCTGAGCACATAATGTTAAGTAGTGATGTGCAGGTGAACTGCCATCCAAGAAGTTTGAAACTGTCTGTCAAGCAGTGAAAGTGCATGCTTAGGTGAAATACTGTTACCACCAGCTAGGACAGCTACAATTGTTCAGCTTCACTGTGTGAAAGCTTTCCAGTCTATCAGTTTCAATGCTCAGTGGCACCTGAAAGTGCTCTCATCTTTTTATACTGGTGAATTTCATACTGTTTGTGAAACTCAAACTCTAAATACTAAAATCAGACTTTGGATTAAAACAAGAATTAATTGCTGACTTGATTTTTTTTAAAAAAAAAGACAGTATGCTGGGGATTCCTTGCTTGTCCCCAATCCTGATCAGCTGAAACTGCAAATAAATTTGACAATGTCATGCTTCCAACCCAACACTATTTTTCAAGACCTTCCTCCTGAAACCAACCACCATTTCTTACGCACCACTCTGCACCCCCCCTCCCCCGCCCCCGCCCATTCCCACCGCTGGGCAAGTAGAATTCTCACAAACCAGCCTCGCATCCATTGACTCTGTCTACACTTCCCTCTATCTTAGCTACGCAGCCAGTATAATTACAGACCCCATGTACCACAGACATTCTATCTTCCACCTTTTTCTGTCAGGAAAAAGATACAAAAGTCTGAGATCATGTACCAATCGACTCAAGATCAGCTTCTTCCCTGCTGCTGTCAGACTTTTGAATGGAACCGGCTCATGTTAAATTGATCTTTCTCTACACCCTAACTATGATTGTAACATTATATTCTGCACTCTCTCATTCTCTTCTCTATGATGTGCAGATTAGGTTGATAGGCCATGATAAAATTGCCCCTTAGTGTCCTGAGATGCATAGGTTAGAGTGATTACTGGGGTAAATGTATAGCGATATGAGGATAGGGTCTGGATGGGGTTGTGGTCAGTGGAGACTTGATGGGTCAAAGGGCCTCTTTCTGCACTGTAGGATCTATGAGTCTATGATTCTATGAACGGTATTCTCTGTCTGCATAGCGCACAAACTTCTTGGACACTTTTCACTGTATGCTAATACATGTGACATAATAAATCAAACCAACCATTTTGTTTTCTTATAATCAGAAGCAATAAACCCTTTAGGTCTTAGCAGCAAATTATCTGAATACACTTCCA
Organism: Sphyrna mokarran; assembly: GCA_024679065.1. Classification (NCBI taxonomy): domain Eukaryota; kingdom Metazoa; phylum Chordata; class Chondrichthyes; order Carcharhiniformes; family Carcharhinidae; genus Sphyrna; species Sphyrna mokarran. The sequence continues at coordinate 37,627,973 of JAGIQG010000010.1, read as the reverse complement.
TTCAACAGCAATATGTTTTGATTAACAGTTAGTGAGCAATGATACAAAGTATCAAACTAATTTTAAAATAATGATAACATTCTGAAAAAGCAATTGGTAACAGAAATGCTTAATATGTTCTGTAGCCTTTGAAATCAACCATGTGTATGGGGTTACAATCAACACTGGTCTTACTCTAGGAATAAGTGGAAAAATATAAGATTTGACTCAAATTCTTTGATAATCAGTACCCCATCGATGGATAAATTGATATTGCTGTATTTTAATACTTCTCTAACCAACACATCAGATGTTTCCTTAATTTCAGCATCATTTCTATAAGTGGGCTTCATGTGAGAATGTACCGCTGACCTGCATCTAATTAAGATATAGCATGAGCTGGGACTTAAAACTTTAGGATGCTAACATAGAAACAACATACCAGAAATATGACACATGGCACCAAGAGAATTCCTCTTTCTTTATAGGTGACTGAAAAGCCTTTTATCAAGATGAGCCACAATAATTGGTTTATTTTGCACAAAATAATGAATGACCTTCATTGCATGAGAATTTGAGAACTGGAATAAAGATATCTTCCTTCAATTGTTTCGAATCTTTGTTAGACTGCATCTGGAATATTGCGTGCAGTTTTGGTTTCTTTACCTAAGCAAGGATATACTTGTCAAAGAGGAAGTGCAGCAGAAGTTGACCAGACTAATTCCTAGGATGGGGGAATGTTCTATGAGGACACATTGAAGAGACTGGGCTTGTATTCACTGGAGTTTAGAGAAATGAGAAGTGATTTCATTGAAATGTACAAAATTCTTTAGGGCTAAACAGAGTAGATGCAAAAAGGATATTTCCTCTAACTGGGAGGAGTGGGGGGAGGAGGGGGCAGCGGCAGCAGTGGATGGTGGGTGGTGGTGGTAACAGATTAGGGGGAGTGCCTGGAACCAGGATTACAGTCTCAGAATAATGAGCAAGTCATTTAAGAAGAGGATGAGAAGAAATTTCTTCATTCAGAGTGTTGTGAATCTTTTGAATTCTCTATCCCAAAGAGCTGTGAGAGCTCAGCACTGAGTATATTCAAGAGAGAGATCAATAGATTTCTAGATACTATTGACATCAATGGATATGGGGATAGCTGAGAAAAATAGCACTGGGGTACATGATCAGCCATAAACCAGTTGAATATGAGAGTAGACTCAAGGGGCTGAATAGCCTATTACTACTCTGATGTTCCTATATCCCCAGTTCCTTTGAACAGATCTGATACTAATACACAACTATGGTACAGAGAGTTGAAAATCCATGACATGAAATCCATTTGTATATAATATTTAGGATATTCCTTCTATTTCTTACAAGCATCAAAATCTGACATTTAATGGATCAGAATGCAATTTTGCAGTTTCCATAATTAAAACAAACCAATTACCCTACATATCTCAAAGACGAAAAATGGAAGTTATTGCATCATTCAAAGAAATTTCAATTCCAATTATTTTGAAATGCAGTTTGAAACTTCCAACTAGTTGCTAGTCTCATGGGTCACTCAGTCCTGAAGAATAAAGAAGAAAGTTAAAGCAAATGACATAGTGGAAAAGTTGTTAGCATTGCTGCCAGAAGTGCCAGGTACTCAGGTTTGATTCTGGCCTTGGGTGATTGTGTGGAGTTTGAACATTCTCATGTGCTTGCACGTGTTTCCTCCGGTTATCTCCCACTGTCCAAAGACATACAGGTTAAGTAGACCGTGATAAATTGCCCTTAGTATCCAAAGATGTGTAGGTTAGATAGATTAGCCATGGTAAATGCAGTGTTATGAGGATTAGGTGAAAGGGAGGGAATGGTTAGGGTACTCTTTCAGAGGATTGATGCAGACTCAATGGGCTGAATTGCTTCTTTCTGTATTGTATGGATTCCATAGATTGGATTTTACAATTTTGCTCATCCCAAATGTGTAAAATCCACAGGAGGTCAATGGTCCTTCTCATGCTCCACCCCTTATCGGCTCCGATTCCTGTGGCGGGTGGGGAAGCTTATGGTTCTAAAATTCTCTGTTGCCTACTTAAATTCTCCATGTAGGCAATAAAATCTTTCATTTTAAAATTACACTTTAATGACTAATTTACCAATAATGAATTAAATGGATAGTTGTCTTCACTGATGGCTTAAAATACGTGTGTGTGTGTGCATGTGCGTGCTCTTGAATGCGTGTGTGAAAGAGTTGAGGCATTTTTATTATTTTCTTTACAAACCTTATGATAAAACATGTCCTTGCACATATTTTCAGTCACAGTACTTAAATCGCCAAACATTTACTGAATTATGACAATCATCTTAATTTTTAAAAACCTGTTGTGATAGAACATAGAACATAGAACATAGAACATTACAGCACAGAACAGGCCCTTCGGCCTTCGATGTTGCGCCGACCAATATAAAAAGCAATGCCCCTCCAAACTAAACCATTCCCTTCTCTTCCATATACTTATCAACTAACCTCTTAAACGCCACCAAACTTGGCGCATCTACAACAGCTGCAGGCAGGGCATTCCACTCCCTAATCACTCTTTGAGTAAAGAACCTACCTCTGATATCCGTCCTATAACTCATACCCCTTAATTTAAAGCTGTGTCCCCTCGTGCTAGCTTTTTCCATCCTAGGAAAAAGGCTATCACTGTCCACCCTATCTAAACCTCTAATCATCTTATATGTTTCAATAAGGTCCCCTCTTAGCCGCCTCCTTTCTAACGAAAACAACCTCAAATCCCTCAGCCTCTCTTCATAAGACCTGCCCTCCATACCAGGCAACATCCTGGTAAACCTCCTCTGTACCCTCTCCAATGCCTCCACATCTTTCTTATAATGTGGGGACCAGAACTGCACACAATACTCCAAGTGCGGCCGCACTAGAGTTTTGTACAGTTGCAACATGACGTTGCGGCTCCGAAATTCAATCCCCCTACCAATAAAAGCTAAGACTCCATATGCCTTCTTAACAACCTTATCGACTTGACTGCCTACTTTCAGGGATCTATGCACAAATACACCAAGATCCCTCTGTTCATCAACACTATTAAGAATACTACCATTAGCCCTATACTCTACACATTTACACATTTATTATTCCTGATCAGCTGAGAAGCATAAAAGGGAGGGGGAGCGTTCTACTACTACCTGACCATAGCAGATGATATTGCCATTTTTGTTTTTATTAACTCAAACAACACAAGGAAGTATCAGTTTAGTAAATCCCTGCTCTCATCATTGAAGAAAGGCCAGGCAGATGAGATTGACTGGAAACTTACACATTTGGAAGCTCGTTGTTTTGCCAGATATTCCAACTTTTCCTTCCCCTCCACTATTTTGTTGATGTCACTTATACCTTCTCTGGGTTTAACTTTTGATTCTGTACTTGTGTCTTTGTTACCCCTTTTTTTTTTCACCTCTTTGTTGTTTCATCACTCCAGTTTTCCCTCCATCTTGCTACAGGTCTCTCCTTTAATTTCTTCGAGTGTGTGCGAGTGGGTACACAGAATCTGAATATGCAGGTGCAGAACTCTGACAGCATGACATTGGGCCTGCATTTTACCAGCAGCAGGAAGCTTCAAGGTAGTTTTGCTTTTACAATTTAACTAGAAGCCGATTGTGCTCATTATAAAAGTAATTAATGAGCATTGAAGTGTGGCCAAATGTGATTGAATATGGGGCTCCAAATTCAATGACCTTTGAACTGGGATCTACAACTTCAAAAAGCTGGCAGCATCCAAGCACAGCCTCAAATAGTCCTGTCAAAGTCAGCCATATCAAAACTATTTTCAGTGCACTTTGCATTGTTGCAAGAAATGGGATAGAAGACCATTGCCTTAGTGAGCAAGGTTGGTGCTAAGGGGCAAGAGCCTGCGGATCAGCTCCGAGGAACTGAGGGGCTAAGTTCTAATGTGCCGAAGTTTTCCAATTTGAACTTGTGGCTCATCAGCAGAGCATGCAGTCGTGCTGTGTTACAGACTCCAGTGTGACTGACAATGTCAGGGGAACTTTACTGTAATTTATGATAAATGGGAGATAGCGGTGAGCATGAGACTCATCCACCCAGTTTTCCAGGGCCATTGTGTGGACGAGAAATGACACACAGGCAGGGAGAATTGGGTACCAGGAAATGTAGTGCAGCAGCAAGAGGGTAAGCCTCTGGCTTGGCAAGCAGAAAAAGGAATGGAGAGTGGATTGGACAGCAGGGATCAAGTCACAGCCCCTAGTCTTTTTGAATCACCTGTCAGAGCAATAGTGCCAATGAAGACTATGGCTGTCAAGGGAGAGCACCATTGACCTGTTTTGATGCTACAGAATAAGCTGTAACCCAGGAGCTTCAATGATTCAGTGCCCTAGAAGATAATCATGGTGTTAAATTTCCAAGGATCAGGATACTTCCAGGATGCACCGGGGATTTGTGATGGATTTCCCAGACAGCAGCTCATCACTGCATTAAAAAGGTCACCAATACATTATTCAGGAGGAGCAGTGTTTGTGTGCAGATGGTGGACCCTGACAACCAGGCAGAGAGCTCATAAGCATTTGAGCCACTATATAATTCCCCCAAATGCGAGTTGTAATAGGTTGCACATGTTGCTGTCCAAAGTTGCCTCCAACCAGTCTGTAGCCTTTATTAAATGCAATGTGTTCAAGTGGTCTGCAACCTCTGAAAGCAAATGCTGCAGGTATGTGCTCATTTTCTGGAAGTACTCATAGTGTCCACGCACTTCATCATTCCTAGGTTAAATCCCCAGGCAAACTTTCAGAGATAGACTTTTCAGAACAAGTTGTGCCTACTCGGAACAAGGTTTGGATACCAATAAGGGCCCCACAGTGCAAAGAACAAAGAGAACAAAGAATAAAAATTTCAGTACAGGAGCAGGCCCTTTGGCCCTCCAAGCCTACAATGACCATGGTGCCTAACTGAATTAAAATCTACTTTTCATGGGCTCATATCCTTCCATTCCCATTCTATTCATGCATTTGCCAAGACACCATTTAAAAGTCACTATCATATCTGCTATCTGCTTCCACTACCTCCCCCGACAGTAAGTTCCAAGCATATTGTATATTTCTTTTAAACCTTGCCCTCACACCTTAAACTTGTGCCCCCTAGGAATTGACTCTTCCAGCCTGGAAAAAATCTTCTGACTATCTACTCTATCTATTCCTCTTAAGCTTGTAGATTTCTATCAGGTTGCCCCTCAACCTCCATAGTTCCAGTGAAAACAAACCAAGTTTTTCCAACCTCTCCTCATAGCTGATGCCCTCCATGCCAGGCAATATCCTAGTAAATCTTTCTGTACCCTCTCCAAAGCCTCTACATCCTTCTAGTAATGCAGGGATCAGAATTGAACACTAAATTCCAAGTGCGACCTATCCAAGGTTCTATAAAGGTGCAACATGACTTGCCAATTTTTAAGCTCATAGTCCCAGCCAATGAAGACTAGCATGCCGTATGTCTTCTTGACTACCTTCTCCACCTGTGTTGCCACTTTCAGTGACTTGTGTATCTCTACTCCCAGGTCCCTCTGCCTGTCAATATCCTTAAGGATTCTGCTACTTACTGTATATTTCCTATTTGTATTAGACTTTCCAAAATGCATTACCTCACATTTGTTCAGATTAAACTCCACCTGCCATCTCTCCACCCAAGTCTCCAATTGATCTATATCCTGCTGTATCCTCTGATGGTCCTTATCACTAATCCACTAACCTTTGTGTCACCCACAAACCTACTAATCAAACCAGTTACATTTTCCTCCAAATCATTCATATGTATCACAAACAGTAAAGGTCCCAGCATTGATCCCTCAGGAACATCACTTGTCACAGCCCTCCATTCAGAAATGCACGCTTCCACTGCTACACTCCATCTTCTGTGACCAAGCCAGTTTTGTATCCACTTTGCCACTCACTTCTGATCCCATGCAACTTTACCTTCTAAACCAATCTGTCATGAAGGATCTTGTCAAAGGCCTTACTGAAGTCCATGTAGACAACATTCATTGCCCTACCCTATCAAACATCTTTGTCACTGCACCAAAAAGCTCGATCAAATTAGTGGGGCATGACCTCTCCTTCAACAAAACAACAACAAAACCATGTTGCATCTTGCTAATATGTCCACTTATTTCAAAGTGGGAGTAGATCCAGTCTTGAAGTTCTCTCCAATAATTTCCCTACCACTGATGTAAGACTTAGCAGCCTGTGATTACCCGGATTATTCTTGTTACCCTTCTTAAACAAAGGAACAACATTGGCTATTCTCCAATCCTCTGGGACCTCCCCTGTTGCCAGTGAGGATGCAAAGATTTCTCTCAAGGCCCCAACAATTTCCTCTCTCGCCTCTCTCACTATTCTGAGATATATCCCATCAGGCCCTGGGGACTTGTCTACCTAATGTTTCTCAAGAACCCTAATACCTCCTTTTTGATCTCAACATGGCTCAAACTTTCTACACACCCTTTCCCAGACTTATCATTCATCAAGTCCTTCTCTTTGATGAATATTGATGCAAAGTATTCATTTAACACCTCACCCATTCCTCTGGCTCCATGCATAGATTTCCTTCCCTATCCTTGAGTGGGTCAATCCTCTCCCTGGCTACCCTCTTGCTCTTTATATATGTATAAAAAGCCTTGGGATTTTCCTTAACCCTGCTGGCCAATGACTTTCCATGAACCATTTTAGCCCTCCTTACTCCTTGCTTAAGTTTCTTTCCACTTTCCTTTGTTCCAGACTTGCTTCATGTGTTCTCAGCTCCTAGCTTTGATAAATGTTTCCTTTTTCTCTTTGACTAGGAATATTATAACGCCTATGGTTCAATACTGTTGACCTCCAAAAGGTAAGATTCCCTGGTTAAACAGATCCAGTGGAATACTGCAGTATGCCTCAGCAACTGTTTCCTGTATCAATGTTTGCTGCTGTGGTCTGCATAACTTCGCACTACAGAGAGACGACCTTGCAACTGAAGCACTTAGATGATCATAGCTCTTCATCTGATGAGGATACGAAAGGAGGGGACATAATTGACTGGAGCTAATGATGATTCCCTGAATACAAAGCAAAAACAATTGAGAAACGAGCAAGGAGAATCAAATTCGCATTAGGTAATCGTGATATCCTTGAGATTCGTACCTCATGTTGACAGTACACCAGCTTTCAAATATTTCTTGCCATTGCCTAGCCTTTCCACAGACAAAATCGATTCACTGCATTCATTGCATTCATTGTAGTTGTAATGGGGGACTTTAACTTTTCTAATATCGATTGGAAAAGCTATAGTTCAAGTATGTTAGAGGGGTCAGTTTTTGTTCAATGTGTGCAGGAAGGTTTCATGACTCAGTACGTAGATAGGCCAAGAGGCGAGGCTATATTGGATTTGGTACTGGGTAATGAACCAGACCAGGTGTTAGACTTGGAGGTGGGTGAGCACTTTGGTGATAGTGACCACAATTCGGTTACGTTTACCTTAGTGATGGAAAGGGATGGGCACGTACCGAATAACAGTAGTTATAGATGGGGGAAAGGTAATTATGAGGCTATTAGAAGAGATTTAGGATGCATAGGGTGGAGCAGGAAATTGCAGGGGCTGGGGACATCTGAAATGTGGAGCATATTTAAGGAACAGCTTCTGCATGTCTTTAATGAATATGTACCTGCCAGGCAGGGAGGAAGTGGTTGAGTGAGGGAACCATGGTGTATTAGGGAAGTTGAATCTCTGGTGAAGAGGAAGAAGGAGGCTTATATAATGATGAGACATGAAGGCTCAGTTAGGGCAATGGAGAGCTATAAATTAGCCAGGAAGAAGCTAAAGAGGGAGTTGAGAAGAGCTAGAAGAGGACACGAGAAGACTTTGGCGGATAGGATTAAGGAGAATCCTAAAGCTTTTTACAGATATATAAATAATAAAAAATTGGTTAGGGCAAGATTAGGGCCAGTCAGAGATAGCAGTGGGAAGTTGTGCGTGGAGCCTGAGGAGATAGGAGAGACACTGAATGAGTATTTTTCATCAGTATTCACGCAGGAGAAAGACAGTGTTGTCGGGGAGAATACTACGATACCAGGTTGTAGACTGGGTAGGATTGAGGTTCATAAGGAGGAGGTGTTAGCGAATCTTGAGGGTATGAAAATTGATAAGTCCCCTGGGACAGATGGGATTTACCCTAGGATTCTCTGGGAGGCTAGAGAGGAGATTGCAGAGTCTTTGGCTTTGATCTTCATGTCGTCGTTAGCTACAGGTATAGTGCCGGAAGACTGGAGGATGGCAAATGTTGTCCCTCTTTTCAAAAAGGGGAGGAGGGACCATCCTGGAAATTATAGACCGGTGAGACTGACTTCTGTTGTGGGCAAGGTCTTGGAAAGAATTATAAGGGATAGGACTTATAAGCATCTAGAGAGAAATAAATTGATTAGGGATAGTCAGCACGGTTTTGTGAAGGGTAGGTCGTGCCTCACAAACCTTATTGAGTTTTTTGAGGAGGTGACCAAAGAGGTAGATAGGGGTAAGGCAGTTGATGTAGTGTATATGGATTTTAGCAAAACGTTTGATAAGGTTCCCCATGGTAGGCTACTGCAGAAAGTGCAGATGCATGGGATTGAAGGTGATTTAGCAGTTTGGATTAGGAATTGGCTCGCTGATAGAAGACAGAGGGTGATGGTTGATGGGAAATATTCAACCTGGAGTTCAGTTACAAGTGGTGTACCTCAAGGATCTGTTTTGGGGCCACTGCTGTTTGTCATTTTTATAAATGACCTAGATGAGGGTGTAGAGGGTTGGATTAGTAAATTTGCTGATGATAGCAAAGTGGGGGGAGTTGCAGACAGCGAGGATGGATGTTACAGTTTGCAGAGTGACATAGATAGGTTGCAGAGCTGGGCCGTGAGGTGGCAAATGGAATTCAATACAGATAAGTGTGAGGTGATTCACTTTGGTAGGAATAACAGGCATATGAAATATAGGGATAATGGAAGGACCCTTAATAGTGTTGTCGAGCAGAGGGATCTTGGGGTACAAGTACATAGCTCTTTGAAAGTTGGCACCCAGGTTGATAAAGTTGTTAAGAAGGCATACGGTGTGTGAGCTTTTATTGGTAGAGGGATTGAATTTAGGAGCCGTGAGGTTATGTTACAACTGTACAAAACTCTGGTGCGGCCGCACTTGGAGTATTGCGTACAGTTCTGGTCGCCACATTATAAGAAAGATGTGGAAGCATTGGAAAGGATGCAGAGGAGGTTTACCAGGATGTTGCCTGGTATGGTGGGAAGGCCTTATGAGGAAAGGCTGAGGGACTTGAGGTTATTTTCATTAGAGAGAAGAAGGTTACGCGGTGACCTAATTGAGGCGTATAAGATGATCAAAGGACTGGATAGGTTGGATAGTGAGAGCCTTTTTCCTCGGATGGTGATGACCAACACGAGGGGACATAACTTTAAATTAAGAGGTGGTAGTTATAGGACGGATGTCAGAGGCAGGTTCTTTACACAGAGGGTGGTGAGAGCGTGGAATGCCCTGCCTGCAGCAGTTGTGGACTCGCCTACTTTGGGGGCATTCAAATGTTCGTTGGATAGGCATATGGATGATATTGGAATAGTTTAGGTTAGAGGGTCCACTGGCCGGCGCAACATCGAGGGCCGAAGGGCCTGTACTGTGCTGTAATGTTCTACGTTCATGACTCACATCTCAAAATATAATGCTAATTTATTGAGATGACAATTTCAATCCTTAACATGTACAAAACTTAACACCCATGACCCCTGGTGTGTCTAAATGATCTTCTGAATTCACTTATGAGCAATTCTATGAGGTGCAGTGCCTGTACTTGCAGATTTGGTAGGTGTAGGCTGCTGCCTTTTGGCCAGTGATGATTTTGGTAAACATCCTCTGGCTTCCCAAGATTCCCTGCATTGCCACCCTACTGGAGGCAAACGGTCACACATAAAGGGGTTGAAGAGTTCCTATCCACATTCAGAAGTGCCCTGGCAATCTAGATAGCAATGTGGGAACAATAGCAAGAGTTTTCATGTGTATTTAGAAAGTTAGATAGCAAGTAAACTGAGTGTTGGTTCTCTCGAGTTAATAATAGATAATAAGGGAATGGTGGTTGAAATGATCTAATATATTTTCCTCTGTCTTCATTATAGAGGATATAAAAAACACTCTAGTGATACCTTTTATACAGGTATTAGTGAGACAGCATCTTGAACATTGTGTGCCGTTTTAGCCTTTTTATTTAAGGAAGGCTATAAATGACTTGAAGGTGGTTTATTAGATTAGTACTGGGAATGATGGGTTTATCTTATGAGGATAGGTTGGGCTGGCTGGGTTCATTTCCATTGGAGTTCAAAGAAGTGAGGGATGGCTTAGTAGAAATATATATGATTCTGGATGTAATTCATAAAGTAGATATGGAAAAGATGTTTCCTCTTGTGGATGAGTCCAGAACAAGCATTTTAAAATTAAGGGGTCACCCTTTTAGAACAGAGATGTGGAAAAATATTTTCTTGCAAAAGGTTGTGTAACTTTGGAAGGTGGTTGAACTGTGCCATTGAATATTTTTAAGGCAGAGAAAGATATATATTTTTGCTAGGCAAGGGACTCAAAGATTATTGGGGTAGATGGGGCAAATTTGGAACACAGCTCAAAATGATTAGCTGTGATCTTATTCAACTGCGGAGCAGGCATGAGGTGACAAGTGGCCTACTTCTGCTCCTATTTTGAGGAATCTTGGAAATTACGGGACTAGCTCCTTAGGGACCAGGGATACTCCCAGACCTTGTTGATGATGCCCATTCACTGCCTGCATAATGCTACTGTAGAGAGATATAATGCTGCACATAACACAATGGAGTCCTCGACAGAATAGATAACAGGCCTCCTGAAGATACATTTCCAATGTTTGAACTGTAAGCAGGGCTCTTCAATATAGAGAGTTTCCCAGATTGCTGCACCCTGCACTGCAAAGCGAAAGTGTGTTGTCTGAGAGATAAATAAAGGAGCAAGACATTTCCATTTCCTCAAATGAGCAGGACATTGATGGAGATACATCTGACAAGGAATGTAGTTGAACTGTATGAAGAGATCATCACACAGTATAATGTAACAGATGTGCCCATCACAACCTGGTAAAAGATTCCAGGAAGGGCAAAGTGAAATTTCAGTGCTTGTTGTCTGCTGTCTTTGTGGGTTCAGGCTTTGAAGGCTTAAATCACAGTTAACTGATTAATCTTGGCAACACATGACTGCTTTGGAGCCGGAATGCAACTCCCTTCTTGCAAGACGAGAGGCAATTCCATATGGTATAAAACTTTCAAATCATTATAAACAGAAATCCAAAGTACAATGGGTACACTAACTTCAGTCTGAAACCTGTTCAATAAGGTGGTCTGGCCACATGTCACTCTTTCAGATATTATAGAATGGATGGCTCAACAAGGAGCAGAATCCCATAAGCATCTCTTCTAATGCAGAACATTAAGCAATCACCATTCGCACATCACGAAGCAGTTAGCATTAAAATTGTCCTCATTCAATAAGGTTTCAAGGTTTGTTTGCATTGTTCTTACTCAGGGTGATTCGCCAGGACTGGGGCGTAACCATTCAGGACACAGCAATCATCAGAAACCTGACAAATTTCTGTTCTGGATGATTACGTTCTGCACCCAAATTCCTGGCACTAATACTATTAACAGCTTCCCTCCAAACTTGGTAGGCCTTGCCAGCTTGAACACTTTGAAGTTCCACTGCGCATTTTTCTGCACTTTCCATAGCAAGGGCAATCTCTATTGCCTTCTTTAGGATTATTTCTACTTCTGCCAGCACTTCCTTCTATATAGCAGTATTATTCATCCCCCACACTAATCAGCCTCTCAACATCTCAGTAAGGGCAGATCCAAATTCATAATGTTCAGCCATTTCCTTTAACCTCACCATGAAAGCTGCAATTGTTTTCCTGGCACCTCTTGCAATTGAATCAAATTTATAGCACTGCATAGCCATGGGGGACTTATGGTGATAATGCCTTTATAATTAACTTATTTCTGAGTTCTTCGAAGGTCTTAGTGTCAAGCACATCAAGCTCCTTATTAACTTATAGATTTAAGCTTTGCAAGCTTTTAATAGAATTACTCTCTGCTTTGCATCCCACCCCCTTTATTATTTTCTTTGAAGAAGTATCACAAGCATTCAATAAATTGAACACAATCCTCCAAATTTGGGTCAAATGGCTCAGCCTTTCCTAATAGAGGTATTCAGATATCTCACTTACTGTTGGATAGATGTGCTTCAAGACTTTTACACAGAGTCTGCTCTGCTGTTCTCCACAGCAATTGAAAAACACTCATTGGCAAATGTAATGGGTACAATCTTACTGCCCATTCATGATATGTCCCACAACGAGCCAGATCTCCGTTCACTGCAGTGGAAAATCCCACTGGCATGAATGGTTGGAAAATTCTGCCCAATATCTTCGCAAAAGTGCCGACCATCAGGTAATGTAACAAAATAACTAGTTATTAGCAGTATAAACTACATGCTGAGAGTTAGCAAAATGATACTGATTATTTTGACTCCCATCTCTAGGCTACCTAGGAGTGTCAGTGTTCAGCTTCAAGATTCTCATGCTTTAGCCTAATTGACCAAATGGGTCATATGACCCTCTGAAATCCTGCTCCTCAGAGCAGCTCACTACGACGCTCATGCCATGGGTTCTCTTGTTCCATGGGAAGACAGAACGATTGCTTGTCAGGCCAGTGGGAGAATAAGCAATTTGAAAGCATTCATGTCTATTGTACTCCTGATCCCTTCCCAATAAAGAACAGTAGGGCTGATGAAAAGCTTGCTCAAAGGAATAATTTTTAATTTTCTTAAAAGGGGAAAGGAAGCTGGAGGAACTGAGATTTAAGGAGGGAATTCTGGAACTTCTGATTCTCGGTAGCTAAAAGAAAGCTGTCAATGATGGTGCAAAGGGATTGGGCGCTGCACAAGAGGACAGTGGGTGGAACTTTACAGCTCTTCCCACTAGTGGGATCTTCCGTTCAAACAGCTCGCTACATTTTCCAGACCCACTCTCACCTTGATGGGGTTGCAAATTTCCACCCAGTGTTTTCAAACCACAGATTTGATTTCCTGCCGTACAGTGATAAAGCTATCACCACCAACAGTGCAATTAGCTGATTTTGATCAATGACAGTGACACACATCAAACTATTTCAAAAGTTGAATCAGATGGGTTCCTTTTTTATTGCCTAACTTACAAATAACATTTATCCACTGAGAAATAACTTTGTTACCACCTGCTTACTGTGCACAATAATATTTTTCAATGATCTATTTGTCACTCTTGACAGTAATGATGGCATCTGATTATCTTTTAATCATCTAACTAAATGAGGACACTCAGTCTTTTTCAGGTTCCCATGTCACTTAAAAGGATTAATTAGTACTTTTCATTACATATTGTACATCCATAGTGTAGGAGGGGCAACACATTTATTTTAACCTAGGACAGAAATTTTTATCTTTTGAAATTTTATTTGAGATTCAAAAGAATAAGAGATGAGGCAATAGATGGATCATAATTGTCAAAAGGAAAAAAGATTCCGAACTACACACTGGGGATGAATTCCTGACCTCACTGCATCTGGCACAGATTTTTTAAAAATTTTATTCCAATCTAATCAAGTAAAATCAAAGCCAATTCAGAGTCCCAACAAGGGCTCTCACCAACTCTCTTGAGCTTGTTCTATGTAATCCAAACTGATTGAAGTAAGTATAGCTCTTCCTCCAAGGCTTGATCTAATTTGCACCTTAGCCAAAAGGCCAAGACACTACTTTAAAAGATTGCTTCAAATGAGGCTTCAACCAAGTACCAGCATGTCGACACTACACTTGATCTTAGCCAAAAGGTCGAGAAGCAAGCTTCTGGCACACATCATAGCAATCCCAGAAAATAACATGCAGACCTACAAAATGAGTGTTGTGCCATAGCCAAATGATTTGCAGTCATCTTAATCCCTTTTTATTGACACTAACCAGATCTTGCCCAGAAAGGTGTAAAGCTGATTAGCATATTCAAAGAAACACTTAGATAAGCTTAGTACATTCGATACCAAATTGACATGACTTCTGGGATCTTCTGACCCTTGGGAATGCTACAAGCCCAGTGAGAATCACTACTGGTCTCCATTAGCAGAGATCAGGGGTAATGTTTATATTTGGTGGCTCTCAGGCCATTAAAGCTCCTGGGTGATTAGGAACATAGCTGAGCAGGGTCCATATGGCACTGCTACCTTGCATCCTGACAATGACAGTTGGGCACTGACAGTATGCCACAGCCAATACCAAAGATGTGGGATATGAATGGGATTGAGGCCTTATTTGGGGTGGGGCCTCTGAGGCTATGATGGGGGAACTATGAAAGAGCGATTATAAAGAGGTGGGGCAAAAGGCAGCATAAGAAGGCACTTTGGTATCATGAAGGGATCCCATTGAGAGGGCTCTAATGCCAGTGATTCATGTTGGGGAGGAAGTACGGAAGCATGTTGCCAATGAGAGAGTGGAGTCCCAGTATGTGGGGGAGGGACAGGTCTCCCAATGTTTGTGAGATTGGGACTCCATTTCAAAATGATTCCCACTCACTTTGCAGTCAGCATCACCGGAGTGTTTAGGCCCTGCCCCTTTCAGAACAGGCATGCAATTCATCACACTCCTAAAAAATGACTACATGTGAATGATTCTAGTCCAGTCCATACCAAGCAACTGACACGGATCGCTTCACTTTTCTTGCCATTATAGTATTCATTTTTTGGGAAAATTCTGCCCATAATGTATTTTTTGAGAAAAGGAAGACTTCCATTTTTACGACGCTTTACACAGTCACAAGACGTCTTCAAGCTAATGTAGCACTTTCAAAGTCACTGTTAGTAGTAGGAATTGCAGCAGTCAGTGGGTGCACAGGGAGATCCTACAAACACTAATGTAATAATAACAAGGTAATTGTTTCAGTAATATTGAGTGATGAATACGTACTAACTAATGGATCAGAAAGAACTCCCTAATCTTCTTCAAAATACAACCATGAGGTTTTTCTATCTGACAGAGTTGATGAGGCCTCAGTTTGATATCTCACTGAAAAGATAGCCTTTCTAATGAAAAATAATAGCCAGTGAGAAGACATTGGCCATTGCTCCATTTTAGGCAACTCTTTAACTTTTGTAGCCCTCTCAGAATCAAAATCTTACCAGTTAGGAACATAGGAGCAGGAACACACCATTCAGTTCCTCCTGTCTACAGAACCATCCAGTTTGATAATAGCTGATTCCTACCGTAACTCCATTTGCCCTGATTTGAACTGGGTTATTGTAGGGTTTTTCAAATTTGTCAACTCCTGATTCGAAATGGGGATATTAGTCATCATTAAGTAGTTATTTCATTGAACAAATAGGTGAGAGTTCACGAGTCTACCTATTGTCTGAAAATGTTAATCGTTTCACTTCTGGATTGCTCTATTTCACCCTTTGTGTTTGACTCTTAATGTATGCCTATCAAGCCAATCATTTTGCCAATAGTCATTTAGATGAACTTTCCATCTTTGAATGAGCTATAAATGTTGCCTAGCTTTCCACCTCCTGTAAACCCAAAGCAGTGGCACCACAAAAACTCTGGATGTTTTGCAAAATTATCATTTGTCCTGATATGATTGGTAAATTCTCGTGATAAAGCCAGAATTGAATCCCTCAATCTAAATCTGCTTTCTGACTTTGGATCCTTTGATATATTCAATCTTTCTCCATCTGGCACACTGCTTTCATTTCTGGGCACCTCAGGATTAATATATTGTCCTCAGAGAGGGGACAGTGCAGAGGATATAATGCGTTAAATTCTGAGGACAGGTTGTGTAAGCATTTTGATAAAGGGCAATTATTTCCT
The DNA here is from genome assembly GCA_024679065.1 of Sphyrna mokarran. Taxonomy (NCBI): domain Eukaryota; kingdom Metazoa; phylum Chordata; class Chondrichthyes; order Carcharhiniformes; family Carcharhinidae; genus Sphyrna; species Sphyrna mokarran. Next base: position 37,612,027 of record JAGIQG010000010.1, on the reverse strand, counting down.
CTTGTGCAGAACAAATGGCATAAACTTAGAAAATTAGAGTCAGGCTCTTGCAGAATCGTTTTCCTCGTGTGTTTGCTGGGTTAAGACTAAGGTCATCAGATTTTATTAAAGTATATGTATTAAAGAGTATGGATCAAAAGGAGGAAAATAGCATTGAAGTGCAGATCAGCAATGATCTAATTAAAGAGCAGAGATAAAAGGAAAATATCCCAGATGCTGGAATCTGAAACAAAAACAGAAAATGCTGGAAATCTCAACAAGTTGGACACCTTCTATGGAGAGAGAATACAGCCAACATTTTGAGTCATAAAAGTGAAGACTAAGAATCATCCAGATTCAAAACATTGGCTTTACTCGCTGTCCACAGATATTGTCAAACTTGTTGAGATTTTCCAACAGTTTCTGTGTTTGTAATGAAAGGGCAGAATGGGGCTAAGTGCCCCCTCCCCATCAGTTTAATGAATAAATATATTAATTGCTTTATATGGAAATCAGAATAACACAAACTCCTTTTGTATTACAAAGAATAATAAGTGAATATTGTTTCTAAGTGTTGCATATTGTGCTTATAAACAGAGAGAATTTTAGTGATGGGGAAATTATTAGGATTTTTAAAATTCATTTATGGAATGTCGCTGGCTGGGTCAGCATTTATTGCCCATCCTGCCATTTCAGAGGGCATCAACATTGCTGAGGATCTGAAATCATATGTAGGCCGGAGCAGATTTTCTTCCCTAAAAGAGGAGAAGATGTTTTTCCTTTACAACAATCAACAATGGTTTCATGGTCATCATCAGATTTGAAATTCCCAATTTTTTATTAGATTCAAATTTCATTATCTGCATGGTGACATTGGAATCTGAATCCCGAGGTCTTGCCCTGGATCTCAGGATTACTAGCCCAGCGACAATACAACAATGTTACTGCCTTCCCTGAGAGGTCAGGTGTAGGACTAACATTTGAGAATCAGTTTCAATTCTCTGTCCAAACAATAAGCTTCAAGAAAAGATTATTTACTGCACCAGATGAGCTTTGCCAGTTCCCACACTAGTGAGTTTTATAACAACTCATATTCTGAATATTCTGAATGATTTAGAGCTGTGAACCCATGCTCCCTGCACTAAAATCATTCAGAGTGAAGAGACTTAATCCCATAAATTTAAGCTGAATAAAATGCAAATCTCTGTGCTGAAATGACTGTGTTCAAATACACCGTTCTCCTTACCTCCAGCTACGTATATTTTACGCTTATCTATTCTTTAGAATTGACTTTAACATTAATATTCATCTCTGGAAGGACTTCAGCTTTACTGACTGTGTTACATTAATAAATATTTTACCACGTTTCTTGGTATGCTTGCTGCAACTGAAAATAAAATAAGTACACTGGAAATTCATGGGAATTTAACTGCCTCTTAGACATTTCCTTCTCTTATAATTGAGTAAAGAATCACTTGTTGAAAGAGTAGTATATGAGTATTAATTTTGTCATGGACTTCATTGTTTTCATATCGACATACTCATGAGATGCACTGATTACAAAACAGAGTAGTATAAATAAATACAGTTGTAATTTTGAATTTTTATGAATTCAAATTTTCTTGTCACCCAATGCTTCATTTCAGAATTGCATTATTGAAAAATAATATACTGTTTTTATCAATGAAAACAATAGAATAATTTTACCGACACTTGCTGGTGAAAATTAATTTCACATCTCAATTTCTCATATATCTGACGATGATGACCTGCTAAAATTGGCTTATTGCCATATAATCCTCCTTACATCATGGTCAAATGAATATTTGAACACTAGAGTTGCTCTCCAAGCATTTGAGCTGCCAATGATAGAGTGTGTGCTTTCAGGAAATTAAATCAGTTTTTCAATAACTGGAAAAAGTATTTTGTCTAAGCAAGGAGATAGAATGGGATAAGAATATAAGCTCACCTAGACTTGTATTATGCATATTAATGCTGCAAAGCTCATTTTTTTACTTCTTAACATAATACTGAACTCATCTCATTGATTCGTAATTTAGCACACATATAATGGCTTCATTTTACATTCATACCAGCTGCGGTTTGTCTCAAAACAGATTCTAGTTTCATTTCATTATGCACAGTTTCAAAATTATACTTTCTTGGCCTTATCAGCAATTTACTGATACAGCATATTAAATATGGAGCTGGATTTTCCTGGAAGAAGTGGGAAGTTAAAGAAAATTTCCCATGTCAGCAGAACATCTCCTTTAGAAAAGCCTTCTCCCACCATACTTACCTGTTGGGGAGACAGAACAGGGTAGAGTCAGACTCACCTTCTCCCAGCAAGGAGGCAGTGGCATAATGTCATGTCACATGAATTAGTTGTCCAGAGACCAAGAGTAATGCTTTGAGGATCCCAGTTCGAATCCTAGCAAGGCAGACAATGGAATTTGAATTCAATGGAATTCAAAGTCTAATGATGCTGTCGAAATCCATCTAGATCACAAATGTCCTTCAGAGAAGGAAATCTTCCATTCTTACTTGGCTGGTCTGGTCAACTTGTGACGCTGGTCAAACAGCAAGGAAGTTGACTCTTAAAAGTGCCCTCTGAAATGGCCTAGCAAGTCATTCAATTCAAGGATAATTAGAGATGGGTAACAAATGCTGGATGTCCACATCCTCTAAATGAATGAGAAAAGTATATAAGGAGGCAATTTAACCCATTGTGTCTTTGTCAGTCCCAGTTCCTTACCCTTTCCCATAGCTCTTTCCAAGAATATATCTGAATCACTTCTGTCACTCTTTGTGGCAGTGCATTCCAGATGCATAAAAATCTGCATATCTGCCTATTATCCAAATCTGAATCCTCCGGTTACAGACCTTGCTGCCAGTGGAAACATTATTTACTCCAACAAAACCCATTATAATTTTAAATACCTGGATTAAATCATCTTGTGCCCTTCTCTGCTTCAGACAAAAAAAATTCCAGCTTCTCTAACCTATCCACTTAACCGAAATCCCCCAGATATAATTCTTGTAAATCCCCATCTACAAACTACAGGAGGTTGTTATTTCCAGAGAAATTTAAAGAAGTCCTCAGCTGTAGCTTAGAAAAGCTGGATGGAGGTCTGGGAGATATATTAACAGTAGTTCATTCCTTATTTTGGGTTTTAAAGATGCTTAAGTGTAATTTACTAATTGCTGTAGGCTATGCACACATTCTGTCTGGCTGTATAGACTGACTTCTTAAAACTTGTAATGCTTACTGTTTTATTTTGTTTAGTGTGTACCTAGCACTGTCTCATACACAAAGGCTGTCAAGCTTATGAAGCAAGGTGTATTGCTGAAGCACAACTTAAGCGCAAGCTGCACAAATCCAGAGCCACCAGCGCAACGACTACAGCGTCTCCACAAGTCTGTCTAACATGTGCCAGGAAAATCCGTGCCTGAATTGGCTTGATCACAGCAATCAGTCTCAAAATGACTAATAGTGTCAAGATCCTCATCGATGACAATGGACAAACAACAAATGACAAATGCTTACTAATTTCCTCTTTAAGCTCCCACTTAGGGTTTGATTGCCCATCCAATTTCCATATCCAGACTGACGAGCTGCTAATTGGATGCCCACGTTTCATGCTGGATTTTCCCTAAGTTTACTCTGTTTAACACCCAAAACAAAAATGGATCAGATTCCATGAGGATTCCTTTTGTAGCTGCAACCCACCACTTCACCAAATGAATTGCAAATCAAAAATCATTCTCACATGGTTCTTGCTTTCACAAACGTCTAGTTTACTTCTAACTCCCTTTGTGTAGAACATAGAACACTACAGCGCAGAACAGGCCCTTCGGCCCTCCATGTTGCGCCGACCAATTAAGAAAAAGCAATGACCCTCTAACCTAAACCATTCCTTTTCATCCATAAACCCATCCACTGACCACTTAAACGCCCCCAAACTTGGCGCATCTACAACTGCAGCAGGCAGGGCATTCCATACCCTTACCACCCTCTGGGTAAAGAACCTACCTCTGACATCTGTCCTATAACTACCATCTTGTCCTTGTACTTGTCAATCATTGAAACAACTAAGCATGAATGCTTCACCCAGCCTGCAAAAATCCTGACTCCAGCTGCTGCTCCATCCCCATCCCCCCCACTTCCGCCACCCCTGCAATTGCCTCCACTTTGGCTAATAAAATGCTTGGTTCAACTCTACAGAGAAGCTGTCAGATTTACTGTTGAATTTGAGCAGCAGTCTGAGTGTGCTGGTAACAACAACCCTAAACTATTTCAGACCTTATGGTAAAGATGCTCGACAATGAAGCATTTGCCCCATCCCACCACTTGCTGAATGTTCACTCAGGATTAACATTGATCACATTTACTCTGGGGGAATAAGAGATTGGGCCTAGTAATTGGAGACTCCATAGTTAGAGGGACAGATAGGAGAGTAAATAGTAATAAAAGTGACTCAGGGCTGGTGTGTTGCCTCCCAGGGGCTGGGGTCCAGGATGTCGCAGATCGGGTTTTTAAGATTCTTAAGGGAGAGGGGAGTCAACCCCAAGTCATAGTTCATGTAGGGACACATGATATAGGAAGGACGAGGGAAGGGGATATTAAACAGAAATTTATGGAGTTGGGGTGGAAGCTTAGGGCCAAAACTGGCAGAGTGGTTATCTCTGGACTCTTGCCTGTGCCAAGGGATAGTTTAGAGAAGAATAGAGAGAGGGAATGTTTGAACTCGTGGCTGCGGGGATGGTGCAGGAGGGAGGGGTTCAGGTTCCTGAACAATTGGGACTCATTCTGGGATAGGTGGGACCTCTACAAGAGAGATGGTCTACACCTGAACCAGAGGGGAACTAATATCTTGGGGGGAAAATTTGCTAAGGCTATGCAGGGGGCTTTAAACTGATTCGGGGGGGGGTGGGATCCTAAGTAGTTGGGGTGCTAAGAGGGATGAGAGTAAGGGGGTCATAGAGGAAAGCTGTAAAACACAGCAGCATACGGGTGGGGTAGGGCATGGTTTGAAATGCGTATACTTTAATGCAAGGAGTATTCGCAATAAGGGGGAGGAACTTGCAGCTTGGACCAGTACCTGGAACTTTGATGTTGTGGCCATTTCAGAGACTTGGGTAGAGCAGGGACAAGAATGGATGTTGCAGGTTCCGGGGTTCAAATGCTTTAGTCGGAGTAGAGAAGGAGGTAGAGGGGGGGAGGAGTGGCATTATTAGTCAAAGACTGTATCACAGTGACAGAAAAGAAGTTTGATGAGGACTTGTCTGTTGAGGTAGTATGGGCTGAGGTTAGAAACAGGAGAGGAGAGGTCACCCTGTTGGGAGTCTTTTATAGACCTCCTAAAAGTTCTAGAGAGGTTGAGGAAAGGATTGCAAAGTCAATTCTGGTCAGGAGTGAAAGTAATAGGGTAATTGTTATGGGGGACTTTAACTTTACTAATATTGATTGGAATAGCTATAGCTCTAGCTCGTTAGAGGGGTCAGTTTTTGTACAAAGTGTGCAGGAAGGTTTTTTGACTCAGTATGTAGATAGGCCAACTAGAGGTGAGGCTACATTGGATTTGGTGCTGGGCAATGAGCCAGACCAGGTGTTAGGCTTGGAAGTTAGTGAACATTTTGGTGATAGTGACCACAATTCGGTTACGTTCACCTTAGTGATGGATAGGGATAGGCATGAAGCTGGGGGCAGTAGTTATAGCTGGGGGAAGGGTAATTATGAGGCCATAAGGAGAGAATTAGGGTGCATAGGTTGGACTAGGAAACTACAGGGACTGGGAACATCTGGAATGTAGAGCTTATTCAAGGAGCTGCTGCTGCGAGTCCTTGATAAGTATGTCCCTGTCAGGCAAGGAGGAAATGGTCGAGTAAGGGAACCTTGGTGTACGAAAAAAGTTGATTTGCTGGTTAAAAGGAAAAAGGAGGCTTATGTCAGGATGAGGCTTGAAGGCTCGGTTAGTGCAATGGATAGCTATAGATTAGCCAGGAGGGAGCTAAAGAGTGAATTGAGGAGAGCTAAGAGGGGACACGAGAAGACTTTGGCTGATAGGATTAAGGAGAATCCTAAAGCTTTCTTTAGATATGTTAAGAATAGAAGATTGGTTAGGACAAGATTAGGGCCAGTCATAGACAGCAGTGGGAAGTTGTGCGTGGAGCCTGAAGAGATTGGAGAGGCACTGAATAAATATTTCTCTTCGGTATTCACGCAGGGTGATGTAAATGTAGTTATGGAGAACACTGAGGTACAGGGTAGCAAACTGGAAAGTATCGAAGTAGATAGGGAGGATGTGCTAGATATTCTCGAGGGTTTGAAGTTGGATAAGTCCCCTGGGCCGGACGGGATTTACCCTAGGATTCTGTGGGAGGCAAGAGAGGAGATTGCAGAGCCTCTGGCTCTGATCTTCAGGTCGTCGTTGGTTACGGGTGTGGTTCCGGAGGACTGGAGGATAGCGAATGTGGTCCCATTGTTCAAGAAGGGGAAGAGAGACCTTCCAGGGAATTATAGGCCAGTGAGTCTTACTTCTGTTGTGGGCAAAGTATTGGAGAGAATTATTAGGGATAGGATTTATAGTTATTTAGAGAGAAATGAATTGATTGGGGATAGTCAGCATGGTTTTGTGAAGGGTAGGTCGTGCCTTACTAACCTCATTGAGTTTTTTGAAAAAGTGACTAAAGAGGTGGATGGGGGTAAGGCGGTTGATGTGGTATATATGGACTTTAGTAAGGCGTTTGATAAGGTGGCCCATGGAAGACTTCTGCAGAAAATGCAGATGTATGGGATAGAGGGTGATTTAGCTAATTGGGTTAGGAATTGGCTAGCAGATAGAAGACAGAGGGTGGTGGTTGATGGGAGATATTCATCGTGGAGTTCGGTGACAAGTGGTGTACCTCAGGGGTCTGTTTTGGGGCCCCTGCTGTTTGTAATTTTTATAAATGATCTGGATGAGGGTATTGAAGGATGGATTAGTAAATTTGCAGATGACACTAAAGTCGGTGGAGTGGTAGATAGTGAAGAGGGGTGTTATAGTTTGCAGAGAGACTTGGACAAGTTGCAGAGCTGGGCCGAGAGGTGGCAAATGGAGTTTAATGTGGAAAAGTGTGAGGTAATGCACTATGGCAGAAATAATAAATGTGTAGAGTATAGGGCAAATGGTAGGATTCTTAGTAGTCTAGATGAACAGAGGGATCTTGGTGTGAATGTGCATAGATCCCTGAAAGTAGGCAGTCAGGTCGAGAAGGTTGTTAGGAAGGCATATGGAGTCTTGGCTTTTATTGGTAGAGGGATTGAATTTCGGAGCCGCAACGTCATGTTGCAACTGTACAAAACTCTAGTGCGGCCGCACTTGGAGTATTGTGTGCAGTTCTGGTCCCCACATTATAAGAAAGATGTGGAGGCATTGGAGAGGGTACAGAGGAGGTTTACCAGGATGTTGCCTGGTATGGAGGGCAGGTCTTATGAGGAGAGGCTGAGGGATTTGAGGTTGTTTTCGTTAGAAAGGAGGAGGCTAAGAGGGGACCTAATCGAACCATATAAGATGATTAGAGGTTTAGATAGGGTGGACAGTGATAGCCTTTTTCCTAGGATGGAGAAAGCTAGCACGAGGGGACACAGCTTTAAATTAAGGGGTGATAGTTATAGGACGGATATCAGAGGCAGGTTCTTTACCCAAAGGGTGGTTCGGGAGTGGAATGCCCTGCCTGCAGCGGTTGTAGATGCGCCAAGTTTGGTGGCGTTTAAGAGGTTAGTTGATAAGTATATGGAAGAGAAGGGAATGGTTTAGTTTGGAGGGGCATTGCTTTTTATATTGGTCGGCGCAACATCGAAGGCCGAAGGGCCTGTTCTGTGCTGTAATATTCTATGTTCTATGTTCTATGCTTAATGCCCTTCTAAAATGGACTGACTGAATGCTCAAAATATACTCCTTGCAAAAATAGCCAGAATTGTTTGGTAATTGACTCCGCCAGAGCTCCATTATCTTCTCACAACAGGGCACTCTTTGCCATCTATGCAAACATTAGGAAATATATATATAGAAGATAATGTGGCTGTTTATGCTCACTGCTCACTTTTCCAAACATTACATACAAGTTGGTGAGCATTACTTATGAACAAGAGTGACCCCTGGTGGATATGTATTGGTTAACAGCAAATTTGAAATATTTTTGTTCCTTTTGTTGTAAACATTCTTGTACCAGCATTCTCTGTCTGATTGACTCAGAGCGGGTGATTTTATAATTGTGTTGTGCCCATTTTCATGCAATGCAGTGGTGAAGTGGGGTGTAAAGCGATTAATGTGATTGGCACCAGATCATATGACCAGCACCATTTATTTAAATGCTGTTTAACATTGGCTTAATGAGTCAATTGTTCGGGCCCATATCCCCTTTATGACTTTGCCGGGGAAGGCTCTTGTTGGCAAGGAGTAGACATTCTCCCCATGAATGGGTAGCAATCAACTTGACCTTGCCGGTGGAATCGGAGGCCAATGAGACTCCCGCAGAAGTCAAGGCAAGGATGTTTGGGTGATGCCAGACTGGTACCTGGGCAATACCCATCCGGAAGGGGACACCTCAGGCCACAGGCCCCCATGATTGCAGGGGGCAGGGAGCTGCTTCAGGCTGCCTACACTGGCTCTATCTTTGTCTGTCAGAACCCTGCTACTGCTAATGTACATTTGCGCATCAGAGGCCTGTACATGTACACTTCTTCCCTCTGCAGGTTTTTAAGTGCATTAACCTCCACTCATAGGCTTCTGCAGTGAGCAATAGATTTGCTCAGAATTTTGCAGGCAGAGTGCATATCAGAAGGCCTGGAAACACTCCTAAAAGACAGATTTGAAACTCTCCCCGTCCACTCAGCACTTAGGGAGAAAGTGGTGAAATTGTCCCCAAAGACTTGGCCAGTCTGTACACAGAAGGCCAGCTGCTTCCTACTTTGTTTTCAGTGCCAAAACGGTCACCTTACTATTGATAAGTTTTGACCTGTGTCACTGTCACCTTAGCAAGCAGAAGTGGACAGATTTAGTCTGAGGTCATGTGAACTTGTCTCTGGGCGGATTTCATCAAAGGTCAGAATCCCCTCACCAAACAATTCCATTTTATATTGAAACAGATTAAAACAATGATTGCATAAAGTCCATGTTTCCCAGATACTTTATCTGTCGTTTAATTTTCTTATATCTTATCTATGACAAAGTAAATAGTGATAATATGAAGTTCAGAGGTGGAATTTCTTTGCAAATCCCTCAATTCATCACTGCAACTTTGGCAGAAGGTCAACAGGAAGCCCCCAGATCAACAACAAAGGAGGTATTGATCAAGTTATATTGAGTGTACGGTACAGAAACAGGCACACCAGGTCTATTCCAGTGTTTATGCTCCATGTGAGCCCCCTGTAACCCAAACAACAGGTCTATATTTCTGTTTCTTTTTCCCTTGTGTGCTTAATTCGTTTAAATGTATCCACATTATTTGTTTCATTTTGGTAGCTTGTTCCACATTTTCACCAGCAATGGCTTAAGAAGTTGCTCATGAATCCTCTATTGAATTTATTAGTGACTATCTTATATTTACGACCTCTAGTTTTGGAATACCCATAAGTAGAACTATTCTGTATTTCTACCCAATCAAACCCTTTCATAATCTTAAAAGTTACATAAAGGGCTCTAGCCTGTACACCCTTTCCTGGTGTGAATTCTCCCAGTTCTAGTATCATCCTTGTGAATTTCTGGAACTGTGTCGACTGATCATCAGAATCTCTATGGACATAACTGGCATACAAGTTACATGCTACACTATTACAAAATATGTAAGAGTGAGCAATGAACAGACATGAAGGGGCAACATAAAGTTGAGGGGGATAGAAAGAAACAGCTGGATGATTATAGTCCATTTGCTGTACATGTTTGCACTGGGAATTTAAATCAAATATTATATACAGAAAGAGTAAATTATTTATCTTTGCTAGCAACTTAATTATACAGCTGCCATGACTAAGGAAACCACTAGTTACTTATTTTGCAAGACGCAATGTAATCATTTCACTGTATCTGGCTTAAAGCTCCATGTCGGACATTGTAATTCCTTACTGTAGTTCCGAACCCCTTTCTATCAGTAAGGTTAAAATGTTCACTGGAACTATTCTTTCAAAGCAAAATAAATACTTTATTTGGAACCAAAGAGAACACTGACAGGTGGAAAAGATACAGATGGGGATGATCTGGGGCAGATTTTTAAAATTTAAGTATACTCTAAATATGTAGGCCAGCTGCAATTTTTTGACTGATGCTGATATTCGACAATGAATGCCAACTATTGCTCACGATAAGCAATGGAGGGGTAGGATCCATTATTCAGGTTTGGAGGGGCATTTTGAATAAAAGAAATGTACCAGAAGGGTCTTTGTAATATACTAAGCACTTTAGAAGAGATATTTGGAAAAGAAAGAAAAGGCAAAATGTTGGTGTTGTGTTCCAGTTCACTCAGGGAGAACCAAGTTACTGTGGTAACGTGCACTTTTACATAAATGTTATAGTCTGGAGCTGTGGATAGTAATGATAAAGGCTCCAACTTCCTTTCCATTACATGGCTAACAAGGAATCTCTCCCATTCTTACCACACACAACTGGCATGTGTTGGAAGGATTTGCAATTTATTTGGCTCTGTTATGAAAGCACCTTCCATGGCCATGAAGTTCTGAAGTTGAACTCAAACTCAGAGCTTCAGAATCAGAGGTAGGGACAGGACCCATTGAACAACAAAACCTCCAAAGTGCAAATTAGGAAAGATTACATTTGCTTCAGAACTGTAGTGTTTCTATGCTGTTACATACAGCAATTTAAATGTCCTGTGTGAGGAGAACGAATTTGTTTTTCTACCTGTAGTAAGGAAAATGTTATTTACTTATTTGTTTGTGGCGTATAGAGCACTTTGATAATTTTCAGGATCAAACAAGTTCATTTACTTCACTTTCTCCAAGGAAGTTTCTTCCAAGCTTCTTAGCAAGTTCTTTTAGCGAAGGTAATGCTCTCATCTCTCACTTGCACACCACAGTATCTCATACTGCTTTGCAACAGCATAATCTCTACTACAGCATTCACAGCAAGGGGAACATGCTGGGAGGGTTTAATGATATTTTGATAGACACACAGTAAACGCTAGCTGTTGCTCTGTGGCAGAAATCTCACTTCATTTCTGAATCAAAGGATTTGTAATTTTAAGCTCATTCTAGAAATCTTGGCTGTCACTGCCTGTAGTTTCTGCATGACACTATGCTATATAATGGCTGGCCGGCTTAGCACAGAAACCATTCTTTAGGGCTAGGCAGCCTCAGTGACTCGTCGGACATGAAGTGGTTATACGTATTTTGTGGGATTCCCAGCTCATTTGTAACTGATGTGATTAGGTAATGAATCATTGCCCCCTACCCCACCAAACTAAAAATAGAGACAAAAAAGTCAATGGTGGGGGAGGGCAGGAATCTTACAAAAAAAAGTTCTAAGTGCCAAATGAGCATGAAAATGGGAGAGTTTCAGATGTGATCTTTTGGCAAGGCCACAAATGAAATCTTATGGTACATAGTGCAAAAATGGTGCTCAATCTAATTTCCACCAGCAGTGGGTGTCACGTTGGTGTGGTATGAATATATGGCGGGGGAGATCAATATCTGATGGGGGGAGGTCATTTTAATCATATTAAAATATATGGAGATCATGCGCATGAACCTGATTGTGTAACCAGCAAAGTGAAAATCAGAAACTATGACTTTGCTGGCCAGATCTGCGACTTTCAGGTTTCATCGCATCTTGAGCTCTCACTGGCATTCTAGCATGAGAATGGGCTCAAACTTCCATTCCAAGAAATTGTGCTATACAATTGTTCAACCGTAAATTTGTGAAAATTATCATGTTCATAAAAAACACACAGCAAGCTTTACCTATTGTCTTAATATTTGCAGCACTAAATTAGGGATTAAGTATTTGAAGAAATGGATGGTAAAAATGCACAGAATGTGAGGGAAACCCTATTAAATTCTGATCTGCCCATCATTACATCTTCAACATCTTTTATTTTTACTGCAACTTGCTAGAACCAAAGTTTTCCTTTGAGGTTCTGTCATTGTTTTGGTAAATATGCAAACATTTTACAACATATTGGCCCTGTCCTTCTATTTGGTTAGTTTACTGGTAAAAAGTAGCTTTGCAAAATGTATGTGTTAAAGTTCAGGGCTATAACAATGATGTAAATATACTTCATGAAATAGTACAATTATTCAGACTGCACATTGCATTAATATGCAAATAAAAGAAGGCATAACAGGACAACAGCCCACCTAGGACAAGTGGGTCAAGATATTCTTCGATTTTTAACTGACAAAGTCTTGTGAGTTTGAACGGTATATGACCATGGCCATAAACACGATATATAGAACTGATGATTATTCAAATTGACATGAAAGAATTCTTATAGCTTGGATTGTCAAGGTAAAAGAAATTGTGTTCACTACATGGTCATTATAAAATGAATGCAAATACCCATAAAGAGCATTAAATGCAATAGCATTATTCTAAAATGAGAAAATAAAGTCTGTACGTCAATGCTACTACTGATGATGAACCATGTAAAAATAAACAAAACTGTAAAATAATAATTGAGGCATATAGTTTGCAGCATTTTGAAAGTCAAACTGTAATAGAAGGCAGACACGTGTCGCTTGCAATTTTTTTCAGAAACTCTCAGCATCATCCAGCATCGTCTAATTTGATTATAATAACTGCAAGGTAACCTCAGAAGGCATAAAAGGCAAAGAAGAATTGCAAATCAAGGTACTTTGCAATCTTACCAGTTCAGTCTCACACTAGTATAAAATCTGGTGTGATCACATCGGGTCATGAACCTGATGTCATCACGTCAGTCCACCACAATTTGTTAGTTGGGCATGTGCCAAAATCAGCAGCCTGCTCTCCATTTTTAAACAAGCATTTAAACTTGTTGACAAGCCAATTGGCTGGAATAAAACATTGCCCACTGCAAAGGAAATAGGTAAAGGGGAATCACATTATTTAAGCAGAAGTGTTGCAAAGATAATATCAAGGCTGTAAGGGAATGTGGCTGACTTTAGCAGCAGAGCCTGCACTGATGTTGGGAGAGTTAGCCAGTGGTGCTAGTCAGAGTATTTCTCAGGGAGGAGGACAAAACAGAAGTGCTCCAATCAACATTGCGGATTACAGCATTTGCGCTGCACATTACTGTCTCTGGAATTACCCATTCTTTTGGAGGCATCTGATAGAGTCATAGAGGTAAACAGCATGAAACAGGCCCTTTGGCCCAACTTGTCCAGGCCACCCAGTTTTTAACTACCAGTCCCAATTAAGCTAGTCCCAATTGCTCATATTTGGCCCATATCCCCATTTATCCATCTTACTCAAGTAACTGTCCAAATGTTTTTTAAAAGACAAAATTGTACCCATCTCTCCTACTACCTCTGGCAGCTACTCTAGATACTCCCCGCTCTCTGTGTGAAAAAATTGCCCCTCTGAAACCTTTTGTATCCCTCCCTTCTCGCTTTAAACCTATACCCTCTAGTTTCAGACTCTCCTAACTTTGAGATAAATGTTGATTATCTAGCTGATGTATGCCCCTCATTATTTTATAGACATCTATAACTTCACCTCTAAGTCTCCTAAAATCCAGGGGAAAAAAGTCTCAATCTATCAAGCCTCTCCTTATAACTCAAACCACCAAGTCCCAGAAGCATCCTAGGAAATCTGCATATTTTTCGAGTTTAATAATATCCTTTCTATAATAGGATGATCAGAACTATACACAATATTCCAAGCGTGGCCTTATCAGTATCTTGAAAAACTTCAACAAGATGTCTCAACTTTTGTATTCAATGTTCTGACCAATGAATCTCCTTCAGTAAAGAGAAGAAAAAGGTAGACAGCTGCCAGTGACAAGTGCCCCATGGGTTCTAACAAAGTGGACAGCTGCAGCAGAGCAAGGTAGACAACAACATCAGGTAGGCAGAGATAAGTGAAGGTACTATTCTGCCAACCAAGTCTACAGGGTCAGAATGTCTTACTCCCTGATGTCAGATAGACTCTCTCTGAAGACTGGCTTTCTAAGAGAGACAGTCATACTCTTCCTTGGCATCTTTCTCAGGAGATTATCTCTAATTGTGTGGGGTGTCATCTGATTCCCATGGCCTTAAAAATCCCTATGGCTTTGAACTTCTTCACCTGCAGGTCATTCCAAGTAGAATGTGGAGATTTTAATGAGATTACCCAGCCTGCAGCCCTTCACTCAATTAAGGTTTTCACAAATACCATTACTGTGTCTATCAGTTCATCTACTTTACATGTGACTGCCAGTCAAACAGAAAGAATCAAAGGCTTTGTATCTATCGCTGGATTTCCAAGGATTCAAGAAGTGATCAGTTGTGCCCATGTAACAACAAAAACTCCAAGTGGATAGGCAAGAGCATTTATAAACAGGAAAGGAAATTAATCCATTGATGTCCAGACTGTGTGTGATCATAATCAAGGAATATTTCAAGTTTCTGTATATTATATGATTGTAACATGACACCTAAAGTTTATTTATTTGTGCCACAAGTCAGTTTACATTAACACTGCAATTAAGTTGCTGTGAAAATCCTCGAGTTGTCTGTTCGGGTACACTGACAGGGAATTTAGCATGGTCAATGCACCTAACCAGCATGTTTTTTGGACTGAGGGAGGTAACCAGTGCACCGGAGAAAATCCATGCAGACACAGAGAGAATGTGCAGACTCCGCATAGAGAGTAACCCAAGCCAGCAATCGAACCCGGGTCCCTGGCACTATGAGACAGCAGTACTAACCACTGTGCTACTCTTACATCTCTAGACACTCCCACATACCAGGTATATTCATCATTTTGAATCATTGGATTGCTGGCTTCTGAGAGATAAAGAACACCCTCCAGGAAGATGATTATTGATATCATTCCATCAAAAGCACTCAGAGGTGACTCCAATAATGACAGCATCTGCTTCTCAGCCTCCATGAAACCTATTAGACCATCCATCCTTTCTGGAGAATGACCCAGACCTGAATGTGGCTCTAAATTCTTCCTCCCCTTCTCACCTTGATTCTGGGCCCCAGAGGTCAGAGACAAGGTAATGGAATGCAGCCCAGAATGCATACCAAGTACCCCATCAGTAAGCAGCTGAGTTTGAATCATCGTGATAGTCACTGGTCTCTCAATGGAGGAAGCCACGCATTCAGTCAAGTGAATAATCATTGTGCTCATGGCGTGGATGGGTTCCTCCATTGTCCATGTCTCTATGGTAACAATCTCTCTGGCATCACTGCCACATTGCCACTCACCTCACCTTGGATGCCCAGCATCTGCTGCCTATCTCCAAAGGCTAAGTATCAGTTTGGGTTTCAGAATCTAAGTCATCTCCAGCAGTCCTTTTACAGTGTCAGAAACCTGATAGATTTTAGTCTCAAATAGCTGTTCTTGCAATCATGATGTACTTTCACTAGCATTTCTCACAACTGACTCATGCATACCCACTATAATGATGCTGAGCTTCATGTATCTACAGTGGTGCTAGGTGCGGAGCAAGGGAGTGACTTAATTCTTTGAGGCTTTCTTGCCCCTCCCTCTAGAGGTTAAAGTTGGTTTCTTGCGACTATTGCCTGCGGCTGCAATTGCTTCACCTATGAGAGAAACAAAAAAAGGAGAATGAGAGGCAACTTCATCATTATTTGAATTGAGCTCACAGAGACAGGCTTCCTCAAAACAAACATTGGAAATATTAGGAGATGGTAATCAGTGTTGAACACAGAGACACATCGTCTTTCTGGAATGTTGCAAGCTTCCGCAGTCACAGACATGCTCATCAGCTTCCCCAGTTTCCAACACATTCCCTTCACAAGTCCCTTCAGCAATGATTACAAGAATTGTAGTTTTGAGTCTTTGAAATTCCATCATGCCTGGGTTTTTCTCCAACCTCGCACTGATCAATGGATCTGTTCCAATCTTTTGCAGGTATTTCCAGCACATTTCTCCTCAATTTAGTCAAAACAGTTAAGTTTGCTACACAATCTCTAGATTTTATCTTCTCCCTGGCATGAGGCACTCTCTTCTACAAAGAAAGAAAGAAATAGTAATGATAATGCTATGTGACAATCAGCATTCAAATATGTGGCCCAACATCTACTTCCCCTGTACCCAAAATCTCTCAATGCTCCTTTGCAACTAACAGCTGCTGTAGCTCAACCATAAAATGCCCATCCCTCACTCCTATCATCCCCATTGCCATCCAGAGTGGCTGACACAGTACATTCCCATCTCTTTGTGGACCCTTAAATGGATGTCATCTGGAC
The DNA here is from genome assembly GCA_024679065.1 of Sphyrna mokarran. Lineage (NCBI taxonomy): Eukaryota > Metazoa > Chordata > Chondrichthyes > Carcharhiniformes > Carcharhinidae > Sphyrna > Sphyrna mokarran. The sequence goes on along the minus strand of JAGIQG010000010.1, from coordinate 37,595,652 downwards.
TAGCTGTTCTTTCTAAATTTCACTACATGTTCAATTATTACTCTCAAAGCCACAGAATGATATTAGATCATTGTTCTGATATCACATCACTCTATTAATTTTATTTCCCATCAAAATGCCCACTTGTCTCAGTTGACAGAATCTCTTGCATCAAGAAATTCGAGGTTTAAATGTCATTCTAGTTCATGAGCCTTTTGTAAAGTGTAAGACATGTAAAAGTACCCTAACTAATTTTGACAAGTAACTCTTTCTAATTCAGGCGTGTTATGTGGTGAGATAAAGAAAGGGGACATGAATCAAGTGGAAGTTCAACACAACTTTGTTGAACATGTTACCAAGGAAAATCAATATTAATCGGAGTCGACTATTGTACTTCAATTAAACTCCATCAAACTCTATCAACCTCTTCGTAGTGCTGGGCAGTAAACAGTCTTAAATGTTGAAGTAAGTAGTTTCAAATCTAGCAAACTCCTTCTAACACACACTTCCAAAGATAACCTCCTCCCAATCAACGGGCACCTATCACAATATTTGAACTGTTTGTCTGAAAAGACTGGTAATAACCTGTTCAATAAGCTGTTCTTTAGATTTTAAAAACTGGCTGATGTTTCAGTATCTGTAGTTATTAATTGGAGCTTCTCCTCTCGTCCAGGGCTGGTTCTGGTCTTTGTGTCTGGTCAGTCTGATGATACTCGCCACGAGGTACAAGGAGCTGGAGACGCTGTGCAGCTCGGCTGCCAGTCGTAGATGTTCTCTGGAGGTGTTGAAGAAGATGCGAAAGCTGGAAGACCTTGGGCTCCAGTTTGCCCTTTTTATCCCCATCTTTGTGCCTTCTCAAAGATTCTGTGGCCTATGTCCAATACTAGCATCAGGCAGGGGCAGGAAGATCCAATGAGGTGACGACTTTCCACTTTGGAGGTCGCAGAGCATGATTTTGCATCTTCAACTGCCAAGTGCTACGCTTGTCATGACATGCCTCTGGCCTCCTACTGAACTGGGTTGCACTGTTCAAAGATACAGGCTAAAGGGCTGCACTGCAGAGAAACTCATTATATATGAAAGTGCTTTGTAATGTTTCTGTGAGTAATGCTAAGGCCCTGTATAAATGGAAACTTGTTCTTTTTGCTCCTTACAGGAAAGAATATTTTAAAATTCATGGCACGGCAGGAAGTGGAGGAGGTTTAGATACAAAGTGTTCTATGTATCAAAGAAAATTATGTTTTAAAGATCTGTGATATGACCTGTTATATGAGTTGCGAGTCTCCCCGGCAGTTTTTTTTTAAGCATAATCGGCGCAGAACTGATTATCATATTGAAATGAACATCCTCTGGGCCTGCTGGTGTCTTCTCACTGCACCCTCCCTCAACCGTCGCCCAGTGATTTTTACGACTGCCCTCTACTAATGGGGAACAGATGCCATGACCCTATAGGTAGGAACAGAGACCATTGACACCCCTCCGGGAGGTCAGGGATAAGGAGGGGTGCCCCTTGGCCAGTACCATCCTGGCATTGCCAAGAGACAAACTGACACAGCCCACCAGGCACCTTGGCACAGCCCAACAGGCATGGTCTATTGGAGGGCAGAAGCCTGCTGCCACTCTGCGCTTGGATTGGTGGGGAAAGGAGGGAGGAGGTGATTGAGACTGGCCATCAGCATGGAGAGGGTTGGGGCTGTCCAGGAGAGGGGAATTTGAGGTTGACTGGTGCAGGGGGTGGAGGGGTGGAATGTAAGGGCTGGTCTGGGAGGTCCAGAAAACAAGCGAGCAGGCAGTAGGAGGGTGTCAGAAGGCCAGAAATGGAGGGTTGCAGGACTGGCCAGCAATCAGGAGGCTGGTACTGGAGGGTCACTGCGTGTGTGTCGATCTCTGATCTGACATATCGACACATGCACAATGGCACAATCAGTGCTATAATGCCAGCCTTTTGAGTGGGAATAGGCTCTGCACCACACTAACTAGAGTGAATCCCACTGAGCCACCCTGTAATTCTTGGAGATTCACTCAGTAAGAATGCCCAAAAAAAGGTGGAAAATAATACTGTTTTCGCTCACGTTGGGCATTTTGATCTTTTTGGGGAGAATCCAGCCAATATTTTTATAAAATATATCCTCATGAATAATTTCTAAAACTTTTAAAACTGCACAAGGATCTTTTAAAATATCTGAAGCCATATTTGTCTGTGAAACTTGAACAATAACAGCTAATACAGCAGCTTCATAGAAACAGACATCTCATTATTTCTGGAGAGACTCTAACAAACGCTGTGGGTGCCAGAAGTCAAATTCAAAGAGAATTATACGAAGGCTTATCTGAGACAGGCCTGACTAGTCAGAGCTAATTTGACTAGTAGAACAAAGACCCTGTAGCCTTGCTTTAAGACTTAAAGGTTGGAACAGTAACAATCTCATGAACCCAGACAAATGTTACATGCCCTTTGTCAAAGCCAGAGTGGAGAGGCGGGAATCACGTAACATGAACTATTAACTGGCGAAACTATTAAGATTGCCTTGTGGAGGTGCAAAACTCAGTCTATCATTTGTACCATTTGCAAGCAGCAACATAGAAAAAGGACTAGGCTAAATTCCTGGCCCCATCCAGACAATACTTCTCAAATTTCTGCACCATCGTCTGTAAAACTGATTCATCTCTGTGTGCTTATCTCATTGTAGAAGTCAACTCTACTGAAAAAGTGAGTAATCTTGCATCAGTTCAGCCTGCCCACCTCTGTGAAAGAATATATCATTTGACTTTGATTCTGGGCTCTGGACACATGTGAAACAATAAATTCTTGTCTTTGTGCTCTCTGCGTGCTATGTGTATTTGGGGGTTACATTGCAAACCCCTTTCCCACATTTTGAGTATGTGTAAATAAACTAACCCTCTAAGTTCATCTCATCTTGAGTTTGCTGTGAAGTTATTCATAAAGAATTGGATCACACCAAAGCTGAGAGAATGGGAAACACATAACCACTTATAAAAGGGGAAGCAAATCAAAACACATTTCTGTTTACAGGTAGGTAGTAAAAGGAGAACTCAGAGCTGTTCAACAACTACATTCCTACCCATCCATAACAAAACTAAAAATTAATTTTAGAAAACTTGCTTAAAATTTGAGGGCATAATTACAAATAAAATAGAATGTCAGAAATAGTCAAGAATTCAAGGTCAAGAGTTTGATGCAATCAGGAACCACAAACAAATTATGCTAATTTTCACAATTTCTTTTTGCTCAAGTTTTCTTTGAAAAACATTTGACATAAAATCTCTTCCACAAACTCTCACAATCAGTCATGCTTAGAATGTAATTTTTTTAAAGTATAACAGAAATATTATTTGACACACTTAAGAGTGGTGTTTAGTTGTCATTTTATTAATTCAATTGTATATGTGTTATCACAGAAAAATAATTTTTTAATCTGAGTAGCTAGTCAACCATTTGTTAGTAACTTAATTATATATAACTGAAAATGATTTCTAAACATGACTATACAGAATCATTTACTCATTTTATGGCTATACAGCAGTTCAACTTATAGCAACATAAATGTATATATATATATAAACTTTTAAACATGCCTAATTATGTGTTTATGCCAACAGGAAGCTTAATTCTAAAGCTTTCTCAAAGCCTGCCAGCAGGCATAATTACTGCAAACTTGCAACGGTAATTAATTTGATCTGGGGATGAAACTAATTTTGTGGACCGGAACTAGTTTCTAGCTCAGTGTTCTTTTAAATAACTCGAAAGTGTATAGGATCACATTTTGCAATTTGCATGTGAAATGCCTTGATCTTTGCTGTAGGTTTGGCTGGTTTTGGACAAGTTACACTAAAAAACTTGACACAACTGGGCAGAAATTCTTACTCCAGTTATTTCTCTCAGAGACTGTTCAAGCACAGTCTTACAACTGGACAGTAGATGGTGACATTGCTTCAAAATGATGACAGGGTGCCGTTATAGATAATATAGAACACAAAAGACAGGATTAAGTAACAGTCTTCTTTTGTGCAAACAACAAAATCGAAGCATGCAGCATAAACTGCTGATTTGTTTTTGGTACCAAAAACAGGAATATCAGTTTGTATTTTAATGTGAAATCCATCCAGTATTTGCATTTCCAAACACAAGGCTATATTACTGTAGTTTCATATACCTTTAAAGTCAAATAGAAATAATGCATGTTTCCAATAGGTGAAGAATTTTTGAATACTTTTCATTTTCTCACACAACATTCATTAAATCATTAGCTAGTGGACAAATAGATTCAATAAAGTTAAAAATCATGCTGAAAATGAATTCATGAAAACCAATCTATTTTGTTACAGCTTAGATTCCCTTGTTAAATAATCGGCTTGTTAGAAATTATTTTGTTTTTGTAACTAAATGATCCAATGACAAACATAGTCTTGGATCCGATTGGTGGTAACCATCATCTATAATTGTTTCATCCTTTCAGTAATTGACAAATTTTGGGAGTGATTCTCCCAAGAAAATTGTAAGTGTTGAATTCACGTGAAAACTGGAGTAAATCCAGCTGATTTTTTCAGCAAGAATTTCTAAATGAATTCCCAAACACGTGTGCATTGCAGAGTGTGTGAATTTCGTTAAAAATCTGTGGCTGGATCCTATTCCTGTTGGAGACGCTGGCAGAATAACACTCAGTAGGCCACTGCTCAAGTGTCGATCTGTCAGCACCAAGTTTGGCCCACACGTAGTGCCCGGCATTGCCGGCTTCCCGGTTGCTGGCCAGCTCAATTGCTGACCCTGCATTATTGACCTCAAATCCTTCCACCACCCCCCTGCCCAATCATTGGCCTCTAGGACATGTCCAAGCCAGCCCTGATTTCTCTCCCCTCCACCCCCACTCCTCCATCCCAATGTCATCACCGGGTGCAGAGTGGCAGTGGGACCCAAACCTCACTGAATGCCCCCTCTGTCCCCACTCACTTGGCACTGTCCAATGCCCACTGGCAGTGCCAAGATGGCCCATAGGTATTACCATTTTGCGCCTTAGGGTGAGGCAGACAAAGCTGAAGGAGCACCTCCCCTCTTGCTCTCGACAACCTGGAGGGCCTTCATGGCACCCCTCCTTCACTTCAGTGGTTTGGGCCCTAGCTCCCCACTAGTGGGAAGTTGTTGTAAATCCCACTGGAGTGAATCACTCCTGACAGGGGTGGCGAGGTTAGCAAGCCTGGAGACTCCTCATTACCATTATTTAATCAACTCCGTGGTGACTTCTGGCACAGAGCTGATGGCGCCGGAAATCCGGTGGCCGGAGACACACAGAGGCCATGGAGGATCTCACGAAACAGCCTCCCTAAAAGCAGCTAAAGTAACTCAGCGGGCTGGGAGAATCTCACCCTGACTTTTAATTAGGTGTTTGTTTTTATCATCAGTATCTTGGATTTATGGTCCCAATTATATACAAATTACTGGATGAAATTACATGGAAAGATTTTTGCATGAGAAATAATCAAATGTACGTGAATTTCATAACATTTTGTCTTCAAAACCTTTTGTCTTCATAAGAATGGACTCTCTAAAGAGTTATTTTACAATTTGTAGTCATGGTTTGAACAAGGTGGAGGAAATATCCTCCAAACTTTTCCGATGATAAGATTAAATATTACAGAAACTTCTGTTACTAGGGGGCGTAACAATAAGGTTCATGGCGGGAGATGTAGGAGGAATGTTCGAGGTAGATTCTTCACTCAGAGAGTGGTTGGGGTGTGGAATACACTATCTGCTGTGATAGTGGAATCGGATATTTTATGAACTTTCAAGCAGTTATTGGATATAGAGCACATCAGAATTATAGGGAGTGGGATAGCTTGATCTTGGTTTTAGACATAGCTTGGCACAACACTGAGGACCGAAGGGCCTGTACTGTGCTGTACTATTCTATGTTCTATGTTCTATATGTACAAAGGAGTTGATTCCAGAAGGCACCTATATGAGTTTGCACAACACAAGAGACTAAAGAATGAAAAAAACAATTTGCACTTACGTAGTGACTTTTTCAACCTTAAGATATCCTAAAGTGCTTTACAATCAAATCAGTAAAAAATCTGTGCACATTAGCAAAACAGCAACGTTAATAATAACCAAACAATTGGTTTTCTGATATAATCTAATGCCATAACCTAGTCTGATGAAAGATATTAAATTGAAACATTAATACTGATTTTTCTCCACAGAAGTTATCTGGCACAATGGGTTATTTTTCTAACATTGTCTGTTTTTGGTGTTGGTTTTGGGCTAATTGGTTAGGACACAAATCTGAAGGACTAGTCCTTCCCACTCCCTGGGTAACATGAAGTGCAGCAGGAACAGGAGGAAGATAAGGAGGAACAAAAAGAACAGAAGAGACCGCAATCATAAGAGTTCCAAGCTGCCAATGCAATGTGCTTGTGTTTCACCAAAGAATGTTTCAGCAAAACCAGTACTACCATCCCAAACATTCCCATATCTCTTATCACCATCAACCATCTGGTTGTCTTCCTTCCTTCAGTCCAGCTTTGAATCTTGCACTCTCTTCGTGCTATATATAAATATCAAATCTAGTACAAAAAAAACATATTTATCAAATAACTCAATTCCATCAGTGTCTAACAGAAATTTAAAATATCCTTGTGCCAACTTTTAGTGCCTGTTTTTTTTTCTTTCCCCTTTCCTATTGTTCTTGCGAAGTGTTTTCCCCATGGCTACAGTCTGGGAGGCAGAAGGTTGCTCAGCTTACATTGAGGCTATTTCAAATGGACCAGTTATGATTCTGTGCAGCTTTGGACTTGGACTACCCTCTAGTGTAGCATCCTTGGTGTGAATAAGCTTAAAAGAACTGTATCACAACATAACATGGTGACATTGTGATGAGACACAAAGCTGAGATGGAGTTCTCTCCCTCCAGCAGGATCAGAAAATGCCTCAGACCTTCACTCTAGACCCCACTTGTACGCTACCTGCTGATCGACTGGCATGCAGAATAGCAGAGCCTTAAAGCCCTGATTTGCTTGAGTGATAGGACACCATACATGGATCAGTCAGGGAATTAAAAGTAAATGGCAATTGCTTTCCATAGCTTTTCTTCTGAGCAAGTGGAAAAACCCTCACTCAAAATCACTCAATCTTTTAACTCTTGGAACATGCTGTTCCTGAAATATTTTTTCTTGGAATGCAGCTGAAAAAGACAAGTCATTATTGATTTTTTAATCTTATTTGTGTAATGGCAATAAGAACCAATCACTGAAGTCACACAAATATATCAGGCTTCCTTCCCTGAAGGATATTTGTGACTTTGTTGTCTTTTTACAACAGGTTGGCAACTTTGCTGTTTGTTTTTATGGTCACAAATTAAGAATCAGCTGATTTTATTGAATTCTATTTTGCAAACTTACTCGCAGTGGATTTTCACTCCTGACTTCTGAGTTTCTAATCCTAAATGATAACCAATAGACTATTGCATCTACTCTGTATTTTTCCGTCTGGTTGTCAATGGTGACCTGTTTCTTTAAGTGTCCACAGTTGGCAGTGGTTGCATTTCAACATAGAATCTAATCCTGACACTTTCCAGTTGGAGATTTTGGAGAATACTGAATATCAATGGCACAAGGGTAATGAATCTGCAGTGTAGCTGTAGAAAGGAAGAGGCAACTAGGATGGATCAGCATCAACAGAAATTTGATATGCCCATCCAGGTAAAATGATAAACTAGAAAACAGACTGAATTTACCAAGTGAATGGATGTGTGTGCATTGATTTTACATAGAGAAGTAAGGAGGAAGAGGAGTCCATTCAGATGCTTCAACCTTTCCTACCATTCAACTAGATCCATTTGTCTCCATCAATCTATTTACATTCTTACTTAATAGTAATCAATTTTAGTCTTGAAAGCTTCATTTGTCCCCAGAATCCACAGCCTTTTGGGGGAGACAGTTGTAGATTTTCATTACTTTCCTCTTTGTATGAAGACCTGCTTCCTGCTTTCACTGCTGAAAGCCCTCTGGCTCGATGTTAATGTTTATATCCTTCCTTGCTCTGGATTCCTGCATCAGAACAAATAGTTTCTTCTGGGTGTATCTGACTGAATCTCTTTAAAATTCTAACCACCTTGATCAAATTCCTACTCAATTTTCTATACTCAAATGAATACAAGTCATGCTTATGCAACTTGCCCTCATAATTTAACCATTTAGCTTATGGAATTGGTTAAGATATTTATGACAAAGTTTTTTTTCCCATTTCTGTGATATATTTGACAATTGGCGACACGGAGCACATGATAACACAAGTGTTGGTGTGCCAGTTTTTAGTGCAGCCATTCAAGACATTTATTTGTCGTTCAGATGTGAAAATCCAGTTTGCTTCATAGACTTAATTGACTGGTATACATTTTATTATAAGCTTTTTCCCTCAAATTTTGTTTTTTTTTTGACATTATTGTCATATTCTATAGTACTGAAGAGAGATAATATGAGAAATGTGTTTTGCACATTTCAAAGACTTTTCAAAAATGCAAATCTAGAAGTAACTGTCAGCATGATCAGGGTGAATGCTTTCAGAATTTGAAGGGCATCAGTCTGAATTAGACTTCTGAAGCTGACAATCATTTCAATATTGGCTGGTACCTCCATTAAACTAGCAGACAGCGGAATGTTTAATTTAAGTCTGTCTATATTTGAGACAGTAATTTTGAGGCTATAATAATTACGAAGACAGTTCAGAAATCAACTGTAGCACAAGATCTGGTGTAGCTGTGGAGAAGTCTGTCTAAAGGAGCAGACAGGTTGAGAATTTTAAAAAAGCAGTATTTTTCTTCCTCTATGGAGTATCACTGCTGACAGAGCAGGCACACTTACAATCTTACATGTGTATTAAGCAGCAATTTGTGCTGGATACGTCACCAATATCCAGATAATTTTAATTTAATTTTCCTTCATGTTATAAGTGAAATGCTCAGTTGCATGGATGCTCGCTGTCTTTTACTGCAGCATTTCTTCTCCTCACTGGATTCAGAACATACGCAACTAAATCAAACAGAATTGAACTTAGCAGTAAAAGGCCTCATTGTGTGAGAAAATGTCAGACAAAGGGCGCCACTGTTTATAATAAGGTCATTTCATCTGCAAGGTGTGGATGTGAATCTTTCAGAATCAGCATTAATAGCGCTGCTGCTTCTTTTCCTACGCTTTAACTTCAGTTGAAAAGCTGCTTATTTGAGCTGCAGCAAGGGTGGTCTTCAGCTCTCACTTTGCATTGATACTTGAAACAGCTTCACCTCTTTTCACATATCCGCATGTCATTACAGTTAGACTCACATCAGTCTGAAAATCACTTTGCTTTTATGTACTAAAGGCTTATTTTATGGACAAGATGAATATTGCATTCAGTTGGTCCAAAATGCTGAATAACTGCTTCACAATATAATAAAATATATATTACAAAATGCAGTTCAGTTGATTTTTTATTGCTTGGCATTTCTGATTTATTTTTATTGCCTGATCTTTCTGCTTCATAGCACTGGTTTGTTTGTAACACTGATGGAATAGAGAATTGGTGCCTGAGCCAGATAACAGCAAGAACACTCCCAGCCATCTCAAACTATGTCTGGGTAAATTATTTCTCAGTTCTGTGGCTTTCTGCTCAGATTCCAAGTTTCCTTTCACCAAGGAAACCAATTCAGAGACTCCTCAGTATCTGGATTATTTGAGCTCTTTGTTCAACTATCTTCAGACACACATGGGGGAGGTGCATGTTTTCTGTTTGTTTCAGTTCTTGAAACCCAGTTAAGAGAGCTAACCCATTCAAGGCCACAGTGAGTGCACAGGGCAACACACATACTCCATTGTTTGAAAAGAGGAGGTTGTCTGACCTATAAAAGGAACTTCTTTATGTGTTTTTTTGTTAAAGTTAGGATGCTCAAAAAAAACTGTCATTCTCTCTTATGAATGATTCTCTTTTATACCATTTTGCCCAATTAATTGTATGCATAAGAGAGGAATTTATAAAATATTTGAAATTCTCACCCAGAGTACCACAAAGATTTAAGCAATATATGCATTTATTATCAATTGCATTAAAGTCTCAATTCCTAAACTATTGACCTCCCAACTTCCTTTCTTGGCCCGATGCTAACTGATAGAATAAATTATTATATGTCTTCAGGTGCTGCGCCTCTCGTCCTTTCAAAACTGTCATCATCACTCCATTCTCAAATAGCAATTTCTCAACCCTTCTAGGAAACCCTCTGATTTAAACTTCAGCATTTTGTTCCCTTTCAATTATGTCAATCTCTTCTTCATTTACCTGTTCTCAAATCTCTCAAAACCAGATTTATATTATCTCCCAGAGTATTAAAATGGCTCTAACTAAAATTATGGATGAGATAACTATGATTACACTACATTAAATCCCTTTTGTTCTCCACAACTTTCCTGCCAAGGCAATCACCTCATCCTCCTACAATACTTCTCTGATACAATCTCATACAGTGGAATTGTCCTTCCATTGTTCCACTCTCACCTACCTTAGGGATTTTTCAGCATGCACTCTTGTCCCATCTTTAAGAGTACAGTAAAAGGTCTCACAACATCAGGTTAAAGTTCAATTCACCTAATGAAGTAGCAGACTCTGAAAGCTTGTGATACCAAATAAACCTGTTGGACTTTAACCTGTTGTGAGACTTCTTACTGTGCTCAACCCAGTCCAACTCCAGCATCTTCACACCATCTTGAAGGGTGACATGGTGGCACAGGGATTTGGGTTCAATTCCGGCCTTGAGTGATTGTGTGGGATTTGCACATTCTCCCAATGTCTGCATTGATTTCCTTTGGTGTTCCGGGAGATTGATTGGCCATGGTAAATTACCCTTTAGCATCAGGAGGATTAGCATGGTAAATATGTGAGGTTACGGGGATAGGGCCTGGGTGGGATGGTTGTCAGTCTGGGTTTGATTGGTCAAATGGCTGTAGGGATTCTATGATTCCATGATCTTCACTACATCAAACCGGGAAATTTTCAAGGAATTATCCTTGTGTTCCTTTCCTTAAATATATGCTGTTCCTTATGACATGTGGACTTGGGGATCTGCATTGAGAATACCCAGATGTAACTCTGCACCTTCACTCTCAAGCCTCCCATTGATGCTTGTGTGACATTCTGTTTTGGATCGATTGCAATTTGGGAAAGCATCTTCTTTCATCCCTGCTGAAAGCTCCATACACTTAATTGATTCCAGGTTATCTAAACTATTTACATCCTAGCTATTCTATTCTGCCCTGAACTGAGCTCTCAACAACATATCCACCCATTACTTCCAATTGTTTAAGACCATGAACCTCCCTAATTGTAACCCACCTACCACTGAAGCCTTCATCCATGCTCTTGGCACATCCAAGTTTGACTATTCCAATGTATTCAGAGGTGACATTCATCCTCTGCTTTCTGTAATCTTCTGTGTAATCAAAACTATTTCTGCCTTTATCTTATGCTGCATCAAATGTTAAAATTGAAAGCTAATTATTGAATTTGAGAAGGATGCTATTTGTATGTGCTTCCATGTAGCAACAGTATATTGAGGCAGTTGCTGAGTGTTGGGTTATGCAAACATATATTTGTATATGTTTGACTCCATATATACATATCAGTTATTGTTGCTGTTGCATTCATCAGTTAAGACCCATAATCTCTTTAGTCACCATCTCCCTCAACTATTTTGAGATACAACTTAAAATGTGCCCTTTTGACCAAGCATTTGGCAGTCCTCAAAATATCTCCATTTTTGAATATATCTTGGATTTTATTTTTTACATTAAAGGCATTATATATAAGAATGTTGTAAAGGCATATATCGATCATTCAGATAGTTTGTAATATAAAATTACAATGACACATGGAATGGAAACCGACCAATAGTTCTTTATATATCTAAATTGAACCCCCATTTAAAATTAATACATTTAAATTACACATTTAATAGTTTGATTTTTAACTATTTTTAATTCATCAACTAATTGTTCAAAAGACTGTTCTTGACAGAACAAATGGCAAAAATGCACACACCGAATGCTTCAATTTTATACTATGCTTCCAAACAGCGAGGCATAAGAAAAAACTTTGCTGCTGCCTTAACACACTGCTGCCATTTATCAATATAATATCCTTGTCAGGCTCAACAATTAATTATCAATTTTTAACAGTTTTCTTCATGTGTAAACTGAAATAATCTTGTTTAATCTGTCTCCATCAGAATACTCTGCAGGTAAATGCCGTAGCCTGTTTACCATTGGCAAGCTTAGAAAGAGTAATAATTTAATATGTTTCAGGTGCAACTATATTTTTAATTTAATTTATTTCTCAATCTTTCCTCATGAGGCCACTGCACAATGTTCAGAACAATTTTTGACTCCTCAGAAACTGCAGCAGTCCATACCCAAATGCAGCAAAACCTGAACAGTATCCAGGTTTGGTCTGACAAGTGGGAAGTAACATTTGTACCATGCTAGTACCAAGCAATTATCATCTTCAACATGAGAAAACCTATTCATCGCCCCTTGACAGTCAAGGGCATTACCATGGCTGAATTCCCCCATCAATACCCAGGGTGTTGCCATTGAACAGAAACTGAACTGGAATAGTCAAATAAATAATGTGGCTAAAAGTACAGGTCAGAAAGAGGAATCCCATAGTGACTAACTCACCTCCCAATGCCCCAAAACCTGTCTACCATTTGCAAGGCACAATTCAATAATTTGATGGAAGTTTGGATGAGTGCAGCTAGAACGATACAAAAAGTTTGACACTATCCAAGACAAGGCAGCTGCTTGATTGGCACTGAATCCACAAACACTCATTCCCTGCACCACCAATGCAAAGTGGCAACAGTGTGTACCATCTACATGATGCACTGCAGGAACTCACCAAGCATCCTGAGACAACATTTTCCAAACACATGACCACTAACATCTAAAAGGGCAATGGCAACAGATACATTGAAAATCCACCACCCATCACCTGTAAGTTCTCCCCCAACACGAATATCTTTGCCCACTTAATGCATAAGTATCCTTTTGCAGATTCTTTGTATCCTCCTCACAATTTGCTCTCCCATTGATCTTTGCACTACTGCTAAATTTGGCTACATTATAGCTGTCCCTTCATCCAAGTAATTAACATAGATTGTAAATAGTTGAACATAACAGATTATTTAGTACTCTATTAGTTATAGTTTATCTTCCTGAAAATGACCCGTTTTTCCTGACTGTTTCCTGTTAATTAATCAATCCTCCATCCATGCTAATATGTCAACGCTGCTATGATCAGATCAGAAAGGGTCAAGTGGCTCCTCTCTTTTCCCTCTCCTTGTGTAAATGGACTCCTCCTGTTCCTATTTTCTACATTCGAACTATATTTATTTACACCATTGCCCACCTTATTTGAATAGTCCACGGCACTGCAATCAAATTAATATATCCTCCTTGCAGTTCTTGCCTTTGTGCACACAAGCTACAAGAATCCCAAACCACTGGACAATTGCAAGGTCGGAGGCTTCTCCAGTGTTACCTTTGGGATCCCTATACCTATCTCACCTGTCATTAGTCTCTTTTGTCCCTAATCACAAACAAAATTCAACGTGACTGCCTCCTAGAACAAAGTGTACAGTTAATAACCCCCCTCCCTGATTTCCCACTCAGACTCAAGCTCAGAGCTGAATTTCCCTGAGCTGCAGACACCAGTTGCCAATGTGGTTGCTATGGGCCACTTAGATGTGCAATGGCACATACATCACTTGCCCTGTCTTCTTTATCCATTTTACTTAACAAATTAGGTTTAGAAATATCACTCAGTGATTATCTATAGTTATATCAAGTGCTTTCAATCACTAAGCTATAAAGTAGGCCCTATTTTACCATTCTGATTCTAAGTGCTGGGCAGACTTGAATCTGGCAGTGTTTCAGTTTTGACTTCTAGTCCTATTTTCAGGCACTCCCCTGTACACATTCTGCCTGCAGAAATATCAGTGAGTCCGAATCGTGCTGCACAAGCCTGTGGACAGGGCTGAATGCATTTGAATCCCTGCGGCTCTGATAAATACTTCCCAACTGTGCACGCGCAGAAAAAAAGTGCTAGAATAATGCTCCCTGCCACATCGCTCCCAGGCCGGATAATGCCTCCCCCTAGGGCCCACCGACATTGCTCATCCCACAACATTGCTGAACCCTTATCCCCCCCACCCACCCACCAACCACCCAGAATGATCCCGGGCCCCTCCCCGTCCTCTACCCACTAATCTCAGGCAGAGTGATATGGAGATCCAGTGTTGGACAGGAGGAAACACAATAACAAGTCTCACAACACCAGGTTAAAGTCCAAATTGGATTTTAACTTGGTGTTGTGAGACTTCTTATGCAGACAGAGTGGCAGTAGAACCCCTTCCCCCAGAATGATCTCAGGCAAAATGATTCCCCTCACCCCTACCCCTGATCCTCCTGCACAAGCCCCATCTCCTCCAGATTCCAGTGTCTGTGTGATACCTCATTCACTCTCCCCTGTCCTCAATCATTGAGGCACCAGTCCCACCCCCTCCACATTAGCACACCTGCAAACAGTCATTTGCTTTTGCCTGAATGCTAATAAGCAAAGTGCATGGATCTTGCTGGAATGCTCTGACAAACTGTCTACAGCTAATCTGGCTAACGCTATTAAAAATTCAAGAATGGACAGGCAGGCAGTACAGGATATTATGTGCACAGCCAGCCCCCGTTTTCCTGAGGGAACCTTGGGGAAGCTAAAGGATGCAGCAGAGGCGAGCGGGACACGGTCTTCCACACAGAAGGACACAGGACTCAGGACACAGATGGAAATACGGTCTGGGAAAAAGTTGCCACCTTGGTCAGTGCCAGGGCACTGGCCCCCTAAACTGGCCAGAAAAAACTCAATGACCTCATCTGTGCAGCATGAATGAGCGCTAAACCCAATCTTTTATCTTCCCCCAAATTTTCCTGAGATCCTCCCATCCCCAAGACCCTACATGCTTCCAGCTCCTCACCGCCAAGCACCTCCTTCCTATCCCAAGAGCACCCTGCACTTGCCCTCTAAGGGCCATCACCTGATACTCTGCAGAGCCAAGCCATCATTTCTTTCATGGCTCCTTCTGTCTCCACAGGAGAAGACAAGACTATGACACCTGTGAGAAGATGAGGACAGGGGATGGTGTGCCAGATCTCCAGTCCTCACTTCCTTTGAGGACCGGGTGCTGGAATGTCAAGGGAAGGGGAGATGTGGGCTGTCAGTGGCAGCATGGTCAGCCTGCCACTCCTCTACTCATTCACTTTGAGGCAACTTCTCAGGTGCACAATTTTTGGGTGTGAGGGGCAAGGTTTAAAGGAGAGGTAGTGGATACCTGGAACTCTCTGCCGGACGAGGTGAGGGGAGCTCATGGATATAGTTGCGATTGTGACCTTTAAGGGGCATTTCGTTGCAATGACTGTGAACCCTGCACATACTCTGTATACCACATCCATATTCTCTCATACCTTATTTAGCACTGATAATCTATGTAATTATTTTAATGCATATTGAGGTGAAAACTGTACAATTGGTTTGTATTTCTTGCTAGCCAAAAAGTTTTACTGAACAGAAGTACATCTTACTAGAGAAAATCACAGTATATTTTTTTGGTGGCAGGATGAGTAAATGTCCTGTCCAAAAACCAAAAAAGAGACAATGAGAAGAGTCTACTGTCCTCAGGTAGTCTACAAAGACAAGGTGAGCTCGACTTCCCACACCTTTCAACAAATATGTCAAATAGCTGAGGCAACACACTAAGGCCTCAGAAAACATTGCAAATTGTTTTAAGCTTCAGATTCATGTTTATGCGGTGCACTTTGCCACTGTTAATGCTGGTAGAATTATTACTAGGTGGACTTAGGAAAGGTGAGTAGGATTCTCCAGATGTAAAACAGATGCTGTGGATTGATCAGCTGCGGATCATTATAAATGAAAACTGAATGCTTTCTCTAATGGGCCGCCAATCTATTTTACACTTGGCAGCCAGTAAATAATCTGCCCTGATGTGTTCACAAGACAAAGTGACAACAAAAACTAAAGGAATGAAGCATGCAGTTTTCCACCCAGAAGTTGGGATACAGCTTAAACATGCGCATCTGAAGATTCCAAATATCAGTGCCATTTCTTTGTTTGTAACCCTAAATAGTGCATAACAGTAAATAAATTTAAAATCATTTACAGCCTAGGACTTGGCTGAATCCTGTAGCAGGAAATTGTAATTTCTCCGCCAGAGAATTATTGGAAGTTATAACCTAATCACTTCCCCCAGCCCCCAGGTGTGAGGAAGTCGAAGGGATGCAAAACACACTGTGGAATCAGCACTTAACATTCATAATATCACCCCACACCAGTAGTTTGTGGACGTGCTAGCTAACCAGAATATTTAAACTGTAAACAACATAATGAAATATCCATCTAGTCATTGATGTGAGTTACGGCAAAGTACTCAGAACAGATCAGAATATGAAACAAAATCCAATTTAATATTCTGTCTGTTTCTTTTTGTTGTGCAACCAAAAAAATGCTCTTTTTTCTTCTCAGATTATATGGAGAATGACAGCAGCTTAGATAAAAAAAATTCCTTGCTTTATGTGTATTGATACTAATTAACTAAGAGAAGAATTAATTAAAAACTGAGTACCTAATATAATTGAATAAAATGCTTTTCTGTAATCTTGGTTGTTTTCAAAATTCACCATTTGAATACACACCATTCATCATCATTCTCACAATCATTTCACTAGGCTTGCTCAAAGGAACTACATTGAGCAGTTTGGACTTGTGGGGGAGAGCCAAGGGATAATGGGCTCCAAGTAACTTCGTGATATTTGTTTCATTTTTTAAAAAGTTATTTTAGAAAAAAACAAAATATTAAACAAGGGAAAAATAATTAACTTTAAAATAGAAAATTTGGTTAGTCCTGGTGTAATGAGTGCCATTTTGGTACCATAATAGCACCCATGATGCTTGCACATTTCTTATCTGTGCTGTGACAGACAGAATCTTACTAAGGCATTCATGTTGGCACCATGAGTGCATGCCAGGAATATACAGGATAAGCAGATTGGAATTGATCCCAGTGTTGCCATTTTGGAGCTCAACATTCCAATTAATAATGAACAGATGAATATGTGTTCAACTTTTGGAAGACTCCATCTCCGTGCTGTTTAATGGGTCAATTACTTTCCAATTAGTTGCTGATTCATTTTTAATGACCGATGTTAGTTTGCAGAGGTGTTCCGAGGTTTGTATGGTTATTTGAAGTTGAAGCCGACAGGAGGTTGCACAGCAAGTGCTGAAGAATTCAACTCTGATGTAAAAGATTCAGCTCAGCCAAAGGACTCCCAATAACAGTTTGTACTCCTTGGTCTGCAGTGTGATAGGGTGGTTCAGCAGAGGCAAAACTGCAGAGAATTAACTATTTGAAGATAGAGGAGGAGGGAAAATGGCTCTAAGCAGAAAGTTTTATCTGCAACCCAAGGTCTTCAGGGAACAATTCTCCCACCTCAACACAACAACAGTAAGCTAGATATCTGCAATTTAGAAAGGAGATTTTCACTGAATTCTGCATCGTGGTATAGTGAGGACTGCAGACTCAGAAAGGAGATGATGGCTCTGAAGGTGACTGTGTCCGCGAATTTTTATGTGTCAGGCTTCTTCAAAACTGGAGTAGGTGATATTTGGAGCATCTCCCAATTTGCCATCCATTATTGCACAAGGGAGTCCCCGTGTGTCAGGAGAGCTGAATACATTTCCTTGACTCTTGCCAAAAAGAAATAGATAGAGCAAGTATCTGTCTTTGTAAGTTTGCAAGCCTTCCTTGTTGTATAAATTTGCAAACATCTACAGGAAGGCTTTAAGAATTGGGTTTTACCCAGCCAAAATAGACACCATCCGAGAGATTTTGGAAAAAAAACAACTTCATCAAAGAAACAGGCTGAAAAGATATCTGTCTCTCCCTCTCTCTGTCCCGATGAATAAGTGTAGTGCCTGGTTCAAAAAATCAATATTACTAGTGAACTGAGCTCTTGTAAGATTTGTAGCATCTTCTACATTTACTCACTCCAAGAACCAAAAAGCATCTCCAACAGTAAAAAATCTAGTCCTCACAAAGGACGTCTGACCATATAACCGTTCAACTTTTATCTGGACTCTAATTTTCCTTACTTCTGATATCAGTGTGCATAGGGAGCAGAACATTGCATCTTTTATTTTTTCTCCTAGGTTTAGTGTCTAATAAACTTAGTTTGACTTTGACTCAAGGAAACCTCACTGATTGGCTCCTTTTGTTCACTATATAATTTATAAAAGAAAAATTGGATTTGATGAAGGAATCTTGTGGGCAAAGAAAATTGTAAGTTCTTTGTTGCCACCAGCTGAGGAGGCTGAATAGAGAGGAGTTAGTCACTCCTCCTCATCTTGTTCACAGAATGCTGATTAGCTTTTCTTTAGACACCAACTCTATCCTATCCAGGAATCAAATGAATGGTGCAAAATATTTCCCTTTACAATTTCACATTCTTAACACTTACCTGGAATTTAGAGACTCACAGTTTATTCACTGGGTATCAAAGCTGCCTTTGCCATTGTCTGCAGGTGGAAATATCTTGTACCTTTGTCCCAGTAAAATAGTATCAGCCTTCCTTCAATTTTTAGCAACCCCATTACCCACATCTGTTGTCAGCACAGGTCACATGATCCCCTTCATTTTACACCAAATTTAAAGATACAGTCCAAAAATATAATAATTTATAAAACTCATTATTCATTCAAAGAACATGAGCATCGCTGGTTAGGCTAGATTCATTAACGACCCCTTGAGAAGTTGGTGATGAGCTGCCTCCCTGAGCCATGGCAGAACATTGTGCAATCATCAGCAAATATCCCCAATAAGATGTTGGTACACCTACAAAGCTGTTAGAGAAAGAATTTGACTCAGTGAAAGTATAGAAGAAATACTAATATATTTCCAACTCAGGATGGCGAGTGGCTTAGAGAACAACTTCCAAGTGATGGTTTTCTCATGTGAACCTCCTCCCTCAGTGAGATGTTTAATTTTCTATAGCAGTATAAAATCATAGAAACATAGAATCCCAACAGTGCAGAACAAGACTATTCACTCCATTGAGTCTGCACTGACAACAAACTCACCTAGACCTATCCCCATAGCCCTAAGTATTTGTACTGCTAATCCCCCTGACAATAGCAATTTAGCATGGCCAGTCCACCTAACCCACACATCTCTGGACATTAAGGGGTGCAGTAGTGAATGAGTTAATGAACTTTGTAACACTTGACAGAATGAGAAAAATATCCTACTTGCAGCTAGTTTTCACATATTCCAGATAAATGTAACTTTATTTTTGTGTGCCCAGACTACAGGGAGACAGTTGCTGCTCTTACTATTAGACCCAAGTTTATGAAAAGACCGCTCAGAGATGTAGCTGACCCAGCTCATAATTTAAGTAACTTTTGCCTAATATAGTGAAGCCTGCATTTTTAACTATATTTCATATATATATATTCATTATATACTGCTTATGTGTCATGTACCAACATATTATACATACATATGTTATACAACTTATGAGCATAGATCGTTGTACTGGCCTGTTAATTTTAACTTGTCTTGTCAGCCTGTACGTTAGCTAAGGGCTAATCACACAGCCTTGAGATAACCACGAAGAAATGCTGAGGCAGCCACGTTCCCATGATGGAGAACAACCCACAGCCTGGGAAACTGATGAGAATGAGAAGATGCGTACGTGACTGGGAGATATAAATATATGCTCTTAACTTGTATTCGGTGAGATGCCTGGGGAACAGCTGTTAGGTGCCAGGTGTATCTCCTAAAAGCTTTTGAATAAACTTGCTGTACTTTGACTCACAATTCATCTCAGAGATATCTTTACCTACAACAAAAGGCAATTTAGCACGACCGATCGACCTAACCTACACATCTTTGGACATTAAGGGGCAATTTAGTATTGTCAATCCAACTAAGCTGCACATCTTTGGAATGTGGGAGCACCCAGAGGAAACCCACAAAGACACATATTCATGATTAGATATGGCAGGATTGCAGAGCTTTGATTTGATCCCCTGTTTATGGAATCACTTAGTTCTGTAGCACTGTATTAGGCTGAAAGTTTCAGTGAATTCCCATATCTGATAATATGATAGTAGCTGTCTCAGTTTGGACAACAGCAGTCTGAACTTGCATGGGTGCAGTCTGAGGTCATGTGACCGCAAATTGAAATTGCAGAGTTTTTATCTGACCTTCTACAACAGTACCTAAAAGTTGGCTGATTTCTCATGCTAAAACAGAAGATGAAATGCTGCACATAGAATGGTTAGCAATTGTTGTCATGGTGTTGTCCACCACTTCTACAGTAAAGAAGATAGGCTCCAGACTCCATACAAACTCTCTGTCATGTTGGTGCCAACTCCTCTCTGCTCCCTGACAATGATTGCAACTTTTGAACCAAGACTTTCACTGTGCATGTCCCAATTTTTTATACAAGCTTTCTTAACAAAAACCATGCCAGCAGAAGTTCTGCACAATCTTGCTCAATGGGGAGAAGCACCCATGTTCCTCCTTGAACCCTGTCCTTGCTGCATGCCATTTATGCCTGACATGTTACTGCATATAAATCCCACCACGATGCTTTCATCATAAAACACATCTCATCAATATCCGAACTGGTGGCTGCGAGTGTGAAAGAATGATGGCATTTCTTCTTCACCATTATTATCCTGCTGCTATGCCAATAAGACATGAAAGAACTCTGAACTGTGCACATTAGACTTTATCTCTGTTATTTTTAAAATGGGCTTCTGCCAAACCCAACAAGATAGCAGCTACAAGTCATGTGTCCACAGGCCCTTTCTTCTGGAAGTTATCAATAAGAGTTACAAGAACAAAAATGATCATCCTTTCATTATCATGGAAGCTTACACACAATTGTACAGACATTATAATCACAAAATTGAGGAACTCACAATTAAAACTTGTTATTGCTACAGACTTGTGAACAGTTCCACCTCACACCTGGGACTGCCTAGATCCATCAAAAAGGGGATCACTGAGAGGCAATAGACTTCTTTTATACCTTGATAAGCTGATCCCTTTGGCAGAGTCAGAGGATCTGCCCAAAAAATGGCTTCCCAGCACAAAATCTTCAACACAGATTGTACCTCTTTCAAAAGCTGATGGGTGAGACATTAACAGCCCTGAAACCGAAGCCTGTCCCAGACATTAGATAAATATCTCTTTTGAAATCACTGTGCAAACAGGTCAGCTGACTCAAGTGACCATTTTAAACTCTCAATATTCCTTTGAGAACTGAGAAACCCCCAATCAGCTGAATTGATAACTAATTGAACAGACATATTGTAGGACTCCCAGATGACCAAGTAGTTGGTTACCGAGTCATAACTCCTCGGAACCTGTTTGTTTTAATAGTGTCTGAACATCATATGACAAGTGATCTAAGCTCAGAAATCCAATTGTGCAACTGTCATTCATTTCAAAGGTGATTGTATTACTGTGTCCAACCAGAACTCATTTAGACTGAATTCCACCATGAAGTTCCACCCTCTGAACTTTGACTTTTTCCAGCCTTTGGAAACTGTGTGAACTAATAATGATTTCTATGCATGTTTGTTGGCACATGTATCTCTCATTTTCCTGGTCACTAAAATATCGCTTTGGTGAGCAAGTATAGTGCTAATGGATATTAGCAGAGCCCACTAGTGAGTTACAGGTAACGTGCAACACGTGCACCTTGTGCTAGGGATTTCCTTTTATGGCATTTGTTTCTGTTCTTACTTTGACATGACACCATTGCTATTTAGCTGAGGAGGTGATGACCTAGTCATATTATTGCTAGAGAATTAACCCAGAACCTCAGCTAATGTTCTACGGACCTGGGTTCAAATTCTGCCACTGCAGATATAGAAACATAGACTCCATACAGTGAAGAAGGAAGCCATTCAGCCCATCCATTCTACACCGACAACAACTCACCCAGACCCTATTCCTGCAATCCCACATATTTATCCTACTAATCTCCTGACACCAGGGTCAATTTAGCATGGTCAATCAATCTAATCCACACATCTTTGGAATGTGGGAGGAAACTGGAGCACCTGGAGGAAACTCTTGCACACAGGGAGAAAATGTGCAAACTCCAATCAAACAGTTACCTGAAGCTGAAATTGAACTTGGGTCCCTGGCACTGTGAGACACCAATGCTAACTATTGTGGCACCATACCACCCAATTTAAAATAAGGAGCCCTTATTTGTAGAATTTTAATTCAGTAAAAATATCTGAAATGAAGAATTTACTGATAATCACAAAACCATTGTCAATTGTCAGAAAAACCCATCTGGTTCACTAATGTCCTTTTAGGGAAGGAAATCTGCCATCCTTATCTGATCTGGCCTACATGTGATTTCAGAGCAATGTTTTTGATTCTCAACTGCCTTCTGAAATGGCCGATCCAAGGACAACTTGGGGTGAACCCAGTGATGCCCATGTGTCACAAATAAATAAAAAGGGATGTGGGAGCATAAATGGTCATTTTTCACATGAATTTTCACATCATGCTCCACTGCTGCCCCATTGATCTGTCTGAGTATAGAACAGAGAATAGTTATGAAATTTTGACACTCTTTCCTTATAGTTATCAAGTGACTCAAGGCCAGTCTTGGCATTTTGGGTGGAGTGGAATTTTACCTTGCCCTTGGGGGTGAACTTGAAGGTAAGTGAGAATTGGGCAGGGAGGGGGAGGAGGGTGGCATAAAATTAGGGAAAAATGCAGTGGATCAATTTGTTACCATGTTCCCACCTTCAGCTGCTTCCTCAAGGGCAGATGTTAGCAACCTACCAGAAAACAGTAAGAAGCCAATTGAGGCAAGTAATTAGATAATCAGTTAGAATCTTCCATCAACATTGCAATTTTCCCAGCAGCACTGCAGCACTCCCGCACTGAATTAGCAGTTCGGCAACTCAAAGAACGTGGTTGCACAGCAGGAGGTCAGAGCAGCAGCATGAAAGTTTAATGTTTTTGACTCTTTCGTATCAAAAGATGACAAAGCTGATATCTACTGACAGAGGCTTGCTATTGTGTGACAAGTTCTTAGAAACTGATGAATATGATGGTGCTGGAGGCAATGCAATGGCAAACACTCTCATTAGATTGATCACACTTCCATTATATCCCTGCTGCTCTTGTTGCACTCCCTAGCACAGTTCTCAATTATAGATAACATGAGAAATGCTTGCTGCCCTTACAAGGGGGCATGCTGAACCATTTCCCGCTTCTACAGGCCACTCCCCATCTCATATAAGATGCCAACCCCAAAGGCAAGTTCTCAGTTGGCAGCCTTCTGGAAAATTGAGCTGGAAGATTGTGCCAGGATCAATGCCAGGGCTTGAAATTTTGGCCATTAATTGAACTGGAAGCATTTGTGATCAATGCTTGCTGACCTTCATAATTAGGTTCCCAAGATGTCACTGCTATTATCATCTGCTCAGTTGTAAATACAGTAAAACAAACCATCCGTCTAATCTAACCATATCATCATCAAATTTAACATACTTAGCAAATAATAACAATAGCAGCAGTACTTTGCTGTATTATATCCAGCAAAGTTGAGGTTAAGTACTTGAATTTAGCATTTTCATTTGCAGAGGTTTGTATCACAACAGTATAAAGCATTGTTGGGCAAGTACCCCACAATTGTCCATTCCTTTCAATGCCTCTCACGTCTGTCAGATTACTTGTTTTTATGTCCCATGATCAGATATGCTATTTTGGAGTGGGTGCAGGAAACGGATTGTATGGTAAAGTGACCTTTCTTTCAAGGCTTCATCCTTGGAAATTATGGAAAATAATCAAGAAGATGATGCATAGGATTAAAGATCGTAGAGTTAATATCATAAAGCCTATTAATAAAAATATTTCTAAATTATGCAAAAGACTGATATCAAAAGTTTAAAAAGTTAGTCTTAATTATCTAAGACTTCTGTTACTCTTTTTTGAGCCTTTCAAACGAGTTGATGTAATCAAATAACTAACTAAAAAGATAAGGTTATCTGAGGAGAGCCATTCGACTTTTCAATTTCAATAGGACAGGGTCATGGGTCCAACAAATAATTGCCTCCAGAAAATGGTCCTGTTGATCATGCAATTGTTATTTCCTTTACAGATTAGCTTATCACCTGACCAACATGTGTTTATGTACAAAGGGTATATCCGGCACCACTCTAGCCCCGTGCAAACAGAGAAGATTGATCAGACTGGTATGTACCTGTGATGTATCTGAACAAACATTATGAAAGATGCATTGTTCAACGCAACGCAATTTTTTTTTGCTATCATTTTGTCAGACTGATGTTAAAATTGCAACTAATTAACAAAAGTGTGCAACTCCTTGTGAAAGCACCTTTTTTATCTTTGATCACTGCATTCTGTTGTACCAATGTATTGTAGCAACTTGAAAACCAGGAACATAGGGACAAAAGCAGTTCATTCAGCCTCTCACATCAGTTCCACCATTTGCATTTCCATTTACTCATCTTTGCATCATATTCCTTTATACGTCTCCCAAAGGAAAATCTAGCAATCTCAATCTTGAATGTTTTCATTGTCTCAGATCTTTTTTGAGAGAGAATTCTAACTTCCCACTGATATTCCTTGAAAAAATGACTCCTTATTTTAATTTTAATACGTTAGCTCTCATTTTAAAATGATCGTGCCATGAAAAGGAAACCTGTATCTACCCAATTAATTTTCAATCTTCCAAACTCAAGGTAATGCCAACCAAATTTAAGCAGCCTGTTCGCATACCTGAAGCTTTTCGACCGTAGTAAGAGCTTGCTAAGATATTGTTTCCTATCCAAGGCTGGTAGGACTGAGCAGGTGTTAGTTGCGCTGTCACCTGGTATAACTTTATGGTGTTCCTAGTCTACATATAACAGGAAAATGCTTGATTCTCCTCATAGGGCCATTTCTGGTGGATCCTAGTGATGGTTACTGCAGGACAGTTGTTTTATGCATAGTTAAAAAAGTATACTATTGAATTTCCCTCCAAGGGCATTTGTTAAAGGAAGAAAAATTGCACTTGCACATCATCTTTCATGTCTTCAGGATATTCCTTCTCAACAAAATATTTTTCTTCAAAATTCTAATGCTGTTGTTACATTGATAAATGCAAAACCAATTCTTCACACAGAGAAGTCCCACAAGTCATAAGTAACTGATGGAAGAACCAGTTAATGTATCTGTTGTATGGTGTTAGTAGGGGGAGAAGTATTGATTAGTCCATTCGCATGGAATCACTTATGTCCACTTCAGATGAATTGAGACTTAATATAACTGCACATTGCGAAAACAAAACCGCATGTCCAACAATACAGCATTCCCTTAGTACTGCACTGAATTTTCAGCCTCACAAGTAGGGTGTAAATTCACAAGCTTTTATAATTCATGTTTGAGATTTGAATAGTGCTTGCAAGATGACATTTGTTGGTCAACTTTAATAGTCTGAGGAGCTAGTAATGAGTTCTTTCCTGAATCACTACAAACAATTCTTGTGATAATACTGCTTCTACGATGGTGTCATATGGGAAGTTCCAAGCAGTTGACTCAGTAACAATGAAGCAATCCAACAATAGCCTGAGATAGATATATTCTGGAACAAGTATCCTTTCAGCAAATATCCTAGACTCCTCCAACACTACCATTGGATATTCCTGTCTCATCAACAATACTGACCCACGAGAGGTGGTGTTACAGTTTTATACATACACAAGAGTGCAGCAGTGACAGTTCTCAGCATTTACTCTAGACCTCCCATAAATTCTCATGGCATCAAGTCAGCCGAGGGCAAAGAAACCTTCTGCTAATTACCAGCTA
Source organism: Sphyrna mokarran (assembly GCA_024679065.1). Lineage (NCBI taxonomy): Eukaryota > Metazoa > Chordata > Chondrichthyes > Carcharhiniformes > Carcharhinidae > Sphyrna > Sphyrna mokarran. Next base: position 37,569,661 of record JAGIQG010000010.1, on the reverse strand, counting down.
TCATCCTCCCACAGTTGACAAATCAATATTTTTCCATGTTGAACACCATTGAAAGAAATAGATGGTAATAAAGCTACAGAATGTACTCTGGATGGAAGACACCAATGTACATAGCCGAGAGTAGCTCAGCAGTACCACTATTGGCCAAGCTACTTGCACTGAAGAATATGATGCCAGTCTGAATTTGTGGCAGATGGTAAGTGAACCAACATGTTGGTGAAATCTATCTGCCCTCTTTGTCATCAATGTATCAGTTACAGATGCATTTATCCATGAAATATTGATTAGAATGACCATCAATTAGACCTTGTGGCAACAAAGTTCCAATTTCATTTGGAGGCCACCTCCAGTTTGTTGTCTGGCGTTTTGTTAAATGGGCTATATTCAGAACAGATGTAGCAGCCTAAAACTGGGCATTCATGAGACTCTCATCAACAACTCATCTTCAACTGTAGAACTGGGTCCAACTTTAATGGCCTGAGATGCAAGTAATGGGATTATTCTGTAAACTATTATAACCCTTATGATAATACTGCTCCCACAAGTATATCACGTGGTGAGTTCCAGGATATCTATGCAGTAACATTGATTTTACCAATTCAACAAAGTGGATGATATGGAAAGAAACTTAGAGCTCAGTATGTTTCTATGAGATCACTGCTCATCTCCATCTCAGTGGTAGATGTTACATGCTGGTAGGTCTTTCAAAGCAAGCTTTGGAAGTTATATCAAATGGATAAGGTATTTTCTCTCACAATGGCCAGAATTTTCCAGTTGTTCACACAGCAGGATCTTCCAGTCCCACTATCAGTACACCCCACTGCAGGTTTCCTGGCAGTGAAGGGTACATTCATGGGGAAGTCCTGTTGACTGTGATGGAACTAGAAGATCCTGCCTGTGGCCAATGACGGGCTACCTCTCACCGCTGTGAAACACAGCGAGTATATCCTATCAAATGTGTCTGTGCTAAAGAGGGTAGATACTTTGACCAGTGTTAGGGGTACTGAAAATATGACTGATTAAAAATTTATTTATTAGCGTCACATAGGCTTACATTAACACTGAAATGAAGTTACTGTGAAAATCTGGTTGCCATACTCTGGCACCTGTTCAGATACGCTAAGGGAGAACTTAACATGGCCAATGCATCAAACCAGCACATCTTTTGGACTGTGGGAGGAAACCAGAGCACTCGGAGAAAACCCATGCAGACATGGGGAGAACATGCAAACTGCACACAGACAGTGACCCAAGCTGGAAATCAAACCTGGGTCCTAACACTTTGAGGCAGTAGTGCTGACCAGTGTGCCACCATGCTGCTATTGCTGTAATCTGGATGGTCTTAAACTTCAAGCTTACAACTTTGTTGTTGTTGTACATTTCCTGGTGACGATAAGTTTTCTATCACACTCCTGATTTAAACTTTGTGAATCAGACAGAGAGAGCTACTAACTAAATGAGACTGATAGTATCATGTGTATAATCAGTTTCTTTTGGTGAAAGATTAAACTGGAGGTGACCTAACCTCTCACTATTTTAAGAGAAACAGAGGAGTACTCCTTGTGGCCTAATCAATATTTATCCCTCAACCAATATCACTTTGTCACATTACTGTTTGTGAGACTTGGCTATGTGCAAATCAGTTGCCATAGTTCCTCCATTACAAGAGTGTCCTCTAGTAAAACCACTATCTAAATATTTCTCTATCTGAGATAACACACAAAACATTCCATTATAAATGATTTATTTCCTCATTTTTTTTAAAAATTGTCATCTGCACAGTATACAGGTATTAAATACACAGAGATATATAGGTAATTGCATACCATTAGCCAATATAATACAAAAGTGAGTTCAAACCACTTTGACAGGGTGCTATAAGCTAAATAGGAAAGAGCAAGGCACAATATGGTAGCCGCTAAATAAGTGTTCCTGAAATTGTTGCATCATATTTTAAGGTTTTTTATGGGGCTAGGAATATGAATGAGTTCAAACACACAGTTAACTGTTTAAAATTGTATTAATGATTATAATCGCAAATTACAATTGGGTGAATTCAGCCTTCTGAAAGGCTTCCTACATCTTTTTCTTCCAAATTACTCACTTTGCTTTAAAGTTTATTTGAAAAGAAATTATGGGAATGATTCTCCCAAAAGCGCTGAATTGGCAGGAAAACTGTTCCAGATCACGGCTGTTTTCTCAGTTCAACTTTTCACTGGAATCTCCCCATTCTGTCCACTGCAGAGTTCCCAATCGTGAATCTCATTAAAAACCCAGGGGATGGGGCATATCTGACATGCCAGAGTCTGACACCTTCAGAACTCTGTGCATGCACGGTGTCTCTGATCTGTCAGTCTTCCCATTTGCTGGCTAGCTCAATCGCTCAGGATCTCCACAGTGCTGCCCCTCCAGCCTCCCCCTCCATGGCCTGATTATGGCCCTTCATAATAATTCCTGGATCAGAGCTGCTCTCCCCTCCCCCTCCACTGATTCCTCCCTGGATCAGGGCACACCTCAGCAGACCCTCTCCCAGCCCATTCCAATCGTTGCCCTTCCTTCATCCCAGACCACCCAATGCAGAGTGGCAGCAGTACCTCTCTAATCCCACCAATCACCCTCAAGGTCCCACCCACAATAGACCCTGTCCCCTTAGCACTCTCTGCTGCCCACAGGGCAGTGCCAAGGTGCCCCTAGGCATAGGTACATTGCCCGGGGTAGAATTGGGAGAGACAGACTGGAACTGCCAGGGTGCCCATGCCCAGGGGGCACCACCTCCCACCTCTCCTTCATTCCAACGGAGTCTCCCACTGGTTCCCAGAACACGAAGAGCTATTCTAAACTCTGCTGGAATGGGAGACGGGAGTGGGAGACTCAATTGGGACCGGTAGGATCCCGATAATTACATTTAAAACATATTTTAAAAAGATTCAAATGATTTACCTGTTTTCCCATCGGTTTCCAGCATGGTCTGGCCTCCGACTGTTCTTCGGGTCTGGAAGATATGTATGCATTCCCAGCGTGTGCGCAAATCCTGGAACAAGGCTGTTGACACGTATCTCCCACCCCAACCTGCTAGAAAAGTTCCGATTGGGATGGGAGAATCACCCCCTATGTTATTTCCTCTATGTTATCTTCCCCCACTCTCAATCTCTATTCAGATGACTTACAATCTTGAGCTTTAGTATTTTAAGTTAGCATAACGCAAAAGGGACTGGTATGTCTGTTTTCAATTTTAGGGTCTTTAACTGTCAAAATGATCTAAGGAAATGGAATACACATAGTAATTGCATGTTTAATGATTACCCATATTATTTCTCAACCTTAATTTCTAATAGTAGCAAGGTAAACCTCTGTATCCCTTTCACCCATCTTAATTGAGATCCAAGCAGAAACTGCAGAATATGAGAAATCTGGGCAGAGGGAACATGGAAGTTGTATACTTGGATTTTAATTTAGCAGCAACTTCACGTTCATCAGGCAACTGAGCTGAATAATTATGGAGATTTAGATTGAAAGAATCTGTTGTTAAAGTTAGGGACAAGGACAAAAGGTATTAATATATGTTTTCATTATAAAGAACAACAATAGCAGAACTCATAATCTTAAAGATGTCAGTCACAATGACAGTTGGGTGCTTGATTAATATATAATTTTCTTCCAGTTTAACACTTGCCCAGTCCCTACAATCTTTTCGAAGGCTGATGAGCTCAAGCTTGTTTCTGAGCATAAAAAAGGACCTTTTATTGAAGTGCAACAATCATACATGATCCTAATTGTTGTTGAAAAGCAAATATGCATAAACTTAGCAAGCTTAAAAAAAATGCACAGGCTTTCATACTGTACACAGTCTATTTCTAATTGCAACTTTGACATTTGGGGAAAAGCTTTCAGACACAATACATGTTTCTCTTTTTTTAATGCAAATGCTCTGATCAAACAAATTATCTATCAAGTAATAAAAAAGATTCCTGTTCTCTTGTGTGCTTAGAAACCAGCTTTTCATTTAGTCCTTATTATCTCACTTGGCTGACTGGAGGATATAATCTTTGAACTTGTGAATATAAAATATCAGCATTATCTTCATGTTTTAAGATTAAATCTTGGTTCAATATTTTTCAACCTCACTCCAAAAGGATTACACTCAGATAACTACAAATTAGAAACCAGTCAGTGTTTTATTCTGCAAGCAGCTTTTTCAGTTTAATTGTAGTGTTTGGATCATTTCATCATCTGAAGCTCACGCAACCTAAATTTCTCTTTTGTGCCTGGCTCGTATCCATAGGCAACACACTCATTGGATGTGCAGAACTGTCTGACCTGTCTGGAGTGTCCATAAGGCACAAGCATATCATTGGCTCACGTCGTACGTTAAGCATACTGATTGATTCAAATATCATTGAAGCAATCAAAAAAAAATTGCTCAAAATCTCACAATTGCAGAAATAATATGCTTTAAAAAAACATGTTTTTTTTAAAAAAAAGCCCTTTCAGGAGTATGTTATTGTATCACCCATCACATCACACAAATCTAAAATTCAAATTCATCTCTTAATAAACATCTTAAATAATCAATCATTTTAAAATATTCAAAACAATTTTTCTGAACATCGTTATCACTTCCAGGCTTCAAGCTTGTCTTTTATAGCCTTGCCAAGTCTTGTGATTTTTGCCTTGGGCCTTTCCTTATTTTGAGGGGATTTGAGGCATCTGTGGCCTTTGTTTCCTGCTCCTCTTGATCTGCTCTGATCCTAGCTACCCACTCCTCTCCCAGCCACTTTTGCCCATATCTTTTACTCCAACTTTGGCTGAACATTTTCTCCTACACATGTACAGATTTGACTGTTTCTATCTCTATTTATGCAATGTGATATTTGCCTGATATATTTTCCCTTCCTTGATGGCTATCTGCCCAGAGTTTTTAAAAAAAGTTAGCAATTCCGATGATATACATCGGTAAAGGAACAGATGTGAGTGCCAAATAGAAGAATTGAGAAATATAAAGATGAAAGGTGTAATATAGCTATGGAGAAACTTCACACAATTAATCAACTCACAAAGTTTTTAAATCATCCATTTTTGAAGAGTCTGTTTATATCAGAAACATCCATACATGTTTAGTGGACTTATAATGAACTTTTTTTTTATCATTTTTAGATTAGCAAGTAACAACAAACACAACTATTGTATTTAAATATCATTCTTAAAATAATAAAACATCCCAAGACATTTTGTGGGAATGTTGTAAAGTAAAAGTTGCTACCAAATCACAGAGGCTGGTATGAAGATATACGGCCAAAAGATGTGATTTAAGGAGCACTTAATGGAGGAAATAAAGGAAAAAGAGGTGGTGAAGTTTAAAAAGGTTATTCCAGAGCTTAGAGTCCAGGCAACTGAAAGCACAGCTACAAATTTAAAATCAGGAATGCTTTAAAGTCCAGAAGGAAACAAATCCAGATATTTGGAATTTTGTGGGGCTAGAGGAGACTATAAAGATAGAGGTGGATGAGACAATAAAAGGGTTTGAAAACGAGCATGAGAATCTTAAAATTGAGGTGTTGCTTCACCAGGAGTCAATATAAGCCAGTAAGCACAGAGATTATGATTGAACGAGACTTGGACTTGAGTAGGAAGTTTTAAATGACCTCAAGTTTATGGAAAGTAGAATGAGGAGTTGGCCAGGAATGCAAAGGAAAGGTCAAGTCTAAAGATACTAAAAGCATAGGTACAGGTTTTGACAGCAGACAGCTCAAGCAGGTCAGATTCAGGCAAGGTTATGGAAATGGAAATAGATGATCATAGTGACGGCAAATAAATTATTTAGTGTTAAATTTGCCATTGCAGTACGATGGCACATTGGTTAGCACAGCTGCCTCACAGCATCAGGGAAGTAGATTCAATTCCAGCCTGGAGCGACTGTAGAGTTGCACATTCTCCGTGTCTACTTGGGTTTCCTCTGGGTGCTCTGGTTTCCTCTCACAGCCCAAAGATATGCATGTTAGGTGGATTGGTTATGCTAAATTGCCTCTTAGTATCTAAAGATGTGTGGGCTAGATGGATTAGACATGGTAAATGGGTAGGGTTACAGGAATAGGAAGGAGTTGGCCTGCATAAAATGTTTTTTTTAGAGAGTTGGTTCAGATTCAATGGGCCAAATGACCCCCTTCTGCACCACAGGAATTCTATAGATTCTGTAGTTATCACTTTCAGTCTCTTTCAGTCTTCAATTCCAATCTGGACACAAGTGCTTGAGGATAATTTGCAGCATGGGTATGAAGAGCGTATTGATCAAATTCTTTCCCATGGCATTATTTCAAGTAGTATAACAGCACTCATGTGCAGTTTAAAACATTCAGAACCAGTTAGCACATTCTAGTCAATTCTGTTTTTCAAGGCCTTGCGGGTGAAGGTGGCATATAGTTGTTTTTTTTTCCTTTCATTATTGTTAACCATCTTTAGCCTCATCTTAAACAGAGTACAGCAATATTTACCAAATCGTTCAGCAAAGTCCATCCCCCCATTTTCTTTTCCATGCTGGGACATATATTCTACTATATCCAGAATGTCATTTAAGAGACAATTTTTATATATAAGCTTTAGTGGCATCAGCAGACCAATTGAAAACAGCCAAGCAATTTGTTGTGGACAAGTTTATGGGCAGTGAGTTTATTTTCCCATCAGTGAGATTTTCTGGTTCCAACGTAGACAATCTCCTGCAATGGGTTCATGGTACTGGGACTAGTGAGACACACAAAACACTGTGTGGCAGGACTGGAAGATCCCACATGCGGCCAATGGCGAGCTGCCTCTGATACCAGAAAGCATGCCGGAATACCCCACTCTATGGGTGTAATTTTCCATCCTCATTCATGGTTGGGATTTCCAGCTGCCGCTGAAAGTGAATGGAGTTTTGGCTGGAATGCCAAATCTTCCATTCTTGCTCACAATGGCTCCTGCCATAAAAGAGACCAGAGAAACTCTACTCTATGTATTTCCTTCACTGCTTCTGATCAGTATATTTTTATGTAAGAGTTAAGTGTTTTCCTATCCTCAGAGTAAGTGTCCCAATTGAATAATTCCGGCAACAAGAGTTTACAATAGAGGAGATAATCTATTAATGCACATTTATCCCAGATATAATGCAACATATGATTTATTTGTTTCATACACACACGTGCACACAAATATTAGATACAAATCATTAATACAAGACCTTAATATACTATTACAACTTCTAATTATTCAGACTCTTTTATAGCAGAACTAAAGCTCCTTTGGTGAAGCTGATACTTTGAAGTGAAGGCTTTGGAACACGAAGGATTATTAGTAGGCTGGAGCACTCTTGTAGTCAAATTTTTAACAGGTTGGTTCTCAAGGAATCAAACATGGAGAATGATGTAGTTGAACCTGAAACTAGGTCCTGAATCTAAATAAAGGAAAAGATTCCATTTAAGAATGAATTTTTGTTCCAGCCACCTGTGTTCATTTCCGTGCATGATTTCTTTGAAATAATTGTGGTTTGTCAAAGAGGATGTGAAATCATAGGCTTAGACTTTGTAAACACTGTGGTCAGGACCAATGGGGTACTTGAGATGATTCATTCAAGTATGAAGGTAAATGAAAATGAAAATAAACATAGGTGGCAAGAGAATGATAGAAATCTATTGGGCTGTCAGCCAAATCATTTATGAGGCACTTTTACAAGGGCGGTAATAGTAGGGGACTTTAACTTTCCCAACATTGCCTGGGACAGCCAGAGTTTTAAGGGTTTGGATGGAAAGAAATTTGTTGAGTGTATTCAGTAGAAATTTCTCATTCATTTGGCCCAACTAGAGAGGGAGCAAAACTTGACCTCCTGTTGAGAAATAAGAAAAGTCAAATGACAGAAGTATTAGCGAGGGATCACTTTGGCACTAGTGACCATAGTTCCATTAGCTTAAAGATAGTTATGAAGAACAATAGGTCTGGCCCAAAAATTAAAATTCTAAATTGGGGTAAGACGAGAATTTTCAAAAGTTGCTTGGAAGAGTCTGTTGGCAGACAAAAGGACATCTGACAAGTGGAAGGCTTTCAAAAGTATGCTAACCAGGAAACAGGTTAAGTACATTTCTTTTAGAGTGAAGGGCGAGATGGTAAATGTAGGAAACCCCTGGATGAATTGGGATATTGGGGCCCTGGTCAAGAAGAAGACAGAGGCATATGACATGCATAGGCATCTAGGATCAAGTGGATCGCTAGAAGAATATAGAGTTGTTGGAATAGGGTAAGAGAGAAATCAGGAGGTCAAGAAGGAGACATGAGATTCCTTTGGCAGATAAGGCAAAGGAGAATCCAAAAAACTTCTACAAATACATAAATGACAAAAAAAAACTAACTCAGGGAAGAGTAGGGCCTCTTAAGGATCAACAAGGTTAACTATGTGTGGATGCACAAAAGATAGGTAAGATCCTAAATAAATATTTCTCATTGTTATTTATTGTTGAGAAATGCTTGGATGTTAGGGAATTGGAGAAATGGATAGTGATATCTTGAGAAGCGTACATATTACAGAGAAAGAGATGCTGGATGTCTTAAAGTGCATCAAGGTCGATAAATCCAAGAAACCTGACGAAGTGTATCCCAGGAAACTGTGGGAGGCTAGGGAGGAAATTGTGGGCCCCTAGCAGAAATATTTGAATCATCGATAGCTAGAAATAAGGAGGCTAGAGGGTGGCAAATGTTGTGCCTTTTTTTAAGAAGGGCTACAGGAAAAGTCTGGGAACTACAGACCAGTGAGCCTCACGTCTGTAGTGGGTAAGTTGTTTGAAAGTATTCTGAGAAACAGAATCTACAGGCATTTAGAAAGGCAAAGACTGATTAGAGACAGTCAGCATGGCTTTATGAATGGAAAATCATATCGCGCAAATTTGATTGAGTTTTTTGAAAGGCTAACCAAGAAGGTAGATGAGGGCAGTGCAGTCGACATTGTCTACATGGACTTTAGCAAGGCCTTTGACAAGATACCACAGGGTATGTTGTTGCATAAGGTTAAATTCCATGTGATCCAACTTAAGGGAGCCAATTGGATACAAAATTGCCTTGATGGCAGAAGAGCATTGTTTTTCAAACTGAAGACTTGCGACCAGCAATGTGCCTGAGGAATCAGTGCTGGCTCCACTTTTCTTTATTATTTATATTAATGAATTGGATGAGAATTTAAGAGGTACGTTTAGTAAATTTGCAGATTACACCAAGATTGGTAGCATAGTGGAAAGTGAAGAAAGTTATCTTCGATTGCAACAGGATCTTGAGCAATTGGCCACTGGGCCAATGAATGGAAGATGGAGTTTAATTTAGATAAATGTGAGGTGATATTTTGGTAGATTGAATCAGGGCAGGATTCACACAATTAATGATAGGGAGTTGGGGAGAGTTATAGAGCAAAGAGATCTCAGAGTACAGGTTCATAACTTCTTGAAAGTGGAGTCACAGATGAACGGAGTGGAGAAGAAGGCATTTGGCATGTTTGGTTTCATTGGTCAGAACATTGAATACAGGAGTTGGGATGTCTTGTCGAAGTTGCACAAAACATTAGTAAGGCCCCAATTGGAATACTTTGTACAGTTCTGGGCACACTTATTATAGAAAGGATATTGTTAAATAAGAATAAGTGCAGAAAAGATTTATTAGGATGCTACCGATACTTGATGTCTTGAATTATAAGGAAAGACTAGATAGAGTGAGACTTTTTCCCAGGAACTTGGAGGCTTTGGGGTGATCTTAAAAAGGTCTATAAAATAATGAAGGGCATAGATCAGCATAGATGGTCAACATCTTTTCCCAAAGGTAGGGAAGTCTAAAATTAGAGGGCTTAGATTTAAATTGAGAGGGGAAAGATACAGAAGGGTCCAGAGGGATCGTTTTATCACTCAGATGGTGGTGAGGGTCTGGAATGAGTTGCCAGAAACAGTAATGGGAGGTGGGTAAAATTTTGTCTTTTAAGGAGCATTTAACCAGTTACATGAATGAGATGGGTGTAGAGGGATAGGGGTCAAATGTGGGCAATTGGGACTATCTTAGTGATAAAAACTGGGCAACGTGGGCAAGTTGGGCCAAAGGACCTATTTCCATGTTATAAACCTCTACAACTCTCTGACACTGCATGTTAAATTTGTTACAGATCATTTCAAATGGAATGGAAAGAGTTTCAAAGATTTCAACTTGCCAAGAATTCTCAGCAATTTCAGATCAAAGCTGTGTGCATACAATGGGGCTGAGTGCCATTCCGACTTTGGCTAACTATATGAAGTTTGCACATTCTCCCCATGTCATGGGTTTTCTTTGAGTACTCTGGTTTTCTCCCACAGTGCAAAGATGCACAAGTTAGGTGGACTGGCCAGAGTAAATTGCTCCTTTATGTCCCACAATATGAAGGTTAAGGAGATTAGTGGAGATAGAGCTTGGGTGGGATGCTCTGTTGGAGAGTCAGTGCAGACTCGATAGGCCAAATAACCTCTTTCTACACAGTAGGGATTCTATCTTTGCATGATATGCAATAGCCATTCTAATAACCTGTGTGTCCATGTTTTAAAAGTATTGACTGAAAGCTTATCTATCACCTACATGTGTGTCCCTTAAGAACTTAGAAAGAGGAGGAGGCCATTCTGTTCCTTATGCCTTATTTACTATTCAGTTATATCGTGGCTGATTTGTACTTCAATTTTCTTTCCAGGAGGGATTACTGGATACTAATTAGGAAAGAAAATTCTCCTGATAATGTCCATTCCAAACGTAGAAGAATCATGTGTGGGTCTTGAGCCTGCAGGATATATCCCATGAACACATATTTTTGATTAAGTAGGCAGTAAAATACTAATGATGGACTGTGCTAACACTTAACCTCTGCGCAGCAAGCGAAGAACTGCATCTTTTTAGAATGCTTGGCGACACATGACAAAAATCTATTTATAAACAAAATAACTGGGTTTTACACACAACATGAAAATACCAGAAGTAATTGTTTAAGAATGATAGGAAAATTGTATTACTTTTTTCTTTTTATTTTATAGTTAAATATAGACAGCAGATGACGTGCGTTCTCATTTCACCTGCAGCCTTACACCAGGAAATAAGAAACATATTAATTAACTGGGAGTTTGTTACAAACCTTCAAAAGCCTGTGAATAAAAGAAGAACAAAAGTCATTGATTTGCAAAGCTGTGCCATTCACAGCGGTTATCATTTGTCCTCTTCACCACTGTGTTTGTTTTGCTGAAAGAATGGTTCTGTCGACCAAAGATATCGGGGTTACATCATTGTCAAACTGCTATAGCAACGCAGCATAATTATCCTTATTTCAATCAAACGTGTGGTAGCTGTGGAATAACATTTTTCAGTTAGTGATCTTCATCGTTCATGATTGCCCTCTTAACCTAACATTCACATTCTTTTCCTTGGTACCTATTTAGCAAAACAGCTGTATAAATAGAGAATATCGAACAATATGAACCAAAGTGCAGTATGAAATGCGATTAATGAGTAAATGACTTCCTAATTTGCGAGAGGCCAAGTTGTGAGTGAGGTACATAGTTCATTCACAATGAACTATTTGTATCTGAACATAAGCAATGTTTTGGCATATATATGTTCATTTTAATTGTTTTGAACGCTCCTTGAAAAGGGGAAGACGTCTATTGTTACAGCATTTGATGAGAACCCACTTCAGCCAAGGTTCTGAATTAAAGTGGTGCAAAGCATACAGCAACAGTTAGATATGGATTATTTTTCTGAGCAAGCGAAACAACTACATTGTTCTTTCCTAGTTGAGGGATTCATGCCGGGGGCTTGTTGAACCTGGAATTAGTTTATTGCCAGCACCTCACTTCCTCTAGACTGGAACTGAAAGGGAACTGTTCTGTTGCTGTGTAGCCAGTTGTGCATTGCATAACATTTGAGATAGACTTGCTCTGTGCAATCAGAAAATCTGTTCAACAGTGATATTGAATCAGCTGCTTGTTACACACCAATTTCACATCAATCTTCCATTATACTTTGTTATCAAATCAGCCACCTATTCTACATCAATGTTGAATCAGTCACTTCTTATGCATTGATATAGATTGATCCATTCCTTATACTTTGATATTGAATCAGCTGTCTATTGTTACCGCAATGGAAATGTAAATGGGAGGAACTATATCAGGCAGCTGATTTCATAACTCCATTTTTACGCCAGTGGCTAATGTCAAAATGACTCCCATTATTAAAAAAGCAACCTACTTAATAGAAAACAAACAAGTTGCAACATTGTTAGATTCCATGCCTCACACTGGATTTACTCAACAGAAATGCAGATCAGGTACACTGACACACCCATCCAATCACAGTCTGACTCAGAAAAGTTCTAAGTTTATCACAACTTCAGCAGCAGAGATGGATCAATTCAAGACGAGCATGACATCACTTTCTATTAGATAAGTCGTTACAACAGCAATAACAAATAATAGGCTCCAAAATTATCTTACCAGTTTCTTAAATGAATATACGCCATGAGACATTATTAACACAGATTAAATTGAACTGTTTTACCATTTTTTGCTAGGCTTCTCTTTAACATATAAAAGGTGAAACTTGTAATGCTGGAGAGCTGAGCAAGAAACATGTATAAAATTTATTTATTAATGTCACAAACAGGCTTACATTAACACTGCAGGGAAGTTACTGTAAAAATCCCCTAGTTGCCACACTCCAGTGCCTGTTCAGGTACAGTGAGGTAGAATTTAGCCTGACCAATACATCTAACCATCACATCTCTTCGGACTGTGGGAGGAAACTAGAGCATCTGGAGGAAACACAGACAGATAAGGGGAGAACATGCAGATTCCACCCAGCTAGTGTTTAAAGCCAAAAATTGAATCCAGGTCCCTGGCACTGTGAGGCAGTAGTGCTATCCACTGTGTCACCATGCTGCCCCAATTCATATCAATACTATGGTCTGCAGCAATGAGATGGCACCAAAAAGTTGCTGTGTCTTGCAATGGGGAAGTCCAAGACGCCATGATGCATATTTTAACATGAATAATATGTAGAATAATGTAACTGCAGACAAAAAAATTCCACACAATTAAAATGAACAAAACAGGCATTAATGGAGAAGGGTGAGCTAACCTTCTGTGCCAAAGGGTGAATGTTTTATCTAATGCATTGTGCTGTGATACACCTGGAGCAAAATCAAGAAAGCTGCTAGTTCGCACAGTATTTTCTTGATAATGTCCTTTTTCGCTATATCCAATGTGGTGAAACAATGGAACATTAGCTTCAATGTTGCGGATTTAGCCTCCCCATTTCACTTTGAATATTCATAGAGAATCTCTGCAGTCTGGTCCTGTCTCAGAGTCTTTCCTGGCTTGTCTGCCTTTCCAATGATTGCCATACATGTTGAATCTCGTATGGCACCAGACCTATAGTTTGCTTCACTGTTGTCCTATGCCTTGATTGCCCCTGATTTTCTCTGTGAATATACCCATGGTGGAGCCTTATCTGGATCCATTGCATCCTCAAAATATAATTTTCAGAAATCTTATCTATGTACTTCAATTTATTTATCTTTAATCTCAATTTTCAGCCAAGTCACGCTGTTGTGACTTCTTACAGCTCTAAGCTGACCTTCCTCTGCAGGTAGAGCATGGCATACCATAAATTTCTCACCATCTTTATCCAAACCAGGATGATTTCAGGCATCGCTACAAATGATGGAAAAATGAAATATTGATTGATTTCTATCTACCCCTTGACAAAAAAAGATGCAGGAATGGAGTGACTTTGGGTTACATGTACACAATTCATTGAAGGTAGTGCAAAAGTGGTAGAAGCAGTTAAAACGACGTATGGGATCCTGAACTTTGTAAATAGAGACACAAGTTGTGTTTTTCCCCTTGAGTTAGGAAACATGAGTGGGGTCATTTCCCCATGTCATGGCCCTACCTTCTCTATAAACCTGCACACTGATGTTATTTGACTCCTCTTGGAGTCGGGGTCACCACCGTCCAAAAAAAGCATGAACAGAGATGTGTAAATGCTGATGCCGGCGGGTTAAAAGGCTTGATTTCATCTTCTGGGGCAGAGGTCCAGTTCTATTCACGATTTTTAGGTCCCTAGCCCTCACCTCTCACAACATCAGGTCCCCACCCATTATGTCCCCTCCATATCCCATGTTCCCTCAAATATCCCATGAACCCATCTCCATGTATCTCTTATGCCTCCTTCATGCCCCCATGCATCACCCAAACTTATTTGCTTAATATCCATAATGGGGGACTTCATAAGCACTATGATAATTATCTTTGAAATATTTGAAGAAAATTGCACCTCTGAGGAGATCATAAATCTACCAATCAAACACACAGCCATTCAAACTCCACTTGGATGAATTTACTTTGCTTAAGTGCTCAAATCTATTAAAACAAACAATCATTCACAACTTCCTTCAAAGGTTCATAATTCTATTAAATAGTCATAAAACTGTCAATAAATGGCCCATAAGAATGGTGTAAACAACTTCTGCTGAGATAAATCCATTTAGGTTATTTGGAAATCTGCCAAACATTCATATAGATTCCATTGCACTACTATATAAATATAAACACCAGAGTTGAATACACTAGAACCATTGAAGTTGAATAAATAACTAGCTAGCCATATGCTCAGCCTTTTTCAGATGGACTCTCAATTAAGGAAGTCAGGCATCTGTTCAGTTTTCTCAAAGACTCAACAGATTTTGACTTCAAATCAATATAAAAAAAAAGCATGAGCTCAAGATTAATGTATGATTTTAATGTTGCATACTTGGAAGCCTTTTATTTGCTACAAAAAATACTCTAAAGAATTGGTACACTTAAACAATGCTGGTTAATTTAATGGTCACCTAACATTTTATGGAACTTTATAATCAATAAATGTATTAGAAACATTACTTATCACACAGTATCTAATTATTACATTTGAAATTGGCAGTAGCTTTTAACTTACCGTTCAGTCCGTTTCCAACCTCACAGCAAGTTGCCCCAATGTTTCACAAACTGACTAAGCTGATATGCTTCGCAAAGGTTTTAGGAAGCCATGCACCTCACTAAATATCCAAACTCTGCAGCCATTGAGTCAATTGAGACAGCCATTAAAAAGGCTGAACTTGACAACAGTTTTCAAGCAGCTTGGATCACAACCTGCCTCATTTGCTGTGTGTTCAAAATTGTGGCCAGCAGGAACAAGCCATCTCCATTTTCAGCTGTCTGACATGGGTTTTCCCAACATTAGGATGGAAAAATCCAACCTAAAAAGTGCAAAAACAAGAAAGTTATGATGAGCTTTTATAACACACTTCAGCTGTGCTGTACCTATTATATGCTTTTTATAAATCTCTATATAGTGAGGCCTGCATGTTTGATAAATCTGTGCTATTAATGATTAATAGTGAGGACTGTATATATGCAATAAACACATAAATGTGTACAGGTCAGGACTGTGAAAGGATATTGTCCACTTGCCTTGATAATTGCACCTCAAAAACAAAGAAGCCCTATACCATTCAGGACAAAGTTGCCTGCTTTATTTGGCATACCATTCACCACATGAAATATTCCCTTCCTCAACTGTCATGCATATTGGCAGGAGCATGTCCATCCACCAGATGTACTTCAGCAACTCAGCAAGGCTCCTTTGTCAGCAACTTCTTAAAATGCAACCTTTAGAAGAGCAAAAGTAGCAAATGCACAAGAGTACCATCATCTTCCCAACCCCACACACCATCCTGACATGGAATTGCATCGCCATTCCTTCACTGCTGCTGGGACAGAATGCTGGAACTTACTTCATCACAGTACTGTGGGTATACATACACCACAAGAGGGCAGCTTACCACCACCTTCTCCAGAGCAGATAGGGAAGAAAATAAATGTTGGCCTGGCCAGGAATACTTGGGTCTCATAAACCCACAGAAAAAGTCATTATGGCAATGGTTCATGGTAAGGCTTATGTTATAAAATCTTTTTTGTACTGAACTAAAGTGAATCCTCTCCGTGTGCTGAGGCAGTTGTTGTTCTTCATGCTGTTGCTACTTTTCTATTTTATATGGAAAATAAATCTCAGTTTTAAACATTGTTAGATATTGCTGAAAGCTGAGAAAATAAAGTTAGAACTTCATTAACATTACCAAAATATCAAGAGATATGAACTTTTAGAAGACTAAACTAAATAGTTTGCTTAATGCCATGGGCAATATTTTATATTGCTATATGTTAGCAGCAAGAATGCATTCCAAATTTACATCTTGTGATAATGTTGATAAAATACCTATACTGAGGTAGCAGGAATGCAACTGGCCTGTGGCATGCACTTAGAAAATTTACTTTTTATTTGATGTGCCTAATCTAGAATTTCCTGAAATAATATCCAGGACTTTGTAAACAATCTCCAATGAATTTATCTGGAAGAAATTGATTAAGATTTTTTTGTCTGGACCAATCACTTTGAACAAGATATCATTTCTTTCTAATCTGACCCAGACTTTTACAATGAAGTTGACCCCCAAATTGATGGCCTTACTTTTGAAAAGTCATCACATTCGTAAAATTGGTTATATCCTAATACTTAAGAGCTTACTTTTCACCCCTAGATGAGAATGTGATAAAGCAAAGGGGAGCATATGGTAACAGTAGCAGGAAGACTGCAGGGAGGTGGGGGAGCGGGGGGTGGGGGGAGGGGGGGGGGGGGGGGTGGTTTGCTGACTCTTATTGGATTAGCATTTTCTGTCTCCCTGACCAGAACTGGGAAGTCGCTAGGAAGCATCTGCTAGTTGCTGAAATCAAGTAATAGGTGGTGGCCATGGGGAAAAGTTGAAGTGTGGCAGAACAGCACCAGAGCTGGTCTCCAGACCATTTTCTAGTTCTCCTCCACAAAGCATATGCCCTGTCCAGCTCTCAGAATTTCAGGATCTGTAACTAAAAGCTCATGTCAGGCTTAGATGAATTGGCCTTGATACCATAATGGTACTCTTGCTTCCAAGCCAGAAAATTTAAGATCTATGCCAGTGACTTCAGTATATAATCTACTGACAGCCCAATACAATGCTGAGGGAATGCTGCGTGATCAGAGATGTCCTTTTTCAGATAATGCCTCAACATCTCTATCAAGTGAATACAAATGATCCCATGGCATTATTTCAAAAAAGAATGAGTCCTGCCCCATGTTTATACCAAGGTTACTAAAAATGTACTGACTATTTAGTGTCAACCATGGCTCAGAATTGTATATGACCCAAAAGGTTTTGGGTTCAATTTCCACTGTAGGATTGAAGTGTAAAAAACAAAGCTGATAAAACACTGACACTCCAGTGCAGTACTGAGGGCATAATTGGAAGTGCTATAATTCTGATTAGATGTCAAGCTAAGCTGAAGGATCATCCAGACTCAAAACATTGGCTCTATTCTCTCTCCACAGATGCTATCAGACCTGCTGAGTTTTTCCAGCATTTTCTGTTTTTGTTTTAGATTCCAGCATCCACAGTATTTTGCCTTTATATTAGTGAGGCCCTATTTGCTTTTTCCATTGGATGTAAAAAAATCTTGGCTGTTCACGCATCGCCGCCACTGCAAGTGATGGTGAAGAATTTGGCACTCAGCAAATCATCGTTCACTGCAGTGGGACAAGAGAATCCCAATGACATGAACAAGCAGAAAATTCTAGCCCTCATATCTCAAAGAAGAGTAGGGTTGTAATCTCTGGTGTCCTGGCCATTATTTATCCCTCAATCAACTTCACAAAACAAACGGGTATCTGATCATTATCACCATGCAGCTTGTGGAAGTTTGCAGCATGCAAAATTGGCTGCTATATTTCCTATAATATAACAGTAACTATACTTCACAATGTCATTCAATTACAGAGGCAAAGCACTTTGAGATGTCCAGTGAAAAGTGTTGTAATAATGCAGTCCTTTAGTTTCTTTACATCGCTGATCATTGATGTTTGTGGAGCTTTGCTGTACACAAACTTGTGATGTGGTTTTTCCTACATTCCAACAGTGACTACACTTCAGAGGCTCTTCAGTGGTTGTAAAGTGCGTTGAAATCTTCTGAAGTTGCGAAAGGTGCTTTAGAAATGCAAATCTTTCTTCCTTGAATGAGCCCACCGTGATTATCCTGGACTTAGCCATTGTTGGAACATTTGCCAGGTCACATCTTCTTCTATTGCATTTAATCATTTAGTGCTCCTATTTATTTGTTTTGCCTAAAGCTGTCTGTTGATCATTGCAGACTCCTCTTAGGTTTTCTGATGTTGCAATTATGTGCTATTCTGCTCTATAAGGTTCAGTGTTGTTTCCTTAAGGTATTTTTAATTTTGTTTTTTTCTGAATTTTGTTTCCTATTTCAAAATGACAAAAATCACAGAGTCTAACTTTCTTTTTGGAAATCAACTAATTGGTTGTCCTGCTGTAGCAGTGAACGAAAATCTATGGGCCCCTGAGGCCTACAAAAATGTAAGTACTTACCTATGGCAGTAATTGAAAGGATTGGTGGCAACCAGTTAGTACATAACAAGCTATACTGATTTACTTACAGGCAGATAAATATACAGCACTTTCATAATGCTATACACTTGCAACTCGAGGATTCACTCTGGTTGACAAAGCCCACACTCTGCATTGAGATCCCCACATTCTTCATTAGGTGATTGGGTTACAAGACCCTCCCAATGTACACCTCTGAAAGGGACCAGCAACTATAGCAGGTATCTTTGCTTCCTTTGTCTGTGGATCTAGTTGGAATCTGCAATGCACAGGTTCTGACCTGAAATGGCAACTGGGTGTTATTTGCATCATCCTATTCTGATTCCCATCTTCAAAAGAGCTATTGCCTGATGTAGGCATGCTCTTTTGGATATCAGACAGCAGACTTCTTTCAAAGGCAGCACAGTGGCACACTGATTAGCATTGCTGCCTCACAGTGCCAGGAACCTGGGTTCAATTCTAGGCTTGGATCACTGTCTGTAGAGTTTGCATGTCTTCCTATATTTGTATAGGTTTCCTTTGGGTGCTCCGAATTCCTGCCACATCCTAAAAGATGTGTCAGTTATGTGCATTGACTCAAACAGGTGCCAGACTGTAGCAACTAGGGGAATTTCACAGTAACTTCATTGCTGTGTTAATGTAAGCCTTACTTGTGACTAATAAATAAACTTTAAAGTGGCAAGTCACATTTCTAACATTAATGAGTAAGACTACACTTTGAGGGCATAATTGCTCATAAATACCAGCACAGGCAGCGAAAATTGATTGTGACATATTTAAAGTTCATATTCAGGCAGAAAGGATGGAATTCAAAGTCCTCCCCTCATGATGAGTTTGTTCAGGCAGGGTCAAATAATCAGAGTGGCATTGGGGACCCCATCATCTTTCCAAATGCCCCAATTAAGTCCAAATGGCCCTTCCGCCCAGCAATCAATTAAAGCTCTTGCCTTGGATATTCTCCCAATGGTGGGGGACCTCTCACAATCTGGGGAGACCAAAAGCCAATCCTGGTATGCTTTCTTGTAGACTTCCAGCAAGATCCCTTGATGTTAGGCACCTAACATCTGATCAAGAAATCTGCTGAGAACCACACCTTAATCTTGCTTCAGACCCTCCTCTTCCCTCCACTATAACTTCCTCCTGCCATCACTTACCTTTGTTCAAGGTGGATCATTTTTTCTCAGATAATCTTGCCTTCCGTGCAGAAAAAAGTCTGGAGGCGTCATCCATGTCTTGGTGGCGGAGCAAGGCCGGAAAAACTGGCAGTCAGGAAACCTGCGAACAAAGTCCCCTTCAAAAAGGATGCACCAATGTCCAGTATAAAATATCGGATTACTCCCCAGAAACATACATGAATTCACTTCTCATGGTTCAAAATCTGCCACAGTTAATGCTACAGCTTAAGCTCAACTCAAGAAAACTTTATTAAAAAGCAGTTGTAATTTTCATCGTCGTGACATTACATCGTTGAGAGGGGAACTTTAAATGTGGGGGAATGATAAGACAGGAAGCCTACCAATTATAATCGTATTCACTTAAATGAGGTTCCTGACCTTCCTGGGCAGGAACCAGCAAGGAGTGGGGAGAATCAGAAAACAAAATCTCACCAGCAAAATTCGCATTTTCCAAGTCTTGCAAGATTTTGCGTCCATGTCACTGTTTGAGCTCACTTCAGATGTGACTGCAAGACCAAGGCAATGGCCTTGGTGTAATATTGGCAGTAGCCACCACTCCTTGGTGGTGCTGATATGCAATTAAGAGCTGCTGACTTTTGATTGGCTCCCAGCAAGAAGTGCTTCCACCCATACCCTGGTACCCTTTGACATGGGAAAGACCTGATTCTGCCTAATCAAGTGCCTGGTTTAAGAGGCCTTCCCAAGAAGTGGCAATGCCGGGCTGTTGCCAGTATTCCAGCCAATGGGCTAGACATTCATCACCTTGTACCACACCATGCCTGCACACAAATCTTTATATGGCCCTTTCACTTTCCTGTGCTTCTCCAATTTATTCTGTTATTTCAATTCAGTTTTTTTTTCTGAATCGAGCTTCAAGCTGTAGCATTAACTGGAGCAGATTTTGAATTTGCATGAGTGAAGTCAATGGAAATAATAATCAGAAGCAATGTGATCGGAAGGCTGACTCAACACCATTTGTTTCACACTACTGAGCAGTCAAAATCTACCCTATGGTGCCAGTGTCAGCAAAGCAAATTTATATCCTCTTGCACATTACTACACACAAATGAGATACAAAAAAATATAATTCCCTCTAACTAGAGTGCTATTCTGTACTTCTGTTACAACGTTTTAGGAGAATTCAAAGTCAAAGCCTTCGAGTTTCCCTGGGCGAAAAATGGTCAAAAATTTAATCCATTTTAATTTTTGTTTGAAGTCAATCCTGATCTTGAATTTTCATTTCCTGCAGATGAAAAATAATTTGCAAGTTTGCCTGCTTTGATATAACTGTGTTTCCACTCTATCCCTTCTCCTTTCTATTCCAGCAATGTAGATAATTTTTTAAAAATTATTTAAAGTTTATAAACTGGGAAAATTCCAGAACACCATTGGCCCCCGGGAATTAACCTTCATGGGTCACTCTTTTGCACTTTATATGTGAAGAATGTAAAGCTTTTAGATTTAAGCATTATCTCGATTTACTTGGACTTATTCTGTGAACCAAATCTGAGATAATCCTCAAAAATCCTAGTTTACTGTAGGCGGAAAATGAAAAAAGAACTGTTTCAGATGACAGTGCCTTTGGAGTAACTGGGAGATTAAGCAAACTTCAGCAATAAAAAAAGCAGACTTATTGCTGCACAGTGAAAAAGCAATTAAGTAGTTGGCTGTTGTGCAAATGTAATGACTCCTGCAGGAATGTTGCCAGCAAGTGCCTCAGAATTGAATTTAAAATGGAAACTTGGGGGAAGAGAGGCAGGACAATAGTAACAAGGGATTCAGTAGTCAAGGGTACAGATAGGCGCTACCATGGATGTCAACGTGACCCCAGAATGATATGTTGCCTCCCTGGTGTTAGACTCCAGGATGTCGCTGAAGATTGCTGGGCATTCTGAAGGGGCAGCATGATAAGGCAGAGGTCATGGTACATATTGGTATCAATGATATAGATAAAAAGTGGAATGAAGTCATGCATCAAGGATTCAGAGTTAGGCAGTAGACTGAAAAGCAAGACTTCTCGGATTGTAACTTGGGATTACTCCCAGTGCCATGTGCTATAGAGCACAGAAATGGGAGGATAGTACAGATGAATGCATAGCTTAAGAGTTGGTGCAGGTGGAGGGATTTTACATTTCTGGATCACTGGGATCATTTCTACATCTGAACAAGAACAGGACTAATATCCTTGCGGGATATTTTGCTAGTGCTGTTGGGAGAAGTTCAAATTAATTTGGCAGAGGGAGGGAATATAGTCTGTTAGCAGAATAAGAGCAAGGAATCATACAACAAAGCAAACAAGTCAGGGAGAGTACAGCTGTATTAATTTTCAAGGGAGTAAGGCCAAGCTGGATGCCTCTGTTTTAATGCCAGAAGTATTGCTGGTAAAATGGATGTGTTGAGGGCAATGATTGGCATGTGGAAGTGTGATATAATAGCCATCAAGAGACATGTTTGGAGGAAGGAAGTAATTGGCAACTCAACATTCTGAGATATAGAACATACAGGTGAGACAGGGGAGGAGGTAAAAGAGGAGGAGGCATTGCATTACTGAGTCAGGTACTACAGTAAGGAGAGATGATATATTGGATGGGATATCAAATAAAGCTTTGGGGTTAGAGCTTAGGAATAAAAAAGGGACAACTATACTGTTAGGTGCTTATTATAAACTCAAGGGGGTTGAGTACTGTGTATAGTTTTGGCCTCCACGTTATCAGAATAATGTGATTGCACTGAAGTGGGTGCAGAGACAATTCACCAGGATGCTTCCTGAGATGGGACATTTAAATTATGGAGAGGTTAGATAAGCTTGGGCTATTTTTGTTGGAGCAAGAAGACTGAGGAGGCATCCTGATTGAAGCGTATAAAATTGAGAGACATGGACAGAGTGGATAAGGAGCAACTGTTCCTCTCAGTCTCTCATGAGGAGATATAGGCTGAAGGTGAGGAGCAAGTGGTTTGGGAGGAAGCGAGGAAAAACTTTTTTACTCAGAGGGTGGTGATGGTTGCAACGCATTGCCTGGGAGCGTGGTAAAAGCAGTTGCCTTATATCCTTTAAAAAGTATCTGAATGAATACTTGGCACATTACAATATTCAGGGCTATGGGCCAAGTGCTGGCGGATGGGATTAAGGAGGAGTCCAGGTGATTCTAATGTTTTGGTGCCGAAAGGCCTCTTCCACGCTGTATGATTCTATAATTCTAGACCATCTCAATAGTTTATCGGGGACTGATTTTAATCCCTCCCACATCACAGCATACACACCAAAGTGTGCACACCCCAGAATTAGCTCAAACTGCATCTGCTTCCAGATAGACATTCTTGGTACGGACTGAGCATGCATTTGGCAGTTGTGCTGATTTGCCATTGGGAATGCATGCATTCTCCACAGGACTTTTAAACACTGCTTTTTAATAGCTTACATTCCACATAAGCAAATAGGTGCATTGAAAGTGACAATCACTTCATCTCTAACTGCCATCTTGCACGTTGTTTTTGTCTTCTGTCTGTTTTGGCCCATTTATTTATTTTTTGGTTGCTGGCCTGCATTGCATTGTCACATTCTGGATGGCTGTCACCCGTGGGCTATTTGACAATAACGCACATGGTCATAAAGTGGCGAAAGAATTGGCAAGAAGAGCACAGCAGCAGGTGGCAAAATGTAATACGACCATCAGGGGACTAAGGTTAGAAATTCAGTGAGCTTTCCAGGGAATCTGAAATAGCACAAGCAAAGTGACATAATCTTCATAGACTGAACTACCACGCCAGAGCATCAATTTTTTAAAAAGTGACTCTTTCTCCAGATGGATCATTATTATCAAGGGAGACAAGTCTTTATTCTTTATCCCTAGATGCCCTGAGTAGGTGAGTTTCTTCTTAAACTATTGCAGTCTGTATGATATTCTATGCAGTGATTTATGATTTGCTACAACAGAATGACCACCTCAGAGGGCAAGTAGGAGCCAACTCCTACATGTGCATCCTTTATGTTCTGAGGAATGAATAGCTGAGCACGCAGTCTCCTGCACCACCCTAGCTCATGTGGAATCCCTTCCCTTTGGTTTTTGTAGTATGAAACATTTTGTCATTTAGTATCTCCTACCCATCTCCCTAACACACAGCTTTCCTTATCTTCTTTCTATCCTCTTTCCCTATCACTTGCTCAAAACTATTTACATTTCTATCTTTCATTATTTCTAATGAAGGATCATCGACCTGCGAATTCTGTTCTATCTCCTGTATTATGATATTCATGCATTGTTAAGGCCATATTTTTAACTACTGTCCATTTTTTTATACATTAAAAGGGTGTGAAAGATTAGTTCCATGCCTTACAGGCAGTCAGCAAATAATAAGGTATCATACTTAACCTCCCAGTGAATATTATTTGTAAATAGTCTTGTCTTCAAATAGAGAATCCATATTATTATTTCACCAATCCTTATGTGTGATTGATGTGATTATGAGGCCCATGAGATTGGTCTCTTGGACTATGAGCTCCCTGACTGCGGTAATGATTGCCTGCTGTCCCGCTTAGGGAGTACGGTCAGGTATTGATGTGCCTTTGCACCCAGGTGGCAATCTTCTGCCTCCAGATTTTACAAAGATATCTTTCTGTTGAGCCTCCTCCACAATGGTGTGCCCTGGTGACATATTTCTTCCACTGGTACATGGCCTGAATTATGACGTGCTGCTCCTGTACATAAGTCTGTTTGGTCTTTGGAACTCTTTTACCAGGACCTTCTCAAAGTCTGGTGCACTGTTGTCTTGTGCTGCAGCTCTTCTGGAGTAGATGCTATCGTTCAAGAGACGCTGCTGAGGAATCCGCTCTTCCAACTATATAATTTCCAGTGGCTGGTGGAGAGAAGTGTCATAGATGCCAGGGTGACCAGCATCGGGAAAATGCTGGGTTGGTGGATGACACCCCACAAGCTTGCTGAGCGCGCTGTGTGGGAGAGGGGGCAGTTTTAGGCACACAGTCAATGCCACCAGGACTTTAGAACGGTCATGCTCAGATCAAGGACACATGCTGCCTCGAGGAGGTGCAACTGTGTGGCGGAATCCTGGCCGAGCATATCCCTCAGCTTGAGATGCTGTGGAGTCACTGCACAGAGGCATTTCCTGTATGGGCTCCTGCTGCATACCTTCTACTACTGCTTCTCTACCCATTACCTGGATACACCTTGGCAAGCCCTGTTGCTGTCCGGTGATGGAGGTCCTCAATGGAGGTCACTCTATGGAGGGATCCTCTCCTACTATCTTGGGGACCTTGGGATGGAGGATGCTGCATATAGTAATTCCATAAAATTAAAGGTTAAATTCATTCACGGACTCCCAAGTGACCTGCCTTTTTTGCAATCTTGTGGAATTCATGAGCCATGTCTACATTTCATGTTATAGACTACAATCCATTTTCAGTTTCCTCAAAAATCTTTTATTGATATTCTGTTTGCACTTCAGTGCCACACTCCTGATACATGGACACCTGATGCAGAAGGAGTGGAAAAGAAGGAGAATCTCCTCCTGAAACTGCCGCTGGGCTTGGCAGAGTTTGCCATCTACTAGTCCTGGCACCGGGCAACTGAGAGGATCGTCCAACCTGACTGTCTGCCCCTCCACCACAACTATATTCGCAATCGAGTGTCCCTGGAAAGGGAGCAAGGGTACAGTTAATGCCTTCCATGCCCACAAGGGACTAGGGTGCATTTTTGACCCCTTTAATCACGTTTTGATTTTATGTTTTAAGCTTTCTTTCCACTTTGCCTTTTGTTTCAGGTGGTTCCCCTTCTTTAGGGAACTGCCCTTTTTAATTTGTCCCCTTGTTAATTTGATTTAATTTACTTGGTTGGTCAAAAAACAGTGATGATGATTGCATCCCCTGTCAGATAGTTTCACCTCAATATATATTGAGACGTATCAAGTCTACTAACAGTCTGGATTGTGACATTGTACTTGAAGTACTCTAAGGTGTGGAGATAATTTTGGAAATAAAGGTAACCTGGTACAGAGTTACCAGCCTCTGAATAGTTACTTCAACATCAAAAGGAAGAAAATCATAATGGAGTAGCAGGGTGGCAGCATAGTTTTTGAAGATTTGACTGAGTAGAATACAAGCCTCAATCTCTTCACATCAAACGGAAGAAAAAGGCTGATGTGAAAGTAAAATAACCATCAAGCTTCACTTTGTGTCAGGATCCTGCAGCACCCTAGGGATTCTATACATACCTATCTTTATTCTGGGATTGTGCCCTGCTCAGAAGGTATCTTACTAAATCATTTAAATCTGGGAGAGTGGTAATTAGTAAAAATCTCACTGCTGTTAAAGTTAAGAAGGAACAGGCAATAAACAATAGACTGCAGGCATTCTCACTTCCACAGAGAGGAGGTTTCACAATTACTGAAGCTAAATACTGCAGGCTCGGGTGAACAGAATAAGCCAATTCATTAATTGTTCCTAACAATTCAAAGAAGATGATTTTATAAAAATGACTTTACTCTTTAAAGGTTAAACCAGGAGAAATCAAAATGATCTCAGCAACATCACCATTGCAGTCAAGCAGTCACCAAGAGCAGCCAAGACAGAGACCACTGAAGTTACTATAACCTAGAACTAAATAAACTCAATGAGCTAAAGATAGGTTCCAGATAGCATACTAAAATTTTCAACACTCAAATCTGAGTTTACTTTTTCCCAACAACTTGTTATGCTATGTTTATCTGTGCACTAATATTTCCAAACCAGATAAACAAGCCATTAAAACTAAAATAATTTTAGGCATTGAAGGCCTCCACAGAAAACATATCAAGTCCGTCCAATGACCATCTGTTGGTTTTTGCCTAAAAGGCAACTATTTTAAACAGTATATTCTAAAGCTGCACCTTACTGGTATCTTATCTGATTGTCTAACAAATATTTTAAAAACCCAGAAAAATGTGATGGATACTGAGTTACGAGTAACGTTCAGCTGTAGAAAATACTTTGAAATAGTCAAGAGACCATTGAGTAATTCATAAGTAGATGCTTAGACAAAGGGTGTGAAGAGCTAGCCAACAGAATTAACAAGCTTCTGATATTTATACCCCAATGAAAACATTTCAAAAAGATATCTTTAGGCCGATATCATGGCAGCAATGCAACCAGTGTAAAGGTTCAGACAGTATAGGAAGCCAAAAGGAGGGTCCAAGTGGAATGGGAATTCTAAAGATTGGAGATGTGAAGTGAAGATTCCTACTTAGGGGAGTGGGAACAGAGGGGCAAAGCTGAAAGAAAGTGATCTCAGCATTGTGCCGAGCTCAAAAGTCATGGAGGTGAGCCATAACGTGAGAACTTTATAGAGATATGATCAAAAAAATACATGATCCTTTGGGATCACAGAAGGGACTGTCAGAAGATTGTAAACACTGCAAAGGGCCAGATTGAAAGCTAAGAAGGGCTAGAGCAAATTGAAGAGGGAGAGGACATGAAAGCTGTTAAAATTAACTATCCTTGACACCCGGCAAGAGCAGTGGTTTCTGAAACGCTAAATATCTTGGAGATATTTGTAATTTCAGATGATCTGAAATACAAATGGTGGAATTTAAGTTCAAATTGACATAAAAGAAGTCAGTCTTATAGTTGCCTAGCAGCCAGAAACTTTGCAAGTTTTGAATCTCCAGAGCAATGATGCTGTATCTCTGTAAACTGCTGCAGATGAACCCACAATCTTTCTGAGCAAGGAAAGTACAACCAATGACAGACAAGATGATGGTTGCCTTAAATATTTTTTACCTTGGATGCAGGTTACAAGGATAGAGTTTGGTTCACTTCTAGAGACAGTACCCATGATCCGCATAAACCCCATGAAACACCATGAAGTCATGAAAGATGGTTATATAAATACAAGTTCTTTATCTTTCTTTTAAAAATACAGGGGCTCAGTCAAGAATTCTAACACTTGCATAGTGCACAAAAATATACACACAGGAGTTGTTCTGTAATGAAGTAGTAACCCTTATTATCAACATTGGTGACATATCTTTCAGCATGAAGGGTTTGTGCTATCATACACCATTGAACTTTACCAAATCCTGAAGTATCTAAGATTGTCAAGATGAAGTGCCATGCAGGTCTGAGATGTGGGGTTGATGCAGTTGCTGCATAAATGAAAGTATCAGTCAATTCCTTCAAGCTACGATGCACCACTTCTGTCTCTAGAAACCAACTGAACTTTACTCCCAACAGCAATGATCCTGTCATCGGCTGTGCCCTGCTTAGCTCAGAGTGTGATTGTGGGTTCTCCTGTAGCAAATCACAGAGCTCCCTCCTTAGCTCTCTGGAAAATCTAAACCTCAAAATTATGCCTCAACTCATAGAAACTAGAAGCAGGAATAGGCCCTTGAACCTGATCAGTCATTCATTTTGATCATGGCTGATCATCAAATTCAATATCTCACTTTCTCCCTTCCCTCATATCCCTTGATCTCTTTAGTTCCAAGACTTTTAACTTTATCTATACTTTAACTTATATCTAACTTTTTCTTGAAATTAGACAACATTTCGCCCTCAACTACATTCTGTGGTAGTGAATTCCACACATTCACCACCCACTGGGTGAAGAAATTCCTCCTCACCTCAGTTCTAAAAGGTTTACCGCTTATCTTCAAACTATAAACCCTAGTTCCGGACTTCTACATCACTGGGAACATTCTTTCTGAATCTACCCTGTCTAAACCTATTAGAATTTTATAAGTTTCTATGAAATCCCCTCTCATTCTTCTAAACTCCAATGAATATAATCCCATCTATCCTCATATGACAGACCTGCCATCCCAAGAATCAGCCTGGTAAACCTTCACCGTACTCCCTCTGTAGCAAGGACATCTTTTCTCAAATAAGAATACTAAAACTGCACACAATACTCCAGCTGTAGTATCATCTGGATGATCACTTGGGTCTCACCAATGCCATATACAATTGCAGTAAAATATCCCTAATCCTATACTCAAGTCCTGTCACCGTGAAGGTCAACATACCATTTGCCTTCTTTACTACCTGCTGTACCTGCGTGCTTACTCTCAGTGACTGAAGCACGAGGATTCCAAGATCATGTTGAGTATTCACCTTTCTCAATTTACACCCATTCAAGTAATAATCTGTCTTCCTATTATTGCTACCAAAGTGGATAATATCACATTTATCTGCATTATGCTGCATCTGCTACTCAGAACTGCACTGAGCTCACTCATTTACTCCTCCTTCAAAGAAAATCGAATTCTCCAAAGGATCTCTGTGTGGAAACTGAATTGGATAATACAGGTTGATTTTAACCTTTGGGTGACTTATCAGCAGAATGCACTGGCCAGTCAGCCACTGGTTTTTGTGGTGAAGAGGCCTGTAGTGTTTCTGTGGAGCCTGGAGACACATTCTCATTCACTCCAGCTTTTCCCTCAATATCTCACAGAATTCTCTTCAATGGCTCACGCTATGTCTGCCTGATTGGAACTACATGTTGGAAGATCCTGCCTGGTTGCTCTCTTGTCGTGTCTCCCTTTAAAATTACATTTGATGTCTTGCTACATTATTGGGACCCCTGTATGGTAACTGCCTGTTTCAGGGAGATGTTTTACTTGCCCAAGAGTAGTTCCTCTCTTAAGGTAGCAGCTGAGAAAACCT
Source organism: Sphyrna mokarran (assembly GCA_024679065.1). Taxonomy (NCBI): domain Eukaryota; kingdom Metazoa; phylum Chordata; class Chondrichthyes; order Carcharhiniformes; family Carcharhinidae; genus Sphyrna; species Sphyrna mokarran. Next base: position 37,540,296 of record JAGIQG010000010.1, on the reverse strand, counting down.
GAGGCTGGATTACAGAATTTTCCTGAAAAATGAAGAAGTGTCATTTTGGGTGCAAAAGCTGGTTTGATTCCTGTTCGTTCAGCCAAAACAATCCCAATCATAAACTTCTCATGCACATTTGCAATAAATATTTCCATACAGAAACACACTGGCCCAGAGTCCTCAGGCATTTGATTCATCCAATCTGGGGCTCAGCTGTACACTGCTAACATGAGGAAGCTGCATTTAAGTGATCCCTCAGCACTCACTCCCAGTCAAACCCGGAAATTGGCGATGAGAAGGTTTTCATTGAAGATGTCTTGCACTCCGAATTCTGAGTTCAACCAGCTCTTTGGATGGGAAAAAAAAACCTATCAAGTAAGCCATAGGGTTTTTAAATCATCCAGATTGAAAAAAATGACTTTAGCCAGAACCCAATCAAGAAAGCTCCTGAGAGTATATGGGATATGAAATGCTGTGTAAACAAATAATCTCAATAGGTCCTATGAAGCAGATTGCAGTTGGCTAAGCCACAGAGATTTGTAAAAATTAATAGGGCATGAAATCAAAAGGAAACAAGCAACTACAAAAGGATAAAAGCTGGCAGACTGCAACACTGAAACTACAGAGCCTATTGATATTTCAAGGCGCATGAAATACTTCTCCAAGAGATAAGCAACACAATGGTTCTGTCCTGGGAGAGAGTTTTAGGACAGACAAATTATAGCTATACTATGTGCTGTTATGGGATGTTAAAGCTTAAAGAAAGCAGATTTTGAGGCTGCACACATGACCTCCTCCCAGGAGCAGACCCTCAAACTGGCCCTCTGCATCTCAGACTGATTCTCCTAATCCTCACCTCCCTTGAAGAATTCCCCTATGGCATCTGGCAAATGGCTGCTTTGTCCTTGTGTGCCAGGGAACTAAGTAAAGAGGGCACTCGCTCTATTTCTCTCTCCCAGCGTCCATGGTGTCTGGTCCCCGCTGTTAAGGGCCAGCAGTAATTGGCACCCATTTGACATCCTGCTGGTTGGGAAGATTCCATGAGATCCAAATATCTGATTTTAATCTCACTAATGAGATTACAATATATTCAAATGGATTCAGGTCAGGTTCTTGTTCTTTTTAGGTGAGGTCCTGACCAAAACAATGGGGAAGGCCTGGAAAGATTGCGATCTGACTTTTGTTTGGCAAAAATCCTGTTTTAGCCTTCTCACCAGATTTACAGCCATAATGGGATTTGTGTCAGGGAAAATGGGGCCAGAAAATTGCTCCCAAGTATTGTTGAAGCAGAAAGCAGAACAAAAGCATTCTCACACATTTCTAAGTATAAGTAAAACTGTACACAATATTTAGTGAACTTGCAGAATCAGATGGAATTTGATTTTGTTTTATGTTTTTTTATAGAATGTGGTCAGCATTTGTTGCCCATCCATAAATGCCCTTGAATAGAATAACTTTCTACACTATTACAGTGAACAGGATCAACCACACAATTGTGGGTATGCAATCTCATGTAGGTCAGACAGACTAAGGATGGCAGATTTCCTTTCCTAAAGGATATTAGTGAACTAAGTGGATTTTTACTACAATCATTGATAGTTATCATGGTCACCATTACTGAGACTAGCTTTTGTTTTATTAATTGAATTCAAAGACATGGTGGCACGGCACAATGGTTAGCACTGCTGCCTCGCAGCACTTGGGACTCGGTTTCAATGCTGGCCTCGGATCATTCTCTGTGTGGAATTTGCACATTTTTCCTGTGTCTGTTTCCTCCGGGTAGTCTGGAATTCTCCCACAGTCCGAAGGTGTGTAGGTTAGGTTGACTGGCCATCCTAAATTACCTCTGAGTGTTCCAAGATGTGTGGGTTAGATGGATTAGCCCTGATAAATTTGTGGGTTACAGGGACATGATGGGGGAGAGGACCTGGGTAAGATGCTCTTTCAGAGAGTCAGTGCACAGTCAATGGGCCAAATGGCTCTTGTACTCTATAGGGATTCTATGATTCTATGATTTGGTCCATATTGTTCAGCTACAATCTACATAAACCTGCTGAATCAATGAGGAAAGTTTCCTATTTAATCCTATTTGTGACTTAGGTAAATACTTAGGCAGCCACTGACAACTTGCTCTGAGTGTATATATTACTTGACCACCCAGTCTAACATTGGCCATCATAGGCAAATTGTTCATGCTAGAAAAGCAGGGTCATATACGTAAGTACATTAACTTTAACAAGTGCATCTTGTATTCAGTCTAAAAAAATGTTAGCAATAATCATATTCATGGGTAAAATAGTTTCTGATACAAGAGTGAACATTGCTGCACTGTATTGTGTTTTTCAACTGACGAAAATACAACAGGCTTTGTGACAGCTCCTTGCACGGCTGCATTCATGATAAGGCGACTGTCTCTGTTCGGACCCAAGGAAGGAAGTCTCAAAGTACTGCAACTGCCAGTATTCCAACCCAGTCACATCGCAAAGTGTGGGGGAGTGGGCAGCTCCCAGGTTCTATGAGAATCAATGATAGGAAGTGAAAAGGCACTGGGTTTCTTCCTGTTAGCTTCGTGGGAAATTGTAGCGAATGCAAGGAGCTCAGGCAACAAAGACATCATAAATTACGACAAACAGGAAAAATTCATTAGCTTATGGAAAACAACTCATGAAAAATCAAACCTCTACTGGATTACCTGGAAGGAATTTCATATGTATTTCATTTCTCAGCCCCACAGATTGTATTGCAGCTATGAGAATGTGTATGGCACTCTTATCATAAAACCTCATCATTACTGTTCATTTGTGAGAATTTAAATGTCCATTGTATTAAGACAGACACATGGGTTTGCTTCATTATGTGAATATTGAGTCTACAGCACAAAAATAACCATTCTACCAAAGTGTCCATTCCTCTGTCAACCTCCCTTCATCTAACCTTAATTTCCTTCTAATCAAGGTATTAGAAAACATCCATATTTGCAAAATACACAAGTTAGAGACCAACCTGTGTACTTAAAAAGCACAGAAAGATACAAACTAGTATTAAACCCAATCAAACAAAATACATTTTAGGAGATCTTTCTCTTTATTGGCTATTGTTTAGCATTGCTAAGGCAGAGCAGGGAAAGAGAAAGCTGGCCATGGGATCAACACATCCTGAACAGAAACTACCAAATTACTCTTTGGTAGATTTTAGTGACAGGAATTCCATTTTTTGTATATAGGTATGTCGGTCTCATAACCAGGCAGAGCTTAATGATTGACCATGAAACCGTGTAATCATGATCTGCAGCTACTTTTACTTTATCACTGATAGAAATCCCACCACTATCCTCACGTCAAATGTAAAATCTTCCTCAATGTCATTAAAAATTTTCCTTCTCTTGGGTTGTAACTGAAGTGTTGAAAAGTTTGAAGAACTGGGTGATGATACGCAGCAATTTCTGAATACAAGGTCAAAATCACAAGTGTCCTGAAGATGGCAGCATAGCACAGCAACTGCAGCAGCAAGCACTCCAGCTCCTGTCTGTACACAAGATGCCAAGGAAGTCATCTGTTCTCTTCATCAGTATGTCATATGATTGCCACATCTCAAGCAAAGACAAGTCAACTGTAGACCTTGCTGAAATATAAATAATGAAAAATAAATTACAACCCATTCTTTGCTTGCATCATTTAGTCCAACAAATCCTAACACTTGCCATTCTTATCCACTTGGTTCAATTAACAATCGTACTTGTGTCGTACTGTCAATCAGCAATCCATAGCAATTTGATTTTTCTCTTTGGAGGGCCAATTACAGAGAAGAGTGCTGCAACATTTGTAAAATCTGTTTGACATTTAAGCACAAAGTTTTTTTTTTACACAAACCTACAATGACTGGTTAAACCTTGTGTAATCAATAAAAAACACAGATTTGAAACCACTGAAAGAATGTCATAAATGTTTAAATCACAAGTTTATACACATACAGCGTTTGTTTTTCAAGGTCCTTGGAGGTGATAGTAATGGTGACCAATTGTACCAGTGTTTGTACAGTCAACAGGGATTAAGATTCCAGGGAAAAACTGGTTGGATTAATGTGAGAAGACAGAGGAGGTGCTGTGTTGATTTATCTGCATGGCTGACTTGCCCTTATGGAAACAAACAAAAAGAATACAGCACCTTTAACCTAATTGCTTCTGATTTTTGCTTATTAGCGCTTTAGGTGTATTCAAGTTACAATTTCATACCTAGCTGGTGAATGAATGGATTTCAAGAGTACTTACAATGTGGAGGGTGAAATGCACCCAGGTTTTAGAGCGGGTAACAGATACGTCTGTATTGCTGTGTGAGCAACACAGGCAGGCTGAATCAAGAACACAGGGGAGAATAGTTAAACCTTCAGGGAAAAGTCCCAAGTTTATGATTAGGGAAGTACAAAAGATTCAGATTTCAACAGGATCTTTTATGTTTGTGATGTTTCCCACAGATTCCTGTCCACCCAGAAAAACAAAGCCTTCTGCAAAGTACTACTGTTTTCATTCTGCTGTTTTCTTGTTTTTTTTTAATAAAGTTAATAAACCATACAGTATCTTAGGCCTTATTATTGGGAGCATTGAGTACGAAAGTAAGGAGGTCATGTTGTATTGATATAAGACACTAGTTATATCTAGTTATACTAGTTATAAGACACTCTCTTCATCTGGAGTACTGTAATCACTTCCTGGTACCATTCTTGAGGAAGGATGTGAAAGCAGAGATTTCCTAGAATGAATCTAGGGATAAAGAACTATAGCTATGAGGATATATTGGAGAGGTTGGGACTGATTTCCTTGGAGAAAAGAAGGCTAAGAAGAGACTTAGAGGAACCTTGAGGAGTATGGATAGAGTAAATAATGACAAAATGTTCCCACATAACAACATCAGGAACTAGGGAGCACAGGTAATGGGCATAAGGAATAAGAGTGATGGGAGGAAACATGTATTCACCCAGAGGATGGTTGGAGTCTGGAACAACATTCTTCAATGGATGATCAAGGCAGGTTCTATCTGAAAATGAAGTGCGAAATAACATGGGTAAGGTAAGGGAGCGGGACTAAGTAGAATGTTCTTTCAGAGAGCCAGTGCAGACTCAAGGGACTGAATGGTCTCCTTCTGTATTGTAATGATTCAGTGATTCTCTGACACTGTACTTATATAGTACAGCAGAAATTCTGTTAATGCACTTCCCCCTCCCATCAGATGAACGAAATAAGCTCTTAATTTTAGCTGGACAATTGTGGGAAGTCTTAACAGGAAGGGAGGAGGAGCTATTCTTGGAGATCTCCCAGAACTATTAAAAAGTAATATAGGTCTGTCCTTCAAACAGCAAATGTAACATACAGGGAAGCAGAACGTAAAGATGAATTAAAAGTTGGCAAAACCTTATAATACTGAGTTGAATATTAACTTTAAAAATGTGTGGGGTAGGTTCGTGGCAAAAATTAAAATTTAATGAAACCTGGAACTGAACTCACTTGGAACTTATTCACTTAGTTTGAATGCAGGCAAGATGAATGCGGGCAACCAATCCACTGGGAAGAAGCAAATTGGTAATTTAAATATTACAAATAGGCTGTGTGTTTTCGTATTAACTAAATGCAACTAAGTCTCAACACTTAGAGGTAGAAGGGTTGAATTCATGGGGCAAGTATCTTTGTAGCACATTGCATAAAGCAGGAAGAATAGACAATTTTCCACCAGATCCAACAAGCTTACAACTGAATTCTTCCCACAATGTGTCAGCTACTGCAGCTCAACCATCAGTCAACATCGATTGTCCCCATGCCACAATCTGACAACCATGTCCCAAGATCACCATTCAACACCTCCCACCTCCTACTCCAGGATCGGGAGACTGCAGATCTGAAACTTCCCCCTTTCTCTTTCCCCACGCTGCTTCAGTCAATCAGAATTAGGAGCCTGCAGACCTGAAAATGCCACCCGCTCCATCCCTACCCTGGCCTCTGTAGGACCCTGCAGACCTGAAAATACTACCCCCCCCCACGCCCATCCCTACCCTGGCCTCTCCAGGAGAGAGTGAGCCAGACTCCCTTTCCAAGATCAGTGCAGCCCTTCCTTCTCTCCAAGAATATTATTGCTTGCCAAATACCCCAGCCTGTTCTCATAGGTTTCACATCCAATGAAGAAATTTCTCCAGAAAGGCCGGCTGCCTATGCATATGGAACTCCACTTAAAGCAGCAATACAGTTACATTCTGTAGGGCATTCAGAAAATCTAATCTTCCGGGTTTTCCTGGACTCACAACCATACATTTCGAAGGGCTTACCCCTACAGAAGCCACCTGCACTTAAAATCTAGGCTGATACATTGAACTCTCCTAGGTGGCTATGACTAATTGATAATTCTCCTGCTGATTGGATGGATGAGCGTTCAGCCAAAACAAAAGGGTGGTTTACAATCTAGATTGATGTCACCTCATGTGAGATGATGGGCCAAGTCTCAATTTATATAACCAATTGTAAATGCAGCATATGAAGTTGGAGGGATGGGTGGAGGCATTAGCTTTCTGCCATGCTCAGTTGTCCTGAGGCATTCATCTCTGTTTTTCCTCAAATGTCCAAGTCGCTTGATCAGAGAGACTACCCCATTTGAGTTTGCCCAAAATTGTTGCCCTGTAATGGAATCCAGCTTGCAAGCTCAGAGATTTGCTTTCCGATTGTCGAAACATCTAAGTTTGTGAAGTCCTGTGGTGCAGATTCCCATGCCCTGTTGGCTACCTTTGGTATGCATGACTCCTCCAAGTAACCAGCTCAGAGAAGCTGAGCTCTGATAAACATGTTCCTGATGCCAGGTATGCAGCACTTTGCGAGAACCTCAACGTTGGGGGATTTTGCCCCTCCACCTGATGTTGCAAATCAATGCCAGATAGTGAAAATGGAGGGTTTCTGTTTGTTTTATGTGATGCCAATAGGTTGTCCATGTCACATAAGAACCATGGGCTGGTAGAGTTTGATCCTTGTCCTGAGGCAAGCTTCGTTCACTTTCCAGAGTTTATGGGTGCAATTCTCTCAGGCCTCTGCACTGCCCGAGTAATACTGAAGGTGAGGAAGTATCAGCAGTGGGCCTGTAGTGGGATTTGTGACTGGAGTCCAGCTGATTGTGACTCCCCGAGGCTTGTTTTTTTAAGCGTAATGAGCCTCATGCCAGAAATCAGCATGACGCTGATTACAACGTGGAAATCAACTTTGCCATATCATTAGCAAACCTGGGGATGGTCTACACCAATAGGGATTAAAGCTGGTCCACATCAAGGGGAACCAGGCATGATCAAAGTGCTGGTGGGAACAGAGGCCACTGAGGCCCCCCAGCAGGTCGAGGGCAGGTATAGTTCCCCCTTGAGCAGCACCAGCCTGGTACCATGGCACTGAGCATTGGGGAGTGGCAGATCCTACTATGGGAGTGAGGCCAATCTGTGGTGGATGGCAGGGTGGAGACCTGCTGCACGCTCTGCATTAAGGGCCAGTGGGGTTGGGAGGAAGAGGATGATCAGGGCTGGCCATGGGGACGGTGGAGCCAGACTGGATATGGGAATGTGGGGGTCACTGAGGCACTCATAGAAGCTGTAAATTGGGAGATCTGGAAAAGGGTGTGGGCAATGCATATGTGCCAATCTCTCCACTGACAGATTGGTACATGCGCAGTGGCCCACTCTACCCTCCAATACTAGCCTCTCTGGTGGGTTCAGTTTTCCATCCCTCTCCCCCCCCCCCCCCCCCCCCCCCCCCCAGCCCCCATCCCCCACTGGCATGAATCACGTTACAGATCTTGTGATGCACAGAATGTTGGAGATTCATTCCACTTAGCTCACCCAGAAAAATGGGTGGGAAAAGCTTCCACTTTCCTGCTCGTTGGGCAATTAATTTTATTTTTGGGTGAATCATTCCTTATGAATGAATCTGCTGATCTTGCTTTTGCCAAGTAATAGCTGATTCCAATAACACTTTGCTGGGTGATGCAAAGGATATTTACAAGATAGAAAAGCTTCTGTACTGAATAGCAAATTGTGCTGTTGATAGTAACTGTAGAGCCTTAGAGTCTGTAGCCGGAGTGGGTTGATACAAGATCTCTATTTTCTTCGGACTTATTGTCAGCTAGAAGTGATCTGAGACTGGGGCAAAGCAATCAACAAGCAATATGACTAATCAGATCACAATCAAAGCATACAACCAATTTCTTCAACTGATCGTATCTAAGAACTTATATCAGAACCTAGGGACCACCATGACTTCTCTTGTATGTCTCTGTGAACTAAGGACTATAAAGAATTTTGAGGTAGGCTTGAACAGTTCAACAAGGAGAGCTGTTTATTGAAGGTATGCATTCATTTATAGTCAGGTCTAAGACTGCCCAACAGGATTCCACACTGGCGATTGCTAATAGCTCAGAGGTCATCTGACCCACACTCTTAATGGGGCAGTTCCAAATGCCAACATACAATTTATATACATACATCACACTTTCAACCTATCGTATCCTGGACCCGATCCAATAACATCTCACAGTCACGTCACCAGGTACTAGTTTGTTTCTTCTGGTATCTTTTCTGATCAAGTCAATTACAACAACAACCAATCACATATTGTAACTAAAATAAGTCATGATAACTTCTCCATCACCCCACTATATGTCCAATTTCTGGTATGCAAAATAAAGTCAATTGTTTAGGAAAAAAGTCACAAAGTTATCCGTAATCTATTGCTTCAACAATTCTGTAACAATCTGATCCTGTTTATCTTGCTGGGCCTTTTAGATATTCTGACCTTGGATAATGCTTCAATCAATGATTTATGATTAATTCCTCCAGTTGAGCCTTCGTTGGAATGAAACAGGAAACACCTGAATGTGGAAAATAGCATGTCAATGGAAACAAACTATAAATTATCTGAGATACATCTGTTATGTCACCTCCCACTTGCTTTCAGACTGAGCTAAAAGCTTTTGATAAAAGAATTAGCTCTTAGTATTGTCAATTCTGTGGTGAGTGGTTTATATATGCTCTTAGAAACAAAATGGCAGAGAAATTACTGCACACAAGTCTCCTTTTCACTGAACAGTGTTCTAAGGTATGATTATCTGGGTCTCCATCAGTCTTGAAATAATTGCCTCACCTCACCTCACCTCTGTATACAACTGTGCTCTGCACCTTGCTTTTCTCAAAGTGCCTATGGTCTCCATTCCTTTTCCCACCGTACTGCAGTGCATAACAGACCCTTCTCCTTATCTAACCTTCAATAGAAGAAAATCATTTTAGAAAAAGAATGAACTTTGTGACAGAGTATTGGCTCACTTAAGCTATCTTTTGAGATATCTGCAGTCGTAACTAAGCAGGATGAGCAAAAATCTTGGCAAATATAAAATAAACTCGTGCTGAGCACTGGCAGAAAGGGTCTTTTCTCTATTTTGCAGCATCAATGATGCTTCCTATGTCTTGAAATTCAGGTGGTGAAATCTGCTTTTAAAAAATTCTACCATAATAAGACATAAGTCTAAAATTTCCATCATCCAAAATGGGAGTTATACAATGTCCTTTAGTCTGCAGCATTCCATTTTTTTTAAAGCTCAGAAGAGGTTTTCTACATTCCTGCAAAGCCATTATACAGAAGCTCTGCAAATCCCACCTGCCTAATTAAAGATGTTGTATTCCAATTCCCCCAGTCACATAATGATTTAAGTGTTTAAGAGCTGTGAAAGCATGAATGGGGATTGGGTAGGTTCTGAGTAGATCTTTCCTATGTCAATGAACTTGAATCTCATCAAAATCTCAGAGCATTAAATAATGTCCCTTTCCCAGCTTTCCTGTGTTTTACCACTTTATACAAAATGAAGAAAATGAATCTATTATTTCTATAATGACAAATCACGTGCAAAGTAGAAATTGGCCTACACCTAAAATAAAGTATTTATGATGAATGGATCCTGGCAGGGAGGATGATTATCTTCTGAAGAACATTTGGACAGGTTGTGCCCGTATCCATTGGAGCTTAGGTTATTGAGAGGCATTCTTATTAAAATACATAAAGATCCTGAGGGGAGCTGACAGGATGGATGCTGAAAAGATATTTCCCTTCACGGAAAAACTGGAATTCAGGGTCATAGTTCCAACATAAAGGTTCACCAATTTGAGATGGAAGTGAGAAGAATCCTTTTCTCTTAGAGGGTTTGGAATTCTCATCCTATGAGAATGGTTCAGGCAAAGTCAAGGAATTGTCTTCAAATAGATAGGTCCTTGACTAACAAGAAGTCAAAGGTTATTAGGGTAAGCAGAATGTGAAGTCAAGGTCAAAATCAGCTATGATCTTATTGAATGGCAAAGCAAACTCAAGGGACCAAATGGCCTATTCCTACTCCTGTTCATATAGAACTATTATGTAACATGTAAATATGTATTTAATAGTTTCTACCCTCACAATATCAACAACATTACATGCCAGTGATGTAGGTCCACTTAATGCTGCTTCTACAAGTGCTGTGATGAATTTTGTTAATGTCTCAGTTTGTGAAAAAGTTGTGATAGATTGAGGAGAATTTTGCAGTTGCCTGTGTGTGTGTGTGTGTTTATGGGATGGGTGGGGTGTTGTGGGGGGGGGTGGTATGGTACCCATGAATTTAACATTATTAATAGCATTCTCTAACCATGTTGATGCTCTGAGTACATGTCTCCTATGCTGATTTATGTTCATCAAGCTACTCAAATAAGGGACAGGTGGCAATGGTGCTGCTAGGGTTGTTTCCAAGGCAAAAATACTTGTTAGATAAAACAATGCTTGATAATGGCAGTGTTCACTCTGTAATTCCTCCTCTTATCCAGGCTCCTATCAATGATGAATTATCATGAATTTGATGATGATGATGATGCCTACTGGGAGGGCTTGTATCGAAGAAGGATTATTTGAACCAGCAGTTGAAAAGTTGGAGAAAAATGGTAATTATTATGGATTTGTGAACAGTCATTTATCATTGGATCACAGTTTCTTGATGTTTGATAACCTATTTTGTTTCTGTTGAAAATAATGAAGAACAGAATTTCAGGCTGATGAGTTTAGAAGTGGAATTTCTATTCAAGATGTTTATGATATCTACACTCATCGTTAACAGGTCTCTCAAAAACGTAAAGCCTAAAGAGGGCAAAACACTAGAATGACAGTTCCTTGGAAAAGGAGGAAGAGGAAGATGATGCATTGCCCTATGCTGTTCAGAGAGTTTGCTAGGGCTGCATCAGGAGTCAAAGCACATATCAGGATGGCAGGAACATGAGGATCACTCTAATCCAACATATTTCAGCATTGCACATTCTGTAGGACAGTCGGCTTTTTGAGTCTAGATTAACCGTTCAGCCCTGTGCCAACGGAATTGCCAGTCAGATTGTGGAAGAAGATCTCACCTCTCTGTTCAAGTGGAAATTGCATTTGTCAAAGTAAACTCTCAACAAATAGTAATCTACACAAATCAACTTACTGTTTACATCTAATTGATGTTTTTGGAATCTTGCTGTGTGAAAATTAATTGTTCCTTTTGCTACATGACAACCCTTAAAAAGAAAACAATTTGAAATGTCAAAGATGTGACAGTTGCTATATAACATAAGTTTTTTGCTCTTTATCCAGTCGGTGAAGAGACAGTTTAACTTTTGGAAAAAGCATCATGTTAATCGATGCCAGATGTTCCTGTGTCCTTTTGCCATTGGAACCTTGATTTGAACTCAACCCAGATTAAATAATTAGATCCTCTGCTCGCATTGTTGGCCATTAAGGATTTCAGGTGTAATGAGTTTGGGCAGTCTCAACCGTGCTCCCAGTGGAGGGAGTTCACAGCACAAAACTGCTATTAAATTGGTCACAACTGGCACTAATTTGTCAACCATGCTCAGTAAGACTGTAATTGAATAGCTGGTGAGCAGCTTTGATTTTTAACAGGTTCTGAAATTCCACCATGTGGACTAACAGACCAAAAATGTCTGCGTATAATTATTGCAGTCCTTCTATTAGACATTTTCTCATGCTTCAGAAATGTTCTTCTGTTGTGCAAGTGCCACTGAGTTTTAAAATAACTCACTTTCCTTTGAGAATGTTTCATTATTCATGATCTTTGAAACAATAGCAACCATATTCCGACATCTGTGCATTTTCATCATGTAAATGCTCTTTATATAAAGCACTGAATGCCTGTGAAAGAACGAGATGGCAATCACACGAGGAGTGATTTAGATCTCTTCAATTGTGATGAGCCAGTCATATTATGAAACTACCTTGCTGGATACAATACATGAAATAAGGATTTTTGCTCAAAATGTAAAACCAATTGACAATCACTTTCTTGAGAGAAGCAGCCCCACTTGCATTGTATAATGTCTACTGGACAAACAATTTTGCTATAATCGACTGAAGATTATTTCTCTACAGGCCTGCAGCAATGATATCAAAAACACCTTTGTGTCCATTTTTTTAAATGTGAATCACTCTTTATTGGTTTTACTTTTATACATTTGCTACAGGCTGGAAATGGCATCCCAGTGGCAGTATTCATAACCTGAGCATCCAGTATGTGATAACATATGCAGAGTTCTATGAAGGATTATCAAGGCCAATAACTTCTATTGTGTTACATAGCACTGACCTTTAGATGTATTTCTTCTGTCTGATTTAAGAAATGGCGAGCATGTCTCTCAGCTGAACCTGCAAATATTGCAGCACTGAATGTTACCTACTGTTAGAGAATCATACACAGTGATTGTTTGCAGGGACTGCTTTGTAACTCCATAGGAATCGACATAAATGGAAGCTGTTATATAGAGACATGAGTGTATCATTCAGCCTCTCAGGTCTGCTCTGCCATTCAATGTGACCACAGCTGATCTAGACCTCAACTCCTTTCTTCGTAGCTCAGTATCCGGTGACAATTATCCAACATTAGTATTATCAATGTCGGTCTTCAAAGTTCCATATGTTTTGACATTCTCAGGCTTTTTAGAGCGGAGAGAACATTTTAGATTTTCTATTTTTAAATTGTTTTCTGTCTAGATAATTTAGTTTTCCACAACTTTTACTCTGCACTGGTGATCACAGAACATTCATACAACAGAGTGATCAATCAAAGCACAAACCTGTTGAGCTCACTCAGAATTTATCCCGCTAACACTGCCACTCCTCAAGCACGCTCATTGCCTGTTTGCAAGCCATGCCAGACAAATGCCATTGAGGTAATGTAATCAGGAGCTGATCTTCTAAGGCCAAAACTAGTCAAGATTGCCATGCAGGGCCAACTGTAACCTCCTCCTCTGCAACATCCTTCTACTATCACTAAGATAGAACTGCACTGGAACTCTAGGACAGGCAAAGAGCGATGGCTATCCAGCTAGCTGGGGAATGAATAAGGATGAATAGTTTACTTTTATATGACATGTTGCGTGATTTGATATATTTGTGTTGGGCTGATTGTTTTGTATTGGCTTTTCTTTCAGCATTGCGGTCAAGGTGGTGCTATGATGGTCAGCAGCATAGGGAAAGTAAAATGTGAGACAGTTGATGAATGGAGAATTAAGTTTACATTATTGTTGAGTTGATCACAGCCTGGTTAGAAAGAGCAATTGTTTGCTCCCATCCTGATCCTCTTCCTCCTCAGCACAAGTTTGATTATCAGCAAACTGACCACACACATGTGAATTGCACACTGGAGTCATGGGCCAGATGGTCAGTGGATTGCTCTCGCCATTCAGCAGTGATGCTATGGTGATGCTTGTAAGCAGATGGTACAGCAGACTGCTGCAGAATGAAAGTATGATGACTGCTGTCAGGATACTGAGCATTGATCTGTAGGAGGCACTGGGGATGATCGGATTCTAGCTACAGGAAATGGATTCCTTTTCAGCTGTGGTATATTTCAGAATTAACATGCAGCACCTGCAAAATGATGTGTTAAAAATTATTGCTACTCTACTTCATGGGGAAACCTGCAATATTCATGAAGGCACTTACTAAGTCCACGTTCTTCTCTTTGTCAAGAGAATATAAATTATATTCAACTCAATTTACATATAGTCTCAAAGACCTCCCTTGCACAACAGTAAATGAAGAAATGGGAGATGCTATACATATCAGTTGCTCCAAACTGGAACCAGCCTAAGATTATAAGTTCATGACCACCATCATCTTCCCAGTTACTGACAATGTTATTCCCATTCAGCACAAAGACCTCAGTTCTGAGTGTAGCAGGTGGCACTTCCATTGAAATCCTATTTCTTGGTGCAAAAATATGTGACACACTGGCTAATATGGCCTCCTGCTGAGGCTTCCTTCCCCTTCGAGCAACTTGCCTTGTTCTCTGTCACCTCTGTTCATTCTTCCTGTTGTATTACAGACCAAGGGAGATATAAACTATTCACTCATTTCTGGCAGCAAGTAATCTGAGCAGAATCCTTGAAGTCAAAAGTAAGTCCTCTAGATTCAGCACATCACACCACACCACATCACATAGGCTTCATCAACATTTTATGTTTTTGGCACAAATCTCCAAAAATTTCTACTGTAGAAATCATTCAACAATTAAGCTGAAAGTAGTTGATGGTCTTTTTAAATAGTGCTGATCAGGTTCCTTCAAGCTGCTGAATGCATATTCAGCTGTGTGTTTAAAGTTTTCTATTAGTATCATAAGTAGACTTACATTAACACTGCAAGTAAGTTACCATGAAAACCCCACTAGTCAACATGCACAGGTGTCTGTTCAGTTACACTCAGGAAGAATTTATCATGGCCAATATACATAACTGGCACATCTTTCAAACTGTTGGAGAAAACCAAAACACCAGGAAGAAATCCACCAGACACAGGGTAAATATGCAAACTCCACAGGTAGTGATCCAAGCCAGAATTGAACCCAGGTCCCTGGCGCAGTAAGGCATGATGTAGCAATGCTGGAGTTGGACTGGGGTATTAAGAACTCAGTAAGAATTTAGCAACACCAATTTTAAATCCAACCGATTTATTTGATAGTAAATTTGCGAGCTTTCGACACTCTGTGTCTTCGTCAGGCAAATGCAGTGTTCTGGTCTGCAATAGCACACATATCAACACAGACAGTCACAGATTGCTGATTAGAATGCGAATCCTTACATCTAACCTGCTATTCAAGTGTTAAAGTGGCTAACAATGTGTGTGAAGGGAATCCTGAGCATTGGTTAGAGAATTGTGTATTTTCTCCAGATAGCACAGTAAGTGAGGTTTTTTGCTAACCCAAACAAGTTACGGGGGTTACAGATAATGTGTCATGAAGCCAAGATCCCTATCAAGACCGTCCCCATGCGTGTGGAACCCGGCCACCAGTCTCCGCCCAGCAACCCCGCATCGCCGTGCGTCACGAAGGCCCCCCCCCGAAGAACACCCCCTGAATGCCCACAACTGCCGAAGCATTCGCCCACAGAAAGGGAACCGCTCTGCCTGGTGATTGCCGAGCGATGCTCATTCATCCGCTGTCGCAGTGTCTGCATGATCTCCCCAATGCACCATGCCCCGGCACATCCCTTCCCTCAACGTGCAGTAAGGCAGCAGTGCTAACCACTATGCCACCTGTGGTTAAGAGATGGTATTAGCTGGAGCACTGAGATAATGATATTACTGGCATGAAGTCAGCGTTACTCACTGATGGCATCTTAATCTGCTTATTTTGCATACTTTTGACAAACATCCCTATCATAGTCAGGTAAAATAGGTTTCTTTAAAGTGAGCTAAGAATTTTTGTGTGTATATGTAGCCCACTTTTAATTTATGAGTGGTTCAATTTAAAAATAACCCAACAGACTTATCTTAAACAAGAATAAAGATTTGCGTTTTTTTTACAAAACTGCTGCTGAACATTCTATTAATAAAAGTGATAAAGTTGTTAACAAAATTAAAGTTAAATTGGGGGGGTAGGGGAGTGGGTTGGTACAGTACCCATCATCTTCCCACTGCCATGGTATTTCACCAGTAGTACAGAAGGTGCAGGATTGCCTTCTCACTTAGATGACAGTTAAAGACCTCTTCCTTGTTGGCATTTTGGCAGCATCTTTGAGATACTCCACTATGTGGGGGAACTGCCTAGTGAAACCCTGGCCACCTCCCTGCAGATTTAGGGGTTGGGTGGGGAGCTTGTCCAATTGAGCACTCTGTAAACCATAGGTGATCCTCCACTTGCCCCAGTTATAATGCCCAGTCCACTCAATCTAACCCTTATTTTTGCCATTTGCTATGCTGCTCGAGTACATTTGCTCTATTATAATGATGAGTGAATCACTGACACTTTCAGACTGCAGAAGTTTAACCACAATCTGGTTTAAGGCTAATAGCTTCTAATAACTTCGGTATTTTTCATCAAAGATGCTACATTTATTGCCCAGTAAAAAGAGATAACTACTTATTTTGTGGGTATTTGCCCTTCAAACTGCTAATGGTGGTGTTCTGACAACCTTGGTGAAAAGGTTTATTCTTGAACCTATGAATTATTTATTCACATTGAGCTATGGTCTGAGCTTGTGTACATTCAATCACTTGATGATTAGCTGGATATTTTGTTTATCTATTACTCAGTTCTTAAGCGAGCCCTCAAATGGTCGATTTATTTTCTTCAAATTGACCGCACTGTATTCATTTGGGTAGATTTTCATCTTCACCATTTAAGCAATTGTGTGGTGGAACAGATCACACACCTTTTAAACAGACCACCCAATTTCCATTCCATTGAGATGGAAACAAAAATTTATCCCACTTTGTCAATGCAGAATGAGAACAAAAATGAAGAGCTGAACTTTGCTGCTTAACACCAAGTCATGCCCCAAGGTCGAACATAGCAGACGATCCCTCTTTGGCAGGCACTGGGAACCAGGTTTGTGGCATCTAATTAAAGGACTATTGCAAGGCTAGGGAAGGGAATCTGATGTCCTTACATAGTCTGGGCTACATGTTGATTGTTAATTACCTTGCAAGTCATTCAATTCAAGAGCAATTAGAAATGGGTAATAATTGCAGGTCCAGCCAGTGACACCCACATCCTATGAATGAATAAAAACATCAGGGATAGCGCACCTTAATGGTGACATACTCTTGAGGAAAACATGCTCTGATGATTGGAATAGGGCCACAGTTGGGGAAGGAGGTTGTGAAATAATCCAGCAGCCATGACATGAAATGTCCATATATGAGGTCTACATTTCACACACTTTAAATTAACCAGCAGAGGGAAAGTACAGGAATGCTAGTTAAAAAAGTGATTTTTGAACATATTTATTCGAATAGCTGTAAACTCAAATGTAATTGACAATACAAATTAAATATGAGAGTAGTATTTTACTATTATTTCCTGTTATCATTCAATTGTTGTCTCAAAGCATTACTTCTTCATCATGGATGTTATTCTACAGTGAAATTAATCACAATGGCGATTTTATAAGGATGGATTAACTCTTCATGTGTATTGTGAATGAAACCTTTCTAATGACTCATGAGAGTATAGTTTCAGCAGGGGTTTTTGACTAATAATATGACTGACTCTATACTTAGCCAATTCTATGAGCATATCCATCTCCATTCCTACTCTGACCCCTGTAAAATAAATAATTGTTTGAATTTATCTAAAGCCTATCACAATCACAAATTGCATCTCAGGTAATTAAGTATTTTAGTATGAGTGTGGAGTTATAATACAGGGAGAAACAGCAGCCAATCTTCATATAGAAAGCTTCCATAAATAGCAAGGTGATAAACACTGTACAATATTTTTTAGTCATGTCATTGACACAAATATTGGTCAAGACGCTAGAAGAACCTCCATCTTCTATTTAGTGTAGTACAATTGGATCTTTAATGTTCACCGGAGAAAGGGTAGAAGAGATTTTCATTTAACATATTGACCAAAAACTGAAGTATCTAGTCATTCTCACATTTCTGTTCTGAGACCTTACTGTGCACAAATTGGTTGTAATGTTCCTACATTGCAGAAATGACTGTACTTCAATTGTATTTTATTGGCTGTAATGTATTTTGGGATGTACTGAGATTGTTCTGGAGGAATATTCACTAGTTGCCTTGAAGAGTAGGACAATATTAACACTTGACAAGCTCAGCACCATTCAAGCAGAGCTTCTCATTTGTTTGACACTTCTGCCACTAAACTCACTCCCCAACTCTTCCATAGCCAATGCAAATGTGGTTGCATATTTCATTTATAGGATGCACTCCAGTAACAGATCAAATTTATTTGATAGCAATTCATTCCACCTGTCCTTTCCCACTGAGGACAAAACCAGTCATGTGAATACCATCACTTCCAAGTTCCCACCCAAGATATACCCAGCTCTAAATTGGACATATAGTGCCAATGGAAAACCTAACCCATAATATTGTCAGTATAACCCACATTCCAAGATCAAATAAAAATGATCTTGCTCAGTGTGACTCCTCTTTTGGGGAGCTCAGCAATGTGAAAGATTTATGAGAGCTGATAAATGGTGCTGCCAAAATTTGTTTGTCATAGAACATAGAACATAGAACATAGAGCATTACAGCGCAGAACAGGCCCTTCGGCCTTCGATGTTGCGCCGACCATTATAAAAAAGCAATGACCCTCCAAACTAAACCATTCCCTTCTCTTCCATAAACTTATCAACTAACCTCTTAAACGCCACCAAACTTAGCGCATCTACAACTGCCGCAGGCAGGGCATTCCACTCCCTAACCACCCTCTGGGTAAAGAACCTACCTCTGATATCCGTCCTATAACTATCACCCCTTAATTTAAAGCTGTGTCCCCTCGTGCTAGCTTTCTCCATCCTAGGAAAAAGGCTATCACTGTCCACCCTATCTAAACCTCTAATCATCTTATATGCTTTATAAGGTCACCTCTTAGCCGCCTCCTTTCTAACGAAAACAACCTCAAATCCCTCAGCCTCTCTTCATAAGACCTGCCCTCCATACCAGGCAACATCCTGGTAAACCTCCTCTGTACCCTCTCCAATGCCTCCACATCTTTCTTATAATGTGGGGACCAGAACTGCACACAATACTCCAAGTGCGGCCGCACTAGAGTTTTGTACAGTTGCAACATGACGTTGCGGCTCCGAAATTCAATCCCCCTACCAATAAAAGCTAAGACTCCATATGCCTTCTTAACAACCTTATCGACTTGACTGCCTACTTTCAGGGATCTATGCACAAATACACCAAGATCCCTCTGTTCATCAACACTATTAAGAATCCTACCATTAGCCCTATACTCTACACATTTATTATTCCTGCCAAAGTGCATTACCTCACACTTTTCCACATTAAACTCCATTTGCCACCTCTCGGCCCAGCTCTGCAACTTGTCCAAGTCTCTCTGCAAACTATAACACCCCTCTTCACTATCTACCACTCCACCGACTTTAGTGTCATCTGCAAATTTACTAATCCATCCTTCAATACCCTCATCCAGATCATTTATAAAAATTACAAACAGCAGGGGCCCCAAAACAGACCCCTGAGGTACACCACTTGTCACCGAACTCCACGATGAATATCTCCCATCAACCACCACCCTCTGTCTTCTATCTGCTAGCCAATTCCTAATCCAATTAGCTAAATCACCCTCTATCCCATACATCTGCATTTTCTGCAGAAGTCTTCCATGGGCCACCTTATCAAACGCCTTACTAAAGTCCATATATACCACATCAACCGCCTTACCCCCATCCACCTCTTTGGTCACTTTTTCAAAAAACTCAATAAGGTTAGTAAGGCACGACCTACCCTTCACAAAACCATGCTGACTATCCCCAATCAATTCATTTCTCTCTAAATAACTATAAATCCTATCCCTAATAATTCTCTCCAATACTTTGCCCACAACAGAAGTAAGACTTACTGGCCTATAATTCCCTGGAAGGTCTCTCTTCCCCTTCTTGAACAATGGGACCACATTCGCTATCCTCCAGTCTTCCGGAACCATACCCGTAACCAACGACGACCTGAAGATCAGAGCCAGAGGCTCTGCAATCGCCTCTCTTGCCTCCCAGAGAATCCTAGGGTAAATCCCGTCCGGCCCAGGGGACTTATCCAACTTCAAACCCTCAAGAATATCTAGCACATCCTCCCTATCTACTTCAATACTTTCCAGTTTGCAACCCTGTACCTCAGTGTTCTCCACAACTACATTTACATCTCCCTGCGTGAATACCGAAGAGAAATATTTATTCAGTGCCTCTCTAATCTCTTCAGGAGATGTTAAATAATGTTCATCTTAAATAAAGAAGCTAAACATTGAAAGATGTGGAAATTGAACTGTTTCACACCAAAAATAATTGAGTTTTGTTGTTCTTATATTGGTGAATGAAGAACACTGCATCCTTTATCAATAAAACATGAAATGCCATTGACTAAAGCTGTGGATTTCTTTCTAACACTGCTTAGATTGATTATTGTTCCAAGGAGTTGATTTGATAGCTGAAAATAGTGTTGCATCATTTGTACAAAATAACATTAAAGATAGAATACATTCAGTATTTAAATAGCAAAATCTTATTTATTTTTTCCTTAGAGCTACACACCTGAGGTGACAAGGTTAACATCTTGGCAGTGACCTGAAGGAATACATCATCCCCTCCAACTAGAACACCCAGTGGGAGAATGTATTGGTAGTGTCTGATGGTGCCAGTTCAAGAACAGTGCATTCTTCAATCTGGTTAACTTCTTTGACGCTGTTCAAAGTTCATTACCTTACCAATGAGTATCTGCAAGATGTGAAGAAAGTGTTCCCAAAAATGTGGCACTCAGAAAATTTTTCTACATTTTGAAGCTGTATCCAGCATAACTATGTACTGGGAGTGATGATGGATCAGGATTTTGAACCAGGTACTGAAAAATGCATGACTGGATTTCAAAGAACATTGTGCAGTGAATGATCTTCTCACCTCCTCCTTGAAAATTAAATGTTCAAAACCTAGAAATAAAATGAATCTAACTGGCATTGATTTTACTGTCATAAAATGTCAATGGAAATATTCAAATGTGGAAGTGCAAAATGGGTGGTGGTGCATTTTTCAGCCCATTTTGCGCTGTGCCTGGCTTCTCAAACTCATGAAAAATAAAACCGAATGGATTCTAAAACATCAATGAGCTTTCATCCAAGTAAAATTCAACCCCAATGCCTTTGAAAAGCTCATGTTATTAAGCCATTTTGTGTAGGGTAAATGTCTTTTCAAAGCAAACAACCAATATAAAATCTCCCATTATATGCATCATGATTGCATAGACATAAAATACTCTTAATTCATGAGTAGCACAAGTATTCATGAGTCCAGATGGATTTTCTTGCAAAATAACAAATGCCTATTAAGCAACTTCATTTGTGTGACATTATATTTATTACAGAAATTTTTTCAGACACTGTAAATGCAACTCATAAAGTGACCCATTAAGCGATCATTTATGGTACTGAGTTGTAGTTTGTCAATTTGCTATAATGAATTATTGTGTCAATGAAAGAATCAAGGATCTGTGGTATAAAATTGCCTATTTTGCTGAAGGCATTAATCTTTGGCACAGAGTCATTTTGTATGATCAATTGTTTACTTTTAATGAATATACCAGACAAATGGAACTTTGATATTTATTTTCTTTTTTGCAAATTCTGCTAACTCCTGCTGAGCACAGCTCTGGCAGTCCAGAGAACTCCCTGGCACTGGCCATGTGACTTTACATAGTGAACGACCAGAAGTTATTCAAATTTAACCAGGGCAGGCAACATCGCAGCTGTCTCTGATCGTGTTCTCAATACCATGCATTGACTTATAGCAGAGAAGTAGCACAAATATTTCCTTCCATACTCTGAGGACACTGAGGCTGATTGTAGAGCCTTGGCAATGCCCAATTAAATTTGGACAAAAGCAAAATACTGTGGATGCTGAAAATTTGAAATAAAAGTAGAAAATGTTGGAAATACTCAGCAGTTCACACTTCATCTGTAGAGAGAGACAGAATTAATGTCGATGACATTAATTTAGTTTTGATGAAAGGTTATCACCCAGAAATCACAAAATTTCTACAGTGCAGAAGGAGATCATTTGCCCCATCATGTCTGCACCAACAATAATCCTGTTCAGACCCTATCTCTGTAACCCCATGTATTTACCCTGCTAATCCCACTCACAGCAATCAACATAAAATGACATCTTTCGACTGTGGGAGGCAACCAGAGGAAACCCATACAGACACAGGAAGAATGTGCTAACTCCACACAGATAGTGACCAAGGTCAGAATTGAACACGGGTCCCTAGCGCTGTGAGGTAGCAATGCTAACCACTGTGCCACCGAGCTGTCCCAATGTTAATTCTACTTCTGTCCCCACAGATGCTATTGGATTTGAGTATTTCCAGCATTTTTATGTTTTTAACTCAGGAACAAATTATTTTGACATTGTTGTGTTAAACTTCCATATGGGCTTCCATGCATAGTACTGCAGAGCATAAATTTACCAGCCACTGTCAAGCTGAATACAACAAAGACAAATTTTTGTTAACTACTCATGAACACCCATTGTTTGAAACAACTGAGCTGGTTCAGCAAGTCAATGTGCTTTTCTTGTGATATCAAATTGTGTCATGACTCAAATGTGATACTCAGAGCCCGCTAAATGCTTATTTCTCTCCTATGTATTTCTTTTTGTGTGAAAAAAATCTCTTTTCCATATACACTATTCAGTCTCTCCACTCTCCTGTGATGTGACTGGAATATGTTAATGCAGAAAACAAAATGCCAATCTGCTATATGTATCTCCAGGAATAGTGGATAATAAGGACATAGGAACAGCATAGGCCACTTAACCCTTTGAACTTGTTGTACCATCCACTTAGGTCATTGTTGATCTGCAAGCTAATACTGTAAACTCATTTTTGTCCCATCTCTCTTCATACTTTTCTTTATCAAAAATCTATCAAACTCAAATTTAAAATTCACCATTGACCTAGCACTGATTGCCATTTGTGGATAAGAGTTCCCATCCTTTGTATGAAAAAGTGCATTCTAACTTTACTCCAGAAAGGTCTAATTGTACTTTTTTTGACAATTACCCTAGTCCTAGATGCTCCAGATAATGATGTCTGCCCAATTTGTTCTTCTTAATATCTTGAAAATGTTAATTAAATCACTCCTAAACTTACACCTGATTGGGTGTATTGACCTGCTAAATTCTCATTCAGTGTACCTGAACAGATGCCAAAGTGTGGCAACTAGGGGATTTTCACAATAACTTCATTGCAGTGTGAATGTAAGCTTACTTGTGACTAATAAATAAACTTTACATAATAGTGACTACTGTTTTGCCTAATCTCTGCTCAGAATGTATTCCTTCATGGCGAGATATCATTTTGATAAGTATATTGCAATTCATTCAATGTCAATTTTTTTTATTAAACTGTCCCTCAGTGTTGAGCATAACTTGCTTCCAAAATAAAAATGAGTTCTGATGATTGTGCAACCACAGTCTCTGCTATAGAGGCAGGCAGTGGTTGGAGGTGTGGGTAGGTAAGTTACCTCGATGCTCTAAGTAGAGCGCTTGTTTCGGGAGTCTCAATATTTCAGAGCTGGAGCTGAGAATGGATTCATTGTGGAACATCCGCAATGCTGAGAAAGTTATGGATTGCATGTTCAATGAGGTCGCCACACCACAGGTGAAGATTGAATGGGCAGACAAGGCATGGGTGACTGTGAGGGCAGCATAAGGAAGGTAGGTAGTGCAGGAGTCTGCTGTGGCCATCTCCCTTTCAAACAGATATACTATTTTGGATACTGTTGGAGAAGATGATTGTGGAGAAGAAAGCAGTGATAGCCAACTTCATGGCATTATGAGTAGGTCTGTTACACAAAAAGTGGTGAGGAAGGATGGTAGGTCTATAATGATAGGAAATTCAAAGTTGTACAGGAAACAGACAGGTGTTCCTGTGGCTACAAAAGAGCCTTTAAGGATAGTATGCTGCTTCCCTTATGCCAGGGCTAGGGATTTCATGAACTGTGGCAGGATTTCTGAAAGCAGGGGGCAAACAGATATTGTGGTATATATTTATACCAATGATCTCAGTAGAAAAAAGAACGATGTCTGCAAACAAAAATTTAGGAACTAGGAAGTAGATTCAAAAAACAGGTCTCAGAAGGCAGTAATCTCTGGATTACTGAACAGTCAGCGTGGTTTTGTTAAGGTCATGTCTGAACAACTTTATTGTATTTTTTCAAAGAGGTGACTAGATGCATAGATGAGGGCAAAGCATTTGTCTAGTTGGACATCAGCAAGGCCTCACATGGGAGATTGATAGTGAAGGTAGGATCCCATGGATCCAAGGAAATTTGACAAATTGGATCCAGAATTGGCTGAATGACAAAAAGCTGAGGATGATGGTCAAGGGCTGTTTATTAAACTGGAAGACTGTTCCAATGGGGTCCCAGAGGGATCAGTGTGGGGCCCTTGCTGTTTGTGGTTTATATAAATGAGTTAGACTTGAATGTAGGAGTTGCTCAGTTAAGTCATCGATGATACAAAAATTGGTCAGGCTGTAAATAGTGAGAAGGGTAGCCTTAGATTACAGGAGCTTAGAGGTGGTCTAATCAGAGGCAAATTGAATTCAATCTACAGATGTACAAGATGATGCACTTGGGCAGGATAAACAAGGCAATTTTCAACATTGACAAACACAGGCTTAGGTGGCAAGATCTGAAATGTTACTGAATCTGGAAGCTGGCTTGAATGCACAAACCTCAGGATTTAATGCAAATGCAATGGGATGCATAAACCCCTCTGGTGATTGGAATGATTAGAATATGACACCAAGTGTACCTCAATTATATTTTAACGAACATTCAGATGTAACAGCACATGGACAGCATCTTGGTCTCCATAAAACCCACTACTGAAACTAAGCTGATGAAATTGACAGGTATATAATAGGGTTCACTGAGCATCAGGCACACAACAGCAGTAAATATTTTGTGCACACGACTGCTTTTGTACATCTCACTGGGTGAGGCTTTGTTGAGATTTCTTGTGGGAAGAAGTGAAATTTTGCACTTTGGAGGCTCAAGATCAGGATGGTTGGTGTCAAACTCTAAGTTGGACCTCAGAAAAGGGTAACAACATCTATTTATATTGTGCCTTTGACCTAATAAAAGTCCCAAGGCACTTCACAGGAGCATCATAAAACAAAATATGGTGCTGAGTGACATAAGGAAATATTAGATCAGATGACCAAAAGCTTGTAATATAAAAGGAGCCCCTTCCTTTAAGCTATCATTGTTCTCAAATATCTTAGAAAGCTTTTTTTTGCTGAGTTTTGTTTTTTTTAATGAAATGTATTCTCATTGAATATTTTAAATTGTTTCTTTAGATGTTTCCCACTTTTATTACTGTCACCCATTTTAGCCTATTTGTCCAATCAATCTTAGCCAGCTCCCTCCTCATATCTATGAATTGATTTTAGTTTTAAAATTCTTGTTTTGGACTTGAGGACATTGTTTTCAGATTTACAATAGAATTCCATTGTAATTTGGTTACCATTTTCCCTAAAGGATTGTATAATATGAGGTTACTAATTCAGCTTGCCTCAGTGCACCACACTAGATCCCTCACTGGTTCTACAATGGATTGATCCAAAAAAAACTGCATTCCACAAATGTAAATTCTAGACTACCAGTGTGTGCTTGATTTCTCCAACTATACAAAGATGAAAGTTCTCCACAATTATTATATTGCCTTAACCAGTTCCCCCAACATTTTATGATTCTTCTTATTTCAAGATGGAATTCAGAAGAAACTTCTTTACCCAAAGAACGTTAGGAATGTGAATCTTTTTACCACATTGATTTGCTGAAGCGGATCTTATAATGGCTTTGATGCATATTAAGGAGCAGGGAATAGTGAATAACAAAGTTGTATATCGATAGGCAAAGATAGGACAAGTCTCAAGTGCAGCATGAACACCAGCATGGATTGGTTGGGCTGAATAGCCTGTTTCTCTGCCATAATTCTATGTAATTTCCAGCCATACTGATTGTCTCTGTATTTCCCAAACCCAGCCCTCACTGCAGCCTCCTAGAAAACATAATATTTGGTTAACTAGTGGCTTTTTGTTACCAATGATTGTGAAAATGGTACTACCCAAATGATTTGCCTCTGAATTCTTCCAGGACACAACTATTGATGTAAAAACATACAATTGGATTTTACACTTCCTGACAGTGTGTATGAAGGTAGGGAGCATATAAAATCTAGGCTTGGCCTTCCTGTCACCTAGCCACCCTTTCCAATCTGTCCAATCTTTACAAGGTGTGGGGAAGACATCACTGAACCCCCATACGTCTCCATTCCCTCTGCCACCCATCCCACCTACTAATCATCCCTGGATCCCTAACCCTCCCCTCCCCCACCCTCCCTCCAGTCATGGCGGCATCTGCTTCCCCTCCCCCATCCAATCATCCCAGCATCCCATCCCCTCTCCCCAACAGCCCTCGAACATAAGCCTGTCCAGGGAATGCCTCCAGAGGTGCAATGGTCAACATGACCATCAGGGGAGAAAGACATGGCAAAGAATTCCCCTAGGGCCTGCCCGTGACACCCCGCCAGGGCACTGTCTGTCCATGTTCCTGGTGCAGTATTCACCTTTGCACCAACAGTGGGATTGTCTAAATTTACATTTAGGTAAACCCGTCAAGAACCGCACCGATGTGATTCATAAGAAATTTGAGTAAGCAGGGATAATTTGGCAAAGGGTTGTATAATTCTATGTAAATTTATTAAAGTGCATTAAAATCCATTAACCTGATTATGTCACTGGCGAGGAATAGGGAAATTTGGAGATTTCACTAGCAGGTTTATGATATTGGGGTTTTACCAGATTTTGAGCCCCTCCAGTGATCATTATTGATTGTGCCACTAAGAGGAGCCAAACATTTTAAATGCCTGTCCTCAGCCTTCAAATATTTTTAAAGTTTATTTATTAGTGAAACAAGGCACGGTAGCACAATGGTTAGCACTGTTGCCTTAGAGCATCAGAAACGCGATTTGATTCCCAGCTTGGGTTACTGTCTGTATTGAGTTTACATATTCTCCCCATGTATACGTAGGTTTCCTCCCACAATCTAAGAGACATTCTAGTTTGGTGCATTGACCCAAACAGGGGCCAGAGTGTGGCAACTGAGGGAAATTTCACAGTAACTTCATTGCAATGTTAATGTAAGCCTCTCTTGTGATAAATAAATAAACATTACGTTAAGTAGGCTTATATTAACACTGCAGTGAAGTTATTGTGAAAATTCCCCATTTACCACACTCTGGTGTCTGTTCGTATCCACTGAGGGAGAATTTTGCATGGCCAATGAATCTAACCAGCATATATTTCAGACTGTTGGAGGAAACCGGAACACATACCGAAGAAATCCACGCAGACATGGGGAAGAACGTGCAGACTCTGCACAGGCAGTCATCCAAGCCTAAAATTGAATTCAGACCCCTGGTGCTGTGAAGCAGCAGTGCTAACCATTGTACCACCCCTAGTTGTACCCTATTTTAGATATCCCTGCATTATTTGGGTGGTTGGACTTTGTATTTCTTCTTTCCCTAAGTAGTAGTGACACTCAAGTGATCAGCAGATTTATTTTCTGTAGAGTTACATCAATATTTTTGGTCTGAAAGAAAAGTTTGTTGACTTAGTAGCAGCAATATTTCTTTTCCCACACCATGTTCTTGACAGCTTTAAATCTTGCAATACCAACTACTGCTGTCATAAGCAAATAGCGAGGCCAAGCTGAAATTCCACTTATTGTGATCACTAAAGCAACAGGATTATCTTTGCTTTGTGGAAGCACGGAACCATTGTTGGGTCAAATTCTCCTGAGATGCAACCCAAAAAGAATCACGTGACCCAGAAAAAGGATTAGGCAGCAGGAAGTCTTATTGCTCTTCTGCATTTTTCCCTGTTGTTCCCCAGAGAGAATGTAACATTTAAAAATGTAACATATGCTGGAACCAGGCTCAACTCAAAATAGATTCCATTATGTGAGAAATTCTATAATCAGGACAGGGTGTAGATATGTCTGCTACAGGCAGGCCAACAAAGTTAAATAAAGACTTTCGGGTTTGAAATCACACTGCAACAGTCATTACAAACACTGTTAACTTTCCTACGAAACTCCAAGTCGAAAAACAGAATACTAAGGAGGATGCTGGAAATGTGAAATTAAACAGAAAGATACTGAAAGTACTCAGAAGATTTAACAGCATCTATAGAAAGCGAAAAAGTGTAAATGTTTCACCAGAACTGGAAAAGGTCAGGTCTTTTTTTTCGCACAGATGACTTTGCAAGAATTATGGAGGTGGCCAAATCTAAAGGTGTCAGCCCCAAAAGCAACTCTGACCATTTTCACAGGCAGGAGGACAGGGGCAAGTTCTAATTAATACACCTATTGTTTATGGAGGTGATTGCACATGTTGAAGTGTAGATTCATCTGTCAGTTTTCATTTTGGTTAGTAATAGGTCTTAAACAAAGATGAGCACTTTAGACCAAGTAGGAGAAGACCTAAAGCTGAGTGAATTCTTTAGAGAGGTAGGTTACATTTTTGGGTGTGAATCCAGGACATGATGGGGAAAAGGTATGCTGCCATTTGAGAGTGGTTAAATAACCTTTCGGACTGATATGGTGAATCTTGAGAGGGAGAAGGTACCTCTTGGGAATGTTAAAAAGAATTAAAGTGTGTAAAAAGTGCACAAACTCATTGGAACTTTGAAGAGAACTGCCAAGGTAGATGTTAAGAGTACTGTCAAAAGAACTACCAAGAAAACTGTCAAGATAGTTTTCAAGCTGTCAAGGGATTTAAATTCCTAATCTTCAGGTTTTTATTTAAAAGTCTGCAGAGCAGAGTTAAAGACAAAGTCAGTGATTGCTATTTCACTCTGTCACAATTTAATAGTGCTACTTCCTCTTCTTCAACCTGATATATCTGACACGTTTTGTTTTCAGGTGACACTGGATGAGAGGAAGATCCACAGTTTAAGAAGCCGCTCCCAAAACTGAGGATCTTCCTCTCAGCCAGTGCCGGGATATCCTGATTTCCTTGCTTGTTCATTATTCTTCATTAAAGGCCAGAGGTCACGAGTATGTTCAACTGGGGAGTTGAGTCTGCAGTAGGGGATTACCCTGAGTCTAAGGACATTACTATCTATGGATTCTTGCAGCTCTTGGACACCTTACTCCCTATTTTCATGAGCTAAGGCCAGCTCTATGGTTTTTTTAAGCTAGATTTGACTCTGTAGTAAGTCTTCTTTTGTTTGATTATGCCACATACTTTTAGATCATTTGTGCTGCATACTAAACAGTCCCTCAGCATTTCTGGTAATACTTGCAATGCTCCAGCAGTTTTCTTAGTCAAGTCAGGAATTCTATCATTGATTCCCCTGCAAATCTCATGGTTGTGTTGAACTTATAACATTGCAAGATCACTGATGGTTTAAGATCGTAATGATTTGCCACCATTTTTACCTTTTCATCAAAGACCTTATACTCTGGTGTTGTCAGATATGGTCAGATATTTTATCATACTGAATGTTGCAGCCCCACTTGCAGTCATCAGAATTACTTTTTACTGATTATCTCTTTCTATTTTGTTAGCTTGAAGGAAGTACCTCATTCTCTCAGTATATTGTGGCCAATCCTCAATACTCACACCATGTGGCTCCAATGGCATTGCAAAACTGAAGAATGCAGGCTGACCAGGATCTGATGAGGGTTACAGAAATGTTCTTTTCACCACATCACCAGTATAATAACTCCAGCAATCAGCAGTAAAGAAATGGAGCTTTTATTGCACAAAATAAAGTAAATAAAAACTACAAGCTTGTCATGGACACAACAGCTTACAACCAGGACTAAAAGATAATGGACCCACTCAGGGTCATGCTTTATATAGTGTTTAGTATACGAGCTGGTTGGTTAATTATCAATCCAATGAGCTTGTAGTCAACAAGTCCTACAGAGAAGTCAATTAGTGATTCCCCATGAAAATCATGGGGGTTATCACACCTACAATGTATCAACGCATTCATTACAAATACTACAAATTGTTATATCAACTCATTTACCTAGGTGCCTCACTATAAACAATTTTTCCCAATATAAAAGTCCAGATTTACGGCAGCATTGTTTCATTGCATACATAAAGGTATAGATCTCTAAGGGGATGTTAGTCACAAAATTGCACCCAAAAATTATATCCATTCAATGCCTCTTTTATTAAGTCAATGTGCACTTAAATTTCCTGCCAAATCATTATACTTTGCCAGAACATAGAAGTCAGTATAAATAAACAGAAAGTGTGAACTCACATCACTTATTTCTTTTTTAAAATATGGAAATTAAAGTTCCAAACCTGTTAACCATCATTCATGCAGATCAGGTACAGTATGTTTAAGAACAGGCAATTATAGAAAATTTTCAACTTTTTATGTGATTTATAATGATGCTATGAAAATACATTCAAAGAAACAGAAAATGCAGAAAACATCTCGGTGAGGATGCTTGTTTTAAAAAATACTTTTGAATAAAGCCACAATAAAACATCAAAAAAGTGATTTTGTTTTCTGCTGCATTCAAAATTCTGGGTCTAATTTCCCATTTGTTTTGAAACAGTGTAATTGCAATTAAATCATATATACAGTTGTTTCGCCTCAAGGCAGATCTGCTATAATGAGCTGAGATGCTTTTGCAGCAGGAATTAATGGTCATGAATGAACAAAGAAATTGGCGAGGTTGCAGAACCTATGCTCTCTACTAGTATTTGCTTCACTCCCTGACTACAAACGTCTCAAGGTACAGGTACACAGGAAATTCCACCCCAAAATGCTGAACCTTATAAGCATATAGCTTTCAGTACTACTGATTATTTACAAGCTGGCTTTTGATTCCAAAAAAAAACTGAAATTGACTGGGTGTGAGGTTTTCCTTGACCCTGTTCCATTAGTGTAGTCTTACATACCATGGGCATTTTTCAGTAAATCTTGAAAGTTTTCGTCCACTGATTTCAGTTTTCAGGACTTGATCAGAAACTCCAACGTATGTTATGAAGTTAACCTAGACCCCAACTGTTTTTGATCTTGGCATTAGTGTATTTCATTCCTTCTATTGACCCACTAGAAAGCTTTTATTCAAACAAACTTTATGTAGCAATATGGTTTAATCATAATTAAAAAAATTAACATAACTTTTACCAATTGAAATACTTAACCATGACGTTATAATTCTTTACGGCTAACTATCTCTGGTCATTCCAATTTAAGCAGTATGTCTCATAGACATAAACTCTCTTCTGTTGCAGTTAGCAAAACCACACAGGCTTACGTGGGTTTCTAGTTTTTCAGCCTTTTAACATCTCTGGACAGAGATACAGAGAGACACCTGTCTTCTACTCTCAGCCAACAGCCTCCAGAGAAATGCCAGTCTCTGCACAGCAGAACTCCAGAGAGAAAGAGAAAAAAACAGCTCTTGTCTTTTGCAGATCTTTGGAGAGAGATATCTATTTCAAGCAGACCCCAGACTTCAATTTCTAGAGAGAAAGAGGGAGAAAGAAAGAGCTCTAGCTCATTTCAAATTCAAACTGCAACTGTTTGCTTGTCTTTCTATAAGCCTAGCTCCACCCATTCACATAATTCTTCTTTTCAAGCAGCCTTAATAAACTCTCCTTTAAAAGCCCAAGAGACAACCCAAAAAATAACAAATCAGCATTAACTCAGTTTAAAACAAACACTCTGATAATTACTCCTCAAGTAATCTCAGCACTTGAGCTACCAATTGTAGACAAATTGGCACTGTTTAAATAGAATTATATCTTAACATCACCTTCACAAGAAACATGACACAAATATATTTCTTAAAGGCACAGTTTGGACAAGCAGTGCTTTGCCCAATTTCTCTCTCCATGCATTTATTGTGATGGCAGCCTTCCATTTCATGTAACACTGCTTTATGCCACAGTGGTTAACTCTGTATTAAGCATCCCCTGATGTGGGTCAGGAGCCCCATTCTAGCATGACAGTATTTGTCGCATTTGCTGAGAAAGTGTACAATCCACTGGCTTTTATTTTGTTTGGCTTTCTCTCAGCTAGCTCAGCTTCCTGTTTCTGTTCACTTTTTCCATGTCATTCCAGACAGCCTCCAGAGATCAAGGCAGTGAGCCATTGTCTCCTAGTTTTCGTTATCAATACTCACTGTCTTCAGATCTTTCTTGGAGTGTGGAATGGACTACCTGCTGTGATAGTGGAGTTGGAACTTTAGGAACTTTCAAGCAATTATTGGATAGGTACATGGAGCACATCAGAATGATGAGAAATGGGATAGCTTGGTTTTGGTTTCAGACAAAGCTCAGCACAACATTGAGGGCTGAAGGGCCTGTACTGTGCTGTGCTCTTCTATGTTCTATTATCTATGTTGCAGGTGCCCTTGGAGCACTTGTATAGACACAAATGAGGTCATGAACCAGAGGCCAATTCACAGTACAGAAGATCTTTGGATATCCACCAGTGACGGGGAGATATTGAAAATGCTGTTGTTTGGGAAACTGGAATTATGATGTGGGTGCGGAAGATTGGCCCCAGTATGCCAAAAGAATAGGATATTTCATCTAGGCAAACAAAATAGAAGGGGACAACCAGCAAAAAGTCATCCTCCTGACTGCTTCTGGGTCCAAACTTCTAGCATTATAAAAAGTTTGACCTATCCAGCAGACTGGATTCAAAACCTTTTGAAACATTTTGAAATATTTTTGATAAGCTGTCAGATCACTACAGCCTAAACCATCTGTTATATTGCAACACTACAGGTTTAACATGACAAGTAGACTCCCTGGAGAACCAGTCACTGAATTATTGACAAGTCTGTGGAAATTGGCAGAACACTGCAAATGGGTCAGCATTTCTGAAAATGTTAAGAGAGTATTTAGTATGTAGAATTAATGATAGTGCGAACCAAAGAAAGTCCTCAAAAAAGTCAGAGAACTGGTCCTTCCCCATGAAAATGCAGAAAAAGGGGCCCTGGAGTTTCAAGGCTCCATACGTAGTAACGTCCCCCAACCACCATCCCCACCACCACCACCACCATTCCCCCCCACCCCCCCCACACCACACCACACAACCAAATCCCAGTAACAAATGCACACGTTACCTGTTTACTATCAAGAAAGGACAATTGGAGTTGGAGGCTGTGAGATTCCAGAACTAGACAGAAAATCTCTCCACAGCACAATGCGGAGTGAGCACATCCATGCTGCGCTCATAGTCATAGAGCCCACCCTTAACGACGCTACTGAAACAGGCTTAAATGCATATCATCCAGGCAAAGGGCGCTGGCACCTCAGGACAGGGCTTTACAAATAAGCCAGTCGGAGAATGAGGAATTGATGCATTTAAATTGCATTGCTGCACCCAATATAGCTCCAATCAAAGCTAAAAGTCAGGCAAACAATCATCCCCTAGACATGGAGGTAAACACAGCGTGGCTGTATCTGTGATTTGGTTTCAACCTTTAGATAACTTTAATTGAGCATCTTGCCTTTAAGCCTGTGGACACCAAGGCTAGATTGGTCACATACACTGGGGAATTGTTATGTATTTTTGGGACCATTATAACTCCAATTACACATGGGCAACAGACAGGTCAACTCCCCCTAATAGTGGTGCAAGCACCCAGGCGCAGCCTTTTGGGAAGGAATTACAACAGACAATCCACCCCACATTGGTAACAGATCTTTAAAATAGGTACTGGCAAATTATACAAATTATTTGGGAAGTATCCTGAAATATTCCAAGAAGGTCTTGGAAAGATTACAGACATTAAGGCCAAGATCTACATGGACCTAGAAGACTGACCTAAATATTTAATGGCACAAGTGGTCTCCTTTGCCCTATATGCCAAAGTAGAGGCTGAATTGGAAATATTTAGAGGAACTTGGCAATTATACGACCAACAGAATTTACTGAATGGACTGTGCCAGCAGTCCCAGATTTAAAACCTAACAATTTGGGCTGTTTCTGTAGGGATTATAAATTGATGGTCAATAGAGCCTCCTACTGAGATAGATGCTAGCGAATTATGTTTTGGAGTAGTCAAATGCAGAGGCAACAAAATAGTTTTGACAATAGATGCGTCAGCGTTAGTGACAGGTCATCCTGACTTGAAACTATTGCATATTAGCATTCCTTCACTGGGTCTAAATCCTGGAATTCTTTCCCTGAACAGTGCTGTGTGGATACCTCCATCAGATGGACTGTGACAGTTCAAGAAGGCCACTCACCAACACCTTTTCAAGAAAATGGGGGATGGGCAGTAAATGTTAGCCTTGCCAGTGATGCTCATATCTCACAAACGGGAAAAATAAAATTCCATGACAATCCAATAAATTTATAACAACACAGCTCTCCTCTGTCTCCCAAATGTTGGAATAATAAACCTATAAAACTATCCAGTGATTACTGGCTAAATCGGTATTTTCAATTTAGTACTGGTGTTGGACTTTAGAGAGTGCCTTAAAGCCACAAAGTTCTCTTTCCAGCTGGAAAACTTAGGTTCGGCAAACTGAAAGTAACAGTACTCTGATGTTTTATTGTTCAACTTCTCAACAATCTCAATTTTTATCATTGAGGCACTTTATTGGGCTCAGCATCACATTTACAGCTTTCTCTTTTGAATTTCAAGTGCCTGAAACAGTTGTCAGATCATATTAATGGATTTTGTAAGAGAGCTGAAAATAAGAGCCCCTGCCTTAAATATCAACTACAAAAGGCGCCTGCAGCCTTTCATTGTTACTTGATTGTCACTGCCATAACTTTGAAGCAGCTTCCAATTGTGCTGCCAGATTGATGTGGTGACTCACTTCCTTGCTCAGATTGGTG
This sequence comes from Sphyrna mokarran, assembly GCA_024679065.1. Lineage (NCBI taxonomy): Eukaryota > Metazoa > Chordata > Chondrichthyes > Carcharhiniformes > Carcharhinidae > Sphyrna > Sphyrna mokarran. Next base: position 37,505,351 of record JAGIQG010000010.1, on the reverse strand, counting down.
CTGAGACAAAGAACTGTTTTCACAATGGCCCCACCTAGGTTGATAAGCTTTAGGCAGCAATTATTTTGAATCCACCCACAAGATGCATTTACTCAACACTTAAATTGCTGCATGCTTTTCATGCAGTAAACTAATTTCATGCTGACTTGTATGATATGAGTTCATTTGTCAACCACTTTTCTTCTTTCATACATAGCAGGATTTTCATCTTGGTGATAATGTTTGTAAGTGGTGGATAGTGGGGTGTGGTGTTGGGGAATTAATTGATCCTGTTGGGTCACTGTTTATTTGATACTGAAGCTAAAAGAGTTCACTTACGAGAACAGTTTACACAGACAAGACTTATACATGCTTGAGTAAAAAAGATTAAAATATGAGCATATTGAGCTGTTTACAATAATTAAAAGATTTGATAAAGTAGAAAGAAACTATTTCCTCTAGTGAGTGAACTTAGCACTATGGGTTCTTGGTTCTCTTCCCAAGCCATGTGGTGCACTAAGGCAGACTTCCACCTGTTTCCATAGCTAGTTATTATTGGAACAGGTCACTAGCCTGTCACCAGAAGTTTATAGCTTGAGAGGAACAACTATATCAAGCTTAACTGACCAGGAATCTCTCCGCTTTTCTGGCCTGCCATTGTTATGCGTCAGAAGGATCTTGGAGGTTGATACTCAACCAGTTGAACATAGTTGCCTTGGTCATTAAAGTCCAGGGATGGAACTCAAACCCAAAATTTCTGGTTCAGAGGCAGGGATGCTACTCACTGCAGGGATACCTCCTCTCAAATAAGAGGATACTACTGGAAAATTGGGGCAAAGTAGTTCAGGGTTGATGTCAAGAAAGACAGTTATTTGAACTAAGAGGTGTGGAAATTTGAACTTTCCTTCCCAAAAAGATTTAGGGCTTGGTCTTTGAAAAGTTCCAAAACTGAGATTGATAGACTTTTTTATTAGGAATCAGTGATAAAGGTTACAGAATATAGTTAAGTGGATAGAGATAGGACATAGATCAATCTCACCGAATGTTAGAATGAACTCAAGGGGCTGAATATCCTATTCCTGTCCCACTTAGCCTATGTACCATTTACACAGCTATGCCATCTTCCAGCATCACTGTTATTAGACTTCAGAAGTGTCTACCCAGATAGTGAAAGGCATTTTGGAAAAGAGGCAGCAATAATGGAATATCATTTCTCACATTCAGTGCTATTATTGCCTTACCAATGTCAACATTGGAAGGGAAGTAAACAACAAATAGCCCACCACTCTAAATACTACTATCTATTGTGTCTGCTCAATACCTTTTTCCCAACCAGCAAAGGCCATATGCTTCTTTTAAGCACAGCTAACATCCCATCCCTTCATGTGAATACACGATTCCTGACTTGATTTTTGATTCCTTCATCCAAATATAAGGCTGGGTCATGAGTGGATCATGGCCAACTCCATCAATTTATGTGCATACTATTACATATTATTTACAGCACAGAAATGAACCTATGCTGGATCTTATGCTCCACACAAGCGTCCAGCCACTTTACTTCATCTCACCCCTGTCAACATATCTTTCAATTCCTTTCATCTTTGTATTTGTCTTCCCTTTAAATGTTATTCACTCAGCTACTTCCAGATCCATAAATTCCACATTCTAACTACTCTGAGTAAAAAATGTCAGCAATCCTATTGAAGGGCAAATCCCAAAACCACTCTCATTATTTTTCACATTGCTGTTTCAAACAACAACTAGAGGCTTTACATCAATAATCAGAGGTTCCAATTACATCTATATTAATCTTAAACTGATGGTGTAACTCAAATCCAGGACAGTTGTGCAGTGAGTTAGTGTTTCACTTCACTACATCAAGGAATTCTAGGAAGTAGACTTATACAATTTTCTTCCCATTTGGCTACTATCCAGATGCCAGCTGTACATTTGGAGTTTTGAGCAGTGGCTCATTCTTTTGTTCCTTCTCCAGGGAGGGAAGACAAGCTATCGCAATGACTCTCTCACACTTCCTGGTATTCAGTACAAGAGCCGCATTAGTTGAAGCCGAAAATCAGATTCTCTACCTCATCAAGGATTGCAGTGTAATCAATAAGTCCTATAAAGAAAAAATATCATTTATTTTGAAAATAATTATGGCAAAATTAACTAACTTAAACTGATGTTAGCATAAACTTTGATTTGTTTAAAAGCCTCTATTTGTTGGTTAATGTTCTATCATATTCTGTTCTGATTTACTGTTGATCCACACTATACATTTATATGATACTAATTCACTTTTGCTATTCCTTTGTAGCCCAGTAAAAACAAACCTGATATCATTAGAGCTCAGTCTCAAGAAGCCTGTTACCTACTGCCAGCAATGTAATCTTGCCAAAAGAAAAGATAAAGCTGTCCTTCATTAACCTCCAGCATTAATTAACTATATCAAGAAAAGTGACAGAATTCACAGAGGCCAAGAAAAGAGAATTAGTTACTCTAAAAACATCCAAAAGATGATGAAGCAGGGTCATCCCAACAGTCACATCTCCTCCAAAGCTATGACTATCAAGAATTCCTTTGTGCACTATATTGTCGAGGGCAATGCGAGTGATAGTTCCTGACTGGCAAATTGCAACAAGCAATTGATGACCAGTTTCATGGTAATACCATCTGTGGTACCTCCTGCTGCTTGGGAGCTCACTGCATCAGATGAAAGTGCTGTCGAAGACATCAGCTCCAAGTTAGGCTTGGAGAAATTACATTTGTACAGAGAAATGATTTTGTTATGGCATGACATCCTGTAACAAATTTAACATCTTTTCGAAAACTTTGCTTTTGTGGTCTGTTTATTTATGTTAATCAGTTTATTATCAATGCCTCTTTTGTCTACATTTTTAATGTATATACCTATTTGCCTTGGGAAGTTGTTGCTGGTTGCTTCTTATTGAAGTCTTCCTAGGCAGGAAAAGAAGACTGTGCATTGTGACCCGGGTCATGTATAGATCAGACCGTGCAAGAGTAGAATGTTCTCAGGATTTTTTGGTCCGTCATGTTCCTCTGCACCCCACTCAACAATGTTGAAAAAGTCAGTCAAAAACCCATTCATGAGAAAGTCTCTTCTCAGAAGGCATTTTATGCTTGGCAGGCATTAATTTACTCAGGACAAAACTTCTGTCCCCATATGGAGAGGAAGTTGCGCCTTAGAGAGCCATCAGCCAACAAATCTGCAGCACTAAGTCAAGTGGTGACTGCTGCTGGGACTACAGCCAGAACCTGAAGAAAAGTTGGTTTATGGAAGCCAGACTGAAGGTAAACCTCAGTATCATTCTTATTAAGGAAGAGGATGATGCTGAGGTCATTCAAAATGAAGTAGTTCAGACACTTGAAGGATTTAAAATTGACAGGAGTTATTAGATAGGCTGTTTGTACATAAAGTTTTCAAGGCAACAGGACTGAAAAAATTGCTTTTAAGGGTACTGGAGGAATTAAGAGTGGAAATTGTAGCATCTCTGGCCATAATCCTTTTTAGACTGAAGGGTGATACTGGAGGACAGGAAAATTACAAATGTTATATGCTTGTTCTAAAAAGGCTGTAAAAATAAACTGAACAATTCACAGCCAAGCCTCAGTGATGGGCAAGAGAAACTTCAGTCATGTAGAAAGTTTGGATTGTTGGAATGGAGAAGATTAAGAGAGAATTTGATAGAGGTGTTCAAATTCATGAGGGATCTGGGCAGAGTAGATAGAGAAAAACTGGCTGCGATTCTTCCAGTAAACTGAATTGGCGGGGAAACTGTTCTAGATCCCAACTGTTTTGTCAATTCAACTTCTCATCTGAATCTCCCCACTCTGTGCACTGCAGAGATCCCAGTCAGGAGTCTCATTAGGGGGCAGGGCCTATTCATGCCAGACTCTGACAATGCACAATGGCCTTCTTCTGGCAGACTCCCCATTGCTGGCCAGCTCAATTGCTGGCCAATCCAGGACCCCTGCAGTATTGCCCCTCCAGACGCCCCCACGGCCCGATCATGGTCCCCACAACAATTCCCGGACTAACCCTGGCCCACCCCACCCCTATTAGTGGTGATCCCCTCATCCACCTCACCCTGGAAGACTTCCACCCCCCACATCTGACACCCCAAGGTCACACCTTTCCCCCCATGAGGCAGATCCCCCCCCACACCTCTACCCCAACAGACCAACGCTGCCACACTGCCCTAATCACTACACTCCCTCAATCCCAGACTGATCCCAATGCAGAGTGGCAGTGGGACCTCCCACCTCAACCAATCACCCCTACACCCTGCCCACAATAGGTCATGCCCTCTTGGCATTGCCTGATGCCCAATGGGCAGTGCCATGGTGTCCCCTGGACATGGGCTCTTTGCCCCCTGGACAATGCCAGGGGGAATAGGCTGGCACTGCCAAGGTGCCCATGCCCATTCCTGCTGCCCAATCTCCGTGGGAACCCCAAATGCTCCACCCCTTCATTCTGGCAGTGTATCCGCTAGTTCCCCAAACATGGGGGGCTACTCTAAACCCCGCCAGAATTAAATACTGCTGGTGGGATGAGAGATTCAATTGGGACTGGTAAGTTCCTGATAATTACATTTAAAAGACATTTAAAATGTATTAAAAAGAGATTCAAATTACTTATCTGCTTTCTCGCCAGTTTCCAGGGTGGTTTGATTGGCAACTGTTTGCTAGCTCTCGGAGATGTGTATGTGTTATGGCTCATGTGCTCACCCCAAAACATGGCTGGCAACACATATCTCCCAGCCTGACCTGCCAGAAAAGTTGCGGGTCGTGATGGGAGAATCGCAGCCACTGTTGCCATCAGTGGAAGGATTGAGAACCAGAAGGCATAGAATGTGACACAAAGCAAATCCATTTCATAAAGTGAATGATACCCGTTTTTACCCCATTGAGCTCAGATTTCCTCAGTTAATTATTCTTATTCTGGTTTGCTCTTTATATTTTTCCATAGCCAGCCTAAATCTTATGAATCAAAAATCTTTGTCCGCAAAATGTTCTCTGTGTGGTTCATTTGATCCAAGAGTCAGGTCCAGAAATGCCTCTTGTCCCATTGCTCTGGAAGCATCCTGCTGTAGAAAATTCTCCTGGACACACACTAGGAACTTTTTTCCCTCTCTACTCTTTACAATACTACTATCCTAATATATATTTGGATAAAGCTCCCTGTTATAACTCATCTACTTATCTGCAATTTCCTTGTAAGTGTTCATCTCTACATCTCTTCCAGTAGTTAGTGGCCTATAGACTGCACCAAGCAATGTAATTCCAAGATGAAACACAGTTCAGGATGGAGATCCTTTTGATAAAAGAGTCAGGTCTAATGGTTTATTTTATTCATTTATGGAATGTGAATATCACTGGCAAAGCCAGTTTTTGCTGCCCAACCCTAATTGCCCTTGATGAAGTTGTATTGAACCACCTTCTTAAACTGCTGCGGTCCATGTGATGGAGCTAAATGCACAGAGCAGTCAGGGAGAAAATTCCAAGATATTGGCCCAGAAACAGTAAAGGGACAATTACATATTCACTTTTCATGATGGAGTGTGACCAGGAGGGGAAATTGCAGGTGCTGGTATTCCCATTCTCTGGGTAGTCAAAGTGACAAGTTTGGAAGGTGCTGTCAAAAGAGCTTTGATGAGTTACTACAATATATCCACTAGATAGTAGCCATTCCAACAATAGTACACTAGTAGCAGAGGGAATGGATGCTTAAGATGAGTCACCAATCAAGGAGTCAGCTTTGTCATGGATGGTATTGAGTTTCTGAATGTTGAGGGAGCTGTACTCATCAGCAAATGTGGAATCTAGCACAGTCTATCATATCATCCTGACTTGTATATTGAGGGTGATGAACAGGCTTTGGAACCAAAGAATCCCCACAGTGCAGAAAGAGGCCATTCAGCCCATTGAGTCTGCACTGACTTTTCAAAAGAGCAATTTTCCCAGATCCATCCTTGCCCTATCCCTGTGACTCCACACATGGCTAATCCACCTAATCTACACAACTGTGGACTGTGGCTGGAAACTGGAGAACCTAGAGTAAACCTCAAAAGCATAGGGAAAGTCAGGAGATGTGATATTTTCTGCAGAATTCCCAACCTCTGACTGTTCTTGCAGCCACAATATATATGTGCCTGGTCCGATGAAGTTTCTGGTCAATGGTAAATTCAGGATGTTGATGAATGGAGTTTTGGTGATTGCAACGACATTGAATATCGAGGGAATTTTCCTTGTTGCAACGGTCATTATCTTATAATTGTGCAGTGTGACTCATAATTGACACTGATAATTGGCCCAAGTCTCAATATTGTCCAGGTCTTGTTTCATGTAGGCAAAAACTACTTCCATACCTGAGGAGTTGCGAATGGAATTTAACACTATGCAATCTTCAATGAACATTCCCCTCCACCGCCTCCACCCCCTCACAGTTTGTTGGGCATAGGACATTAAACTGAAGGGGCTAAGAATATCATCTTCTGTGCTCGGTATAACTCCGGCCACTGGAGATTTTTCTCTAATTTTCATTGACTTCAAATTTGCTAGGCTCCATGATGTTGTATATTATCAAATTCGGCTTATGAACATGAACATTCATGACACCTCCTCCCATTAATAAATAAATTATCCACCACCATGCATGACTGGCTATGGCATGACTGCAAAACAGTCATCTGATTCGTTGGTTATGGGATTTCTTAGCTCTGTCTGTAACATGCTGCTTCTATTCTTGAGCACACTAACTTAATTGCAGTGCTAATGGAAGACTCCTTGTGACACTAATAAATAACTTCAAAAAGCTTTAAATCCTGTGGTTCAGTTTCACTAGTTTGGCACCGTATTTTTAGTATATGTCTGCTTCTTTACCTGGCATGTTCTCCTCCACTCCTTTTGAATGAGGGCCGGTCCCTGGTTTGATGAAATTGTCATTTAAAAGATTTGCTGGGCCATAATGTTAGGGATTATGGTCAAGAACAATTCTGCCACTTTGATGATGACCCACAGTGCCTCATGAATGCTTAGTTTTGAGTTGATAGATCTGATCACAATCTATTCCATTCAGCTCAATGGCAGTGTCACACAACATGATAGAGGATAACTTGATGCCCTGATACTTCATGGGACACAGATTCCATGTTGAGGACTCCCATGGCAATTGCCTCTAAACTACATGGCATTGTGCCACCATCTCTGGTGGGTCTTTCATAGCAGGGGAACAGGATATATCATTGCCTCCTGATGATAATGGAGGCAATAGCCAAGAATATCCGGTACCAGCCATAGTGGGCATCATCACAGATAAAATGGAAAATTTATCCAGATGTGACATGGCACCTCAAAATCCCAACTGTTGTCTGAAGGTTTTGATTACAAATGCATCATTATGTCAGGCTCTTATGTAGTCTGTGGAACAGTTCTCTCAATTTGGACACAAGTTCCCAGATTTTAATGGGAATATTGGAGGACTTACAAGGGTTGAGTAGGCTAGGTGTGCTTTAATTTCTGTTGCACAGGTCAACATCTAATTTTATTCCTCTTTTGTTTTGTCATGAAACTAAATGGCTTGCTAGCCCCTTTCAGTGGCAGTGGAATCATGTGCAGACCAGACTGGATAACAATGGTAATTTTCTGTTCCTAAAGAACATCAGATGAATTCTTAACAACAATTAGTTGTTTCCTGGTCACCTTGACTGATTTTTATGCCAGATTTTATCTGATTAATTGCATGTAATTTCCCCAGCCACCATTAAATGGGAACTGAACTCGTGTTGATAGAGCATTCGTCTAAGCTTCTGGAATACTAGTTCAGTGAAATAATTATTAGAGAGCGCAGGCTGTGGTTTATACACTAATTATCTTCATGAGTGTTTAAAATCAGAGCACGCCTTTGTGAATAAAAGCCAAACACTGGTTTTCAGGTCACTGGATGATTATCAGAAGTGGGAGAAAGGTTGAATGTTCTCATTCTTACACCAGGAGTGCTGCAGCCAATTGTCCAATTGCCAAAATAGATATAGAAAAGTGACTATTTAAAAGCCAGTGGCAGCGACGAAAGAGTGGGAACAGATATTTGAGATGATGACCATTTTCATCAATTACCTGCTGCTCTCAAAAATAATTCCAATCTAGAAAAGAAAGAACATGCCATAATATTGTGGTTTCCACAACTTCAGAATGTCCCAAAGTGCTTCACAGCCGGTAAAGCACTCTTAAAATGTGGTCCATCTTGGAACAAATTATGACATAATCAGCAAAGTGGTAAATATTAGATTCATATGTAAATTCCATTGATTCCAAATTCCATTTACCATTAAAATATACTTTCTTTAACATAGAGAAGCTGCTAATTAGTAGAAACCTGTAACATGGAAATCATTTGCCTTTGATGTAAATTATAAACACTGCTTTAAATAACAAAGGACACACTGGTGCATTCACACTTCTGTTTACGGTATCAAATCTTCCTGAGGGTCATCCTGTCATTCACTTGCAACCTGACCCTTTAGTTAATTCTAGTGATGAGGATGTTCATGGGGCACAGTTATTTATATTTCCAGTTGCTCTCCACAATCAGACCCCTTTGAATTTCATCAGCCATTGCTTTATGTTTTAGTTTCTGGTTTTAGGAGCAGATTATTTTTGGGGAACACTTTTCAGTTTCTTTCATTTCCTCCTTGAGAGGAAACACAAGGTTGCCACAACAACTAGGCTGAGCTTCGAAAATGCCTGAGTGTAAGATAATTAAAAAGGCAAACAAAATGTTAATCATTATAAAAGAAACTTGGTTGCCTTTCAGCTTCAAGAGTCTGGCTTTCAAATTCAACTCAAATCTCTGTTAGCAGTGAAGTTTCTTCAGTGAATTCCAGTTTTAACTGATGCCAAAGTTATTTTGCTAGCGTCCTTCTTACTCAACAAGAGCCATTCTCTTTTCAAATTCTTTACAACTTTGAAAAATCACTACCTATTCAAAGATAGGTTTTCATTTGTACACACATCATTTCCTGTCAGATATTTTTCTGTGTTTAAACTGTAGTCCAAATTTACAATTCATCCATACAACTAATCAGATTGTTTATGGGATCCAGGGGGTTGTTAATATTTCAGATACCAGGATGTGGCCACTACATCAGCCTGATTGTAGCTGCTGAGTAGCTGACTCACAGGATTTTGCTCTATGAGGAAATGATATTTGTATGGCTATTTTCAAACCAAAAGCTTCACACTTAGAATTTGCCCAATGCTAGTATAATGCACCAGATTATAGATGTGCATTGTGTATGTTGGATATGTGCTGAATGTAGCTGCATGATGTACATGCGTGTAAATAAGTGTTTGTATGTGTATATGTGTGTGTACATGCAAATAAATGTGTGATGTGTCTATGTGGAATCCATGGTGCGCTCATGTGCAGATATATGGGCTGCAATTCTCCCAAAAGCATTGAATTAGCAGGAAAACTGTTCTAAACCCCATTCAACGTCTCACCCAAATCGCCCCACTCTGTGTACTGCAGAGATCCCAACTGGCAATCTCATTAACAATGTCCAGTCGACTCCCCTCTCCCCAGCAGCGGTGATTTCCCCAACCCCTCACCCCACTGCCCCACTCCCCCCTCTCAGGTCAGATCCTCGGGGAAGTAGGCCCCCTCAGCAGACCACACCTCCAGCCCTTCCTACATCCCAGACCAATCCCAATGCAGGCTGGCAGCAGAACCCTCCTACCAATCACCCCTCGGCCCCACCCGCAATTGACCCACCCCCTTGGCACTGCCCAATACTCAATGGGCAGTGTCAAGGTGACCTTTGGGCATAGGCACTTTGCTCCTTGGGCAGTGCCATGCTGACTTCAATGCACAAGTGCAGTCTTCGGACACCTGAGAAGCAGAGTGTTCAAAGACTGAGACCTCAAATGCAGCACCAAGCTCATCGTCTACAGAGCAGCCATGACTCTCACCCACTTACCTGCATCAGAAACATACAGTAGACACCTCAAACGCTGGAGAGATATTACCAACATTGCTTTCACAAGATCTTGCAAATCCATTGGCAGGACAGGCATACCAACATGAACATTGCCCGCATGCCCAACACAAGATTCCCAAACTCTGCAAGGGCAAGTAATCACTAGGTGGGTGGAGGAAACACTACAAGGAAAGCTTCCCCAAATAAATGTAGTATACCCATTTCCACATGGGAATCGCTTTCCTTAGAATGCACTAACTGGAGAAATAGCATCCACGAAGGACGAATCACTTCAAGCTCCATTGGGCAGAGCACGTGGTGGCAAAACGTAAACAGCAAAAAGAGAGCATAGATTCCAGAGCGTCTACCTGCCCAATTCATCAAACATCACCTGCCAAACCTGTGGCAGAGTCTGCGGTTCCAGGATTGGACTACGCAGGGACTGCAGAATCCTCCACCCCAGAGTGGAAGAAAGGCATCCCTTTGGAATACGTGTGAATCAACCCTTAGAGAATGCAAAAGAAGGATTTTGTACTTATGTGGTATCTGTGTGTGTATCGGTTGCCTCATACACTTATGTATTATGTGGAGTATGATGGAAGGTAGATGGTGTATGATTTGGGTTACATAAAGTTGTTGTGTTGTATAGTAGTGGATTGTGATGTGTAGTCCATGGAGTGTAGAATGTGCCATGTAGATAGGAGACAGTGATGAATAGCCAAAGCTCTGTTTTATATATGAAGAAACGAAGCTGAAAAGCCAATAGTCATTGTGGAACACAGAAGTTGAAAAAAAATAAGGAAATTTTTTCATACTGAATGTGTCTAGAACAAAGAACAAAGAGCAACACAGCACGGGAAACAGGCCCTTCGGCCCAACGAGCCCACGCCGCCGTCCTAATGTCTTAATGACATATCCTTGACTTTAGGCTATGCCTATTGTTGAAGATTCCCATATAGGGACCAATATAGGGACAATTTGTTACCCAATCAGCCTAAGAGCACATTTTTGGGATGTGGGAGGAAACCGGAGCACCCGGAGGAAACCCACGCAACCACGGGGAGAACGCGCAAACTCCCGCAGACACAGGCCCAAATCCATGTGTCAGCACAGCAACAGCGATAGTCTCTGAGCTGTCATGTTGCCCATCAGATGATCCAGTTTAAGCATACACTGACGACGTGAAGTTAGTAGTTAGTAGATATTAATCCTAGGTTTCAATGGTATGTAAACCATTGTTGCTTTAATTATAAACAGTTCATAGGATTTGGGCATAATGGGTCTCATTTTACCATCAAGTTTCGCCTGAAAACAGCCACAGTCAGGACCTTGCCCAAAATGGGCATGATAGCAATTTAAATGTATTTGCATGTATTTAAATTGACTTAATGTACTGCACGCTCAACCTAACTGTCAGTTCCCCCTTTATTACTGCGTTCACCCATCCAGAATCAGCACAAAACAGACATGCTCCACAAAAGTCTGACTCAGGTGCTCCAGTTAGTGAGGAGGTAAGTGCCGAGCATCCAACCGTTCTCTGCTTGATATCGATGAGGTGGAAGAGGGTGCCTGAGATCAGTTGGGTGGAAGGTGATCCACTGCCACTACACCTGAGAACAGTGAGGGGGAAGGGGGGGGGTCCGCTGCCACTCTGCCTGAGATCAGTGATGGGGAAAGAGGGAGGGGCTTACAATCTGTCTGGGTTGTGGAGGGGTGGGGGTGGTAAAGGAATCAGTAATGTTTCGGGTGGGGCAATGTCTGTGGGGGCCAGGAGGAGGCATTTATCTGGCCCAGGAGAAATATCATGACGTAGAGATGCCAGCGTTGGACTGGGGTAAACTCAGTAAGGGGTCTGACAACACCAATTTTAAATCCAACCGATTTATTTGATAGTAAATCTGCTGTGTGCCTGACGAAGGCACAAATGCCGAAAGCTAGCAGATTTACTATCAAATAAATCGGTTGGATTTAAAATTGGTGCTGTCAGACCTCTTACTGAGTTTCCAGGACAAATGTGGCAGGGAGCTGCATTCTATCACGTTTTTCCTGTGTGTGCGCAGTTGGAAGTGCAAATCGGAGCTGCAGGATTTTGGATATGCAGACTTAATAGAACATAGAACATAGAACATTACAGCGCTGTACAGGCCCTTCGGTCCTCAATGTTGCGCCGGCCAGTGGACCCTCTAACCTAAACTATTCCAATATCATCCATATGCCTATCCACCGAACATTTGTATGCCCCCAAAGTAGGCAAGTCCACAACTGCTGCAGGCAGGGCATTCCACGCTCTCACCACCCTCTGTGTAAAGAACCTGCCTCTGACATTTGTCCTATAACGACCACCTCTTAATTTAAAGTTATGTCCCCCCGTGTTGGTCATCACCATCCGAGGAAAAAGGCTCTCACTATCCACCCTATCCAAATCCTTGATCATCTTATACGCCTCAATTAGGTCACCGCGTAACCTTCTTCTCTCTAATGAAAATAACCTCAGGTCCCTCAGCCTTTCCTCATAAGGCCTTCCCACCATACCAGGCAACATCCTGGTAAACCTCCTCTGCACCCTTTCCAATGCTTCCACATCTTTCTTATAATGCGGCGACCAGAACTGTACGCAATACTCCAAGTGCGGCCGCACCAGAGTTTTGTACAGTTGTAACATAACCTCACGGCTCCTAAATTCAATCCCTCTACCAATAAAAGCTAACACACCGTACGCCTTCTTAACAACTTTATCAACCTGGGTGCCAACTTTCAAAGAGCTATGTACTTGTACCCAAGATCCCTCTGCTCGACAAAAGCAAAAGGATGGTTAGAGGCAATATTGGACCCTTAGGGACAGAGGAGGGGATCTATGCTTAGAGCCTGAGGGAAATGGGGAGATCCTGAATGAATACTTTGCGTCAGTATTCACGCAGGAGACTGGACAGTGTCTGTGCCTGATGTTGACAAAGTTGAGGATCGGTTGAGGGAAATAAGGATTACGAGGAAAGAGGTGTTGGGGCTGTTAGGCAGCTTAAAGACATATAAAGCTCCGGGGCCTGATGGCATTTACCCCAGGCTGCTAAGGGAGTTGAGGGAAGACTTGGCTGGGCTCTGACGCAAATCTTTGTCTCTTCCTTGGACACAGGTGAGGTCCCAGAGGACTGGAGGATAGCAAACGTAGTACCGTTGTTTAAAAAAGGTCAGAGGGATCACCCAGGGAACTATAGGCCGGTGAGCTTGACTTCAGTTATAGGTAAGCTAATGGAGAGGATCCTTAGGGACAGGATGTAAGAGCATCTGGAGCGCTGCGATCTGATCAGGGATACGCAGCATGGCTTCGTCAAGGGGAAGTCTTGTCTTACAAATCTAGTGGAATTTTTTGAAGAAGTGACAAAAACAGTTGATGAAGGACAGGCTGTTGATGTCGTCTACATGGATTTCAGTAAGGCGTTTGACAAGGTTCCTCATGGTAGACTGATAGAGAAGGTGAAGGCGCATGGGATACAGGGTCGGGTATGTAGATGGGTCGAGAACTGGCTCGGGAGGAGGAGACAGAGGGTAGTAGTGGAAGGCTCTTTTTCCGGCTGGAAGCCTGTCACTAGTGGAGTGCCACAAGGCTCAGTACTAGGTCCTCTTCTATTTGTGGTCTACATAAAAGACTTGGAAGTAGGGGTAGGTGGTGAGATCAGCAAATTTGCTGATGACACCAAGATGCTTGGATTGGCGGGTACAGAAGAGCAGTGTCAAGCAATACAACAGGACATAGACAGGTTGGTAGATTGGGCAGATAGATGGCAAATGGAATTTAATCCGGAAAAATGCGAGGTGATGCATTTTGGCCGGAAAAATGTAGAAGAGAGTTATAGGATAAAAGGTAAAACTATACGGAGCATAGAGATGCAGAGAGACTTGGGGGTGTAGGTTCACAAATCTCTGAAGGTGTCCTCACAGGTGGAGAAGGTGATAAAGAAGGCGTATAGTATGTTAGCTTTCATAGAAAAGGGTATAGAATACAAGAGTAGGAGTTTGCTGTTGCAGTTGTATAGAATTTTGGTTAGGCCTCACTTGGAATACTGCGCCCAGTTCTGGTCTCCGTACTATCGGAAGGATGTGGAGTCCTTGGAGAGAGTGCAGAGGAGGTTTACCAGGATGCTGCCTGGTACGGAAGGACTGTCTTATGAGGAACAATTAGATAGACTGGGGTTGTTTTCCCTTGAAAGACGTCGGCTTAGAGGGGATCTCATAGAGGTGTATAAGATTATAAGGCGTATAGATAGAGTAAATGGAGGTAAACTTTTTCCACCTTTAGAAATGGATAGGACGAGGGGTCATGGCCATAGGGTGAGGGGGCTATGTATAGGACGAATATTAGAGGGCAGTTTTTCACACAAAGGGTAGTGGGGGTGTGGAATGCACTGCTGCGTAAGGTGGTGGGAGCAGGCACGCTGGGGCTGTTTAAGGGTCTCTTGGACAGCCACATGAGCGGTATGCAGATAGAGGGATATATTAGGACTGTTTAACTACGGCTTTTTTCCACAGGTAATTCGGCCCATACTTTGAGCATGCATTTGGCAGGTGGTGCGGGTACAGCTCTTGGATGTTGATTCATGGGTTGCCTGGTACCTCATGTCGTAAATGATTGCTTTATGTGGACCATCTGAAGGGCACCATGACAGCTCAGAGACTATCGATGTGGCTGTGCAGACACTTGGAATTGGGCCGGTGTCTGCGGGAATTTGCGCGTTCTCCCCGTGGTTGCGTGGGTTTTCTCCGGGCACTCCGGTTTCCTCCCACAACCCCAAAATTCGCTCTTAGGCTGATTGGGAAACAAATTGTCCCTATGGTGAAAATTTTCCATATTAGGAATAATATATATATTATTATACAGGAATATTAAAATAGGATAATGTATTTGCTACTATATAGTATGACGGCGGCGCGGGCTCGTTGGGCCGAAGGGCCTGTTTCCCGTGCTGTGTTGCTTAAAAAAAAACACTATTAAGGGTCCTTCCATTAGCCCTATATTTCATATGCCTGTTATTCCTACCGAAGTGAATCACCTCACACTTATCCGTATTGAATTCCATTTGCCACCTCACGGCCCAGCTCTGCAACCTATCTATGTCCCTCTGCAAACTGTAACATCCATCCTCGCTATCTACAACTCCCCCCACTTTGGTATCGTCAGCTTGTGCAGCGCGATTCAGATTCACTGATATTTTTGCAGGCATAGTGCACTTGGGGAGCCTGAGAATGGATCATAAAGTCAGATCTGAACACTTCCACTTTAAAGTCTGACCAGCACTTCGAATGAAAATAGTAAAATAGGGCCCAATGTATTTCACAGAGCAACTGCAGAAATATAGACAAACTTCCCTCCACAATGAAATGTTTTGGCATTTGCATTGAGATTGTGCAATTCTTATTAGTTGCCAACTGGAAGAAACAGGCAAGAAGAAACAAACTTTAGAATTAAAAACTAATTTATCAAACCTTGACAGAAATTGTTTTATTCCTGAAATCATAACTGGACTACTCAGATACAGACCTCCTGTATTTTAAAGATTAAATCCTGACTTCTGTTGCATGGAAATGCTGCATATCATTTGGCTGACAGATAATCCTTGTGGCCAGCGTTGCAATGTTTTGAATATGGTCACTAAAGAACTGTCCACATACGGGAGGGTGCATTATATGTCACCTGGTATGTCAGACGGGAAATCCAGTTGGTGAAGAAAATGGGTAGGAATGCAGTGGGATGCATCATCTTCCTGTTTTCCACCTGTTGTTTCAGTTGATGCACAAACTCAGCAGAAGGTCCCTTAGGTAACAAGCTGCAATTTGTAATGAATATTGCATTTCTTCCAAACCCTCAAGATGTTGACACATTTGAACTGGATCTAATGAAACAAAAAATGTTTCCTGTTTGCCAATGGAGAATTATGATTCAGTGGCATTTGTGAAACAGGCTTGTTAATGTAAGAAAATGCTGTGTAAATTGCTTAGAATGTAGGATGTATTGTTTCAGATCTTAAACTTAAAAACTAATAGAATCAGACTGTGGGAATGAGGGGATATATTTCCTTGACATTATATTCAGTAACATAGCTTGGAACAGCACCAGAAACTCTGACTCGGATCCATTCAGGAATATTTGGCTGCATTAGGCCAGTTATGATTTATTGGCATTTCTTTTAGACTGACCTACACTGTTATTGTCAAAAAAAGGAGAGTTTCATTTACAGATGAAAACATACTGAAAAGTAGCACAATTTTTCATCCTCCTCAGACCTTGTACAGCAGATAAAATGTAAAGACCCATAAGCACTGAAACTCTTACAGACTGAGAAACATTTTAGATTTAACTTTTGCTTTCCATTTTATTGCACATTGTATTCTGTAATTATTTTCCATGAATTTAGTTTTTTTCCTTTACTATTAGCATTTAATATTTATGCACTTGAAGTAACTGAATATTGCCTACTTTTAATAAAAAGATGGAAACTCAGACAGTCAAAGAGATCAAAACTAGACTGATGACAGACCGACCAAATTCTTAATGCTGAACCATCCTGATGTGCCTGGTGGAAGAGACAATCAGAAAGCTGCACCAACCCACAACCACCTGCCATACACTCCTGACCATATAAGCATTACCTCAAATACATCCTCTGAACAGGAATTAGATAAAAAGAGGAGAGGGCACTGGGCAGACCATTTGGGACAAATGAGCAAGTTGGGATGTCAAGTGGAGGAGCAGCTACACAGTGAATGGATGTTCTTCTGCTATAGCATTTATGCCGTCCTTTGAGAATGCCCAGAGTTCTGCCAAAATTCTGCTCTAACATCTCTGTAATCATATAGCAGGTTGGGAAACCTTTTGTCCATCAGGGAATGAATATTATTTTTTTTTTAAGTTTATTTATTAGTGTCACAAGTGCAATGAGATATACTGTGAAAATTCTCTAGTTGTCACACTCCAGCACCTGCTCACATTCACTGAGGTAGAATTTAACAATGGCCAATGTATCTAACCAGCATGTGTTTTGGACTATGGAAGGAAATCAGAGCACCCAAAGGAAATCCACACAGAGACAAGGAGAAAGTGCAGACTCCGCACAGACAGTGAAGCAAGCCAGGAATTGAACCTGGGTCCCTGTCACTATGAGGCAGCAGTGCTAACCACTGTGCCACCATGCTGTCCTAACTCCCAAGCCTTCTACCTCCTTTCCCCTTAACTCTATCATTAAGTCCAAAACACAGTTGCAGTTTCCTTTGTGAGCAATGTAAAAATGTGTGGAGCTTAAGTTTATCTGAAGTTTTCATTTTGAGATAAATATGGGACCAATATCTTGCTGAAGTTTGTGAAATATTACGTAAATTGGCTTCCAGGTTTGCCTACAAACCAGCAGTAGCCTTGTTTCAAATATAATTAATTGAAAGTAAATGTCCTAAGGACTTGAAAGGTGCTATATAAATAGATGTTCTTTCTTTCTGTAACCTAGATTGACAGCCCAGAAAATTTCTCTGAGGGAGTTGAATTTTTCAAGGTTAAAATGTTATTAGTATGTCTATTAGTAAAAGGCATCAAGGGATATGGATCAACAGATAAATTGAGGTATAAACCAGCAAGGATCTAATTAATGCATAACTGGCTTAAGAAGGAGAAATGGCCAAATCCTATTTTTACAAATTCTACTATACTGAAGGAATCATCCTTTTGTTATGGATAGGAGGGGATTTAAATAAAAACAACCCTGGTTTTTCCTCTCACTATTCTTGAAATAGGGTAAAATCAGAGGGTTTGTTCATTTAACACATGTGTAGTGGTTACTGCTACAATAAAAGAGGATAAGAGAAAGAAAGAGGTATAAGGCAAAGATGACAGACAAAATAACAACTATTACATAGAACATAGAACATAGAACAATACAGCACAGAACAGGCCCTTCGGCCTTCGATGTTGTGCCGACCAAAATAAAAAGCAATGCCCCTCCAAACTAAACCATTCCCTTCTCTTCCATATACTTATCAACTAACCTCTTAAACGCCACCAAACTTGGCGCATCTACAACAGCTGCAGGCAGGGCATTCCACTCCCTAATCACTCTTTGAGTAAAGAACCTACCTCTGATATCCGTCCTATAACTCATACAACTCATATAACTCATTGTTTCACCTGAGTCCAGTCAAAAGTCAAATTGTGTATTCTTGAACAGAGAGCTGTTCTGTTGCTGTTTTGTTGAATGGATGATGACAGTCTGCTGCTTTTAGTTTGACAAGGCAATATTAAGTTCTAACAGCTTGACATGGGGCAAGGAGGAGTCATGTAAAATGATTCCCATATCTTACCCTTTGTTTAGAAAGAGGATGTATTTTCTTGGCTGGATTCTTGAGATGGATAATGATTCAAAGTCCTTTATGCACACAGATTGGCCATTTCCATTGGCCAGAGGCTGCTTTAGAAATGTGAAGTGCCTTTGGAGAATCTCTTTGGAATTTGGTCTCTGCAAGTACAGAGTTATTAGTGCTCTTCAGGGATAATGAAATTGTAGTTGTTCTGAATGCCAGGAAGTTCTTTGTGTGTGAGTTATAGTCTCAGTCATTGTAATGTCTTTGTACAAAGATTTTATAAATTAGCCATGTTGATATTTATATTATACATTGTGTAGAGTCAGGTGTTAGCTCCAGGTCACATTGAATTTTGTTCTGGACATGGCTATAAAATACAAATCTGGTTCCATTATTCAAAGAGAAGTGAACAGATCTTCAGCATCCTGGTCAACATTATTCCCTCAGCCAACCACAATGACAGATGAACTAGCCTTAATCTCACTGTCGTGTACATTGCTGCAGAATGACAGCTACATTTGTCCTCAGCAAAAATCAGTACATTTTAAAGCTATTCATATTGTCACTATTTAATATATTCTGTTAATGTAAGTATTATTATGTTCTAAACTAGCATTTCACAGGCATGTCGTTTAATTTGTATAATGAAAGAAACTACGTTCTGCTCTTACAAATCTAAATGCTAAGCATAACAACAGAGGTCATAGTTTTAGGATAAGTTGACACCCAACATATAGCTTGGCATGATGAACCCTGCTGGTCACTGAGAGGAAGTTCCTTCTTCCAAGACCCCCTGTTCCAATCAGAGGTCCTTTCACTGTCTTGCCTCCCGACGCCCACCCTCTCCCCAGCCTTGTCAAAATCATAGAATCCCAAATGTGCAGAAGATGACCGTTCAGCCCATCAGACCTGCACTAATACTAATCCCACCCAGGCCCTATCCCAATAGCCCTACATATTTACCCTGCTTGTCCCCCTAATATTAAGGATCAATTTAGCATGGCCAATCAACCTAACCTGATTATCTTTGGAGTTTGGGTGAAACCAAAGCACCCAAAGGAAACCCACGTAGACACAGGGAGAAAGTGCAGACTCCATGCAGACAATGACCCAAGGGCGGAATTGAACCAGGGTCCCTGGTGCAGTGATGCAGCAGTGCTAACCACTGTACCACTGCATTAAGTTTCATCTGCTGTTTGTCCGACTATTCCATCAGCCTACATTCTGTTAAAGTTTATCACTAAGTTCATAATACTTCCAACTTACGTGTCATCCACAAATTTTGAAATTTCTCCCTGTTACGCTTCAGTAAAAACCATCAAGAAAAGCAGGATTCAAACACTGACCTCTGGGAGCGTTACTATATATCTTTCTCCAGAATGAAAAAGAGCCATTTTCTCCTGTCTTGTCCACCATGAGAATCATAGCAGGTGGGGGGCAGACCATGCAAAGGCCCATTGATCTCGGGTGGGATTTTCCGGTTTTGGAGTGAGTTCAGTCAGAAACTCGCCCCTGCTTCTTTGTAGTTACTGTCCCTTTGAATCCACGGGTTTTAATCATTCTGACAAGCCTGTTATTTGGCACATTATCTGATACTAATCAACCATTTCTATTTCCTCACCAAAAAAATTTAACATGAAATTTTGGTGCAGCACTGAACCAATAAGCTAGCAAAATGAAGTTGGCAAAAGTTAAAATTTACCCAACAGCACCTACACTTGAAAATGAAATCATTACCAGATTTTAAGAAAATAGAAGGGTTTGAGGATAACTGGATAGCTGGAAGAACAAGCACAAATATGATTGGGTGGATGGTCTCTTTCTGTGCTGTACATCACATGATTTAACCAAAGAGCTATGAAAAACTGAACTTAAGTTCCACTTCCTACTGAAATAAATAAGTGAATCCTTGCATGGATGACATCCAGGTTCTTCCCACTCATCCTGGAATGATTTGCCTTTAGTATTCCAGAGTTTAGTAGTTTTCTAAATAGGGGCTAAGACCCAGATGTGCTGCTTGCAGTAAAAAGGAAATTGCTCCTGATAAATGATAAAAGTCTGTAAGTTAGCTAAAAGTTGCCTTGACTCAGGCAATCAGCTTTGTACCATTTTATTCAAGAGGAAGAATAAAGTAAAATGATAATAGGGGACAGGGGGGCTAAACGTAATGAAGAGAAACAATACAAGAGGTCTCAGGGTTAATCCTGCCACAGCACACAGAAACTACTCTGCTATTCTCGTAGAATTAGCCCCCAGAAGACATTCTCGGATAGATGTCTTCATGTGAGTTGAGTGAGACTAGATAAAGGAAAATGTTTATCGACAAGATCACCCTCTTTAGGATTTAGAAGCAAACAAGGCAGAAGTTATAAAGATGGGCTTTTGTGCTGAATAGACCTTGTGCTGAGGTTTATTTTCTAGTCGGATTACTGATTTACATGGATGGTTCGATGTTTTTATTTTTTTAAACCGAGCTTGAGAATAAATCAAAAATGCCCTTGACTTGTTGGTGATTATGGCTTATTGTAGCTAGACTACAAGTCAAATAGCGTCACACTGTGTGGGTGAAGTGAAATGTGAAAGTGCTCAGCAAATCTTACTAGGATGGAATCTTAAAAGCCACAAATAAATTGTTAGCTTCTTACCCAAATTCTATTATGCAATCAACCTTGGTGAGAATGCTCACATTTGTTAGACCCCTACATTGATTGAAATATATATTTTTTAAATATTAATAACAATGAATGTATTATTTCTTGATAAATGGCCAGGTGGGAATAAACTAACTCCACGTCAGCAAAATGACTGTTCCACTGCTCTGGAAAAATAAAACATACTGGATTTTTTTTGCTGAGGAGAGAGGGATAGTGTGTGCACTCTGCATTCTAGGTATAATAATATCTTTATAAACAGTCTTTGGAAACAGGATAATGGTTTTACTGCACATTCAACAAAAAGGAAATCCTCCACGCCGACAATTGTGTTCTTGACACTGTTTAAGAAGATGCTTTAGTATTATTCATTCTGCTGCTGAATTACAATGCGCAACAAGTAAGTTTTAAGAAAAGGCTTAAAGATTAGGAAAAAACACCAGGTTAGATGTTAGGTAATCGAGACTTGATTAAACAGTCCTGTCAAGACCACTGTGGGCCCAATTTTACCACTGTGCCGCACCCATGTTCGGGTGTGAAAATGTGGTAAAGTCGGGTGTGAGGCCATTAACACGATCTGTGCCTGTGTCCACGCAAATGGCCACTTTACTGAGACTCGGGAATGGCCACGATCCAATTCGCACCCAAAACGGGTGCAACGGCTATTTAAATGTATCTGCATGCATTTAATTTGAACTAATGAACTGCCCGTTCAACTTTATCAGCATTTCCCCCTTTACCATCGCGTTCGCTGATCCGGAATCGCCCTGAAATGGACATGTTGAATAAAAGTCTGAATTGGACACTCCATCTGTTGTAGAGTTGAGTTCAGAGCTTCCAACAGCTCTCTGACTCAGATTGGTGGTGATAGGATGAGGGAGGCGGGTTAGATCTTTCTTTGATTTTCTGGGTGGAGGGACGCCCGATCGCCATCTGGTTGTGGGGGGGGAAGAGCTAATCATTGACTGATTGGGGAATCGGGGGGAAGGGTCGATCGTTGTCTGGTTGTGGGAGGTGGAGGGAGGCCAGATCATTCTCTGATGAGGGGGTGGGGAGGCAGAAGAGGCAGGTCTGATGTACCTCTGGGGGTGGGAGTGGAGTGAGGCCAGACCATTTTCTTCGGTGGCAGGGAGAAGTGAGGCCAGATCATTCTCTTGTGGGATGTGGGGAGAAGTGAGGCTAGATCGTTCTCTGATGGAGGGTGTGGGGAGTGAGGCCAGATCATGCTCTGGTGGGAGGAAGAGGGGTGGGGGGGGGGTGAGGCTAGATCATTTTTGGGGGGGGGAGGTGGGGATGTGAGGCCAGGTCATTCTCGGGCTGGGGGGTGTGCAGGAGGGAGTGAGGCCTGATTGTTCTCTAGGGACGGTGGGAGTGAGGCCAGATTATTTTCTGGGAGGGGGGAAGTAAGATCAAATTTTTCTCTGGAGAATGGGGGACAGGGAGTGAGGCCAGATCATTCTCTTGGGGGAGTGGAAGGCCAGAGATCTCTGATGAGGGGAGGAACAAGGGGTACAGGGGTGGTTCTGCTGTCACTCTGTGGTCAATCAGTAGGGGTGAAGGGG
Organism: Sphyrna mokarran; assembly: GCA_024679065.1. Lineage (NCBI taxonomy): Eukaryota > Metazoa > Chordata > Chondrichthyes > Carcharhiniformes > Carcharhinidae > Sphyrna > Sphyrna mokarran. The sequence continues at coordinate 37,482,821 of JAGIQG010000010.1, read as the reverse complement.
GCAAGAAGTCAAGATCGATCTGGGTAATGGGGGATGGGTGGATAAAGGGGACAGTAATATCTGTGGGGACTACAGCTCCTGCTTTTTGTTTCCGGGCTACTTTCTCTGCTTTCTGTGGAGCAATTGATAAGGGTGTGCTTAGCACGCCTGAAATGCTCAGAGCTCTGAACTGTGCAGTTAGAAACAAATTTGGAAAAGCACGGGGAGAATGCGCAAACTCCCACAGACACAGGCCCAAATCCATGTATCTGCACAGCACAGCGATAGTCACTGAGCTGTTGTATTGCCCACAAAATGGTCCAGGTCAAGCGTACACTAATGACGTGAAGCACTAGGATACTCTCGAAAAAAAATCCAAGAGCAGCCCTCTCACGACCCATCGCATGTATGCCCCTCATTAGACAATGGTGGACCAAAGCACCTGTAGGATAAAAACAAGTACATCAATATCATCATCTATTTACACACTTCCCAGGGACTCCCAAGGCTCATGATCCCTATTTTAAATTAGTTTTCTAAAGCCCTCCATTCCAATTCTGTTCATATGCCCATCTAAGTATTTCTTAAATAACTCCAGAATGTATGCCCCCACCACTTTACTTGGCAGCGCATTCCCTCTATGTGAAAAAACTCCCTCTAGCATCCAAATTATACCTTACCCCTCTCACCCTAAGCCTGTGACCCCTCGTGCTACTCGAGTCCATCCTAGGAAAAAGCTTAACCATGTTTACTCTATCTATACCCCTCATAATCTTGTACATCGCTATCAAATCTCCTCGAAGTCTACGTCTTTCTAAGGAAAACAGTCCCAATTTGCCTAACCTCTCCTTGTAACTCAGACCTTCAATACCAGGCAGCATCCTGGTAAACCTCCTCTGCACTCTCTCCAGACTCTCCTCGGTCTTCAGGTAGTAAGGCGACCAGAACTGGATGCAGTATTCCAAATGAGGTCTAACCAACGTTTTATACAACTGCAACATTAAAGGCCAGCTCTTGTACTCTATACCCCTTCCTATAAAGGCTAGCATACTATATGCTTTTTTCACAACCTTCTCCACCTGCTCTGCCACCTTCAGAGACTTGTTCACCTGCACCCCCAGGTCCCTCTGCGTTTCTATACTCTTAATAGGTCTACCCTTTATCATATGCCTCCCCCCTACATTCTTTCTCCCAAAATGCATCACCTCACATTTATCAGGATTGAATTCCATCTGCCATCTGTCTGCCCAAGCTACCAGCTTATCTATGTCCTGCTGCATCGCCTGACAATGCTCCTCACTATCCGCAAGTCCAGCCATCTTTGTACCGTCTGCAAACTTGCTGATCACTCCACTTACTCCCTCTTCCAAGTCATTTATATATATTACAAATAGAAGAGGTCCCAGTACCGAGCCCTGCAGCACACCACTAGTGACCGATCTCCAGCTAGAAAAACACCCTTCCACTATTACTCTCTGTCTCCTATTACTAAGCCAGTTACTTATCCATCTAGCTACCTGTCCTTGTGTCCCATGAGCGTTGACCTTCTCGACTAACCTCCCATGAGGGACTTTGTCAAACACCTTACTAAAATCCATATAGACGAAATCAACGGCTCGCTCTTCGTCCACCGTTTTTGTCACCTCCTCAAAAATTTCTACCAGATTTGTAAGGCATGACCTCCCCTTAACAAATCCATGCTGCATAACACTAATCAGATCGCAACGCTCTAAATGCCTATACATCCTATCTCTAAGAATCCCCTTTAGCAGCTTCCCTACCACTGACGTCAAACTCACCAGCCTAATATTTCCAGAGTTATCCCTACTACCCTTTTTAAACAATAGTACAACATTAGCTATTCTCCAGTCCTCTGGGACCTCACCTGTGTCCAAGGAAGAGACAAAGATTTGCGTCAGAGGCCCAGCAATTTCACCTTGCATCTCCCTAAGCAGCCTGGGATAAATGCCATCAGGCCCCAGAGATTTATCAGTTTTAATGCTACCTAGAAGCTCTAACACTTCCTCCCTCGGTATGGATATTTCCCTCAACTGGTCCACAGCTCCCTCAGAGACAGCGGCTGTCATCAAGCCCCTCTCCTTCGTGAATACCGAAGTATTCATTCAGGATCTCCGCCATTCCCTCAGGCTCTATGCACAGTTCCCCTCCTCTGTCCCTAGGAGGTCCGATTTTTCCTTTAACCACCCTTTCATTCCTAACATAGGAGTAAAAAGCCCTTTTTTAAGGCTTTTCCTTAATCCTATCCGCCAAAATCATTTCATGTCTCCTTTTTGCCCTTCTAACTCCCTGTTTGAACTCCCTCCTACTCTCTCTATATTCCTCCAACGCTGTCTCCGTTCCCAGCTGCTTTGACCTATCATACGCCTCTCTTTTCTTCCTAACCAAGTCCTCGATATCCCTAGTAATCCACGGCTCTCTAATCCTACCTTTCCCGTCTTTCCTCTTAGCCGGCACATATTTATCTTGCAACATTTTCAGTATTCCCTTGAAAGAGTCCCATATGCCTAGCGTGGACTCGCAGTTCATCCGGGTTCTCCGGTTTCCCCCCACACTCCAAAGATGTGCAGGTTAGATAGGTTGGCCAAGCTAAACTGACTCTAGTGTCAGTGGATTAGCAGGGTAAATATGTGGGGTTATGGAAATAGGGCGTGGGTGAAATTGTGATCAATGCAGACTCGATAGATCAAATGGCCTCGTTCTGCAATGTAGATCTGCGATCTGTTCAAAATCTCAAAGTACAGTATCTTACTGAGTACTGCACTGAAACAACAGCCTTGAATTTTGTGCTTGACTTGAACCTAGCACCTTAAGAGGCAGAAATGCAACTAGCTGAATCACAACTTGAACTCAAAATCAAAATGATTCATGAGCTAAAATGCAAAAGTTAATAAAATATCAACAAAAATAATTGAAATTGATTGCACTGTATGCTCAAAACTAAGTGCAGATTAAAAACAGAATCGTTTGGGAACATATTAAATACAAAAGATATTTAAATACAAAGGGAGCTGCACATTAATTCATCTGAAGAAACATCGAACTGCTGTCCTAATAAAAAGATCGGATGGATTGTGAAGTTTATGAGGCCACCAGTCAATGAAATGAAATATGGAACCATATGTTTAATATGAGAAAGCTTTACTTCATCGATATAATGCCTTTAGTCTCCACATGATGTTATAAAGAATTGCTATAGATTTATTGAAGTTTTGATGTAAATTTTAATTTGCTATGTAGGCAAAAGCAGCAGTTAAATTGTGCACCACAAGGCTCCCCAAGCAATAAATGAATTTATTCTTTGATAGGATGAAGGTTTTCTGACCAGACCTGCATTTATTGCCCATCCTTAATGATCTTCAACTCAATGGCTTACCAGGGTTTTAAAATGGACAATTAAGGTGATTTCTGGAGACCTGAAGTCAGAAGATGGAAGGAGTCATCAGCAGTACTATCAACTAGCACTTGCTCAGGAATAACTGGCTCACTGATACACAGTTTGGCCTCTTCCAGGGTCATTCAGCTCCTGATCTCATTATAGCCTTGGTTCAAAGATGGACAAAACTGCTCAACTCCAGAGATGGAATGAGACCAATGTCACATTTGACCAAGTGTTGCATCAAGGTACCCTAGCAAAACTGAAGTAACTGGGAATTGGGGGAAAATTCGTCACTGCTTGGAGTCATACCTGGCACAAAGGAAAATAATTGTAGTTTTTGGAGTTCAAGCCATCTTAGATCTAGCACATCACTGCAGGAGTTCTTCATGGTAGTATCCTAGACCCATCCATCTTCAGCTGCTTCATCAATGACTTCTTTCCAATTTAAGATCAGAAGTGGCAATGTTCACTGATGACTGCACAATGTTTAATACTGTTCGCAACTCCTCAGACTCTGAAGTAGTCCATGTCCAAATCCAGCAAGACCTGGACAATATCTGGTCTTAGGCTGATAAATGGAAAGAAATATTCATGCTGCATAAGAGCCAGGCAATGACCATCTCCAATAAGAGGGAATCTAATCATTACCCCTTAACATTCAACGCCATTATCATCACCAAATTCTGCAGAGTTGTCATTGAGCAGAAATTGAATGGACTAACCACATAAATATTGTGATTATTACAGAAGATCAGAGGCTTGGAATTCTGTGACAAATAACTCGTCTCCTGACTCTCTAAAGCCTGCCCACAATCTACAAGACACAAGTTAGGAATGTGATGAAATACACCCCACTTGCCTGGATGACTGGAGCTCCAACAACATTCAAGCAGCCCCTTTGATTGGAACAAAATCACAAACATTCGCTTTCTCCACTGGATAAAAGCAAATTATTGTGGATGCTGGAATCTGAAACCTAAAGAGAAAATGCTGGAAGATCTCAACATGTCTGGCAGCATCTGTAAAGAGTGAAAAGCGCTTATGTTTTGAGTCCAGATGACCCTTTGTCAAAGCTAAAAGGGATAGAAAGTGGGAGATATTTATACTGCAGGGGGAGGGAATGAAAGATGAGTCATAGCCATAGAAACCAGGGTGGGGATGGGGGTTTGGTGTGGGGTTGGAAGACTACTGATGGCTATCCACAGAAAGGATAAACGGTGTGAATAGTCAAATAGCAGAGAAGCTGTAAGCTTTGATAGATGGAGATGTTGAGGGGGGAAGGGGGAATGGGACTAAGATAGAATGTAGAAAAGGAGAGATGGGGAAAGAAAAGAGAAGAGAAGGGGGATGAAGTAGAAGGAAAGAGTTGGGGGGGTGGGGGAAGAAAAATAAACCACCATTCTCCTCCGCCTGGCTGAACTCATTCTAACTCTCAACAACTTCTCTTTTAGCTCATCCCACTTTCTCCAAATTAAAGGAATAACAATGGGTACCCACATGGGTCCTAGCTATGCTGTCTTATTATGGGGTTTGTAGAACATTCCTTGTTCCAGACCTGTCCAAGTCCCTCCACAACTCCTTTACATCAAAGACTATTTTGGAGCCACTTCATACTCTCATCCAGACCTCGAAAAATTCATCAATGTTGCTTCCAGTCTCCACCCCTCTATCACGTTCACCTGATCCACCTCAGACATTTCCTTTCTTTTCCTTGACCTTTCTGTTTCCAATTCTAGCAATAGACTATCTATCAAAATCCATTATAAGCCTGCTAACCCCCACAGTTCTCTGGACTACAGCTCTTCACACCCCACATCCTGTAAGGAAGCCATCACTTCCTCTCAGCTCCTTTGCCTCCATTGCATTTGTTCCAATAATGCTACTTTTCAAAGTGATGCTTCTAATATCTGTTCCATTTTCCTCAACCGTGGATTCCCAGCTACAGTTGTCAACAGGGCCATCAACAGTGTACAATCCATCTCCCACGCCACGACCCTCACCCTTCCCCTCCCTCCCAGAACAAGGATAGAGTCTCCCTTGTTCTCAAATTTCATGCTGCCAGCCTCCACATGCAAAGCGTAATCCTCTGTCATTTTCACCAACTCCAGCATGATGCCACCACCAAACACATCTTCCTTTCATTCCCTCTATCAGCATTCTGCAGAGAACATTCTCTCTGGGATAACTAGTCCACTTTTCCAATATACCCAACACCTCTCCCATCACCGATGGCACCTTCCCATGTGATCACAGAAGGTGTAACACCTGTCTCTTTACCTCTTGCATGCTTATCATCCAACGTCTAAAATATTCATTCCAGGTTAAGCAGTGTTTCACTTGCACCTCTTTCAATTTGATACATTGCATCTGCTATTTCCAATATGGTCTCCTCTATATCAGAGAGATCAAGCATGGACTGGGTGATCACTTTGCTGAACACATTTAGTCTGTACTCAATCCTTCTGGTTTCTTGCCATTTTAACACACGATCCTACTCCCATGCCCACATGCCTGTCCTTAGCTTGTTGCAATATTCCAGCGAAGCGCAACACAAACTGGAGGAACAGCAGCTCATCTTCCTGCTAGACATTTTAGCCTTCTGGTCTCAACATCGAATTCAACAACTTCAGGTGGTTTGCTCTGCCCCACCTCGCCCCCCCCCCTTTGTTTTCATTCTATTTTACTTAATTTTTTTACTGTTCTTTACTTTTAATTTCTTTATTGTCTTTCTTTATTTTTCTTCCCGCCCCCACTCTTTCCCCTATTTCACCCCCCTTCCCTTATCTTTTCTACATTCTATCTCTGTCCCATTACCACCCTCCCCAAATATCTCCATCTGTCACACACGTGGCTATTCACACATTTTATTCTCTCTGCAGACAGCCACTTCCCCTGCTTTCTATGGCTATGACTCATCTTTAATTTCCTCCTCCCGCAGGATAAACATGTACCACTTTCTATGTCTTTTAGCTTTGACAAAGAGTGGTCCGGATCGAAACATCAGCTCTTCTCTCTTCTCAGAGATTCTGCCAGATCTGCTGATATTTTCCAGCATTTTTTTCTTTTTGGTTTCACTTTCTTCAGCACCTATGCATTTCGTATCATTGACAAAATACGCTGCAGGAACTCAACAGAGACCTGAAGCAGCACCCTTCAAACCCATAAGCCCCACCATCCAGAAGGACAAGGGCAGCAGACATATGGGGATACCACCATCCAGGAGTTCCCATTCAAGCCACTCATCATCCTGACTTGGAAATATATATTGACATCCCATCACTGTTACTGGTCAAAATCCTGGAAATCTCTCCCTAACAGCACTTTGGCTATACCTATACCATAAAGATATAATGATTCAACAAGGCAGCTTACCACCATCTACTCAAGGCAATTAAGGATGAACAATGAATTATGGCCTAGCCACCAAAACCCACATCCCTTGAATTAATTAAAAGAAAACATGAAGGCCAGAGCAAGAAAGGGCAGCAGATTTCCTTCTTTAAAGGACAATAATAGAGTGGATAGGTTTTTAACAACAAGCAATGAAAGTTTTATGATCACCATTACCAAATATCCACCAAAGATTTGAAGCCACTTTCCCTGAGCATTAGCCTCAGACTAATGAATTACTAATCCAGTGATATCACAATGACACCAGAATCTCCCCAAATAAACAACAAACGTATAGGCAATACTAGCTGGAGTTGAAGAAGGAAGTTTGACCAAGAACCTAAGAAACCTGTCCATTATATCACTATCTTCCTGGGGTCTTTTACATCTACCTGCGCAGGCAGCTTCAACCTCAATTCAACATGTCATCAGAAAGATCTACTTCAAACTCTCAGTACCCCTTAATCATGTGCTCAAGTGTTCACCTAAATTAGATGTTTCAATTTAGTGTAGGCCTCCAGACTTAAATGAACTTCGTTGCTCACAACCTGCTTTTCCTGGAAAAAGTCTTGTTTCAATTCTATGAGAGTTTTCACCCCCCATATTACAATTTAAGAAGATGATGGCTCCTTGGTTTTTAAATCAAATTTGCTCTGACAGTTGGTCTAGAGAGATCTTCCTAGGATCTTCTTCTGATTCTGCATTGTCAGGGGCATAATGAGATGACCTGGTTGCCTGCCTATTCTCTGTGTTTTTGTCCATGTCTGGGTGGATATGAAAGGAATCATGCATTCAAAAGAATGACTTTATGTATTTACTGACTGAAAATCACTGACTAAGTTTTAAAAGAACTGACTGAGTTTTGCAAGGATTAAAACAGCAAACATGCTTCAGGTGAATTTTACAATTTGATTCAGAATTACCTCAAGTCTCCAGAAAGTTCCTAAGTAAAAGATCCTGGATAAGGTCTCCTTTCTTGAAATGGCTTGAATAAGAGGAAATAAGTTGTGAGATTCACACTCTCTATTGTCTGAGCATTTACCCAAAAGTCCAGATTCTTCACTGAGCAACACTTAAAGGCAGAGAACTGCAGAGAAACCAGTTTGTTATAAATAGGTAAAATAGCCATCCTTCATTTATTGTGCAGCAGTGGCTCCCAATTTCAAATTTTGTGCACAATGGTAGCACTGATCAGATGGTCACATGAAAAAAACTAACTTCAGAGAACAGATGTTATAACTTAAAAAACCTGGGATAAACAAGTCATTCTGGAAATGGATAGGAGAATCCCACCATGGGTCTTCCCTCTCTTTCTCTTTTTTTCAAGATGAAGCCGTGTCTACTGTTTGATAATCCATATGCTGTGGACACAGATTTTTTGAGAACTCAAAGCAGTGGTTGCTGTCTCCAACAGAACACATAATTTGTTCAGCCACATCTTCAACCTTCTTCAATACCAATATCAGAAGACAACCAAACGCAGTCTGAATCCACCCAGGTCATCAACCTATGAGAACGATATCACTTTAAACTTTATTGAACTTTTAAAATATCACTTTGAAACATGGTCTTTTCCAGGGAACACAGGTTGTATGTGAACAAGCTTCACTTGAGTTTGGAGTCCCACGTTGATTGTAACATCTAATTTAGGTGAACACTTGAGCATATGATTGAGGGGTGCTGAGTTGTTTGAAGCGAATCTTCCTGATGACAAGTTGAATTGAGGTCGGAGCTGCCTGCTTAGGTAGATGCGAAAGACCCCAGGGAGATAATGATATAATGGGCAGATTTTTTAGGTTCTTTTGTAATCTATTTTTATATATGTCAACTTGAATATGTATATGTGAGCATGAAAGTTGGAGTACTTTTATCAATTTTCTTTGACAACATAATGCAATAAAAATTATGTTCTTTCACTTTTAAAACAAAAATAAGGAAACCTCTCTGTGCCACAGCATGTAAATGGTATGAAACCACGCTTGCTTCTTGGCCTTTTGGCTAGGATCAATCTTCAAATCAAGCCAAGATTAGTGCAATGCTTTTCTTGTTAGTTTGGATCTTGTCTATCACTGTTGTGGGGACAATGAATTGGATTCAGTTAGAATTTATTTTTGGAGCAACTAAGGAGATGGATTAAGGGCTTGCCCAGTTCACTGTGCATTGCTTTGTAACTTTAAGCACAGTGTTAAAAAAAAGGTGGTTCACTCAGGATGTGGCTAGCCCATTGTGTTTTGGGTGTACTTTCACCTGCACTGTCCCCAAATGTGGGATAATCAACTGCACAACTTGTAAACCATCAAATAGTCACTGAATTGGTAAACATAGCCTTTTTTTAAAAAAAGTCTTTTGCAGTCAAGAGGAGTTGGGAACAAGGGAAGCTGTTACATCACTTCTCACCAGCCATCACAGTCAGATCTCATCTTCATACTGAAAGCTCTCACCTCTTCACTGACTTCAACATATCATAATTCTCTAAATCTTAGTAGCTCAGATTTTCTTGTCCACCATCCACTAGTTCTTTATAAAACACCAGGAGAGAGAACAAGTTCTTCTGATAGTGAAATACCAGAAATATTATTCAAGGCAACATGCCCAATTTAGTATGGTCCAGCCCACTAACAACAGAACACACATACCATTCAGGACAAAGCAGCTCGGCATCATCTTAAACAGTCACTCCTTCTACTACTGGTGCACTGTAGCAATAATGTGTACTCTGTACAAGCTGCATTGCATCAGCTCACCAAGGTTCTTTCAGAAGCACCTTTTTACCAGCATCATAGGTATACTACAGCATATGAACTGCAGCAGTTCAAGAAAGTAGCTTACAACAACCTTCACACTGATAGTCAGCGTGGGTAATAAATGCTGGCTTAGCCTTCATGCTATGAAAAAAAATTAAAAAGATAAACCTCAAGCACTCTTCTGAACTAAAACATAGACAAGGGTCTAAGCTAAAAGCATCTCTCCTCCTTTGGAAATCCCTTGGGATAGAGGATGATGTAGTCTCTGATTCATAAATAGGATGTGTGATTTGCATACTCTGGCACTTTAGGCAGGCGCTTTTGAAAGGTTGTATAGACTGGTTGTTTGGGGATTTATGTGCTCTCTCCGATGCCTCAATTTCACCTCTGCACTTGCCCAAAAAGGTCAATTGATATATTGGCACATTTCTAAATTAACCTTCTCCATTTTGGTTGATCACAAGCCAGAACCTCCCTAGAGTCAGTGGGGAGCCAGTGGAGACTTGGGCTGAGAGTTGGCAGATGGAGTTTAATCCAGATAAATGTGAGATAATGCATTTTGGAAGATCCAGCACATATAGGAAATGTACAGTAAATGATAGAACCCTTAAGCACATGATAGGCAGAGGGATCTGGATGAACAGATGCACAGGTCACTGAAAATGGCAACAAAAGTGGAGAAGGTAGTCAAGAAGGCACACAGCATGCTTGCCTCCATCAGGCAGGCTATTGAGTTTAAAAGTTGGCAAGTCGTGTTGCAGCTTCATAGAACCTTACTTAGGCTACACTTGGAATATAGTGTTCAATTCTGGTCACCACACTATCAGGAGGATATGGAGGCTTTGGAGAGGGTACAAAAAAGATTTACCAGGATGTTACCTGGTATAGAAAGCATTAGCTGTGAGGAGAGGTTGGAGAAACTTGATTTATTCTCGCTAGAACAACAGAGGTTGAAACATGACCTGATAGAAATCTACAAGGTTATGAGGGCATGGGCAGTAAAGATAGTCAGAAGCTTTTTCCCAAGGTGAACGTCAATTACTAGAGGGCATATGTTTTAAGGTGGGAGGGGCAAAGTTTAAAACAGCTGCATGAGACAAGTTTTTTATACAACAGGTGGTGGGTGTCTGGAACTCGCTGCTGGGAGAGGTATTGGAAGCAGATATAATACTGGGTTTTAAGGGGCATCTTGATAAATACATGAATAGGATGGGAATAGAGGGGTATGATCCCCGGAAGTGCAGGGGGCTTTAGAGCCAAAGGACCTGTTCCTACACTGTACTTTTCTTTGTTGTTTGATGTTTGCTCCCTTCAGAAGTGCTGTGAGATCATCTCTAAAGCATTTCAGATGTCCTCCTGGGAGTCCCCTACTGCGACCAATTTCTGAGTAGAGCCATTGCTTTGGGAGTTTGGTGTCAGGATTATGAATAACATATTCCCCCCTCAACCCCATTTCTATATCCTCCCCACATACCCCATCCCCCCATCCTCCCCGCATTCCCTATTCCCCCATCCTCCCCATTTCCTCTCCACCTCCCCCTATTTCCCCTCCATCCTCCTTATTACCCACTTTCTTCCACCACCTCCGCACAGAAGCTCATTTCAGCACCTCAATGCAGGGCAATTGGCTTTGAAGAGAATGCCACTCCTGAATCTCCTTTCTTGCCACTGAATTTAGAAGATCTCACTCAGGCAGCATTAGTGTTATTTCTGCAGGCTTTGAGGTGTCTGCTGCAGGTTGCCCAAGTCTCCAAACAAAAAACATCTAAGTATTATTTAACCAATGATTTGGAAATATCAGACAACTAAACTCTTTGGTATGCATTGTTTATGTAAGTATGTCAAGGTAAGTTTTAAAATGCTAAATGTTTCATTCCACAAATGATACGGAGTTCATATGCCTCTGCTAAATACTAATTGATTTGTAGATTCAAAATTTTAGCTCAAAATTTTATGTTAAAGAATGAAGAGATATGAATCCAAGCAACTGGACCAAAATATGATCCTTTTGCTAATTGATAGTGTAATTGATGGGGGAGAGATGGGATTTAATAAAGGAATTAAGATGCAATTTTGATCAGAACACACTGGAAACTATTTGAGATAAGTCCCCAGACAGCCCCGACCAATGCTCGCTTCCCCAACTCTCTGCTAGTTTATTTTTAAATAAACAAATGGCTAAAGGGAGCAGATAAAAGGAGTTAAAAGCTGGTTTGTCAAAATGTGCTTAATGTCCTTGGATAGTGCGGTGCAATCTTTATGGCATTGACTGAGTCAACTGTTGAATGCAATAAAAAGACCTCAATGGGGAGTGGGCTTGGGCGGGGGAAAGAGACTACATTTTCAGCTAAGATCTCACATATCCATATCCAATCTGATCCTTGATGTGAGACCATCCTTGATGTGCCACACAATGCCAGCCCCTTTCTCTCCCCTGCCGCCTCATTAGTCATTTCAGAAAGGATGGGGAGGGGGGGTGTGAGAAACCCAGCTCAGTGATAAAATCTCTGATGGCAGCCACCCTGATGATTTCTCCTTCCGCTCTGACCAATCTCCTTATCTAGGTTCCAGGCTGAAGATCTTTGCGAACACTGACCCAAAGCTTCTGACGAAAGTGATTAGACTCATAAACATGAAGGTGAAAGGATGGCTAACAAGTGAAAACCTATTTCTGACAATTTTAGATCTTTAATATTGGAACCTTCTATCCAATATACAAAAGGTCACATTTATTTGACCCACACCCACCAAATCATGTTATCCCAAATCATCTAATAAAGTTAAGCCAGACAGCAGATGTGTAGACTAATATTGGATGTTTACAACAGCAACTTGAGCAGCATTGATTTTTACTCAATTTTTAGAACACTTTCCACATTGACTGCTTGATGGACAGGACAGGAGTAGCTGTGAGTCAGCTGCTGTGGGATATGTATCTATTGAGAGGAGTTATAGAATGAAAAGGTAAGAATATATTGAATAATAACATGGGGGTATTAAATGTGGTTGATTGCCTGTGAAAAAAAAGGTACAAAGGAGGAAAGAGAGACAAAAGAGATGGATAAACACATTAAATCAAAAGTGAACAATTTATTAGTATTTTAAACTCTGAATATAATTCCAAATGAAATTGGTGAAAGATTCTTCAATCATCAGCTATATTGCTATTTGCTGCTGAGTGCTTCTTTTGTAATGTAATCAACTAACGGATTCTGGTAACCAAAGAGGTCATCTGAGTGTAATCTCAATTAATTTGGGAATTTAAAAAACAGGAACGGCCAGTGGAATTTAGGAATGCGGACTTTTGCCTTTCATCTCGCACTACGCTGCAATGCAAAAACAATAAAGGCCTCTCTCCAGCTCTCAAAAGAAGTGAAATGTAATCTCCATCTCTATCAAATAAGTTGATTAATCTCACTGCTCTGGCATAGGTTTGGCCAATTGAGACTCAACTGCAGAAAAAAGATCTGCACATGTTTATTTTGGAAACCAAAAGCTCGGGATTGTTTTTTCTCCCAAGCACCTGAGGCAACAGAGTGCAGTGTGGAAAGAAAAACGGTTGCCACCGGTCCGACTTTGAAATTCGTTTTCATCTTTGAAATAAGGTCAGCCAGTAAAGTAACCAACAAATACATAAAATAGTCCGATTAGGAATCGCAGTGTCATGTTTCTTTTCGAGGGAAAATCGATTGTGTAATAAAATTGAAATAAGTTGCAAATTATAATCGTTTAATAGAGTACAAATAGTTTAAAGTCTTCAAGTTAGCTGATACAAGTAACCCTTGATCTTTTAATCCAATTGATAGATTTATCAAGCCAAAAGAATTAAATAACTTCCCTCTTTTATATTATCCAAGAGCAGTATCCAAGGGCATTAACCTCCCTCTCCCTCTGCAATTAATAAGAGCAGTTGAAAGGTTTCCTGTGTGTGCAGATTCAGTAAGTTAAAATAATGTTTATCACTACGCAATAAAGTATTTCTAACATCAAAATTTACCATTAGACTTCACTGGAAGTAGCATGCTTCAAATGCAAATTACACCAGAACCTCTTGTACAGCCATCCAGAGCACTTCACAACATTACCAACCTGTGGAACATACTTGGATAACAACACCTTGCATTTATGCATATTTCATGTTGCACAATGTGTCAAGGCATTTTACAAAAGCATAATCAGACTAAAAAAATGACATCAAGCTAAAGAGAGAAGAGACATTCAAAGAATGGCTAAGGAGTTAGGCTTCAAATGGAGAGAGTTGGATGGGGTATTCACAGATTAGGATGTGGATAGCTAAACCCACAGCCACCAGTGGTGAGACAAAAGAAGTGAGTATTGTGCGAGAGGCAGAAGTTGAGGAATATAACATTCACAAAAGGTTGTAGAGCTGAAATTGCAGATTTTATTTTATCTGTTCATGAGATGTGGTATATCTGTTTCTTGAATAGCTACAGACTGTGTGATAAAGGTACACCAATTATGCTCAAAAAGGGAGTTTTAGGATTTTGACCTAGTGACAGTGAAGCAATAGTCAGGGTAGTGTGTGATTTTGGGAAAGGAATCTGCAAGTCGTGGTGTTCCTATATGTCTATTTCTTTGTCCTTCTAGGTGATAAAGGTTGCAGGATTGAAATGTGCTGTCACAGTGGCCTTGGCAAGATTCTCTAGCGTACTTTGTGGATGGTACACATGGCATACAAAAAGAGATTAGGGCATAGGGGAATTTGAGAATTTTTAAATCAAGCCTTTGCTAAACTTGGAGCCAATGTAGGTCAGCAAAAACAGGTGACAGTAGAGTAACATATTGTCAAAAGGGAATGAGTCTGGTGGCCCACACCATTGATTCCAGATGTCATCATGTCCCATTACATCAAGTGAAACATGAGGAAGAAAACATCCCATTGATTACCATGACTGGCCTTCCTCAACTGACGAATCAGTATTTCTGCAACCGGTGTCCCACTTGGAATCATAGAATCTCTGCAGTGCAGGAGGAGGCCATTCAGTTCACCACGCCCACACCAACCACAATCTCACCTCAGTACTATCCCTGTAACACCATGTATTTACCCTGCTAATCTCCCTGACACTAAAGAGCAACTTAGCATTGCCAATCAATCTAACACGCACATCTTTGGACTGTGGAAAGAAACTGGAGCATCTGGAGGAAACCCATGCAGACACAGGGAGAATGTACAAACTCCACACAGTGACCTAAAGCCAAAATTGAGCCCAGGACCCTGGCACTGTGAGGCAGCAGTGCTAACCACTATGCCATCCATGGAAGAAGCATTGAAGGTAGCAAGGGCACAGAATGTATTTGTGTTATGTTGCTTCAATGTCCATCACCAAGAGTAGTTCAGTAGTACTATTATGACTGAACTGGCCACCTTCTGAAATAAGTATCTGTCAGATTGGATCCGGGCTGGTGGTGAGGAACCACAAGAGAAAAAAACATACATAACCTTGCCATCATCAATGTACCTGTTATATTTGCATCTATTCATGATGGATTGATAGCAGTAATCAACACATATTCTTGAGATGACAAGTCCCACCTTCACACTGAGAACATGGTCCATTGTGTTGTGTGGCGCTGCCACCATGGGATCGATTCAGAACAGGCCAAGTAGTTTGACACTTAGCATCTATGAGATGCTGTGGACCATCAGCAGCAGCAGAATTGTATTCACCCATAATCTGTAAGCTCATGGCCCAGCAAAGCCCTCGCTCTACCAGCACCACCAAACAAGCAAACCAAACTGGTCAAGTGGGAAGTGTAGGAAAGTAGGAAAGATCAACACTAGTCATATCTTAAGAACGAGATGCCAACTTGGTGAAGCTGCAATACAGGGTTACGCATGCTGAACAGTGGAAGCAGCATGCTATAGACAGCGCTAAGCAATCCTACAACAGGCAGGCCAGGTCAAAGCTCTGCAGTCCTGCCACATCCAGTTATGACTGCTGGGGGAGAATTGAACAATTAACCAGAGAACAAGGCTCTACAAACTTTTTCATCCTCACTTGTGGAGCCTTCCAGGGAAGTGTAAAAGATAAGGCTGAGGGCATAAGTGCTGAGTGGATGATTCATGTTAGCCATCTCCTGAGGTCTGCTACATTACAGATGCCAATCTTCAGCCAATTCACTTTATTGCACACAATATTAACAAATGGCTGAAGTGAGTGCAAGTTTGAGATCATGTACTAACCAACTCAAGAACAGTTTCTTCTCTGCTTCCATCAGGCATTTGAATGGACTTTCCATATATCAAGCTGATCTTTCTCTGCACCCTTGTCTTTCCTTGTCCCCTATATACTCTATGAATTGTACATTTTGTCAGTATAGTTCACAAGAACAATGGGAGTGATTCTCCCATCCAGCTGTGCTGCTTTTGTAGCACAGAGGGACGGGAGACTCGAGTTGAGACTGTTTCAGGGGCTTCCCACTGGGCACCACAGCCTCTGCACATCTCCAGCAGCTGGATTTCCATTGCTATCAGCTCTGCTCCAGAAATCATCACAGAATTACATAATTTTAATGTCATGAGCAGATTCAGGTTTGAAATCTCTGGACCTGCTCGCATCTTCCCCCACACTCGCCAGCAGCGGTTCACTCCAGTGGGATTCAATATAGCTCTGTGCTGGAGTGAAGGGGTAGCAATCACACTGCCGGCAACGCAAGGGTCATGGGGCTGGCCAGTGATCAAGCTGTTCAGCAACTGGGAGGCCAGCAGTGTGGAGCCACTGCACATGCGTCAATCACAGAGCTGACAGATTGATGCATGTGCAATGGCCCACTCAGCACTATCCTGCTGGCCTTTCCAGTAAGAATAGCTCCTCCTCTACCACACCTCCACCTCCCTGATTTTCAGCATGGTTCATGCTGAAGCACTCTGCAGTGCACAGAGTGTGGGAGATACATTTTGAAACTCCCACTGAAAAAAAAATGTGATTTACTCCAGTTTTTATGCAAATTCGACCTTAGAATATTTTTGGGAGAATTGCTCCCAATACTTTGCATTGTATCCCAATACATGTGACATTTGTAAATCAAATCAAAAAGAGTATGGGGCATGACTTTACTTCTAAGCTGTCGTACTGAAGATTTGTTCTCTAGATCTGGTTGTACACTTAATCACCTTATTCTGATATAGGTACAACACTGGCATTCACCTGACAATCTGGGAAGTTGCCCAGATTAGTCCTGTTCACAGAAAGTAGAAAAGATTCAATCCAGCAATTAGTTCCCCATCAAGTTACACTCAATCATCGGCAAAGTGATGAAACATATCATCAACAATACTAGTGAATGGCATTTCCTCAACAACAGCCTCTCATTGATGCTGAGTTTGGGTTCTCCAGGCCCACTAGGCTCCAGATCTCATTGCAACCATTGTACGAACAGGGAAAAAAAGAACACAGAATTCCAGAGGCAAGGTGAGAATGGCTGTTCTTGACATCAAGACAATATTTGGCTGAATGTGGTATTTATGGAACCATAGAAAAATTGAAGTCAGTGAGAATCAGGGAGATAGCTCTCTGTTGGCATCATAATTAGCACAAATGAAGATGATTGTGATTATTGGAGGCTAATAATTTTAGCTCCATGACATTCTTCCTCAGGATCATGTCCCAGGTACAACATGACAGACTCCATAGGATAAATGAAGCAAAGATGTTTCCCCTAGATGGGGTCTAGAACCAAGGGATACCATCTAAGAATAAGATGTACGCCATTTAGGACTGAGATTTGGAAGAACTTCTTAAATCAGAAGAAAGTGAATCTTTGGAATTCTCAATCCCAGAGGACTATGGAAGTTCAATCATAGAATATGTTTAAAGCAAAGGTCAATAAATGTCTTGACACTAGTGACATCAAGAACAACGTGGATAGAGCAAGAAGATGGTATTGGGATGAAGGATCAGATATGATTTAGTTAAAAGATAGAACAAGCATGAAGGGCCAAACATCCTATTTCTTCTACTCTGTTGCTATATTCTGAACCATTTTCAGCTGCTTCATCAATGAACTTCTCTTATCATAACGTTAGAGTGGGAATGGAATGTTTGCTGATATTGTCACAAGTTTCAGTTCCATCTGCAGCTCTTCAGCTAATGAAGTAGACTGTATCGACATGCAGCAAGAGCCAAATAATTTTCAGGCTTGGGATCATAAGTAGCAAGTAACATTTACACTGCACAAACGTCAAATAATGACAATCTTCAGTAACAGAGAATCTACCTACCTACCCTTGACGATCAGTGACATTACCATTGTTGAATCATTCACTATCAATATCTTACAATTTACCATTGACTAGAAACTCAACTGGACCTGGCATATATAAATGCAATAGCTACAAGAGCAGGTCAGAAGCTGGGAATTCTGCGGCGATTCACACATCCTGACTCAACAAAGCCTGCCCCCACTTACAATGCATAAGGCAGTGGTGTAATAGAACATAGAACATAGAACATTACAGCGCAGAACAGGCCCTTCGGCCCTCGATGTTGCGCCGACCAATTAAGAAAAAGCAATGACCCTCTAACCTAAACCATTCCCTTTTCATCCATAAACCTATCCACTGACCTCTTAAATGCCCCCAAACTTGGCGCATCTACAACTGCAGCAGGCAGGGCATTCCATACCCTTACCACCCTCTGGGTAAAGAACCTACCTCTGACATCCGTCCTATAACTACCATCCCTTAATTTAAAGCTATGTCCCCTTGTGCTAGCTTTCTCCATCTGAGGAAAAAGGCTATCACTGTACACCCTATCTAAACCTCTAATCATCTTATATATTTTAATAAGGTCTCCTCTTAGCCACCTTCTTTCTAACGAAAACAACATTAAATCCCTCAGCCTCTCCTCATAAGGCCTGCCCTCCATACCAGGCAACATCCTGGTAAACCTTCTCTGCGCTCTCTCCAATGCCTCCACATCTTTCTTATAATGTGGGGACCAGAACTGTACACAATACTCCAAGTGCGGCCGCACCAGAGTTTTGTACAGTTGCAACATGACGTTGCGGCTCCGAAATTCAATCCCCCTACCAATAAAAGCCAAGACTCCATATGCCTTATTAACAACCTTATCGACTTGATTGCCAACTTTCAGGGATAATGGAATGCTCTCAACTTCCACAAATGAATGCAGCTTCAATAACACTTAAGAAGTTCAACACCATTCAGTTCAAAGCAGCCTACTTGATTGGCACCCTATCCACTGCCTTCAACATTTACTCCCTCATGACCAGCACACAGTGGTAACAGTGCATTGTAGGAAATTCCAAAAACCCTTCAACAACACCTTCCAAACATACAATGTCTATCATTGAGCAGATTATGGGCAATAGAAGCATGGAAACATCACCACCTCCAAGTTTGCCTCCCAAATTACACACATACACACTTAAAACTATAGCAAGCCTCCTTCACTCTCACTGCATCAAGATTTGGAAATGCCACTGTAACAGCACTTTGGGTGTGCCAACAACATGTGGACTACAGAAGTTCTAGAAGGTGGCTCGTCACCATTTTTTCCAGTGCAATTAGAGGTATGCAATAAATGATGCCTTTGCCAGCAACCTCAAATTTCACAATTGATTAAAAAAGAGTTGATGGTTGAACTGGACTTGGTGGGAGTTAGATTACAGTTGGCCCATTCACTAATACTTAGACATGGAATGTAAATCTTTATCTTTCCACTGGTATTTAAGGTGGCCAATGGCAACAAGCAAACAGCAAGTTCGAGTTACAAGGCAGCTATTCAGTTGAGATATCATTGTCGATGGTATGAATGATAACCTAAAGCTCTCAGACTTTAGGATTATTAACATAAGAACTGAGTTTTAATCATAAGCTTTAAATTGTGTTATCAATTCCTTCGGAGGTTTACAAGTTGTTCAGTTTCTAGAACAGCTTGTTTCGAAAAATCTGTTGTCATGGCACCACATTGGTAGCCATGGTAAGTTATGTTGAAGTATTTCTCAATTTCTCTTCAAGCTTTTATGAAGGCAAAGTTCTTTATAAATTAGAAGCAAACACAATGACATAGCTTCATCACCGATATTGTCCTCACACATCCACTTTACAAATTATATTGCCATTAACTGATTGCACTTTTTTGCATGAATGCTTAATAGTTTAGAATAGCCATCAATATGAAAGTAGCAGGATAACATAGGAGTTCAATAGCTGAACAACTGAAGCCAAGAATATTAGACCATTACTAATGGATCTGCATTGTAACTCACATTCGTTCTGTTATCTATATAAAAACTTTTGCCCAGAATTTCCATTTTACAAAGAGCTAATGACCTGGATTTAAACTGGTAACAAAATTGTGGTAATTTAGCTAAGCAATTTTTTTTGCTGTCTCCACTCAAATTCAAATGTGCATTGCTGAAAGTAAAATCATCTATGAACCAGCACAATCAATGTTTCCATGTGCAATTTGTTTTGCATTGTAAAATATTTCATGATATATTTATTAGTGGTAACCTGATGCAATTTTATTAACGCAGCTTTCCACATGACTTGGCCACAAAATTACGTACAGTTCATCAGAGCTATTTTGATTGTATGCAATAGTCAGTAAATTTGTAGTCCATTAAAGAAAAATTAAAGATTTTTTTAAAGGTGCCTATTACTACCTTAATGCCCAAAAATCTTAATTTTTAGAGGGCCTCTGAAGACCTGTTAATATTTCAATTAGTGGATATTCACCATGATGATTAACTGAGGCCACGGCAATGACAGTAAGAAGTCTCACAATACCAGGTTAAAGTCCAACGGGTTTATAAAGATAACAAAAGCCAGTACTTTCAGAGCACTGTCCCTTCATCAGGTGAATGGGAGTTCTGTTCACAAACAGGGCATATAAAAATAGAAACTTAATAATGGTTGGAATGCGAGTCTTTACTGGTGGTAATCAAGTCTCAAAGATACAGACAATGTGAGTGGAGAGAGCATTAAGCATAGGTTAAAGAGATGTGTATTGTCTCCAGGCAGGACAGTTAGTAAGATTTCCATGACATGGCAATGGCCTGAGTTCTAAACTGGATTCTAGTGAGTTTGCCAAAAAATATTGGCAAAACGCAGAAACTTGATTTGTGCTGAATGTAAACTGTATTTGAAATCCCTTGATATTTTATGTATGTTTGCTTAAATTTGGGTGAATTAACAAAACCTAGCAAAAGCTTCCGATCCTTGTTTACAGCATATGTGAAATGCATGAGCCTCTGTGAAAATGTCATTCTAAAATGTGGCCTCAGAGATGTCCTACTTTGCAGTGTTACTTTTCTTGGCATCACATCTCAAACCTTACACATCTATAGGATGAACTTCAAAGATTAGTTATATTGTTTTGACTCAACATGGACAAATCAGAACACTCAATTAATTTACTAGTTAAATCCCCATTCTACATTATAACCCATCAGTTTTATTTGTACATGGGATACTTAAACATGCAAGTAAATAATATTTTATTCCTAAAGGAAATTTTGTAAAATTACATGCTATAGAATTTACAAACTTAACAAAATTCTCCAATATACTTAAGATTCAATAAATAAAAATTAATTAGTCTTTGCATTAATTAAATACTAGCTACGTCAATTAAAAAGGAAAAAAAAGAGTTGAATTTATGTAGCACATCCAGAATGACATCAATGGACTACTTGTGTGGGGAGAGAAGTGGCAAATGGAATTGAATCTGAAAAAGTGAGAGGTAATATATTTGGGGAGGGCAAACATAGCGAAGGAAACTCAATAAAGAGGATGATATTGAGAAGTGTTGAAGAAAAGAGATACTTTGGAATAGATGTCTACAGGCTCATGATGGTGGTAGGACAGGTGGACAAGATGGTCAAGAAAGGATATGGAATATTTTCCTTTATTGGGTGAGGTATTAAAACAAAAGTAGGGACATCATGATGGAACTGTATAAAATGCTAGTTAGGCCACAGCTAGAGGTTTGTATACAGTTCTAGCCGTCACATTACAGGAGAAACAAAATTACTCTGTAGAGACTGCAGTGAAGAATTTTGCTATGGCTTGGAAACTGCACCTATGAGGAGGGATTAGATCAGCCAAGAGTGATTTTCTTTGAACAGAGGAAGCTAAAGGGTGACCTAATTGAGGTGTGCAAAATTATGAGGGAACAAGGCAGGATAGATTGGGAAGATTTGTTTCTCCTAGGTGAGGGCTCAATTACCAGGGGCCATAGATTTAAGGTGATTGGTAGAGGATTAGCAGGGACATGAGGAAAGTCTTCTTCACCCAGAGGGAATCCATTGCCTAAGTTGTTGGTTGAGGCTGAAATACTCAACTAACTTAAAAGTTATTTGGATCTGCGCTTGAAATGTAACCTGCATAACTATGGGCCAGGAGCTGGAAAATGATATTAAAATGAACAACAGGTTTCTTTTTTTTTGCTTTATGGCTAGCACTGATACAATGAACTGAATGGCCTCCTTCTGCACGTAACTTTTTATGTTTGATGGTTCTGTGGTACTTTTGTGACTTTAGGATGTTTCAAGGCCATTTACAACCAGTAAAGTATTTTTAAAGGATAATCAGTATAGTAATGTAGAAAATGCCAATTTGTGCATAGAAATCCCATGCATAGTGATGTGCTATTGACAATTTAAAACCTATTTTTAAATTGTCAGTGGCATGATAAAATATTGACTAGGAAATCTGGGAGGGGGGGTCTGCCTTGCTATTCAAAAGTGGATCTATTACCTCATGGTGCAGATGGTGTCTTGATTAAACATCTCATTCAAAAAGAGCACCTTCAACAGTGCAGCACTCCCTCATTCTTGCATTAAGTGTTACCTCAAATTTGTGCTCAAATTGCCTTCTAGTAGAGAGGCAAATGTGAAATCATTGATTCACAGCTAATCAGAGAACAAATACCAACAAAATGCTACTCTCAATGAAATGGCGTTTGAAGTTATTTTTGTAGTTTACTTAATTTTTCAAATAAGAGAAAAGAATTTTCATTTAAAAAGTGTCTTTTATTACTTTCAGATTTATAAAGTGTTTTACATCTTGTAACTAATTCAGAGATGTTACTTATGGATACGTTCACCATCAGATTGTGATTTGCAATTTAATGGCAGGGAATTGTTAGTGCTTGATAGTGCAAATAAGCTGTATAATTTAGGGATCAGGCACATTTGAAGAATCAAGCAGCTGAGTTTTACCACTTGCTTTACTACAAGCAAAGCCAGATATCTGGATATTTGAGTATCTCAATCCCTCGGTGAAACTTCAAATAATCACTTATACTTCTATCCTGAAACCTGAGGTCTCTTTTAAATATCAGCTATTCATGAGCTGATGAGCAATGCATGGAAAACAAGATAAGTTTTTCATGAGGCCTCACTACCAAAGTGCAGAGATACATGGAGCATTCAGTACTGCATTGTGATGCAAAACAAAGGTCAAACATCTGTTATAATTGAAGGTCAAGGTCAAATTTGAGATCGAGGTCAAATATCCGGTATAACAACAATAAATCAAACCAAAATAAAAGAAACACTAGTATATCTGCAACTGCACTTTAATTGATTCAAAATCAGTAAACCTAACAGATTATTGCCCTTTACCGTAGATTACTCTAGTCAGGCAGTGTTGTCACCTACATGCAACAATATAAATTCAGGACAGAATTCGTTAGACCAACTCCAGGTGACCATTAGAAGGGGTAGGCAGTCAGTGTAAGAGTTGTGATTGTCCCCCTCTCTAACAAGTATACTGTTTTGGATATCGTTGGGGAAAATGGCTTGTCAGGGGAAAGCAACAGCAGCAGTCAAAGCTGCAGCACCACAGCTGGATCTGTTGTTAAGGAGTGAGGGACAAAGAGGATTAGAGCAATAGTTAGAGGGGACTCTGTAGTTAGAGTTCAGATAAATGCTTCTGTGGATATGGAAAAGACTGCAGGATGGTATGTTGCCTCCCCAGTGCCAGTTTCCAGAATGTCTTTGAATGGGCAGAAAGCATTCTGAAGGAAGAGGGTGAACAGCCAGCGGTTGTGGTACATATTGGTACTCACGACACACATGGGAAGAGTGATGAGGTCCTGCAGCAGCAGTTTAGGGAGTTAGGTAGAAAGCTAAAAAGCATGACCTCTAGGGTTGTAATTTCAGGATTATTCCCTGTGCTACATGCTAGTGAATTTAGGAATAGGAAGATAGTGCAGCTCAACATGTGGGTAAACAGCTAGTATAGGAGGGGAGGTTTCAGATATCTGGACCATCGGGGTCCCATCTGGGACAGTTGGGACCTATACAAGAAGAACTGGAAGGACATAATTATTCTAACAGAGAGGTTTGCTAGTATCATATGGGAGAATTTAAACTGATTTGGTAGTGGGGATGGGAACCAAAGCAAAGGGGGACCAGAGAATAGGGCCATAAGACTCAGAGAAACTGCAAGCAGGGTAAGGATGCTAATCAAAGAGGGTCTGGTGGACTGAAGTGCATTTATTTCAATGCAAGAAGTGTAATAGGCAAGGCAGATAACTTAGAATTTGGATTAGTTCTTGGAACTATGATGTTGTTACCATTACAAAGACTTGGTTAAAAGAAGGACAAGATTGGCCGCTTCACATTCCAGGGTACAGATGTTTCAGGCGGGATAGAAGAGGATATAAAAGGGGTGGAGGAGTTGCAATACTGGTTAAGGAGAATATCATAGCTGTACTGCTAGAGGACACCTCGGAGGGCTCATACAGCAAGGAAAATGGGTAGAGCTCAGGAATAGGAAGGGTGAAGTCACAATGTTGGGGTTTACTATAGGCCACCAACCACTAGTGGGAAGTAGAGGAACAGATATGTAGGCAGATTTTGGCAAGGTGTAAAACTAACAGGGTTGTTGTGGCGAGAGATTTTAACTTCCCTTACGTTGACTGGGACTCACTTAGTGCTAGGGGCATAGATGGGGCAGAATATAGATCGGTTAGAGACTTGGGCAGAGAGATGGCAGATAGAATTTAATCAGACAAATTACAAAGAACATTACAGCACAGGAACAGGTCCTTCAGCCTCCAAGCCTGCACCAACCATGCTGTCTAACTGAACTAAACCCCCTACCATTCCACGAACCATACCCCTCATTCCCATCCTATTCATGGATTTGTCCACATGCCCCTAAAAAGTCACTATCATATCTGCTTGTACTCCTTCCCCCAGCAGCGAGTTCCAGGTACCCACCATAATCTGTTTAAAAAAACTAGCGTCATACATTATCTCCTTTAAACCTTGTCCCTCACAGCTTAAATCTATACCACCTAGTAATTAACTCTTCCACCCTGGGAAAAAACTGCTGACTATCCATTCTGTCCACACCCCTCATAATCTTGTAGACTTCCGATCGCTCCTCAATCTCCATCATTCTAGTGAGAACAAACCAAGTTTCTCCAACTTCTTCTCATACCTAGTGTCCTCCATATCAGGCAACATCCTGGTAAATCATATCTGTACCCTCTCCAAAGCCTCGACATCTTTCTGGTAGTGTAGCGACCTCAATTGAACACTATATACCAAATGTGGCCTAATTAACATTCTATAAAGCTGCAACATGACTTGCCAATTTTTAAGCTCAATGCCCCAACCAATTAAGGCAAGCATGATGTATGCTTTCTTGACTACCTTTTCCACCTGCATTACCACTCTTAATGGCCTGTGTACTTGTATACCTAGCTGCCTTGGACTATCAATACTCTTAGGAATTCTGCTATTTACTGTACATTTCCTAGCCGTAATTAGGCCTTCCAAAACATATTATTACTCACATTAACACTTATTTACCAAGTTGTTAAACAAGTTTATCCGGCAAATTAGATCTATTGATTTGAAGAACTCAATGAATTGATAAATAATAGTTGCGTACAGAGATTTTCAGAAAGTATTCAAAAGTATCATATGTAAGCAATGTTGATGGCCAAATGACAGAAAACAAAACAGTGACTAATATATGTTTTTGGACTAGGGTGATGAAATGGAGGTGATCCCCAGGAGCCAGTGCTGGAATCAGAATACAGACAGTCCATGATCAAGCATTATCATTGGATTATACAAGGTTAGAGACAGAGCTAGAGGGAGGGAATACTTAGACCAAAGCAAGATGAAGCTTGGTCCTAATACAGTTATATATTCTGTCCTGATTTTGAGTATCTCTAAGAATAACTGTCCATATTTACAATCAAAGTTATTGTTGCAAACTGGTCGTGAAGTAATTACATCCTTCCAGAGTGACAGCATACACTGAAATATAGAATGGAAAGGATTGACAAAGTTCATAGACAAGATTTTCATACTTAAGTTTGGATCATAAATAGAGAGTACCATCAAAATAGGAACAGAACGTAAGAACTAGGAGCAGGAGTAGGCCATCTGGCCCCTCAAACCTACTCCACTATTCAACAAGATCATGGCTGATCCATTTGTGGACTCAGCTCCACTTAGCCACCTGCTCACCATAACCCTTAATTCCTTTACTGTTCTAAAATTTATCTATCCTTGCCTTAAAATCATTCAATGAGGTAGCACTGGGCAGGGAATTCCACAGATTCACAACCCTGTGTGTGAAGAAGTTCCTCCTCAACTCAGTCCTAAATCTTCTTCCCCTTATTTTGAGGCTCTGTCCTTTAGTTCTAGTTTTACTGCCAGTGGAAACAACTTCCCTGCTTCTATCTTATCTATTCCCTTCATAATCTTATATGTTTCTACAAGATCTTCACTCATTCTTCTGAATTTCAAAGAGTATAGCCCCAGCCTACTCAGTCTCTTTCACAAGCCAACACTCTCAACTCCGGAATCAACCTAGTGAATCTCCTCTGCACTCTCTCCGGTACCAGTATATCCTTTCTCAAGAAAGGAGAGCAAAACTGTATACAGTACTCCAGGTGTGAATCACCAGCATCTTATACAGCTGCAACTTAACCTCACTGTTTTTAAACTCCATCCCTCTAGCAATAAAGGACAAAATTCCATTTACCTTTTTAATTACTTGCTGCACCTGCAAACCAACTCAAGATTCTTGCACAAGGACACCCCAGGTCCCTCTGCGCAGCTTCAATCTGCAATTTTTTATCATTTAAATAATAGTCCTTTTTGCTATTATTCCTACCAAAATGGATGACCTCACATTTACCAACATTGTGTTTCATCTGCCAGACCCTCACTTCGATTATCTACATCCCTTTGCAGACTTTTAGCATCCTCAGCATATTTTGCTCTGCCACTCAACTTAGAGTCATCTGTGAATTTTGACCCACTATGCTTAGTCCTCAACTTTAAATGATTTATGTAAATCATAAAAATTGCTGTTCCAACACTGATCCCTGAGGCATATCACTAGTCATAGATCACCAACCAGTTTTTCAACCAGAAAATACCCATTTATCCCCCACTCTTTCTGTTAGTTAACCAATCCTCTATCCATGCTAATATATTACCTGTAACACCATGCACCTTTATCTTACGTAATAGTCTTTGATGCTGCACCTTGTTAAATGCCTTCTGGAAATCCAGATAATTTGAGTTAATGCACTAATATAAATAAGAAATTTACAGTAAATGGCAGAACCCTTAAGAGGCAAAGGAATCTGGGTGTACAGGTACACAGATTACTGAAAAAGGCAGTGCAGATGGAGAAAATAGTCAAGAAGGCATACAGAATGCTTGCCTTCATCGGCAGGGGCATTGAGTTTGAAAATTGGCAAGTCACGTTGAGCTTTATAGAACTTTAGTTAGTCCGTACTATAATATAGTGTTCAATTCTGGTGCCACACCACCAGAAGGATGTGCAGGCTTTGAAGAGAATACAGAAAAGATTTACCAGGATGTTGTCTGGTATGGAGGACATTAGCTATGAGGAGAGATTGGAGAAACTTGGTTTGTTCTCACTGGAACAGCGGTGGTTGAGGGGCGACCTGATAGAGGTCTACAAAATTATGAAAGGCATGAACAGCCTGGATAGTCAGAAGCTTTTTCCCAGAGTGGAAGAGTCAGTTACTAGGAGACACAGGATTAACGTGCAAGGGGCAAGGTTTAAAGGAGATGTACGAAGCAGAATTCTTACACAGAGATTGGTGGGTACCTGGAACCTATTGCCAGGGGAAGTAGTGGAAGCCAATATAGTAGTGACTTTTAAGGAGTGTCTTGACAAATACATGAATAGGAAGAAATAGAGGGATATGGCCCCCGGGAAGGGGAGGGGGTTTTAGTTAAGTCAGGCAGCACAGTCGTGTAGACTTGGAGGGCCGAAGGGTCTGTTCATGTACTGTAATTTTTTTTGTTTTTTTGTTCTTGTTCAATATTGAGACTACATGCTTTATGTAGATCTTACCTACATATTTAAAGTAGTGTTAACACTGCTTAAAAGTAGTTCACAGAGCAGCATATTTTGAGTCTGTTTAGTGTGCTTGAACTTCACTGATGAGAAAATACACTCTTCAGTTCCTTTTGTACTGAAGTTTAAATGTAGGGTCAACCATTGTGTGTTAATGAATACATTGGACTGTGGGAGAGCTGCAAATTGTCTGTTTGACAATTCAGCATTGATTCCATGTACTTTCTGGACTTTCTGCAAACAGTGTAGTCAGTTCCAAAGGCTTTGTTCAACTACAGTTGTAGTTACTATGCTGTTACTATGCAACAAAACTAATAAAAAGTACTGAAATTGCTTTATCACAATGAACATTAATCAATACATAAATTACATAGAAATTTCTACAGGGATACAAGCCATTCCAGCTAATTGATTTATATCAGTGTTTATGCTCCACATGAACCTCCTCCCATCCTAATTCACCTAGTCCCTTCTGTATTTCCTTCTCATTGAAGTTTAGGAGGTAGATTATTTTTTTCTCCATGTATTTCTATCCTGAATCAAACAATAAATAGGTATAAAGCTATGTTGCCAGCACTGTTGCTTATGACAACTTGTGGTCTCCTTACTTCCATTCTCCATATCATTCAAAAACCATCAGAAAAACTAATGGCATCATCCTCTAATATATTTGATCTGATAAAATTCCCACCTATCAACATGAACAGCATTGACTTGAACCATTGACATGAACAGCAGCAAAATTTTGGTGATGGTCTTTTGAGAAAAGGTTCCATTCTGGGATCTTCCCATCCATTAGTAATATCAACCACAATTGTAATACTTTGGCCAGCATTGTAGTAATGATCTGTTAAACTGTCCATGAACACTTGACCCTGATTATGCTGCCAGGATAAAGGAATCAGTTCTTGGGAACAAAAGAATCCAGTTCATTGTTATTGGTCTTAATCTGAACTATAAAAAAATGTTATTACCATACACCTTTCACTGAGTCCCATGGTTACGATTAGACTTGAAGGGGCATTTTTATGGTAAACTTGTGAAGAATTGTGAGGAATCCTTAGCATTAATGATCTGCACAATGAAGGGTCAAAACCACACTTGTTAGCTTTCTAATGACTAAATAGTGGCTATTCATTTGAATATGAAAGATGGTCTTCTACCTTGCATAGATGCTGTAATTATCACCAAGTATAAGGCAATTTAATTTTGAAATTCTATTAAAACGATTAGATGCATAATGAATTGTCCCAATCATAACAGAGATAAACTTACCACCCAGCCCACCACGGAGGTCTAAGGGGCCCCCCTCCTTACCTGTTCTGATCACAATCAGCACTTCTCTCCCACTCCCTTCTGCCCCATCATCAGTCGTTCCTCCCCAGTCACATTCCAACCACCCTCCCCCACCCCCCAACAGTCAAAGCTGGTGATGATGAGGTCAAATTGTTTATTCTCTCAATTTAGCTCTCTCACCACTTCATGCAAGGCCAATTCTGGCAGTGGTGTCCTCTGGACTCATCCAACCCAGTCAGTGATGCAAACACTAGTGATGCATATTAGAGTTCTAACCAGAGTATATGCTGTGCCCTTGCAAGCCGTAACGCTTCCTTCAAGTGGTCTTCAACATGGTACTGAATCTTTTGCAGAGGAAAACAGTAGATTTTTATCCATGTCACAAGTGGGCTTGCATTAACACTGCAAGGAAGTTACTGTGAAAATCCTCCAGTTGCCACACTCCAGCACCTGTTCAGGTACACTACGGGAGAATTTAGCATGGACAATGCATCTAACCAGCACATCTTTTGGACTGTGGGAGGAAAGCGGAGAATCCGAAGGAAACCCACGCAGGCTCCGCGCAGACAATGATCCAAGCAAGAAATTGAACCTGGGCCCCTGGCACTGTGAGGCCACCGTGCATCCCAGATCTTCAGCCTTGGCAACATTTTCCCACCCATTCCTTGTTTTCCATAAAGGGATAGTGGAATTGTCTTCCCCAAAATGCTGTGATCATGCTACCTAAGAGCTGATAATCTGTAGGAACTTTCTTTACCTATGTTCAACCTGAAACCACAAGACTCCAATGGTCTAGAATTCCTGTTGAAGACCCCACAGCGATATCACTTTTGTCTGAATACCACTTTGCAGAAGGTCAATGCATACTGTTGAAGGGTGAGGAACAAATCGAGAACATTGGCTGATGGGCATACTTACAGAATCATACCTATATTATAATGTGCATAGTCAAATCAGCTATATATGTCTTTGACTTGTCCTTGTTCATTGCCTGGGCCATAGCCAAATAGAATGAACAGTTTTATTTTATTAATTCTTTTTTGCAGTTTGATGCAAACTTCAGAGGGTAATGAAGAATCAACCACATTGATGTGGGATTGAAGTGACATTTGGAGCAGATGGGATAAAGACAGCAGGTTTCCTTCCCTGAAAGACATTACAGAACAAGTTTTGTTTTAAGTCAATCTTACATTTTGAGTGTTGACACATTGTTATTTCTGAATTTTTAAAATTGTGTCCAAATACTGAAAATACCATGGCAGGATTTGTTCTTTGGCTTACTATTCCAGCAAATATTCACAACACTCCTCTATTCTAAATGGAGTATGAATAAAATATTCAACATTATTTACAAGTATTCTATAGAACCAATTGTTAACTGAACATACCAGTTTGCAAGCTGGCTTATTTTCACTTGTTAATTAATAAGTTCCCAGATAACTAAAAGTAAAACTTCCCCAATAATGATGGTAACCAAACCGGATTCACTTTTTGAAATAAAAACAAAAAATGCTTTTAAAATACAAATAGTCAGTCTGTATCTGCAAAGAGAAAGAACAGGTTTCTCACATTGTCAGATGTTAATTCTTCATCAAATACTGCAGATAAGAAGGGGAGAGAATCAATCAGAGAGGGAATGAGTTCAAATCCATTAAGCTACTGCTTAATAGAAGGATTGTATAAAATAACATTACATAAAACATCATTGGTGAAATGATTCAGAGATATAAAAAGGAGAAAGAAATATGCAAATCATTGGGGCGAAGACACAAGAAAGAGTGTCAGAAAATCAAGAACAATAGAAAGAGAAAGAAAGTAAGCTATAAATGCAGTAAATCTGAAATTATAACAGAGAATGCAGACAAAAGGCAGTGAATCAGTCAACCTCAAGCAAAAAAACAGAACTACTCAACATACTCACACCCCTGTCAGTGCTGTGCACTGACAAAGGGGTCAGCTTTTGTTGTTTGCTTACAATAAATACTATTACAATCAAAGCTGATACTGTGTTCTAACCACAAGTGCGTGTTTGACCTTTGAATTGATGTGCATTGGATATGGTTGAACCACAGGCTGACTTGAGCTATAAAAGTAGCAACGAGTATCATCACTGCCAAGACCTCCTACTATGCTGTAAACATCTAAGGTGCTCTGGAATTCTCTCCTTCACATCGATTTATATAAGTTTATTGAAAGTCATGACACAGAACTGTCATTTCTAAGTGTCGACTAATCACTCCTGTACTCCTTAGCACCAGCCATGGATAGAGGGCAACACCTCTTCAACACCACCTGGAGCAGAGCAAAGGTCAATCGTAGGATCTTCTTATCTGCTTGTTTACCATGCAGTCCGTTTATTTACTGAATCACCTGATCAATATCAGGTGGTAAGATCTATATTATGAAACTGAATTTAGAAAATCATTTACCATTCTTTGAGGCAACCTTACAATAAAAAAGCTTGCATCACAATGCATCATTGTTCAGTTCATCTGGCTGCTATCCATTTTCCAACAATAACAATCAGAACCACAAAATTGTTATGGTGCAAAAAGAGGCACTTTGATCTATCCTGTCCAGCATTCCAAACATACAACATGACTTAGTGCCATTCCTCTGCTTTTTCTCAGAAGTTTTTTAAACATTATTTAAGGATTTTTAAAGATGTTATCAGATTCTATTGTGTTTGTTTGCTCGAATCAAGCATCATCAGATCCTACTTGCCTCAGAATCTACCATTTAACCAAACAATATGCTATAAAGTAATTTAAGCAAGGTTGGCAGGTGTACACAGTTGAATAATTGAGGATAATTCAAGAAGTGCTTGCGTCCATAAGGTTACAATCAATCTAAATCTGTGATTCAGCAACATATAATGTAAGTTAAACCAAAGGGCAGGTTTCAAGCCTTTGGTTGGTGCACAACAGGAGATTTAGCAGTGATGGCATTCACTGCAGACAGACATACATAGCAACAAAAAACAAACTCGGCTTGAGTATCATCACAGTTGGAGGGATTTAACTCTCAGTTACAAACAAAATGCTCTGTGGATTGATGAGTGCAATAAATCAGGCTGTAAATCAGGGTATTCTGTTAATTGCAGCTTTCATAGAACAACCAAGCATCTGCTATCTGATGTACCCGAGAGTAAATACAGATGCACTGCTGCTTAAACCACTGAAAAGAGTAGAATACAAGGAGTAAAAGTGAAAGGACTTGATGAAGACTCTACAAGGGTGCAATCAGGCTGAGTGTGAGGGTCAGAAACGAGAACAAAAACAGCTGCTTGTATTGAATAGACTTATCAGAGCTCTTCCGTGCTCACTGCTTTCAGCCACGAGCCACTAGGCAGAGACTATTGTGTTATTTTAGTCTTGTGTGGGAACTCCAGCCCAAGGGAACAATTGGCCTAGCTTAAAAAACAACTGTCAATCAAATTTAGAGTGAAAGAGATTATCAATTAGGTCTCTCAGTGCAGTTTTACAAACTTCCATTTACTTGTTTCCCTGTCTGTGAAATTCTCAAATATTAGCTTTTAGCAAGTGTATTTTTATTCATTTAAAATAAAACGTTTACCTGACAGACCTTATAAACCAATTTTCCTGACTCGTCTTATGCATATATAGAAATGCATAGAATTTTCAATGTGGAAATGGTCCAATCAGATTGTGTCAACATTTATCCCTCCATATGAACAAATAGTTCTACTTAAAATGACATACCCAAAGTGTTTTAATATGCTTCCTCCAGCCACTGGTCCAATTTGATCTTGAATGTTAACACTCAATTTCTGCCTCAAAAATTCACCTTTGAAGTGAATTCATCATTCTCTGTAAAAAGATATTTCTGCTCCCTGTTGTCCTAAATCCCGTTATGTAATCTTGTAGCTATGGCCATTGTTTTTGCTTCTTTAACTATTAGAAATAGCTTGCTACCAATTCTATTCTATCTTTATGTGTATTGAAACTTTTCTAACAGATCGCCTGACTGATCTAATGAAAAAATACCTAATCTGTAACAATCAAATCTATTTACTTCAGTCAACAACCTTGAATTTTGGTCATCTTATTTGACACTGAGCTGATGTGGAATGACCGTGATCTTATGAAGACACGAAAGAAATGTTAATTTGTACTAATCACCAAATCCCTTTGACACCAATTTCTTAACTTCACATATCACTTGTTACCTGAAGTTACCTGTTATCTGACAATCATGAAAGCAATTTGACGACTTTACCAATGAACGTGTGCTCAGAGTGCTGTGTTGTATTTTTAGTTTCTTCATGGAGAGAATTGAAAGGCTACATTTATCTCAACTTGCCAGTCAAGTGAACAACTGGCATTACCAATTGGCCAATGGTTCTGAAACTGCACAATTTTCTTTCCATACAGACTTCCAAAATAAAATTCAATGGATATGGGGGGGAGGCAAAATGTGCATAAGTTACTGAGCTGGACGGTCAGCTATGATCGTAATAGATAGTAGAGTAGGCTGAAAGGGCCAAATGGCCTATACTTGCTCCTATTTTCTAGATTTAAAAAATAGTCAATTTCTATCACAGATAGCTGATCAACGATGCCAGTTGGTCATCCATTCATCCAAGGGGGCAATTTGAAAATATACTCCACTTCACCAATTGGTAACATTTGTGGAATGCCATTTTTACTTTTGTACGGTATTCAAAGCATGGTAGGATATCAATGCAAATAGTGTACTCTCAATAACCTGAACAAGACCAATCTAATATCGTAATGTAATTTGGTGAGGTAGCATGAAACTAGTATTGGTATGGTGCCACTATAAATCCATATCACATTGCAAAAAATGACTCTTAATACTTCTCATATGATGCAGTCTCATTTTACTTACCTTTGTCACTATAAAATACCTCTCAATGTCTACTTAAAAGGAATGTGCACATTCCTTAATATTACACAAGGCATTGAATTAAACTTGCAAAGCGCAGTCACATAGGGATATTCAACACCTTTGATATATCCAGAGAGATTCTTCTGTGGGTGTGTAAAATCTGAGATTTAAGTCCAAGTATATGTACTCTACCCGAAATCAAGTCTTTGAACCCTGTTTGCTGATGCTTCATCTGTGCTGATTTCTTGATGGTTTTTGTTAGTGATGATTTGCTATTGCATTCTATTCTCAGGGGTAGAGTAAGCAGGCAGGTCCAAATCTACCATAGCTGGAATAAGAACTGAATCTTTCTGGTCAGCGTTGTTCTGAATCACATGCCAACCAACTGAACTAATCCCCCCTTCAGATACAAAGTTACTAATACACTCAGTGACAGGGTAACAAAATGAAATTAAACCTTAACATATTACGTTATAGAACAAAAAAACATGATGCGTAGGCTACCTGTACAACATATATAACTGTTCTGGAATTGTTTAAAAGTCATGGCACAGAGATGCCATTGTCATGAGTCCCACTGCTGTTGAACCATGTATTACGCCATGAAGTCTACAGCTGGAGGGCTTTGCAAGTCATTTCATTACCACCATTTCCATCCCCAGCAATAGTATGAAGCTGTGAAAACCAGTTCCTAACCTTGTTATTCTGTTTGACCCTGAGATGAGCATCTTATTACATGTCCACTCTACTACCAAGACTAACTACCTCCATCTCAGCAACATCTCCAGATTGTGCCCTTGCCTCAGCTTATCCACTGCTGAAACCCTCATCCACACCTTTGCTATCTCTAGACTTGACTATTCCAATGTTTTCCTGTTGGCACTTCACCTGACATATATTTCTGCTCAGCCAAAACTCTTGCTTCAAGTCTCATCCATCCGATCCTTTGTGTTTGCTGTCCTACGCTGACTCCAAGTCCAACAATGTTTTGATTTCAATATCCTCAGCCTTGTTTACAAAATCCTGCATGGCCTCGCCCCACCCTATCTCTACAAACTCCTCCAGCCCTACAAATCTTGATGTTCTCCTTCAATTCTGGCCTCACATTCATTTCTGATTTTAGTCAATCCACCATAGGCAGCCATGCATTGGCCCTAAGCTTCAGAATTTCCTCCCTAAAATATTCCACTTTGCTATCTCTCTTTCATGCTTTAAGGTGCTTCTTAAACTCCAGCACTTTGAAGAAGCTTTTGATCACCTGCCCTAATATCCCCTGCAGATTTGTGTCAAAAATGTTTTTATTGATATTGTTTTTAAACACCATTTTGCTCTCTTGCATATAAATGCAAATGGTATTGTTATTGGTATTTCCTCATGAGGGCGACTAATGTAGAACCATGAATATCAGTAAGGTCTGACAATCTCCCTTTCATGACTATTCATAACAATTCACTAAGTGAGTTGATGCTGGGCAATCTGCATCTTATAGTTGGATGATCTCTGCAGCTGTGTTACTGCAGGGATATATCTCATGAAAGATACCCATACTTAGATTCAGAACAATATAACTAAAGCCTTAGATGCCAATGGTGCTGTGCCATCAGTAACAGTCAGGCCAACCAATGCTTTAGGACATTATTCATGTATGATGACATTGAATGTTAAGTTATTTGGCAGCTCTTGTTCCCAGATTATCTTCCAGTGTAGCCTACAATAACGCAATTGCATGCTCCATACAAACCCACTAAAGTCTATATACAATAATGTTCAAGAATTGTAAACAACAAGTTAGGTTGTTGCTCTATACAATTGCCTTTTGGCAGCCATTTGACCTGTTACACCTTCTTCACAATTGTATTCGTGCTTTGCCATCAGTATCCTTTGTTGTTTCTTCCATGTTGTATCCACCTTAACAAGTGACTTCTTCAAGTATGGATTGTAATAGTTAATATTCTGGTGATTATTAGTCTTTAAAAGTGTATGCCAGGCAGTTGCACTCTCCTTGCTGTATCATTTCATGAGTAATTAAGCATTCTTAGCCACTTTGTTTCTGCACTGAGATCATGCCCACTATTACATACAATCATAGTGTAAGATAAAACAAAAAAATTGCATTTACATAGCATCTTTTATGACATTACAACAATGACTATACTTCAAAGGTGCTCCAATGGCTAGACTGGGCTTTGTGACAATTTGTGATACTGAAAAGCATTATACAAATGCAAGTTCTTCCTTTCATTCATTCTTTGTTTCACGTCTGGAAGACTAGGTTCGGAATTTTCTTGCCATTCAGCACTGCTGCCACAACCAGTAACTCGGGAGAATTTGGCGCTCAGCCAAATCTCAATTCACTGCAGCGAGACCAGAGAATTCCAACTATGAACAAGGTCAGAGAATCTGGCCCTGGATCTTTTTGCACACTGTCACCCTCATTTACACACAAATTTAAAATGTTTTTAAAAAGTGACATATCGGATTGATTTAGCCCACTAAGAATTTCTACACAAAACAGTTTATCTCCCAACATGACATCAATGTACATCCCTGTTTTTTTCATTTCTGCTTCCTCATTTGCAACATCCTGAAATCCACAGATGTACTTCCAGCAAGAGCCAGAAGAGGACAATCAGGAGCCGGAGTTCTGTACAATTTTCCTTTCGTAACAGTAGAACACTGTCATAAGTCATAATAAAATAACAGCAGTCAACAGATCAAACCTGGTTCCTTCCTGATCTGGAAGGTCCAGACAAGCTTTTGGGAAAGCCAAAGTTATTGTTTCATTTGTTTTATGATTATAAAGTTGACAAATTGATTTCTTAATAAATTTCTTAGGGGTGGCACAGTGGTTAGCATTGCTGTCTCACAGTGCCAAGGACCTCAGGTCACCATCTGTGTGGAGTTTACACATTCTCCCCATGTCTGCATGGATTCTCTCAGAGTGCTCCGGTTTCCTCCCACACTCCAAAGATGCGTGGATTAGTCTATGCGATTCATTTGATTATCTATGTTAAGTTGCCCCTTAGTGTCAGGGGGTTAATGGAGTAAATAAGTGAGATAATGGTGATAGGGTGGTTGGTGTAAACTCAATTGGCTCATGGCTTCCTTCTGCACTTTAGGGATTCTATGATTCTGCAATTGTCTTGCTCCAACCTGTCCTCCATACAGATGCTCCCAAACCTAAGTTTCCCTGCCTTTTCCTGAAAAAAAATGTCCCATGTGTGATTCTTCTTTCTAATCTATTGTAGTTGGGAAATGTAGTTGTAAATGTGAACCCCAAATTCAAGTCAGGTGGATCATCTTTCCGGTTTTTCTACCTAGATTTACTGGTTCCATCTCCAATATTATAGAATTCCTACAGTGCAGAAGCAGGCCTTTCAGCCCACTGAGCCTGCACCGACAACAATATCCCTGTGACCCCATATATTTACCCTATAAATCTCTCTGACACTAAGGGGAAATTTAGTGTAGCCAATATAGCTAACTTGTACATCTTTGGAACATATAAAGAAACCGGAGGACCCAGAGAAAATCCATACAAACACAGGAAAAACATGCAAACTCCATACAGATGGTCACCGGAATTCTACTGTTCCATTCATCACAGCAACGGGCAGACAGTGGAAATATCCATTGACTTCGAGCAGCATTTTACAACCTCACTCGAGCAAAACCAGAAAATCCTGCCCAGTGATTCAAGTCAGGAATTGATCCCTGGTGCTGTGAGGCATAACGCTAACCACTATGCACTGTCACTAACCTTATGCTTCAAGATATGCTCCATGTATTCAGAATTATCAAGGATCAATAAGGAGTTTTTAACTTCAGTAAGAAGTCTCACAACACAGGTTAAAATCCAACAAGTTTATTTGGGTAGTAAATGCCACTAGCTTCCGGAGTGCTGTTCCTTCACCAGTTGAGTCTTACCTGACGAAGGAGCAGCATTCCGAAAGCTAGTGACATCTGCTACCAAATAAACCAGTTTGACTTTAACCTGATGTTGTGAGACTTATTACAGTGTTTACCCCAGTCCACGCCAACATCTCCATATCATGGATTTTTAAGTTACCAGGGATGTCAGCATGGACAGCAGCCTAAAAGATTAGCAAGTATAGTAGTGTTGGGAAGTCAGTAGAAGTTTAAAGTTTAAGGTTTATTTATTAGTGTCATATGTAGGCTTACATTAACACTGCAATGAAGTTACTGTGAAAATTGCCTGGTTGCCACACTCCAGTACCTGTTCGGGTACACTGAGAAAGAATTTAGCATAGCCGATGCCTCTAACCTGCATGTTTTTTGTCCTGTGAGAAGAAACTGGAGCACCTGGTGGAAACACAAACTTACTATTTCCAGAATCAACCTAAGTGCATTCGTTAGCATGTGGGAATGCATCTCCATCCTCCCTCACACAGTGGGACAGGGTAATTCTGAGATTTACATCTGTTAAAAAGGCATTTAATTCCAGATTCTGCTTGTAACTCTCCGCGCACAGAATTCCCATACCTTCTGAAATTTAACAAATAAAACAAGGTGAGAAGACAGTAGGGATTGGCAGGGCTGAGAAACTAACAGGGAGCAAATGCTTGAAGTATTGAAATAGACATTTTCTAAGTGGAAAGTAATTGTTTAGAGAAGTTCTCAGAATGTCCTTTCACTGCTTTGGGATGATCTCTAATCACTTGAAGATCATTTTTGTCACCTTGTAGTTTTTATGATTTTGGTCTGCACTTTCCAGCTATCTCCACAGCATGGCAGTCATTTATACAGTTCTATCTTGGATCTTGGGAGAGGACCAAGAGAAGCAGCGCCCTCAATAATTGCAGCAATCTTCCCCTCAACTACTTGCTCCTCCTTCGCACAGAGAGGGGTGAAACACAGAGCTCCAGCCAGTAGGAGATGTTACCTCCAGCACAGGATTTACTGCAGAGGATAAGCTTGTTGGACTTGATTAGATACCAGTGTAGCCAGACTTCCCTGTCAGGCTGCTTGCTGAGATTTACGAGAGCTCCTGCCAGAGGAACCAGGTGGGAATGCATTTCCAGTGATAATCAAGATCACAAAGGTTTCTAGTTTCTTCACATGCTACTTCTTCCAGAGATGTGTAGGTCCAATCTCACAATTAGCAACACACAAGTGAGTGTCCTCAGGCAATGGCCACCATGTTTGGTAGGGCATTGAAGTGCACCCGGCTGCTGATGATCCCAGTCAGAATACAAG
Source organism: Sphyrna mokarran (assembly GCA_024679065.1). Taxonomy (NCBI): domain Eukaryota; kingdom Metazoa; phylum Chordata; class Chondrichthyes; order Carcharhiniformes; family Carcharhinidae; genus Sphyrna; species Sphyrna mokarran. Next base: position 37,443,559 of record JAGIQG010000010.1, on the reverse strand, counting down.
TGTCTTCATATTTGCTACTATGGCTCGATTCCCATGGTTACAGGGGTTACAGGTTGCTCACAAATGGCAAACTCAGATCACCCAGCAATATTCATCAATGAGATCCCCCTCTATTCATTTTCAGATGGATTACAAGCACTGATTATCATCATTCACGTATGTGCAAGATACACATGATGCCTACATTCTGTGCCAGTCAAATTTTCCATAGGGATTCACTGCTCCTAGCAAAATCAACAAAAGACTTCTTGGAGACTAGTAGTACCTTCTGAAGATGTGGCCAATGAAACCAGTGAAGATTCCCTCCCACTAGCACCCAGAAAAAGTACAAACAAAGTCACATGAGCAAAAGAGTGGTCAATGAGCAAGCCATTGAATGCCAAAGATGCAATTCAGGTTCCTGATTAGATCATTGATGGTTAGATCCTGAAGTGTGATTCAGGATGCACCATCAATGGTTTCCAGAATGGTAATGGCCTGGTATGTCTTGCATAGATTTGCACATGGCGAGGACTGGAGTTCCTGGAGGAGGAAGGTGATAATCATTGTGCATCTTCAGAGGAAGAACAAAAGAAGGAGATGTATAATGTAGCAAGGAAACTGCAGCCAATCACTTAGCTGCCAGGCATACCAGGGATGGACTCATTTGTACAAATTTCTGATTATATACTAAGGAGTCTCACAACATCAGGTTGAAGTCCAACAGGTTAGTTGAAACTGCAAGCTTTCAGAGCACTGCTCCTTCATCAGGCAAATGGCACTCTGGGCATCCTCAGAGTGAGTGAGTGAGTGAGCGAGTTAATGAGTTTTCACCCTCCTCTGAGAGATATTTTTGAATTAGAACTTGCAAAATGAGAAGGTTCCATTTTGTCACTGTGCACACGATCTTATACCCAAACTGGAGGCACTGCAGCTCCATTATTGACCTCCTCTGCCACCTTCAGCCAGTATACTCCAGTTATCTGAGTATTTATATCCCTGGAGCTACGGCTACCTCTTGCACCTACCCACCCCCCCACAGCCAACCCTTCAGCCGCAGACTGGCTCAGCAACACAAAATAAACAAACCTATTTTTCATCTCATTTACTTCCAGCTCAGGAAGGATTATGTGCTCTTGAGACAGAATGGCACCAAAAGATAAAAACTAACTGATCAGCAATACTTCATTAAAGAAACAAATGCTTTTTTTGTAAGTTGTATATCAAATTTATGCCACATTGGAATAAGAAGCAATGCCAATGATTATTCAGATAATAAGAGACTATGGTGTTTTGTGTCCAGCTTAAAAATAAAAAAAAATTCTCAAGTGCATTTCCAGAATAGTTCAAACATAACCAAGAAAACCAAACATTGTTGTGGTAATAGAACTGTAAAACGTCAGCATTGCCTTTGCTTTTGTTGTTCAAGATTAAATCTGAAGCAGTAACAGGAAAAGTACAAGAAGACAACAAATGTTTTAGAAAAGACATTTAATTCAAATTAAACAATACTCTATGTAACAGGTAGTTTTGTGCCTCCCTAATGTTTGTATGTATTGTGATCTTGGAAGATCACAATCCAGTTGTATCACTCATTATTTTAGAATTCAATGGATATATTTCGCTGATTTGCAAAAACTGTATTAATATCAATAAAATTGCATTGCTTTTTCACTTAAATACAGGGACACAGACAAGTAAGAAAGCCCAGCACTTAGCTAAAGAAGGGATCAAAAAGAAATGCAATGCTAAAATATTGTCTGTATTCAAAATCTTACTATAGGCTTGCTCAGGGAAGCATTGTTTGATGGTACCTCCTAACCTCTTCAAAGAGTTTTTCTTTGGATTGTTGCAATGCGGTAGAAACATACAAACATAGAAGATAGGAGGAAACAATCTGGCCCTTTGAGCCTGCTCAACCATTCATCATGATCATGGCGGATCGTCCAACTCAATAGCCTAATCCTGCTTTCTCCTCGGAACCTTTGATCCCACTCGTCCCAAGTGCTACATCTAGCAGCCTCTTGAATACATTCAATGTTTTGGCATCAACTCCTTCCTGTGGTCATGAATTCCCGTAGGCTCACCACTCTGTGGGTGAAGAAATGTCTCCTCACCTCCCTCCAATGCATGACGTTTTACAACAATTTTAATGAAGTGCCTTCTCCTAAGATACAAAATATTAATAGAATAGAGTTGGAATGGGACTACGGGACAGAAAATCCAAAAACTCAATTTAATTAGTTCCATGAGTGATGCCGTGGAAGTTGTATCTACCCACATGAATAGAAATTGGCTAATAATTCTACAACACTAGCAAATGTATAATGTTAGCAAACGTGAGGTTATCCACTTTGGTAGAAATAATAGTAAGAGATTATTATTTAAAGGATGAAGAGCTGCAGCATACTACAGTGCAGAGGGACCTGAGGGTCCTTGTGCACGAATCGCAAAAACCCAGTTTGCAGGTGCAGCATGTGATCAAGACGGCGAATGCAATGTTGGCCTTTACAGTGAGGGGGATAAAATATAAAAGCAGGGACGTCTTGCTGCAACTGTATGGGGCACTGGTGAGGCTGCAACTGGTGTACTGTATGCAGTTTTGTTCCCTGCATTTGAGAAAGGATATATTGTCATTGGACGGAGTACAGAGAAGGTTCACCAGGCTGATACTGGTGATGAGGGGGTTAGCTTATGAAGAGAGATTGAATAGACTGGGTTTGTACTCGTTAGAGTTTAGAAGGCTGAGGGGAAATCTTATAGTGACTTACAAGATAATGAAGGGGCTAGATAGGGTAGAGGTAGAGAGATTCTTCCCGCTTAGAACGGATAGCAGAACTAGAGGGCACAGCCTCAAAATAAGGGGGGGTGGCAGTTTAGAATGGAGTTGAGGAGGAACTTCTTCACTCAAACGGTGGTGAGTCTCTGGAATTCTCTGCCCATTGAAGTGGTGAAGGTATTTAAGTCACGGGTAGATAGATTTCTGATAAACAAGGGAATTAAAGGTTATGGGGAGAAAGCAGGAAAGTGGAACTGATCCACTTCAGATCAGCCATGATCTTATTAAATGGCAGGGCAGGCTTGAAGGGCTAGATGGCCTACCCCTGCTCCTATTTCTTATGTTATTATGTTAACATTGAATTTCTTAGAATGTAATGCTGAATTCACATGGATAAAAGTCATCAGGGTAGTTGGAAATACAAGTGGTATTCCAGCACAGTGAAGAAGTACAGTCTGAAGGATCATTCTTTACTGCGATATGGGGTTAATTTTAACTCCCTCCACCAGGTATGAAAGGGCAATAATGCAGACAAACCAGTAGAGTGGCACATTCTGACAGCCCCAGCCATTTCATTGGGGGTTGATAAATGGGGCAGTCAATTGTTTGCTGGAAACAGGCAGAAGCGTCATGAACCCAAACATTCCTGTGATTCAAAAAGAACCACAATGGAATTCTGAAATGCCAGTGACCTGAACTTGCAGTCTACAACCTCCAGCCTTTGGTGGTTGATGTTGCATTTCCCAACCAGTGGTTCTAATGGACTGGTTTCTACTGTTCAAACTAATTGACAAAAATGTTTATAGAGGATTTTTGTGGGCTGGGAGAAGTATTGATGAGAACCTTCTAAATTTCCCCATCCCCCGTGTCCTCTCACAATTATCTCAAGTATCTCTTCCACCCCCGTTAACACATTCAGAACCATGTGGTGGGGCTGGCAGATTTTCAACCCAAGCTGTTCCAAAAGCAGAAGCAGCATGCCAACAAAATGTTAATGAGAGTTCGGCCCACTTATCCTTTCCATCAGCCAATCACTCATTCCAGCTACCTTCTGCTCCTCCATTCCAGATGGATGTGGTCATCTGACAGTTGCAGCCAGCTTGGCACTGACTGGAATTGGATATGGAAATTGCAAGTACTCCAAGCTAGTAAAGACGGTGGATGGGGAGGAAAAACATCAGTCGCACTAGTTCTGATCACTGCCTACAGACTCTTCTGGGAAAATACGGGTGTGGTGAAGATGGAACTGGTCAATGTAGGTGCCAAGGCTCACATTTGAATCATGCTGAAAAATGGGAGGTGCAGTACCTCCAGGAAATGAAGGCAGGAAAAATTAAATGACAATGTTCAAATTGTGCTTAATTTGTTGTTAGTTATTTGTTAATATGATACGAATGTCACTGGCTGGTCAATATTTATTGCATATTCCCAATTGTCCTTATTAAAATAGTGATGAACCACCTTCTTGAACTACTGCAACAATGAATAAATAGTGCTAAATTTCCAAGTCAGAATGGTGTGTGGTATGAAGGGAAGATTGGAGTTGTCTGCTGCTCTTTTCCTTCTTGATGATAGAGATTATAGATTTGGAAAATGCTGTCAAAGGAGGCTTGGGTTAGTTGTTGCAGTGCAAGTTGTCGCTGCTACATGCTACACTGACTGCGCCCTGGTAGTGGAAGGAATGTCAGTATGCCATCAAACCTCCCCCTCCCCCACCCCCACAACACCCCACCACCCCAGCCATCCCACTTCAAAAATAGCAACACATTCTAGAGACATATTAAGGTACAAGGGAATATGGCAAGGCTAGATGGCATTTACTTCAATGCAAGGAACCTTACGGACAAGGCAGATGAACTGAATGTGTTCATTAACACATGGGAGTATGATATTATTGTTATTATTGCTGAGGGAGGGGCAGTATTAACAGCTAAATATTCTAGGGTATTGAATCTTGTGATGTTTCAAGGGGGAGAATGAAACAGCAGATTGTGTCACAATATTGATCAAAGAGTCAATTACTACTGTGTGGAAGGATGAATAGGATCCTCAATTGAGGCCATTTAGGTAGAACTTAAATACAAAAAGGAGTCAATCATGTTGCTGGCAGTATATTATAGACTCCAAGTAATCAGAGAGAGATGGAAGAGCAGGAATGTAGACAAATCTCAAAAAAGTGTAAATACAACAAAGTAATAATAGTAGGGGATTTCAGTTTCAATATCAATTGGGATAGTTAAGAAGTGAAAGGCTTAGTAGGGATGGAATTCTTAAAAAAATCATTCAGGACAGCTTGCTGAGCCAGCCCGAAGGAAGTTCTATAAAGTAAAGGGCGATATATAGCCTAATTTTAGAAAATGAAACCACGCAGATAACAGAAGTGTCAGTCAGGGAGCATTTTGGTGATAGTGACTATAACTTGGTAAGATCTATGGTAGCTATGGAAAAGGACAAAGATAGACTGGAAATCAAGGTCCTGGGGAAAGCCAATTTTATTGGATCTGGCCAAAGTGAATTAGAGCAGCTATTTGTTGGAAAATCCATATCAGAGCAGTGGAATACATTCAAAAAGAATCACAAAGCTACATGTTCCCATAAAGGTAAAGGATGGGACCAAAAACTCCAGAGAACGCAAGTAAACTTTATTGAGTCTATAACTTTGGGAGACTGCCTTGCCACATTGAATGACTTTTTCAAAGCACTCAATCTCATTCCGCAGGTGTTTGAAAATCAAGCTCTCTGAATCATTTAAATGTTGCCAATTTTCATCAGGGCTAGTCAAGTAAAATGGATTTTTATTTCAGAAAATGAATGGGGTCTCTAGTGATCCCTGTATCACCCCTTATGAACTATGCTGCTGCTAATGCAGCATAGTCTGCAGTCACAGTAAAAAGAAAGTTTGCTGCATGTCACAGTCCAACCCTTTGACAGCCCTGCCTTAAGAGGGGAAGATATATGACAGCACAGAGAGAAAAAAAGAGAAATGCAAGTGAATTCTAAGTTGGAAAAGGTGCTCTAATGAGAAAGAACTTTCATGTTAACAAAATTATAAAGTTTGAATGGTTAAATGATATCAGCAAAATGGAATAATGACTTTTTAAAAAGAGATCCTTAAAACTAGGACATTTTTTAAAATTTTAGAATCCAACTGTTTTAGCAGTTACAACTAAACAGGCTTTTTGGATTTTAAAAATTCTTACAAAAGGGACAGCTGTTTCTTATAAATACTATGCATGACAAGAGCATTAATATACTACAAACAGAATTACCCAAATGAAACATTATGTTACAATCTGAATGACTTTTATGAGGCTGATAGAAGAAGCCCGTTGGCTCTAATTCCTTTCCTTCTTTTCTAATTGAGTGTAAGTAATGAATATACATGTTGAACAGGTCCATTATTCTTCACTGATTTCACATTTGTGCAGTGGCTTAGAGTCTAACAGGGCTACACTTCATTGTCTTCAAGGAGGACAAAACACATTCTAAAGGATTGCCCTCCAGATGTTTTAAGCCACCCACAGAACTCCATCAATAGGCTGTAAATTTGTGAGGAATGTGTGAAAGATTTGTAAAAGAATGAGAGGCTACCACTGTGCTGGATTAGAATGGAAAGTACTCTATTGGTGGTGATGGTAACAGGAGATGAACAAGTCCTTGGGTTTCATTGATTCTCAATCTGTTCTTCACCATAAATTTGAATGTGTCCACACTAGACCTCAGAAAGAGTATACTTTACAAGTACAATATCGTATGGTTTCATCTTGAGTGCCTCACCAGCTGTCTGTCAAAACAAAGTCCCTTTGAAATGAGTGTATTGACTAAGGAGTCAGGATAGAAAAGACAATTTATATCATTTTATACTGTAAATCCTGGTAAAATCATTCTCATTGCTGTGATACCTTCTGTTATCTTATTGTGTACAGTTTCTATTTTCTGGTTCTTTTTATTTATTTCTGTCTCTCTATATGTATTATATATATTATATCTATTTCACTTTGCTATCCATTCTTATCTATTTCTCTATTGCTGGGAATATCTTCCAGTTACTCCAACATAGTTATTATAGCTTCAACTGGAATCTAGTCCATGTGTAAACACGGTAAGCAGTCTCACAACACCAGGCTGAAGTCAACAGGTCTATTTGGTAGCACGAATTTTTGGAGCACTGCCCTTCATCAGGTGAATAGCCTACTCTCCGGTGTTATCGTGCCTACCCCAGTCCAATGCCAGCATCTCCACATCATGTGTAAATAGGCTTTCCATCTAACAGTGCTAAAGTAATGATAGACAGCAAGTGAGGAAAATTCAGGTATCTGCCATATCTTTGTCAAACTGCTCCTGTCAGAAGGATGGCACAAGGGCACAGTGGTTCGCACTGCTACCTCACAGCGCCAAGGCCCTGATTCAATTCTGCCCACAGATCACAGCCTGCGAGGAGTTTGCATGTTCTTCCTGTGTCTGCTTCCTCTGGGTGCTCCAGTTTTCTCTGACACTCCAAAGGTGTACAGGTTAGGTTCATTTGTCCTCAGCGTCAAGGGGACTAGCAGGGTAAATACGTAGTGTTACAGGGATAGGGATGGAAGGATTGTTGTCGGTGCAGACTTGAAGATCCAAATGGCCCTTTCTGCACTGTGGGGATTCTATGGAGTTTTATTTTATTGAACAAATCTTTGAATTTTATCTTGTCAAAAATGCCTGCATAATGATTATGTAAACTCCTAATTTCAATGATTCAATGAGTATAAGAATATAAGAAATAGGAGCAGGAATTGACCACGCAGCCCCTCAAGACCGTTCTGACTCTGACATTCAATCACAAACACAATTATCCAAATGAAATATTATCTTACATACGGTGTCTGCCTGCTGTATATATGACAAATTGCTCCAATCAGAAGGACAGAATGATGGCACAGTGGTTAGCACTGCTGCCTCACAGTCCCAGGGGTCTGGATTCAACTCCACCCTCATGTCACTGTCTGTGTGGCTTTACACATTCTCCCTGTGTCTGGTGGGTTTTGTTCTGGTATTCCAGTTTCCTCTCGGCAATTCCAATTCCCCACTGTCTTCCCTTGATTCTCCGAGAAGCCAAAAGAACAACTTATCTCAGCCTTACATATACTCTACCCACTTCTCGATTTTAAATGATCCTTCATCCTGACACTGTGTCCCTGTGTCTCGATTCTCCAACCAGAGAAAGCAACCTCTCAGGTACTGTTATGTCAAGAATCTCTATGGTTCAATGGAATCATGTCACATTCTTCTACACTCTAGAAAGTATGCACCCCAGTTCACTCAGCCTCCCATCATAGGACAGCAACCAATCTGGTGAACCTTCATTGCCTCCAAGACTTTCCCCAGATATGGAGCCCAAATTTGCACACATTACTGCAGTTGTGGCCTGGCCAAGGCAACATATAATTGTAGCAAAGCATTTTTGCTCTTGTACATTCTTTAACTTGCATTAAAGGCCAAAATGTCATTTACCTTTCAGATTGCTTGCTTGATCTGCATGTTAGGTTTCTATGTTCATTGTATGAGTACACCCAGGTTTCTCTCGAGTATCAACATTGAGAAGTCTCACATCTTTTTTAAAAAATCTGCTTTTTCCTTACCAAAATGAATAATTTCACATTTACACATATTATAGTCCATCTGCTATTGTTGGTCTCTCCCTTAACCTGTCCATTTCTCTCTGAAGCTTCTTTGTGTTCTCTTCACAATTCACATTCTAGCTGGCTTTGTATCGTCAGGAAACCTAGCTACATTATTCTCAGTCTCTTCATCTAATCCATTAATAAAGATTGGAAATGGCTGATCATTGGAGCATTATCTTGGGTCTCTGAATTACTGGTACAAAGAACAAAGCACAAAGAAAATTACAGCACAGGAACAGGCCCTCCAAGCCTACACCGACCATGCTGCCCAACTGAACTAAAACCCCCTACACTTCCAGGGACCATGTCCCTCTATTCATATCCTATTCATGTATTTGTCAAGATGCCCCTTAAAAGTCACTACTGTATTCGCTTTCACTACCTCCCTTGGCAACGAGTTTCAGGCACCCATTACTTTCTATGTAAAAAATCTGCCTTGTACACCTCTTTTAAACTTTCCCCCTCGTATCTTAAACCTGTGCCCCCTAGTAATTGAATCTTCCACTCTGGGAAAAAGTTTCTGACTATCCAGTCTGTCCATGCCTCTCATAATCTTGTTGATTTCTATCAGATCGCCCCTCAATCTCAGTCAATCCAGTGAGAACAAATCAAGTTTCTCCAACCTCTAATAGATAATGCACTCCATACTAAGCAACATCCTGATAAATCTTTTCTATACCTTCTCCAAAACCTCCCCATCCTTCTGGTAATGTAGCCTCCAGGATTGAACAGTATATTCCAAGAGCGGCCTAACTAAGGTTCTATAAAGCTGCAACATGACTTGCCAATTTTTAAACTCAGTGCCCCAGCCGATGAAGGCAAGCATGCCGTATGCCTTCTTGATTACATTCTCCACGCACATTGCCACTTTCAGTGACATGTGTACCTGTACACCCAGGTTCCTTTCCCTATCAGTACTCTTAAAGGTTCTACCATTTCCTGGATATTTCATATTTGTATTAGAGCTTCCAAAATGCATTACCTCACATTTGTCTGGATTAAACTCCATCTGCCATCTCTCCGTCCAAGTCTCCAACTGATCTATATCCTGCTGTATCCTCTGATGGTCCTCATCGCAATCCGCAAATCCACCAACTTTTGTGTCATCCGCAAACTTACTAATCAAACCAGTTACATTTTCCTCCAAATCATTTATATATATTACAAACAGCAAAAATCCTAGCACTGATCCCTGAGGAACACCACTTGTCACAGCTCTCCATTCAGAAATGCACCCTTCCACTGCTACCCTCTGTCTTCTTTGCCTTATATGCTCTGTTTGTGATCAGAATTCCCCACTCACCTGTTGAAGGGACAAAGCCCCAAAATCTAGCAGCATTTACTACCAAATAAACCTGTTGGACTTTAACCTGGTGTTGTGAGACTTCTTACTATCTTCTTTGACTGAGCCAGTTTTGTATCCAGCTGGCCAGCTCACTTCTGATCTCATGCGACTTCACTTCTGCGTCAGTGTGCCATGTCAAAGGCCTTACTGAAGTCCATGTAGTCAACATCCATTGCCCTCCCCTCATCAATCATCTTCATCATTTCCTCGAAAAACTCGATCAAGTTTGTGAGGCACAACTTCCCTTTTATCTCCTGCCATTTATTGTGTTTTGTTTTTGCCTTATTTGTCCTCTCCAAATGCATTGGTCCCACTGCAGTGAATGGAGCTTCGGCAGAGTGCCAAATTCTCCATCCTTGCTTGCAGCAATGGTGAAGCATGAACAGCTGGAAATCCCAGCCATTACCTCACATTTCTTCAGATGGCATTTCATTTGTCACTTTGCTGACCACCTAACGAGTCCACTTATATCTTCATATAGTCTATAGACTTTTTCTTCATGATCAACTACGCCACTATTTTATGTTTTTGCGTATCTACAAATTTCCTATTATATTCTTTGCACTGAAATCATTGATTTGAATGGGATCCATCATTTCAATAAATAGGGGAGTTAAGTATGAAAGCAAGAAAGTTATAAAACAGCTGAATTAAACCCTAGTTTGGCCTCTACTAGAGTATGGTTTCCAGTTCTGGGTACCATACTTAATTGTGTCAAAATATTTCCGAGAGTGCAGTAAAGATTTATGAAAACCTTTATTCCAGGCATGATGTGTCTCAGCTACATGGGTAGATTGGAGAAGATCATAAGATGTGGCAGCAAAGTAGGCCATTTGGCCCATCAGATCTGCTCTGCCATTCAATGAGAACATGACTAATCTGATATGATAATCCTCAACCCTACTTTCTGCCTTATTCCCCATCACTTCTGATTCCTGTATTCCCTTACTGATTAAAAATCTGTCTACCTCAACTTGAATGTATTTAACAATTAAGCCTCTCCAGCCCTCTGTGCTAAAGAATTTTATAGAGTTGCTACTCTCTGAGAGACAAAATTCCCCCCACTCCTTTTCTTCCTATTTATCTCAATAAGGTCACTTCGCATTCTCTTAAACACCAATGAGTACAGGCTCAATATACTCACCCTCTCCTAAAAGAAAATTCCTTCAAACCTGGAATCAGCTGAGGAGAGGTTGGACAAACTTTGGTTTGTTCTCACTCAAGCAACGGAGATTGAGGGGAGACCTGATAGAAGCCTACAAGATTATGAGAGGCATAGACAGAGTAGATAGTTAGAAGCTTTTTCTCCAGATGGAAGAGTCAGTTACTAGGGGGCATAGGTTTAAGGAGAAAAGGGGCAAATTTTAAGAGATGCACGAGGCAGATTTTTTACACAGAGTGGTGGGTGCCTGGAACTCCTTGCCGGGAAAAATAGTGGAAGCAGATACAGTAGTGACTTTTTCAGGGGCCTCTTGACAAGTACATGAATGAGATGGGAATAGAGGGATATGGTCCCCGGATTTAGTTAGGTCAGGCAGTATGGTCAGTGCAGGCTTGGAGGTCCGAAAGGCCTGTTCCTGTGCTGTAATTTTCTTTGATCTTTGAACCAAGTGAACCTTTTCTGGACTGCCTCCAAAGCCAGTATTTATTTTCTTACATAAGGAGTCGAACCTGTTCATTGTATTCCAGATGTGGTCTAGGTGTGTAGAAGCTAGGCCACTTCTCCTTAAAGAAGATAAGATTAAGATAAAATTTGATAATGGTATTCAAAATCAGTATGGAGTAGACTGGGAGAAATTATTCCTGTTGTCATAAAGGTAAAGAACAAGAGGACGCCAATGAAAGGTGATAGATAAAAGAAGCAATGAGGTGACGTGAGGAAAAATTCTTTATGCAGTGCATGATTAGGATTTGGAAGTCAATATCTGAGAGCGTAATGGAGGAAGATTCAACTGAGTCTTTAAAGGAGATTGGATAATTATGTGAGATGAAAAGAATTGTAGGGCTCCAAGGAAAAGGCAGGGAATTGAGACTAGGTGAGTTACTCTTGCAGAGAGCTAGCATGAGCACAATGATTTGGTGGCCTCCTTCTGTGCCATAACCATTCTATTTCCCTATATTCCACATAGTATTTTAAAAAAGTACTGTGCCATTGTGAAACACCACTGGAAACAGCCCATCGATCACAAAATACCACTAGAAAATTACCCTTTGTTTCTTGACGTTATACCAATTTTGGAACCAACTTGCCATTCCCTTTGGATCCTACAGATTCTTCCATTTATGATTAACCTGCCATTTGGAAGCTTGCTAAAGCGTCACTAAAATCTATATAGATGAGATCAAAGGTGCTAACCTCATTTTTAATTCCTTAAATATTCAATCAAGTTAGTCCAAAAGGTGTGCTGGTTAGGTGCATTGGTCATACAAAATTCTCCCTCTGTTTACCTGAACTAGTGCCGGAGAGTGGCGACAAGGGTATTTTCACAGTCATTTCATTGCACTGTGAATGTAAACTTACCTGTGTTACTTATAAACAAACTTAAAAAAAAGCAAAAACAAATTAAGGTTGGTTATCATTGATTATTTTATATTTTCACAAATGATGGTTTTTAATGTCTGTGGAATTTTTTCCAGTATTTTACCCATTATCAAGATTTGAATGATTGGCAAACAATTACTTGGATCATCCTTCCTGTCTTTTTAAACAATATTTGAAATTGTCTAGTCTTCTGGCACTATATATACTTGTAAACCAAAAAGAATTGGAAAATGATGGTCAGAGCCTTTGTTTTTTTCCTTCTTTGCTTCTCATTAAAATCAATTTCATCAGGCTTAGCTTGGTGATTTACTTGTTTTCAAAGATGCTAAATCCCTTCAAACTTTCCTCCTAACCATAGTCATCCTATCCAATATTTCTTAGCTACAATCTCAGCAAACTTTCCCTCCTTTATGACATGTTATTTTATCACATGTTGGCAGTGACCAGGAGCTGTGTATTCTGGGAAACATACAGGAAAAGATAGCAGGTTTGGAAGTTTTAATTTTTATCAAGGCCTATGAAATTGGCAATGTAGTCCTCCATCGGGATTCACTGAAACTAGTGACTCAGGACTTCAAAGATGTTAATGATTTACGCATCATTTCAAGGCCTGGGAATATGTTGTACTCTCAGAGTTGGAGGTCAAGGACTCTTCACAAATTTACTCTGTTCTCAGCCTTTGATTACAACTTGATTTCCTTTAGCATCAAACAAGCACCTATTTTGGTGAACAATGTTCTTCCTCAACACAGATCTTGTTACAATATCTGGCAATGAGCCAAATTACAAATTACTTAGATCTGGCAAAATCTATCCGACTTTCATTTCATTCGAAATGAATGAATCTTCAAAACCGTTTAATACAAATACACTAAAACAATGTTTATAACGAGTGATTATTTTGTTTGTAAGGTTTTAGGCTGATGTAATTTTCACTGATCTTTTTTGATTGTCTTTCAGTTGCTTCTCAGAGGGTTAATGGGAAACTATCCGAGTGGGCATGGAGACACAAACTGGGATGGTCACTGCACTCACTGTTTTTTCCCATGTGCTGCTAAATTTGAACCTATTGTTTCTTGTGCTCTAAATTAGGAATCTGACCAATAATGATAACAACATCTTGTCCAAAACGTTAACATGATGTGATGAAAGGTCATCTGCAGTAAGAAATATTGTAGGTGTTATTACTGCCACAGGGGAATTGTGTAGCAGGGGTTTCTATAGTTGACAAACTCTATTCACTGACTGTGCAATTCTGCAGACAGATTTACAGGAACAAACATGCATACTATAGCATAAATTTCTGGGAATATTGTAAAAGTCTCAGATACTTGTATTGCCCACTTGGATTATGTAAGTAATAAAAATGGCGCTGGTTTGTTTTAAAACATAATTCAAAGCACATTTCAATACCTATACTTTACAAATTGAATGCTGCCAACTTTTTGATGCACCAATGAGAAGCTAAAGATATATTTACACAGAAGCATTAATAGGGGACCGGCGGGACCAGGAACCTTCCACTCAATTGGAGTAAGGTGTTCTTTGATGTTGGGACTGGTTAGCATGCTACTTACTGTTAGTGTCTTCGGGGAAATCAGTTTAAGGCCTTTCTCATTAACGTTTTATCAATTTGTTATTTTTAAATTATTTAGATACATTTTGCCTGAAAGCACAATCCTTAAATGCAACTACTTCTTCCGAATCCTTTTAATGGAAAATTGGTCATAATTCCAAAAATATGGTACAGTTCATGCAGTATTGAGCTGAAGAGATAAGAAAATGTCCTGTTAAAGGCATCCTGACTTTGCTTGATGCTGGTCAGGACACACACACACACACACACACACACACACACACACACACACACACACACACACACACCACACACACACACACACACACACACACACACACACACACACACACACACACACACACACACACACACACACACAAATAAGTAGGCCATTCAGCCCCTGAGTCTGCTCCAGCTGATATAGCGTCAACAACTTCTTGTAGGAGAGAATTAATGATGTTCACTATCTTTTGTATGAAAGAGTACCTCCAGATTTCCCTCACAAATGGCCTGTCTCTAATTTTAGGATTATGCTTTGTTCTGAATTCTCCCATCAGAGGAAGGAGTTTCTCTATATCTACCCAACCTTTTTAAGTGTTTCAATTAGGTCATCATACTGTCATCTATACTCAATAAAATAATACCAGATTTATGCAACCTATCCTCATAATTTAGTCCTCTAAATCCAAGTTTCATTCTGGTAAATTAGCACTGCATACCCTCGAAGCTAATATATATTTCCTGAGTATGCTGTCCTCAGGATACTGCATTTAAACTGCCAGTTTGAGGCAGTGTGTTCTGAAATGAATTGCTTGCCTTGATTGACACAGAAAAACTGATTCCATTCATTAGCTGAGTTTTGCTTACTCTGAGCCAAACTTTTATCAGAACATTTTATACCAAAAGCGAGCTGGAACATTAAAGCACATCTCCTGTAGTTAATGAAGATATGATTATAGGAAAATGGTGAGGTTATCAGGAAAGATATGTACGCATAAATGAACAGTATATTCATTGTGTGCTCATTGTTTGGTCTATTGAAATTCTAATGAAAAATTAAACTGAAAATAAGTGATATCTAAGAGTGATTACAAAGCAGCAATCTCACTATGTTGCCTCCAATTACATTATTAACTTGGCCAGTTTATTACTGTTATCTATTAAGTTAAGATTACAATTTTGAGTTTGATGCAATATGTTTTTTAACTAATTCTGAAGTCCATAGGTAAAATTTATTTCACTTTGTGTTTTCTTTGTAAATAACATGTACCATTTAATTTAGCAATCAGCTAAGTGACAGAGTATAGATTCAGGCAAATACATTTTTCAAACCAAGTTAATGAGCTTGTTTATTGCCTGATGTTTTAGATACTAAAATAATTAATTAACTTTAAACACAAGGACAAGGAGAATCAATTTGCTTGCATAATTTAGATCCTTGAGTTTTCACAACAGTTTGACATCCATGCAAACACAAGAAAATAAATTATTTCTGCACCTAGTTTATTAAACAGCACTATCATTTTGCAGGTAGGATGTGAAATAGCTAGTGTTGTGGTTCTTTATTCTTCTATGGAATTGCAGAATATTTCCATATATCTTTATTCAGTGTAGCCTATTCAGTGTAAGGAGAGGAACTCCCATTGCAAACATGATAAAATTATTTTCCAAAAATATGCTTTATTCATAAAGTATCTGAAAGAAGATTACACATATTTTGAAATGGCCATTGTACACAGTGCAATAATGTTCAGGTTGTCTACATCATGTTGCATTCTAAAGTACTTCAATACAATCAAAGAAACACTGCAGACATTTCAAAATGCTCATTACAAATGGTGCAAAGGTTTTTAAGTTGTCTACGTAGATCAAGATGCACTCTGAGGTGCTTCCACACAATGCATGTAATATTTACTGTGTATATTCAGTGGGAGTCCAACAGCCTGAGGGGATTCTATACAATTCCCCTTCAGAAGTTGTCATAATGCATCCTGTAAGTGATACTTATGATGACCTCAGTGTGCCAGTACCGTAGAAGATGGATAATGATTTCATTGTCAGAGTTGCTGCCCTGTAATGGATGTTGTTGATCTCCTTACAATGTTGCCTCAACTGACAATTGTTGAACATTCCAAAATGCATTTGGCTTGAGCTTTGGAGCTGGTGACAAAGCACTGAGGGAAGGTGATCCATTGTCACTGACCACCCATCTCCCTCTTCTGTTTTTTGGCATCAGGGATATTTCGGGTTAGTTTCAGAAGTTTCTGCTCAATGGCAAGCACCGGTATATTTATTAGTCGGGGAACAATGTGTCTTAATTGTTTAAAAATAGTGGCAATAGCAAGGTGTTAAAATAATCCACTATATATAACATTTTTAAAGAGGCAATTCTTGTGAATTGTTAAAACTTCAACATTTATTTCAGCATGTAATTATACTGTGAACCATCCATTGCAGATCAGCACTTCTGTCATTAAAATGATATCCATTCCCTCTATTACCAGCACACTGTGATTGCAGCATGCACTGTCTTCAGCAACTCAACAAACTTACCAAACTCGACCAACCAGGATCAGAGGAGCAATGATCCGGCGAGTACAATTACCTCCTATGATTTAGTTTACTACTGCAGTGCCAACATTATTTTTAATTATCGTTGTGGGAAAATTGTAGCGTTACTTTCTAGAATTGAATAATATAAATGGGACAATATGTAACCGGACTTCTGACATTTTACACATGAATAGGGAAAAACAGAATCCACCTTTGTGGAAATATATGTGGCCACGTGATAATGATGGAATAATTATGGGTAGTATTCATTATTTTAAAAGTACTATTATTAATAATCCTAGAAGGATGGGGCAATTGTCTGATGATTTAATAACTCGCTGATGAAGCCAGTTCCACTCCAACAGAGGGCGTGTTTCCATTACAGCTTTCTGCTCTGTGGGCATGCTGAGGTTGTCAGGACCAAACATATGTAACCTGCTCATAACCCACCAGTATCACAAATCCCTGCTCTATAGTACCTGTCCATAATTTCCTGATTTACATTCCTATTACGTGACAAACACAAGAGAAATGTATATGTAACTGAGAATTAATAAATCAAGAAAAGACTGAAGTGAAGTAGAATGAAACTCCCTGCAAGGGATAAAGCATTGCCATGGAATATACATCCAGTGCGATGTAATATGTGGCAAATGATAAACGTATCTGCAAACTTTTGCAATGTTTAGATAATGTGGAATTTGCTCTTATAGGTGCTCAATGCACACATGTGAATGGATGGCATGGTAGCACAGTGGTTAGCACTGCTGCTTCACAGCTCCAGGATCCTGGGTTCAATTCCTGGCTCAGGGCACTGTCTGTGTGGAGTTTACACAATCTCCTCGTGTCTGGTGGGTTTCCTCTGGGTTCTCCAGTTCCTTCCAACAGTCCAAAGCTGTGCAGGTTAGGTTGATTAGCTGTGCTAAGAAATTGCCCCTTAGTGTCCAGGGATGTGTAGGTTAGGGATTAGTGAGTATAATAAATGGGGATAGGGCCTGGGTGGGATTGTGTTTGGTGCAGACTCGATGGGCTGAAGGGCCTCTTTCTGCACTGTAGGATTCTATGATAAATAGTAGCAAATAGAAACTTCTGCTAGGCAGCAGAATTGTTATTTCAAATAGGACCCATAAAGTTAGTTTTTTTAAAAAAAATCGATAGCCCTTTGGATTTGGGTGACTCTAGCTAGATTATATTTATTACTCAGGAGAACTGTAAAAGTGATCAAAAGACAAAGAGAATGCCTGAGAATAGATTAGAAGTTAAAATAAAAAGGTCCTTTGTAAATATTCGAGTAATGAAAAGGTAGTCGTGTGAAAGGTAGGGTGAATTCAAAACAAGGCAGGGATGTTCTGGTGAGGTCAAGAGGAATTCATTATAGAATTATAGAAATCCTACAGTACAGAAAGAGACCATTCGGCCCATCAAGTCTGCAATGACCACAGTCCCACCCAGACTCAATTCCTATATTCCTACATATTTTACTTATTAATCCCTCAGGACACTAAGGGCAATTTTAGCATGGCCAATCAACCTAATCTGCACATCTTTGGTTGAGATGCTAGCTGGAATTCTATTGCTGTTTATGCCAGTGATGCACCCCCTGCTATGGGTTTCCCAGCAGGATGAGGTGGCTTCATTCCCATTAACAGCAGTGTGACCAGAAGCCACCAGTGAACAGCACATCTCCTCCTGCTGCCAAGAAAGATGCTGAAAGGGGACCATAGAATCTCGCCCAATAAATGAGTCCTTTGCATGTCTTCACTAAAGAAGAGAATGCTGTCAATGTCATAGTTACAAAATAGATAGTAGAAAATTGGATAGGGTAAAATAGATGAAGATGAGATACAAAAAAAACATTAGCACCATTTAAAGTACAAAGTTCACCCAGTCTGGAAGAGATACATCCCAGATTGTTGATGGTAGAAATTACACAGGCTCTGTCCATAAATTGTGGTAGAGAAACCTTCAGAGACACTAATCCAGATCAAAATGAATCAACTCTTATAAAAATACTGGTTTGTAAATAAATCATAAAATCATAGAATGGTTACAGCAGGAAAAAAAACATCTAACATGTTTGTGCTATCTGTCTGCAAGATTAACTCAGTTACTCCCACTCCCCCATTTTGCCCCCAAGCCCTGCAATTCTTTTTGCTTCAGTTAATTATCCAATTCTCTTTTGAAAGCTGTGATTGAATCTGCCTCCACTACACTCACAGGAAGTGCAATCCAAGCCCTAGCCACATTTTGAGTATAAAAGTATTTCCTCATCTCGCCATTGTTTCTTTTGTTAATTACATTAAATAAGTGCCCGTTGGTTCTCAATTCTTCCACCAATTGAAACACTATCCCCATCAATTCCGTCCAAACACCTGATGATGTTGAAATCTTCAATCAAACATTGAATCAGCCTTCTCTACTCCATGGAGAATACTCCAGCTTCTCCACTCGATACAATTGAAGCCCCCAGAACCATTACGTTAATGCACCCTTCACATCCTTCCTAAAATTCAGCCCTGAATTCAACACAATTTTCCAGCTGAGGCTTAATTCAGTGTTTTACACAAATTCATCATGTCTCGTCATAGCATATGGGCAGCATGGTAGCACAGTGGTTAGCACTGCTGGCTCATAGTGCCAGGGACCCACGTTCAATTCTGACCTTGGGTATGATATTTGCACGTCCTTGCCATGTCTGTGTGGGTCTCTTCTGGCTGTTCCCACAGTCCAAAGATGTTTGTTGGCCATGCTAAGTTGCCCCTTAACACCCCAAGATGTGTAGGTTAGATGGACTAGCCATGATGAATGTACGATGTTACAGGGAAAGGGCCTGGTTAATACACTCTTTCAGAGATTTATGTAGACTCAATGGGCCAAGTGGTCCCCTTCTGCATTGTAGAGATGCTTTGGTTCTTTTGCTTTTGTATTCAATGCTCCTATTTGTAAATCTCAGGATCTCATATGGTTTATTATGAGATCCTTTCTCAACCTATCTGCAATCTTCAATAATTTGTGCTCATATGCCTCCAAGTCCATCTGGTCCTGTAGTTTTAGGATTATACTCGTTGTTTTATGTTGCCTCTCCTTATTCTTTCCATCAAAATGAATTACTTCACAATTCTCTTCATTGAATTTCATCAACGACTTGTCCACCCATTCACTTTACATCAAAATCACCTTTTTCTCATCCAAAAATTCTGAAATTGTACAACCAAGCCTTTGTCATTGATATGTACATCAGGAAAAGCAGGAGTCCTAAAACCAACTGCTGAGAAAAATTACATTCATACAACCATTGGTGTGCATTGGTGAATGCATATTCAAATGCCATATACTTAAACTGAACCATTAGTCTCACATTATACTCAACTCATCACATCTCTTTCATTTATCTTCTGCATTCTCTATCAACCACTGCTCATATTCAGATTTAAAGCTTGATCTCACACACAAACGTCCCATACAGCCATAACACACAAATATACATTTAACATCTTGCACATGCTGCCAGATTTTCAATCATGCAAGCTACATATTTTAAACAAATTGGTATAAAACTGGAGGTGGCAGATCCTTACCACAAGGAAGAGGTATAACAATGGAGAAGACAGTGTGTGCCATAACTGGACTGGCCATGATTGAGTCTTTGGTCAGCGACAGGGATTAACACATCAAAGATAATGGGATGCTTATGCATGATCCTGCTTTTCACATCACACTTCATCCTCATTCCACAATTTTTTCTGATTTGAAAGCAGTAGTGGAAATAATCATGTATCTTTTGCTTTCTCACCCTACCTCTCACCACTGATGATGAAGAAGTACCATCATTCACTTGCATCCATCAAACTTGCATCCATTAGCTTAGATAGTGGCACTCTGGAGGTGTGATCTTCGTGTGGACACTCACCAGCTATGGCTATTGTAGTATGCAGTCATGGCAGGGGGAAAGAGGTAGCACACGTAGCAACTCAGAGGAGCAAAAGGTTGCACATGAAAATATAGCATAAGGAATGGAGCAGAAGGAATCCATATGTTCCCTTTGCCAATTAACACAATCGTAGCTGATCTTCTGCCTCAACTCCACATTTTTGTCCACCCCTCATGTTCGGACATTCCCCATGAGATGAACTATTGAACAGATAGTGTAACTCGGAAAAAATACTATTGCCAAGGAAGTGGTATTGAGTAAATTATTGGGGCTGCAGGCTGAAAACTTCTTAGATAGATTTCATCTTAGGATGTTGAAAGAAGAAACGAGTCAATGTTGATGCATTGGTTTTAATTGTCCAAACTTCCCTATATTGGGGAAGATTCAATTAAATTGGAAAATGTAACTCTTTTATTCAGAAAATGGAGTGAGACAGAAGTATGGAAGTACAGGCCAGTTAGGTTAACATTTGTCATGGGGAAATGTTAGAAACCAATATGAAAAATGTTAAAGTAGGGCACTTGGATAAGCGCAAGGTAAACAACCAAAATCAGTTTGGTTTTGTGAAAGGAAAATTATGTTTTACCAATTTATTGGAGCATCTTATAGAGACACAAAAGGGAACCAGAGGATGTATTATACTTAGATTAAGCACAGTAAGAGGTGTCACAACCCCAGGTTAAAGTCCAACAGGTTTATTTGGCAGCACGAACTTACAGAGTGCTGGCCCTTCATCAGGTGAGTAGGACTCACCTTCATCACCTGATGAAGGAACCACATTCTCAAACTCATGCTGCCAAATAAACCTGTTGGACTTTAATCTGATGTTGTGAGATTTCTTACTGCGCCCACCCCGGCCCAAAAACAACATCCTCACATCATAGACTAAGAATTGTAAGTAAGATTACTGAAGACGTCTTTGAGAGAAGATTCAAATTCTAGTGGAGGCACAAAGGCTGCAGGCTGGGTCTGGATGAAAACAGTTGAAAGGAGGCAGTGGGTAGCTCAAAGCTTTAGGTGGGCCCCAATGCATTCTTCTGGATTGGGGTTGGCGTGAGGGTTGGGCAAGTGTGGCGTATAAAGAGGGGAAAGATTCTAAAACATAATTGGAGGAGCCTCTGCTGCATACGAAGGCAAGAGCTGGAAATGGGAGAATGATTCTGGGTCCATTAGTGATGAGGAAGAACATCCTTTCCTGGGAGGCCAGAATCCAGATATCAGGAGCTGATGGAGGGAGAGACAAGGGCCAGGAAGGACACAGACACCATGCCTTCTAATGGAACCACAACTCTACATGCAGACTATCACATAAGTGATGTGCACTCATCACGAGCAACACAGCACAGGAAATGGGCCCTTCAGCCCTACAAACCCGCATCACCCATTTTAACACTCAGTGAGTGCCTCATTCCAATCCTTCTTCTACCTACGACTTTTGTCTATACCTCTTGGACTCCACAATAAAGGAGTGCAAATTTAGAGAATTATATGTGCGCCAGATTAAGGGAATCCAATTTAGGAACAATTTGTTAATACCTAAAAGCACATTTTTGGGGTGTAGGATGAAACCGGAGCACCCGGAGAAAACCCACACAAGCATGGGGAGAATGTGCCAACTCCCGCAGACACCGACCCGAGTCGGAGATCCGACCTGGGTCCCTGTAACTGCATAGCAAACAGTGATCGTCACTGAGGTGTCATGTTGCCCGTCGTTTGGTCCAGTTTAAGCGTACTCTAACAACGTGAAGCACTAGGCAACTCTCGAAGCAACATCCAACAGCCCTCGCACGACCCACTGTGGGTATGCCCCTTGTTGGCCAACAAGGCGGACCGAATCACCTGTGGATGTAAAAAAGAGACATTGATAAGCATACAACAGCCTATACAGACATTCATGGAAGATCCCTAGTAGCTCCAATGTAAGAGGCAGGTGAGCCATAAAATATGCTGGATGGCCCATAAGAATCTATTGATTCCCAGGAACTTGATCCTTAACTAGAACATTCTTTTGTATCCCTCCATCTCTAATCTGCTCATGTGCCTATCTAGCTAAGCCGTAAACAACTCTAGCGTCCCTGTCTCCACCACACTACTTGGCAGTGCATTCCAGGCCCCCTCAATCCTCTGTGTGAAAAACCTTCTTCTAACATCTGAATTATACTTCACCCCTCTCACCTTGAGCCTGTGACCCCTCGTGATTTTTGCAACTAACCTGGGAAAAAACTTCCCACTGTTCACTCTACCTATACCTTTCATAATTTTATACACCTCTATTAGGTCTCCCCTCATTCTCTGTCTTTCCAGGGAGAACAACTCCAATTTGCCCAATCTGTCCTCATTGCTAAGACTTTCCATACCAGGCAGCATACCATACCATACCTCGTAAATCTCCTCTGTACTCTCTTCAAGGCCTCCACGTCCTTCCAGTAGTGCGGTGACCAGAACTGGATGCCATACTCCAAATGTGATCTAACCAACATTCTATACAACTGCATCATTAGACACCAGCTTTTATATGCTATACCCCTTCCTATAAAGGCAAGCATACCATATACCTTCTTCACCACCTTCTCCACCTGTACTGCCACCTTCAAGGACTTGTGAACTTGAACACCTAGGTCCCTCTGTGTTTCTATACTCTTAATGTCCCTACTATTTATTGTGTAACTCCCCCCTACATAATTTCTTCCAAAATGCATCACCTCACATTTATCTGGATTAAATTCCATCTGCTATTTCAGCGCCCAATTTACCAGCCTATCTATATCCTACTGTATTGTCCGACTCTGTTTATCACTATAACAAGTCCAACCATCTTCGTTCATCTGCAGACTTGCTGATCACACTAGTTACTCCCTCTTCCAAATCATTTATATGTATTACAAAAAGCAGAGGTCCCAGTACGGAGCCCTGCAGAACACCACTACTCAAAGACCTCTAGCTAGAAAAACACCCTTCCACTGCAACCCTCTATATCCTGTTGCCAAGCCAGTTCTCAACCCATCTAGCCACCTGTCCTTGTATTCCATGAGCTTTAACCTTTTTCACCAACCTCCCATGAGGGACTTTGTCAAATGCCTTACTGAAATCCGTATAGACGACATCCACAGCTCGTCCTTCTTCAACCATTTTTGTCACCTCCTCAAAAAATTCCAAAAGATTTGCAAAGCATGACCTCCCCTTTATAAAGCCATGTTGCACTAATCAGATTGCTATGTTCTAAATGCGTATACATCCTATCTCTAAGAATCCTCTCTAACAACTTCCCTACGTCAAGCTCACCAGCCTATAATTACCTGGGTTATCCCTACTATCCCTTTAAACATCAGCACCACATTCGCTATCCTCCAATCCTCTGGGACCCCATCTGTGTCCAAAGGAGAGACAAAGATTTCCATCAGAGGCCCAGAAATTTCATTCCTCATCTCCCTGAGCAGCCTAGGATAAATGCCATCAGGCCCCGGAGATTTGTCAATCTTTAGTTTTGTCTTTATTTGTCAGTTTTAATGTTACCTAAAAACCTTAACACTTCCTCCTATATAATGGAGATTTTCTCCAATGGATCGACAATTCCCCCCGAGACACTTCCAGACAATAAGTCCCTCTCCTTTGTGAATACTGATGCAAAGTATTCATTCAGGATCTCCTCCATTCCCTTGGGCTCTAAACATAGTTCCCTTCCTTTGTCCCTAAGAGGACAAATTTTTTTCTCTAATAACTTTTTTGTTGCTAACATATGAATAAAATGCCTTTGGATTATTCTTAATCTTGTCTGCCAAGACCATTTCATATCCCCTTCAAACTCCCTGTTTGAGTTCCCTCCCACTCTCCCTGTATTGCTCCAAAGCTCTCTCTGTTCTCAGTTGCCTGGACCTAACATATAACTCTCTTTTCTTTCTGATCAAGTCCTCAGTATCCCTAGTTATCTATGGCTCTCTGATCCTACCTTTCTTATTCTTCTTCTTGTCTGTCCTGCAGCCTTATCAGTTGTCCCTTAAAAGGCTCCCACATACCAGACGTGGACTTACCCTCAAATATTCTCTCCCTATAAATGACTAACAATTCCTGCTTAATCCAGCTATAGCTAGCCTTCCCGCAATTTAGCACCCTGCCCTTTGGACAACACTCATCCTTTTCCATTAGTATCCTGAAGTAGACAGAATTGTGGTTGCTATTTGCCACATGTTCCCCTACTGAAACCTCAACCACCTGGCCAGACTCAGTTCCCAGAACTAGATCCAGAATAGCTCTCTCTCTAGCCAGACTAACTGTATACTGCTCCAAAGAACATTCCAGTACACATTTTACAAATTCTTCCCCATCCAGACCCCCAGCCCTCGGCACCTTCCAATCCACACCAGGGAAATTAAAGTCTCCCACTACAATAACCCTATTTTTTCTGCACCTATCTAGAATTTCCTTACATATACTTTCTTCCACTTCTCGCAGGTTATTGGGTAGCCTATAGCATACCTTCAACAGAGTGATTGCCCTCTTCCTGTTCCTGAGCTCCACCCACAATGACTCATTGCTCGACTCCTCTAAATTGCCCCCTCTCTGCACTGCTGTAATATGCTCCCTAACAAACGAAGTATTGCACTGTTCACTTTGTTCCATGAATAACCATCAAAGTCACTATGACCTTGAACTTCTTTGCTTCTGGTTCCTTTCAAAGTCTAGCTGTGGGCTTATAATGACTTGCACACCATTGCATCTTGATAGTAAATGATGCCCTATCAATGAGAGAATCAATTTCAGATTGACAGGGTCTCCCAGGCACAGAGAGCAGTGCATTTTATTTCTATGCCTATTCCCATCTACCTTTTTTCATCCATTTGAGATAACCCATACGTATGTGTATCATACAAACAGCACATTCTCTATTTTGATGCTAGCCTATCAGCATATCCATCCTTACCTGAGGTTACAGCTTTCCCTCACAGCAATTATACAGCAAACAAGGGGAAAAACAATTTATTTGAAAGTGTGGATCCAATCACCTTTCTAATTTCCAACATCTCTGTGTATGCTTTAGACAACTGATTAAAGCTATTAATTGCTTCCATACTGTGCTGAAGTACAGTGCCTGTAGGCGGAGTAACAATGATAACGGAGGGGTAAACTGCTAGATGCTTCTTGGGTGGTTGTAGCCATGACCCTCTGAGTACAGGGGTCTTAAATATCCTTGAAACAGCTGCAGCTACGGGTCACAACAGTACGGCTCACTATGCAGGATGAATGCATCTGCATTAAGGCCGTGTACACACGTACATTTTTCAATACCATTAGATCAGGGGTGATTACCCCAATTGAGTCACTTATAACTTGCAAAATGCTGTTTCTCTTTCAACATGCTTTAAGTCAACCATATGTAATTAACCTCGAATATTAAACTTCTTCTATATGCAATGTTACTCAACATTTGTGACCGGCTTGCGAGTTCATCGTTGTACAGCTAGTGTGAACAGAAAAAAAACAACTTTTAGCGAGACAGAGAATTTTTAAAACAGTGTTCTTAGCTGAATACCAGGACTCTTTTATTTTAAGTGCAACAAGTGGAAAGACTATTATCGGGCTGAGAATTCAACAGCTGTAGGTCATGATAGTTTATGGAGCTTACAATATTGTGTGAGAGCAGCTGTGATCTCAGTTTGTCCATAAAGTGCCACAATCCCAATGAAAACGGAGACCAAAGGGGAAACAACAATGAACAATTATTACTCCTCCTCAATGTCGCCTTATTTTCATGAGAATGTGTTCCTTACTTATGTATGTGTTCATGTTCATTTTTATCAAATAGTCTCATGTGATCAAACTAATATTTGAAAAAGCAAAGATGTAAAAACAGATCTCACGAGTAGATTTCTCAAAATAAATATTTACAAGAACCTTGTAGATTCTTCAGAATTTTCCCGCAAGAATGTTTGGAGAGGTTGGTCCACTTTTCAAATATTCACACATTTGTTCGGACCCCTGGCATCCGGAAGCACTTATTGTTTAAAGTGAGTTTAGTCATGTGATGACAAAGTGACATTTTACGTTTACAGGAACAGAGCATTTCCTGCTCAGCGGTTTCACATGAGTGTTTCCTTTACTTATTGAATAGGTCCAAGTAAGAAAGGGTACACATTATATAATAAGTCAAACAATACCACCTTCCCCTTCTCAAAACTATACATTGTTTGAACTCACATCATAAAACAACAACTTGCACTCAACTTTCCTTTCCAAAATTAACCCATTCCCTGGCACCCAGCACCTAAGTTTAAACTTTCAAGATGCACTTTTAATTTTAAAAGAAAACTTATGGTGTGAATCCTCGGAATGAGGTAAAGTAGACTATTACTTACTTAAATACCCAAAAGCTTTGTTAGTTCAGGTAACAATTCACCTCCTTCCTTTCAGATTGCGACAGTCAATTGCGTAACTAAAAAACAATTGGTCCCAATGATTCAGACTGCAGCACCTTCCTATATAGGCTCCAGAGAGTCTCTTTCCTTCACAAAGATTCTCCTTAGACTTGTACAAACATAAACACAGCCTTCCCTGGATTTTGAATACACGTGCATATACATACACACAAAACACTTCTTCCAGTTTCTGTCGCACCCAGAAACATTCCTTTCTCTCTTTTCCACACACAATATGTCACTGAAATTCTCTTAAACTTGCTTTTTCTCAAAGGTCTCACAGAACCCTGTGCCCTGTTTTACACATTTCCAAGGTCACTCTGCACTTGTGCATTAGATTTCTACAAATCAGTTTCAATAAAGACAATTGCAAGGTGATCCATCTACTTTGGATTTTTTTAAAAAAGGATAGAACAAAGTACTTGTCTGGGAGTACAGAACTTGATTTGTATAGAAAATTGACATTTTGTCATAGCTTTTCGTCTTAAATTCATCAAGACAATTGCCAGAAAACCAGTGTCAGGGTAAACAACAATGTTATACCTAAAAGAAAAAGGTGCTGACTGGTTGGCAAATGGACTCTGATTAGTAGAATGTCTTTTTTCAACAATATCTTTTCAGTGATGAAAAACTAAAAACATTGGAGATGCAATTAACTTGGCAGTTCAGTCCACAATGATTAAAATGTCATAAGCATGTCCAAGATAATTAAAAAGTTAATGGTTACTATTTTTTATATATCTAGAGGAATAGAATACAACGGGGTAGAAATCATTTTCAAAATTCATATAAGCCCTGGTTGAATATTTAATTCAGTGCATTTTGGCAATATTTTAATCAATATTTAAAGTTAACAGCATGTGCACTGGTTTCCTGGATTTCTTAATGTTTACCATTGACAATAAAGCAAGAAAGCAGCATGGTAATTCAGGGCTCATTAAAGGTCAGGCATACAATAGTAATATACCTCCCACTGGGAAAATAATTATTGAGAGTAATTGTGATGAGAGGCTGATTTGTGCACTTTGATGGTATCAAAGCTCTGGATCAGGATAGATGGTATCATGGTTGCTTCAGTTTAAACCTCAGGAATATTGCATATGACCAATAGCATCAGCAACTAGTGTGGAGAGACCGGCAAGTAGTCAACAGAGAGATAATATCTTGAACAACAGGCAGCAACCCAGTACATTAATGAATAAATGGTTTATTGAGATAAACAACTATGTACGAAGAGTGGAGAAAAAGCTATCACGGAACATGACTCCAGACTACCAACAACCAGGGAAATCCTCATGCTCTGTCCCTGGAACTCAGCATCCAGCCAAATTAGCCAACTGGGTCTCATGACTCACTGAGAGCTTACCTTTTAAAGGCTGCCACAAATCTGCTGTGGGGAGACCTATAGGTGCACAGCAGAGAGTAGCAGAGCAGCAAAAGCATTGAGCTTGCAAGAGATTCTGCCCACACAATACAATGCACAAATAGACAAACAACTTCCTTGACCTCTGGAAAGAATAGGGCTTCCAGAGGGGCAGATGTCAATAAAATGCAGATGTCTGCAATCTCCTGGAAGATGATATGCTATCTATTGAACCCAATTGTGAAGGTGATCACTGTCCTCATCTTTATTATGGTTGAATCCTTGCCAGGAGCTACAGGAGGCATATCCATTTTCTCAACAGGGCGTAAATTCATAAGGCAGGTTACTGATGGATTGTTTGTGAAGGTCAAGAATTATGACAATTTCACTTTATAAAATGAGCAGGCTTTACATCTCTGACTGATTCCCACATGTGCAAGAGATCATCAATAGCACTTGGCAATGTGTGCACATCCAGATCAAACGTTAGCGTTTGTAAAATGCAACAAATTCCATTTCAGCAATGCTCAGCCTGTGTACAATTATGCAGAAAGGTTATGCAAATGTGCCAAATTCTCTAAGAGCCACCATGAACACATGAAACCTGCAGTAGTTGTTGTCCCCCGACCTCACTTGACCTGTGAAAATATTTATGATATGGATAGTAGGAAACAAAGAATATCCCTTTCAAATATGGCTAGTGACATCTGTGAGAAATGTCACCATGAAGCACAAGACCAGCACAGTGGCAGTCATGTGGCAACCAGATGTGCAACTGAGCAAGCAATCATCTTGTTCAACATGTCCTTCAGACTCTTAGTAGCCCTACTACCTAACTGATCGCTATGATCTTGTGTGTATCTATACTGGAGCATGGCATGCGCAATTTCCATGATATCACACCCTCAGAAGGATGCAGTTCTTCTGAGGGTTTTTCATTTGAATTACTTCTTGCAAGGTAATACAATTATAACATTGCATTACAAAAATGGCTGTATTCCAGTCATTGTTGAATTAAGTCATAATTATTAAGTATTTTATGACATGTGTCACTGATACTTAACTTTTCACTAGGTAGCTTAAGTCTCAATTTTTTGCAACAGGGGAAAGTAGACTTTGATAAGTTCACCACTGGATTCAGAGCAATATATGATGGTAAGTATCACAGAGAAGAATAAAATTGTCTTAAGATCAAGTGGCAGCAATAAACAATTGGATGATGAAGTGAGGAAGTGTATGAAAAAGAATAGCAAGTGTGCTTGCAAGATATAAGGAATGATGTGATTTGGTAAGCTTGAAAGATATTTGGGGAGAGGAAATCAGGTGATTTGTAAAATAGGTATCAATGGGAGTGCAACCATACATACTCCTTTTCCTGACCTGGTTAGTTCAATAAACACTCCCTACACTGAATTTGGAAGAGTGATACAATACTCTGCTGTTGACCTCCTTGGTCACCTCCAACAATTTTGTTACAGCTGTAGGTTTCTTCGTCCCATTGCTGAGTAAGAATATCTCTCTCCAATTCACTGTATCCCGTGGTGCATCGAGTGGTGGGGCATTAAATCGAAGCATGTTTTTTGGACATCCTGAATCCAATATGGAATTTTTGCCTCTTTTTGTTTAGCTAATACTTCCTCTAAATGCCTACTTTAGAGGAGCCCAGTTGAGATTGCATTGCACGAGTTTGCACAATACTCACTGCCATGCAATCCATGCCAAACCCTGATAGAATATTACAATGGGCTGACTCCATTCAAACTCCACAGACATATGTACTGAAGGTCCACATTTTAATTAATTCCTGGGATGTGAACACCACTGACAAGGCCAGTATATTTTGCTCATCCCTAATCACCCTAGAGAAGGAATTATTCAAAATCAATTCTTTAAGTCTTTTTGTCTCTAACTGGTGGCCAAGTGAATGGAGGCTGGAGCTGGAGAGGGCCCAAGATTTAGTCCAGCCCCAAGATTTGACAATTACTCTCTGCAAGTTCTCCTCCAGAAATTATGAGATTGGCAGAAGGTCCTCATGTTCACTGAAAAAAAAAGAGATCTCCCAGCCTGACAAAAACAGCCTAGATTGAGGTCGCAGTGGAGTTTTGCAGGACAGTGTCATCCAGAGAACCTAGCTACAGCACTCAATGACCTCTTGAGATCTGCAACAGTAAATATGTCACAATGCTGGTGTTAGACAAATATGGAAGGGTTTCATGTTGGTCAGTTATAAGATTTTTTTAGCGTGTTGTCCAATGTGGTATGATGCAGACATGCCATTCTGCATGGCAACAGTTGGTGTTGGGGGGGGGTGTTGTGGGGAGAAGAGGAAGAGGGGAAACAGTCTGGAGTC
This sequence comes from Sphyrna mokarran, assembly GCA_024679065.1. Classification (NCBI taxonomy): domain Eukaryota; kingdom Metazoa; phylum Chordata; class Chondrichthyes; order Carcharhiniformes; family Carcharhinidae; genus Sphyrna; species Sphyrna mokarran. The sequence goes on along the minus strand of JAGIQG010000010.1, from coordinate 37,413,068 downwards.
TGTTGCGGGAACGGCAATAGCTGTTACTTGGCAAAGAGTATAGGGAAAAGTGTGCTGTTGATAAAGTGCATGTTGGCCACACAATTGGAAGCATGATTAAAGCACAGCATCATAATTGCAATTTCCTTCTTTATTTGCAGGAGAAGAAGGTGTTCAATGTCCAAGAGAGAACCAAGACTAGTGATGGTTGAGGTAAGGATACAGGAAGGCCATGGGATGATGGGATTCCAAGGATTCATACCTATGCTATAATTCCTGTAAACAGTTCTGAAGGAGAAAGGGAGAGGACTGCGCTTAACTGATTGATGACTGTCAAGGATAGTCGAATCCAACAGTTCACTGATGGGATTCTCTGTATGCATTTTGACCCACACTCTTTTGCCATTTGTCTAAGTCTCAGGGCCCAGATTCTGATCAAAAGAGGAATGAGGAGCATGAAATCACATCCAGGTTTTGATCCCTCTTAGGGAGCTAATTGGAAAAGGTGTTAAGTTCCAACAAGATGCTAATGAGCTGGAGATACTCTTTTGGAATCTTTTAAGTTTCAGAGAATCTCTTCTCTCACAGGCATCCGGACCCTCCAGTGGAATGCTTTCGGAGGTATCTGCTAAGGATCACCCTATGCTTCATTGGATTGTCAATTTCTTTTTAACAGGCCTTTCCATCTTAGGACGGCCAGGTTAACAATGTACAGCTATGGCTGTCCATTAGCAGCTCTCCTGCTGCTTGGAAAGTGCCACCTGACCAGCGCGGACATCTGAATCACATCTTAAACAGACAAAGAAGGAATCCATGGATGGAACTTGAGGGTAGCTCGACTGAGAACCATACATTGACCACACTTGTGAATGGCCTGCTTAATGATCGCCTTGGTCAATCATTACATCTATACTCAGGCTTCAACCATCAATTCCTCACTAAGCCATCAGCTATTTTTTAAAAGGGTATCCTTAATTCACAAGCAAAGTTTCAAGGTAATAAAACGCCCCTAGTACCTTGAAGTATCTAAAGATATAGCATCTTGGTTACTGCCCAGATAATATGCATAACCTTTAATTCTTTGATTCTTAATATTGATTAAATGGCATTCTTTTTTGATAATGAATACTTCTGACTGTTCAAATAGTGCATTTGTGGTGAGAATCAATTGTCCTGATTAATTGCAATGTTCCGAATGATAATCGTATCAGACTTGAAATATTAACTCTATCCAGAGATGCTGCCAGAACTGCTGAGTTTTTCCAACATTTTCTGTTTTTATCAGGAATGCACATTACAAATTTCAATGTCAACCAGAACAATTGTTATTTCTTTTTCCAATTATGCAATCTCAAAAATACAATTTTAACAATTGTTAATAACTTGGGAAACTAGAAATCCCAAATAAAAAATAAAATAGAAAGACATTTATATGTTCCAATCTGCCCCAAATCTTATGGAAAAATGATAAGCTATTCAATGGGAAATCCATCTGGTACATGGAGATAAGGTTAACAAACACTGTGCCAATCTACATTGCTTATAATGTATGGTCATGACACATCAAGTCCTGCAAACTTCTAGTCCCTGCGTCTCTAAAACTCTTGTCTTCCGATCTAAATGATTGCAACATGCAATTCAGCATGGAAGGCACTGCTGACTAGATGCAAGCTGAAAGAGTGTACATGGTAGTCTATGTTTCACCTAGGCTCCCATGCCTTAAAGCTAATCTCACTAAAAGTGGAGATTAATTTATTGTGCAGAGGTTGATGCACACTATCTCTGGAACATATGGAGCAACAGCACAGTAACTGGAGCAACAGGCAAGAGCAAGAAGTACCATGTTTTCTGATGACATGCTGAAGATATTAGTATTGGAGGTAGAGATGAGAAGAGAAACAAGGAATTGGATCTTATACTCCCTCATTGGTAGGTTTAAATGTAGAGGGCAGGGAGGGGGTTGTGTAATTCAATTGGCCCTGGGTGTGTGCAGCAGTGGGTGTGGGATTAGATAGTCTAGGGCAATTGAGGCCCTTAAGTAGACAATTCATGGCCACTGACAAGCCTCATTTTGTCGTCACCAAGCTTTAACCAGCAGCAGAAGAGACTGATGTCAACTACCTAGCCAGCAGATTTCCTTGCAGGGACTGGTGATGGGAAGAGATTAGATTCCTCCTTAATGGGACTCTTCATCCAGCTTGCCCACCCCAGAGTGTCTGAAACCTCAGATGCCCAAGCTTTCCCACACACATCTCCTCTCACCTCTCCTCTCTTGGGTCTGTCAGCTTAGTGCTCAGCGAAACACCAAACACTCAAGTCCTGATTCAAAGCCACACACTTCTGGAGACCTTTAGACAGATGCCATCAATATATGGTGTTGCAATTGATTGTCAGACTGCAGTCATGAGATCCATGCTACTGCCATGCAGGCTCAGAATGCTGGCATCCATGACTGCCAATATCAAAGCTCAAATATTCTCACAATAATGTAATCAATCCTTCAGCAGATTACTAGGATTGCTGATGGCCCCACTCTGGTGGAGTAACGATGTTTCTTTAAGTAAAATCTTGCTGTCCTTTCTCAGAATGACAGCGCTCATATTTCAACTACTGCCTTTTGTTTGAAGTGAACAAGCACATACTTAGAGTCATACAGATTTACAGCATGGAAACAGGCCTTTCAGCCCAGTTTGTCCAAGCCGCATTTTTTTTAAAACCCCGAAGCTAATCCCAATTGCCTGCAGTTGGCCCACATCCCTCTATACTCAGCTTATCCATGTAACTGTCAAAATGCTTTTTAAAAGACAAAATTGTATCTGCCTCTAATACAACATCTGACAGCTTGTACCAGACAGTCACCACCCTCTGTGTGAAAAAACTTCCCCTCTGAACACTTTTGTATCTTCCCCCTCTCACATTAAACCTATGCTTGTACTTCCACAGAAAAATAAATGAATGGTGCTATCATGCATCTTAGTCTGCTTTTTACTGTTTTGACAATACATTTATATACCGAGACTCCACAGGAGCCTTTACTGTTGCCTCTCAGACAGCTGATCCAGGCTGCTGATATCCATGCTGAGGTCGTGTAATCTGAAATTAGCCCCATAAAACATAGCCCTGCAAGCAATCTATAATCTCCCTCAAAATCAATAGTCTTCCATCAGCCATGCTGTAGTCACTGTAATAACTCTGTGGAGGTAGGCTTGGGTAATGGATTTCACAAATGTTGAAGAGAGGATGTCAATCAGACCTACATGGTCCAAAATGGTGGACTGTGCAACATCACTATTTTCTTACTCTACATGCTTCCAACATGCATGTTACTCCCATTTTGGTAGCCTGTCAGTCAGTGCAAGTCACAGAGATGGCCAGAAGTGTGTTTCACTTCATTACTTTTGCAGCATCTATACGAATAACACTAAGGAATCTAATTTCATGGCCGATGACTTCTAAAAATGAAATTTAGTATCGATGATGAAGAAACTTGACAGAGATCAGTGGCACTCATAAGTTACTAAAACCATATCACAAACAATCTATAACAATAATACTCAGTTATTATCTGAACAGACTGTTTTCATTGTTCAGTTTAAGGGGTGCATCAAACTCCATTGTTCTGTACCTTTGGGGCTGATAGTTCATTAATCTGATATTTTAAAAGTTCATTGTAACATGCAGGCACTCAGTGTACAGTGTAACAGAGCATATTTTTTGATTCTTCTGATATAAGACATGGGAGTAAGATTTTCTGTTTGCAACCAGATGTGATTCTCCTAACCTCTGCCATGCATGTAGTATCAAGGAAATGGTTGCAAACTGCAATTTTTTGAACTTCTCACTATAGTTTGTGGAAACTTGCTGTCCACAAAATGATTTCCACTTTGTTTTGGATGCAAAGCAGGGACCTGGTGAAAAGGGAACAGTCGATGCCAAACCCATTGAGCTGAGAGACAAGGTGGGGGGGGTAGGCTCAGCATTTTAATTGGAGTTAATTTTCTTCAGGTGAGGTTCAGATCTGAAAGACTGGCTTTTAAAAAAATCTGAACTGTCAGATTGGTGGTTACGAGATTTTTAAAGCCAGATTTTTTGGTAAGTTTCACTGAGTTGTTTCACTACTGCTTCCAACATTCAATCAACTTTGTGATTCCATTTTTTTTCCCTGAACAGCCTACCAGAAAACCACAAAGCTAAAGTTTATTTATTAGTCGTAAGTAAGACATACATTAACACTGCAATGAAGGTAAGCAGCACAGCAACATGGCTACTCTTGGATGAAAAATGGTAAATGAAATCACTCATTATTTGAGGGCTAATAGGGCACTGCAGGAGGGGAGATGGGGGGTGGGGATTGAGAGCAGGGGTGAAGAGGAGTTTGGGGTGTGTTAGAGGCATACAAGGGAGGTTGAGCGGATGGGATTTGGAGATTTAAGATTTGGGATGGGACTTTGTTAGGGAATGGGTGAGTTTGTGGGGTAGAATGTGAGGGGTGTGAGGGATTGGGAGTGGAGTGTGGGGAGATTGGGAGGGTGAATGGGTTGATTGGTGATGTCACTTTTAGGGTTTAGTGCCACAGACTTAAATATTACACACTTCTCAAAAGCCTGCTCAGAATGTAAACCAGTATAGAAATAGAAGCCTAAATTTTCATTCCGTCCTAAAATAGGCCCAAGTCTGCTGTGTTGATGTATGAGAAACTTCAGAACCTTAGTTCTCATCAAATTAAATAGGAAAAACTAAAAACCGGATGTGATGCAAATTAGGATGGTGACTCACTACCATTCGTGTTATTCATCTTGCAATGTCTGAGAATGTCTGTATGTGTCACTAAAAAGTTGCTGAAAGAAAAGTTTTACAATCTCTATTCCATCCTAGGTCCACCCCACACTGCATCATCCTATTTAAATCTAGCAGAAAGTGTTCACACTGGGACCAAATGACACCTCGGATGAGGAAAGATCCCTAATCATCCATTGTAATTTTGGCAAAGGAAATTAGTTGAAAACCCAGAGGAATAGCATAGGATTTTTACCATAAAGGGTCTTTATTAAACCCAATCCTATGACTGAAATGCTTCTTGAAATGATTTGCTGTAATTCTCTTTTATTGTTTTTGGAGCTTCTTACTTATTCATTAATGTTTCCATCTTAGGCTGTAAATTCATAGTACACAACACAATTTGTATGATAGCTCCTGAGGGAAGGGAAAACAATCTAGTTCTTGAGTTAAGACCACACCAAATTTTTATATCATCTATCATTTTCTCTGAAAAATTCAGATCAGAGTCTATGCTTTTCTTGAACTGCCAGAAGATGCCTGATTGACAAATCTAGGGGCTCGTGTCATCAATGTAAAAGTACAGATGCTATTTATGACATATTGTGGATTTGTGCCCAGAGAAGTCAGAATGGTAAGATAGTATTAATTACAGAATTGAATTATTGTATAAATATAGTAATCTCTTTGTAACCACTTGCCCTACATTAAATGATTGCTCTAAATTATCCTTGGAGAATCAAGATTGGTTCTCCAATTTCAGCACTGTTACAGTCACTCTGTCTATTGCACATAGGTGTAATGACAGAAAAAAATCTACATTTATACATATCTCAAATCATTTCAGAGCCAATTATAAAAAAATGTAGACAATGTTATCAAATAATTTTGTAATTTTGTAATAAAATTATTTTGCATAATAAATATTGAAAAGATATTGTCCGGAATTCTCCCAAAAAAATTCTAAGTGTTGAATTCGCTTAAAAACTGAACTAATTCATGTTTTTTTAATGGAAGTTCACACTAGAAACACCTACACTCTGTACACTGCAGGGACCACTAGCTTGAATATCATTATAAATTGGTGGATGTGACTTATTCCCGCTGAGAAGGCTGAAACCAGTAGGCCTTTGTACACACACAGTTGCTCTGCACTGTCAGTTTCCCAATTGCTAAGCAGCTTAGTCACTGGCCAGTTCCGTGACCCCTCAATGCCCGATTGTGGGCCCCCCCAAACAGTCTCAGAGTCCCTCGATCTCCAGCACCACCCAATAGTTACCTCCCAGTAATACTGATTTATCTCCCAGCAGGCAGACCCCGTCCTCCCCAGCCCAATTGGCAACTGCCCTCGGACAGCACCGATCACTGCCTTCTCTCCTTTGTTGACCGATCCCAATTCAGAGTGACCACACCCACCAATCACCCCCTGGGCCCCACCCAATCAGGCCCTGCCTCCTTGGCATTGTTTTTTCTCCAGAGTCCTTGGTCAGGCCTGCCTTGGATGCAATTGTCCTAGATTTCTCTTGTCTCTTCTGCAAAGCCTAACCACTAACCACTGTGCCACTGTGCTGCATAAGCCAGGGGAAGCAGCATCTAACTGTAAGCCTCTCAGTATCTTATGTGTTTCAATGAGGAATGTGGCAGATGGCTCTCACTCTTCTAAACACCTGTGTTAACATCTGTAAGGCATATTTGAGTTTCTAAATTCTCTGAGAGGACAGCAGCTATATTGTCTTTTTCACAATTTGACTTATATGTAGTGGGTAGGAAGATTGCGGAGAAGGGAGCAGCGAGGTATAGCTCCTGGGCACATTTGCAAACACCAAGATTTAGCTTTAGCGTCATGCACTGCAGTTACGCAGATGCATTGTTGAGGAGCTTTTTTTAGATAGTTATGAGTGGCTGATAATCCGTTTCATCAAATGCAGGACGGCCATATAGGAAGTCATGAAATTTCTGATAGATTAAGACTAGAGCAAGGATTTCCTTTTCAATCTGTATATAACGATCTCCACATCAATAAGGACCCTTGACGCAAAGACTATTTCGCCATTCTGGATGCAGACTGCACAAAGTCCATGCTAGGAGGCATCTGCTGATACACACATGAAGTATTATAACAATAGTGGGGCTGAGAGTGCCTGTTTGAGTCTGTTGAAAGCCAATATGTGAAAGCCCTGATGGGGGAGCTGACATAGAGATCCAGTGATCTCACTATAACAAGGAAATAACTTACAAAGATAATTTGTCATACCGAGGAAACTCTGCAAGGTGTGAATGTCCATGGGGATGGTCATCTGTCATTTGTCTGTTGTCTTGCCTAGCTCTGGCTTCATACCATCAGCTGTGAATAAATGACCTACAAAAGGTACATGGTTGACCCTGAATTTGCATTTCAAGATTCAATTGTATGATTCTGTCAAGGATAAGACAAAGACATGCATCACGATCCTGTATATTTTGACCCCAAGCAGGATTTCATCAACAATGATTTTGCAGTGTTGGCCTGCAAAGAGTTGCTCTATGCACTGCTGGAAAACTCGCTACCTGTGGAGATCACATAAGACACACAAAGAAAATAATATCTGCCAATCAGAGACATGAATGTGGTTAGTTTAGAGAATTCTTCGTCCAGCAGGATTTGCCAGAACCCACATTTTGCATCCACAATTCTGAAAACCTTAGCATTTAGCATCTGCTCCACTATTTTCATAGGGTGATGGGATCCGAGCAGCTCAGTCCATCAATGCAAATCCTGACCATGACATTTTTATTTATTGCAGCCACCATTGCCAAACCCATTCTGTGGCCTCATCTGTGGGAATTATGCCACTACATCATCCAATGCAACTAATTGACTATTTCTGCTTTATGGCTATTGGTTCTTTTAGGATTCTTAATAGTGTTGATGAACAGAGGGATCTTGGTGTATTTGTGCATAGATCCCTGAAAGTTGGCAGTCAAGTCGATAAGGTTGTTAAGAAGGCATATGGAGTCTTAGCTTTTATTGGTAGGGGGATTGAATTTCGGAACTGCAACGTCATGTTGCAACTGTACAAAACTCTAGTGCGGCCGCACTTGGAGTATTGTGTGCAGTTCTGGTCCCCACATTATAAGAAAGATGTGGAGGCATTGGAGAGGGTACAGAGGAGGTTTACCAGGATGTTGCCTGGTATGGAGGGCAGGTCTTATGAAGAGAGGCTGAGGGATTTGAGGTTGTTTTCGTTAGAAAGAAGGCGGCTAAGAGGAGACCTTATTGAAACATATAAGATGATTAGAGGTTTAGATAGGGTGGACAGTGATAGCTTTTTCCTAGGATGGAGAAAGCTAGCACGAGGGGACACAGCTTTAAATTAAGGGGTGATAGTTATAGGACGGATATCAGAGGTAGGTTCTTTACCCAAAGGGTGGTTAGGGAGTGGAATGCCCTGCCTGCGGCAGTTGTAGATGCGCCAAGTTTGGTGGCGTTTAAGAGGTTAGTTGATAAGTTTATGGAAGAGAAGGGAATGGTTTAGTTTGGAGGGTCATTGCTTTTTATAATGGTCGGCGCAACATCGAAGGCCGAAGGGCCTGTTCTGCGCTGTAATGTTCTATGTTCTATCTAGTCTCATGTGATATATTACTGATATCATTCCAATGATGTTACAGTTGAAAAGGTCTTTGTTCTCCGTTTTGGGACCTTGTGTTAGAGGACATACCTCTACATCAAAGTAGATGAGCCCCTGTATGATGCTGTCCTGAAGACATAGTAGTGTCCTTATGTATTAGTTAACGATGTGAAACTTGAAACTGCCAAGTGTGCAATGGAGAATGGCCACACCTTCAGTGCAGTTGGTTTGTCCAACTTAAGCCACAAGGTCAACGTGGGTACTTAAGTCTGGTGTTGCATATGGGTCTAGTCCCCATAGCACTTGACTGGACAATATGTTATACTTTGCTCCAAAGTCAATCTTTACCTTTAGTCTTGCATTGCTGCAAATCTTGTTCAGGGTGCTGCAAATCTCACCTTTCTCTATGTCAGTGTTAACAAGTTTTGTTGAAGGATCACTGATTTGGCTGTTTTGGCTGAGCTCCAGTTCATTCACCTTGCTAATGCTCTTAACCTTGAAGACCCGACAGCTGCAGTGTGGCTGATAGCAAAAGAAGGTTGCTGTGGTTTCAATCTACAGCATTATGTTATAATGATTCCACTTGCAGCATTTATTGCAGCATTTTCCATGCACAAAACTTGCTGTTTTTTCTGAGGGTGATATCCATGATGTTGAGGCTGAATGAAACCTGTATTACGAAGACTTGTTTTTGTCCAAAATCTCTGCTGCATTTTTTTGATTCTTCATTTAACATGCAGATACTAATGGATGTTTGTAGTGTTAAACCTTTCTCTCACAATGGCTGCTTCCAGACAAGATAGCTATGGGCCCCACAGACCATTTGATCCCTGACTAACTTGTCAGTAATTGTGCCAAATGCACACTTCTTCACTATGATTTCAAAGTTGTCATATAAGATTCATCTGAATATTGCATTGATTCATTTTTCATTAGATTCATTGAATTAAACTTGTGCCTGTCAAATACCACTTTTTTTTAACCAGAAGGCAAATGTTCACAAACATTTTTGGAATTATTTGTTTCCTCTTTCTCGTCCTTCAATTGAAAAACAAAGGACTCAAATTTCTTGACAGCCTCAAGGCCAGCTTAGTTTAATAAGGTGTAAGTTTGTACCTTTTTCGATATGTCAGATAATGCAGCAGCACAGTAAATATGCCACTCCTTCTCAAACTTTTCCGAACAGTCTGCAATGTTTTTGTCAAACACAAGTGGGTTGATGCAGCAAAGTCCTGTGCCAAGTCCTGACACCATATAAAAATGCTGGCTTTCCAAACACCGACAATCAGAGACTTGTAACAAACAATACTTTATTCACTAGCTGAGCAGCTATTCTGTGCTTGTAATCCACCCATGCTTCAGGCAGAACTCCCACACTCCTGACACATAACTCTTTTAGTAGCCGTGTATCTCATCATCACATGACTACTCAATCTACAGAAACTATGGGTGGGATTTTACGGTTTCGCTCACCCTATAACCGTAAAATCCCACCTGAGGTCAACAGACCTTCCTGTTTTCTGCTCTTCACCCTCTCCAACTCCAGTCTATCTGCTTTATTAACCGCTTTCTCAACATGCCCTGTCATTCCAATGACTGAGGAACATATCCTCAGTCATTGAAGGAGGATGGAGGAAAGGAAACAAATTTTTTAAATGGGTGAATTCCAGCTTGTATATCATTCCGCCTTTTTTGTGGCCCACACAATTATAAAAGCAAATGTAAACAGAGTTAATCACAGAGCTGGTTTTTAAGAAAATTCTTAACATGTTTTAAAACCATCTAGTGAACACATGCAAAGATGCAATCAATGACTGATGAACAGTCTAAAGCAAAACAATTAGAGTATGAATGTCATATAACACAACACATTGATATTAAATTCCTTATCCATGATTTTAATAGTGATGGTAGTCATGTTTGTTCTGTTCCATTCTGATATGTTTGCAACTTATTCATTATCAACTTGAAGAAGTTAAGACATTAAACAACATTACATGCCATGAAGGTTTTGATGTTGAAAAAATGAGGTAGATATTTTCATCAGTGGCAACATAGAAAATCAATTTAATCTGAAGCAAAGGAAACACTACTGCCTCGGCTGTAATATTTCTCAGGTTTATAATTGGGAAACATTAAAATCACAAATCAGACTTGGGTGCTTTAAACAATGTAACAAGGAAGCAAATGGAAGTAGTGCAAGGAAATTGCTACATCTCCCAAATTATACATGTTCTGTAATTTATCAGCAAGACAACAATGGAAATACAGCGATAAATTTTAAAGGGACAAATAACAATGGTTCCACCACTTGTACGTGTGGTTGACCTTGCAAATATAAAAAGCTATTTTAGAGCAAAGAACATAGTGCAATGATCTTCATACTAATACTGAGTGTTAATCAGGATTTCCCTTGGAAACCAGACTGAGAGCGGGGTCAGCAAATTGATCCTGGGATTTGGCCATGTAGCTTTGTTAAGGGGAGAAATCAGTTTTTGAACAACCATCGAAGTCGCCCAGTTTATGCATTTAATGCAGACCGTAAATAGCAACAAAGTAACACATTACATATTTCTCTTGTCAACAAATCATTAGTGAGATGGCAATCACCTTTGGATTGCAACTCCACTCCTATTTACTTACCCTATAAAACAGCTCCATATTTCTCATCCAGAGTTCAGACCCACTTACACTGAGAAATGTGGAGCATAGTTGCTCCTGTGTTCTTCCTTTGTAGTGTAGGAGCATCGTTGGAAGTGAAGTTATGCCATGAAGACTTTTTACAGCACTAGCTGCCTTACATTGGTAAGTTTAAATGTTTCAGCCACATTGATAGAGGAAATGGTAACTGTGTAAGGAATCAGGTAGTAAGAAGGAAGTAGGTGATCGGTGGGGAGGAGGGATGGGGGGGCAGTGTCTGGGGAGTGGGGCCATGGGGGAGTCAAGTGATCAGTGGGTGAAAAGGTGGGGGTAGATAAGTGATCATGGTTGAAGGTGTAAGCAGGTAGTCTGGGACAGTTGGGGGGATCAAGAACAGTTGGGGGATCTGAGACAGTTGGGGGATCAGGAACCTTGGCAGGCAGGGGAAGGGGTAGTCAGGGTGGGGTTAATTGGTATTGCGGGGCATTCAAATTCCACCATTTGCTGTGGTGGGTAGGAAAAAATAAAGGGCTAGTTGGATGGTCAGGGACAATAGTCTAGGGATCCGGGGAGCAATCGTATATTTATCCATGAGTTAGAACTGTTTAGTTCTTCTAACTTTTCCTAGGATGCAGTGTTATAGTGGTATTATCACCACACAATAAACCCAAAAGTCAGGCTAATGACCAGGGTTCAAACCCACCACAGCAGGTGATGGAATTTGAATGCAAAAAAATCTGGAATGAAGAGTCTAATGATGATCATTGTCAATTGTCATAAAAATCCATCTAATTCGTTTATATCTAGAGCGAAGGAGATCCCTCACCTGTCTGGCCCTCATGTGATTCCAGACCCATAGCAAGGTGGCTGACTCTTAAATGGCAAGCCACTCAATTGTATCAAACTGCTACAACATCAATAAAAATGAATAAAATCAAATGGACCACCTAATATTGATTGAGGCATTGGAAACCACAATGCCAAAGTCAACCCTATCGAACTTGCAAAGTCCTCCTTACTAACATCTAGTAGTTTATGCCAAAATTGAGAAACATGGCTCATAAATTATTCATGAGGAAGACAGAGTTTGAAGGACTTTGTGACTGCTTGTGATCATTAAAATCTGATTGGACTACCGAGCTAGTTCATAGGATCTGTCCAAGTTGTACTTGCCATTTATGGTGAAATTTATAGTTTTTATTTGATCGCAATTTGCCTCTTAATTCATGTTTAATTCATCTTATTTCTGGATGTTAGAATATAGGGTAGATAGTATTTAGTGTTTGCTTTGGTGAATCTTGTATGGTAAAAATTCATCTTGTTATTACCGAACCTGAGTATTACTGAAAAAAAATGTTGTCAAAATACACTTTGCACTCATCAGGACAGTTACAAGAATATCAAACCTCAAAGGGAACAACAATTATACTGGATTTTAGTCATCTTAATTGATGTGAGAGTCCTTCGCCATATTGAACACATCTTGAAAGAAGCATTGAAGGTAACAGAATAACATTGATAGCAGAATAGCTGCCCATGCTGGCTAAGCCTTTGTTGAAGACTTTGATCTCAGCCTTTTAATTGACCACAATTTTATCCTTCAAGTAACCAGTCAAGTTACAGATTCTTCTTAAACAGAAGTTTTAGTACAAGCTACAGCAAGGATACTAGGAAGCTACGCTTCACATCCCTGTAGAGTGGCATATTCCAAGATACAAAGATACAAAGGCAATTAAAGTTTTCAAATTTGATTACAAGTAATTAGCACAAACCAGTCACAATCACTTTACACTTGTTTTATTACATTATCCAATCAGTATGAAAACTTCATAGTACAGCTTATTTCTGTGCCTGTTGTTCACTCCTATTTTCCAGTTACAGATGTCTGATTTGTGTGCTTTCCCAGACTAATGTCCTTGGTGTCTGTCTGTAAAGGCTCTTAAAAAAAAGACCTTTGTTTTTCAACCTGTGTGATTTTTAAATTTGTGTAATTATTAACCCTTTCAGTCCACCCTTGGCCATTGGCTGACAACCCAAAAAGATCAAAATGATGTGGAGAATACCGTTCCTAATCCTTTGGGTGGCCAGCCATCCAGATGTTGAGAAGTATCCCAAACTATTCTGCTGTAAATTTCAGCTTTTAATTTCTCCCTTTCTTTTATTTAGGGCACCATGGGAACACTACCCCATCCCCTACAGTCAACCCCATCCTGATTATTTCCCACCAATTGGTTAGGCGGTTCCTTGAACAAATCCGTCCCAGCAATGGTGTGTTTCTGATTTGTTGGCAGTCTTGGTGGCGAGGTTCATCTGTTTACGCCTCAAATGAGTTTGTTTTTGAAGTGTCTTACTTATTCATGGGCAACTTCCTTGGCCTCTCGTAAGGCCTGTCAGACCACTTTCCCCAGTGTTTCGTCAGTGTACAATGAGTCAGCCCATCTGGTGCCAAATGGGTATTCCCAATATTTTCCCAGCAAATGGAATCCTTTCACAGTCAATGAGTCTGTCATTTGCAGACAAAAACTGTGATTACGTTCACAAAGTCCACTCCTTAATATGACCTCTGTTTCCGGAGTGATTATGCATTACTGCATGGGGCCCACATGTACTGCTTTAAGTACCTCCTTCAACGGTAAATTATCAACAATTATCTTGCTGGTGTTCCCTGGAGGCTAGAGGGTTTGGCAAGCACACACTATGTAATGCTCTGATTCTGAACAGCATTCTGTCATGCTTACATATGCAAGGGGCTCCTTATGGGTCAAGTATTCTTTTAGATTTGCCTTGATGAACCTAGCCTCCTTCTTCTGCCCCTAGGGTTTGATTTAAATCTGTAGCTATCCTTAAAGATCTCATTGGATATATTTTCCTAAGGTACCGCCATAATGAATATTATAACCCCCTTCACTGGACCTCTTCTTGTCAAGTGACTACTAATTCATGTCTGGTCTGTGAAAGTTGAGAAAATCTATTTTGGTGCAGGCAGACAAATAAATGTCGGGGGTTTGGTTCCAAATCCCAAATCTTCAATGTCAGACATAACTTCACCTATCAGATCTCTGGTGAGATTATTATACGCCCACCCTTTTTCTTGGGCCTCAGTAGGATGTGGTCTTAATTATCCCTGCAATTATGTGATTAAATGTTTCTAGGAATCTCTCACTCTGTACGCCTATTTAGATTAGTACATACTAGTCCATAGGTTCCGTAGTGTAGTGTCTTTTCAACTTCCATGGCAACCCAAATGAATGGTATTTCAGTTCAGACAATTGGACAAAATTAACTACAATCCCTCAATACCTCCCAAGGACAGTATGGTGGCACAGTGGTTAACACTGTTTCTTCACAGTGTAGGGACCCAGGCTCGATTCCCGGCTTGGGTCACTGTCTGTGTGGAGTTTGCATGTTCTCCCTGTGTCTGCATGGGTTTCCTTCTGGTTCTCTGGTTTCCTCCCACAATCTGAAAGACACGCTGTTCAAATGCATTGACCTGAACAGGCGCCAGGATGTCGTGACAAGGGAAATTTCACAATAACCTCATTGCAGTGTTAATGTAAGCCTTACTTGTGATTAATAATTAAACCTTAAAATGTTCCTTTATCTCGTTTTCATGGTTCAGGGACAACTTTGTAAATATAATCATCAATGATTCCCTGTAGCTGCACTTTTACCCATTTAATGGCATTAGGATGATCGTGCCATGTTGAAATGTAATATGCTAATAACCCAAAACTTTGTAGCTTATCCCGAGAGATAACATTGTCACACCACGTAGTAAGTTTAGCTTTCCAATTCTAATTAACCCATCTGGGGAGGGCTTGATCATATTTGGATATTGGATAGGTTTTTGATGTCCCCAGATGTTGAGCTGGTAACATCTATTACTCTGCAATCAAGTCTTATCTGTTACATGTTTATGTAAATACACACCCTCAAAGCCAGTTCTGTGACATTGAATAAATATTTCCACAAACCTAATATTTGAATCATATATCCGTTAAATAACCAAATTGCCCTCTAGGAGACTTTTTCATCTCTAAGTCCCATCTCAGACTATCTATAATCTGGATCACTGAATCAGATTGGCATTTCTGGCCTTCCTCAGAGCCCAAGAATCTTGGATATCAAATGTTGGGTTTCTTTGTCCACTCTCCTGTTCCTCTGGTGGGTGGCTGACATACACGATCCCATGGCAGTCAACAGAATAATTAGGAACTTGTAAAAACATTAATGTTGACAGGTTTGCCATCAGATTTGTTACATTCCTTATTCGTTTTTAATGGATTACAACGCTTCCACCACTTCAAGTCCTTATATCTACAAGCACACATTATCAGCTGTCAAAATTATCTTGCACAGTCCATGCCATCACAGTTGGAGACCACTGCATACCATTCCCACCCTTACCATCACCTTGGGGCCCATTTGTGGTATTCTTGATTTTTCAACTTGCTGATTCTTCTCCAGGACCTGTCTGTTAGTCTGTAATTTCTTTCTTAACCAAATTGTTCACTCAATTCTCTAATGTATCCTCAGAGCTTGTCTCCACATGTTAGTGCATTGTTTCCCCCTCGATGATTTGTTAAAGCAAAGTAATCTGTCGTGTAGGATGCTTCCACCCATCTAGTAAATTGATTCATAATTACGAGGCAATACTACCTTTCTTTTTCATGGGTGTTACGGACTTCTAAAATCAATCTGTACCTGTTCCCAAGGTCTTCTAGAAAAAGGCGGTAATGTAGGTTTATTTTTATTGCTTTTTAAGGATGTACTGGGCACACATGGTGCACTGCTGGCAAAATTCTGCAGTTTTTCTCCCCATTCCTTTTCATCACCAGCACTGACCCATTATATCTAGCATATTGTTCTGTCTAGTTTGCTGTGTCCCGTGGTGAATCCCCAATAAGAACCTTCTTATGGTTCTGATGGTTCTTGGGGTGACCACCTTCTCTTTGGTCCCATTTCCCATTTTGTGCCATGATCAAGTAGTGTGCATGTCTGAGACCTGTTCTTAAATGTATAATTTAAACCACATCCAACTTGTTGAATGGATCTATTTTGGACTGTTTTCTTGTATATTAGTCATTTCATATGTAACTTGTATGCATATTTGTGCAGTAATTTAGTATTATGCCAACATTTCTTGACATTTAGGTGAACTTATCAAAAAATTTTGAAGTCTGCCCATTGCTCCATGTAAGTCCAGATGTCTTGGGTGGTGGCCAGAGTGTCAAATTCTGCTCTCTTAAAAACAAAGATAAGGTTACAAATATCACCAAGAGAAAGCTATCAGTTTATTAACCCATCTATACTTTCCTTTCATGAGAATATACATTAGTACCAAGTCAAAACATTGCAATAAAGTGAATTGCACAGAGTAACCCAATTCCCATTTACTGTTTAATTTCCGGTCTCTATCTCCTTAACTATTTAATCCTATTCAGTTTGTTTCATATCACCTTTAAAACAAAAATCAAATCTTTCCATTTGATTCCAGGCAGTAACCTATTTTGACTATTTGCTCTTTGTCTTGAATAGCATAATTTTAAAGGTAGCTTGGTATAGCACATTTTTCCTATGTCAGAATTGTCCCAAATTCAAACAACAGTGTTGTAGCTTTTCAAATGTCCACCTTATCTCTTGTTAAAATGAAACGTTGTTCTGGCATTCATCACTACCATCTAAACTGTGTTCTTTTGTTTGAATCTCTTTAAATGTTTTTTCTTATCTCATTGTCATCCTCATTAACCATCAAATGAATACCACTTTTAGTTCTGTCCGACCCTGTTCAACTATTGTCCATCCTGTTCTTGGTTCTCCATTCATTCTACTGTAAACCTTTGGCAACAGGGTCACATCAGCTCTCTTGTAATGACTCTTCTATTATCCTTTTCATTTCCTCACATCTCATCTGTACATCACATACGTATCCCTTTCCTTTAATGTTCATCTATTCCATTGAATTACTTCCTTTGTCCCTAATTACAGTAATCGGCCCAGTTGCTGGCAGCAGGAGGCTTTCCTATTCAACCCACTTCAACCCAACATGGTTTTCAACCTTCCCATATTCAGGATTTGCACCAGATTGTGTTCTGTAAGCAGCTGCTTGCCCAACATTGTAATTAGTTCATTTCCTCTGTCAGCCCATTCTGGACAATCCAGGGATTGAATACAAATAAATTCTCAAATACCTTAAAGCTTCTTGTTCCATTTGCAATTAGCTGCCACACAAAAAAACAAATCCATCCTACTTGGAACTGAGTGGGTTAATTCATCTGTACTTACCTGACAATTAACAATGGAACTGAGTGGGTTAATTCATCTGTACTTACCTGACAATTCAAAACCTTAAAATCTTATAATTCCCAATTCCTGAAAAAAATCTTCAACTATTTCTGCTTGTTTCAAAGGGATGGAGTAAAAATTCTCAAATGGATGTCATTACGTCATTACTCTTTTTTTAAAAAAACTAGCAACATTCAGGACCAAGGACCTTTCTCAGAATCTAATTCTAAAATTATCTGTCAGCTTCAGGAACTCAGTTGCCATTCTTTAGTGAGATAAAAAGCATTGAGGCAGCCTATTCGGAGGTTGCTACCAAGAAAGTATCTTACGCAATGTGACTCCCAGCAAGAGGTCACAGTGACTGAGATGGGTAAAGCCAAAGAGGAATTTGAAAACAAGTATGACTCCTTGGACTGTCTCTTTCTTTGGGAGATGAAAATCAGTTTGAAATTTCCAAGATTTACAGTAAGATGGAAATGAAAATCACAAGGAAGTAGTGAGGTAGATTTTCCTTTGGTGCAGACCTCCATTTTGTGACTCATGCCTAATTAACATTTGGATATCTGACTACAGACCAAAAACGAGCACCTCAAGGCAGTTTTAACTCCAGCTGTTGCAACATTGAGCGGCAGTATCTGAGCCTGAAAAAGGTTTGGCCCATTGATGGTTGGAGAAAGGGTCAAATCTGAGAGAGAGAAACAAAACTGCAATGGCACAGCCTCACATTGAGGAGCCCTGAGAAATACTCCTGTTATTGTTGCCTATATAAAATTACAGTGCATTTTTACCACTGGCTTGCAATGACTGGAACAGGAGATTATGCCAGGCATTATATGTCCATTAGTCTCCTAAAATGGGATCCTATAAAAGCCATTACATTTCTGAAAGTTTGCACAGCTCTCAAGACAAATAGTTTGTGGGTACCAGAAGTATTGAGAATTGCTCATCAGGGTGATATAAGGTCTAAAATAATCTAGATGAAGAATGTAATAATGTCACAAAGGCAAAAGTCATCAAGTTATTTTATTTACATTATACATTTGTACAGAGCCAGCTCTCCAGTTGCTCTCTGCAGGCTGGGAATCCGACACACCCGCTTTAAATAAGGAGTATGAGGCTCCCTGATTTAACCATCAATTAGAACTCATGGGGTACCTCTTTTTGTGATAGGACTCATCAAGTATCTCTTTTGACATAGGACTCATCAGGTAGTTCATACTTCATTAGCCTGGCTGAAGTCATCACAAAGAAGATTATAAAAGTTTCATAAATGTAACACTCCCAATTTTGACCTCCTTTACTTTTATCTTCATCCCCCCCTTCCTTCTTTTCTCTTATCAGCTCCCTTTTGTCGTCCATATCCTTTCCCTCCTTGCTAGTCATTGATGACATCATTTCCTTTCACAGTGTCAAATCTTCCTGTCATGTTGCAAAAAGAATTACATATTGTCAACAAGAATCCCTGTTCTCTCCGATAATTCCCATCTGCTTTATATGGCTGCCAAAATCACTTCAAATAATAATTGTACTTGGGTAAAAGGACTGATTCGAATGGTTATCAGTGTAAAACATTCATAGTTGGCATATATATAATTTGTATGGTCAGCAACAGATCTGTATGGTTGCGTGACAGGTTGGCCAACAGCATTTTGTGACATTGTTAAATAGCTTTACAGTGGCAGCTTCTTTAAGGTGTGCCAACTTCTTACACTATTGCAAACAGTGCAGAAAAGTTGAGTTGAGCATGTTGCCTTGATGTCGTCAGCTGTGTCATCACTTTTAACTTGGATATCTTTGCTTTGCCAGTTCTGAAACAAAGAGTGCCAGTGCTGCACCAATGTATCGAAGCCCACAGGCTGTTTCCTCGCTCCACATTAATTATGTCAGCGACTGATCATTGACAGTTAACGTCTTTGCCCAGATACATTTTGGAAATGATCAATGTTTCAAAAATATTTGCAGCCGCTTTCAGCCTCCAAGCAGCCTTTCACCTTTAAGTAAATGTTCCTATTGTCCTCCACATGATTCCCAGTTCATAGCCTTCATGTCAGCTAAGAGTTGGCTGAAAATGTTTTGAGGTTAATTTATATTCATTTTTTTTAATGTCGCATCTTCTCAAATGATTCCCGGAGGAAAATAAACTCAAGGGTAAACAATAAACTAACTCAGTGGAAATATTAAAATTGGACTGACTCCAACATTTCTTATGGGTCAACCGTCTTCCATCGGGTAGAACAAATTCTGGGCTGTCAACTTCCCGCTGGGTTTATGTCTGTAAATCTATGCTCAGTTGAACTAACTCTATTCATATGAAAATATAATTAGCTATTTATAGTGAATTTAGATGTCATGAAAAGACAGTGAAACTGAATCATCTGATTCACATTTGTTGCTAGCACGTATTATGCCATCTCACAGCCTTACAATTCTTTCATTATTGACCATGCATGTGGCATTTATTTTTTTCATTGTTATCTTTCAGTATTTTATTTCTAATTGACAAAGTTAATTCAAATTAAGTGAATTAAGTCAAATTATAGCCCTACCTGAGGGACAAACCAGATCCAAGCTGAGAAGACAAGACATTGCGTCCCATCTTGGGCTCGATCAGACAAGATCCAGGCTAACAGGATGAGCATTGCACCCTCTCCCAGGCTTGATCTATTGCTTCATCTCCATCAAAAGGCCGAGATGGTTTGAAAAATTGTTCCAGGTAAAGTTTCGGTTTAAACTGGCTGGCTGCCCTGATCTTTTCCTCTGATCTAGCTTAAGCAGGCCGTGATCGGCATGGGTGATCAAGGCATCAGCACAGTCCATGTACAATCAGCTAGCCTTGTCCCTTGCCTGATCCTGGTTTCACACCTGCCAACATGCCAATGATTACCATATCAATCTGACAGGTAGCATTTTGAAGTTTTGATTCATGAGCAGATTGGGGTCTTCATTGCCATTTCTAACCAAATCATACTATTATTTGACAAGTTTAATGGGTGGGATTAGTGGGCGCATTCGCCATGGCCCAAACCCTATAATGATTGTTAAACTTCAACCAAAAATCGAAATCAGGATTTGAGCCAGTGAGAACTCAGAATGCAATCTTCCCAGCGGGAAGTTGACAGCCCAGAATTTGTTCTACCCGATAGAAGACGGTTGTCAAGGAACAGTGAAAGCAAAGAGTGGGAGTAAATTGGTATTTTTCTGGTTGGTGATCAGTGACTAATGGTGCGCCTCATTGGAACCACAATTGTTTATGATTTTCATAGATGAATTGGAGCTGGGGACCAATTGTAGTGTGTCAAAATTCACAGATGACACTAAGATGAGTGACAGAGCAAAGCGTGCAGAGAATGCTGAAAGTCTGAAAAGGGATATAGATAGTCTAAGTGAGTGGGTGAGGGTCTGGCAGATGGAGCATAATGTTGATAAATGTGAGGTCATCTATTTTGATAAGAATAACAGCAAATTGGACCATTATTTAAATGGTAAAAAATTGCAGCTTGATGCTGTGCGGAGGGATCTGGGTATCCTCGTGCAGGAATCTCAAGGAAATGATTTGCAGGTGCAGCAAGTAATTAAGAAGGCAAATGGCATTTTGTCCTTTATTGTTAGAGGGAGTTTATAAAAGCAGATTATATTGCAGCTGTATAAGGTAATGGTGAGGCCATACCTGTTTTGATCTCCTTACTTGGGAAAAGATATACTGGCACTGAAAGGGGTGCAGAGTAGATTCACTAATTCTGGAATTGAGAGGGCTGGCTTATGAGGAAAGACTGGGTAGACTGAGGCTATACTTACTGGAATTCAGAAGAATGAGAGGAAATCTTATGGAAACATATGATCATCCATAGATGAGATAGAAGCAGGTAAGTTGTTTCTAAAGGCGAGAGAAACTATAACTAGGGGGCATGGCCTCAAAATAAGGGGAAGCAGATTTAGGACTGAGTTGAGGAGGAACTGCTTCACACATATGGTTGTGAAACTATAGAATTCTCTGCCTAATTGAGGCTACTTCATTGGATGTTTTTAAGGTAAGGATAGATAAATGTTTGAACAATAAAGGAATTAAGGGTTACAGTGAGTAGGCTGGTAGGTGGAGCTGAGTCTATGAAAAGATCAGCCATGTTCTTATTGAATGTGGAGCATGCTGAAAGCGCCAGATGGCCTACTCCTTCTCCTAGTTCTTGTGTTCTTATAACCTAATTTTATCAATTGGAAACCAGTAAGATAGGAGGATTCAGCAGCCCTTTTCACCGATGGAGGGAATACCATTTGCACACTGAATGGGACGTCAAGAAAAATTGGAGTGCACACCAGGTGTGGGAGCATTTTGGAGTCACCTGGCTCGCCCTGCAGGCCCCAGTCAGGTCCACACCCAGAGCAGGCACCAACCAATTAATTATGCTAAATCCCTGATTCTGATATCATTTGCAGCTGGAGGCCCATTCATCTGCCACTCCAGCTGGAAGCTATGTAGGCATGATTTGGTATTGCTCTTGAAAAGTGGAGTCCTGATACCATAGCATCTGAGGGAGAGCAAGAAGGTAAATGGTCTGTTTTAAACTTCTATACATTGTATGCAGGACTTGAGTATCCCAACTGGGGGAAGTGGAGGGCAAGTTGGAAGGTAGAGGCTGACCTTGGGGGAGCATCTTCCTAAATGGGGGTGCCTTGGCTGACTGGCTTAATGCTGTGTTTAAACAATTCTAACAATCTCCCACCATGTTACCTCATGGCACCAGACAATTAAAAGTTTTTATTGTTATTTCAATGTTAATCCAGACACATGCTCATTGGATCCATGTAAACCCTTATGGCAACCATTCATGATCTGACCCTGCCCTGGGTTTATTTCACAACCTCCAGTTGTTGCCAGCATCTCTGAACTCCTCTGACTCACAGGATATGTCACTGCTCCAAGGACTCTCTGCTTTCTCAGCTTGAATGAGCACAAGCTGTTGGCACAGCCAGTGGAACTGCTTTCATTGACAATCCCTCAGCGGATGAGAAAGGGGAATTACTGAGATTAGTGCACAAAATGATCAGATGCCCATTAGCAGGTAAAAGATGTGCTGGCAGACAGCCCATATCATATTCAACGTTGCATTGCCAAGTCATCTGTAGAATGCTCCATTCGGGCAGCTATTCTCTGCCCCTGTCCGTAGCTGCTCCCTCTGCTCAGGAGAAGGGTCAGGGAGCATTTTGCTCAGGAGATGGGCCACAGAGCACTTTGCTCACACCCAGTGTAGAGCCCACAGACTTGTTGTGTGTCAGAGAGGGATTGGGAGGAGTGAAACGTTTCATACCAACTGAAAGCTATTGGACTGTAGTGTAAATTGCAGTCATTGGAGGGGACCTGGTGTTAAGGGGAATGCAGGCGCATGTACTGCCAATTGAATGGTATGTGTCAGGTCATACCATGGTTGCCCAGCGCTGTGGAGTCTGCCAAGCTGTCTGGAAGAATGTAGCAGGGTATTCAGGTTCCACTAGGTTTCTTTCTCATCTGTGACTACCCTTGATCCTCCTCCTATCAACTGTTCCTCATCATTGACTCATCAGCCATACCGCAGGGATACACATAATAAGCTGCCAGGAAACAGGCAGCCACTGTTCAGGCCATAAGCCTTATGAGCATGGAATCACCAAGTGACTTCCACTCTCATCACATCATGATGCGCTTTAGAAATGTTAAAATGAAAGCAGGGATGATGTGGACTTGAGGCCATATTACAACTGAGAGATCATGGGGCAGTGTCAGTGGCTGTGTAGGCTATCTGCTGTGGGGGCTGCAGCTCCTGTAAAGGAATGCTGTGTGGGAGCAATGCTGAAGGTTGGTCAGCCCTCAACCACTGATCACAAGAGGATTACTGAGGAAGTTAGAGTGAAAAGTTAGATCACATTGCTGAATGTCTCTCTCTCTCTCTCTCTTTTCCACAGCCTTACAGATTGAAAATGAATTTTGGTTTGGAGCCAGGCCAGCTTGCTTTATTGCTGCTGATTGGCACCAAGGCACACAGGAGGTGGTGAGTGTGCCAGGGCCAGCCCAGACCTGACCCAGCACTTCAAGAGCCAGACTTGGAACATCAGGGGACTGCTGCAGAGGAACATCAGAATTTATTGAAGAGGTGTCAGAGCCTCTCTCCCCTGGAGATCACAAATATGCCATTGTCCCAGGGTGAAGCAGGAATTCAATAGTTTATCACAGCTGAACTAGTCATTAACCGGTGCAATCATTGGGCAATTCATCATTTCTCATTTGTCACAAATGATTTAAAAATAATTCAACAATCATGAAATGATTCTTCTCAAATATCCTGACTTTTCATCTCTTCTAGACAATATTTTATATTATATGGCTGTTCAGTAGGTGACCTTCCTCTCTGTCATGTGGAGGGGCATATGGTTGAACAGAGGGCAGCTGAGACTGTTAAAGGCAAATTACTGTGGGTGCTAAAATCTGAAACGAAAACAGAAACTGCTGGAAAAATGCGGCAGATCTGACAGCACCTGTGGAGAGAGAAACAGAGCTAACGTTTCAAATCTGGGTGACTCTTCTCAGAGCTTCTTCTTAATGGAAGAAATGAAAAGAAAATTGATGAATTTCTGATGAACGGTCACCCAGATGCAGAAAATTGGCTCTATTCTTTCTCTATAGATACTGTCAGACCTGCTGAGACCTCGCTCATGCTGAACCTATAAAATCCCACTTTCCCATTGTCTGTTCCTCAGCCACTCCGATATTTTTAGAGGGTGAGACAGTAGAATTCCACCCTATGACTCAATGCCCTTATGACTAAGCAATCCAGCAAGTTTGAGCCAATAGGAGGAGTTGAAAGGAGTGATGATAAGGTAAACCTGAGTGTTGCCAGTATACATGTGAAAACTAACAATTTCTCAGGAAAGATGGGGGCGATTCTCCCAAAAGTGCTGAAATTGGTGGGAAAACTGTACTGTATTATGACTGTTTTTTTTCAATGCAGTTTCAGATCTGAATCTCCCCATTCTGTGCAATGCAGAAGTCACAATTATGAATATCATTAAAACCCTGGGAGGTCGGGACCTATTCACACTACAGTCTGGAATTCTGCGCATGCACAGTGGCTCCGATCCGGCTGTCTCCCTGTTTGCTCGATCGCTGGCCAGCCCAGGACCCCTGCTAGCCCTCCAGCCCCCCATCAAGCCGATTGCAGTTTCCACAATAATTCCCAAGCCAACCCTGACACCTAGCCCCCCCAGCTCAGAGCACACAGATGTCCAACCCACTGCCCTCTCCCCCCAGCTGTAGCGATTCCCTTACCTTGGCAGATTTCTCCCCTCCATTGACCCTCCTACCAGGGTCAGGCCCCTCCCCCAGAAAGGCAGGCTCCCCCCAGCAGACTAGCCATACCCTCACCCCAAGCCCATCCCGATCACAGGCCTCCCGCTAGCACAGACCAATCATAATGCAAAGTGGCATCGGGACTCTCCAACCCCACCAATCACTCCTAGGCCCTACCCACAATAGGCCCAAACCCCTTGGCACTGCCCAATACTTGGTGAGCAGTGCCAAGGTGCCCCCTGGGCATGGGCACTTTGCAGTGTCTTGGGCTTTGTCAGAGGGCTCATGTCTGGGACACCACTCCCCTGCTACCTAATCCTGTGGATGCCTCGATTGCACCCTCCTTTCCTTCATTCCGGTGGGTTTTCCTGCTAATTCCCGAATGTGGGGAGCTATTCTAAATCCTGCCAGAATAAAGTATTTCTGGCAGGATGGGAAATGCTATCAGGCCCAGCACATTCCATGCCGGGCCCAATAATTTAAAATACATTTAAGATATATGTAAAATATATTCAAATAACTTACTTCCCGTCGCTGTTCTGCACATTCTCAGCAGCGCCATTTTCTTCTGGTTGGGAGATGCACGCGGGTCGTAAAAGCTCACAGGGAACACGTGAAATGGCTGACATGCACATCACCCAACCCAACCCACCAGAAAAATTACGGGTCTCAATGGGAGAATCGGGCTCAATGTTACTGATGGGGAGAAAGTAAGTGAGAAATACGTGGGAATCAAAGATCGATCCTTTTGGAAGACCAGAGGAACTGTGCGGGACCTGGATGGGAAGTTATTACAGGTGAATATTTGCTTATGCTTCAATAAGATTGGAACCAGATGGCTTCAATTGCACCCAGCTGGTTGATGGTGGAGGGACACACTGAATTTTTAGATAAAAAAAAATGACTGTTGGCTTGACATGTTATAGGGGAGATCCTCCCATCTTGCTGAGCTGCTCTTGTAGCACAGTGGGCTGGGAGACTTGAGTAGAGACCATTTTATGAGCTCTCCGCTGGGTGCCATGGCCACCGCGAGTCTCCAGCAACCAGATTTCTGGCACCGGAAATCAGTACAGAGCTGAATAGTTTATAGTAATGATCTTTTGCATATATTTTAAATAGCATTAGCGGGCCCAGGATTGAAAGCTCCAGGCCTGCTAGCATTCCCACCCCCCGCCAGAGGGTATAGCTGTGGGGGGCGGGGTGTGGTGGATCGAGCCGGGCCAAGGCAGGGAGTCAGCAATCAGGTTGTGAGGGGGTTGGGGGGTGTGGGTTGCATGGCTGGGGATGCGGGCGTCATGGGGCTGGCCAACTGCACATGCACTGATATCAGCATTGATAGATCAGTGCATGCGCAGCGGTCCACTCAATGCTATGCAGCCAGCCTCTCAGCAGGAATAGGTCCCAACCCACTGATTTCAACTGGATTTACACTGCTGCACTCTACAGTGCACTGAGTGTAGGAGATTCATTTTGAAAGTCCTGCTGAGAAAAAAAGCATGATTTACTCCAATTTTAATACAAATTTGACGCTTAGAATTCTTTGGGGAATTACCCCCATAACATTTAATAGCCATACAAGTCTCTATATGCTTGCAATCTTTCCTACTTGCTGCATAGGTCACAGGGTGCTGCAGCTCAGCTATATGACGATATTTTGTCCTCTGGTAACTCATCTAATTCAGAATGACTCGTGTGCCATTGTGTGAGATTTTCATGTGATACATGGTTTCCCAGATATGATCAGGACTAGTTAAAGGGAGTTATGTCGAGTCGCATTCAGTCACACCAAAAACAGAAACCCAGAAACAAGTTTAACTATACACAGGAAAGCACCCAGAAACAGGTTTAACTATACACAGGACGTGTTATTGTTAATGAGGAAAGATTCAGGAATGCTATCACTAAAGTAATTCACACCAAGGTGCAGGGAAAGGTAATTGAGATTTAGAGATCTATCTCATTTTGAATTCATCCCTTCGAGCTGACACAACAATTGAACTGGATCAAGCTTGGTGTAATTAGGATCCAAAGATGTACAAGTTAGATGGATTGACCATGCTAAATTGCCCTTAGTGTATAAAAGATATATAGGTCAGAGGGGTAAGTGTGTAAGGTTGGGGATAGATGGGTGGGCCTGGGTAAGATGCTCTGTCAAAGAGTCAGTGCAGATTTGATGGGCTGAATGGCCTTGTTCTGCACTGTAGGGATTCAATTAATCGTATATCAACTCCATTTTCCTGCCTTTGATCCATATTCCTTGATAAAGGGTTTATTGATCTCACTTTCTAAAGTTTCAATTGATCAACAACCACAGCATTTCAGAGAAGGCAGTTCCACTAATCCTCTTATGAAATATGAGGAAGGGGCAGGAAAGTGGAGTCAAGGCTGAAGATCAGCAGTACTCATATTGATTGGTAGAGCAGGCTTGAGAAGCTGTATGGCCTACTCCTGTTCTTATTTCTTATGTTCTTATTATCTTTTTAGGTTGAAAATGTGCTTTCTCTTCACTTCTGAATATATAGCCCAGCCTCAATGCTGAAATCCCCCTCTCACTGTGACTAGTATAGCTGCTATCCTTGCCAGTGTTTCTAGTGTCTGGAGAGAAATCTAACTTAACCTATAGGTAGGAGGGCATCTGTATAACAAGGGAGCCTTTCCTGGAAACAAGAAGTCCTGCTTACGAGGCCTGCTTTAATTTTTTTAGACTTTGTGGCAGTCCACTATTTGGACAAGACTATCAGACCTGCCCTCCCTTCACAATGTATTATTTTTCAGTTGGGCAGAGAATCCATTGCAACTGGCCAGCTTCATTGGCAGCCAGTGTTCATTGTCCTATTTATGACATTTATTGAAATTCATCAGAGCTTGAATTACTGCAACGCAAATGGAACACACATATTTTCTGAGAACGAGAGAAGCAATATAATATAAATAGCATAATTTTTAGCAGACACAAGATTGAAAGACCTGGCAATTGAAGGCGATACCATAAATTGATATGTGACTTGAGTGGCTCAGTTTTACAAGAGAGAAGTAAGAAGAAAGGAAAAACAACAGTGGGAGTAGATTCATTAGTTACAGAACAGATAGCATTTCTGTGACCACAGACATAATTCCAGGATGAAATGTTGCCTCCCTGATGCCTGGGTGAAGGATGTCACATTGGGCAACATGACAGCTCAGAGACTATCGCTGTTGCAGTGCAGACACATGGATTTGGGCCTGTGTCTGCGGGAGTTTGCGCATTCTCCCCGCAGTTGCGTGGGTTTTCTCCGGGTGCTCCGGTTTCCTCCCACATCCCAAAAATGTGCTCTTAGGCTGATTGGGTAACAAATTGTCCCTATATTGGTCTCTATATGTCATTAAGACGTTAGGATGGCGTGCGGGCTCGTTGGGCCGAAGGGCCTGTTTCCCGTGCTGCCTTGTTCTTTGTTCTTGTTCTTTGTTCTTTGTTGGGAGCTGCAGGACTTTTCTCTGGAAGAGGTTGAACAGCTAGAGCTTGTAGTCATGTTGGTACCAAAGGCAGGAAGGGATAGTGCTCCTGTAGTCAGAATTTAAGGAGTTAGGTAGGAAGTTAGCAAGTAGGACTTCAAATGTAGTAACCTCCAGATCATTCACAGCATCACATGCAAGTGAGTACCAAAGTAGGGAGGAAAGACAGATGAAAGCATTGCTGGAAAGGTGATGCAGGAGGGAGGGCTTTAGATTCATTAAACATTGGTACAGGCTCTGGGGGAGATGACATCTGTAGAAATCAGATGAGTTGTATCTGAACAGATTTGGGACTGATTTTTTTGTGGAGCATTTTGTTAGTGCTGTTGGAAAGGCTTTAAATATTTTGACAGGGGTGTTGGAACAAAAACAAAATATTACTGAGGAATACCAGCATGCACAAAATATTGGGAGGGACAGGAAACACTAGTATAGAGAATAGTAAGTTAATAGGTGAAGTCGGAGTAAGGCTAATGAGATCTATACCAAGGTTATTATATACGTATGTGAATAAGATTGGTGAATTACAGCCACAGATTGCAATGTGGAAATCTGATGTTAAAGTGTTAACAAGGGGTTAGCTCAAGGAAGAGCAGGACAAGGTGTTAATTGTTACTGGTACAAGGTGTTCAGAAAAGATAAGAAAGGAAGAAAAGGAGAAGGGGCAGCCAAAATTTGTTAAGGAGAGCATTGCAGTGCTGGAAAAAGAGAATGTCTCAGAATCAATGTGGCTAGAGCTAAGGAAGAAAAGGGTGCAATTACATTGCTTGTATTGCCAATTAGTGAGAAGGATGCAGAAGAACAAATCTGCAGGGGAATTGCAGAGTGATGCAAACATTATTGAGTAGATATAATGGGGGATTTTATTTACCCAAATTTAGACTGGGACAGTGGTTGTCTAAAGGTCAAAGGGAGATAAAATTTCCTAAATTGTGTTAAGGAAATTTTTCTACAACAATATGTGTCCAGTTCAATAAGAAAGGATGCACCATTGGATGTGGCTATTGGAAATGAGGTAGGCCAAGTGATCCCCCAGAACCTGTATCAATGTAGTGGGGGAATATTAATGAAACAGTGATCGCTCATTGTATTGTAAAGGTTTCAGATGATGATAGAAAAGAACAATAGGCAATCCAGAGGAAAAAAAAATTCACAGGGGAAGGGCTGACTTCAATGGAGCTAGACTAGATAGATTGGAATGAAAGGTTGGCTGGGAAATATGGTAACTGAACAATGAGAACAAAATACTTTGAACGCAGTCAAGGCAAACTCTCTCAAAAGTGAAAAGTGGGGCAAACAAATTCAGAGCTTCCTGGATGAAAAATGAGATAGAAATTAAGATAACAAAGAAAAAGTGTACTTATAACAGGTGTCAGGTAAAAACTGCAGTTGAGAACCAAGAGGAGTGCAGAAGGTTCAGAGGAGAAGTGAAAAAGAGAAGCAAAGATAGATTATGAGAAAAGATTAGCAGCCAACACAGAAGGAAATTCTAAAGTCTTCTGTAGGCATTTAAGTAGTAAATGGGTGATAAAAGGAGTAGGGCCAATTAGGCTTTACACAGGGAGGCAGGGGTGTGGCTGAGGTATTAAATGAAACTTCACTGAGGAGATAGGGATAGCCAGAACATGGTGACAGATGAGGAAATTCCATTCCTAGAAAGATTTAAAGTTGTTAAGAGAGAAATGTTGACTAGACTATTGGTACTTAAAGTTGATAAAATGCCGGTGCCAGATGAGAAAAATCCAATCATAGTGAAAGAAGTAGGAGTGGAATTTAAAGAAACACTTTTTAGACTTGAGGACGTGGCAGTGAATGGAGAATTACAGACAATACATCCTTGTTCAAGAAAGGAAAAGCCCAGCAATTACAGACTAGTCAGTTTAACTTCAGTGTTGGGCGAGCTTCGAGAAACAATTATTTGGGATAAAATTAACGTCACCATAAAAAAATGGAGTTATTAGTAAGAACCAGCATGGATTTCTAAAGGGGAAATCACATGTAACGAAATTATTGGACTTTTTTGAAATGATAACAAAAAGGGTCAGTGAAGGTAATGGGGTTGATGTGGTGTACATGAACTTTCAAAAGGCATTTGATACAGTGCTTAATGTACTTACGAGAATAAAAGGGACAGTAGCAACACTGATGCCAAGAGTAATGGTTGTTAGATATTTTTTGGACTGGAAGAAGATTTATTGTGGAATTCCTGAGGGATCAGTATTTGGGATCTTTGCCTCTTCTAACATATATTGATGATCTGGAAGTTTTTAAAATTATGAGGAGCAATATAGAAATTCGAAAGGGCATGTACAAGTTGGTGGAGTGGGCAAATATATAGTAGATGAGTTCAATGTGAGGAATGTTAAGGTGTTGCATTTTAGTAGAAAGAGCATGGACAGACAATAAAAAAAGGTAAAATTCTTTCGGGGGTGCAGCAGCAAAGGGACCTGGATGTATATGTGCATAGACCATTGAAACTGGCAGGACAGATGGAGAGAATGGTTAATAAAGCATTTAATATTCTGGGCTACATTAATATGGGCATAAAGTACAAGAGCAAGGAGGTAATGCTAAACCTATACAGACAGTAATTAGGCTTCAGCTGGAATAATGTATACAATTTTGTGCCAAACTGTAAGAGGATGTGGACTCATTGGGGACAATGCAGAAGACATTTACAAGAAAGGTTCCAGAGATCAGAAACTTCAGTTATGAGGATTAATTGGAAAGATTCCAACAGGAGAGAAGAAGAAGGATAATAGGAGATTTGATAGATATGTTCAAAATCATGAGGGAGCTGGACAGAGCAGGCAGGGAGAAACTACTCCCCTTGAAAAGCATCAAGAATGTGAGGGCACAAATTAAAAGTGATCTGCAAAAAACAAGTGATGCGAGAATTTTTTTTTCACACAACAACTGGTTGGGGTCTCAAATGCACTGCCTGGAGGTGTGGTGGAGGCAGGTTCAGTCAAAGCATTCAAGAGGGCATTAGATGATTATTTAAATAGAAACAATGTGCTTGCATATGGGAAGAAGGCAGGAGAATGGCACAAAGTCATAATGCTCATTTGAAGAGATGGTGCAGACACGATAGGCTGCTTTGTGTCTTGTGATGCCACAAATCTATAATTCTTTCTATGATTTAGAAATCACTGTTTGGCCTCAGCGCAAGGATTGTGCCTAATTTTGTGAAGCATACTTCAGGAAAGATTAAGGGCTTGGAGGCAGCACAAACAATGGTGGTGATTCTCCTGGGAGACATTAGCAGAGGCAGTTTAACGGGCTTGCCACGGAGTGCCATGGCCTCCACGTATCTTCAGGCCCCGAGTTTTCAGAGGCATCAGCTCTGCTCCAGAAATCGGCATAGAGCTGCTATAAATAATTAAATTCTGATTTACATCTTATTAGCAGGCCGAGGACTGAAGTCTCCGGGCCTGCTCTCACCCTCCCTATTCACCCCGCACTCCTGCCCTTCCCCATCCCCACACATACACACCAGGAGTCGTTCACTCCACCAGGGTTTACAACAGCTTCCTACTAATGGGGGCTGGCAGTAAAAAACTTGTTGGAGAGAAGGGAGGCCCTGGTGGCCCTCCAGGAGGTTGAGGGTAAGGGGGATTGCCCTCTGGGCATTGCCAGCCTGGATCCCTGGCAGTGCCCAAGGGGCAAAATGGCAATGCCCAGGGGGTACTTTAACACTGCCCACCGGACATTGAGTAGTCCAAGGGGTAATGCAGAGGGGGCGGGGCCTCTGGGGGTGGTACGGTGTCCTGCTACCATTCTGCATTTGGAATCAGTCATAGAGGGATGGAGGGAGAACAGCAATCAGGGGGTGGGGAGGGAATATTGGTGGTTGGTCTGCTGGTGGGGTTGGGGCTGTGAGAGAGAGGGGAGGCAAAAACTGTGGGATGAAGTTGGAGCTGCATGGAGGGGATGGTAGATCGGGGCTGCCAATTTGTGGGGGGCAAGGGTACAATAATCAGGAGATTGGGACTGCCAGGGTGTGGGAGAGGGGGGAGTCGGTGAAAGATTGAGATGGGCTATGGGTGAGGGGAAATGGAGCCAGCCCAGGGACATTCAGGAGGGAGTGGGAGAATAGGAAGGGCAGCATTGCAGAGTCACAGGGCTGGCCAGTGATCGAGCTGACCAGCAATCGGGAGGCCGACAGTCTGGGGTCCCGGCACAATCTTGGCGCTGATAGATCAGTATAGGCACAGTGGCCTGCTCAGTACCATGTTAACACAGTAAGAAGTCTGACAGCACCAGTTTAAATCTAACCGATCTATTTGATAGTAAACTCACAAGCTTTCGACTCTATGGCCTTTGTCAAGCCAAGGCCGTAGAGTCGAAAGCTTGCGAGTTTACTATCAAATAAATTGGTTGGATTTAAACTGGTGCTGTCAGACTTCTTACTGTGTTTACCCCAGTCCAACACCAGCATCTCTACATCATCAGTACCATGTCGCCAGCCTTTCCAGCAGGAATGGGCCCCGCTTCCAGATTTTCATGCTGAATCATGCTAAGGCACTTTGCAGCGCTTAGAGTGTGGGAGTTTCATATTGAAAACCTCGCTAAAAGAGCCAATGGGTGTTACTCCAGTTTTCATGCAAATTTGGCATTAAATTAGAATTTTTTTGAAAACGTCCCGGCCAATATTTTTTACAAGACCAAGGAATCCAGGACTTAACTATATTGAATGACCAGAGTAGTCCTTACAACAGAGAAGACTCAAGTAGGATTTAATAAAGATGCCCAAAATGATGAGGGATTTTAAGAGAAAATAAAGAGAGACATTTTTCCAATAGGCCAGTAATGAGTGAGCACAGGTTTAAGATAAAACAGGTAAAGCCAGGTTGGACCATCCCATTGATATCAAGCATTCAACTGACCCGTGATCAATTTACAAGTCTGAATCCTGACGTATTTTGGCTGTATACTGCTTGAATTAAACACAGTTACAGACACTAACGAATGTAGGCCCCTGGGAGTTTTGAAAAAAATGTGACAAATTAAGTGATGATATTTGTAAAATGAAACTGAGATTCATATATTTGAGTAGATATGCAGGTTGTGTAACTCCTGTTTCACCTTACATTTTATCAAATTTGACAGCTGTCCAGTGATAATGGAAGCTCTTCTTGTTTAAAACAAGCTTTAAGTAGCGTTTTGCTCTGATCAGTGCAAACCTAACAGAACATAACTTACTTCTCTTGTCAGTTCTTTGAAAATAAGCAGCATTGCTGGTGGAATTGGGATTTTTCTAACTCTTAAGTTTCTTTTCCCTTTGCACAATATGAAGCTTATTTAAAAATAAAATACTGCAGATGCTGGAACTAGAACCAGAAATAGAAAATGCTGGAAAATTTCAGCAAGCCTGACAGCATCTGTGGAGAGAGAGAATGTTTTGAGTCAAATGAACTGATGAAGGGTTATCCTCTACAGATGCTGTCAACTTGCTGACGTTTTCCAGCATTTTCTGTTTTTTTGTTGATAAAGTTTATTTATATTGTTATTCTAACAGTTTCATGTTGATGTGAAACGGTCACTTGCAGCTTTGTAATAACATCATAGAATCCTACAGTTCAGAAGGAGGACATTTGGCCCATCAAAGTCTGCACTGACCACAATCCCACCCAGGCTCTATCCCCACAAACCTGTACGTTACCCTAGCTAGGCCCCCTGACACTAAGAAGCAATTTATAATGGCCAGTGTAACTAACCTGCAAATATTTTGACTGTGGGACGAAACTGGAGCACCCAGGGAAACCCAGGCAGACACAGGGAGAATGTGCAAATTCCATACAGACAATGACCCAAGCTGGGAACTGATGCTATGAAGCAGTAGTGCTAACCACTGTGCCACCATGCCATGCCATGCAGTTTAATTTTGGATTCAGTATGTTAACTGAAGCTAGGAGCAAATAATCTGTTTCTGGTAGATAGCCATACACTGTATGGGCAATAGATGTGGTAAAAAGCCAAATTTAAGAAGTAAATAGACTATTCACAATAGCTTTTGGCCTGAGATTGGTATCTGTGATATAACAGCGCTTTTAGTGTTGTTACCAATTGGGTTCAAACAGGACAATTCAGCGATTAAAAATACATCACGAGAGTTGAAAGTAGAAATATAGATAAAACAGAAAATTCTGATTGGGTAATACAAAGCTTGGATATCAAAAACATGGGAAAATATGTATTTGATTTTCCTGTTAGTACAATTCTCCAACTCATTTTCTCAGGAGCTTAGGACTGAAACAATGGTTGAACATTCTGAATAATTTCTGAATGATTGCTTCCCCCAAATATTCACAAGGGAAGACATAAACAACATCCCTCCCAAAGTAACACATCAAAGCAAAATTAATGTTTCAGATACAAATTAGATCTATTGAATTCCTAAACAGAGGAAATCGCTCACAACGAACTAATTCTCAAGCATAAGTGGTACTTAGAACATAGAACAATACAGCACAAACAGGCCCTTCGGCCCACAAGTTGCACCACCACATCTACCAATCCACAGACCTATCTATAACCCCCTATCCCATTCTTTTCCATATACTCATTCAGAAGTCTTTTAAAAGACCCCAGTGAGTTTGCCTCCACCACCACCAACAGTAGCCGATTCCATTCACTCACCACCCTCTGAGTGAAAAACTTACCCCTGACATCTCCTCTGTATTTGCTTCCCTGCACCTTAAATCTGTGTCCTCTCGTAGTGACCATTTCAGCTCGGAGAAATATCCTCTGAGAGTCCACCCTATCTATTCCTCTCAACATTTTATAAACCTCTATCAAGTCGCCTCTCAACCTACGTCTCTCCAGTGAGAAGAGTCCCAGCTCCCTCAACCTATCTTCATAAGGCCTACCTCCCAATCCAGGCAGCATCCTTGTAAATCTCCTCTGAACTCTCTCAATAGCCTCTACATCCTTCCTATAATGAACATATTACATTACAGCACAGAACAGGCCCTTCGGCCTTCAATGTTGCGCCGACCAATATAAAAGCAATGCCCCTCCAAACTAAACCATTCCCTTCTCTTCCATATACTTATCAACTAACCTCTTAAACGCCACCAAACTTGGCGCATCTACAACTGCTGTAGGCAGGGCATTCCACTCCCGAACCACCCTTTGGGTAAAGAACCTGCCTCTGATATCCGTCCTATAACTATCACCCCTTAATTTAAAGCTGTGTCCCCTCGTGCTAGCCTCATGCTTATCTCAGAATACTAAAGATAGACAAAGGAGTTCTTCAGGAGATGGTGCCACTGGAGTGAAAACAGTCGACTGGAAACAAGCCATCCAAATGGTCATTTTTTAAAATTAAAGGTAATAAAGCAAATGCAGGCAAGTACGGGGGGAGTGGAAAGTCCCAGACAAAGTCAGTGGCATATTTGTGGCATGTCAAGGATTACACCCTTCTATGCTTGTAATACATTTCAAGCCATGAATGCTCGTTTTGGCAGAACTGTTTTTAAATTATGTCCTGACAATCAGTTCTGGATTGTTTAATGGTGGTATGCACCAATTGGTTTTGTACAGTATCAGGACTTATCTTTGTTTAACTCGACAGTACTGTAATAACTGGAAGTGATTTGATGTGGTTCTAACAATGAAGGGTTTATTAGCTGATAATAATATATAAGTTAAGGATCTGATAGAAAACTCTTGCACAAGCACATTCTTCTATTCCCTGGCTCCAAATGAAGGTTCTCCCCAAATTAGGATGTCCATCTTCATTCCCAATTGGCCTGGCTTCCCACAGGACTTCTCCAAAGGGTCCAGCCCGATTATATGGCTTACAAATGATCACCCCTTGCCAAGCCTCCACCCTGCCTGATACTCTGGAACTATACAATCTAAATGGGTTCCCAGGTGTCATCTCATTAATAATTCAGCTGGCATAACCCTGATTGTATATTCAGTGCCCCATTGTAACAATAACATGAAACCTTCCAAACATAAAATTAGTATCTGTGAGCATTCACTGAAGTTTTAAGTGTTTGTATGGCTCACTCTGCCTAGCCATTTGAGGCTAGGTGATATGGGGCAGAACAAACATGTTGCATTAGACCTTCCACATTAGTGCAGTGCCTCAGTGTAAATGCTGTGCCACTGTCTGATATTAAGAATTCAGGGATGCAATAATGGCAAAGGTCTGCTGCAACCTGTCAATGGTGGCTGTGGCCATTAGAACAAAGAACAAAAACAGCACGGGAAACAAGCCTTTCGGCCAAACGAGCCTGTGCCACCACTTCAATGTTTCCTCTTCGACCTATGATCCCTGTCTATGTTTATAGATCTATGGATTGAAACCAAATTTGAGACAATTTAGGGAGAATTTGTTATGCCAATTAGCCTAAGAGCACATCTTTGAGATGTGAGAGGAAACTGGAGCACCCGGAGAAAACCCACGCAAGCACGGGGAGAATGCGCAAACTCCCACAAACACAGGCCCAAATCGATGTATCTGCACAGCACACTGATAGTCACTGAGCTGTCGTGTTGCCCATCAAATGGTCCAGGTCAAGCATACACTAACGATGTGAAGCACTAGGATGCTCTCGAAAAATCCAAAAGCAGCCCTCTCATGACCCATCGAGTGTATGCCCCTTGTTAGACAACAAGGTGGACCAAAGCACCTGTAGGATAAAAACAAATACATCAATATCATGGTCTATTTACACACTTCGCAGGGACTCCCAAGGCTTATGATCCCTATTTTAAATCAGTTTTCTATATCCCTCCATTCCCATTCTGTTCATGTGCCCATCTAAGTATCTCTTAAATAATTCCAAAGTGCGCGCCTCCACCACTTTACTTGGCAGCGCGTTCCATACCTCACAACCCTCTGTTAAAAAACTCCCTCTAGCATCCAAATTATACTTTACCCCCCTCACCCTAAGCCCATGACCCCTTGTGCTATTTGAGTCCATCCTAGGAAAAAGCTTAACCCTGTTTACCCTATCTATACCCCTCATAATCTTGTATACCTCTATTAGATCTCCTCTAAGTCTACGTCTTTCTAAGGAAAACAGCCCCAACTTGCCTAACCTCTCCTCGTAACTCAGACCTTCCATACCAGGCAGCATCCTGGTAAACCTCCTCTGCACTCTTTCCAGAGACTCCTTCCGGTAGTAAGGCAATCAGAACTGGACGCAGTATTCCAAATGAGGTCTAACCAACGTTTTATATAACTGCAACATTAAAGGCTCTTGTACTCTATCCCCCTTCCTATAAAGGCTAGCATACTATATGCTTTCTTCACAACCTTCTCCACCTGCTCTGCCACCTTCAGAGACTTGTGCACCTGCACCTCCAGGTCCCTCTGCGTTTCTATACTCTTAATGGGTCTACCCTTTATCATATACGTCCCCCCTACATTTTTTCTCCTG
This sequence comes from Sphyrna mokarran, assembly GCA_024679065.1. NCBI lineage: Eukaryota > Metazoa > Chordata > Chondrichthyes > Carcharhiniformes > Carcharhinidae > Sphyrna > Sphyrna mokarran. Next base: position 37,375,572 of record JAGIQG010000010.1, on the reverse strand, counting down.
AAATGCATCACCATTAACTGGACATCTAGCCATTTCGAATGTGAATAACCAGGATGAGAAATGTATGTTCCATGAATAGTCCTGTGAAGTCTATGTGAAACTGATACCATGGCCAACCCGGCCACTCCCATGGATGCATATTTGCAGGTAGTAGCAATGACTGCTATGTTTCATTTCCCGAGCACTAATTAACTATCCTTTCAATCCTTTGTTGATGATCAGCTATCACACATATCTGTGGGGCAATGCTTTCATCCTGTTTTGATACGCATGCGATGAAAGCCTTCACTTGGTGTGGCACTATAAAATGAACCATCCATGATAACACACCATCTTCATATGTAATCTCCATCCTATGCTGTAGTTAGGGTCTGATATTCTCTATTTTGTCATAGTGGCAACCTTGAAGCACCATCCTCTTTACTTTTGAGAGCAATAGGTCCCTATTGGTCCAAGGCTTTATGTGGGAAGCTGAAATGGGCAATGTCTCTAGCAAGTGCAATGCCAACACTATTTTTTGTAGCATAGGTGGTGACAGTCTGCGGCACAATTGATATTTGCATCCCTTTCTGTGCTGAGAAGAGTAGCTGAATACCACCAGCAACAAGGCCCATCTTTGTACTCTCGCAGAGACTAACTGTGGCACTGACTTGTTCACCCAAAACAATCCTAACAGAGGCTTGTGATCAGATAAAATGGTGAAGTGCCTTCCATACATACAATATGGGCAGCACAGTGCCACAATGGTTGGCACTGCTGCGTCACAGCTCCAGGGACCTGATTTCAGTTTCAGCCTTGGGTGACTGTCTGTGTGGAGTTTGCACATTCTCCCCATGGCTGCGTGAGTTTCCTCCAAGTGCTCCAGTTTCCTCCCATCTCCAAAGATGGACAGGTTATGTGGATTGCCCATGCTAAATTGCCCCTTAGTGTCAGGGCTGGGGGGAGGGGGCGCTAGCAACATAAGTGCAAGAGGTTACAGGAATAGGGCCTAGGTGGGATTGTGTTGGTGAAGTTTGATATGTGGAGAGATTCTACATTGATGAAACTTCTTTACCACATAGATTACCATCGAAGTGTCCTTGTCAATTTGAGATTTCTTCTCAGCCTTGGATAACTTTCTTGATGCAAAGGTAATAGACTTTTCTATTCCACCTGACATTCTGTGGGAATGGATTTCCCCCATTCAATGGTGAAACATCACAAGTCACAACTAGAGTTGGTTGGGTCAATATGTGCAAGTAGTGTTGAAGATTGTAAGACTTGCTAGATGCAAACCTATGGCATCTGCCTCAAAGCTGAAATACCAGCAGCTGGAGCTGGATGAAGACTCACAAATACGTAATCTTATCTGTCTGGAAGGTGTATTTCTCTCGTTGTAAGTGGATGCCCACTTCTTCAAGACTTTTTAGGACCACTTCTAAATTCGTCTTCCGTTCCTCAGGGGACACTCCAGTAATTAGAATATGATCTAAGTACAGCACTACTCGAGGTATTCTCTGCAACAAACTTTCATTACTATGTTGGAAAACAGTGAAGACCAATGAAACCCCAGATGGCAGACAAGTGCACTAATATAGACCTTTGTGGGTATTATTGATGATTAGCTTTTGTGAGTCTTCATCCAGCTCCAGTTGCTGATATGTATGGTTGAGGTCTAACTTGGGTGTACTTGAGATATTTAAGGCTCTCTGCTAACTTAGCATAGAAATCCTCAGTCCTCGGAATGGGATATCAAACTATCTAAGGTCATCCGCTCACAATTGATTTATAGTCTCTACAATATGATCAGGCTTCAAAATAGGGACTCTGGGCACAGCCCATTCAGAAAACTGAACTGATTTTATGCCCAAGTATTTTAATCTTTTAACTCAACTTCCACCTTATGTTGAAATGCATAAGGCACTGGGTGAGCTCAAAAGAAATTTTGGTGTAGCCCCGGGGTTCAAAGAAATTTTGCTTTGGCTCCTTTTATTTGACCCAGTTTTGTTTGAAAAACTTCTGAGTAACTGCACAGGAGCTCTTGAAAACATCCATCCTAAACATTCAATATCTTCAGCCAGTCCAATTTTATCTGTTTTAACCACTCTATATCAATGAGACAAGGTCTGTGACCCTCAATCACTAAAGTTATTAACTATGCTGTTTGGTCCCTATTGGATACCTTTATTGCAACTGAATCTACTGTCTTTAACATCTACCTGGTATAGAGTGATAAAATGGCTTCTGAATGAATCAACCTCAAGGGTTGTGAGCCTTTCTGGATGTATCTGAATTCCTGTTCACTCATGACTGTGGCCATGGCTCCAGTGTCAACCTCTGTCTTTAAAAATCTTCCACTGATCAACAGGACTATCCTGATAGATGGTACTTTGTTAAATTGGACCTGGTTTAATGTATAAGTTTAGGATCACTTGTTAGGTTTCACAGCCAGTTGGTTTAACAGTATTGCCTTAACCATTATTTCTTGGTGCATTCTGTCCTGTTTGATTTGTTTTGCAAAATCTGCAAATGATCCTTCTTCTTGCTACAAAAACACATAATTTTTACACCAGGACATCGCTGGGAAATTTTCCGTTGCTGCTGCTGTACCAACCTTCATGAACTTTGCTATGCTCTCCCTCAGACTGTTCCTCACAGCAAACTTGTTGGGCATTGTAATTTTCTTAAGTCTTGCTCAGCACATTCAGTTACTTGGGTCATGTCTACAGTTTTCTCCGATTAAACTTTAGTCTCAGCCAACAGCTTGTTTTATATAACGAGGCTGTTAATCCTGCAAACTAAACAGTCTTCTAATAACTCCTCTAAAATTGGGCCAAATTCATAGTACTCTGCTAAACATCATAATCATGCCTAGAACCCAGAGACCATCACTCCTGACTTCCGCACAGCCAAATGAAACTTATAACTTCATGTGATGATTGAATATTGATGGAATAGTCTTTGACCAGTTCCTCAATTTGATCAAAAGATTCTTGTCTGGAACATCAGGTAAAGTCAGGCTGCTCACAAGGCTGTAGTTTGTGGGCCACAAATTGTGAGTAATATCATCCTTTGTTTTTCCACTGCAGTATTCTCAGTAGTTATGAAGAAATAATTAATCTCTCAATCAGTTTTCAACTTCTGGGTCAAATGCCTCTACCTTCTCTATTAAAGGCATTTTAAGGCATCCATGCCTGTCTCTTCTTAGCTTCGATATGGCCCAAAGGGGCCAGGATTGTGCAAATATGTGGTCATTTCTAGATGTTCAGTCATGTCCCACAGAACGGCGACTACAACTGGACATGACATGAACACAATTTTCTTTCTTCCACAATAAAAGAATTGTGCCTAACTCTCCTATAAAGTTAAAGTTTATTCATTAATCACAAGTAAGTCTTATATTAACACTGCAATTAAGTTAATGTGAAATTTCTCCAGTTGCCACATTCCAGTGCCCATTTGAGTCAATGCACCTAACCAGCATGTCTTTCAGATTGTGGAAGGAAACTGGAGCACCCAGAGGAAACCCACACTGACACAGGGAGAACATACAAACTCCACACAGGCATTGACCAAAGCTGGACATCGAACTCAGGTCCTTGACACTGAGGCAGCATGCTAACCACTGTGCTGCTCCTATTCTCATCAATGTGTGCCAATCATGAGCCAGCAAACCTAGCTCTCTCACAAAGTTAGTCTCAGCAAATAATGATGATGCATACATGAATAAAGTGAAACAAATGTAATGTGCAATATTTATAAGTGAAATTTAGTTCTGAAAAAAACCAATGCCATCTTTGATCTCTCAAGTTTTATGTTAATCACAGTGGAGCTGGGCAAGAAAGTTTTGGCCATGACGCATCCCTAATTTAAAAGAAAACTTGATTAAAAATTTTAAGCACTTAGAAACATAACAGAATGCAGACCTCAAGGAGTATACTTTCAGCTCAGGACAACAAAGTGGGTGTGGCTTCACTTCAAGTATACATCACCACTAGGCCTCACATTTCTCCTTGAAAATCAATGCAGGTGAGAAAGTTCTTGATGTGGGCAGAGTTAAAAATAAGAATACAATTTAAAATGTAGCCTGCAGTGTTAAGCCACAATTTAAACACTGACAGGAAGATCTGAGCTAATGACTTCTGGTTTCCCAATACTTAACTGGTGGAAATTTTTGCTAATCCAGAGAGACAGAAGAGGGATGAGGGCAGGTGGAGGAGTGTTAGACCAGATACTATCAATGTACATTTGAAAGCTAGCATCATGGTTTTGGATGACGTTGCTGTGGGGCAGCATATTGATTAGAAAAATGAGGGAGGAGAGACTGATCCTTGAGGGACATCAAGGATAACATTGTTGGGATAAGAGAAGATATTGGAAATTATTTTCTGCCTATGACAGCATAGTTGCAAATGAAACCTGGCAAGTGTGGTCCAATTCAGCTGGATAATGGTGAGAGATAATAAGGTAAGATTTCAAGGTGATCCATGTCAAAGGCTGCAAGCAAGTTGAGGAAGATGAGGAGGGACAGTTTAACAATGTCATAGAGAACTAGCATGCCAGTTAGGAGTTTGAGAATTCAGTTTTTTTAAACCACATTTGCAACAAGTTTGTAATAAGGTTGAGATCTGAATGATGCTGGCAAAACCCCAGATACTGCAGATGCTGGAATCTGAAATAAAAACAGAAAATCTCAGCAGTTCTGACAACATCTGTGGGGACAGAATAAAGCCAACATTGAGAGTCTAGATAACCTTTCGTCAGAGATTTGCTGAGCAGGTTATTGGTAAGCACTGTTTGATAGCAATGTTAATGACATCTTCCACCACTCCACTGATGATCAAGTAGACTGATTGTGTGGTAATTGGGTAGCACAGTGGTTAGCACTGCTGTCTCACAGAGCCAGGGATCTGGGTTTGATTCCTGGCTTGGGTGACTATGTGTGCAAAGTTTGCACATTCTCCCTGTGTCTGCATGAGTTTCTTCCTGGGGATTCTGGTTTTCTTCCAGTCTGAAAGATGTGCTGGTTAGGTATATTGACCCAAACAGGTGCTGGAGTGTGACAACTAGGGGATTTTCATAGTAACTTCATTGCAACATTAATGTAAGCCTTACTTGTGACTAATAAATAAACTTTAATTGGTTGGATTGCATTTATTGTACACAGGGCAGAGCTGGACAATTTTTCCAGCTTTGTTGAATTGCTTGCCACCTTCAGTTTTCCATTTTTTTGAATTGTATAGAATTGACCTCGCTTAACATCCATTTGCCTGTTTGTGTTTTTCATCTCTCTTTAGCCTTATTCAACCTTGGCAGAGCATGGTACCCTCAGCCTCAGTTGGAAGCTGACCTGGAGCCTCCCTGAACCCGAAGCCGTTCGGTAATTTCCGAAAGAGTCCGAGGCGCAGTGCACTGTGGGTGCAGATGCCGAGCTCCTTTCCCATATTTACCCGGGCCGCCATTTTGTCGCCGTTTCCGCCGCGTCTCAGAGGCCTCGGGGAATCGGCGAGTTGGAAACCACCCCGGGAAGCTCGAGTGGGCAGACGGACTCGTTCCTCGGTTACCGGTAGCCAGTGTGGTATCATTCCGGGTCTAGACTCCTCTCCTCCAATTTCCTTCACACACACTCCCCCCCACCTTCCTCCTGTCCCCGGGACCGGGGGGCTGCGCCGGCGGCGATGGGCAGGTCTCGGAGTCGCAGCTCGTCCCGCTCCAAACACGCCAAGAGCAGTAAGCACGGCAAGCGGCGGACTCGCTCTCATTCGCGCGACAAGGAGAGGCCGCGCAAACGCTCCAAGTCCCGGGAGAAGAAGAGCCGCCGGCACGCGGCCAACCGGGAGTCGCGCTCCCGCTCCCGCTGCCGGACCACCCCGGAGCGCATCGACATTTTCGGCCGCAATCTGAGCAAGAGGAGCAGCCTGGATGAGAAACAGAAGCGGGAGGAGGAGGAGAAGAAAGCCGAGCTGGAGAGGCAGCGCAAGATGTGAGTGGCGGGGCATCAGGCAGAGCTGGGACCTCCCCTTATTAACCGGCCGCGGCCTAGTCCGAAAGGAGGAGAAGGATGGTTCTCCTTAGGCCTCCGCCTCGATTTTAAATAATTGGGGACTGGGACGGTGGGGGTGGATATTCCATGACTTCCTTATTGGTTGAATGGTAGAGTTGGCGGACTAATACGATAAATTTGCAGACCCTGGCTAATTGTGATGGTAACCAGAAAGAAACCAATCTAAAATGGCAGCTTAGGCCTGTTCCTCTTAATTAGGCAAACACTATTCGTAGTCCCCAATTCTTTTATTTTGACAAGAGGTCTGGCTCCACCTGTGTTGGATAAACCATTGATAGATAGCTTAGGAATAGATGGTGTAATGCAGCTTCTTGCTGTTTGTAGTTTACTTTGGTAAGTTATTTCTGGTAATCAGTTGCAGATTATCGTTCCATAACCTTGCAGTGATTACATGAAAGCCATTAATCCTTATGTAAAGATTACACTTATATGCTGTTCCATACATAAAGATTTCAATAATGTATTACCAAAGCTGCAAGTGAATAGAAGTTTTGAGAGTCATTGTTTGTAAAAGATTATTTTGAACTGCTTATGGAAGGCAACATGATGGAAAACTGAAATGGGTTCTGCCAATTGAAAAGCAGATGTAGGCATAAAACTATTATGGCTATACTTGTGTCTAGATATCCATGGAAAGGGAGAATGTGGTGTCAATGGGTACCAGCACGTCCTTCCATGCACTTTGGGCACTGCAGGGACTTTTTATTCACTTTTTGGTTTTAAAGGTTTCAAGTTTCATTTGTGCTTTGTTTTTGCTTTGTGTGGTTCTTGAAGGGACTGCCCCTTTTATTTTGTCTCTCAGTTAATTTAATTTAATTGGACTCAAAAGAGTCTTTAAATGGGTAATTGATTTCATGAATGTCTGGTACTTATATTGAAACATCAAAAATGATATACAAAATGCTTTTTGCTAAAATAGATGTAGCAAATACAATCTTATGTATGTCCACTGTTTTAGTTTCAGTTTACAAATAGTTCCAGTTTTATATTCAGGAACTTGATATACCTGAGCTGTTGTCCTTTTGCAGATTTGTGTGCATGCATGTGCAAGCTTTCTATTTTGGGAGTAAGCCTGTGTTCTTCAGAGTCTGGAATAATTAAAGGTGATCTCATCTAAATGGACCCAATTTTTCAAGTTTGACTGGGTATGTGTTGGAATCTGCTGCCAGAATGGAGGGAGTTCGAACAAGGCATTCAAAGGAATTGAATTATCAAAGAAGAATGTACAGGGTTACAGTAAGAAAGCAGAGTTGTGGTACTAGGTGCCTTTCTCATTCAGGGAGCCAGTGCAGATGTGACAGGCTAAACAGCCTTCTACCGTGCTGTATACAGCTCTGAGATGTTGGACAGATTTTTGCTTAATTGGGAACCTTGAAAATTAGGGCACAGGCTTTGAATAAGGAATTAATCAATGAGGACTGAGATGAGACATTTCTTATCTCGGGATTATAAATGGAGGCTCAATTGAGTATATTCAAGATATCAAGAGTTTTTTGGGGCATGGAGAATCAAGGCAAATAGGGACATTTAGGGACAAATAGGGTTGAATTTGAGGTATCTAGTTGAATTGTGGAGCAGGCTTGTGGGACTACCACTGTTACTATTGCTTAAGTTCTCTGTTCTACACACTCAAGTTGTTTCATGACCCTATTCCTACCAAACTGTTGGATACCTAATGACTTTTTCTGTCTTCATTGTTAACTGCTCTCTCCAGGTACTGATTCACTTTGTGAGAGGATGATGTTATAGTAATGCAGTGGACTGGTAATCCAGGGGTTGAGGCTAATGCTCTGAAGACATGGATTGAAATCCCACCATGGCAGCTGGTAGAATTTAAATTAAATTAAAAGTTCTGGAATCGAAAGCTTGTTTCAATAATGGTGACGAAGAAACTATCATCCATTGTTGTAAAGACCCATCTGTTCACTGTCGTCCCTATAGGGAAGGAAGTCTGCTATTAATTAGTTTGGTCTACGTGTGACTCCAAATCCACAGCAAGGTGGTTTACTCTTCGTGCTTTATGAAATGACCTAGCAAAATGGGTAACAAATGCTGGCCTTGCCAGTAATGTCCCCATCCCATGAAAGAATAAATTAAAAAATCCCCTTCAAATCTGCCATCATCCTTTATCCCCTTCTCAGAATGTTGACCCTTGAGCCATATGCCTTTGCATACTACTGCCGATCTCTACTCATCCTTGTGCTTCCAATTTGTGCTGATCTTTCAGAGAACAAAGAAAATTACAGTAGAGGAATAGGTCCTTTGGTCCTCCAAGTCTGCACCAACCATGCTGCCTAACTTAACTAAAACTCCCTATCCTTCCCGCAACCGTATCCCTCTATTCCCATCTTGTCAAGACGCTCCTTAAAAGTCACTACCGCACCTGCTTCCACTACCTCCCCGGCAATGAGTTCCAGGCAATCCTTAGAGTTGGTTAAGATAGGGAGCTGCGAGATCATAGAATGTGTTAAAAAAAAATCTGCATCGTACATCTTTAAACCTTGCACTTCGCATCTTAAACCTGTGCCTCCTAGAAATTAACTCTTCCATCTGGGAAAGACTATTCACTCTGTCCATGCCTCTCGTAGTCTTGTAGGATTCCATCAGGTCTCCTCTCAACCTCTGTCGCTCCATTGACAACAAACCAAGTTTTTCCAACCTCTCATAGCAAATGCCTTCCATTACAAGCAACATCCTGGTACATCTTTTCTCTATCTCTGCAAAGCCTCCACATCCTCTTAGTATGTAGCGACCAGAATTGAACATTATATTCTAAGTGCAGTCTAACTAAGGTTCTATAAAGTTGCAACATGACTTGCCAGTTTTTAAACTCAGTACCTTTGCTAATGAAGGCAAGCATGCCGTATGTCTTCTTGACCACCTTCTCCATCTGCATTGCCACTTTGTGACCTGTGTACCTGTACATCCAGATCCCTTTGCCAATCAATGTTGTTAAGGGTTCTGCCATTTACTGTATATTTCCTATCGGTATTTGACCTTCCAAAATGCATTACCTCTCATTTGCCTTTCATGGAACATGTTTGGATCATTCCAGTTATGCCACAGTTCAAACACAGCTCTTATCAAAGTCAGAAATGACATTGTGACTTTCACTGTGGTTTATCATATCATCTTGTTCTATCAGTAGCCTTTGACACAATTTGCCAAACTTCCAAAGCTATTATTGCACAGTTGGTTAGAACTGCCCTTGTCTGGTTCCATTCTTCTCCATTCAATCATGGTCAATATCATACATAATTACTTCTCTTTACGCTTCCAATCCATTGTCTCTGGACTCCTAAGTTCTAGCCTTGCTCCTCCCTCTATTTTTTGTGCTGCTGCACTATCATGTTGTCATGTTCCAAACGTACACTGATAAATCCCAGCTGTAACTCATCACCACCTCTTTCCTCCTCCACTATCTCTAAATTATTAGAGATTTCTTCACACTCAATAAATAGAAATTTCATGCAACAAAGTATTGGTCCTTTCACAAACTTGGTTCCAAAGCTACCAGTTCCATCCCTCTCCTTGACAACTGTTATTGTTGACCACAATATCCCTGCCATCACCAAAACTGCTGACTTCTACTTTCATAACCATGCTTGATTCCACCCACTTCATCTCATTGGAGCTGGAACTTCTATTAATGAATTTGTTACCTTTGGATATGATTATTCCTATGTTGTCCTGGCTGGCATTCTACCCTCTGTAAACTTGGGATTATTCAAAACTCAGCCTCTCGCATTCCAACTTGCATCAGTTCCTTATCACCCTCGCTGACCATGGCTGCTGATCTGGCAATGCCTCAATTTTAACATTCTTATCCTTGTTTTCAAATCATTCTATGATCTTGCAGCTCCCTATCTTAACCACCTCTAAGGATTGCTGGGAACTGGGGAGCTCTGTGTTATTTCAATTCTAAGCTTTTATGCATTCCCCACTTCAATCACTCCACCTTTGGCCATTGTACTTTCATCTGCCTCAGCTCTAGATTTCAGTATTCCTTCTCTAAAGCTCTCCATGTCATTCTCCTCTAACACACCTTTAAGAATTACTTCTTAGACCAAGGTTTTGATCATGTATCCTAATATGAGTCCCTGTTTAAGTTGCATTTAATAACGCTCCTAAGAAGAACCTTAGCGTTTAAGGTGCCGTGTGAATGCAGACTGCTGTTATATACGTATCAGGTATTCATTTTTTTGTTTAAAAAGCAACATTTAATACAAATTTAGCTGTTTAATCTCAGCATTTCTGCTAGCTGTGTACTGGATTTATGTTGTGTGCGTTGCACATATTGAGAATCTAGACTGAAAGTAAGATAGTATTAGGGAAAGGGAGATGTGTTCAGTAGTCTGGTTGTAAGCCTGAATATGCCCTGTATACGCATTTCCAGCTTTGCCGTTTTTAAGCTGAGTAGCTGTAAGAGGTTTTGTTGCATTGGAAGGCAACCACACCACCACAAGCCAGTTCTCTGGTACACTAGTCCTCTTCTCCATTATCCTTGTTGAAAATCCCACCAAACTGATTTCTCCATCTAGTATCTCTGACCATAGAACATAGAACAATACAGCACAGAACAGGCCCTTCGGCCTTCGATGTTGTGCCGACCAAAATAAAAAGCAATGCCCCTCCAAACTAAACCATTCCCTTCTCTTCCATATACTTATCAATTAACCTCTTAAACGCCACCAAACTTGGCGCATCTACAACAGCTGCAGGCAGGGCATTCCACTCCCTAATCACTCTTTGAGTAAAGAACCTACCTCTGATATCCGTCCTATAACTCATACCCCTTAATTTAAAGCTGTGTCCCCTCGTGCTAGCTTTCTCCATCCTAGGAAAAAGGCTATCACTGTCCACCCTATCTAAACCTCTAATCATCTTATATGCTTCAATAAGATCCCCTCTTAGCCGCCTCCTTTCTAACGAAAACAACCTCAAATCCTTCAACCTCTCTTCATAGGACCTGCCCTCCATACCAGGCAACATCCTGGTAAACCTCCTCTGTACCCTCTCCAATGCCTCCACATCTTTCTTATAATGTGGCGACCAGAACTGCACACAATACTCCAAGTGCGGCCGCACTAGAGTTTTGTACAGCTGCAACATGATGCTGCGGCTCCTAAATTCAATCCCCCTACCAATAAAAGCTAAGACTCCAATCAACCTGTTGCCTCCGATTTTGCTGTGTAATTTTTTTTCCAAGAAGTGAATCCGTCGTTAAACAGAAGTGGTGACAACAAAGAGAAGCTTCCGAAAAGAAGGGGAGGGAATTATGGCGATACAAAGAGCACAATAATAATGTAGGCTGAAAAAACATCCAAAAAATGCACGTTTTTAACTTTATCAACATTCAACGCAGGAAGTCTAGTTTGTTTGCACGATTTTCCTTGTGACTTTGGTGGTGAGCATGTCAAAAAGAAATTTATTATTGATATCCTATGCATCTTTTTGAGCTATTTATTTACATTAGGCTCGAGCTAGCTCAGGTTGTTATAAGTTTATATATGATACCTGAACACCAAAATTATCTAAAATGCAATCAGCTCCGAGAGCTTCAGATAAAGATACTTGATCTGTGTGAAAGTTATCAGAGAGACTTTGACAGGCGTGCAGAGACAAAGAATTAAGGAGCAAGAGAGACAATTAGACATAATTTTTCTTTTATTTGAATATCCATATGGGAAATGTGTACTGTGACAATAGAAATCAATAATTTCAGGGTATAATTCCATTTTGGGGCACTAATACAGGTTTTGCATAAGAGTTAAAGATGGGACGTGGAAGAAAAGATGTTTGCTTTTTAGAGACCAGTTTTCATTGATTATGGGCTGTCTATGCTCTTCTCCATAAATGACTCCTGCTTCAGGGATATTCAAACAAAGTTCTGTAACGTTTGCTTATACTTTCAATTCTAATGCAACATCCTGCACGTCAACAACTCTTCCCTGTAGTGTAGGCCTGTTGCACTTGAACTGCGGCTGTTAAATCAGTAGTGCCATTAAACTGTTTGCCTTAAAAATCAATACTGCATATTGATTTTTTTCTACAATTCAAGTAGCTCCTGTAAAGCTAACTTTATCCTCAAACACTGTACAAAGCTGTTGGAATTCCTGTCTTAAGATCGGTATAAGTTATGTTCGTTATGGGATCAAGATTGTTGGGCTGATGGGGGTTCCAGAAATGTCTTATGAGTATTCAAGCAACTGTCCACTCCAGAAGTGATATTGATGATTGTGTGGACCTAGCTGTTTTTGCTTTCTTTTAAAAGTATATGGATCAGATAGGTGAAAATGGAATCAAGTTTCAAGAATCCTTTTGGAAACAAGGAAATATTCTGTGCATGCAAAAGCAATGAATACAAATCTGTCAGAAGTGTCTATTTGACTGCAAGTTTGCGAATTTTACTTTTCTATTTAGTTTAAGAAAAACTTCTTCAACTCCTATTTACTTAGCGTTATAGTAGCCCTTATCCTATATCTAATTAACCAAAAAATGAGGAAGCAAAGGAGTAATGTCAACAGTCCACCACATACCTCTTCTTCCTTCCATCTTCCCTATTGCTGTTGTTGGTGTTACCAGTCATAATCCGTTGTAATTCATTCCTAGTTCATGTCACATATAGTAGAAATCAGTTGTAGGATAAAGCTCATTCCATGCTGAGTCCTTTAGGCCTGTGTATTTTACGATAAACTTGGAACTGCATATTGTATCATGTTAATGTGATGTTTTCAAGATAATCGATCACTTTTGAGATTAGTGTTCAATGCTGAATTACCAGTGCAATGATGCTGCAGATTTTGAGGGCACTCTGGACATTTTAGTCCTATTGCCTTATTTCGTTTCTAACCACTTCGTTCATGAATAACGAACAAGATGTGCTTTATTCAAGATATTATAAATCTGCTGTTTTAATAAGAGGTAAAACATGCAGCGTTATAAAATTGTCTTAAGTTTTACTGCAAAATGGATTTAACAAGCAATGATGGGAAAGTAAAAAACTGGGACTTTTAGAAATAAAAAATATTGGTAATACTCAATGGTTCTGACAGTATTAATGGAGAGAAAAAAACAGATAATGTTTCAGGTCTGTGTCCTTTCATCAAAACACCAAGACATTCATATGGTGGTTTTCTTTTGGCTGTGTTCCAAAAATGACAAAATAGAGATTGCCACAAAAAAGTGAAGTTTACATAGAAACAGGGATATGTTCTCAAAATCCAAATGTGTTCTAGTAGCTTTGTGAATTCTACAGTCTCTTCAAAAGTCATATTGTCAGTCTTGAATAATTTCTGATGGGCTGCATTTTAGGATATGGAAAGAAGTGGCTATAGAGATAGTGGCTGCATCTTCCAAGAATGCTTAAATTCTGGAAGAGTCTCAGGATTGGAAAATGCCAGTGTAATGCTCTTTATTCAATCAGGAAGGGAGGGGAAAAAAAAAGCTAACTATAACGCAAAAGGCTTTTATATAAGATGCAATAACAGAGCATTTAAAAATACATAATATAGTCAAATATAGCTTCATGAAGGGAAAATCATGCCTGCCAAATTCATTAGAATTCTCCAAGGTGATAATGAACAGGGTAGATAAAGGAGAACAAAGAATTCAATAAAGTGCTCATAAAAGGTTATTTAATGAAATAAGAGCCCATGATGTTGGGGTAATATATTTGTATGAGTAATGGATTGGGTAACTAATAGAAGACTGTGCAATCAGAATGGCATTCTATAACTAATGGTATGCCACAGGGATCCATGTTGGAGCCACAGTTATTTACAATACGTATTAATAACTTGGATGAGGAACGTGAATATACTATTACTAAATTTGCAGGTTATGTGCAAAATAGGTGGGAAGGCAAGTGGTGAGGATGACAGTTTGTAGAGGGACAGAGACAAGCTAATTGAGTTGGCAAAAACTTGGCAGAGGGACTGTATTGTAGGAAAATTCAAGTTATGCACTTTGGTAGGAAGAACAAAGGAACTGAATATTATTTAAACTGAGGAAGTTGCAGCATAGAGAGATTTGTAGGTATTTGTTCATAATCATATACAAGTTCAGCAGGTAATGGAGAGGCAAATAGAATGTTGGCCTTTATTCAAAGGGAATGGCATATAAAAATAGGGAAATCTTCTATAAAAGTATACAAGGAATCCGTTAGACTACGTCTAGATACTGAGAAGTTTTGACCCTCTTAGTTAAGATCTAGCGGCGGTCTACAGAAGGTTTACTTAGTTGATCCTTGATGTGGAGGGATTTTTCTATTGGGGCGGTTGCGTAGGTTGGGTATGTGCTGATTGGAGTTTAAAAGAATGACTGGCAATATTATTTGGACATATAGGAGCTAGGGGGGCTTGACAGAATAGATGCTGAGAGGTTGTTTCCTCTTGTGGTAAAGTGTAGGATCAGATTATTGGAGAAAGGGTCACCCATTTGAGATAAAAGTCAGAGAATTTTCTTTTGAGGATAGTGAATCTAGAATTTTTTTACTGCACAGGACTGTAGAGACTGAGTCATTAAGTATGTCCATGGCTGAGATTTTTTTAATCAGTAAGGAAATTGAGGATTATGGAAATTAGGTGGAAAAGTGGAGTTGAGGATTACAATATCAATCATGATCTAATTGAATGGTAGCACAGACTTAATGGGATGAATGGCTGTCTGCTCCTATGTCTTATCGTTTAGGCTTTGGATATTAAACAAGTCAGGAAGGACAATATGGCAAAGAGAAGATGCACACTACTTGTGAGCATATTTCAAACTTCATGTTTTTTGTCATTTTTTACTGACTCATATTTACATATACGTATATGCAATAAAATACACGAAGAATTATATTTGAGCATTATCTAATTCCCTCCATTTTCTTCCCTTACCATTCCTTTCCTCCATGAAGATGCAACTTTTGCTGGAGAGCAGCAGTTATGTTTTTTTGATAACTAATGGAACAAGTCATAAAAATTGACTATGCTCTCCTTTCAAATGCAGTTCAAATAGGGATTACTGAACAATGGGTCAGGGCTGAAAATCTTTCTTCCTTCACTCAGGAAGTTAGAGCATGTTGTAATGAATCCCATTGTTACCTTAGAATGAGTGGTAAGTTTGGGACTTAACTAGTCTGTTTAACTTGGATGAACTGCAGAGTGTATTTATATACTGAACTATGTGAATGTTGTGACATTTATGAAACTAAAAAAATTCAGTAGATTAGTTCTGGGGACTGAGTTGACAGAAGTAAACTTCTTTGGCACTTTTGTATCAAAATGAGAACAGCATTGAAAGCACTTTGTGATCAATGTAAAGAGAATCAGCCATCAACAGTTTCCCATTTAACTTTAAATTAAGAGATGGTAGTTACAGGACGGATGTCAGAGGCAGGTTCTTTACACAGAGAGTGGTGAGAGCGTGGAATGCCCTGCCTACAGCAGTTGTGGACTCGCCTACTTTGGGGGCATTCAAATGTTCGATGGATAGACATATGGATGTTATTGGAATAGTTTAGGTTAGAGGGTCCACTGGCCGACGCAACATCGAGGGGCGAAGGGCCTGTACTGCGCTGTTATGTTCTATGTTCTATTTAGTTGTGTGAAAATTCAGAACATTGAAGAAATTGTTCTTCATACGCCTTCATAGGAAGGGGTATAGAATACAAGAGTAGGAGTCTGATGTTGCAAGTGTATAGAACGTTGGTTAGGCCTCACTTGGAGTACTGCGTCCAGTTCTGGTCGCCGTACTACCGGAAGGCTGTGGAGGCCTTAGAGAGAGTGCAGAGGAGATGTACCAGGATGCTGCCTGGTATGGAAGGGCTGTCTTACGAGGAAAGATTGAACACACTGGGGTTGTTTTCCCTTGAAAGACGTCGGCTGAGAGGGGATCTATTAGAGGTATATAAGATTATAAGGGGTATAGAAAGAGTAAATGGTGGTAAGCTTTTTCCACTATTAGAAATGGATAGAACGAGGGGTCATGGCCTTAGGGTGAGGGGGGCTATGTATAAAACGAATATTAGAGGGCAGTTTTTCACACAAAGGGTAGTGGGGGGTGTGGAATGCACTGCCGAGTAAGGTGGTGGGAGCAGACACGCTAGGGTTGTTTAAGGGTCTCTTGGACAGCCACATGAGCGGTCTGCAGATAGAGGGATATAGCAGAACTGTCTAAATATCTTATTTGTTTCTACAGGCAATTCGGTCCACCTTGTTGACCAACAAGGTGCATGCATTCGGCAGGTCATGCGAGGGCTGCTCTTGGACGTTGCTTCAGGAGTGGCCTAGTGCTTCAAGTCGTTAGTGTATGCTTAAACTGGACCATCAGATGGGCAACATGACAGCTCAGAGACTATCGCTGTTGCTGTGCAGACACATGGATTTGGGCCTGTGTCTGCGGAAGTTTGCGCGTTCTCCCCATGGTTGCGTGGGTTTTCTCCGGGTGCTCCGGTTTCCTCCCACATCCCAAAAATGTGCTCTTAGGCTGATTGGGTAACAAATTGTCCCTATATTGGTCCCTATATGGGAATCTTCCACAATAGGCACAGCCTAAAGTCATGGATATGTCATTAAGATGTTAGGACGGCGGCGCGGGCTCGTTGGGCCGAAGGGCCTGTTTACCGTCCTGTGTTGCTCTTTGTTCTTTTATCTTTTCCTGTATGTTGCCCTCGAACTTGGGTCAACTGATGCTATGGACCAAAACACACAAACTCTTGAGTTTGAACAACGAAGATCTTTACTATACTGTGCTAAATTACTATAAAAAGTATTTAACTTTGCATATAGGGTAGGGGTGTTTTGCTGCAATTGTACAGGGCTTTAATGAGACCATAACTGGAGTTGCGTGCAGTTTTGGTGTCCTTATCTGAGGAAGGATGCCTTTACTATAGAGGTAGTACAATAAAAGTTTACCAGGCTGATTCCTGGGATGGCAGGTCTGTCATATGAGGAGAGATCAAGTCCGTTAGGATTATGTTCATTCGAGTTTAGAAGAGTGAGAGGAGTTCTCATAACTTATAAAACTCTAACAGAGTTACACAGGGCAAATTCAGAAAGAATGTTCCCAATGGTGGGGGAGTCCAGAACTAAGGGTCATAATTTAAGGATATATGGGACCT
Source organism: Sphyrna mokarran (assembly GCA_024679065.1). Classification (NCBI taxonomy): domain Eukaryota; kingdom Metazoa; phylum Chordata; class Chondrichthyes; order Carcharhiniformes; family Carcharhinidae; genus Sphyrna; species Sphyrna mokarran. The sequence goes on along the minus strand of JAGIQG010000010.1, from coordinate 37,358,422 downwards.
TTTAGAACTGAAGTGAGGAGAAGTTTCTCCATCCAGATGGTGGCAGCTATGTGGAATTCTCTACACAGAATGTTGTTGAGGCCAAAACATTATGTAATTTGAAGAAATTATGTATAGTTCATGAGGCTAAAAGGGTCAAGGGAAATAGGAGAAAGGGGGATCAGGATAATGAATTTGATCAGCCGTGATCAAAATGAATGACAAAGTAGGCTCAATGGGCTGAATGGCGTACTCCTACTCCTGGTTTCTGTGTTGCTCTGTCTTTACTTCATTGCACACACTGACTAACCTCTGACTTTGTTACACACAAAGTAACTAACCTCTGATCTCTGTTATATGTAAAAATATTCAAAAGGTGTCAAAATGTCACACAATATGCAAACTCACATTGGATTTAGAAATGCTACCCTTGGTGAGGTGAACTGCTGGTGGGTTTTGTTCCAATGTCTCCAGGTCCCAGACTTAGTGTCTTCCTTCTACAATGGTTAATTTTAGATTATTGCTGCTGTTGTCTCTTCCTCGTGCTTCCAGTCATGTACTCCAAGGACAGACACTGATCAATTGCTGTTTTTTGGTCACGAATATTGAGAATTGTGCTTCTGTCATGAGTTCATAATTCTCAGGAACACAACACAGGAATCTTGTGTTCTGTCCAAGGCATAGCAACAGGCTTTGTACAATAATCAATGGGAACATCAATTCCCATGTTTATGTCCTAGCTGCACAGCTTGTTCTTTGCTGATCCCACAATCCTTAGCTTGTTACTGAATTAGCTTTTTTAATCATCAGGCTTTGCTGGTGTAGTTATGAATACTCATCAGGTTACATATGTCTACACATTTCAGTTCTTTGTATATGCTGGATAAGTTCCTCTGCAGTACGATAATCCAATAAGGAAGGGATTCCTTGTCATTCAAACTAATGCAAGGTTTGTCTGTGCTTAATTCTAGACAGGTATATGCGTGCCTTGAGCTGTTGGAGTAATTATTCTAGTGATTTCAGACGTTGCCTGTAAAGGATGTGTTAAGAATACAATATCTAGTTATGTTCATTGATCTGAAATGGTTATAATCATAACTACACGGTTGGCTTTTTCTTATGACAGAAGCTTCCCAGATGGAAAGTGTCCATTTCTTAGGACCTGTGGTGGTGAGCAAACCTATTTTTAACAGGGAGATAGGCTATAACGTTAAACAATTTTGCTCATGGCAGCAAATCATTGAATACATACTGCCACCCGAATGTAAATGCATAATTTGTTGTTTAGGGTACAGGGTTTCTTCTTGAACTTTTCCGAATACTTTGCTGGCCTGATAGCATTACTGAAGCCACATTCCTTAACAACAGAATTCAAGAACGTTTTGACCTGAAGTTTGAGAAAATAAAATTTTTCTGGTTCTTGTATCTATCACAAGTCTGGTGTTTTCTTTACCTTTTTCTTGTGCTTGCTGTTTTAAATAAATGGTATCGCTTACAGAATATGCAGTTCTTTTAGTTACAGAGTGCTAAGAATTCTTCCTCCTGATTCCAGGAGTGCTCACTGTCAGTGTTTAAAAAAAAAATCACTTATAAATAAAAAAATCTTACTCGCTAATGATGAGTAAAACAGTTAATGGGAACTGTGGTGTTGGTGATTCCAGAGGCAGGTTCCTCCTCTGCACTGAGTTGCAGATATCAGCCCAGCACTTTCCACTAAAACCATTGAGATTCACATTTATTCACATAACCCCATCAGCAGATCACCCATTTCAGAGGTAGGCAGTTGCTTCTGTCTATGTAACATTGTGTAGAAATTACAACACAAAAATAGACCAAGTGACTAACCACATTATTAGAACAAGCACTAATACTAATCCCAATGACCTGTCACCATACAGTATTCTTTAATTTCCTTTTCTTTTAAATCCATTCCCTTTAACTGGAGAATATTGGCATGGTTTCTCCTTCAATCAACTAACTCTAATAATGCATTCCAGTTTTGCCACCTTCTGCTTTTAAAGAAGCTTTTCTTCATCTCAGTCATGAATTTTAATTTTGTGGTGTCTCACCTTGGTTGTTCTGGTGTTTTCCTCCATCTGCTGTATATGGACATATGCTCCTCTGCTGTTTGTATCTGTACCAAGTTGTAGTTATTCATTATGCTCACTGACTAAATGTTGCTTCTGATCTGGCAGTACATCAACTTAAAATTCTTATCCTTGTTTTCAAACCTTTCCTTGACCTTGTCTCTCTTTATCTCTATAACTTCCTTCAGCCTTTCAGCACTCAAATATCTGCACTTCTCTTAATCTGACTTTTGTACTTCCTTGACCACCGTTGGTGATTGTGTCTTCGACTACCTAGACTCTAATTTCGGGATACTATCTCAATCTCTCGGCCTCTGCCTTTCAGTCCTTTAAGATTCTCCTTAAAAAGTCTATACAGTCACCCAAGGCTGAAATTGAATCTGGGTACTTGGCGCAATGATGCAGCAGTGGTAACCACTGTGCCACCATATTGCCCATATTTCTTCACAGCAGGCTGTTTCAAAGCAAAATTGCACTGCATTCTCACCCCAATATTCTTCAAGAATTCAATGTGAATAAGTGGAGCCCAAAATCTCTGGTCCAACTGTTGCCTTACAAGTATCACATGTTGACTTTTATATTCTACACCTCTTGCATGAAACCCAGTAATTCATTCGTTTTTTTATAGCCTTACCTGATATCTCTTTGTTGTGAACATCAACCCCCAAAACCCTTTTCCGCACGGCTTAACCATCTCCAGTTAAAAGCAATGATATTAATTTGAATATCAGAACATCTTGCCTTAATGTCACTTCACAATCCCCCACCATCTTAACAATATGTAGCAAGCTGGAGCGATCACTAAGAGATTGAGTTTGTACATTGAAGTACTGCTCTGTATGCTTGGTGAAATTGGAAAATAAACTTGATTAGGGCCACTGGTTGAATACCCTCTTCCGAAGCATCCATACACTAGTTGAATACCCTCTTCCGAAGCATCCGTACACGCTTGAACCTTTACACACCACATCTGGAATCTTCATGCATGAGGATAAAGACAGGAACATACCTGTATGAGGAGCAACACAACACTATGACAAAGTTGTTGTACCCACCTTGACATCTCTGGATGTTTTAGGGCATGGTAAATGGTAGAACTCTAAAGAGTGCAGTTGAACAGAATGATCTGGGAATACAGGTACAGAATTCCCTAAAAGTGACATCACAGGTGGATAGGGTTGTAAAGAGTGCTTTTGATACGTTGGCCTTTATAAATTGAAGTATCGAGTGTAAAAGTATTTTGGTAAGGTTATATAAGACATTGGTGAGGCCAAATTTAGTGTTGTGTACAGTTTTGGTCACCTAGTTATAGGAAGAAAGTAAATAAGGTTGAAAGAGTGTAGAGAAGGTTCACGAGGATGTTGCCTTGTGAGGATGAGAAGCTGAGTTACAGAGAGGGATTGAATAGGTTAGGACTTTATTCCCTGGAGCATAAAAGAATGAGGAGAGATTTGATAAAGATGTGTAAGATTTTGATGGGTATAGATGAAGTGAATGCAAGTAGGCTTTTTCCACTGAGGCTAAGGGAGAGAAAAAACAGGGCATGGGTTAACGGCGTTTTGAAATTCTCCCAATCAGCCTCTAGAAAATTTGGTGTTCTCCCAACCAGCCTCTAGCAAGTTTGGTGGCAGATGAGCATGATTAATTTTGCGGGAGCAAAAAATTTAAAAAACAGCCAATTTAAAATCATATTGCAACGGCGAAAGGAGAAAAGTTTAAAGGGACTATTGAGGGGTGGGGGGGGAGCTTCTTCATGCAGAGAGTGGTGGGAGTGTCGAATGAGCTGCTGGATAAAGTGGTAAATGCGGGTTCACTTTTAACATTTAAGAAAAACTTGGACAGATACATGGATGAGAGGGATCTGGAGAGATATGGTCCAAGTGCAGGTCAGTGGGACTAGGCAAAAAATAGTTCAGCACAGACAAGAAGGGCCAAAAGGCCTGTTTCTGAGCTGTAATTTTCTATGGTTCTGTGGCTGCCTTGTGCACTCATCAGCAATCTTGTTTGCTGGTACAATTTTCCACTGGTGTGAGGCGGGGTTGAAAGTTCTGATGGGATGCCAGCAGTCAGCTGCTTTAATAAGTATTCGTAAGAAGCAAAATAGTGTTTGTTCAACTGCAAGCAAGAATGGCAACTTGCCATTGGGAGAACTCCAATATGTTTTTAAATTGGCCAGTTTTAAAATTTTTGGTTTCTGCCAAATTACCCATGCCCATCTGCCTAATATAATGGCTGGAACTACTGTTTTTTAAAGTTTCTGATGTATGTGGCTGTACTGTTGTTTTGGGAAAATACAGATTGTTCTTTCAAATGTAGTTTTTTTCTATGTTCCCACAGCGACTTTGACGACACTTTTCACATCCTGCTTCCTGTGAGGATTCCACTCCCCTAGTTCTTCTGTCTACCTTGCATCTGACATATCTTCAGTTGAGGATCCCCAACCATCATGGTTGACAGTGCACTGTACCATCTGTTATCTATTTCACACATTTCTGTTTTCACCCAAAAATCTCTCAGATACAAATATGATAGGATTCCTGTGATCCTCTCGATTTCCATTCTTCCAGCCTCCATATTCAATTGTCCTCCACCATTTTCATCAGGCATAGTCAACTTTGTTTTACAAATTTATCAGGAGATTTTTGGTGGTCTAATGAGTAGGAGATAAAACAGGAAACCGAGAAATATACTTGGATTTTCAAAAGACGTTTTGAAATTCTCCCAACCAGCCTCTAGAAAATTTGGTGTTCTCCCAACCAGCCTCTAGCAAGTTTGGTGGCAGATGAGCATGATTAATTTGGCGGGAGCAAAAAATTTAAAAAACAGCCAATTTAAAATCATATTGCAGTTCTCCCAAAGGCGAGCTGCCATTCCTGCTTGCAGGTGGTACAAACACTATTTACATTATTTAGCATCTTATGAATACTCATTAAAACAGCTGCCCACTGACATCCCATCAGGACTTTCAACCTTGCCTCACGCCAATGGAAAATTATGCCAGCATCAAACAAGACTTCTAATGAGTGTGCAAGACAGCCCTAGACATCCAGAAATGTCAAGGTGGATACAGGAACTTTCTGCCATAGTGCTGTGTTGCTCCTGATGCAGACTGTAGCTCCATGCATGAAAATTCCAGATGCGGTGCTTAGAGATTCGAATGAAATACGTACGTTGTGGGGAAAAATAATTGAAGCAAGCAGCATATTTCTTCAAAGCTGCTGGTCTGTCTTCTTTGGGTTGCTTATGTTCTACACTATCTGGTGAAGGCAGGTGGGTTGGAGAGCATGATATGATCAATAATTAAATACAGTACCAGGATCTTCAATTCCATCAGCCAAGGATCTTGGTGGACAAATCAGCTGCTGGCCTGCCTGGAGAATCGGAGGGGAACTTGCTTGTGTATGACAAAGCAAGTTCTGATGTAGAGATGCCAGCGTTGGACTGGGGTAAACTCAGTAAAGTTTTACAACACCAATTTTAAATCCAACCAATTTATTTGATAGTAAATCAGCGAGCTTTCGACTTTCGTCTTCGTCAGGCAAATGCAGTATTCTGGTCTGCAATAGCACATATATCAACACGGACAGTCACAGATTGCTGATTAGAATGCGAATCCTTACATCTAACCTGCTATTCAAGTGTTAAAGTGGCTAACAATGTGTGTGAAGGGAATCCTGAGCATTGGTTAGAGAATTGTGTATTTTCTCCAGACAGCACAGTAAGTGAGGTTTTTTGCTAACCCAGGCAAGTCACAGGGGTTACAGATAGTGTGACATGAAGCCAAGATCCCTGTTAAGGGGGCCTTCATGACACACGACAGCGCAGAGTCGCTGAGCAGAGACTGATAGCGAAGTTCCGCACATATGAGGACAGTCCTAACAGGGATCTTGGCTTTATGTCACACTATCTGTGACCCCCTGTGACTTGCCTGGGTTAGCAAAAGACCTCACTTACTGTGCTGTCTGGAGAAAATACACAATTCTCTAACCAATGCTCAGGATTCCCTTCACACACATTGTTAGCCACTTTAACACTTGAATAGCAGGTTAGATGTAAGGATTCGCATTCTAATCAGCAATCTGCGACTGTCTGTGTGATATGTGTGCTATTGCAGACCAGAATACTGCATTTGCCTGACGAAGACGAAAGCTTGCTGATTTACTATCAAATAAATTGGTTGGATTTAAAATTGGTGTTGTAAAACTTTACAAAGCAAGTTCTAACATGGGATCCCATTATTCTGGTCGGTGGAACAGACACTGTCAGCCACTGCACTACAAATCCATGGGATGAATTCTGTCCAGAAATATGTCACAGTTTAACATGCAAGACAAATGGAGGATTGGTTAATGAAAGACTAGGAACAAATCAGGCATTTTTAAGTTGCCAAGCTGTAACTAATCAAAGGGTACAAAGATTAGTATTGAGGTCTCTGCTATTTATAGCCTATATAAATGACTTAGACAAGGAGACAGAACATGCTTTGATATTTAGTATGCATAGTTAAGACTTCCTGAATAATATTCCCAAAAGCTGATATCAGGTAAACTGCCTGTTTTCTCCCTCTTGTCTTGAATAGCAGTGTTATATTTGTGAACTTGCAGTCTGGTGGATTCCAAAGAATTTTTGGAAGTCATAAGAAGTGCAATTGATAATTCCTGCAATTACTTTAGAATCCAGAATGTTGTGATTTGTTGGGAATTTCCTGTGGATTTATTGGCTTGTCCCTCAAGTTTTTCTAATATTTTTCTGATATTTTTAAATTTCATTTGGTCCTCTCTTTATTTCTGGTAATTTATTCCTTCATCTGTGAAGACATGCAATTTAGAACCCACAATGGACTGTACCATTGCTTTTTGACCCTTATTAATCCTACTCTCCACTGATCACTTCCTGATCTTCTGAGTCAAGGTCCTTTCTTACTACTGTCCTTGTGTTATGCTCTACTATAAAGGTAACTCTTCCTTTCCCAGTCTATTTATTCTCAAATGTTGTATACCAGAATATTTATTTCCCAATATTGGTCACTTTGTACTCATGTCCTCTCTAATGGCAATTAGATTTAAGCAATTTGTCTCTGTTTGTTCCACCAGTTCATCTAATTACAAATGTTGCATGCATTCAGATAAAGAGCTTTTTTATTTCTATTCCTTGTATTGACTTTATTTGTTGATTCATTATTGCCATTAATCTGTTTGATTTTTCCCGTCCCATTCTGCCTGTTTTTGCTCAGATTGTTATACAGTTGCTTTGTCTGGACTTTTTTTTCATATTTCTAATACTTCCTTCTTCCCACCCAGCACTCTTTGTTTACAGTCCTATACACAGCTCAGATTGTACAATTCAACAGAGTATTGATCTAACCCAGTTTGAATGGAATCCATTCCAACTGAAAGAGTTCTCTTATTTCTCCAGTGCTTGTTCCAATGTCTCATGGATCAAAACCTCTTTGTCTCCAGTCTTTGAGTCATGTGTTTAATTTTTTAATCTGCTTGCCTTTAGCTAGTTTGCATTCAGTTAAGCTAGTAATCCAGGGATTGTTGCATTTCCGGTTTTGCTTTTATTTTGGCTCCTATCTCCTTAAATTCTCAGCAGAACGTCATTCCTAATTCTTAATACTGTTATTAGTTCATATTGAACCGCAACAATTGGACAGTCCTCTCAATTGTGTTCGTCTCCAAATTTAGAGATGTTTTTAACCCTAACACCAGACAGGCAAAACAATATTTAGAACTTGATGAAAGTTATCAACCTTAAAAGTCAACTCTTTGTCTCTAAATATGCTGCATGACCTTTGTATATCTAGCATTTTCTGCTTTTACTTCAACGTTCCCAATTGTAATTGCAGAGAACAGTATTTGTCATTTATCTACACTGTCCCATGTCACTGCTACATTTCTTTCTATCCTCCCACTTGAATGGTTTCCTGCACCATGTTGCCATGGCCGGCTTTCTCGTCCACTCTGCAGTCCTTGTTTTTATCCATACAGGTACCAAATATCTCACACCTGTCAGTTAAATCCAAGGTTGAGGCACCATTTTGTATCCATACCTGTCTGATTTTCACTGACACCTTGCAGTCTCTAACTACTGACTAATTCTGAAGTTTTATTTAACCAAATAAATGTGACTACTTTCTGGAAGTTCAAGTAAATCTCCTTGACGCTTTACAGTATGTGCAACTTAGACTGCAGTGCAACATCTCTGAACTGTGATTGCTTAGGCAATAGATTTACAGCAGAAATGGCAGTCTAGGAGTGCAGTGCCCTCTGCAAACTTTCACATGCTGTAGTTGCAGCATGCCATCTGCCATGTCTGTCAACTATCTGTATTTACTTATTTGATTAGTTAATTAGTTAGTAATTTAATAACGTGATGGGAAGTTACAGTTTCCTAATTTGAGGCAGTGAAAAAATACTCAGCAAGCTGTTGGATGTAAAACAAAACAAGTAAACCACATCCTTTCACTCTCTGCACGAAATTCCTGACATGCTGCTTAGAAAGTACTCCATTCATGAATATTGTATAGTAGCAGAAACTCAGTAGCCTTGACCGTAACTGCACACCAATTGGCTATGACCTGATTTGGAATATTTTGAATTGTATAAATTCTTGTTCCGTATTCTGGCTGATATTCTGTGATTTCTTCTTTTCAAAGATATACTTCACTTGTTTAGATCTTCCTTTGTTTGCTGTACATTGTATAGCTGTCACAGAAGCTTAGCTGGTGATATACCCAAAGTCAGAAACTTATGAATGTTTGAAATCCAAAGGTTGCCATGCTTTGAGATTTTGGTTCTAAACACATGGGAGAAATAGGGCCTACTATTCCTTTTATAGACTTCCTGTTGTATTCCTGACCATTGCAATTTTTTGCGTGAAGGACAAGATCTCGGCTGGCCTATCTGTTCTTGCCCCAATTGATCAGTTGCCCTTAAGTGATCAATTATTGGCCATTTAAAGGCCTTTTGCTGACCAGCCTCAATTGTTATGCTGGTGGAAGTATGGAGGATGTCCCAAAATAATTGGGTTCGGGAGGTGGGGGACAGCCATCAGCAGCCCCCTTTTTAAGATCGGATCTTCGTCCAGCCTGTCCATTGATATCCCAAGCCCCCATCGTCAACCCACCCTGCAATCTCCGACTCTTAATCGTTCCTAGAATCCCAGCACTTAGGCTCTGGGGACTGCATGCTGCCAAAGAGCTGCAGATGTGCAAAGTGTACCTTGCTGTTAAAATATAATTTACTTTTTCTATTGTTGTTATTTGTGGTTTAAAACAAAAATTTTGCAAGCCCTATACCTCAATTTCCTGGTGTGCCGACCAGAACCGGAAAGTTTTGTTTATTATTAGTGAAGTTTCTGACTTGTACTATGTTTAATTAACGTAACTCTTCATAAACTAGTAAAGTGTACATCATAAAATACTTATTTATTTACTCAATTTTCAAGTTTATGAACAGTATTATATATGTCTGTATAGTGCAAAAGTTTTTCAGAGGAGATTTTTTAAAACAATATGTAACCAAAAGTGACCATTGATTTCCAAAACAAAACAAGAATTCTGAAACAAAATTTTGAACTGGATTCAGTCATTCATAGCGCAGAACAAGATGTAGTAGGGATAATTGACATTTTCTGCATAAAATATGGAACTGCAGTTATAACACATTTAGACAGGATAGAGAGAGAAAAGGGATGAAGATCACTATACTAATTAAAGTTGGCAGGAGAGAAAAAAAGAACATATCTAATACGATAGAAATGGAATTCATGTAGATTAAGATAAAGGATAAGAATGGACCATTCATGCAAATGAAGGTATTCTATAGATAACTCCACTGATCTGTAGAATAGAAACAGGATGATGAAAGAAGAAATGTGTAAGCAAATTTTTGAGAAAAGCAAAATACTTGGAATATTCATGGGAGATTTTGAACACCTGCAAGTAAATTGGCAGCAAGAAATAGAGAAAGGAGAATGGAGTTCTAGCAGTGTGTTAAGTTGCCATTAAGTTAGAAGTCCAACAGCAGAGTAAATAGTGCAGATCTAATGATGTGAAATGAAAAGAGCCAGTAAAAGAAATAAAGGTCAGGGAATGGGTAGACACTCATGCTTATATCACAGAGTTTGAAATAATGATTGAGAAAGACCTGTACAATGATTGAAAAAGGTTAATTTTGAGTGAATGAGAATGGAACTGAGAAAGATGAACTGGAAAGCACATTGATTAACAAATCAGGAAAAATTAGCCAATAATGGAACACCATGGATCAATAGAGAGATCTGGGCAAAACTGAAACTAAAGGAAAAATACCGTGTATACAATACAAAGTTGCCAAAAGTAAATAAGACTTCAGAAAAACGAAAATAAAAGTCAGAGGAGCTACAAACTAAATTATCAAGAAATGTAAGCCAGAATCAAATCACAAAGGGATAAAGAAGAGAGAGACAAATGGAACATGACATCAGAAAAATATCAAAAAGATATTAAGCCATTTAAATGAAAAGAGGAGGCAAAATAATTCATAAACTTTGAATAATTATGGGAACTAAAGATCAATCGGGTCAGAAAACCCATTGTCACTCAAGATAGGATAAGAAAACGTAGAAATTGAAAATAACATTTTTAAAGGATCAACTTGGTCAACTTTATTGAATTATTTGAAATATTAATAGTGAACAAAAAATGCAGTTGAGGCACAATATTTAGATTTTTCAAAAGATTTTTGGTAAGGTACAGTACAATAGATTCATGGTTAGGATAAGATCCTGAGTTGACAAGTAACAGAATAGATAGCAAGTTAACTACAAAACATTGAGTAGGGAGTAAAGGTACTGACTCAGACTGACCAGGTGAGAAGTGATTGACTGGGATTGATTGGGACCCACTGTTGTACACTGTTTACATGTGCGATTTAAGCTGAATTACCATTTAAAAATTTATGGTTGACATGAGATCAGAGGTTTGGTTAAAACTGAGGATGCTGACAGAATAAAACATGGCATTGATAAATTTGCAGAATGCATATATAAATAGGAAGTAGATATCAGTTGATATCTATGGAATATGGTAAAATTAGGAATTGGTAAAAGTAGAGATGTCTCTACTTGTGGAAATCCAGAATTAGAATTATACAGATAATATAGTCACTGATGAGTTCAGATAGTCACCAGTAGAGAATTCAGCAAAAACTTAAGTGGTCCAAATGTTCAACCTGCTACTACATTAAAGTCTGAGGTGAATAACGTAGATGCCTTTAAGGATAAGATGGATAAGCACGTGAAAATAAAAGGAATTATATCTTTCACAACCTAATGACATTCCAAAGCGCCTTGCAGCTCATGAAGTTCGTTTGAATTGCAGTTACTCAAGGTGTGATAAGAAAACATAGAAACTGAAAATAATAACATTTTTAAAGTGAACATCATTCTTGTTCAACTTTATTGAATTATTTGAAATGCTAATGCTGGGCGAGGAAAAAGCAGTTGATGAATTAGATTTTTAAAAGATTTTTGGTTGGGGGGTACTATAATGTAAGAAATGAGGTAGAAATAAATAGGATATGTAAATATCATTAGATAACATAGTGAGGGGGAAAGTCGGGGGTAAAAAAAAGGACCGTTGGATCAAGTGTTCTATTTTGTGCTGTCATTTCTACATAATTTGTAATTAGTCTTTGTTCTCCTATCAGATAGCAACTGATTCTTTTCATAGGCATTTGTGACTGAGAAGTGTTTGTAACCATAAAACAAAATTGCCAGTATACTTGTGTAAATGCTTCTCTTTGAAATATTTTCAAAACGTGGAAAAGAAACTTCTATGTATGCACAATTTGCATGTTGGAAAATTGTGTATTTGCATGAGGCATTTTGTTTACAACCTTATTTTGGACATCGGGAAGTTTAATTGCTGAAAGAAAGTATCTGAATTGTTTAAAACTCGATTCATTTCTAAGTTAAGGTCACTAATTAGAGGGACTTACAACCGTCACTGCCCAGTCACAATTTTATGTGCACAGCCAATATTTTTCATGAAGTAATTGTCCGTTTCTCAGTTGAGATGTTAAACTGAGACCCCATCTGCCTGCTCAGGTGACAGTGTTTCAAAGAAGAGTATGGTAGTTATCCCCATTGTCATGGCTAATATTTATCCATCACTCAATATCACCAAAACAGATATATTATGAACAAAGGATATTCAACAGTATTTAATTGAAGCACTTTCAATGCCCAATGATTGTCAGATATGCTATATAAATGCAAAATGTTATTATCCTCATGCTTTTGATATGTTGTTAGTTTTTGTACTAAGCACAAGAATTTTTTCAGTTTGGAACACGATTGTTTGGAAACTACATGTTCCCGCATTTAGTGGCCTGTTCAATATAGGAATGAGCTATTTTAGTAATGGGGCTCTATTAAATGGACTGTCAATTCATACATTATAGATTATTAGTTACATATGTACAATATCAGTGAACAATAGTTTTGAATATGAGTATGGTTTATTATATAAACAGAGTTTTAAAATTGACGTTTCATTTTTAAAATGCATGCTGCCTTTTGGGTGTTCTAGTACAGTAAGCATGATTTTGGTAGAAGTAAGCAGCATCTTTGTGGATAATGTAGAGTCATTGAGCAATACAACACGGAAACATGCCCTTTGGTCAAACTGATCCATGTTGACTATGGTCTTCCCAGCTAACACTAATTGCTTGTGTTTGGCCCATTTCACTCTAATCTTTTCCCATCCACATACTTATCCAAATACTTTTTAAATGTTACTATTTAACCTATCTCAAACACAGTTCATTCCATATACGCACTACCCTGTGCACGAAGAATTTACAGCCCAGGTCCTTTTTAAATCTTTGCCCTTTCACCTTAAACTAATGGTTTTAGGCCTTCTGGTTTTCAGTTCCCTGATTTTAAAAAAAACTTTCTATGCCCCTCATGATAGTAAGCTGTATAAAATCATCACAAATTATTTAGGATGTTCCTCATTTCCTTGAAATTAAAAAATTTAAAATTCAGAAAGTTAAATTAAGTAAATATTAACCCAGCTTTACCAGTAAAAGTGATAGACAAATGTTGGGCATTATTTGGGCAAATGATTCAGTAGCTTTAGGCAAGAAACAGAAACATGATTAAATTCAAGTTTGCAGAAGTTGCAGTTCAAGTTGGCCCACTTTGCTGTTAGCATTACAAAAATTTCATCTTGCTATCTGCATCATCGTTGAAATACATAAAATGTCAGGATTTTGATGTGTTTGCACATATTGAAACTTGCCTCAATATGTCTTGTACATTTCAGTTCAAGTACCTTTTAAATTATGTAATAAATGTTAAGTACTGAATTTAAAATTTTTGCTTTTCCTTTCTGATTCTTATGCCTTAGTCCAATTTTTCTTTCTTTATATATTTCTTCCTTACCTGATTTGGCATTGAATTTACGCACTCTTAAGTTGGCCTTTTTTAGAGCCATAGAAGTGTACAGCGTAGAAAAAAGCCCTTTGACTCATTGTATTTGCGACAGTCAAATTATTCCAATCCTTTTTAACCAGCACTTGGCCCACAACCTTATATGTTTTGACGTTGGAAGTACACATCTAAATATTTTTTAAATGCTATGAGGGTCTCTGCCTCCCCATTCTTTCAAGACAGAGAGTTCCAGACTCCCATCATCCTTGGGTTAAAAGGTTTTTCCTCACATCCCCTCTAAGCCACCTGTCCATTGCTTAAATCTGTGCCATCTAGTCATTGAGCCCTCCATCAAGGGGAATAATTTTTTCCGCTCTATCTATGCTTTTCGTGATTTTATACATCTCAATCATGTCCCCCCTTTGGTCTGCTCTGCTCCAACAAAAACCATTCCAATCTGTCTTCATAACTAAAGCTCTTCAGTCCTGATAAATCTCCTCTATAGCTTTTCTAGTGCTATCACTTCAGTTCTATAATATGGATTCCAGAACTGCACACTCTACTCTAGATATGGCCTAACCAACATTTTATACAGTTCCAGCATAACCCTCTTGCTCTTAAACTTTATGCCTTGGCTGATAAGGGCAAATATACAATATGCTGCCTTAAACACTTTAAGCACCTTTCTGACCCTCAGTGCTCCCCAGAGCCCTGTTGTTCATCATGTATGCCCATGCCTAGTCCTGCCAAGTGCATCACTTCACGCTTATGTGGATTGGATTCCATTTATACTGATCAGCCGATCTGTATTCTGCTGTAATCTAAGGCTGTCCTCTTCACTATTTACCACTCCTACCAACGTCATACATAAACTTAATCAACTCTTCTACATTCAAATTTCAATCATTTATGTAAACAGGGATCCCAATAACTGATGTTACTGGACGTTTTCCAGTTGGAAAAACAACACTTGACCATCACACTCTGCTTCCTGCTACTCAGTCAATTATCGATCCAGTTTGTCAAATTTCTTTGCATCCCATGGGCTCTTACCTTCGCTGTCTGTCTCATATGTGAGATCTTGTCAAAAGCCTTGTCGTAGTCGAAGAAGACTACATCAAATGCATTGTCCTCGTCTACACACCTAGTCACCTCTTCAAAAACTTGAATTAAGTTAGAACAAAGAACAAAACAGCATGGGAAACACGCCCTTCAGCCCAACGAGCCCGCACCACCACCCCAATGTTCCCACCTCTATCCGCGATCCCTTATATATTTATAGATCTACGGATTAAAAACCAAATTTGAGACAATTTAGGGAGAATTTGTTTTGCCAATTAGCCTAAGAGCATATCTTTGGGATGTGGGAGGAAACCGGAGCACCCGGAGAAAATGCAAGCACGGGGAAAATGCGCAAACTCCCACAGACACAGGCCCAAATCCATGTATCTGCACAGCACAGCGATAGTCACTGAGCTGTCGTGTTGCCCATCAAATGGTCCAAGTCAAGTGTACACTAACGTCGTGAAGCACTAGGATACTCTCGAAACAAAAATCCAAGAGCAGCCCTCTCATGACCCATCGTGTGTATGCCCCTCGTTAGACAACAAGGTGGACCAAAGCACCTGTAGGATAAAAACAAGTACATCAATATCATCATCTATTTACACACTTCCCAGGGACTCCCAAGGCTCATGATCCCTATTTTAAATCAGTTTTCTATACCCCTCCATTCCCATTCTGTTCATGTGCCCATGTAAGTATTTCTTAAATAACTCCAGAGTACCTCCCTCCACCACTTTATTTGGCAGCGCATTCCATACCCATACCATCTTGAAGATGGTAGTGTTTCCAAGTATCGTCCGCCTTTGTCATCTAGATGGGAGAGGTTATGGATTTAGAAGATGCTGCTAAAGGAGCCTTTGTGAGTTTCTGCAGTGCATACAATGCTGCCACTGTTTGTCAGTAGCAGAGGGAATGAATGTTTAAGGCGGTGGATGGGGTACAAATTGAGCAGTATGCTCTGTCCTGAATGGTAACAAATTCCTGAATGTTGTTGGAGCTGCATTCATCCAGATATGTTGAGAGTATTCTATCACACTCCTGTTTTGAGTCTATATTGATATTGTACCTGAACTCAAGATCTCAGTTGAGGCTGTCCTCGAGAGCGGAACTTAGCTATCAGTTTCTGCTTGGTGATTCTGCACTGTCATGTATCTTGAAGACTGCTTTGGAGAATGTTTACTCGAAGATCAGAGGCTGAATGCCCTTGACTGCTTAAGTGTTTCCCGACAGGAAGAGAACACTCCTGCCTGATGATTATCGAGCAGTGTCCATTCATCCATTGTCATACCACCTGCATGGTCTTGCCAATGTACCATGCCTTGGGATATCCTTTCCTGCAGCATATCAGGTTGACAGTGTTGGCTGAGTCACACGAGTATGTAGTGTATAGCTGGTGGATGGTATTCTCATGAGATGATGGCACCCATGTCAGTGATCTGGCATCTCATGCAGACATTGCTGTGACAAGATTGTGTGGTGTAGTGGTTACTATTCTCTTGAAGGCTGGCTAGTTTGCTGCGGACAGTGGTCTGTTTGAGGTTGTGCAGTTGTTTGAAAGCAAGTAGTTGGGGTGTGGAGATAACCTTGACATGATGTTTGTCTTCATCGATGACATTGAAGACTCTAGAGAAGATGTCATGGCTTCTCTATCTAGGGAAGTATTAGATAATGAAGGGTACTCTATACCAGGTAAAACTTGCATTCCAACCATTATCTTGTAATTGATATTGTCTATGTATGCCCTGTTTGTGAAACAAATCCTGCTCTCAACTGATGAATGAGCGGCACTCCGAAAGCTTGTGCTACCAAATAAACTTATTGGATTTTAACTTGGTGATGTGAAAATACCTACTGAACATTATAGCTGTACTAGAACAGCTTAGCATGGATACTGCTGGTTCTAGAGTTGAAGTTTACAGTGCTATTGCTGGAATGTTGTCATTGCCCAAAACCTTTGTCATATCTGCTGTCTTCACCTGTTTTT
This sequence comes from Sphyrna mokarran, assembly GCA_024679065.1. Classification (NCBI taxonomy): domain Eukaryota; kingdom Metazoa; phylum Chordata; class Chondrichthyes; order Carcharhiniformes; family Carcharhinidae; genus Sphyrna; species Sphyrna mokarran. The sequence continues at coordinate 37,341,886 of JAGIQG010000010.1, read as the reverse complement.
TGATATCAAATGAAGTCAGTTGAATTAGCTGAACCTGGCACCTGTAATACTAGGGATCTTAGGATAAAGCTCGGATGGATTCTCCAACTGGTACATTTGCTTTATAATTAAAAATGTTTCATCCTGGTGTTTTTGGTGCTGCACCTGGCATGCCCTCCTGCACTCTTTGAACCAGTGTTGATCCCTGGCTTGATGGTAATTGCATTAAGAAGTCTGACAACACCAGTTTTAAATCCAACCAATTTATTTGATAGTTGGATTTAAAACTGATGTTGTCAGACTTCTTACTGTGTTTACCCTAGTCCAACGCTAGCATCTCTACATCTTGATGGTAATTGTACAGTGGGGATATGCCAGGCCAGTATTGATGAATACAGTGCTATCACTGATCAGTGTCTCATTCTCAGGTTTGAGTTGTTACATCTGATTGAAATCTAATCCACTTAATATGATGGTAGTGCCACACAACATGATGGAGGGTGTCCACATTGTGAAGATGGAGTTTTGTCTCCATAAGGACTTTGCAGGGAGTGGGGGTGAGTTAATCCTACTGATGTTGTCATGGACAGGTGCATCTGCAGCAGGTGATTGTTGAGCGTGTTCATTCATCCATTGTTGTGGTGTCTGTATGGTCTCCCCAATGTATCTTGTCCCAAATGAACACCACTCGACAATCACCAGGCGAGACTCTTCCCTTCCTGTTGGCGAACACTTCAGCAGTCACAGGCATTTAGTCTCTGATCTTCGGGTAAATGTTCTCCAAGGCAGCCTTCATGACATGAAGCGCAAAGTTGCTGAGCAGAAACTGATAGCCAAGTTTTGCACACGTGAGAATGGCCTCAGCCGAGATCTTGGGTTCATGTCGCATTATCTGTAACCCCCGTGACTTGCCTGGGCTTGCAACATCTCACTTACTGTCCTGTCTGGAGACAATACACATCTCTTTAATCTATGCTCAATGCTATCTCCACTCACATTGTCTACACCTTTAAGAATTGATTAGCTATAAAGACTCGCATTCTAATCTATATTCTGTAAACTGTGTGTACCTTTATATGCTCTGTATGTGACCAGAACTCTCCACTCACCTGACAAAGGGGCAAACGCCAAAAGTTTGTGGGTTTACTATCAAATAAACTTATGGGACTTTAACCAGGTGTTGTGAGACTTCTTACTGTGTTTACCCAGTCCAAAGCCGGCATCTCCACATCAAGATGTACACACCAGAGGCCTGGACGATGGCTAATGTGCTTCCACTTTTCAAGAAGAATGATAGAGATGAACCAGGAAGTTACAGACCCAGTGAGTCTCATGTCAGTGATAGGGAAATTATTGAAGAAAATTCTGACAAAGAATTATTCTCCATTTGGAAAAACATGGATGAATTAGGGTTAGTCGGCATGGCTTTGCCTGAAGGAGATCATGGCCAACAAATTTGATAGAATTTTTCAAAATATGAGGCCATGTCTGGTCGCCTACCACATGATTCAGTGCTGGGACTTTTACTGTTTGTTTAACATAGAATCCCAATTTTGCAGAAGAGGCTATCAGCCCATCAAGTCTGCATCAGCTCCCTGACAGAATATCTTACATAGGCCCTGTCCGTTATTCTATCCCTATGACCCCAGTCATTTCTTATGGCTAATCCATATAACCTACATATCTTGAGACACTAAGGGTCAATATCATAGCTAATCCACTCTGCACAGGTCCAAAGTATTTGGATTATGGAAGGAAACTGGAGCACACAGAAAATCTACATTGACATAGGGAGAACATGCAAACTCTATACAGTCACCCAAGGCCAGAATTAACTAACTATTGCCACTATACTGCTCCCCTACAGTAATCATGATGTACAGATGCCGGCGTTGGATTGGGGTGGTAAGAACTTTCGACTCTTGTGTCTTCAGGCAAATGCACAAGAGTCAAAAGCTTGCTTTTTTACTATCAAATAAATCGGTTGGATTATAAATTGGTGTTGCTAAATTCTTACTGAGTTCTTACCCCTACAGTAATACAGAGATTACCATTTTTGAGGTTGTATTTGCTAATTTCTTACCCACTCCTTAAATTCAGATTGCAGGGCTTTCTATGTATGTTGTTGGTACTGATGTGAACCATGAAATGTGTAGCGTTCAGCCTTTCCCCTCAATATGCTCTGGCAGTTAGTCAGTGATATCCTTAACTCTGGCACTACAGAATGTATGTTTCATGCTGCATTTTTGTTGCAATTGCACAAATGCTTGTCTATTTCCAGTTGATTCTCCATTGACTATTCTTCCAGTCATTCTTGGGCTTCCCATACAGTTGAGCCAACTGTGGTTCATGGATTTGGCTCTGGCTGAACAATCCAGATGAACTATTAATTTCATTCAGAACTGGATTTAATGAGATACAATCAAGAGTCTCGTGCATGATTTGCCTATTTCTTCTTGATTGTTGGGTGGGTACTCATTCCCTCTCATCTAATATACTTTTAACTTTGGAATGACCGCATCGATAAATGTGTTACCCATAAAATTCTCAACGATGCAGTGATGTCAGCTGCTGCTCGAGCTCAGAAGAGTGGAGCTCAAACTGCTCCATCTGATGACAGTTCCTGCTCATATGATTATCTTGACACTGGGGACATCCTGGCATTCCCACATAGTACAAGATGTGTGTACTCAGGTCGGAGTTGTCCTGGCATTCCTCCATCTGCTTGGATAGTAACCTTGCTACTAATAAATCTTCCACTTTTCAAAAAAAGAGACTTCTCAGCATTTCCCATCTGTGGGCTTCATTTAAATATGGGAAGACTGCATGCTTTGATTGACTCTTTTTGAAATATTTTAAATTTGACAACTGCTTAGACTAACCCCAGAACTTTGAAGAAAGAAAACAGCTTCAGTAATCACAGCTTCTCCCCTGTATTCCAAATTCTTTGAGTTCCACTCCAGCTCCCACTTCTTACCCTAATTAATTGTTAGGCTCAAAGCCTGAGTCTCAATTAATCTGCCCTTTGATGCTCCTGATTCACTTTTAATTTGAATAATTCAAGAAACAGTTTACAATGTTTTCTTTTTCTTGTTGACGTAGGTAGAATGTCAAAGTAAACAAGTTTGGCAAAAGTGTGTAAGTCTGTACAGCTGGAGTTCTCCTGTTATTCCTTCTGGTTTTGATAAAATGGGAATGAGTATAGGTTTTCACATATTTTTTAAAGAAAACAAATATTTGAATAATATAATTGCGTCCTATTAATGCATTTGACACCCATTTAATAGCAATAAAGTTATACTTTACATACCAGAATCTACAGAATCATTAATACTTCTGATGAATTTTTATTTTGTCACTCCGAGTATCTTTGTTCAATGAAAGCAAATCACATTAGCATAGATGTTCCTTAAATAAATGCATAAAGATTCTAGCCCTATGGCTTCCTTGTTATGCATTGATTCCACAATTCATACAGGTTTCATCTGAGCTAAATCTTTTTACGGGAATATACCCAAGCTTGGAGAGGAAAAACATTCAAAATGTCTTCTATAGACTGATCAATTCAACCTAGAATATTTGGAGATTTTGGTTCCTGAAGTACAGGCAATCTGAAGACAATAAGAAGTATGTGGTTCTTATGTGCAAATGATAGTAATAACTTGAGATACAGAAAGAGTAACTGGCATAAAAATAAATTGGAGAAATAATTATGAGGGAAAGAATAAAACCTGCACTTTTGTCTTTACCCAGAGGGTGATTAGGGTATGGAATGCCCTGCCTGCAGCAGTTGTAGATGCGCCAAGTTTGGTGGCATTTAAGAGGTTAGTGGATAAGTTTATGGACGAAAAGGGAATGGTTTACGTTGTAGGGTCATTGCTTTTTCCTAATTGGTCGGCGCAACATCGAAGGCTGAAGGACCTGTTCTGTGCTGTAATGTTCTATGTTCTAACCTTTTCCACTACTCGATATCCCAAAGCATTTTGCAGCCAGTTTAAATACTTGGAAGTGTTGCAGCATCAAGAAATATGGCAATCAATCTGCATACAGCAAGTCCGCACAAACAAGGAGGTACTGATCAGATAAGTGTGTTATTGGATCGATAATTTTGGCCAGGATTCTGGAGGAGGATTCCACTGCCCTTGTGCCATGGGTTCTTTTACTTCCACCTGACAGGACAAACTGTTCTCATTTTAACCTGCAACAGTGTGATACTTCTTCAATACTACGGGGCACTGTCAATCTGCATTATATGGCTGGGTCTTGAGTGCAACTTGAACCAGAATGTTCTGATTTAGAAACAAGAGTGCAACCACTGAGTTAAAGCTGCAATCCTTGATAATTATTGTTAGGTTTGCCCATTGTTCATTATTTTTACTGTTTCTATGTCCTTTGCTGGTTATCTGGAATTGCAGCAGATTTTCTTTTACCATGGAGATCTTGAACTTGCAGGGTTTGAAATCCATTAAACTACAATTACTATCTTTTAAAATGCAGCACATTTTCTAAAAATTAATGACTTTTGCGCCAAGCTTCCTTTTGATTGAAATTCTCTGTGCAGAGATGGGTCTTGTCTTCAGAGAGGGAGGGTGTTATCATATTCCAACAATAGTACTGAAGACTTGTGTTTCAGAACTTGCCATGCCCTTATCTAAATTTTTCTGGTCAAAGCTTCAACAGTGGAATTTATATGGCAAAATGGAAAAATGCCCATGTCTGTCCTATATACGGAAGCAGGACAAATCATATCTGTCCAATTACCATCCCATCATTACTTCTGTCATTAATGACGGATATCAATGGTGTTTTAAAAGTGCCTCTTAGTTAACAATAATCTGCTCACTGACTTTGGGTTATGCGAGGGCCATTCAGTTCCTGACCTCATTACTGTCTTGGTTCAAACATGGACAAAAGAGCTGAATTCCAGAGAAAAGATGAGAATGACTGGCCCTGACATCAAAGCAGCAATGACTGTTGCATCAAGGAGCTGTAGCAAAACTGACGTCAGTGGGAATCAGGTTGGGGGGAATCTTTCATTGAAGTCGTACTTGACAGAAAGGAAGGTGGTTATGGTTATTGGAGGTTATTAATCTAATTTCTGGGGCATCACTACAAGACTTCTCAGGGTGGTGTCCTAGGCCCGATTATCTTCAGCTGCTTCATCACTAACTTCCATCATAAAGTCAAAAATGGGAATGTTTGTTGATTAAATGCCATTCACAATTCCTTTCATACGAAGCAGTCAGGATGAGTGCTGGGTGAATGCAGTTTTAACAAGTGATGGCAGTGTGTACCATTCATAAGACAGTGAGACATAGGAGCAGAAGTAGATTATTTGACCCATTAAATCTGCTATGCAGATCATGACTCCTCAATTCCATTTCCCCATTTTAATCTCCATATCCTTTAATTCTCTTTTACTGATTAAAAAAAAATGTCTGAGTCAACCTTCAACATAACCCACCCCTCTGTGGCAAAGAATTTGATAAATTCACTGCCCTCTGAGAGAAGAAATTGCTTCCCATCTCTGTCTTAAGTGGATGACCTCTTACTCTGAGATCTACTCCTGGACTCCCACAAGATGAAACAACCTCTCGGCATCTACCTTGTGAAGCCAATAGACATCCTGTATGTCTCAATGAAGTTGCTTGTCATTCTTCTCAATTCCAATGAGTACAGACCTGGGCTATTTAATCTCTGCTCGTAAGAAAATCCCACCAACCCTGAGAATAATCTAGTAAACTTTCACTGGACTGCCTCCAATGCCAGTGTATCTTTCCTTAGTTCACAGTATTCCAGATGTGGTCCAGCTCATGCCTTATACATTTTTAGCAAGGCTTTCCTTTCTTCATGCTTTATTCCCTTTGAAATAAAGGCCAGTGTTCCATTTGCCTTTCCAATTATCTACTAAACTTTGTGCTAGCTTTCTGCAATTTATGCATGAGGACCCTCAAATCCCTCTGTATTGTAGTCTTTCTCCATTTAAATAATATTCGGCTCCTTCATTCTTCCTATCAAGTGCGTAACGTCACATTTTCTTGCATTATATTTCATCTGTCAAGCTTTTGCCCACCACCTCATCTGTCTGTTTCCCTCCAGACACTGTCATTATCACTTGCTTTCCCCTCTATTTTTATGCCATCTCCAAACTTGTCAATAGTACATTCACTTCCCTCATCGTTAATATATATCGTAAATAATTGCGGCCCCAACCAGATGGCTGTGGCGCACCAATAGTTATGAGTTGCCATCTTGAGAATATCCCTCTTATTGCTACTCTCTTCTATCAGTTAGCCAATCTTCTGTCCATCTAATATATTATCCCAAACATGGACTCTTATGTTATTGTGTGGTACCTTAGCAAGCACTTTTTGAAAATCCAAGTATATTAGAGTAATAATTTTCCTTTGTCCTGCTCATTACCATCTCAGAGAATTCTAGTAAATTTGTCAGACATGATTTCCCTTCGTGAAACCATGCTGAATCTGCTTGATTGTAATATGCATTTCTAAGTGCGCTGGTGTTAAGTTCTTTATAGTGGACTCTTGGTATTTTCCCACTGACAGAAACTAAGCTAACATTTTGCTAGTGACAGAAACCTGTTTTTTTGTCTCTCTGTTTTTGAATAAAGGCGTTGCTGAGTAATTTTCCAATTATCTGGGACTTTTCCAAAATTTAATGATTCTTGGAGATTACTACCAAAACATCATTATTTCTGTAGCTTTAATATCTTCCGATGAACTATCGGAGAGCATATCGGCCTTTTGCCTTATTAGTTTCTTTCATATTTTTCTCTAGTGATAGTTATTGTATTTATTTAATCCCTCTGTCCCTTGATTTAGTATTTTTTGGAATGTTATTAATGTCTCCCACCGTGAAGATTGACAGTCTCTTTCCAGAAGGGGTCTGAGTTCAATTTGGCTCCTCTCTTCCTTCTCATATCTTTAAAGAAGTTCCTGCAGTCCATTTTTATGTTACTTGCTGGTTTACCCTCAGTTTATTTTCTTCCTTTTTTTTGTTCAAGATGTACTGCAGGAACTCAGCAAGCTTCGTTAAACAACACCTTCCAAACCCATGACCAGTACCATCTCGAAGAACAAGGGCAGCAACAATGAAGTTCCCCTCCAAGCCACTCACCATGCTGACTTGGAAATATGTTGCTGTTCCTTTGTTGCTTAGTCAAAATTCTGGAATTCTCTCTCCAACTGCATTATAGACATTCCTATACGAGAGAGACTGCAGCAATTCACAAAGGCTTCAGTCTACCACCACCTCAACAGTTAGGGATGGGCATTAAATACTAGACGAGCCAGTGACTCCTACATCCCTCAAATGAATTTTTAAAAATGCAGTTGTCAGGTTTCTTCCACACTACTGCTTCACAGTTTGCACATTATAATAAAAAACATTCAAAAAACCCGCTCACGTGACACCTCTCCCCATAACAATTTCAGAAGCTATTACTTCATGCCTAGACAGACCATAAGAATTGTTTTATAGCTGAGTTGATTAGATTCTGCAATGCCTCAGTGATTAACTTCTGAATTATCCATTTTTTCACTTTGATGGAATAGGAAGAACACTTTTCAATATAATTATTATCCTGGTAACTTTCTATCTCCACAAGTTTCCTAGAAACGCAAATGAGTCCAGTACAGTTTCATTAAATATTTTGAAGTAGACCTTAACATTGGCAGTTGTGAAATTCCATTGGAGGATGTCTCAGCATGTATTCCACATTGGAATCTTCCAGAAAACTGGTCAGCAGTAATATATGAAGTGACTAGTAGCCATCTTAAGCCAGTGTTTGTTTGCTTTTCAGAAGTCCTTCTTTAAAAGCAATTCAAAGTATGTTTGATCAGCCAGTGCAATTAAAATTAATGGGCATAGTGGTTAGCACTGCTGCTTTTACAGTGCCAGGGACCTGGGTTGGCTTCTGGCCTTGGGTGACTGACTGTATGGAGTCTGCATATTTTCTGTGTGTCTGCTTGGGTTTCCTCTGGGTGCTCTGGTTTCCTCCCACAGTTCAAAAATTGTGTATGAATGGGAAGGGGAGAGGGCCTGGATAATATCTCTGTCAGAGTTGGTGCAGATTCAGTCAACGAAATGGCGTCTCCTGCACTGTAGGAATTCTGTTTCTTTGATCATATTTGCACACGTTTACGTCATTGTGACAACCTGCTTCCTAATAGTTTTCCCTCATTTATTTAAGCCGACAGCAAGAAATAGAAGAGAAGCTGATTGAAGAAGAAACTGCAAGAAGGGTTGAGGAACTTGTGGCGAAACGTGTTGAAGAAGAGTTGGAGAAACGTAAAGATGAAATTGAACGTGAGGTACTCCGGCGTGTTGAGGAGGCCAAGCGCATTATGGAAAAGCAACTGTTGGAGGAGCTTGAGCGACAGCGACATGCTGAGCTCGCTGCACAGAAAGCTAGAGAGGTAACGCTCGATCGTTGGAAAAGCAAACGACAGTCCATGGCAAAACTTTCAGTCACAGTCAGTGGTCACCACTTAATCTTCATCAATAAATGGAATCAGAATACGTCTTTCCCTTTCCAGCAGTCTGCAGTATCAGTGTTGTTTTTTTTTAAGTTGTATTTCTTTTGATGTACAAACCAATCTTTTATAATAGTTTAAGATGCTGAATGTAGTATTTAATTAGGCTACACAAAGCATTGTTCCATGGCATTTGCTGTTTAAATTCAAGAACCTCTGACCAAATAATACTAATATGCCAACATATCAATCAATGCCTGTTAAAAATCTTTTTCCACACTTAAAAATTTAAATGAAACTTTTGCCATGGCTGCAGACTTTGAGTTAACCTAACCATGCAAAAGCTTTTTCTTTAAAGGCTTTTCAGGCTAGCAATTTGCCCTTCATTTGTCTAAACACTTTTCCATCCTTATTCTAAGTGGCTTAGTCTTTTCAATGCTGAAGTAGGTTAAAGTGGCTGAGCTTGCAGTACTTGCTTATGGCAAGTGGTTTATGTTTGCTGTATATCCATCTTAAATAAGATTATAAAGGGGAAATTTTATCATGAGGTTTCTGATATCAGCCTCCATTTTATTCAAAGGATTCTTGTGGGACTGGAGCTAGTCCTTTATAACCCACCTCCAGCGTGTAGTTATAAGTACCTATTCCTTCCAAGAGGGCTATTGACGACTGGTGAGTCCCTCCTTGAAGCTAGACATCCTGTATGCTATGTGGTCTAGAAGCTGGAAGATGTCTTCCTGTGAAATAGTGAATTGCTACTATATTGAATTTTGCTGGCGCTCATCAGCCCTGAATTCTGAAATGATATGCTTAATCTTACAGGGAAGTGCATCACCTAGCTATTCATTGCAATTTTAAAAATCTAACATTAACCCTTTGAGTATGAAATAACTTAGCTTTCACCAGTGTACACATTTTCTTTCAAGTAGTTTAACCTTTGGTGTTGGACATTGTTGAAGGAAATTAGAAAAAAAAAGCATAAAATAGTGCTTTCTACACCATATGCTCTCAGCAAACCAATATTACTTTGTGAAGTTTCATACTGTATATGGTCCTACACGTTTATGGCAACACTCCACTTACACTGTCAAAAAATTGAATTCTAAGGTCCTTTTCTGCATAATTTTGCCAAATATTTACTGTCTATGTCAATGACATTGTAAATGCTGGTGTGCTTAATTTGCCAATTTTTTATAATAATTAAATCCTTTTACCACTATCAATTAGTCCTTACCTTCAGGTAAGCTTTTTTTGTTGCATCATGGATCAGATTTATGGTAAATAACAGAGGCAGAAAGAGAAAATGCTTTAATTCATTTCCCAATCAATTCTAAACCTTACTTACTTTTTGTTGTTTGGCTTCCCCACCCCTGACCTTTGTCTGTCTCTGTACTTCTATTTCATTTCATGCACTCATCTCTATCTTCTGCCTTTATATCTCAATTCCATTTAAGTTAGATCAGAGCCTAGATTCTTAACTAACACGTTGCAACTATATTATTTTATCATTTTCAAAAAAACTGTAAAATTTATTAATTGATTTTAAAAAATCCATTCAAGAAAACAATACTGCAAACTTTTAGTCCCATACTTTGTTAATGATAATACTGTAGACTAAGATGACTGACATTGCATCTTGCTGACAAACCACATTAACAAAATAAGAATAATCTTCAATATTTCATCATAGATGAGTAGGACTATATTCTAAAGTTGTGTGAAGTTTTCAAAGGGTTAGTGATTAGTTTTGCTGGTAAAGATCTATTGGTTGTTGTTTTAGAAATTAAATCATTGCTATTTTTGGCTACAATGCCTTACAGTTTCATTTCATTAGTATTTTTAAGGTTTGTTAAATTAATCTGAAATTTCTTGTTTATACTGTTGACATTAAGTGAAGGAGAATTGACTATTTTGTTTACTATATTCAGTTGGCCTGTTGGACTTCAATAAATACTCATTTCAGAATGTTCTTATCTGCTCCTTGAAGTGAGGATCAGTCTATATTGTTACATTTAATGTAACCAAGGGAGACATAAAGTGTATGAGGAAATCAGTAGTTAATTTATATGCCATTTTCATAAAATTAAAGAACACCTTTAAATTGAGTTATATTATGAACGATTACTGTATATAAGCTGCATGATAGTCAGTACAACCTTATTTTAATGTAATTTCATTTTATTTAGACACACTTATCAAAAATTGTGAAGTATTCAGAGTGTATTGATATACTGTAAGATTTAATGCCTATTGTATTATGATTTGCATTCTAACTTGTTTGTATCTAGGTAATTTGAAGTTCCAGGGTTGATGAGTGTCAGCTTGTAGCACATTACTAATCATAGTAAGATCATTTTTCTTTTTCATGTCTCTTGATAGTTTCGCTTGGCTTCATGTTAGCATTGTCATCCTACAGACAAAGGGCAAATTTCCTGGGCTATTCACAGTACTGAAGATGTATTTTTTCCGTTCTGCGCACAGTGCAATTGTTAACCTTGAGTGCTTGGCGGGTGTTTTGTTTAACAGAATTTTGTAGCGGGCTACTTCCAAGTGCACATAATAACCAAGGTAGCTTATTATACAATTGTTTGATCCCACGGTCAATATATTCAGCATTTACTCATTAACTTGTAATAATAATACCTTGACTTTGAAAGGTTACTAGATCACCAGTAGCTTAAATGGCACTTACGTATGTGTTTTCAGAACGGAACAAACCATCATTTCTCTTACTGTGAAAGATGCTCTCAGTTCCACAAAAGGATGGATTAAAGCTTGTATTTTTCACTAACAGTAAATGTATCTTTCTTATTAATTGTTTGCCTTAGGAATGGTGATTTATATTGTTTCTTCTTACCGTAAACATCTGCATTCCTCAGCTCAGCCTACGTTGTGTTGTGTTTCTTGTTATTGGCTGAGCTGCTGATGCAGGTGTTGCCAAGCTAACAGTACAAATCAGTTTAAAGAGGAAGCTGGCGCATATGGCAGCCGAGGAGCACACTCTGCAGGACACTGGACGAGACAGTAAATATTCAACTTTTAATGCTGATTAATGGAGCTATAGGTAAAGAATACGTAGGTATTTGTAATTGACGAGAAAAATCTATTTTTTTTTATTTTTGTTAATGTAATTGGTAAAGTTTCTTTAGCAGTTGTATTATGTGTGGTTTAAAAAAAATAGTAGTATCAGCAAACCTGATGAAAGAGGGTTTGGGTCATTGCTGTTTGAGGGCTGGGGTGGGATGGTTTAAACCCAGAAAGAATTTAACTAAGGGCAAACTAGTTCACATGAATGGCAGTAAAAAAGGTGGCTGTCTTGGGGATAGTCAGAGGAAGGAAAGTATACTAAGGGAAGGAGCAGCTAGTGTAGATGCAATCTTAAAATTATTTCTCTCTATTAACATCATATTGTCTCCTATTTAGGAGGAAGAACGAGCTAAACGAGAAGAACTTGAGAGAATATTGGAGGAAAATAATCGAAAAATAGCAGAAGCTCAAGCTAAATTGGTATGCATTATTAAAATATGATTGCTTTGTTTAATTCTTAAGTGTGATTTCCTCTGTTTACATTATATCATGGGGATATTAAATGCCCAACATATGAAATTAAGAGTAATTTTTGATTTTGATTGGTAAAGATGAGAGTTCTGATAAATTAATTTCCATATGTACAAGATATTGTCATTATCCTGTAAGAATAGGAGGGCGAATATATCTTATGCTTTGAATGCTTTGAGAAACCATGGCATATCTTGATTATGTAGGGATGTTACTTAGGTTTAATACACTTCTGAATTTTTTCATCATTTTTAAGTACTCAGCCCAAACTATGGATCAGTATCAACAGCACATCATAGTATTGACTCTCATAGTATGTCTTCAGCCTCATTTAGAACATAGAACATTACAGCACAGAACAGGCCCTTCGGCCTTTGATGTTGTGCCGACCAATTCTGAAAAAGAAAAGCAATGACCCTCCAAACTAAACTATTCCCTTCCCTTCCATAAACTTATCAACTAACCTCTTAAACGCCACCAAACTTGGCGCATCTACAACTGCCACAGGCAGGGCATTCCGCTCCCTAACCACCCTCTGGGTAAAGAACCTACCTCTGATATCCGTCCTATAACTATCACCCCTTAATTTAAAGCTGTGTCTTCTCGTGCTAGCTTTCTCCATCCTAGGAAAAAGGGTGGACAGTGATAGCCTATCTAAACCTCTAATCATCTTATATGTTTCGATAAGGCATCCTCTTAGCCGCCTCCTTTCTAACGAAAACAACCTCAAATCCCTCAGCCTCGCCTCATAAGACCTGCCCTCCATACCAGGCAACATCCTCGTAAACCTCCTCTGTACCCTCTCCAATGCCTCCCCATCTTTCTTATAATGTGGGGACCAGAACTGCACACAATACTCCAAGTGCGGCCGCACTAGAGTTTTGTACAGTTGCAACATGACGTTGCGGCTCCGAAATTCAATCCCCCTACCAATAAAAGCTAAGACTCCATATGCCTTCTTAACAACCTTCTCGACTTGACTGCCTACTTTCAGGGATCTATGCACATACACACCAAGATCCCTCTGTTCATCAACACTATTAAGAATCCTACCATTAGCCCTATACTCTACACATTTATTATTCCTGCCATAGTGCATTACCTCACACTTTTCCACATTAAACTCCATTTGCCACCTCTCGGCCCAGCTCTGCAACTTGTCCAAGTCTCTCTGCAAACTATAACACCCCTCTTCACTATCTACCACTCCACCGACTTTAGTGTCATCTGCAAATTTACTAATCCATCCTTCAATACCCTCATCCAGATCATTTATAAAAATTACAAACAGCAGGGGCCCCAAAACAGACCCCTGAGGTACACCACTTGTAACCGAACTCCACGATGAATATCTCCCATCAACCACCACCCTCTGTCTTCTATCTGCTAGCCAATTCCTAATCCAATTAGCTAAATCACCCTCAATCCCATACATCTGCATTTTCTGCAGAAGCCTTCCATGGGCCACCTTATCGAACGCCTTACTAAAGTCCATATATACCACATCAACTGCCTTACCCCCATCCACCTCTTTGGTCACTTTTTCAAAAAACTCAATGAGGTTAGTAAGGCACGACCTACCCTTCACAAAACCATGCTGACTATCCCCATTCAATTCATTTCTCTCTAAATAACTATAAATCCTATCCCTAATAATTCTCTCCAATACTTTGCCCACAACAGAAGTAAGACTCACTGGCCTATAATTCCCTGGAAAGTCTCTCTTCCCCTTCTTGAACAATGGGACCACATTCGCTATCCTCCAGTCTTCCAGAACTATACCCGTAACCAACGACGACCTGAAGATCAGAGCCAGAGGCTCTGCAATCGCCTCTCTTGCCTCCCAGAGAATCCTAGGGTAAATCCCGTCCGGCCCAGGGGACTTATCCAACTTCAAACCCTCAAGAATATCTAGCACATCCTCCCTATCTACTTCAATACTTTCCAGTTTGCAACCCTGTACCTCAGTGTTCTCCACAACTACATTTACATCTCCCTGCGTGAATACCGAAGAGAAATATTTGTTCAATGCCTCTCCAATCTCTTCAGGTTCCACACACAACTTCCCACTGCTGTCTATGAATGGCCCTAATCTTGCCCTAACCAATCTTCTATTCTTAACATATCTAAAGAAAACTTTAGGATTCTCCTTGATCCTATCAGCCAAAGTCTTCTTGTGTCCCCTCTTAGCTCTCCTCAACTCACTCTTTAGCTCCCTCCTGGCTAATCTATAGCTATCCATTGCACCAACTGAGCCTTCAGGCCTCATCCTGATATAAGCCTCTTTTTTCCTTTTAACCAGCGAATTAACTTTTTTCGTACACCATGGCTCCCTTACTCGACCACTTCCTCCTTGTCTGACAGGGTCATACTTATCAAGGACTCGCAGCAGCTGCTCCTTGAATAAGCTCCACATTTCAGATTTCACATTTCATTTGGATGAATTTCTGTGATGGAAATGTCTGGGTTTGGTGAAAATGTTTCGCTGGAGTACTATCTTGACTATTGAATCATCCATAGTTTATATTCAATGGACTGGAGAGCCTAAAATTTGACAGATGGACAGGTCTATATTCCTCAGTAAAAAAGGAAATAATGTGTTTGTGAAACATTCTTAAGTGTTCTACTATGCCAGTCATTTTCAGCCAAGAAGATGGCATTGTGACTCATTCACTCCTATATCAGTCATAAGCAGAAATCAATGACAGCCCTGGCCATTGCTCTACTTACTGATTAGAATTGTTGATTTTGTTTTTGCGTTTATTATACAGACTTTGCTATTGTTGAAAACAGTTGATCTAATGTCAAACCCAGGTAACTCCTTCATTGAATTCCTGAGATAGTTCACTACCAGCACATGCTTAGCTCAATAGTAAAAACAGTTGAATAACCTTTCCCTCACCCCAGTCATTTAACATATTCTCATCCAAGACATAATATTTATATGTATGGAACTAGCTCCTAAACACAGTATCAACTCATCCATGGCCAACTCATCAATTTTGTTCTCAATTCTGCTATTTATGCAGGCATTGCTTCAATCTTATACTTTGCCCTTCAGCTTGAAGTCATTTGCAAGACCAGTAATCAATTTAATTCTAAATTTTTTTGACTGATGTCCATAACCTTTCTGTGACTTATTATGGTTAACATTGTCCAAACAGCAAAGCAGTTACAATAGTAACAAATGGACTCATGAGATGAAGAAACATGGATTATTATCTGGCTCTGCTTGACTTAGTAAAAAATGTCAAGCTTTATGCTCACTTAATAAAGAGTTGCTGAAGGTTTGACCTTTTCAAGCTTGAACCTTTGTGGACATCATAATTCAAAGGTTTTCAGAACACTAACAGTCGAGGAGCCAGTATGGTAGAGTCTGTGAAGAGACAGGATTGGGCAAACCAGACCACTTTATATTTAAGAATTAAACACCTTTAAGGGGAGTAGAAACTTTTTCCTTGGAACAAAATATCTATCACAATGATAGATAGATAGACTGGAGCAGGGGGCAGGGATTCAGGTTCCTGGATCATTGGGACCTCTTTAGGGGCAGGTGTGACCTATACAGTAAGGACGGGTGGCACTTGAATTCTAGGGGGACTAATATCTTGGTGGGAAGACTGGCTAGGGCTACTGGGGGAACTTTAAACTAGAAAGGCTGGGGGGAGGGAATATTGATGAGACTGAGAACAAGGAAGTTAGCTTCCAGGTAGGGAGGGACTGTAGACAGTATGAGAGGGCGTTAGAAGGGTGGTGGAAAAGGGAAATATCCTGACTGAGGGGCTAAAGTGTGTCTATTTTAACACCAGGAATGTAGTCAATAAGGTAGATGAGCTTAGGGTGTGGATTGCTATTTGGGAGTGTGATGTGGTGGCCATTACAGTGACTTGGTTGTCTCAGGGACAGGACTGGATACTTCAGGTGCCGGGTTTCAGATGCTTCAGGAGGGACAGGGTTGGGGGCAAAAGAGGTGGTGGAGTGGCACTGTTATCAGGGACAGTGTCATGGCTGCAGAGAAGGTGGATGACGTGAAGGGAATGTCTACGGAGTCCCTGTGGGTGGAAGTTAGGAACAGCAAAGAGTCGATAACTTTGCTGGGTGTATTCTATAGGCCGCCCAATAGCGACAGGGAAGTTGAGGTGCAGATAGGGAAACAGATCCTAGAAAGATGTAGAAATAACAGAGTTGTCATGATGGGAGATTTCAATTTCACAAACATCGACTGGAATATCCCAAGGGTAAGGGGTTTGGAATGGGGCGGAGTTTGTTAGGTGTGTTCAAGAAGGTTTCCTAACACAGTACGTGGATAAGCCTACGAGAGGAGAGGCTGTACTTGACCTGGTCCTGGCTAATGAGCCAGGATAGGTGTTGGATCTCTCAGTAGGAGAGCATCTTGGGGATGGAGATTATAATTCTATCTCCTTCATGATAGCAATGGAAAGAGATAGGATCCAGCAGGCTAGGAAGGTGTTTGTCTGGAGTAAGGGGAAATATGAAAACATTAGGCAGATAATTGGACGAATAAACTGGAAGGAGGCGTTCTTGGGGAAAAGTACAGAAGGAAAGTGGCGGATATTCAAGGAATGTTTGTCTGAGGCTCTGCAAGACAAAGTTCCGAGGAGACAAGAAGCTTTTGGTAGGACGCGGGAAACGTGGTGCACGAAGGTTGTAGTAAACCTAGTCAGGAAGAAAAGAAAGGTGTATAAAAAGCTCAGAGAGCTAGGAGATGTTAGGGATCTAGAGGAGTATAAGGTGTGTAGAAGGGAGCTTAAAAAGGAAATTAGGAGAGCCAGAAGGGTTCATGAGAAGGCCTTGGCGGGTAAGATTAAGGAGAATCCCAAGGCCTTCTACAAATATGTGAAAAGTAAAAGGATGAGAAGAGAAGGGATAAGACCTATAAAAAGTGAAGGGGAAAAGTCTGTGTGAATACGGAAGAAATGGCAGAGGTGCTTAACGAGTACTTTGCCTCGGTATTCCGGTGGAAAATGATCTGGGAGGTTGTACTACAGGTTTGAGGCAAACGGAAAAGATTGAGTATGTGGATGTTAGGAAAGAGGATGTGTTAGATCTGTTAAATTCTATCAAGACAAGCAAGTCGCTGGGACCAGATGGGATGTACCCCAGGTTATTGTGGAAAGTGAGGGAAGTGATTGCAGAGCCCCTGGCAATGATCTTTGTGTCGTCCATGGAAACGGGAGAGGTTCCAGAGGATTGGAAGATTGCGGATGTGGTTCCTATTTTTAAGAAAGGGAACAAGGATAGTCCAGGAAGTTAGCGACCGGTGAGTCTGACCTCAGTGGTTGGTAAGCTGATGGAGAGGCTTCTGAGGGACAAGATTTATGAGCATTTGGAGAAGTTTAGAATGATCAGAAATAGCATGGTTTTGTCAAGGGCAGGTCGTGCTTTACGAGCCTAGTTGAGTTCTTCGAAAATGTGACTGAACACATTGACGAAGGAAGAGCGGTGGACGTGGTGTACATGGACTTTAGCAAAGCGTTTGATAAGGTCCCCCATGCAAGACTTCTTGAGAAAGTGAGAGGGCATGGGATCCAAGGGGCTTTGGCCTCGTGGATCCAGAACTGGCTTGCCGGTAGAAGGCAGAGAGTGGTTGTGGATGGGTCTTTTTCTACATGGAGGTCAGTCACCAGTGGAGTGCCCCAGGGATCTGTTCTGGGACCCTTGCTGTTTGTCATTTTCATAAATGACCTGGATGAGGAAGTGGAGGAATGGTTTAGTAAGTTCGCCGACAATACAAAGGTCGGTGGTGTTGTGGATGGTCTGGAGGGATGTCAAAAGTTGCAGTGGGACATAGACAGGATGCAAGACTGGGCTGAGAAGTAGCAGATGGACTTCAACACGGATAAATGTGTAGTAGTCCATTTTGGCAAGAATAATGGAATGAAGGAGTACAATATCAAGGATAGGAGTCTTTGCTGTGTTGTAGAGCAGAAGGATCTTGGGGTCCGGGTCCATAGGATTCTTAAATCAGCCTTGCAGGTGGAGGATGTAGTCAAGAAGGCGTATGGTGTACTGGCCTTCATTAATCGAGGAATTGAGTTTAGGAGTCAGGAGGTAATGATGCAGCTTTATAAGACCCTTGTCAGACCCCACTCGGAGTACTGTGCACAGTTCTGGTCTCCTCACTATAGGAAAGATGTGGAAGCTATTGAAAGATTGCAGAGTAGATTTACAAGGATGCTGCCTGGATTGGGAGGCATGCCTTATGAAGATAGGTTGAGGGAGCCGGGACTCTTCTCCCTGGAGAGACGTAGGTTGAGAGGTGACCTGATGAGAGGTTTATAAAATGTTGAGAGGAATTGAGAGGATGGATTCTCGGAGGCTATTTCCCCGAGCTGAAATGGTTACTATGAGAGGACACAGATTTAAGGTGCAGGGAAGCAAATACAGAGGGGATGTTAGGGGTAAGTTTTTCACTCAGAGGGTGGTGAGTGAATGGAATTGGCTGCCGTCGGAGGTGGTAGAGGCGAACTCGCTGGGGTCTTTTAAAAGACTTCTGGATGAGTATATGGGAACTAATGGGATAGGGGGTTATAGATAGGTCTGTGGCTTGGTAGGTATAGATGTGATCGGCGCAACTCATGGGCCGAAGGGCCTGTTTGTGCTGTAGCATTCTATGATCACAAGAGTTCCAGAGGATGTTCATGTTTCTGACAGTAACCTCTGCCACAAGATGCCAATACAACTGCAACCAAGTATTGCATAGCAAATTTTACTGACTGATGGATAACATCTAAAATCATCCTTAAGCAAGTTGTTATGCATCAGCATTTATCTTTGACAATGATCTTAAAGATATCAAAGAACAAGTTACAGAATAGAGAAGCAAGTTAAAGCTGTTGCATATTTTGCTCCACAGGTACAGATGTCAGTATTTATAAAGTCAGTATCCAAATGTATGAACTGTAGAAATGTTAGATGGTAGATTTCTAAAAAAAGACTATAGTGAATTTAATTTAAAAATCAACAGCTTTTAAATTATACTTCCACATGATCAAAAGTGATCAAAGTATTGTGCAATTTAATGGCACAATGCATTTGCCCTTCAGCCAGGCTCCTTAACCCATGATACAGGAGACCTAAACACTTTTTTTCAGATATTGTGTGTGTGTTTACTTTTCCACATCATGATTTCAGTACTCATATTTTTCACCACAGTACTTGCCAAGGTATCTTTTGGCTCAATGGTGGCAGCTTTGCCTCTGATTTCCCAAGTTTTTCTAGTCATAGAGCTATTTTTGACTGTCCAAGAATAATGGCAGAACCTCTAAAAAACATTTTTATTATGTTAGAGAGTGAAATCTCAAAAGATTGATTGCTTTTGATCAATAGGCACAAAAGATATAAAAACCAGTTTATGATTTGATTTATTGTCACATGTATTAACATACAGTGAAAAGTATTGTTTCTTGTGCACTGTACAGACACTGTTTACAGAGAAGAAAACAAAAGTGTGCAGAATATAGTGTTAAAGTCATAACTAGGGTGTAGAAAAAGATCAGCAAGGTAAGTCCGTTCCAAAGTCTGACAGCAGCGGGAAGAAGCTGTTCTTGAGTCGGTTGGTTATGTGACCTCAGACTTCTGTGTCTTTTTGCTGAAGGAAGAAGATGGAAGAGAGAATGTCAGGGCGTGTGGTGTCCTTAATTATGCTGGCTGCTTTGCCAAGGCAGCGGGAAATGTAGACAGTCAATGAATGGGTGGCTGGGTTGCAAGATGGATTGGACTACATTCACGATCTTTTGTAGTTCCTTGTGGTCTTGGGCAGAACGAGCCATACCAAGCTGTGATAAAACCAGAAAGAATGCTTTCTATGGTGCACTCTATGGTGCAAAGGTTGGTGAGAGCCATAGCTGACATGCCAAAATTTCTTAGTCTTCTGAAAAGCAGAGGTGTTGGTGGGCTTTCTTAAATATAGTGAGAGCATGGGGGGATCAGGACACGTTATTGGTGATCTGGACACCTAAAAACTTGAAGCTCTCGACCTTTCTATTTTGTCTCCATTGATGTAGACGAGCATGTTCTTCTTTACGTTTTCTGAAGTCGATGACAATGTCCTTCGTTTTGTGACATTGAGGGGGAGATTATTGTTCCCGCACCAGTTCACCAGATTCTCTATCTCATTCCTTATTGTCATTGTTTGAGATCCGACCCACTATGGTGGTGTCATCAGCAAACTTGAAAATCGAATTGGAGGGGAATTTGATTGCACAGTCATAGGCATATAAGGAATATAGTAGGAGGCTGAGAACACAGCCTTGTGGGGCACCGTTGTTGAGGATGATCGTGGAGGAGGTTTTGTTGCCTAACCTTACTGATCGTGGTCTGAGTGTTGGGAAGTTCAGGATCCAGTTGCAAAGGGAGGTGTCGAGGCCCAGGCCACGGAATTTGGAGATGAGTTCTGTGGGAATAATAGTGTTGAAGGCTGAGCGTCGTCAATAAATAGGACTCTGACATAAGTGTCCTTGTTATCTAGGTGTTCCAGGGTTAAGTGCAGGGCCAGGGAAATGGTGTTTGCTGTCAACTTATTGTGGTAGTAAGCAAACTGTAGTGGATCCAGATAGTTAGGGAGGCTGGAACTGCTTTGTGCCCTGACTAATCTTTCAAAGCACTTCATAATGATGGATGTCAGAGCCACCAGCTGATAGTCATTAAGGCATGCTGCTGGGTTTTTCTTAGGCATCGGGATGATGGTCAACATCTTGAAACATATAGGGGCCTCAGATTATTGTAAAAAGAGGTTGGAAATGTCAGAGTAGTTTTGTCAGCTGATCCGCACAAGATCTGAGTGCATGTCTGGGTTCCCCCATCTGGGCCAGTTACTTTCCATGGATTGACCTTTAAGAAAGTTGCTCTGACATCTGCAATTATGACCCTAGATACAGGTTCTTCCAGGGTGGAGGTTATGCTCTCACTGACATCTTGCTCAAAATGGGCATAGAATGCACTGAGCTCATCAAGGAAGGTTGTGCTGGAGCTGGTGATTTTACATGCCTTCATCTTGAAGCTTGTTATTGTCTTGCAGATCTTGCCATAATTGGCGAGGTAGATGTAGCTAGCCTGGGACTCCAGCTTGGTTCGGTATTGTCTTTTGACAACTTTGATGGATCTCATTGGATTGTATCTGGCTTTTCTGTATGGGTCAGTTCGCCTGACTTGAATGCCTCAGACCTGGACTTCAGCAAGCAGTAGCTATCCTTGTTTCCGGTTGCGGAACACACGGGTTTGCTTCTACGGCACACTACTTCACACTTCTACACACTAATGAAATCAGTTACTATGGTGGCAAACTTATTCAGACTGGTCGCAGAGTTTTTAAATAATGATCAGTCCATTGGCTCCAAGCAGCCCTATAAGAGACCATCCAATTCCACAGATCAAATTGCACAACTCTGTTTGGTGGATTTTCCTACTTTGTTTTTGCTTATAAGCTGAGAGCAGGAGCATCGCCTTGTGGTCTGATTTGCCAAAGTGGGGGGTAGGTAGTAGAGCGAGACATGTTTGATATTTGTGTAGCAGTGATCTAGAATATTTGGGCCTCTGGTGGAGCAGGAGACGTGTTGGTAACTTGGTATATTCTCTTGATCTTGGCCTGATTGAAGTCTCTGGCTATGATGAACAAGGCCTCGGGTTGTTTCGTCTCAAGGCTACTCGTGTTGGTCCAGCGCATTCTTCTCGTCTACGTGGAGTGGATTTCAACTGCCATCAGGATAACAGAGGTGAACTTCCGTGGAAGTAGGAGCAGCATTTTAGCATCAGGTATTCTAGGTATGGGGAACAGAAAGTTGCCAGTGTTGCTATGTCTGGGCACCATGAGGTGTTGATTAGAAAGCAGACCCCACCTCCTCTAGCCTTGCCTGAAGCTGCTGTATCATCCATTTGATGGATTGAGAAGCCCCCTCTTGGGTTGTAGGGCACTGTCCATTAAAGCAGGAGTAAACCATCTCTTCATAAAACAGCAGTCCCTCAGTTCTTTTTGGAAAGTGAGTCTGGCTCTGAGTTCATCTAGCTTGTTTTCCAGAGACTGGACGTTTGCAAGGAGTAACCTGGGGAGGGGGTCTTAGGACCACATTGTTTCACTTCACTTGCAGGCCTGCCATTTTCCATGTTTCCTGGAGAGACGGCTTCTTTTTGAGTCTGGAAAATGGTGAGAATGATTTGCGATGTTGTGTCCCATGAGGTTCTTCACTCTGGTGTGCAGATGGAGGATTTGTTGCCTTGCTTGCAGTTCCTGCATCGGTAGGTGGGTCTGTGCAGTCGGGTGTTCCAGGACACTGTCAGGCTGCGTTTTAGCTTTATTGGTCAGTGGATATCCAGACTATGCTCCAGCGTGGATAGGGAAGGCCAGAAAGTGGATGATGTCCTTAGAGTCACGGATGAGTCTGTGTATCGAGCTCCATTGGCTCACTGCCAGTTTGGATCCTTACTTCAGAGGTCGGAGGATCTTGAAACCTGCAGTTGAATTTAAAAGAGCATTGAAAATGACTGTAAGTCTGAGAGAGTTTATTTTTTAGCAGTGTGGGGCAACTGTAGAAAGGAGGAGGAGAGAAAGTGCTTGAAGCCTGCAGAACATCGCAGCTGTCTGGCTCAGAGGGGTTGGGAGATGTGGGGAGAGGTCTTCAGCCTCAGTTGTTGGGGACCAGCAGAGTGCAGTTTGCAGTTCCCAGTAAGTATTTGTATACATTTATTGTAGTTAAACAGTTATTTTATTCAAAAAGTACTTAAAACTTATCTTGTTACTTTTAATGGAGAAGTGATGCTGCTTCTTTTGCTCACAGATGTGTTTCATATTCAGACTGCTGCTGGAGAGCTGGATCCTCATGTGGGGTTGACGCATACCCTTTCCATACACGCTGTCCCCTCTCCCCTCTCTCCTGCACACTTTCTCACCCTTTCACACACAGTCATAGTCTCACCCACATATATTCACACCTCTTTCTGTCTGTTACCTCTTTTTGTCTGTCACCTCTTTTGCACACATGCACACACTCACCCCTCTCTCTGACAGTCACATCTCTCCACATACTCATCTCTCACACATTTGTCTCCCTCACACACGTGCACGCGTACTTGAAAAGCTCACACATCTCTCACATGTAGTCTCACCTCTCATATGCAAACTGTCATCTTTCCATCATACACAAACTCGCTTCTCTCACACACGGACATTCTCGCCGCTGTCTCACACCTCATTCACGCTCTCTTGGCTTGCCCCCGCTGTCCCTCCTGCCCTCTCTCGGCTCACCCCACCGTCTCTCTTGGATTGTCCCACTCGCTCGCTCTCCCCCACATGTATTCCCACCTCTTCCCCTCACACTATCACTTCTTGTGTGCACACATGCACACACTCACCTGTCACCTCACACACAGACAGGTGAGAGGTCACATCTCTCTCACACGTACCTCTCACACTGTCACTTCACTCATAGACACGTGCACGTACACTGGAATCTCTCACACAAATATTCATCTCTTACATACAGTCTCACCTCTTTCCATCACACACAAACTCACCTCTCACATACATGCGCACACACTCAGCTATGTCTCACATATGCATTCTCACCCCTTATGCATATGATTGAATACAAAGATTTTCAACAGTGATGGATGTACCCCACAAAGAAGGAGTGCATTGAGTTACCCCAAATTGTAAACATAATTAAGGAAGGAATATTTTCTTTAATGTGCTTTAGATTGAATCTCTGTTGTAGACCTTTTGTGCAGAATCTGCCTTGTGACATTAATGTATGAAAGTTTATCAGTTAACAAAACTTCCATTTATATGGTGGTTTTAACAATTTAAAATGTACCAAGATGTTTCACGTTATAGTAATCATACAGAAAATGTCATTAGCCTTCTAGATGACATTAGGATGGGTGACCAAAAGCTTGGTCAAAGAGGTTGGTTTAAAGGAGAGAATTACTGAACCTAGGTATCTGAAGCCCCAGCTGCCAGTGGTAAAGAAAATGAAGGATGCACAAGATGCTAGAATATGTTTATGGATCTGATGGCTGAATATCTACCATCTAATACTGATTTTCTCAGAATATTTTTATTTAAATGTATTTAATAGAATTGAACTAATTTCAGAATGAGTGTGCCTGAGCCAATTTTGAACTAATTGTAAAAATCAGATAAATTCCTTTCTGTAAAGGAAAGACCTGTTGATTATTTAACTATCAAGTTATATTTTAAATTGTAATTTGCAGGCTGAGGAGCAATTGAAAATTGTTGAAGAGCAAAGAAAAATCCATGAAGAAAGAATGAAGTTAGAGCAAGAAAGACAGCGTCAACAAAAGGAAGAACAAAAACTGATCCTGGGCAAGGGGAAGTCCAGGCCAAAGCTGTCCTTCTCACTGAAAAGCTCTGTTGGATAACTTTGTGCTTGTGTTCTTTTTTAACCTTGTAGCTTCATGTTGAAGTGTTTTTGGAAAAGACAAAGTTCGAATGATCAGATGTGGGCTGTGCTCTACAACATTTCTTAGCAGAATGAGAAATGTGATTTTAAAACTGAAATTCAAACATTCTGTTTATCAGTACAATGGAACCCTGTATAGAGCATCTCTGATTTGCAGATGTAAAATGTTTTCGAGCAGAAATCATCCTCATCAGTTTTCTTTACAAATTGGCTGTAGTGAGATTGGGATTTTGAAAGATTAAGGGGATCTTCACAGAGATGATCTAAAGATGGGTTCCGCTGTAGTTAACTTAGCAAACCCAATGTGATGTAAATGTTAAGTAGTATTGGGATGATGTAGTAATATCAACTGTAAATGAAGCAAATTAGCAATGGTGCCCATTTTAAGTACATTTGATCTGTAATCAAAATTGATAGCCCAACAAACCCTGAAATAACTGTGGAGTCTGTCTGTGGTGTGTTAACAAATACAATGCTGTTGTCAGTAGAATGACTCCTGACATTCACAGGTAAGGAAAATCACCACATTTCTAGGGGCAAGGAGAATTATTGTCTGGACCTGCAGTACATATACCTCTTAATGTTCTGATTTGTTTTCATCATTTAGCAAAGTTAGCCTGCTTTTTCCCCATATTGTAAATGTAAAAACAACACAAATAAAATAAGATTTTAAATGCACTGTAGATCTAGTATATTATTATTTCTAATCTATTGTCTGATGAACTTTGCAAAACAGGAATTCTTAATATTTTATAGTTGTATGAGAAAGTATGCATACAAAATACTGGATAGATGCTATATGCATTTATACAACGTGGTTAGCAAGTGCACATTATGATCAAATGATTAAAAAAAGGTAAAGTCGCCAAAGTCCCAGGTGAGCATAGGCTGCTTTACCATTTGAGGACGAAAGATAAGTGATTTAACCTGATCATGCAAGGGGGCAAGATTGAGAAGGCATGAATAACTTCAGCTCATATGGGAATTGAACCCTTGCTATTATCATCACTGTATCACTAATCAACTGTCCAACCAACTGATAGGCATGTGGTGTATTGCAACATCAGAATTTATGATTGGTTTTACTATGGCCCTACAACATCCATTGCTGTGGAAAGGCATGTCAGCCATAATGATGATGCAGGTCCATAAGCTGTACATTTGTGGCCATTCTGTGCCTGTTGCACATTACACTTTGGATTTGGATGAACACTTGAATCTCAGAGCTTGCATACCTCTTGTGCATGAACCTGTGAACTTCACGTTAAGGAAAAGCATGTTGGAGATCACCCATGTTACTAATTTGCCATTGTGCTTTATTGGGTTTAAAGCCATCAGTAATTTCCTTAAATGGTCAGACTGTCTTCATTTGCTCAATACCCTTTACCTATTTGAACAAATGCATAACCCAAGCATCCTTTTGTGATATCTAAGATTATTGTGTATTTCATGAATGTACTTCTTCAATCCTCTTGAAGCCAAATTAATTGAACATTTACTAAAAGAAAACATTAAGCTACTTTATTTTAAGAACATAAGCAATAGGAGCCATTCATTGATGATCACTGAACATCAACTCTATCTTTTTGTATTTTCCTGTATATTCCCTTAATAATCAAAATTCTTAGTAACTATAGTGTAATGAATAGACTATGACTGAGCAGCCACAGCTCTGGGTTAGAGAATTCCAAGGATTCACAACACAAAAGAAATTTGTCATTGTTCTAGATTTTTGAGTCAGGATAAACATTAGTTCACTTGTTACTCTGTAAAGGACATAATTGTTTCACTTGATGTGGGTTTCTCATGCTATTGGGGAAATTTAAACTAACTTGACAAAAGAGGTGGAATTCAAAATGTAGCATCAAAAAGGAGGAACAAGGAGCACAAAGGATTAGAAGAGGACGCCAGAGTAAGAAATAGTAAGGTATTAAGTGGAATCAGACTAAGGATAATTACAGTAAGATATGTTTTAGGTTTACAATGCATGTAAATACACAAAATGTGATAAATAAGTTGAGTACAGATATAAATATCCACATTGGGATAAAATGCTGTGACATTTATAGAGACCGAGCTCATAAATGGGCAGGGCTGCATATTAAATATTTCTGGATTCAAGATGTTCAGCAAAGAAAGGAGGAAAGATAGAAACACATTAAATAGACTACTAGGGTTGAAAGGAGTGATGTCCAGCTTTATAGAACATAGAACATTACAGCACAGAACAGGCCCTTCGGCCTTCGATGTTGCGCCGACCAATATAAAAAGCAATGCCCCTCCAAACTAAACCATTCCTTCTCTTCCATATACTTATCAACTAACCTCTTAAACGCCACCAAACTTGGCGCATCTACAACTGCTGCAGGCAGGGCATTCCACTCCCGAACCACCCTTTGGTAAAGAACCTACCTCTGATATCCGTCCTATAACTATCACCCCTTAATTTAAAGCTGTGTCCCCTCGTGCTAGCTTTCTCCATCCTAGGAAAAAGGCTATCACTGTCCACCCTATCTAAACCTCTAATCATCTTATATGTTTCGATTAGGTCCCCTCTTAGCCGCCTCCTTTCTAACGCAAACAACCTCAAATCCCTCAGCCTCTCCTCATAAGACCTGCCCTCCATACCAGGCAACATCCTGGTAAACCTCCTCTGTACCCTCTCCAATGCCTCCACATCGTTCTTATAATGTGGGGACCAGAACTGCACACAATACTCCAAGTGTGGCCACACTAGAGTTTTGTACAGTTGCAACATGACGTTGCGGCTCCGAAATTCAATCCCTCTACCAATAAAAGCCAAGACTCCACATGCCTACCTTTGGGCAAGGATAGAATTTATTTTGTTGGAATTAAGGACTATAGAACTACCATTACACTGGGTATAATCTGTAGGCACTAGCTAATGATAGAAGAGAGAGTTTGTGTGGAAATTATAGATATGTAAGAACTATAGAATAATTGAGTGACTTTAGTTAATCTTAGTATAATTGGGATAAAGAGCAGAGAGGGATAAACATTTCTTGATCAGTATATCAAAATCCTAGAATCACCGCTGACCAGAAACTGCCCTGGACTGGCCATGTAAATACTGTGGTTACGAGAGTAAGTCAGAGGCTCAGAATTCTTTGGCTAGTAGCACATCTCCTGACTCCCTAAATCTTGACCACAATCCATAAGGCATTCTCAGCACTCAAGAAGCTTGACATCATCTAGGATGAAACAACTTTGCTGGATTGACAATTCTTTCACAAATATTCACTCTGTACACCACCCACACAGCAGCAATATGTACAGTGTACAAAGATGCTCTGCAAGAACTCTGAGGCTCCTGAAACACACCTTCCAAACCCATGACCACTACTGTCTAGAAGAACAAGGGCAGCAGGTAGTTGGGAACACTACCAGCTGCCAGTTTACCATCTCTCCCCCCATCCCCCAGGCAAAAGCCACTCACCATTCTGACTTGGAAATATATCACTATCACTGGGTCCAAATCCTAGAACATGCTCCCTCACAGCACTAGGTGTATCTGCACCATTGTTCTGCATTGGTTCGGGAAAGTAGCCCACCATCATCTCGGGCAATTTGGGATGGGCAATGAATGCTGGCCTAGCCAATGAAGCCCATATCTTATAAGTGAACAAAAAAAAAGACTAGAAAGGAGATATTTCTGGATCAGACTCTTGGCAATGAGATGAGTCTGGTGAATGGTTAGTACGGTGGGTGGGAGAGGGTGCATTTAGGAAGCAATGATCTTATGCTAAGGTTCAGGTTGGCAATGGAAAAAGACCATGAGCAATCTAGAGTAAAAATACTCAATTGGGGGAGGACCAATTTCATGTGGCTTTGTATAAATGTGGATTGTGGACACCTCTAAGTGCAACCAAATGATAGATGGTGAGGTATGGACTCTTTGGGCTGTTAGGCATGACATGTTCAATGACTTCAATGAAACTGTTCCTATGATGTTTACCAGATTAATACCTGGAATAAGTTATAAGGATGAATGGGACACACTGTGCTTGTTTCCACTGGAGTTTATGTGAAGGGTGACTTGATTGAAGTATGCAAGATTCTCAACAGTCTTGACAATGCGGATGCAGAAATTGTGCTTCCTCTTGCAGGTGAGTGCAGAACTAGGGAGCACTGTTTTGACATTTATTAGGTGGCCTTTTAGGACAGAGGTGAGAATTTCTTTCTCTGAGGGTTGTGCGATTTTCAAACTCTGCTTCAGAAAACAGTTATTGAATATCATTAAAGTGGTGGTTGATGGATTCTTGTTAAGCAAGGGAATCAAAGTTTAATAGAAATCTGGATATATGGAATTAGAAGCAAACCTATCAGCCATGATTTTATTGAGTAGCAAAGCAAGCCTGGGGGTCTAAATGGCCTACTGCTCTGCCTAAGAAATTCTGGACTGACTAAGTCTAGTAGTTCTCATGTTGTTCTTCAGCTGATCATTTTCATTTCCCTATGCTGTTTTACTAATTTTTTCAATATGTAATTTACATCGAATAGGCTCCCATTGAATGGAAGTACCTTCATTGGTGTTGCTAAGGTGGGTAGATTGAGTTTGTACTTTGAACTCAGCATCAATTACACTGCCAAAGAACCAGAAAAAGAATATCTTTTAGATGTTGATAGCTTAGGATGACAGTAAGTCACACACTGAAACAGTTAATGCTAATTTTCCACATTCAAGGAGCTATATAAATTGTTGTTGCTTTCATATGGAAAGACATTAACAATTAATAGTCCTGCAAAACCGCTGTGAGTGAGGAAATGAATGAGTCAGTAAACAGATAAACAAATGACAATGCCAGCCATGACCATGAGATGGCCTCTAATCTCCTACTTCAGTTTCAGGATCTCAGTGACAAGTACGGCCTTCAGCTCATTTATTTGTTGGTACAGTTTATAAACATATAGTATTAAATGTGAAAAATTCAATAAAAAGCTGAGGTAAAAGTTGAAATAGAGCATCTGTCCCTATCACAAGAGACTGAAAACTACTTTGTTTTCACAGCCATGTGAAATGATCATCTAAGTGGGTTGATTTATAATGGTGCCTGATTGTATTTTTGCTGCTGTCTAGCCAGGGTGAAAAAATGTATGCTTAAACTGGCAGTGGTCTGTGTCCAAACAATTATATGGCTTCAATCTTTTAAGATTTTATAATCTTTTTACCTGTTGACCTATTATAACTGGGAAGAAAGAAGTCTGTGGTAGATACAAATGTCATTCTGACAACACCAGCAATAGATGTTCTGCTATTATTGCAATCTCAAAAGCTAGGCCAAGACTCCTGACTGCTTTAAAGGTTTGGTCTGAATCATCATTCAAATGCCAACAGTTGCCAAGTGCCTTTCATTGTGGAATTCATCTTCAACCTTTAGAATAAGAAGCATTCCAATGAGTCTAGTGTTTGATCGAAGTTATCACACCAGGAGGCACTGGGGTGCACATCAGTTAAAACAACACCGTGAAATCAACCATTTTGAAGGTTTGAAACCACCAGAAATGATATAATATCAATGAATGTCTAATTGAAAAGGGAATCCAGATGTATTGTTTATGAATGTGAGAACCACTTTCTATAATACCCAGAAGTGGTGTAAGATGCTTGAGTCTGCATAAATTGAAGTTACTATAAATTGGATATTTTTTCAATAGAACATATCTACAATAGATGTGTACAACAATGTGCAGGAAGTATATTTACATTCACTACATGTCAAATATTTTAAATTCAAAACTGGTAAGAGTTTGATGCCTCAGTTAAACTATGTCAAATTACTGAAAACTAAATTACTTAATTGTGCTTGTTAAAGTTTAATTATGTATGAAAATTAGATGTATAGAGCAAACCAAATCACTAAGTTATTTCTGTGGTACTTTGGGACTGAGATGTAAAGGTTTGGTCTATCTCACAAGAGGTCTGGGGACTTGCGTGTTTGAACATTGTGTTTATTAACAGCTCATAACTATAGGGTATAGACTTAACTAGGTACCATCTCCATGCTGGCTTCTACTAGACAGCTACTGTACCCAGCCCACTTTTATGCAACTCCCTCCATCGTACTGGAGTGTTTCCCTGATTCCACGTTAACCCTTGCTTTGCTGAATACCTTTATGCTACAAGTAGTATGTTTCCAAGTAACTTTTGGTCTTAGAGTCAAACGTAAACTAATAATTTTGCTCTGATATCTCAAAGATATTTAAGCCTTAGCTTCTTACATAAAATAGGATGTCAAGAATTGTCGTACTTGAGTTGAAGAAACACAGACTTAAACCAGAATTAACAAGATAATTTGGTCATTTTTGAATCTTCTGGTAGTTAAGTGTTATAGAAATCAGGAGGTCACAAATCCCATATTTTAAAAAAGTGATCATAAGTAGGATTATCGGAAATAAGTTTGATGGAAGACAATTAAAATCATGCAGAAAATATCAGTCAAAAAGAGCAATCTTGTTATACAATTGCAGGCATTTTTACATTAGTACAAGTAGGAAACATCCTTTTGAATGTGTTGAATTTTACATTGAACTGTAATCATGTTATTGCAATTTTTTTTCCAAATTTCATTCTTCCAAACTGAAGGCAGCTCCATTAATGACGTGTCCCACATATTTGCAACCAATATTAAAAAGAAAGTAAATAATGTTCAGTTATTACAACTCTTCAGAGACAAGACTCTGAAATCACTAATGTTCAAAATCCAATTACTATTTCATCAAGTCAACAATCAGTGTGGCCCACTCTGGCAGTATGGACAACACTGCTATCTTTCTTACCAGTCCCTATTTGCTCTTAGAACATTAAAATTAAAACAAAATACTGTGGATGATGGAGATCTGAAATGAACCAAAGTGCTGGAAAAACTAAGTCGGCCCAGTGGAATCTGTGGAGCAAGAAACAGAGTTGATGTTTTGAATCTGATGATTCTTTCCAAAAGCAATATGTTTCAGTCAAATTCCTTCAGTAACTTGATATTTGTATTGAAAATTACTGTACAAGAGCATGCTATAGCAACAAAAATACCTTGTATTAGTATTATACCTTTAATGAAAATATCCCGTCTTTCACAGGAAGGTTATAAAACAAAATTTGATACAAAGGAGACACCATATGTAAGGAGATATTTGGGCAGATGATTAAAAGCTAAATAGGTAAGTTTGAAGGAATGTCTTAAAGGATTAAAGAGATTTAGAGGGAGAGAGATTTAGGGAGAGATCTAGAAAGGGAAACCCAGACCTTATGGCTCAGGCATGCAAAAGATTAACTGCTAATTATTTGCACAATCATTCTTCTATGTCAATGTATCAAATGCACACATTTTCACAATACCAAATATTAAAATGTGGGGAGAAATTTGTTCCCATGGTGCAGCTTCAAGTGTCATTATGCAGATTATGTTGATTCCCATGGGTGGTTCCTTGTGCAGCTACCTGCATGGATTTCCCCATTTATATCAATGGGAGCTTCATGTGGAAAGTGCATGTGGTGGCCTGTGATGCTGTATGCTCCAGCAGAATAAACAAATGTCTGTGTAGTGTTGCTTAAAATGATGCTCTGTGAATAAATTTATCCCAGTTTCCTTTTGGCATTTTAGATGTAAGGAAAGCTAACAAGCTTTGGGAAAACTCATTTAAAGCAATGGAATCTTACAAGTTGCCCTCAGAGATGAGGGATAAAAGATTCCATGGAAGATTTCCAAAAAAGCACAAAAATGGGTTTTCCAGATGTACACCAAAAAGCAGATTATCTTGTCATTATCCTATTGCTGTTGGAGGGACCTTTTAGCATGCAAGTTGGCACCCATTTTTCTCTATATTACACCCATGACTATACATCAAAAATTGCTTAACTAATTGTAAAATACTTTAGAATGTCCTAGGATTTTGGAACACACTATTTGCAAAATCAACCACCCCTACCGCCCCCCACGGGGAACACACACAATGCAGTCAAGTAATCTCAGGCTGAAGAAAAACTGTCAATGCTATCTTCCAGTGTCTGATGTTTCTTATTATCATCAGTAGTGTCTCTTGTCACATTCACTTCTACTAATTAGGATTGTTCAGGATATGTTAGCATTAATAAAGTGGCTAGTTGAGGTACTAGATCAAAATAGTGGCAGCTAATTTCTTGTGCATCTTTATTGCCAGTAGCTGGACTGACTGACGTTTATTGGAAACTGCACCTCTGAAATGGGGAGCAAATAAAGGAATTTAATGCTTTAAATCTCCCTAAAGGACTACATTTCCCTTAGGTTAGAAAATTACTTCGGCTACGGTATTAGGATAACATAAATTCTATTAATTAGTTTAATTTCATAAGGCAAGTTGGGTTAATTACAAAATGGATTCTTCCCGTAACAAAGGGTAAGGTTTTCTCTCTATGACGATACAAGGATATGATTATTAAGGTATCATGAAGGATAATAAAGTCAAAAATAGAGTTAATTAGTTTAATTTACATGAATAAATTCTACCTCTTCTCAAAATTCAAAAATCATAAACTCAGTTTTATGCTAAGTTGTAAAATTACATTTTTCTTTAGTTAATTCATCATTGAACTGCACTAATTACATTTAATTTATACATGCTGAGTTCTTCTATGGCTGAAAGAACTAAAAATGCTATTCTGCAAAAAAATGAATGCTATGTATTGTAAAAAAATATTCACTTTTATAACAGTTGCAGTCATAATCTTCAGTTGTCAATGAAATATGTTTCTATCAAATTCTTTGTCTCCCTCTAGCTCCTAGCTTTCCCAAGATATGTTGATAAAATCCATTGGCATTAGGTTCAATGTATATTGTTGCTGTGGGAACAGCGGCTGTCTAATTAGTGGAAATTGGGATTGCTGATCTATAAATACCTACATAATTAAAAGCCATGCATGTAGCATGCATCCTTCACATGTCATCTTTCACTGACACCGTGCATCAAACATATTACTTTAAAGACCACCATACCTCAAAGCATGACAATCATTAGGGCAAAATATAAATAATTGGCAAAAAATAAGCTAAATTGTAAAATTTTGAAACATCTGATTGACTAAATCTGAATGAATTTTAAGAATGTTTTAAAAGTTCTAAATGCAATGAGTAATTAGCAATAATACTTTAATCAAATATCTTTTTATTTATCATCCATAAGCTAGCTAAATCAACATATTGTATAATTCAAGTAATTTCCTCACAATCTTGAGCTGCTGTCTTTATTTGAGTGACTTTATACAACTGGAAACATCAGAAAAGATAATGAGAAAATTACATCATTCTGGAAAAATAATCTTTTCATTTACCCAGAAAATTATAATGTGAAGAATGTCCATTATAAATTTCACGTACATAGGCCTACTATGACTCAAATTTAGCCTTTCTGATTAATTTTTGATTTGGTATTTGTGCCTTTACATCTAGTTAATGGAGCATAATTTGTTTCCAAAAAAAATGGAGTTCAAATTCCTGTACCATATGGATTTTGATGTAACATGCAAGGTTTGTTGGTTGTAGGTTGTTGAATAAATTCAGACTTAATCCTGGTTGATTGTGTTTTGTATGGGTCCTTTTTGAATACGAACAGTGTGATTTTCATCTGAGAAATCCCAAACTACATAAAGGAATGAGCGGATTCAGATGAACGAGTTTTCTTGAGGAGTCATTCTCAAAAGAACCAATCAGTTTGAAACACCTGAGACAGATATAAAATGTATTTATGCATTTTCAAAATCAGTGTAAATTTAATAGACTCCACAATGTAAGAAATTCAAGGTTAGGAATTATAATGCATTATTTAGACTATTTACCAAGAATCAGATCGTGAGCAAAGTTATTGCTCATGGGATAAAAGGATCAGTAACACCATGAATACTTAGTAATAATTAGTAGATGTTTTCAGACTGGAGAAAAGTTTGTAGTAGCATTCCCCAGGGGTCAGTATTGCTCTTCCTGATATATATTGATGACCAAAACCTTGGCATACAGGGAACCATTTCAAAATTTGCAGATAATGCAAAATTTAGAAACATTGGGAACTTTAAGGAGGAGAATGTGGAACTTTAAAAAGAATAGACAAGTTGGCAGAATGAGTGGACAATTAGATGTCATTCAATGTAGAGAAGTGTGAAATGATTTATCTTGGTAGGAAGATAATAGTGACAATATTAAAAAGGGTACAATTATAAAAGGAGTACAAGAACGGAGAGACCTGGTTGCATATGCACATAATTCATTGAAGGTGGCAGGGCAGGTTGAGAGAGCGGTTAATAAACCATGTAGTATCTTAGGCCTTACTAATAGTTATATTGAGTACAAGAGCAAGGAAATTATACTCAATTAATATAAAACACTAGTTTAGTCTCAACTGGAGGATTGCATCCAGTCCTGGGCACCACACTTTAAGAAAAATGTGACAGCATTAGAGAGAATGCAAACAAGATTAATGAGAATGGTTCAATGGATGGGGGAGCTTTAGTTAGGTAGAAAATTAGAAAAGCTGGGATTTTTTTCCTTGGAGAAGAGAAGGTTGAAAGGAGATTTCTTAGTGGTATTCAAAATCATGAGATCTGGGCAAAGTAAAAATATAGGGAAAAGCTGTTCCACTGGTGGAAGGCTCGAGAACCAGACAACACAGGTTTCAGATAATTGGTAAAAGAAGCAATGGAAACATGAAAAAAAAATTCACGCAGCTATTTTGAATGCTCCTTATGTCAATTTAAAAGAAAGTTTAGCTTTTTTACTGAATCTTCAATACCATAACCACATGTCTGTGATATCTACAATCCTGCCACATCCAGTCAGAAATGGTGGTGGCCAATTAATGGGAGGAAGCAGAAACTCAGTGAACATATCCATCCTCAAATCTTCAGCATAACACTTGGCACAGGAAAGGCTACAGGACTCAACCACATCCCCTCTGTAGTGCTGTAAACTGTGCTTCACAACCAACCATGTTTTTGGTCAAATGTTCTGGGACAATGACAGCATTGGTCCCTAACTAATCATGTGAAAAAATTCCCTTGTTATGCCCTGTTCATAAAGAGCAGAACAATTTCTATCCAGCCAATTGTGGTGCTGTTAGTTGCTCCTAATCATCAAAGAGCGCAGCATTCACTCACCAATAATCTGCTGACTTTGGTTTCTGTCAGGATCACTTAGCATCAAATGACATTACTTGATCCAAACATGGATTAAAGACCTGAATTTCACCAACGAAGTGAGAGTAACATCACTTACATCAAGGTGGCATTTGATGTTATAAGTCAACAACAAAGAGCCTATGTAAATACCAAAAAGGACCAGGAGGGAAACTGTTCAGTGGCTGAATTCACAACTGGCACTAAGCCAGGTGATTTCTGTTTCTGACGGCCAATCATCAGTGAATATTCACTTCTTTCCAATGTTAGGAAGAAAGTCATTGATGAGTCATCTGCAAAAATTTAGGGTGAGTGCGCTGCCCTGAGGAACTCTTTCAGGAACATCCTGCGGCTGAGGTAATTGTTCTCCAACCATATTCAATTCTAATTTCAAATCCTTTAAATAATAAAACACCTTTTGCTCATATCCAAAATGTCGGTTTTGAGCTGTTGAGCTATACAGTGATTGGCAGTGTTCATCTCCAACAGGGAAGTCTAACGACTGCCTCAGAACATTTGATTGCATTACCATCACTCAAACCCACCATCAACATCATGACAGCGATCATTGACCAGAAACTTAACTGAATCAGCAACATTATTATGGTTATAACAAAAAATCAGAGTCTTAATAGTCTATGGTAAGTAGATCATCTTACAGCTTCTCTAAGCTTTTCTACAACCTGCAAGCCACATATCTCTAATTGCCTGGATGGAAACAGCCACAACAACACTCAGGAAATACCATATCATCCAAAACAGTCGGTTTGATCGCCAGTTCATTCAACGTCTAAAATGCCTGCTGTCTCCACCAGTGTACAATAGCTGCAGTGATATATCCTATCCAGAGCAATTTGTCAAGGCTTCTTTGGCAACACCTTCCAAACCAGGACCTCCACTGCCTAGAGGACAAAAGCAGTAGTTGCAAGGGAATACAATCATCTCTAGGTTCCCCTGCAAGTCACAACCACCTGGATTTGAATGCATCATTGTAGCCCTTTTATTACTGTTGGGTTCAAATCCTGGAAATCCCTACCTAATAGCACTGCGAGAGTACTTTCACCACATAAACGGCAATGATTAAAGAATGTAGCTCACCATCATCTTAGTTAAGAATGAGCATTAAATGTTGGCCTTGCTCATGATGCCCACACCCAAAGAATTAATTTGGAAGAATATATATGAGGGAGATGTCTCATGGTAGTTATAATTTCTATTTTGTTTATGTGAAAATGGAAGACCTTAAAGCACTGTAACAGTATAGTTCAGCAGAATTAATAAAATAGACCAATTACAATTGATGTTGCATAAGTAGCAAGCACTCTAGATTTACTATATGAGATATTATGTATAAATAGAGTATAAAAATCTGGATTAAAAGAGAGTCCTGGGAATATTTATTTGCATCATGAGCAAGTTTATAAAATTGTACGTAAACAGCATACAGTTATGACTGAGACCCTTATTTAATATCAGTTAACTTATAACATGTTTTTACTTGATGTTCTGTCATGTGATATATTGCTTCAACAAATCCTCTGCTCAACAGTGATCTGTAAAGCATTGTCATGTTTAGCCTGACGTGGCTCAGAGTAAGCCTCAGATACTTCACTTCATATCCTAGACTGTCCATGTACAACAGGTCTATTAGTAGAATCACACTAAGGCCGCGGGGGCAGTGGAGGGGGGGTGTTTACTGTTTAAGTGTTGGAAATGTAACCAACCCTAGTTTTGGTTGAGCTTGTGTGTATTTGCTTATTTGATAGGAGAAGAAAGAAAAAACTCATTTAGCCGGGATTATGTCATTCCTTTCCATTCAAACACCACCTAGTGCATCAACAAAATAATACCGTGGAACAGCAGTTACGGAGACATTTCAGGTTTGGAATTTTTCAACCTCCTGACTGAACACTATAGCAATTCTAGAGGATGGGAAAGATACATAAATTAAAATATTTAATAAAATAATTTGCAATCCTTTTGTCTCACAGTTTGAAAGCCATAAGGTGTACTTTCTGACCTTCCCATGGGAGGCATGACAGCTTGTATTCTTTTGCTGTTATATTTCACACTTGGGTTGCAGCACACAGCAGGCTTCAGCAGTTGTTTATTGATTGTGACAGCCAAGCATCTGACCACGTATTCAGTAAGGTCTTCTACAATTCACAAAAGCAGTTTTTTTTTCCTTAACTGGAAAGATGAGCTCTTTGAATTGCATTAAACTGAACAGGAGGAGTGAGAGATGTAAAAGAAGGGCCACTAAATTGGTATTATTTGATAATCATAGAAGATTATTGATTTGGTTTTGCACTTTGTTGGGAGTGCTGGTCAAATGTGAGATACGGATATTAACCATTAGAGTGCCCAGCAGCTCCAGGGAATCATGTTGCCAAAGTCAATCATTTCCTTCTGAGATTCAAGTCCCAACACACTGGCACTGAAAGATTTCTGGTGTTGCATATACACATATTATTGCATTAGTAGCATTTTGCCTATAACATTGATATTATAACAATAGAATATTCCTTTTAATGAAATGCTAAGTAACAACTAGGCTGCTTTAATAATTTTATTTCTATCCTTCTCTTCTGGAAACAGTGGAGAAAGAAGGATAGAAATTGACTATCTAACCCCTTCAATCAAACATTGCTAACTAACCTCTTAATTGTCTTTGTTCTAAGGAAACAAACCCAGCTCTTCTAGACTCTCCATATAACTGAAATCTCTCATCTCCGACATCATTCTAGTATACCTGCTTTGCACTCATTCTAAGGCCTTGATATCATTCCTAAAGTGTGGTGTCTAGAATTGGATACAATACTTCAATTAGGGTCTCAATTTAGCATTGTTATGATCCAGGTCAGAACCTCCAAGGTGTTTTATAAAGATAGCCTAGATCCTAAGTTTTTGCCTTTGAATTTGATACAGGTGAGCATAAGTTGAATCACTTCTGGTATGATTCAAGTGGCCCACGCGGAAGCTTTTATCAAACCAAGTTTTAAGAATACGGTTAAAATATAATAAAAAAATTTAGCATAACTTTTATCACTTACAAGAATTATACATGACAGAGTATAAACCTTAACAAGAAGCTAACTACAATGTTTCAAGTCTAACAACAATTTTATATACATATACCCATTTCTAGACTTGGCACAAAAAGCAATTATGTCACGTAATGCTAGATTTTGCAGCTTTTTTAACACCTGTTGTGAATTGGTCCTTTGAATGTTGAATTAAAACTCTGAGGCTTCCCAGTCCAAGAACTTTCAGCGTACCTCTGGAAAGAGAGACAGAGAGGAGGAACACACTGCTTTTGACCACTAGCAACTCACAGACAGCAGAAGTTCTGACTCCAGAGATAAGGGAAATCAAAAGACACTGGTTTCTGTCTGCAGTTCCAACAACATCTGAAAAAAATGAAACTAAAACAATGGACTTTTCTGTCGAAAAACTGTCCCTAGGCAGCATCTGACCTATTGGTCATGCTCCTCCTAGCAATTCCAAAAGATTCATAAAATCCCAGTATACCACATCAGGCCAGATTAAGAATATACAAGAGGTCCATTGTATTGCTTCAGTAAAAATTTGTGGACACAAGCTACAGACATTATGGTAACAATAAAAACTTGTAAAGGAATTGCTTGAAAACCTGCAAAGAAATATGCTTAAAATACATTTCTTAAAGGCACAGTACTGTCATAGCTGGCAAAGATATTGTTGCCAAGTTTATCCATCTCCACATTTTAGAACAGGAGAGCAACATTTGCAATCATCTATTCTTCTTGCACCATTATCATAACTCAGAAGGATTTAAAGACTGCGACCAAAGCCTCCATTATCTCTAACCCTACTTTCTTCAGCATCCAAGGATTCATCCATCTACACTAGGAACTCTTCTACTTTGAGTGACTTGAGGTACTAACCTTTAAGTACTTCCTCTATTTTTTTCCATCCTATCCACTTTCTCTACTGCATCCACTTTTAATATAAAATTGTCAACATACTCTTCTTTAGTGAAGGCAAACTAAGTACTCAATTAGTACCTCAACTTTGCTCTCTGCCTTTTCAAGATCCCCGTTTTAGATCCTAAGTGGCTTCACCCTATCTTTGACTGCCATTTTATAACTTATATGATTATGAAAAATGTTAAGATTTCCTTATATCCCTTTTCAGTTTTTTTCTCTGCACTTACTGAATTCAGCTTGGTTGTCCACAAAATTAGGAACCCTGATATTTATTTTAACCTTTTTATCTTACTGTTTACATTTTTTAGTCTAGTTCCAGCTCAGATGTTTGACATTCAAAGTAAATGCCTCAGTGATCCCAGTGATGGGACCAAAACAGTTCAAATTTTCTATCAATGATTTGAATAGAAGGACTGGATGTTTGGTTGCTATATTTTCTAATAGGTAGGACAGTAGTTGTGAAAAGGATATAAGAGTCCGAAAAGGGATATAGATACTCAAGTGAGTGGTCAAAAATTTGGCAGCTGGAAAATAATGGTGGGGAAATATGAACTTATCCACTTTGGCATGAAGAACAGAAAATCAGTATGTTATTTCAATGGAGAGAAAATTGAGAACACTGCAACACAGGGATCTGAATGCTTGGTACGTGAATCACAAAAAGTCAGTATGCAGGTACAGTGAGACAATTGGACTGTTGTAATTTATCCCAAATAGAATGGATATATAAAAGTAGATAAGTCTTGCTAGAGTTATACAGGGCATTGGTAAAACAACATCTGAAGTACTGTGCATTGTTTTGGTCTCTTTACTTAAGGGATATAATTTTAATAGGAGCAATTCAGAGAATGCTCGGTGAACTGATTCCTGATATGAAGAGGCTATCTAATTGGAAATGTTGGATAGGTTGGCTTTTAGAGTTTAGAAGAATGAGAGGTGATCTTACTGATACATATAAAGTCCTGGGGGACTTGACAGAGTCTGTACTGAGAGACTAGAACTATGGGACACACTAGAACTAGGAAATTCAGTTTGAAAATGAGGTGTCTCCTATTTAAGACAGACATGAGGAGAATTTTTTTCCCTCACAGAGTCATGAGTCTTTGTAATTCACTTTCCCAAAGAGCAATCGAGGCTGCGTCATTGAATATTTTAAAAGCCGAGTTCAGTAGTTTTTTGTTTGACAAGGGAACCAAAAATTATAGGGGTATGCAGGAAAATAGACATGAGATCACAATCAGATCAGCTACGATCCTAACATATGGTGGTGTGTGCCCCCATCCAGAGTGATAGTGAGACCACACTTGGAGTACTCTGTACAGTATTTGTCTTCTTATTTAAGGAAGGATCAAAATGCATTGGAAGCAGCAGTTTAGAGAAGGTTCACCTGACTAATATGTCGTATGGATGGGTTGTCCTATGAAGAAAGGGTGGACAGACTAGGCTTGCATCCACTGGAGAGGCAACTTGATTGAAACATATAAGATCCTGAGAGGTCTTGACAGGTTGGATGTAGAGAGGTTATTTCCTCTAACGTGAGAATCTAGAATTTGGGATCATTGTTTGGGAATGTAGAATTTGGGATCATTGGGATCATTGCAGAGGGACTTGGACAAGTTGCAGAGCTGGGCCGAGAGGTGGCAAATGGAGTTTAATGTGGAAAAGTGTGAGGTAATGCACTATGGCAGAAATAAAAAATGTGTAGAGTATAGGGCAAATGGTAGGATTCTTAGTAGTCTAGATGAACAGAGGGATCTTGGTGTGTATGTGCATAGATCCCTGAAAGTAGGCAGTCAGGTCGAGAAGGTTGTTAGGAAGGCATATGGAGTCTTGGCTTTTATTGGTAGAGGGATTGAATTTCGGAGCCGCAACGTCATGTTGCAACTGTACAAAACTCTAGTGCGGCCGCACTTGGAGTATTGTGTGCAGTTCTGGTCCCCACATTATAAGAAAGATGTGGAGGCATTGGAGAGGGTACAGAGGAGGTTTACCAGGATGTTGCCTGGTATGGAGGGCAGGTCTTATGAAGAGAGGCTGAGGGATTTGAGGTTGTTTTCGTTAGAAAGGAGGCGGCTAAGAGGGGACCTTATCGAAACATATAAGATGATTAGAGGTTTAGATAGGGTGGACAGTGATAGCCTTTTTCCTAGGATGGAGAAAGCTAGCACGAGGGGACACAGCTTTAAATAAGGGGTGATAGTTATAGGACGGATATCAGAGGTAGGTTCTTTACCCAAAGGGTGGTTCGGGAGTGGAATGCCCTGCCTGCAGCAGTTGTAGATGCGCCAAGTTTGGTGGCGTTTAAGAGGTTAGTTGATAAGTATATGGAAGAGAAGGGAATGGTTTAGTTTGGAGGGGCATTGCTTTTTAGATTGGTCGGCGCAACATCGAAGGCCGAAGGGCCTGTTCTGTGCTGTAATGTTCTATGTTCTATGTTCTATGTTTAAAAATTAACTTCATCCATTTGAAATGGAAATGACACAAAATGTTTTCTCTGAGTCTTTGGAACTTTCTTCCTGAAAAGGCAATGTAAGCAAATTCTTTGAATATTTTAAGGCAATGGTGGATAGATTCTTGGTAAGCAAGGGTTGATACGTTATTGGAGGATAGGCAAGATGCAGATTTGAGGTTATTATCAGGTCAGCCATGATCCTATTTAATGGTGGAGCAGGCTCCTGTGCACAGAACATTTCTAGCCTGGACCCAAACTCTTTGACACCATCCCACTAGTCATTTATTGTTTTGGCCTGTTACACCCATTCTGCCATTTACTGGAAATTCTTGTAATAACCAATCAAGAATTGTCACCAATTGACAATGAAGACAATGAATAGGAAATGTTTTAGCTGGATTTTGTGTGCCATATGAGTAGGTGGCACTGGGAAAGGACAGAGAAGCTTGTTAAACACTTGGCCTGTTCACATAGTTGAAGTCACCATATGAAACATGCTATTTTAGGCTGCAATCCAGAAGTCTGAACCAACCATGAAATAATTTGCCTCAATGTAGGAAGCTTGATAAAACAAATGACTCAGTTGGCATTATTACTTCCTGAAACAAATTGTGCAGTGATTATATCACAAGCATTATTTTCTCAGTGTGGGTTTCTTTGTACATTAGCAACATGGTCGATACTGTATTTTGTCTCAGATACATTACTAACAAATCAATGGATGTAAATTTGATACAACACCCCATAATATTCTTCCTTAATTTCAACAAAAAGGATAAAAGGGTGTGAATCCTGATATAACTACTAGTTGTACAAACTTCCCAAACTCTAGCTTGGATTATCCTGCAAGTATATACTGACACTCATATGGCCTGAAAACCTAATGCCAATCATCATTTGATAAACATGTAATCATTAAAGCTTCAGATTGGACATTATCCTGAATTAACTGCATGGTGTGTAATGTTTGCCAGGTAGCTACAGTCAATACAAAATAAAACTATCCTACCAATCAAGATGGATATATGGGAGCAGTTGCAGGCAAAAGTTATCAACAATTTTTATTTCGTTCATAACTCTTTATGAAGCCTTCAGGAGGTTAGTACTACACTGTTTCTAGCAGCCGCCCTCGGTATGTATTCTTCATGTAACAGGAGCTCACAGTTTCTCTTTCCAGGGTACCTGTTGTGGCCTATAGACATCTCGCGGTTTTGAAGCTGCAAAAGATAAGTTATTTTAAAAAAATCAGGTGAACCGATTTAAGCTGAGCCAACAAGTGACCCCCTCGTGCCTTGGGAAAGGGGATCGTGTTTACATTTTAGTCCTAAAAGCAACAACAGAAGGTGACTGAAATAACAAGGCGGGGAAAGAGGAGATAATGACAGTGTTCAAAACGAGGTTAATGGACTGTGATAGATTTTAGTCTAGAACGTATCCAAGACATTAATGCTTTGAAATAATGGTCTCTTAAAGTGGAGCCTTCCTTTCTGTTTGGGTTAAGTGACCGTCTGCCGTCTGCTCTTCCGTCCGATCACCATCCGTCCTCTTTGATGAATTCCACGGAAAAAAGATTAGCCGCCCTCCAAAATTATTAAATATGGAAACAATTGTTATCAATTTGTATGTGATTCCAGCAGTGTAGGGAATGCATGAACCGTTCATAAAATTGCCCCAAAGAGATTTGCAAACTTGGAAGTGTAAATGATCCTCAGCATTTCCGGGTTAGGTCTCAAATCGATTGCTGCTGGCATCATGTAACCGAGTTCACTAGGCAGGAAATCCACCTGTGTAACTTTCCAAAAACCTGCTCCACCTGTCCGAACTAAACTTACGCTCACGTTTTCACACACTTTCTTTTCCTATTCCCCGTCTCCTATACATACACATATTTAGCATCGGTGCATAGACTTGGCCTCAAAGATTGCAGGGATTTAGTTTTGGGATTTAAATCACAATCAAGTAATATCACTAAAGAAATATTGGAATTACATTTGAGGAGACAGGTGCGAATCTTGTTAAGCGGGTTTCATAAACCTGTTCTTAATAATTTAGACCTGAAAATGGGAGAATACAGGGTTTATAGGGCTAACTTACTCAAGTACCAGCATTGTGCTACATTACGCGATGAACTCAATATCTACATTTAAGATTATTTAATATATCACAAGTAGGCTTACATTAACACTGCAATGAAGTTACTATGAAAGTTCCTTAGTTGCCGCACTTGCTTGTTCGGTACACTGGGAGCGAATGGCCAATGCGCCTAACCAGTTATAATCTATCAAGTTGTAATCAATCGGAAATAATCCAGTTATACATTTTAAATAATCGGGTACACGAAACCTTAGAGGAAAATAAGCATTTTATTTTCTATCACATTGCAAAAATAAAACGGTTCAGTTAAAAATAAGTTTCTGTCTGAGGGGCTTACAGGTTTATATGATTTATGAAGATTGTCAAAAATCATCTTTCACTATAATTTAAGATTTGGGTGTAGGCAGACTCCGTTTCATATGCACTTCATTCCTGAGCTGATCTATAGCAACTTCATTTTAAGAAATCACAGC
The DNA here is from genome assembly GCA_024679065.1 of Sphyrna mokarran. NCBI lineage: Eukaryota > Metazoa > Chordata > Chondrichthyes > Carcharhiniformes > Carcharhinidae > Sphyrna > Sphyrna mokarran. The sequence goes on along the minus strand of JAGIQG010000010.1, from coordinate 37,297,278 downwards.
ATTTCAGCATCGCAACTTCACAATCCAACTACCCAATGGATTGTTTATTTCAGCAAAAAATACATGGAAAACATCTCGACAATGTCAGAACTCCAGGGATATAAAACTAAAGGCATTTAGTTTGAATTGGACTTCAATTCTGCGGAGAGTTACATTGAACAATTAAGGCTTGTGATCAAAACACATTAAAATGTTTCATCACCAAGTATATTAGAAACTTTTTTTTTAACTGTATGCTTTCTGATCTAGTTGTGATAGATTTTTGAGACAACAAAGCGTACGGATTATGTAAACCAACTAAATAAATAATTGAATTGGCACGAAGTAAATTTAAAATAAATATGACGTTTTGAAAACCCAGAATTGTAATAAGGATTTATTGTACAGCGAGTGGCTTAGATGTTCAGAAAGTGTATTCACTAATTCAGTTTTGATTTTTAGATTTTAACTGTACTGCCATGGGTTAATTTATTAGAGTATTACTTACATTGAAATGTAATATCTTACCAACATGCTATCAAACGGTTTTAGAAAGGTTTGTGTTATTCTGACGGATGTTAAATATTAATTTATGGTACACCACTTTGCATAACAAATGCATTGAAGATTGTGGGAAAATGGCGAAATGCCATTTAATAGATTTGCGAGTTTGCTTTGAAATGGGTTTTTGGATCTTGTGCAACGAGTAAAGGATACGTTTTCGAGATCTCGCCGAGCAGTTACTTTATAGATCGGACGCGGTGGTCAAATTTCTTATTTGTTCGGTTTCACGTTGCTGCCAATTCTTCTCGTGGTAAAAGGGAAAGATCAGACACTTTGCAAATCAACTATTTCCGGTACTTCAGAGGCTAAAACTTAAACGGTAGCCGGAAAATATGAACACTTCTGGTGACCTGTTGTGAGAAAAATAAATAGTTGCTTTTTTTTTCAATTTGTGTTTTTCTCTGTGCCAAAGTCGATTATTTAAAAATAAATCAACAATTTGCGTTAACTAATGTTTCCTCCGCCTGTCTTTTTCAACCTTTTCAACAGTAACTGGTCCTCACGGAGTTTTGAATCGGGTTGGAGGCTACAGTCGCGACTATGCATAGAAGTTTGTTTTGTTGTTTACAAAAATCTTTTCTTTTGGTTGCGCAAAGAACTCAGTCCATTCAAACTAACGGGAATGTGAGGCTATTCTAGTTTTAAAAAAGACTTCCAAGAGAACACGGTGCTCTTTTACTTCGAAGTTGCATTTGCGCGTAACTGGAGAAGCTAAACGCTTTCCCTCCCGCGATCCATGTTATTAATTACCGGCAAGAATCGTTTCATCGACCCTCATGATCACCGTGAAAATCACCGCATTAAAATGCTGCAGTAAACGTGTCGACAGCTGTAGTGGTTAAGGGTGATGTTGAAAGGGTTTACGATGGTTTGTAATCCTTTGCTGTTGTTGGGAGACACGCGTGACCATTTCTGTTTAACTCATTTCTTCTCGGGATGGTGGGCGGGATATACAAACGCTCAGAATGGAAAAGTCAACGCTCCCGCAACTCGAATTTAACGATAACCAGGTTTTCACCGCATTGCTGGCGGAAAATGTGAACGTGTCCTGGTGTCTATCTATCCACTCTTTTATTCACCATCGCCCCTGTTGATAACAAAACGTTACGACATCTAATATCGTTGCTTTTAAATTGTCCCTCTCCCCATTGAAAACGCCAAAAAACGACCTAAAATCTGGGTCAAAGCGACATTCTGGGTGGGAGGGAACTCGTGGGAGAACAAAGCGTGTTCATAGGAAATCATTGCTTAGGATGGGTCTAATTTCATTGTTCAACATTATCGCCTTAATTATGGAGAAAAGTTACAATATTACAACACCCGTCGATCCAACCTGCCGAGGGTTAATTTAGATAAACTAGTATATTGCGTGAACTTTCTTAAAAGAAGTTTTACATTTATTCATTATTTAAAAGTTTTTAACTGGCATTGTAGCATTTGGAATGTGTTTTAGTAAAACGCTAGCTTCCTTTTCATTTTTTTTCACATGGGATTTGCAGGAGAATTCAAATTTCATCAGATGAGTCCGAAAACAAAGGAGAATGTTCTTTCATTGATAATTCGTCGCCGTTTGAGATGATTCAATCACCTGCCCAATATTCAGAGTAACACTCTGATCAGATTAGACACTCCATTTTTGTTGCTTGATTTTCTCATTATGAAGTTCATTTACTGTCACAATTCTGAGTCATCAATAAACTCGTTTAAAATAAATTGGATTAATTGCTCAGGATTCCGGACACTCGGGATCTCGTGGCTGTAAATTAGATTATGTCTGGCGTCTTGACAATTTGTTTGCTTTATAAAACTAACACGCTCTTCGTACCTATTCCTCCATCGTCTGACATTTAGTTATAAAATATCCTCATAGAACAATACGGAATCTCTGCAAAACCTGGGTACGGCTTACGTTTATCACCCCAACTGTATACTTTTTCCATTAACTTGCATTTTTCACTAAGTATACATTATTTTCCCATTAATTGCACGTTCACTTTCTGTTCTCTGATTGCACAATTATCCTTTTTCATTTGCTCAAATGTCCTGTTAATAGAGTTTGGGGATTTACTACTGCATTAATAGAATTGCATAAAGGGTTTACGGCACATACTGATTTACTGGCCAAAACATCAGCTTTTTTTTTCTAAACTAAACCTGAGGTTCTTTGTTGCGTGCCCAGTTTAACATCTCACGTTAAATAAACTTGTGGACCAGTCAAACTCATTTCAAAAGATGCCTTGTCCCTTGAGAAGATATCGTCTGAAACGTAACGTATCCAAGACACCGATCTCTTAATGGAATCATTTAAATATTATGTGCAGAATGAACTTCAGAGTCAGAACTTCAGTTTTCCCTATGATTAGTTCCCACGAATTTCAAAAGTTATATTAAATTATCTCACTGGCTTTAAACGTCCTCCAAGAAAGTAATTATGTCGGTCAAGTTAAGACGATCTGCATGATATTTTAGTGAATAGATATAATCGTGAAAAGTTGACCGTGACAATGATTATGCCGCGAAAATACATCAAAACTTGGAAGGCAATAACACCCAGAGGATTTTGATCGCCGGGGTGTTCTTGAGAGAAATGTACATTTGATCTCTAGTGGGCGCTGTCGATCCATGGAAAAAACCAAAGTTAACCGGGATCCTGACTGGCGCCTTGCATATCATACCTTCACATCACTGCATTTAATGCCCAGCCCAGAATGAAATATATCATTGCCTTTAACCAGCCGTGTAATCCTTTCAACAGAATACAAACGCAAAGAATTATAGCAAATCAATGGATCTTGCATAATTCTTTATTCCTCGGGTTAGGTGCCCATTTATTTATCTTCAGGGTTTATATTTTTCAAGATTTGCACACCCCCCTTCCCCATTTGTTCAGTGCAAATATGAAATCTTGCCTGTGCAGTCGATGTCCCAACCCCCAATTCCATGTTACAGGATTGACCAGCCACAGGAAATCTGTCAGTGAAATAACTTTATGGCAAAATAGAAACTTTATCAGTTTATTGGAGTCAGTATAGTGGATTGTGGAGAATAACACTTCCCTACCCGACCACCTCTTTCCCATAAAGCCCCTCCACCCAACCTCCCCATCATCAGCACCTTCATCAAATGATAACGAGATTTGTATTAAATCGCAATTTCAATTAGCAAGTGTAAATGAAATAGTGTGAGGGTTTGCACAGGGACTATGTTTACTTGCAGTGTTTTCTATTTGGTTTACCTGTGCTGTTGGGCTGGCTGACTGCTCACAGAATCAGCCTTTCAGGCCAATGTAATAACAATGGAGAGGGGGGGCGGTGGGGATGCTTTGATAGACAGCTCCGCAGACCAATGAAAATGCAAATTCGCCTGTCAGTCAGGCTGCAGGTGGCTGTCTGAGCCAATGGGAGGCTGAGTGGGTATTCCCCCAGCCGGTTGCTGGCTGGTATATAAGGTTCCTGCAAAGCGCTGCCTCATCACGTCCTGGACCGTGCAAGTGGCTAAGTGGATCGCTGAGCCAGACAGAAATATCCACACTTACAGACAGACATATATAACACTCAGACACGCATAGAGCGCGGTGTGCATACACATCGCTCCACACTTGTGCTTAACATCCCAGCGGACACACTTTGGACATATTTCGCCAGCAACAACGATTCACTAAACGAGGAAAGAAAGGTTTGCCATCACAGATTGTGGTTTTTTTTCCCCTTTTTTCCCCTCTTTTGCCTCGTCCTACCGGCTGCGTTGCAAGCAAGTGTCTAAGGTACAAAAACAGAGTTGCAGCGATTTAAAGTAACAGAGCGGACGGGGAATGAGGAGGGCGATCGGAAGAGTGTGAGGGCGAGTTCTTTTTTCCCCCTCCGTTCTGCAGGCAACTACTTCAGCGGATCAGCAGCAACTGCGAGCGGAGAGTCCATCCCAAGTTTCGGCCAGGCAGTCTCGGATCAGAAGTGGGCTTTTGGTTAAGTAAAAAAAAGGGATACCGTTCAGACAACTGAGAGAGGGGCCACCCAGCACCAGGATAGCCGTAAAGATATATTTCCATCTTCAACTGGACAAAGTGATCGGTGACGATGGCGATAAGGAACTCGCTTTGGAAATACTATTTGGGAGTTTTGTTCGCTTTATGCAGGATGGCAATATCAAACTGTGAAATTTTGGCACCTATATACTGGAATTCCTCAAATCCCAAGTAAGTGAGCAGCTGATGGTCTTGTATCAGGTTCAACACCTGCAGTTTTGGATGTTTTATTTCTTGTGATATACACAGACAACGCAGTACATGGTGGAGTCAACTGTACAGCGCAGCTCCCCACCGCACCCCCCCCTCCCCATATCTCAGTGTTACTGTAATCACAAAGGTGTGATCATCCTCACAATATAGGAGCGGCTCCTGTGATCTGTGTGTGTGTGTGTGTGTGGGAAGGGGGGGGGTGCTCCTGTGCTCAGTGTGTGTGTCTGTAGGGGCGGGGGGAGCTCCTGTGATCAGTGTGTTTGTGGAGGGGTCTCCTATGATCAGTGTGGGGGGGGGGTAGAGAAAAAGGGCTCCTGTGATCAGTGTTGGGGGGTAAGGGGCTTTTATGGTCAGTGTTGGGGGAGGTGTTCCTGTGATCAGAATGGGGAGAGTGGCGGAAGGAGGGGGAAGGTGGTGGGAAGGAGTGTTGTACCCAGTTAGATGGCTGTTTATATCGAGGGCCGCGATTACAGAAGGTTCTCGGGGACTGAGCTACGAATTGTTTGGCCGCGCTCCCAACGCGAGACCAAGGTTGCTTAAAGCTGACTGCTTTAATACATTGAGTTTTTTATATATATATATATATATATCAGTGGTGAAGGCAGGTGGGATGTGATGAGCCCTGGGAAAGTAGGAGAAGCTGGTGTCCATATGGATCCAGTCTGTCTGTCTCTACTGAGACCGGGCTGGGAGAGCCGGAATACGAAGGTGACCAGGAGAGTTGCAATAGGAACCGTGTGTGCTCTTCCTGGGGGGAAGGTGTGGGGTGGGGGGATGGGGAAAGAAGCCTCAAAAAACGCGGGTCTGAATCCCAGCATGAGCAAGCAGTCAGATAGAAAGGAGCAGTTGACGTTAGTGGGAGATTGTACTAATGTTGGTCGGGGGGTGTGTGAGGGGGATTAATTCGCGAGGCGATGGCGGGGGGATAAAGCGACTCTACCTGTCAATGTAGTGGACAAGACTCCGCAACCCAGCAATAAACCTGGAGGCTTTAGCCAAGTTTTTCTTTAACCCGATTTTCTGCAGCAAATCAAAGCAGTTCCACAAGCCCCGAATTACCCCCACATCCTCAGGTTAAAAGTTGGTACAGAAACGCCGAGTGCCTCAGTCCTGCACGGCATTTGGAAATGAAGGCATAGAATAGAAATCAAAATGAAATAACCCCCGCCGCCCGTCCCTCCTGTCCACTCGACCCAAAAATCCCCCTTTTGTCCCGCTTCCAGCAACTGAAGCTGCTGCGAAACGCAATTGGTGAAAGTGCTAAAAAGGAAATTAAAAAAATGAACCCCCCACCCCACTCAAAAAAAGTAAAACCTAACTATGAATTCTAATGTGAATCCCCAAACCTGTCTCGCTGTCAGCCCAGGCTGCTCCCACCCCTGTGAGCCTTTTAGAGCACTAACAGGAATCTATCATTCCAACGCCTGTAAGGAAAGGCAAATCGTGTTGGCCCGTGAAGTGTTTTGTCCGCGATCCAGCCTCTTCTGGCGAGCTGTGTTGAACCTTTTTGGTTGGAATTCACTGAGCAAATGTTTGTTTAAAGTGTTAAACTAAATGGAGTGTCCCAGCTACCCCCAAAAAAGGGCCAGATTAAAAAAAACTTGATGACAAATCCAAATAAGCCCAGTTTTGCCTCCACCTTTTTTTCAGACCTGATACTTTAAAAAGTGACTCACCCCATCAGCATTTAAAGTTAATAGGGAATTTTTCGAGGTAGTTCTTTCGGTTGGTGATTTTTTTTTTGCATTTTCAGGTATCTTAAAGCGCTAGACGGAGATTTTTAAAGCACTTGCAACGTGTTTTATGACAGTTAATAACAGCTTACTTCATAAAGTGGGAAATATTCCATTGTTACAAATGGCGATGTTCAAATTATCTCCAGTCCTAAGTATAACTTTTTTCTTGCTTCTGAACTCGATCAAGTGCAGACTCTGGAGGTTATTACCCGAGTTTTAAACGTACATAAGGCTGCGAGTTAGTGCGGGGTTAAGACTGCATGTTCCTCTAAATCAGGGATCGATGGAGTCTGATCGAACCTAACAGGGTTTGGATTAGATTTAGGCACACAATAAAAACTGGAACATTGATTGAGAAATCACATTACGGCCTCACCATTTATCTTCAGCCAAGTTGACACTTTCGCTCAATAAAAAGCGTTGGGAAGTGAGAAAAAGTTGAGTTGCTCTGAAAGAGCCATATGGTCCAACAACGTACAAACGAACCTCCGGAAAATAAATGCTCAGGGCGCTTCTGTTCCAATGTCCCAGACCTACAGAAAAAGATCTCATCAGCATTTCGGAATGAATGGGCAGGTGCAAACTTTTTTTGCTTGGTGGAGTTGGACGGGGTGGGGGAATAGTCAATTTAAAATTTCAGAACATGATACGAGTGGAAGGTACGTGCTAACTATGTTTGTTGGATTGGAGAATCGATTTGAGAGTAATGGGTAGGGGATACATTTCTCACTCTCCTCCCAATCGCTCTTTGAAAACTTTAGCTACTTTCCCCGCCTATGTAAGTACTCAAGTCTTAACTTTCAACAACTGAATAGACAGATTATCGAAGTTACCCCCGTCAGCAGCCACTAGAAGGAAGAAAGTTGCGAGAAGATTTGAATGAATCTTTCTCTATCTCTCCAAGCGAGCACGGTCACAATCTCCCTAAGAGACAGCAGCAACAGGTAACTGGGTTAATAATGATAGAGGATGGTGAAAGAAATATAAACCAGAGCCATAATCATCAAATTAAAGTCTGATGCAGAACATGCTTGAGGCAGTGGAGCATTGCACAAATATCCGGGGGCATCTTGTGCGAAATGAAACACTTTAGTTACAGCGTGCTGTTGGAACGGTTTGGATCTGAAACGATCATGGTCAAGTAAGGGAGCCGTGCAGAGCTAATGGTGCTTGCGGTAAATCTGAACATTTTTCCAATTCTTCTTAAAAAAATAAATAACACAAAACTCTTTCACCCAGGAATTTTGAGAACGGTGTGTGATTGGAACCTTGCATCGTGTTTGAGAAATTCAAATCTTGGCCTGCATTAATATTTTGCGGTTAAAATGAGTATTCATGTTGCGCCCTGGCGCCTTTGCGTGTCTCAACACATGCTCATGGATGTTTAATAAATCCTTCAACTTTATACAGTCATGTTGATGTACCACTGCCGCGGTTCCTGACAACATAATATATAAAACAAATAAACTTGAAACTCATTCAAACTGAACTTGATGTACTCAAGTTAGAACCAAAAAAAATTCATAATATAAACAAAGTAGGAACTCAGGTATTAGTTTTTGTTTTCAAATTTGAAGGACTTCTGATAAAAATGAACGGAAATTTCAGGCGGACGGTAAGGTTTATTTCTGAAGTGCCGCTTTTTAGTTCATAAGAAGGTAGGGAAGAAATGCAGACCTTTCCAAATGTTACAATCCTTAGAGGTCACCCTGGATGTTTTAAAGCAACAGACCCTTTCACTGAAATCTCAGTTCGTAGCTTTTCTTATATATACTTGGTTTTTGACATTTTTCTTATTTCTGAAAATAATCGTATTTCCCACAAGATAGACCAGGGATTGGGGACTGAACAATTATCTTCCTTGCCGGGGTCAGATTGTCTCAGAATACTTTGTACAATTTTACAATCTAAATCAGTTATTTCCCATCAAGATAATTGGAAATTTGCACCTGATGATGCATCACACATTTCCTTATTGGGTTTAGAGACTTTTGAGACTCAGACTTATAAGTGCTTGATAACTTTGTTTAAAGCATAACCATTATGGACCAGGAATCTTAATATCTACAGAGTAGCTAGCCCTCTAGGATTTCCCTGGAATCTCGAAGATTAATGATTAATCTCTGAACACCACTGCCAGTTCAGGAGAAAACAAAATCATTGTGTCATGAAAAAGGCTCTTCTGTTGATTACTTATTAAAATATTGGACATGGGAGTAAAGACACCTTGATTAAATGGGACAGTTGGTGATACAAAGTGATGAATTGAAACCTGCTGCAATATATTCAACTTGAAGTTGGCCAATTTAAGGAGAGTCAAATTTTGCTTTGAAGTTATTGTATTTTCACTGCTGTGCATCTGTTTACAAGGGCCTGATCCAAGGTGGCACTTAAACTGTCTGACAAGGGCAGGCTTGTCAGGTCTTCAGTCTGCATTGTAATGAGTCAGTGTCTTCATGCATTGCAGGGAACTGATAATTTTCTACAGCTCATTGGTTTGATGCAATAAAATCCCACCAGAGAATGTCCATGTAGTATGTTGAGATTAATGAGCATCCTGTTCATAAATACACTGGTTTAGATGGAGCATTTGCAAAAGTATAGGCTCATTGCTTATTTGCTCACCAGGAAGGAATTTTTGCTAGCTTGATGTAATGTTACTCCAGTGCTTCTGCTGTAATTACAGGAAGCATGGATCAATTATAGTTAAATTCAGTAATACATCTAACTTATAAGATCCTTATTCCCTAAACTCAATTGTTATCTCCATGACTCTCGAACTCAAAAGAGTTGGAAAGATAATTCACATTTTCAATCAATGATATCAGGTGATTTATTCCACAAATAGTGAAATAATTATTTAAAATTAATTTGAACAAATTTCCTCTTTCCAAAAAATGTGAAATAGGTTTCAGTATTACTCAAGGGTTTACAATAATTATTTACTATTATATCCCTGAATTATATTACTTAACTTCAATCCCATTTCATCATAAACTTAACTGCCTTATCACAGTGGCAAGGGTATAGTTTCCTGCTTACTCACCAGTGCTGGCAGTCAATGCCAGTTGTAATAGAGAGAACTATACAGTACTTGTCATTTGTATCAGGGGTTTACTTATACAGAAGGCATAATAAACACACTTAGCACCCTCCAATTACTGTTGCTTTCTCATTTTTACAACAACACTCTTGCTTTAAATCCTCAGAAAATGGGCAGAAACTCCAAGTTGGAATTGTTCAACTAGTAACATTATCCAGATACACAAGAGCACAAAAGTTATTTTTTCTGGTGTGGGTATACTGCCTATACATAACCGTAGGAAGATCTGTATTTTTCATTCACCTTTTCATTGCTGCTTAATACAGATGATTTGATCAACATGCCAGCTAGTTATTCTGTTCAAACTGTGTTCATAATATGTTGAAACAGACCATATTATTGGATTGAGTTTAGAACAGTGCAAATTACAGCATATATGGGGGTCACTCAAGCCACTTACTATGTGTTCAACTGGAGCTATCCATTTTCTTCTAATTTCCCAGGTCCTTTCCTCAACCTTTTCATTTTCCAAATTCTTATCCAGCTCTTATTAAAATTGGAATCTATATATCAATAGTTGCTAAGGCATTCATGTTCTAATAATAATCTTCAAAATATAAATATACTTATTGCTTGCCTTTTTTGATCTTTCATTGATATTCTTGAGTTTCTCCCTCCTTGTTATCCATCTGCCAATTAGTGAAATGAATCATTCATTATTCACTTCTTTCTAAAGCCTTTAATTCTGAAAGGCTCTATCTAACCCCTTTCCTGTGACAGTGCAAAAAGCCCCAACTTTTAATGATAACCTCTTATTTCTGGTGTAATTCCTTGTTTGTACCTTTTCTATTGTACTGATACCTTTCCTGCATGCAGGAGTGGGGGATGGAATTGATAAAGAAGGATGTCACTTTTACTATCACAAATCCTTGTTTCAAATTTCCCTTATCGATACAAGTATTACAGGCCAGCAGGTGGTAGATTAAGAAAGAAAAATGCAGGGACCAAACCAATCTCTTCTGACCAAACAACAGGAGATGGTGAACTATAATTATTCATGATTTCAGAAAATTAAAATAAAATGGTAAATCATTGGCATCTTTAGGGATTATAGTGTGCTTTTAAGAGAATTTGAGAGAAGCTGTACAGATACCATTAGTGGGATTTCTTTTGAACCTGGCTTGACTACCTCAGTAAAATGTTTTTTTCTAATTCCTGTCATAAATAGTGTACTTTAGAGGATGTTGGAGAAGGTTGTTATTTGTCCTGTGAATCTCACTGCCACAATTGTGTTTTCTATCTAACAGAAATTCAAAGAGACGCGAGTAAAATATAATTTCTACCAATTGCCTGCACACAGCACATTTTACCTCAGCCTGTCTGTTTAGTTCAAATCATCAAAGGTAGAGGCAACACCCTTTTTTTTGATAAAAGCAGATTCTGGGCAGAATCCAGGTTTACATCATAATAATCCTCACCACAAAGAAAAAAGACTCGTCATTATTTTAGACATAATATCCCAGCCATTAGTTTCCATGGAGGTCGGGGATAGCGACCAGGCAATAGCAGCTCATGGCACACAGAGCATGAGAAATGCAAATGCCGACATTGGTACTGAGACGGAAGCCTGTGCTTTATGCTCACGTACCCTGAATGGCCAGGCAGTGGATTTAACTTCATTAAAAAGCATGTCACTTTTCAGAGAAAGGACAGCTCTTCGATGACAAGTTATTCCATTTGCATTTTGAAAGCCCATCAGCATCTGTATTATTGAGGCCTTCAAAATTCACAGGCATAATTTAAACTAGAGTATGCTGTGCACTGATGTGGCTATTTGATGACAGGATGAAACACTAAGATTTGATTTCAGTGAACACATTCTCAGTTCTTGGTCAAGTTTAAGTAGTCCAAATGATTCATTCCTGGCGGTTATGTTTACTGTTAATGCAGAAAGGCAGTTTTCCTACAATACATTGTAATTTTCATTAATATTATTGCATTGTCAGACACATTTGGTGACTTGATTCAGTAGATAAATGCAGCATTGTGATTAAAATGTCAAGAGATGCGACTTGAGGTAACAGTGGAGTGTGATCATTAGTTTCCGTGTCTGAGTTAGGGAGGATAAAGAGCCAAGGTCCCATAGAAGTCCCTGACCCTGTTGGAAAAGTTTGAGGAGCAGAGATCAGATTGTCTGGCATTATGCTTGAAAAGAGTTTCCTTCAGTAGTCAATTTAAATAGTAACATTTTATCCACAATAACCTATATATAACTTCCTTAGTGTAGGTAGAGCCATGTAAACTCAATTTTGTCAATATGATAAAGTTTTCCAGAAAATAATTCTTTATCATTTTAAAAATCCAGTGTTTAGGATCTTTGGAACCAAACGTTGTTTAAAAATTAATTTGCTTCCTTATACTTGAGAAAGATCCTTCCTTTGTTATCTTAATTAAATACAAGTTCCAATTCTCAAATTCTAATTATTGCTGAGACCAATCTTTTCTCTTAATGAACCAACATATCCAAGTTCAATTAATAAATTGATTCAAGTTCAAGAGCATCATTGTACAAGGAATACATTGACATAACCAGATTTCAAAAGTGGAAACTACCTCATGCATTGTGACAACTGAAGACATACAAGCCTGGGAATGATCTTGGGTAAAATTATACAGACACTTAACATAGGCTTGTAACAAATTCATTTTTATGCAACATTAAGGGAGACAGTACACTGTATAAAATAATCATAAAATAAGCTTTTTTAAAAACTTGATTGGGTTTGATATAATATGCTACACATTCATAAAGCAATATCTTGAGAGAATGTGTAGGCTCATTGGGGAAACCTCTGTTAATTACCTCCAGGGATTATTCTTGTGTCAAGCAGTTTTACATCAAATAGGACTGATGAGTCCTTTCATACTGATCATTGAACGATACCAACTAATCTCAATGTATTAAACATTTGTAGATAAGCAGCTGCATATTGATTGCATTTGGAATTGGCCACAGAACTTGCATTTATATTAGGACTTTTTCCTTTCCTTAAATACTAAAACAGTAGAAATTTGCTGTCAGGTGGTACAATAAGCATATGCACCTTATGTATATTTTTACAATATTCTGAAACAATTTGTATACTCTATGGATAAACTGAACTCAGAAGTATGATCCTTGTTTTCTTTTAATGGGAAATCTTTAATTCAGTAGGAACCACCATTACCCAGGATGTAAGCTCCTGCAAAATAATGGTGCATTTGACTTCCCAGGGTTGACAGTAACATGTGATAGGAGGGGCGGGGGAATAGACATAAAACAGTACACTGTTGTCCTCATATCTTTAGTGTTCACAAATTGATTAACACATCTTGAATTCTGCACAGATTTTGTATCTGATTTTTTAAAAAGTGCTGCTATGCTTATTAGAACCAGTCTGATGTGTTATTGTCAGGAGAATTTTAAGTTGTTGCACTCTGAAGAAACCAATAATTTGGTAAAAATAAATTGCCACAAAGTACTGAGCGTGTAAATCAGCAGGAAATGTGAAACAAAGCCGTAAATACCAATTAAGAGTATAACAAGATGAATCTGTACTTGCTAACAGCAGTCACATTGTTATCGTATTTGTGCTATGTTCTTGTCTGTAAAATTGCATGAGAATGCAGAAGGTTTAGCTGCCTTAAAGCAAAAAAAGTCATGAGAAGCCTGTCTTCACACTTCTACACTCCACCTTCATGCTTAACCCCTGAGGAATTTTAATTTTGGCAAATATGCAATCTATTTCTCAATCCTACCTACCTCCAGATCAATCGTGAGAAAGGCGGTGCACTTAAAGATCTGCCTGACAGTACAATATGTATTATGGGGTGAAAATGAGTCCATTTGCAACATTTGAGTCTTGACAGTTGAGCTTTTATTGGAGAGACAACCTGCTAGTCTGCTTTTATGTTGAGCGATTTCAATATAATTTATACATCGAACTGTTGATTGAAATTATGTAACATTGAAGGAATGTAGGTGTAGATCATTCTTTAATTTCTTTTAGTTTACAAATGAGGGAAGTAACGAAAATAACTGCAACTCCTGCGGCTTCACGGAAGTTAGGTCAATCAAAAACACTCTTGATGTTGGCTAATTTTGAGCTTAGGTAGCAAAATTGGAGAAACCTTTACGTTATTGCAATAAAGTCGAGGCTTTACCTCAAATTGGACAATCATGATGCACATTTGTATCACAAGCCTTCTATTGAGGTTTTGCATCTCAAAGAATGATATTTATATGCAAAACCTGCAGAGTGAAGAGTTGACAAACAGGTTTCACTAACTGCTGAGAGTTAAACTGTAATAGTTACTTGATAGACATGTTTTCTCACCCAGTATGCTTAGATTCAAATTATCATAAGCAGTTCATTGCACTGTGGTTTTTCTGTTTAACTGGAGTTGAGAATTTAAAAAATATGTTCGCCATAAGTAATACTGCATCATGTTCTCCGTAGGTTCCCTGTATTGCAGAAGGAGGCCATTAGTCCATCAAGTCTGCACTGACTCTCCGAAAGAGCATATTACCAAGACCTACCCCTCACCCTATGTCTGTTACCCCTGCACTTTTATGTAGCTAATCTCCCTTACCATCTTTGGACACTAAGGGGCAATTTAGCATGGCTAATCCACCAAACTTGCACATCTTTCTCCTAATACAGAAGCAAAATACTACGGATGTTGGAAATTTAAAATAAAAACAGTTTGTAAATGCTCAGCAGGATCGGCAGTGTCTGAGAGGAGAGAAACAAAATAAGTATTCCAGGTTGATGACCTTTCATCCATTATAACCATATTTCCCTTTTTGATATAAAAGCTTTAGATATAGATTTGACTTTTTTTGACACATTTAAGTGTTTGTTTGCTGATGCATCTATGTGTTTTCTTCAGACTTTTTTAACTGTGGAATCGAAAATTAGGAGAAAGCCATAACACAATCATCTTCTATTTAAAAGGAAATCAGCCCTCAAGTAATTGACAATGAAAGGATTACACTGCAGATTGGAGCTGTAGTGTAAATCAAAGGCCTGAATAGAAAGAGCCGGATCTAGCACGATTGAAATAAACAGTCACAAAGACATCAGCTGTAGTAATCTGATCGTTTCTAAAGCAAACTACCAATCCATTCCTTTCTGATTAATAACACAGCAAATGCACCCATTTTATATACAAAATATAAGCAGGAACCAGGAGTTGCCAAGGCAACATATAGATTTTGTTCATGTCCAAACTGACACATCTATCATTGTAATTTGAAAAGGAAAGGAGAGAAGCAGTGTTTAGAGCTGTTGAGCATTTCACTCCATAAGAGAAGGCTGGGATTAGGCTTTATAAAAGGCCTGTTTTTTTGGCTTGGATTGGAGGATGGTAAAGAAAAGCTGCTCAGTTCTTGCTCATTCATTGTGTGTAATATGAAAAAGGTAGATTTAATTTGCTGCTTTATTGAAGTCCTGTATGCCTAACGCTCTAGATTGTACCATGGGCTGGTAAGTTTTTTTTAAACTCCTGGCCCAGCAGCAGCTATTCGGTTGGATTAAGCTCGCTTTGAGATTGTTTCTTTCATCTATTTGTGCCACAGACAGGAACATGCTGAGTCGCAACAGAACGCAGGAGGATTGGTAGGGCTGAGGTTATCTGAAAGGAAAACAGAGCGCTTTTGATGCAGCCATCTTTCAGGCACTGGCTTTGGTCTCACACTCCATGAGAGGGCAAAGATAAACATAGCACATTGTTCTTGCAGTGCTCTGTTAACTATGTTTCTGAGGGCTGCTTCTTACCCAGTATAACTGGTCTGATCTTCAGTATCCAAACCAGCCATTTCCCACCATGATCCCAGTAATATCCAGCTGGTCTCAGGAAATGGGAGGAAGATGCAGCATCAAATGCAGAATCTTTCATAAAAAGAGTTTTACATTCAATATTGGGGAGATTGTGGAAATGGGGAAGTACAAGAAACTCCTGCCTAAACAAGATGGTTCCTTCTTGACTTTTCAAGAGCCTGTTATATTCATACATTGTAATTTTTGTTCCCATGTGGAATGCTAAAAGGACTTTGGTTGAAGAGAGCAAATCTAACTGAGTTTGGGAGTATCTTTGTTTCACTAGGCAAAGCAAGTTTTATTGGCAGTTAATTTGTATTTCAGCTGGACAATTCCACTCTGTGCCATTTGGAAGGAGACTTTCTGATTTGGATGTAATGATAACATGAAGTTGAATTTTGATCATCAGATTTTAAATAGTTAGTGAAAGTGTTAGAGGTTCTGATGATTTTGGAGAGTTAGAGTTACCTAGCCTAAAAAAATCTTTTGGTCCATCATATGGTTCACAGGCCATCAAGCACCTACCTATTCTAATTCCACTTTCCAGCACTTGGTCCATTGCTGTGTATGCTATGGCATTTCAAGTGCTCTTCTAAGTGCTTCTTAATGTTTTTGTCTCTAGACATGCAAGACAAGGTCCAGAAAAATTGGGCAAATGTATTCTCGACAATAATCCTTACCAATTTCCTCCATCCTTTTGCTGTCCTGAAAATATTGCCTTCTGGAAGAGAATGATGTTCACTCTCTAGCTCTTTACTCAAATGAATATTGTTCATCTGTGAGCCTTGGAAATAAATAAGGGTGAGAAATTTAGCCAAATCTGTTCTGTCCCAATTTAATGTCTGCACAGGCATTTAGTGAATGAAGATTTGAAGCTGGATGATTTTTGCCATCCTTATTTGTCTGGCCTACATATAAATCCACAGCAATGTGATTGACTCTTAATAGCCAAACAAACCACTCAGTTCAAGGGCAATTAAAGTTGGGTAACAAATGCTGGCCCAGCCAGTGACACCCACATCCCATTAATGAACAGAAAAAAAAATCAAAGCTGGACTTTTTCTGTTCTGTACAGTTCATTGAACAAACTCTTGTACGCACTCAAATAAAATGCAAACCAATCGCAAGAAGAAATATAATCTTAATGTCACTTTGCTGTACCACAAATATGACTTGAACAACCTGCTCAGAATTTTGTAATTCTGATTTTGCTCTGAATGAGATAGGAGTACAACTAATTCAAGATGAAAATAGATACAAAACTATTTGTGTAAACAGTTTGCCAGGTTGAGAAGCCAAAACTTTCCCATTGTGTCAATGTAACTAAGAAACATAAAGATCTATGAACAATGCTGGAATCTGGGGAAGAAATGCTCATCAATTATACCCGTGTATTTAGCACTTCTGATGATTCCTACCATTCTGAAATTAAACCACTAAGCCTTAAATCCAATGGGACGAAAGGGTCAAGAGCTTCAAGTTTTTTTAGGTGTCCAGATCACAAACAATCTGTCCTGGTCCACCATGCTGACACTATAGTCAAGAAAGCCCATCAATGCCTCTACTTTCTCAGAAGACTAAGGAACTCTGGCGTGTCAGCTACAACTCTTTCCAACTTTTACAGATGCACCATAGAAGCATCCTTTTGGTAGTATCACAGCTTGGTATAGCCCCTGCTCTGCCCAACAACATAAGGAGCTATAAAAGGTCATGAATGTAGCTCAATCCATTATGCAAACCAGCCTCCCATCCATTAACTCTATATACATTTCCCACTGCCTCAACAGAGCAGCCAGCATAATTAAGGACCCCGCACACCCTGAAACTTTCTCTGGGGAAAAAGATTCAAAAGTCTGAGCTCAGGTACCAACTGACTCAAGAACAGCTGCTTCCCTATTGCTGTCAGACTTATGAATGGACTTGCCTTGCATTAACTTGATCTTTCTCTACACCCTAGCTATGACTGTAACAGTCCATTCTGCACTCACTCCTTTCCTTTTCTATGAATGCTGTGTTTTGTCTGTAGATTGCGCAAGAAACAATACTTTTCACTTTTTAATACATGTGACAATAATAAATCAAATCAAATTGGCAAAAGGATACCTGGAAAAGCATCTTTCATTTGTGGAACTTGCTTAGACTTTCAGTCCAGTGCAAAAAGTGAATTTTCACTTTTAGATAAACTTATCTAAACAACAAGCATAGATTTTTATCAAAAATTTGTCAATGAATTACCTAACCGAAGGTTCAGGCAGCAAAATAGTTATGATTTTAGTCTGTTAGCTAGAACTGAAATATTTCATAGTCTGAAAGTTTCAACAAAATAATTTTTAAAAATGTTGATAAACTAGCTGGCAGATTGCAGCCTGCTGGTGCAATGCTGAAGGCAACATTTTCTAGTGCAAGTGATTTGACCTAAAGCTTAACCTTCTTCTTCTCCCCAGAAAGTTGTGAACTTTGGTGTTTTTTCTTGCAGTTTTATAACTCAAAACAATCTCCTTTTCTCACAATTTATTAACTATTATTTTCTAAGCCTACACAGTTATATAGAAATTTCATGTGTCTTCAATTGATGTGATGCAGTGAATGTGATAAGTAGTGTGTAGTGATCAGTCTGTTTATCACCTCCTTGCTTTCAGCTCTCATTGCTGGTTAGCAGTGTAACTATTGTGGAAAGAGAGCTAAGTGTATAAGTCTCTCCTGTTAGTATGTAGCCTGTTCATCAGTAAAACCTATTATAGTGTCTCCCTGTGACGGATACATAAACTGGGAACCCTGTGGACCTACGCTAAACTACAGGGGCCCCAAAGGAGGCTTGATCCTGCTGCCTGAAATAAAAAGACCCACTGACATATGGTTTTGCCCTGATACCCATGAACCAAACCCTACAAATGTGGGTAAATAGCCCCACTCTTGTGCATGTCATGGGAGAGTAGAAAACTAAGGGAGTA
The DNA here is from genome assembly GCA_024679065.1 of Sphyrna mokarran. Taxonomy (NCBI): domain Eukaryota; kingdom Metazoa; phylum Chordata; class Chondrichthyes; order Carcharhiniformes; family Carcharhinidae; genus Sphyrna; species Sphyrna mokarran. The sequence goes on along the minus strand of JAGIQG010000010.1, from coordinate 37,278,910 downwards.
AACTATAGGAGAAAATCCAAGGTGGAGTCCCTTAGGAGTAATCTGTCATTTATCAGGCAGCTTTCTGGCAACTCCTGCTGCGGAACTATTGCCAAACAATAATGATTTCATCTTTCCTTTGGACATTCTTAGCAATGCTAAGAGGGGCCTGATGCTAAGGCAGCTCAGTGTACCCATGCTATCTACCAAGACCTGAGCCTTGGAGAGGACACTCCAGCATCAGGATTTCCCCTGCTCTCGAGTCAGTGGTGACTTTGACTGGGTCATATGAGCCAAATGGATGGCCACATGCCCAAATACACGTTGCATGGTAAACTTGCTATTGGCATGGCACTGATTGATAGACTACCCACATCTCCAATATAAGGAGACTTCAAGTAATTTGAGTCTACCATGGGATATTTTCACTACTCACTAGCATACCTGGCATAACTGGTCAAAAAGAATGAAGAAAAAAGCAGAAGGCAAAAGAAATGACAAGATGGTAGGAAATAGAGTCCGCAGGAAAGAAAAAAAAAATCAGTCGACCTCAGGACAATTATTTATTCTTGTGGGCTGTGGAGAGAATTGCAACTCAAATGTTTCTATAGCCACAACAGTCAGTATAGAAATGATGGGCACAGTCCATTGTTTTGAGATGGACGGATGTCTAACTAACAAAATAGAAATTTCAACTCTTCACATCATTTAACATTTGTTAATTTTTGTGTTCTCAATGTACTCTTCTCAAAACAACACACATGGTAATTGTCTAGTGACACATTAATTCTATCAGCTGCTTCTGAATTATATCTTATGCATCACTTATTCTCTTGATTACATTTATCCTGAGTCCCTGCAATAGCTAGGTTTCAAAGCCGTAGCCAAAATCTGTCTTGTGAGCACTATGCCACTTATTCGGTGTGAGGTTGGGACCTTATCGCAAAGGAATTGAATAAATTTAACATAGATTGTAACATAGGTAGGAGAGGAGTAAGCCAATCATCCCTTCAAGTCTGCTGTGCCATTCAAAGCAATCATGGCTAACATATCTCAATTCAGCCTTCCTGCACTATCTACCTATCTCTTGATTCCTGTAGTATTCAAATATCTACTGACTGCTGCCTTGAATATATGACCCTGACCATCTGTAATATGTTAAGGTAGAAAATTCCACAGATCTACAACCAAACACGAGCAAAATATTTATACATGTAAGTTAGTGACATAAGTGCATTTTCATTCAAATATAAAACAGATTTGATTTCTTAGCATTGGCCTATAAATCAGTTCTGCCTCTCTACAAGATCACTAGAAAAACAACAAAATCTACACATATAAACCTTTTGGTTTGAGTATAAAATCAAAGGAAATTCCTGACTTGGGTCTCAAAGTTGCATTAATGAATTCACAATGCACAATTTTAGATTGCATCTTTGCTGGAAAAAATGAATGTGCTACATAAAATATAAATTCAGAATGGCTACCATCCAACATCAGTTACTGTCAAAATGTCTGAATTTTGGGATACAAGTGCTGACTTGACCACTCCTGCTCCACTATATAGGACTACAAGACTTCAAACTTATAAACATTCTAGTCGAGGATACACCACTAAAATGAAAGGATGGAGCAGTAGACCTTGAATGTATAATTATATGCTACCCACTCCCTGGTATGTCTCAGGTGTGCCAGCATTGGAATTTGTTTCATCTCTTCATAGCCACTGCATGTGTCTAGTCACAAGCACAAATAAGAGGCTGAGCACAGCCTTTGCCCAATGTTTATGCACTCCATGGCAAGATGAATATATTTTGCTCGCATTTATGTAGATTTGGCAGCTCATGAGAACTGAGAAATAATCATTGGATTCAAATTGTAAATAGTTGATTTACTGTTATTTTCGTCTTCATCCTTGCAGACACAGAATTCCATCTGCTGAGAGGCTCCCGTTTATTGGGAAGCCGGATCTATATGCCAATGAATCAGTAGTACCGTGCTTACTCTGCTTCTTGCAGATGAGTCTGAGAAAAATATTCCAGATGAAAAATTGCCACTAGACTTTAACCATCCTCATTCCCATCCCACCTCATAATCCATCCTGCACTACAGGATGAAGGAAACAATTGTTTTTGTTTCAATGGTGCCTGAATTCTATCTTTTTATTATTTCCATTGAACAAAATTAATAGTATTTAAAACTATGAAAATTAGGAAGTTCTGCAGAAATACGTCTCCTGTTGGATGGATTCTTTCTGCACTAAGTCACCATCTACAATGGAACCACTCGCTGAATTCCTTTTTAATCTTTACTCGTGCATATCAAAGGCTGCTTTTCCCAGTATGATGCGGGAAAACATTGTAAGACCTATCCTTTCTGTTTGAACAAATCACATCCAAACAGTTTGTATTAACCTTATTGACTGTTTGGTCAGGGGCAGCTCAAGGTATTTGCTTTGTAGCATGGAGCAAACCATGTTAAATATCAAAGGGAGTGGCAGTTCTTGCTTCTTGAAATCCTTGTGTTTTCATATTTTTAGCAGGCCAACTTGAATTTGCCATAATCTTTGAACAACCTTTTGAGCCAAGGTTACAATGATGACTAACAGAATAATCCCCTGGCTCTATTCATTATCCTCGTCAGATAAATCATTGCACACAATTCTCATGGTCTTGTCAATGAAGCATGAAGATAAAATGATGTTTGTATCAATGCCATTAGTGATAGCTCTTCCTACCTGAAATAGGTGATTGAGTGTGATACCTGTAAAGGTTATGTTTTTGATAGCATCTGTAAGTCATCAATAACAAAGAATTTAAACTTGATAGTAATTTTATTGACTTAAATATGATTTAAATTGTACAGTATCCAAAATCTCGAGTTACCTTTCAGTTTACAACGTATTTTATGCAATCGTTTCTCTATACATTTTTAAATCATGCACATTTATAAAATCATGACTTCAATTGAGACTTAAATTATGACAAATTTTAGTTACAGCAAGAGCGATGTTATAGGTCGTTAAAAACTAACTTAGTTCATGTCTGATTTCCTCTTGTAATTAAAGCAAAAACTGTTCTTATAATCATGGGCTTCTCTTGGTTGAAGGCAGCAACAAATAAGTTGCAATGGGAATCCCATTTTAAGTATCACCAGTCACTCAAAGACTAATGTTTTATGGTCACAGACATTAATCTTGAAGAGCCAAACACACCTAACCACCTAAACACACTGAAATAAACTGTTCGGTTTGGCCGAGCAATTTAAGTGAGTGTCTTGGGAATTTTAGGAGTAATTGTTTATGTAAGAACATTTAATAGTTTAATTTCTTTAGCCACATGAATTGATTTTTGTCATGTTGAAGAATTCTTGTTGTAATAATTTGTATAAATATTTATATAAGTACATTCTTTGAATCTGTCTCATCACTGGAAATTAATTTGTTTCTGAACTGTTGATAGTCAATGTCTGGAATAATTGTATTGTAACTCATCAAAGTAAACACAGCCATTTCACTAGCTGCCACTATATAGTCTAGGACTTGGGAGCTGTGCCAGGCTGTAGCTTGTTGGAGCTGAAAATGCTGGAATCATGTCCAGACCTATTTCTCCATCAGAGCAGGAGGCTGCTTCCATGCTTGTGTAATACTTTCATTAAGATCCATCTGGCTTCCTTTGCCCTACAACGTTAGACACTTTGTTAAAGGAAAGCTCATTGAAGTCCATGTGGAGTTGTTTGCCCCTCTACACAGTTCGTCAGAAGGCAGCTTTCAGTTCTAGTTATAAGCAGCTATCTATTTACGTTTTGTAAGAGCCTAGCATCTGCTGCCTTTCTGTATAAGCAGCAGTTGGTCTCCCTGACTGGATCAGAGCCTCCGTTCAGAATGTCCAGCTTCGCCTCAGAAGCCTTGTGCTCCTATCATAAATCCACAGCAATCCATTAACTTTCTGGAACGTGGCTTCATATCAGTTGGGAGGTGTCTCACCAGTTTAATTTGCTATGTTATTTCACCTTTGTTAATCCCCTGTTCTTTTAAATTATAATGAAGAGGAACCATAATTAGGATATTAGCTAACAACATTTGGGATTTTTCTTTTGGACAAGGACAACAAATCCTTGTCTTTCAAAGTGATACGTGTTTGAAAGCTCCAAATATAATTGTTGGAATCTTATTTTTGTGAAAGGTGAAGCAATTCTCTCAAGCGCTTGCATACTCCTTTCTAGTGCCTTTTTGGCAAAAAGGATACCTGGAAACATGACAGTACAAGGGAGAGAATAGTCAAGTGGAGAGTATTTCTTTGTCTCTTTATTTGCTTTCTCCATTTTGGTTTTGACATTTTTTATCTCACTTTATTATCATTCCAATTCTCACTTTGTCTTTTGAAACAAAAATAATATTTTCAAGAAGTCATAACTACACACTTCATGAATCCCTTTACAATGTAGTTATATGGAGAATGTGGATAGAGTGTATTAACATGTCAGCATTTGCTTGGAAAGGTTTTGTTCCATGCCATTTATAATTAAATCCAATCGCTCCTGCAAAAGTTTGTTGTTATTTAAGGGGTGGGCAGTGGTTAGCACTACTGCCTCACAGCGCAAGGGACCCGGGTTTGATTACATCTTGGATCAGTGTGAAGTTTGCATGTTTTGATTTGATTTATTGTCACAATAGTATACAGTGAAAAGTATTATTTAGTGCATGCTATACAGGCAAAGTATATGTACACAGAAGAAGAAAAGGAGAGAGTGCAGAATGTAGTGTTACAGTCATATAGCTAAGGTGTAGAGAAAGATCAACTTAATGAGTGAGATAGGTCCATTCAAAAGTCTGATGACAGCAGGGAAGAAGCTGTTCTCAAGTCAGTTAGTATGTGACCTCAGACTTGTGTATATTTTTCCTGACAAAAGAAGGTGGAACAGAATATCTGGGTGCATAGGTCCTTGATTGGCTGCTTTTCCAAGGCAGCAGTAAGCATAATCAGAGTCTGGTTTGCATGATGGATTGGGCTTTGTCCATGACCCTTTGTAGTTTATTGCAGTCTTGGACAGAACAAGAAAAGTTGCTTTCTATGGTGAATCTGTAAAAGTTGGTGAGAGTTGTAGCAGATATGTCGAATTTCCTTAGCCTCCTGAGAAAGTAGAGGCCTGGATGGGATTATTGTTGCTGCAGGCTTGATGGGCTAAATGGCTGCCTTATGCATTGTAGGGATTCTGTGAAGTCATTTTCTCATTGTTATGACCTCTGTTTAATCACTCAGCACAAGTTGGACATTTAATATTAGACAACTTGTAAATTTAAATTCAACATTTTTATTAGATCTGGATTTAGAATTCTGTTCAAAACAGGATACAGAACAGAGCCTTGTTTGCCAAACAAAATGGAACCTTTTGGCTTTGAATTTTTTAGCCTGTGGTTTGCTGACAGTGATGTTGGATGATTCTCCCAGGCCGCTACACTGCTCTAGCAGCACAGTGGTTTGGGATTTTTGAGCTGGCCATTTAGCAGGCTTCTCATAGGGTACCACAACCTCTGCGCATCTCCTGGTTGTCAGATTTTCAGTGTTAAAAATTCTGCGCCAGACTGAATAAATTATATTAATGTGCATTCCCCTATCATTAGCAAGCCTGGCCCCCTGGCACTGTGCAAAAGGCAAAGTGTCAATGCCCAGTGGGCACCTTGGTACTGCCCACCACATATCAGCAGTGCAACACAGTGTGGCCTGAAAGGGGATGGTACCTAATGGGTCAGGCTCTCTGGGGGTCAGTTCGGTGGAGGTGAGGAGTCCCACTGCCACTCTGTACTAGGGATCGTAGACAGGAAGAGAAAGGCCAACAAGGGCTGGCCATCAAGGTGTTGGGAGGAAATTGGTAGATCAGGAGTACCAGGAACGGAGGGGATGGATGTGGGGAGAGTCAGAACTGGCCTAGACTCACCAGTAGGCCAGTGATCACGAATGGGGAGGGGGGCTGGGGGTGGGATGGGGAGGTGGAGAGTATGGGACATTCATTTTGAAAATTCCACTGACAAAAACCTGGATTTACTCCAGGTTATACATGAATTTGGCACTTAGAATATTTTTGGGAGAACCCCACCTGTTGAGTTGAGAATGTCTCCATCATTCCAGGATTGTGTGCAGCATTCAAGAGGATTTTGTATTTAATACAGACAGGAGTTTCCTGAATATGCCCAATAAGTCAGGTTCTGTGCCAAAGTTGCCAATCAGTATCTATGTCAAAATTACCCACCAATCTCATTAGCCTATAACAAATCATAAAATCAAGCAGAAATCAGCATCAACTGTTGAGGCCTGAGGAAAATACAGAATTAAATCAATATTTTTTCGTGACATCTCTCATTATCTATAAAAATTTAAATTTAAAGCCATCAAACCACTGTTACATACCTCAGACATCATGGAAGAGAAATTATTTGCATTGCATCCCATTGATACTACTTGGATCACATTGGTTTCCTGGCACAGGCAATGCCATGACCAGCTACATGTGTGGCCCACATTGCAATCCCCATTGATGTTTTTAAATGCCACTAGCTGTACAGATAGCAGCCCTTGCACTGTCCCTGGGAGCTACTGTATGTTTACAGCATTACCAGAAGTTGCACTCCACAAACACATTTTTACAGTATAAATTTGTGGTTGCTTTTCAATTTCGAATATAAATTTTATGATGGCATGAGAAAGCAATTAAAGAAATGAGTGCTACATGAAGTAAGAATTTAAAAAAAAAGTTGTGAAGCACTACGTATAGGGACTGTGGACTCTGCTAATTTAAATTGTTTAGGTTTGTGTCTACACTAAAAAAAACTAGCATAAGTGCAGGAAAATAGCATGAACTGCTACTTTGTGTGGAGAGACTATTTTAATAAAGGTGGATGTTTTCTACAGTTGGTATATGACATTGAGGCATTTTGATGGAGTTTAATAAATGATGTAAAATCTTTTGCACTGAATGTGAGCATTAGGCTGATGTTTTTGTGCAAACTTGCAGAAAAGTGGTAAATTTTAATTCTGTGAAAAATTTGCTTTCATGCCAAATGACTCATTGCAAGTATGCTGCTCACAAACCTGCGTGATTTAAAAATGAACAGCTTACAGAAATAGTTAATCTTCTGCTGTACAGCTTTCTTGTGTCTAATGAGAGCCATGTAAACTCTATCTCCTAGGATCAGTGCTGAAGTATTTATTGGCTATACTGAAGAGAGGGCACCTGACCCCATGAATGTAAATGCAGAACAACTCGATAGGGCTTCAGGAAGGATATTGCAAAATGTTCTGGCATTGCTTCATATGCTCTGCATTGAAAGCTGTAGTACATTCTTTTAATTGTGGATCAACACTTAAATTCTCTGCAAAAGAGAACACACAGCCAATAAAACAATAAGATGCCTGTAATGACTTTGAAAATGTCCATGATTTGGACCTGCTGGAATTTAGCAGCACATCTACTAAAATTTGAATGATACAGAGAAGATTAGCATGGTCCTGTGCAAGGACAACAAAAAATGTCCTTAATCAAGGCCTGTTAAGGCTGTCCAATCATGGAGCTCTACAGAGGTATGTAATGTCTGGGTCACTGGCACTTGGAGTGAATACTCTGCACTGGGAAGTACCTGCCTGAGTATTGCAAACCATTTGTATATCAGTTTTGGTGAAGGAACACTGGTCTCAAGTTATTTCAATGTAACTGTAAGGAATGACAAAGACTGTTTTCCCCTACCTCCCTGCACTGCACCAATAATCAGTAAGAATTAAGAACAATAACAGCATGGGAAACAGGCCCCTCGGCCCAATGAGCCTGCACCGCCACCCTGATGTTCCCATCTGTAACCGTGATCCCTGTCTATGCTTATAGACCTATGGATTGAAACCAAATTTGAGACAATTTGGCAGAACAAATTCTCCCTAATCAGCCTAAGAGCACATCTTTGGGATGTGGGAGGAAACCAGAGCACCTGGAGAAAACCCATGCAAGCATGGGGAGAATGTGCAAACTCCCACAGACACAGGCCCAAATCCATGTATCTGCACAGCACAGCGATAGTCATTGAGCTGTCGTGTTGCCCATCAAATGGTCCAGGTCAAGTGTACACTAACGACGTGAAGCACTAGGATACTCTCAAAATCCAAGAGCAGCCTTTTCATGACCCATTGCGTGTATGCCCCTTGTTAGACAACAAGGTGGACCCAACCAAAGCACCTGTAGGATAAAAACAAGTACATCAATATCATCGTCTATTTACACATTTCCCAGGGACTCCCAAGGCTTATGATCCCTTTTTTAAATCAGTTTTCTATACCCTTCCATTCCCGTTCTGTTCATGTGCCCATCTGAGTATCTCTTAAATAAATCGAGTGCCTGCCCCCACCACTTTACTTGACTCTTTTTTTTGTTGCGATTAATTCATTTATCCATCATTGTGATCAAACCTACTAAATGCTGAAGGGTTCAACATTTCAGAAAATGAAGTGGTAGTTTAAATTCAAATTACTGAAAATTTGAAGGGTAACTAGGAAGAAAAAAGATGATAACATGTTTTTTTGTTGTTGGAATGCAGCCCCTGAGGAGGAGTGATCCATGATCCCTGGTTAAGCTGCCACTAGCAGACTCTAAAAATAGGACTGACTTCGTACGTAGAGTCCCATTTCACTCCCAACTCCCTACTATAAAAAAAAATCCAGATTACCAATGGTAATTGTGCAAATGATATGCTGACAGGTAACTAATTACAGAGAAGCCCACAGTTACATAATCATCAATGTTAAACATCTACAGAGACAGTCAAATTCACTAATCAGTTGCTACAGCAGGAAATGTTATGATATAGAGATGGCGGTATTGGACCCAGTCCAACGCCGGCATCTCTATATCATGACTACCATCGACACTGCAAACCGCCAGATCCAAGTGGAGAGGATCTCCAAGAAGATTGCGCATATCAACACACACATCAAGTTTTTACAAAGATGCAAAAAAAGCAGACAAGTTACTGCCCCCAGTCCGCTGGAAATGTTAACAAAGCTAGAGTTTTACAGAAGTTTGATCTTCCCATTCCATCTTCTATTGGAATAGAAATAGTCTCCTTGTAGCCTCCTGCCTAAACGCTGTCACTAAACTAACAAATGTATTTAATAATGTATCATCCAATAGGCTAAATGCATCTTCTGGCAGTTAGAGACAATGATTATTTTCTTCAAACAGGCTAGTTTGCTGGTCAGGCATCAGTGTTATGCTATGTTACTGCAATTCAATATCACAATGCCACATTTAAAATCACTAAACCAGCATTGTTACTTGTCAAACCGACAGAGAGCAGTAGTCTGGCAACAAATTAAAGTGTAGCAGCTGGAGTTAAGGCAACGAGATCAGGAACATAGAAAGTGATCTGGTTGCTGGCCCAGTTCCAAATACTTCTGCAACTGCACTTCAGTTTAGTAAATTTCAGAAGAGTCCATTGAACTTGGATAAAAGATAATCCCATTTAGCATCAAATATAATCTAGACAGAAAAATAATTTCAATTTGCATTGGGGAGGGGGGGGCGGATTTTGGGTCTTTCTCCATGTGCAGGATTGCTGGCACGGGTGCAAAATCCAGAGAAAATAGGAAATGCAATTCCCTTTGGAGAGATCACATTTCCTGATTTTTATTTCCCCTGCCCCTTGCCAACAGAGCCATGAAGTTTATGTCCATACAGAGTGGGAATCTCATCTAAATAGAATTGAATGTATTTATTAACAGTACTCTTCCCCCTTCCATCCCTCTACATAAATTCCCCTCATGGTTCACAACAGGTTTAGCCAAACAACACAGTCATGGGTGCAGGGGTAAATGTAGCCCCAAGGGCTAGGAGAAGAGAAGCATGACTGGTCACTTCCCTGGCACAATTTGGCAACATCAAGTAGCCCATGTCAGCCTGGCAATGCTAACCTGTGCCGGGGTAGGCTGAGTGGGAACCCAATGGATGAGGGGTTAATTTTGTGTGGCCAGGAGTGGGGGGGGGAAGAGACAACAGGTGGAGAGGGCACTGAGGAGGATGGGGATGCCAACGATGGTTGGTAAGGGTAATGGGAATACTGGTGACGATTGTTGTGGGGGGGGTGCTGGTGGAGAGATCACCCCTGATGTTGTCTCTGTGGGAGAGCGAGGTAGAGAGTGGATTTAGCCTTTTGTTCTGTTTGGGGTGCCTTGTCTGTTCTGAGGCCCTGCCCTCAGAGCGATGGTATAAACCATGCCCACTCATTTCTTTTTTGACTATTCAAAATCGAGAGAACTGGGTCTGTGGAGTTGAAGAACTTTGTGCAGGTTATCTGTCAGAGCCTGACACTGATAAGACTCCCTCCAGTGATTGCATAGAATGCCCTAGGACAAGAATCGGGTCCCCATCAAATCTGAACTGGTAGTGGTCTCCACCTAAAACGCCCTCTCACTCAGTTTCCATTCTTTTAAAAGAACAAACAAGGCTGCATTTTGACTTTGTGCTATAGTAAACTGGGTAATAATAGCTAAACAACAGCTCAATTTACATCTCGATTTTTTTCTTTTCTTTTGCTGTCAATTGTACAGAGTTAAAGCCTACCCCACGGACTCTTTTTCAACAAAAGGTTGGGAACAGAGAATCCAACATTCTTTCCACCTTCCATCTAAAGGTTTTTGTTCTAACCTTTCCTTTCATTCTTATTGTGATTATCCTGTTCCCTTTTGTTGCTGTCTTGCCAACCAATGGAATCTGACCCTAGGCTCTGCTATCAGATTGTGCTACAGGAACTGGGTATTCCAGTTCATGTTGGCATTGATAACCATTTTGGCACAAGTTGGGTGACATTGTTCAGTTGGTGCCAATGCCCACCATACCAGTGTTACTAACCTATGTATAAGCTTTGTAATTCTTTACCAATCTTTATTGTAATCAGCATTTGCATTCTGGCAATTTTTTCCTACTGGTTAAGATGAGGAATATTAGTGTAAGGAATGTTTCTGGCATCTAGTATTAGCTTCAAGTATTTCTGGCAGAAGTGTAAAAATAATTCTTCATGCTGGGCTTAGCAGTGATCTTTAATCCCCAACTTTAGAGAGCATTTCAGTAGCTGATACTTTATACTTCTACAACTAGAAGTCCTTTCTAATGCTAACATGTACCATAAGAACTAAAGAAGTAGGAGCAGGTGAAGGCCACTTGACCCTCAAGCCTACTCCACCATTCAATAAGATCATGCCTGATTGTTACCTCAACTCCACATTCTTACCTACACTCATAACCTTTCACCCCCTTGCTTACCAAGAATCTATCCAGTTCAACCTTAAATATTTGAAGACTTTGATTCCATTGCCTTTTGAGGAAGAGAGTTCCAAAAAACTCTCAACCCTCAGAGAAAAGAAGTCAGTTCATACTGTCTTAAATGAGTGACCACTAATTTCAATGACCAATGTTTCAAGTCTGCTTGAACTTTCGTCAGAGCCTTTGCCATTGAGCTCTGACAGAGTCATCTAGAGTCAACATTAGCATCTAGACTCAACGTATCTTTCCCCCCAGATGCTATCAGACCTTCTGAGATTTTCCAGCATTTTCTGTTTTTGTTTCACATTCCAGCATCTGCAGTATTTTTGTTTTTACCCTTCAGAATCATGTATGTTTCAATCAAATCACCTTTTATGCCTTAATTTCAATGGATAGAGGCCTATCCTATCCAACCTTTTCTTGATGAGACAACCCACCCATTCCAGATATTAGTGTGGTAAACCTCCTCTGGACTGCTTTCAAAATGCCATGGTTTTGGAGTTTATGCACCATGGCATAAGCAGATAAGCGAGGTAGCACAGTGGTTAGCACTGCTGCTTCACAGTTCCAGGGACCTGAGTTCAATTCCTGGCTTGGGTCAGTCTGTGTGGAATTTGCACATTCTCCTCGTATCTGCATGGGTTTCCTGCCACGGTCCAAAGATGTGCGGGTTAGGTTGATTGGCCCTTAATGTCCTGAGATGTGTAGGGTAGAGGGATTAGTGGGTAAACGTGCTGGGATGTGGGGATAGGGCAAGAGCGGAATTGTATCAGTGCAGACTCGATGGGCCAAAGGGCCTCTTTCTGCACTGTAGGGTTCTATGGTCACCTGTCTATGGATTGAATGTGTCCAAGTTCCACACCATATGCAGCCATTCTTGTGGATTTGAATTCTAGATTTCATAGATAAAATGATAATTTTATCAATTTTATAATCTGAACTAACCTACTGAATTACTGACTTCCTGGAACTTGAAGATGAAATAGGAGTCCAGAGCATGGTGATTATCAAAGCATGTCTTGCTAGCTGAGATCAATTCAACAAAGAGGTAATTTTTTAAACTAAAGGTAATCTGTAAATGTTGTCTGGACAGTAATCCCAACACCCTTCATCCTGATTAGATTACAGCTTCCAGTGACAGATTAGATAATTACGAACCAGACATCCTGATTGCTACTTTTTTGTGCTTTGTAGTTTTGAGAATCATTTTCAGCATGGTGGTTTCTTTGAGTGATAGTTCATGGCAGTGAATGTGAATAAAGAATGCAAACTTGGATATTTTTGATCGTCACTATTTTGTTACCAGCAGTAACCCATTTAAGGGGCTAGTTCTGGCATTAAAATTTTGATTTGGTAATGGATCTTCTACCATACAGTAATGTTTATCAGTGGTTGCCAACCTCTTGTGATGCTATCAGCAATGATTTTTATTTTGTAGGCGATTATTAGAATGAACAATCTTCAGCAAACATTATTGAAACAATTGGATTGTTAGAGAGTTAATCAGCACATAATTGTGCATCAGAAAGGCAAGCAGGCAGTTTGATTTAATTATATGAAATGATGCAACTGTAAACTAATTAAAACGGTGGATAAGAGTAATATAATCTAGTCGGCCACTGATGTACAATTTTCTGTGAGCTAACATTTTTGAATGGAAGAATGTGACACTGTTTCCCCTGCCACTTGTTTCTGTACCTCTGATTAAGGTATGGTAGACAATTTAATATAGATTGTGTGCTCAGCACTCAGATTTTGATATCTCACACATTGCCACATGATGATATCATTTTGGAAGCTGACTTGGAGCAGAGGAGATTAGATCCTCCATTAAAAAAAGTCCCAGTGTAAGATTGCATCAGGCTATGATACTAATTAAAAATTGTAGAGCATAACATGAAGATGTAAGGAACCCTCCCATTGCTTGGCATTAAGTGCTTCCCATGTGATATGAAATTACTGTGATTCAGCACTGTTCTCAGTGCACTGGGAAATTTAAGCCTTTTATCAATTCATAATTCCTCTTTCTCACTTAAATCAAATTAGTCTTGAATATGTTGATTCTAAGCAGGAAAAACCTTTCAAAATTGATCCTGATTTTGATTTCTTATGCTGCAGTTAATTTTCATCATGTTTGATCATGATATCCTTTCGATGATTCCAATTTTATTTCCAAAGTGAGAAATAATCCTTAAAATATAGCTGCATTGTTGGATAATTTCATAAACAAAGACATTTGTGGTTTGTAAGATTTTAATGCTGTGCAGGGATATTGCAGCATTAACCAGCAGTCTGAAACAAAAATAGAACAAGGTAGCTTAAACTGAAGTATGTCAGTGAAGTAAACTTCATTGCATTTTGTTTTATGTGATTAATGCAGACTAGCATGGAACACAAGGTTTTCAGGATTTACAATAGTTAAATCCAGAAACAGTTGGACCCAATTTGAACCCATTTAAAACTCAGTGTTAAAATTGGACCCAGTAGTGTCAGTGATGTACAAATAGATTTCAAGTGGACAGAGAGCAGGTTTCTATGGCTTCTGCATCTCAAAGTATTCACCATCAAGATCGGCTACGTTTGTTGCCAATGATGTTTTGATCTGGCGATAATTGTACTGAAAACTCGGGGTAAAAGGATATATAATTGGACAAAACTGATTCAGCATTTTACCTAAGATGTAAATTGAGTAGTCATCAAGCAGTGCAATGTTCCAAATGTAAGTTCAGCCAATCAATGGGAGCACTGTCTCAATAACAATACCATCTATTCACTTAGCATCTTTAATGTAAAATGCCCCAAGGTGCTTGACAGAATGTCATCAGACAAAATTTGGCCCTGAGCCACAGAAGACGTATTAGCAAAGGTTGGTCTAAGGAGTAGGTCTTAAGGAGCACTTTAGAAATGGATGAAATATGGAAATACAGAAGTTTAGTGAGAAGTCAGGCCCAGGACTTGTGGCTTGAACAGATTAAGACATAACAATGGTGGGGTGATAAAAATTGGAGATGTGCAAGAGGCATGGAGGAATGTAGAAATGAGGATTTTAGGCCTGGAAGAAGTTAGAGGTAGGGACAATTCAGAGTTCAGATAATGGGCAATTCTGTAACATCTGGCGGTCTGGAACATGTACAGAGGGATAATTTAATTGGATCATCTAAAATCTGTACATTCCTTCACAGTGCAGTCAGTTGTTGTGCAAGGTAAAGTAACAAATACTCAACTCACCTCGCATTGTGAAGTGACTCTCAATGCTGTTCACTCCTACTACTCTCCATTCTGTAAAACAGAATATGATTAAATTGGAGAAGATGAATCCCTTTAGGAGACATTCAAAATGCTTAATATGCAATTAAACTTACAGAAGAAATAGATTAAGAAGTGACTAAGTGTGCTGACTAATGGTTAAAATGTTCCTTTGTGTTGTAAACTTTGACAAGCTCTGTAGTTTTTCTTGTGTACAGCTGTGGTTAAATCCTTTAACATTGTATAATTTCATACAGCAAAGGCACTTTGCTCTGGACCTTGAGGAAATTATATCAATAACAAAAGGTTTAAGGAGCTGCTTCCAATTATTAACTCAAGCAAACATATCTAAAAGTAAGGCTTGGTAATGGTGAACATATGAGTGCCGAAAGTGCAATTTATGAAAAATGCTCAAGACAAGTCCAGCCTATATGCCAGGATGTACTTTCATGAATAAAACAAATTGCAAAACAACATGTCCTTTATTCCAATTTATAAAATTCTTTTGCGTGGAACCTTTTTAAGGAATGGAACTATTTTGAAAGGTGTTCCCCAGTTCAATTCTAACCTAGGAGACCTCGCCAAAATGTAGCTTAACTCTCACCTTTTGTTCAAGCATCTGCTTTCACCACCTTGCTTTTGCACAATGGCAGCCTGTAAAATTATAATACCAAAAAAAACATATTTCTCAAATTTTATTTTTTGTATTGCTTATGTTTATAACACTTATTAATGTGACAAGTGAACTTAAAATGCATAAATAGTAGTTAACTATTTGGAGTGGGGAAATTAGGGTGGAGGGGTTTGTTGGTTTAAAAGGGATCCTATCCAACAAAGAGCTCAATGGAAAATATTTTTCTTTGCTTTCACTTAATATCCCCTCCATGTACGTTGTTATTGCAGTCAGTTACTTATCAAGCTCCAGCTTCCTGCAAAAACCTGGTGAAAAAAATCCTTTGCAAAACAGAATATTTGTATATGTTCTTTGGCAAACACACACGTATTTACATGTTCTTCTCTTGTGTTTCCATTTCTAGGTTTCTACCAAGCAAAGGCCTGGTGATGTATCCACAGATAGGAGACAAACTGGACATTATTTGTCCCAAGGTGGATTCCAGGATTACTGGACAATATGAATACTTTAAACTGTACCTGGTGTCAAAAGACCAAGCTGACAGCTGTAACGCTGTGCCCAGCCCCACACCGTTACTCAATTGCAACAAGCCAGATCAAGATGTCAAGTTTACCATCAAGTTTCAGGAATTTAGCCCTAACCTGTGGGGACTGGAATTCAAAAAATATGAGGACTATTATATTATTTGTAAGTACTGTCAATTTTGTATCTTTCCATGCTAGCTTTGAATTATTTACAAACACTTTAAAAAGTCAAAAAGACCTGGAAGAACTTGCTGCTTTTATTATCTTGGGCTACCTGCAAACACTTAACAGCCAGTGAACTTTGTTTGAAGTGCAGTCACTGTCGGAAACCTGGTAGCCAATTTGTGTTCAGTAAGGACAAGTACCAAGAAGCAAATGATCAGCAAATATGATTTCTGGGGGTATTAGTTAGAAGGTAAATATTGACCAGGACAGAGGAAAAAGCACATCTGCTCTTCAGTATTTCAACTAATAGGAACCTTTGAGATTTCAGATAAAAGCCAAAATTCTCTGGTCTTATACGCCCCAATGCCAGTGAAAACGGAGATTTTGGCACTCAACCAAACCTCTGTTCACAGCAGCGGTACTGGATAATTCCAGCCGTGGGTGAGATTAGAGAATTCCAGCCATAGTTTTTTGCTGTTTTGTTTTCAACCCCATTCATTTGAACCTTTCTGTCTCTGTCAGTTCTCAGTATTGCTGTAAGTCATTGTGTACATCCAGCTGATTCTACAAATAAGCTGTTATTTTCCTTTTGCAATCCACATTAAGTTAACAGTTCACTTTGTTTATATAAACTTAAAAAATTAAGAGGTCATTACCTTGTACCCAAATGTGCTAAGGGAATAAAACAGGCACAGTGGGCCAAGATGGATGGCAGATTATTCCACACGTTAATCACTTAAGGTGTAAACGGATGTCTTGCCTGAAAAATGCCTCATGACAAATTTCAATCCTTGTTAAAATGTGAACAGAATTTTCTTCCGTTTACAACTCAACCACTAATTCTAAAGTAGAAGTCTACTTATTGCCTTAAGTCTTGGCTGTTTAAAACAATATGAACAGAGACTGAGCACAAAAGTAATATTCAAACATCAGAAATCTTTAACCAAAACCAACTAACTATAATAAAATATGGAATATATATAGCAATAAATAACTAAATCCTAATGTCAACTTTAAGTATTAATTCCTTCAGTTCTTTAAAAAATGATCCTGACATTACTAATATTTGCAATATCAAGATAGAACTGGATGAGAAGTAATTTTACCCATAAGCTAAAACAATGCTACAATTAATAAAGCAACACTTTTCTTACATTGGAAACTATTGACAAAGAAGTGTTCTTCAAGTCCTTGGTGAGATCCTGTCAGAGGATCAACTTTGGAATGATATTTGGATCACAAATGCTAAGAATATTAAAATGTAGAGAATAAACTAAGCATTTCCTTCCATGAACCATGAATTATCTACCATTAGCTTTGTCCGACTTGCTTTAATTTGCTGAGGGAAACACTGCGTGGAAACTCAATGATTCTTATTTATTGAATACAATAACCTATACTTGATTTACAATGTTAAATATGCTATATATGCCAAGGAGTTTTACAAAATTGTGAGACAAATGGACCTGAGCTAAAGGAGAGGTTGGGAGAGGTGAGCAAAAACTTGGTCAGTGGGGTAAAATTGACAGAGGACCTGAAAGGGAGAGAGGGACTTTGAGGGATATTGAGAAGGAATTCTAGGGTATGAGGGAGTGTTGCAATGTCAGAAGTGCCATCTTTTCAATAAGTAATTGAACCGAGCTCTATCGGCCTGCTTGGGTGAAAGATCCCTTGGTGGTATTTATAAAAGAGCAGAAGAATCCTCTCTCCATTGTCCTGGTCAACATCTATCCTTAACAAAACTAAAATCTGGTCATTTATCTGATTGCTGGTTTGTGGGATCTTGTGTGTGCAAACTTGCTGCTGCCTTTTCATATGCTACAACAGTGACTATACTTCAAAAATATTTCTTTGGTGATAAAATACTTTGGGATGTCCTGATGGCATGAAAGGTGTTGTATAAACTCAGACGCTTCTTTCTCTTTCTTCCTAGCAATATATTGCCATGATCCCAACTATATTATCCCTGCAACCCTTAATCTGAACAAAATATTTGCAGCTGTACTAGAAAGAATTCCATTTGGCTATTTGAAAAAATGAGTATGAGAGTATAATCAAGGTGTTCGGCACTCTTTTGATGATTTAGGATGTGTTTACGGTTGAAACTTAAGACATGGTGAAGAAAAATATTGATATGATCTTTAAAATTTACTTATCAACATTTTCAAACTTACAGTTCAATTTCTCTTCCACTTCTTTTAATGAACATATCTGTGTTCAGGGTAAACATGAAGTGTGCAACTATACAGTTTTAATTAGGATAGAGCAATGAAGAACTGAATGAGTATACTTCACAGCATTTTGCTTGTACAGCATGTCTATTAATAGCCTATAAGCAATGCTTCTCACACTCCTCCAGTAGCTGTATGTCATGCTTTGTATAAATTCCCATGCTGGCGAGCTGTCTGTTTTTCTAATCAGTCCTAAATTTATATATGAAACAACCTTAACAATCTGGATTTAACAAGCTGAGTCCTGGATTGTCCTTGGTTCACAAATTACCAAGGCTGTGAAATTGGCCTTTCGAGTTTCTCCCAGCCTTGCTCAGTCTCCAGTTACAGCACCTTCATTAGTTTACAGTCCTTTCATTGCTCTAGCAGGACACATTTCTGACACTAGGACTAAAAATGACAGAGCACGCAAATGCTGTGGTCAGCAAGTAGACCTCATTAGTTCAGCTTACAGTTGGATGATGATTACTAGCTATGACAGTATTCAGAACATGTAACATTTTGAAGTGTTGTATGAAGGGTTGCCTGATGGTGCCTGACTTAATTAATGGAACCTGGTGACTGCACAAAATCCTAAAGCTCACCCAATCCTAAAATTGGGAGACTGAAAACCTTTCATTTATCCTTTCATTTGTTGATGGATCCCAGCGGACATAGGCCAAATCAACCAATTTCCAATGATTATTTTAAAGATATCCTTGCCTCCTCTTGAAGTAAGAGACACTTGACACAGCTCATGATAAGACTTTAAGCTTCCATCTTGCACAAAACATTTAAATGCTCTTATTTAGGCAGCACAGTGATAAGGAATAGTCTTTATATGATGTGATGAATTATACTTATTCCTTATGAGAACTAATGACAGGAAATATTTTTAGGCATGGATAGAAAGCTTTAAGTAGAAACTGGTGTACTAATGTGAAGTTCATGAAAAACTGATAATGAAAAGAATGTGGGCACTTTTTGGAGCATAAAATTGTTTCTCAAGTACATTTTTATGTAACTGGTTACATTTTAAATTCAGTGACATCCGTTAGGTTAAGGACTGCCAGCATAGATGAAAAAAAGTACATAAATATTGAAAGTAAAAATTATGCTTTTCACAACCTCAGGCATTCTAAAATGCTTTACAGCCAGTGAAATGTAGACATTCATAACATAGCCAATTTGCACACAATAATAATCAGATTTGTTTTTTAGTGATGTTTGTTGAGAGGTTGTTCAGGGAAGAACACCCTGTTCTTCCTCAAATAGAACATAGACTATTTTACTTTCATCTGGCAGGGCAGTGTCAGCTCAATGACTTCAAAAGATGGCACCTTTGACATTGCAGCACTCCCCCAGTACTGAACTGGAATGCCAGCCTGGGTTATATATTCAAGTCTCTGGAATGGAATTTAAACTACAGCTTCTGACTCTGAGGCCACTACTACTAAGCAACAGATAAAAATGACTAAGCAAATAAAAACCTGCAGACCCTTGTGGCTGACACCTTTGGAGATCTATAGAATTTACTGGCATTATTTTGTAGTGGAAATTGATCATTTGGAGTTTAAGTGGTGATATGTTTTTGTCCAGAATCATGCTAAACGGTGGTCAATTTTAACTTGCTTTGCACCCAAGTGTCCGAATCAGGCAACTACAGTGAAATGGGGACATAGCAATCCCTTTTCTGCCATGATCAGGCCAACCATTGTAAGTTGTAACTGGCAAGGACATGCAGTGCATGTTGTCAGAGACTACATTAAAAACATATGCAGGCAGCCAGGGTTGGAAGAGGCACAGCAAATTGGGTTTTTACTGTTTTTTTTATTGTTTTTGAGGTAGGTGTCTTCCACCTGGGACTGTAAGGAAGCTATCAGCCTCCCATATTTTGGGCTTACCAACCCCCCTCAGCCAGGATTGACCTCTATAAGAACTTACCTTGTACCAGGGACAAGTTTCCCCCATCCTTGGTAGCCTTCTGATGTTCGACATTAACAGGTTGGTAACTGATGCCTGCTAACTCCTTGGTTCTTCTGTCAGCAAATGAGTACGTGATACCTTAATTAGATCCTGCTGCTAAAATTGACAGAACCTTCCTGCTCCTGATCCTTCACCGCTCACTCTTCCATCACCCCCAGGAGTTAAAATCAAGTCCCATTTTGTTTTAGACAATTCACAAATACTGTTAGAGAAAATATGTAGGGTCCCAGTGAAAGTGGAATATAGACCTGCCTTATAAGGAATGGTGAAATTGGTCATAACTTAAACTACTCTGGAAAACTGATCAAGGTATATGGCTGGCAATTAAAGTTGTAAGATCCAACTAATTAAGCTTGAAGCATTTCCACACATTGTGACAGGAGGGGTGGTTGAGTTTACATCTCTTTCAATATCTAAAGCTGCAAACTCTGCACTGTTCCATTAAATATATGGTCAATGCTTCAAAATTAACAAAGTCCAACTGGAAAAATCTATTCAACTTGGATGCCAAACTGAACAAAACTAATGATTCCACAAAGGTAAGAAATGAGGATGTAAAGAAAGCAGAATGTTGCCTCAATTCTCTTCAATCATTTTCTACAAGAAGAAATTTATTTCAAGTCTCCAAATTGTTTCTTATTAGTTCACTATTGTATCATTTATAAAATGAATAACATCAATCAACTTGTTCACAAGACATCTGGGGCCATATTTATAGCCCTGTCATAGCAAGGACAAAGGTGGAAAATGTACAAACCATTCAAAGCTCCATTGACCTCAGCAGGACTGTAAAATCTCACTGGTGGGAAGGTCTGTAAAATTCATGCCTGATTTCATCCTTAATAAAATTGGACGACGTGTAGAACAGTTGGCCAATTGGATCATATCAATTTGCCATCAGGTGAATTCAGTTAAAATTACTCCTTACCTATGGTTGGTTGATGTCATTCATTTTATAAATGATACAATGGTGAACTAGTAAGAAAGATAATTTGGAAACTTCAAATAAATTTCTTGCAGAAAATGATTGAAGAAGAGAATTGAGACAACTTTCTGCTTTCTTCCTCATTTCTTTTCTTGTGGAATCATTAGTTTTGTTCAGTTTGACATCCAAGTTGAATGGATTTTTCCAGTTGGACTTTGTTAATTTTGAAGCATTGACCGTATATTTAATGGAACAGTGCAGAGTTTGCAGCTTTAGATTTTGAAAGATGTGAAACACAGCTGCCCCTTGTGTCACAATATGTGGAAATGCTCCATGCTTAATTAGTTGTATTTTACAACCTTAATTGCCAATCATACACCTTGATCAAATATGTTTTCCACAATGTTGTAATGATCAGAGTGACAGGACCCTTAAAGATGACATTGAAAAAATATCTGCACTCTCAGTAGTTGAAGAAATATCCCAGAGATGTAGTGGGATGTGTTTGATTTAGTCATCTGCTGAAGATGACAATGCAACATTCTGATATATGCAAACATCATCTTTTTAAGTACAATGTAAAGACAGCTACATAATATCAATGGCAGTTTGTGTTGTACAAACATTATATTGTTGTCTTTGATCTAAAAACGCACGACAAACACATGTTTTATTGAAGCAGACAAGTGGAAAATTACTCTAGATTCCCACCGAGAAAAGATTCTCCTTGTAAAGCAGTAAGGTTCATCAGTGGGGCACAACCTGACTGTGGCACTTTATTAACTTTACTGGAGGACTGTTTGTAGTCAAAGCAAATAGCTTCATGTACATCATGGTTTTAAAACCAGCTATTGTGCGGAAGAGCGATGTGTTTTCTCATTAGTTATGTTGTATTCCAAACTGTCAGTCGGCATTAACTCAGTGAATGTAGACATCGACTAACCAAGGGATGACCTCCCGCTTAAAATGTTACATTTTGCCTGATTGGAGCCCACAGGGTAATCATTGGGTCATTAATATCATTGCTTGTGTTTGTGACTGGATGGTTTTCAAAAGTGAAAACCACTGGATTGAAACTGGTTGATTTTAATGCTTCAGGATTATTTTCTGATTAACCCTTTGATGACCAACTGGTCTTTAATTTCTATGTAGAAGCCCAAATCATTATCAAATTACAAAGTTACTGATTCAACTGATACTAGAACATTAAATGTACTGGTTTTCAGAAATACCTGGCTCTAGATGATCAAATTCAAGGATTTGTGATCGATTGCTTTCCAACTATTCATTTTATAATTGGGAAACTGTGGGTAAGGAAAGCTTAATTTTCTGATTGGCTTTCTTCTATAATTTGGGTACATGTATTTTTTATAAATGATGATCTGTGCATTTGTTTCCAAAATAGCAAAATTGGTCACAAGATAAATATTTGGGTCTTGAATTTGCACCACATGAAACAAGCACATAGGGTGAGATTTTCCAGCCATGCTTGCCCTGAAACTGGAAAATCTCTTCCCCACCCCCAAGGTCAATGGACATTTCCATGGTTTGCCTCTTGCCCGCTACAATTCCTGTAGCAGACAGAATGGGAAAATTTACCACGTTGATGTTGAACGTATTCATCAAAATAAACGTGTCTGTTATTTATGCATTAACCCACTTCTTTTAAACATGTTATTGCCTTCTCTATAAACAAACAGAACAGGATTAAGTATTTATTGTATCCCACAGTGTGATTTCAGTGTCTTTACTTTAGAGAGAGAATTAATTGTTATCTTGTAAAACATAACCCTCATAACCTTATCTTTACTTTTGGTCATCAATATGTTCAATCAGGAGAATCATTCAAGGTGGAACTGGGTCAATTTTTAACTCAGTATGAAATGATGGATTATGGATGACTTGGCTGTATGAGAGGAAATGGACAGAATAGATTTTGAGATTTTAGTTTTTATTCTGTAGTATCTGTAATACAACTCTGATGAAGCAACTAGGTACACTTTCAGATTGTAACTTTTCATGGACTACAGTGCACAATTTAGAATTTAGAGCATAGCATTGAAACAGACAGAACTGGTTTCCATCTTTTTACATGCCCTAAGTGTGCACAGTCTGTGTAAACGCCCCTGCTAAGAAACAACTTAGCTGTGGTTCACTTAAGCTTATCAGGGTTTCTGCTAATGAGAAAAATATTCCCTAGGAGGCTTGGAATCAAGCACTGAATTTGACTATCAGTTTGTGCTAATGTCGTTTGCATGGTTGTTAGAATGACCAGTGTCACATCAATACTGTTGCATTCAAATGGATTCCTGTTGCAATGTCAAAGATGACAGTGGAGAATGCAGTACTCCTTTCAATCAGCACATATGCTGTTGAGTAAATTACTTGTACAATAATAGAATCACACGCTTAGAGAATTTGCCAACTTGCGTATTTAACCACAGTGCTTAGCTTAAACCTTGATGGTTGCTGGCTCCCTCCCTCATGAATCCTTCTCCGCCACTGATAACATTAAACAAATTAGGCCATGGAATTCTGTACTTCCCATCCTAATGCTGTCTGTAGTCAGCCAGCAGGAGGTGTGGTTGAAGCAGGACAAATGATCACTGCCAGCCCTTCTTCTCAAAAGTGGCTGTTTCTGTGAAGCATTTCATTTAGCAGCCAAACCGACAGCTAAGAATCTAAAGTGGAACTAAAAATCAGATCCATTGTGTGAAAGGAACAATGATTGTATCTTGTCATTTTAGCCTAAGAATGAACTGTAACATTGGAAGGAGCTTATCTTAAATCTACAACAGCATCTCTTTCCTGTTTAGCCATCAGCCAAAACAAGTTGGACTGTATCGTCTAAAGAATAAGAGCCTCGATATTCTGGCATCTTATCGGCAGAGAAGTAGTGCCATCTGTGTTGGACAAGGCATTGGAGATGAAACCTGAGGTCATTTAGCAGGAATCAGGATTAATTTCATTCCTGCATTTTGAAGCTATAATGTAAAAGATTAAATAATGCATTGGAAATGGTGAAGTGCTGCCTGTTTCTTTTTTTTGTGACAATTACTTTATTCAGGGTACTATGTTTCTGAAAGATTGGTTACTTTAGCTCCTGTCTCTCCTTTAGGGAAGCAGCGCTGTTTGTAAAGAAACAAAACAATAGTTTTGAGCTGATAAGTACATTACCTTTTAATTTCAAAAGTCCAAACTCCTTTGCCAAAGTGAAAATACTGTCAGTGTGTAACTGCTGCTAGTATTTGATCCTTCCTGAGAGCTATAGGGTGTTGTAACAGGCATGGGAAGTGTCCTTCTCAACACTTTCTCTTTGCCATGGGCAACGTTTGAAGCTTGTATTTTGGAAGACAATCATAGCCCCTAGAATCTGTGCTCATTAAATCGAGACACTCGAGTTTAAAGAATTCCTTGTCGTCCTTGAAGGACCTGGGCATAATGTGAGACAATTACTGCGGAGCTTGTTGCTTCCATTTCAGATAAGTGGCCTTATTGATGAAGGGGGTGGGGGAGGTGAATACTATATTCTCATGCTTACCAGTAGAACGTTAGTCTTTGTGAGCTGATTTAAAAAAAAACCTGCCAGCATTAGGAATATTCATAGGCACCCACCATGCTTTTGTTTAACAGTAAAGGGAAATCTCCCAGATGGAGAAAGACGACTGCATAAAACTTGACATGGCACTGACCTTTCCTGTTAGTTAGACAAATCAAGTTACCCCCGTCAAGCGACCCACTGTGTTAAAGGCTCTGTGGTGTTTTATAAAATAACGAAACATACGAGAGCTGGAAAATCTTTAATTCTTTTAGTTTGGTGTTAATTTTTATTTGACTGGCAAAAGTTTTTCCTATCTAATGAAGATGTTGATTAAAGTACCCCTCTTGAGATGTAGCAGTATTCTGACAATGGTCCCAACTTGCTCAGTGTTTAGGGACTGTATAAAAAAGGCAAAAATATTGGATCAATGCCAATGCATTTTATGACACTTAATAAGTGTCATAACTCAAGGAGGCACATTAAAAGTACTGCTGACACTTGAATGTATCATAATTAATTTGGTTGTGAAAAAACATTAGATTCACTGCTAGTTGATGTTTTATTACGTGCATGGCTAATTAGCAAAAAGCATTAAACTAGAAAGGGTCCTCATTTGTGCCTTCCACAGTCTTGAAAATAGAGAATAGAAATTTGATTTCTTTGCCGCCAACAGAGTGGAGATTCCTTTAGCATTCTTCAGCAAAATGTTCTATTCAGCAGTTCATCAGTAGCATGTAATCCAGTTACTCCACACCTAGTCCCGGTCCCTATAAAATTATTTTTACATCATCTCAGGCCAAACAGAAGTGCATTTTGTGGGACATACAAAGAAAATAGAAACGTGTTTTCTTTTATTCATCAGGAAAAAGTGAAAAGGGATTACAAGTGGTGCGGCTCAATGGAGCCTTTTTCCACAGTCTGCTTTACAAAGGACTGATTTTTGGGGGAGGAGCCCTTGTCCTTCCTGCTCCTTGTTGCAGCAAGCTTAAATGTTACATTTGATTTATTTCCACCTTTTGTGTGTTTAAAAAGCTGGAGTATTGTCCTTGAGATGTCATGAGAAGCTGATGTTAGATAAATAAATGTCGTTTTACCAAAATCACATTTGATCTGTGATCCATAAGTCAATTTGATAAATGTAAAAACCCATCAACTGCTGATCTGTGCCTTGAGCTTGACGAACACACAAGACTAATGATTGATAGAACACAAACCCACTAAGCACAGAAATTTGAACAAGGGCTCGACTTTCCTTTTGGATTTTCTTGGGTGAATAAGTGAATGCTGTGATTTTAATTGTTTTGGGCTGGTCTCAAACTAATTAATAGTTGCAAATTTGCTCTTTTCTTAATGATTTCTGAATGATAGCATTCCAATATTTTTTTTGAAGAAACTCATTGCTATATTTATTTCCATGCCTGTATAACAGCAAGCTTTTAATGTGACTCTATATGGGCTTGATTTTCATTTTGGGCAGGTAGCAGGAGTTGGGAAAGTTATGAGCTCGGCTCACCTGCCTCTGTGGTGACCTGGAAATATGTTTGGAGGCAGCCACATGTGTTGATGAGGGCAGAGTCAGGCTTTTTTTAGAGGGCTGTGGGACTTTGTCCCACTTAAAGTAAAATCAGAAAGGTCCTCCAGCCTTTATCCATCACACCTGCTAAGCCCTACATACTCCATATCATAAACATGCCACCTCATGCCCTCTGTAGCAGCCCTCCATGCATTCTCCAACACTGTTTCATCTACAAATCAGCTGTACTTCAGTAAACAGTAGTAATCTTTACTGAACTGGCTAGAAGTGACAGCCTACATTGCTTGCTATATGGCAGAGTCAATAATTATGGTAGTCCAGTTAGTTAGATAATGCAGGTTTGCATTTCAAATCCAAATATCCCCTCTTCATATATATAAAAAAAAAGAGACACTCCCCTTTTTCCTAGCAAGCAAAAGGTACATGTGCACGTATGACAATAAGCTACCCACGCTACATCCACTGTTCTCATGCATTAACAACTGTTTTATTAGTCAATCACTGAATATGCATTGCACAGTCTTTAAACCATGTAGATTTCTCCAGGCCAGACAATTCTTCTTTATCTATGTGCAGTGCTCTGTAGTATTTGCATCCTGCACTTCGTCTGCGATTACTCAGCTTTTTTGGCTTGCACCATCTCTCCCCATAATGCATCTCCTGATCTGCTCTGCCAAACATATGCTTTAGTTGTTGATTCACAACTTCTGTGTTTTGATCCATGTCCATTGCTTTAGTCAGTTTCTTATCTTTTAGTAAATTTACGCTTAAGGGGTCTCTCTCACTGCAGACCAATCAGTCCTTAATCAGATCATCTTTTAGTTATTCCAGTTCATTTGATTCTATAAGCTGAGTTACTGCTATGACTTTTAATAGTCTTATTTTTTACTCTGAACTCTAATACTGAACACACATTTAATGTTTTCAAAATGTCTATTTTCTTTGTTCTCCTGGTATACACTTTGTAACAGTCCTCCCCCAACAGTGTTAACAATGTAGCTACTCTTATCTTTTCCAGCTTATTAATTAAGTCTGTTGCAATTTCATAATTTTGCCTTTCTAAGTGGAAGAACTACCAATTCTGTCACATCATTCATCATTTTGACTAGAGATGGAATTGAAAAGTTTACAAAGTTTGCCATTATTTTCTTAGCAGCTTTTGGCCGATTCTGCCAAATGCACCTTCCTGCATTCTTGGGTTCCCTGCTTCTTTTGCAAGTTTCAAACCATTTTTTGCCACTATCTCCTGACGTGCTTCATGTATAAGGATGGCTGTACTACACAATATGTAATCAGTGAGAGTCTTTATTGAACTAGCTAGAAATGGCAGCCTCATGTGAGTCACATAACTATGGCAAGCTAGTACAAGTCAGGTAATACAAGATTGCATTTTCTAAAACCCAAACACTTCTCTTAAGAAATTATGCACCCATCCAGTCCCTATGACTCTTTGTGCCCAAAATATCAAGTTATGCCACTCCAAGTAATCCCTTTGGCTCTTGATACTTTCCATGCCAAGCTATTTCACTTCTATGCCTATTCACTCACTATACACTGTACAGAACCAATGAACCATTTGTGGCAATAGGATGTATAAAACAAACCCTTTAAAAAAATCTGCCATTCATTGATAATTTTCATTTAAAAAAAGTACTCCATTTTACTGCCGACCAACAAAACTGTCAATCATCCAGGCTCTTAAAGATAATAATTGCAGGAGCTGCAAGCAGTTGAAACCTGTACCACCTTGTGTAAATAAACATTGTGAAATTAACAGCATAGATCAGAAAATCAGAGCTGTCAACCAAACAACATTTTCTTTCTGGCTTAAGTGTTCCAGTGCTGCAGCAGATTTCTGGGCTTTCAGCAAGGTCTCATGGTATCCTTAGCTGGGATGTGGAGATGCCGGCAGTGGATTGGGATGGGCACAGTAAGAAGTGTCGCAAAATCATGTCCAAGTGTACAGATTTATTTGGAATCACAAGCTTTCGGAGCACTGTTCCTTCCCCATAGAATCGTAGAAAGTCTTCAGTGCAGCAAGAGGCCATTTGGTGCATAGAGTCTGCACTGACCACAATCCCGCAGGTCATATCCCTACATATTTACCCATTAATCCCTCTAACCCATGTAGCTCAGGACATTAAGGGGCAATTTTAGCATAGCTAATCAACCAAACCCACACACCTTTGGACCTTTTCCCCAGGTGCATTCTCATCTGAGTCCAGACAACCAAATTTTACACAACGTAATCCCAAAAACAGCAAAGAGATAATGCCCAGCTAATCTGAGTTGAGGGGTAAATACTGAGCAAAACACCAACAAGATGGCTGCACAGTGGTTAACACTGCTGCTTCATAGCTCCAGGGACTTGGGTTCGATTCCCAGCTTGGGTCACTGTCTGTGTGGAGTTTGCACATTTTACTCGTGTTTGCATAACTTTTCTCCAGATGCTCTTGTTTTCCCCCCCCCAGTCTAAAGATGTGTGAGTTAGGTTGATTGGTAAACAATGCTAAAATTTGCCCCTTAGTGTCCTGAAATCTGTAGGTTAGAGGGATTAGTGGGTAAATATTTAGGGATATGGAGGTAAGGCCTGAGTAGGATTGTGATTGGTGAAGACTCGAGGGGCCCAATGGTCTCTTTCTGCACTGTAGGATTTCTGTGATTCTAAAAGAATTTCACTGCTGTCCTTCAAAGGAAAAATGTTGGATCTTTTCTGTCCATCTGAACAAACAGATGGGGCCTCATCATTAAAGGACCGGTCATTTGTCAGTGCAGCTCTCTGTCAGCATTGGTGTGCCAGCATAGACTTTGTGCTGAATTCTCTGGAGGGGGATTGGAACCCATAACGAACAAAGAACAAAACAGCACAGGAAACAGGCCCTTCGGCCCAACGAGCCCATGCCGCCACCCCGATGTTCCCACCTGTACCTGTGATCCCTGTCTATGTTTATAGATCTACGGATTAAAAACCGAATTTGAGACAATTTGAGGAGAATTTGTTTTGCCAATTAGCCGAAGAACATATCTTTGGGATGTGGGAGGAAACCGGAGCACCCAGAGAAAACCCACGCAAGCACGGGGAGAATGCGCAAACTCCCACAGACACAGGCCCAAATCCATGTATCTGCACAGCACAGCGCTAGTCACTGAGCTGTCGTGTTGCCCATCAAATGGTCCAGGTCAAGCGTACACTAACGATGTGAAGCACTAGGATACTCTCGGAAAAAATCCAAGAGCAGCCCCCTCACGACCCATCGCGTGTATGCCCCTCGTTAGACAACAAGGTGGACCAAAGCACCTGTAGGATAAAAACAAGTACATCAATATCATCATCTATTGACACATTTCCCAGGGACTCCCAAGGCTCATGATCCCTATTTTAAATCAGTTTTCTATACCCCTCCATTCCCATTCTGTTCATGTGCCCATCTAAGTATTTCTTAAATAACTCCAGAGTGCGTGCCCCCACCACTTTACTTGGCAGCGCATTCCATATACCCACCACCCTCTGTGTGAAAAAACTCCCTCTAGCATCCAAATTATACCTTACCCCCCTCACTCTAAGCCCGTGACCCCTCATGCTATTCAAATCCATCCTAGGAAAAAGCTTAACCCTGTTTACTCTATCTATACCCCTCATAATCTTGTACACCTCTATTAGATTTCCTCTAAGTCTACGTCTTTCTAAGGAAAACAGCCCCAATTTGCCTAATCTCTCCTCGTAACTCAGACCTTCCATACCAGGCAGAATCCTGGTAAACCTCCTCTGCACTCTCTCCAGAGTCTCCACGTCCTTCCGGTAGTAAGGCGACCAGAACTGGACGCAGTATTCCAAATGAGGTCTAACCAGCGTTTTCTACAACTGCAACATTAAAGGCCAGCTCTTGTACTCTATACCCCTTCCTATAAAGGCTAACATACTATATGCTTTCTTCACAACCTTCTCCACTTGCTCTGCCACCTTCAGAGACTTGTTCACCTGTACCCCCAGGTCCCTCTGCGTTTCTACACTCTTAATAGATCTACCCTTTATCATGTACCTCCCCCTTACATTCTTTCTCCCGAAATGCATCACCTCACATTTATCAGGATTGAATTCCATCTGCCATCTGTCTGCCCAAGCTACCAGCCTATCTATATCCTGCTGCATTGCCTGACAATGCTCCTCACTATCCGCAAGTCCAGCCATCTTTGTATCGTCTGCAAACTTGCTGATCACCCCACTTACTCCCTCTTCCAAGTCATTTATATATATTACAAATAGAAGAGGTCCCAGTACTGAGCCCTGCGGCACACGACTAGTGACCGACCTCCAGCTAGAAAAACACCCTTCCACTATTACTCTCTGTCTCCTATTACCAAGCCAGTTGCTTATCCATCTAGCTACCTGTCCTTGTATTCCATGAGCCTTGACCTTCTCAACTAACCTCCCATGAGGGACTTTGTCAAACGCCTTACTAAAATCCATATAGACAACATCAACGGCTCGCCCTTCGTCCACCGTTTTTGTCACCTCCTCAAAAAAATTCTACCAGATTTGTAAGGCACGACC
The DNA here is from genome assembly GCA_024679065.1 of Sphyrna mokarran. Classification (NCBI taxonomy): domain Eukaryota; kingdom Metazoa; phylum Chordata; class Chondrichthyes; order Carcharhiniformes; family Carcharhinidae; genus Sphyrna; species Sphyrna mokarran. Next base: position 37,248,316 of record JAGIQG010000010.1, on the reverse strand, counting down.
TCCCCTTAACAAATCCATGCTGCGTATCCCTAATCAGATCGCAACGCTCTAAGTGCCTATACATCCTATCTCTAAGAATCCCCTCCAACAGCTTCCCTATCACTGACGTCAAACTCACCGGCCTATAATTTCCAGGGTTATCCCTACTACCCTTTTTAAACAATGGTACAACGTTAGCTATTCTCCAGTCCTCTGGGACCTCACCTGTGTCCAAAGAAGAGACAAAGATTTGTGTCGGAGGCCCATCAATTTCACCTCTCACCTCTCTAAGCAGCCTGGGATAAATGCCATCAGGTCCCGGAGATATATCAGTTTTAATGCTACCTAAAAGCTCTAACACTTCCTCTCTCGGTATGGATATTTCCCTCAACTAGTCCACAGCTCCTTCAGAAGTCCAAGATAACAGTGCTACCAATGGACTCACAGCTGAAACATTAGGTTGACTTCAACCAGCTAACCTGTGCGCTGTGTAATTGCTCAGGGGATTTTCTTTTAAAGGCCTTTTAATTGTGCTCCATGCTACTGTACGGCAATAATTGATCAAATGTTAACTTCAGTGGGCCAATCTGCAGTCGTGAATTGCTTATGAATGTCCACGATGCGTTCACCCTCCTGAACAAGTGTTAATGCTACACAGATTCTCTCAGCTAAGTTCCACATGGATATCATCAGAGAATTCATTTGAGAAAAAGTGAGTTAAAAATAGATAAAAAGGAGCCATAGGCTGACTCTACAGCTGGAGATTTTCAAATTTAATTTTGTTAAAAAAATAAGCCTTTTGTAATGCAAACTATTTCCATTGAATTTTCTCTTCCTCTCCCCTGCTTTTAATTTGCCTGCTATGAATAGTGTGAACTGGCTTGAGCTACTCATTACTTTTGAAAGTATCCATTTTCCTGTGATTATTTTAGGGGAGAGTGAGAACCTCTTTGCTGCATTTCAGTTCTCTCTAAAACACTACTAAAATCTTTGAGTTTTGGTCTTTTATAATTGGCAGGGCCAATACTGAATTCACAAAGGCAAATGCACCTTGGATTGAACTGTTAAATTGTGAGGAAATGGGAACAAGGTTTAAGGCTGCATATTGTGTGAACTACCAGCAGCAGGTAGAATATCGTGGTTGATCTGGGTCAAGATGAAAAAGTCAATGCATTAGTGGCTTTGCCTTCTATTGATGAGATACTGGAGAAAGAAGCAGGGCTGAGTCTGTTATTCCTCTTCGAGCTCTGATCACTGGCAGTGAATACAACAGTATCGGCACAAATCCAACAGCTTAATTCATCATGTGATTAAAGCAAAGCAATGTTACTGACCTGATAGACCAGAGATGGCCGAGACCATGCTCTATATGAAATACAGTCAGTCCCTGGAGAAGCAGCGTAATAATGATCAAATGAAGACATATTAAAATCTAATATAACTTCCCTTCCGTTGAGCTTTGGGAAAATATCAAATCCAGAAGCGGCACTTATGTAAGTGCATTCAGCTTCTACTCATTAATTCATGTCATCAGCCTATTTTTAAACTTGTGCACATTTTGATGAAAGCCTTGTAACAGTGGCTATAGTCCTTGCTATTTTTGACAGGTGCCACAGCTAGATAAACATTATGAAGCCAATAGTGACATTGTTCTCCTTGGGATTGTGATGCAAATCATTCTACCCCAACCCTATCCTACCGGCCTGAATACAAATCTTCATTCCTTTCCTTCAAGGTTGTTATTAGATCCTTGTGTGTACGAGCACCACCATCATAGGGAGATATAAAGTGAAAACATAGCACACACTAGCAAAAACAAGGTATAGCTGCTTTCAGTTTAGGTTATTTCGGCAACCTTTGAAAGCCATGCATTAGTCTGATGGTTTATGCTGGTTTAATGCAGTCATGACTCAGACAGGAAAGATGCTGTTGTATGCCTGATCTATTGACTGTCAGATTATCTTCACTCAATGTTGCAAGTTATTGTCATTCAATATTTGTTTTGACTGAAATAACAGTCAGATTTTGATATATTGATTAAAAACATGAAGTAGGTAGAAACCTGCACTGCAAATATAGCATCCTCAGCACCATTTTCCTTCTACAAAGCTGTTGAAATTTAGCTGGATGAGAGAGTAAAACTCTCAACCTGAAAATCTTCCATCCAGCTTTTTTTCCAAATTCTCTATTGCAGAAACAATGAGACATAATTTTGAGATTTTATTATTACTGCAAGGTGGCATTCTGCTATCATTTACAGCTGATGGATAGAGGCTCAAGTTTCCCATAATCCTACACAAAGTGCTCATGGAATTAAGCAGTTCCAGGACATAAAATCAAATGCTAGTTTCAGTTTATTTTGACTGCAAGAAGGTGCAGTGCTGCTCCCTTGGCTGTGAAATATGGATTCACCTTGAGAAGCTAATGATTTTTTTCAAGCTACTCCAGTGTCACATTTTACCCTGTAGAATAGGACGCAATATGAACTCATTGGCATTTAGAAGCCAAAACCACAGAGGGTTAATTTACAGTATTTCTTTTCAAAGCTGATTTTCAAACAACATGTTCAAACAACTGTTTACACAGTTGACCTGGGAGGCGGTTTGCAGTTGAAAGGTGTTCTCAAGTTGAAAAACAAAACTTCAAAAAAGGCAGAGTTGGGGGGGTGATGCAGTCGGTGTGCGCTTAGCGATCAGCCTCCTACAGCTGCAGTCTATCGAGAATACTTTGCAGTTGCTCTTGTGTTTGACTTACACACATAGCTTTCAACAGGTACTAATGACATGAAGCTCTGGCATCCTGAGCATCACCAGCTGATTTGTCTCTTTTAGTAAGCATAAAGTGCAGGTTTGCAGTGGGAAGCTTTGCTTACAGCTTGACCTCGTGCAGCTGGAGGTGTGAGGTGATAGCTTGACAGCCCCTATGAATGTTTCAAATAATTTCCTCAAGCATCCTTGGCTAATTGTCAGATTAATTATGTGGATTGGGTTGTGATGTGGCTCCAGCTAGGACTCAGACTAACTTCAGCCAACAGTCTCTTTATTCTTTATCCAACATGAGTTTTGAATTCATTACGGATTCCATCCGCAACCCCCACTCCCACCCGAGAAATTTCATGGGGAAAATGTATTGAGAAACTAGACATCATCTGAAGCAAACTTCACGGATCCTTTGAGATTGTTGAATGTAGAATTGTTCATTTCTTTGTTTCTTGACCTCAAAAACGTGCCAAATTATGCTGCAGTTTCTACCAATAATTCTTTCATACATTTTAAATAGAGTGCAATCAAGCAATCTTGCCAAGGTGGTTACTTTGCATACTGGCAGCCTGAGCAAAGCACAGTTGTTTCTCTGCCTGATCCCATTTCACAGCCAACACATGGTAACTGATTGAGATGACAGGCTTTAGGTTGTGTCTGTGACGCCAACTAGGATGAAGGGAGGTAGAATAGATTGGATTAAGGAGGGGGTATGGGGTGGGCTGAATGATGGCATAGAGAGACTCAAAACTATGGCCCCCAAAATTAACTTGTATCAATAACCTACAAGCATTTAAGTGTCTTTGTCTGAAATTTGGCAAAGATGGTAACAATTTAACCTGGCGAATGCTTGCATAGAAAGTAATTTTAGTCAGACATGTTAAGTGTTTGCATGCAAGTATTCCAAAATAATTTGGTGATCAGTATATGCAGAATAATAAGTAGATATGTGAAGGGTACATCAAAGCCCAATATAATATAATTGAACACTGCAACTGTTTTTAATTGTGTTCTTTCATTTTTATATCATAACTGTTGTCCTTTGCATTCTTCTATACTGCCAAGAAGGCTCCCATTTGTACCAGTCTGAGAAAATAAGTTTTCTTCATTTAATTCTTAATTGCGCCTGGTCATATGTATATAGGTGCCTTTTCATGGCTCAGTTCATTAGCTAACCTATAACAAATGGCCTCAGTTAGGAACTCACCCCATTTACCCTGCCATACCAACCTCATTACCTACAAGTTAAACTTATTTTAATTTAACCTATATAACCTGCTTTTAACCTATAATTGCTCCCTGATCTGCATTTCTTGGAATCTACGTTTGGAAATTGGTACTAGTGCCTCTACACCTCATCATTCTTTTCTTAGAAAAATGAATCTTGCCTAATCACATAGCTTCAGTAGGTTTAGACATACATGTTCAACAATGTTCACAGGTCAACTCTTAATTGACTTATGACATTTGTTTGTCTACTTTGCAAATGGGCTAACACTATTAAAGTAATGCAATGTCATGGAAGTGTGCTAAATCTGCTAGTATTCAAAGGGAATTTCTAGGTCATAGTTTGTATTCTTCATATTGCCTATATTCACTGGTGTTTAGAAAAATGAGAGAATGTTTGCATTGAAATAGGTAAAATTCTTATGGGGCTTGATAGGTTGAATGTTGAGAACATGTTTCCCCTGGCTGGGGCATTTAAAACATGGGGTCACAGTTTCAAACTAAAGGTTTGACAATTTAGGACTGAGATGAAGAGAATTTTCTTCATTCAAATGATTGTTGATTTTCTGAATTCTTTAGCCCAGAGTACTATGAATATTCAAGTCAGATACATTTTTGAATACCAGTGGAATTAACGGACACAGGAGTGGTATAGGACAGTGAATTTGAGCTGGTTAGCCATAACCTTATTGAATGACAGAACAGGCTTGAAGGGCCATATTGCTGATCTTCCTATTAATATATTTATAGAATGAACTGAGTTTTAATAAAGTCCTTGAAGGTGTTATTTGGGTGTATCCATGCAAGTGTACCCAAAGAGTAATTAAATCTTCCCTCGTAATCCAAATAAAAAGAATACTACTTCATTTTTTTAATTGTAATTTTTTCTTTGAACAGTGAGCTCTTCCAACACAGTGCTTTGAAGTTATTGTATTGGAAGGAAAATTAATTAATTTAAATAGGTTCATTTATTAATCCAAAGTGTTCAGCAAGCTTGTAATTTCAACAGCATGCACTAATTCAGCAACCTCACATTATCAGGTGCTTTTCCTGCCACTCTAGGCTTAATGGTATTTTCAGCACTCGTTTCCATTAAAAAAATGTCAAAACTGTGATTTTGTCTGCTCTACAAATAATCAGAAAAGACCCTGCAACACTACCTGAAGAAGAGCAGGACTGTTTTCCTCAGTGTCTTGGCAAACATTTATATCTGGACCAATTTCACTAAAACAAACAATTTTGTTATTTACTTTATTGCTGTTTCTGGGATCTTGCTGTGTACAAATTGGCTACTGCATTACATGACTTGAAAAGTAGTCATTTCAAAACTACTTTTGCGGGATGCAAAATGCTCTGGGACAATCTGAGATTGTGAAAAAGTGCAAATTATCTCTTCCTGTTTTAAATATCTTACTTGAAAAAATGGATATGTAGAACACAAAATGAACATCAAATTCTTGTGCTATTTTGTAAAAAGCTAATGACAGAAATTTACTTCATCATAATACATTTTATGTTGTTTTATGTTTGTTATTCAAGCTTTGCAGTATTTGTTCCACCCCTTTTTGTTGCTGTTCTCAGAGATTTGTAGATAGTAAACTGAAGTTGGATCCTGTTTAAAAACCAACACTTTTTCCAAGGCCCCTAAATAGATTGATTTCTTATTTTTGATCAACAAACTGAAAGGATCATATTTCAATAGAGATTTACTTTGGTATCTGAATACTTTTCAAATAACTAATATAGTCTTTGGAATTAATTTTATTGCTTGGTTTCGCCTGCCTAGCTATTGTAGGTGTACACGTGTAATCAAATGACCAGGTGGAGTGGCAGATAACATCTTTATTAGCATTTCCAGAGCCCTGTGCTTGCTGTTCTATGTTTGGGTGCAGTTTTAACAGTGATGTCCTTGGTGTTTTAGTCTAATAGGTCATAAAAACCGCTTCCAACATTGACAGGCCAGATTTACACACAAAATTGTTTCATGTTATTGATCTTTCCATCTAAAAGCTGTATGTCTCCACAGTTCTCCAAATCTGTTGATGTGATGCCACATTACAGCCTATTCTTAACTGTCTTTTAGAAGATTAGGTTTCGATAACTGATGGATTACCGTGTTATCTTAAGTGAGTGGGGGAGGGGTAGGAAGTGGAAGTATTAAATAAAATGTTCTAATGTTCAGGTTTGTGGATGTAATTGTAATATGTAAACTAAAGGTGACTTTGTTTGGAAAATACAGGTTTTTTGCAGATATTGGATTGAATTTTGACTATTGTACTTATTTGCATTTCTTTTCAGCAACATCAAATGGTACTTTGGAAGGACTGGAAAATCGAGAAGGCGGTGTCTGCCAGACAAAAGCCATGAAGCTTATAATGAAAGTTGGACAAGGTAAGCACTATCTCATCTTTCCCAAAGACAAGAACAATCATCTCTTTTCTCCATTTAGCTACAAACTGTTCATAACCATTATGACAAGAGGCACAATCAGTCTCTTCATTGTTGCGAAAATATGCTGGCATCAGAAGTGAAAAGTACCCAATGCTTAATCATTGTCCAGTAATGATTCTGGAGTTTCTGAATCTGTGATAAAAGGATTAGGAGTGATCTGAAAGCTTGTTCTAAATTTGAATTGATATTTGAACTGTAAAATGAATTAAAATAATGTCCCTTCCTTTAGGGCAGTGAAACCAAGAAATCAACTTGAGACTATTGTGTTTTTAATTTCTGGAAAAAACACTTTATATTTTTCTGTTACCTGAAATCAAATTCTAATTCTTCAAATTAGAAGAATAGAAATTATACAATACAGACTTGCATTTATCTTTAACATGAAGCAGATATTGCTAGAGACTAGAGACTTATTTGATTAAATATTTTGAACATAACTAACTAAATAAGAAGGTTACTTCTCCCTTTATAACATCACTAGTTGATGGTAAATGGAAATTAGTTCTGTTTCATTTAACACACTTTCAGTTTCTAAAAACAGTATGTGTTGACAATATAAATCTCCCTTATTGCTTGTATCGTACATCTTCGATGTTAGTGTAGTGTCCATTTAGCATTCAATCAGCACTCACTATTCAATTGAATTATCACCGACAAAGTCTTTGCTTGATATTGGTTGGCTTCGCTATGGTTGTTCCAGATATTTGAGTGGTCAGCATTTAAAACTGCCTGGTAACTGCAGTCGTGATGTGGATATGCCGGCATTGGACAGGCGTAAACACAGAAAGAAGTCTCATAACACCACGTTAAACTCCCAACAGGTTCATTTAATAGCAAACATCACTAGTTTTCAGAGCAATGCTCCTTCAACGCTCTAAAAGGTAATGGCGTTTGCTGCCAAATAAACCTGTTGGATTTTAACCTGGCATTGTGAGACTTGTTCTAGCATCTGTAGTGCCATCAGCCTTCTTTCAGACCTAAGAAAAGGTCAATTTAAATGGTGACGATTGCTTCTCCCTCAAGGGTTGTGTATATAAGACCATCTTAAAAAGATAAACCAAGCAGAACAGTGTTGCTACAAGAGTGAAGGTTTTAACTCACTTTGTTATCAAGTCAAATACATGTGCATTGCAATGAATTGCCTATCACCTCATTTTGCCAGGACAGAAAATGCACTCATTTTGTTATCACTAGAAATTCTGCTAGTTCATTTGATTAAGTTTTAAGCTATAAATAAAGATTTTTTTAAAGAATATTACTATTCATCAAAGTGACTTCCATAGTATTGAGCCAATAAAGCTAAAAGCAAACAGATTTCACTCCAATCATGGCACCTGGAGTCTGCAGTACCTTAATGTGGGTTGCTTGAGAAGTAAAACATCAGTGTTGAGGGATGTTCCCCTCTGTCTGACTGAGGAAGGTATCTCAACGTTACGGTTTGTAATTGAAACAACCTTTTTAAAAACTTTTTAGATGCAAATTCTGTGGGAGGAAACGAAAAACCAACCAGCGCTCCTGAAAAAGGACGGGATGGCATCACAACCAAGCCCACCCAAAAGACCGAGAGTGAAGGTAACCATCTAGTAGAAGCTGATTATAAGGAAGATACCTCACCTGTGAGCTGGAATTATGGAACTTCTTCCATCTGCCTGAAAAGCCCATGTCACGTACAAGTGAAACATGAGGGTCATTGGCAAAAATGAACAAATGGCAGGAGTCCTTTCTGGCAATTATGAGGAGCATGACTCCTGTTTGAGACTTACGTATATCTTTATACCATAAGATATAAGAGCAGAATTAGGCCATTTGGCCCATTGAGTATGCTCTGCTATTCAATCATGGCTGATATGTTTCTCAACCCCTTTCTCCTACCTTTTTCCCATAATCTTTCATCCCCTTACCAATTGAGAACCTATCTCTGTCTTAAATTCACTAAATGAACCAGCCTCCTCAGCCTTCTGTTGCAATGAATTCCACAGATTCATCACCCTCTGGCTGAAGAAATTTCTCCTCTCAGTTCTAAAGGGTTGTCCCTTTACTCTGGTGCTGTGCCCTCGATTCTAGTCTCTTCTACTAATGGAGACATCTTCTCCATGTTCGCTCTATCCAGGCCTTTCAGTATTCAATAGGTTTCAATGAGTGCCCCCCCCCAACCCTGCCTATCCCTTTAAGCTTCATTGGGTACAGACCTAGAGTTCTCAAACACTTCTCATACGACAAGCCTTTCATTCCTCAGATCCTTCTCGTGAACCTCTTCTGGACCCTATGAGCCACAACTGTTCACTACTTAGTTTGGCTCAATTTTGCATGCATGTGAAGTGCTGCTCAAATGGGACATTTGCACTCTGGTTCAGGCTAATCAGTCCATCATTAGTTAGAGCCACACTTGTCTGCTGTTTCCCCATAGGCTTGCAAATGTTTCTATTTCAAGTATACATAAACATTCCTTTTGAAAGTTACTATTCAATCTACTTCCGTCCTTTCTGTCGGGGCGTGCATTTCAGATCAGAGCTTGCTGTGGGAAAAAAAATCATCTCTTGATTCTGAAGATCTTACATCTGTGTCCTCTGGGTTACCCAGTGTCCTATGAGTGGAAACAGCTTCTCCTTATCTGCTGTGTCAAATTTCCTCATCATTTTGAGCATTCCTTATAAGTTTCCCCTTAACCTCCTGAGCTCTTAAGAAGAATAATGGCAGCTTCTCCAGTCTCTCCAGATAGCATGAGGGATTTCAGTTATCGTTCAGGCACATCTCCTCTGCACCCATTCCAACGTCTTAACCTCCATCTTAAAGTGTGCTATCCAGAATTTGATGCAATACTGCAGCTGAGGCTTAACTGGTGATTTATGAAGGTTTAGCATAACTAACTTACTTTTGCACTCAATGCTGCTATTTATAAAGCCAAGAAGTCAGCATGTTTTCTTAACAGATTTTTCAGCTGTCCTCCCACCTGCCAAAATTTGTGTGTGTGAACACCCATCTCTTTCTGTTCCTGCACTCCACCAAAATCGTAACATCTATTTTACATTGCTTCTCCTCATTCTTTCTTGCAAAATGTCCCCACTTCTCTGCATTAAATTTAATGTGTCTACTCATTTCACCAGCCTGCTTATGTTCACCTGAAGTTGGCTACAATTTTACAGTTAACTACAGCGTTTGAAACCATACCTCCAATGTCTAAGTCATTATTATATATCAAAAAGAATGTATTGATCCACACTCATTTCCCTCCAGTTTGAAATACAGCCATTCATGATCACTTTCTGCTTTCTGTCACTTAGCCAATTTTGTTTCCATGCTACCAGCATCCATGGGTTTTAGTTTTGCTAACAAGCCTATTATGCAGCACTTTAACAAATAATTTTGAAAGTGTATATACATATGTCTGTTTTCATCAACCCTCTTTTTATTTCATTGAAAGACCCAATCAAGTCTGGCAGACTTTGCCTTTAATAAATCTGTGTTGATTGTAATTTATTAACCTGTGTTTCTGTGGAAGTGTGTTACATAATCAACTGCATAGGACAGTGACCCAGGTACTTAGTTATTTTAAATGCCTGTTTGTGGTCAATCCAAAAGGCTGCTTACTAAAAATCACCAGGTGCTTTTAAAACACGTAACTTCACTCAAGTGAGATAGCACTGCACAAAACATTCAGCTCTAAAGGATAAAATTAATGTACCATTGTGCAATAAGCAGTATAAACAGCAGTAAATTTAATGTTTTTCAATATTGTTTCTCCAACAATCATTAACTAGGACCATGAAAAGTGACAGGAGTGCACCACATCACTCCTTTCACAAGGTAGCCGCAATGTATTGTAAACTATGGTAGGCTGATGCTTGCACAGCATCTAGAACTCTGTCATAATTAGTGCCATTTTTTGCATTCGGGTCAATTGCCTCTGCTACAGTTACTTCATTCTGACTGCCTATTCTTGACAAACTCCTTTACTCCTAATCCTTTTAGATTTTCTGTCTTTCAATGTTGTAGCAAAGCGAGCAACAATGTTTGCAATATAGCTGCGTTAAAATTAAAGAATGTAATATCCTAATTTGCATCCTGGAGAGTTTAGGTTTTAAATAAATCCAGATGTTTGACAGATTGAGAATTTCTATGTATTGTGCGTTCAAGAGAGGAATACCTTTAATTTCTTCTGGTTCTTCTTCCTTTGTGTGTCAGACTAGCACTCAGCTACAGCTTAACAAGAATCAGTTTAATGTAAACATGATTGATTCCATCATTTCTATTAGCATGCCTTGCTTTGCCTCAGCTTCAGGAGTCTGTTACAGACCTGCTAAGTAGAATATTTTTCAGAAGGGTTCATGTTGCTATCTCTGGCTGTCAGTTTTTTCAGCAGATGAAGGCATGACCATGGGTGTATATTACAATTTCTCAAAGCTGTGACTCCCCACAGGGATCTGTTTATTATTTCAAGGATTTAAATCCATGTTTCAGACCTGTGAGCTTGCTTTACTTCAGTGTGTCAGAAAATAAATCAACTTTTTTTAGATAAGATAGTACCCTCTGTTTCTGTGAATGACCGGATTCCAGGCAGATTATCGCTGAATTTAGCATCTGTATGAGTTTAATTTTTATTGTAGATCAAAAGTAGTCAAATACTTGAGGATGCGTCTCAGATTATAACTCTACCTTAGCAACAGAAGTTCACTTCTGCCCTGTAGCTCAGAAAATTAGATCAGTTTCTGGGGAAGTTGCATCTTTCCAGCAAAGCGATTGTCTATTAGTAGCAGCTTTTGCTGTTACATCAATAACCATGCTGCCCCCATGTGAGAAGCCTCTTGATACCAAGTTACCAATTATTAACCAATAAATTTAATTGGATATTCTTTCTAAATAAAATATTGGAAACTTGAAATAAAAGCAGAAAATGCTGGAAATACTCAGCAGGTCTAGCAACATCTGTGGAGAGAGAATTAAGACTAATGATTAAGGTCAATGATCTTTCCATCAGGAGACCTTTTCATCAGAAGGTTCAAATAGGTTCATTGGATATTACATCTAGTAGCCTGTTTACAAATTGAAATATTGCCATTTTGTCTCTCCAAGTCTATTTTACTAATACTATAGTGGGCATTAATGTTCTGTACTTCCGAGAACTGAAGACTGCAATGAACCCAGCAGCCAGATTTCCACTGTTCTTTGTGCTCTCTTATTTCACTCCTGAGTGGCCCAACTCTAATATTAAGGCTCTACCCCCTTATTCCAGATTCCTCTATCATTTATCAGTCCTGTTGAGTCCTTTTATAATTTAAAACAACTTGGTTAGATCACTCCTCAGTTTTCCATATTCAAGAAAATACAGCCATTTCCTGTGGGACTCCTATTGTCCATCAATCTTTCATTGGTCTTAAAATCTTCTCAAAGCCAGAAGATTGCTTTAGTTTTCTCTCTTGTCCTTCTCGGTTAGGTTCTCCAACTAGTCTTTGCAGTAAACAAAAACTGTGAAACTTGCAGCTCACCCAAACAGGACATTCCCCAATTTCAGTGAAGCCAGTGGTGAAGTGCAACAGATGTAAGCTTCTGGAAGAAGATCGTCTGTTTACCAGCGCAATCCATTTGATGACGCCAAGACATTTTAAAGGAAGGGCAGATGGAGATATTTCATTGTAAATAAATTCTCACTGAAGTAGAGAAAGAGGAGATCCAGCCTGACAGAGGAAAGAGATTCCCAGAGAAGTGGATTTACAAAGATGGAACCTCAATGCTGGCTATAAAGTTGTGATTCACAAAGGAAAAATGGCCGTGTAAATTAATTTTATGGTCAGTCGGATTTGAAATTGCAAGCTAGATAAATACAGCAAGGCTTCTGAGTTTAAAAAAAAAGCTTGAAAACACAGTCTTGTTTCTGAATGAATAGTCTGGCTTGTTTATCAGCATGTGGAATGACTAATACGTTCAGCACCAGCAGCAAAGGGGCTGCAGCTAGTCAGACAGTATGACTAGGGACAATTGTCTTAAGGATTTACATTTTCTTACTCTTACCATACTGCCTCAGGCAAGCCTGCATCTGTTTTAAGTGAAGCTGTCAGCTCCATTTTTTTTGCTACTGACTGATGAAAAATTATTAATAAAAGAAAGGGTCTAGGAATAACATGGCATGTATTATTTTAAATATTCATTACTGACCACTAGTCCTTCTATTTAGATAATCAATAGATATGCTCATTTCCTTAAGTCTATTGTTTTTGAAGACCAAAGTCTCTTTGTTTTGATGGTATGCTAAATCAATTGTTAAAAGAAATGCTTGGTGCGTTAATTTAGCAGTTACTTAATGATTATATACTGGATGGGATTTCCCAGTCTCGCCGGTGTCGACAGGATTTCCCATTGTTCGTACCTTTTGCCATCAGGAAACCTGCGGTGGCGGAAGTGGGGCGGGGGCGGGGGGGTCACTATCAGCTAGACCTGAGGATTCCACCAACAGCAATGGTCGACAAATCCTGCCAGTGATCTTTGCAAGCACTTCCTCCTTCAACAACTTCAACAGCAGAATCACCAAACCTGCCTCATCACACAGATTGCTGGTTTGTTGCTCTAAATAATAAAATGGATGCCCTGAAATATTTGGAAACATGGAGACTGCAGCTTCAAAGTTTTATTTAACAACATTTAATCCTAGGAATGAAATTATAACTGAGAGATGATTTTAAAAAAAAACTTCTGTTGAGAGCCAAATTATTCAAACAGTTCTTCTTTGCTTTCAGGTGGGACGCATTCTTTGAGTAAACCTTCAACTGCACCCAGGGACCCGGACCAAGGCAGATTCCTCAGCCCCGACGTGGCTTTATTTGCAGGCATTGGATCGGGCTGTGTAATCTTCATCATCATCATCATCATGTTGGTGGTCCTGCTGTTAAAGTATAAGAGGCGGCACAGAAAGCATTCCCCGCAGCACACTACCACTCTGTCTCTTAGCACACTGGCCACCCCTAAACGGGGAGGCAACAACAATGGCTCTGAACCTAGTGACATTATCATTCCATTAAGGACTGCAGACAGCGCCTTCTGTCCTCACTATGAAAAAGTCAGTGGAGACTACGGACATCCTGTGTATATAGTTCAGGAGATGCCACCACAGAGCCCAGCGAATATATACTACAAAGTCTGAGCTGTCAGAAACTGAGGGATCCTGAAGAAAATTCTTGGCCTGTTGCATACCTGGGTCTTCTGCTGAAATTAGTGGTGACTTTACTCTGCACCAGGATTGACTTTAAATATGTAGGAGAATTAAAGGGGAAAATGAAAGCTTTGCAGGAAATTCAGCTGAAGAGAGAGTTGGTTAGTACGTATGGTCTGTGTAGGAATCTGCTTACAATAAAATAACAGGAGCAGCAAGCCGGAGAAAAGTTGAGTCAGGGACTCAACCAAACTGTTCCACCTTTTACTCTGACCATTAATTTCTGGACCATATGTTACAAACATACCAGGAAGCAAGAGGCAAAGGGATGTTTGAACTATCTATCACTGTATTTATAACTAGTAACATTTTAAGCTTTGGATATTCAGCAATAGAAAATAGTCAGTCTCCACTTTCCCTGGACTGTTGTTATCTTTTATAATAACCGGATTTCATAAATCCACCTCTGTCTTTGTTCGGTGCTTTTGATTTTTATTCCCTCTTATTGTTTTCCTGTTACCAGTATTACTTGTTAACCTGAAGGCCACTTTGTCTTCAAACACTATCACTGTAACATCAGGAAACTTCTCGAACGTACCACGATATTAACTTGAATCAAACAACCTAGTCACTAGTGGTAGTATTCGCAAAAGCAGCCAAATATAATCAGTCATCCAAAAGATGATAAATCCTGTCCACATACATGCAGAAATCCTTCCAGTCATACATAGTACACATTAGTAATGAACAGGAGACAAAGGAGTTCATCTGTGACATTTAACTGCATTCGCAGTTGTATGCTGCTGCCTTTTTGAATCTGAAAGTGTAGAGATATAGATTATTTAGAGAGCATTTTGGTACTAAAAGTTCCATTATGTAGACTGGTAGACATGGTGACAAGCACAGTGCTGTAGGGCTGCACTTTAAATGAGCTAAAATAATTATTACGAGCAAAACTGAACTAGAGAGAGAAAAATGAAAGGCCTCCATCTGCGTGGTGCTTTATTGAAATATTAAAGGGAAGGGTGCACATCAGTGAGAAGACACTAGTGGGCCAGGGATGATGTTTTACAAGAACAGTGGTACAGACAGACTGAGGAAATAAATTGCCTTACAGTTTGCTTTGTATGAATAGACTGTGTAGCAGTCTCCATATTACATGGTACAGCTTCTCCTACTGTTGCTGCCAACTTCAATGACCTTTAAGGCCTTACCCTTGAATTACTCTTGAGACAAAAAAAAATCAAATACTCTACCTAAAATAGGGAAAGAAGAAGAAGGAACTGAAAGATCAGATAGCAGACATGGAGAGCAGAATAATGCGGGCCAATTTTTGTAGTCAGAACTGCTCAGTAAGAATGCACAGTCAGCAGATGAAGATCATTTGAATATTAGACTATTTGGATGGTCATAACATTGCCACAGAATGTTTGGACACTTGCCTCTGGGAATGGAATCATGTTTCTATAAATAACAAATAAAAATAGAATCTTCTTAAGACTTGTAAAATATCATAAGCTGGGAAATCTCTTCTGCTTTATATTTCCAAGAACTGAAGGGCTTTTCAGCCTTGATCTATTCAGTTAACACACAGGCCTAATTTTTAGAAAATACTTTTCTTCAATTAATATTAAACAGTAGTAGCCTGGCACTGGAAATGTCTTTTCCATTCCTGCGGTGACTTGCAGGCTATGTTATTAGTTACTGCGTGGCCCTGTCCAAACTGTGATATCATGTAGTTTAAAATTCAAAGGATGTGCTGTGTGAAAAGACTGGGCTCAGGCATCCCAAAAGGGAACCCACAGAATGGTTACCCAGCCTAATCCTTGAGCCTGAAAATTACATTGGCGACAAAAGTGAAACACTTTGCATGTACTTAGATCGTTGCCACGGCAATGAAGTACATTATATGTGCATCTGATTTTCCGCTATTTCCATGTAAAGTGTGCTTTTTGTAGGCCTTCGGGACAAGAGACATATTAGCAGAGACACTTTTCAGTTATAGGAGATTTTGTTTGTTCTTTATGAAATACTTTATGGGTATTCTGTGCCTGGCCTTTTTTTCTTTCATTTTAAACCAGATTCTGAAAACAGCAAGTGAATTTCCAATTTCAAAAAAAAAATCCAATGTGAAAAATTGATGGGGTTTCTGGTTTATGAAAGGTGCAGTGGTTGTGTGTCCGATGTAGAGTAGGGCACTTTACACTGACCCCGCATAATTTGTCTTACTCGCCCCCTCCCCACCAAGAGAATGCCACTGTAACTGTCTTGCAGACACATTCATCCCTATCACCTGGTTTTAGAATTTGCACCACACAGTAAACTGATGCTAGTTGTGAAGCTGTAAATATGTGGAATATTTTAATGTATAACGATTTGGGCAGGGAGGGAGGGGAGAGTTAAAATAGCCTTATTCACCTTTTTAGCAACAGAAGTTCACAGCAGAGCATGACTTAATTTTCCTTAAAGTAAAATGTTTGTGTAAATAGAAGATTTTTTTTAAACAAATTCTAAGGAGGATGTTTTGTATAAAATCTGAATTTTTTGCAATGTATTTTTAGCTATAGCTTGTTTCCAAGGCAGTGTCATTCCCCTTTTGCACTGTTTAAAAATGGAGAAAAAAGAACATTGGTAAGGTTACCAAATTGACCGCTGCATATTTGTGCCATGAATATTTATTTAATTGTTTCTTTGTCCAGTTTGTACACACAGTATTATGCTTGCTTTATAAATATTGAATGTTGCTTTCTCCTCATCTTTTCCCTTTTCCGTCTGCTTTTTCAACCATTTTCTTTTTTGGAGCAGATTTAATTTTCACCTTCACTCCCCCGCAGTCCAAGGAAAAGCGAACAAAATTAAAATCACATTCCATAAGTCTGTTACAAACTGAAATTGTTTTTAAATAAAAGACTTTTTTTCCTATGGAAATTTGCCTGGGGTTCAATTTTTTTCTTCCTTCCTTCTACTTCCTGAAATCTAGCAAAAACAAAGGTCTTTTAAAATGGCTCGTTACGTTTCGAATAAAATGCAGGAGATTGAATTATGAAGTTGTGTTTTCAGTGCCCTTGGGTCAAAGAGGGAAAATTCAACCAGTGTTCCTTTTTCTGATTGCTAATGTGTCGAAAGTGTACTTGCAAGTCAGGTGAGGAGGAGATTGGCTTGTCTGTAACTCTTGGCTTGTCTGTGCCGCTAGATATTTGCTGTCAAGACTCATGAATACAACTTGCATTTATATACTTTTAATATAAAAAAAAATATGCTTGAAAGAGACGTGATCAGTAACACAAATTGGACACTAAATCAAAGAAAGGAAGGGGTTACCAAGAGCTTGGTCAAAGCGGTGGACCTTAAGGAGGATCCAAAAGGAGGAGAATGGCAGAAACATTTACCAAAGAAATTCCAGAGTTTGGGGCTTAAAAGATTGAAGAGTTGAGCTGGGAAGATAATTAATAATTAGAACATTTCCCAGCATGAGAGTCAGCAGAGCAAATTCTTTAATTTTTCCTGACACTGTTCCACTTCCATGAAGAGAGAAATAATTGTGGGTATTTCTCCTAGTTTTCCAATTAAGTCAAATGGATAAAAATTGCTGCAGGCACACCCAAATTTCTCATGATTTCTCGGCATGTGCTGTTCTAAAGAAGAACATTAATCTGCAAAAGAAGGGTTTTAAAAAAAAAAGTTTTTGTTTATGCAGGGCTTCACTGAACATGTCCTTCACTTCTACCTTCTGTCTGGAGGTATGTAATTTGTGGAGTGCTCCACAATTTGTGAGGATATAGCGATTAGAATGTTCAAGTCTCACTCAAGAATTCGATGGCAACAGAAGATATATCAATTACTAGTCCAGTAACTGGGTTGATTATCAACCTGAAAATCCTTCCACTGCCTGTGGCAGGCAGTAACATTGGGAATTTCCTGGTCAGCCTAAACCCGCAGAAGGCGATGGCAAACTACTGTAGTGCTTTGCCAAGCATAATCATGCACCAACACATTGAAGTCCATGGTCGTCAACAACCTGTATCTGAAGAGAGAGAAGGAGAGAGCTAGTAAGGCAGATAAATCAAAACCAGTAGATTTGGAATTCCAAAAGGCGTTTGATAAAATGCCACATAAACATTTAATATGTATGATAAGGACTTACGGATTTTGGGATAACATAATAGCAAAGTTGGAGGATTAGTAAACAGACAAGAAGCGAGGTATAGGGATAAATGGAAACTTTTCAAGTTGGAGGACTGTACTTATTAGGAGTGCAACAAAGATCAGAACTGTAGCCTTAGCTACTTAATACTTAATATTAATGACAGATGGAGATTCAGAGATCTTTGCATCTGAGGTTTCTGATGCTACCAAGCTGGGTGGAATGTAAGCTGTGAGGAGGATACAAAGGCTGCAAAGAAATATACAGGATTAGTGAGTGGACAACAAGTTGGCAGATGGAGTATAATGTAGAAAAGTATGAGGTTATTCATTTTGCAGTAAATAAAGCAGAATTTTTAAAACACCTCAAATATGCAACTGTAAATACTCAGAGATTTTTGTGTGTACTCATTCAAGGAACATAGGAAGTTAGCAAACAGATATAAGAAAAAATTTGGAAGACAAATGACATGTTGCCTTTTATTCCATGGTGACTGAAGTACAAGAATAAGGAAATCTTGCTGCAATTATTTCGCACTTTTGTGATACCACCTCCAGAGGATTGTGTGCAGTTTTGATCTCCATATCTAATAAAGAATATGCACACATGGAGATGGTAGAGTGAAGATTAATTATGTTGGGTTATTGGGATGCAGAATTATTCTATGATAAAATGTTGAGTAAGCTGAGGCCTATTCTCTTTGATTTACAAGAATGAAAGGTGATCTCAATGAAACATTCTGAAGAGGTTTGATAGTATCGACAAGAGGTGGTTTCTCCTGGGAGCTAGATAAGAAATTTCTTCACTCAGAGGGTAGTGAATGTTTGGAATTATAAACTTCAAAGAGTTGTGGATGTTCCATCATTGAATATATTCAAGGCTGAGATTGTTTGATTTTTGACATTTGACAGAATCAAGGGATGTGGAGGTAGGGCAAGAAACTGGAGTGGAGATAGAAGATCAAGCATGATCATATTGAATGTCAGAACAGACTTATATAGAATGATCTACTCCTGTACCTAATTTGTAAGTTCCTAACTTTTTAATACCTTTACAATGAGTCAGCTGTAGGTACTATTATAATGGAAGAGTAGAAACTGAAATGCCTCAGCTTTATTCAGGTCTGTATGGAGGACCTTTGTATATGGCATAGCAGTGAAATTGAGGATTACTTAACCTTACAAATGCAAAGCACCTGAATCTGATTTGCCAGTAGCTTTGAAATTTGAGTTTTGTGGTCTCATGACTGAAGTGAATCTTGAATTAGCCACTACTTAAAGAAAGACTTTCTACTTTTCTCCGAGTGACACTGACTCAGGCACGCACCATGCTACCTCCACTCGCATACCTCAGCGACCTCTATGTGCTGTGTGAACTTTGAGACTCTCAGGGTGTTTCAGCCGTGGAGGGCATTGCAGTTAAGCCTGATATTATTCTCGCTAAGATCTAAACATGCAGGATTTACTGGATAAACTATCTGGAACAGAAATGCTGCCTGATTATGCCCTCCTTAAACCAGGCATCCTGAGGCCCATTTGTGACGCTGTGCTGAAATTGGTTAACTGAGAACAGACCTTGGATTCTTTTTAATCTGCATAGGTACTGACTGGAAAACTCTCAGGGAGTTGATATATAATAATGAATCATTCTTGGAATAATTCTACAACATTGCCCAAAATTCTCTTTACATTTTTCAAAGCATTCTGAAAACATTTACATGTTCCCTGTTTCAACTTTTCGTAAGTCAGGTTCCTTGGTTTTTAAATAGCTGTCAGAGCAATCTAAAAGGAAATCTCCAGAATTATTTTGCAGTGTCATTCTCACAACTGCTATATTTATAGCAAATTTGTGATTCAGAACACTGTGCTCTTCACCTAATATTGACAGTGCATTGAGTGTTGAGTCAGATTAGCAGAGGGAATGTCAGGATGTGGGAGAGCAGACAAGGTGGAACAGCAAGTATTTTAACTCATTATGTCATTTGCAACTAGAGATCAATGGGCAAAAGAAGACATGTAGGCTGACTGCTAGTCTTCAGAGATCAGGCTATTATTTACGAACAAATAAATCTATCACGTATTTATCTTCTTGAGTAATTAAAACACATTCAAGTGTTTATTCAGGATCAGTGATGATTCCTGTGGGCTAAGAACATCCTGCTTTTTTTTAGCTTCTGTAAATGCCTCTTCATTCTCCAACATTTAATCACATCACCCTCATTACAAGCTGTCGGAATTTAAAAGAACATTATTGCCCTGCAAGCTTATAAGAATATTTGACCCTGTCATTTACAAAGATGCTGTAACTGTGAAACTGCACTCCAGTGAAATTGGCATTGAGAAAAGAAGGCAGAAAAGAAAGGACTGAAAGTTAGCTTTTATATTTGCATTTGAAGATGCACTTACAGTGCAATGACATCACCAAAACAGTTTCATTATAAATATAGCCCTGCGCTGCTTCGAGTGTTGTCACGGCAACAGGAGTGACACTCAACCTCTCCAGAAAAGAACCACTCTGGGAATCCCATGTTAAAACGTCAGAGTTAGTGCTCTGGACTCTTTTCTCTCTCTCTGTATGCAAAATGTAGGGGGGAGGTATATGATAAAGGGTAGACCTATTAAGAATATAGAAACGCAGAGGGACCTGGGGGTGCAGGTGAACAAGTCTCTGAAGGTGGCAGAGCAAGTGGAGAAGGTTGTGAAGAAAGCATATATATGTTAGCCTTTATAGGAAGGGGTATAGAGTACAAGAACTGGCCTTTAATGTTGCAGTTGTATAAAACGTTGGTTAGACATCATTTGGAATACTGTGTCCAGTTCTGGTCGCCCTAATACCGGAAAGACGTGGAGACTCTGGAGAGAGTGCAGAGGAGGTTTACCAGGATGCTGCCTGGTATGGAAGGTCTGAGTTATGAGAAGACGTTAGGCAAATTGGGACTGTTTTCCTTAGAAAGTCGTAGACTTAGAGGAGATCTAATAGAGGTGTACAAGATTATGAGGGGTATAGATAGAGTAAACAGAGTTAAGCTTTTTCCTGGGATGGATATCTGGGATGGACTCGAATAGCACGAGGGGTCACGGGCTTAGGGTGAGGGGGGTAAAGTATAATTTGGATGCTAGAGGGAGTTTTTTCACACAGAGGGTGGTGGGGTATGGAATGCGCTGCCAAGTAAAGTGGTGGAGGCAGGTACTCTGGAGTTATTTAAGAAATACTTAGATGGGCACATGAACAGAATGGGAATGGAGGGGTATAGAAAACTGATTTAAAATAGGGATCATGAGCCTTGGGAGTCCCTGGGAAGTGTGTAAATAGATGATGATATTGATGCACTTGTTTTTATCCTACAGGTGCTTTGGTCCACCTTGTTGTCTAACGAGGGGCATACACGCGATGGGTCGTGAGAGGGCTGCTCTTGGATTTTTTTCGAGAGTATCCTAGTGCTTCACGTCGTTAGTGTACGCTTGACCTGGACCATTTGATGGGCAACACGACAGCTCAGTGACTATCGCTGTGCTGTGCAGATACATGGATTTGGGCCTGTGTCTGTGGGAGTTTGCGCATTCTCCCCGTGCTTGCGTGGGTTTTCTCCAGGCGCTCCGGTTTCCTCCCACATCCCAAAGATGTGCTCTTAGGCTAATTGGCAAAACAAATTCTCCCTAAATTGTCTCAAATTTGGTTTTTAATCCATAGATCTATAAACATGGACAGAGATCATGGATAGAGGTGGGAACATCAGAGTGGCGGCGCGGGCTCATTGGGCCGAAGGGCCTGTTTCCCGTGCTGTTTTGTTCTTTGTTCTTTGTTATAAAAAAAAACTATCACTCTCAAACAATAATGTGGGAATGACCAGATGTTTTGCAATGTTCACTGTGGGGTAAATGTTGGCCAGGGCATTTTCTAGAAACTTGCTTTTCACTTTTCTTCAAGATCTAAGGGATTGTTTATATCCATTTGCGAGTGCAGACTCATCTCAACTACCTCCACTAGCATTGAGTTTTGTGCTCACTTGTCTAGAATGGGATTTGAACCAATATTCTTCTATTCAGAGACAAAAGCAATATCAATGTCTCCATATTAGGAAGTCCCGAATATGATTGGGAATGACTTGCTTCAGAGATGGCTGATAAGTCCAATGTGCGACCTGCAAACTCTGTCACATGTGGGACAGGAAGGTTGGGTAGATGGGCTGTTTGGATTGTTTCCAATAAAATGTCTGAATGTGTTTGCTACCCTCCCGAACAAACCTTCTCCTTTGTTATCATTCAGAAACCAATGTCTATGAGGAGTTGGCAAAGATGTTTGGTTTCTTCAAGGATGCTTTGAAGACATCCCTGAAGCATTCCACTATGGTCCTGGGAGTCTTCCTCCATGAACAAACTTTGAGTAGAGTAGTTGTTTCAGAAACTGGCTCAAAGGAGAATGGGATTGGGTATTAAATATTCCTGGACATCAGGTGTTCAGAAAATATAGGAAAGGAGGAAAAGCAGGAGGAGTGGCTCTATTGGTTAAGGAGAGAATTGGAGCGCTGGAAAAAGAGGATGTCCCAGATGGTTCCAGAACAAAGTCAATTCGGCTGGAACTAAGGAACAAGAACGGTGCTATTGCATTATTAGATGTATTCTACAGCTCACCAACTAATGAGAAGGATGTAGTAGAGGAAGAAATCAACAGGAAATTACAGAAAGATGTAAACATTATAGAGAAGTTGTAATGTATATATGTTCTATAGGTATATAAATAACGTAAGGGTGATATAAATAGCAGAATGGATCGATGAGGGTAATATTGTTGATCTGGTGTACATGGATTTTCAAAAGCACTCAATGCAGTGCCATACAATGGCAAAGTTATAGCTCATGGAATAAAAGGAACAGTAACAACGTGAATGCACAAGAGTATTGGTCAATGGATATTTTTTGGACTGGAAGAAGAATTATAGTAGAGTTCCCAAGGGGTCAGTGTTGGCACCCTTGCTTTTCCTGATGTATATTAACATATCTCCATATTGTGGAGGGGACAACTCCACAATTTGCATCGACCTAAAATTTGAAAGCATTGTAAATTGCAAAGAGTAGAGGATAGAACTTCAAAATGACAGAGACAAGTTGTTGGAGAGAGCAGATAGATGGCAGATGAAGTTCAATGTGGACAAGTGAGAGGTGATGCAGTTTGCTAGGAAGAACATTGACAGGCAATATAAAACAAAGGGCAAAATTCTTAAAATGGTGCAGGAGCAAAGTTAAAGTTTATTTATTAATTACAAGTAAGGCTACATTAACACTGCAATGAAGTTACCTTGGAATTCCCCTAGTCCCCTAGACGCCAATGCCTGTTCTGGTCAATACACCTAACCAGCACATCTTTCGGACTGTGAGAGGAAACCGGAGCATCTGGAGGAAACCCACACAGACACGGGGAGAAACCTGGGTGTTCCACTTACATAAAATCATAGAATGGTTACTGCACAGAAAAAGATCATTTGGTCTTTCATGTCAGTGCTGGTCTTTTGAAGGAACAATTCACCTAGTGCCTTTTCCCTGAAGCTGTGCAAATCTTTTCTTTTCAAATAATGATCCAGATGATCCAGTTCCTTTTTGAAAGCGTCAATAGACTCTTCTTCTATTACACTCGTAGGTAGTACATTCCAGATCTCAATCATTCACTGCACAAAGAAGGTTTTCCTCATGATGGCCTTGTTTCTTTAGACAATTACCTTGAATCTGTGCCCTTTGGTTTGAGATCCTTCCACCAATGGAAACAGATTCATGTTATCGTTAAGCTGTGTGCAGTAGTTATGACCTCAGAGACAGAGCTTGGCCAAGGAGGGTCATTAAATGTTGGCCTGCAATTTGAAGAGGGAACTGTCAATATTAAAGTAAGGAACTTCAAACAAAAATGTAACTTTAGATGGTGACCTTCAATGATCTCTTCAAGGATTAATAGCTATGATGCATGTAGACCAGGTGGTCATTTATAGAAGCTTACTGCATTCAGAACAACCTAATTTCTAGTTTGCACTCGTAAGCTCAGTAGTGGGCCACTATTGCTTATCCAATGAGCTTATATGCTTGATTTAGGTAGTATCTTTACATGTCAGAACCTATATGAAAATAGGCTTGATTCTAATGTTTTTCAAGTGTAAAAAGTTTGCACTGTAAATTAGGACTTTTAGCAGCTCTTTTCTAGGTAAATAATGGATATAACATGATCCAAATTTATTCATTGAGTATCTTTATGGAGGATATCTCATCAGCAGTACATGCTAAAAACTGAACAGCGACAGAGAATGATTGGTATCCCCAATAACAAAAGTGGCAATATTGAAGGATTTGTTCTCAGCCAAAATGATACCAGATTCAATCCTTGGTCCAAATATCTGGGTCAGATTTTCAAATGCTTATAAATTGGGACCTGGTGCATACACAATTTCAAAATTGCGATAGGTTTTAAAAAAATTACTGGAATGCTGTAAGTACTGCTGGTTAGGTCAAAATTTGTTACCCTTCTCTGACTGCACTTAAGAAGGTGGAGCTGAGGTGCCTTCTTGAACTGTTGCAGTGCAGTTAGGTACACCTATCGTGCTATTAGGAGGGAAATTCAAATTTTTTGACCCAGTCACAAGGAAGCATTGGCGATATTGTTCCAAGTCAGGATGGTGAAAGGCCTTGAGGGAAATTTGCAGATATTAACTTCCCATATGTCCACACGCTCTTGTTCTTTTAGGTGATAGAGATGAAGACTTACATAATTGGCGCACATAATAGAAAACATTGCTTGGTTGACAGCTTTTTTCCTCAAATCCGTGAACTTTTGAGTAAATAAGGGCTTTATTTTACAAGCATATGCAGGAGAGAAAACCATACTCTATAATGGTACCTCTACTACTGATACAGGACATATTTATAGTTCTTGTCTTCATTATGATATTTTTCATTAATTTCTTGACTAACCCTACTTTTCTATCAATAGATGTTCCCATTGTCTCACTCTTTAGCTTGGGTAAGGCCTTCAGTTTCCCTTTATCTCCTTCTTGTCCTGTTCAGCAATGAATATTTGTGAAAGCTCTTATTGTTACAACTGCAGGACAACCAGTTCTTTAACTAGTCTTGGCAAGAATCCTATCATACCTATAGTAATGTCTAAATTTCCCATCATGTCTGGAAGGAGTTTTCACTGCATTTGTTTATTACAAAAATAATAAGGCACATTTTAAATATACATCTCAACAAAATAATTTCATTTATCCTATTTCAGATCTATTTTATCAATGACTCAATGTTTATTTACACAAAATAAAGAGATGTCAAATGTTTATATTTTCTGCTGCTGATATTTTAAATGCCTGTTTGTTTGACACTTTTACAGAGTTGTAGTAACAACAGTTATTTCAAGGAGGTTCTTAACGGTTATGTTATTTAAGTTTTTCCATAAATGCCATTGTTGCTATGGGATTTATTGGTTTTGTACAGAGTATATACTGTATGGATGGGCATGGAAGTACTATAAATTAGCATGGAGGTATGAGAGACCATTTGGAGTGGGTTGGGGGCATAAGTTAATGCAAGTTCTCATGGATGGTGCATGGGGAAAGAGTGAGGTGGTAAGAGTATATGAGTGAAGAGAGCTAGAGGGCTTAACATTGAAAAAATAAACTGGGATGAAGTCCCGGAGATCTGAGGCGGACCTTTTAAACAGGCGGCTTTGACATTCAGCAGCCACTGTGCTGAACTGTTTCCATGAATTGAAGGCCTTACTCCCACACACAAGTGCTCCTCCATAAAGAAAATCATGCCTTTTAAGACACATTTTCCTGAGGCAGACAGGCTGAGCCAGAAAAAATTCCTGACTCTCACTACCCTCCCCTCCAGCCCTACATTTCAAAGTTCTTTGTGTGTTATAAAGTGCTGCAGGATGCCCTGAGATTGTGAAAGGTGCTTTGTAAGTGTGAGTTCTTATCTTTTTCTTTCTATTAAATTAATAGAATCCCTGAAATCTACTTTCAAATAAAACATGCGGCAGTAAATTTGATTTGATTTTATTTATTATTGTCACGTAAGTTAGTACACAGTGAAAAGTATTGTCTCTTTTGCGCTAAACAGACAAAACATTCCGTTCACAGGGAAGGAAAGGAAAAAGTGCAGAATGAAATGTTTCAGACAAAGCTAGGGTGTAGACAAAGATCAACTTAAAGCAGATAGGTCAGACTTTTAAGGGTGAGACGATATTACAAATACCACACCTGGTTACTCATCTATTAAATATTAGGAGAGCAATTTGATTAGCGATGATCTTTAAAGATGTTTACTTTGAATTGTGCACATCACAGCAATTTAATGAAACTGTTAAATTAATCTTCTCTCAAATAGGAGAGATTGTTTCAAACTCAATGTACTGATCACTGGGAACAGAAAGTAATGAGCAAGTATTACGTCAGGACAATAAGTCTCTTGAAGGTTGCTACATTTCTAAGCTGTGAGATTTAAATACTTTTAGCTGTTCGTTATGGGTGCTTCACATAAAACAGCTGTAATTGTTGGTACTGCATGTTTACTAACAACATGCAAACAACGTATAAGAACACAGAAGTCATTTTGAAACAGCCATCACAGTCGAATGAATGTTCCCGTTCTGCCACTGCACCACACATGGATGAAGGAGGATGGTGGAGTGAAAAGATGGATAACATTGCTACTTCTCTCTCTCTCTCGTTCCCATGGACCTTACAGATTGAGGATGGATGTTGGATTGGGGCCGTGCCAAATAGTGATGGTTCTGATCATCGGTGCCAAGGCAAGCAGGAGATTGTGAGAGCATCAGGGCCAGCCCAGACATGGCTCTGCACCACAGGAGGTGGACCCAGAAGATCAGGTGGCTGCTGCAGAGGCTCAGTTGCTGGCTGCCCGTCAGGCTAACAAGGGAGCAAAAGAGACTGATACTATAGATCTTGGGTCTACAAAAGGCACTGGTCTTTTGAGGATTGGACTACATGTGCCTCAATAGACTCCGTCTGCAAATGGAGAAAGTGTGGTACCTGTGCCAGGTTGTCAATCACCTGGCACTGTGAGGATGACACCCTACTGGCTGTAAATTTGACCATCATTTACACCATTTTTGCGACTGGTTCTAGTGGGCACCTGTGAGGCTGATGCATCACAGAGATTCCAACTTTCATCCAAGTTCTGATATCCAGAGCTCAAGTTTCTGAAGATACACTTCCTGCACATATGGTCATCTACATCACAGAAACTTTTATATTTTTCTTAAAATGCTTGCTTAGCTGGGCCTCTTGTTGCCTGGGTTCCACCAGTGGACAATTCTGTTTTGCAAGTCCAGCATATGGTGAGAGTTGTGAGACTTGTCATCAAAATCATGCCAAGGAACTCTGACATTTGAATATTTACCCAACACTGTCTGTTGGCAACCGGAAACCCAAACATTAAATTAGCAGCAGAATGAACAAAAAGAAACAAGTCTGTCCTAATTTTATACCAGCCCGCATGACCCATTCTGGAAGATTGTTAATTTGATTCTCACTCCAGAGACTTGAGACTTGGAATGAGAGTGCGGTACCACAGGATCTTGCATTTTTGGGAGTACAATTTTTCAGGTGAGATGTTAGAAAAAAGAAAACTTGCTAATTAAGTGATTTTGAAGTGTTGTCGCTGTTGTAATGTAAAAATGGCAGCCAACTGGCAACACATCAAGCTCCAACAATTTGATAGCAACCAAATAACCTGCTTTTTCATTGTCGATCGAGGGATGAGTGTTGGCAGGACACCAGAATAACTTGCATTCTCTTCTTCAGAATAGTTTTGCGGGATCATTTATGCCCAACTGGGAGGGAAGTCAGGCCTGCATTTAACATCTCTTGAAGCCCAACAGAATGTGAAAAAAGATGTGATACCTCAATCAACATCATTGATTATCTGGTCATTGTCACAATGTTCTTTTCACACCTTATTGTGTGCCAATTGGCTATCATATTTCCCACATTACAACAGCGATTGTACCTCAAAAACACATCATTGGCTCTGAAGAGCTTTGACATGTGTTGAAATCATGAAATATGCAATATTGATGCAAGTTCTTTATTTCTTTAATTGGCGATGATGCAATGATGAGGGAATCTTGTGCCAGAGTTTAAACATCGCTACCTCTGGATAGGAAGCTCTAGATTTAAGTCTCACCTCATGGTGGCCATGGTAGGCGCATTCATAATGTGTTTAAAAGGCTTGACTCTCAGCCCATAAATTCTTCTGATGGCAGAAAGGAAGAGCCTCCTGATTAGGCACACTGCAAAAGGCAATGGCAAATGACTGCATTACTTTGACAAATTTAATCACGGATCAATTCATTAGAGGCCCGTTGTCGCCAATGTCTCTTAGGGCATGGTGTCTGAAGGAGGAAGAGATGAAAGGATGGAATTATTCAGAAGTCATTACAATGATTGTTTTTACTGTGAGTGACTGAAGTCAATGTGAATGGCTACTGGTCATCTGGCTGATGATGACCTGGGATGTGGGATCTGGAAATCCATTTTGGAGCAATTCCAACCCCTCAGGCTAATTTGGTATCATCGACAAATTTTGATATCCCCTCCTCTTGTGCCAATGCCCAAATCATTTATATAAAGTAAAAACAGAAGAGAGGGCCCAGCACAGACTCTGTGGCTTAGCATTACAAACACTCCCCATACCCAAAAACACATGCATTAGTCACATTCTATCTTTTCCGTAGCTCTGCCTTCCGGCTATCAATGTGATGAAATTTCCTTGAATAACATCTGGTTCGATCTCCAAAACAAATCTCTTATGTGGCGCCTTATCAAATGCCCTCTAAAATTCATATATTGCGATATCCACTGCATTCCCTTCGTACAGACTCAGGCCACAATATAATTAGAACCAGATTTGTATGTGGCTAAGTGTAAAAAAAGCTGCAGGAGTAATAAAGTAAATGAGGCTAGATGTTATTGGATGGAGGATGGCATTGGATGATTACAAAACATTAAATGCAATAACAGTCTTTTAAAAAGGTCAAAATGTTGCTTCTGGGAGATACTGGCCTATTTGCTTGACATTTATAGTTGGAAAACACAACTTTATTCTGTAGATAGGAATTGAAGAGCATCTAATGGGTTAAGGCAATAAATCAGAACTAATGTTTTCGTGAAGAACAGGTAATGTTGAACAAAATATTGGAATCCTTGGAGAACAGAGTTGAGTATTGAAGCTGTTATGAATTTTAACTTTAAAAAGTGGCTGACAAAATCCCTCACAAGTGAATTGTGGCTATAATGAAAGCTCACAGTATGAGAACCAACTTCTGAACACAATAATGCAGTGGGTGCAGTAGGAAATAAGGAATTCTAATCACAGGTAGTGATTTTAATTGATTAACCTCGGACAGTAAATTTCAGGGATCTTGTGGATCATAATAAAAAACAACATTTCTAAAGAAATGAACAGTATCCTGTCTGGTTTTGTTGGGGCTTTTCCTCCAGAGACTGTCAGAGGTGATGACTATTAGATGGGAAGTTAAACAGAGGTCCCAATTGTTTTTTCAGGTAATGCAAGAATACTGCACATAATATTTAATCAATATCACTAAAACTGATTTTCTAGTCTATCTTGGCTTTGTTTGTGGAACTTTGCTATGTGTAAATTAATGGTAATGTTGTCCTAATTAACAAAGGGTACTAGACTTTAAATGTGCTTAATTGACTGATGAGACAGCCTGAGGTTGTGAGAGATAGCAAATGAATTCAACTTCATTTTTTATTACAGACAGCGGCAGCGTATGTAAAATTATGAATGATACTAATTAGGAAAGCAGAATGTTCATAGGGGATGGAGATTCTCCAAAATTGACCATTTGGTCATGTCCCAGATCACCATCACACAGCTTGCAAAATATGTCACAGCATCAGCAAATTCAACACACTGGGATTCCACACTGCAGAATCCAGGTTTTAAAATGGGCCTGAATTTTATGATATTGAAACCGATGTGTGGAGATCCAGAATCTCACGCAAAATCATTTTTGAGAGGATATCGTCCCAACATCACGGCGCCGTTTTGTGATATTACAGTCAATGGGCACACACGAATGTTGGTAGCGTGTCTGCTGACAATTAAAGGGGCAATTAGATAAATTAAAAAGCCAATTCACTGGGACTTTACATAGCTGATGTAATTTCATGCTGGTCACTCGGCCAGACTTGCATCACGTTTTAAATTAAAACTTATTCTGGCTAGGTTAAAAGGTGACTAGGGTCTTGACAAATTGAATATGTAGGAATGTGTCTGTGAGTTGGTTGGAGGTGGTTTTTAATCAGTTGATTGTATTTTCTCTGAAGGACACTTTGGTTTAACAGCTGACTCATGCTGATCATTGATGCTCTTCTTAGTCATTCACTTCTGGATTGACAAAGCCAGCTAGGCCATATGAGCAAGATGCTTCACTGCAACTGCTGGGTTTCTCTGAAGCCAGGGAGCCACAGGAAAAAAGTAAAATAAAAGTAAAATTTATTTATTAGTCACAAGCAATGCTTACATTAATACTGCAATAAAGTTACTGTGAAATTCCCCTAGTTGCCACACTCCAGCACCTGTTTGAGTCAATGCATGTAACCAGTATTTCTTTCAGAATGTGGGAGGAAAACAGAGCACTTGGAGGAAACCCACGCAGATATGGGGAGAATGTGCAAACTCCATACAGACAATGATCCAAGTCAGTAATCGAATCTGGGCCCTTGGTGCTGTGAAGCCGCAGCGTTAACCACTGTGCTACTGTGCTAGCCCAAAATTGAATCCAAATTCCGTCATTTGCTGTGGCAGGACTTGAACTTGAATCCCCAGAGAATTAGCTGATTTTCTGGATTAATATCTAATGATAGTACCATTAGGCCATTGTCAATCCAAGAATTCAGAAGGTAAGCTGGGTGGCTTCATCAGTAGAAAGGATTTCACTGCCTGAACATCCAGCTTGTTTGTAAATATAAGCCTCAGGTTGCCTGGCAACAACAATGATGCATAATACTACCAGAGGCCAAGGCCATTCATGACTCCAGCTCAATTGGTTGATTGGCTCCAATGAATCAATCCCGTGATATGGTGGCTCATTACAATGCTCAGACACCCAAGGGCAGAACTGAAGGGTAGATACAATCAACGTCATATCTCTGCAAGGGTAATAATTGAGAGAATTATTGAGCTACACAAGATGGGATCTGCTGCCTGAAACAATCGGGAGAGCACTTTAATATCATCCAGGGCACATTTTACCTGTTTTTATTGTCTGCTGAGCTTTATAAGCCATTCAATCCAAGGGAAATTTGGAATGGGTAACAAATGCTGGCTCAGCCAATGATGCCCACGAATGAATTAAAAAAAAAACAGCTTTGTGCATACTAGTTTGCAAATTAATGGCCGGATAATAGATAGCATCACATTGGGAGTTTAATTGTAAAACATATTGAACATAATTTACAGAAACCTCTGACTATATCCACAGCTGGGATTCTCTGGTGCTGCTGCAGTGACTGAAGTTTTGACTGAGCACCAAGCTGTCCATTTTCGCTGGAATGGAGTGGGAACGAAACCCATAGATATCTTTAGCCAAGAATGGTATTTGAATTCACCATCCTGAAACTGAACAATACTTTTCCCAGGGTAACAAGGATAAATGCAGCCACCAGACTTCCATTGCAGGGGAGAGTTCTTCCCCTTAGGGCACATAGGAATGCCACTTACTGCCATGCTCCCCCCATTGGTGTACAAGGCATCTGGTCCAGGTTTGTCAGGATTTGCACCAGTGCAAATGAATGTCCTGCTGGGAGGGAGGGAGGTGCATGGCGGGATTGCATTGAATCAAGCTTCCTATCCACTAATTACAGCTCTCTAATGTTCATTAGCAGTTTTGCATAATCACTGGGTTCCTGCCCACTTTGGATAGAAACCTGATTGAGGTCATCAGGGCTGGTGGGATCATCACGATGGGTTTGTCACTGGCAGGAATCCTGTTTTAGATTTGGGATTTTCATCAGGGGCTATCTGTCTCTAATCCATCCAGGCCATGATTTCAACATAATCTGCCCATTGAGAACAAAGCAGCTTTGAATCTGGCACTTGATATTACATCCCAATCTATTTCACTCTCTGTTGATATCATAGGGTAAAAAATGTTCCTGCTGGTTACCAATTAGTTGATAAGTATATGGAAGAGAAGTGAATGGTTTAGTTTGGAGGGGCATTGCTTTTTATATTGGTCGGCGCAACATCGAAGGCCGAAGGGCCTGTTCTGTGCTGTAATGTTCTATGTTCTATGGTCAGCTTAGGTTAATATTGGGTTTAAATACTCAGCTGAAGTGAATTTAAAATGAACCCATCAACTCCCAATCTTCATGAGTAGTGATGAGTAGTAGCAAGGATGCATCTCAGAAAAAAATGGCAAACTGGCCAGCAATTTTTAAGGATGGAATCCCATCTCATGTCAGTTCCCATGTGAAGCGTGGAATTCCTTAATCATTCCAGCTTTTCTTCTTCCTAAATTTTGAAACTAAAGCTTACTTTTACTGAGATAATTTATTTCTGGATCAGAATATTTGTTTTGTTTTCTTTAGAATCATTTTGTTTTCATTCCGATGCATGAAATCTATCATTTTAATGTTAAAATGCCAGCAGGGTGACCCCTACCAATGGTTCAGGACTGAGTTACCAATGAAGTTTGGAAAGATATGGGTTCTTCAGCCCTGTGGGGAGTTAAATGAATTAGGACCTTTGGCTGTTCTTAAGATACTAAATTGAATACAAAATGTTAAATCTGAGTCACAGTTGCAGGACTTGTGAACAAATTGGTAAAAGACAAATACAGGACACAATTTCAGGCTGCTACCTCAGCACAGTACTCAGCAACTTCCACCTTTCTGAAGTGATATCTTTCATATGAGGTGTTAAGTTACAAAATGTAAACAAAACGTTTAGCTGCACTTGTGGAGAAAGAAAGAGTCGGATGTTGTGTTTTTCCAGCATTTTCAGTTTTTGATTCAGATTACCAGTATCCATCGTATTTTTCTTTTATTATTACGTTAAATCATGATTCTGTGTATCTTTTTGGGTGATCATAAAAATACTATTTGAACAACAGAGGATTTCACCCAGTGTTCTGGTCAACACTTATTCCACAACCACAATGCAGATTAACCGGTCATTTATTTCATTGCTGCATTGAAATATGCAAAATGTTTCTGCTGCTCTCAGTTTTAAATCTATAGTGGCTCTTTCTAAACCCCCAAATATTAGAAATAGTCTGTTACCATATACACTGTGCCACACTTCCCTAACTGTAAACGTATCTGTTATGTTACCCTGTAAACTGCATTATTCTGACAGAGTCCTTTCCAATTTCTTTGTATTTGTACTTCCTCATACCAAGCAGCATCATTGTTATGCCTGTGTTGTTCTTTCTTGAATGCTTCAATAGCCTACTGTTTGTGGGTTCTTAAATTTGCAAATTGGAAATAGAATTTACCCACAAAACAACAGTAACTGAGCTCCAGAAGCAATCTATTAGCTCTGAATTCCTTTCAGTTGGGGAAAAAAAGTGAGATAATTACAAGTTATTTCATCCCTTCTCTTGTAAGCACACATTTCTTCATACGGTAACAAATCCTTGGAATGGTCTTCTGGTGAGATAGTTGAGGTAAAAACATGGACCTCAAGAGGCATTTAGATTTTGTGATGGGAGGAAAGTACAGATGATGACTTTTCTCAGCTGTGTTTACTTTTTATTATGATCCCCATGAGGTGATGTAACCAAGATAACAGCATTTCCTGAATAAAGCCCAAATGAAGAAACTACCAACAAGATTTCACTTCTTGTAACTCTTACTTTAACATAAATCAGAATCAATAGAAATTAAACATGAATTAACAGGCAAATAATATTTCAGACAAAAAGGTAAATTTCACTGTGAATTGTCAATACAACAATGATGCACCTTACAGAACTACAAGCATCCACATCATACCCTGCATTTATGTAACACTATGTAGCTACATAGCTCCACAATATTGTGTTCCTCATTCATGCAGGATAGCGCAGGAGCCCTATCTGATGGCAGTTTTCACTTTCAAGTTTCTGAAGTAAAGTTATCAACAGCTTTCTCTCCCTCAAGTCATGACAGTCTTAGTGGTGTAGATTTCCAGAGTTCCTTTTCAAATGACCAACCAATAGCGCTGATTCAGTTAGGCTGCTTCCAGCAAAATGCCCAGATCCTTGGTATCTCTGAGCTATTTAGGCAGCCTTCTGGGTTTTAGACCTTTTTAGTCCATACGCATAGTATCTCATGAACTACTCCATCTGTACATTGATTACCTTTTGCACTCAGCTCTCTTTTGTGGTTGCTAATCACACGTTATTTGTATATTAAATTCCTTTGTGTTGATATGCTACCAGCACCAGAGTACCAGGTCACATCCAAGAAAATTACAATTGTTGCCTCAGTAGTTGAAGCAAACTCCTAAAAGTCATTTTCAAACACTCTTAAAATCAATTACAGATTTCACAGACATTTGAAACCAATTACAAATTTTTCTTACTGTACTGTTTCTGGGTCAAAGGTAATTGTAATTGCACTAATACTATACCATGAACTTGTTTCCATCATAGAATGTGAATGAACTTACATTCTGTCACACAATTGACTCATTAACAGCACTCCTACCTGAGTCAGATGGTCATAGGTTCAAACCCCACTTTAGAGAGTTGAGCATATAATCCAGCTGACACTCAAGACAGTACTGAAGTAATGCTATACTGTTGGAAATGTTGACTTTTGGGTGAGGCTTTAAATTGAAGAGCTGTCTGTCATCTCAAGTGGATATAAAAGCTCCCATTGAACTATCTAAAGGAGATGAGGGGAGTTCCTCATAATGTTCTGGCCAATATTTATCCTCAGTTTATATTACTATTCAGTCATGTTTTCATTGTTGTTTGTGGGATCTTGTCTCAATTGGTTACTGCATTTCTACCTTACAATCATTACATTTGGATGTAAAATGCCCTGGGACATGTGAAAGGTAGCATTTCTTTGCTTTGTTACAGACAGGGGAGAAATGATTAGATAGTTCCTCTTTTTTCCCACCTCGTAACATGTTTTTAATAATTGATTTAGCCCCTTTGAATGCTGTGAGTCTCAAGAACTGGTGCAAAAGAGGCTTTTTTGAAAAAAAAGCACAAATGTTTATTTCTCACCACATAAAAGTAATTGCAAAAGCCGCACAACACACTGTCATACACAAACACGAAAAAGTGATTATAAAATATATCACATTAAATTAATGTTTTAAGAGTCCAAAGAAATCACAATACTATTACCTTTCAAGATGCAAACTAGAAACCTCACAGGCTTGTTTCTTTTGGTTCACTGAGGTTTAACAAATTTTGGACATTCCTGGCAATAATTTCACAGTGGCTTATTTCTTGAAACAGTATCAACACAATCTTGTCCGCTGTTTATACCAGGCTCCCACTGCAGTGATGTTGGAGAATTCGGGCCAGGCAAATCTCTATTCACCACAATGGGATAGAAAAATCCCACTGGCGTGAATAGTGTAAGTCTCCAGCCTAGGTTTCTGGCTTTTCTCTAGTTGAAGTTGAGTCAAGCTCCTGTAGCAAAAATACAATCTATAGATAAAAGGATTGGCCCATTTCTGTAACTGTCAGGGGACTTCAGGCATTGAACTTTCTTTGCTGGGTGGGAATTCTTCCCTCTGTGGTCTCTTTATCTCCCAGCCTAATGAACATCTACTCTTGAGATGTGTGTTACTGAAGTGTCTTATCATAAGCTAGTTTCTGCTAGCGACCATGGTATTGGTGTTCCCGTTGTCCACAAACGGTCCCTGACAACATTGGCACTGATGCAAAAATGGTTTTGAATGTCAGCCATTTACACCTATTTGCAATAGAGTGGTTTTTACTTCAAAGTCCTTCTGTTAAATTTTATTCTGCAATCACTTATTCTGTATGGCCATTGTACATCAATTTCTATAGACTTAGACAATACCAGCTATTAACTCCACAGTAGAGATCCATTGCATTTTTAATGTCTCATCAATGGAATATCCCAAAAAGGTTGTTTAAATTTTAATGTCTTCACCAGACAAGCATGTTACTTCCAAAATTCAGCAGTTTCATGACAAGTAGGGAGATTATGTGATCCCTATGAATCCAACTTGTTTCATGGTAAATAGTCCATTTTCCACTCTGCTTTCAGAAGTGCCCATTTTTTCATAAATTCCCAGACTTGACATCTTTTGGAGTAAATTATTATTGCATTACAAAATTTTGGCAGATGAATGCAATGATTAGAAGACAGCTTAAAATAGGAATAATTTAGGAACAAAAGTACAATGGAACAATGACTCACTCCCTCCATTCATTAGCATTGTCCACTAAATGGGGTTGTTCTTGTGTCTACATTTTCTGATCATCTTTGAATGTGGTTATTTAGATGCCTATTTTCTTCCAAAACCATAAGGAGACTTAATACAAAGAAATTTGTCCATAGCTGAATACTTTATCCCTTTTACATTGAATCATAGAATCGTACAACACAGAACGAGGCCACTTGTCCCATTAAACCCGTAGCAACTGTTTGAAGGAATAACCCATTAGCCCTACTATTCTTTCCATAGTCTTGCAACTTCCTCCTTTTCAATTATACCTTAAATTTCCCTTTGAAAGTTTCTTTTTAATTTTTTTCTACCTTGCTTTCAGAGAATACATTCGAAATTATAACAACTCATTATGCGAAAGCAAATCTCCTCTTCTCCCCACTGGTTTATTTTACAAGTTACTTTAAATCTATGTCCTGTAATTATCAAGCCTCCATAACAAATCAAGAAGGTCAGCTGATTATGTTGCTGATAGCACAAATGTAACTTTTATTATTGCCGATTTTGGTAACTCATTAATTGCTGTTCCTGATTTGACTTTTAGTAGATTGCATTGATTCAGGAATTATTAACTACAGTTTGGAGTCAGCATTTCAAGCATTAAACTAGCAACTAGAGGATACCAGTTGAGGGTATTAGTGGATTTTATTGACACCCTTCATTAACGGTCTTAAATTTGTCACAGGTTACCTAGAGAAAAATCCTGAAACATGTGATGTGCTATGAGAAAAGCTGTTACATTGTATACTATGTACTGACACAAGAATGCAGTATAAAACGTGTTGCTGATATCTCCTTACTCCCTTCAGCAACATAATGATATTGAAAATTTGTTTCAACATGTAATCGTTTTAAAGGTTTTGCTTCAGTGGGCAATTTGTGACATTGATTTTCCACTCACACTGCATTATTTAAACTTGCATAGCCAGGATAGAAACGTAATCTGACCTAATTATGTTAGTGGAATATCAGAAACACTGTCTATTTCAGAAAGAAAGTGTCAGCGCCACTAATCTGCTCAATATAGACTGATAACAATGTCACAAACAGAAGCTGGGCCAAACATTTTATTAAAATTTGAACTAGTGAAATAAACTAGATGCAAAATAAATTTAAAATTCATATCAATATTTAACTGTCAACCACAGCGCTAAATAGATTATCAGGTCATTGTCACATTTTACCAGGATGCTGCCTGGTATGGAAGGACTGTCCTATGAGGAACGATTAGATAGACTGGGGTTGTTTTCCCTTGAAAGACGTCGGTTTAGAGGGGATCTCATAGAGGTGTATAAGATTATAAGGGGTATAGATAGAGTAAATGGAGGTAAACTTTTTCCACCTTTAGAAATGGATAGGACGAGAGGTCATGGCCATAGGGTGAGGGGGGCTATGTATAGGACGAATATTAGAGGGCAGTTTTTCACACAAAGGGTAGTGGGGGTGTGGAATGCACTGCCGAGTAAGGTGGTGGGAGCAGGCACGCTGGGGCTGTTTAAGGGTCTCTTGGACAGCCACATGAGCGGTATGCAGATAGAGGGATATATTAGGACTGTTTAACTACGGCTTTTTTCCACAGGTAATTCGGTCCATAATTTGAGCACGCATTCGGCAGGTGGTGCGAGGACAGCTCTTGGATGTTGATTCATGGGTTGCCTGGTACCTCATGTCGTATATGAGTGCTTTATGTGGACCACCTGAAGGGCACCATGACAGCTCAGAGACTATCGATGTGGCTGTGCAGACACTTGGAATTGGGCCGGTGTCTGCGGGAGTTTGCGCGTTCTCCCCGTGGTTGCGTGGGTTTTCTCCGGGCACTCCGGTTTCCTCCCACAACCCAAAAATTCGCTCTTAGGCTGATTGGGTAACAAATTGTCCCTATGGTGAAAATTTTCCAAATTAGGATTAATATATATACTATTATATAGGACTATTAAAATAGGATAATGATTTGGTATTACGGTGGCGCGGGCTCGTTGGGCCGAAGGGCCTGTTTCCCGTGCTGTGTTGCTTTAAAAAAAAAAAAAAAAAAAATTACTGTTTGTGGGGACTTTTCTGTGTACAAATGATGCGTCACATTTCTTACATTAAAATAGAGACATGTTTCAGATATATTTAATTAGCTGGAAGGCATTTGGAACATCCGCAAGAGTAGGAAGGAGTTAAATGATTGCAACTTCTTATTTTTCTTCTTTCTTTAAAATAGTTAACCTTATTTTGTTTTTAAAAATATTTTTGAAGTTCTATTGATGCAATGGTACATACATGTTTTGTATATTCGATGCTGGCAAGATGATATTTAGTGTTCATATCTAATTGTTCTGAGGATGTGACACGGGTGCTCTTTGTAGTGATTAATTTTTATAATTGAATGGTTGATTTCCTTCCATGAAGGACATTAATGAACCAATAGATTTCACAGTAATTTTTGCCAATCCACAAATGATCATATTTACTGAATCACCGAACCACAGAATTGTTACAGTGTAGATAGAGGCCTTTTGGCCCATAGTATATGCACTGACTCTTTGCAACTCAGTTCCATTCTGCCACCCCCCCTCTCTGTAACTGTGACGTTCTTTTCAAATAACAATCTAATTTTCTTTTGAATGCTTCATTTGAATTTAACATCACCATTCTCTCAGGCAGAATATTGCAGACCCAACTACTTGCTGCCTGACGAATTTTTTCCTCATATCACTATTGCTTCTTTTATTAATTGCTTTGAATTGGTGTCCTCTTTTCATGAGTGGGAACAGTTTCTTCCTATCTATTCTGTCCTGATGTCTCATGTTTTTTAATAACTGTGTCAAATTTTCCTCAGTCTTCTTTTCGTTACAGCAAACAGTCCTAATTTCTCCAATCTATCTTCCTAACTGAAGATCCTCATCTTGAAGCAGCAATACTTACCAACCAAACAAATTACTGCATTCCTGTGTAATCCTACCTCAATTTCTGTTTCCAAATTCTAGCAGCAACTTGCCATTATGACATTTAAACTAAGGGGTCACGATTTAAACTGAGTCAAAACATGGGTGTTTACATAATTAAAATTAGACCCATGCCCTTTGGTTTATTATTTCCCTCTCTGAACTTATTTACTCTCATTACCACTACTGAGCCTTATTCACTGGGAAGATCTCTATTTGGAGACTTACGGTCCATGCTAAATCAGCTGATCTTAATGCTGTAGTAGTATAGGGACTAATCTACATACGGAATCTGGACACCCAGGAATTCAATCCTTTCCTGATTGCCTTCTATTGGGCCCTCCTACTAAGCACATATGTATGAACATGGGATGAGCAGAGAATGAAATTCAGGTGTTAAACTTTTCATGGTCAAAATGGACATCTTATGCTCAATGCTTCAAGTTACATGTGAAGAACAGCCTCTTGGGTAAAACCCTGCAGAACTGCTGCCACTGATGCAGCTGGCCCCAGCAAGAGTTATCATAAACGAAGAAAAGTAGGTCAAGAAGATGCACCAAACTGTAATGGTGTACTATCAGAATCACTCAGGGATAAAAGTTTAAATGGATATTTCTAACTTGACAGCTTCCTGGCACAATGTAATGCATAGAGATTCTTCTTACCCAATCTCACTTTAAATTGAACTATTCATCGTTTCGACTGACTCATTGTATTTACAGAAAAGCTCTTATAGTCCATTAAGCATAATCAGTGTGCAATTACCATTAAAGTTAACTTTTGTTCATAATGTGGCACATTTTTAATAAGACCTGAATGTGATTACTGCTGCATTGACACTGCCTACATGTATGTACATTGTGTATGGTCATGTGCCTGTCCACGTGTACATTTTTTTGTGCATGCGTAACAGAAGATAGAAAAATCTTGCATTTATATAGCACTGTTCAGGACCTCAGGAATCCTAAAGCACTTTACAGACAATAAAGTGCAGGCATGTTGCAATGTAGGAAATGCTGGAGGCAATTTGTACGTTTAAAAGATCAGATAATTTGTTGTATTTTAGGCATTGATTGAGAGAAAAATATTGGCCAGGGCACTGGAGGAACTCTTGTGCTTTCTGTCAATAATGGCATGGTATCTTTTTCTACTTGAGACGCGAGATGAAGCCATGGTTAATATCTTATCAGAAATAAGACATCTCTGACAGTTTAGTACTCTGTCTGTACTGCTTTGAATATTAGCCTCAATCATGTGCTGCAGTCTCTAAAATAGAGTTTCAGCACCCAATTTTGTGACATAGAGGCAAAATTGCTCCCACTGGCCAACAAGCTGACAAGTGGGTTTGCATCTAAGTGCATATATTTGCAAATTTGTACATTCATGTTTCAACATGCAGGTAACTGAGATTGCTAGTTGCTGCATGACAGGTTATATGAGTTAATTAAAATGCTTGTTTAAAGGGAATACTGTTGAACTACTAATTAATTGCCTGTACTTCCTTCTCAAAGAACTATTTGTAAGAAGT
The DNA here is from genome assembly GCA_024679065.1 of Sphyrna mokarran. Classification (NCBI taxonomy): domain Eukaryota; kingdom Metazoa; phylum Chordata; class Chondrichthyes; order Carcharhiniformes; family Carcharhinidae; genus Sphyrna; species Sphyrna mokarran. The sequence continues at coordinate 37,207,699 of JAGIQG010000010.1, read as the reverse complement.
TATTGAATATGACACCATTCCTAGAGTAATTATTTTGATATAAATGTACCTCCAACAATAAACAAAGTAGAAACAGGAAAACGGCACATAATTGTTTTAATACCACCTAGTAAGGCATTGAGTTTCTTCAGGCCATTTCAACTAGGAGCAAGAGACTCAACTGGTAGCCACGGCCTAGATGTGCATTGTCAGTTTTTCCATTGACTGTTCCCTATTTGAGGCACAGGGAAAGCTTCAATCTCAGATTGGAATGTCTTAGCATTGTGCAATGGGACCTGGCACCTTTTTTTTAAATCATTCATGGGACCTGGGCAGGCCAGCATTTAATGCCCATCCCCTGTTGCCCTTAGAGGGTAATTGAGAGTTAACTGTTGTCATTCTGGAGTCACATGTAGGCCGGACCAGTAAGAACAGCAGATTTCCTTCCATAAAGAATATTTGTGAACAAAAGAATATTAGTGGGTTTTTCTGACAATCAACAATGGTTTCATGGTCATCAGTAGATTTTCAATTCCACATATTTTTAATTCAGTTCAAATTCTACTATCTGCTGTGGTAGGATTTGAACCAAGGTCCCCAGAACATTAACTGAGTTTCTGGATTAATATTCTAGCAATAATACCACCAGGCCATCACCTCTCCTTCTGTTGCTAGGGGCACATAATCTGATGAAAATGGAAAAGTTAAAAGTTTCTGACTGCTGGACCTATTTTGGAAACATATGCTGCAACTTTATAAGACCATTGTCAGACCCCACTTGGAGTACTGTGTGCATTTCTGGTCGCCTCATTACAAAAAGGATGTGGAAGCTATTGAAAGGGTGCAGGGGAGATTTACAAGAATGTTGCCTGGATTTGGTGGCATGCCTTATGAGGATAGGTTGAAGGAGCTAGGTCTTTTCTCCCTGGAGAGACGAAGGTTGAGAGGCGACCTGATAGAGGTTTATAAGATGTTGAGAGGTATAGATAGGGTGGATTCTCAGAGGCTATTTCCCAGGGCTGAAATAGCTGACACAAGTTTAAGGTGCTGGGGAGCAGGTACAAAGGGGATGTCAGGGGTAAGTTTTTCACTCATAAGGTGGTGAGTGAATGGAATCGTCTGCTATCTCGCTGGGGTCTTTTAAGAGACATCTGGATGAGTACATGGGACTCAATGGGATTGAGAGTTATAGATAGGCCAGGTAGGTATGGATATGATCGGCTCAACTTGTGGGTCGAAGGGCCTGTTTGTGCTGTAGTGTTCTATGTTCTATATGACAGGGTGGGAAGTTGTAGTGGGTGCTGTTGGTGAAATTAGTCTTGCACAGTAGCATAAAAAATGCGAAGTAATTCACTGACTTGTTTTATACTCTTTTTATTTCAACCTACTGCAGAGTAATGTATTTCCATCTTTAACATCAAAATTCTGCCACTAATGTAAAATAGTCATGAGAATGGCATCTGGATGGTAAGATGATCCCTATATTCTTTTGGCCATGTAAAGTGCATTAACTGCTCTTTCACAGATTGTGACAGGAACTGTTAAATACTCCATGGCTTTCCTATGTTTTAATATTTCACATCTTCACTGTGAACATCAGTTATCTTGAAATACTATAATTTTCCTTCAACCCTTCTCTCAGCTTTTTCCTTTTCCACTTCACTAAGCAGTATATAATGGTTCACGTTCAGAACAAGAGTATATATGGTTTCTTTTTCATGATGCATAGATCAGTGAGCATTGACGCAGTGAGTACATTCCAACTGTTGAGTGGCAAGGTTGTGGGTTTAAGACATACTGCAGATAGCTCTGGAAAGTGGAGACCAAAACTCTGACCTCTGAGTACTGCTATCCAGCTGTGTACTCATGTTTAATGTGAATGGAGAAGTGGCACTTCCCCATTGCATCCAGCTTGTCCCCCAGTTGGGCCAATGATTTATTCATCTAAATAGTGGATGCAGAACACAGAACATGATCTATTGGACATAAAGCATTGGAAGAAATGGTTTGCCTCATTAGATATTGAAGGGAAGAAAAAGAAGTCACAGGGAGATGGTAGACATCCACTTGTTCATCCTGTATTAAAAGTTAAGCCTGAGCTACACTTCAATTAGCAAAGATACAGGGTGAATTTTTCCAGCCCTGTTCTATGCAGGTGCAAATCCCATTATGGCGGGAAGTTCTTGCGAGAAGGATGACAGGATTTGGACCAGGGAGATCACAGAATGATGTCTTCCCCGCCCACTCCTTCCCTGATGACATCATTAGGTTCACACCCACTCAGATACATTAGAACATAGAACATAGAACATTACAGCACAGAACAGGCCCTTCGGCCTTCGATGTTGCGCCGACCAATTAGGAACAAGCAGTGATCCTCTAACCTAAAGCATTCCCTTTTCATCCATAAACTTATATACTAACCTCTTAAATGCCATCAAACTTGGTGCATCTACAACTGACGCAGGCAAGGCATTCCATACCCTTACCACCCTCTGGGTAAAGAACCTACCTCTGACATCTGTCCTAAAACCACCACCCCTTAATTTAAAGCTATGTCCCCTCGTGCTAGCTTTCTCCATCCTAGGAAAAAGGCTATCACTGTCCACCCTATCTAACCTCTAATCATCTTATATGTTTCAATAAGGTCTCCTCTTAGCCGCCTTCTTTCTAACGAAAACAACCTCAAATCTCTCAGCCTCTCTTCATAATACCTGCCTTCCATACCAGGCAACATCCTGGTAAACCTCCTCTGTACCCTCTCCAATGCCTCCACATCTTTCTTGTAATGCGGGGACCAGAACTGCACACAATACTCCAAGTGCGGCCGCACTAGAGTTTTGTATAGTTGCAACATGACGTTGCGGCTCCGAAATTCAATCCCCCTACCAATAAAAGCTAAGACTCCATATGCCTTCTTAACAACCTTATCAACTTGATTGCCAACTTTCAGGATCTATGCACACATACACCAAGATCCCTCAGTTCATCAACACTATTAAGAGTCCTACCATTAGCCCTATACTCTACACATTTGTTATTCCTGCCAAAGTGAATTACCTCACACTTTTCCGCATTAAACTCCATTTGCCCCCTCTCGGCCCAGCTCTGCAACTTGTCCAAGTCTCTCTGCAAACTAGAACACCCCTCTTCACTTAAAGATATTTAAATATTCAGAACCAGCTTAATGCTATATCTTCCAGGAATATGTTCCCACTCGCTGGCATGATGTCAACTAGTGGGAATCATTACTTGTTTCCAAATATGGAGACTAGACGTGATGACAATGCTAGGGGCTTGGATGCCAATGTAGCCTTGGATGGTCAGGGACATGGCAAGGTAGTGTGTTGGCATTGCCCCCTGACACCCTGATAAGGAGGCTGGGTCAAGTCACCCTCATGCCTATGTACTGTGGGGAAAGTGGTGGTATGATCCATTATTTGAGTGGTGGGGAGGGAGAATGCCCCTCTTTATTGAGGGGTTGGTAATGCTATCCTCATCAACAGGGGGCATCATTTCAGATTTTGACAAGATGAATGTTAAGATTGGGGCAACATTTGAACTTTTTATCTTTTAACTTCAGTATTTGAACTTTTGATCTCTGAATACTAGCATTGGCAGCAGCTTTCTGAGGATATATAGATTTCCATCCATCAGGTGAAGGAATCCTACCTGACAGATACTCCCAGCAGCAACACAATTCACTCCTGTTTTCACGCCAGTGGGACCACTTCAAGTGAATCGTGCCCTTTTGCCTCTTTTGGGGAAAATTTGATCCACATTTTCAAAACTCAGTTGTATGAGTGGCCTTCTGGAGTAATTGAGATGAATAGACGTAATATATTTGAGGGAAAACATGAGAGGTAATGGAATAGAAGGACATGGTGATGTGGGAATTGAAATATATAGAGTAGGAGGAAGCATGTGTGGAACACAAATTTTGGTGTAGATTGGTTGGAAGACTGGTTGGAGACAGTGGCCTGTTGCTCTGGTGTAAAATCATTGTACTTCTCTGTAGAATGTTTGCGCACTGATTCACTGACAGCACGTTGCAAGTTTTACTGAAAGTTGCGAGCATACAGACAACGAAGAACAGGAAAAGATCCACACATCTATCCAACCGTGACACTTTGTGCACCACTATATATACAATCCTCATCCCGAGCTCTCATTTTCTTCCAAAAACCCAGCAATCTCTGGTGAGATGAAAATAAGGATATAAATTCAGTTAAATTAAGGCCAAAGATCTTAAATTCCTCTCTGCTCCCTTATGTGATGAAAACCAGTCCAAGAGACCACTTTTCCCTGATTAATGTTTATACAGTCATACAGTACTGACTTCCTTCAGGAGGTGATCCACTGTCACACAACCCTTTTAACAGTGACTGATGAGCAAATTTATTTGACATTAACATGGATGAACAGAGCTAGGAAAGGAAGGGGTGACATTCATGATATTAGATCACTTGCATTTGCATTTGTAACAATGGGTTTGTAAAACCCATCCTCATGTTTTTATAAAAAATGAAAGATTTGGCAGACAATTTTTCTTTTAGAAAGGCTCTACAACCAACCTTAAATGGTCAGATTTCCAACTGATGTGCATTTTGAGGTACCTTTCCCTGTATTTGAGTAAGTACCTGGGCACAAGCAGACGTTGAATGTTAAAGTGCATGGTTAGTTAAAGGATTATAGTCACTGGAAATAACATACAATTTGATGGGGACAAATAATATTGATTGTCCCATATTTACACCATCACCTGGATTCCTTTACTAGACAGTTTACCAGCAAGATGTATTTTATAGGCGATATTTAGATGCAACAATGTAGTACAGTATAAGAGTGTGGTGCTTATTATAGTGTATTACATAGTTAACAAGCTATTCCAGACGCGCTGACCTCAAACTTGGAAAATCCCACTCAAAGTCACATAGTCACTCACTGCAACCCTGCTCCACTGCCCGCCAGCTGACATCACCCCCCCGCCACACACACACACACACACACACACACACACACACACACACACACACACACACACACACACACACACACACACACACAGCTGCTACGAATCCTATGGCGGGTGGGATGGGATAATTCTCTCCAACATGTCCACAAAGATCCTAGTCCCACTCTTCCTCTTCTTTGAAAGTTGCCATTGAATATGATAGCCAAGCATTTCAGATTGCAACAACCCTTGGTTCTTTTGACAAACCCCTACTACTAGATTATTCAATCTTGAAAAGCTTTTCATAATTTTGAACACATCGGATTTCTCCTTACTCTATCCCATGCTGAGCAGGCCAAACCTATTAAAAACCAATTAGGTTTCCGCCATTATCGTTGTACCAAAATGGCTCTTCCAAAGTAGCAAGGCATCCTAGTTGAGCTGTATTTGTTATAATTGATCACAAAATTCTGCTCTAATACCTCACCATTTTCTGATTGGGTGGAACTGTAGTTGTTTGATTTTGTCCAGTCATAGCCAAAGAATCATCTGGAATGATTGTTGTTCCAGTTCTCCCACTGTTATGTCTAGAGTCCCCCAAGAACCTATTCTTGGTGCCTCAGCAACATCATCTAAAAAAACTGCATCAGTTTCCTCATGTACTGTATGCTGCTGATATTCAGTCCACCTCATGATCTCTTTTCTCAATCCCTTCTCTTTTCCTCTCTCTAAACTGTCAGACTGCATGCCTGACATTCAGTAATAGATGAGAAGAAATTTCCTTCAATTAAATATTGGGAAGACTGAAGCCGTTTTCTTTGGTCCTTATCAGAAACTCCATTCCCTTGCCATTGATTCCATCCCTTTCACTAATCTGCTTGTGGCTGATCCAGACTGTTCAAAGCCTTTGTGTCATACTTGACCAGCAGATGAGTACCTGATCTCGCATCCACACCACTTATAAAAATACCTATTTCTATCTCTGTAACTCTCGACGCCCCCCAGCATCAGCCTATCTGCTGCTGAAATCCTCAACCATGTCTTTGTTGTCTTTGTATTTGATCATTCCAATGTATACCTGACCAGTCTCCTTCATTCTACCCTTCACAAACTTGAGAGTATTAATGCCCAAGTCCACTCATCTCCTCTCTGCTTGCTGATCTAATTTTTTTTTAACTCACTGTGAGACATGGTGTGAATGATTGACCAGCATTTATTGTCTATCCCTAGTTGCCCTTGTTCAGTGGGCAGTTGAAAGTCAACCACATTGCTGTGAATCTGGTGTCACATGTAGGCCAGATCAGGTAAGGATGGCAGATTTCCTTCCCTAAAGGACATTAGTGAACTAAATGGGTTTTTCCGGTAATTGAAAATGACATCATGGCCGTCAGTATATTCCTAATTTCAGATTTTTTTTTATTGAATTCAAATTCTGCCATCTGTAGTGGCAAGATTTGAACCTGGGTCCCCAGAACATTAGCTGAGTTTCTGGATTAATAACCTGTGATAATGCCACTACGCCATTGCTTCCCATTGCCTCTAATTGGCTAAGATCTAGGTTTTAAAATTATTATTTTCATTTTCAAGTTCTTCCTCGATCTTCCCTTTCTCTGTCATCTACTTTACCCATACAACCACCTGAATGGCTGCACTTATTTTGGACCCTTGAACATTCCTGTTTTCAGTCACTCCATCATTGGCAAATGTGCTTCAATTGGTTGCATCCTAATTTTTGAAATGCCTTCACCGCTGTACTTCACTTTTATCAAATATTTGGTCATCTAATCCAGTATCTCCTTACACAGTGTCAAATTTAATTCCTTATTACTTTTGCAAAAGCATTTTATTATGTTAAAAATACCACATATTATTAATTATGGGACTAATATCAAGTTTCAACTTATTACAATAATAGTGACTTTCAATGCAATTTAACCCCCTCAGTGAAATTGTAATCTTTTAAACTAGGCTTAAAACCATCTAGATCCTTGCGAATACATCCCAAGTTTGTGTAATCTGGACTTGTAATTTAACCCTTAGACCAGATATCATTGGTTGCACTCTCACCAAGCCCATAAACTAGCTTTCACTTTTTGGATTGATTGTAAAAGTGCTTATTTTAAAACTCTGTGATGGTGAGATTTTCTTCCCTTCCCTTTTGGTGGGATCTTCCGGTCTTACTAAAGGTGACAGCCCCATAGAAGCCTCCCTGGTGGTAGGGAGACAAGTTAAGCGAAACATCCTATAATTTAGTGGGACTGAAAGATCCCATCAGCAGTCAATGCCAAGCTATCTCCGCCATGGGAAAACATGTCATGAGGGACCAGAAAATACTGGCACTGAGTTATGATCACCAATAGCTTCCTTCCTTGAGAAATCATGTAAATGGATAATTTGTGCTCTTTCTTACTGTTAACACAATATTTCATCTTTGTTTTTATTATAATTCTCTCTCAATAAACATTGCTGTAACACCTCATTGGTGACTCAAGAATTGTAACCTTTGTTATAGTTCCTTGCTTATTGACCAATCCAAAGCAGATTAAGGTGATTCTGCCAAGGTAGTGTGCATTGAATATATTACTGGATTAATAATCTGCAAAGCATGAATTCAAATCCCACCAGTTTGAGAAGTTGAATTCTCTTTTTCCTGAAAAACTCTGAAAAAACTGACAAGGAAGCTTACCTATCAGCCCTATTGCCTCTGCCATGCACGAGTAATTCCTTCCAAAATCTCTCTGCTTCTTCACCTGTTCTACATAGAACATAGAACATTACAGTGCAGAACAGGCCCTTCGGCCTTCGATGTTGCGCTGACCAATTAGGAAAAAGCAATGACTCTCCAAACTAAACCATTCCCTTTTCATCCATAAACTTATCTACTAACCTCTTAAACGCCACCAAACTTGGCGCATCTACAACTGCCGCAGGCAGGGCATTCCATATCCTAACCACCCGCTGGGTAAAGAACCTACCTCTGATATCCATCCTATAAATACCACCCCTTAATTTAAAGCTATGCCCCCTCGTGCTAGCTTTCTCCATCCTAGGAAAAAGGCTATCACTGTCCACCCTATCTAAACCTCTAATCATCTTATATGTTTCAATAAGGTCTCCTCTTAGCCGCCTTCTTTCTAACGAAAACAACCTCAAATCCCTCAGCCTCTCTTCATAAGACCTGCCCTCCATACCAGGCAACATCCTGGTAAACCTCCTCTGTACCCTCTCCAATGTCTCCACATCTTTCTTATAATGTGGGGACCAGAACTGCACACAATACTCCAAGTGCGGCCGCACTAGAGTTTTGTACAGTTGCAACATGACGTTGCGGCTCCGAAATTCAATCCCCCTACCAATAAAAGCTAAGACTCCGTATGCCTTCTTAACAACCTTATCGACTTGATTGCCAACTTTCAGGGATCTATGCACATATACACCAAGATCCCTCTGTTCATCAACACTATTAAGAGTCCTACCATTAGCCCTATACTCTACACATTTGTTATTCCTGCCAAAGTGAATTACCTCACACTTTTCCACATTAAACTCCATTTGCCACCTCTCGGCCCAGCTCTGCAACTTGTCCAAGTCTCTCTGCAAACTATAACACCCCTCTTCACTATCTACCACTCCACCGACTTTAGTGTCATCTGCAAATTTACTAATCCATCCTTCAATACCCTCATCCAGATCATTTATAAAAATTACAAACAGCAGGGGCCCCAAAACAGACCCCTGAGGTACACCACTTGTCACCGAACTCCACGATGAATATCTCCCATCAACCACCACCCTCTGTCTTATATCTGCTAGCCAATTCCTAATCCAATTAGCTAAATCACCCTCTATCCCATACATCTGCATTTTCTGCAGAAGCCTTCCATGGGCACCTTATCGAACGCCTTACTAAAGTCCATATATACCACATCAACTGCCTTACCCCCATCCACCTCTTTGGTCACTTTTTCAAAAAACTCAATAAGGTTAGTAAGGCACGACCTACCCTTCACAAAACCATGCTGACTATCCCCAATCAATTCATTTCTCTCTAAATAACTATAAATCCTATCCCTAATAATTCTCTCCAATACTTTGCCCACAACAGAAGTAAGACTCACTGGCCTATAATTCCCTAGAAAGTCTCTATTCCCCTTCTTGAACAATGGGACCACATTCGCTATCCTCCAGTCTTCCGGCACTATACCCGTAACCAACGACGACCTGAAGATCAGAGCCAGAGGCTCTGCAATCGCCTCTCTCACCTCCCAGAGAATCCTAGGGTAAATCCCGTCCAGCCCAGGGGACTTATCTAACTTCAAACCCTCAAGAATATCTAGCACATCCTCCTTATTTACTTCAATACTTTCCAGTTTGCAACCCTGTATCCCAGTTTTCTCCACAACTACATTTACATCTCCCTGTGTGAATACCAAAGAGAAATATTTGTTCAGTGCCTCTCCAATCTCTTCAGGCTCCACGCGCAATTTCCCACTGCTGTCTCTAACTGGCCCTAATCTTGCCCTAACCAATCTTCTATTCTTAACATACCTAAAGAAAGCTTTAGGATTCTCCTTGATCCTATCAGCCAAAGTCTTCTCGTGTCCCCTTTTAGCTCTCCTCAACTCACTCTTTAGCTCCCTCCTGGCTAATCTATAGCTTTCCATTGCACTAACTGAGCCTTCAAGCCTCATCCTGACATAAGCCTCCTTTTTCCTTTTAACCAGCGAATTAACTTTTTTAGTACATCATGATTCCCTTACTCGACCATTTCCTCCTTGCCTGACAGGACTATCAAGGACTCGCAGTAGCTGCTCCTTGAATAAGCTCCACGTTTCAGATGTTCCCAGTCCCTGTAGTTTCCGAGTCCAACCTATGCACCCTTTTTCCCTCCTTATGTCCTCATAATTACCATTCCCCCAGCTATAACTACTGCCCCCAGCTTCATGCCTATCCCTATCCATCACTAAGGTGAACGTAACCGAATTGTGGTCACTATCACCAAAATGTTCACTAACTTCCAAGCCTAACACCTGGTCTGGCTCATTGCCCAGCACCAAATCCAATGTAGCCTCACCTCTAGTTGGCCTATCTACATACTGAGTCAAAAAACCTTCCTGCACACTTTGTACGAAAACTGACCCCTCTAACAAGCTAGAGCTATAGCTATTCCAATCAATATTAGTAAAGTTAAAGTCCCCCATAACAATTACCCTATTACTTTCACTCCTGTCCAGGATCGACTTTGCAATCCTTTCCTCTACCTCTCTAGAACTTTTAGGAGGTCTATAAAAGACTCCCAACAGGGTGACCTCTCCTCTCCTGTTTCTAATCTCAGCCCATACTACCTCAACAGACAAGTTCTCATCAAACTTCCTTTCTGTCACTGTGATACAGTCTTTGACTAATAATGCCACTCCTCCCCCCCTTCTACCTCCTTCTCTACTCTGACTGAAGCATTTGAACCCCGGAACCTGCAACAACCATTCCTGTCCCTGCTCTATCCATGTCTCTGAAATGGCCACAACATCGAAGTTCCAGATACTGATCCAAGCTGCAAGTTCCTCCACCTTATTGCGAATACTTCTTGCATTAAAGTATACGCATTTCAAACCATGCCCTACTCCACCCGTACGCTGCTGTGCTTTACAGTTCTCATCTATGACCCCCCTATTCTCGTCCCTCTTAACATCCAAGCTACTCAGGATCCCACCTTGAAACGCATCTGTTTGACTAAGTTGCCAATCCTTAATCTCATATACTCTTATTTGATTTGGCATCAGATTTTGTGAAATGGCCTGAGAGATTTTGCTACTGAAAAGGCACTATACAAATTCAACTCAGTGCAGACACAATGGGCTGAATGGTGTCATTCTATGCTATAACCTTTCTATGATTCTATCTTTATCATGCTTATCAACCAAAAATGCTCTAAAGCAGCCTTGTATTTATCTCACATTCCATAAGGAGAAAGCTGTAGTTTATGTGTTGAATATGGTCAATTATTCTTTATGTGGAATTATTCTATGAAACAAACATACAAATTTATTGAGCAATGCACTGTCTAGGTGTTCTTTTTTTCCCCACATCCTCTACAGAGTTAAAATGAGCTCATTATATTCCACACCTTCTAATTATCTGTTTTAAACAAGAGTCAATTAATAGGAAATAGGAGTTGAAACTTGCAAAGTAACAGTACAAATGAGTGCACCAAGGAACAATGAAACAGGAATAGTCTGTTTTTGCCTTCTATCAATCCTAGATTTAAAATGAACAATTGATTGAGCATCAATTACTATTCTATTATCCTTTACGTGTCAAAATTTTCCTAATTTCAGTCTTGAAAGGTTTGACTCTAATTTTTAGACAACTTCGCCTAATTCTAGAGTAGCCAATCAGCAAAAAAAGAATTCTCCCTCTGTGTTCCCCTCAATATCTTGAATTGATCAAATTGTCCTTACCCACCTCGATCCTAGAGAATACAACCATAGTTTGTGTAATCTTGACTTGTAATTTAACCCTTCGACCAGCTATCATTAGCTGTCCATTATATTCTCCAAGTCCATTATATTCTTTTAAACATGTGGTGCCCAGAACTTCTCAAAGTAATCCAGGTTTGATTTGATTTGTTATTGTCATATGCATTGGTAAACAGTGAAAAGTATTATTTCTTGCATGCTATATAGATTAAGCATACCATTCACAGGAAAGAGAAGGAGACAGTACAGAATGTTTTATTACAGGCGTAGTGGTGGTACAACTTCATGGACCACAATCCTCTCAATATAAGCCAGCATTTCTATTAATGTTTTTAGGAGGTCTGTGGGAAGGAGCGGGACTTGCGGTTGGTATGTTGCCTCCCGGGCGCTGGGGTCAGTGATATCTCTGACCGAGTGTTCGGGATCCTTAAGGGGGAGGGGAACCAGCCCCAAGTTGTGGTGCATGTAGGTACCCATGACGTAGGTAGGAAAAGGGATGGGGATATAAAGCAGAAATTCAGAGAGTTAGGGTGGAAACTTAGGGCTAAAACTAACGGAGTGGTTATCTCTGGTTTGTTACCTGTGCCGCGGGATAGCATAGAAAAGAATAGGGAGAGAGAACATTTGAACTCGTGGCTAAAGGGATGGTGCAGGAGGGAAGGGTTCAGGTATTTGGACAATTGGGGCTCATTCTGGGGAAGGTGGGACCTCTACAAGAGGGATGGTCTGCACCTGAACCGGAGAGGTACCAATATCTTGGGGGGTAAATTTACCAGTGCTATTCGGGGGGGTTTAAACTGATTCGGGAGGGGGATGGGAACCTGAATTGTTGTGCCAGTATACAGGAGGATGTGAATAGGGAGGTCACGGATAAGGTTTCTAGGTCGCAGCAGTATAGTGGCAAACGGGAGGGTGGTTTGAAGTGTGTATACTTTAATGCGAGGAGCATACGCAATAAGGTGGATGAACTTGCAGCCTGGATTGGTGCTTGGGACTTCGATGTTGTGGCCATTTCAGAGACGTGGATAGAGCAGGAGCAGGAATGGTTGTTGCAGGTTCTGGGGTTCAGATGTTTCAGTCAGAGCAGAGGTGGTGGTAGAAGAGGGGGAGGAGTGGCATTGTTAGTTAAGGACAGCATTACGGTGGCAGAAAAGACGTTTGATGTGGACTTGTCTGCTGAGGTAGTGTGGGCTGAGATTAGAAACAAGAAAGGAGAGGTCACACTGTTGGGAGTTTTTTATAGGCCTCCAAAAAGTTCCAGAGAAGTAGAGGAAGGGATTGCAAAGTTGATCCTGGATAGGTGTGAAAGTAACAGGGTAGTTGTAATGGGGGACTTTAACTTTTCTAATATCGATTGGAAAGGCTATAGTTCAAGTACGTTAGAGGGGTCAGTTTTTGTTCAATGTGTGCAGGAAGGTTTCATGACTCAGTATGTAGATAGGCCAACAAGAGGTGAGGCTATATTGGATTTGGTACTGGGTAATGAACCAGACCAGGTGTTAGACTTGGAGGTGGGTGAGCACTTTGGTGATAGTGACCACAATTCGGTTACGTTTACCTTAGTGATGGAAAGGGATGGGCACATACCGAATAACAGTAGTTATAGCTGGGGGAAAGGTAATTATGAGGCTATTAGGAGAGATTTAGGATGCATAGGGTGGAGCAGGAAATTGCAGGGGCTGGGGACATCTGAAATGTGGAGCATATTTAAGGAACAGCTTCTGCATGTCCTTAATGAATATGTACCTGCCAGGCAGGGAGGAAGTGGTCGAGTGAGGGAACCATGGTGTACTAGGGAAGTTGAATCTCTGGTGAAGAGGAAGAAGGAGGCTTATATAATGATGAGACATGAAGGCTCAGTTAGGGCAATAGAGAGCTATAAATCAGCCAGGAAGGAGCTAAAGAGGGAGTTGAGAAGAGCTAGAAGAGGACACGAGAAGACTTTGGCGGATAGAATTAAGGAGAATCCTAAAGCTTTTTACAGGTATATAAATAATAAAAGATTGGTTCGGGCAAGATTAGGGCCAGTCAGAGATAGCAGTGGGAAGTTGTGCGTGGAGCCTGAGGAGATAGGAGAGACACTGAATGAGTATTTTTCATTGAATAGGAGAGACACTGAATGAGTATTCACGCAGGAGAAAGACAATGTTCTCGGGGAGAATACTGCGATACTAGGTTGTAGACTGGGCTGGATTGAGGTTCATAAGGAGGAGGTATTAGCGAATCTTGAGGGTATGAAAATTGATAAGTCCCCTGGGCCAGATGGGATTTACCCCAGGATTCTCTGGGAGGCTAGAGAGGAGATTGCAGAGCCTTTGGCTTTGATCTTCATGTCGTCGTTAGCTACAGGTATAGTGCCGGAAGACTGGAGGATGGCAAATGTTGTCCCTTTGTTCAAAAAGGGGAGTAGGGACCATCCTGGTAATTATAGACTGGTGAGCCTGACTTCTGTTGTGGGCAAGGTCTTGGAAAGAATTATAAGGGATAGGATTTATAAGCATCTAGAGAGAAATAAATTGATTAGAGATAGTCAGCACGGTTTTGTGAAGGGTAGGTCGTGCCTCACAAACCTTATTGAGTTTTTTGAGGAGGTGACCAAAGAGGTAGATAAGGGTAAGGCAGTTGATGTAGTGTATATGGATTTTAGCAAAGCGTTTGATAAGGTTCCCCATGGTAGGCTACTGCAGAAAGTGCAGATGCATGGGATTGAAGGTGATTTAGCAGTTTGGATTAGGAATTGGCTAGCTGATAGAAGACAGAGGGTGGTGGTTGATGGGAAATATTCAACCTGGAGTGCAGTTACAAGTGGTGTACCTCAAGGATCTGTTTTAGGGCCACTGCTGTTTGTCATTTTTATAAATGACCTAGATGAGGGTGTAGAGGGTTGGATTAGTAAATTTGCTGACGATACCAAAGTGGGGGGAGTTGTAGACAGCGAGGATGGATGTTACAGTTTGCAGAGGGACATAGATAGGTTGCAGAGCTGGGCCGTGAGGTGGCAAATGGAATTCAATACGGATAAGTGTGAGGTGATTCACTTTGGTAGGAATAACAGGCATATGAAATATAGGGCTAATGGAAGGACCCTTAATAGTGTTGTCGAGCAGAGGGATCTTGGGGTACAAGTACATAGCTCTTTAAAAGTTGGCACCCAGGTTGATAAGTTGTTAAGAAGGCGTACGGTGTGTTAGCTTTTATTGGTAGAGGGATTGAATTTAGGAGCCGTGAGGTTATATTACAACTGTACAAAACTCTGGTGCGGCCGCACTTGGAGTATTGCGTACAGTTCTGGTCGCCGCATTATAAGAAAGCTGTGGAAGCATTGGAAAGGGTGCAGAGGAGGTTTACCAGGATGTTGCCTGGTATGGTGGGAAGGCCTTATGAGGAAAGGCTGAGGGACCTGAGGTTATTTTCATTAGAGAGAAGAAGGTTACGCGGTGACCTAATTGAGGCGTATAAGATGATCAAGGGATTGGATAGGGTGGATAGCGAGAGCCTTTTTCCTCGGATGGTGATGACCAACACGAGGGGACATAACTTTAAATTAAGAGGTGGTAGTTATAGGACGGATGTCAGAGGCAGGTTCTTCACACAGAGGGTGGTGAGAGCGTGGAATGCCCTGCCTGCAGCAGTTGTGGACTCGCCTACTTTGGGGTCATTCAAATGTTCGGTGGATAGGCATATGGATGATATTGGAATAGTTTAGGTTAGAGGGTCCACTGGCCGGCACAACATCGAGGGCTGAAGGGCCTGTACTGTGCTGTAATGTTCTATGTTCTATGTTCTATTTTCTGTACCTGTCCATGATGTTTTAATTATCTGTATGCATGGATCCTTGAGATTCTTTGGACTGCCACTATTTTTAGCTCTTCACTATTTCGAAATAAACATAGTGCTGAGCTTTGACTATCAGAGCAGAAATCAAGCTTTCAGACACAAAGGTCAAGTGGCTCTACAAGATATTTTGTCTGTTAAATTAATAGATGTAATTTCTGCACAGCTCATTTACTCTGCACCGAACTTCTCACTAAGCACTGTCAGTAAAATACAATGTGAGCACAGTTTCATTAGATTTGTGCTCCAATGTAAAGAAAATTCCATTATATGTGCAGAAAAATTAGACCTCATTGGGCAAAGGGGATCGACTACAGGATGCAACATTTCTGGGCTAGATCAGTATTTGTGTCTTCGGAGTTGGCATTTTACTGAAAGCAAGTTTGCAGACAACCCAAATGGCCAATCTAAACTAACCCTGGATCCCTTGAATTTGTCAATAAGAATTTAAATAACTTGTCTGCATCAAGACAGTCAGGTGTAGGATTTGCTTTGCTTGGTTCTTCTGAACTGGCCAGTGGCCTTTGAAATGAAGCTGGAGGCCACTGTTATGAGTGTAAATTAGATTTAGTAAACCTATCTTCCTATGGAGCCAGGGTGAGAATAAGTCTCTGAAACATAACTCTCTAAAGGTCAAAATGTTAACTCTGTTTCTCTTTGCACAGATTCTGCCAGACTTGCTGTGTGTTTTTCGAGCATTTCTGCTTTTATTCAAGTGCCACTTGCCATTCATTTATACAACTGGGGAGATCTGGCAGTGCAAGATCATATTTTGGATGGCAAAACCAATTCCATGGACACTAGGGTCGCTGTCACCCTTTCCTTTTCAATAAAAGATGTGTGCCCCTGCTTGTTCCTTCAGCTGTCCCTCTCCAGGAAGATGGCTCCCGAGACCAACAATGTCATTTTGTTGCCTTGGTAGCTCATATGATTGCAGTTTTTTTGTCTAGGTGGTCATTCTGGGGATTATCCAAGACTGTCCTAATATTCTAAATTGCAAAGTTTAGCATTTTCCTTCTTTGACCACAAAGGTGGTGATCCTGATGGATTTGGATATCATATGGGAATACTGTGGGTCAGCCTATTTTTGGGGCATCTTCTTGCGTGTTCTTCCCTTTTGGGGTGATTTACTGAATCGAACTGCTGTCTAAAGATACATCTGTCACAATACAAGTGTCCATCGATGTTCATGTATCTGTTTCTTGTGTACTGATTCTTAACACGGGTATCCCAGATCCACAACCCTGTTTCCATCACCAGTTCTCCATCACCAAAGGTTTTGGCAGATAAACCCTGTGTATGATGTCATTTAATGTGGGAAACTTGGTGCATCATCATTGTCCACATGAGCTTGATAGGTCAGTGATCAGATTTTGGTGATGTGTCAAACTACAGTGATTGGGACTACCTTGTTGCTACAGCCTTCTGATAGATGCACAACTTTTCTTCACCTGTTTTGTCATTAAAGGCTTTTATCCGCATTTTGTTTGGTATTTCATTCCAACCTTGCTGCCATGATGCCCTTGACACGATCTCCACATGCCATTGATTAAGGAATCGTCGGAAAGTACATTGTTCCCTGCCACATCAACGTGACGATTCTTATAGGTGAGGCCTGGATACACACAGCAGACTGGGCAGCTCACCAGAATTATTTAAATCAGCTATATATAGACTCAGCTTCAGGCCTACCTCTTTGGACTCAGTGATTTCTTCCTACTTCCAGCTGAAATGGGCCTAGCAGTGACAATTAAATTCTAATCTCTATATCCTTTATATTTTATTAAGGTTTTTAATAGGAGCACTTTTTTTTAAAGCTTTAAAGTTGATTTCCTTTCCAGTAATAGAATATTGGCTGCTGCTGGGGAAAGAAACTTTATCTTGCATGAGAAAGAAAACTAATGAAAAGGCTGAGGTCAAAGGTTACAAAAAGCTAAGCAGTGCCCAGAAATCTCCTTTAATAAGTTCAGCTTTAATGATAGGCAAAGGAGGAATATATTCTGTTGAACTGTCTCATGATCCTGAAGATTTTAAAAGGAGATAGACAAGTAGTAAAGGTGTTTCTCAGCGTTTTAGTCTTATAATATTTTATACTTTGCAATATTTAAAGTAGCATTGTTTTCATATGGTGCTGTTCTTTATAGGACATTATATTCTGGCCAGTGACATAATGAATTAGAACAGTTTCCATACATGATGGGTAGGATTTTCCATGTCCCCTGTGATGCACTTCACAGTGGCAGAGATGGCCCACCAATGCCAGTAGTGGGATCTTCTTGTTCTGCTGCTGTCAATAGGATTTCCCATTGTACGCACCATAAGTTGCCAGTAAACACTGGCAGGATTCACTTTTGGCAGGACCTTCCAGTCCTGCCAGCAGGAATGGCAATGAAATTCCAGCTAAAGTCTCAGAAATTGAATTCAGTATTTAATAATAAGGATAAAATAGACAAATCTAGGAACTGTCTACTAAATAGACAAATCTAGTAACTAACAAATCTAGTAAAAATGGCACTTTTTAACCATAACGATTAAGTATATAAAATTATCATAAACTTAACCTCAAATTCTACCCCAAAACCTAACCCCAATTCCTGATCTTAACCACTAGCCATAAATACAACCATAAGTTCTAGCATCAACTACTAAATATAAAACACTAAACCCTCGCTCTAATCCCAATTCCTAACCTCAACTGTGCCTTAATCTTGAAACCTAACTTCCTTTAAACTAAATCTAAATCCTTAATCAATCATTCAGCAGTCAATACTCTGAGGCAGCGTAGCTTCCATTTTCGCTGCAACGTCATCAATGACAGAGATTGGCTGTGTTGTCAATAGTCAATGTGATGATATCAATGTTGCAAAGCTAACTGCAGGGTCAGGTCTTGTATCTCCATCAGTGATGCGCGTCAGCAGGATTGTCAGTGGTCACTCTTTAACAATGGGCTCAATTTTCTGAGAGTACCCTAACAGTGAATCCATTGATTTGAATGTTAAATTGCAGGTACCATTTTCTGAGATACATCATTAGGTGTATTCAGGAAAAAAAATATCCAATACTGACTCCAGGAGTGCTAAAAGAAATCAAAGTGTAGAATCTCCATAGGGATTCTACTGCTGGCGCGTTGGCAAAAATCCTCCACAACTGGTGTAAATTTGCTACGCTGTTTCTCTGAGGTTTCTGTTAATCTTCTGTCAAAATCACAGCTATTGGCCTTGCAGGTGGCAAGTTCAGACATAGCTCCTCATCATCGAAACAAGTGTTCAGGTATAAAATTGATGAATTTGGAAATAATCTATTGGAATGTATCTTCCGCTTAAACATTAAACTTCAGATAAGTACAAGATCTAACTGACTAAAAGAAGCCAATGAGTATTGCCTCCTTTCATTCTCACTTTGTCTAATTTTATCCTTATCTTGCATATTTCTGTGTTTGTATCTGTTCTCGCTCCCTTATCCATCATCATTGGTCCCACAGTCTTTTGCTCCTCTGTCTGTGCCACCATTCTCACCATGGGTCTCTAAGTGTTGACCCAGACAGGGAGCTCTACTGTTCTGCTTTGAACCATAGTATCATATACCTCTCAGATGCACATGTATGTGCATCAACTCACAATGACGCTCAGAAAAACTGGGGATAAATGTTCTTCCAATCTTGAACTGTCAGAATATCTCCTGAATGTTTAATTTAAGCGATAATAAGCTCAGATGAAATTCTATTTCTCATTTCTTTAACAATGTTCTTAATGAGTTTATTTTAAATTTAATCAACACCTTTATTTTAAAAAAAACAAGGAGAATCATCGGAATACTATAATGTGTCCAGTATTGACACGAAAGAGTGTGATTTCAAATTCCTTGCTGAATCTGTCTAACATAACCCATGAGCCTATTACATGCTGTCATCACTAAGTAGTTAGCTTTTCAGTGAACAACTCATTTCTGTCATGCAGTTATTATTTTTATTGATAAAGTTCTACTGAGTTTTCTTTCCTTGTTTCTATTGCAGTTCAGCTCACTTAAGTGGGGCAGTACTTAAGTTCTTTGCTGGCATAAATTTGATCCAGGAGGTGCAACAGGAAGCTCGGATAAAGAAAGCTCTCGTAATTGAAAGCTACTCCCCATCAAGACTATAAATGCATTTCTAGTCATGTGTAATGTGCTGATTTGGCATAGTGTTATCTAAGTGGCCTCATGTAACATTTAAATGCTGATTTTAAAGTGAAGACTGAGAACATCTGGAAAGATGTACACTTTTTCTTTAAAGCATTTCCACTGTATACAGCAAATCAAGTCTGAGCCCATCCGCAGACACTTTTCCCACACCCGTATACCTCTAGGCAAATAATGGGGATGAATGACTTCATTCTGTTTAAAATGTGGCTTAATCCATCACCTCAGGGCCCAGCAGTTATTTTCTTTTGTCAACATTTGATATAAAATCAAATGTTAAGTCTGGACTTGTAATTTGATTGTACACAGGGGCTAAATCCAGGCCAGTACACTGTCTATTTTACTACTGAAGTACCCAGGGAATGACTGGTCCACACTCTGTCTGAAGACTTCATGCATAGCTTCAGTATTCTAGTTGCTGGCCTAAGGCCTTGCTTGACCTCACCAATATTGAAGCAATGTCTCATGTCAATGGACAACTAACACAAGCAAAATGGGAATGCTTACTGGCCACAAGGCAGGTCAGAGGGATCATCAAAGATGATACCATTGACAGAAGACTGCTAAGAGCCTGCATGACCTGACACGAAGGCAGCTACATGGCTAGCTGTGCTGAACAATACTTCTTCTTTAAAAAGAAAGAAAGCTAAAAAAAAGATTAGCCTGTTTCAGAACAAAGCACCTATCAAGCTAAATGACAGCACTTGAATGGACAAACACGTGATGTTATTTATTGGCAGTTTGAAGCAACAATTCAGAGGCACTAACTGGAGATTTACTGTGGATGAAAGCAAAGATTACTTTGATATTAGGCAACATGTCAAACAAATCTTACAGTGACTCTGCAGTCTTGCTTTATTCGGAAATCTCATTTCATACCAAACCACCCACACTTGGTTATCACTCATTTTCCAACATAAGAGACAACTGAACTAAAGTTACTTTCAGCAGGATGCTTTGGTTTGTTTAGTCTTGTATTGCTTTTAAGTAAACATTCATCGAGTGTGCATATAGCATATATTGCTAGACATGAAAGGACCACAGTTCATTTAATTTGCTATCTTGCCAACCCTGTCATTGCCTGATACAATGATAATGGAGTTAACTAATCACTGTAATTAATCTTTATCTATTAGACAACAATAAGCCCAGACACGAGGTAAGAAAAACCTCAGATTTGGAGAAGTTTGAAAGTTGTAGGTCCAAGGTCACCTTTTTCTTTTAAGCCTGCAGTATTTACCAGATGCCATGTTTCAAATTACTCATGCATTCATATTCAAAAATATAATTTTCTGAAAGAAATCTGTCTGCTTTGCATTTGAATGTATCAATACTAACTACTTCCCTCATCTCCAAGGAGAGGCTGTTCCACAGGTTTACCACTCGGTCACGGAAGTAATATTTCAAGCAGAGTATGTTAAGGTTGGCCTTCTTCATCACACATCAGCACTGTCTTTTTTATATTGCAGTTGGGTTAAGTGTTTAAATGTGTCCTTACAACAGATGACAAATCTCTGCACCTAGCTCTCTGTTTACTTTGGGCCTATGGCAACACTTCACCTTGGCGCTTAGCAGGCATGACTATTAGAATAATAGTAGTGCTATCCATTGTGACCAGCCTGCTAATCCTTCTACTGTGGCTTCTTTCAACCCATATCATTTTGAGCATGGGAGTGAGTCTTTTGTTCAGTTGTAGCCTCTGAGTCAGAACGTACAGTGTTCAAACAAGTTCCAAATAGTCCTAGTGAATAAGACCAGAATGTCAGATCTTAATTCCAGCATGCTCATACAGGCAATCTGTGGATTTATGAAAAAATGGACTCACTACTTTGAAGAAAAAATGGAGAATGGACAATCCGCTTTGAAAATATGTGGAGTTGAGAGGTCAGATGATCTCCCTTCTTGTCTGCAAATATACATAGAGATGCACAAGTTTGGAATTTAGTTTGTTTCTCTGTACAGGACATTAAATTGCATTCCACCTTTTGGAATATTCCATTGAGAAAATGGTAACAGATCTTTCTTGTGGATTTAATGCTTGCTGCTAATTCACAATAACCCTAAAGACATTTTGGCTGGAATTCTATGAAATGGTGGTGTGGGAGAAACCCAATTTGTCATAAGGAGATGCAAATGGCTGAAGCTCAAACAGGATTGAATATCAATTTTTGAATCATCGGGGACCACTTGTATGGACAATGGGAAAATAGATGCTATGCTCACTGACAGAAGCCAGGTTGTGATAAGGGACAATTATTAACACACATTTTGAGATGGTCTGACTCAGTCAATTTGGGAGACGAGGAACCTGATTTTACCGTTTTGATTCTTAAGTGCTGAATCTGGGCGCAATTCAGATTTGACTTGGAAAACTGTTCCCAGGCACCTCCACATGCACTTAGCCTGAAAAGAAAAAAAAATCACACCGTGGGCAGAGTTTATCTCACCCGTGTCTCTGCAGCTCCAATTGGAGCCTTCACCTGTGTATGTGCAGTGAAAAAAATTTGAAAAACATGCCCCTGTTCCATTGTTCCCAGGTCGCAAAAATCGGTTAAAGCGGCCCGGGAGTGATGGACCCCCACAGACATCGCTCCACCCCCACAACATAACTGTTCCCCCTTCCCCTCATCCACCCACTCCCCTGCTACTCAGACTGATTATAACCTCCTGCAGCGCTTCCCCCCAACACCGAATGCCTGCAGAGTGGCCGAGGACAACCCCCCCCCCCCACCCCTCCCCACCAGAGAACTATCTGGCTTCCCTCCTTCACCACCCACCGGAGAGCATTCAGCCCCTCCCTCCCCCTGACCACCAGAAAATGATCTAGCCTTCCTCCAACCCTACCCCCCCTCTTCCCCCCAACCAGAGAACCATTGGGCCTCCCTCCGTCCCACCAGAGAATGACCTGTCTTCACTTCCCAACCCACTGCCCCCGCCCCCCACCTCCTCACCACCACCACAAGAGATAAATCTGGCTGTCCTCCTCCTCCCCTCCACTAGAGAACAATCCGGCCCTAGCTTCTCCCTTTCCCCCATTCAGAGAGCAATCTGGCCCTCCCTCTACCCCTACCACCCCCACCAGAGAACTATTGGGCTTCCATCCCCCCCAGCCTTCCCACCACAGAATGATCTGCCTCCCTGCCCCCCCCCTCCCACTTCCTCCCCTCCCCCACCAACAGGAGAGACATCTGGTCCTCCTCCTCCCACTCCCCACCAGAGAGTGATTTGGCCTTCAACTCCCCTTACCCCGCAACTAGACAACAATTGGTGCTCCCTCCTCCCCCACTTCACCAAAGAATGATCTGGCCTCCTCCTCCTATCTCTTCTCCCCCCTCCACCAGAGAATGATCAGATCTACCTCTCCTCTGCCACCAGACAACAATCTGGCCTTCCTTTCCTCTCCCCACCAGACAATAATTGGGCCTCCCTTCCCCCTCTTACCCCCCACCAGAGAATGATCTAGCCCACCTCCCTCCCTCCACTCTGCCACCGATCTGCTAGAAGCTCTGAACTTAATCCTTTTAGAAGCTGGAGCACCCAAAACAGACCTTTGCCCAGCATATCTGTTTCGTGCCGAATCTGGACAGGCGAATATGTCCAGCTCGTTAAGTATATTTAAATGCATACAAATGCATTTAAATTGACATCGCAGGCATTTCTGGGCCTTAGTAAAGTGGGCTTCTACATAGATACAGGTGTGGGTTGTATCGTCTCACGCCCAAGTTTATCAAGCTTTCATGTCCCTTTTTGGGTGCGGCGTAATGCTAAAATTTGGCCCAAGGAGACTCAGAGAAAGTACACCCAGCTTAGCAGATCAACGACACTGTCGTAAAATTGACCATAGGCTGAGAAGCGGGGCTAGCCATCTACTTACTAATTTGAAAAAAACAAGCCAGATCTGGCTTGATTCTTCAATTTTGGTTAACATCTGCAGTTCACTATGTTTGGTGGATGTAGAGACCCCATCATTTCATGTTTTGATGGAGTTCATAAAATCCACCTTCTGCATTGGATTAGATTCCTTTTTGACTGTTATAAAGCTGGTTATAGAAGTGGAAGAGGCATTCCGATTGTGGCTTGTCAGTCTGTTGATAAATCTGGAACTCTCTCTATGAGGGTGGTGACATTGGAGATGATGAGCATTGTTCGAAGGAAGTTGGATGTATACTTGAGGGTTATAAACCTGCAGGGCTTTGGAGATAGAGCAGGATAAGGGGGACAATTGGATTGCTCTACATGGGGCCAGCATTGTCTTGGTGGGCCAAATGGTCTCTTTCTGTGCTGTAATGACTCTGTGACTCCATGAATCCTCCAACGAAGCACTTGCATCGTGTGAAAATACAAAAACAACTTTGACTGTGAAATATTGCATTTGAATTGCATTCAAACCAATCCCATCATGAAATGATCTTTCGCTTACTGCTTACCACAACACTTTGCAGATGTACCCTTTTAATGTATTTCAGTGAAGCAGTTTCTCATGAACATTTTTTTTCACTTGCTCCTCTTGTAAATGATTTCTAGTGCCTCTGATGACATATTACACTGTTTTTGGATGGAGGGGCTGATAGTTGTGGGTTGATGAATGCTTTAGTCCAAATTTACCAAATTGGACAAATAAAGATGTCCTGCCATGAAATAATTTCACAAATGCATATTAACAAGACAATTGCAAACGTCTAGTAGGAGGCTGAGAACACAGAGACGTTGTGAAAAACCAATAGAAGATGAAGATGAAGGCATGTAAAATTGCCACCCCTCCTTGATGAGCTCAATGCATTTTATGCCCATTTTGAACAAGAGGTCAGCGAGAGCATGCCCTCCACCCTTGAAGATCTGGATGAACCTGTTTTGGGGTCACCACTGCAGATATCAGAGTAACTTTCTTGTAGGTCAACTTGCAACTTGCCCAGATGGGGTACTCAGACTGCACTCAGATCATGTGCAGATTGGCTGGCGGGGGTATTCACAGACATCTTCAACCTCTCTTGACAACAATCTGAGGTTCCTATCTGCTTCAAGAAGACAACCATCATCCTGGTACCTAAGAAAAACCAAACAGTGTGCCTTAATGACTATCGGCCGGTGGCTCTAACATTCATTATTATGAAGTGCTTCGAAAGGCTAGTCATGGCATGAGTCAATTCAGCCTCCGAATTACCTGGATCTACTACAATTTGCCTACTGCCACAACAGATGCACAGCAGAGCCATCTCCCTGGCCCTGCACTCAACCCTGGAATACCTAAACAACAAGGACACCTATGTCAGACTCCTATTTATTGACTACAGCTCAGCCTTCAACACTATTATTCTCACAGAACTCATCTCCAAATTCGATGGCCATGGCTGCAGCATCCTTCTCTGTGACGGGATCCTGAACTTCCTAACCCAGTGATCACAATCAATAAGAATAGGCAACAACACCTCCTCCATGATCAATCTCAACACCGGTGCCCCACAAGGCTGTGTTCTCAGCCTGCTACTGTATTCCTTATACACTAAGCTGTAATACAACCAGAAAGTTCAACATGACTTTGAGCCAAATTTCCCTCCAGTTCGATTTTCAAGTTTGCTGACAACACCACTGTAGTGCGTCAGATTTCAAACAATGATGAGACAGAGGACAGGAATGAGATGGAGAATCTGGTGAACTGATGCGGCAACAATAAATTCTTCCTCAATATCAACAAAATGAAGGAGATTGGCATTGACTTCAGGAAGCGTAAAGGAGAAAATGCCCCTGTCTCCATCAATGGGAATGAAGTAGAAATGGTCAAGAGCTTCAAGTTTTTAGGTAGATCATCAACAACCTGTCCTGGTCGACCCCCCCACCCCCCCAACCACCACCACCACCACCACCACCACGCTGACACTATAGTTAAGAAACCCACCAACGTCTCTACTTTCTCAGAAGACTAAGGAAATTTGACATGTCAGCTACGACTTTCACCAATTTTTACAGATGCACCACAGAAAGCATTCGTTCTGGTTGTATCACAGCTTGGTATAGCTCCTGCTTTGCCCAAGACTGCAAGGAACTACAAAAGGTCATGAATAGAGCCCAATCCATATGCAAACCAGCCTCCCATCCATTGACTTTGTCTACATTTCCCACTGCCTCAGCAAAGCAGCCAGCATAATTAAGGACCCCAAATAGTCGGACACTCTCTCTTCTGCCTTCTTCCTTTGGGAAAAGGATACAAAAGCCTGAGGTCACATACCAACCAATTCAATAACAGTTTCTTCCCTGCTGCTGTCAGACTTTTGAATGGACTTACCTTGCATTAAGTTGATCTTTTTCTATACTCTAGCTATGACTATAACACCACATTCTGCGCTGTCTTGTTTCCTTCTTTATGAATGGTATGTTTTATCTGTATAGCGTGCAAGAAACAATACTTTTCACTGTATGTTAATATATGTGACGTAATAGATCAAATCAAAACCGTTAATGAAACTCGGGGTATCAACATGTGTATTTTTGCTGCTCCCTCAGTGTCATGCATAACTATTATACACAACTTACATTCAATTGCGGCAGGCACATCA
This sequence comes from Sphyrna mokarran, assembly GCA_024679065.1. Classification (NCBI taxonomy): domain Eukaryota; kingdom Metazoa; phylum Chordata; class Chondrichthyes; order Carcharhiniformes; family Carcharhinidae; genus Sphyrna; species Sphyrna mokarran. The sequence continues at coordinate 37,181,729 of JAGIQG010000010.1, read as the reverse complement.
CTCAGATATGTTGCACAAGTCTCACTGATGCACATTCTCTCTCTTGCAAGACTAAGTGTCCTATATTCAGAAGCAACAGTTCTTAACAATTACAGCTGCATGATATGACCTCATGGAAGAGATGATGTTTTCCATCACTGGTGTGTCCAAGGCAGAGGCTGTGGCCACAAATGGGTCTATAACTGCTGAAGGCGACATATGTTTGTATATAATCCTCCTCCTTGCATCCCCCTCTCCTTCCTCCCACAATCTGTTCTGATTCAGAAGTTGCAGATGGTATAACCATGAACCTTTTGCTTTCCCTCCCTTTGCTGTTGCCCCAGTGATACAATTCTGTGTTTATGCTTTCGGGTTCCTAAGGATTACAATGGACTGGCACAGGTTGAACACTATTCTTCTGTCAGGATAGTGGACATTCACTGCCATGATGTGTTGAGCGTGGTTGAACACTAAATGAACATTCATTCACCTTTGAAATTGTCGTACATCTCAGCAATTAGATGCACAACCCATTAAGCTATATGTATGGAATTGAAGGCACACCAGACCATGGGTGACTCAATATCCTGGCACAGGCACACTCTGCTTGCTTCTCTCTATTCAGAAAGAACATAAGCCTACTCTGCTGGCACGAAGAGCCTCTGTCTCTGTCACCTCTCTGACACAGCAATAGAATGTGAGCTGGGAGACATTATATCTTTTCCACCCTAGAAAAATTCTAACACAAAGAAATTCAGGATCATGATCATTTTCACAACCATTGGCAGTGGCACCCTCACCCCGCTCTGAGACTGCTGCTCTGCTTCCAAGAGATGTCCGAGTTCTTTGAGCGTCTCCTCTGTAAACCACAGATATGCACACACTGCTCCTGACTTAAATGGAGGGAAGAAAAGTGTTCACTGAAGACCATTGGTGATTAAAGCTATCAGCTGAGAGTCCTTCTGTGCCTCGTCTTCCTTCCTCTGGGGGTGGCTGATCCTCTTCTTTTCTGTCTTCATTTCTTCTCCCTTTGATGGCAGCCACTAAGATACTCCACATTAAGGGTTAAGGGCCCATGCAACTTCAACCAATAACTTAATCATGTGCAAAAGCTCTCACAGCTCTTTGATTTCACCAACTGTAAGCAATTCCACAAACTATCTAACATTTCCAAATGATTAATGAGCAATGTATTTGCATGTAGTTCATGATCCCTTTAAACAACATGGGGAAGGATTGATAGAAGGGATCTGTCCTGTTGCTATATTTAGTTGGCCATGTTAAGGTGTGAATTGATGAAAGTGGTGAGATTAAGAATGGAAACACTGATTTTAAATTATCTGCTGACTATATTCTCTGCATACTTTAAAAAAAATGTCACAAGTAGGTTTATATTGACATTACAATGAATTTATGTGAAAATCCCCTCATCACCATATTCCAGCCCCTGTTCAGGTACACCGAGGGAAGAATTTAGAATAGTCAATGCACCTAACTAGCAGGTCTTTCAGATTGTGGGAAGAAACCAGAGTAAATGCAGGAAACCACATAGGTCCGGGAGAACTTGCAGATTCCACACAAACAGTGACCCAAATGGAGAATCAAACCTGGGTTCCTGGCACTGTGAGGCAGCAGCGCTAACCAGTGTGCCACTGTGCTGCCCATGCACACTTTCATCATCTGCACTATTTTCCTCAGCAAGATGGTATTTGGCATGTCCTGTGTCAGAAGTAAGCATGAACAGTAAGGATGGGTTTTGGTACGAAAGCAACACCTGTAGTGATGGGCAATAAATACTGGCCTTGTTAGTGACGCTCATATCCCATGAATAAACAAAAGTTTTTCAACATCTGATGAATACTACAGAGCTAAATGTCTATTTCACAAATCATTACTACTATTACTGTAAAGTTTTCTTCATGTTGTATTTTGGGAAATGGATGCCAAGATCACAAGTACTGTTGCATTTTCTGTCTCAGATTCTCAACTTACAATCCCAGTAGGTGAAGCTCTGTGCTAGAGTATGAATTTATAAAAACGTACAATTAATTTTTAAAAGTATGTATTAATTGTATATTTTTACATTACACTCTGCTCCAGTGTAAAGTTTCTCACAGTGGGACTGAAAAGAACGAATGATTTTTATTTGTTTCATGGTGGTTGGTAGATTTTCTTACCTGTTCAGTGAAGGGAAGCAGCTTTTCTCTGGTTATGTTTTCTCCAGGGAATATTTAAGCCAATCAACTTAGTTAAATCAACAGATCACAGATATTTGAACTTTTACAGAATCCTGCCTTCAAAATATGAATGAGAATGTGCTAGTACAAAGCTTCTGATTCAAATAATGTATTTGAATTTATTCTTTATTTTGTGGTCGTGCTTTTGTCAACATAATTCTTGTCATGAATATGCATGTATGTGGAAATGAGCCTGTAGATTTAGACATTTTTATGGCTTACTCTCAAATGGCTCTGTTGTCCAAAGGGCCTTCAACCCATTCAGCAATTCAACTTTATTCTTTTGCACTAGTTGCAGAGGCTAAGCTTTGAATTAGATTCATGCTGCTCATTAGCTCTGTTGCCCTCTTGTAAGTAATACTCCAGCAGTTCCCCAGACTTGTGGAGGTGGCAAAGGTTTTTCATTACATGGAGAATGTTCTGGTTGATTCTATATGTTTAACATGCAGTAATGATCACAATGAAAATCGTAAATGTGAGTGATGAGTTGGTTTCAATGTATTTGCATATTATTTTTTTCATGAATAATTTTATTTTCAGGTTAGAATGTTAACCATAGAATTCCTTAGTACTTGATATTCTGTTTATCCTGCAATTAAATGTTTAGATTCCAAGTTTGATGACATGTATCTACCTCAATTCCCATCCACTGCAGTCTACACTTAGAAATAATTTAGCATGATTTGTTTTTTGGAAGACCAATCTGCTACTGTTGTGTTGCTTTTATTAACATCAAATTTACAACGCAGAACCAAGAAATGAGTTATGAAAAAGAAAATTAACTTTTCAGACAAGTCTTGCTCCTTTTGTTTTTGGTATATGGTCATGCTGTGATGTGGGACTGTGATGACTTTTATATTAAAATTGCAGTATCGAAGGAAAACAGAACCTTTTCATACTGGCACTTCCATTAAAGCATGAATACCATAATGTTCATTCTCAGAAACGCCACTCCCAGTGGTGGGATTTTCTCAAGAGGAACACAGATTGAGGAATGGAACTCCAAACTAAGCATGTCTAATTTTTAGGTTTTCTGTTCATTTAAACAAACTTCTAAAAATATAACCCCAGGTGTCAGTAAATCTGTGTCTTGTTAAGAAAAACTAGGATTACTGCATAAAACTTCCCTGACTTCAAGTGAAATTGTTAGATAAAAAAACATCTTTTTTATCACTGAGAAATTGAAGCCCTTTGAGAAAGAAACAGCGCATCAGCTGTTTTTTGACTTAGCATCGGTTACACGTACACTGGCAAGCTGTCTTGTGATTCCATCAAGGAAAAGAACAATCCCTAACAGTACCTCACACTTAGAAAATGTTGTACATCCTAGAATTTCATTGTCTTTATATCCTTTGTATTTCAGTTCACAACTAACAGGGACTTTACAATGCATTTTATGATAGAATAATATTGCCTGTTAATTTTTGTCACTGTAGCCTGTGTGGTTTCTGTTTGGTAAGTACTTGTACCGGTTATGTTTGTAGACATGTGGATGTATTAGTGAAAAACAATAACTCTTAGTCAATTTTAAATACAGTGATGATTTGTTTTTTTTCTCCTCTCAAGTCTGTGAAGGATGACATCAGATTTCACGCTCTTTCCCCCTTTACCGCACCCTCTCTGAGTTACCTTGGTGACAGAGTTGCTAGGGATTACACAGTGGGAGTTGTAAAGGCCAAAGAAGATCAGAGCTTTGTCATTCTCCATTCAAAGGCAATTGTCCCTGAAAAATGTGAAGTGCTTCAATATCTGAAGGCCTGGGTACTGATATAAAGGCAGACAGCTACTCCAAGTAAAAACTCATAATTAACTTGGTGTTCACCAATAGATCGCTCATTAATGGGTATTTCATGAAGTGGACAATTCTCATGCATTCATCGTGTAATACCCACAGAAGTATTAAACAATGCAGCTCCCCAACATTCCAGGGTAATTGTTGAAATTTATTTCATGCACCCTCCTGTCAAACACTTGAGACTCACATTCCCAAGTCTCTCTCAGACGAAATTGCATGCATCTTCAGACTGCATAAAAATAATGTGATTCCTTTTAATATTCACTGCCATATGGTCCTTTCTGGAGATCTTTCTAAGTCTATTTTTTTTATTGTTAAAGGATTTATATTAAATCTATGCATGAAAAGAAGTGGTGGTGGTCCCGGGTAAAAGAGCTACTCCCAGGGTCTCGATCCTACATCTCCATCCCAGATCTATCTTCCTTTTTTTCCCACCTGCTGTTTTTTTTTTAAGATGCCATAAAAACTGCTTCCGGACTCGGTCTTTCATTAAAGCTGTGGTATGTCTTTTTATCAGCTTCAAAACCAGAAAAATGTTTCTCTACCTCTGCCTGTATAAGGCTTTTGATATTTTGAATTCTACGCAAAATGGAGAGATTTCTTTCACCATCTGTTACCTCAGGCTACGGAGAAACATGGAGCTTCAATAAAAGTCAAGTTGTTTCTCAACATTCGCAGGAATCTGTTTGATACATTTACTGCATGTCATGGGGGGACACGAGGAATCAACAGAATTTCTTGACGTTTGCATTTAAAATTCTTGCCTCAGCCAGTGGTGAGGAGGCCTTGCGGCTTCAGTGACAAATTTGTGTGCAATAAGGGAAATGAATATGAATTTGTCCAGCTGAATTTCCGTGTTGTGTTTTCCTTTCCTACTGAGTTCATGTTCAGCAGGAGAATGCCACTGAAGATTTCAGATGCATACTTTTCATAAGATAATGAGAAATAGGAATATAAATAGTCCATTCTGCCCATTGAACCAGCTCCTCTATTCAATCAGATCACATCTGGTCTAATTGTGGCCATAACTCCACTTTTTTTCTATTCTCCATAATTTTAAATTCCAAAACAGCGCGAAGTATTCCAGATGTGTTCTAACCAATGCCCTGTATAGTTGTTACAAAACTTCACTACTTTTATATTCCATCACACTAGCAATAAATACCACCATTTAATTTGCCTTCCCAATTACTTGCTGCACCTATATACTAACCTTTTGCAATTTATTTACAAATACACCCAGGTCTCACCCATGTCTATAGGACTGTAGCATTCTATAGTGTCTCTCTATTTAAATAATATTCTGCTTGTTCTTCCTGCCATAATGGGAAATCTTGCAATTTCCCACACAATACTCAACGTACCAAATTTTTGCCCATCCACTTAATCTTGTTATATTACTTTGCAGACTCTCCATTAACCCCCTCACAACTATTCTTTCTTCTGTTTGTATCATCAACAAATTTGATGACAAGGCAGATTGTCCTTGAATCAAAGTCATTAATATGGATTGTAAATTGTTGGGGCCACACTACTGGTCTCTGCAGCATCTACTTTGCTAATCAGACTGTCTTGTTGATTAGCCAATCCTCTATCCATGCTAATATAAGGATAAAAACCATGAACTCTTTCTTGTGCTCTTTTACGTGGTATCTTATCAAATGTCTTTTGGAAATCCAAATACATCTACTGTTTTATCCAACTTGCTTGTTACATCCTTTTACTGTATTTTTTTCATTTTGATAGCATCCTTACCTTGATTAAGTAGTGATGGGTGGTGAATTCTTTTCATAACATCTTTCTCTCTCAACGAAAGTACCTTTGTTAAAAATTAGAAAATATCTTCTTAAATGTCTTCCACTGCTTCATTACCATTTTAACTTTTAACCTATTTTCACATTCCACTTTCAGCAACTCTATATTCAAACTCTTTTAGTTGCCTTTATTCAAGTTTCAGACATTAATTTCAGATCCAAATTTCTCACCCTCCAACTGAATGAGAAATTCTATGATGTTATAATCACTCTTACCCAGAAGATCCTTTATTATGATGTCACGAATTAATTTTATCTCATTGTGCATTACCAGTTTTAAAATAACCTGATTCCTGATTGATTCTAGAATGTATTGTTCTCAGAAATTCTACTGAATGCACAATAAACTCATCTGACAGGTTACTTTTGCCAATTTTATTTGTTGAGTCTATATGAAGATTAATATCTCCCATGATTATTGCAATACTTTTCATACAAGCTTGAATTATTTCTTGATTTATTCCCTGTTCTATAGTGTAATAGATTAGTAGGCCTATAATCTACTCCAAAGTGACTTATTTCATTTGTTCTTTCTTACCACTACTTAACCTGATTCTATACTTGATCCTCCAAACCAAAATAATTTATCACTACTATGCTGATCTCATCCTTTATTAACATAGCTACCATACCTCCTTTTCCTTTTCTTCTTGTCTTTCTGAAATGCCAAATGCTCTCAAACATTTAGGTCCCAGCCATTGTCATTTTGCAAACACTTTGACCTTTTTGCTGATGCACTCATATGTTTGTATTTCTCGCCCCTCCACGCATCAGAGTGGTTAGTATTACCCATATTGTTACTCTACACTATTGTCTTATCCTTTTTTTTAACTTTCCAAATCTCCTCTTATGTGAATCATCCCCCTACTATTTTGTCTTACAGCACCGGTTATATGATTTACCAGACACTGGTCCCGTCGCAGTTCAATGGAAGGCACCAGATCCCACTTTTACCGGTACTGGTACCAACGTTCTTGTGATTAAAATCCATTTCTCTCACACCCAGTTTGAACTACACATTTAATTCCCTAATATTAATTACCCTGTGACAATTTGCTCATGGCTCAGATAATAATCCAGAGATTATTACTTTTGTTGTTTTGCTTTTTAATTTAATTCCTGATTGCTCAGAAAAATCTTACCTTTGATGTTGGTCCCCACATGGATCACAACATGTGGATTTCTCTCCTCTCACTCTAGTTGCTTCTCCTGCCATGAGGGTATGTCCTCAACATGACACTAGACATGCAAAGCAGCCTTCAGGCTTTATGGTCCTGGCTAAGAGATCAGTATCTATCCTCTTAACTGTGCTATCAATATTCCTTCTAATGTCTGCCATTTCAGTGGCACTTGCAGCACAATGCTGTGGTCAATTTGCTTGTTCTCCCCACAGTCCCTGCTCTCATCCATACAAGTTGCAGGGATCTTGAAGCTGTTGAAAAATTGCAAAGGCTGAAGCTTCTCCATTGCTACCTACTAGATTTCCCATGCCTTCCTCCCTCCCCGTCAAACCTTCCTGTGCCTGACTACAGACAAAATTCAAAGACCAAAAGCTTAAAGAATGTGACTGACTCTTGGAACAAGCTGGCCAGATAAATTTCCACCTCCGTGATGCATTGCAGTGCCTGAAGTTTGGACTTCAACTCATCAACATAGAATCAAAGGGCCCGATTTTACCTTTTGGAGTCTAAGGGCTGGATCTGCGCATAATAAAGATCCAAGCCCGGAATCCTCTTTGCAGTGCATCCATATGTTTTTTGCCAGCTCCGGTCCGATCCATATTGTGGGTGGAGCTTAGCGCTGCTGGAACTGCATGCATAATTCGAAAAAAATTTGAAGAAGTGCGCCCAGATCAGGAAAGAAAAGAAAGCAGAAAGCGGAGTGAGTGGCTCTCTGACACAGATCATCCTCTGGGGTGGGGAGGCGGAGAGAAAGCGGCTCTCTGACACAGATCATACTCTGGAGGGGAGTGGGGAGAAGGAGGAGGCGGGTCAGATATATCTCTGGGGGAGGGGGAGTCGAGAGGGTTGATCGTTGTCTGGCAGGCCTGATCACTCTCTGATGGACGGGAGGAAAGAATCTCTCATCCCTATTGTGACAGTGTGTCAATTCTCACCAACTAAATGAATGCATTCTTCAATGAGCCTAAGCTCTGACTCTTATGAATAAATATAGCGATTCAATTTTTAAAATACATCTAGTGTATATTTCTCATGTCTTACATATATTAAAGCAATGGAAAACCAGAGGAGGGATTCGTTCCTCCATTGGAGAGGAGGGGTCGCCTGCAAAGTGGCAGCAGACACCCCTGCCCCCTCCCACCAGAGATCCATCTGCCTCCCCCTCCATCAATAGCAATTGGCCCCTCCCCACCCGCCACCAGACAAAGATCAGCTCCTCCCCCCCGCCACCTCTGCAGAGATACATCTCATCTGTCTACCCTCCCCACCCTCCCAAAGGATGATCTGGGTCAGAGAACCATTGCAGGCTCTGAAGCTGCTTCAGAGGTTCCCCTGCAAAATAAAAATTGGCTTTGGATTTTTATTTTGCAGATCGCTTACAGCGCAAATCTGGAACGGACCAGAAGAAGCTAAAGTGGGATATGGTGGGAAAGTTGAGCACACAGTTCATTAAATCGATTTAAATGATGCTGCCCGATTAGCTGTGGACCAAATCTGCATCTGAATCAGGTATTGGTAAAGTTGTGATCTGCTCGGATTTGGGTGCAGATTGTATCAAAGAACTAATGCCCAAATTTACCACGATTAGCTGCCTGGACCGGATCCGCGCCTGAATTGGATGTCGGTCAGGTTCGAGTGCAGATCATGTTAAAGGCCCGACACTAGAATTTACCATGATTTGGGCGTGAATTTTTGGTAAAATTAGGCCCAAAGTTTCATACCCAAAGGAACTTGGTGCAGATGTTGTTGCTGTGGATCACACAGGTGACCTCAACTGCAACACATTCTTTGCCCTGCAACGTTTGTTGTGTTTAATTCAAATTAGGATTCAAGTTCAGAAGTATCATACAACTGTGGTGTGTAATTATACAAAGTAGTTGAACTTGTTAAGATATAAATTTAACACTTATATCACCCTAGTACTGGGGAAATTCTGGGAAGTAGTATCTCCCCAATACCACTGGGAGTAGTACTCCATTTCCTACATCACCTTGCTCTCTTTGCCCTTGAATCAAATGTATCACTTGTGTCAGAGAGAAATTAATATTGCCAGACTTGGCTTAAATTCAGCGTTTTGTTCCAAATTGAATACAATGCTGCTATAGGAAAGTCTCTGTTATCCAATGTGCTGTGGAAATGAAAGGAGCTGGTTAATCAAATATGTCAATGAACGTATTTAATTAACCAGCACTTCAATGTTTTCGTCCAACAATAAAACTTCAAGATGATCATGTGGGTGTTGAAGTTTTGAGAGGTGCTCCAGTGTGCGAATTGAGTGTATGGTGCCAAGGGGAGATGATGTTGCAGAACAGTGGAAGGCTGAAAACAGAGCAAGAACAGGCCATCAATAACTATTACTGGTGACTCTTCAACATCTCCAATCAAGTACAAATCTCTGGCCCCCGAATTCCAGTTAAAAGAGAATTCTGGTTACTCGTGCAGGATAACACATTTTTTTCTTGTACGGAACCATCTCTTGACTCAGACGTGCAATGGTATAAATTTCATCCAAAAATGCAAACCAGTATCACTAACCCAGCAACCTCACTGTTGCCTTGGAAATGCCTTTTCTGATACCTGACTGCTGGCATCTGTCCAGTCAGCACTGCAACACTTTGTCTATTACGATCTTCCATCGCAACACCTCATACTGACCCGAGCACTGGCTCCCACAGAAAGTTGTATTGCCAAATGTTTGCATGAGGTGTGGCATTACAGTTCCATCACTGTATGCAAACAGAATGATGAATGTGGTCATATTAACCTGTAGATTCTCATACTGCATGTAGGATACCACAAATAAAAAGCCAGTAGGTCCAATCAATAAAGTTCATTTACAAACCTTTAACACTCTCATACTATGTTTCTGCTATTCTCATGAAGAATTCACAGGGACGATTCTCCCATCGTGACCCGCAACTTTTATGGCGTGTTGAGGTGGAAGATGCGCATTGTCAGCTTTGTTCCAGGATTTACGTGAGTGTCGGGAATGCACGCGCATCTCCCAAAGCCGGAGAATGGCTGAAGACCAGATCACACTGGAAACCAGTGGGAAAACAGGCAAGTGATTTTTTTAATGTACTTTAAATGTATTTTAAATGTCATTATCTGGAACTTGCTTGTCCTAATTAAATCTCCCATCCTGCCAGGAATACTTCATTCTGGCGGGTTTTAAATTAGCTTGGCACGTCTGGGGAGCTGGTGAGAGCCCCTGTCGGAATGAAAGTTGGACAATCGGGCCCTCCAGGGGGGAGGGGTCAGGTGATATATGCACCCTGATAGTGCCAGCCCTTGCCCCCTGGTATTGTGCAAGGGGCAAAGTGCCCATGACCAGGGGGTATCTTAGCATTGCCTACCTCACATCGGGCTGTTGTGGATGGGACCTAGGGGTGATTGGTGGAGATGGGAGGTCCTGTGCCACTCCACAGAAGTGGCCATCACAGGCCACTCCAGGTGATCGGTCTGGGATGGAGGGAGGGCAGTGAGTGGGGCAGACTGGAGGAAGGGGGGGAACTGCCTTGCTGGGGAGGATCTGACCATGGATGGGGTGGGGGTTAGTGGGGGGGTGGGGGAGGCCTGCTGGGTTGAGGGAGTGGGGGGATATGACTGATTGGGGAGGGCTGCGCTAGATGTCGGGGCATTCTGGGATGAGGCGGGGGGGTGGAGAGCGGTGTCAGGTCTGGCCTGGGAATTGTTGTGGGGCCAGCTATCGAGTTGGCTAGCAAATGGGGATACTGCCCATACTGTGCACGCACAGAGACCCAGAACTGGCATGAATAGGCCCCCCTGCGTCAGGTTTTTAAAGATATTCATAATTGTGACCTCTGCATTGCACAGAGTGGGGAGATTTGAGTGGGAAGTTAACCTGAGAAAACAGTCGTGATCTAGAACAGTTGTCCCACCAATTCAGCATATTTGGGAAAAACGCCGCCTCCCCCCTGCCTCCCCGCACGAGTTTAAATTAAATAGCATGCTGAAGAATGTTATGTTTTCTGACCGTGCATCAAACGTTTACACTACAATCTGAATTGGCACATCGAGTTTACAATTTGAAGCAGCTCAAAGCAGTTCAGTGGAAGTAAAACAACTACTATAAGCGCCTTTAAAAGTATAATAATATCACAGACAGTTATAGCACAAAAGGAGGCCGTTTGGCCTGTTGTATCAATTGGATTGTCTGCAACAGCGAATCAAGTACTTCCACACTCTGCTTTTTATGATAATGCATTTTTTTCTTTTTAGATAATTATCCAGTTCTCTCTCAATCCGTCTGCTGATGGGAAGAGTTTCTTCCTATCTACTCTGAGAAGGCCTTTGTTGACGTTGAAAAAAAATGTCCCAATGGCTTTCATAAATTGAAATAAGGCAGCAAACATGTATCATGAAGGGAACAATTGGGAACGTGCCAGAAAGGCTGGTTTGAGGGTAGATTTTGAGGAGATCATAAAAGGAAGCGGTGAGAGATGAAAAGATAAAGGCATTTTGAGAGAGAGTTTCAAAGAGTGGAACCATTAATAATCAGATGAAGGGAGGGTTGTACAAGGGGCTAGGATCAGATGCCCTTAAAATGCTCACAGTGGGGAGCATGAAAATCTTGAAATGGAGATTATACGGGGTAGAGCGTGAAGGGATTTGAGAAAAATGATGGGAGAGAACAGGAAGTCAGTCTAGTTAGGGCTAATCATAGGAAAGAATTTTGGAGGGTGGGGCAGCTTTCATTTTGATGAATTTAAGTTTATGGGAGATGAGAGATATGAAGGCAGTGGAATAATCCAAGTCACAAACATAGAAACTAGGAGCAGGTGAAGACCATTCAGCCCTTCAAGCCTGCACCACCATTCATTGTGATTATGGCTGATCATCCAACTCAGGAAGTGGCCAGTGATGGTTGTGCATTTGAAGATTAGCTTAGGCTTGAAAAAGATGTTCGCATTTGCACAATCTGTTTCAACAAAGCAATTGGAGTGAATTGGGTTGGATTTTGTTCTCTGTGAGAAATAAACAGCATCGGCTGTTAACTACACATTTGCAGAATAACTGTCAGTGGGATCTTGTGCTAGAATGCGCTGCAAATTGAAATTCCAAAATGGAGCAGCACTCTCTAGAAGGGATTTGTATAAACAGAGAATGCAACTGTAGATCTTTTAATCAATCAGATTGGAGAATTGTTACTGAACACAGTAACAATTCACACTAGACCATAAGACCATAAAATATAGGAACAGAATTAGACCATGCAGGCCATCAAGTCTGCTCTGCCATTTAATCATGGCTGATATTTTTCTCATCACCATTCTTTTCCCCATAATCCCTGATCCCCTTATTATTCTCTGTCTAGAAGACACTCAGTGGCCTGGCCTCCACAGCAAAGAGTTCCACAAATTCACCACTCTCCAGCTGAAGAAATTCCTCTTCATCTCTGTTCTAAAGGATTGTCCCTTTAGTCTGAGATTTTGCCCTCTTGTTCTAGTTTTCCCTACTAGTGGAAACAACCTCTCTATATCCACCCTATCCAGGGTGTATTTGCAGTATCCTATAAGTTTCAATAAGATTTCCCCTTCATCCATCTAAACTCCAACAAATACAGATCCAGAGTCCTCAATTGGTCTTTATATGACAAACTCTTCATTCCAGGGATCATTCTTGTGACCCTCCTCTGGACCCCTTCCAGGGCCAGTAATCCTCCTTTAGTTATGAGGCCCAAAACAGCTCAAAAATTCTCCAAATGGGGTTTGACCAGAACCTTAAACAGCCTGAGAAGTATATTGCTGCTCTTGTATTGTAGCCCTCTTGACATGAATGCTACCATTGCATTTACCTTCCTAACTGCTGACTCAATCTGCATGTTAACCTTAAGAGATTCTTGAACAAGGATTTCCAAATCCCTTTCTGATTTCCTAAGCATTTTCCATTTAGAAAATAGTTGATGCCTCCATTCCTCCTTCCAAAGTGCATAATCTCACACTTTTCCACATTATATTCTATCCGCCACTTCTTTGCCCACTCTCCTAACTTGTCCAAGTCTTACTGCAACTCTCCCACTTCCTCAATACTATCTGCATGTTTCTTCATCGACTAGTTTCTATATATCTTTGTATCATGTGGAAACTTAGCAACAGTGCCTTCAGATCCTTCCTCCACATCATTAATGTATCTTGTGAAAAGTTGTGGTCCCAGCACTGACCTGCTAGGCATACCACTAGTCACTGGTTGCCATCCTGGAGTGTGAGTTAGAATACAACATCAAATCAGTTTAGGCAACCTAAATAGGGGTAAAGAAATTTTAAGAGTTACAGATAAAAGTAACAAAAAAAAGTCTTATTAAAAAGAATATTTAAAAAATCTCCAACAATGGTTAAAATATGAAGGAGTGGACTTATTAGAATTACTTTTCAGTGTCAGTGAGGATGTTTGGCTGTAATTGAGATTTACCTTTCTGTTAAAATATTACTTAAAGTGGAATGGACAGGATCTAATTTTTTTGACAATTCAGTATGAGGCTGTTCAATGTTCTTTAACAATAAATCAGACATAAGATAAGGTTAAAGCATATGGAAGAGTAGGGCCCATCAGACAGCAAAGTCCAGACTTACGCAGTTGCCTGACTCACTGCTTGATAACAGTAAGTGCTAACAATGTCATCGTTATTTCCATAGCAGAATTTGGCCTATGCTTTGCTGTAGTTGGGTGGAGTGGCTGAAAATTGTGGTTTTAATTTCCCAAATAAGTAAAGTGGAATCTCAAATTCACAAACCACAATGATGTCAAATAATCTCAAAGTTTGCAGTGAAAAGTGAGGCCATTCATTCCATTGGATCTGTGCAGGCACTATGCTAGAGCAATGCAAAGCTAATCTCACATCCTTCTGTCTCTTCTATATCTTGTGCTTTTATTTGTTTGCTGCTACTGGGAATGGTTTTTGCCAGCTAAGGTAGGATTGACAAATCTAGACAAGCCCAGGGATTTAGTTGGATCATGCTTAGCTGCAATGTTTATAAACCAAAAAAATTGTGAATCCTCAGTTCTGAAGGATATGCTTTTGTTTGAATTTTCTCCAAGTCTAAATTATTTGGGCTTTCCGTGCAGATCTATTTTTAATTTGAATTGGATTCCATTATAAAGGCAGTTAATGTGTAGTACTTACATCCTTATACACTTTTGACACCGTTTGTACAAATTCACAGAGTGCTTGAAATACCAATATGTCATTTTGAGAGCCTTGTTAAGGGACTATATAGAAAGATTTCTTTTAAATAAAAGGTTTTCACTGTGGCTGAACGCACCTGGGACTATATTTGCTTTCCTTTGATACGATTAGTAAAAACGCAGATATGAGTTTTCAGAAAGTGGCATACTGCCAATGGAGAACTCAAAGATACATGCTTGGTGTTAACTCTGCGCATTTCCCCAAATCAAAAATGAGTTCAAAAATTGTAATGGAATGTGAGGGGGTAAAGCAGTTTTTCACTTGTTATGGTCCGAAAAGAAATGATTTTCCTAGAAGTTCATTCAGAATAATGAAGGTTGGCAAATAATCAGAGAGAGTATATTCAGCTATGGTGACTGCAATCCAGTGTTGTTGATTCTTAATTACTCTTTGAAATGGCCAAGAAAGCCACTTACTCAGTTGTATCGAACCATTACAAACTGCAAAAGATCCACTAAAGTCTTCCAGGAGAATCTAGGGACGGATGACAAATACTGGCCTTTCCAGTGACACCCATATTCCAGGAGTGAATTTTAAAATAAAGCTTGAGGGCAGGCCTAGAGTTTAATGAGCATGGATTTTTAAGTACGATGACTGAAGTAAACATGACGCAGGAGTTTTGTTTTATTTCAACTTATGGGTGTCACAACCACTGTGAATGCCACGCAATAGGAGGAGTTGAAGGCAATCTGAATGTGGCAGGAAACATGGGAGAAACTGGGCTCACAGCCAACAGTTATATTGCAACAGTTAATTAACTAGCTGTGGAAGAGAAATAGGTGTAGTCTTAGGTAAGAGACTGAGAATGAGATGCACTATTTGATTGAAGACAACTGCAGGGACAGTGTGTGATTTGTACTGCAAGAAGTAGCAATGAAATTCATCTCCCCTTTTCTTGCTCAGATTTCTTTGAGGCACCAACTAAAGTTTATTTATCAGTGTCACAAGTAGGCTTACATTATCACTGTAATGAAGCTCTGTGAAAATCCCCTAATCACTATATTCCAGCACATGTTTGGATACACTGAGGGAGAATTTAGCATGGCCAGTGTACCTAATTAACATATCTTGCAGACAGTGGGAGGAAACTGGAGCACCTGGAAGAAACCCAAGCAGACATGGGGAGACCGTGCAGACTTATTGACAGACATTGACCCAAACCAGAAATCAAACCTGGGTCTCTGGCACTATAAGGCAGCAGTGCTAACCACTGTGCCACCATGATGATAACCAGGAGACAGCTCAGGAATCAGTCACATTGCTCTACATGAATCTACAATGTAGATGACAGAAGCATTTCACTCAGCTACATAAAGCTCTGAAACAACCAATCAGGCAGCAGGCACCTAAAGCTCAACTAAATTTGTAAATTCCCAAGGACTGGAGTAAAATTAATTGTGCGTTTTGCATATCTTTCAAGTAGACCCAGCTTTTGCTGGAGATAGATCAACAAAATTCTAAATCCTCAGTCATTTGTGCTGAATAATGCAACCATCTCTGCACAATTCCAATGCCTTAGTAGAAAGTAACTGCAAAGAAATACATGGGCAAAGTAGTGCTCTCATTGGACAGACATTTTGGACAATATTTTGGAATGGGAGGAGTGAATGGCCATTTTTCGAATGATAACATAGAGTGCTCAATGTTGTTATAAGGCCTGATCATGGGCTTGCCTATTGAAAGTTCATCAACCTGAAATAATCGCCAGAATTTTCCGGCTGTACTTGTTGGCACAAATTTGAGTCCTACTGCCGGCAAACCCTTGTCATGGGTTTCCCAATGGCAAGAATGGATTCATTAGGAAACTCCACTGACAGCCGTAGGATCAGAATATCCCACCACAGGCCAACAGTGGGACATCTCCACCACCAACAACACATCATGGGGTGTGGAGAATTTCCCTCATTAACTCTGTTTCTCTCTGATGGACTTGATGGGTTAACAGTGAAATGTCTGCAAGAACATGATGGAAAAAAAAAGTCAACTTTGCACAAGCATGAAAACAGAAAGAACAGTAAACAAAGAGGTCATCAACTCAATAGCTGGTCAAACAGGAGTGTTCCAGAGGACAATGGGATCTTGATTAACTGAGCTTGGTTAAACAGGAGTACCCTATTTATTTCTACTAATGAGTTTAAATCTTAATGAGACAACAGAATTCGAGCCAGGTATGTATGTGCTTCATGACACAGAGCCAGAAGAACATGGATAAAAGAAGAAACATCAGTATCATCGATCTGCAGGAACAATCAATGCATAAAGGATGGTACCCTGAGTTTAGGACCTGGAGTCTGATTAACTGACCTCACCTTGCAATGGATAGTATTCAAGGTCAAGCTGTGAGTCTTGTTTTGTTGTAATAAATAATCACTATTTTGGCAAGTTTAACTGTCAATTGAATATTTTAAAGGTAATTGGCATTGCAGCAAGTTGAGGAAAGAATAGTTCATGTTCACTGAGTGCTTTTTAGCCTTAATAAAGATTGAGTTCTAAGAAATATTCCATGTAAATGTTTCTTTCTCTGCCACATCAGTTGAACATAGAACATAGAACATAGAATATTACAGCGCAGAACAGGCCCTTCGGCCTTCAATGTTGCGCCGACCAATTAAGAAAAAGCAATGACCCTCTAACCTAAACCATTCCCTTTTCATCCATAAACTTATCTACTAACCTCTTAAACGCCACCAAACTTGGCGCATCTACACTGCAGCAGGCAGGGCATTCCATACCCTTACCACCCTCTGGGTAAAGAACGTACCTCTGACATCCGTCCTATAACTACCACCCCTTAATTTAAAGCTATGTCCCCTCGTGCTAACTTTCTCCATCCTAGGAAAAAGGCTATCACTGTCCACCCTATCTAAACCTCTAATCATCTTATATGTTTCAATGAAGTCTCTTCTTAGCCGCCTTATCTTAGCTAACGAAAACAACCTCAAATCCCTCAGCCTCTCTTCAAAAGACCTGCCCTCCATACTAGGCAACATCCTGGTAAACCTCCTCTGTATCCTCTCCAATGCCTCCACATCTTTCTTATAATGCGGGGACCAGAACTGTACACAATACTCCAATTGCGGCCGCACTAGAGTTTTGTACAGTTGCAACATGACGTTGCAGCTCCGAAATTCAATCCCCCTACCAATAAAAGCTAAGACTCCGTATGCCTTCTTTACAAATGCTTCCAGTCCTGCTGTGTGCTTTTAGGATATTCTGTCTTTATTTCAGATTTCCAGCAAGTGCAGTATTTTGCTCGTGTTCCTGTTTGCCTGTGTGAGAGATCCAATGGCACTATTTAACGAGGAGCAAGGAAAAATCTCTTGGGCTCCTAGGCAGTATTCATCCTTAAGTCAATACACGAGAAATAAGATTATCTCAATTAATTTTCTACTTGTGGAAGATATTGACTGATTCTTTATGTAAATAACAATTGTGATTGTTACCTAAATCTTCTGGTTCTGGCCACCATAGGAATTACAGTCATAGAGTCATAGAGGTTTACAGCATGGAAACAGGCCCTTCTGCCCAACTTGTCCATGCTGCTGTTATTATTATTTTTAAAATCCTGAAACTAATCCCAATTGCCTGCATTTAGCCCATATCCCTGTATACCCATCGTTCCCATGTAACTATCTAAATGCTTTTTAAAAGATAAAATTGTACCCGTCTTTACAACTATCCCTGACAGCTTGTTCCAGACACTCACCATCCTCTGTATGAAAAAATTGCCCCTCTGGATCTCTCCCCTCTCACCTTAAACATATGCCCTCTAGTTTTAGACTCCCTTACATTTGGGAAAAGATATTGACTATTTACCTTGTCTATGCCTCTCATTATTTCATAGACCTCATTAAGGTCACTCCTCAGGGTCTTATGCTCCAAAGAAAAAAGTCCCAGTCTATACAGCCTCCCATTATAATTCAATTCATCAAGTCCCAGAAACATTCTAGTAAATATTTTCTGCACTCTTTCTAGTTTAATAATATGCTTTCGATAATAGGGTGTTCAGAATTCCAAGTATGGCCTCACCAATTCTTATACAATTTCAACAAGACATTCCAACTCCTGTATTCAATTGTCATGGACAAGATGGAGAATGCGATAGGCAAGTGAAAGGTCCATTAACCTTAGGCAGGAAGTTCCGGTCTTGGATGGGCATGACTGCAAAATCGCGCTTGTGTTTCAAAAAAATCTACTGGACTCTTCAGTGGATGGGAAATTGTTATGTAAGTGCAAAACACTTTTTTTCTAACACCAAAATACATTTAAGTTTTGCATGTGTCTAACTTGGGAGTGGCCATCAACAAGTTGAACTTTCACCTTCTTCACATTGGTCCCTCATCAATCCTTGCACTGGCATGCTTCCATAAATGGATGGATATATTAATAGCATTAATTATAGTAGATGATTCCTATGCACTGGAATTGCTAATTTGGTTCAAATGGACTAATTCTGCGCTGTAAATTCTATGTAATACTTTATGCTAGATCTTGTGCTTCCTCCTCAATCTCATTAGTATCACAATTTCTGAACTGGTGTCTGAGTCAAATGTGGGTGGTTGGCAGTTGCTGTTGCTATGAGTCTATGCCCTGACCTGTTTAACAACATATATCATTAATGTTATTTTTCAACAATTTTCTATTCTATGCCAAAAATGCCTGTTGGTTTGATTTTTCCTCCACAAGCACAATTCTTCCACTTTATGCCTGCAGTACACTATAAAGAAGCCTGACGGAAGGAGGAAAATATCAGCCTACGATGTTTCTCCTCCATTGCACAGCCTAACTTGACTATATTCATTTGGCTCCACATTTTGGTGGCATGGTAGCACAATGGTTAGTGTTGCTGCTTCACAGCTCCGGGGACCTGGTTTCGATTCCCGGCTTGAGTCATTGTCTGTATGGAGTTTATACATCTCCATGTGTCTGCGTGGATTTCCTCCCACAGTCCAAAGATGTGTGGGTTAGGATGATTGGCCATACTAAAATTGCCCTTAGCGTCCTGAGGTGCATAGGGATTAGTGGATAAATATGTAGGGATATGTTGGTAGGGCCTGGGTGGGATTGTGGTTGGTACAGACTTGATAGGCTGAATGGTCTTTTTCTAAGTCATTTGTTAATCCAATTTTAGCTAAATCAACTGCAGCGACATTGTCTCTCCCTGTCTGTGGATACCCAGTGATCTATCTGTTGCCACTTCTTTTTTGTTCACTTGTTGCCAATCCCTAGGTGACACCATCCAAATCATAGAAACCTTACAGGACAGAAAAAAGCCATCTGGCCCATTGAGTCTGCATCAATTACAATCCCACAAAGGCCCTATCCCCATATTCTTACACATTTACTCTTTAATCCCTTTAACCTATGCGTCTCAGGACACTAAGGGGCAATGTTAGCATGGTCAATCCACCTAACCTGCACATCTTTAGACTGTGGGAGGAAACCAGAGCATCTGGAGGAAACGCACGCAGACATGAAGAGGAAGTGCAAACTCCATACAGACAGTGACCCAAGCCAGGAATTGAACTCAGTTCCCTGGAGCAGCAGTACTACTCAATGTGCTCCCATGCCACCCACAAATAAATGGGTTCAGCTTTTGCATGTGCACTGCTAATACCCAGTTCTACCTTGATTGGGTGAGTCACAAATCTTTTGTTAAACATTGAAATTACTGAAGCCATTGTCTTTGATCCTAGGAACAAACTTTATACTCTTGCCACCAATTTCATCTTACTCTCCAGCCATTAAACAAACCTCAGTGTCTTATTTGACTCCAACATATACAACCAACCTTATTTCCTCTTTATCACACAGATCACTTATTTTCACCTCCTTGACGTCACTTGTTTCTCAGCCAATCTTCCACTGAAACTCTTTTCCCCAATTTGCCACTTTTGGATTTGACCACTCTCTCAGCAGATCTTTCACCATGCACTCTCCATAAACTTCACGTCTTAACAAGATTGTGGTACATATTTTATCACACAGGGTCTATTAACCCATCACCAGTTCCAGTCAGTGGGCACTTTAGGGGGTTCTTTGACTTGACTGGCTGAGTTCATCTGGGGTTATGCCAATGGCTGGTGTCCCTGGAGAGTGAGCATGTGATTTTCAACAGTACACTTCAGGCCTTCACTTGAGACTAGTGGAAAGGTGAGTTTGGTGGAGTGGGAGAGAGAGAGAGAGAGAGAGTGTGTGTGTGTGTGTGTGTGTGTGTGTGGGGGGGGGGGGGTGATGGGGCTCAGAGAAGGTGGAGGCTGCACTGCTTTATCAAATGCAGGATTGACATTTTAATTTAAGTTATTAATTTATTTTGTTTTTTGTTACAGTGAGTCAGTAATGCCCCTTTCAGATAGGATGACTAATTGATAACGAGTTTACAAAAGAGAATTAATTCAATCCTTGCTGAGCTACTTTATTTTTCAGTTTCCCAATGTGTCTTCCATTAAATTCTCATTTTTAGGTTTAAATCTCTTCACGGTTTTCATCCTTTCCCTACAGATCCCTAAGTCTTGGAGAATGCTGGGTTACTCCAGTTTTTGCCTTTGTGCATTCCCAACCTTAGTGCATTCCCAAGGTCATGCCTTCAGCTGTCCAGCTCTTACGCTCTGGAATTCCCCCTTTATAGCATTCCACTTTCTTAAAGCTCCTGTCTTCATTTCACATGTGAGATGTAGGCATTGCTGGTTAGCCCTGCATTCATTGTCCATCCCTAATTGCCCTTGCTTGCCTAGAGAGCATTTAAGAGTCAACCATATGTAAGCCAGATGCGCTAATGGCAGATTTCCTTCCTAACTTTTAGAACAAACAACAATGGTTTCATGGTTAACATAATTATTATATAAAGACTTCATTATCTGCCATGGGGGTGCGGGGGGATTCAAGCTCAAGTCCCTAGAGCATTACCATAGGTTCCAGATTACTAGCCCACTTTACAACTTTCTGCCTGTCACTCAAACTAACTTCTCCTAATATTTGGTTTTTTGGTTTGGCATCCAGGTTTGTCAGTTTATACCTGGTTGAAACACTGTGGGCCATTTGTCTCTGTTAAGGGTGCTTTACAAATAAAAGTTGCTTTATAGCTGGTCCCTCATATCTATAGGAAAACTGGTACAATCACAAGTAATAATGAAATAAGAAAGAAAATGCACTGTGTTTACAACTGCTTTGAAGACAATGTAATACTTTCACATGCGATGAAATTGAAACTGTAATTTTAGTTTATGTCACTCCAAGTGTCTTCTTTTGATCTGACAAGCTCCTGACAAGACACAATAAAGAACTTGAGTGTAACAGGTCAGGTAATCGTGGCAGGGTCTGAAACAGCCTCTCTTCCCTAATTTCCTCTGTCTTTCTCTTGTTTGCTTTTCTCACTTCAGTTCACTCCTGTTTTTTTTCTCCTCCCAGTTGTCCCTTAATCCCTTTCTCCCTTCCCCTTTCCGTAAGTATTACTCTGGCTGAAGTAACCAACCAAGTGTAACTTCCTTAGCGACCTGCGTTTCAATGGAATCTTAATGCAACAGTCTTAACAAAGAGATCAAGGGACACCTTAATGCAGTATGGGGCATCCTCAAAAGACACAAACAGTCCGCACTTCCTCTTCCAAAGTCAGACAGGGTTTAATGTAAAATAGACCAGGGATGTCCGATGGGGGTGAGGGGAGAGGCATGGGGAGTTGGCGATAGGGGGAGGGGGGAACAGGTGCGTTCTTTATTACCTAGTAGAACAACAAGTGTCTGTATTCAGTCAGCTCACTGCAATACAAGATAAGCAGACCTCCTACTGTTGAATTATGACCAAGCTTTCAAAGAGATGCCCTCAGGATCTGCGGCGATCCTTCAAACAGCTTGAAAAAAATGAAGCATTTCAAAAGAAAGCCTCACCGCTGCTGGGTTTGTCTGATTACGAGGACTTTATTTTACACAGACCTTTAAGTGGATAAGCATTAGGAAAAAGTTCAATGTCAGCTGTCTGCAAATAAATATGCTACTATTTTCCATATTTTTCCTATCTTTTTGACCAAGCTTTTGGTCCTAATGGACCTAATATCTTCTATGCGCCTAGGTGTCATATTCATTTTATAATATCTCTGAGAACGATCTTGGAAAATGTTATTACAGTATAGGTATAAATAGGTATAAGTTGTTGGTGAGGGCACATGCAAAGCTCTCATCCACTTCCCCATTAACGGAACTTAAATATGGTCACATTTCCCTACAGTCCCATAATTTGCAGTAGGAACAGAGGAATAAGAATAGACCATTCAACCTCTTGAGTTTGCTCTGCCAATTCAACTAGATTTTGGCTGATTTTTTAACTTTAATATCGTTTTCCAGCACTATTTATATAATCCCTTAGTATCTTTAATATCTCAAAGTCTATCAATCTCTGTCTTGAATATATTCACTGACTGAGCCTCCAGGGCTTTTGCGGTAGAGAATCTCAAAGATTCACTAGCCCCCGAGTGAAAAAATTCCTCCTCGTCACTACTAACTCTTTGCCTAAGACTGTGTTACCTGATTCTTGGTCCCCTAGTCAGGGGAAACATCCTTCATGCATTGACCCTATTGATCCCAGTAAGAATTTTATATGCTTCAATGAATGTAATATACATAAATGATTTGGAGGAAAATGTAACTGGATTGCTTAGTAACTTTGCAGATGTCACAAAGGTTGGTGGATTTGCAGATAACAATGAGGACCATCAGACCGTACAGCAGAGTATAGATCAGTTGGAGACTTGGGAGGAGAGAAAGCAGATGGAGTTTAATCTGGACAAATGTGAGGTAATGCATTTTGGAAGATTTAATACAGATAGAAATATACCATAAATGGCAGACCCTTAAGAGTATTGAAAAGCAAATAGATCTGTGTGTACAGGTACACAGGTCACTGAAAGTGGCAATGCAGGTAGAGAAGGTAGTCAAGAAGGCATATGGCATACTTGCCTTCATCGGCTGGGGTATTGAGATTAAAAATTTACAAGTCATGTTTCAGCTTTATAGAACCTTACTTAGGCCTCACTTGGAAGATAGTGTTTAATTCTGGTCGCCACACTATCATAAGGATGTGGAGGTTTTAGAGAGGGTACAGAAAAGGTTTACCAGGATGTTGCCTGGTATAAAGGGCATTAGCTATGGGGAGAGGTTAGAGGAACTTGGTTTATTCTCATTGGAGCCACGGAGGTTCAGAATTGTACAAGATTATGAAAGGTATGGACAGAGTGAATAGTCAGAAGCTTTATCCCAGAGTGGAAAAGTCAATTACTAGGGGGCATAGGTCTATTGTGCAAGGGGCAAGGTTTAAAAGAAATTTTTACACAGAGTGGTGGCTGCCTAGAACTCGTTGCCAGGGGTAGGTGGTGGAAGTGGATATGGTAATGATTTTTAAGGGGTGTCTTGACAAGTACATGAATGAGATGCGAATAGAGAGATATGGTCCCCGGAAGGGTAAGGGGTTTCAGTTAAGGCAGGCAGCATGGTCAGTGCAGGCTTGGAGGACCGAAGGGCCTGTTCCTGTGCTGTAGTTTTCTTTATTCTTTGATGTCAAGATAATTGTTCCTTGTTTTCTCTCTCTCTCTTTTGTTATACAGTGGGGTTATTTTGCTACTTTGCAATTTGCAGGAATGTTCCAGAATCTTTATTCACCTCCACTCCCTCTTTCAAAGCATAATAATGTACTAATAGTTGGTTGCTGGTACCGAACTTAAGCATTGCTGACAAAAAGACACTTTGTTGAAGGTTTTTGTCTTGCAGATGACAGGACAATTAGAAGACTATCAGTGTTATCATAGAATGCATAGAATCCTAGAATCCTTATAGTGCAGAAGGTAGCCATTTGGCCCAGCAGTCCTGCAACAACCACAATTCTACCCTGGCCTTATTCCAGTAACCCCACATATTTACCCCACTAATCACCTGACACTACAGTCAATTTAACATGGCCAATCAACCTAACCTGCACATCTTTGGATTGTAGGAGGAAACTGGAGCACCCAAAGGAAACTGACACAGACATGGGGAAAATGTGCAAACTCCACACGGTCAGTGACTTGAGGCTGGAAATTAACCCTGATGCTGTGAGACAGCAGTGCTAACCATTGTGCCTCTGTGCCGGGGGAAACAAAGACTTTATATCATATTGGAAGACATTGCTGATTGGTTGGCAAGTGGACTCTGATTGGTAGAAGCACTGCCATGGAGAATACACCAGTTAATAACTACTGACTGTTAACTGTCAAGCATTGTTCAAAGTGTTAAACCAGAAAACTTGACTCTGATTGGTCTAGGCATTGGGGCAAATGAAGTCAAACTGCCTGGTTTAAATTTTTTAACAGTACTTGGCAGTTAATTGTCAGGCACTATTAATTGGTGCATTCTTCATGGCAATGCCTTTACCAATGAGAGTCCATTTGCCAACCAATCAACAGTCCCTTACCATAGAATATGAAGTTATTGTTCCCCCTCTCCTCCCCCGCAACATTGGTATTCTTGTGATTGTCCTGATGACTGCAAGACTCAAAGCTTTGACAAAATAGCTTTGAGCTATTTTTAGCTTTTATTGGTTAGGGGGATTGAATTTCGGAACCGCAACGTCATGTTGCAACTGTACAAAACTCTAGTGCGGCCGCACTTGGAGTATTGTGTGCAGTTCTGGTCCCCGCATTATAAGAAAGATGTGGAGGCATTGGATAGGGTACAGAGGAGGTTTACCAGGATGTTGCCTGGTATGGAGGGCAGGTCTTATGAAGAGAGGCTGAGGGATTTGAGTTGTTTTCGTTAGAAAGGAGGCGGCTAAGAGGGGACCTAATCGAAACATATAAGATGATTAGAGGTTTAGATAGGGTGGACAGTGATAGCCTTTTTTCCTAGGATGGAGAAAGCTAGCACGAGGGGACACAGCTTTAAATTAAGGGGTGATAGTTATAGGACGGATATCAGAGGCAGGTTCTTTACCCAAAGGGTGGTTCGGGAGTGGAATGCCCTGCCTGCAGCAGTTGTAGATGCACCAAGTTTGGTGGCGTTTTAGAGGTTAGTTGATAAGTTTATGGAAGAGAAGGGAATGGTTTAGTTTGGAGGGTCATTGCTTTTTATATTGGTCGGCGCAACATCGAAGGCCGAAGGGCCTGTTCTGCGCTGTAATGTTCTATGTTCTATGTCTATGTTCTATGTCTTTTCTCAGCCATATCTATGATGGTATATGCCATTACAACGAGGAAGGGAAGCAATGGGATTTAAGCCTTTGTTTTAGTGCTTTTTTTCTGAAACTGTAGGCATTAAATATAAAGATGTTCAATATCGGAATGCATAGTGGTATTTGGTTTTACAACCAAGTTGGATAGTTTGCAATTCATCAAAGGTTAAAGCTGCTTTGCAGTAAAATAATCCATTTAGAGAGCTAAATCACAAACATAAATATAACCTTCTTTTCCTCATTGAAAAGTCTGTTTGTTCTGCTTATGTCTCAACATTTTGCATTTCTGTTCCAGTCAATCACTTTCAATCATACAGGGTCCTCAAAGGTCTTCACTAATAGTTCGCTATTCAGTGTCAAAGAATGTGGAACAGGGACATGTTGACATTTCTTCAGCATCTCCTTTGAATCCCAAAACATCCATGGATTTTTCTTTGCTGTTTTAGTGGAATTGCTGCCTTGCATCTTGATGAATTGCCTCAGGATATTATTGTGACAAAAGAAAAATAACCTTTAAAAGTTTCTGTGACTTTAATTAACTATTAGATTGGTAAAATTCAGCAACTGTAGCAGGTGGAGACATTTAGATGAATGAGACCAAATATTTCCTGATCTTTATCACAGAAAGTGTAGGTAATACTAGTGAGACAGAACTCACTGTGTGTTTACAGAACAGATAATTGATCTTCACTGATGTTTCCTGCTTTGAGATAAGACTGCAAGGGCTGTGTATAAAACTGAAATATTGATATTTTAACTTTTCAAGAGCTAGAGTAACGTTTCTGCATTACAAATAATGGCAAGAAATGCTTTGTTTATAGTTGCTTTTGACTTACTGACACTTGAAATATTCTTCAATTTTAAGCCTTTCTTTAATTCTTCCTAATCATATTAAGAATAACATTTTAGGACTTGCTTTACTGTTTTTCATATCATATACATACCTTAATAACCCAAAAAGTATTTTGTACAAAAAGTATTCTATTGTCACCTTCAACGCACGTTTTAAGAATGAGCTGGCCGCATAAAGGCACATTCCAACAAGTTCCACTGGGCATCCATAAGTTTAAGACTGTATCTGATTTGAGATCTATGCTATTCTACATTACAACAAGGACATTGCTGTGGGTGAGTTCTGAGTTTCCAGTCTACATTTCTGAGAGAAATGTAGTGTTCCAAAGATTTCACAGTAGTGATGTACAACTTAATCTGGTGAGTAGGCTGCATAAGTGGCCCTTCTTCACCTCAGTGGGCCGCAAGATTGAAATTGGCATGTTGACTAACTATAACTCTACGAACAAGTTATTAAAATATATTTTTTTATTTATTATTGAATATATTATTCATATATAATAATATAATATATGAATATTATATTGTATGAATAATATATTATTCATATATTAATAAACTATCATCAACTTCAAATGATAAAAACAAAAGAAATATTTACACTTTGAAAGCAGAGGGAGTGCACAGCTCTCACACTCAGTATTGTGGGCAATCAATGTACTTATCTCACTTGCCCTTGCTTTATGTGGATATCACTCCAGAAATATTAGTAGGAAAGAAGACTGCGCGGATGGAAAACAGCAGAATGTGGCAACCCTGTGCATGGGCAACAGTCAACAAAATATCTCGTGGGCTGCACTCAGAACCCAGATGGGCCGCACATGGCCCCGTGCCATAGATTGAAGTTGCAGGCCACAAGTAAGCATTTCAGAAAGTTTAGCATTTGGGCCTGCATCTTCATCACTGAGGCAGATGGTGGGAGTTGAGAAAATTCCCGCCTTAGCCCAGCAGCCTTGGGAGAATGCGCTCAAAAGATGGAATCTTCATTGCCGATGGCAGTTGTGGGATATATTTGGACTAGCTGATACAGAAGAGGTCAGAGGCAATCATCATTGCCACTGGGTACAGACGGGGCTATTCAAATGGCCTGCCTCAGTGCTGTGGGATTTTGTCCCAGCAGAATAAAATCAGCAAGGCCCTCTAGCCTTCATCCCTGACCTCCACACACACCTCTGCCTCATCCATGTCACCTCATGCCCATCATGCCAAACTATATTCTCTCCATTCCCCATGGCTCCTCATGCCCACATTACTATGGCACCTCTGTGTTCATTGACCCACAATGCACTGTATAGAACCAATGACCCCTGAAATGACAAAAAAGTGCTTTAAAAATGAGTCAGGCATTTGTTACTCTCTAATATGTGGAAAAAACTTTGTTTCAGTATTGCTCACTAAAGGTGTCTTGAACATTCAAAGTCTCAATAGCTGAGACTACAAGCACTAAAAGTGTCATAAAGTCATGCAAATAAACTTTGTGAAATTGCCAGCAGATATCAGAAAGCCAATGCTGTCAATCTAGCAAGTTTTTCCCTGAGGCTCAGGTGTTTAATCAGAGTACTGGATTTCCGTACTCTTTACCAAGCTACATTATATATATTTTGTTGAGAGTTATTCACCTTTTAAATGTCCTCTTTTGCACACTGTGGTTCACTCTGAGATACTGTCAACAACGACTCATTGAATATCTGGCCTGGCTCCATGAAAGTTGCGGATGACCAGGATAAACATATTGCCACATTAAAGTCGGCCATGTTGGGATTGCAAGGGTGCACTCATGACTGGAACCAGCCCCCACCCTTAAGAGGCACTCCCAGAAATCACATAGCCTGAGCATTGGGCCAGGATTCTTGAAATCAGGACCCATCTGCTATTTTTAAAGGTTGCCTGAATCATCCCCAACTTGGCAAAAATCCTTGCAATTATTTGGGCTTTCAAATATAAGTCATCCAGGCCAATTAAGTCATAGATTCCTATGATTATCACTTCAAATTATGTACAAGATTTAACTTACTATGCAATGCACGATCATCAAATGCATGATATATGTGCATATTTATTCTGGGGCAGATTTTTTTCAATGCTAACACCGATGGGGTGGAATGGGAACATGTGGAGAGCCAAAGTTGTCAATTGGTGATTTTCCTCACCCATATATCTGGGATTTGACCGTTGTACAAAATACGATTCATTTTTTAAAGAATGAAGAAAGTGAACTGGATGAATAAATGGGAGCTGTCTTATGAAGTTGGTAGGTCACACTGGGGTTGTAGCAGGGTCTGATATCTTGAGGTTTTACCCCAGGAAGCTTGCTGTGAACTAGTGAAGCCACTTTTTTGGGAATGCTGAAGATGTCCACCTCAGCCACGTGGGTCCTCATTCATGTGGGAATTCAGGTCTGATGATGTCATTCACATTCCAGAAAGAAATCACACAACGCCAGTTTAAAGTCCAAAGAGGTTTATTTGTAGCAAAAACCGCAAACTTTCAGGACAGCCTGTCCCTTCGTCAGGTGGTTGGGAGTTCTGATTCACATCATTTACTTTCCAACCAAATCAGGGCCATAGCTATAATACTAGTCTCAAAATCCAAATGTAAAGCCGGTGGCAGAAAAAATCCAGGGTCATAACAGATCTGTGTAAGTGATTTTCCAATTTAAAAAAGATTCCTTGTGTACCAGGCAGCAGGAGTACTTATTTCCTTCTTTCCACAATCCATATCACCTCAAACCACTGCCCTTCAACTACCCCCCACCCCCTGCTGCTCCCCATCTCACTGAGGATTGTTTCTTTGAGTCAGCAATGGTAGTCTCCAAATGGTCAATTTTCCACGCTGACTCATTGACTCTCCATGTTTTTCAGCCAGCTTTGGGTGTGTGGCATGATTCAATTCATGCTGATGAATTGTAATATTACCCAAGAACCTCACTGACATCATCATGGGAGCTTCCCTCCTGGTGTTATAGTGCCATCACTGGTAAGAGTTGTAACTACACATTGACACGTTCACAGAATACAGCACAGTAGAGTTCCGTATGGTTGTTGTGGTAAGCCTTGGTGCACTAAATTGAGTGGGAGACTCAATCCTTTTGGGATTAAGTCAAAGGTGAGATGGGGTCTCTGTGCACAACTCCTTTGCTCATGACAGGATGTTAGTTAGGCTCATTTATGAGCCATTTAACACCAATTATCACTGAGCCTAACAAAATTCAGTGGTGGCTCAGGAATTACATAGTAATTGTGTAACTTTCCCATTTCTCTGAAACCACCTGGCAAAACTTATTGAGTTTGCTCATGACTCCCTAGGAGTGGATGGGTGAGTGAGTGCAATATCCAACTTGTGCTGGATATTTGATTGATGAATCTGACATTGAGAAGGGGAAGAGCTCTGTAAACTATCTGTCTGCCTTTTTCTCTGATTTCCCTGCACACCTCACCTTCAATTCCTAGTAATTCCATTTGGAAAGTCCCCATCCCGTTCCATTCCTCTGTGCTCAGGGATCCAGTGACGATTCCTGGTCAAGTTCTTTGAGCATTTCTGGAAGCAACCAGTGTTTCCAGTGACACTGCTGTTAATGGAAGGATGCTCATGTCTGATTGGCCCACAGCTCTTTGGGTGGAAATTCCTTCCCTGGAGAACCAAATTCCAGAGAAGGACTGACACTAGCCAGTTAAATGCCTGACAGGCACTTCATTTCATTGGGTCTCTCCGACAGAAGAGATGCAGACTCCTCATCAGTTCTTCAACTAATGGGCGAGACCCCTTACCCACTTTAAATCCCAGCCCAAAGAGCAGAATCTTTTGCACTTTCATCCCTTTTTCCTTTCCACAGCAACCGTTGCGAGTTCTCATACATCTCTGCATTCCCTCCTTACAGAAGAAGAAAATACATAATTTCGAGGGGATAGTGGTTGCCGTCCTTTAGCAGCCATCTTGATAGTTACTGGTACTGTGTCCCCACACTGGGAATGAGGTCTTAATCCATGAAGATGCAAATATCATCAGCAACCTGCCTAAGCATCCTGAAGGATGGATCTTCCTTTAGGTCCTGTGCTAGGAGACTCATCTGTTTCTAGCGGGATTCCTGTGCCTAGTGGAGAGGCTTGCAGATGAGAAGAATGATTACAACACAGAAAAAGAATTATTCAGCCTGTTGAGACCATGTTAGCTTTCTCTAAGAGCAATTTAGTTAGTCCTGTTCTCTCACCCTTTCCCTGTAGCCCTGGAATTTCTTTTCCTTCAGGTGCCTTCTTTCCTTTATTATCCAATTCCCTTTTTAAAAATCATGATTGAATCTGTTTCCACCACAATCTCAGGCAGTGCATTCCAGGTCCTAACTATTCACTTTGCGAAAGAATATTTCCTCATGACTACATTGGTCCTTTTGCCATTCACCTTAAATCAGTGTCTTCTGGTTCTCTACCAATGGGAATAGTTTCTCCCCATCTACTCTGTCTAGACTTCTCATGATTTTGAGCACCTCTATCAAATTTCTTCTCAACCTTTTTTCTCTATGGAGGATAATTCTAGCTTCACCAACGTATCTATGTAACTGATCTGCTTCAAACCTCAAACCATTCTTATCTCTTTGAAGATTTCAAATCTTTTCTCAGGGGCTGAGCATCAGAATTGGATGCAATACTCAAGTTGTGGTTGAAACAAGGTTTTATAATGGCTCAGCATATCTTCCTTGCTTTTGCATCTATTTATGAAGCCCATAATCCTTTATTTCTTATTAACCACTTTCTCAGCTACAGCACCTTCAACACTTCACGCATATATATCCGGGTCCCTCTGGTCTTACACACCCTTTACAATTGTAATTGTTAATATGCTTTCCCTTTAACAAATCTGTGTTTGCTTTCCTTAATTAATCCACTCTTGTCCAAGTGAGTGTTAACTTTAACCCAAGTGACTGTTTAATTTCTAACAATTTACCCACCACCAGAGTTACCTACAGCTGTTTGACCTACAGTTTCTTGGCTTATTGCTGCACACTTCTTTGAATATGGATATAAGAGCCTTCTGGCACCACTGCCATATCTAAAGGGAATTAGTAATATCTCCACAATTTCAACCCTTACTTTCCTAAGCATCCTGGAAACAATCCATCCAGTTCTGTTAACTTATTAACTTGTAATTACAGCTTACTTTCCTTCTACCTCCTGTTTATCAACTTTTAGCTCATCTAAACTCTTCACTATCTCCTCCTTCACTAGGATTTTGGCAGCATCTTCTTTTTCAGTAAAGACAAAAGTAAAATACTTGTTTAATGTTTCAGCCATGCCTGTCCCTCCATATATCAGACTTCATTTTTGGTTCCGAATCAGCCCCATTTTTACTCTGACTAACCTTTTAATACTTACATTGAAGACTATTGAATTCTATTTCATTTTAGCTACCAGTCCCTTCTCATACTCTCTCCTTATCCACCCATTCCTTCCCTCCAAGCCTTTTGCACCTTTCCTTTTTTGCTTTTCCTGGAACTTTCTATAGTCAGCTGATTCGCACATGTTTCCAACCCGACCAACATCTGGCATATGCATCTCTGTTCAGCTTCATCTTTACTTGCTGCCTCATTTGTCATCTACAAAGATTTGGCTTTGAACATCTTCCTTTTCCCATA
This sequence comes from Sphyrna mokarran, assembly GCA_024679065.1. NCBI lineage: Eukaryota > Metazoa > Chordata > Chondrichthyes > Carcharhiniformes > Carcharhinidae > Sphyrna > Sphyrna mokarran. The sequence goes on along the minus strand of JAGIQG010000010.1, from coordinate 37,149,845 downwards.
CATGGCAATGGATCTTGACTGAACCTGAACCATCTTCTCTTTAAAAGCAGTCCATTGTTTGATTCCAATTTACCCAAGGCAGATTTGTTCTCATTCTATTCAAATCAGTGCTTATCTAATCAAGTTCATTTATTCTAGAGTTATCTCTACCCTTTTCCATAGTGAATCTAAACCATTATTTTATTCTTATGCCCTTATGATACTATGATCACTGTTCCCTAAATGCTCCCCTACTGACAATTGCCTACTTGACTCACCTCATTTCTCTTAATCAGAAATCCCTTCTTTCTCATTGGACCAGACACATGTTGGTCAAGAAGATTCTTCTGAATACAATTTTCAGAAACTCTTCTCATGCTCTGTCACATTATTGACATTTTTGCTATCCCAGTCTATATAGTGATCTCAGGCAGCTTCCATTTTCACTACTCTATGATTCCTGTATCTTTCTGTAATTCTGCTGCAGATTTATTGCTCTGTATAATTTCTGCTTTCTGGTGTCACAAAATCACAGATTACAATGCAGGAGAGGCCATTCTGCCCATTGAATCTGCACTGTTCATGAAAGGCCCTGACCTGTCCTCCTATTCTCACTTGCCATAGATTTGAATGTTATGGCATGCCAAGTACTCATCCAGGTACTTTTTAAAGGAAGTGATATATCCTGCCTCCACCACCCTCCCAGACAGTACATTCTGGATAAAAAGATTTTTCCTCAAATCCCCCTTAAACATCTCATCCCTTAATTATAACTTATGCCCTTTGTAACTGATCTTTCAACTAAGGGGAACAGTGCTCGCCATCTATCCTGTCCAAGCCCTTCATAGTCTTGAAAATTTCAATCCGTTCACCCTTCAGTCTTCTTGCTCAAGACAAGATGACCCAAGCCTAATCAACCTCTCATTATAACATAAATGTTCCTTCGCAGGCAACATCCTGATGAATTTCCTCTGTACCCCCTCCAGTGCAATCACATCCTTCCTATAATGTGGCGACTAGAACTACACGCATTACTTCAGCTCTGCCTCACCAAAGTTCTATACAATTCCAACATGATCTCTCTGCTTTTGTAATCTATAACCCGATTGATGAATGCGAGTGTGCCATATGCCTTTTTCACCACCCTATAAACCTGCCTTTCTGTCTTTGGAATCCTATAGAATACACCAGTTCTGTCATTGTATCTCTGTCATCTATTAATTCTAGCAATCTAAATCCTGTCCTTGACCCCTTGAGGACGTTGTCTCATTTTAGCATTGTAATTATACCTTAGTAAATACTTCCAGTCCTCCTTTCTTTCTTTTCGTATGCTTCCTGAATGCTTTATATTCAGAAATATTTAGTACCCAGTCTTGATCTTTATTTGAAAGTCTGGTTACTGTTACCATCACAATATCATTGGTGGGATTTTTTTGGCCATTTCTGAGGCCAACAGTGACCTTGTCACAAAATATTTCCACAAATGCCAATGAAAATATAGATTTTCTTTGTCTGATTACACTGCTTTGGAGTGCCTTGGGACATTTTATTATGTTAAAGATGCTACATAAATGAAAGTTGTGATCAATTTTTAGAATTGCTACTTTGTATATCAATAACTGCACCAACAGACTTAGCCCTCCTCACTTCGACTGTCACATGTTGTTTTAATTTCTGTCTTCCAAAAATCTTTAAATCTTTAAAATCTTAAAGATATCTAGGTCTCATGACAACGCATTTTAATTATCCATTTTAATCCCCATTTTCACAACAGCTGCTTAGGAACCTGCTGTTGTTCTGCTGTGCAGCCCTTTTCTCATTGAGGGGGTGGATGTGAGGGGAGGGGTGATGGGTTTATCCACATGAGATTGAAGTGCTGCCCACTGTAGTCTCTCTCTCTCTCTCTCTTTCATATTTCCTGTGAGTTTATGCCTAATCAAGCAAGTGTGAGCAAACATAGTGCTGTTTTCACTGCAGCCCCTAAGGAATAATAATTATAATTAAAACAGTGAGTCACTAAGAATATAAAACCTTAGAGCCTGCTAATCGTAGGAATATAGGTTTCAGGTCTATTTCCTCTTAAGAGGTGGATTTTAAGTTGGCAAAAATATATATCTTATAATGGACATTCAACATTCAAACCATATATAAATGCAAGTATTCTTTTCTAGGTGCAATTGATTAATCGAAAAGGATCTTATTGTTGGCTAGATGTTGTATTCAAGAGTTTCATTTATACTGACTGATGTGAGTGGGTATAGCATTCACGACTGTGGATTTACTTTTCAGGATAATCAACTAGATTGCTGGCTAACAAAGGCCAGAGTGAAAGGGTTGGTGAAAGAACAGGAAAGAACATTGTCTACTGAACTGCTTAACAGAACTAGCCAGTGATTTGTTGTAGGGGTGGGGTGGTGGGGTGGTGTTGGGGGTGATGGGGTGGGGGATGGGGGTGGTGGTGGGGCTATAAAATGCATCTCAATGGTGATTTTCATTTTCTATAGGCCTAAATGAAATAATAATGAATGAGAAACCATGATTGTCCGTCTGTGCTGGGAAGAATGTTTGGTTGGAATTTATTTTAGCGAAAAGGTGAGATCTAATGTGGAACTAAGTCAATATAATAAACCAAGATGACTGTGACAGAAACAGGATGAATACAATTTTCTGAATGTTGTATGGCACACTCTTCCTATTCAATCTTCTGTCTTAGCTCTATCAAACATGATGTTGACATAATGTTGATGGCTGAATGTGATCATCCTTCAGTCCTGGAGTTTCCAACCACTTTCAGTCATCAGGAACTGATTAGGGTCAGGAACCTGACCTAATTTGTTTCACCCTCCATGGCTACAACATGACAGTGAATCTTTCATTGCACCAAGGTTAGTGGTTTTCTCTGCATGAACCAACTAACCTGAGATTGCCCAATTCAGCACAGAGCAAGGATCTTTGCCTCACCCAGTATGTTTTAGGGCTATAAAGATCACCTAATAATTAAGAAGCTTCCATGCATTGCACTTTGAGCATCATTATTTTCTTTGATAAATTTAGCATGCATTGTGTTGTAAAGACTGAAGGAATCTCTTAAGGCCCCAGAATGATGGACAGGAAGTGCATGCAAATTACCAACCAGAAATGAGTCCATCACCATATATTAGTGAGGGATAACCCAGACAGCATCTTTTATTCATGTTTGAAGAGGACATCAATCTGTTTCCAGATGCAAATAATGGGTCTAATGCCTGCTTCAGGTCCTCAATACAATGTGCATCCTAAACATTGAATATATATTAAAAAGTAAGAACAGAGCATCACCATCTTGATAACTGTTGGTCCCAAGATTGATGACTTCCAGGCTCCACCCTAATCTCTCAGCTATGTTTTTAGACCTCCGGCTTCCCCAATTCCCTGATACTCTGAATTCTCTGATTCTCCTATTTGGCTTTCTAATGCTGAATTAAGGTATCTACCCATGCTAGCACAGTGGCATAAGCCATACCTCCTCCTGCAGTCCAGTTTTCATGATGGTGAAGACTGAGGGCTAATATCTGGGTTCCTTGGACTGCAGTTTTATCGCTTGGCAATCTGGTGCTAGGCCATGGGGAGCCCAAATGTGAGCAGTCCCAAAATTAATGCTGAGGCATAGTGCCTCAGAGAAGGGCGAGAGTTTGAATCCCATTGTCACTGTTTGCAGGGATAGCAGGGTGGGCTTAAAATACAGAGAGGTCGGAAAAGCTTGATTGTCGCTGGCAAGATCATGTTTTCTGATTTTGAGCTGACCTCATTGGCTGAGTGATATGGAACATGTGGGAAAGGCACAAACCTAATTTTCTCTCATTAGCCAGCACTCACTCCAGATATTGAGCAAAAACTGAATATTCAGCTGGCATTGGCGTCACGTCACATTGGTACCATTTATAATAGCTCTGCATAAGTGTGAACCTGGCACTGTGGCCTCTGAAGGAGATATCAGGGAGGAGCCTCAGGTTGCCATTACTTCTTGGGCAGTCCAAACGTAAGGGCCGTTAGGGGGAATACTGGGGATGCACACAAGGGCATCTCAGGGCTGGGGTGAGGGTCACCATCGCCATCAGGAGAGGGGGGTATGTGTGGGTTGCTCAGAGACCTTGCTTTCCCTATATATCATGTCCCCTCTTCCTCCTCCGAGATGTGTTGGCTGCCAAGAAGGCATAGAACATAGAACTTAGAACATTACAGCGCAGTACAGGCCCTTCGGCCCTCGATGTTGTGCCGACCAGTGCAACCTAACTAAACTATTCCAATGCTATCCACATCCACTGACCATTTGAACGCCCTTGAACTTGGCGAGTCCACAACTGCTGCAGGCAGGGCATTCCACGCCCATATTACCCTCTGAGTAAAGAACCCACCTCTAACATCCATCCTATAACTACCGCCCCTTAATTTAAAGCTATGTCTCCTCATTTCCTGGTTCTTTCATCTTGGGTTTGTGTTCAAAAAATAGCTGAGTGGATGCTCTTCCTTGTTGGAGGTTCAAGTTGGGTGGGAGATGGCCACAACAGAGGGGCAGTATTGGGTGCGTCTATAAGGTCCTGGGGTCCTGCGTTGGCAGAGCTGAGATTACAAGGGCAGTGTGAGGTTATTAGTAATGGAGACTATTCTGTCTCATGAGACATAAATAATGGGGCCTCATTTGGGGGAAAGTGAAGGAGTGAAACCTACAACTCTCAGTCTGTCAGTCCAGAGGGGATTACAGGACAGGAAATTTAAATGCACTTCTCTGTGAGCTCTGACTGTCAGGTACAGCAGTGAGAAGGTATTGATTGCTCTCATGCAAGATTGTTTAACTGCACAACATTGAAGAGTCTGAAGAACGAGGCTGCCCTCCAGGGAATGACCTAAAAAGCTAATCGCAGACCTCTCAACAATCAGCTCTGTTTCATTAAATTGTTGCCAGAGCCCTGGGAGGGTCTCCCACATTATTGTGGTCTGCTGCATTCTCTACAACTTAGCGCTGCAGAGGGGAGATGACCTAGACCTGGAGGAGATGAGTGAGCGCCAGATCTCCTGGGATGAGAATGGTGGTAGGCCTGACGATGCGGGGGAGGAGGAGGAAGAACGCTGCAGAGTGGACAGGGCCAGAATTGGCTATTTAGCAAGGGATGCCCTAATCACTTCTCGTTTCAAAGACTTTCAGGAGTAGCAGGTGAAGAGCTCTCCCACAGTGACTATAAGTCTAGCTAACCATGTAGTGCACCATGATCTAACTGTTTGGTTACACATTTTCAATGGCATGGGGCTGAAGCTATTGACCTGTCACTATTGAGAATAGTGATGAATTGCAACAAGGAGAAAGTGATGCTCATCTCATCCATATGTCTGACATCCATATGCCCAACAGAGAGAGCTTCATGTGCCCAACCAATTAACACACAGAACATGGCATTCATAGAAGCTGTAATAATAGTCTCGAGCATTACAGGCCACTGTAGGAATGTGGCCAGGTTTTCTCTTTTATCTTACACCTGAGTTGGGCAGCCAGTCAGCTCCCCAACAGCCTCTTGGCCTCTCCCACTTAGTTAAAGAGATGCAAAATTGAAATGCTTTCGTCCTGATGGATGGATGGATGTGTGTGTGTGTGTGTGTGTCTGTGTGTGTCTGTGTGCGTCTGTGTGTGTATTCCTGTGTGTGTGTCCCTGTGTAAGTGTATTCTGTATGTGTATGTGTCTGTATTATATTTGTGTGCGTGTGTATGTGTGTGTATGTGTGTGTGTCCCTGTGTAAGTAAAATTGAAATGCTCTTGTCCTGATGGATGGATGTGTGTGTGTGTGTGTGTGTGTCTGTGTGTGTGTGTGTGTGTCTGTGTGTGTGTGTGTGTGTGTATTCCTGTATTTGTGTCCCTGAGTAAGTGTATTCTGTATATGTCTGTGTTATATTGTGTGTGTGTGTGTGTGTATGTGTGTGTGTCCCTGTGTAAGTAAAATTGAAATGCTTTAGTCCTGATGGATGGATGGATGTTGTGTATGTGTCTGTGTCTGTGTGTGTATGTGTGTTGTGTATGTGGCTGGATGTCTGTATGTGTGTGTGTCTGTGTGTGTATTCCTGTGTGTGTGTGGCTGTGTGTGTATTCTGTATGTGTATGTGTCTGTGTTATATTTGTGTGTGTGTGTCTCTGTGTGTGTGTTTGTGTGTATGTGTATGTGTGGATGTATGTGGTTGGGTTTGTGTGTGTCTGTGTGTGTCTGTATGTGTGTGTGTTCCTATGTGTGTGTGTGTGTGTATGTATGTGTGTCCCTGTGTGTGTATTCTGTAAGTGTATGTGTCTGTGTTATATTTGTATGTGTGTCTCTGTGTATGTTTGCGTGTATGTGTATGTGTGGGTGTATGTGGCTGGGTTTGTGTGTGTCTGTGTATGTGTGTCTGTGTGTGTACGTGTGTCTGTGCTTGTCTGTGTGTGTCTGTATGTGTGTGTGTTCCTATATATGTGTGTGTTCCTATATATGTGTGTGTGTGTGTCTGTGTGCATGTATATGTGTGTGCATCTGTGTTTGTATGTGTCTTTGGGTATGACTCTATTTTGTGCATGCGTGTGTCTGTGCGTACGATGTCTATGTGTTTGTGTGTCTGTATGTGTGTGTATCTGTGTGTGAAGTTGGTTTGTTCATTGCATGGACGGGATGTCAGGAATGTTGGATGGGGATGTGGGGGATGGTGGCTTACCTGCAGCAGGGCTTCTTTGCGCTATCTGCAGAGTGGGTGGGACATAGCACAGCCATTTACACACGCCACAGGAATGAAGCACTGGGTGTGTGCCTGGGTTTGCCAAGCTTGCTGGCATGAACCGATAGGGCGGAGGCTCTGTGAGTAAACAGAGTGATTTATTATTTGTAACGATAAGACAGTGTTGATCTCTCAATACTAATGCTTACTTTTACCCATGTAAACCAGATTCTTATCATTTCTTACTTTTCCTCACCCCTCTACTATATTTATGTGCTTCCCCACAATTCACAGATGAGATTGAGGGGGCCTGCTGACTTCCACATCCTGTTGTGATGATCTTAGCAGCACCCCTGGGGGTCGGGTCCTGGATCTTGAAGGCCCTGGACTGCTTTCAGGCAACACGGTTGTTGGGGTTGAAGGTACATTGCTCACAGGAAGGGGAGGGAGGGGAACACAGACAGGTTGGACATTCCCTGGATGGAAGGCGCTGGGTGTGCAAGAGATGATTCTCATCCCTATGGGTGTCTTCCGTAGGCAGTGAGTTGCAGTGAGCTCCAGAATCCCTGCAGACACTTGTAGATTCCCACTGGTTTCTGCACCATGCAGTTGAAGTTCTCAGTTATGGAGGCTATGTGTTCCACTATGATGTAGACATTCATGCCATGTGTAGTGCACGTCCTGTGCCAAGGTCTCCACCCTGGGCATCAATCTCACAGTGTTGTCCTCAGTGTGCTGAAAGGAAGTACCATCTCTTCTTCAACGGTGGGGTTTGAGAAGTCTCTCCCAGAGCTGCCTGAATCCGGTGGATCCAGGAGGCATGAGGTTGGTCCATCCTTTTTGACTATTTTGCTGGCAAAGGCTGAAGTGGCTGGGTGGGATGGTTGTACGAGCAGTTATTCATGCTTTTGTGGCAGTGCTGCCCCATCCTCTTCTGTAGTGAGCCTGCACTCTCCAGGGCTGCCACTATATCCCAAGGTGGAACAGCGATTGAGTGCCTCCCATTTCTACTCCAAGCCATTGAGCCTTCAAGTCAGGGATCACTCTGAGAAATGCAGTGTGGGCTTCCTGGCTGCTATCCCCTGCAGTCAGCGTGGAACAAGTGCTGGGGAGCTATTTATGCGGAGCTCCCAGTGGTTGCTGCGATTAAGTTGAGCTGGGCAGGGCAAATCAGAGGGAGGCAGCCAAGAGTGTGGCGTGAGTCATAATCATAAAAACATTTGTCAATGAAGTTCAAGATTCAGTCCTAAATGATTCCACAGTTATTGGCGCTATTCACTCCAATTTTCTCGCTGGAGCTGATACATTATCAAATTTCAGTATTATCACCCCTACCATCTTCTACTTTCAATTTAAGCCTGACTGGACAGATTTCCTCAATCTCAAATATTTTGGCAGCAGAAAGAATGTGTGAACTGCCACATAGAGGTGCTAAGTGTCTTTACAGCATTACTTGTGGGACAGGAGGATCAGCTGTGCTGTTTCTCATCCTCAATTTAATCTGCTTCCCTTCCCATGATTGGATTGCTCCATAACAAATAGGAGCAGGAGTGGGTCGTTCCACCTGTCGAACCTGCTGCACCATTCAAACAGATCATGAGATTACTGGTCAGCGTCCTCACACTCGGGCTCCTTCCTGTGATCACAAACTTCCATTCAATCATCTGACTCTGCGCTGACATGTCTTCAAACCCTCCAACTGCATCCCAACACACTTCATTCTGCAACCACCCCCCAACTCCAATCACTAAGCAATACGGCCATTCCTGCTTCTCTAACGTGTCCTCTCCCACAGTATTCCCCGATTTACAGCCAATCTCGGAGTCAGGGTAGCTTCCAAGTGGAAATTATGTGTGCAGAGAAAGGAGTAAAAGCTCCACAATATTCAGGGAAACCTGAAGTTACCCCACCAGAACTCCTTTCCCCTGACTGTGCTTGGAAATCCCTGATAAACATCAGGCCCATCATCCAAATCCATCATTCCAAACACAAAGGGTAGAAACATTAGCTAATCTTCACTTTCATAAAAATTATGGCTTATATCAGTTAACTGCTGTCCTTGATGCTAAGCTAGGCTCTGTTGTTAGCAGTACTAGTGAAAAGAAAAAACCAAACTCTGGACCGCTTCCATTATCACAAAATGGGTATTGATTTGGCTCAGAACGAATCTGGTGTATCTGCAAAAAAAAATGAATGTTCCAAAGACAAGATGCTAATGTAAATTTAATGCATCTGTAATGAGGCTAAATCCTGACTGCAATGTAATAGGGATTAGCTCAGTTGTTGGCAGCAGGGCTTGAAGATAGAATGAGATCTTATAAACTCGTTTTATTAATAAACTAGTAATTGAACCGATACAGACAGGGTTTAACAACATTGGTGACAAGGCGGGTTCACTCTATTGCCTGACAGTTTTAGATTTTGTTGCAATCTCCAGTCTTATGCTTCTTTGACTTATTTGTATGTATTTTGCCACTTTCACTGACTGGTAAATGCATTTACTGTAAATGAAATGCTGCTATAATTGTGTTACCATCCCATTGCACTCAAGGAAGGTTAAATGACCAAACCTGTCATTGTGAAATTCATTGTGTTCTTTGCATGTATATACATTGTAAAATAGTGCACAATCTGAATAATGCTTTATCACGTAAGCATTTCTGTATTGATGCCCTATTGTTTTTTACAACTGACAGTCTGTACAAACTGGGAATGTACTTAATTTATTGTCATGTTTTGAAGCTAGATTCTCCGTTCAGTCTTGATGGAACATCGCCCTGCTTTAAAAGCTTGCACGTTGGCACATGGCCGAGATAGCACTTCACTTTGGCATCTCCTCCTCAACACCCTGGCATCTCTTGCTCGTCATATCAAAGGCAAGTTTATGAATCCGCTCCAACTTTGTGTGCCATCAAAACATTTTGTGGATTGCTTCCAGAGTAGAACAACTTCCAGATGTTTGAACTCACATATATATCCCATTTGTGACTTTATTATATTTTTAGGGATTTTATATTAGAAAAGATGGAGCAAATAAGGAGTCATTTAAAGCATGGTGCTTATATGTGCCTCAATTTCCCCTCATTTAGCATTACCCAATGATCTGTACTAAATTAAAAATAATCATTTAAATCATGATTGAATTCTTTTTGAGTTGCATTTCATTATTTCGATAGATGATATGTACATTGAATGGGCATTTTTAATCTATGATAAAAAAAAATCTCCAATACATAATCCCTTTTCTAACTTTTACCAAAGAAGACTGCTTCCTTCTGTCACTATGTCTAGATTCCCACCAGTGTGATCTTCCACCTTTCTGAATTTCAGTTGTACTTAATTAGCTGCTGCTAGATTTGCCAAATAACTTCCTTGACCAGGGCATTGCACAAATATGTTTTCCTTACCCTTTAGTATATTGTCCATGGGCATAAGTTAAATTGTTAATATCAACAGACAGCTTCATTTAGTGATTTATTGATTACGAAATCTTTTTATGTACAAACTGGCTGCTTTCATCTCATGTACATCTCATACATTACAACTGTAGTTTATACTCTAAAAGCTTTTCATTAATAGTAAAGCATTTCAGATTATCCTGAGGTTGTAAGAGATGCTAAATAAGTGCAAGCCCTTTTTTCCTTCCTTCTTCCCTTCTTCCCTGTCATCTCTCTGATTCTGATTCTCCCTTTACTCCAACCAAGAATTTGCATGGTGTCCTCATCTTAAAAAAGTATCAATGAAGATAATTGGAAAAGTTCCTATCAGTTCAGACTTGCACCACTTTGTTAGGTATAGCTTTCCCCTATCAGCAGGAGAAGATACTTGTTTTTATTATTTTATTATCCATGCATGGGATATCCTTGAGAAGGTGGCGATGAAATATTACACACTCTTGTCACTTTCTGCGCAACGATGGAGAGAATGAATGTTTAAGATGGTGGATGAGATGCCAATCAAGTAGGCTGTTTGTTATAACTTCTTTAGTGTTAGATATATTTAGAATTTAGAAGAACGCAGAATTTAGAAGGCACAGTGATATTCAAGTGCTCAATCGAAATCCCATTTTTATGACTCCATGAACAAGTAGTATGCATGTAACTTGGGTTGGTAGTCTATTTGCTCATCTGAATTGGCAAGATTAATATGCAGCATAAGGGGTATATTTCTGTGAAGGAACAAAGTGAATCTAGTAGCAACATTCCTGTAACTGAATGTTTTGCCTACTGTTTTAATGAAGTTACATTAGATTCTGAGTGAATTTTTAGCCTTCACTTGAGTAACAAATACTAAAATTAGGCAAAGTTTGGACACAAACTGTGACAAAATTCATAATTTAACAAAATGTATTATACAGTTGCTTGCACAAACTATACACATAGGAGTAGGCTTTGATTTGTTTGGCCACCTCCATGTAATCATTGGGGTCTCTTTGTTCTGGAAAAAGAAAATTATTTTTTTGCAGCATGTAGTAATTATTAGTTTCCTATCATCAAACATTCTTTATTGTGTACCAGAGAGAAGGGCTGCACCTGTGGCTTACAGCTACAGAGGTGATGAAGGTATATAAAATACCAAAGGGGATTGATAAGGTGGACATTGAATGGATGTTTCCCCATTGTGGGACAGTCCCGAAAAAGAGGTTCAATAATGAGATTAGGAGCAACTACTTCTCTCAGAGGGTTGTGAATTTGTAGAACTCACTGTTCCAGATTGCAGTGGAAGCAGAATCAATCAACAGATTCAAGAAAGAAATAAATATGTTTCTGATGTAAATTGAAATAAAAGGCTATAAGAAGCAAACAAATGAAGTTGAGACCAGGACAAGATCAGTCATGATCGTGTTAAATGTTACAGTGGGCTTGGAGGGCTGAATTGTCTACTCTTGCTCCCAGTTCCCATGTTCCTATGTTCCTTTTGTCAATACTTAGGAACCTATAATGCAACTGCGAATTGAGCAGCAGGTTTAAAATCCCCGCTGAGTTCTCTCACTCACTCTATAAGGAAGCTCATACACCATAAAACCCATGGAAAATCTAATGATGATGCCCCCTTGCCTTCATGGCCATCATACACAACACATTCTGAAGTGGCAGCCCCATAATATCATGCTCAAAAGAAAGCTCTACCCTATTCCCCCTTGTTGCAATTCTGAACTGATCTTAGCAAACCCCACACATTGGCAAACTAAAGGTTGGAGATAATTGCAAACACCAGCCCTTTCACAGCTGTTGATACCTTTGATACATCACCCATTTGTTTGATTAGTCTTTGAGCAATCCCTATAACATGATCATTGTGATTGCCATGATAAGCAGACTTCAGTAGATGATGCATTGTCCGTTCGCCATGCAATTTGCATGCCATGCAAAACAATCCTGCACAATCAGCCACAAGCTATTCATAGCTAGACCCATAAGTTTCTTCATAATCCTTAAACAAACTAAATAAAATGCTGTTGGATTCTTTATGCTGCTTTCCATTTTCTGTCTTTCCATCCTATTCCATCACTCACCAAATGCTCATATGTTTTAGTTCTCCACATATTTTCTTCGATAACTCATGGTCTTTGTGAAAATGTGTTAATGATTATCTTCTAAAATAATTTATTTTAGCTATCCAGTTTTCTCTCACTGCCTCATTCACCACCTCATCTTGCCATATTTCTTGTTGTGATGCATCATCTCCACGTTGTGGAGAGATTTTCTTCATCTCTGCCCTGTCTTTAAGAGCTTAATTTACTTTGTATTTATTCATATCCAAAAGTTGTTTTTAAAAGGACCAAGGAGTAACAGAATCTTTACCAGGGAGAAACCAGCAGACTTGCTTCAAAATTGACACAGCTGTGAATAGCAAATTTTACAATTCCATCCCCCAGCTGAATGACAAACTGAACATTTGGCTGGGTTTCAGAGTTGGTTTTCATATTCTGGCAGCTCACCATGGGAATAGTCACGCATTTATCCAGTCCAACACCTGGGCTTTTTATTCCAGCCAGTCCAAGTTACCATTGACCACTGAATTAATCTGTACTTAATCACCAAATGCATGAAATTTCCAGGATTGAAGCATTAGCATCCAGGAAATGGAAAAACTTGTTGTCTAGCTACAAATGCCTCTAAAGCTTTCACTGGGGAAATTAAAGTAGGTTTTATGAATCATTTACAAATATGAACCAAGTTTTTGTATTCTTTTCAACCAGTGAAAAGTGAGGCAAATTATATATTCAGAGACAAAGTACTGACCAGAAACTATTTTTTGAATACTATCACCTTCCAGTTACAACATCCAAATGTTATTAAATGCATCCCGTTTCCTGGATTCAAGCGCATTTCCTAGGAATTTCTTCCTGCTATTAGAAAACACATTTAGATTGTTTAGCTACTTCATTTATCCTATTTATTCATTCAATATCAATTACTGCACCTTCACATTTACCCTCTGTTACTGCACTTTCATATTTACCCTCTCTTACTGCGCCTTCATATTGACCCTCTCTTACTACACCTTCACATTTATCCTCTGTTACTGCGCCTTCACATTTACCCTCTATAACTGCACTGTCACATTTATCCTCTGTTACTGCGCCTTCACATTTACCCTCTATAACTGCACTGTCACATTTACCCTCTGTTACTGCACTGTCACATTTACCCTCTGTTACTGCACTGTCACATTTACCCTCTATAACTGCACTGTCACATTTATCCTCTGTTACTGCGCCTTCACATTTACCCTCTATAACTGCACTGTCACATTTACCCTCTGTTACTGCACTGTCACATTTACCCTCTGTTACTGCACTGTCACATTTACCCTCTATAACTGCACTGTCACATTTACCCTCTGTTACTGCACTGTCACATTTACCCTCTATAACTGCACTGTCACATTTACCCTCTGTTACTGCACTGTCACATTTACCCTCAGTTACTGAATCTTCACATTTACCTTCAATTACTGCACCTTCACATTTACTTACAGTTATTGCACTATCACAGTCATCCTCAGTTACTGCACCTTCACATTTACCCTCTGTTACTGCATTTTCACATTCACCCTCAGTTACTGCACTATCACATTCATCCTCTGTTACTGTACCTTCATATTTACCCTCTATTACTGCGCCTTCAAATTTACCCTCAATTACTCTGCATCTTCTCATTTACGCTCTGTGACCAAAACCAGCATCCTCGCAACAATCAACGGTGGCATCATTCTCTCTCTGTTCTTCCAGCTCCCCACTATCACTGGCAATACCCTTGCTTTTATTGTCCCTTCACCAGCAGTCATTGCGGCATCACCCTCTCTCTCTCCCTCCGCTTAAGTCATTGCTGCATCACCCTTTCTCCCCACTACACACAAACTCCCCACCACTGTAATGAGACTTTTTTCTGCTGCCTTCAGATGCTGGCCCATGAACCACTGATATCTGGGGTGGGGTGCTGGGGGCTTCTATTTTCTCAGAGCTCTCTGGGTGAGGTTCTGTGAAGGAGTCCTGCTCACCCTTTTCTTCCAGAGCAGTGCGGTCGCTCACGGTAGGAGGTACCTCGAGTAATCCTACTCAACCCTCCCCTCCAGATAGCACTTCAGCTCAATGTGGGAGGCACCCTCAAGAAGTCCTGCTTTCCCTTTCTCTCTAGGGCAGTGCTGTAGCTCAGTGTGGGAAGCACCCTCAAGGAGTCCTGTTCAACCTTCCTCTCCAGCGCACTTTGCAGTGGAATTGTCTTGTGGTGGGGTGTGGTCAGGGACTGGCAGCTAATGTTCCAGGGTGGAGGAGAAGGGCTCCAATAGTTGACTAAAGCCTAAGCAGATGAAGCAGCTACTGCTCCAGGCAGGGCTGCAGAGGTTCAGACGTAAACTGTATGGAATCTGCTGTCATCATGCACTCATCTGGTGATGATTTGAGTCTGTCCCTGCCCTGTGACATGGACCAGCAGCACATGCCTATAACTAATGCTGCAGTTGCACTTAGCAAGAGCTCAAGGGTGCGCATTGCCCATGGTTGCACACCGACCTGTATAACCTGTGCCAGCGTTTGTCATGATGGAAATATCACCCAACCCTAATTGGACCACGCATTGCGCCGTGGATTGTGTGGGGCAGCAAGCACCCATAGAGGGGGTACTGATCCAAGTGAGGGATTGCAGTGGTGCTGGGTCTGTGCAGCCAATAATAATAATCCGTCATTCAATGCTGTTTGCAAACGCCACTGTGCAGATGAACCTCAGTTTACTCAATCTGGAGCTGACCATGTTGGTTGTAGCAGAGGTGGAGGAGGAGGAAGAGGAGGAGGAGAAGAAGGCCGTGGCACAGGAGTGGTAGGCATGGAGAGACCACCATCAGACCCTCAGGAAGAAGGAGAGAGGGCTGCTGTTGAGGGCTAGGAGGTGGGGAGCAGGCTCCTGAGAGGATGCACAGAAGGCACTTTGTGAGGTGCTTGCACAGTTGGCACCTCAGGAGAGGAGCAACCATCTGCTCCTTGTGGAGATGAAGATTATGGCTGCCTTGAATTCTTATGCCTGCGGCTCATTTCAGGCACCCAATAGCAATTTATTTGGGACCTCCCAGGCCTCTGTGCATAGCAAGTCACAGATATCCTGTATGCCTAGGCAGGACAATTCATAAATGTGGGCTATGCATAGCAGGAGGCCCGGGCTCTCCATTTTGCTTCCATTGCTGGGATTCCCGATGTCCAGAGAGCAGTGGATGGGACACATACCACCTTGCGGGCCCCACATGCAGAACCACAGCAATTTGTGAACAGGAAGAGGTTCTGGCCTCTGAACGTCCAAACAGTCTGCGACCATCAAATGATGTCACTGCACGCCATCCAGGGAGTGTCCATGACAGCTTTGTGCTCAGGCAGTCGGATATGACTGGGCTCTTTGAAGACCAGCCCAGACTCCCAGGATGGTTACTGGGTGACAATGGTTACCTGTTAAGGTCATGGCTGATGATGCCTGTGCAGAGGTCCGAGACGAAGGATGGAGGGATCCATGCAGCCACCTGGTCCATCATAGAGTGGTGCATCAGCCTGCTGAAGATGTGGCTCTGCTGCTTAATCCGCTCTGGGAGTAGGGGGTCCCTCCCATATGACCCTGTGTGTGCTTCATGCATCGTTATAGTTTGGTGTGCTCTTCACAACATCACACAGCAGCGGGGAGACCAGCTGGAGCTGGAGGAAGAGCGGCAGGAGGTGAAGTGGGTGCCCCGCCATATGAAGAGCTGGAGGAAAGATGGCGGGAGGTAATGGCAGGTGTCTGGCAAGGAAGGGCAGCAAGGGACACCTTGATTGCAGCCCGCTTCACCAAGCTGGTGTGATGCAGAGAGGGGATTGCAACCACCACACAGCCACCACAACCCAGGAGAAAGTGCAGCCGTTATTCCCCCTCCAAACAATCCTGGGTCATCAAACCACCATATCATTCTTCCCCTAGCCTCTGTCATCTCGCCACTCTATCCTCCATAGACATCCAAACTTGTTAATGTTCTTGGGCCAGCAATGTTGCAAGTCTTGGCTGGAGGATGATGATGACTCGCTGTTGTGCACTGGGATCTTGCAGCTGGTGCCACTCAAGTCTGACTTCTCCCTGTACCCGGAATGCAGTGGTGGACGTTGGGGAAGGTAGGACAGGCCCTCTGAGTCTTGCGAAACACAACAGACACCAACTCTATGCATGGCAATTGGGACCACTGAGCCCTATGGGGGAGTGGTGGGGGGAGAGAATCAGAGCCACATTAGTCATAGCTGTGAGATACAATTAAAAGTTTATTGTGTTCTTAACATTATCTGTCAATAAACCCCGACTACTGATGAGCTTCGCCTGTGCCTTCTTAGTGAACTACAACTTTCTATTGTTTCTTCTAGGCCCCACCCAGGATGCACTTCAGAGCTGGAAGTGTCCAGCTTGATGCATATCCCATTGCCTGTGATATCCTTGGTGGACATCTCTTGGGTGGCTGTGACGTAGAGGGCCCCGGCTGATTTGTGGATGGCACTGTTTCAGTGCCAATCAGTTCATCTTGCTGGCCCTGAGATGTTCCAATGTGAGGAAAGGGGAATCAGAAGGTCTCAGGATGCCTGGGTTCTCCTGAATGGAAGATCCCGGCATGGGGTCACACTCTTCCTCCTCCCGTGGGGTACCCAGAAGCCCCCGGGACCCTTCATGGGTTGCCAGGGTAGCTTGAATTAGCTCCAGCAGCTCTGCCAGTCGTGAAGGCCTAGATGCATCCGCCCCTTTATCTGTGATCCTTCAGCCATGGTCTTCTGAGATTAGGCCAAACACTGGAGCCCCTCCCCTACAGCATTTTGTGAGCGAGGCAAGTTCTTGAGCCCCCCAGCAGTAGCCCTCTGAGCTTGGGCTAAGTTATGTTTCCAGAAAGCTAGCAAGAGTCCCAGCTATGGCCAGCAGTATCTCCCACATGCCCCCAACACCCATGGCCATCGAACACTGTGCCTCCTTGATGCTGGAAACACACTCACCCATGGTCGTTGTGTCTCCAGGATGGCCTGGACTCTGTGAACCATACCTGAGAAAGACTTTCTACTGTGGTTGCCACCCTTGCAGTGTTGGCCTGGTTCAGTACCACTTCTTGCAACAGCATTCTGTTGGATTCCCCTAAACAGCCTTGAAGTTGCAGCATGGTTGCCGACAGTCTTTCCACAACTCCCCAGGTTTCCTGATGCATCTCCACCAGCCTTAGGAGGAATATACCCAGAAGCCCAGCAGCTGGCTTGGGGGTGGCTGAATCCTGGCCTCTGACAGACGTCCATGTGCCCGAGCCCTCGGATGTGCCCACCTCCACCCGATTTGCATTTGTGTCTGTGATGTGCTCACCAGTTCGTGACCCAGAAGCCTCAATATTAAAGGTACCCACTGTGGTGATAGTCTCTGTGTTAGTGGGTTGTATGGTACATCCTGGTGCCGCTCCAGTAGTGCTGCCCTTGGAGGATTCCTCTGTATCTCACTCCAAGGTGTCATCCAGGGGATCGCGGGCAGTTTGCCCCAGAGCAGCAGGGGCAGTGGCAACACCCGAAGGGCTAGGCTCCTCTGGGTCCAGAGCTGCAGTAAAAAACACATATTAAAGAGATGGAGGCAAAACGTGCAACATTGCACTTATTTTTGACCTAGGTTGAGAGTGTGCTTCTACTCACTTGCATGCTGGATGCCAACCTGGCTGTCAGTGATCAGTTGGGAAGGCCTATCACCCCACTACCAGCTCCATGGTACGTTCCTCGGTCGGCTGCAGGTTAGGCAGACCACCACCAGTTGTGTTGTCTCACATACATTGTGAGTGTTCTTTTCCTGTGGGAACATAAGGTACATTGTAAGCATTAATATATTGCAGCGCATGGTGCGCAATGTGTGCCTGGGTCTTGGACGTTTTGGGAAAAACAGTCACCACTGAAGGGTACTCGTTTAGGAGTGAGTGGAAGCGGTTAGATTCTGTTCCTGGGGGAAGGGTCACTTGTTGCATGTCCTTCAGCTGTCTAAGCAGGGTTGGAGATCCATGCCAAGCATGTGTATGGTTCCAAGTGGAAGCTCATTAACCTTTGTTGCTCACAGAAGATTATTTTCGGAAATATGCCATTTTTTTTCCGACACTGCCAGCCAGAGCGCGATGTCAGGCTCCTGGCATTCACCGTTTCTGCCACCGTTTCTTCTCACAATGATGTGGCAGATGCACCCTTTGGTTAGGGTCCAGGCTGGGGAACAGATGATGATGTCTCTTGTCCACAGCATCTAGCAGATGCTTTTGGTTGACCTCTGAAAATCTGGGTGCAAGTTTCTGTGCAGACATTTTTGTGGCGTAACTGGCTGTGTGTCCATTCCTGCAGCTTATATACGGGTTTATCAGGGGGGTGCACTGCAGTGAGTGCGGCCAGTCAAGGGCCTGTTGGCAACGAATCCCTGGGAGAGATTTTGAAGGCTGCATTCAGTTGAGTATCATCCATCCCTTGGGATACTGATTGGTTGCCATTCAATACACTGCTGTGTCGAGGATGGCGGGGGACGGGGTGCAATACGGAGGGATCCTAATCGATTAGCTACTGTGTCCTGGCGGGAGGGCGGGTGCTAGTATTACAATACTCAAGGCTTCCATTCAAGAGAAGGAATGCTCACAAGCTGGGGTTGTCGGCACAATGCAAGTTCTCTGCAGGGCAGTAGTGAGGACAGTATGTTCAAGGGATGGAGGGATTGGCAACCTGCATTATCCAGATCCATGGGGGCATAGGGTGAGTGGGCAGCCATGTCTGTGTGGGGGGAGACAAGGAGGGCAGTGATGTTTCTATGGGGAAGGGGGAGGGCAGTGATGTCTTTATGAGGAAGGGCCAGCAATGTCTGTGGAGATTAGATGGCAGAATCATGTTGGGAAGGCACACTAGCACAGTGGTTAGCACTGCTGTTTCACAACTCCAGGGTCCTGGGTTTGATTCCTGCCTCGAGTCACTGTCCGTGTGGAGTTTGCACATTCTTCTCATGTCTGCGTGGGTTTCCTCCGGGTACACCGATTTCCTCCCATAGGCCAAAGATGTGCAGGTTAGGTTGAATGGCCATGCTAAAATTGCCCGTCAGTGTCCTGAGATGCCTAGGTTAGAAGGATTAGCAGGTAACTATGTAGGGATAAGGGGATAGGGCCTGAGTGGGATTGTGATAGCTACAGACTCGATGGGCCAAATGGCCACTTTCTGCACTGTAGGGTTTCTTTGATTCTAAATCTTTTCAGCAATCTCCCAGAGATACGCGCGTGCACGGGTTCCCACTCATCCTGCCGATTTCAAGCTCTTTGAATAGGTCTCACTTCCCCCTGCCCCAAGCTTTTAATGATATTCATGATAGTGACCTCTGCAATGCACAGAGTGGGGAGATTCGAGTGTGAAGTTGCACTGAAAAAACTATTGTGATCTAGACCAGTTTTCCCACCAATTCAGCACTGTTGGGAAAATTGCCCCTCGAGTTAGCATTTTATGAAGTTGGATCCCAGAGGCTTACTGCTTACAGTGGCAGGTTTCTCTGGCTTTGCTCCAGTCAAAGTGCAGTCAAACCCCTGGTTATATTTATCATCAAATATGTTGGAGAAAGGCCAGCCAGAATTCTCTCTGATAGAGCTCTGGCCAGTTCAATTTCCTTTGATTTGAAAACCATCTTCCTTCTTGTGTCTTATTACATGTCAGAGATCTGGCTTCTGTTGTGTGACCATAGCATCTGTTATATTTGTCCTCACAAATGGGATGGGATGTTCTGAGCAGGAATCGGAACAAACATTTGTGCAAATTAAAGACAGTTTCCACTTTCCTACATTACAACAGTGACTACACTTTAGAAGTTCTTCATTGACTGTAAAGCACTTTGAGATGTCTGATGGTTTGAAAAAGGTGCTACATAAAAGCAAGTTTTTTCATTTTTGTGGTGAAATGTGGTTTGCAGTAATGACATCCCAATCACCACATTCACTTGCATTACTGAAAATATCTCTGGGGAAACTTGCATGCTTGTTGTAGTCTTTATCAATGTATGTATTATCAAATAAATCAGCCATATTGTTATGGATGCTTCTAGAAGCAGGGGAGAGCAGAATGTCAATACAAGGGAGCACATCATGATTCTTTCATTGTGACAGGTTTTATATCAGATCATCTGCAGAACAATCAATAAACATGACACGGCATACCTGGAGCCTGTTAGAGTAACATACACAGAAAGATAAATTGGAGTTGTCTGCCAACCAAATTACAGATCTTGGAGCTTGCTACTCCCGTGCACCCCTCTGGGATGTGTATATATTTATATTATATATGTGTATATAAGAAAGAAAATCACAAGGTAATGCAGCATTGATGACAGCTTGGCCAATAAGTAATTAAGATTTCCTATTCTTGAAAATAAGCCTTAAGGAAAGGATTTAAATTGCATTGCAAGTGCCTTTTTATCTGTCATTCTAGTGTATAAACCTATATTTATTTACTCAGAGATGTGTTGGATGTGGTGCTTTTCAGGAACATGTGTACATTGAAATATGAGTATTTAATTCCCTGTCACAAAACAATACTTCGCTACAATACAATACTCGAGAACTCCCTATCTCAGGAATTGGAGGTGCTTCGTGAAGCATGAATGCTGGTACACATATGAACATGCAACCATACAAATTAGGAGCAAGAGTAAACCATTCAGTCCCTCGAGCCTGCTCCACTATTTAATAAGATCTTGGCTGATCTGATTGTGGCCTCTACTCCACATTCCACCTAACCCTGATAACCTTGACTCCCTTATTAGTCAAGTGTCTCTCTACCTCTGACCCTGCCTTCACTGCTTTCCGGGGAAGTCAGTTGTAAAGGTTCAGGACTCTCTAAGAGAATTCCTTTTTATTACAACTCCATCTTAAATGGGAGACCCTTGTATTTTTAAATTGCAACCCCAGCTTCTAGTCTGTCCTATAAAGGAAAACATCCTTTTAGCATCTGCCCTATCAAAGCTACTCAGAATCTTACATGTTTCAATAAGATCACTTCTCAATCTTATAAGTTCCAGTGGGTACAGTCCAGCCTATCCAACCTTTCCTCATAAGATAATTCTTCCATCCCAGGTATTAGTTGAGAGAACCTTCTCTGAGCTGTTTCAAGCTCAGTTAAATCCTATCTTAAATAAGAAGACCAAAACTATACTCAGTTCTCCAGGTGTGGGATGGGATTTTCTGGCTACACTAGTCCTGAAATTAGAAAATCTTATTCGAGGTCAACAAACCTTTCCATGGTCTGCCCCTCAACTGTTCTGAGTCCTGTGGTGGGTGGAACAGCAAAATTTGCCCCCATATATTCAGTCCCTTCATCCACATCATTGTCATGAATTGTAAATAGTTGAGGCCCAAATACTGATCCCTGTGGCACCCCAATTATCACATCTTACCAACCAACAAATAAGCCATATATGCCTACTCTGTCTTTCCTGTTGGCTAACCATCCTCTATCCTTTTCTGTTAGCTAATCAATCCTCAATCCTCTATCATATTTGAGCACTGTACTCTTTGCTTTCTTTATTATAAGCTGGCTGTATTAACTCATCATCTGTAAATAATGAAGCACTTCAATTGGCAGGAAATAAAATAATTGATTCATTGACTTGTCATGTTGACATGGGAAAGTTCTAATTGTCTTCAGCCTGTTTACCTGTTAGATTTGACCATTCAGATCTCATTTTGCAGAAGATCAAGAAAATAGTTGCCATTGAAAATGATGTTGGAAATGAATTTGCTTTTTGTAAGTCTAAGTTGTGCAAAAATAATATAAATGAGCTTTAGAATTTATAGTGTGACATCTGTGCTTAGGAAAAAAAAAACACATAGAATACTGTATTGCATCCCATGCTCATTAGGTTCAATAAGAAATCTGAATCCACATCTAGGCCGGATTCTCTCAAAATAAGCCTAAGTGCCCAATGAGTGGGAAAACAAGAACATTTTCTGTCCTTGTTTTGGGTGTACTTAGAACATAGAACATAGAACATAGAACATTACAGCACAGAACAGGCCCTTCGGCCTTCGATGTTGCGCCGACCAATATAAAAAGCAATGCCCTCCAAACTAAACCATTCCCTTCTCTTCCATATACTTATCAACTAACCTCTTAAACGCCACCAAACTTGGCGCATCTACAACTGCTGCAGGCAGGGCATTCCACTCCCGAACCACCCTTTGGGTAAAGAAGCTACCTCTGATATCCATCCTATAACTATCACACCTTAATTTAAAGCTGTGTCCCCTCGTGCTAGCTTTCTCCATCCTAGGAAAAAGGCTATCACTGTCCACCCTATCTAAACCTCTAATCATCTTATATGTTTCGATTAGGTCCCCTCTTAGCCGCCTCCTTTCTAACGAAAACAACCTCAAATCCCTCAGCCTCTTTTCATAAGACCTGCCCTCCATACCAGGCAACATCCTGGTAAACCGCCTCTGTACCCTCTCCAATGCCTCCACATCTTTCTTATAATGTGGGGACCAGAACTGCACACAATACTCCAAGTGCGGCCGCACTAGAGTTTTGTACAGTTGCAACATGATGCTGCGGCTCCTAAATTCAATCCCCCTGCCAATAAAAGCTAAGACTCCATATTCCTTCTTAACAACTTTATCCACTTGACTGCCTACTTTCAGGGATCTATTGACACATACACCAAGATCCTTCTGTTCATCAACACTATTAAGAGCCCTACCATTAGCCCTATACTCCTACACATTTATTGTTCCTGCCAAAGTGCATTACCTCACACTTTTCCACATTAAACTCCATTTGCCACCTCTCGGCCCAGCTCTGCAACTTGTCCAAGTCTCCCTGCAAACTATAACACCCCTCTTCACTATCTACCACTCCACCGACTTTAGTGTCATCTGCAAATTTACTAATCCATCCTTCAATACCCTCATCCAGATCATTTATAAAAATTACAAACAGCAGGGCCCCAAAACAGACCCCTGAGGTACACCACTTGTCACCGAACTCCACAATGAATATCTCCCATCCACCACCACCCTCTGTCTTCTATCTGCTAGCCAATTCCTAATCCAATTAGCTAAATCACCCTCTATCCCATACATTTTCTGCAGAAGTCTTCCATGGGCCACCTTATCAAACGCCTT
This sequence comes from Sphyrna mokarran, assembly GCA_024679065.1. Classification (NCBI taxonomy): domain Eukaryota; kingdom Metazoa; phylum Chordata; class Chondrichthyes; order Carcharhiniformes; family Carcharhinidae; genus Sphyrna; species Sphyrna mokarran. The sequence goes on along the minus strand of JAGIQG010000010.1, from coordinate 37,126,522 downwards.
ACTAAAGTCCATATATACCACATCAACCGCCTTACCCCCATCCATCTCTTTAGTCACTTTTTCAAAAAACTCAATGAGGTTAGTAAGGCACTATCTACATACTGAGTCAAAAAACCTTCCTGCACACTTTGTACGAAAACTGACCCCTCTAACGAGCTAGAGCTATAGCTATTCCAATCAATATTAGTAAAGTTAAAGTCCCCCATAACAATTACCCTATTACTTTCACTCCTAACCAGAATTGACTTTGCAATCCTTTCCTCAACCTCTCTAGAACTTTAAGGAGGTCTATAAAAGACTCCCAACAGGGTGACCTCTCCTCTCCTGTTTCTAATCTCAGCCCATACTACCTCAACAGACAAGTCCTCATCAAACTTCTTTTCTGTCACTGTGATACAGTCTTTGACTAATAATAATAATTAATAATTAATTATTATTATTATTAATAATAATAATAATAATACTTATCAGAATAAATCTCTGACACTGTGTGCATTGCAGAGTGCCTTAGCATGATTCACTCTGTTAAGTTGGTGGGGAGGGAATGGGAGTGTGGGGGAATTGGGGGGGGTGGTTTGCATATTCCTGCCGGGAGGCTGGCAGCATAGTGATAAGTGGACCACACATGCGCAGATCTGTCAGCGTAGAGATTGGCACATGAGCAGTGGCATCCCTATTGCTAGTCTCCTAATTGTTGGTCTCTGATGCATACATGGTAAAATAAAACAGGGGAGGCAGGGAGAGGGAAACTGAAGACAATTTTTTTTTACACAGCAGGTAGTTATAATCTGGAATGTTCTGCCAGAAAGGGCACAGGAAGCAAATTCAGTAGCAACTTCCAAAATACAATTGATTACTTCAAAAGGAAAAAATGCAGAGAAAAGGAACTAATTGGATTACTCTTTAAAAGGGCTAGCACAAGCAGAATGAGCTGAATGTCCCCCACTATGCTGTAAGCTTATATACTCTGACTTAAGTCAATAGAGCCGAGATTGTTCGCGAATTAAATTTTGTTTGGCAATCCACTTACTCATCTTGATTGAATTGATTCTACCCTTTGAATCACAAAATTGTAAATAAGAACCCGTTATGCACTTGAGCACATTATTTAATCTAACATTTCAGCATCATCCCACATTGGTAGGAGTTGCAACATCTCACCCCACTACCTTGGCTGAAACCAAGGCATAAATAGCTGTTTCTGCCAATCTTCATTTTGAGAAGTTAAATGGAAGTCTTATCTATCTGTTTTGGTGGATGTGGAAAATATTTTGGCGATGACTGGGGAATTTCCTATTTTCCTGGCTAACATATCTCCTTCGATCAACATTGTGGCTGTGATTCTTCCAAAAAAATTCTAAATTCCAAACATGTGGGAAAACGGAAGTAGATCCTGCTGCTTTTTTCATGTGATTTGCAGAATGAAAGACTGACACACTGAGCAATCAGTGATTCACTCTGAAAATCTGCACAGTGCTGAGTGGACTACAAAGCATTCATCGATCTGTCAAAGTGGAGATAGGCCAATGCTCATAGGCCCCCCCCCCCCCCCCCCCCCCCCCCCCCCCCCCCCCCCCCCACCACCCCTGTTGCCAGCCTTCCATTGCTGGCCTACTGACACCCAATCGCCCCCAGTGACAGTCCCGACCGCACTCCCCATCCACCCACCCACATGGCTGAGTGTCATTAGTTCATCTTGAGGTAGTAACAACTAATTCAGGATAGATTGGTACTGAGTCTGCACTTTCTAACCTTGCAGGTTAGTGCTACATGAAATGGTACATTTCTTACAAATCTGGTGATGGACCTTTCACCCATGAGGCAGTTGTTAGCACTTTCTGGGTCAAGCATCACTCTAGAGATTTAAACACAAAAAGAAATCAGATTGCCACTTCAGTGTAGGGAATGCTTTGTAATCTCAAGAGTACTCCAATGCAGTCTCAAAGGTTAAATGGATGGACAATAAAGATTGGCTTTCCCTGAGATGCTCACATCCTATGGAAAAAAAGATATTTGTAACTTTAAATATGTAAACTTGTTACCCGTTATACTGCACATAGTGGCACTTTTGGCCTCTTATCTAAGATTGATTCCTGGGATGGCAGAATTGTTGAATGAAGAAAGATTGGGTCGACTGGGCCTGTTTTCACTGCAATTTGGAAGATTGAGAGGAGATTGAATTGAAACATATAAAATTCTGACAGCATGAATGCAGAGATGTTGGCCGGAATTTTCTCTGATCCCGCTGCAGTGAATGGAGATTTGGCTGAGTGCCAAATTCTCTGCCTTCTCTTGCTATGGTAGAGAGTTGTGAATGGCCGGAAAATTCCTGCCATTGTTTCCTCTGTTGGGGCCTAGAACAAGGTGTCACAATTTCAGGATATAGGATATGCCATTTAGGACTCAGCAGGAGAAATTTCTTCACTGAGAAGGTGATGAACCTATATAATTCTCTAGGGCAGAAGACTGTGAAGATCAAATCACTGCATATAATAAAGAAGGAAATAGATTTTTAGTCTTTAAAGGTATCAGTCAGCATGGGTAAGGTGCTGGAATATGGCATTGAGAGAAAGGATCAGCTATGATCATATTGAATGGCAGAGCAAGTTTAACAGACCAAACAGCTTACTCCTTCTCCTTTTTTCTGTTTCTCTTTCTAGAAGTTGTTTTATTTCATGATAATTTAAAATATTTGAGTATTTAACATGTGGTTTTAATGACTAATGCCATGTTTATTTACTAAACTGATATACAGCAAATGATTACATCATACTATTAACACATTCCATCAAACTAGGTTAGCTAATCTGACTATGATTTAACCTGAAGTTGTTTTTCTGTGTTTATTCTCTGTCCAAGTAAGCTAAACCCTATTTTGCATTCACAATGGAAAAATGTTATCAGACAGCATCTTGTCATACAGGTACATTTTTACACAGTGCTTATTATGCGTTGTTTTGCTTCATGATTCAAATTTTCATTCTAGCACCAAGGCATGAATTAAGGCTGTGTTAATGGCTGCCTTAACCACCATGCTCTTTTAATCTGTTCTGATTATCAGGTTGAGGCAAAACATTGCACTTAGAGAATAAAATATATACTTGCATTTATAAAGCATCTTTCACAACTTACAGCCAATAAAATACTTCACAGGGTACTTACTATGCTAATTGCAAATCATTTCTAAAAAAACAACCTACATAGAAGTTACTCTGATGGACAAGGAGGTTCAATATGTTAAATTGGGGAGAAACATTGTTCTTTTCTAACCTTCAGTAAAAAAGGATTTTGTATTGAATATGGCATACAAGTCATTGATACTTCAAAGAGATTTAATATCGGTACAAAATAGGGTCAGGGTTGGGGTATTATTGATTTCTTTATGTGCAAACAATGGAACAAAATGTTATTTTCTGTTGCTAAATAAAGCATCAAAATAATGTAAATGGTATTTGAAGAACTGTACAAAGGAAGTTCAATATTATAGATTATTTTGACTGTTTATCTGGGATTTAAGATTTTGTTACCATGATCTCATATTAACTTGAAAGTAAAACACTCCTACGGTTGTACTGCATTTTCAAATCCGAACAATGTTCAATTAAATACAAAGAATGATAAGGGGGCAACACGGATCCATTAGGAAGGAGTCCGGTATCAGGAAATGCAAATCCAAAGAATGATTGGAAAATTGGAGCTGCTTTCAGAAAAGGTGACGGGTCATTTGATTTAGTTGTTTGCAATTATGGCGGGATATAGGACGGAGTAAATAGAAACAGATTGTAGTGATTGAGGAAGCCAGAATGAGGAAATATAGTTATATGGTTTATGTAAGTGATTTAGGACAGAGAGCAGAGAAAAACATTTTACATAGAGGATTGTGTGGCTCTCCCTCCTAACCTCTTCCACTGTAAATCAATGCATGGCCTGATTTTGCATGAATTGAGTCTAAGCTACCATTGTAGTATAGGATCATAGAAACTCTACAGTACAGAAAGAGGCCATTTGGCCCATTGAGTCTGCACTGACTACAATCCCAAGCAGACCCGACCCCCACATCCCTATTTATTTACCAACTAATCTCTCTAACCTATGCATCTCAGGATACTAAGGACAATTTTTTTTAGCCAATCAACCTAACCCACACATATTTGGACTATGGGAAGAAACTGGAGCATCTGGAGGAAACCCATGCAGACACAAGGAGAATGTGCAAACTCTACACAGATAGTGACCCAAGCCGGGAATAGAACCCGGGTCACTAGAGCTGTGAAGCATCAGTGCTAACCACTGTGCTATCGTGCCATCCATTGGATAACTGCTGCTTGTGCTGCAATGGAAGTTCCAAAATCAGCCATAGATCAGCATTATGGTTAAATCTACAGTTATGGATTTGGCCACTATTTCCACATTAGAAGAGATGGGCTTCAATCTATGTGCAAAGCTTTGTGCAAGTTAGAATCAAAAAATCATAGAATTAGTTGGTGCCAGTTTTTTTGGGGAGATATTAGTGTCACAAGTAGATTTACTGCAATTATTTTACTGTGAAAATCTCCTCATCGCCACATTTCGGCTGGCACCTGTTCAGATATACTGGGGGAGAATTTAGCATGATCAATGCACCTAATCAACGTATTTTTCAGAGTGTGGGAAGAAACTGGAACACTCAGAGGAAACCCATGCAAACATGGGGAAAATGTGCAAACTCCACACAGACTGTGACCCAAGCTGGGAATCAGACCAATGCCCTGCGCTGTGAGGCAGCTATGCTAACCACTGTACCATTGTGCTGCCCCTTGACACTGACCACAAATCTTTTGGCAGACTTTCCAATGTACCAAGCGTTTCATTATGCACATCTATCAGAGTTCTTCTATAGGTTCCTAAATCCTTCTTGGAAGAACTTGTTTGTGATCACACAGTGGTGAGTTGGGGGCACTAGTACTAACCTTCTCCCTGGTCTCAGTTTGGCCCTGTCGTACCCAATGTCTTACAATGTATAGATCTGGTCTTTAATCTGAGACATAATAATTGGATGCTATGTTAAAGGAAGAGATATTAGGAGAGATAATTAACAACTTGGTTATGGAGGTGTACTTTAATGCGAGTCTTAAGTAAGGAGAGCAAAATAAAACTACAGAGCACATAGCTGGTGCGGATTCAAAAATTAAGGCAAAGAGGACTGTGTCTGTGTGCAAGTAGCCAGAGTTCCAATTCCAATTCTCTTTCCATACCTTGTGGTGCTCTAAGGTAGATGTTTGTTTATTTCTATAGCTAGTTATTTCTGGAACAGGTTGCTAGTCTGTCATCAGAGGCTTATAGGTTGAGGGGTACCAATCTATATCAAACATGGCTGACTAGGAGTCTCTCCTATTCTTACCATCAGACATTTGTGCACTTGGAAGGATTTTTAGGTCGACACTCAAGCTATTTGACCATGTGATGAATAAACTTTCCTTGGTGAAAATCAATGAGTGATTTGAAGGCACAGAAGTTGGCACTACTGCCAGAGACCCGGACTCGATTCCAGCATCGGGTGACTGACTGTACAGAGATTGCACATTATTGTCATGTTTTCAGGGTTTCTTCGAATGCTCTTGTTTCCTCCTGTAATCAGAAAGATATGTAGTTTTCTGTGTTGGCCATGCTAAGCTCCTCCTTAAAGTGCAAAAATGCGTGGGTTACTTGGATAATCATTGTAAATGCGCAAGGTAATGAAGATTGAGAGAGGGCCGGGGGCATTGGTAGACCTAGGTGAGATGCTGTTTTAGAGAATTAAGGCTCTCTAAATGTGCTGAATGGCTTCCTTCTGCTTCTGCATTGCCCCCCGCTCCCTGCCTTCCTCCATCTGCAGTCAGAGTGAAGGAATTAAATCTTGGTGAGGGTACTCTGGGGATGTGTTCTTGAGCAAGAGGAAATTACAGAAGGAAAAAAAAATAATGAATGAATTTAAACAGAAAATTAAAATTTTAAATTGGATGCTTGGACACATTGATGGACAGGGAGGCAAGAGATCCTAGAATAGATCAAAATGATGCAGCAGGATTTGATGGGCAATAGGATGGGAGCAGCAGAGATTTGGAAATTTTTGGAGGGTGGAGAGGCCAATAGGGCATTGTGATACATGGATAAGGGGATTCAACAGTAACAGAGCCAAAAATGTGGTACTCTTTTCTGCAAATGGTAATTGATGTTAGCTAAAATATTAACTTTAAATTTAAAATTGAGTTTTAGCCATCATTGGTGGCGTAGGATATGGGGCAAAAGCAAGTGAATAGATTTAAATCAGAAAACAGCCTTGATCTCAGTGAATGGTAGAATTGGCTTGAGGGGTGAAATAGTCAACTCCCATTTAAATGTTCTTATGAAGAACTTCAGGGGTATGATGAAATGGAGATGCAAGTTGAAATCTTTCTAATAGTGAAAACATGGAGTTGGAAGCTCTTTTTAAGGAGCTAGATAAATATTTGGTTGATAATGGGATCACAGTTAATGGGCTAGATAGCATATTGATATGATTAGATGTTCTAATATTGCTGCGATAATAGGGGATAGGATACTGTTAACCGGGAACAGAGCAGAATTAAGAGATGCAGGAATATTTCTGAATTTCTTTATTAACATTACTTGTTAATGAATATTAATGCAAATCTTGCCCTTAGGAAGTGAAATGGACCGTGATAGAGTTGATTGTATATTATTCGGAAATGATTGAATTGCTGGTATGATATCTGTGATGCCAGGTTCTTACTATTCTTTCTTTAGCATGGAGAGAACGGACTATAGACAATGCTAGAAATGGTCTTTTGGGATCAGATATATAGGTGCAGATCAACCATGGTCTAACTGATCAGCAGAGCTAGCTTAAGGGGGCTGGATAATATACTCCTGTTTTTATATTCCTGGGTTATTACCTCGGAAGGTATGTGCATTTGCATCAGAAGGTTACAAGTTCCATCCTGAATCTAGGATTTGAGCATATGATGTACATACTTCCTCACTCGATCTCTTTCTTTTCTTCACTGTGAAAAAGACTATGCTGGTTAAGCAATCCATGCAATGTGGCTGGATGCTTTCTTATCAGTAATAGATGGAGGTGGCCAAACTAGCAAAACTTTGTACTGCGCTGGTGCTGCTATTGACTGAAAGCACTCCCCTGAGGCCTTCTTTCTCCTTTAATGAAGACACTTGCAATAACAAATAAGCCAGTTGGCATCAGTATTGTTTGTTTACTCCATCAAAAAATGAACTATCCTCTATTATACTGGGTGTCTGTCAGAGGCTTTTAGAGTCTAAAGAAGCAATCAAAGAGTTTGAATGAACACAGTTTGAGTTTGGGTTGAACTCCTTTGATTTGATTATTATCTAACGATTCACTGACTGCTCTACTCTGGATTTATCTCCCTGTTATAGCTTAATGTCAAAAGGTAAGGAGAAATATTGTACCTGTGGAGTTGCTATCAATTGAAGGAAGTTAATTAAACATTGGATATTAAAAGTTTCAATGTACGTTTAAGTAAGAAACCATCAAGGTATTCTAAAAATAAATTGAAAAGTAATGGATTTCTGGCTGTGGCAATAACTTTTAGTGCTTCTACGATCAGAGACTTTCTATACTTCAATGACAACTGTGCAGCCCCCATTCTTCTGAGCGTTCTTGTATTCTCTTCATCTGTCACATCACAACACACCCTGAGTTAAAAGGAATGCTTCATTAATTGGTTGAAGTAGATCAGAATAGCCTGCAGCTCAATGGTGAGCAGCCATTCTGCTTTGGTGGGTCTTCTAACAAACTGTTTTCTTTCTCCTGGCAACTCTGCATCACAGGTGAAACTAATTGTGCACGGACTGTTTTGGCTTGCAAATCCTCTCGGGCTGCCTGTTGGGAAGACCTAGGAGCTGGTAATGCTGTTCACAGCAAAGCTGTGAAAACAAACATTGAGGAATCCAAAGTGCTGATGACAGAATCCTCAACACAACAAACAGACCTTGGTCTAAAGAAAGCAAGAATTCTGCCCTCTCTCCCCACATTCCCTCCCCCAACTTAGGTTATTGACTTGAAACTTTCATGTTCAAGCATCTTCAGTGCTCTGCTGTGCCTGGTACCTTTGGACTTATTCTTTATTTAGTTCAATTTTTCTTATAACTTGATTGGCTACAACTGATAATTTTTAAGTTGAATTGCTTCCTCTTAACATATGTGCTATTGAATTTACCCATATCTCTGCCATCTTGAAGCCACATTGACCATTTTTTAAGTGCACTGCTAACTAATTTTGCTAGTAATGGGATCATAGGATCCTATAGAATCTCTGCAATGCAGAAGGAGATCATTCAGCCCATTGAGTCTGCACGGACTGACTGAAGAATATGTTACTTAAGCTCTCTCCTCTGCCCTATCTCCGTAATCCCACATATTCACCATGGCTAATCCATCTAACATACACATCTTGAGATACTAAGGGGCAATTTTGCGTAGCCAATCCACCTAACTTGCTCATCTTTAGAGTCTGCAAGGAAATCAGAGCACTCAGAAGAAACTCACACAGACATGTGGAGAATGCGTAAACTCCACTTAGACAGTCAGCCAAGGCTGGAATAGAACCCTGGTCTTTGGCAGATGTCTTTAGGGGATAACGGTGCTAGCAAAAATACTGATTGCAATTATGTTTGATATGATGGGCTAGAAATTGTACTTGTACAATATACTCCATATTTCTGATACAAGTACAATTTCGAGCTCATCATCTCAAACATAATTGCAATCAATATTCTTGCTAGCACTGCTATCCCCTAAGGACATCTGCCAAGGACCCAGGGTTCTATTCCAGCCTTGGCTGACTGTCTAAGCGGAGTTTGCGCATTCTCCGCATGTCTGCATGAGTTTCTTCTGGGTGCTCCAATTTCCTTCCACACTCCAAAGATGTGCAAGTTAGTTGGATGGGCTAGAAATTGTACTTGTACCTGAAATATGGAATAAATGAATGGAGTGATTGGCATTAGGCCAATTAGGTCAACTAACACTTTTATTAAATCTCCTGTCAATCTTTACTTCGCAGAAAGAGAACATTCCAACTCCTCCAGTCTTTCTATGTACCTGAAGTTCCTCATCCCTGGAAACAGTCTCGTGAATCTCTCCTGCACTCTAATGCCTTCTCATACTTCTGAAAGTGAGGTGCTCAAAATGACATTGAGACCAACTCAATGTTTTATGAAGGTTTAACATAACACAAAACGAAGATGTTGTTTGCATGTGTTCTTAACCTTTCCTGCCACCTTCAAATACCCCAAATCCCTCTGCTCCTTCATTCCCTCTAGAATTGTAACTTTTATTTCATATTGTTTATCCAAAATTAATCACATTTCTCTACATTCATTTTCTTCTGCCATTTATCTGTCCATTCTAATAAACGGTCATATATCCCAGCAGCCAGGACGACTCGTCATTGACTGCCAGTGGGCTTTTCCATCCTGCCAAAGTTTACAGCATTTTGTGTGATTTGTCTGTGCCACTGCCGGTGAACCTGCCATGGGACAGTCACCTTTAGTGGGATTGAAAGATTCCACCAGCAGGATGGACAAGAAAATCCTACCCAGTAAGTGGGATTCTCCAGTCTCACAGTGACAGGATCGGTTGTAAGTGTTCCAGTAAAAACTCCATTCATCTTCAGCAGCATCAGAAAATCCCAGCTCTGACAGAGGAAAGAAGGTTTCAACCACTGTGTCCACAGCCTTATGAAGATCTATGCTATCCTTTTTATGGATCACAATACCACAAACTTTCCCACCTCTTACAAAATTTGAAAATGTGATCTGAACACCAAGGTCTAGGTCATTAATATATATATGGAAAAATAGAGATGTTAATACTCATCTCTGTGGGGCTCCACTGTAAAACTTCCTCTGGTCTGAAAAACAACCATTCATCATTATTCTTTCTTTCCTCACTCAGTCAATTGTGTGTGCATTTTGCTACTTTCACTTTTATTCCATGAGTTTTAACATGGTTCACGAGACATGGACCTACAGCCAGACTCCAGATAAGAGTACAAAGTTAAAGTTTTTTGATGTTTATAGTGTCACAGGTAGGCTTATTCTAACATTGCAATGAAGTAACTGTGAAAATTCCTTAGTCATCACATTCCAGTGTCTGCTTGGATGTACTGAGGGAGAATTCAGCATGGCCAATGTACCTAACTAGTACGTCTTTTGGACATGCAGGATGAAACCGGAGCACCTGAAAGAAACCCATGCAGACACAAGGAGAACATGCAAACTCCACACAGCACCCAAACTGGGAATTGAATTCAAATTCTGGCACTGAGAGGCAACAGTGTTGAGCTGTACCATAATGACGGTGGTAGCAATCAAATAAATTCCATGCTAGAAAGCGAGTGAGCTAAAGAACAGTGTTTGGCCTTTAAACTGGATGGATTGTGCATACAGGATCAGAAACCAAAATAGTTGTCCTTATTTTGTATTACCATTTATAATGGTGAACAAACCTAATTACTGGTACATCACCAGTAATATTTCCAAAGTTGCAGTAACTATAATCTACCACAAAGACACTTGATTACTATAACCTTGTGTGGATCCTTGTATGATCATATTTGTAATTCAAGTGTAAGTATAATGAACAAAATCTCCTGGCACAGATCATCACTTGCAATTTGTGCATAATAAATAAATTATGAATGTTCATGCTATATTTTCCATCCAATAATTTCCGCTTCATTGATTAAATTTATTCTATCCATGCTCTGAAAGAATGTTAATATATGATAACGGGTTCAGAGAAGAGGAGTTAGATGATTCTGGGACATGAGGGGGGGAAATCTCAAAATTGAACTGGTTCTTTTTGAGATAAAAAGACTGAGAGAGTGAGAATTTGTAAGCTAAGGCTTTAATATAGCGAAGAGCATGAATCAAGAATAGAAGAAAGAAATATTGCGGATTTGAGCACACAAGAACAAAAGAAACCAACCTTGAGGGTCAATGTTTAGTGAATACAGAAACTTGATTCCCAAAAAAAGTAATTAGTGCTGTGTCAATCAAATCCTTCAGAAAGGAATTAGATAAATGTTTGTTTTAAGAAAAGTATTATAGTTTTAAGGATAGTGTGGGAAGATAATTACATACTCCAGAGAGTAAGAGGACTTTTGTGCTGCTGGGATCATGGAAATACCACCTTGCCCCTGGTTGTTTGATGCTGATTAATAGAGGTGTAGGTAGATATTATGGGATAGATTCTGTTACAACCAATTAACACACCACTCTAATTTCCATTTCATTCAAATTACTGGAATCACATTCAGAATCAGACAGGTCTTATCCAGGTGGACAATTTGTGTCACTAGAATATTGATCAGACAGTGAAATCAAAACCTTTCCGTTTTTCTTAGTTACCTTTTGTGATCCCAGAGACATTCAATACTATAAAGGATTCTACATAGTGCATGGGATGAAGACCACAGTAGATTGTATACGGTAGGCAGAATTTAATCCAGCCCATAGGAACCAGTTTGGAGGTCGGAAGGTTGTGTGTGTAGAATTATGAGATGGTGAGAATGTGGTGTGTGCATGGAAGTTGTATGATGAAAGGTAGGAGGCTGCTCCTTCACTCCCAGCAATTCTGGAAAGGGGAGGGAAGGCCAAGGAAGATTGTCCCACTCAAAGGCACATTGAGACACTTGAGTGGGTAATTGAGGGGCTTTTAAGAGACTCTTTCCTCAACCACTAGAAAGGTGGATTCTACAAGGGGAGGCCAGATGGTAAAAGTAATCGGACTCCTTATGGGTTAGGTGGGGAGGGTGATGTCTTCTTGAATGGATACCTTATGGCGCAAGAAGGTTTCCATTCCAGCGATAATACTATGCTACTGAAATACTGCCCTGACCTCTGCAACGGCTGATTTGTATCTCTGACTTGGCATGGTATACCATATAGGCCCCGTGAGCCTTACTCCACCAACCACCATTGTGGAGCCTTCACCATTTTTACTGTCCAGCCTAGCACCTCCTCATTCCATCCCTGAGAGTGGAAGGCAACGGCCAAACAATCACTGAAAATAAAACCAGCCAAGTAAATGGCTCAGAATTAAACATCAGTAAACTATGAGCCAAATACCTGCCATCAGGTGGAATATACATGAATGAATTTGCTAAAGATAAGACTGGAAAGACTTCTATTTTGTGGGACCTGTTTTAGTTTTTATCTAAAGTATTGCAAAACGTATTATTTGAATTAAAAATTAATTTTAAATGTTATTCCACCTCTGATTGCTCACTGTCATAACTAACCAGACTGTGGATATGAGCTAAATCTCTATTTGTGTTTTGTATGTAAGTAAAATTATCTTTTCTACTTTATGTTTGAATGGCATGGTGTAACAGAAATTGCATGACAAAGTGTTCTTGGATGATTATTTGTAGAATAACGCAGAGAATATAAATCATGCTTCAAGTTGTTAAATGAACACTAGGATAGTTAGGAAGGCTGATTGTCTTTATGCCATTTAAAAATGTAAGCATGTGATGTATAAATCAGAGCAAGCTTTACAGTATCTAACCTTACACCAACTGGTTCTTTCAAGAGGATATATTTTGTTAAAATATTTAACTTTGGAGTATTTAACACAGAAAAAAACAGTGACTAAGAGCATGACTGCCAACAAAGGCATGTATTTGTGAAAGCTGACTTGATTAAGCTGGCTTGAAGGAGAATTTGACGAGTTTTCAGAGATTTAAATAGTCACTAATCATGAGGGGAAGGGTAAAAAGGCTAACGTCAAGAGGTGAAGGGAGGACATATCTGTGGTAAATTGCACTGTTTGACAATGGAATGGTTCTGGGAATGATTGTGGATAAATGTAGCATTTAAACCATAAACATTGTGCAATTGTGTGGAGTTCCACCCAAATGAGGAATATGAATCTTTGTATGTGGGCACAAGTTTCTTTCGAAATGAATGGATTTGGGGAGTGGGTGGTGATGAGAACTGTCTGCATTTTCTCTCTTGCAGCTCATTTAACATAAAAATTGAATAAAGGATACTAAGTTCCATCATCTTTCAATTACTCAACTTTGCCAACATGGCAGAAACCGGCTGCGCTGGTGGTTAAAATTAAGTGGGTATTTATCTGTTGCCTTCCTGTCTAGATCCCGTCCACTTCAAGTTTAACCTGTTCTTCTGACGTAACTATTTTGAAGTTAAAAAGGTTCTTGTTTAAATATGCAGATTAGTGTCCCCTTCTCTCATCAGCATCAAATTATTGTAACTCTGGCCTGACCAGAAAAAGTTTTTTTTTTAACTTTCCTTCTGGGTCCTGAAGGAGCAAGAGTGCTTCTTTGAGCCGACCAAGTGTTTTTAGACCTCCTTCCCTCCCAGAGACCTTGCTAAATACCCAACTACCTGACTTATCCTCTGCAGGTGACTTATCCTTTGGTGTTATTTGCAGCGTAATCCTTCAATACAAACCATCCATCAATTGTTATTGCCTCTACATTCCAGACCTTTTAGCTGACCAGCCTGGGAGCTTAGATCACCTGTCTCCGGATATTTGAAGGTATTAAAGCATAATGAGGACGCAACTCCAAAAATAAAATCATATTTAACATATCTGATCTTGTTGAACCAAATACTTAATTACTGAGTAGACCACTGACATTAGACCAATTCCATTTCCAGTATGGTGGTTTATGCATTGCTGTTGAAGATGGAAAAACTGAAAGAAACCCGTGAGAAGTAGATGAATGATGCTATCTCACCACTATACCTTTCAATTGATAAATTATGATAGAAACAGAATGGTGATACAGAAAGTGAAGCATGATTTATAGCTGGAACATCAGTCCTCTTACCACAATTTAATGATATACATCGTGAAAATCCTTTCTATATTTTTCTTGCAAGTGGCCTCAAATCTCATCCAAACCGGGTGTACTCCTTAAAGATAATCCAGAGATAAATATTTCTTTACAAAGTAAGCTATGGAATGATATATAGAAATGGAAAATGGAGGATATGTTCTCCTAGTCTGGTTTCAGGAATTTAAAAGATTAAAGAAGGAATATGCCAACATGAACAACTAGGGTTGCTGTTGCAATTATTACTTGCGTTCTTATTTTCTTAGGAAGCATTGAGAACAGCCTAATTTCGTACAACATCTTTAATGTAGACAAACAGATCAAGGTACTTTGGAGGTGCAATTACCAATTATTGTGAGACACCTAAGTTATTCACACTGTTGATAAAATAAGTAATTCTTTGAAGCTAGAAAACTCCAAATGAACCCAGTCTTCAGCAATGCAGTAATAAATATTTCTGGAATTGAAATCATAGGATATAAAACAGAACAGAACATTCCAGGCATGTAGCTTTTTATATAGGCTATGATCCAAGTGGGCTTGCTGAGCAAAGTTTCCATTGTACTAGTAGAAGTGGTAAAAGGATGGACAAGAGGCAAAGATTTAATTCGCAATCAATAAAGATGTAGAAAATTTGAAGATAAATCAAGAGAATGGGAATGAAGGAAACTTGGATTTTAAATACTGAAGGAATTTGTTAATGTTGAAGCAACTTATGAACCCATCTTTTGGGAATGGAATTGGTATACCACCAATGATCTACTCAATTAGTAACCCTTAATTGGATGTTTATTTTCATTCAATAAGAGCAGATGTTTCTAATGCTGTAAATATGATTCGATTACAAAGCTGTATCCTGCGTACAATTTAGCAGTCTCACATATATGGAGCAAGATGAATTTAAGATGATACAGTACAAGTGATGATTAGAATATTATGTAGGTGTGTAAAAATTAAACTAATTAAATCCAGATGTATTCAATATTTAGGAAGGACAGACAAAAAGGAAAAGATGGTAATGTTGTTAAAGAGGAAATTAATGCAATATTGAGGAAATGTATTAGCTCCAAAGATGTAGAATTTGTGCGGGTAGAGCTAAGAAACATTAAGGGGCAAAAAATATTAGTGAGAATTGTATATAGACCACCAAACTGTCGTGGTGATGTCGGAAATGATATTAAACAGGAAATTAGAGATATCTACGATAAAGTGACACCTATAATTATGGATGACTTTAATCTGCATATAGATTGGGCAAATCAAATAAGTCACAATATTGTAGAGGAGAAATTCCTGGAGTATATTTGGAATGGTTTTCTGGACAAATATGTGTTGAGGAAGCAACTAGAGGACAGGACAGCCTAGTCTGAGTATTGTGTAAAGCAAAAGGAACAATTGACAAACTAGTTCCCTTAGGGAACGAATGACCATAATATGGTAGAATTCTTCATCCAGGTGGAGAGTGATATAGTTGATTCTAGACTAGGGTCCTGAATCCTAATAAAGGAAACTATGATGGTGTGAGATGCAAGTTGGCTATAATGGATTGGAAAATGTTATTTAAAGGAATGACACGGATAGGTGAACTGCATCAATTGTTTATTACCTTTTGGGACAAAAATAAAAACAGGGAAGGTTAAGGCCTAGTGGTATTATCGGCAGACTATTAATCCAGAAATTCAGCTGATGTTCTGGGGACTCAGGTTTGAATCTTGCCACAACAGATGGTGGAATTTGAATTCAATATAAAATATCTGGAATTAAGAATCTACTAATGATCACGAAACCAATGCTGACTGTGGGAAAAACCATCTGGTTTGCTAATGTTAGCTCTGTTCTCTCTCTACAGATGCTGTGACACCAGCTGAGATTTTCCAGCATTATCAGTTTTTGCTTCAGATTCCAGCATCCACAATAATTTGCTTTTAACTGTCTCTAATTTCCCTTGTAAGCCATGGCTATCGTTGAAATCCGACATGTAAAATTAAAACACATAGGACTGAAGGTAATGCATTAAAATGGATAGAAAACTGGTTGGCAGACAGGAAACAGATTAGGAATAAGCAGGTCTTTTTCTGCAAAAAAAAGCAAAGAAAATGCCTTGGAATGAAGCATCAGCAGACTAAAGATAAGACTCAAAAGGCCGTCACTGTGTGAGACCTGGTTTAGCTTTGAGCTAAGGTCTGCTGCAGTACACGGTTTTTGAATTAAGTTAATTTGAAATGTCATTACTCTTCAGTTTGTTCACTATTATAATTAACCAGACTGTGAAAATGACCTAAATTTCTATTTGTATTTGGTAATATAAATAAAAAAGCCTTGACTACTTTATCTTGGAATTGCATGGACTAACAGCCATGTAGGACCAGGGATGGAATTTTGCAATAATTATGGCAAAGCGTCAGATTGGGTGGGAAACGCCGAGTGTAGCAAGTGACCTGTACTGTCGACTTTACCCGCCATATATTATAACAGTTTGTCAAAAAAACACGACATCTTGCTATCGAAGTGGACTGTGAATGAATTCTCCCCATCGGTGATGGACAGTCAAACATGGGGGAGGCACAACCAGGCTTGTGCAATTTCAATTAGATGCAAATGAGCATCGTGACATTACATTATTGGCAAGGGAGAGGACAAATCCCACTGATGTAAAAATCCATAATTAGGGAAATGGAATTGATCTACTCCAATGATCTATTTAATTACTAAGTCTTATTAGGATGCTTATTTTGGTTCAATAAGAGCAGATACTTTTAATAATGTAAACGTGATTTGATTACAAATCCATATCTTCCATATGATTTAGCACTCATACGTATGGAGCAAGGTGAATTTTAGGGTGATACAGTATAAGTGATGATTAGAATGTTATGTACATTTGGAAAAGTTAGCAAGCTGATGAAATAGAAATTGATAACATGAAAAATGGCATAAATCACAAAACTGAAGGAAACTACATGTTGCTGAGTTGATATTTGTATGCATATTGTAGTGACAGAAAGGAGCACAGAGATAATTACTTCATGGAATACAGGAGGAGTTTTCTGGTTAAATAATAAACAAAACTCCATCATTGTACTGACCTTGTTAACTTAAACTACACCGATTCCCCAGTAACTGCTTTATGGGGTAATGGGTGTAATTTGGATCTCTGACCGGAATGGAAAATCCCCACTCCAAATGAGCTGGAGGATTATCTATAATGCATACACAATCATATTTCAAATTGTTAAATAAGTACTAGGTTATGCAAAAAAGTTGCATATTTGATTGTTTCTGTGCCATTTAATAATATAGGCATGTGATGTAAAAATCAGAGCAAACTTTATTGTGTCTGACCTTGCCTCAACTGGCTCTTTCAAGAGGATATGTTTTGTTGAAGTGTTGAACTTTGGAAGTATTTAATACAGAAAAACCTCAAAGCACAGTGACAAAGAGCATGACTGCCAATAAAGTCATGTGTTTGCACTGACTATCAATCACTTGATAAAGCTGGCTCAAAGGAGAATTTGATGAGCTCTTAGATGTTTATATGGTCACTAATCATGAGGGCAGGGGTAAAAAGACCAATATCAAGAGATGAAGGGAGGACATATCTGTGGTAAATTGCATTGTTTGATTGTGGAATAGTTTCGAGAATGATTGTGGACAACTGTAGTATTTAAACCACAAATATTGTGCAATTGTGTGGAGTTCCACCCAAATGAGGAATATGAATCTTTGTATGTGGGCACAAGTTTCTTTTGAAATGAACGGGTCTGGGGAGTGGGTGGTAATGAGAACTGTCTGCATTTTCATTCTTGCAGCTCATTTAACATAAAAATTGAATAAGGGATGTTGAGTTCTGTCATCTTACAATTATTCAACTTTGCCAGCATGGCAGAAACCATGCTGCGCTGGTGGTTAAAATTACGTGGGTGATTATCTGTTGCCTTCTTGTCTAGATTCTGTCCACTTCAAGTTTAACTTGTTCTTCTGAGGCAATTGCTTTGATGTTGAAAAGGTTCTTGTTTAAAAATGCAGATTGGTGTCACTTCTCTCATCAGCATCAAACTATTGTAACTCTGGCCTGACTAAAAGAAGGTGATGATTTTAATTTTCCTTGTGGGGCCTAAAGGAGAAAGTGTGTTTCTTTGGATCCATAATGTATTTTTAGACCTCCTTTCTTCCCAGAGACCTTGCTAAATACTAGTTTAACATGTTTGCATGCCGAGAAACAAGTGATCGAAACATTCAGTTGTGTGTTCTGGAATGGGCAGGCAATGACAGCTGGCTGGAGATTTTACTTCATAACGCCTCTGACTAAGACTAAGGAAAAGTCGCCTGCTGGAGGGTAAGTTAGATAGATGATAATCAGGAAACAATCATTAAAATAAAATCAGACTTATGAGTATCTGCTTGCGTAGAATCAAAGGCTTAATTACTGAGTACATCACTAAAATTAGACCAATTGCATTTCTAGTATAATAGTTTGGAAGTTGTTGTTGGGGAAGGAGAAACTAGGAGGCATTAATGTGGAGAAGAAGTGGATGAGGGTAACCTTCGACAGGTCTAGGAGATCCTGTTAGTGGGAAGGAGACAAAATTCTTCCCCTTGTTTCACTTCTGGGTCAGGGGTTAAACGTATGACCTTCAGGAAATATTCCAGAACATCCACACTAATTTAACGTTCTCTGTTATGACCTTCCCATGAAATGAGTTTTGGAACTTTTGGGTGATTCTTCCAAAACAAAACTAAGTGCAAATGAGTAGGTACAAGAGAGATTTTCCTGCCTGTTTTTTGGGCCTACCTAGTTTCATGAATCTCTGCAGTCTGTGCATCACAGAGTGTCTTAGGAGATTCATACCAATAAGAAGGGTATGGGACCTCAACCCACTGAAGAGACCAGAATCAGTGTACTGAGCAGGTCACTGCACATGTACTGATCTATACTGGGGACATTGGTGCATGTACACTCACCCCCCCCAACCCCCATCCCACTGTTGCTGGCCTCCCAATCGCTGGTCTCATGATTGCCTTTACAGGTTCCCCCCTTGATCACTGGCTCCCAAACACCCACCCGCGACACTAACAAGACCGGAGAATCCCGTCCCAGGCTCCTTAATGATATTGAAATGTCAATTTCAATATTATAATCAGCCTCAACATGGACACTAGTCATGAGTCCTGCTAATGGCTCCTACCCAAGCAGTCAGTGGGCTGGGAGAATCATCCCCATGTTTCTAATGGGATTAATTCAGGGAGTAAAAAATGAATTCCCTCTTCACGATCTGCTGTAGTTCTCCAATTGCTCCTTTTACCAGACAAATTAATGATCTACATTGTTAACTACTTTTTGACAAAATTCTTAACTGGAGTACAATAGAACGTTTGCAGAGTTCTTTGAAGGCAAGCTGGAGCAGAATTTAATGCTTCCATAGTGGAAGGTTTGGAGACTGATGGAGGGCCATTTGATCAGGTGGAAGGGCGTGAGATGGATACCCACTATCTCTCGGCCCAATTAATATTCAAATAAATCTGGGAAGGGAAGGCTCATTGACAGCTAATTGATGTCTTTAAGTAGGTAAGCTTCCAGTGCTGTTGTTCAACAGGCATGGGACTTAGGCTCATAGATTACTGAGGCAAACACCTTAGGAAAAAGGTCCCTTGGTCCATCATAACTGCATCGGTCAAACACAAACAATCTATCATTCTAATCCCAGGGCTTGCAGGGAGACAGACAAGGAAAGCTTTGCTTAAAGTCTCCCAGAGGGTGGTCCCTCATTCAAAGGCACTTAGTATCGAATGAAGTGGGATGGGGGGGTGAGGGCAAATGACAGTCAGTTGCTCTTTCTTCTGACCTTCCCCTTGCCTCTTCCCTCCCCTCTGGAAATGGCAGCACCCTCCTGTAATCCCTATCATGCTCTCACTTACCTATGACCTGTGTCTCTGGTCAACTGTAACTCTCTCCCTGGGTACTTTACTGGCAGCTACCACCACTTCTGATGGCGCTACCAGCAATGAAGGGCTGTTGGCCTCTGATTGGCTGGCAGCACTTGGTGGGCAGCATTTCCACCACTGGAGTCCTGAGTCCCAGAGAAATACTGGTCTTTTAAGTGCATCTTTGACTCATGTTTATCAGATTTTCACCAATGTTGGCTATACAGGAATACTCTATTGGTAAGATTAAATTCTGGCCCTGAAGTGTGAATCAAAATGAAGACTTTTAAGTTTGGATGAACATCTTTCAACAGAAATGATTCAGTAGGCCCATTCTTTAATTCACTGGTGAATCTTGATTTTTATTTTCAAAATAATGTATCCTCCTATCCTATATTTATAAACTTGAACTTTGCAAAATTGAGCAAAGAAGATAAAATAACAACTGAAAGCATCAGACATTTCAACAAGACTTTGGAACTATGTATGTCTTACATTGAAGATTTGAAGAAGTCCTCAAACATTTCTGATAATAGATAACTGATCTTGTAATGCTGCTCCTTTATTTTTGTACTGAATCACAGAATCCCTTCAGTGCAGAAAGAGGACATTGAGCCCATTGAGTCTATACTGACCCTCTGAAAGAGCATTCTATCGAGACCCACTCTCCAGCTCTATCGATGTGACCCTATGCATTGATCACAGCCAGTACAAGAATGTGTACATCTTTGGATTGTGGGGGGAAACCAGAGCATCCAGAGGAACCACACGCAGATACTAGGAGAATATGCAATCTCCATACAGGCAGTCACTCAAGGGCGGAGTTGAATCCAGGTCACTGGCACCATGAAGCAGCAGTAATAACCACTGTGCCATCATGCCACCTACTGCAGAAGAATACCTGACAAGCTCTGTTTGATGTGTTGTCATGTTCATTTTCCAATTTTTGTCCTTCAGTGAACCTGAAGTTCATTTACTGAAACAGCTTATACAAGACATCTGGGATTTCAAGGTAGCTTTACTGGTTGGGGGATAAGAATCACATTGAGAGAAAATGCTTTTCTCACTGATGCTGTTGAAAAAATAACATATTTATAAAGTACCTTTCACAAACTCTGAAAACCACAAAGGCAGTGAAGTACCTTTAAAGTGTTGGCAATGTTCTCACATAGGAAGTGCTTGCATCAATGCAGAGACTTAAAGAATTATCAAAGGAAAACAGTTTTGATTCTGCAATAAAACACCTGACAAATATGAATATTTGATATCCAGAAGAATGAACTCACTGCGAGATTTTCCTTAATTCTCTGCTTTCCTTGCTTGCCGCCATATCTCAACCCCCCCATCTAATTTCAAACAAGATCCAATTTCTAACTTTTCATGAACAAACATGTCAAGATAAAACTGCCAATGAAGTAGATTGAACATAGAACATAGAACATAGAACATTACAGCGCAGAACAGGCCCTTCGGCCCTCAATGTTGCGCCGACCAATTAAGAAAAAGCAATGACCCTCTAACCTAAACCATTCCCTTTTCATCCATAAACCTATCCACTGACCTCTTAAATGCCCCCAAACTTGGCGCATCTACAACTGCAGCAGGCAGGGCATTCCATACCCTTACCATCCTCTGGGTAAAGAACCTACCTCTGACATCTGTCCTATAATTACCACCCCTTAATTTAAAGCTACGTCCCCTCGTGCTAGCTTTCTCCACCTGAAGAAAAAGGCTATCACTGTCCACCCTATCTAAACCTCTGATCATCTTATATGTTTCAATAAGGCCTCCTCTTAGCCGCCTTCTTTCTAATGAAAACAACCTCAAATCCCTTAGCCTCTCCTCATAAGACCTTCCCTCCGTACCAGGCAACATCCTGGTAAACCTCCTCTGCACCCTCTCCAACGTCTCCACATCTTTCTTATAATGTGGCGACCAGAACTGTACACAATACTCCAAGTGCGGCCACACCAGAGTTTTGTACAGTTGCAACATGACTTTGCGGCTCCGAAATTCAATCCCCCTACCAATAAAGGCCATTGTGCAATGAAGTAGAAGGGAAAACTTGTACAATTATGTATCTGATTATTTTTCTAGTTAAAAGGCTCAGTTTTGCATTGAAAAGTTCCTTATGGGAATGTCCTAGGGCCAGCCATCTTCAACTGTTTCATCAATGACCTTCTTTCCCTCATAAATGGGATGTTAACTCATGACTGCGCGATGTTCAGTAACAATCACAAAGTGCTCAGAAACTGAAGCAGTCCATGTCCTTGTGCAGTAAAACCTGGACGATGTCCATTCAGGACAAAGCCTTTGATTGGTACTTCATCCACCACTTTCAATATTCAATCCTCCACCACCTATGCACATATACCATCTACAAGAATGCATTGCAGAATCTCACCAAGGTTTCTTCAATGGCACCTTCCAATCAGCAATCATAGAAACCCTACAGTGCAGAAGGAGGCCATTCCACCCATCGAGTTTGCACCAACCACAATCCCACCCAGGCCCTATCCCCAAAACCCCACATATTTACCCTGCTCATCCCTCTAATGTACACATCCTGGGACACTAAGGGTTGATTTAGCATAGCCAATCAACCAAACCTGCACATCTTTGTACAGTGGGAGGAAACTGAAACACCCCCAGAAAATCATGTGGACATGGGAGAATGTGCAAACTCCATATAGACGGTGACCCAAGCTGGGAATCAAATTGAGGTTTCTGGAATGGCGAGGCAGCAGTGCTAACCACTGTGCTACCTATTGCTGTGAAGCCTCTACCATCAAGAAGGACAAGGGCAGCAAGCAAATAGGAATGCACCAGTTGGAATTCACTTCCAAGCCACATACCATCCTGACTTTGAAATATATCATTGTTCCTTCACTGTTACTTGGTCAATACCCTGGACCTCCCTTCCTAGCAGCACTGTGAGTGTTCCTACAACACAGGGATTTCAGCAGTTCAAGAAGGCAACTCACCGCCTTTTTCTGAAGGGTAATTAGAGATGGGCAATAGTTACTGGTCTAGCCAGTGGTATCCAAATCTCACAAATAAATTTAGAAAAATCATTATCCCTGCCCTAGTCATTGTTCAAATTCAGATCAGTTTATTCAGCAATCAAAGTGTTAAAGTATTTTTTATGCTTTGACATGGATAAAATTCATTTAGAATAGAACTTTTATTCATTTGCAGGCAAATGATAGGTTCTTTGTAAGTAGGGCGTTAAAACTGGAGATTGTAAACATTTATGACACAGCAAAAAATTATCATTATCACTTCAGCTCAGACACATAAATGATGCAACAATTATGACTATGTTGTCTGAAAATGCTATAAATTAAAGCAAATAGAAAGTTGAATTGTTTGTTGTATTCTGCACATTGAGACAATTCTTGCTGAATGAGGTTCTTCCCGGTACCAGTACTAGGATGTCTCATAGTTCTTTGAGTTGAAAATGTGCAGAAATAAATGAAGAAGGTCATCCTGTGACAGTTAGAAGATTTCTAATTATTTCTTTGTTGAACATGAGGGCCCAATAGTAATCCTCAACCCCTACAAGACAAAGTGTGAGAGGGCCAGGGAGCAACGTTACAAGGTGTGGTGCAAGGAATGTGATCCCCAATTCAACCCACATATGGAAGGGATAGTGATAGTATTTGAATGTCCCTTCATGGAGTGGAATGTTAAGGTATTTTAATCGGGCTTTTGCAGGAGACCTACAGCTACTCTATGGGCTTCTTAGAGGTTGGTAAACTTGACTTTGAATTGGACATGGGAGTTGCTAAGTGCCCAAGGTAAGTGGCTTTCTCAACACTCCTTTTTGGTGAGGAACAGCTTTCCTCCATTTAGGTATCTGAAAGAAGCTTCAACTTCCCCAGCTCAACCAGAACATCTCCTCATGCCAACTCCCATTACCATTCTGTCCTACTCCCAACCCTGACTTTTTTTCAACAGCCTTGTGGAAATACTTTCACCCTGTGGATTGCAATGGTTCAAGAAGATCACCACCGCTCCTCATGTTCAACTATGGATGAGCAATAAGTATCAACCTTGCCAACAATGCCCATATCTGAAGAATCATTTTTTTAAGATCTATTCTGATCTCTTGGTTCTTCTCAAGAGCAGGGAGATAATCCTGGAACTATGTGAAACATTGGTTAGACCACAGCTAGACTGTAGTGTGCAGTTCTGCAGTCTATACTGTGGAAGGGATATGATCACACTGGAAAGGGTGCAGAGGGTGCCTGGACTGGAGAATTTTAATTATGAAGAGAAATTGGATAGACTGGAGCAAAGGAAACTGACAGAGGAGCAGGGGGAATTATTGAGATGTATAAAATTATAAAGGGAATTGGAAGGAGTGACCAGGGGGCATAGATTTAAAGTAATGGGTAGGAGGTTTAGAGAGGATGTGAGTAAAATCTTGTTCACCCAGAGGGCGGTGGAAGTCTGGAACTTACTGCCTCAAGTAGTGTTGGAGGCAGAGATCCTCACAACATTGAAGAAGTATTTACATGTACCTTTGTGATGCCGTGGCATACAAGGCTATGGACCAAGTGCTGGAAAATGGGATTAGAATAATTGGGTGGTTGTTCTTGACCAGTGCAGGCTTAATGGGCTGAAGAGTTTTATTTGTGCTGTAGACCTCTATGATTCTATAATTTATGACTAATGTTTCTAATATTGGATGAACAGAAATTTCCTTCAATTATGCATTGGGACAACTGAGGTCTTTGTTTTCAGTTTCCATTGTGTTCCCTAGCTACAGACTTCACCTTTCCCCCAGTAACATGTTAATAGTCTAGGACTAAACTAGTCTGTTCGCATCCTTATTATCACATTTGAGCTGAAGGTGTGCTTCTGCCCACATATCTGTGTGATCATCGAGTTCACCTATTTCCATAACATCTTATGACGTGGCCCCATCTGAGCTCATCTGCCACTGAAACCCTCCTGCGTGCCTTCATTAATCTTTAGTCATACAAACCAAAATGCTCCTGACTGGTCTCCAAATTTCTATCTTCTGTAAATTTGAGATCATCCAAAACTCTGTTGTCTGTGTTCTAACTCACAGCAAGCCCTGTTCGCATATCACCACTGTGTTCACTAACTTAGGCTGGCTTACAATCAAGAAATGCCTTGTTTCAAAATTCTCACCCTTGTTTTCAGATCCCTCCATGGTCTTGCCTTCCCCTATCATCTGCTCCACAACCAGCCAAGATATCTATGGTCCTCTAATTCTGACATCCTGAATTTCCCAAATTTTAATTGCTCCATCATTAGCAGCTGTGTCTTCAGTTGGCTAAGTCCCAAGATTTGGGCTATCCTCCCTGCACCTCCCCATTTCGCTATCCCGCTTTCCTCCTTTAAGATGCTCCTTAAAATCTGCCTCTTTGTCTCAGCATTTAATTATCAATCTCCTTGTTCTTATGGAACTTTGTGGCCTTGGCTGTATACTGCACCTGTAAGAATTTAGCAACACCAATTATTAATCCAACCGATTTATTTGATAGTAAATCCACAAACTTTCAACACTCTTGTGTCTTCCTCAGGCAAGTGCAGTGTTCTGGTCTGCAATAGCACACATCAGCACAGACAGTCAGAGATTGCTGATTAGAATGCGAATCCTTACATCTAACCTGCTATTCAAGTGTTAAAGTGGCTAACAATGTGTGTGAAGGGGATCCTGAGCATTGTTATAGAATTGTGTATTTTCTCCAGACAGCACAGTAAGTGAGGTTTTTTGCTAACCCAGGCAAGTTACGGGGGTTACAGATAGTGTGTCATGAAGCCAAGATCCCTGTTAAGACCGTCCTCATGTGTGCGGAGCTTGGCTATCAGTCTCTGTTCAGCGACTCTGCGCTGTCGTGTATCACGAAAGCCCCCTTGAAGAACACTTACCCGCAGGTCGGAGGCCGAATGCCCATGACTGCTGAAGTGTTCGCCCACAGGAAGGGAACTGTTTTGCCTGGTGATTGTTGAGCGATGCTCATTCAACCGCTGTCGTAGTGTTTGCATGGTCTCCCCAATATACCATGCTTCGGGACATCCTTTCTTGCAACGTATTAGGTAGACAACGTTGGCCGAGTTGCAAGAGTATGTACCGTGCACCTGGTGAATGGTACCCTCACGTTTGATGATGTCGTCCATATCTATGATCTGGCATGTCTTGCAGAGGTTGCTGTGGCAGGGTTGTGTGGTATTGTGGTCACTGTTCTCCGGAAGGTTGGGTAGTTTGCTGCGAACAATGATCTGTTTGAGGTTGTGCGGTTGTCTGAAAGCAAGAAGTGGGGGGGGTGGGAATGGCCCGAGCAAGATGTTCATCGTCATCAAAGATATGTTGAAGATTCCGGAGAAGATGTCGTAGCTTCTCCGCTCCGGGGAAGTACTGGACAACAAAGGGTACTCTGTCCACCGTGTCCCGTGTTCGTCTTCTGAGGAGATCAGTGCGGTTTATCGTTGTGGCACGTTGGAACTGTCGCTCGATGAGTCGAGCGCCATATCCTGTTCTCACGAGGGCATCCTTCAGTGTCTGGAGGTGTCTGTCACGATCCTCCTCATCTGAGCAAATTCTGTGTATACGGAGGGCTTGTCCATAGGGAACGGCTTCTTTAACGTGTCTAGGGTGGAAGCTGGAGAAGTGGAGCATTGTGAGGTTGTCTGTCGGTTTGCGGTACAGTGAGGTGCTGAGGTGACCGTCCTGTGACATACCTTAGCATGCTTTATTATATTAAAGATACTCTTTACGTTTTTTTGTAAAGGACTGGCATCCATATGCCAAATTTCAAATAATTTAGTCTTAACTAGCTTTGACCATTTTGTTGCATTGTTTCAAAAATATTGTATACAACATTACAGGAGAGGAAAAGACAAACTGAACTGGACCAGAATCTTGGCAGAAGCATGTTCGTTCAGGGCATCATCTATTTTCACTGATATAACTCATGGAGTGATTTGTTTTGGTGATTTGGCTGCACCAGATTCTCAATCTCATTGCTGTATTTCCCTATGTGCAGAACAAGAAGAGCACATTTTTTTCATGGGAGTGAATGGCTTTGGAAGCAGGCTGGGGAACAGAAGTGCTGGCTGAACCCCATTGGTATCTGTGTCAACCAGCAGCAGGTTAAGCTGCGTTCAGGTAACTAACGCTTAGGAGAGATTGGTTGTTAGCAATAAAACATGAAAAGTATCGTAACAGTGGTTTTGGAATTTAATTGCGAGTGCATGAACTTAACAGTCTCCCTGGAACTTAGCAGTAAAAGCAAGGCAAGAACACAGTAGCAACTGAGTGGACTGAAAAAATGACAGGTGAAAATTCCCATAAGTACTAAAAGCTCACAGCCGATTTCTTGCCTAATTGTGTGAAAGGCTTTTGCTCACAGAGATTGTTTTCTCTTCTTGAACGCTACTTTACTTTGCCGATGACTTTAACGGCTTTGGACATTTATGCATCCTGATCTCTATGGGTAGAATATTAAGGATAGACAGTGCTTGGTGCCATCCTGAGAGTTGGCACGTAACCACTGACTCCCAAGTGCTCACTACCATTTAATGTCCTTTTGAACACTGATTGGGAGTGGGTGGAACTTCTGTCCACTCTTGGAAGGAAGCCCCTCCCAGGGAACTGTTGGCCGATCTGATTATTTGACAGCTTTCCAACACAGCCAGGCACAATGCCACTGAAGAGTTGGTGGGGGGAGCAATGGAGGAGGCATTGTGGCATTGGTGGATAAGCCAGGGAGGGACAGAATGCCAGAGCTCCAAGGAGGGGAAGGCACCCCAAATTTGAAGGGGCCTTAAGATTTAAACGCCTTCCTTATGCATTCTCACACTACTCGCACCCATTCCTGTCAACCTAAAAATTGGGATTGAGCAGGAAAATGCCCTTAAGTGCCCATTTAAGGACCTTAACTGATGAATTGGGCAGGTTTTCGCCCAAGGCCCTACCCATCTGATATTGCATCTGGGACAGGGTAGTGGGGAAGCATTTGTTCCAGGGTTTGGGGGAGGGGAATCCCAATCATTCAGTTTACAGCATTTCTCACCTCCTTTTCCCCATCCTGCCCCAGAACCTGCTTTGGGGAAGTGGATAGCTTTGCTTCACATTGCGGCTGTGATCTAAGCTCAGCATGCATCCCATTTCTGAGCATGAGCTCAGACCTCAGACGATGGCCAACCTGATCAGCAGCACTAACAGCACCAGTAGCAGCATGATGTTTCCCCGCAGGAGCAACACCAGCTCCACCAGAAAGAACAGCAGCAGTCTTCTTGAGGACTGGAAACCGACAGGAGAGAGAGAAGATGAGCAGGGATATCTGGAACATAGGATATATGTGCAGTGGGAGGATCAGCTTTCTGGACATGTCTGAACACTGATGTCTCAGTATGCTTTGGATCTCATGTCGGGGGTAGAAGATATTTGCAGCTTGCTGGAAGAAAATCTGCAGCTAAGGAGATCTGTGGCTATGCTTTACTTGTGGTTGTCAAAGCCACCACCATCAGTCTCAGGTTCTTCCAGGGACATTGGCAGGATCTGGTAGGTGATCACGTACAAATGCATTACACAGGCGATTGACACAATTATATGCCAGGCTATGGCATTATGTAAATGTTGTCACTGACGATGCCAGTCAAAGTGAAAGTGTTCAGGTTTAAGGTCCTGACTGGCTTACCACAGATGCAGGCTATCACTGGTGCATGTGACAATCCAGATGTCCGTAGATCACCCAGAAGTGTTTGTCAAATCAGAAGGACTTCCACTTCACTAATGTGCAGCTGATTGGCAACCACAAAAAAAGCTTTATCCAGATCTGCATGATTTCCAGGGAGCTGCCATGACATTTTCATTCTGCACTAATTCATCCTCTGTGATCTCTTTTTACCTCAAAGCAGGTTCAGTGGGGTTACCATTTTAAACCATGCCCTGTGAGGAACTTAATCAATGAGTTCCAGGAATGATGTAAGAAATGTCATAAGAAAGCATGCTCAAGATACACTTCAAGTGCCTCAATCAGAAGGCATCCTTCAGTAGGGTTTCCAGAATGGTCGTGGTGGTACACCACGTTCTTCATAACATTGTACAGAGGATATTTGGATCTTTATGAAGAGTGAATTGTACAGCACGGAGCCTCTGTGGAGAAGGAGGACTGTGACACAACCAATGAACTGGTTCATTGATGCCTGGAATGCCCTCATAATGGCAGAATTAAAGTTAGCTGCATCAATGCATTCATCTTGTAGTCATATTGGATATGTTTTCCAATCCCAAAAACAAAGTGGTCCTAAAATCAACTAAATAACCCTTCATATCCACTTATTACTTGGTTTTATGTTTAGTCTTATCATTCATTACAAGTGAAAAGGTTACCTGCCAGGGAACATCTAAATATGGACAAGTTGTGAATGTATTGCAAACAAACAATGGGCCCTATTTTACCATTTTGATTCTCAATGCTGGGCGGATTTGAAACTGCGAGTGTTTCAGATATGGCTTTTAGACCTGTTACCCAGGTGCCTGTATACTTTATACACCATGCCTGTAAAAATATCAATGATTCTGAATCTTGCAGAACAAGCCTGTGGGCGGGGCATAATGCACCCAAAATCCTGCAGCTCCAATTTGTGCCTCCAACTGCGCATGTGCAAAAAAAGGATAGAATGCTCCTCCCTGCCACATCCTTCCAGGGCAGGATAATACTCTCAGTAGCCCCCACAGACATTGTCCCCATCCCAATATTACTGACCCACTTATTCCCCCCAACTCCCTGCCACCTAGATCAATCATGGCCCCTTGCCCCTGCCCCTCGCCGATCTCAGGTAGAGTGGCAGCAAACCCCTCTTCCCCTCCACTGATCACAGGCAGAGTGGCATGGACCCCCTTCCCCTCCACTTATTTCAGGCAGAGAGCTCTCAGACCCAGGTTCCTCTTCACTGATCTCAAGCAGAGAGCTATTGGACGCTCGGTACTTATCTCCCCACTAAATGGAACACCCAAATTGGACTTGTATGGAATATGTCTATTTCATGCCAATTCTGGATGGGCAAACGTGGTGGTAAATGTGGAAGTGCTGGTAAAGTCAGGCGTGCAGCCCATTAAGTCTATTTAAATGCATGCAAATGCATTTAAGTGGCTGTTGCACCCGTTTTGGTGTGGTTCTGATTGTGGCAATTTTCAGAGTTGGTAAAGAGAACCAGTGCGGAGACGGATTGAGATTGAGGTACTTGCCTCATGTTCGACTTTACCAAGTTTTCATGCCTGAAAACAGACGTGATGTGATGGTAAAATCAGGTCCCACATTTGCGTGGCTCAAAAATGAAACAGAAACCTAACAATTTAACATTGTGTAACGTGGTCATTTACAAATATTTATGCAACTGCTTCCTCTTCTGAGCATTTTTATGTGGTGCAACAGAGGTATAGCAGGTTAGTCATATTCCCGTTTTGGTTGCTGAGATGCTCTTGCCTGATGTCCTCTGGGTTTTGGAGTCCAGGAGGGTCCTAGTACAGATTGCTCCACCTGTACTTGAGATAGCCATTGGGATATAAAGCATATGTGGATTACAGACCAGGAAGGTTCTAGGGAAGCAATGGTGAGAAGTAGATGCAGTTACAGCCAAGTTTTATCTTTATCCTTTTCATAACTTTCCCATGCTTCCCACTGGCAATGAGTTAGAATATGTGTACCCAAATTGGATTCTGTAGGCTCCCTGCAGGGGCTTGAGAAGTGCCAGTGTGCGGGGTGGGTGTGGTGGTGGTGGTGGTGGGGGGAGGGGGGTGCAGGGGGAAAGAGGTAGATAAAATTGGGTGAGGGTGAGAGTGGGTGAGAGTAGGTGAGAGTGGGTGAGAATGTTCGAGAGAGGATGAAAGTGAGAACGGATGAGGGTGCGGGTTGGTGATTGTAGGTGAGGGTAAGAATGGGTGTAGATGAAGGAGTGTATAATGAGTCAGTGCTCCTGTAAAAATAACAAAAATATCAGACTTGCAAGTATCATTGAATAACAGAACATATCTATTATAATAAATGCATACATGTAAGATATGTAAGCATCCATTAAGTTTGTTTTTGTTATTTTTGTACTTACTGTGCAATAATAATAATTTCTTTTCGATTAGTTCTTCATTACAATAAAATGTTCTCAGTACTTTTAGGAGGTTAAAAGGTTTCCATGATTGATAAAGTTTGAGAAACCCTGAATTAGAGAGGACTATATTATCAATCAAATGATGATTGACCAAAACTGGGCTTTGATCAATGTTATTTGAAGTGATATTCAAAATGTTTAAACCTTTGGTGAAGGTCCACATGATGTGTTTGATTAATGGCCTGTGAAGGTGGCCATCTTATCTATGAACAAGATATTATCACATAGGCTGCTACATCATATCACTCACTGTGAACAAACATAGTTTAGCAGAAAACCCTGCCAGTGTATCACACAAACTTTGCTTCAGCTCCAGAAACATCTTCATTGAGGGCCCCTGAGGCCGAGCATCTGCATTCACCTAGCTTGGAGCTCCCTGAACCTTCCAATGCACACACTCTACTGCTACCTGTATCTCCACCATCTGTTCTTGCTCACTTTTATTGTGTGATATTTATGCGAAAATGTGATTAGCTTAATTCGGGGTTGCAATTCAGTGTGAGTATCTGTGCTGGTGTATGGCCTGTGACTATGTGTCCCTGACTTTATACGAGGTGTTGCTGTTGTCAACTCCTGGGGCATGCCTGAAGGGCCTGTGGAATATTAAAATTACAAATTAGAACTGTCAAGATAAGAAATGTTTTAATTGATGATCATGCACAGAATCAGGTCTCACTAGCTGTGACATCAAGTCAACATGGTGAATGTTGTGTTGCATCTGGCTGTATGATCTTTAGCTTTCAACTCCCTATCTTTAATGGTCAGACATACCAAGACTTCACTAATCTCCAATGCCTCTACTCAGCAGGTGTTCTGCCTCTGCCTGCCATTCTATACTCTCCTGCGAGGAGAGAAACATGAGAGTAATGAAATGTGTTGAATGGATAGATGGACAACATTTATTGAAGGTAACTATGAAGAAGGGATGTGTCTAAGGGCTAGTGAATGGGCAGATGGAGGTGTGAGAAAGTGCACAAACAAATAGCAAAGGGTGCACCTGTGAAATACATGGTTGTGAGAAACAATATGCTGGAGTAAACTTGTGGATGTACAATGAGGATGAAATACTCAGGCTTACTGCCCTATATAGGTCATTAAACTGCTTTTTGTGCAGAATCCAGGAGTGTAGCTCCACAATCTCCCTCCCCCACCCCCAGAGCAGCAACACAGTGAGTGGCGTGGTGACAAGTGGTTAGTACTGCTGCTTCACAGTATCAGAGATCTAGGTTCAGCTCCAGCCTCAGTGACTATGTGGAGTTTGCACGTTCTCCCTGTGTCTGCATGGGTTTCCTCTGGATGCTCTGGTTTCCTCTCACACTCCAAAGGTGTGCAGGTTAGTTAAATTGGCCATGCTAAATTGCTCCAAGATGTATAGATTGGGGGAATGGTTGGGTAAATAATTGGGGTTGTGGGCTATAGGGTGGGTGGGACTGTCCCTTAATGTCAGGGGAATTATATGGGGTTACAAGGACACAACCTGGGTGGGATTGTTATCAGTGCAGACTAGATGAGCTGAATGGCCTCCTCCTGCAATGTAGGGATTCTATGATCCAGCCATGCTTTCTTGTTTGTTGTGCCATGCTTCTTCTTGCCTTCAGTACGGAAAATACCTATTCTCTGAGCCTCACAGCTCCCAGCATTCTGTCCACAAAGCTGTCAATAAAGCAAGATGTCAATATGGATCATAGGGAATCCAGTCTGAATGTTCCTTCCTTGTTGTCTTTGCAGTGTCCCTTTAAGTGCTACAGTTAACATCAATTCATGAAGGTCAACAGCTGCTCAACTGAATTGGTCAGGACATCTGGAAATTACAATCATATACATTGTCACTTATCTGTAGATTTTCAGCACCCAAATGGGTGTGGCTGCTCTCAGCTTGTCTTTAAATTAAAATTGACCCCAGAGTATTTGTCTATTTTCACTGCCATTATTGAAAAACTGAGTGAATTACTCGAATTAAGTGGGGGATATTCTGAATAAATAGCTTTAAAGCCAAAACTCACTGCCTAGTTAAATGCTCACTGATTCAGATATAGGATTCAGAATAATGTTTCTCAGGACTTCAACCATTAAGTACCTGAGAGTAGATTTGAGTGTCTATTTGTGATTTTTGTGATGATCAGCAACATAGATCATTCAGGTCTCAAGCACAAAGGTATTGACAGAGGAATGGTCCCATGATTACTGTGTTATCATCATACAGGTAAACCAGAGAATCCATAAAATTCCTACAGTGCAGAAGGATGCCATTTGGCCTATTGAGTCTGCACTACGAAAAAGAATCATATCCAGGGTCTCCATCACCCTATCCTTGTAACCCCACGTATTTACCATGGCTAATTCATCTAACCTAACCATCTTTGGACAGTAGGGGTAATTTACATGGCCAATTCACTTAACTTGCACATTTTTGGACTGTGGGAGGTAACTGGAGCATCCAGAGGAAACCCACACAGAAACAAGGAGAATGTGTAGACTCCACACAATCACCCAAGTATGGAATCAAACTGTGGTCTCCAGTGCTGCATGGGAAGAGAGCTAATCACTGAGCCATAAAGGTATGATTGCAACAATAAGGTAGAAAGCCAGAGAAACATTGGCCAGGATTTTTAAATCAGTTTGAGGCTGGATCGGAGGCAGACAGACAAACAATTTGGCACCAGTGGCTGCCACGCCAGTTCACTGCCACAATCCCAACTTTGAGCCATTTTCAATGAGGGTGCCTCAGAGTTGGCTGCCCACTGCTTCTTTGCAGATTGCCAATTCAAGCCAATTAATAATAACTACAGGCCTAGTTAAGAACCTATTCCTGTGCCAAGTGGGATTTTCAGTAAGCAATATGGGCAGCACATTGGCCTGGAACATGTCTAAGCCAGCTCTCACCTTGGCTGGTGGGCCTGCCAATCTCTGAGGGTTGGAGAGTCTCCCATTGGCCCTCCTTGCAGAATTGAGAGGCAGCTCGCTCCCCCTGATTGGATGGCGAGACCATTCCTGCCTTTTATTGGCTGCAGCATTAAAAATGCCAGTAGGTGTGCCGTGCGGGATCAGGACCTGGAACGAGTCCCCATTTCTAGTTTCCAGTTCCTTATTGAAAACCTGGCCCTATTTCTCTGTAATTCTCTTCACTGCTTTTCAAAGAAACAAGATAAAGAAATGAGGAATGGATCTTCTAATAAAAATACAATAGCTGACAGAGAGAAAGGTAAAACTGTTGATTTCAGTTTAGGTTCATTTAAGAATCATGTCCGATGATTGCAGATTACCCATGTGTACACCTCTGGGACATGAAAGAAGCTTATCTAATGTTCAGAGCGGATAATTCCACACAGAATATGGAGACACTTGCTAAGAAAATCTTAACTTGTTCAGTGTCCCTTTTTTGGCTAAGGAAAGTTTGGCCTCCTTGCCAACATGATAAACACAGAGAATAAAGTGAGGATTTTCTTAAGAAGTAATTGCAGTGACACCACTAAGATAATTGGAAATACAAGAAAGATTGCTTAGTTACATGAAAAGATTGAATGGGAAAGCAAAATGTGCGCTGACTGAAATTTATATTCTCCTCCCCAGCAACAAATTGAATAATTTCTCTCTTGTAGCATTTGTAGACAGCTGCTACACATTTGCTTGCTTCCCATGTGTTAAGTATTGGATAAGTATTTCCCGTAACAAATTAATTTTGAATAAACATAATTCAAGCTGAATCTGCTACTGGAGTATTAAAGCTATATTAGATTATCTTGATGCTGGCGTCTGGCTCCTGGTATTTTGAGAATTCTGAAAACATTACCATTAGATCCATTACAAATCTTGTCTTTTTCATGTTTCAGTTTGTTCCATGCCTGTGATTGGGGTGTCATATTACATTGGCTCCCCAGTATCAGATTTGGGGGCGTACTCCAAGGATGCGCTTGGGAATCGCTCTTGGACGTTCTCACGTAAGCATTTATTTTTATTTGTTTGGCGTTCTGTTCATTGCTTCCTGGGCCAATATTTATTGACCATCCCTAATTGCCCTTGCTAGAGTTAACCATGTTCCCATGGGTCTGGAATCATGTTATCATGGAATCATAGAATCCCTTCAGTCAGCACCAAATCTCTAATAGAGTATGTTATTCAGGCTCCTCCACCCCTGTCCTCACCCCATTTCTGTGACTCCATATATTTACCCTGCTGAGCCCCTAATCTGTACATCTTGGGACATCTGTATTCCTTAATGCCCTCTGACTCAGCCAGACTCAATTAGACTGTTCTTCCTTGACTGAGCTCAACCCTGATGACCTGACTCCTTAACCTGAACCAGCAAAAATCACCCCTTCCCACACATGTCCTGACCCAACCCATCCCCCCTGACTTAAACCCCTGACCTGAACCAGCAGGAACTCCAATATGCTCCCTCACCAGACCAACCTGGCACAACACCCCCCGAGCTTTGGCCCCAACCAGCTGGATTCATTGCCTCATGCCCCACCCAACCTGACCTGACCTGA
This sequence comes from Sphyrna mokarran, assembly GCA_024679065.1. NCBI lineage: Eukaryota > Metazoa > Chordata > Chondrichthyes > Carcharhiniformes > Carcharhinidae > Sphyrna > Sphyrna mokarran. The sequence goes on along the minus strand of JAGIQG010000010.1, from coordinate 37,091,094 downwards.
CCTCTCAACCTGAACCACTGAACATCTCCATGTTAACATGACCCCTGCTCAACATGACACCTCCCACCAACCTGACCCTGTTAAATTCACCTCCCTCTCACTCCCCCACTGCCCAACATGACCTGGCTGGACACAACCCGCACTCTCACCCCCGACACAATCTCACTTCCCAGGCCCAGGTAGAGGGCCAGAATCCCACTCGGGTCAACTACAATGAGAATGCTAAGAATTCGATGTTCTTGCAACCTCTCATGCTTTCCACACTTCATTCATTCCAGTAGTGATGGTTATGCCTTCAGATACCTCAGCTCTAAGCTCTGGAATTCCTTTATAAGAACTTAAGAACTAGGAGGAAGAGTAGGTCATCTGGCCCCTCGAGCCTGCTCTGCCATTCATTAAGACTGATCTTTTTATGGGCTCAGCTCCACTTATTCACCCGCTCACAATAACCCTTAATTCCTTTACTGTTCAAAAATTTATCAATCCTTGCCTTCAAAACATTTAATGAGATAGCTTCAACTGCTTCACTGGGCAAGGAATCCTTTGGTAGGGGAATCAGGATTGAGGGCACATCATCTTGAAATTAGAGCCAGGCACTTAGGAAAGGAATCGAAAGCATACTTCATTCAAAATATTTGCAATTTCTTGAAAAACCAAAGTCTTCGTGACTAAGATCGCTTGATTATTGTTAGACTGGTTTATCAAGCGATATGAGGGTAAATTGAGTTGTGGAGCCCTATTTTACTATTTTGATTCTAAGTGCTAAGCAGACTTGAAGCTGAGAGTGTTTCAGATCTGACTTTTAAATCCGTTGTGCGGCACCCCAATACATACTCTGCAAAAACATCAGAGATTCTGAATCATGCTGCAGAAACTTAACCTGCCCACAATCCTATAGCTCCGATTGGTGCCTCCAGCTGCACACGCATGGAAAAAATGATAAAATGCGACTCCCCCTCTGCAACTTCCCGAGCCAGATAACGCCTCCCCCAGCTCCCACAGATATTGCCTCATCTCCACAACATTACTGACCCCCTTACCCACTCCCCCCCATGATCACAAGCAGAATGGCAGCGGACCACCTTCCCTCCCTCCGCCATGATCTCAAGCAGAGAGCCTTCAGACCCACCATCACCCCCGCCCCAACCAATCTCAAACAGAGAGCCATCGGACACTCGACACTTACCCCCTCACAAAGCCTTCTGATGAAGCACCTGAATCAGACTTATATGGAGCATGTCTGTTTTGTCCGATTCCGGATGGGCGAACACAGTGATAAAGGAGGAGGTGCCTGTAAAGTTGGGTGTGCATGCATGCAGGTTGTCACACTCATTCGGGTGCAGTCCCGATCGCAGCCATTTTTGACCCTTGGTAAAGGGGGAACCAGCGTGAAGGTAGGCGCAGATTACCCTACTCACCTCGTGCCCAACTTTACCAAGTTTTTGCGATGGAGAACGGGTGCAATAAGATGGTAAAATCGGGCCCATAGTGTAAATCATAGAACATAGAACATAGAACATTACAGCACAGAACAGGCCCTTCGGCCTTCGATGTTGCGCCGACCAATATAAAAAGCAATGCCCCTCCAAACTAAACCATTCCCTTCTCTTCCATATACTTATCAACTAACCTCTTAAACGCCACCAAACTTGGCGCATCTACAACTGCTGCAGGCAGGGCATTCCACTCCCGAACCACCCTTTGGGTAAAGAACCTACTCTGATATCCGTCCTATAACTATCACCCCTTAATTTAAAGCTGTGTCCCCTCGTGCTAGCTTTCTCCATCCTAGGAAAAAGGCTATCACTGTCCACCCTATCTAAACCTCTAATCATCTATATGTTTCGATTAGGTCCCCTCTTAGCCGCCTCCTTTCTAACGAAAACAACCTCAAATCCCTCAGCCTCTCTTCATAAGACCTGCCCTCCATACCAGGCAACATCCTGGTAAACCTCCTCTGTACCCTCTCCAATGCCTCCACATCTTTCTTATAATGTGGGGACCAGAACTGCACACAATACTCCAAGTGCGGCCACACTAGAGTTTTGTACAGTTGCAACATGACGTTGCGGCTCCGAAATTCAATCCCCCTACCAATAAAAGTTAAGACTCCATATGCCATGTTCCTATGTTTTAACTGAACGATAGTATAAGTTAAAGAGCGACATGCACCCCCTCCCCCTGCACCCTCTGCGTGCCATTCTCATGGCACCCACCCCTCCCACCCCTCCGCGGCCATTCTTATGTTCCTGTGTAAAGGATATTTATGATCTTCAAATAGATGTTACCTGTAGGGCAGAAATAAACTGTGCAAAAATCCAGAATGTATGTAGGACTGTGTTTTAACTTGAATAACTTGAGACGGATCAGGTGTCTAAATTTGGTATTTGGCAATATTCATTCTTATCCTGTAAAATATTCTGAAGCAACAGTATTTAATGCATTCGAAATCTTGCAAAATGCTGTCTGTGCCTGCAGTGTTTCTGCATTATTTAATCGGTCCATATGCAACACATCAATTTAATGAACAAATACTGGATTGAAATTATCCTCTGCATTCCTGGCCAGAGTGATCATGAGAATGTGTATCCTTCTGTGGGATATTCAAATCTTTCTCAATTCTGTTGATCATAATTGCGTATTACGTACCAGGAAATTTTTTTCAACAAAACTGGAATGGAATTCTAGACATGTTCAGACATTTGAAACACCCTTCAAATGGTCTGAACAGTTTCCTGATATATTTGGTGTGCAATGTGCCAGAAATATGCCAGTCCCAGTTTGTGGGAATGCAACAGCAATGTGGAGACTGTATGGCTGTGACACAGACTGATGATGGTATAACACATCACATTGAAACATCAGTTCATCAATGCGCAATAGATGAGTAAATAAGAAAGAAAAGTGTCCACATGATAGTGTTGATGTTATGCTAGGATTTTCTGAAAAAAAAATAAAGGATCTGGTGCTAATTATGCATGACATGACGACTGGATTGATATTAACCTGAATGAAACTCTCTTGCATTTATCCAAAGAAATTCTAATTTATCCCTGATTAGATTCATGCTTTGAGATTCCTATTTCTTAGAAATTGATAGTAAAGATGGTATAAAATATCCCTCTGTCTTATCCACAGAGCTATGGAGTGGAGAAAATGTGATTAAAGAAGAAAATTGAATTTCTCTTGCATCTTTCATTAGCTCAGGACATCACAAGGTGCATTGCTGACAGGCAAGTACTATTGAAGTTCAGTGTTGTAATTTCAAAATGCAGCAGCCAATTTGTGCACAGCAAGGTCCCATAAATAACAATGAGATAAATGTTTGGGAGATACATATTGGCCAAGACACTGGTGAATTCTACAGTTCTTTGAATGTGCCATGGGATCTTTTATGTTCCCTTAAGAAACCAGGCAGCTTGTTCAAAGGCAGCAGTGTCAATTGTACAGCCCTCCCTTAATACCACACAGAAATTGACTAAAAGCTATGAGATTATGTGAAAGGTTTGAGAGGGTAAATTATGCCATGTTTTTTCTACTGATTGAAAATAAATAGTAACGAGACTTGGGATTATCGTTAAAAAAAATGGAAATTAGAATTTATTTTATACAGAGAATTATTTGAATGAAATGTTTTACCACAAGTAGTTCTTGAGACAAAGAGGCAGAATATAAACCAATTTTAACTATTAGTGTCAGAAACGTGCAGTGTATTGTGTGCAGTTTTGATAACCTAATTACAGAAAGGATATTAATAAAGTTGAAAGAGTGCAGAGAAGGTTTACAAGAATATTACTGGGACATGAGAAACTGAGTTACAGAGAAAGGTTGAATAGGTTAGGACTTTTTATTCCCTGGAGTGTAGAAAAATGACGGGAGATTTGATAGAGGTGTATAAAATTATGATGGGTATGGATAGAGTGAATGCAAGCAGGCTTTTTCCACTGAGGCTAAGAGAGTAAAAAACTAGAGGACATAGATTAGGGGTGAAGGGGGAAAAGTTTAAAAGGAATATTGCGGGTGTGTGGGGGTGGGGGGGAGGTTCTTCACACAGAGAGTGGCGAGAGTGGAATGAGCTGCCAGATGAAGTGATTAAGAAAACTTGGACAAGTACATGGATGACAGGGTGTGGAGGGATATGGTCCAGGTGGAGGTCAGTGGGACTAGGCAGAAAAATGGTTTAGCACAGCCAAGAAGATTCTAAGTGGTTACATTTACACTGCAATGCTGTTACTGTGGAAATCACCTAGTTGCTACACTCCAGTGCCTGTTCAGGTACACTGAGATATAATTTAGCATGGCTGATGCACCTAACCAATACAAAGAAGAAAGAAGAAAGAAGAAAGAACAAAGAACAAAACAGCATGGGAAACAGGCCCTTCGGCCCAACGAGCCCGTGCCGCCACCTCAATGTTCCCACTCCTACACGTGATCCCTGTCCATGTTTATAGATCTATGGATTAAAAACCAAATTTGAGACAATTTAGGGAGAATTTGTTTTGCCAATTAGCCTATGAGCACATCTTTGGGATGTGGGAGGAAACCGGAGCTCCCGGAGAAAACCCACGCAAGCACGGGGAAATGTGCAAACTCCCACAGACACAGGCCCAAATCCATGTATCTGCATAGCACAGCTATAGTCACTGCACTGTCGTGTTGCCCATCAGATGGTCCAGGTCAAGCGTACACTAACGACGTGAAGCAGTAGGATACTCTCGAAAATGATCCAAGAGCAGTCCTCTCACGACTCATCGTGTGTATGCACCTCGTTAGACAACAAGGTGGACCAAAGCACCTGTAGGATAAAAACAAGTACATCAATATCATCGTCTATTTACACACTTCCCAGGGACTCCCAAGGCTTATGATCTCTATTTTAAATCAGTTTTCTATACCCCTCCATTCCCATTCTGTTCATGTGCCCATCTAAGTATTTCTTAAATATCTCCAGAGTACCTGCCTCCACCACTTTACTTGGCAGCGCATTCCATACCCCCACCACCCTCTGTGTGAAAAAACTCCCTCTAGCATCCAAATTATACCTTACCCCCCTCACCCTAAGCCCGTGACCCCTCGTGCTATTTGAGTCCATCCTAGGAAAAAGCTTAACACTGTTTACTCTATCTATCCCCTTCAAAATCTCGTATACCTCTATCAGATCTCCGCTAAGTCTACATCTTTCTAAGGAAAACAGTTCCAATTTGCCTAATCTCTCCTCGTAACTCAGATCTTCCATACCAGGCAGCATCCTGGTAAACCTCCTCTGCACTGAGGTCCACACAGGGACCTGGGGGTCAGGTGAACAAGTCTCTGAAGGTGGCAGAACAAGTGGAGAAGGTTGTGAAGAAAGCATATAGTATGTTAGCCTTTATAGGAAGGGGTATAGAGTACAAGAGCTGGCCTTTAATGTTGCAGTTGTATAAAACGCTGGTTAGACCTCATTTGGAATACTGTGTCCAGTTCTAGTCGCCTTACTACCGGAAGGACGTGGAGACTCTGGAGAGAGTGCAGAGGAGGTTTACCAGGATGCTGCCTGGTATGGAAGATCTGAGTTACGAGGAGAGATTAGGCAAATTGGAACTGTTTTCCTTAGAAAGATGTAGACTTAGCGGAGATCTGATAGAGGTATACGAGATTTTGAAGGGGATAGATAGAGTAAACAGTGTTAAGCTTTTTCCTAGGATGGACTCAAATAGCACGAGGGGTCACGGGCTTAGGGTGAGGGGGGTAAGGTATCATTTGAATGCTAGAGGGAATTTTTTCACACAGAGGGTGGTGGGGGTACAGAATGCGCTGCCAAGTAAAGTGGTGGAGGCAGGTACTCTGGAGATATTTCTATACTCTTAATAAGTCTACCCTTTATCATATACCTCCTCTCTACATTCTTTCTCCCGAAATGCATCACCTCACATTTATCAGGATTGAATTCCATCTGCCATCTGTCTGCCCAAGCTACCAGCCTATCTATGTCTTCCTGCATCACCTGACAATGCTCCTCACTATCTGCAAGTCCAGCCATCTTTGTATCGTCTGCAAACTTGCTGATCACTCCACTTACTCCCTCTTCCAAGTCATTTATATATATTACAATTAGAAGAGGTCCCAGTACCGAGCCCTGTGGCACACTACACTAGTGTAGCGTGCCGCAAAAATACATCTTTGGACTGTGGGAGAAAATTGGAGAACCCAAAGGAAAGCCACACAAACATGAAAAGAACGTACAGACACTGCAGACAATGACCCAAGCACGGAATTGAATCAAATCCCTGGTGCTGTGAGGCAGCAGTGCTAACCATTGTGCCACCATGACGAATTCTATTGGCAACACATTAGGCAAAATGGTCATCTGTCAGTAGTTTGCATGATGCTTTAAAATTGTCCCAGATGTTCTTTTTTCAGTTTATATGGTTCTGTTTTACAGTTTTTGACAGCTAAAGTTCTGGAAATATTTTGTTATTTGGATAGTAATCTTGCTGGAGGGGATGGAGTGTTTAGCATTTTGAAAGAATTTGGTTGTGGCTTTTGAGGTGTCTACCAATAAACAGTTTATATTACACTCATAAGAGCAGACGGGAAGGTACAAATAATTGTAGTGACTGGGACTAAGATTACAGAAACTCTGATGAGTGGATGGGAGACTGTGGTATGCTAGCAACAGGAAATACTGCTGTTCTGACTGACACCAGACTGTGTTGGGTTAGGGGCAGAGGTTGTGGAACCAACAGGAGTGGCTGGCTGATTGAAGCAGACTTTCTGGCAATGGGCCAAATGACTAAATAGCAATAACCCAAAATGTATTATCATGAAGTGATGACAGAGGAATAAAAAGAATCAGAAAGAATATTGTTGCAGAGAGAGAGAACAACATCCACTGAATGATGAAAAAGTACACAGAACACAAGATACTTTAGATCTTGGGAATAATTGGCAATAACGATGCAGTCTGGAGAGATGTTAGAAATAGCAGGAAATAAAAGCAACCACCTAGAGATTAAAGTGTTTTATTGTACTGTTCACACTAGTGGTTTTGACTAGAATATGAGAAGCACCTTATGCCAGTATAATGGATTAATTTGAGTAATTTAAACTTTTAATGCCACCAGTGAGGGCCACTTAGCAATGCAGCTAGGAAGGGATTTGGTATTGCACAGCTTGTGAAAATTTGATGGTGTGGAATGGTTTTAACTCTATTGATTGTATAAAATCTTGTTATGCTCCTCAAGCCAGAGCTGAGCTTTAAATTTCTATGGTACTGCAAGTCGTTGTGTTGCAAAAACAGCAATCGTGGCACTGATGAATAGTCAAGCTGAATGCAAGTTCAAATCCTGCCTTGGCAATTTAAGTTCAGTGTTTTAAAAATTCCAGTAGATCACTAAATACGTTAGACTATTCAGTCTTTCGATTTTGTGCCACAATTGAATATAATTATGGTTGAGCTTCTATCTCAACTCCTCCTGCCTCTACCCATGATCCCCTAAGTGCTCAAATATCTAACTATCTCTGTCCTGAATACACTCGACAACTTCACATCCACAGGAATTCTGAAGGTTCATACTTTATGATTAAGAAGAGTTCTCATTATTTTAATCACAAATGTCTGATGTCTTGTTCTGAGACTGTAATCCTTAGTTCTAGAACCCCTATAGTGGAAGCATTCTTTCAGCATCTAACTTGTCAAGCTCCTGAAGAATCTTATATGTTTCAGTCAGGTCACTTTTTACCTTCTAAATTTTAGAGAATGTATACCTAGTCTGTTGAATCTCTTCTCATAGGACAGCCCTTCCATCCCAGGAATCACTCCTCTGCATCTTTGTTGCAGTCCCTCTAAGTCAAATAATACTTCCTTCGTTTACGGGGACCCAAACTGTGCACATTATTCCAGCCCTCACATTGGTGTAAACGTTCAAGAGCTTATGAGGCAGTATGGTGGCACAATGGTTAGCACTGCTTCCTCACAGTTCCGGGGACCCAATTTGATTCCAGCCTTGGGTTACGGTCTGTGTGGAATTTGCACATTTCCCTCTGTCTGCGTGGGTTTCCTTCAGGTGCTCTGGTTTCTTCCCAAATGATATGCAGATTAAGAGAAATAGGAGCCATTCCTCTGTCATCACTTAATGATAATACATTTTGGATTATTGCTACCTAGTCATTTGTGGCTACAGAGATAATTAGACTTTTGAGCACTTAGGGAATCATGGGATAGAGGTAGGAAGAGTTGAGATAGAAGCTCAACCATAATCATATTCAATTGTGGCACAAAATCGAACAACTGAATGGTTAACTTATTTACTGATCTACTGGAATTTTTAAAACATTGAACTTAAAGTGCCAGGGTAGGATTTGAACTTGCATTTAGTGTCCCAAGATGTGTAGGTTAGGGGATTAATTATGGGAAATGTGTAGGATTATGAGGATAGGGTGGGACAGAGGGCAAGAGTAAGATACAGTGTCAGAGAGTCGGTGCAGATTTGATAGGTTAACTGGTATTTTCTACGCTGTAGGGATTCTATGATTCTATTCTATGATTTTAAAGATTGGTGCAGAGATTACAATTTCCAACTTGCCCATGCCAATTCCAAAAGAATTTAGCAGCACATAAAATTTGGTGCACACATTTCAGTTGTAGGATTATAGTTTGGCTGAATATCTCTTACACAGTTTATTCCCACTGGTCTCTGCCAGCTGTCCTTGTGCCCATAGAGGATCCAAGTAGCATTGTGCAGAAACCACTCGGGGCAGCTAGCATGCTCTTCTTAAAGCAAACTGCCTGCCTCAAAAAAAAACACCACTGCATAATTGAAAAAGTGGATACCAAGGCAAAGAGGGGGTTTGAGGATGTTGCATGTGGTGGTGAAGGTGTACAAGAGGAAAGATGCAACGAATCGACAGGGGGCTACGAGACCCTCAAGTCCACCCTCTGAAGGGATGGAAACAGATGGCAAGAGCAATCAAATTATTGTGTCCTAACAAGAATGTAGAAGCAATGGCAAGTCTTTCCTGAGTGGTCACATGCTTTATCAATGACATCTCCTTCCCATTGATCGACCAGCCTTTCACATTGCTCAGTGAACCATATTCCTCCCATCATTCAACCATTAACACTCCCCGGCACTCAGGATTTAGGCCAAGCATCCATCTCATCCTTACACACCTAACAATATTGCCAGAACTATGCATATATCTTGCTCCCTCCACAAACTTCCAGCTATTCAGCTGCGGCAGGAACATCATCCAAACACAGTGCAATCACGGACATTTTGCTGTTTTTCTTTGGAGACAAGGTAGCATACAGTTGAAGGAGGCAAAACAGAACTAGCAGGGGACAAAGACATCTGCAGCTTTTAAGTCTGATATAAGAGTTGGCTCTCAGCACCATAGATCCAGTGGCAATGTAACCAGTGTCATTGGAATCGCTGAGAATATTGAGGATGAGGTATATTCCTGCTTTGCGCTTCTTCTCAATGCCGACATCAGTCTCATCCTGAAATCTGGCATGATTTGCAAGCTGCAGATGATGTGACGATGAACCACTTGCTCTCCATTCCACCCCACCCTTCACACCAACCTACTTCTCTAGATTTCCAAGAACTGCAGTCTAGTCAGCAAAGGGAAAAGAAGACTTGTAATTATATATCTGACATAATCACTGGATGTCTCACATTATGGTACAGTCTGAAATTACTGTTGAACTGGATTCACTATTGTAATATAGGAGTGGAGGCACTCAACTTGTGCACAACAAACTCCCGCAAACAGCAATACAATAATGACCAGATCACTTGTTGATTGAAGAATAAATGTTGGCCAGGTCTAATACAGTGTTCTTCTTCATAATAGTGCTTTTATATTCACCTAAGAGGACAGATAGGGCTTTGATTTAAGCCCTCACCCAAAGGTAGCATATTGACAGTGCAGCATTTCACTTGCGTGTCAGCATTGGTTTTTGTGCTCAGAAATGGCAGACACCTGGAAGTAGAAGGAATAGAAATAACAACAGCACAGTATCAATGAAGAAGCCTAGTCAATTATCTCACTGGCACTGCATGTACCTTGGAGGCAAGCATGATGTTCTTATCAGCATATGGTGAATCACCCAGGCCTGAGTGAGCTACAATCAGATCTGTGTTAGCTCAGCAAAAGGAAATGTTCTAGATGAGTTCTGCTGCAGAGGACTCAGATGATGACCATGGTCTACAGGAAAACACTGATAAACATGTACATTGATATTGGGTGTGTTGTCTGGTCTGCTGTATAGTTTCCTGCCACCATTAAGAAGCAAAACAACTAACTCCATTTGGAAAAGGGCATCATATGAAGCTTGTGCTCTCTGCAATGTTTGCTTGAACTCCCTGACATAGTGTAGGCTAAGAGGCTCTGTCACTGCTGTTCTAAATAGCTGTGACAGATTTTGTGGGGATAAGTCAGCTCATCCTCAATCCTTTCTTTGAAGATCAGCAGTATTCCTTGCCAAATCCCAAACTCTCCATAGCACTTCCAAAAGCATTCCAGAGTACTTCCAGCAACATTGCAATAGCAGAAGTTCCTAGAAACGCTTTTTCATGGGTGCCTAGTTCTTTAAGGAATGCAAGCGTGGGCCCTTTCTTCCAGCTTCACCATTGCTAGAATGTCAGGATGTACATGAATAAATTTGGCACTTCATGGTTTGTAGAGCTTTGTGCTGTCAAGACAATGTGCTTTTAAAGCTCTCTAGCACACTCCAGGAATTCCTCCTGCATACACTACAGCAATGAACTTCAGGATCCTTTTCTTTTATCTGCTACTGATTTCTAATTGCCTGCTGAGATTGCAAATGAACTTTCTGTGATTCGTGCACTAGGATATCTAAGCATCTCTGAATACTAACTTTTCCCACTCTCTCATCTTCTGGAAATTATTCTACATTTCTATTTTTCTTATTAAAGTGGATAACATAATACTTCATCATCTTATAACCCATCTGCAACATCCTTACATGCTCACGCAATCCGTCTAAATCTCAAGAGCACTAACTGATGGGCAATGAATGTTGGCCTTGTCAATAAATCTCAAATGCAATGAAAGAATAAAGAACTCCTTTGCAGTCTCTTTGCATCCTCCCCACAGCTTACTTTCCCATTTCACATAGTATTGCAAGCAAACCTGGATATATTACAGCAAGTTCCACATCTAAGTCATTGTAATAGGTTATAAATAACTGAGGCCTAAGCATTGATTCTTGTGTTGCCCTGCCTGTCAATTCAAACATGATCCTTTTCTATTTATATCTGGGTTGAATTTTGTGAATTATCTGGATTTTATTCCACTCAGAATGGGAGTGAGAGGCTGCCACACTCCAATGGATGGATGATAAGATCATGACACAACATTTTGGCAGCAGCAACTCACCAAGAGACCCTCACCTTGGGAATGCTGGCCTATTCAGCTCAGTGGACCACTGTCAGTGGAGCTGCTGCTAAGGCTGCATCACCAGAGAGGGGGCACATTTGAGAAACAAGTAAGTTTCAGGGAGGAAGCTGGAGCGAGATATGCAGGACTTGGCAATCGAGCATGAGTTATTTCGGTGATGGGGAATTTAGTGCGCTATTGGGGCCATTGCTGCAGTGGGCAACTATTGACAGTGGAGAGACTATCCTAGGCAATGGAGTACCCATCAATGAAAACCGTCTCCACAAACTCACTGGAGTCCACCAGGATTTACTCTAATTGTCTACCCAGACATAGGAAAGCTGTCAGTGGGAGCAGGAAGTAGCTCTTAATTGTTCTGTTAAATGGCTTTGTTGGCCATCCAGTGAGTGGATGGTGCTTGCCCTGAGCAATATACCATGACAGATGGAAGATGTTGAGTTTGCTTCCGTTGTAACTTCCTGTTCCAAATTGCAAGCCATTCTTCTTTTCAAGCCATCACCAGTGCAGCAGAACTCAGCTGTCTCTTTCTGTCCATTAACCAATCCTCAATCCTCAATATTATGTTATCCCCAACCTTATGGCTTCTAATTGTGTGTATTACCCTTCTTGTGGCATCTGATCAAATTCTTCTAGAAAATTGAAATGCTTTACATTCACTGGTTTTCCACATCAACCCAAAAAATCCTTCACAGATTATCAAACACAATGGCTGAAACTCTCCCACCTTGCTGGCCATGGAAAAGGACTGGGCGAGGTCTTACGACAGAAATCCCCATTGACCTCTGGTGGGATTTTCCGGATTTGCCCGAACGAGGTGTGCCCAATTTTGCCTTAATTAACAAAGTTAACTTTATCTTATCATATTGTGTCTTTCTCAGTGCCCTGTTATCACTTCCTTGATAATAGATTCCAGCCTTTTTCTAATGGTTGATGTTTGGCTTACTGGCCTGTAGTTCTCTGTACTATTTTGAATATCGGGATTACTTATAACCACAGGGATCATTCTAGGTCTGAGAAATTCTAGAAGCTGAAAACCAATGTATCCACCATCACTGTCATTAAGAGTCTTTTCAAAACTCATTATTTTCACCAATTTTTGCTCACCCCTCCCAAACTCTTGCTTCTTAGCTCTCCGCTGTCTAAGTAAAGTTGCTTTGGCACACTTTTTGCACTAAAGGAACTCCGTACATGCAATTCATTGCTGCTTATTATTCCATGAGTGAACTGGAGCTTACTATTCCAGAGTAAGGAAAATGGGCTACAAAGGTCAACCTTAAATCTAGAACCCAATGAACAGATCTCCATTGAATACAAGGTTGACAAAATAAATCGCTATGAAACTGATGCTTCAAATAAAATCTTTTTTTATCCTTGCGTTTGTTTAATTATAGCCCTGGTTTCAGTCAAGACTTATTTTAGAGAGTGGAGGAGTGATTTATGGCATCTCTTGAATCCTTTCATGCTGATACAGTCCTTCACTTTCTAGATTCAAGCTGTTTATTGTGTGGTTAGTTTACGTATTGTTTGCGTACTGGGTTAAACTTTAGAGCTGCAACTGTATAATTACATTTCGCAGTGAAGGGTCTTATTAGAATGATCTCACAGTTGGAATATGTCCTGGTTGCTATGTTACCAATCTATGTTCCATTTCAAAGAAAGCATAATCCAACCAATCTTTAACAACTATGACATGGGCAAATGTTTAAAAATGATTTGCCTGAAAGAAGTATTAAGTCTTATCAGAGTGGGTTTGTTTCAGTGTAGCATCTCATAGAACCATAGAATCCCTCCGGTGCAGAAGGAGGCCATTCAGCCTATTGAGACTGCACTAACAACAATTCCACTCAGGCTTCAACCCTGAAACTTCACATATTTACCTTGCTGACTCATCTAACATAAGAATCCTGGGACAGTAAGGGGCAACTTAGCATGGCCAATCAATCTAATCTGTACATTTTTGGGCTGTGGGAGGAAACTGGAGCATCCAGAGAAACCCACACATACAGGGAGAAGTGCAATCTCCACACAAACAGAGACCCAGATTAGGAAACAAATCCAGGTGACCGGAGCTGTGAGACATCAGTGTAAACCACTGCTCATCTGATTGTTGGGTTTTATAATGCCACAATTGTGAAAATATTAAAAAATTGTTGTCAGGTTCCATGTGAGGTACAGATAAAGAGACCTGGATATTTTCCCAGTTAAGATGACTTGGATAATTTTCAGAAATGGTGGGTGGGACCCGAATCTGGGATTCCTGCCCCCATTCCCATTTCTTTCCATAATAGGATGTCAGTATGGATTTCCTATCTGCAAGCAGCACACCCACCCTTGTGGGTTCCTTTGAACGATTGGGCAGTTTAAATGCCAGCCCTCTGGAATTTTTAGCAGTAAATAGATCTGCTTTGCAACTTCTCATAGGAAACATGTACTCCAGCCCAAGTGGGGAATAAAAAAAATGTCATTTGCTGCTGTAATTCTTTCATTCACAGACTTCGCAATACAAAATAAATTGTTCTTTCAGTTTCAAAAGTTAAATTGCTATAGAAGTTATACATAATTTTGCTTCAGTGATTGAGATCATTTATATGATAATATGTTGTAATTTAAGTACCCAGTGTCCTATTTAAATGGAAAATCCTTCAACAGATTTCACTTAAAATTGACTTCACCTGCCCCTGAGCTGCTTTAACAGCATATCTGGGGTAGCTTAGTTAAAAAAAAATCCATTTGATTTTTCAACTTCAATTGTTTCCTTTGTTAATATTTACAAACATTTGTTATTATAAGCTAAACCATTATGAATGATTGGCTGAGTTGCAAAAGATCCAGAAAAATCTATGTCAGTAAGGATATATTTCCATTTTGATTCAAAGTTTCAAGAGGTTGTTAATGAATTATCTGTTTTCTTGGTTTATGAAATCAATATGTGTTGGTTTTTACAATGGGCTGGCCACTTGAGGGGATTCATATTTTTGAACTGATTTGATGCATGAATTAGTTTTCTATTTCTACAGGAAGTAATTTGAGTGAGAACTCTATTAAATTTTTAGAAGTTTATTTTCTTTTCATCTACATGTCAAAGATATGACTCTGGGATCTAACCAAAGAGGACACTGGGTGAGTGGCTATAGATATATGGGGGCATGGAGAGAAGGAGAAGAATATGAGGCAGCAACAGAGATTTGAAGGGGCAAGGAGAAAACATGGAGTATGAGGTGTCACGTAAATATGGGATACATGGGGGCATAAAAGGGTGTGAGGGAGCACGGCAGAGGCATAAAAGAGGCACAAAGGTGTATAGCAGCATGGGCCTATGAAGGTTATTGTGAACATGAGGGGACATAGCAGTGGGATGAGGAGTTTGGTGGGGAGCTCACAGGAAAAGGAGATAATGAGGGGAGAAAGTTTGTAGGCCTGATATTCATCAATAAATCCAGGCTGATTTCCCAGATCTGGGTGTTTCAGCCTGTTGGCTTTACTACCTACCTGACTATGTTGCAGCCACAGGTTTGCCTCCATTCTGACCCTCCTCCATGATATGAAGGTGAGCTAGGTCCAGGATTTGGCATTTTATCAACTTGACTTACTGCCTCCTCCATAAAAACCCTGTCCTCAGAATCTGCAAACCTAGCCATTTTTAATGGTCTCTATTATATGACTTCCCTGAAGTCACTGTCTCTTTCATCGGGTAGAGTTCTACATTGTCTCTTTGTTAGGGTACAGTTCCACATTGTCTCCCTGTTAGAGTAAAGTTCCACATTGTCTCCTTGTCAGGGTACAATTTCACATTGTTTCCTTGTTAGGGTACAGTTGCACATTGTTTGCTTGCTAGGGTACAGTTCCACATTGCCTCCCTGTTAATGTTCAAATTGTCTCCTTGTTAGAGTACAATTTCACATTGTCTCCTTGTCAGGGTACAATTTCACATTGTTTCCTTGTTAGGGTACTGTTCCACATTGTTTGCTTGCTAGGGTATAGTTCCACATTGTCTCCCTGTTAAAGTTCAAATTGTCTCCTTGTCAGGGTACAAGTCTGCATTGTCTCCTTATTGGTGTACAGTTCCACATTGTCTGCTTGTCAGGCTACAGTTCCACATTGTCTCCTTGCTAGGGTACAGTTCCACATTGTCTGCTTGTCAGGGTACAGTTCCACATTGTCTCCTTGCTAGGGTACAGTTCCACATTGCTTGTCAGGGTACAGTTCCACATTGTCTCCTTGTTAGGGTACACTTCCACATTGTCTGCTCGTTAGGGTACAGTTCCACATTGTCTCGTTGTTAGGGTACTTCCACATTGTCTGCTTGTCAAGGTACAATTCCGCATTGCTAAGGTACAATTCCATTTTGGCACCTTGATAGGGTGAAGTTTCACATTGTATCCTTGTTAGAGTATAGGTCCACATTGTCTCCTTGTTAGGGTACAGTTCTACATTGTCTCCTTGTTAGGGTACAGTTTCACATTATCTCCTTGTTAGGGTACAGTTTCACATTGTCTCCTTGTTAGGGTACAGTTTCACATTGTCTCCTTGTTAGGGTACAGTTCTACATTGTCTCCTTGTTAGGGTACATTCCACATTGTCTGCTTGTCAAGGTACAATTCCACATTGCTAAGGTACAATTCCATTTTGGCACCTTACTAGGGTGAAGTTTCACATTGTCTCCTTGTTAGAGTATAGGTCCACATTGTCTCCTTGTTAGGGTACAGTTCTACATTGTCTTCTTGCTAGGGTACAGTTTCATTTTGTCTCCTTGCTAAGGTACAGTTCTACATTGACTTCTTCTTAAGGTACACTTCCACATTGTCTCTGTGTTAGATATACAGTTTCACAGTGTCTTCGAATTAGGATGTATTTACATATTGCTTCCTTGTTAGTTTGTCTGCTTGTTTGGGTACAGTTGTCTGCTTATTTGATTTCAGTTTGACTTTGATCGCTTGCTCAGATACAGTTCCACAATGACATTCAAAATCATTTCTTACTTCCAGGTAACTATTGTATAGATCCATGGCAACCCTTCACAGGTAAGAAAGGATCGGAAGAGTTGGAAAGAAAAAGAGAAGAAAGGGAGTGGCATTCCAACTCTAATTGCCACTCTGTGGAAACTCAAGCCCTTTATTCCACATTGTAGTTTCGCCGATAAGAGTAAATCCACAGTGAACCTGATCCTATTGCTTACAAAGGACTGCAGCAGTTTGAATTTGTTTGCTAATGGGAGCAGCAGTTTCATTTTTTTTAATTGAGGGACTCAATAAAAAATTTAATTAATTTTCCTAATTGAGGGACTCAATAACTTGAAGAAACAAGAGTTAAAACATAATAACATACATATTTTCTTAGCAAAAACAAAATATGCCAATTGCTGTCAAAGAAATTGTGATTTTATCACAAGGTGCATAGTTTACTTGGAATTGTGGTATAATTTATATAACCCCAAGGTACTTTTTAAAATGTGTTGGGAATGATTTACTCACTGAATGTTGGTTTATTAGGTGTGGAATGCTCTATAGTAAATTCTTTGTAACACTACTTTTCATGAAAGTCAAACAATGGCAGCATCACAAAACTATCACCAATGATCTGGTAAATTGCTTGCAAGGCCCTTGCCTTTAAAGCCAAGGAGAATTCTTGACCTTGCAGCCTTTGGACATTAGCATGAGGATTGTGGATTTGTAAGGTTTCAAAATTAAGTAAGCTGTGCTGAAAAGCTAAAGACTAAGGCATTTGCTATGTGGTCAAAGTTTAGAGAAAAGATTAGCCAAACAACAAGGTCACAGTGCGCAAAGCATTTGCTCCAACAATTGGTTTCTGAAAGTGACATAGATTTCAGGCAAAATTAAAGTCAACCATTAATTTGTTATCAGAACTGAGATCATAATCTTTGATTATATGAGTCATGTTAAATAAAAAGAAAATAAGACTGACTAAAGGAATTTGTTACGTTGATACTGTTTGCTGAATATGTCAAAACATCTTAGTTGCAACACTCAGTCAGATCTGAGGCCTTTGAAATGAACAACAAACAATACTTAGTGTTGCCAAACTGGTTTCATGCCTCAAACCTCAAAATATCTCATCCCCACTCTCAACCCTTAATTTTATAACGAGTTAAGATCATTGCTAATAAGTAACCAGTATGTATATAGGAGCAAGTAGTGGGTGCTTAGCATGATTTCAGGCAATTTAACATTTTCAGTTGCAATGGTGAAATTAAAATATGTTGAAGGAGAGTCTGAGATTGCCATTTCTAGATTGTCAGATTGGGCAATGCATGGATTTTAAGAAAGCCTTTGACAAAAAGTACCACATAAAAGATTGGTTAACATAATTGAGACTATTGAAATAGAAGGGTCAGTGCCAGCTTGGATAATGAAAGTTATAGAACAGAAAACAGCAAGTCATGATAAAATGGTTATTTTTCAAATTGGAGAATGCTAAACAGTAGGACCACTGCTCTTTTTGATGTATATAAATTACTTGGATATTAGAATATAATAGTATAATTTCAAAAAGTTCCAATAAAATGAAACTTCAAGATGTGACAAACAGTGAGGATGATATCAATTGATTGCAATAGTAGGCTAGCAGAATGGACGGACAAGTGGTGGAAAATATAGTGAAGTGTGAGGTGGTGCATTTTGACAGATAGGATAGGGTGAAGCATTAGAGATTTAATGGCACAATTCTAAAGAGTGTGCAAGAGAGACCTCAGGTTGATGTGCATCGATTTTTGAAAGCGCAAGGACTAATTGAGAGAGCAGTTAGTAAGGGTTTTCATAAAGAGAGACATAGCCAGAATTTTATGCTCCCCATTGGCAGCTTTGTGTTTTTGCACTGGATAGGAATACATAACTGTTGGAATGCATACACTTGTTCCAAACAAAATAGCTATTGCTTATCTACTGTCATGCCTTTAGTGAAGTTCTTCCATCTATCTTAGTGAACTCATGCCTCATACCTAAATATTGAATACTTTTGGATATTCAGGTCCCAGCTTTGATCACCCTGCAGCCATGTCTCTGTAATAATAACCATATCCTACTTGTGTGCATTGATTTGTGCTGTTAATTTGTCTATGCTATTCCAAATGTTCCGGGCATTCAGACAATGACTTTAGACTTGTCTTCTTTAACATTTTAATTTTTTTTTGCACTATGATCCTATTTGCTGCTAGTCCTTGTTTCTTCTGTCTTTCTAATTTTCTGTCTCTCATTTTGATCTTTGTTTAACTCTTTTATGTCTCCTTGCTCAAATTGCTATCCTCCTACCAGTCACATTTAAAGCTTCCGCAACAGCACTAGGAAATGCCCCAATGAGGATGTTGGTCTTGGTCTTGTTGAGTGCAATCTGTCCAGCTTGTACAGACCCCATTTTCCCAGAATAGGTCCCAATGCTTCAAGAATCAAAATCCCTCCCTCTTACACCATCTGCCTAACTATACATTCTTCAGGCCTATTCTCCTATTCCTGCTCTCACTAGCACATGGTGCTCAGAGTAATCCTGAGATTACTGCTTAATTAAGCCCACCAGTGTTGGAGGAACTGGATTGAGATTCTGTTTTTAAATTTATCTCCTCGATCTCTATATTCTATATTCAGGATCTCATCCCTCTTTTTACCTATGTTGTTGGGATCGATATGGACCACAACCTCTGGCTGTTCACCTTCCCCATTTGGAATATCCTGCAGCTGTTCAGTGACATTCTTGATCCTGGCACTAGGAAGGCAACATATACCTTAGTGTCATGTCTTTGACCACAGAAATGTGTATCTGTTCCCCTTACAATAAAATCCCCTGTCACCATTGCCACCCACTATCCCCCACCTCCCTCACAACCCACCCCTGTACCAGCTGAGCCGACTGTAGTGTCACAGAGTTGGGTCTGACTGCATTTCCCTGAGAAACAATCTCTCCCCCCAGACAAAGATCCATTGGCGAGGTGGATGGATATAGGGGAAACCTGGGACTGAGAAGGAAGTGAAAGGGTGAGAGCAGAAGTGTGTTTAATCTGACAGACTCACTTGAGGGTCTTCTCCACTACAATCTGGCAAGTGAGTTCTCGGTTGAACAAATGTGCATCATTGAAGAACGATTCAAGCTAATGTTTTCCAATAGAAACAGCATTGCTTTTGACAATTGCTTGACTTGTTTTATATTTGTACTTAATGCCCATCATAATGACTGTATGATATCTCCACAGAATGTTATGTCCCCTGGCAAAACTGTGAAAGGAAATGCTAAACATGGGGTACTCTTTTTATGAGTAAAAAATAATCTACTCTTGGGGCTTGTTTATTTATTTCTTCTTTGAATGAACCACCTCAAACAGCTAGCATGAACAGGGTTGAGCAGAGATGCCAAGCATGGGCAAGTATTAAACAGACCACATGGTATCAAAATCAATTTATTTGTGTTGGGAACGCTTTTAGCCTGTGGCTCCCTGAAACTCATCGACTGATCACACATTATGGTCCTGCACACTCAGCCACAACAATCCATATTTGTCTCAACTGTAATATTAATCAGTTTAGAACTCACTCCGTTACCCCAAGGGTTTGTTCTTCAACACTAACTGCTAAAATGCTTCTGTTGCATGTTTTACATTTCAACTCACCTCAGCATCAATTTACCATTGGGCCATGTATCTTAATGATCAATATGGCAAGCACCTTAGTTGAAGGATTAAACTCTCATTTAAAATGGTTAATTAATTAATTAGTTAGTCTTATTTATCAATGTTATACATTTAATGATTTTATTATTGTTCTATGTAACCTCAGCAACCATTTTCAATATAGCAAATAAACTGAGTTTCCAAGTAATAACGCTGACCATTATGGTTATTCATTTCCCATCACTTCTTTTTCAAATATTTCTTGTTTTTTTGCGGTGCACAGGGTCCGAAATAAGGAAAATTGTCATGCTGCTGTTCCCAGCTTGAAAAGAAATTGAGAAATAAGGGACATGACACCAACAATGATGAGTTACTCACAGGGCTGGATTTTCCAGGACCCCGACTAGCAGGATCTTCTGGAACCACTGAAGTCAATCCTTCATGGGAGCCATTTTCCTGCAGTGGGGTGGGTGAAACATGTAAAAGCTGGTGAATGTTGACAGGACTGGAAGATCCTGATAACAGTTCCTGCTGCAGCTGGAAGGATCTGTTTCTCAAGAATATATTTTTTGTGTGGTGTGAGAAACACATGGCAGGATTTAATAGGTCAAGAATCCAATGTTGGAGTCATTTCCATATCCTGACCAACAAAGGAGTTGCTAACTGGTTAATTAATTAATTAATTAGTTCATTGCTAACTAATTGGAAGGTCAGTTTGGCAGTCAATTAGTGGTTGTGCTGGTGGAATAAAGGTAAGACTCAAAGTGTGGGCCAAATTTAAAGATACTATAACAGCCATTATAGTGGCTAAAGTCACAGGAGGAGGGTCAGGGGCCTGTCCTTGCGATCATGTTGGAGGCAGTACATTTGATGTAAGAGCTATTGTTCCCAGAGGATAACAGGAAAAGATCATCCAGTTAAACCAAAAGCAACTGGCTGAAGGTGACAGAAAATGTCAGCTGCTAAAGTGTTGTCTGGCAGACCTGTGTGCAAGACACAATGCATTTAATGACCTTCTTCACTCTGGCAAGGAATGCAATGCAAAACCCAGAAAACACACCTCAGGTCTGCCGCCAGCAGCAGACACACCAGCTGAGCAGCCTGATAGTGCTTGCTGTTTCTGAACATGGGAAATATGTGTGCTCCAGGTAATTAATGAGAGAGGCCAAGCATTACTGAGGAGTGGCAGCACTGATACATGCTACTTATGAATGCCATTGGCATTGGTGAAAGGAGCCAGTGTTGCTTTAATTCCTTCTCTGACTTTTGCCCTTGCTGTAGATAAGAGTGTACAATGCAAGGAAGAGGATGTGCACTGGAGGAGCAGCGCTCCTGCTTCCCAACCTCACGGCAATGGAGGTAATGAGGGTAGTACTACAAGATGAAATGGGAGTGGAGAGATGGGACTGTCTGGAGAAGGTGAAAAGATAATGCATTCTGCAGATGAAGGGGATGGAATGCAGTCCTCCCTGTCTGAAAGTGTGCCAAAAACTCGGCTACCTTGGAAACCTCAGCTCTGTGTCAAAGGCATGTTTCCTCTTGTGCCTGTTATGGAGAGAGAGAGCATGTGAATGCACCAGCTGGATCACCAAAGATCTTTGACCAAACCAAATCAACAGAAGAAACATTGCTTCCATTGTTCAAGTAAACCCTTCAGCAGTGCAGATATACTCACGCTGATGGGTCCTCACACATAATGGGATAAGATAGCAATGGATGAGGAGCATGTCACTGATGAATAAGGAGAGGTTTGAGAGTCAATGCCAGGTGTAGGCAGTCATCTTTGAAGGATGGAGGACGAGTATGGCTGCTCAGTTAGTAGAGATGCAGGGTCTAGGGAATCTCAAGTAAGGTGGTTCTATTTTTACCAACAGAATACCCACTCTCACATCATAGTTTGATAATAGAAGATTCCATGGTGCTCCTGAGGCACCCCTGTGGCTTAAATTCTGACTACATGACCTTTATCATTGAGGGAATGGCCAATCTCATGGAAAGTCATATGCAGCAGCTCTCAGTTGATACAAGACATGCACTGTAGCATTGACCAATCAGCGATGCAGATGGGAAGTGAATCCCAGTTGTGTTCCAGCTAGCCGCTCCCCTTCAGTGATGTAGAATACAATCAGTTGGATCCAGAATACAATCAAAGGCTCAATTTAATAATAATCCATTCAAGTGGATTCGGGAGCTATCCTAGCAGGGTTAGGTGACATGAAAAATTTGAGTGACATGAAGTTTGGGTGACATGAAGAACTGTGGCACACTGGACTGCTGGAAGTTAAAGGCATCATGGCAGTTGTTAGGAAAGCGAGTGAACACATGCATAAAGATCTCAATTGTGATATGCTGGACATTGAGTGACTGGAAGCCCTTCAAGTTGAAGGATTTTGTTGGTCATTCATTTGGCCCCGGTGATGTCCCCCTGCTGTGGGAATCCAATGATGAAGACTGATCTCACTACTCTTGTGTCAATGAGGCCCTATTTGCATGGAATTGTATACACTACCCAGTTCTCATGACTAAGGCATCAGTGACCCATACGATGCAAGAGATACAACATAGAACAGTACCTCAATGTTGTGCCGAGCTATGACTAAACTCAAGATCAAGTCCTGCAGCGATGGAATTGGTGATCAGGAAAATGGATGGTGAATATAGAATGGATTCATTAGTTTTCCTGCTGCTGGCAAAATTTCATATGGATGGTCAGGGAACCAAATCTGGATGCACATGCTGATGGCAAGCACTGAAATTGAACTTTTTAAGTTCACTCCCTATAATTCTGGTGTGCTCCTTGTGCCTTTCCAATAACCACCTGAAAGTTCCTAAACTATCACAGCAGGCAGTGTATTCCACACCTGAACTACTCTCTGAGTGAAGAATCTACCTTGGACATCCCTCCCACATCTCCCATATGAACCTTTTAGTTATGCCCCCTAGTAACAGCTACATCTATCCAAGGAAATGCGATGATGCACAGTTGCTTGAGATGTGTCACAGGGGTCTGTTGTTGTTCCTTACAATGAGCCAGGGATGAAGAAGTTAATGGACACAATGATTTTCCCCTGCTAATAGGCCCTAGTGAGCAGTATTGTGAGATCTCAGGCCTTAATCAACCAGGGACAAATGTTCATAAATGAACAAGTTGGCTGCAATGTCCTGTGCCACTGATTCTCTGCCATGCACAATATAACTTCTTCTGGCAGTACATTCCATACTAAGACTTCATTGACTTCCTGTCCTTGTTCCTTTGCCTTCCTCATGCTGGGAGCTCCATATTTGCTCATGAGGATGTTAATCCTTGTTGCTACTTACTCTTACTCTGAATACTTTAATCCCATGCCCAGCTGTTGTCTTTGATTGCAAAGCCTCACTCACAAAGATTAATGGACATCCCTCTGATCGCCCACTGATCCCTGGAGGGTCATGGCCCCCTTCAATAATGACTGAACACGCACAAACTGCTTGCTTCACTAACCCTGCTCACTTGAGAGCAAGTATATGCCAATGAATGAGTACCCGTCCCAGCTCAACACTCTTTAATGGGCCCGGTTAACTGAATCCCAGAATGATAGAACTGTTACAGCACAGAAGGCGGCCATTCTCCCCATTCTGAATGCACCAGCTCTCCAAATGAGAATGATGCGACCATGACTGGCTATCTGTTGTGTTGTCAGTTCCTTCCATTTGCATTGTCCCAGATCAGGTGTGTAACCTGTGTCTCCCCCAAAAATTACAAACTAACCTTTGATGAGATGTCAACGAGCTTGTGAACAAGATTCATGAGACAATAATCTAAATTAGGTGGGTTATCAGGTCTCAGTCTTCCCCGAGTAAAATTGCTGACAATCAGAATGACAATGACAAGCTGGCAATACAGCCAATTTGCAACATTACACCCCAACTCTGCCTTGCTCCCATACTAGAGTGAAAATTCAATCCAGAATTAATGTTTCAGATTGATGAATTATGCTAAATAGCAGCTCCATACTCTCCATAATCTCTTGTTGAATCCAATGGATGCTGATGAGAAGAGTTCTGTGGTGAACTGAAACTGCCTGTCACTTTTTAAGTGGTAACATTTGATTTGTGGGGTTCAGTGATTTGTACAGCACTCTTTAGTTCCAGAATGCTGCACTTGCCTGGTAACTGATAAATGATCACTTATACATAGATGTTGCTATTTTCTTCCCACTTTTGTTAAACCATTTGTCTTCTGGCAAGTGGAGATCTTGCTCTTTTTATTCTCCGGATGTGAACATTGCTAGCAAAGGCAGCATTTATTGCCCATCTATAGTTACCCTGAAAAGGTAGTCGTGTCTCTGGTGAAAGTACTCCCGCAGTGCTGTTCATTCACCATTGAAAGAGGCCATTCAACTCATTATGCTTGTGTCACCTCTCTGAAGAAGCTATCCAATTCAACACATTTCCCTGCTCTTTCCTCATAGCCTTGAAACATTTTGCTTCTCATATATTCCTTTTTGAAAGTTGCTATTGAAATTACTTCCAACATCTTTCCTGGCACTGCAAAGCATTTTGGATCACAACAACTCACCACATTTAAAAAAAAATTCCCTTGTCATCTCTGCTGCTTGAACTGGTAACTTTAATTCTTTCGCTTCTGGCTACTGATGTTCCTGCCAGTTTCCCCTCATTTATTTTTTTAAAAATGCTAATAGTTTTGAATGCCTTGATTAAACTCTTCCCCTTTTTTGTTAGCTGGACAGTTCTCAGTTTTTGTCCTGTGACAATGGAAGTATCATTTGGTCCCATGGAATAAAATATCTAATGTTAATTATGAAGATGATTGCATGGAAAAATGAATAGATGATCAAAGAAGGGGATCTTTCTAGGACATTATCTGTTGTTCGGTAATGTGAAATGAATTAGAAAAGGGCAGAATCAGTATTTTCATTTTGCCCAGTGAAATGCTTTAAACTCTCCCAAAAGTTTATTTACTCCAACAGATAATTCTATGGGTGCAGAAAAAGGAATTGGACGTAATCCAAGTACAGTGATGAGGAGTGAGCCTAACTTTGCAATATTGTAACATAAATGAAAGCAACACTTTTCATTCAGCTAAAATTTAAGAATGGCTTCTGCTTTAAAAATGAATCCCTGTTATGCCTTTTAAAATTTGAATTATTATGCAATTTTTTTTGCTGCTACAAATGCTCCTTTAAAAGAATAAAATGGAAAGTGCCTACTTGCTAATATGAATTTTTATACTTTAATATTACTTTGGCTGTTATCCTGTGAATGACAGAAGATTATCTCTAGCATCTTATCCATATTGAAGCTGAGAGATATATTACCAATGCTTTATTTTATAATGCCTGTAAAAATCGAGGCTGAGGAGACAGAAATTAAATTTTGCTGATGTTCACTGGAGAAAGTTAATGAAATTTCACCAGGCCTTCATCTTAATATGTTGCTAAATTCTCAATTTCATGCAGTTGGGTGCAGTGCAGAGCGGTTGTCTGGCATTGCAGCTGGGACATTGTGGGCAAGGGTATGATGAGTTTAGCTACTCATCTGGTCATGCTCTTTCAGATAGCAGTGGATTTCATTGCACAGCATCGATCAAATGTGGTGAAGCATTTCTCGTCTCTTGGAATAACAGCCTTTAAACACAACCACACACACACACAAAAAAAATGGCCTTCTAAGTATCTGGCAAACAATTTGTTTCTGTGATGGTTCAGTAAAAATATTGACTGCTGCTGTGGTGCTGAACCACACAGAGCAGGAAGGTCAACTGTCTGTGCTGAGTTGGCTGCTTTAGGTGAGTCATTTTGAGAATGTATCAGTTAGCCTCAGCAACTGCTCAGAGTAAGAAAATAAAAATTTGCCAGAGGTTCTTGAGATTCAACTCTGTGCAATCTGCCAGGAAGTGTCTGTGTGTGGGTGTTGCAATGATGCAATGCCTCAAGACTGAATACTCAAGTGGGTCTCACTGCTGAGGTTTCGATGTTGACAATAACCATTTGTTGAGGAGTTTGCTGTAGCTCATGGATTCATACCCCTACCTGAGAGGAAAGGAGGTGAACAAATCTGTGCACAATAATTGCTGTAAAATATCTTGGATATAAGACACATGGTGGCTTGGATTTCAGGAAATGTATAATGCCTGTGTGGATCTGCTCACAACAAAATTTTAATGCAATTGCCATCAGTGACAGCAAGTATATTTGTGGACCAGTGTTGCTATACAAAACAAAACTTGAATACTACTATTCAATTTAGCATCTCTGTGACAATAGGCATCACCTATTGAATGAATAATATTGGTCTTTAATTGAAATTGATGCTCATTTTGTTATATAATGTCAATAACTGTTTCGTCCCGATGGATGAAATCTCAATGCAGTTATTTCACAAGTTTGCTGCAGATTAGCTGTGTTCTAGTACAATATAGAAAGTGCTGTTGTTTGTGGTTTGAAACAGATTGGAGTTTTGGGCTGACCATAACTCCACTCATTGAATAAATGGTGAAATGAATTCATCATATGTTTCTCAACCTTTCCAGGCATTGGAGCAGGAGAAATGTTCAAGTGGCTGGTGAATTGACATTTTTATTTGTTTAGAATAAGGAATGTCAAGTTGCACATTTTATGTATTGGTTTATAAAGCATCCCAGTCTCCTGCTTCAATCATCTGGCACCTTGTGGTCTGTGCTTTAAGCTTCATTTCTGATGCTTGCCAGGGCCCTTACAGTCCTGTGAAAATGCAACACTTCATTTTCCCAATCTTTCATAGATTGAAGTGAAGTATGTACTTTGAGCCCTTAGGCAAAGATACATCTCCAAATGTTCAGAACACATTGGCAGATGTTACCAAGGAAAGTGCAAAGCTAAGGCTTCACTGAATATCATTTGGTACACCAAGTATGCAAATATTTTCAGCCATGCTGCCCGATCAGTCTGCTCTTCTGACAGGGTGTTACAATCTGCAGATGAGTTCGAACAACAGCTTTGTGCCACATGTGCAAAATCTTAGGGTTAGAGACACCTCTTCCCAGACCTGGCCTAATCTCAAGTGATGGCATTCATGTTAAATCTAATGCAAGGTGCCGGCAGCTGAAAACTTTTTGTGAAGTAGATTTGTAGCAAAAAAATCCTAAAGTAGCTGTAGAGTAAAGGGTTAATTCTAATGATCACGACTGAGCAAATGCATAAGAAGCAATGTCATTGTGAAATCATTCACTAAGAGAAGATGAATGAGAAGCATCTCAGAGAGCAGCTGTAGTTTTGTCCTGATGTCCTATAGCTTTATAAATAGTGGCGTAAATAAAGGTATTTTGAATGAAAGATCATTGCTTCCAGCAAGATCACGCAACAAGGTCCTACAGAATACAACTTGGATACAGCAGCTGGAATCTGTTTTATTTGACTGAGCTTCAAGGCTGAACAAAATTACTCTCGAATCTTCCTCTTCAAATTCCAAAACCCAGAAGGAATCAAGCTTAATGTTAGTGATCAACTTAATACAACATTAAGGAAAATTTCTGAACATGGCCTAGAAAATTTGGATGGCTGAAGTACAGAAACATCCTACTGATTCCGGTAGCCCCAATGTCAATTTTATGTTCTAATTGGCATAGGCAGGACTTCTACCCTCATTCGGGAGGAAGTTTTACTTTAGAGAGCTGTTGGCCTATCAGGTTGACCATTCGCTCCCCAGTCCCTCCAGCAGCAGTGCTACAGGGGCCAGAAGAGGAACTGCATCAACCATCCTGAGTCCAAATTACAGCAACCAGAGACCCAGGTAAGTGAAAGGGAGCCAAGGATGGTAAGGGCAGCGAGATTTGTGGGCGGAGGGGTGGTTTGGTTTGAGGTGAACATCCGGATCTCAGGGGTTAGGCTAGATTGCAAGGGGAGAATGTTGTGGGGGTGCCCCCTGTCAGAAGGGTTCTTCTGATGGAGCCCTCCACCCCCCCACTTGCAGCCCAAGATCTAACACTTTTCATTTCTAGGTACTCCCCCACAACCTCCCTTTCCCCCAAGCTGTCATCCATCAATCAGCTTTGAAAATTAGGCTAGGTAGGAAATGGCTTTTAAGTGGCCACTAATTGGTCACGTAAGGATTTCAAATGGGATGAGGGTGAACTTCCTATCTGAGGCCTTGTCTGTCACAGTGTAACATCACTGCAGGGTTGGGGCATGTGGGGACATGAAAAGAATATTTTTTGAGTAATTTTATGCTCCCTTCCAGTTTGGAACTTGCTGGGGTGTTTTGGCAGGCTGGGGAAGTAAAATAAAATTTTGGCTAAACATTATTTAAAATGAAGAGTTCATTTCGTTAAGCAGAAAAGCCTCCATTGCTCTGAACCTCCTCATAAAAGTTAGTGAAGTTCAAATACAGGGAGATCAAATATTCATTGAAGAAGTTGCAACCTTCACAAACTTAACCAGCCAATACTTGCCAGCAACATACATTGCAAAACTATCAGGAGATTCAGAGTCAAGATGAAGTGTGCACCTCGATTCACATATACTGCCTAGGTGAACAGCTACAGTAGATTTCAAACTACCCCTTCTTGTGGTAATATTTTGAACAATGTTCAGCATTAGTGTCGTAGATGATCTCTTGCTATGCAATGTAAGATTGATTGTACCATAAGCTCTGCATCTGGAAGACATCCAGAAAATTAACTAAGGTCGTCTTGGTATTACCAAGTTTTGAACCAGGGCACAAGCAGTCCAAATGGCAGCTGGGTCTTTCACGTGCTATTAAAGACATAGTCACTACCTGTGTCACTTACACCATTCACAGATAGGAGCAGAAAGAGCCTCTTCTTACTTTCTCTTTCCCATCTGGCCTTGGGAACATTTTGGTGTGGACTTATTTGAAAGTAAGGGGAAAATATTTCCCACTAATTGTTCCCACTGGGAAGAGTCACATGGATTCACTTTGAAGTTGTTATTACCTTCTTGAAGAGAATACTCTTTATATATGGCACTCTGGGCCATTGCCATTTCTGAAAATGGTGCACAATTCAGCACTGTTTTTTTCCAATCCTTTGCAACATCGTATGGACTTGTGTATGTCACAAGCTTGCCAAAGTATTCTCAGTAAAATGGGGAAGCTGAAAGGGGAGTATGTTCTGAAGAAGAATGAGTTGGAGCTCTGGTCAGTTATCACTGTACAAAATTGCAGAATGGTTTTATCCCATGGGAACTTCTGGTGGTTTGTAGGCTGAGAATTCAACTTCCTTTCCTTCCCTAAATGTTGCTGCCAAATGTCATGGTGGAAGATTATGTTGAGGCTAGAAAATGGGAAAATGAAGCCAATAATTTTAACTAGTGCTCACAAGCTTCTTACTCTCAAAGGAGAGAGATAATGTGGATTAGACACCAGCAGCGACAAGGTACTTTAATGGAGAAGTTGCAGCAACCAAGATTGTATCTGGTCCACAATAGGCATTATTCAAAGGAATAGAACTGTGCTGGTTTCAAAGAATAGAAAGCTTTTAACATGATGGGCTGTGTAATCTGAACCTCAGGAGAACTTCACACCTAGAGAACAGCAAATGATGGAAGCCAGATGTGAAAACCGCCAGGAACCAACCCAGAGTAAACAGATTTACAATTACTCAGAACAAGTTCCATTTTCATTCAGGATGACTGAGCACAAGATAGTCTATCTATTTAAAAGTAGAGACTTTGGAAAAGTGTAATGGAATGTGTATATAATATGGGGATAAAGACTCACTGGGAGATGTAAAGGTTCTAATGATCAGTACTGAGCATGTGTATAAGGAGCTATGTCATAGTGATCTCATTCACTGAGAGAAGATGAGTGGGAAGCACGTCAGAGAGTTGCTGTAACTAAGTCCTGATATTCTATAGCATTGTAAATAGTAATGCAAATGAAGGCATTTTGGACAAAGGATTATTACCTCCAACAAGATCTTTTCAAAAGTAAGAAATCAAGCAATCAAGGGATAAATGCACAATAACACAATAGCTTTCAAGATTTTAATGGTCAGACATTTGCTATATGATATACAGTGGCTGTATTTAATATTGTTCTTCATCTATACTTGATAATCATTGTAAAGATTACATGACAGTGAGGGATCCTGAACCAGACACAACATGTTAACTACTGGCATTCTGATGCTAGAGCCAATATTTGAGATGAAACTAATAATGATGCTATAAAGTACATCTGTATCTAAAATACCAACACATATTTATGTGTGTGTGTGTGAATGTACATGTATGTATATTTCTCTCTTATTCTCTCTCCATCTATCGATTCCTTATTCTAGACAGAAGATTCATAGGAGTGAATCTTTTCTAAATTTTCACAATTTGTGAACTGCTCGACATTCTTCATTGCATCATTGAATGACCTTCTACCCTGTTATTGCTGGGTATCTATTACTCATTATCCAAACACATTTCAGTCTCTTGTGGATGCAACAGAAACAGCGAAACTTTTACCAACATTTTTGACGTAAGAATCCCAGAAATAGCAACCCAACAGCCAGTGAGTCACTTCCTTTGGAAATTTGAAGAGTCTTGTGCTAATTTCATAATACTCAATTTATTGATTTCTGCTTTTTAAAGCAAAGGTCATTTTGCTTTTCTGATTAAGTGCTCCTAACTGAATGTATGGCATAGAGAGTTTCAAGGATATCTGGTGAAATGAGTTTGAGGAATTTGGGTTATTTGTAAAGATCACCGTGCTTTGGTTATCTTTCATTAATTACAATAATAAACAATACATTTTCATGAATTTCAGTAATGATTTAATTGTGATTCTAAACCATTTGAATTTTCAAAAATCCCTGTTTATGAATGATGTATTTTATGTGACAAAGGAGAGGGCACCTGAATTAATTTTATTGTATTTAAATGATAACATAGACCTAAAATGACACTGCAACATTTTTGGAGAATCGTTATATGAATCAATATATTACTTGGATAATAAAAAACTTTTTCATCCCCACACCCAGTGACAGTACTGTGTTGAACAAGCCCCAATAAGAAATCATTCAGATTACATATGTATATATTTTTCAACCTCATCTTACACTGTCCAGCAACAAACCTTAACTGTAACAGAATGGAGCCAATCGTCATTAGAGCTATTTATAACGAAATGTGTGTACATTTCCACTGTTTTAGTCTCTCCATTACTAAGACTGTTTACTTCCACCTCCCTACATCAGCCCAACTACTGCTAAAGCACTCATCCACACTTCTGCTATCTCCAGATTCAACTATTGAATTGCTCTCCTGGCTGGTTTCCAACTTCCACTTTTTTAAACTTCTTTTTCATCCAAAATTCTGCTTGCCAAATCCTAATGTTCATTCACCAGCCCTACATTTGCTGACCTACATTGGCCCTCAATCTGCCTCTATTTGAAAATTACTACTCCAAAGATCACATGTTTCATTAGCCCTGCTTCTCCAAGTTTCTATGACTTTCTGCCGAACTGCAATAATTTGAGAACTCCAACTTCCTCCAGTACTGTGAATCCTCCAATGCTTCACCACATTATTTGTGATTGTGCTGAGGGTGACAGTGGTGGTGGAGACTAGTCCTTCAAGTAATCACATTCACATGACTTGTTGACTATTTGTGAACTGTCTACTGTACTGATTAGAAAGAAGTTAAGGTATCACATGCTTGTTAAACTAGAACAGTACTAATTCCTTCTTCCTTTGGTTTGCAATGATTCTTTTTTAAGAGAAGATGATGATAGCCATGAACAATGGTATGGAGGCATCATGAACTCATTTTTTGACCTGCCTTTATCCAGGAAATAGCTCTGGATTCTTCATATTTTATTGGACACAATAAGGTGAAAGGGAATAAATTTATTCTAGGATAGGCAAACTCCACATAGTGATTAAGCTTTGCTACACTAGCAGAAAGGGACCCATGAATACAATTATAGCCTTATCATAACAGTGTATTTGTCCTTGGTCTACTGTGGAATTGCCTTTATCATGTGTCCTAATTCTATGCAGCCGGAGGAACTGATTACAGCAACAACAACATTTAAGCAGATTGCATTATTCAGCATTTCTGAAGTCATGAAGTTAGAGTAAATGTTTCTTGGAAGCATTATAGCCAACATCATCATTTTATAGAAGCATTACAAATGAGCCACATGAAAAGAAAAGCTTGACCAAAGAGGTAGATTTCAAGGAGTATCATAAAGGAGGGTGTGAGAGATAGAGAGGAAAAGACATTTAGATAAGTAAATCCAGAGCCCTGGGCTTTGGTAGCTGAATTAAAGCATGGGCACTTATAAAAAATGTGGATGTTTAAGAAGCCAGAATTGGAGGATTGTAGAATCTTGGAAGGATTTTGAGACTGAAAGGGGTTACACAAACAGGAAGGAATAAGATCATGGAAGATTGGAAAACAGGGATGAATATTTTAAAATGGAGACGTTTCCTAACCGAGAGCTGATATAGATTAGTGAGCACACAGAGATGACGGCTAAATGGATTTTGTGAGAGTTAAGATCAGGGCAGCATAAATTTGGATGAGTTTTAAATTTATAGCGGGTAGAAGATTTGACACAGCCAGCAATGTATTGGAAAAATCAAATTTAGACATAATAAAGGCATGGATGATAGTTTCCACTGCAGGTGAACTGAGACAGGAACAAAGTCCAGTGATATTATGGAAATAGGTGGCCTTTATAATGGAATGGAGATGTTATTGAAAGCTCAACTTAGTGTTAAAGGCAACATCAAGGTTGGAAACTGTATGGTTTAGCATTGGATAGTTGCTGAAGGAGAAGGATAGACAGGTGGCTAGGAAATGAAGTTTGTAACGTGGATTGAGGACAATGGGCTGCAATGGTAATCCTGTCCACTGGCTGGAAAATAGGAGGTATCTCGCTGCAGCCATTTTCAACACAATTGTATTGCCATCAAGTAGTTAACAGTCTGGCATTGGGGCCTCCATGCATTTTAGAACAAAGATTCCTCCTTTAAATGTTGCTGATCATTTAGAGGATTGACAGATGCTAAATGACAGTAATGTCACATGCAACTGTGGCCACAGCTGGCACTGTAGCCAGGATGTAGAGATGCCGGCATTGGACTGGGGTAGTAAGAACTCAGTAAGAATTTAGCAACACCAATTTTAAATCCAACCGATTTATTTGATAGTAAATTTGCGAGCTTTCGACACTCTGTGTCTTTGTCAGGCAAATGCAGTGTTCTGGACCAGAAAGCTCGCAAATTTACTATCAAATAAATCGGTTGGATTTAAAATTGGTGTTGCTAAATTCTTACTGAGTTCTTACTGTAGCCAGCCACAGACCAGCGACATGGAGGAGGCCCCAGGTTGAAAGTAAATTTGTGGGACTTTTTTTGACAAGCTCTGATGAGGGTTGGATGTCATTGTTGTGGGAAGGGCAGTTTGTGAGGGACTGACCTTTGTTTTCATGAGTGTCCTCTGTGGGCCAAGCAGTTCCTGATCAGGACAGCATCACAATCAAGTCCACATGGATGCCATCATCTTTTACTGGGTGGTCTGTCCAGTGGCGCACTCAGATGTGATTACTGTCAAGATGGGAATGAACCCCTTCCTCCTCAAATTTACTACCCCCTCCCCCACCTTTCATCCAGTTCCTGAAGGCAGAATTAAATTTTCCTAATGGCCTTGGTCTTTCCAATATTTTTCCCAAAATTGCTCCTTCAAAGGACATCCAAGACAGATTGAGACCATTTTCCGCACTGGGTGCGAATCCTTGCTTCAAGGAAATTGCTACTGCCTACTCCTACAAAACAATTCTCTTCAATATAATTGTTTGCAGGTGAAGTTTGAGTTCTGATCAGGTTCAATTTAAAAACAAGCCTGTCTTTTTTTTGCGGAATAATAAAGGAAACCATATGTAGATTTAGTTTGTCGTAGAACAGCATGAGGTTTTTTTTACTGATTAGAGTCCTCTTCGATAATTGTTTTTTTCACATTGAGTGAGGGAACATCATGTCTTGGCTTCAGCTAAAGTCCAGTTGCAGCTAAACACTTAGGTCTGAAAATCATATCTCATCTTATTACTTAGTAAAGGATGAAGAACACAATTAAAGTCATCACGTATAATTAGATTTGGGACTGGAGCAGAAAAAATAGTTAGAGGTTAAAGTGTGAAAGTCAGTGTTAATAAAAAATGATTTATCTACCAGCCATGGAGACAGATGTTTATACTCCTGTTTATCTGCAGAGGCATCCTGACCCAAAATCCTGATGAGTTAAAATCATGGCTCTAATCTACAAAAAATTTTTAATGCAGCCCAACCCATCATGTAAACCATCCATTGACTTTGTCTACACTTCCCACTGCCTAGACAAAGCAGCCAGCAAAATTAAGAACTCCACTTACCCCAGACATTCTCTCTTCCACTTCTGTCAAGAAAAATATAGAGAAGTTTGAGGTCAGGTACCAACCAAATCAAGAACAGCTTCTTCCCTGCTGCTGTCAGACTTTTGAATGGACTTATTTTGCATTAAGTTGATCTTTCTCTACACCCT
Source organism: Sphyrna mokarran (assembly GCA_024679065.1). Classification (NCBI taxonomy): domain Eukaryota; kingdom Metazoa; phylum Chordata; class Chondrichthyes; order Carcharhiniformes; family Carcharhinidae; genus Sphyrna; species Sphyrna mokarran. Next base: position 37,056,560 of record JAGIQG010000010.1, on the reverse strand, counting down.
AACTATGACTGCAACACTACATTCTGCACTCTCTCATTTCCTTCTTTATTTATGGTATGTTTTGTTTTGCGCATAAGAAACAATACTTTTCACTGTATGTTAATACATGTAAGAATAATAAATCAAATTAAATCAAAATCAAATCCCTTCTCAGCCCTCATTCACTCCTCTATTAACATTCCTGAGAGAGGATACCTCTCCATCCATGGCAAAGCTTTTCTTCTTCTGACAACTGGAGCAATATTTGTTCCCTCTCTGTGCAGAAAGGTGACCACTCCCTGAAATTCTTTAAGTGAAACAATATGAAGAGAGCTCAGAGTAAATGGATAGCTGAAATGAAGAGCTTCCTCTCATGTCCAGCCACATTTTTTCATTTAGAGCTCTTCTGGAGGCATCTTGCCCTTTACAAATAAAAATATAAAATATATTTTAACAGCAGCAGTGAACTGTTTTCATACACAATGTGTTCTTGTGTGGAGCATGTTTTGGATATTGACCAGTCATAAGCTTGTTCAGACTTCTTCATGGAATGCAAAAGGAGTAGAATTTTGGTGATTTAAAAATTTAAAAACCTTAGACCCTTCAGAAGATGAAACATAACAGTAACTTTTAAAATTCATTCTTGCGATGTGGTCGTCATTATCAAGGCCAGCATTTATTATCCATTCTGAATTTCACTTGGGAAGGCGATGGTGAGCTGTCTTCTTGAACCGCTGCAGTCCATGTAGTGTAGGTACACCCACCATTCTGTTAGAGACAGGATTCCAGAATATTGAACCGACAAGTTATGAAGCCAGAATTGAACTCACTTTGTGAGATGATCTATGCATTACTGAATAATCTTTCCTGAAGTAACTGAAGGAAAATATTGTTAAGCAATAGTTAGCTCCGTTCCTTTGCAACCCCAACTTGTAACTTGGGCCCGGATCTTTGCTCTCAGATCGGGTGTGCAGAATTCCAGGGGAGGATATTGTGGTTGGGAGCAGTCAGGAGGGGAAGGAATAGTTTGTGGTGCTTAGAGATGAGGTGAGGGGGTGAAGTGTGCGGAGATGGGAAATGAGATATGTAGGGGATGATGGTGAGTGTGGTGTGAGGTGAGGAAATGTGAATGTGTGGGAAAAAAATGCTGATGGAGTGGGTGGGGTGAATGAGATGAAGAGGTGGAGTGAGATGATGAGGCTAAGGAGAGGAATTTGAGGTGAGGGGGTGATCCAACTGTGATGAAAGGATAGTGGGAGGATGGAGATAGGAGTTCTGTGGTGAGAGGGTGGTGAGGAGGTGGTGGGCATAAGAAATGAGATGAAGGGCTGCGAGTGATGATATGATGTGAGGGGGAGGGACAGGGAATATGGAGGTGATGGAAAGTAAGGTGGGTTATGGGTTGGGGAGATCAGTTTAAAGATTTGCTGCAAAATTAAATATTGCATCTCTCAAAATTTGCTTTTGATTTAAACCAGCATATGAAGAGCAGACTATATTTTTGTTCTGCCCTAAAGTAGACACAATTTGAATGACAGACTATGTCAAAGTACCTGAAGCTTGCGAATCCTGGGCTTTATCAAATTAAACTGTAAGAAACTAAAAGCCATGAGTGATATAAAACAGGATGTTGACTCACTACCACCCATTTTAATATCCTTACAAAGTCCGGGAATGATAATCCCTATTTATCCCTAGGAGAAAGCTTAAAGCAAAATTTTTAAAATCTCTATTCAATCCTAGATTCACCACAGATAGGCTGCATATTCACAGTGTACAAAACAACTTGAATGTCAGCTTATGGGAAGAGAGGAAACAATCCAGTTCTTGAGTTAAGGCTGTGCTAAGTTTTTGTACCATGTATCACACTTCTCTGAAAAATTCAAATTAGAAATTTACTGTACATTTTTCCTGAGCTACTGCTACATATCTGATTGTCAAATCCTGGGGATAGTGTTATTGGCATATAAGGAGCTGTAGTGTTTCTGATATATTGTGGTTTGCTCAGAGAAATTAGAATATTATGGTTGTATTAGGTACAGATTTGATTTGTTTTACAAATATAGTGAATTACTTTTAAAATTAGTTGATTGCTGTGTGATTAATTATCCTTAGAGAATCAGCATTGGCCCTTCAATATTACCATTGTTACAGTCACTCCTATAGCAACTGATAGTCAATCATAATCATTATTCCATCCCCTGTGTCACTACCCAGTCCCCATTGGCCCTCATATTATCATTACTCCTCATACCCCTATGTGCAATAAACATCTATGGCTCTTTCTCACTCCTTTACCAAGTTTGTGCCAACCCATGCTCCCCATGTCACACCCTTTAATCATGCAAACCAACTCAACTGGTACTATTTGACAGTTCCTTCACAGCTTCACAGTTATTTGACAGTTTGACAACTCCTTGACAGCCTGACAATTCATTCACAGTTTCTTGACAAGTTTGACTGTGCCTATTTGGGATGCAAAGAGATTGATGACTGTGGCTGCTATGAGAAGCCCAAGGGGCCTGAAGGGCTCGAGCTGGCATGAAGGGTATGAGGGAACATGGATTACATTAGGTGTAGTTAGGGATATGAAGGGTTAAGGGCCTGACAGTCATCAATACAATTGTGCTGATGTCCAAGTAAGGGGAGATTATCTTTCCAGCCTGCTGACCTTGCCATCCTTGTCTCTGTTGGCACCTTGGACCTGCCTCTGGAGCTTGCAGGCCCAGCTGCATGCTGTCCCCAAGCTCCTCAAAGTGCTAATTTGGGAGGCTTCCTGATGGATCTTCCCATCTTTCCCACGAAAATCTGACCTTTGTTATTCCTTCCAAGATGCCACCTTTCAGATGAGATGTTAAACTAAGACCCTGTCAGCCATCTCAGTTTGGTGTAAAAGATTCTCATCAGAGTCTTCTGAAAAAGAGCAGAGAAATTCCCCATAGTGCCCTCAACCACCCTCACTAAAATAGACTATCTAATCATCATCACATTGCTGTTTTTGGGACCTGATTGTGCAGAAAATCACTGCTGTTTCTCTTAAACTTCAAAGTACTTAGATTGTTGGCTGTAAAGTCCCTTTGTGACATTCTGAGATTGTGAAATATTATGGAAGTATGTCTTCCTTTTAACACATCCCAAAAGAAACTAGCTACAGCTAGCAAGATACCAGTGGTCTGCCAAGCTTCTATAATGTGTCGCCATCTGTGAGTTCCCTGTTCATGAGCAAATACGAGAAAGTGAGCTGGGAATTGAAGCTGGGGCTTTCTCAAGCCATGCAGTGAATTTACTGACTGCCGTTATTAGCATCGCAGTTATCCCAAAAGCATTAGATACTGTTCTGGTGCTTGAGGAGCATTAAAGAGGCTTCAAAAACCTGATTTGCCTTTCTGAATTTGCAAAATTCAGATTTCCTGCAGGATTGACCATGTAACACTGCATTTTTCAGAGGAGCCCCTGTTGATATAAACGGTTCATTATATTTGAATTAAAATTGTAATAAATGCACTTCTTCCAATTGTCAATGACCTCCCTTTTCCTGTTATGCTTGAATAACCAAATCAGGTTGACAGTTGGATAATGCCATTTCGAGGTAACAGGTGTATGCTTTCTTCATTCAGTAATCTTCATCAGCATTGAGCTTAATGAATAATTACATCTTTCCCCATGGGTTTCTGCAAATGCTATGATAAAACAAATGAAATCACAAAGTGAGCCTAATTTACTGAACTCCACTTGTGCTCATCACCGTGTGAGTTCCAGTCCCTCTTGCTCATTTAAACGAGTTGATCCCTCTATTTCTTTCAGGTCAAAATTTTCGCTCTTCCCAAAAACTTCCATTCTCACATGGTTTTCTCTCATCACTTTGTTTTTATTCTACCAACTCAGTCCCTTGTTACAAAAACATAAACTCATGTTTAGACAGAGGCTCTAAAAAAACAACAGCACATGTCAGGCCGATTTAACCATATGATCAAGGCAGCTGGAAACTAACATAAGTGCTTAATGATGACGGTAAAAGGGATCAAAGCCTTGAGTCACCTCAGTCATAACTATCTCTTTAAATGCATTGACTAGTTGACTGTGAGTCTACAGATGCTCTCAGTAGGATATCAAGATCTGGTTGCTCTGAAGCTGTCTTTGAATTCTTGCTTTTTTCTCTTAATTAATGATAATTACTTTATACTGCTGTTAAAATTCTTGTCCAATTGCATTTGTCAGCGAGACTTCTTTAGATGATTATCTAGTTGCTTTAAACTCGGAGTTTTAAAGTTTAATATAGCTGTAATATGCTTACAATATGACCTAGCTATATAATCACACTGCAATAACTCAGGTAATCAACGCATTTAATACAACATTTAAACAGGAAATGCTGGAAATTAATAACCGGCATTTGTAAAGACAGGTAATTGTCCATTTACCCTGCATCAGAACAGATACAGATTTGCATCAATTTTTCTTTTATAGTTTAATGTTTAATAAAAAGTTTGATAGTGTACTGGAATTGAACATATAGGTTTTGAATAAGCAATGATACAGGATTGTCATTGTATAATGCATGCCATTAATTTATGATATTAATTTATGATAATTACCATGCAACATTTAAAGATTCATTAAATTTAATGTCATTAAATCATAGCAAAATAATTCTCAGGCTTTGAAATTTGTTGCATGAATATTAGTGGACAATAGGCTTAGATGATAGTCCTTATTTTTTCTGATTTTTTTTTAAGGCTTTCTAAGTGGTTGATGTTTCTGCTAATTATTGGTTCGAGGAATGTGATGATGTGGAGGTATCAGTATTGGACTGGGGTAAACACAGTAAGAAATCTCATAACACCAGGTTAAAGTCCAACACGTTTATTTAGTACTAAATGCCACTAGCTTTCAGAACACTGTTACATCGTCAGGTGAACGGAGAGTTCTGGAGAGCTAGAGGAATGTGATACAGAGCTGTTAAGTTTCTGCGCATCAGTGTGATCCTGGAGATAGTTGATAGCTTCATATGTCTCAATTCCCCAATTACTCTTTATGTTCATGCTAAACGAGGGAGTGTGGAATAATAGTAACCTGACTGAGAACACCAAACTGTGAGTCTATGAAACTGAGTCCTCGGTGCACTCCTTTATCATGGTGTGATCTGGAGAACATATGTTAGTTTCCATCTTCACTATTTCTTTAGTATCTTTAGTATCTTTGGGTTGATAAAGTCACATAATTCAAAGATTCTAGTGCTAATTCCATCAGCAGATCTTAATGCTAAGCTAACAAGGTCTACGGTGGCTCAGCTAAATTCATTAGATGATTGACAGCTATACACCCAATGAATTGGCCACTGGGTCATGACCTCCTGAGCATTCATGCCACTGATACAAAGATATCTGCAATTGAAATATGGAGGTGGTGAACATTGACACTGACAACAGGCAATGTGGCAGAGATGCCATGCTGGAGTGAGATTCCTGAGTCACACAAGGCAATTTTCAATTCAGTTGACTACCAGGCTGCCAACCATTGTCTTTCAAAGAGAAGGCAGCCACATGTCCACCAACATTCACAGAAAATAGCGTCTTGGTCTGAAGCATTGATTCGTTATTTCAATGTTACAGTTTCTCAAACTGATTTCATCCCTTTCTGCCTCTTATCTGGTCATACATGTGCTCTACCTGATCTGACCTGAGCTTGTCTTTGTTTATGGGTTTAGATCACTTAAAGAGACCTAGGTACTCCAAACATAAACTGCCCCACAACAAGTGCTTGTAAATAAAAATGGAAATCTATCCTCTAATGCAGCATTGAGAATTCTCCAGCTCATGAATTAGGGGTAAGAAAGCTTCCAGTTTCAATTATTATCTGTTTTTTTTTCACTTGAAAATTATTGACTTGGCTGAAATATGCACTTGGACATCCTGTCATCATGAAAGGTGCTGCATAAATAAGGCAACAGGCATGGATTTCTTGATCCTCTTTCCTCATTTATCCATTGAAAGGTTGTGCCTGCCTCAAATATGAATACTCAGTTTACCCCAGGCCAGAATGAAAACCTGGATGTACAAAATTGTTGTTATAGACCTCCACCATTTGTTGCTCAGGAAACAAAGGGTAACATGACTCAAATGCAAAGGAAAATCTGACATTTATCTTTTAACAATGCTGTCATAAAACCGTCAAACTGTTTGTCCCTTTGAAATAACTATAATGCGGAATTACAATGTTTAGTGAAGAAATCTTTCACAGCTGTTTGACTGGGTCATGCAGCAATAGTGCACTGATGTTTCAGGACCTGGTCTTCATTTTAGACCAAAGGAATGACAATCTCTTCTCTTCGCACCTGGAAGAATTTTATGTGCAATTAACTTAACTCAAAAGTTTTGCATAGAATCGGTCACAAATTATTGTCTTGCACAGAGAGACTGCAAGCACAGATCGGTGTGCAATTTGAAGTAATTCACATTTGATGTGGCAAAATATAATTTGTGAGATTGGAGTTAAATCATCTTGTTGAGGAGGCATGGGCGAAATAGGATGCAATCTTATATGCCTATTTAAGCTGGAGTTCTGAATTGTGTATGCACAATGCTATAAACTAAATGTATACACAACATCAGGAGTTGATGAAGATCCAGCGGCATCACTGATAGTATGGACACTTCTTTAGGGCAGGGTCAGTTTGTTGCAATTATCATTCCCCATTCCCGAAGCTAAAATGTTTTACTTTCTTCTTAATATTTTTGTTTTATTTTGCTGGGTGAGATAAACACATGACAGCGGAGAAATATGATGGGAACATTATAGTACAAGCCCCCACTCAGGCCTCTCCAAATTGACACCTTATTACGTTGAAGTGAATTTATAATCCCAATCCTTTTTGGAACAATTCCAGTGTACTGCTCTTATATTCACTCTCATTAAAAGCTGAGAAAGATAGAGCCTACAGACACTTAAATGGATCTGAAGTGGAGTGATCCAACTTTTCCTGAAAGAAAGGAACCACTAAAAAATATTACTGCCCTCCAGATAGATGTTTTAAAGCCTAGGTATGATAAGGATGGAGGCATGTCTCCTCAATAATGTATAACTCCACTAAAATGTATACTAAGGTGGGTTCTTGAGTTTGAACAAAGAACAAAGAAAATTACAGCACAGAAACAGCCTCTCTAAGCCTGCACCAACCAAGCTGTCTGACTGAACTAAAGCTCCATACCCTTTCAGAAAGAACAAAGAAAATTACAGCATAGGAAAAGATCCAGCAGTGTTCCTGCCTGTATAGATAGAGGATAGATAGAAAAGACCACATGATACAATGTACTTTCTAAATTATTTAAAGTTTATTAAAGAACTGAACATACAATTCACTTTTAATGGCAATTGCAACATTGATATTTCGAAGAAATGTAAATATAATCTTGTTGCTATTCGAGAATTGAAGTCTTATTATTACAGAGAGATATTGAAGATATCTATCAGCATTTAAAGTAGTATTAAGCTTACATCCCCATGTAGAAAGCTACAAAGATTCGCAAGATAACTCTACCCCAATTAAGGGGAGGCCAATCATTTATACATTGCAGCAGCACATCTTTGAAAGATGCTGGAGTGAATTGAAATCTAAAATCCTACTGTGAGGTTCCAATATTTACACCATAAAAGAACTGGACCAGTAGGAAGCATGTTGAGCAAACATGCTGGACAACATCCTTGTTTTCATGAACATTATTCAAGGAAACTTGAAACCAAGAGAAGCAGATAGTTGTCACTGCAGTGGCAATTTAATTAGGATCATACTTAAGATTATCTGTTGTTAGATTGTGATAATTCACAATTTAACATCATCCAACTGAGGTGATATAGAAACCATTTCTTACTTTTTTTCAGAACTGCCTTGTGTTAGAACCATATTATTCCTACAGTGCAAAGGAGGCTATTCAGCCCATCGAGTCTGCACCAACAACAATCCTACCCAGATCCTATCCCTGTAACCCCCATATTTTTACCTTGCTAATCTCCCTAAGGGGCAATTTAGCATGGCCAATCTACCTAATCCACCATCTTTGGACTGTGGGAGGAAACTGGAACACCTGGTGGAAGCCCACTTAGACATAGGGAGAAGGTGCAAGCTCCATAAAGACAGTCACCCAAGGCTGGAATTGAATTTGGGTCCCTGGAACTGTGAAGCAACAGTGCTAACTGCTGTGCCACCATTAGATATAACATATTCTGTGCCACAAGATGTCGTTACCTTTGAGCACATAACTATGCCCAGGCATGTTTATAACCTTTTAAATGGTTGTTCAAAAGATGAATTCTGCTCTTAATGTTTAATCTCCCCTTACATAGAACATAGAACATAGAACATTACAGCGCAGAACAGGCCCTTCGGTCTTCGATGTTGCGCCGATCAATTAGGAACAAGCAGTGACCCTCTAACCTAGACCATTCCCTTTTCATCCATAAACTTATCTACTAACCTCTTAAACGCCACCAAACTTGGCGCATCTACAACTGCAGCAGGCAGGGCATTCCATACCCTTACCACCCTCTGGGTAAAGAACCTACCTCTGACATCCGTCCTATAACTACCACCCCTTAATTTAAAGCTATGTCCCCTCGTGCTAGCTTTCTCCATCCTAGGAAAAAGGCTATCACTGTCCACCCTATCTAAACCTCTAATCATCTTATATGTTTCAATAAGGTCTCCTCTTAGCCGCCTTCTTTCTAACGAAAACAACCTCAAATCCCTCAGCCTCTCTTCATAAGACCTGCCCTCCATACCAGGCAACATCCTGGTAAACCTCCTCTGTACACTCTCCAATGCCTCCACATCTTTCTTATAATGTGGGGACCAGAACTGCACACAATACTCCAAGTGCGGCCGCACTAGAGTTTTGTACAGTTGCAACATGATGTTGCGGCTCCGAAATTCAATCCCCCTACCAATAAAAGCTAAGACTCCGTATGCCTTCTTAACAACCTTATCGACTTGACTGCCTACTTTCAGGGATCTATGCACACATACACCAAGATCCCTCTGTTCATCAACACTATTAAGAGTCCTACCATTAGCCCTATACTCTACACATTTATTATTCCTGCCAAAGTGCATTACCTCACACTTTTCCACATTAAACTCCATTTGCCACCTCTCGGCCCAGCTCTGCAACTTGTCCAAGTCTCTCTGCAAACTATAACACCCCTCTTCACTATCTACCACTCCACCGACTTTGGTGTCATCCGCAAATTTACTAATCCATCCTTCAATACCCTCATCCAGATCATTTATAAAAATTACAAACAGCAGGGGCCCCAAAACAGATCCCTGAGGTACACCACTAGTAACCAAACTCCACGATGAATATCTCCCATCAACCACCACTTTATAGATCAATTAACGTAATCATAGAAATGGGGATTTGAGAGAGAGGGAGAGGGGCGAAGGGTTAGATTGTGGAGTGGGGAGAAGGGGAAGTGAAACTCAGGGCATGGAAAGGGGGAGGAGGAAAGAAGCAGCGAGTGAGAGGAATAGGAAGAGGGAGGAGTAGGTGTGTAGGAGACACAATGGGGACAAGTGAGAGAGAGGCAGCAGAAGAGAAAAATGAAAGGAGGGCAAAGAGGAGGAGAAGTGGGAAGAAGAATATAGACTTGGGGCGTGAACTTATCAGCCGTTCACTCTATGCCCCTGCTGCAGCAAGATAGAGAATTTGGTGCCCAGCCAAATCTCTATTAACTGTAGCGGGATGGGAAAATTCCTTCAGTGTGAATGGTGGTAACATTCTGGCCTGGATTTTGTGAATAGTGGTGAAGTGACTGCTTGTTTCTGACCTTGGACTAACGTTTGAACCTACTGAATGGAAATTACGGTTAGAACTTCAGCTCCAAGGAGTGAAGATCCCCTCATGGTGAGAGCTTGCAGTATTCTGCAGCATGGACAGAAAGAATAAATCATGTGAAGTCACATCTAAAAAAATGTGTCAAATTGTAGTATGAGCCATGTTAAAATATTGAGCAAAAGATTATAAAAGATCGATTTGATCAAAATCATCTTTACAAAATCTTAAATTTATACAAATTTTAGAAAGTGAGAAATTTGATCAGAATCATTTTAATAAATCATAGATTATTAAGTTTTTAAGGCCAGTAAATCATTTTAAAAAGTGATACACATTAAAACATTTAAAAAATCTGATAAATCATGCTAAGAAGTCATTTGTATTAAAACACGATTAAGAAGTTTCATAAATCATACTAAAATGTCATTTGCATTAAAATGTTTAAAAAGTCAGATAAATCTTGTTACATCCATTCTGCATATTAAAAAAGTCTCATAAATTACATTTGAGGAGAGATAATATATATATCTGTATCTGACAACTGTTTTAAAAGTTTTCTTTTGGTGCCTCTGACTTTATTAAATATTCACCAAATGCAAGGAGGTTCTGAATGCCTTGAAATATGAACTCTAAAATGTTTTGGCCAGTTTTATTCTCATTCCGACTATATTTTTTGTTTTAATTGCAGGTAGGTGGCTGAAAATGTGATGCCTCCAGAGCAGTAGATGTCGATCCACTGCAACTTCTGGATTTATGTACAATGCATGCATCACACTCCAGAAGTTGCTGGGCATTTTCACCATGAAATGAAAGCTTCAATGCCATTTACTACACAATATTTGGACCCTTATTTTCATCTCTGATCTTCCAGACACTGATGACCATGTTTTCAACCATCTGAACCCCAAACTATGGAATTTCCTTCCTAATCTCAACCATCTTCTCAGTCTTTTGGCCATCTTTAAAGACTTTCTTTAAAACTTTTCTGTTATCTCTGCTAGTATTTCATTCTGTGCCTCGTTGAGGTGTAACAGGTCAGATGGTTGTTCAGACTACAAAAAATGCCAAAGAATGGCTAAAAAGTGAATTTGCAGAAAGAAATTAGAGTATCAGACAAAGCTAACTGGAAATGTAAAACACATTGCAAGACAGGTATCTAAAAAGGAAAAGAGTAAGCAAAGGACATTTTGGTCCTTTAGAGAGTGAGAGTGAGAACACGAACAAGAAAATGCAGAGGAAATGAACAAATATTTCATGGGCATCTAAGTAGTTATCACTGCTGCCTCACAGCACCAGGGACCTGGATTCAATTCGGGCCTTGGGTGACTGAATGGAGTTTGTACATTCTCCCTGTGTCTGTGTGGGTTTCCTCCAGTACTCTGCTTTCCTCCCACAATCCAAAGATGTGCACGTTAGGTGGATTAGCCATGTTAAATATGTCTGTTACAAGGATATGGTGAGGAAAAGGACTCTGTCATACTGAGTTGGTGCAGACTCAATGGCTGAATGGCCACCTTTTGCATTGTAGGGATTCTATGATTTAACTTCTGTCTTCACTGTAAAGGATACAAAATACTTCCCTTCCATAGCTGTAAATTAGGAGGTGGAAGGGAGAGAGAAAAATTGTTGAAATTTCAGTCATTAGCATAGTGGCACTGAACAAAGCAGTGGAGCTGTGGCCTGACAAGTCTCTGGTCCAGATAGATTTCATCCTAGCATTCTTCAAAAAGGCAATGAATGAATTAGTAAATGTGTCAGTTTTAATTTTGCAAAATTCCCTAGATTTGGGAAAGTTACCATTACATTGGAAAGAAGCAAAATATAACCCTTCTATTCAAGAAAGGAGGGAGGCAGAAAACACAAAACTGTTGGCCAATTAGTCTGATGTCTATCATGGGGAAGGTGTTAGAATCGATCATTAAAGAGGTTTTACCTGGGTACTTAGAAAAACTCAAAGTAGTACAGAGGAGTCTTGTGAAAGGAAAATCATAGTAAATCAATTTATTGAGAGCTCTTTGCAGGAGTAAGATGATATGGATTAAGGAGAGCCTGTAGATGTAGTGTACTGGATATCCAAAAGGCATTTGATAAAGTGCTACATCAAAGGTTTTGCAGAAAATAAAAGGCCTTGATGTAGGGGAATAACATATTAACATGAATAAAAGATTGGGCTGGCTGGCAGAAAACAGAGAGTGTTCATAAATGGGTATTGTCAGATTGGTAGGATGTAACGAATGGAGCCCTGGAGGGTCTGTGCTGGCGCATCAAGGTTTTACAATTTATATCAATGGGTTAATGAGGGAATGAAAACATGGGAGCTAAATTTGCAGATGACACAACAATAGGTAGGGAAGTATGTTGTGAAGAAGACATAATAGCCAGAATTCTCTAACTGTTCAAGCCCTGCTACCAATTGCTGGCAAGAATGGAAACTTTGGCATTCAGCCAAATCTCCATTTACTACACTGGGACCAGAAAATCCCAGTGACAGGCGCAATCAGAGAAACGAGAGCAAGAAGTTAGCATTTGGATAGATAAGATTGGGTTTGTGGGCAAAAACCTGGACAAATGAAGAATGAGTGCAGAATTCTAAGGGATCCAGAGCATGGATCACAAAAGCTTATTTAAAAGAATCAAAAAGCTAATGGAATGCTATTCTTTATTATGAGAGCAATTGAACATAAAAGTAAGGATGTTATGCTTCAACAATGCGGGGCATGTGAGAGGCCGGGACTGGGGTTCTCTGGCCATTCACACTGGCAGGATTCTCTGGTCCCATTAGTGGTGAACCCCCTGCCATGGGTTTCCCAGCGACTTCGGGTGGCTTCAGTGGGAATTTCCAATGGCGGGATCAGAAGATCATGCCATCAGTGATAACACACCTTCTCCCACAACTGTGAAAAATACTGAGGGGAGGCCAGAGAATCTCACACCACATTTCAAATACCGTGTGCAGTTTTGGTCTCCTTATATAAGAAAGATTACAAATGACTTGGAGTTGATTGAGAGCAGGCTTACTACATTGATACATGGAATGAGTAGGTTGTCTAATGAGAATAAATTGGATAGGCTGGGCTTGGCGTTTAGAGGAGTGAGTGTTGACTTGATTGAAGTCTATAAGATCCTAAATGGCCTTGACAAGGTGCGTATGGAAATGATGTTTCTGCGTGTGTCTATATCTAGGGGACACTGTTCCAAAACTAAGGGTCAACCTGAGAAGATAGACAGTAAGAGAATCTTTTTTTCTTAGAGGGTTGTGTGGCTTTAGAACTCTGTTCTCATAGAATCATAGAATCCCTGGAGTGCAGAAGATGACATTTGGTCCATCAAGTCTGCACCAACTACAATCCCATCCAGGCCCTATTTCCATAACGCCACATATTTACCCTGCTAATCCCGCTGATACTAGGGTCTATTTAGCATGGCCAATCCATCCAACTCACATCTTTGGACTGTGGGAGGAAATCGGAACACCCAGAGGAAACCCATGCAGACACAGGGAGAATGTGCAAACCCAGCATGGACAGTGACCTGAGGCTGGAACTGAACCCGGATCCCTGGCGTAGTGAGGCAGCAGTGCTAATGATGCAGAAGATGGTTGAAAGGGAGAGGGCTCATTGAATATTTTTAAGGCAAAGGTAAATAGATTTAGGCAAGGAATGAAAGGTTCTCTGGAATAGATAGGAACATGAAATTTGAAATATAAACAAATCAGCTATGATCTTATTGAGTTGCAGTGCAGGCTCGCGGGACCAAATGGCCTACTTCAGCTCCTATTTTGCATGTGTCTATTTTGTCTCCTGTGCATGGAACATTTATTTTAAATTAAAGACACCACATATGTGTATTACATACGCATTAATTATTTTTTTCAGCAGATATAAAGATATGCATTTTTGTAAAATATTTATGGCAGACCAATAAATGGAGTCCACTGCGTTAGTTTGAGTTTTCCCAGTCCATTTAATTTTGATGATATTTTGCTAAGCAAATTGCTCAAAATGCAAGAACTGAACAGCATGTCATGTTTACTTGTGTATTTATTGTCAGATCAGGCACAGAGAAATTAATAATGAGAAAGTAAGAAAGGTTGAGTTTATAGAAAGAGAAAGTAAAAAGAATGAAACGTTAACTTTACTAAATGGATCTCCAACAACAGTTGAAATCTGGAGGTATGAAATACCATTGTTGCAACAGGAAATTTTCAGAGCTAATGCACAGAGCACTGGTGGCTGAATTGAGAGCAAATCTGGTGGGGAGCAGTAGATTGGATTGACAGGGAAACTTTGAAAAGATTAGCACAGAATCCCTCACTGAACTCCTGTAGTGGCGTCTGGAATCAATAAATGATATGGGGCAAGAGGAAGCAGTTGATTGGTTGAGTAAGGTAAGGTGATACAGACTTATAGGGCTGATAAGGATGGCCATTAGGGACTGATATTAAATAACTGTAAATTAGAAAAGTGTCATATTAAAAGACTAATGGAGAGGAACCAGGGATAAGTAAACGTCAGAACCAGTATAATCAAGTGATAAGTATTTATAATAACTAATACAAGGATACGTAGCCCAAAGTGGAATTAGACAAGGAGATTACATTAAGGTGGAGAGTAATATTTTTTAAGACTAAATAAATTGAAAAATTGGCAGGCAAGACAAAGTACAATTAAATTTAAGACATGGCAGGTGAGGTCAGTGGAGTGGAATGTGTAACATGTCATATGTGGGAAGTCATAGGCCACCCCAGCATCCTAGATGACTACATGTGCAGGAAGAGCTCTCAGTGGCAGAAACTCAAGCTCTGGGTTTCAGGGTTTGAGCAGCAGCTGGAGACACTGTGGAACATCAACAAGGCTGAGACTAATGTGGGTAGCACAATTCTAGAGATGGTCACAGCACAGCTCAAGGGACTGGAGAAAAGAAGGATGATCACCAGGGAGTCCAAATGAAACAGGCAGGTAGTTCAAGAGTCCCCTGGGGTCCTGCACTCATTTGAAAGCTGTTTCCTTAAGGGAATGCAGTCAGATCCAAGCATCTGGCATCACCAGCAGTCTGACTGTACAAGAGGGGAGGAAGAAGGAATGAAGTGTGACAGCTATGGGGGTTTAGTTGGTTAGGGGAATTGATAACCACAAATGTGACTGCAGGATGGTATGTTGCCTTCCTGGGGCCATGGGTCAGGGATGTCACTAAGCGACTACAGAGTATCCTAAAGGTGGAGAGTGATAAGTCAGAGTTTATGGTACATGTTGATACGAATGATATGAGTAAGATGAGGTCTTGCATCAAGAATTCAGGGAGTAATGCAGCAGATTAAAAATAGGACCTCAAAGGTTACAATTTCGGGATTATTCCCAGTGCCACATGCAAGCGATACATAAATAGGAGAATAGTGCAGATAAATGTGTGGCTCAAGAGTTGGTGCAGAAAGGAGGATTTTAGATTTCTAGATCACTTTGACATTTCTGGAGAAGGTGGAATGAGTACAAATAGAATGGGCAGCACGAGAACTGGAATGGAACCAAATGTATGGGTGGGTTTACTGGTGTTGGGAAGAGTTTAAACTAGTTTGGCAGGAGAAGAGACATAGATCATTAGTACAAGATCGGATAGCATGAAGGAACCAAGTCAAAAAAAGTTCAATCATTTTAGTTCCAAGGGAATAAAGTGAAGCTGGATGGTCTTCACCTTAATTCTTAGGGTATTATAGGTAAAACAGATGAGTTAAGGGCTTAGGTTGACACGTGGAATTGTGATGTAATTGCCATTGCAGAGAGGCAGGACTGGTAATTCAACATTCCAAGGCATAGGATCTTCAGGTCAGACGGAGGAGATGTAAAAGAGGAAGCAGTGTTACATTATTAATCAAGGAGTCAGTTAAAGCAGTAAAGAAGGATGGTATCTTGGAAGGATCTTTAAATGAGGCTTTATGTGTAGAGTTTAGGAATAAAAAGGGATTAAAATAATAAATTAAAATAATAAAATAATAAAATTGCATTGTATTATAAGCCCCAAACAGTCAGTGAGCAGTCGAGTTGCAGATATGTAGACAATTCACAGAGATATGCCATAAAAGAATTATAATAATAGGATAATTATATTAAGGGATTTCAACTTCCCTGGCATTAATTGGGATAGGCATAGTGTAAAGAGTTCAGAGAGCACCGGTTTTTTTAAAAAGTATTCAGGCTAGCTTTTTATGTCAATACATAGAAAATCCAACAAGGAATGGCACAGTGCTGGATCTCATTCCGGGCAGCAAAGCCAGGCAGGGGTTCGATATGGCAGTGGGAAAGCATTTTAATGATAGTAACCACAACACAATACAATTTAAGTTTGTTATAGAAAGGGAAAAAGATGGTCCACACAAAAAAAAAGATTTTGGGGTAGATAAATTTTTTAAAAAATAAAGCAGCATTTGGCCAAAGTAGATTAGGAACAGTTTTTATGAGAAAATTCACAGCCGAGTAGTAGTGGGGTGGGCAGGGTGGGAGGGGTGGGAGTGGTGTAGTTCAAAAAAAAGGGAGAATACAGGCGCAACTGTACCCTTTAGGGTGTAATGTAGGAACAACAAAGACAGAAAACCCTGGGTATTTAGCAATATTCAGAATTGGATAAGAAAGAAAAGAGAGATCTATTAGATGCAAAGAGAGCTAAAGAGTGAAGGCCTTAATGGAGTATAGATAGTGCAAAGGAGAACTTGAATATTCATAAGACCTGGATAAACAAATTGGCCAGGATTTCTAGTCCTGCTGTCGTGGGTTACTCCAGGGCAGGTGCAGAAAGCCGTTCAAATCTCCTGCTGGCGGGAGATGTTGGAAAATTATACCCATTGGAGCAGTCAAGCTGTTAAAGCGTTTAAATCCCATTGGGACTGTCAAGCTGCCAAGAAATTTAAAACTCCTACTTTTTAAATTAAAAGTCTGCAGTTAAAAGCATTCTTGTTATTTTATTCTGTACAATTGAAGCCCGATATTGTAGGATTTAGACTGCATGACTAATTTTATAACCTATCATTAACACAGTGGGATCCTGTTAGATTGCAATGAGATTTACAGTTCCAAGAGGTAATTAAATCTTTGCAATCGGGCTATGGTACAACTGTTTGCATTTATATTGCATTAAGTATTTGAATGCAATGTTCGCTTTTATAAGGGATTAAATACTTGAATGAACTTACATGCAGTGAATGGGTTTTTATGAATGAGATCTATGTTTAAAATAATCAAGTCAGCAATAGAAACTTACAATTTTATGTTATTGCCTCCCACCTTTGCTTCTGCAGTTTGCTTGTGGTGAATTGGCATTGAAGATGCAAGTAAAAAGGATGTTTGATGGGGAATAGGTTGGCATTAATTTAGTATAGGGATTATAAAGAGTCATAGGGTTAAATAGAGGAGCATGGGTTGGCATCGGGAATATGAGTAGAGGAAGGTGAATGGAGAGCGTAAAGTGACATGATTTGGCGTGGATAGGGCTATGAGTGGGGTGTGCATGGGGCATAAGGGATGCGGGCCAGTGATCTGTTTTTATTTTGTTCTTTTCCTTAGAAGTTCATGAGTACTGAGGCAGCTCTTTCACACAGCTTGCTTGTGCAGCCTCTATGGCTGCCTCAATCTTAATCTGGGGAGCAGTAGGCTGACTCCCGTTAATACCTGCTCCGTGAACCCAAACAAAGATTGGAATATTTGGGGCACTTTTTGCAGAGTTAGATTTGCAGAGTCAGAGTTTTCCTGATTCTGCATTACTGACTCAAAAGTGAAAATTCAGCTCTCGTATTTTAAACCTGGAAATTGCAAAAGAACACTGTGTGTTCTATTATTTTCATGCCTAATTTTCCATAATCTTTAGAGGATCTCAACAGTTTCTTCGCTTCTCCTGGGGCCAAACCAAGCTATGCCACAGCTCTCAGAAATTCATTTTGATTCTCCTCAGTGTTTCCACCGTTGCATGCCTTAGGGCCCTTCCGTTGAAATCTATCTTGTTGAATCCTCCAACTCTCCTTCAACATGCCACAACTAGGAGTCCCCATCCCAAGCATGAACCTCACTGCATTCTCGATAACAAATCCAAATCAGAACACCTCTGGTTCTTTATAGTTTTCTGTCCCTGGATCTCATGGCAGGTTCACTCTCTGCCTCCTCCAAACTGCTCCAGACCCAGATTTGAGCTGCCTGCTTCTAAAAAATCACCAGACGAAATCAAAAGCATAAAAAAACCCTGTCATCTATCCACATGAAAATGTGGAAATCTTGGGATGTCCTACATAGAGATTAAACCAATAAACCCCATTCTCAATCCTTCTCTTTGTTCTAGGAAAACAGATGAATAATTTAAACTCATTATTGAGACAGCTATGGACATCTCATCCTCACCAAGAAGATTGGGTGGCACTGTAGCACAGTGGTTAGCACTGCTACTTCACAGCTCTGGGGACTTGGGTTCAGTTCCTGGCTTGGAGTTTACACATTGTCCTTGTGTCTGTGTGGGGGTGCTGTGGTTTCCTCCCACAGTTCAAAGACGTTTTTTGGTTAGGTTGATTGGCAATGCTAAAAAAAAAATTGCCCCTTAGAGTCCTGAGATGGGTAGATTAGCAGGTATATATATATAGGGATATCAGGGTAGGGCTAGGGTGTAATTGTGGTCGGTGCAGACTTGATGGACCAAATGGCCTCCTTCTGCACTGTAGGATTTCTCTGATCAGGGAGGCAATTCATTATTTAATTTCCAATATTTCTCACTGTGATCTTACAAAATAAACACAGGCAAATAGTTTGATTTGTAGTTGTTTTAGGTCTGTTTGTCAGCTTCTCAAACCAGATATTTTCCTTCAGCTTATATTTAAAAACCTCAATTTCCAGACTAAAAGTTATGGTCTTCAAACATGATTTATAAGTTAGGCATTGGTAATGTTATGATGTTTAGACTGAAATAAATAAGTCTTAACTTTGTGCAGTAAATTTAGTTTATATCAGCAAAACCTACAACTTTACACTCTTCAAGAAATTGCAATGATGAAGCAAACAATGCATTGACCTTTTTGTGAAGCTAACAGCATTTCTGTAAGCACCATTTGAATTTTTGTGTTAAATTTTGCATTGGCCCTACCCTGGAGTAGCTATGGTATTTGCATGGGAGTCATGGGAGCTGTTAGCTTTGTTATTATTTTGACAGCAAATTCTGTGTCTTTATATAATTTCTAGTTGAGCAAGCATAAATTAAAAGTGCAATTATTAAGCTGTAGGCCTAAATTTTCCTTCAGGGAACCAGCCCAGAAGTCAGACCTGATTTTGCACCCAGTATCATGCAGATTTTACTGATGTCAGTCATGCACAAGTAGCATCCTAATCTTATTTAAATGTGCCTGAATTTAAAATGGGTGTAAATCAAAGTCAAATATTTGAAGCACAAGGAAAGACCCCAACCCATAGCACTGTATTTCTTCTTTAAGTCTGAATATTTTGTTTCAGGTGGGAACATCATCATCTGGAAGCTCCCCTCCAAGTCACTCATCATCCTACAGTGCAGAAAGAGGCCATTTGGCCCATCGAGTCTGCACCGAACATAATTCCATCCTTGTCCTACCCCCGATATCTCTACATACATACTCGCTAATTTACCCATCTCAGGACTCTAAGGGGCAATTTTTTTGACTTGAAAATATATTATCATTCCTTCACTACTGTTCGTTCAAAGACCTGGAACTCCCTCTTTAATAGCACTAACATGCAGTTCAGGAGGGCAGCTCACCACCACCTTCTCAGGGGCAACTCGGGCTGGGCAATAAATGCTGGCTTAGCCAGCAATTCCCATACCCTGTGAATGAATAAAAGAAAATATTCATGTGCATCAACATATTTAATCATCTGAAATTGGGAAGCTTTTCAAATTTTAATGACATATTGTAAAGGGACATTAAAAGAAAATGAAAGAAGAGAGCTGTCTCAGTAGAGATAACTTAATAATTCCAAATATTGCACTAAATTACCAAGCAGATTCATGGCATGACCAGTTTTATGGGAAGAGATTTATTTGGATGGAAGCTTAATGGACGACCATAAAATATTGAACTGACCAGGGCACATTTTACCTGAATGCTTAATGCACTTAAGTCCAAATTTCCTCAATATATTAAGCCACATGATTGGTTTGAATGAAATAACAGGTGCCTCAGGACACAAATGTGGAAGATACTCTAGGCTATAGTATATTATTCATTTGCTCCTCCTTTGCCCCATTTCAGAGGCACTTTGAAATGACAAAAAAGACATTGGCATGATATAAAAAGGCCAGAGTTGCATTCCAGTTTTGTTTGCCTTAAAAACTACTCAATTTTTATTCCTCAAGTTTCTGAAGTTTCAGAATCCCTTTCAACATTTTCAACCACATTAATTCCATTTTTACTCCTATTCCGCTGGGGATTTGTGGCATCAACTTTGATGATGCAAAGTTGCAGTTGATTTTTGTTTTGTACATTTTGTGTTGCAATAAATTGGTGAACACCGTACTGAAATATTAGCACCATTTTGTCCAAGTTGGAAACTGGTAGATATCGTTGGGAAATTTGCTGGAAGGTACTATAGGCTTAGACTAAAGTTAATTGTAACAGTTGTCAGGGTTTGTGAGGAAATTTTTTTCATTAATGTGTCATTGAAGCTCAATGATTTAGTATCTGAATCCAAACCCCTAAAAATTTGAAAAATAAAGCTGAGGATTCTGACTCACCATAGCAAGTGCAACCTATGGAAGTTAAAAAAGCCATCAGTCACCACAGACATGATGAATTTTACTTGAAAGGTATAGTAGCATGGCAACTGAGGCCCACATCTCATTTTGTCTTCAGCACACATTTACCCACCATATGAGGCTGTACTTTATAACCCTGAATGGTGATTCTAATAGTATTTTAAATGCCATATTCTATGTTGTGAGCACCTGAATTCCAGATGGCCAGCAGACAGGAAATGGCATAGCTTCACACAGAAAGAGTGTTGCAGCCACTTCCTCCCCATAGGTTACATTTTGAATGCAGAGCTGAATAAATAAGAATTAATTTGGAAACATGGACCTGTAAGTAATATCTTACTCTTTACTTTTCTTCACCGTGATTTGTATAAAATCTGCTGTTGGCCCTCTTGAGATGGGGATACTTATACCTTTGAATTTGTCTGAGGCTGTAGAATCTGTATAAAGGAGTGAAATAGATTTCTCGACTCCCAAAGAGCATATTAATTTTATCATCATGGCCTCTCACACTTCTTATCATAAAGAAGATGCTTCAAAAACAATGACCTTGCAGCAAAAGCACTTTGCCCTGTGAAATGTGGTGAAAAGTCATTTGTGCTGCAATTAGTTATAATAAATTTAACTCAATTAGATGGAATGGTTTGTAATATATTGTGCATGTGGCCTGGTAATCTAGATTAGCATTATTGTGCATTACTCTGTAAGTGGATGATATTCCAGAGATGAGCCGGAGTCACATTTTTCAGTAACCAGACGCATAGTTGTTCGATCCTGCCCGCATGGGATTAGAAATTCCCATCTGAAGTCATTGGACCTTTGGCTGGCCAGCATACTAAGAGCAGATTTCCAGCATGAGTAGTCATTGATTGGGTCATTAATGGGTTTAAGGTATCATTTAGTGAAGAGTAACATGACAAACTAGGATATTATTCAGTTATTCTAATGGATTAGCTGATAGAGTAAGATATTGAGTGAACATCCTTAACAAAGATGACAAAACGAGGGGATTAACACTTAAATGTATAGAATTGATTAATTGGCTGAGCTCTTTGCTAATTAATGGAAAGTTTTTTTACTGCTTTCATCCATTTGTCATGATAGAGCGGACCATAGGTCAAAGGGAGCAACTTATATAAGTGGTGCTTTTAATGGAATGAAATGTCTCAGTGTGTTTCACAGGATCATTACCAAACATTCAGATCCCAAGCCACATCAACGGATGTTGGGCTGGACTTTTATCACTGAAGTGGGTTGCGGAAATCAAAGAAATTCCAGGCTTGGCCTGCCAGCCTTGCAGGGGAAGTGCCCACAAAGATGGGATCTTCATGACTGGGATATGAATGTAGGCTGGAGTTGGGGCAACAGATCTCAGAAAGAGGTAAAGGCAGCCATGGGAATGATGGGTAAAAGGTCTGACTGAAATGGAACTGGCAACGTCATGATGTGAGGTATGGACTTAGAGCCAATTCAGCCCATACTCTTTAAAGGCACCTCTAAAATTCAGATGGTCTGAAAATGGGGTCAGTAATGCCAGAATTGTGACCTGTCCACCAATCTTAAAGGGCTCCCAAGTCATCCTGTCTCAGCAAAACTGCAGCCCATTTAGTTAGACAACAAAGGCTTAGTCAATGAGGTAGATTTTAAGGAGGATCTGAAAGGAAGAAAGTAAGGTTAAGAGGCTGAGAAATGTGGAGAGATTCTTTGAGACCTTGTGGTGTAAGAAACTGAAAGCAGTTTCTTAGAAGGTCTAATAAACTGAAGTGGTGAAGCAGTTAAAATTGGGGATATACACAAGACCAGAATTAGAAGATCAGATATAGCTGGAAGAGTTGGAAGAGATTACAGAAAAAAAGCAGGAAGACCATGGAGCAGTTTGAAATTTAAAATCAATATTGTCTGACCATGAGCCAAGGTAGACCAGTAAGCGCTCAGGTGTTAGAGGAATGGGACTTGCTGTGAGTTAAGGCATAAGTAACAGAATTTTGAATGACCTCATGTTATAAATGGTTGAATGTGGGATCCAGCCAGCAGTTAATTGGAATAGCTAAGTCAGTAGGTAATAAAAGAATGAATGAGGGTTTTACTAAGAGAGAAGCTGAGACTCAGAAAAATTTAAACAATAATATGGAGATGGAAATATGCGGTCTTTGTAATGACATATATACGAATCCGGAAATTATCTCAGGATCAAGGCCAAGATGTGGAGATGCTGGCATTGGGCTGGGGTAAGCACAGTAAGAAGTCTAACAATATCAGGTTACAGTCCAACAGGTTTATTTGGTATAATGAGCTTTTGGAGCGCTGCTCTTTCATCGATGTGGAGATGCCAACAGATCAAGGCAGCAAGACTGTGAACATACTGGTTTAATCTCAGACTGTGGTCCGGGAGAAGGCATAGTCAGTATAATCAGGGAATGAAGTTTGGAGTGTGGACAAAACACTTTGGCTGAAATTTTTGGGCTGTTCCTGCTGATGGGATTTTGTGGTCCCACCGACAGCGACACGCCGCCACATGTTTCCCAGCGGCACTAGATGTAAATAACAAGAAAACCTGGTTACAGCAGCCCACCAGTCAATGGCCTCTGCCATGCAAAACACAGCATGTGATGGATATGTAGCAGGTAGATGAGAAATAGAAAGGGACTGAGGATAAATCCTTTGGTGACACCAGAGGTAATGGTGCGGTAGGAGGAAGAGAAGCCACTTCTCCTCCGGTGACGGCTATATAGATAGGAATGAAATCAAGTGAGAGTAGTCCACCTCAATGGGATGATAATGGAAAGGCCTTGGTTAATGTGCAGACGGGACAAGAAGAACCAGAAGGGAAGTTTAGTTTTGTGACAGAAGGTCATAATTTTCTCAGAGTGACAATTAGCACTGGATTGGGCAGTACAATAGCACAGTGGTTAGCACTTCTGCTTCACAGCTCCAAGGACCTAGGTTCGATTCCCGGCTTGGGTCACTGCTTGTGTGAAGTTTGTACATTCTCCTCGTATCTGCGGGGGTTTCTCCGGGTCCTCTGGTTTTCTCCCAGTCCAAAGATGTGCAGGTTAGGTTGATTGGCCATGCTAAAATTACTCCTTAGTGTTCTGAGATGCATAGGTTAGAAGGATTAGTGGGTAAAATATATGTAGGGATATGGGGGTAGGGCCTGGGTGGAACTGTAGTCGCTATAGACTCGATAGACCAAATGGCCCCTTTCTGTACTGTAGGGTTTCTATGATTCTATGATTGCTACTCTGTACCTAGTTAACTGTACTTAAATTCCAAAATGCCTATTTCAGGCTAGGTGAGACTGAAGAAGCAAAGTATGTCTCTGGCGGTAAAGGAGCAAAGGCAGGCATGCCCCCTTTTTACAGCACTAGCAGCAGTAATACAGGTGAGTTTAAAGGTCCCATTGTGTGGGAGAAGGTAAGTTTTAAAGGTAAGTGATTGGGATATGGTTTGGATATTGGCAGAGGTATTTATACACAGAGGGGAAGTTAGGGGAAGTGTGGGAGGGATCCAGATATTGGTGGTGTGGAGGGAGTGATTTTGATATTTGGGGTGTGAAGGTTTGGACATCTGTGGAGGGGGGAGGGCTGGAAACGTAGTCATTGTTGGTGGGGGGTGGTTCTTGGACATTGGAAAATGGAGTCGGACATCAACAGGAGGAGTCAAACATAGGAGGGGTGCAGAGGCGGTGCAAGGGGTAGATATGAATTGGAACATAGAACCAGTTTGGATTGGGTGGGTGGGTCAGGTCAGTGTGGATCCGGTTGGGTCAAGAGATTTAGGTTTTGGTAGTTTGGGGAAGAGAGTCCAGGATTTAGTGAGTTGAGAACGGGTGGAGCAGGGAAACCTCCTCCACCTTATTCCACACCCCCTAGTCACATCGGAATCCCATGTGATGGGGAATGTGGAATAAGGTGGAGGAGGTTTCCCTGCGGGGGCCAGGAGTATCCTCTGTTTGGGACTTTAAAATAGTTCTCTGAAGATAGAAGTGCTTTCCTTTTCTAGCTTTTTCAGACTAACTACAGACGGGATTTTAACTGCCAGTTGGCAGTGTGTTTCGCGGTAGTGGCACATGCTCATTGACAATGAGATCTTACGATCCTGCAGTTGTTAATGGGGGTTACCACTGAATGCATCTTTTGCTGCCTGGAAGCGCACAACGTGATCATTGGTGAGGCTGTAAGATCTGTCAGCACGAAGAGGAGCAATGTTTTGCTGTATGTGTGAAACTGGCAAAACCATCCAAAGTTAGAGACTTTATTCCATTTGTTCCCTACGCAGCACAATTGTCCAAGGGAAACTAGCCCTTCTTACGTTAGAACTTCTGAGAGATATTCTCCAGCATGTCTTTAGGATATTTCCCAAATCTGGCGGTGGGCAAGCAGGAAATTACAGGCCAGAATGTCATCTGTTACTTTTCCACAAGCTATTTTGGTACTGTGGCAGGGATGGAAACCTGATAGGAAGGACTGAAACATGGGATGTAAGTTTCCTGTCCCGACTGCCCAGGAATCGTAGTGGACGGGGGGAGTGGACTACGCAGGATTCGTTGACCTCAGACGAGGATTTCCAGCCTTGGGGCAAACGTGAACGGAAAATCCCACCAATGGAATTTCGGGTAAGTTATATTGTAAATTTCTTCATGATCTCAATCATCACCATTGAATCTCATCTTATCCTGAATACTAAAGCAAAATACTGCTGAAAGTCTTAAAAAAAATCTCAATAGTGAACAAATTTGGCAACATCTGTGATCTGAGAAACAGAATTGATAAAAGTCTTCAAATTGGAATGTTAACATTCTTGCTGTCTCTGTAGATGCTATCAAATAAATTGGTTGGATTTAAAATTGGTGTTGCAAAACTTTACTCTGTAGATGCTGCCAGAACTGTTGTGTATTTCCAACATTTTGATTTTTTTTTATCTCACTTTAATCTCCTTTAGGAACAACCATAGTTTCTCCAGGCTTTCCAAGTAACTGGAACCTTTAATCACTTATCATTTGAGTAAATCTCATCTATATCCTCTTTGAGGCTTTGACATCCTGCCTAATGTGTGGAGCCCAGAATATGTTACAATTCTCCAACTGGGATCCTTATAAAGGCTTAAACATAATTGATTTGTTTTTTTTACTCTTTGTCTCTATTTATACAGAGAAGGGAGCTGTTCAGTTGTTTAAAAGCCTTCTCAACCACCTGCAAAGACAAGTATATTTGGGATATATGCACCCTCAGGCCTCTGTGTTCCAACAGAGAAGACATTGAACCCAAATACAGCTCAGACTTGCTGGAATGACATGACTCTCCTTTAAAATTGAATCATTTAGTTTACCTTGCTCTCCTCATTGGTCTTAACAAATTGAATTATTTCACACATTTCTGTGTTGCACTTCATCTGTCTTGTGTCCATTTCATACCTCCCTCTATGTCCTACTAATTTGTAAGTATTAAAGCAGTGTATGTTGTGTTCCCACTGATAGGACTTAAAACTAGATTTAAACTAAATCAGCAGTTGCATAGTTTCCAGCCACTTTGACTAGTAATTATTTAGAAACTTTGGATGTGAATCCAGATGATAGCTTTCACAGACATCCTTAGAATGCACCCTAGGCCTGTCTGTTCCAACAGAGAAGACTGTTCCAACAATGAGCAGCCCAGCTATGAGAGAGAACATTTCTTAAACTGGATTACTTTGCAGGGTGACACAGTGGCATAGTGGTTGGCGTTGCTGCTGCCTTGCAGCATCAGGAACCCATGTTCAGTTCTGGCCTTGGATCGCTGTCTGTGTGGAGTTTGCATAGTCTCCCCATATCTGCCTGGGTTTCCTCCTTGTGCCCTGGTTATCTCCCACATTCCAAAGATGGATTGGCCATGCTAAATTGCCCCTAGTGTCAAGGGATTAGCAGGGTAAATATGTGAAGTTACAGAACCAGGCCCAGATGGGATAGTGGTTGGTGCAGACTCGATGGGTCGATTGGCCTCCTTCTGCATTGTTTGGGTTCTACAATCCTAGATTTTGGTAATATCCTCCATTGTTTATTAAAACTTCTGAGTTCTGTGTCATCTATAATTTTGAAATTGTGCTAAATATACCAGAATGCAGGTCATCAATATTCAGCAAAAGAGCATTGGTTTTAATGCCAACAGCTGGGCTATACCATTGCACTGTCCCTTCCAGTCCAAAAAAATAATTGTTCTCCATTGCCTTTCGCTTTCTGTCTCTTAACCAATTACATATCCACACAGCATTTCTCCTTAAAATGCATGAGTTTCAACTTTACCAGCAAGTCTATTATTTGATAGCTTATCAAAGAACAAAGAACAAAACAGCACAGGAAACAGGCCCTTCGGCCCAACGAGCCCGCGCAGCCACCCTGATGTGCCCATCTCTACCCGCGATCCCTATCCATGTTTATAGATCTATGGATTAAAAACCAATAAGATCAAATGCTATTTGAAATTCCTAATGCACGTCATCAACAATGCTATCTTCATTAACTTTGTTATTTCACTGAATAGGTGACACATGGTTCACAGTGTTTACTCACAACGTATCTGTCTTCTTTTGCTGCTCTTCCATAGGTGGCATGATGGCACAGTGGCACAGTGGTTAGCACCGCTGCCTCATGAGTCCCAGGTTCAATTTTAGCCTCAGGTGACTCTCTGTGTGGAGTTTGCACATTCTCCTAGTGTCTGCATGGCTCTGCTCCAGGTGCTCCAGTTTCCTCCCACAGTCCAAAGATGTGCAGGTTCGGATAATTGGCCATGATAAATTGCCTCTTAGTATCAGGGGAATTGGCAGAATAAAGATATGGGGTTATGAGGATAGGGCATGGGTGGAATTGTTGTCAATGCATGAGTGGCCTTCTTCTGCACTGCAGTGATTCTATGATTTTATAGCTGCCTCAATTTAAGCCTACTGCTTGCCTTCTTGTGCTTGAAAGTCTCCCCTTCTTCCATTGTTGGTGATATTTGCTAAGAAATCTTGAAATAGCTGGACCCTTAGTATCAGCTATGATTATCCAACTGGCTCTGAAAAATTATCAGAGGACATATGAAACAGCATGTTCAAAATTGATCTTACTCACTACCTGCTGCAGGTTAAAGTCTTTTGTTTGAATATGTCCAGAAATCTTTAGGCAGCAATTACAATTTACAGGGCAGACTGTGATAAAAGTATGCAGTCTCCTCTAGGCAGAGCATGAGGTGACAGAAAGGATTGGGATAACTTTCCTGGTGACTGTAAATGTTGAACCCAATTTGAATTCTTTTGTTTGACGCTAGTTTTTTCCAAGTAGCAGCAAGAACTATCTGTCAAAAATCAACAGTGCATGATGTTGATACAAATACATTGGCTTCAGTTAGGAAGTTCATTAACTCATTTGAGATAATGAGTTTGTGTCCAATTGCCATTCTCTTCATGAATGGAAGGCGGCTCCACTCCATGTATAGACAGCTGGTTTATGACCCTACATCCAGAAATCTTCATGTTAATACCTGACATTCTGACAACTGCTGTAATTTATTTAATGATATTTAGGGCCCAATTTTGCCATCACATTTCACCCATTGTCAGGAGCGAAAACTTGGTAATGTCAGGCGTGAGGTATTTTGTGTAATCCAGACCCATCTCTATGCCAGTTCCCCCTTTACAAGGTCTGAAAACAATTGTGGTTGGGACAACAGCCATTTAAATGTATTTGCATGCATTAAATTGAATTAATGGGCTGCACATCCAATCTTAATGGCACTTACCCTTTTGAACCACATTCGCCCATTTAGAATCGGCGCAAAACAGATACGTCCCACGTAAGTCAGATTCAGGCACTCCATCAGTGAGGGTTAGTGAGGAGGTAAGTCCCTAAAGTCCAACAGCTTTTTGCTTGAGGTTGGTGGGGGAAGGGGAGGGAAGGTGGGCCTGACAGCTGTCTGCTTGAAATTAGTAGGGAAGGCGAAGAAGAGTACGCTGCCACTCTGCCTGTGATCAGTGCAGGGGGAAAGGGGTCCGCTGCCACTCTGCCTACGATCAATCTAAGGTGGGGCATTGGTCTAAGAACAAGGAACAGGAGTAAACCATTGAGCCTACTTTGCCATTCAATAAGATCATGGCTGATCTTTTTGTGGACTCAGCTCCATTTATCTGCTCACTCACCATAACCCTTAATTCCTTTACTGGTCAAAAATTTATCTATCCTTGCCTTAAAAAACATTCAATGAGATAGCCTCAATTGCTTCACGGGCCAGGGAATTCCATAGATTCTCAACCTTTTGAGTGAAGAAGTTCCTCCTCAACTCCAGTCCTAAATCTACTCTTCCTTATTTTGAGGCCATGCCCCCAGTTCTAGTTTCACCCACCAGTGGAAATGACTTCACTGCTTCTACCTTATATATTTCATTAAAAATCTTATGTGTTTCTATATAATCTCCCCTCATTCTTCTGAATTCCAGTGGGTATAGCGCCAGTCTACTCAGTCTCTCCTTGTAAGCCAACTCTCAAATCCGAAATCAACCTAGTGAATCTCCTCTGCAA
Organism: Sphyrna mokarran; assembly: GCA_024679065.1. Taxonomy (NCBI): domain Eukaryota; kingdom Metazoa; phylum Chordata; class Chondrichthyes; order Carcharhiniformes; family Carcharhinidae; genus Sphyrna; species Sphyrna mokarran. The sequence goes on along the minus strand of JAGIQG010000010.1, from coordinate 37,027,482 downwards.
CCTTCCAGTGCCAGTATATTCTTTCTCAAGTAAGGAGACCAAAACTGTACACAGTACTCCAGATGTGGCCGCACCAACGCCTTATTCAGCTGCAACATAATCTTGCTATTTTTAAACTCCATCCTTCTAGCAATGAAAGACAAAATTCCATTTGCCTTCTTAATTATTTGCTGCAATTGCAAACCAGCTCCTTGTCATTCTTGCACAAGGACACCCAAGTCCCTCTGCATAGCAGCATGTGCAATTTTTTACCATTTAAATTATGGTTAATAAAATTTTATTTTGCTGTTATTCCTATCAAAATGGATGACTTACATTTACCAACATTGTACTCCATCTGCCAGACCCTCACCACTCATTTAGACTATTTATATCCCTTTGCAGGCTTTCAGAGTCCTCGGCACACTTTGCTGTGCTGCTCATCTTGGTGTCATCCCTGAATTTTGACAGACTACACTTGGTCCCCAACACCAAATCATCTATGTAAATCATAAACAATTGTGGTCCCAATACTGATCCCTGAGGCACACTACCAGTCACTGATTGCCAACCAGAAAAACACCCATTTACCCCCACCCTTTGCTTTCTGTTAGTTAACCAATCCTCTATCCATGATAGTACATTACCTGTAACATCGTGCACCTTTGTCTTATGCAGCAACCTTTGATATGGCACCTTGTCAAATGCCTTCTGGAAATCCAGATGCACCACATCCATAGGTTCTTTATTGACCACCATGCATGTAATGTTCTTAAAGAATTCCACCAAACTAGTCAAATACACCTGTCCTTCATGAACCCATGCTGCATTTTAGCAGTGGGACAATTTATATCCAGATGTCTTGCTATTTCTTCCTTGATGATAGATTCAAGCATTTTCCCTATTACAGAAGTTAGGCTAATCGGTCTATAGTTAGCTGTCTTTTGTCTACCTCTTTTTTTGAACAGTGGCATCACATTTGCTGTTTTCCAATCTGCCAGAGCCACCCCAGTGTCTAGTTTGCTGCCACTTTGCCTGAGATTGGCAGAGGAGAAGAGGGTTCTGCCGCCACTCTGTCTGAGATTGGCAGAGGAGAAGGGAGTTCTACTGCTAGTCTGTCTGAGATTGGTGTGTGGGAAGGGAGAGGATGGATCACTCTGCCTGAGATCTGAGGGGGGGGTAGGGGGTTCGGCTAGCATTCCGCCTGAGATCGATAGGGGCGAAGAGGGGAGGGGCCCATGATTGGCCGATGTGATAGGGGTGGAAAAAGGGTCAGTAGCATTGAGAGGGGAGACATTATCCAGCTCAGGAATGATATGGCAGGGAAGTATCTTTATCTTCTACGCATGCGCAGTCGGAGGCACCAATCGGGGCTGCAGGGCTTCGGGCATGTTAAGCCCTGCCCATAGTCTTGTGCAGTGTGATTCAGACTTACTGAAAATTTTGGAGGTAGAGCAAGTGTAGAGGCACCTGAGAACAGGTCTAAAAGTCGGATCTGAAACATTCCCAGTTTCAAGTCTGCCCAGAACTTAGAATCAAAATGGTAAAATAGGGCCCTTCATATTGCCAGTAATATTTGGAGGATCAGGAAGACGAGATGGAAGATTTTGAAGGGATTATGGTAAGTATTAGAAACTGCACTTGTGACTACGCCAGGGAGGAGATAGATTGAAGTATATGCAGTCATCAGAGTCTGAGTGAAGCATGCATAGAAATACTGTAAAAAGCTTTGTATATGTTAACCAGTTAGTAGACTTCTTAAAGTCTTCTAAGATATCTAATCTTATTGTAGCCATTTGTACACCATACAACGTCACTTTGTATCGTAATGTTACGATGCAACAGGTTATAAAAGAGAAGTAGTAATAAACTGTGACAGAATAGGCCTGAGGGAGGAATTATAAGACAAACCTGCAGATTCCACCGTTAACTCAACAAGCTTAGATGAACAAATAACTCAAATTTTATTCGTCCCACGAGGGACATGGATGTGTGTTTAACATGTTTTATTACAATTCCTCCCTTTTATGGAAGTATATGCTGATTGCTTTATATTTATGTATTCTTCTGTTTCCCTAGTGGAGAGAGGAAGTGAAGCAGTTTGCTGTTGGGTTTAATTTATGTAGCTTTAGAAGGTAGAAGTGGTATCTCCTTGTCCTGAATTATTATCTTGCAACTTCAGATGCCCCAGATATTGATATTGTTGTTGACACAGCTTGTACATTATCTGACCCCTTTGGAATTACATCAGTGAATTGTCAAGGCATTAGCAGGTGTAAAGCTATTCTAGAAACTTTGCCATTTGCCACTTTTGCCACTTCCCATTTGCTCACCCTCAATATCCAAAGAATGGTGTGGCAGAGGAAAGCAAGTGATCCATGATCACATCGTCTGCAGTTTCCAAATTGCCATCAGAATTCTGCAGACCCATACATCATGGAATCATAGTGGGCGAGGAGTGGATAATGGAAATGCCCATTGATCTTGGATAGGATTTTCCAGTCTCGGGTTGAGCATGGCTGGAAAATCCTGCGCACCCCATGTCAGATAGTAAAATGAAGGTGAACTGAAAGTTAAGAAGGGGCATAAAGCATTAAAGTAATATTATTCCTAATGCTTTTCCATTATGCCAGATACTTCGGGCTTTGTCTCCCCATAACGTGGGGAGAACTCTCTTCTTCTGCAAAATGCAGACATTCTTATCCCTTACTAGTTTTGCTGTCATCTTTTCTGCTACATTCACGCATGGCGACACACACACACACAGACACAGACACACACACAGACATTCATATGGAGACATTCACACACACACACACACACAGACACAGACACACACTCACACACACATACAAGCAGACATTCACACACGCAGACATTCACATACATACAGACATACACACAAATATTCACACAGACACACACAGACATTCACACACACACATATTCACACACACACACACACACACACACACACACAGACATTCACACACACACATGTTCACACATACACGGACACACACAGACATTCACACACACACATATTCACACATACATAGACACACATAGACATTCACACACAGAAACATTCACAGACTCATTCTGAAAGAGAGGGGGTAGAATGTCAATGGTTATGTTGCATTGTGTTTGGTGATGTGCTTGCCACAGCTAAACGGCTAAAGTATATGGAAACAGCATCAGTTGGGAATGGGGCTGATATCATCGGAATGTGTGTGAATTTAAGATGAAAATTTTGATCCTAGGCATGATGCTTGATTGTTAGAAACAGCTCGTGGGTGAGTGATGGCGTAGGGTGGGTCAGAAATGTCATGTTATTCATTGACTTTAACAACCCACATATACTCATCAGGCTTCTGCCCTGGTTCCCTACTCCCACTTCTTCCTGAGAATGTTCCTTGAGGGCCTTCCACAGAACCATGACCTTTCTATTCTCCAGTACAACTTCATGATTAAGATTTCTGGTGTCTTGGAGCCCCATCTCTTGCCTTTTGTAGTCAGTTAGCTCAGTTGGCTGGACAACTGGTTAGTGATGCAGAGTCATAGCAACACAGTTCATTCAATTTCTGTGCCAGCTGAGGTTATTCAAGACCTTACCCCTCATCTGAGATGTGATGATCCTCCGGTTAAACCACCATCAGTCAGCTCTCCCCCTGAAAGGCGAAAGAAGCCTGTGGTCATCTGGAACAAAGGCAGCTTTACCTTTACAGCTTCCTTTTAAGGGGGGGCAGCTGCTTTTAGGAAATGCAGGCTAGCTATACTGTGTGTTTGGTCACCTTCCAAGGTAGCCAGAAGCATAGGTACAGCTTGGACCAATGCTGCTGTCAATTAACAGAGATGCCAATTTGTGTGCTTTCTACCTCTCCAGCATTGCACATGATCAACTTTTGAAATGTGACCCTGTACCTAAATGGATCAAATTCTAGCCCCTTGACTTTGACAATGTGTGAGGATTACTTTGCCTGCAACATTTAATAGATCAAATGCATTATGGCAGCAATGCTGAATACCCACAGAAGCATGGAGAGGATGTATATTTGGGAAGTAGGTGAACAGCTGTTTCTGTGCTGAACATTCTTCTCTATGATACTCCATCAAGCCTGAAATGAAGCATAGTTAATGTACACTGTGAAACAGATTATAAAATTCTGAAAGTTGTGCACACTAAGCAACCTTATACAGGTTTTTTCTTAACTGTTAGAATTAAAACAACACCAATTCTTTTAACTATTTCTATCTATATCCCTCCAGCAATTCTTTTCATTGGAGAATATCCAACCACACCCAAATATAATGCTTTAGAAACTCCAAATATACAGATTTTCCAGCCACACTCACCCCAAAACTGGGAAGTCACACCTGAGGTCAATGGACCTTTGCATGATCTGCTACCTCACCCACTACGATTACAATTCTATCTTGTGATCTTTCCCCTATCTTTTTACTTCATTGTGATCTTTTTATTAAGGATAATGAGAAATCCCTAGAAGCTGTGTGACATTTGCATGTTCTCCCAGTGTCTGTGTGAGTTTTCTCCAGCTGCTCCGGTTTCCTCCCACATTCCAAAGATGTGTGGATGTGTGGGTTAAGTCAATTGGCTATGCTAAATTGCCCCTTAATGTCAGGGGGGTTAGCGGTAAATATGTGCAATTACAGTGATACAGGCTGGGTAGGATTGGTGTTGGTTGAGGGTTGACGTGTTGAATGGCTTCCTTCTGCATTGTAGGGATTCTATGATTCCAAGTGAACACAAAAAGTGAGTTGAAAACTTGGACAGCTATGATGGGGTAGCTCACTGACTCTAATACATTAGTGTGTACACTTCTTTCACCTTGAATAAATTATAAATGGCACCACTCTTTGAAACTTTTTAGTTGATGATTGGACTTTAACTTGAATTTCGCTTGATCTCTCTGCATTGGTCCAATTGTCTCATTGAATATACTCTTGTAGTTATCCAGAAGGTACCGTAGGTCTATTTTGACATTGACCAATCTAATGACAACACTCCAGTTAAGCTTTATCTTCTCCAACCAGCGTCTCCCAAATAGAGCTGCAAAATGACCATGGACCATACGGAGAGACTACTTTGCTATTTGTCCACTCAGCTCTATATTGACCATAATGTAACCTTTTAACTTAAGGTTAAATATATAACACTTAATATATAACAGGCCCCAAAATGCAAGTCCTTTGATTCACATCACTCACAGCCAATTGGGTACAGGCATATATTGCAAACTCCACCCACAATTGAAAAGTTAATCACTATTCCCAAACAGCATGGATGAGGGGGTGGGAATTATTTGATTCATTGCAATCTTGGTCCTGCACAGGGGCTATGGAAACATTAATACTCAGAACCACATTACCCATTGCTGCATGTGACTAAGCATCTGCACAGTGAGAATTACCAGTATGGAACCAGGGTAGACACAGCCCCATGGTGATGGAAGTTATAGTTCTGACACATGCAGTAGTGGTTTGTACCCAGTGTGGGGGAGTTCAAATGAGAAAGCATGAGCCCCAGCAACTTTCTGTGGGTAGGCTTGAATTACAGATGCACACCACTAAATCCCAGGTCCAGACAGCAGGAAACAGGATTGCAGCCATTAACCCTCCCTTCTCCTCCTTCTTCTCCTCCCTCACATCAATCCCCTCTTCTTCAACCCTCCAATAATCCCTCCTTGATTCATCCCATTTCCCCCCACTCTAAACCCCTCTCCCTCACTCATTCTATTCTCTCACACCCAATCTCCTTTCTCACCCTCCATTCCTCTTTCACCCCATCCTCCCCTTTCTCAATCCATTCCTCTCTCATCCTATTTCCTCTTCTTTACCCCTTCACCCCATCCCTTTCTCACCACATTGCCCTTCTCTCACTCTCTAAATCCCTCTCTCGCTGTATCCTCTGTCCCTCACCCCAAAAACCCACTCCGTTATCCTTATTCTCCCTTCATCCCCAATCCCCCCCATCATCCCTATTTTCCCTCATTCCATCATCTCTCCCTCACCCCAACCTATGTCCTTCATCCCCCAATCTATCTCCCTCGCTCCATCTCTTTCTCTCATCCCCAATATTCCCACATCCCCTAATCCCCCTCCCTCATTCTCCCATCCACAATCACTCCCACCTCACCCTCCTTCTCATTTTCCTTTTCCACCCCCCACGTTGAGGTATGTGCAAGGGATAGAAAGGAAGCAAGAGTGTGCACGAGGAATAGGGGGAAGGGGAAGTTTGCACAAGTAGTGAGGGTTGAGAGGGAGAAAGAGTGAGTATAGGGGTGTGAGGGAGAGAGAGAGAGTGTGTATGAAGGGTGAGTTTCAGCCTTTGGATCCAGGGTAGAAAAAAAGCTCACAGAATCAAACTGAGCACAGGGGCCCACAAACTGTATATTTTGTTTGTCAATTACTGTACCTCAATGTGTAAGATTCTCAAAATTTTCTCATATAAATTTGAGGTGTCTTACTATGTTAAAAATAAAATTTAATTATTGTACATGCATTCCCTGTTTTTCCTTTCTTGTTGCACTACTTGTCCAGTTTTTCTGCTTGTTTTATGTTGAGCGCTTGCTTAGATTGAGATAGAACATAGATCATAGAACATTACAGCACAGAACAGGCCCTTCGGCCTTCGATGTTGCGCCGACCAATATAAAAAGCAATGCCCCTCCAAACTAAACCATTCCCTTCTCTTCCATATACTTATCAACTAACCTCTTAAACGCCACCAAACTTGGCGCATCTACAACTGCTGCAGGCAGGGCATTCCACTCCCTAACCACCCTTTGGGTAAAGAACCTACCTCTGATATCCGTCCTATAACTATCACCCCTTAATTTAAAGCTGTGTCCCCTCATGCTAGCTTTTTCCATCCTAGGAAAAAGGCTATCACTGTCCACCCTATCTAAACCTCTGAATACTGAATGTATAATTCATATATTTGTATCTACACAAGATAAAAATCCTGAAGTATAACATACCTCATCCAAGTAATGATGGGCTCATCAGTGTTCAGTCAAAGCCATGCTGCTTTTAAACCTAAAACTGAAACATGGACAAACATTGCAGTAAATCATATTAACCTAAATTCTGTTGTCAAAATAACAATATTGCTGTTATTTATATGTGAGTGATACAGCAAGTTCAGGTGAGAGATACCCAGTTCAACATGGTTATCCAAAAATTGAAATCCTAGTTGCTTTTTGTGTTTTTTCCACCACCATTGAAATGCATTGAATGCTGTGATGTCGTATTATTAGAATCATAGAAACCTTAGAGTACAGAAGGAGGCCATTTGGTCCATCGAGTCTGCACCAATTACAATCCCACTTAGGCCCTATTTCTGTATTCCCATATATTTACCTGCTAATCCTCCTGACACTAGGGACAATTTAGTATGGTCAATCAATCTAACCTGCCCATTGTTGGACACCTTAGCGCAGCAGAGAAGCACTAAACTTTAGAAGATGGTTCTGACTTGCTGCAGATTTAATTCACTGGCTTTTCATACTCATTTTTGGTTACTTTGCAACATGTATTGCCATTAGTACAACATTTCCCTGGTATAATTCACAAATTATGTAACTACTTTCATCTGTGAACAATATGCGTTGTTTGTATGTGTACATATAACGTGTATGCATATATAATGTGTGTACATATATAATGTGTGTCTGTGTATACAATATAGTACATGTGTGAATAGTGAGCTGAATTTTTTTGCTGCAGAGGGAGTCCCTACAACAGGCCAGAAAGCTAGAGACAGCTCTGCTTTGGCCATTTACAAGACCGTATGACTGGATTTTTCAGGGATCAGGTAAATAATAATGGGAGCTACTTTAAGGAATGGCTATCTGCCAGGCAATTAGCAGTTGAGCAGTCCTACCAGCACTATCAGGAGCATGGGACTGCACCCGCGCCTGAAAGAAGAGGATGAAAAGTAGAAGGGGAGAAGGGAAATATCCAGTCTGAGGGACTGAGCTGTGTCTATTTTAATGCCAGGAGTGTAGTAAATAAGGTGGATGAACTTAGGGCGTGGATTGCTGCTTGGAATTGTGATGTGGTGGCCATTACAGAGACTTGGATGTCTCAGGGACAGGACTGGGTACTACAGGTCCCGGGATTCAGATCCTTCAGGAAGGACAGGGAGGGAGGCAAAAGAGGTGGTGGAGTGGCACTGTTGATCAGGGACAGTGTCATGGCTGCAGAGAAGGTGGATACCGAGGAGGGAATGTCTACGGAGTCTCTGTGGGTGGAAGTTAGGAATAGCAAAGGGTCGGTGACGTTGCTGGGTGTATTCTATAGGCCGCCCAATAGTGACAGGGAAGTTGAGGTGCAGATAGGGAAACAGATACTGGAGAGATGTAGAAATAACAGAGTTGTTGTGATGGGAGACTTCAATTTCCCAAACATCGACTGGAATATCCCAAGGGTAAGGGGTTTGGATGGGGAAGAGTTTGTTAGGTGTGTTCAGGAGGGTTTCCTGACACAGCACGTGGACAAGCCTACGAGAGGAGAGGCTGTACTGGACCTGGTACTAGCTAATGAACCAGGACAGGTGATGGATCTCTCGGTAGGAGAGCATCTTGGGGATGGAGATCATAATTCTATCTCCTTCACCCTTGCATTGGAAAAGGATAGGATCAGGCAGGCTAGGAAGGTGTTTGTCTGGAATAAGGGGAAATGTGAAGACATCAGGCAGATGTTGGGGCGAATAAACTGGAAGGAGGTGTTCTTGGGGAAAAGCACAGAAGGAAGGTGGCAGATATTCAAGGAATGCTTGTCTGGAGCTCTGCACGACAACGTTCCAGTGAGACAAGGAGGTTTTGGTAGGTCGAGGGAACCGTGGTGCACGAAGGCTGTGGTGAACCTAGTCAGGAAGAAAAGAAAGGTGTATAAAAGGTTCAAAGAGCTAGGAGATGTTGGGGATCTAGAGAAGTATAAGGCTTATAGAAGAGAGCTTAAAAAGGAAATTAGGAGAGCCAGAAGGGGTCATGAGAAGGCCTTGGCTGGTAGGATTAAGGAGAATCACAAGGCCTTCTACAAATATGTGAAAAGTAAAAGGATGAGAAGAGAAGGGATAGGACCTATAAAAGGTGAAGGGGGAAAAGTCTGTATGGAACCGGAAGAAATGGCAGAGGTGCTTAATGAGTACTTTGCCTCAGTATTCACGGTGGAAAGTGATCTGGGAGGATGCACTACAAGTTTGCGGCAGACTGAAAAGATTGAGTATGTAGATATTAAGGAAGCGGATGTGTTAGAACTTCTAAATGCTATCAAGATAGACAAGTCTCTGGGACCAGATGGGATGTACCCCAGGTTATTGTGGGAAGTGAGGGATGTCATTGCAGAGCCCCTGGCGATGATCTTTGCGTCGTCGATGGAGACGGGAGAGGTTCCGGAGGATTGGAGGATTGCGGATGTGGTCCCTATTTTCAAGAAAGGGAACAGGGATAGTCCTGGAAATTACCGACCGGTGAGTCTGACCTCAGTGGTTGGTAAGCTGATGGAGAGGCTTCTGAGGGACAAGATTTACGAGCATTTGGAGAAGTTTAGGTTGATTAGAAATAGTCAGCATGGTTTTGTAAAAGGCAGGTCGTGCCTTACGAGCTTAATTGAGTTCTTCGAAAATGTGACTGAACACATTGACGAAGGAAGAGCAGTGGACGTGGTGTACATGGACTTCAGCAAGGCATTTGACAAGGTCCCCCATGCAAGACTTCTTGAGAAGGCGAGAGGCCATGGGATCCAAGGGGATTTGGCCTTGTGGCTCCAGAACTGGCTTGCCTGCAGAAGGCAGAGGGTGGTTGTGGATGGCTCTTTTTCTGCATGGAGGTCGGTCACCAGTGGAGTGCCCCAAGGATCTGCTCTAGGACTCTTGCTGTTTGTCATTTTCATAAATGACCTGGATGAGGAAGTGGAGGGATGGGTGAGTAAGTTCGCCGATGACACGAAGGTCGGTGGTGTTGTGGATGGTCTGGAGGGATGTCAGAAGTTGCAGCATGACATCGACAGGATGCAAGACTGGGCGGAGAAGTGGCAGATGGACTTCAACGCGGATAAATGTGTTGTGGTCCATTTTGGCAGATCCAACGGGATGAATGAGTACACTATCAAAGGTAGGAGTCTTAGCTGTGTGGAAGAGCAGAGGGATCTTGGGGTCCGGGTCCATAAGACTCTCAAATCGGCCTCCCAGGTGGAGGATGTGGTTAAGAAAGCTTACGGTGTACTGGCCTTCATTCATCGAGGGATTGAGTTCAGGAGTCAGGAGGTAATGCTGCAGCTTTATAGGACCCTTGTCAGACCACACTTGGAGTACTGTGCGCAGTTCTGGTCGCCTCACTATAGGAAGGACGTGGAAGCTATTGAAAGGGTGCAGAGGAGATTTACAAGGATGTTGCCTGGATTGGGAGGCATGCCTTATGAAGACAGGTTGAGGGAGCTGGGACTGTTCTCCCTGGAGAGACGAAGGTTGAGAGGCGACCTGATAGAGGTTTACAAGATGTTGAGAGGAATAGATAGGGTGGACTCTCAGAGTCTATTTCTCAGGGCTGAAATGGTCGCGACGAAAGGGCACAGATTTAAGGTGCAGGGGATGCTAGAGGAAAGTTTTTCACTCAGAGGGTGGTGAGTGAATGGAATTGGCTGCCGTCGGTGGTGGTCGAGACGAACTCGCTGTGGTCTTTTAAAATACTTCTGGATGAGTATATGGGATCCAATGGGATTGGGGGTTATAGATAGGTCTATGGCTGGGTAGGTTTTGATGTGTTTGGCACAATTTGTGGGCCGAAGGGCCTGTTTGTGCTGTAGTGTTCTATGTTCTATGTTCTATGTTCTAGAACGCCTTCCCAACCAATGTGCATAGGGTCTAAGGGGACTGGGGTCAGTCAGGCAAAATGCTGCACAGCAACAGGGAGATAGGATTTGGTGAGAGCAGGTGATGTCATTGCCATGGGGAAAACCATTGCTGGATCACAGAGCACCCAAATAGGAGGACCTTCCTGAGTCTGCAGGTAAAGCCACCAGATTTCACTAGTGGTTCCTGCTCACAGAGCAAAAGACCCACCAGCTGCCACAAAAATGCTAGTGCCATGGGAAGAAGCACTTAATTAGCTAAGTAAGTTGCTTAATTAGCTTCTGACAGGGAGGCTGTCCCCCCATCCTTCACTATTAATAAGATGGCATAGCCGTGGAAGAAGGACTCCCCTCCCACTGAAACCCTTAGCCTTTTTTGGCCCCTTACCTCCCAGCCTATTCTCTGAGGGCTAGTAAAGTCAAGCTTAATGTGTGTATACTACATATGTCACTTCTAGGTGCATAATGTTTGAGTATAACGTGTGGACATAGAGCTTGTGTGTAAATATAGCAAATGTATGATGTTTGTGCATTGTTATTGTGTATGTGAAGAATATCTACTACACTTGGGTCTAGCCTGTGCGTAATGTATATGTGTATATATTGTGAGTGCACCCACTCGGTCTGGTCCTAGCAAGCAGCAGCCAGAAACTAGCTACACGTGGATTTCAGTTGCTGGGCTAGAAGACCGATTTTCAGGAGATGAATTTCCATGCACAAGTGTGAAAGAACTAAAAGAGGGAGATGGTGACATCATTGGTGCGAACTCACTGAAGGGCAACATTAAATACTAGCTTTTCTGCTGCAAACTCAGATGCAGACTACAAGGATGAAGATTGTTAGTTGTACATGATTTGTAATTATTTGTATGCACATGGTCGGCATTAACTAGGGATTCATAGAAAATGGAAGCAGGCATGGGCCTTCAAGCCTGCTCCGCCAGTCATCTTGATGATAGCTGATCAAAATCAATATTCTGATCCTGCCTCTCCTCCCCCATTGCTTGATCCCTTTAATTCCAGGAGCTTTATATAATTCACTCATGCCTTGATGAATAGGAAGACTGAAACATGGTGGCTGGGTTAGGAAATTCTAAGTGTATTTGATAAATACATGCTTATAAAATTGTATAGATATTGATTCAAGTTTATTCTTTACCATTTGGCTTTCTGGAATTTAATGTAGGCATTTCAAGGGAGTACTACACACTAGATAGTCTGTCAGCAAGTTTGGCAATAATCTTGGCTCAGGGACCAGTGTTGATAACAGTTCCCAGAGCATCACAACACTCTTATACTGTGATCGCACTCAGAACTGTAGGAGTCCCAAGGTTTATTTGTAGGAGAGTGGCTTGTCTCCATTTGAAAGGCACTCAGTCTCCTATTGAAGGATAGTAGCATGACTGCACCTCTGCCATGTACTGCCCTGATAGTGCTACGTAGATGGCTGGGCTAGGTTGTTCTGGCCCATTATGAGATGCTATGCCCAGGCCATCATTTACCAGACCTACTCAAGGTTTTCCATCACAGTCATTTGATCTATTCTCAATGGCATTGGAAAAGATTTCCACTCCTGAAAATGTAGCTACTGGAGATATAATTCATGGAACAATTAGGCTGGGAAAATGAAAATCAAAACTCGTACTAATCAATCATACTATAAAATGGATGCAACACCATTAAATTCCTCAGCCATTGAGTTAAATTTATAGATGCAGCTTGTTGGCTAATATTATTCATAAGTACATAACCTTTACAGCAATGTTATCTGGGTATGCTAATAAAAGAGTAGGAGTACAAAGTTTATAATTCCTATAGATTGATCATCATAAAATTATCTTCTGCCCAAGTACTTTTGTGCATGGACAATAGAACTTAATAAGCAGTAATTTCCATTCATAAACTTTGCAGATAAAGTAGGGTTTAATGAAATTTGATATTGAAAGATTTAAGATAATGTTGGATTGACAGTTAGGTATTAAAATAATAAGAAAAATGGATTTATTCTGCTGTAAAATCTTTAAATAACTCTAATGTCATCCATTAAGAGCATACGGTTTTGGAATTGTGCTGTTTGCTTAGAAATCTAATAAATGTAAAAGTGGCCAGTGGAATTATTTTATAATCACTTTTGCTTATTTTTCTTCAATATTATTTCCATGTAGATTAAAAAGAGCAAATTTTTGTGTAGATAAAAAATATGCCAGCCCCAGCTGTAGATCTTTTGTGATGTGAACTATTTGTTACAATGTAATGTGCATCATTGGTGATTCAAGACTTATCTGACAGCCAGCTATTAGGTCATCTATCACTTGGTTCACTCAAAACTGACAAGTGTTACAATTCAAGTTTTAACAGGGATTGTTTGCCACGGGAGATGTGTCAGCTCCAGAACCAGCAAGATCTTCTCCAATTTTCTGTTGGTTGAGATATTGCTGAACTAATCAAACAAGTAGGAAAAGCTGACAGAGTTATGATGGCAATATTCAGTTCACTATAATTTAAATTGTCCTTATCCACGTGACTTTAGTAAACATCTGGCAGACTTAATTAGATACAATGATATAAAGTTGGAAATTTTTGAATTGAAATTGGTCAATTGATCTGAGAATTCTAATTAGAACAAAGATGACAAGTCCAAAGGTGTGCGAGTTAAGCGCACTGGTTATACTAAATTGCCCCATAGTGTCCCAGAACGTGTATGTTAGATGGATTAACGGGGTAAATATGTGGGATTATGGGGATAGGGCCTGAGTGGTATTGTTGTCAGTGCAAACTCGATGGGTCAAATGGCCTCCTTCTACACTGTTGGGTTTCTATTATTCTATAAGACTTGCATTTTATTTTGTGACACAGTATTTATTTATTTTATTGGAGTCACATTAGGCTTACATTAATAATGCAATGAAGTTACTGTGAAAATCCTCAAGTTATCACACTAAGTGCCTGTTGGGTTCAATGATTGAAGATTTATCATGGCCAATACACCTAACCCGCACATCTTTGGTCTTGCCACCTTTGTTCTAATTAGAACCCTCAGATCAATGTGACCAATCTCAGTTCAAAAGCCTCCAACGTTTGGGACTTTAACTGGCATGTTTTTCAGACTGTGAGAGGAAACCAGAGCACATGGAGGAAACCCATGCAGACAGTGGGAGATCATGCAGATTCTGAACAGACAGTGACCCAAGCTGGGAATCAAACCCAGGTCACTGGCACTGTGAGGTAGCAGTGCTAGCTACTGCTGCTCTATAATAAATTGGCAACTCACATATCAGGGGGAGATTATAAGCAGAACCTCCTGCACTTTCTGGTACCAGGACCATTTTTGGGTTTCAAATTTACACAGATCAGAGATATATTTTGCTGGGGCGTGGTGTTGGGGGATTGTGAGGGTGGGGAGGTCCTTCCAGTAGATGGTCAATTAAGAGCTGCCTCCACATTTGCTGACCAATCCAGTGGGCAGATTCCAGAGGCGGGAGGTCCAGTCAGAGGATTCAGAGTATTTGTGGCCAACTACCCCTCTAGGGGAGGTAAGCATGGTTGAGGCAGGAGAGACACTTCATAAAGCCTGTCTAAGGTTTACAAATACAGAAGGCCTGCAGTGCCATGAATGTGGAGGAGCAACCATCATGGCTCAGGTTCTGCCTTTTTTTACTTTGCAGTTAATAATGTGGAGAATTCTGATTGCATCTGCTCCAAAAGGTTCTTAATTGACCCTAACTGGCTATCTACTTCTGCCAAACTTATAGCTGCTACTGCTTAGAGTCTGTCTCCAGCAAAATCATTCGGAGGTGGGAGCACATTAGGAGTCAGCCCTGCATGTAACATTCATAAGTTTTTCTGGTCGTGCCTCCAAACTTACCTCAGCTGGGTTAGGAAGATTCTACCCAATATTGATTATGAACAGTATTATTTATGACCCAAATACTTTTCTGTCCGTGATAGTGCACATCACAGACATATCTTCCCATCCCTTCTTGTAGTCTCAAGGAACCTTTCTAGAAATCAATAGACACAATAAGACTCTTTTGTTATTGCGTCTAAGAATAGTAATATGTATGGAAGCAGAAAAGACTGCTCAGCTTATTGAAACTACTCCTTCCGATGGATTAAGTACAATCAGCAGCGTCATGGACTTCCTTCTATTTACTCGATCTCCGAAGGGAAATAAAATAGACAAAGGAGAAATCTCCAAAAAGAACACAGCTTGAAACTCTTCTCTGACACACAGCAACCATTGAGCAAAGCCTCCAGGATATCAATCCAAAAGTATAAAATACACAATTATCATCATTTAACACAGACTGGTTGCGTTCCAGCATTCCCATGCTACCAAGATGATTGTAATGCTCTATGGAGCATTTGGTAGAAGCTGTATACGTCAATGCAGTTTTCTTTACAACTTGCAATCATTTTCAGAATCAGACAGTCACACAGATACTTTGAAAGGAATGAATTAACATAGAATTAATTGAATTAGCGTAAGCTCATGGCTTCAAAATTGTGTATGGTCGTTTTAAAGCAATGCGGACTAGGTAGCCTTCTCATGAAATGCTTACTTAAGTCCAATAATAATACATCCACTTAAAGGGAATGTTTGCTCAGGCATAAGTTCATTCTCTATACATTCTATAGTGTTTGTTTAATTTGCCAGAGGGTATTCCAATTAAGAGAGATCTCTACAATGCTAATCAGATATATATTGTGTAGGCTATTGGAAATTGGGAACTTGTGGCCCTCCCAGTGTTCCTTTGGGAGTATGGTTGAATAATTCTCTGTAAGATTCTGTAGCTACAGAGGAACCTCATTAATTCAGACTTTGTTAAAACAAACCTCTCATTATAATACTTTTTTTTGGAGGACAGTGTGTCATTGTGAGTAAGCATGCTGTCCTTTCACCTCTGGGACCTGGGTTTGAATCTGCCCAGGACCAAAGAGATGAAAGTTGCCTCAAATGGTTAACCATAAGATTCCTGCACCCAATGAACTTAGGCAGCCCCAGCCCACTTTCAGATATATATGGAACCAAGATAAAGAAAATCTCATAATTTACACATTATTAAAAAGTTTGATGCAATGCATGAAAATGTTGCATCGTGATTGGGAAATGAAGTAAAATGGAGCAGAACTTCACTCTGCATCAGGTTATCCTACATCTGATCTGAAAACACTAAATCCCAGTACTGACAAAGTAATTCTTTCTATCCATGATAGTGGATACAATCATAGTACATGACGGTGTACAATCCTTTATAGTGAAAGGAGGCTCAGATCTTGATGCAAATGACAATGTTTTGCTGAGATAATTATATTTATTTACTGGAGAATGTGTCCAATGCAGCCTCCCTGTTGAAGTGTCTTTTTTCATTGCTGTGACTTTTTCCTAATCTTTCAGATGAGATTTGAAACCAATGCTGAAATTATATGTTGAATGAATAGGTGCACGCTGGACCTGAAATCAGGTTGTAGTGGGTGGGTGTGCATGGGATTGGAGGTATGCCCACTGAAAAATAACGGAGCACTGAAGCCTGTTAAGAAGGCTAAAGATTTCATTTGGCTTTTTTATGATTGGCAGATGGTCAAGTGGCCTTCACTTCTTCACCTCAGACTCAATTGAGGGTGGCATAAAATGTCTAGGATGAATAAAAGTAAAGGAATATGTTAGAAGGTTGGGATGTTATGAGTTATGCTAACTCTTGCTTTAATTTGCATTATGGAGAGAGTTTACTGCATTACTCTGTGCAACGTTCCTTAGAATAATACTACTTCTCCCTGATGCAGCTTTACAGCAGCTGTCAGCCTAGCTGCAATGCCGCTCGTAATTCTCACTTCTCTCAGGATCCATCGTCTTCACGCACTGCCCCCCTCCACATCATCAACAGTACTTGAGTCTAGAATTTTCTGGTACTATCTGCCAAAGAAATTATAGCGGCAGGAAGGACCGTGCAAATGTCTGTTGACTTCAAGCGGGATTTTCCTTTCTTGGAGCAAGCTTGGCCAGAAAATTAGTCTCTTTCTTTTTGTGCTTCACGCTGAACTGCCAAGCCATCTTGAAATTATGTCAGTGACAATTGTGGTCGAAAGTGCATATCATGCCTGATTCTGGGTCCACCAATCTGGTACATAAAATTCTGGCATGCTGCACTGCCTGCTATTGTAGATTGATGCACAAGATCCCATGGCATTATTAGAAAAAGAGCAGATGAGTCCTTCTTGATGCCCTGGCCATTTATCTCTTTCTGGGACCTTGTGGGTAAGTTGGCTGTTGTGTTTCCGCATATTACAAAATGAATGTAGTGAATGAAATGGTGTTTGATTGGAGGAGCAGTGAATGTTGCACTGATGGGTGTGCTGAGGGTTGCTGGGCTAAGGGAAGCAAAGTACTAGCAAAAGCAAAAAAATTTTGGCCTGTGATTGGAGGAGCAATTTTAAGAATAATCTTCAGTTGAAACTGTGATTTTGAAAACTGATGCCAGAGGCTGCATGGAAGGGCAACGCATTGGACAGCATGGTGGCACAGCGGTTAGCATTACTGCTCACAGTGCAAGGTAGACACAGGAAACCCTGCCTCACAATGCCAGGGACCTGGGTTTAATTCCAGGTTTGGGTCATTGTCTGTGCAAAATCTGAAGATTCTCTCTATGTCTGTGTGGGCTTCCTCCCACAGGTGCTCCACTTTCCTCCTACAGTCTGAAAGATATGCTGGTTAGATGCATTGGCCATGCTAAATTCTCCCTCAGTGTACCCAAATCGGTGCCAAAGAGTAGCAACTAAGGGATTTTCACAGTTACTTTATTGCAATGTTGATTAAGCCTACGAATAAATAAACTTTTTAAAATTAAAACTAAAAAAAAGTGTGTAGCTCCAGTCCTATACCAGCATGATTGAAAATTCAACTGTCTTCTCAAATTGCCATGCAAGTCACTCATCCCACATTTGGATCAAGAAGGCAACCACTATCAAGGCAACTAGGAACACATGCCAGTGCTGCCAGAAACATTCATGTTCCAGGAATGAATGTGCAAAGGATAGAAAATGCCTTGCCACAACAACTCCTCCTCAAAGCGATCTTCTAACTTTCTTGAGCTCTTAGTTGCAGGAACATGTCATGCAGCCACTCAGTTCCCATTCATCCATTTTATTTATGAGCTATGCACTCTCAATGCCTTAAGAGAGGCGCTCAGCAAGTGCCACTCCTTGTGAGAGTCCCAGAACACAAAATTGCCCCGGTATTTTTGTTTAATAGAACAGTAGAAAGTATGTTCGGTTAACATAAAAGCATTGATTTCAACATCAATGCAATTAAAGCTGAAAGATTTATGCTCTATTCTTCCAGTTTAGTTATATCCCCTGTGCCTTTTCTCTGGAGTTAGTTGGTTATATTTGATGTACATACAGCATGATATTATTTGTTTCCATTTTTTTTGATTAACCCAATGAACTCTATGATTTTTTTTGAAAAGTTTAGCAGTGTGCCTACATAGAGAGGAATTTCAACTTCTTAAATCATTGCTCAAAATTTGTCATGGATGCACTTCACTCATAACTTGGCAGACAGCCTGGCAGAATCCTGAGATACTGCAAAACTATCCTGACACTGTCAGAAGTGCATGGTTTCCAGCGAGTGCTCAATTTTATTGAAAACCCAATGTGCTAATGCTTTGCTTTATGAATTACTGTTGTCAGTTGTCCCTTGATTGGAGGATGAAATGAGGTTTCTCTGGAAGGTCGAAAGCCGTTCTGTGCCTCTGGGAGGATTTTCTCAGCTTCGGGAAGTAGGTGATACAACAGATTGCATTTCAAAATGTTTCCTGCTGTGGTCAAGAGGAAAATACCTTGATAGTTTCCACAGTACAATTTATCTCCCTTCTTTATGATAGTTACAACTGAAGAATTCTTGAAGTTGGAGGTGGGGAAGAGAGCAGGGCAGGGATGAAGTAAAGAGTTCTCCATCCCAAATCCATGAGATATCTACATGGATGTAAGCAGAAGTCCGCCATAGCTGGAATACCACTAGGGCAGCGGGCTTCATGTATTTGATTGTTTGTTGCAAGCATCAATAATGGAATTGTACCACCGGATACTCAGGGATAGATTGGAGTGTATCAACCACCACTGTGGATTCACAGTTGAGGAATTGTTTATTTGCTTGTTTATAAAAAACAGATAACATAACTGCACATTCTGGCCATAATCTTTAATTTCTTTTTCCAATTAAAATGTCCAGTTCCTACACATAAAACAGATACATATGAGTGACTGACCATAGTAAGCTTTGCTTGCTTATAGTAAGAGTAAGGAAAACAGATCATGTCAACATTTGGAAAAAAGAAGCAGCAAAATAAGACATTGGTTTGCATTGTTGTACTTGTTTCATCTCACAAGAATGCAAGATTGGCATTTGTTGTAGGTGAAAAATACCTCTGAGACTGTTAGTGAGTCAAAATACAGCAAGTTTTATTTCTTTTGGAAGAAACCCTAACAGTGGTTTACCAGGCTTCTCATTGAACACAAATACAAGTGGGTATTTATACATTATAAGTCCCAGTATCAATCATGACGCAAACTCTCGATTCAGCCACGTACTTTGCTTCCCTTGGCCCAGCAACCATGATTTCTATGATTGATACCAGGAGTAGTATAAACTTAAGGAGATCAGTCATGAAGAAGGGTTATGTTTGTGATATATGCTAGTTACAAAATGCATTAAATTCATTAACCTTTTCCCTACTTCAACATTGAATTTGAGTCTCAGTCTATCTGGCAGCTGCAGTCACAACATAATCTTTGGTCCAATCACAACCCACAACACTTCTGGTGGCATGGTATCTCATTCCTTGAAGTTACTTGGACAGCCATGGTTGTCCCAGCAGGACTCTTGCTGTTAAAAAGATTGCAATCTATTGGCTGCAGCTATTTAACAATGTTCAGTTAGCACAAACGGTTTGCAATGTCTGCAAAATAACATTCACATTTGACTGTCTTTGTGGAAATTAATGTTAAAGAATGAAAGACATGAACATGTAAGGAAAACATGAATAAATAACTTATATTGATACCAGGCGTAGTATAAACTTAACAAGATCATCCATGAGAAAGGGTTATGTTTATGATATATGCTAATTACAAAATGCATTAAATTCATTGACGTGTTCCCTACTTCAACATTGGATTTGTGTTAATACATCCCAGGTCATGTTTGGCAGATGAAACTAAGACTTAGGTGGCATCTCCTGTATCAAGCATATTGAATATTAGATTTCTGCGCATTGTGACTAAATGTGTTGATTCATACTAACTACATAGCATTGAACTGTTTTCTCAACCTTGGCAGATTACAGATTTATGCTAGTTTAGTTGTGAACCCCTTTAAGGGTCAAGGTTTTGGAGGGTCATGTGACCATTTTGCGAATTGAAGTGTGCAAATCCTGAGGCTGAGCGCAGGCTCTCAGGAATCTAGAGACTGGAGTTGAAGTAATTAGTAGCATTTTTCTCACTCCCTTCATATAGTTTATATTGTCAATAAATAGTTCTGAAGTTATTCCACTCAGTGGTCGTCACTCTTGCATTTGACGATGAGGATCAATGGAACACTTCTATTTGTCACAGAGAAGGGTAGAGCAGACCTCATATACAACTCACTGGAAGTACGTCTATTCAGCAGTCAGAGAGTTAATCATAATGCCTCTATTAGAAAAGCATTCAACCCTATTTTGAAGGATTGGGTTCAATATATTGAATATCCACAATATTTCTGCAAAACAAATAAAATAGGGGAGTGGAGAAACAAAGTGTAATGCTGTTAACAGCCTAAAAACGAAGTTGATAAGAAGTTTGACTTGGTGATTCTGACACTAAAACCTTTGAAGAAATCATAGAAATAGTGAAAGGACCTTATCACCCTAAGTCCTCAGTGACTGTGCAGAGGTATAAATTTAACTCGATGGCAAGTGACTCCTGGGAGTCAATAGCATGGTGAAGTTAAAGCAAATGGCTGAACATTATGAATTTGAATCTGACCGTTAATGAGATGTTGAGAGAGCAACATATGGGATGAAGAATATTGCTATACAGAAAAAAAGTTGTTGGTAGAAGCAGAAAAAACCCCAAGGAAGGGCAATTAGAAGGGCAATTAGCAAGGGCAATTAGAAATTGCCCTTGCTATGAAAATTACACAAAAAGGCATGATGGAATTTTAAAGTATGCAAGCTGACAAAGTCCATCAAGTTTGGAGGGAAATTGCTAATCACCATAGCACCGAGATATGTGCATGGAATTTAATGAATAAAGAAGTACAGAACCAGAGAGAGTTCAGAGGTATAGGAAATTTGGCTGACAAACCAGGAACTATGAAGAATGGTGTTGATGTGGGGGAGCCCACCTTCTGGAGAAGTGTAGATTTAGGGAAGCTATGTGTTATGCCTATAGCAGTAAGGCACAGATAAGAGACAAGTGTAGGGCTAAACAGGACCTGGCCAGTGCTAGGGAAAGAAAAATTCCAGCTCTTATGCACAGTAATTCTGAAGAAGGATCAGATGTATACAGGTTGAATAATTTTAAGGTGGGCAAAGTAGTTCCCATCATAATTGTACTGATAATTAACTCTTGTCCACTCAAAATAGAGGTAGACACAGGAATTTCTGCATCAGTGGTGGGAGAACAAACTTATCAATACCTACAAGGAGGATTCCATTCCCTGTGATTTAAAAATACTGCAGGCAAGCTGACCATATGTATGGGGAAATATCATCTGTCACAACCCACCCTCTGATTTCAGCTTCTCTGCCCTTTGGCCATTCACACCCTTTATGATCTCTATTAACTGGCATTAGCAACCTTTTCCCCTGGTTTCTGTGGCTATGAGTCATCTTTCATTCCTTCATTCTGCAGTATAAAATATCTCCCACTTTCTATGCTTTTTAGCTTTGACAAATGATCATCTGGACTCGAAACATTAGCTTGTTTCTCTCCTTACAGATACTGCCACACCTGCTGAGATTTTCCAGCATTTCCTCTTTTGGTTTCAGATTCCAGCACCTGCAATAATTGGCTTTTATGCCTTTAATTGTAGTCGAGGGCTGAGGGCCAAGCTCGATGGGACAAATTAGCTTCAGAAAATAAAATTGAATTGGTTAGAATTTTTCAAAATTAATGAAGGGAGCCTACGTGATTTCCTCAGGACATACCAGGAGGTATTTCAAGAAGCACGAATCAAAATAGAAGACTTGAAAACCAAAATCTATATGCATTGAGGCGTTGAGAGACTTCACTGAAGGTTTACAGAGGAAGGTCCATGTCCTATTCACGACATGAGAAGGTGGAGACCAAATTTAGATGGTTAGAAGATTTGGACATAATCAAGCTCATGCAGTTTGCGGAGTGGGCAACCTCCATTATGTCGATACTTAACTTTGATAAAACAATACAAATATGTGGCTACTCTAAATTGGACACTAATCCCACGCCTTATAGAAGATCTATACGCCAAGCTAGCTGGAGATTTAATTTGCATTAAGTTAGAGATGAACCATGCATACCAGCAGTTGGAACTGGATGATGCATCCAGGGAGTTTGTCATTATTAACACATATAAGGGCCTATACCTGTACATCAGGCTGCTATTCAGAGTCTCATTGACTTGTGAAATCTTTCAATACATAATGGAGACTATATTAAGTCTTACCTAAGGTAGTTGTTTACTTGGAGGATGTGCTAATCACAGGAGCCACAGAGGAGGAGATCTAATCAATCTAGAGAAGATTTTAAAAAAGGTTCCAGGAAGCTGGAGTAAAACTAAAGGGAATAAATTCACTTTTAAAGCAGACCAGGTGACTTATTTGGAGTTTAGCATAGATGCACAAGGGTTTCATCCAATAAGCCATTAAAGATTTATCAATGCCAACGAGTGTGCCAGAGTTAAAAACTTTTCTCGGAATTGTAAACTATTTTGGAAGGTATATTCCAGATTTGTCTACAAATGGCTGACACCTTTACATACGTTATTAAAAATCCAGAGTGGCACTGGAAGACACAGCAAAATGAAGCCTTCAGACAAATGAAACAAGTCCTGCATCTTCCTGCCTTTCATTTCAATTTGCCCCTTCAAAAAAACCATTCTCACTTATAATGCATCACTTTATGAAATTGAAGCTGTTTAGTCACATAAAAAGGACATATAGAAAGACTTATTGGCTCTGCTTCAAGGACTCGAATTGTGCAGAAGAAGCATAATCACTAATCAAGAAAGAGGGGTTAGCCATCATCTTTTGGATAAAGGAAATCCACCCATATGTTAACAACGGCATTTCACTGTAATTACTGATCATAAAACCCTGATTTTATCTTCTTATTTGGAGAAGACAAAATCACCTCTTTAATAGTGTCTGTAAGGATAGAGCATTGGGTTTTATTGTTGGCTGCTTTATGAATATACCTTCCAACACAGACCAAGAACACATATATCAAATGCCAACATCTTGAGACATCTCCCACTCCTGCAATGTCTCAACCACCCATGTCACATGAAGTTATCATTACCTATATTGTCGTAACAGATCAAATCAGAAGGATCCAACATTGTCCAGAGTGAAGCATATAGTTCCCCATCATTGTTGTTACTAGAGGATGTCTGAACAACTAAAACCCTTGCACACAAGGAAGGATTAATTGAGTTGTAAATATGGTGTCCTTCTGTGAGGAGCAACAGTGGTCCACACTTGACAGGAATAGCGCCCACTCAGGGACGTCCAAATGAAAATGTTGGCTTGTAGCTATGTGTAGTGGGCCACGTTTCATGAAGACAAAGAAAGCATGGTTAAAAGGTATGATCAATTCCATTTACACAAAGGTTACCATCAGCAGCCACAATGAAACCTTTGGAATGGTCAGGTTGGTCATGGTTCAGGCTCCATGTTGATTTTGTAGGGTCATTCTTGGAAAAATTGTTCCAACTTATAATGGACCAACACTCAAGATGGCTAGACATCTATGAAATTAAGTCGATGACTTCTTTTGTAACAGTGGAAAAGAGAAACCTTCATCACCCATGATTTGCCAGAGTTATTGGTTTCAGACAATGGGATAGCATTTACCAGCGAGGAGTTCCAGCATTTCATGTCATCGAATGGCATTAAGCACATATGTGCTGCACTGTACTTCATCCAATGGACTGAGAGGGCTGTGCAAACTTTTAAAGCAGCTAAGAAAAACAATCAGCAGCATCCTGACAGACCAAATGAGGACTTTTTCTTATTATCGATAGAACAATGTCCTACCTAAACATCGGAGTAATGTCTCCCAAGCTGCTGATAGATTGGCATATTCAAACCTGCTTGGACCTGGTGTTTCCAAATTTGGCGGAGAGGATGAGGGCAAAGCAGAGTATGCATAAGAAACATCATGATTAAACAAAGCCTAACTAGTGAGGCATCCCAAATGGTAAACTATCCCCTAGAATTTCCTCTACCACCAGAACGTATACATCTCTGAAGATTCATTCAACTCTTAACGCAGAGCTGGCATGGAAAAGTGGTGATAGGAGGTAAGCGACACAAGAAGACGACTTCATTGTACTGCGAAATGTTGTTAATTTTTTTTCCCACTCCTCACAATCTCTTCATCTCTATCTATACTTTCCCTCACATGCCTCAGACTGCTTAGTTCCAATTTGTGTTGTGCCAATAGACTGATAAGCACATGCAGCTCTTACTCAGTGCTTAATATCCTTTAAAGTTCTTTTCTGAACTGGATTTAAACTTTTGAGCTTAAGTAAAAGTCAGTGTTTTCAATTCCCATCTTCACATCAGTGAATTACATCTTCACTTTATCGGCAGAAACAGTGAATTAAATATTAATATTTGAAATAAGACCATGCCGAACTTAGGGACAAATCCTAAAGTATGGATATTTATGGATACATATCCATTAATCTGAAGGCAGCTATGTATCAGATGAGCAGAATATCATTAAAGCCACAGCATTTGCAGTGAACATAAGAGAATTCTAACCATAAAATATAGATAGGAACACACATGAGTTTGCTTTAACGTTATCTCTTTGACTATGTAACCATTCATTAATTCACATCAGATGGAATCCATTAATCCCCTTTACAAGCATGAACCTAAATTCACATCTGACCATAATATAACCTGGACTGCATTAATCCCAGCAACACAATTTCATACTAGATCTAAAGCTTGCCAATTTCATTCACACTGCCCATCAAGCCACTTCATTTGTTCTTCCTCCCATTCTGTCAAAAATTCTCTCCATTCCAGTTTTAATCGCCGAAGGAAAACTTTCCAAAGTTTCTCATGTTTTGCACTTGAAGATAAATCAAAGAAACTTTAAAATTTTCCTAACTGTAGATTTAACTGAGAATCTAACATCCTCAACTCATAACATGACATTTCCATGTTCCCACAACCTTAAAAATATCAGTTTCCAAACCTCATTTTGACATTTCTATTTATGCTTACCAAAGACCTTCAATTTCTTAATATTTATTCATCAAATTGATTTGCAAACTGTTAATTAGAAAACATAAGCTGCATTAATGGAAATCTATTTCATAATCTGTTGCACGTGCAAGTTCTTTTTGCTATCATCGTCCTTGCCACTGAGTTAGAAGTTTGTAGGTTCAAGTTCTATGAACATGTCACCTGATTTTATTCTTCAGTGTGGTATTGAAAGCTGCTGTACTGTTCGAGGTGTCATTTTTGATTAATAGAGGTATCATCTTCCAGTTCCAATGCACATAAAAGAAGACCACCGGCCAAAGTTTAATGAAGGGTAGGGTGTTTAGCTGTTTCTCAGGCCTTTTCTATAACCCACTCCACCAAAAACATACCATCTAATTATTCATTCATCTGCTGTTGAGAGGACATTATAGCAAATAGGCTAGTTTGGCCATGCTACATTCTCCCTCAGTGTACCTGAACAGGGGATTTTCACAGTAACTTCATTGCAGTGTTAATGTAAGCCTGCTTGTGCCACTAATGATACGTTTTAAACATTACTGCATTTCAAATGTATTTATGAAATAGTCTGGGGCATCCTCAGAATATGATCTACTGCTTTAACAATGCAAGTTCTTTCTGTTAATCTCAAATCCTGCTGCAGTATTATAATTTTATACCCATTTTCTAAAGTTGCCCTCATAGGTTAAATAGCCAAGCTGTATGCACAGTATTTATTCCTTCTATTCTTTTAAAAGCTTGCATTAAATAGTCATTCAATCTTATTTTCTCTCATGAAAACTAATTCAGACCACTGAGGCTCACTTCATAACTTCAAGCTGAAATCATCCTTATCATTGTCTCTTTAACCCGCTTAATGATATTCAACTGTATTTTACAGACAGCTTTATTTTTGGATCTGTCAATAACCATTCATATCTGGAAATGAAGTATGTAAAACAAGTGAGGAAATGCTTCACTTTAAATGCCCTTTGTGAGCAATTTGACTTCAGCGTTTGAATAAGTAGTGCAGCGATGGGTTGAATATTTCACTTTCATACTCAACAGAAGATAGCAGTAATATCTGCTTGTCATGAGATACTTTACCTTGCATCATAGTCTCACGAGCAACAACACAGTAGTCACCAAGCATTCAGCCTTTCTTGTTTGTGTCAGGAGGCTATTGGTTGAATAAAGCAAAATACCCATTATAAGACTATGAAATGTAATCAGTCATAATGATAGGAGAAATGTGTTATTTTCACACAAAGTGAGAAAGTATTTATATGAAAGTTCCACTCAACAAATGTGAGACTCTTTGCATTAAATTTTCACTTTGTTTGATAGTATAAAATGGGTGCTAGTAAGTTGGCAGTCTGTTTTACATCCCTTTTGATTTCTACAGAAAATGCTGGAGAAACTCAGCACATCTGACAGCATTTGTGGAGAAAATAGAGCCAAAGTTTTGAGTCTGGATGACCCTTCATCAACTCTGAATGGCGAAAGGTTATCCAGACTTGAAATGTTGGTTCTTTTCTTTCTCCACAGACCCTGTCAGGCCTGCTGAGTTTCTCCAGCATTTTTTATTTTTGTTTCAGATTCCAGCATCTGCAGTATTTTGCCTTTATCTTTTGATTTCTATTTTGATTGAAGTCAATGGAAATAAAACTTGAATGAGACTTTTCATCCCTGATTCTTCACTTGCTGTCATCTTGTTTTAAACTTCTGTGTAAAATCAAAATGTATTCCTTTGTTTCTGCTTTCAGCTCCTCAATTTCTTGTTTACTACCCTTAAGCTTTACTTCAACACAGTTTCTTGAGCACAACATTGATCTCAAAGATTTCTCATTAAAATTCAAAGACCAATGATACAATCAAATGGTTAGAATTGATCTTTAAGGGAAGGTGATGCAAAATGTGTACCATTGGATTGGCCACCCATTATATACAGTGCTTGTTATTCAGTTCTATTGACTGCAAAGGAACCCATCATTACTCTGCACAATTTCTATCTCTTACTTCTTAATACATGAATCTGAGGATAAGAGTTTGAATGAAAAGTTTGATCTAAAGTTTTATTCTGCAAATTATGTTCCTATCCAGAATTCCCCCCTTATATTT
Organism: Sphyrna mokarran; assembly: GCA_024679065.1. Classification (NCBI taxonomy): domain Eukaryota; kingdom Metazoa; phylum Chordata; class Chondrichthyes; order Carcharhiniformes; family Carcharhinidae; genus Sphyrna; species Sphyrna mokarran. The sequence continues at coordinate 37,000,046 of JAGIQG010000010.1, read as the reverse complement.
CAAGCAGTTATCCATGAATAATGCAAGCAAATAGACACTGAGAGGAATATGTTCAGTTCCCCATCAGTAATCTACAAAGTCTGCTTTTGGGAGTGGTTTCTTAATTGATCTCCAAACTAGCAAAAGCATAAACATCTATATTGATGAATGGAGTTGTACTGGGATGCAGTGCTGTTGCCTTTCATGACTTAGATCAATGAAACAGTTCTTGGCGAGACATATCATTTGAACTGATAGTACTCCAGAAGGTGAAAGCAAAACTAAACTGAATACATTACAACCTCAATGTTTCCATGCCATGTGTGACAAAGTTTAGGTGCTCAATAGATCTTGGAGGTGATTCTCCCTGCTGTACTGCTGTAGCAGCGCAACAGATCAGGAGACATCAACGCAGGCCATTTAGCAGGTTCCCCATTGGACGCCATAACTCCGCGCATCTCCGGCTCCAGGTTTTTTGGAATGATCAGCTTTGCACCGATTTCTGATGCACAGCTGATTTAAATTTGAATTTAAATTTCACTAGCAATGAAGTTGGGGGTGCCCCCTGGGCAGTGCCAGCCTGGCACCCTGCACTACCCAAAGGGATACCTTGGCACTGCCCATTGGGCATTGGAAGGGCCACAGGTAGTTTGGGCCTATAGTGAGGTGTTCTACTGCCACTCTACAAAAGGTTTGGCGACAGAGGGAAGGAAGTGGGTAGTCAGGGCTGCTGGTGGGGGTGAGAGGGGTATTAGAGATTTCTGGGGTGGGGAAAGGGTGTTCGGACTGCTGGGGGGCTGGGAAAAGGAAGTCAGAACTGTTGGGGGGTGGGTCAGGACTGCTGGCTGGGGATGATGGAAGATTGGGGCTGGCAGAAGAGAGGTGAGATATTGAGACTTGCCCGGAGACTGTTGAGAGGCTAGTGGGAGGGGGTGTGGAAGGGTCAGGGGGCTGACCAGCAGTAGGGAGGCCGGCAGTGTGGGGCTATTGTGCTTACATTTATCTTTGATCTGAAAAATTGACGCATGCACATTGGCCTGTTCAGTGTTATTCTGCCAGCCTCTCCAGATTATCAGTGTGAACGTTGCTAGGGCACTCTGCAGTGCTCAGAGTGTGGAAGATTCATTCTGAAAATCTTGCTTGAAAAAAAAATCTGTGGAACTTACTCCAGTTTTCATGCAAATTCAGTGCTTAGAATTTTTTTGGGAGAATTGCCTCCACTTGTGTACAGTTTCCTTTCTTAGGCTTATTATGTATGCCCCTATGGAATAGGGTAAAGAAAAGTTAGGCTTGATAACTTGAACACTGGGAGTTCATTATTTAAGTTGTATTCCCACTCACAATCAGATCTAAGACTGTCCACATGGGAAGGAGCTAATTGTTCAGGCCTAACCTGATCCACATTCTTAAAGGGGCAGTCTGCACCCCAACATACAATATTATACATATAGATCACAGGGCTCTTAGATGGTACAGAATGGAATGTGGGGGAGCAAATGAATACAGACTTTGGGATCTGAGTTGGGGCACTTTTCTCCCACTCTCTGTACTGAATGTTTTTTTACTGCCCTATAAATGGATCATTTTACCATTGCTTACTGCACCGTCTTGACCCAGCTAAGATGAAGAATGCACCACATGTGTCAGGAAGGGTGTTGAGAGGTTTTGAATATGATTAATTTCTGGTGGGTTTAAACAAGACCATGATGCGGTGCTCTTACGTGGCACAGAACAGCCTTAATAGCTCCATATGTTGTTGGTTCAGTAACTGCCCTTGCACATTAAGGATGATGTACACCATGGCTTTTTTTTAACAAGATGAAAACAAGTCTCATTTGTCAGAGTTTATTTCTTGTACTCCACTTTAATTTGAATGCAATGCCATGTATCATTTGTGTCCCTGGTAGGCTTAACAAATTAACTAGGTGTCAGACCAACATCTTTGTTGTGCTGCTGAATGGTGCTCATTATTTTTTAATATACATTCAACTTCCTTTCATACATAGTTATAATATTTCATTCAGTACCAGAGTTCCCAGTGGTGAGAGAGAGCAAAGGTTTTGTCTTAGCAGACTCCTTTAGAGGGCATTAGCTGTCAGACTTTTAAAATATGTTTTCTGTGTCTAAGTAAATAGATCAATTTGTTCTAATCCATTATTGCAAAGATCTATGCTTTTATGAATTGAAGAAGTATTTTAAATGGATCCTGTAAATCCAGGCTTTCAGTTTTTCATTTTAGGCTATAAATTATGTGTTGGGTCCTGATACAGCATCTTTACATGACATTATGGGAGTGGCAATTCGAGCAGAAGCACTCTGCAATCCTTTGCAATTAATTAGTTAATTAAACGCCATTGGCTTATGTTGAATCACTGTTCCTTGTACTGCAGCTGCCTGGATGACGTGACAGAACTCTATGGGAGTCCTCTCATTCAAAGAAACTAGAACAATTAGATCACATTCTCTCTAATCTCACTAATCTGCTGTTCTCCAGTTTTATAATCAGACAAATCCTTAATCAATTATGTCATCTCCCTCCCACTCATAAAAGGCTACATTAAAATAGGGATTTTCTTTTTAATGAAAAGCCATTTTATATCTTCAAGCTTTTGTCACACTCTGTGTAAATACAATGCTATTCTTTGCCATCTTGCTAGTCATTTGATTCCAATGTAATGCTTGGAGTGCCAGATGCTGAAGTTGGTCACCCTGAATTATCCTCCATCTAACAGCGACGTAGCTTCATCCAACCAATGTATCAACTATTCCCAGCAAACTTACGGCTTTCTATCTATTCATACTTTTCAAAATATTTAAGAAAATCATTTCAAAAATATTTTAATACCAAACAGCATCCATAATGTTTGTTGACATCAAATGATTTCACTTAGCAGAGAAGTGGAGCATAAGAACTGACTGGGCCCTGGGGTTTTCAGCGTCATTCGCAAATATAGTAACCAGTTTTAGTTAGAGAAAAATAGGAATAGTAGCTTGCATGGTTGAGGAATTTTGATAGCCCCTAAAAGCTTTCAATCTGTGACATTTGTGGCCACTAATTGACCACCATTGTGCCAAGAAGCATACTGACCTGTGGTGACCTTTGATCTTCATTTCTGTACACACTGCCTGATGCTGTATCCTAGATAATAAAAGCAGGTCTTGACTGTTCACTACAACAGATTTCATTGGGCCAACCTGAAGTAAACAGTTCGATTCATCTTTGAATATTTTTCCTCCATCTTCTTGAAGATATTTAGGAATTGTTTTTAGGGTGCCTGGCACCTGCGATACTGTAGGCAAATAGTCAATATTGATATTTAGACCTTGCCAATGAGTTTTGACATACCATTCAGCCTTAAAAGCATTATGGCCGAACTTTGCTCCATCTTCATGAACATTCATTCTTGTGTTTTCCAGTAAAATTGGTATAAGCAACATATTTTCACCTCTCTAATTGGAAGAACACTTAGGCCAACTGTAACATCACCATGCTGCCCTTGCTGAGGTCATAGTATCTGGTCTATTAGTGTGACCCCTGATGCAGCTCGATGACTCAGAATGTTACAAGCTAATTCCTGGCTGTAAAAGCGACATTTAATCAGATTGTCTTGATCTGTGTTTAATGGCCTGTACTGAGACTTGGACACAAATCATTACCCACCATTTACTCTTCCATGGCTGAAGCCTATTAGAAATTTGAAGCAAGTGGTGATACTTTTAACTGTCTATGGTGTATCACACCTTGATTATCATTTTATATCTAAAGTTCTTTTTCTTCATAGATGAACCAAAGTAGACAATGAAAATAATCAGACAGACAATATCGAAAAGTCAGTGTAATAAAAATCAGAGATGTTTCATGCAATATCAAAATTAGCATCTATGACAAATATGTAACGGTGACAATTACAAGGTATATTTAGTTGATGGTTAATTTGATTAATATAAGTTCACATCGCTCTGAAATAGAAATAAACAAAAACCTTGATACAATTTTTGGTTTTAAAATAACCTGATCCTTGCATTGAAATACAAGAATTGCTTGATGTTAAAAGGCAAAGGCCCATCTAATTTGTCTACCATCATGTTGGTAGTCACATAATTAATTGAAGGCATAAAAAGCACTCTAACCATTCAGTTTACAAAGTAACAGACAGAAAGTTCCCAAGTTGTTTCCCTGCAATAGCCTGCCCTAGGATGGGCAATAACAGAAAGAGAACAAGTCAGTCATATGATGGTGTCAGAAAGAAGAATGCTGTGTCAAAACAGGGCTGCGTTCTTTTGGCTGATTCCCAAAGTAGACACTCGTCACCTAACTTTATGGGTGAAAAATGTTTCTGTTGCAAGGTGAAAGGGAGGCCCATCACCAAAGGAATTATATTCTTATATGCGTCATTGCATTCAACAGAGATTGTTAATGAGTGAAAATCAAATATTCATTTTCAGTGTGTCATTTTCTAGCTGCCAAGAAATGGTTAGAGCAATTATATAATTGGGTACATACAAGCCCTTGCATGTATGAGTTGGTTCATGAACAATAATAGACAAGAAATGGTCTTACTGTCTGGTTTCGGTTCTTTCTCTCATTTTAAATGGAGACACGTCTGTGTGTATTGTACTATTAATTTGGCGCCTTTGACTGTGCAATCAGACTTGCTATGTGGTCTGAGTATCTTGTGAATACCAAAAAAATCCATCCATCATTAATCAGCTGCCACTTGAGTAATTAATGGACTGGCCAACTAACCACAGATATCTGTTAATTGTCACAGCTACAGGAATATAAATGTGCGGGGGAGGTGTTTTAAGAAATGCTCACGTCAGGGGCGTGACCAATTACAGCCTGTCACAGACGATTAGACACAAAAGTCTTTGTGTGTTTACAATGAAATAGCAGCACCTATTGGAACAATGGATTTACATTTTTATAGGCAATGTAAAACAAGGAGCTGTCTGGCTTCACTGAAATTGCACAGTGTATCCCTAATGTGTCTAGCAGCAGTTATAATTTGGCTATGGGAGAAATCATGAAACAATAAAAGAAGTAGCAGCTAACTGGAAAATGCATGACAAAAGGCCCACTCCCTAGGAGAATATGATAAATAACTTGCCAGCTTCACTATGATGGGAATATCTCTGGTATATTCATATGCTAACACTACCATTCTCTTTCTACTGTGCTTCTTTTATAATCTACTTTGCACCGTATAGTCTAATGATTCGCTTTTCTGGCAATGCGCATTAATTTTAATGGGTCAAGGTTAATACACCGATGCATTATACTTTTGGTACTGGTTGCTCTCCAGATTGATGTCTATGGAGATTCTAAAATCTGTACACTATGGTTAATATAATATATATGTGCTTATTTACTAGTGACAGTATTTTGTGACATTTCTCTTGGATGGTTTGAAGGATGGGCAACCGATGTCTCCAATATAGTATGCAAGATGATGTGTTACAGAAAGTAGGTGTGACTCCAACAGGAAGATCCTTTATATGCGAGATGCATTCCAAATATTGTAATGGATTTCTTACAATTTTTTTCACAGCAAGTCAGATAGTACACTTATAACTAGGGGAATAAAATGATGAAGAATGAATAGCAAACTGAGATTAGAGGGAGATAACTGAATGTTTAGAAGTTTATTTTTTAGTGTCACAAATAGGCTTACATTAAGACTGCAATAAAGTTACTGTGAAAATATCCTCATCATCACACTCCAGCATCTGTTCAGGTACACTGAGGAAGAATTTAGGATGACCAATGCACCTAACCAGCACATCTTTCTGACTATGAGAGGAAACTGGAGCATCCAGAGGAAACCCATACAGACATGGGGAGAAAATGCAGACACTGCATAGATTCCAGTGCTGTGATGCAGCAGTGCTAACCACTGTGTCACCATGCCACCCAAAATATGATGACTTAAAAGGAGTGATCAACGTAAATTCCCACCTCCAAAACACACTTCTTAATAACTACACTACCATAAAAGCATTGAAACCTCAACACATTTGATCCATCATTTATCTATTACTGACATTCACACACAAACACCACTGCATCTTTCATGGACACTACTCATATTTTAGGTATATAAATTATTCTTCAAGTATGTGAGGCAACTCGCACATGCACAAACACTCCTGTCAAATTATTCATTTACAATCGCCACTCTTTCTCTTCCAGAATAAATTAGCACATAACGGAAAGAAAGAGCATGATTCAACTGCAGGATGTGACTTACCTTGAGGGGCAGTACTTATTTTAATTGAGACGAGAATGGCAGACATGATGGCCACCAGAAGAAGAGGGGTAATCTTGCCTAGATGTATGTGGACAAATTAGCATTTTTATACATTCAAAACTGTTCCTGAGCCCCAAACCCTAAATCAATCTGCACTCAACCTCCATATAGTCTCATTACACACATTCCCCATGTGTGGCCATGCATACTTCAGTCTAACCTTTCCAGATCCATCATTGTAGGCAGTAGCAAAGTCCTTCTTACACTTTGGAAGAACTGGAAGAGGAAAAAGAGCTGTCTTACCATCTAATCCCCACTCCAACCACTCAAAGAAAGAGGAGTAGGAGGAGAAAGAAGGAAAAGGCACTGCTTCATTTGTTACTAGTGCAGCAGACACCAACTTTAGAGCCTACATTACTTATAATTTAGAGATTGGGTTAGAACATTTGTCTTTACATGGCAATTTCGACAGCATTCAGACTAGGATGAGGGAAACCACAATGTCACCTTGCCAGGGGTCAAGGTTAGATATTTTTCAGCCAGAGACTAATCAGATGAGAACTTCAGAGGGCCAAGCTCCAGAAAAAGGCTAATTGGTGTGAGAAGCCTGTCTGAGATCCAAAGATGTAAAGATGCCGGTGTTGGATTGTTAGCCACTATAACACTTGAATAGCAGGTTAGATGTAAGGATTCGCATTCTAATCAGCAATCTCTGACTGTCTGTGCTGATGTGTGCTATTGCAGAACAGAACACTGCATTTGCCTGAGGAAGACACAGAGTGTTGAAAGCTCGCAGATTTACTATCAAATAAATCGGTTGGATTAAAAATTGGTGTTGCTAAATTCTTACTTGAGATCCAAAGAATCAAGTCTATGGGAATGGCACAGAACCAGGAACACAGCCCCTTCAGCATGGAGAGTTTGACCAGTTCCATCCAGTGATCTGTGGAGTCCAACATCTGATGACAGAAACTTCCACACCAGTCATAGCAACTATCAAGAAACATCAAACAACTTTCACAGAATGGCAAAATGCTGCCATAAAAGATGAGGCAACTGTTGTGGCAGTTTTAGTTTCCTCAGTTAAAAGCATTAGCTGTCCAAAGATCTATCTTTCAACAAATCAGTCTGAACAGAGGAAATGAAATAGCAATGTGGAATTATAGAATAGAATAGAATTCCTACAGTGCAGGAGCAATTTGATCCATTGAGTCTGCATCGACCACAATCCCATCCAAGCCCTATGCACATAACTCCACATATTTGTTCTGTTAATCCCCTGATGTTAAGGTCAATTTAGTATGGTGAAGCAACTTACCCCCTGTGCATCTTTGGACTGTGGGAGGAAACTGGAGCACCCAGAGAAAACCCACACAGACAAGGGGAGAATGTGCAGACTCCACAAAGACAGTGATCCAAGGCCAGAACTGAACTCAGGTCCCTGGCACTGAGAAGCAGCAGTGCTAATGACTGTGCCACCAAGCTCCTGACCTCTTTTCAAATGGCAGCATTCTGATTCCTTGCTCTACTCCTGTAGTCAGTTACACTTGTCAGTTAGCATCTGTATATATTCAAAATGTTCCTAATTTCTTAAGCTTATTCTGTGATGTTGCAGTCCGTGATAGGGACATCACAGGATGGCATGGTGGCATAGCAGTTAGCACTGATGCCTCATAGTGCCAGGGATCTGGATTCAATTCCGGCCTCGCGTCATTGTCTGTGTGGAATTTGCACATTCTCCCCGTGTCTGCGTGGATTTCTTTTAGGTGCTCTGGTTTCCTCCCACAGTCCAAGATGTGCATATAAGCTAGAATGGCCTTACTAAATTGATCTTAGTGTCAGAGGATTAGCAGGGTAAATGTGTGGAGTTATGATAGTACGGCTTGGTTGGGATTGTGGTCAGTACAGACTTGATGGAGCGCATGGCATCCTTCTGTGCTACAGGGATTCTATGAGTATTTTACCTATTGTCTCTATTTATCAATGGAAAACCAACCTTTGATATGTCCTCTCTCATCTTTACTAATGTGTTTTTTTTTGTATCTTTTCATTCAAAGTATTTCCCATTTTAAATCTAAACTCTACTTGCCAGACTTTTCTTTCATTTTATCTTGGCAATATTCTTGTTTTAACTTGCCAAAATTTGATTTTTTTTCTAGGCAAGTACTCTTATTCTCACCTTTTCTTTTTCCCTTTTTATTACATTAAACTTAATTATATTTTGATCACTTTCATCCAAATGTGCCCCAACTTTTAGTTCTCTTACACTTTATTACCTCCAAAGCGTTTCTCACACTTTAATGATTGAGGTGATTAACTCATAAGTTTCCAATGTAAATAGCAGTCAACCAAAATAACTGAAAAATTCTGACAATCAAGAATGGAAATGTCTGTATGTAACATCAGAATGACAATTTACTGTGTCTCAAAGAAGAGCAAGTATAAAAATTCAGCCATGCAGAATCTCAAGGCTAAATTGCATAGGAGTTTAGACCATGCTAACTTGGTTGAGCCTTTTTTTTTTGGACAGCCCTGCTTCCTGCCTGAACATAACGTGAGTCTCGTAAAAACATTGAACTGAAATTCAAATGTTCATATCAGACCTGGTCCCCTAAATTCATTTGTACCAGTAAAAATTTGCACTTGATTTGCCTGAGCTAAAAATGGAGTGCCAATGCATGGAGCATACTATGGACTGAGCTAAACAATTTCACAACCAATGGATCAGATCAAATTAAGCTCTGCACTCCTACGTTCAGTTGTGAATTGTGATGGACAATTAAACAGATATGGGGAGGAGGAGGTTCCATAAACATCCACATTAAAATGATAATAGAGTTCAACACATTGTGCAAAATGCAAGGCAGAAGCACTTGTAGCCATCTTCAGCCAGAAATGTCAAGTGGGTGATCCATCGTGACTTCAATTTACTCAATGTTGCTTGGGGCAGCACAGTAGCAGAGTGGTTAGCACTGCTCCTTCACAGCTCCAAAGACCTGGGTTCGATTCCCGGCTCGGGTCACTGTCTGTGTGGAGTTTGCAAACTCCACATTCTCCTCGTGTCTGTGTGGGTTTCCTCCAAGTGCCCTGATTTCTTCCCACAGTCCAAATATGTGTGGGTTAGGTTGATTGGCTATGCTAAAAATTACCCGTGAGTCCTGAAATGTGTAGGTTAGAGGGATTAGTGAATAAAATATGTAGGGATATGGGGATAGGCCCTCTGTGGTCAGTGCAGACTCAATAGGCCGTATGGCCTCTTTCTGCACTTTAGGGTTTTATGATATCAAGAAATGACTGAGCACACTGGAAACAGCAAAGATTACCAGCTCCCTGACAAAATCCTGGCTATAGAACTGAAGATTTGGGCTCCTGAATCTATGCAAGCTGTTCTAGTAGAGCTACAAAACTGATATTTCCCTGACAATGTGGAACATTTCCCAATAATGTCCTGGCTACAAAAAACAGAAGCAATGAAATCTAGCCAATTACTGTCCTATCAGTTTACTCTTAATTATCAACAGAGTGATGAAAGATGTCATCGATAGTACTATCACATGCCAGCTCATCAATATTAAGTTTAGATTTGGCCAAGCCCAATTGGCTCCAGACTGCATTAAAGCCTTGGCCCAAACATAGATAAAGGAAACTGAATTCCAATAGACAGATGACAATGACTGTCCTTGACATTAAGGCAACATTTGATAGTTGTGGCATCAATAAACCTGAATAAAACTGAAGTCAATAGGAATTAGGGTGGAACATCACCTCATCTTCCAGTGAGGCACTTTATAGCCTTCTAGACTGAATATTGACTTCAACAATCTCACCCCCATTTCCAATTATTTTATTTCATTTTATCTTCTTTTATTTCGTCCCACCAGAGCCATCTATTACATATTTTAAGTTGTTCTTTGACGCTTTGCTTACATTTGTTCCATCATTTACACATTCTGATCTCTTAATGGTCACTATCAGCACCCTTGCTAGACATGATCACTACCATTTACTTTCCCTTTGACTTTTAGTCTGTGATATCTTTGTCAACCCCTTCACCCTAACGATATAAATATCATCCTATTTTCTGCTGTCTTCAGCTCTGATGATGAATCATCAAGACTCAAAACCTTGAGTCTGTTGTCCCTCCACAGATGCTGTCAGGCCTGCTGAGAATTTGCAGCATACTCTGTTTTTGAAACTTTGCATCACTTTGAGTCATACCAAGCACAAAGGCAGCTGGTTCTGATTGTTGGAGGCCAATTATTTCAGCCATAAGAAATTGTTGGAGGCATTCCTCAGGGTAGGGTCCTCATTGTAAACCATTTTCAGCTGCTTCATGCATAATCTTCCCTCCAACATAAGATGAGAAGAGACGATTTTTACAACTCGTTAGACACTGAAACAGCCACGTCTTAATGCAGTAAGACCTGGACAACATTCAGCCTTGGACTGATGAGTGGCAAGTAACATTCATGCTATACAATTTGTGGGCAATGGCCATCTCCAGCAAAAAAAATCTAAACATCTCCCTTTAACATTCAATGGCATTAACAGCATCAAATTCATATCATCAGCATTGTTGGGATTAAAATTGGATGGAAATTAAACTTGAACAATCACTGTGTCCACAAGAATGGGTCAGAGGGTAGGAATTCTGCACTGAGCAACTCATCTCCTAATATGCCCCTCACTCCTACTTCTCCCTGTCTCAAAGCCTGTCCAACATGCAGAAGGCACACACCAGGAATGTAATTAAACACTCTCAACTTGCTTTGATGAATGCAGTTCCGACAAACGCAAGCAGCTTAGCATCATTTAGACCAAGCATCCCATTTGATTGGCACTCCATTTACTACCTCCAACATTCAATCCCTCCCCCAATGGTGTACAGGGACAGCAGTGTTTATCAGCAACACTTTGCACCACAACAATTTGTCAAGGTTCTTTTAACAGTGCTTTCTAAATCTGTAAATCCACCAACCTAGAATGGCAAGGGTACTAGATGCAGGAAAATTAGGAAGTGAGTCAATTATTTGGCCCAATGTGTCCTTTCTGGTTCTCCTGAGGAACAATTCACAGACTGCCGCTCCTCTACCCTACCCCAACATTCTTATTTTCAGATATTTAGAAAATACAGGAAGATTTACAGCACAGTTGGAGGCCAATCTGCCAACTATGTCTGCACCAGCTGAAAAAAAAACAGCCAAATTCCATTTGCCAATTTTTAGTCCATATCCCAAAATTTATGGCAATTGAGGGCATATCTAGACTCCTTAAAATGAATTGAGCATTTCTGCCTCTACTGGTCTTTTAGAGATTGAGTTCCAGATCCCTACAATGCTTTGGATGAAAAAAATTGCCTAATTTCTCCTCTAATCTTTCGACCAATCACAAATCTATGTTCTACAAATCATTCACCTCTTGTTAGGAGAAATAGGTTCCTCCTATCCACTTTATCCAGGTCCCTTACAACCTTGTACATCTCAATTAAATTTCTCCTCAGCCTCCTCGAGTCCAAGGAGGACAATTACAGCCTATCCAATCTTTCCACGTAGCTACAATTTTCAGTCCTGATCACTCGCTCATAAATCTTTTTTTGTTTGCTCTCTAATACAACTACATTCTTCCCAAAATGACTTGACCAGAACTGCACACAGTACTCAGGCTATGGCTTAATTAGTGCTTTATATAGCTTGTGCTCTTATATTCTTTGCTGAGACTAAGAAAATATTCCATATGCCTTCTTAACCACCTTATCGACCTATCCGGCTACCTCCAGGGATCTATGGACATGCATTCCAAGTTCTCTCATTTGTTCTACACCTCTCAGTATTGTTCCATTCATTTTGCATTCCTTTGCCTTGTCTGACCTCACCAAATGCGTCATCCCACAATTCTCCGGGATGAATTCCATTTGCTACTTTTCTGCCTACTTGACCAATCCATTGATAGCATAGAATCATAGGATATATTTTTGCAGTCAAGAGCTTCCCTCCACACTGTCAACCATGCAGCCAATTTTTGTGTCACCTGTAAACATTTTCACCATTGCCCCTGGTGTAACTTGTAACTTCTACAAGTTACACCAGAATTTTGTTGCTCCATCCACCACAAGAATCAGAGCAGGCAAGGGACAGACAATGGGACAATAGCAGCTTACCACAACTTCTTAAAGAAAATTAAGGATGAGCTAAATTATACTGGCCTTCCTATCGATGCCAAAATCCCAAGTGTGAGTAAAAGAAATATGACTTGAACAGGCTAAGTCAGTGGTCCTTAATGACTGAAAAAAAATCCCAAATGTTGTTCTTGTGTAGTTGGTAAAAGTAGAAATTCTCCTCCAGGTTCCACAAAACACTTGCTACCATCTCATCCTTGCTCCTCTCACTATCAGGCCATAATATTCTGGTAATCGCTTCCATCTTTTTACTATTTTACTAAAGCATTGTTGATAAAATTGCCAACTTTTTACATCTTGAACTTTGAATTGTTTTCCACAATTCTAGATTCCTATGCCTGACAGAAGAATCTTCCTGATTCAAACACTATCATATCATTCAAAACTGTTGCAGTCTCTAGATTAAGTGCAGGATGGTTACATTCTTGATAAAGCATTGCAGGCCAATAACCTGCCCTCATAATGCAGCCGTCTAAATACAGCACTAAGCGTCCAAATTCCCTTCAAGAATTATTTCCAGTTATATACCCGTAGAGCACTCCAGATGTGGCTTCCACCAAAGCCAGATGCAACTTCAATATCACCTCTCTAGACATAAGTCATATCCTTAGCAATGCACCGCAGCATTTAATTTATTTTCTTCACCACCTGTGAACATTGAACTGATAGTTTTAATAACATCTCCACCAAACTTTAAAAAAAGGTATAAACTGGAAATTAAATACACCTGTAAAGGCATATTTATGTGAGCCGTAGGGAGATTATGTAATGTTTCAAAGAAGGAAGGAAGGGGGAGAAGGAAAAGAAATGTGTGCCACTAAATTGCAGTGGTCACAAAGAGAAAACTTAGTGAAATTCATATGGAAGGAGGAAGGAAAGACTGGAATTTTCACTTTCCAGTTGGAAGTGCAGATTTGGGAAAGTTCCCAGCTCCACTAGACTGATATGGAAGAATGTATCCTGGATGGTCTGAATTCTGTTTAGGCAGAATAGGAGGGTGGTACTAATGAAAGGAACCAGGGCTGCCATGCTTGAAAAGAAATTGCAGCCATTCTTGGAGGCTGCTATGTGCAGAAATGGGCTATGTGCATTATTCACGATCTCACCCAACCTGTAAAAAGAAATCTAAATCCCCTCCAGGTTTCACTTTCCATGCCCTATTCATGCCCACACATGTCACCTCATGCTCCCACTCAGTCCATGCCTCCATGAAACCTATACCTCTGTGTACGCAACCTCCATGTCTTTATAGCCCCAATGCCAACTTAGTGCCAACTCATGCCAACCCATGTCCACACCCTTTGCCCCATACCCTCCATACCAATTTACCTAGTGTCTACCATGCACAGACATTAAAACCCATATAGAGATGAAAAAATAAAGTTCGAAGTGTCCACTGCAAACTTTAGTTTTTTTCAAAAAACCATCTTCATTCATAAAAATCCATTCATTACATTTATATTCCATCATCAACCTTTTGAAAATAAGCATTTCTATTCTTAGCCCAACATTGAAGAGCATCTGACCGCTTGGAGCTATCAACGAGTTGACAGACATCTCACTGTGATAATGATAGCTTGTGAAATCAGTCACGCAACAGAAACCCTATAATGGTGACCCAAAGATTCTTTCAACTGATAGAGCAAAATAGGAAGCACTTCTCTTTTAAACTGCAGAATGCTCATATTCATACACTAAGGCCAGAATTTTATATCCAAAGTTTGAGTATGTGCCTAAATCTGAAGCATGTGAAATCGTGTGAGAAGGAAATAGGAATCTACTGTGCAGAAGGAGGCCTTTTGATCCATCAAGTCTGCATTGACTCTCCAAAAGAACATCTTACCTAGGTATACCCCTCCACCATATGCCTATAACCAACACATCATTAGACACTGCAGGGCAATTTGGCATGCTCAATTCACTAACTTTGCATGTTTGGATTGTGGGAGGAAACCAGAGCACCCAGAGGAAACCAAAGCAGGGAGACCACGCAAACTCCACATATACTGTCATTCAAGGCTAGAATAAAACTGATGTCTCTGGCTGTGAGGCAGCAGTGCTAATCATTGTGCTATCATGACACACCTTTGGCACATGCGATATTTTGGTCAGGTAGCACACGTGAGAGTGGCAACCATGCCTGTCGACAATCAAGAATCCAATTTAAATTAATTCAACATCAGTTCATCTAAATTTCATGGTACCCACTTGCCATTAAAGTAGGCAGGCAGCCTGATTTTCGAGACAGTTTTTATGTTTAAGCTGAAAACTCAATCCAGGGCAGGATGAAGGGTAAACACTCAAACAAAATTAACAAATGTTTCTGGGGTTGAGATCTATACATGATTGTGCCACATCGACACTCACGACATATTTATTTTGCACAGGTTAGCATCTCCCTGAAACAGCTCCACAATGACTGTCCTTCTGAGAGATGACATTGGAAATGCCAGCTCGCATCCTCCCTCATCTCATAACTAGCCCCCTTCCTGCCCTCCCAGCAATGCTCAGCCATTCACAGGACGCATTTCACATTGACCGACCCTAGACTGGCCATACATAGAAAATTGTGCCCCTGGGCCAACTGCGGCTGGGAGTGTGTTGCATCTGCTTCTGGGTCCCTCGAGTGTATGCGCCAAGATGATTAAAAGGTCCAGGTCATCTGGTCATCAGATGATCAGAAGCCAAAAGTACACTGGAGAAACCCCTCAAAAATCCCTGTACAAGGACTCTGTGGGAATTTCCCAGGATGTTTCAACTGGGGCAATTTCTCAGCTGATTGGGAATGTTCTGATTTATTCACTTGGATAATAATGGAAATATCAGGCAGAAAAATGCCATGTCCAACTCTTGGATAACTATGCAACTGACCCTCTGCTTCCTTAACTCCCCACTGACGCCCTCTGAGTTCCTTCCTGATCCTTTGAACACCTAATGCTATGATGTCCGCCTGATCTTCTGACTCCCTCAATTTTCCCCTGATTTTCTGGTCCTCCAGCCTTTTGACTTTCTTGATCCTCAGAGCCCCCTTGTCCCTCTGACTCCTCCAACCCTCCCTATTTCCCCCGCGTGTCAACACCCGCCCTGACTCTCCAATTCCTCCCAGCTTGAATTGCCTCAACCTGACCATCTTACCCTTCTGTCACCTTACCCAGCTACCAAACTTTATCCAGCTCACACACTACCCACTCTACCATCCTACTCACTCTCCTCACTTCCATCATTCACACTCATTCACGAACACACTAATCAACTACTTAAATGTCCCAAAGCCTTTTTTGTGTAAATGAAGAAGACTTAATCAAATACAGTATCTAATGTCATAGAAAGAGGTCATGGCTTGGCTTCTCCCAATGATCCTGCGCTAGAAGGAAAATCTGCAAGAACAGATATACTCCGCACTTCTGAAGTGGCCCCTTTTCAGAAATTCAGGCCAAAAGTGGAGAACTCTATCTTAGTTCAAACGAAGAGCAGTAGAGTGATAAGCCACTGATTGAAATGTCCTTACTGTGACTGTGTTAATTCATGATTTTAATCCTCGACACGCTCCTGCAGAATAATGATAATAACTCCACTCCTCTTGCTTTGAGGTGATAGCCTCTCTCTTCCTGCACCATACCTACCCTCCCCAATGCTGATTGGGACCAGCGACTCCCTGTCCTCGATGCCAGTCTCCCACTCTGTCATCCCCATCATTTTGCCTATTTTGTGGCTTCACATATTCAACTCTACCTCTGTTGATTGATTAATTATCAGAGTGCATATGTGAAATCCATTACTGGATGAGCAAAAATTTGTAAACTTGAGATCATCCAAAACTTGCTGGTCCTGTCCTAACTCATACCAAATCCTATTCATCCGTCACTCCCTGTGCTTGCTGAGCTAAGCCACACTGAATCGATTGAACTGTCTCACTTTTAAAACTCTCATCTTTGTTTTCAAACTCCCCCAGGGCATGGCCGTGTCAATCTCCATAATCTCCCAACCCACAACCCTCTAAATATCTGCACTCATTAGCTTGATTTTTGGAGCATCCTTCATTTTAATTGCTCCACTATTTGTGGCCTAGGCCCTAAGTTCTGTAATCCCCCCCCCCCGCACTCTTCTATCTCTCAATCTTTCTTCCTGCCTTTAGACACTCTTTAAAATGTTCCACTTTCATCAAGCTTTTATCACTGGCCGTTTCCTTATATGGCTCTGTGTCATATTTGTTTTATCATTCCTCTGTAAAGCACCTTGGCATGTTTTATTACACTAAATGAGCTTTATAAATACAGGTTTTTTTGTCATTGTCATCAGCAACATTTATGTGGCTATGCGTTGTTTTCAAGCAGCAAGTTGATAAGTATGCTTTAAGTTGCAAAGAAATTTGAGAGAGTGAAATGTCACAGGATGAAAGCATCATGGCAGCTGCTTGGAATCTTGTGTACACCTGCATAAAGATCTCTTTGTTGTTACACAATGGTTATATATTGATGGAATGGATGACCTTGCAGTTGACGAACAGTTCTGGGTGATCTATAGGTGCCTTCATTGCCATGTGTGCATTTGATGGTGTCCTGTACCTATGACAAAGCATAGCCAAAGCCATACATCCCAACACTAACTCATTCTGACTAACATCATTTGTGTCAAAATGTACATCATTATCTGCCTTGGCAAACATGATATTCGTCACCAGTATGATACATTAAAGGACCTCTGACTGCAAAATCCTACTATTATTGGCATCTGTTCCTTCGAAGAGGACAAAGGCAAAGCAGCTGAGTGCTGTTGTGACTTTGACACATATTGGTCAAGTGTAGTTAAATGATCAATTTGGTAACAGGTTTTTCTCAAGTAAGCTTCAAATGTTAAGTATAGAGGTGGGCAACCTAGGTGAGTGAGTGAGTTTCTTCATCTCTGTAGGCCAGAAGTTTAAAGTTGGGCATATTCACTAGCTATGGCACTGAATAAAATTGAATACGTTTAAAGCACACAAAATATTTTATAACAGTTTCTAGGAGATGTTTAATCATTCATATATTAACAAAACTTATGTCAACTTCGAGTAGTAGAAACAAAATAGCTATTTATGATTTGGATGCAGAGGGAATGCATAACTCTCACAATACGGCAATTCTCCCATCTCACTATGCTAATGTTTTAATGTAGCAGGTCAGAAGAATTGTGTGTTGATTGATTTATGGAATTCCCACACCTTGTTTCCCACACAAGGTGTTCACACCTTGCTTGCATTTCCCAGGCCCAGATTTCCGGCAGCAGTTGTGCTGTGCCAGGGTCACTGGGAGGCAGGGCTAGCATTTAAATTGAGTGGCCCGGGGCTGAATTCTCCAGGCCTGCTAACATCTCCCACCCCGTCAACAGTATTTTACTTAGCAGGTATAACATTAGTTCTCCATTTTCAGGGAATAAGTGGCCTGATTCCACTGGAGTCAAGGAGGGAAATTGAGGTCTCTCGGGGGTCAGGTGAGGGGGAGGATGGTACCTCCTGGACATGTGTACTCTGGCAGTGTTCAAGGGGCAAAGTGTCCGTGTTCAGGGGATGCCTTCGTACTGCCCATTAGGTGTGTGGGAGTCCCAAGAGGATAGAGCTTTGGGGACAATCAGTGGGGATGGAGTGTACCCCTTGCCACTCTGCATTGGGATCTGATTGGGGCAGGAGGAAGGCCAGCGACTGGGGCAGGCTGGGGTGGGGGTTAGGGGGTTTGTGCGGTGGATCACTGATGTGAATGGGGGTCTGGAGATTGGCGGTCCGGGTCAGGGGGTGGTTAGCACTGCTCCCAGGCTGACCAGCGATTGAGCTGGCCAGCAAACTGCAGGCTGACAGTTCAGGGCCTTTCCAGTGGGAATAGGCGTCACCCCTGAAATTTAGTGATGATCACGCTGATGGCCTCTACATTGCACAGAGTTTTGGAGATTCTCATGTGAACTCATTCTGAAAAAAAGCATGATTTACTCCAGCTTTCCTACAAATTCACCACTTAGAGCTTTTTTTTGGGGAGAATCCTGGCTGTTGTGTGTAATGAGCATACACTTCCCATCGCGTGCTCTAATTCACTTGTATCACTTCAATTATATCAGAGAAAAAAAAAACTACGTGGATGAAACCAGCAGAACATGGCAACTTTTTGTGTGGGCATCAGTCAACAAAATGTCTCATGGGCTGCACTTAAAACTCTGATGGGCCACACGTGGCTTCTGGGCCGTGGATTGTCCACTACTAGCCTAACGTGAGAGTCTGAATCACTGAGACACGGGTAGTCAAGATGCTGAACAAATGCCTGCACAATGTGTTTTACAGATATCTCCCCCTTGTGAATTGTATCTTTCTGCTCATCCCCACTCTCCCCATGAAGACACAGGCCTGTGAGGACCTAGTGTTGCTCCTGTTCTGTTCCCAGTATTGCTTGTGCTCTTTCTCTGACAGTCGTTGATGCTGCTGGTTATCTTGGTCCTCCTCTGAGGTCCGGGCTTGGCATATGTGATGCCTGTACTGCTCTGATATATCACACATACAAAATGGAAATCAGATGCACAAAGATCCATAGTAATGAAAGTCCCCTCCAAAGTAGTGAAATTGACTTTCAAAATAGTGGAAATCACCTGTAAAACAATGAAATTAACCCATCAATTGTGGGTTATTAACTCTTAAACCAGGACTGTGAGCAAAATGCTTTCATACATTTGATCTGATCTGATAATTTTCAATTCCTTTTTCCCACCTTATCCCCATAGCCTTTGAAGTATCTGAGATTTCAGTACATGCACAAATATTTGCCTTCCAATTTTGATCCCTCTCAATTGCAAGATTTTTGTCTAACACTCACTGGCTTTCCAAGAAGTCCTTGAAAGTTGTGCACTAAAGTTAAAACCCAAACTCTTGATATGTTTGCACTCAATGAGCTATTAATGTTTTTGAATCCATCTCTCTAGAATCGATCACTTCCACACAATCAAATGTGCTGCAGTTGAATATAGAAGTTGGAAGTTTGGAACAATCAATTTCAAAGCTGTTAATTCTCCCCCTGCACTAGAAATCCACTTGCATTTGGAGATTCAAGTTCTCTCCACAATCTCAATGGAAGTTAGCCAAATGCTTTCTCCAACACCAGGTCAATTGTTTTCAAAAGGAAAAACAAATATTGTGTTGCTGATACATGGGAGATTTCAGCTGTACTTCTCATAGCAAAAGAATGTGAAATAAGAAGCAATTATGATATGAATAAAAGGACTGGTATGTAAGTATCCTTATTTTGGCTAAATGTGATGAACAATGTAGAATTATGTAAGATATAAAGCATGAAACTGGTCATTGGCTTAAAAGATCCACGCCAATGTTAATTAATTAATTAATTTTATTCATTCATGGGATACGGACATCGTTGGTTAGGTCAGCATTTACTGCCCATCCTTAACTGCCCTTGAGAAGATAGTGGTGAGATGCCTTCATGAATTGCTGTCATCCACATGATTAGATAAACTCAGTGCTGTTAGGGACAGTCTCTGGACAATGAAGAAACGGTGATATATTTCCAAGTCAGGATGGTGAGTAGTTTGGAAGGGAAGTTCCATGTATGCAGTTTCCATGTGTCTTCTGCCTTTTTCCTTCTATTTAGTAATGGTTATTGGTTTGGAAGATACTGTTCCAGGGGCCTTGGTGACTTCCTGCATTGCATCTTGTAAATGATGAACATTGCTGCCATTGTGCAACAGTGATAGAGGGAATGAATATTTGTTGAATGTGTATCAATAAAGTGGGCTGCATTACATCAGATGATGTCAAGCTTCCTGAATGCTGCTGGAGCTACACCAAATTAGACATGGACCATATGTAAGAGGAGAAGTAGGCCATTTGGTCCAATGAATCTGCTTCATGTGCCATTGAATGAGATCATAACTGATCTGATCTGATAATCTTCAACTCCTTTTTCCCACCTTATCCCAATAATCTTTAATTCCATTACTGATTATCTGCCTATCTTAACCTTGCATATACTTAATGACCCAGCCTTTACTGCAGAGGCCTCTCTGCGGTAAAGAATTTCACAGATTCACTGCCCTCCAAGAAAAAAAAATCCTCATTTCCTGACTTGTTTCTTGTAGTTTGTGGGTAAATCTTGGAGAGTTGAGAGATGAGTTACTTGCCACAGATTCTAGCTTCTGACCTGCTCTCATAGCCACAGTATTTATAAGACTATTCCTGTTCAATTTCAATGATAACCATCCAGATGTTAATATGGAGGATTCAAGATGATAATGCCATTGAAAGTCAAGGCACAATAGTTTGATTCTCTTTTGCTGGAAATGGTGATTGTCTAGTACTTGCATGGACAGCTTCAATACCTGAGGAGTTGCAAATGGTGCTGAACATTGTGCAATCATCAGTGAACATCTCCCTTTCTGACGTTATGATAAAAGGCCATTAATGAAGCAGCTGAAGATGACCTAGGACACTGCTCTGAGAAACTCCTATGGTGATGTCCTGGATCTGAAATGATTGACCTCCAACAATCACAATCATCTTCATTTGTGCAGTGATGTCTCCAGAGTGGAGAGTTTTCTCCATGATTTCCATTGACTTCAGTTTTGTTAGGGCTCCTTATTTCCATAATCAGTCACACACAACCTTGATGTCAAGGACAGTCGCTCTCACGTTGGCTTGGTGATAATGGTAGTTGGGAGCTATATGCCGGGCCATGACGCTACAGGTTTTGGTTGAGTACAATTCTGCTGCTCCTGATGACACACACCACCTCATAGTTGCCCAATTTTGAGTTGCTAGATCTGTTCAAAATAAATCCCATTTAGCACAATAGTAGAGCCTCCTTTCATCTTTCCTCATAAAATCAATCAATGTAACCATCTTCCTCATATACTTCTTTAACTGCCTCTTAAATGCATCTATGTTATTTGCTTCAACTACTCTCTTTGGTAGAGAGTCCACTTCTTTACCATTCTTTGTGTAAAGATTTCCTCATTGGATTTTGTGGTGGCTAACTTATAGATGGCCTTTAGGCGTGTTCTTTCCCACAAGATGATACATTCTCTGTGTATCCATTCTATCAGACCTTGCATTATATTAAAGACTTCTATTTGATCTCTGTCATTTGTGGGGCTTTGCCGTGCACAAACTGGTTACAGCTTTTCCCCACCATTATAACAGTGCTGCACTTCAAAATTACTTATTCATTGCAAAATTTGATTTGATTTATTATTGTCACATGTATTATCATACAGTAAAAAGTAAAGTGCTTTGAGGCATTGTTATATAACTCAAAAGGTTTCAATAGAGTGGATGCTGCAATAGTATTTTCTCTTACTGGGGAATCAAAAATGAAGGGGCATTATCTTAAAATTAACACCAAGCCATATAGGAGACATTAGGAAATTTGTTTTCACATAAAGAGAATAATTCATGATTTCTACTACCCTTTAAAATGTTGCTGATATTGACAATTGGAACTCACTAAACTTTTGTAAGGCAAGGCAATTGAGGGTTATTAAGCTAAAGCACTTAAATGGAGTTGAGGTTTAGATCAGTTATGGTTTAATTGCAGAGTGAAGCTGGTTGAAGAAGCTGAAAAGCCTGTCCCATCATCCCAAATAAAATCTGAGTTCTTTTCTAGTTGTAATGCTATGGAATGTTGTTTCAGCAGTTTTGCATGTAAGCGATAATGCTTTTATGCTTCACCCGCACATCCGGTCATCGGTCTGAGATTTCCTGATCAATGTGTGTGCATATGTCTTTTATGTCTTTCATTTGGGCACCTCTCCAATGTGAGAACGGACAAGAAATTTCTGTATTATCTCATACTCTCTCTGAAGTGTCACTCATTATGCAATTTGAGAATGTAAGTCAGAATATTATTTTAATACTTTAGCCTTACCCAAATAAACACAGCACCAAATTAAAATGCTATGACATGTTCAAAGCAGATGCTGCTTCAAAAAATACAAATACAGTAAGTGATTTGAAGAGCATTTATAGCACTGGGCAGGAGGGGATAAGATTTGAGATTGGCATTGTGTTCAGACCACCCAGGAATCAGAGGGATACAACACTGAAAACAGAAGGTCATAAATCTGCTGCTAAATATTAATCTGATCCTCTTTTTTCGGTGTGGAGCTCACAACTTGTGATCTGCTTATGCCCACTCCCATTGAGACAGAGCAGCATGCTAACCTTGTGCAGTCTCCTTCTTTCCATAATTGTAAAATTCAACTGACTGTGTCCCATATCATTGCCTGCCTGAAGGCTAACAGGGCCCTGGCAGCATGTGTGGCTAAAAGCTGTTACAGCTAGCCTCCAGCTCCTAAAGAGTCCAGCATTCTTAAAGGGGAGCTCAATGCAAGTAAGCTGACGCTGACCACTTGAAATGGAATTGGCTGTGAGTGTAAAGAAAAAGAAATTGGAATACCTGGAAGGAGAGAGGACTCCAAGATTTCCAATTCACACCATCATAGAGTCCTAAAATCCCTAATGAGGAAAGAGGCCATTCAGCCCATTGAGTCTACACTGACATAATCCCACCCAGGCCCTATTCCCATAATCCCACATATTTGCCTTGCTAATCCTCTGACACGTGTGATAACGGAGGACTTAGTGATGGAAGTTATCCTGAAGAGGGGGACTATGTTTGTACGGGGGAGCCAGGAGACTCTAATGGAACACTTTCTGAAAGGAAAGGGAGCTGGCGGCAAGGGAGGCCAATTCTCAGAGTTCAGCCCTGAAGATATGGCAGCAGCATCTCAAAAGGTTCAATATTCTCACAACCAGTGAGATCAAGGTCAGTGAATGCATTTTCAAAGTGCATCTCAAATCCATGTCTAACACTGCTTAATAAATACCAACTCAATGCTCCCATCATTAGTCCCCTGGAGTCAGGATTTAGGCTTAATGTCCAGGTATTCCAGTTTACTCTCATACATGAATAAAATGCTGCTAGTCTCATACCCACCTGCTACAGCTTTATATAGTTGTGGGAGACACATTATCCAAGCACAGTGTAACATGATCCTTGGTGTTCTTCCTCAAACTTACCAGACAAGGGAAAATGTATAATTATAAGGAACAGAGCAAAATTGGTGGGAGTCAGGGATGCCTCCAACCTCTGAGCCCTACAGAATATCAGTGAATGGGCTGCACCGAAGCCTGTTGTGTCTGGTGTTGCTAAGAATATTGAAGGAGGTGGTGTTTTACTGCCAAATACCTTTTCTCAACTCCCACTCACCCTTACTCTGTTATCTACAATGTAGTGTAAGCTGCAGATAATTTTCAATAAACCACGTTTATTTCACCTCCAGTCTTTCTTTCCTGTTATCAAACAACTAAAAATTGCTATCTGCTGAGCCAGTGGAGCCTCTTCATGAGGAGTGAGAGCAACATAACAGCAATGATGAAGAAGTACTGTCTGATCAGACACTCAGAGCTATGAGCTCGGGTACTGACATTGTGCAAACTTTAAAAGATGGCATAGAGTTGGGAATCTTACACACAGTGAAGCCTTGGGCATGAGTGGGTTGTGTAACCAAGCCAGGGGAAAATGATAACTCATCTGCCAGCTCATCAGAGGGTGAAGTTGCACACGAACTCTACAACATGGGAATCAGATGAAGACTTTGTACAGTTGGCATATTGGACAATGCAGGCACTTTCCCCACCCTATCTCCATAACCTGCACATTTACCATAGCTAATCCATCTAACTCATACATCTTGGGACACTAAGGGTAATTTAGCATGGTCAATCCATTTAACCTGCACATTTTGGGACACTAAAGGGCAATTTAGCATAGCCAATCCACCTAACCTACATATCTTTGGACTGTGGAAGGAAATCAGTGCACCCAGAGGATATGGGGAGAATGAGCAGACTCCATACAGTCATCTAAGGCTGGAATTGAACCTGGGTCTCTGGCACTGTGAGGCAGCAGCACTGTGCCACCTTAAGAAGCATGCAGAAATATGGTTCCAATACAGTGCAGGACATTGTCCAGTGTGAAAATGATAACCATGCAGCATTAACCAGTTTCTGGCATACATAGTACTGATATCATTGACTCTAAAAACACAATTACAAAATTTTATCAAATTAATACAAAAAAATTCACCTTTCCCCCTTTTTGAAACCTGCTCCATTCTTAAAGGTACAGGTTCCTACTTGGACAACAGTTCTACAATGGCCAACAGCTCTCAATATGTCTTCCAATTAACTATATATTATCCAGACTGAAAATGATTGCAGGCTGTTTGATCATGTAGTGCTTCACATCTAAGCCCAATCTGAATATTCAATGTCTTTCAAAAATAATTCTTTCAACAAATTGCCTTGCTCCAAATCTGTGAGGAGGCAGCTATGTGAACACACGCATTTCTTCAATGCCTTCTAGTGACAATTATTGGACAGGAGGAAGGAAGATCATGAATCTTTGGGGATTCTCGTTTCTTCTCACTGATACCAATCTATTTGAGAATAAATAATTCATCACAAGCCAAGAATCAAAAGGTGCAAACTTCTTGTCTATGTGGCTTAGAATGAAATAACATGGTAAAGTTATCTATTTAAACCAAAAGGGAATTCACTCAAAGGATCATCCACAGGGGATGATAGAAAACCTGTTGAAAAGATGCAGCTGCCCCTTGACCAAAGAAACCCAGAACAAATTGAACAAAGTTATATAAACAAAAGACTCAGTTTGAATATGAGCAACCCTGAGCATAATAGATTAGGAAGATCTCAGACCCAATCCATGTTTCTCATTAGCTGATCACAGCTGGTGCAGCAGCAGGATTCCTGTAGTTGGTCTCAGTGTCTTTAAGCTTTGGGAGTAAGGGAAATAGGCAGTGATTCCTAATACCAACAGATAATGTTACTGGTGAAGGGAGTTCAATTGCTATGCTCCTAACTGTCAATCAGCCAAGATTTCCACTTCTGATGACTGTCCAGTGACAGCTGGAAGCCTCAAGACCTGTTGTCAGAAAACAGCTTGGAAAAAAGTTCTTAGTTTGCTGACACGTTGGAAATGCCACCTGGCTGAAGAATCAGAATAGCCGAGAGTAAATCTGCACTATAATGCTTCATTATCTTCAAAAGATAAGGAGAAAATAATCACAACCAACAGTAGCAACAGCTCTAATATTGATTATTGAATACAATTCTCTACAATCTTTTAGTTTTCACTTGTAATGAGCTAACAATGGCAAAAACAAGTATTATATCCCTGAAAAGCTGTATGAAATACAAATGGAAAAATGTGTAGCTTTAGGTTCTCATTTTCTCCCACATCTTTTGCCAATTTCTCAATCATTTTGAAAGCAGGATATTGGCATGAAATGATCACATGATTCTCTAAAAATGGAGGTCATCTCATTTTCTCAACCTAACTCTTCCAGCCCATCTGTAATTCCCACTTACTGGAAATAATGGGTGGAATTTTCCTAAAAAATGGTGAGGTGTCAAGTTCAGTCAGGAAACCAGTGTGTTCCTCCTCAGAAAAGTAGGCAGGATCCTGACAAGATCATTCCACATTTTGCCACTTTTGGAAAGCAGGCATGTTTGCACCCTCATCATGAAGGGCATGGTCCAAACGCTTTGGCAAATCCAACTTCACAGAGATCAGGGTGCCCTTGATTTCAAACTGAGATTAAAGACCACTCTCTGTGGACATTGGGACTTTTCTCCATTGATGCCAAACCCCCCCACCGGCAACTCCCAGCCTGAACTATTTCCTTCCCCACTGAACGTAGATTACTGCATCAGAGTAGCAGGACACTCTAAATGGATCTCCCTTTAGGTCCTGCGCCTTTCAGGCCTCATCCCCTTAGCACTATCCACTGGAACCGTGTGACATGACCATGACTACCTGAGGGTTGCAATGACTTGTGAGCGCTCCCTCCGATGCCTCCCCCACCCCCCCTCACACCTGACACAATCATATCTGGTCTCCATTTTTGGAGATTAGTAGTGACTTCTGCAAGTTCTATGTTACACCAAAGTGTGGGAACATTGCACACCTTTGGAAGATTTGGCATTAAGCCTGACTTTGCATACTGAAACCTATGTAAGTGAAGAGGAATTATACCCTTGCTGGAAATGAACCTAATTATATCCACTGGAGTGGCCCAGGAACATCATGAACTATTTTATGCCTTCCCAATCCAGGGCACTCCCAGTATTTTCCCAGCATGGCAGGATTTGCACTAGGCACAATGTAGCCGGAGAATCATCCCACCATTTTTACTTTTAGGTAAGTACTTAAAATATAATTATTTACACTAACAACTTACATCCTTTGCTCTGTTCCATACTAAAAACAATACAATACTGTTGCTGGTACTCATCATATGAAATATATTGACATTTTCTCCCATCCTCTTTAATTCTTTCAAAGCAATACAGTTTGTGGTAGCACTGATGACTGGAGAGGAATAAAATTAAAAGTGGATGTGCTACAACAGCAGAATAGAAATAGATAGTTACAAAATATCGAGTAATCTTCTTTTCTAATTATAGCGAAGTTGTTAAAAAGAAATCAACATTACATGCAGGGCTCATCTGAAATTAAAATGCATTTTAGTAAATTTATGGTTTAAGTCTTTATTCCTGGATAATCACTTTCCTGCCTGCAGCAATCTGGTGCACTCAACATGTCTGTTTCTCCAGCAAGTTTGATCTCTGTAGGTTTCTGTTGCTTCTCCTCAGATCAGTTTCCATGTTTTTTAGGCTTGTTCTATATCAGCTTCAAAAAATGAATATCCAATATTGAAGCATTGGATTTCAACGGGCTGGTAGATTTGCGCAATGAATATGAAAGTCAGTTTGGTCGAAGGAAATTAAATTGTCATCCTGCGGTTATCACTAAGACCTTATTCCTGGCTACCTCTGCAATTATAGAGTTCTTTTATCAGATTAAACTTCAGCTCAAAGTCAAAGGTCAAACTAGATTTTCATTATACAATCTTTTCTCATCAAGTAGGAACCTGGGGGTTAACTGTATCAGTTGAGACATGCAAAAAACCAGGAGGGAAATTAAATTGTGCAATGAAAATCCATTCTACAAGCCATTTTAACCTTTTTTTCTGCCTCTGATTTCTTATTACAGTAACATAAACAGTATGCATTATTTCAAAAAAAGAGCAACGCACAGATCAGTAAAACAGACTAACATGGTGAACAGAGCCCAACAATTTAATGATTAATAAAACAGCAAGACAGGTTTCAATGATCTTTTTTCTCTGTTTGCATTCCACACATTAAAATAAAAGCCAAAAAAAACCCACCTTCATGTAACATCTCAATTACCTCTTTAAATGTAACCAGGTGCAAAAAGAGGAAATGTCAAATTGAAGCCCAGCAGATACTCCCAGGCCAATCTGTGGACGCTGAGTATTCAAAAGCATTACCTTCTGTGCACATGGCTATGTGTATGTCTGGGGGATGGGTGAGAAGGAAAGGGGTTCCAACTGTAGCTCACCAGGTATGTACTCTGTTATTCAGGGGAGAACCAGTCACCAATATAAATCTCCCACTTCACATGCTTTAAATTCAAACCTGTGAATTTAAACATAAAGCACCGACAGCATTACAGACATGTACGCAGCATTACAGACTGCTGTATGCAGTCAATTCAGAAATATTGTTTTATCAAAATTAAATTTTCTCTATGACAGGACCTCTCTATGGGAGGGCCCACAGTAATGCCCAACTGGGAATCTCACTGGAAGAGTTGGACACTGCTAAGACCAGCTGGGTACCTCAACAGGCTGGCATGCAGCTGTGACTATGGCCATTGATCCCAGCGAGATCACGTTGAGGGGAATGAGTGGAGGTGTTGGTGGCCTTCTGATTTACTGCAGGCTGGCCACCTCCAATTCCCTGCCAGGTCTTATCTCAGCGGGAGGGAGCAGTCTGTCTTCTGAAAGATCCTGGCGACACTATCAACGTTCCCCCAGTTGGCCCATTAATTGCTTTAATTGACTACCCACTACTCGATAGCTGATCCAATGTGCTATTTTGCAATTTTGTTCCTGATCCAGCCTCCTAGCCCACCTCCATGGGACTGGGAAAATTCAATCTGACGTGAAAAATCCCTAGACAGGTTTGCTATCATCATTAAAAATTAAGTGCATAGTTCTTATATAACCAAAGTCAAATTTAAAAGAGGAGATTCATGTGGAATTTAGCCTCCAATATAGCCTAACTGATCTGTTTTGTTGCCAAAGACTCTATGTGGTTCATAGAATCATAGAACTCTTACATTGCAGAAGGTGACCATTCAGCCCATCAGGTCTGTAGTGATTCTTACCCAGGCCCTATCCATGTAACCATATATATCTTGCCTCATTAATCCCCTAATCTCTTTCTATCTTTGGACGTTAAGGGACAATTTAGCATGACCAATCCACCTAACCTGCATATCTTTGGACTGTGGGAACAAACCAGAGCACTCGGAAAAAACCCACTAACAGTTGTAGCTAGGCACATGAGATGACAGAATTCCAACCCGTATGTTTACTGTTTTAAAAATTAAATTGCTGCAAATGAGGAGTCAGAAAAAATTGTACCATTCATTTCTCTGTCCCATTACTTAACCAATAAATTGTTCCAAGTAGTTTGATGGTCAATGTGTTCCTCTTTAGCAAGTTGGTAATAGGTGCATAATGAGAAAATAAATTCACTGATCCCAAATTCCCAGCAAAAAGCCATGATTTCAAATCCATGGCCTCTTCCATTTGAAAAGACAAGATGCAGGGGAACATCAACTTCAAGTATAATATGATCCTGACTTGGAACCATATTGCTGGATCTTTACCGTCACTGGGTCAAAATCCTGGAACTTCAACAAAGAACAAAGAACAAAGAGCAACACAGCATGGGAAACAGGCCCTTCGGCCCAATGAGCCCATGCCGCCGTCCTAACGTCTTAATGACATATCCTTGTCTTTAGGCTATGCCTATTGTGGAAGATTCCCATATAGGGACCAATATAGGGACAATTTGTTACCCAATCAGCCTAAGAGCACATTTTTGGGATGTGGGAGGAAACCGGAGCACCCGGAGGAAACCCACGCAACCACGGGGAGAACTTCCTTCCTAACAACAGTATAGGTGTTCCTACTGCGCATGGACTACAGCGGTTCAAGATGCTGACGGACCACTATCTTCTCAAAGACTATTAGGGATAGACAATTAATGCAGGCCAAGCCAGCAAAGTCCACAACCCATGAATCAATTAAAAAAAGAGGTTGAATGTTACAACCCTATTTCTGAGCATTATAAGCACAGCTCACCATTCAGAGGTTTAAGTTGTTGAATCCATCGAAAGGTTTCTGATATAATATACTTAATGATATGGAGATTTTGGTGTTGGATTGGGGTAAGCTCAGTAAGAAGTCTCACAACACCAGGTTAACGTCCAACAGGTCTACTTTCAAAGCCTCAAGCCCTTTTTTCAGGTGAATGAAGTTTTGTATTCACAAATAGGGCATCTAAAGACACAAACTCAATTTACAAGATAATGGTTGGAATGCGAGTCTTTACAGGTAATCAAGTCTTAAGGTACAAACGATGTGAGTAGAGAAAGGATTAAGCTCAGATTAAAGAAATGTGTGTTATATATGTATTTATTATTTGTATATTAATACACATCTTTTTAACCTAGGCTTAACTCTCTCTCCACTCACATTGTCTGTATCTTTAAGACTTGACTACCTGTAAAAATTCGCATTCCAGTGATTATCTTGTCAATTGAATTTGTGTCTTTATATGCCCTGTCTGTGAACACAAGTCCTCACTCACATGAAGAAGGAGCTTGAGGATCCAAAAGCTAGTGCTGCCAAATAAATCTGTTGGACTTTAACCTAGTATTGTGAGATTTCTTTTAATATACTTAAACAGAGTTATGAAATATCTCTTGTGCTTTTTTAATATATTCACATCATGAGTGGCATTTAAAGCAGATGAAGGTGGTCTTGCCTACTAGTTGGTGAGATGGGGAGTGCTCCGTTTCACTTCCTTTGAGGCAGGTCATTTCAAGTGTAAATCAGCCACTTACACAGTGGGCCTACCCTGACAGCAGGGTCCTTGAGGATGAACATCTCACATCCCAAGCACTGCCAGTCAATCAGATGCAGCGTGAGCAGTGGCAACCACCAATAAAGCACTCAGCTGAATTCCAGGGTTAAAGAGGAACACAGGCTGTGGTTATTGAGAGTGACAAGGCAGTCACAGTGTGAGACTGTGGCAGAAAGGAGGCAAGGATGTCAGCAGAACGAGCAGGGGATGGATTTTGCAGCAGCGTCTCCCCGACATTGTGTTCCTTTGATAAAGCATGGAGTGCATTTTGATTTGATTTGATTTATCATTGCCACATGTATTCGTATACAATGAAAAGTATTATTTCTTGCACGCTATATTAACAAAGCATACTGTTCACAGAGAAGGAAATAAGAGAGTGCAGAGTGTAATGTTACAGTCATAGCTAGGGTGTAGAGAAAGATCAACTTAATGCAAGATAAATCCTTTCAGAAATCTGATGGCAGCAGGGCAGAAGCTGTTCTTGATTTGTTTGATACGTGACCTTAGATTTTTGTATCCTTTTTCCTGATGGAAGAAGATGGAAGGGAGAATGTCCAAAGTGTATGGGTTCCTTCATTATGATCGCTGCTTTGCTGAGGTAGCGGGGAGAGTAGACAGTCAATTGATGGGAGGCTGGTTTGTGTGTTAGATTGAGCTAATTCACGACCTTTTGTAGTTCGTTGTGGACTTGGACAGAGCAGGAGCCTTACCAAGCAGTGATACAACCAGAAAGAATAATTTCTATAGTACATCTATAAAAGTTCATTAAAATCATAGCTGACATGCTAAATTTCATTAGTCTGAGAAAATAGAGGCATTAGTGGGCTTTCTTAACTATAGTGTTGGCATGGGGGGACCAAGATAGATTGTTGTTGATCCTGACACCTAAAAACTTGAAGCTCTCGACCCTTTCTACTTCACATTACTTAATGTAGACAGGGGCATGTTCTCCTTTATGCTTTCCGAAGTCGATGGCAATCCCCTTCATTTTGTTGACATTGACAGAGAGATTATTGTTGCTGCTCCAGCTCACCAGATTCTCTCCCTCATTTCTGCACTCTGCCTTGTCATTGCTTAAGATCCCACCCATTATGGTGGTATTGTTAATAAACTTGAAAATCAAATTGGAGAGGAATTTGGCCATAAAGCCATAGGTGCATAAGGAGTATAGTAGGGCTGAGAACACAGCCTTGTTGGGCACTGGTGTTGGGGATGATCATGGAGAAAGTGTTGTTTGAACAAAGGACCCAAAAGAACCCATGAGTATTTCCAGCCAGGCCTTACTGGGGAGGGAGAGTGGGGAGAGAGGTTTGGGTGGAGGAGAAGGAGTGTCGAAAGTGGCAAGATTCCAATCTGGCAACCTCCCACCTGATTAAATACACCACCTGCTTCCAAACCTGCGTTATGCTTGTTTTAAATCTAAGGCCTTATGCTTCTCTACTATAATCTCCTTTAGCCCCATGTCCCTTAAAGGCACCTGCATTCATCTAATTCCGCCTTCTTCAGCATCCCTGATACTAATTACTGCACCATTGGTGACCTGCATTCAGCTGCCTAGGCCCCAAGTTCCAGAATTCTCTCCCTAAACCATCTCTTACTCTGTTTCTTTCTCTAAAATGCTCCTGAAAACATATCTCTTCAACCAATCTTTTGCCACCCACCCGGAGATAGCCTTATGTGGCTTAATATC
The DNA here is from genome assembly GCA_024679065.1 of Sphyrna mokarran. Classification (NCBI taxonomy): domain Eukaryota; kingdom Metazoa; phylum Chordata; class Chondrichthyes; order Carcharhiniformes; family Carcharhinidae; genus Sphyrna; species Sphyrna mokarran. The sequence continues at coordinate 36,967,872 of JAGIQG010000010.1, read as the reverse complement.
TGTTTTTATTTTATATCTCTGCTGCAAAATGTTTTAAGGGATGTTTTATTATTTTAAAAGTGCTAAATAAACACGAGAACTCATCTCCACTTATAGGTTTTCCAGTCTCAGTCAACCCATTGAAAAATAGTATCGGATGTTGAATATGGGGTTTGAGTCCTTGGCCACTAGAAATGGAGCAGATCAATATGTCAGCTTAATCATCCCAAGTAACTTTCACATGTTTCCTGGTTATCAGTTATGGCACAGAATTTGTCGCAGCTATTCATAGTATCTATTCACTTAAGCAGAAAATGACTAATTACATGAATAGGCTGAGAAGGGGAGCAGATTGAAAAAAAGAGTAAGCTGAATTTACCCATCCCAAAATAATCCATCAGATAGTCATCCATAAAGGAGTTTCATTGCGCTTACATTTATTTTTTGGTGAAAGGAGTTGGCTTAATGTTTAGTTTATTTGACAATATTAATGACTCAGTCATCATGAAACATATAACAATCAACTCAAAATATTAAAGAAATTTCTTTAAAAATAACATGGATGATCATGAAAATATTTCCTGCAGATGCAATGTCTTGATTATAAAGTGTTTGATGCTCCGTTAGGAAATAAGGTAAAGTAACCATCGTCCCAGATGACCAGAGGTTACTATCCCCTTTGAGGGGGGGAACTGACTGATGCTGATTTAACCTGAGGGTCACCACACCTCAGGCAAGGGGCAAGGTTGAGAAGAATGAATAATCTCAGTTAGTTTGGGAATTGAAGCCATGTTGACATTATTCGCTTTATTGTCCAGTTGTTCCAACCAACAGAGCTAAAACGGCCCCTAATACATTCGGAAACATATATGATAGAGGACTGACATTGTTATCAGTTATAAAATTCTACACATTAATCATACAAATATATATTGTGGATAAATTCTGGATCTAGCTATCTTAGTCCTACAACTTACATGGACAGGAACTATAGTGAAACTCAACTGAAACGAGGGTGAGTGAATGTCACATGGCATTTGTTAGGTATTCCCTTCCCCATTTGGCTTCCACAACTTGTTGCACTGTAAGTTACTGTAAGCCAAAGTTCCAAATGAGCCTCCAATAGACAGCTAGGTCCTGCACAACAGGGCAAGTGATGTTGTACTGTCTTAATCAATTAGATTGAAGAATCATTAATAAGCAGCAGAGAGCCTGGACCAGGAAGTTAGAACAATTAATTGAATGTCAAATCAGTTACATAAAATTAATAAAAGTGAAAGGGATGGATTAAGATGGGGGGAATTCAATACATTGATCATACAAATATACATTGTAAATAATTTCTGGATCTGGCTATTTTAATTCTACAACTTGCATAGACAGGAACTATCGCAAAACTCAATCAATACAAGGGTGAATGAATGAAACATGGCATTTATTGGACTTTCTCTTCACCATTTGGTTTCTTTAATTTGTTGCACTGCAAGTTGCTGTAAGTCAGAGTTCCAAACAAGCTTCTGATGGACAACTAGTTCTTGTGCAAACAGGCCATGACATCATGCTGTCTGTGGTTCATCATTTTCTACTGTTATATAAATTATCTTCTTTCTAACATTAGTTCAGAAATGGGGGTGATTGCTGACGATTGCAGCACCATTTGTGATTTCCCAGACATTGAAGCACGTAAGACCTGAACAATAGTCAGGCTTGGGTTTGTTGAGTGGTAAATAATATGCAAGTCACACAATGATTATCTCCTCTAAGAGAGAATCTAACCATTTCCCCTTGACATTTAATGGCATAACCAATCACTAAATCTTGCATTATCAACATCCTGGGAGTTACCATTGACCAGAAACGGAACCAGACCAGCCATATAAATACTGTAGCTACAAAAGGTCAGGGGTTTGGAATTCTGCAGTGATTAACTCACTTCTTGACCCCCAAATCAAAGATCAAAGAACAAAACAGCATGGGAAACAGGCCCTTCGGCCCAATGAGCCTGTGCCACCACCCCAACGTTCCCACCTCTACCCGTGATCCCTGTCTATGTTTATAGTTCTATGGATTAAAAACCAAATTTGAGACAACTTAGGGAAAATTTGTTTTGCCAATTAGCCTTAGAGCATATCTTTGGGATGTGGGAGGAAACCGGAGCACCCGGAGAAAACCCACGCAAGCACGGGGAAATGTGCAAGCTCCCACAGACACAGGCCCAAATCCATGTATCTGCACAGCACAGCAATAGTCATTGAGCTGCCATGTTGCCCATCAAATGGTCCAGATCAAGCGTACACTAACGACGTGAAGCACTAGGATACTCTCGAAAAAAATCCAAGAGCAGCCGTCTCATGACCCATTGCTTGTATGCCCAGTAAATCCAGTCAACTATCTACATGGCTCAGTCAGTAGTGTGATAAACTACACTCCACTCACCTGAATGAATGTGGTTCCAGCAATATTCAAGATGCTCACCAAAATCCAGGATAACGCAGCCCACTTGATTGACACTCCCTCCACCAATATAGACATTCAATCCCTCCACAACTGCTGAATTGGTAATGAATTATAGCAACTCACCAAGACTTTAATGGCTGCACCTTCCAAACCCACAAAACTTACCATCTAGAAGGACAAGAGCAACAAATGCATGGGAACACTACCACCTGGAGTTCCCTTCCAAATCACACATTATCATGACTTGGAAATATTTTGTCATTCCTTCACTATTGTTGGGTCAAAATCATGAAACTCCTTTCCTAACAGCACTCTGGGTGTACCTACGACACATGGATTGCTGGGGTTCAAGAAGATTACCACTTTGCCCCAGGACAATTAGATATAGGCAATAAATATTGCCCTAACTAGCAATGCTCATAACACGTGACTAAATGAACGAACAAAACAAATTTTACATATACTTGTGTTATATTGAGCGGAATTCTCCACCTGTTGACACTGGCGGGATTTCCTGGTCCTACCAATGTAGCACCCGCTTTGTAGGTTTCCCGGTGGTGTGGGGTGCAATGGGAAATCCCATTGACAATGACAAGAGCAGAAAATTCAATCCCCAGCAAATGGTTTGCTGTCTCCCGCTGCAAGAAGCACTCTGCGGAGAGGCAAGGCATTCCGCACCCGTCCCCCCAGCCCCACTCTCCCCATGCATTGATTCATTTACTGAATAGATAAGGTATTTAGAATACTATCAATATTCATCCAAAAGGTGCATATTCCGTAACTAATAGCACAAACATCAGTTGTACCTCACCTTGCTTTATTTGAAAACAGTCAAAAACTTAATGTTCTGAGGTTAGAATCAATTTGGGTCCCAAGAGGTTGAATTTAAAATTCAACATTTTGAAGAACTTTGTGAAGATCTCGTAACACAATGTAATCAATCTCAAATGAGGTGCTTGGAGGAAAAGCAGGTCTCCAGAAACAAACAACTTGGATTGATATAACAACATATCACATATGTAAGGCATCCAAAAGTGCTGCTACACAATTTTTTTTTTTGAAATGCAATCATTGTTACGTAGGTAAACTTCATGGGAACAGGAAATGAAACTAGAAATCAGTTAATCTGCTTTTTGCTGATGGCTGGGAAAGGAATGTTGGCCAGGGTATCAAGACTGGGCTTTGGCACTGACTCGCTGAGCTCCACAGGAATATTTACTGCAGCTTCTGTTGTTCATTTCATCTACAGGAAAGAATGTTTTGTTATATTAAAACTTTTGCTGGTGGTTTGAAGTTATGCTTTTAGATGCTGAATACAAGTAAGATTCAAAGGGAAGGAAATCAATTATGCACTTAGGCGGCAGATTGGGTTTCAGTGTAAATTAGTTGAGGTCATGGATAGTGGACCAAACCACACCAAATAGATGCACATTGAAAGGATTTCTATTGACAACATTCAGTTCTTGAGGATTATACAATGTAGCTCAATAAAATGTTATGAGAAGTTTAAGTTGTTAGCTTAATATCATGTAAATTGCAGTTTGAACTGTTGCCTGTTTCACACACAAGAAGGCAAGAAATCAAGAATAAGTTCAATAATAGGTAAAACACTAACAAAACATGTCTTTTATATGGTGTTTTTAATAAGACCTGAATTTAGTGGGAAGCAGGGACACAATAATACTAGCTGCTGATCTCATATAAAGCTACCAACAAAGATTTAGTAAACTCTGTAGAATGGATCTCACCTTTCTCAATATTGGTTTGAGTCTGACACTGGGTCCAAGGGATCTCCAGGCATCCAACAACGTGAGGTATTCATAAGCAGCATATTTTAAAAAGGGGTCATTTTATGAAAATAGTAAAAAAAAGACACATATGAAATTGGTGTTCCAGGTCTAGAGCAGTTCTGTAGCAATTGATATGTCTTAATATGCCATTAAAACCCCAAATACATCCCCTTAATGAGGCTTCATTTTTCAGGATTTTTGACAAGTCAAAAACTAAGAATTGAAAGAAGTACAGATGTCTAGTTAGAATGGAAGAGATTACAGAGATAGGGAGAAATATTGTTTAATTTAGTAGACAAGAGAAATCTTTTCTCTATTTCTTTCTTGAACAAATAGATGGGTTGAGTAGAGTTCAAAGTGGAGGGAATTACATATATCTTGAGGAAATCATGATGTGGAGATGCCATTGTTGGATTGGGATAGGCATAGTAAGAAGTCTCACAACACCAGGTTAAAGTCGAGTAGGTTTATTTCATAGCACGAGCTTTCGGAGCGCTGCTCCTTCATCAGGTGATGAAGAGTTGGGTTCACAAACAGGGCATGTAGAGACACAGACTCAACTTACAAGATAATGTTTGGAATGGGAATCTTAACAGGTAATCAAGTCTGTACAGGTACAGGATAATTCAAGTGGAGAGAGCGTTAAGCACAGCTTAAAGAGGTGTGATAAAAACAAATTACTGCGGATTCTGGAGTTGTGAATTTTCTCAAGCCAGAACAGTTGGCGAGATTTTGCAAGCCCAAGCAAATCGTAGGCGTTATAGATAGTGTGACATGAACCCAAGATCTCAGTTGAAGCCGTCCTCATGTGTGCAAACTTGGCTATCAGTTTTTGGTCAACAATTCATGTGAAAACACCAAGTACATGGTACGTATTCTTGTGACTCGGCCAATGTTGTCTGCCTGATACACTGCAGGAAAGGATGTCCCGAGGCATGATACATTGGCAAGAGCATGCAGACACTACAACAATGGATGAATGGACACTACTTGACAAGAGCAAGAGTCGGGGAATACTTCAGCAGTCAAGGGTATTCAGCCACTGACCTTTGGGTAAGCATTCTCCAAGGCAGTCTTCACAACACACAATAGTGCAGAATGGCTGAGCAAAAGCTAATAGCCAAGTTCTGCACATGAGGACGGACTCAACCAGGATCTTGGGTTCATGTCACAATATCTATAACCCCCCATGACTTGCCTGGGTTGCAAAATTTCACTAGGTGTCCAGGCTTGAGACAATTCACACCACTTTAACATTTGCTTAGTTCTCTCTCCACTTGTATTGGCTGTACCCGTAAAGACCTGATTACCTGCAAAGACTCGCATTCCAACCATTATCTTGTAAATTGAGTCTGTGCCTATATATGCCCTATTTGTGAACGCAACTTTTCACTCACCCAATGGAGGAGTAACGTTTCAAAAGCTCATGCTATGGAATAACCTGTTGGACTTCAAACCAATGTTGTGAGACTTCTTATTAGCCTGAGGAAGGAAGTCTTGAATGGCAAAATAATCTCTTCCTATTCCGTGCTGTTTCAGTTGCTTACGGTGTTAGTTATTTTCTCATTTGCCTGTTAGTCAGGTCTGTAAGCACTCAATACTAATTAACCCCATATGCAATGACATTTGTAATAGGATCAAGTAACTTGAGTATTAAGTAAAGAATTGGTTGAAAAACACATTTCAGTGTGGAGAATGTCCTGTAACATTTCAGTATTGATTTTGGTGGTTCTCAATCATTTTTAGCCTATTCAGTATAGAGAAAGAAGTTTTTTTTAAATTACAGTTGTTCATCATAAAAGAACAAGAAAGGGTAAGAAAGACTAAATGGAAGCTACAGGAACTGATCAGGCCAACCGCTGGCACTTGTTTAATATTTTAAAACCTAATCAGAAGTAAAAGGCCTGTGAGAAATTTGTACAGCAGGTTTGGTTAAATTAGTGATAATGGAGAAGTAAATATCTGATACGCACATCTCCTGCTCCTGCAATTCCCCCTTCACTTCACTATCATTCCTTTCCACCTAAAAACCCTTTACCCTCTCCAACTGCTATGCAGTATGTAACCAGTGCAGCGAGCTGGGAGACATCAGCAGAGTCCATTTCATGGGCTTCCCGCTGGGCATCACAGCCTCCACGAATCTCCTAGGTAAAGATTTCCAGATTAGTTAACTCAATACCAAGCTGATTTCAGTATGGAAATTGGGATTCGCATGTCATTAGCAAGCCAGGACAGAGCTCCACATATCTGCTAGTGTCCCCCCACCACCGGGGGTGGATCACTCCAATTGAGTATACATCTGCATCCACTATTGGGGAACAGGCAGCTGACCCTGCCAGAGGAAACAGAGACCATTCAGGCCCCCTCAAGGGGTTGAGGATAGGAGGGTGCCTCTTAGGCCGTGCTAGCCTGGCAATGCCCAAGGGGCAAACTGGCACTGCCCACCAGGCATCCTTGAACTGCCCACTGGGCATTGGGCAGCGCCAAGGGAGTGGAGCCAGAGGGGGCAGGGTCTGTAATAGGGAAATTGGTGGGGGTGGGGATCCTGCTATCACTCTGCATTAGGATTGTTGGCAGAGGGAAGAAAGGCAGCGATCGAGGCTGGCCATCCAGGTGAATGGGATTGGTGGTCAGGGTGCTGGGGGTCAGCGTTGCCAAGCGCATGGGAAACTCAGGACTGCTGCGGAGTAGATCATGACTGTTGAAGGTGGGGCCGTGGGGGTGGGGGTGTTCTGGGCTGGCCATCGGTGGAGGGGAACACTGGGGCTTGGGAGGTTTGGGAGGCCAGTAATCAGAGATGAGGGGGTGGGGGGGTTGGTAGGTCAGCAATGATGGAATCACAGAGCTGGCCAGTGAGCTGGAGGCTGGCCATGCAGAGTCACCACATATGTGCCAGTCTCCGCTTTGACAGATCAGTGCATGAGTAATGGCCCACTCACTGTTATGCTGCCGGTCTCCTGGGCAGGAATAAGTCCTGCCCACTAATTTTCAGAGGGAATCCTGCTAGGACACTCCATGATGTATAATGTCGGAGATTTCCTCTGGAAATCACGCTGAGAAAACTAACATGATTTACTCCCATTTTTCCACACATTGGGGATTTAGAATTTTGTTAGGAGAATCTCAGCCCATACATCCCGCAAGCCTTGGAATTTATTTTCACCACTAGACTCTGAACTCATTTCTCTCAAAGTTCCTGGTTTGACTCTTTGGTCAGTTTCTGCCATGTTCACATGACTGAAATCACCCTAGATTAAGTCAATAGTGGGCCTTCTATCATAGCAATTGATGATGCCAACTTATTTTCTCCATAATACTCAGTAAGGTTAACCACTTCTTCCTGCTCCATTATCTTATCTCTATATTTTACCTCTGGGGAAGAGCCTTTACCTGTTTCCAATGCTATTTTTTCCCTCAGATCTTCATAACATCTTTTCCAATAATTCCAATATAGTTGTAAATTCCATGTTCTGTGCTAAACTCCTTTCTCTTTCCTCATGCAAGTAAGTGACAGCCGCCCAAGAGACTCTTTCTTTCTGTGGCCCACATGCTCATGTTCAAGCAGCATCTGGTGATGAAAGATTGAGGAGCTGCTTGGAGATATATCTTCATGATTGGAATAAGTCATTGAATTAAAGATTCATAGAATCCCTACTTGCAGAAAGAGGTCATTCAGCTTATTGACCTTGCACCAACAATAATCCTACTCAGACTCTCTCCTGATAACCCTACTAATCACCCTGACTCTAAGTGGCAATTTAGCATGGCCAATCAACATAACCTGCACATCTTTGCACTGTGGGGGAGAAACCAGAGCACCCGGAGGAAACCCTTGCAGACAGAGGGAGAACATGTAAACTTCTCCCAGACAGTTGCCTGACACCAGAATTGAACCTGAGTCCCTGGCTCCGTGAGGCAGCAGTGTTAACCACTGTGCCATCATGCTGCTGCTGCAAGAGAAGTGCTAATTTTCCACCATGTTCCTCCCCAATAAGATTGAATAAATTAGCTGCTCTGTTTCCACCACAAGACTATTGTTAGATAAACAATGTGATATAGCACAAGCTGAGAGTTGAGAGTTCAGGTCAACATCATTTACTGATGATTAACAACAACCTGCATTTATGTAACATCTTTAACATAGGAAAAAATTCAAAGAAATTTCTGCGCAGTATAATCAGACAAAAAAGAGCTGACACTGAGGCAAAGAAGGAACTATTAATACATATGTAACCATAAACTTTTTAAATAAGAATTGGAAAAATGAGAATGGACACGGGTGACATTAGATCCATGCTCATTGGCTTTATGAAATTTCAAAAGCAAATAGGATTTGGACTGCCAATTTGGTACAACATTCACTGGAAGAATCATGTGGAATTTACAATCATATGAGTATACTTCTCCATTACTTTACTTTTAACGTGAGGGGTATGCAGATCAGAGAAATTGCTGAATGTCATGAACAGTGGCCACTTGACCATGTGTTGTTTTTGTAATAATAGATCTATATGCAGAATAGCTCATCCACTTATTCTATGTGAGCAATACCACACATTCTCTGCCAGTGTGAAGATAAAAGCCTCTTTCTTTACATTTGCTTTAGGTGCCCAATTGCCCAGTGGCCTCAAAGAATTGTGGTGTTATTGCCTGGGGGACACATGTTTGAGCATGACGTGTGACATCATCAGAGAGCAATGATAGGTCACTCCCTAAAACTGGGAAGCATCTTTCTGAATGTCAATCATGAAATATGAGGGTGTGAATTGTTTGTGGATATTCAGAGACTCAGTGCACTGTATCACAGTTAATCAGTGGTATCAGTTGTGACACAATGGTAGAGGATCTTTATTTGAGTTAAAGGCCCCACTTGGGAGGGAGTGCTGGATTGTTGGAATCTTTTGCCATCTCAGGTGATGTAAACATAGAACATAGAACATAGAACATAGAACATTACAGCGCAGAACAGGCCCTTCGGCCCTCAATGTTGCGCCGACCAATTAGGAAAAAGCAATGACCCTCCAACCTAAAACATTCCCTTTTCATCCATAAACTTATCTACTAACCTTTTAAACGACACCAAGCTTGGCGCATCTACAACTGCCGCAGGCAGGGCATTCCATACCCTAACCATCCTCTGGGTAAAGAACCTACCTCTGATATCCGTCCTATAACTACCACCCCTTAATTTAAAGCTATGTCCCTTCGTGCTAGCTTTCTCCATCTTAGGAAAAAGGCTATCACTGTCCACCCTATCTAAACCTCTAATCATCTTATATGTTTCAATAAGGTAATCCAAACAATCCAAGGAGGTTATTTTGAAGAAGAGCAGGAAGATTCACCCTTGAGTCCTAATCAATAGTTATCGCTAACCAACTTCACTAAAATTGGCAACTAAAATATGACTTGATGCCTGTTTGTAGAAATTGGTTTCAGGATCAAAAATTTGTTGACCAAGAACAGCTTTTGATAAATTAACTTTATGAAAATGTTATTGAACTCTAATCTAAGCAGTTGCCTGAGGCAACACTTAACATTGAGGGTTCTGATTGCCTTTAATAACCACATCCCAAAAGATCTGATTAGTAACTTGAAGCTTTAGAGCAATTGCTGTGGTAAAGTTGTTCATTAAATGTGCAGCTTGTCTGGGAGTTTGTCATTATGTCTAAATGTTTTACTAATTTACTTAAAAGTTCCTTCTAAAATTCACATAAATGCAATATTTAAAATGCTAATATGTTTAATATAATTTAAATTTTAATCATTTATTGCATGCAATTATAAAGTCCAGTCATTCCATTTTATGGCATTTTAATAAACACAATGAAAATGTAGCGTAACAGAAGCCTAACGTTAATTATAAGACAGTAATTTAATTGAGGGGTATAATGATTTATAGAAAAATAATGGCTATGTGGGAATTGTTACAAAATTACAAGGAAAGGATTACATGAATTGTGTAGAAAATAATGATATAGATACAACAGTAAATAGCTGTCAGTGATTATAAGACAGCATATAATTGAGGGATTCAGAATGAAAGTAAAAAGTAAGCTTTCACTTTTTAAATTATCATCTGAATCATAACGATAGCTTACTGAAATAATTTGTTTGAATATTAGCAAATTTTCCATGATGATGAAATGTCTGAGGATATGTTGCTTTATATTTCTGAGGATATTATCAAATGGCATGATAATAGTCATGCCATTTGAACTGGGTAGTGTAGTTTTTTTTCAACCTTTAAAAGTTACTCACCTCGGGAATTCGACCTAATTGTTCCTTGGGAGCACTGTGGAGAGGCAGCGATTTGCGAGTGGAGAGCTTGTGAGTGAGTAGAGCGATTTTTTAAGTCTAAATTTTACTAGTTTTTTTTTAAACTTTTTAAACTTGTAAACCCGGAAGGTGTTGCAAAGCACCTTGAGTAGTATAGTTTTTTTTTCAACCTCACTATAAATTGGAGTGGTGTGGAATCCCGATACTCTACACAAGTAGAGTATCCCAACCCCCCTCCTCCTCTAACCTAAAAAAGAGAGAGAGAGAGAGAGGAGCTCTGAGAAGGAGCAGGTAAGTTTGTTTTTGTGTGAGCTGTAAGGTCCTTGGCTCACAGAGCCTAAGCAAAAAGGGGAGGCAAGGTAAGTTTTTTTTTAATCTTTCTTACTTTTTTTTTCTCTGGGTTACTAAAAAGGGGCAAGCATGGATGTGAGGCCAGCATGTTGTTGCCAGTGTAACATGTGGGAGGTCTTGGAGGCTCCTGGTCTCCCAGATGTCCATACCTGTGATCGCTGTGTGGAGCTGCAATCCCTTCGGGACCAGGTAAAAGAACTGAAAATGCAGCTTGAGGACCTTCGACTCATTAGGAAGAATGAGGAGATTATTGATAGGAGCTACAGACAAGTAGTCACACCAGGGCAAAGGGAAGAAGGTACATGGGTAATTATTAGGAAGGGGAAACCTCAGGTGATGGAGAGTACACCGGTGGATGTCCCCCTTCAAAATAAGTACTCTTGCCTGAGTACTACTGTGGGGGACAGCTCATCCAAAGGAGGCAGCGGTGGCCAGCTCCTTGGAGCTGAACAAAGACAAAAACCTAAAAAACAGAGCAAAAAGGCAGTGCTTATAGGGGACTCCCTAGTGATGGGGGCGGACAGGCATTTTTGTGGACGCAGACGGAAGTCGCGGATGGTGGTATGTCTCCCTGGAGCTGGGATTTGGGATGTCTCTGGACGCGTCCCAGACATCCTGAAAGGGGAGGGTGAGGAACTGGAAGTTGTAGTACATATAGGTACTACTGACATAGGCAGGAAGAGGGAAGTGGACATGAAAAGGGATTATAGGGAACTGGGTAGGCAGCTGAGAAAGAGGAAAGCGAAGGTAGTAATCTCAGGATTGCTGCCTGCGCCTCGGGAGAGTGAGATCAGGAATAGTATGAGGTGGAGGTTGAATATGTGGCTGAGGGACTGGAGCGGGGGCAGGGATTCCGGTTCCTGGATCATTGGGACCTCTTTAGGGGCAGGTGTGACCTGTACAGCAAAGACGGGTGGCACCTGAGTCCCAGGGGGACTAATATCTTGGAGGGAAGACTGGCTAGGGCTACCGGGGGGGGGACTTTAAACTAGAAAGGTTAGGGGGAAGGAATAGTGATGTGGAGACTGGGAGCAAGGAAGTTAGCTCCCAGGTAGGGAAGGACTCTAGGCAGGATGAGAGGCAGGTTAGAAGAGTGGGGGAGAAGGGAAATGTCCAATCTGAGGGGTTGAGGTGTGTCTATTTTAATGCCAGGAGTGTAGTAAATAAGGTGGATGAACTTAGGGCGTGGATTGCTGCTTGGAATTGTGATGTGGTGGCCATTACAGAGACTTGGATGTCTCAGGGACAGAACTGGGTACTACAGGTACCGGGATTCAGATCCCTCAGGAAGGACAAGGAGGGAGGCAAAAGAGGTGGTGGAGTGGCATTGTTGATCAGGGACAGTGTCATGGCTGCAGAGAAGGTGGATACCGAGGAGGGAATGTCTACTGAGTCTCTGTGGGTGGAAGTTAGGAATAGCAAAGGGTTGGTGACATTGTTGGGTGTATTCTATAGGCCGCCCAATAGTGACAGGGAAGTTGAGGTGCTGACAGGGAAACAGATACTGGAGAGATGTAGAAATAACAGAGTTGTTGTGATGGGAGACTTCAATTTCCCAAACATCGACTGGAGTATCCCAAGGGTAAGGGGTTTGGATGGGGAGGAGTTTGTTAGGTGTGTTCAGGAGGGTTTCCTGACACAGCACATGGACAAGCCTACGAGAGGAGAGGCTGTACTGGACCTGGTACTAGCTAATGAACCAGGACAGGTGATGGATCTCTCGGTAGGAGAGCATCTTGGGGATGGAGATCATAATTCTATCTCCTTCACCCTTGCATTGGAAAAGGATAGGATCAGGCAGGCTAGGAAGGTGTCTGTCTGGAATAAGGGGAAATGTGAAGACATCAGGCAGATGTTGGGGCGAATAAACTGGAAGGAGGTGTTCTTGGGGAAAAGCACAGAAGGAAGGTGGCAGATAATCAAGGAATGCTTGTCTGGAGCTCTGCACGACAACGTTCCGGTGAGACAAGGAGGTTTTGGTAGGTCGAGGGAACCATGGTGCACGAAGGCTGTGGTGAACCTAGTCAGGAAGAAAAGAAAGGTGTATAAAAGGTTCAAAGAGCTAGGAGATGTTGGGGATCTAGAGGAGTATAAGGCTTATAGAAGAGAGCTTAAAAAGGAAATTAGGAGAGCAAGAAGGGGTCACGAGAAGGCCTTGGCTGGTAGGATTAAGAAGAATCCCAAGGCCTTCTACAAATATGTGAAAAGTAAAAGGATGAGAAGAGAAGGGATAGGACCTATAAAAGGTGAAGGGGGAAAAGTCTATATGGAACCGGAAGAAATGGCAAAGGTGCTTAATGAGTACTTTGCCTCAGTATTCACGGTGGAAAGTGATCTGGGAGGATGCACTACAAGTTTGTGGCAGACTGAAAAGATTGAGTATGTAGATGTTAAGGAAGCGGATGTGTCAGAACTTTTAAATGCTATCAAGATAGACAAGTCTCTGGGACCAGATGGGATGTACCCCAGGTTATTGTGGGAGGTGAGGGATGTCATTGCAGAGCCCCTGGCGATGATCTTTGCGTTGTCGATAGAGACAGGAGAGGTTCCGGAGGATTGGAGGATTGCGGATGTGGTTCCTACTTTCAAGAAAGGGAACAGGGATAGTCCTGGAAATTACTGACTGGTGAGTTTGACCTCAGTGGTTGGTAAGCTGATGGAGAGGCTTCTGAGGGACAAGATTTACGAGCATTTGGAGAAGTTTAGGTTGATTAGAAATAGTCAGCATGGTTTTGTAAAAGGCAGGTCGTGCCTTACGAGCTTAATTGAGTTCTTCGAAAATGTGACTGAACACATTGACAAAGGAAGAGCAGTGGACGTGGTGTACATGGACTTCAGCAAGGCATTTGACAAGGTCCCCCATGCAAGACTTCTTGAGAAGGTGAGAGGTCATGGGATCCAAGGGGCTTTGGCCTTGTGGATCCAGAACTGGCTTGCCTGCAGAAGGCAGAGGGTGGTTGTGGATGGCTCTTTTTCTGCATGGAGGTCGGTCACCAGTGGAGTGCCCCAGGGATCTGTTCTAGGACCCTTGCTGTTTGTCATTTTCATAAATGACCTGGATGAGGAAGTGGAGGGATGGGTGAGTAAGTTCACCGATGACACGAAGGTCGGTGGTGTTGTGGATGGTCTGGAGGAATGTCAAAAGTTGCAGCAGGACATCGACAGGATGCAAGACTGGGCGGAGAAGTGACAGATGGACTTCAACGCGGATAAATGTGTTGTGGTCCATTTTGGCAGATCCAACGGGATGAATGAGTACACTATCAAAGGTAGGAGTCTTAGCTGTGTGTAAGAGCAGAGGGATCTTGGGGTCCGGGTCCATAAGACTCTCAAATCGGCCTCCCAGGTGAAGGATGTGGTTAAGAAAGCTTATGGTGTACTGGCCTTCATTCATCGAGGGATTGAGTTCAGGAGTCAGAAGGTAATGCTGCAGCTTTATAGGACCCTTGTCAGACCACACTTGGAGTACTGTGCGCAGTTCTGGTCGCCTCACTATGGGAAGGACGTGGAAGCTATTGAAAGGGTGCAGAGGAGATTTACAAGGATGTTGCATGGATTGGGAAGCATGCCTTACGAAGACAGGTTGAGGGAGCTGGGACTGTTCTCCCTGGAGAGACGAAGGTTGAGAGGCTACCTGATAGAGGTTTACAAGATGTTGAGAGGATTAGATAGGGTGGACTCTCAGAGACTATTTCCCAGGGCTGAAATGGTCTTGACGAGAGGGCACAGATTTAAGGTGCAGGGAAGCAAGTATAGAGAGGATGCTAGGGGAAAGTTTTTCACTCAGAGGGTGGTGAGTGAATGGAATTGGCTGCCGTCGGTGGTGGTCAAGGCGAACTCGCTGGAGTCTTTTAAAAGACTTCTGGATGAGTATATGGGATCCAATGGGATTGGGGGTTATAGATAGGTTTTGATGTGTTCGGCACAACTTGTGGGCCGAAGGGCCTGTTTGTGCTGTAGTGTTCTATGTTCTATGTTCTATAAACTTATCCTTAGACTTTCTGTGCTGATTCTGCTAACTGCTTGAAACTAGTGAGATCCTTCTTTAAGTATGCATATTGGTTCACAATGATGTTTTTGAAGTTGATTCAGGCAGGGAAATGGCTATGGTGTACTTGACAGACCAAATCTGACCAGATTGTGACACCTGAGAGAAGAGGCTTCTCATGTATGTGTTTTATTTACATTTGTGTAGCTCACATGTATGTTCCTTCTCACAAATAATTGTAGCACTCATTTACCCATCTCACTTCCAAACCACTTACCATTCTATTCGCCACACTTACCTTGTCCTCAGAAGAGGTATCTAAACTGCCTGATTTTATCTGCAGGGCAGCTACTTTCTCCTGTTTTCTCAGCAGTTTTGTTTGGGAAGTTGGTCAGTTATTTATAAGATAATTTACCATTCATTGTTTAAGAAGCGGAGGGTTTGTTCACCAAGAAAGCGGGCATCTAGTTGATAGCAGGCATTTTAGTTGATAAGTATATGGAAGAGAATGGAATGGTTTAATTTGGAGGGGCATTGCTTTTTATATTGGTTGGTGCAACATCGAAGGCCGAAGGGCCTGTTCTGCGCTGTAATGTTCTATGTTCTATGTTCTATTCACTAATAGAAGAAAGTAGAAGAAGCAGCAAGACTGTTTTGCCAGGAATGTTGCAGGCAGGCTCAACTGCAGAGGTATCTCTCTGCAGAACTTACATCCAAACAGAGAGAGGTACAGGAACCACAAAGGATCATATTCCATTAACCACAGAACTACAGACAGATCCACAGAATCCCTACAGTGCAGAAGGAAGCCATTCAGCTCATCAAGTTTGCACCAATTTCTGAAAGAGCATCTCCTCCATCTATCCCCATAACTCTGCACATTTACTATGGCTAATTCACCTAGCTAACACATCTTTGGACTCTAAGGATCAATTTACCATAGTCAATCCACCTAACTTGCAGATCTTTGGACTCTGGGTTGAAACCCACTCAGACAAGGAAAGGATGTGCAAACCCCAGACAGACAGTCACTGAAGGCTGGAATTGAACCTGGGTTTTTGGCCTTGTGAGGCAGCAGTGCTATCCAGTGTGTCTCCATAATGCCCATGTTGAAATGCTTAGACTATCATAAATTGGCAATATCCATGATATCGTTATCCTGAGGTTATGTCTTTGCGTCTTCAAAGATCGGAGGCTGGATTTTAGAGACAGGTATTTGCCTATTTTGGTAAAGTTGCTTTCAGCCTTCATATAACAGTGTTTTCCAGACTGTTTTAACAATTGCAGAGCATTCAACTTGCATTCAGACTGGTCAATGGATGAGGACTGATTCACCTGGATAGCCAGGGAGGAAGTGGCTTAAAAAGACAGTGTGTGTTTCTTCAGACCCAGTAGACGTGCAAAGTAACATGTCAATAACCTGTTCCACCAGGCCTGCATGCAAAGCAGTCACACATTCTTACATCTCTTTTACTTAATATTTACATGCATTTATAAACTGCAGCAGGGTACATTCTTTAACCTCAGTTTAAAGAATTAGCTTCTATAAAAATACAGCCAAGATTAAGCTTCTTATAAAATCTAGCTGTATGATGCTTGCCCATTTTCTCACATGCACTGGAAATCAGAGTGGGCAGCTGGATGGCACTCCAAATTTCCATCACATCTTAACACTATTACTCTTGAAGAACAAGTTGTCATATACCAGGATGGAACAAACTCATAATGAAAATAGGATCCCACAACTTTAAACCTTCTCTGTTCCTTTGAATAAGCTATTCTCCAAATGGGGTAAGAACGGATAGTGGGATTGTAAAAGTAAAGTCTGTAACTTCTTACAAATCTGAGAGTTGATACTATCCATTTGCTGTTATTCTTTCTTTACTTACTCACTCACTCACTCACTTGCTGTCGATGCTCTCCAGGAAAAAAATAGTGATGTAAGAGCTGTTTGAAAATATGTCTTCCAGTCAGTGTTCTAACATACATTTGTATACCCTTAATATTAAACTGAAATTTCCTTAGTAGGGTGGCACAGTGGCACACTGGTTAGCATCGATGCCTCACAGCGTCAGGAACCCAGGTTCGATTTATGGCTTGGGTCACATTCTCCCTGTGTCTGCATGAGTTTCCTCAGGGAGATCTTGTTTCTTCCCACATACCGAAAAACATGCTGGTTAGGTACATTTGGCCATGTTAAATTTGCCCTCAGTGTACCCAAGCAGGCACTGGAGTGTAGTAACTGGTAACTTCATTGTAGCATTAATGTGAGCCTACTTGTGACACTAGTAAATAAACTTTCAAAACTTTCATGTTGTTCGAGGGATAATTATTGCCGAGGATGCTGAGGAGATTTTTTTCAGTTAAATGTCAACGAGGATTATAAGCTTAGGTCTCTGAAGTTAGTCTTGAACTGATAATCTTCTAACTCTGAAGCAATAATGTTTTCACAAATCAATATCTCTGAGAGAGAATGGTCTAGTATAGTAGATTGTTAGAAATAATGAGAAACAGCCATTTTTAGATGATGATATTCTTTCTTTGGGGCTGAAGTCACAGATATGTTATTTGGGAGAAATTCTGATGGAAATTCTAGGTAACTTTAACTTTGGAAAAAAGTGGTGGTGTGGCTTTAGTATCTTGGCAAGTACCTTGGAAATATTATGTCAGTATTTAACATCAGGAATGTGAGTATGAATTCGCTGCATAATATTCAATTCAACCTATTAAAAAGCTACAGGTGTGTCAGGAGCAGTGCAGATGAAAGTTTATCCAATAAGATTTGTCAGAGCCATTCAGAGTTTTTGACTAATTGTATTAACTCTCCTCTAATAAAGAAATTATGTGGTTGACTTTAACAGTCAAAGAATAAAACTGGGTAATTGGAGGTGGAGGGGGAATAGCAGAATTATTGACTGCAACATTATTTTGACAACAGGTCCAGTTAGAAATTCACCTGATTTCTTTAGCTTCAGGATATAATTAAAATTAAAGTCATATTTTATTGAAACTCGTTTGCTGTCTCATTGTTAGTACCTGGATTGCAGCCATTCCTTCATGTAGCATTTCACTGTATTAATTAGTTGAGTACGTTAGGGGCTGTTATGATGGTTTACTTGTATTTAAAAATTATCGTCCCGCTCAACTAGCCAAAGAAAGTAACAAAGTGGTCTCAAGATGAACTTTCAAGATTAACTACAGGACTCTGAATGCTCATTCAAGGCATTCAGAGTGAAAAATTCAGAATATATTGACAATCAAAGACTCAGCTTTGATCACAAGTAATTCACATACACCTATAACAGAATAGCAGTTATCACCATCCAATCATAGATATGGTTACATCATGCATGCATAAGGTACAACGTCCAATTGAAACTTGAGCATGTTATATCATCGAGAAATGATAGCTATATCTCTGACCAATGATATCTCAACCTTTCTTTCCATTGTTCCTTGTTCTAATGGGCAGACATGAACTGCAAATCATTCGATTAGATAGTCCTTGAGCGTTATCTGTGCTTACTTTAATCAAAACCTGCCATTTGCACATAGTGACCTTTTGTGATTCAGGTTCATCTTGCGGCTTCTGTGATTTTTAAACTTGTATGATTTTTAACTCTTTCAAGCATAACAAGGATTATTTCCAAGGGTCCCAATCCATCCTTTTATAATGGCTCCTTCTGCTCTGTAATGTCTGCTGGGAGGTAAATCCAGGCCCATATATTAGAGCACTGATTGCAACTGGTAGTAATTAAACAGAACTCAACTAAGGAGTTAAACAATTATGGGAAAGAGTGAATAGAGAATGTAGCATATTGCAAGATTTGAGCATTTTATCATATGTTGGGGAGGTATAAATAAAAACTGAATATTAATTCATGTGAGTTCTAGTGCTCCAAAGTCAGAATCCAATGAGGAATTATTTCACATAGATGCTTTCAGTTTGGCTGGCTGGAGATCAGTTTTGTGAAAGTGGGGATTTCAGGTGGCATTGATTTTGAAAGATGAAGTAAGCACAGAGAATTTGAATTAATGCTGTAGGTGATGGTAAGTAATCTTCCTGCAGAGTCAGGTTAAATAGGCCAGTGATCCTGCCTGTACAGAATTGGCTGCTTTGTGGCTTGCCAGTTAGATAGTACAATAGCAAACTAATGTGTAGTCCAGAACTGTTCCAAGGATCAGAATCTTTGATCATGTGACCTTCCTCCTATACAATGACTTCAGAAGGGATGAATATCCCCTATCTGGAATTGTTTTTGTTTTCAGGACTGATAAGATCTCAGCCTTTATGGATTGAAAGGGGTGCCATTTATGTTGAGGGGCTGGCATTTGGGAAGCCATTGTCTCAGTAGATGCCCTAAATCTGCTAGTAAGATTGGCTCATCAAATGCAAAAGGCCTTTATATAGCATGCTTTGTAATTGCTTTAACAGTCTCAGGTTGTCTGTTGGTAACTCTTTAGGCATAATGAGATATCAGATTCCCAAAACTGAGAGAATTGTCTTTTTTGCACATGAGAGGGGATAAATCCCAAACAAGGGTCAACCACTTCAATTGTCTTTATTCAGCAGAAAAGTTTTAAAATAAGAAATAGCAATAAGGATATCATTTTTAAACATATACAGTGTTGTATTTCTGCTCCATCTCAGCGGAACCCAACAAGATAAAAGGCAAAGTACAGCCTATATTTTGCAAAGCTAGCCTTGTTAACAGTTTGAAGCAGTAAGAATTGAATGGATGAAAACAGGATTTCCCAAACCTTTCTAGCTATGGAATTCTTTTAGCCTTCCAAAAATATAAGGAGAACCTCAGATCAGGTTGAAGAGTTAAACCACAAAAATGATTATTTTGTGCAATCGCAACAAGCATACAAAAACAAATTTGAAAGAGTCTTTTCTATTTCTTACATGTATGCATTTATTATAATTAAGAAGCTGTGTTATTTAACGAAGTAAAGTTACTTATTTAAACTTACCTTTTTGTCATTTTTAATGGGAGGGTGACACTGCTTCTTTGTTCACAAACTTGTGTTGAAAAGTTAGATTCTCATATCAGACACCTCGTGCATTTCACTCTCTTCTACACATACACACACATTTCACTCTCTCTGATGCCACAAACACACACACTCATTCACTCAGTCAAAGAGCATATCAGCAGCTAATGCAGGAGAAACCAGCCACTGATTAGACAAGCAACTTTTCATAGCAGTTTTCAAATTTTATGTATCAGCCTAGTCTACCTTGGAATCCTTGGATGCATTCAATGGAATGGGAACCCAATTTAGGAAACTCTGAATTAGAAAAAGTGGGATAACTGAAAAGGTGAAGTGCAATGAATGGGCTGCACCCATTGTGGTAGTTCAAAAAACAGACAGATCTTTCAGAATTGTATTGATTGTAAACTAACAGTAAATAAGGTGTTTGAGAATGATATTTACCCAATGCCTGCCAGTGAAGATTTGCTTTTTAATTTAGCAAATGAGAAGACATTTAATCATATTGATCTATATAATGCATATTTGCAGTTAGAATTAACTGATAACAACAAGGAATTGCTTACTTTTCATACACACAAAGGATTACATCAGTTTTAAAAGTTTTCCATTGGACTGTCTACAGCTTGCACGGAGTTCTAGAAGGTCATGGATCAGGGATGAAGTGGAATGAAGAGTGTGCTGTTTTTCAAATAACATACTGATCAGCAGTAAGACGGAGAAAGAGCACATTATAAGAATGAACAAAGTCTAGGTCTATTTCAAGAATATGGCATCACAGCTAAAAAGCCCAAATGTTACTTCATGGTTTCAAGTGTAACACATCATACAAATGTAACGTTTAGGGCAGCACGATGGACAGTGATTGGCACTGCTACTTCACAGCATCAGGGACTTGGGTTCAATACTGGTTTTTGGTACTGATTGCGTGGAGTTTGCACGTTCTATTTGAATCACACCATGGCAGATGGTGTCATTTGAATTTGATTTTAAAAAATATTGAATTAAAAATCTACTGATGATCATGAAACCATTGTCAATTGTTGGAAAAACCAATCTAGTTCAACAATATCCTTTAGGGAAGGAAATCTACCATCGTCTGGCCTACATATGACTCCAGAGCCACAGGGCAACTAAGGATAGGCAATAAATGTTGGCCAGCCAGTGATGTCCATGAACCTGCGAATGAATAGAAAACAAAGCTGGCTCACCAAATAATTGCTGAAAGTATCCCATCCAACAAATGAGAAGGCATTTTGAAAGCAAAGCAATGAAAGAACAAAGAATAACTTAGAACATTCATAGGGATTACTGTGTATTATTATAAATAATCTCTGACTTAACCAATACATTTACATCACTATATCAATTACTAAAAGGTGGAATAGATTCAGAATGGCCTGCAGAGTGTCAGCAAGCACTTAAAGAACTGAAAAGAATATTGGCTAGTGATGCTGTTCTGACTCACTGTCATCCCAAGAAAATATTGTTCTTACTGTGTGATGCTTTATTACGAGTGTCCTGCGTGGTGTTATCACACAAATTGGATGATGGTGTGGAGAAATCTGTATTGTATGTTTCATGTAGTTTAATAATGTCAGAGAAAAATCAATTACAAGTTGAGAAAGAGGCATTGGTGATCATGTATGGTGTTACTAACTTCCACAAATACTTGTTTAATATAAGTTCACTTTGTTGACTGACTACAAAGCCCTTACAACCATACCTGAAAAAGAAAAGCGAACTATCACTTGCAGCAGCATATCTTCAGAGATGGGCATTGATTTTGATGGCCCATCTGTATAATATTAAATATTGTAAGTGAGCACATAATGCAAATGTTCTTTCCAGACTTTTCATGAAGACTGATTAATTTTAAGCCAATAGGTTACCTGTGAAATACTTTGCACACATAACTGACATCCCAATGCTTGCCAGAAAAATTAGTGAGGAAACTTGCAAGGATGTAGTACTAAGTAAAGTGCTTAATTATGCCATGAATAGCTGGTCTAAACAGTGTCAAGATGAGAAATTGCAGGAATATTTTACATGGAGAAATAAACTGAGTGTAGATCAAGTCTGTCTCCTACAGGGTTTAAGAGTCATTATTCCATCAAGGTTTAAAAAAAGATTGTTAGAGAAACGTCATCAAGAGCACCTGGGGATTGTCCATTTGAAAGCAGCAGCAAGAACCTATTTTAAGCATCCTAAAGTGGATGGACATATTGAAGGACTGGTGAAAGGTTGTGAAGTGTTTCATAGTATGTGAAATGGCCCACACAAAGTTCCTTTCATTGCATGATCAAACACGAGAAAACTGAGGAAATTGGTACATGTTAAATTTTTTGAGGGGGGTAGTGGGAGTGAAGAAGTATCTCATTTTGCTGGATAGATCCAGCAAATGGATAAATGTTGAGTCTATGCCCAATGCCACAAGTGCTAAAACTATTGAGGTTTTAAGGAGCTGTTTTAAGGAATTTATTGGTTGCCAGATATGTTGGCGTCAGATCATTTTCAACAGTTTATATCGGAAAAGTTTGAAATATTTCTAAGTAATAATGGAGTCAAACACATTTAAATTCCAGCATTGCATCCAGCATTGAGTTGTGTTATGGAAGAAAGTTTACAGATTGTGAAGAGGCCTTTACAGAAGTTTCTGCTAGGTGACAAAGTGGGCAATAATTTCTATGGGCAAATTTCTCCAGCTGTACATACCAGGATTCTTCCATCCTGCTGCAGTGAACTGAAATTTGCCAGAGATTCAAATTTTCCATCCTCTCTGGCAGTGATGGCTGGAGAATTCCAGCTCTGTTTCTCTGACACATGTTGGGCAATTTTCTGTCCTTTTACAGAATAACCCAGAGTGTATTATGGGTTTTTTCAATTTGTTTTTAACTCACTCCAACTATAGAGCAATACTAAATTAAGATTAATTATACACCAAACATGAAACAAAAGCAAGGATTTTCCATCCCCCACGATGATGGATTTTCGGCCAGCAGAGACACTCACTCTTGACTGGCAATAAGATCTTTTGATTCTGTTGAAGTCGATGGCTATTTACATTGTTCATTGACACTTGGAAACCAATCATAGTAGCCTTGACTGGAAGATCTGTTAACTGACGGGTCAATGCGGGTTCAAAGGTCTTGGTGAAAAATCACCAAGATGATAAGGAGAATCTATGGTTGGAATTACAACAGAAAATGCTGGAAAATCTCAGCAGGTTTGATAGCATCTGTGGAGAGAAAATGGATTAAAGTCTAACAGGTTTATTTGGTAGCAAAAGCCACTAGCATTTTGAGCATTGTCCCTTTGTCAGGTACCTGATTACCTCATGAAGGGGCTGTGATCCAAAAGCTAATGACTTTTGTTAGAAAATAAACCTGTTGGACTTTAACCGGATGTTGTGAGACTTCCTACTGTGTCTACCCTAGCCCAATGCTGGCATCTCCACATCAAGAGAGAATGGATCCAGCGTTGAATCTGGATCATCCTTCATTAGAACAAAGAATAAAGAACAATGCAGCACAGGAACAGGCCCTTCGGCCCGCCAAGCCTGTGCCGCTCATGAACCCAACGAGACCATTTGTTTGTATCCCTCTATTCCCAGTCTGTTCATGTGGCTATCTAGATAAATCTTAAACAATCCCAGCATGCTCATCTCCACCACTTTACTTGGCAGTGCATTCCAGAGCAAGGAGCAAAGAAAATCAGAAGAGATTTATACTATCAGGGTTGGTGGTGGGGAGCTATATTAGGACAAAGTGAATCTAAATGATGATGAAAAAGGCTGAGAAAAGTGCTAAAAGTGCCCATTAAGAGATCAGAATGTGTGAATGGCAGAACAGAAGTACAGACTGTTAAGGGACTGCCAACTGCCACATTCCTCAGACTATACATCATCTACACACAGTCATGGTAAACATAAAACCCTACTGCTTGATTGATCCTTCTAATGTGAATAACAAAGAAGCATAAGAGCCTGTTTACTGAAAGGAAGTTTCACATTTGCCAGTAGCTGATGGACCATGTTGTGTCAGCCTATGGAGAATTTAATATCTAGATCCCTGATTGCTGTTATTGCAAGGACTTCGGCCAGCTTCCGTTTCCTGTGTGCGAATATTTAGTACGTGAGCCAAGCTCTCCTTCAAATTAATTTAAGGTCAAGAAAAGTTGAAGATTCGACCACAGCTAATGTGAAAGGTCCTTGTTTCTTGCACAGCATTTCATCAAATTGCTGCATTATTTATAGGCTTCTAAATACTGCTGTTCATTTTTGAGATCAAAACTTGTCAGTTTTGCATTCAGCTACTCTGGGAACGTAATAATGGAGGAATAAGCCTGTAATTTTCATCCTGTGAGATTGTTCGTCTATCACTTTTAATTACAGCATGAACTGTTCGTTTGTGTGGTTTGCTCAAGAGAGGAAGCTGATTTGAATGCTGAACTCCAATAAAAAGATCATATTTCATGCAGGTAACATCACTTCCTGGAGACAAGATGGATTTCTGATTTTAAGCAGGATCAAATCCGATCACACAAGGTAACAAGTGACAAAATAGGACTTCTAAAATATGTTATATTGGCGCATTTCTATCTTCAGACTTAAGGTGAACAGTCATAACTGCTGACAGCACATATCAGTAATTCCAGATTGCACCAAGTACAATTTACTAACCATTTAAAATGATGGGAAAAGTGGCGAAACATAGTATACTAAAATTCACACTCCTCATCCTCAGCACCAAAGCTCCCTGGCACTAATCTGAACAAAGAAGATAAACTCTGATTGTAAAAACAGAATTGTTATGATACTCAGCATGATCTTATATTTTAATACAGATTTTAATGTCTAGATTATTCAGAAGCCATCACTCTTTCTTTAGGCTAAGCCTTCTTTCTGTAATGGAACAAATGTAGAACAATACTTCATAATTTATTCTCTGTGGAGTTTTCTATCCTTGTAATGTGTAGTGAAATATGGTTTAGTACTATTGATCTTTGCTCACTTTGTAATGTTTGTGTCAGATGGTTGGAGACTCAGATCTTTTTGTTCCAATTTCTCTGGAGGGTATTAAATTTCCTGGAGATTTCTTGAGGAAGGACACAGAGTGCCAACAGAGCATGCTTTTTGTAGAATCTCTAAATCTCTTTGCTTTTAATTTCCTTGGAGTGTGGGTAGATTTTCAACTTGATGCCCAGATGTAAAACTGGCATTGCAGGTGAACCAACCATTATATAAACTGTAGAAATCACGTTTTCAGCAATTTCTTAGCCAATTTTACGCTCAGGCATTGAGTTCGAATTCTGCAGCTCTTATTCTACTTTTTGTTTAGCATTTTAAATCAAAAAGCCAAAGATCAAACTAAGATTATTGTTATCATAATGTTCAGAAAAATCTCCTTTTTTTGTGAAATAAATAAACTGAGCTAATTTTTCAATAATATTTAAGAAAATATGTAATTCCTTTTTGTGAAGTAGCCAGTCAATGATTTTCAATATTTGGCTCCGAAGGCAGGGAAACAAGATGATCATAGAATCCTATTGTTCACAAGGAGGCCATTCAGTCCATTGTCTCTACACCGACCACAATCACACCCAAGCCCTATCCGCATAAGACCATGCATTTACTCTAGCTAGTTCCCTGACACTAAGGAGTAATTTAGCCTGGCCAATTCACCTAATCTGCACATATTCTCTCTCTGTACCAGGATTAAGAGAAAAACCTGATGCAGAGGGACTACTGGTAGGGTGAGATTACTGGTTCAATAGGACTCTTGATGCAGTGCGGGAATCTTGGTGCAGAGTGGGTACCAGTGCAGTGAGACTTCTGATGCAGCAAGGGAATCCTTGTGCAGAGAAACTTCTGGTTTAGTAAGGGAATCCTGATGCAGACAGGCTACTGATGTAGTGAGATTACTAGTCCAATGAGGGTGCTGATCAGTGAAAATCCTGATGTAGAGGAACTCTTGATGCAGAGAGAATCCTTTTGTCATGAGTCTCTAAGTACAGTCTGTGTGTGTCCATGTGAAGTGGGTGTAGGGATGTATGGGAGGTTGGCCAGTTTGTGTGTGGTTTTTGGGACAGGTGGTAGGGTAGGGTAAGGTAACATTTGGCCAAGGTGACGTAGTTTAGGGTGGGGAGGATGGTCTTTAGGATGTTGGCTAACATGGGAGGGAGGCAGAAGAGTTGTCATGGGAGAGAGGTGGAAGTGGTGGGGAGGATACAGCCTGAAATGGGGAAGGTAGTTGGGGTGTTATTAGTCACGGGGATAGTTAGGGTCTGATAGGGCAGTCAAGCATGTGGGGTGGATAATTGGGAGATGTGGAGAATTAACATTGAGGGAAGAATGCGTAGTCAGGAGTTAGACAGTGGGAGACCGGTCTCGGGGTCCCAATGGGGAAGGGATGGGGGTAGGGTGGGGTGGGGGAGGAGTTTATCATTGGGTGCCTGGTTGAGAGGGTTGGGGAAGTTAGGTTTTATGTATAACTTTTTCTAGGTAACTTGTAAGGCAATCAGAACCATCCAAAGTCTACAATGTATATGGTAATTTCAGACAGTTTACAGTACAAGAGCAGCTGCCCAATGTGAGTTTGAACTTCTCAAGTAATTGCCGTACAATCCTTACATGTGGGTTTCTATGGGGGCAAGCAGTGGGACACAGCAAATCTTTGGGGTACCCTGCAGGGAGGACAACTACCCTGAAGCTTAGAATTGACCTTGATTAATAACTTGGTGAAAAACTATTCACTGTGCCAGCTGAACTGGTTGGCAGCAGATTGATCGAAGCTCGCTTTTTACTAATTGAGTAAACGTCCTCATAAGATCAAAATGACATTAAAGGTTCCTAGGTTATGAAGTCTCAAAACACAAGGTTAAAGTCCAACAGATTTATTTGGTAGTAAAAGCCACTAACATTCGGGTTTGCCCCTTCGTCAGGTGAGTGGGAGTTCTGATCACAAACAGTGCATATAAAGGCACACATAGGTTACAGGATACGGATCAGAATGTGAGTCTTTACAGTTAGTCAAGTCTTAAAGATGCAGATAATGTGAGTGGAGATAGCATTAAACATAGATTAAAGAGATGTGTATTTTCTCCAGACAGGACAGTAAGTGAGATGTTGCGAATCCAGGCAAGTCATGGGGGTTACAGATAACGTGGCATGGACCCAAGATCCCAGTTGAGGCCATTCTCATGTGTGCGGAACTTGGCTATCAGTTTCTGCTCAGCTGCTCTCTGTATGTCATGAAGGCCACCCTTGGAAAATGTTTATCCAAAGATCAGAGGCCAAATGCCTGTGACTACTGAAGTCTTCACCAACATGAAGGGAACAGTCTTGGCTGGTGATTGTCAAGCGGTGTTCATTCATCCATTGTCGCATGGTCTCCCAATTTACCAAGCTTCGGGACATACTTTCCTGCAGCATATCAGGTTGACAACATTGGTCGAGTTGCAAGAATATGTACCTTGTACCCGATGGATGGTGTTCTCACATGAATGATGGCATCCATGTCAATTATCCGGCATGTCTTGCAGAGGTTTCTGTGGCAGGGTTGTGTGGTGTTGTGGTCACTGACATCTTCTCCGGAGTCTTCAACATGTCATTGACGAAGATGAACATCTCGCCAAGGCCATCCTCACACCCCCACTTCTTGCCTTCAAACAACGGCACAACCTCAAAAGATTATTGCCTGCAGCAAACTATCCAGCCTTCAGGAGAACGGTGATCACAACACCACACAACCCTGCCACAGCAACCTCTGCTCGACATGCCAGATCACTGACACAGATGCCATCATCTCACGTGAGAACACCATCCACCAAGTACACGGCACATATTCTTGCAACTCGGCTAAAGTTGTCTACCTGATATGTGCAGGAAAGGATGCCCCAAGGAGTGGTACAGTGGGGAGACCATGCAGACGTACAACAAGGATGAATGAATGCTGCTCGACAATCACCAGGCAAGACTGTTCCATTCCTGTTGGCGAACGCTTCAGCGGCCACAGTCATTCAATCTCTGATCTTGGGTAAACATTCTCCAAGATGGCCTTCACGACATACGACAGCGCGGAGTTGTTGAGCAGAAACTGATGATCAAGTTCCACACACATGAGAATGGCCTCAACTGGGATCTTGAGTTCATGTCACACTATCTGTAACCCCCATGACTTGCCTGGGTTTGCAACATCTCACTAACTGTCCTGTCTGGAGACAATACACATCTCTTTAACCTAATGCTTAATGCTATCTCCAATCACATTGCACTTTAAGGCTTGACGAATGTAAAGACTCGCATTCTAATCAGTATTCTGTAAACTGAGGTTGTGTCTTTATATGCACTATTTGTGATCAGAACTCGATTTAACTGGACGAAGGGGCAAACCCCGAAAGCTAGTGACTTTTACTACCAAATAAGCCTGTTGGACTTTAACCTGGTGTTGTGAGACTTCTTACTGTGTTTATCCCAGTCCAATGCCAGCACCTCCACATCATTAAAGATAGCTGCCAGTTTGGCATTTAAATTCAGCTTTTCTACCTTCCCTGTGTGATCCTTCTTTTCACTTCACAGACCTGTATATGACCAGTTTGATTTGCCCACTCTCTTGGTGTCATTTCCCATTTACTGCATACAAAGTAAATTCTATGATTTGGAAGCAGAAATTAATTTCCATTAAAATGTAATTTTTTTTCAAAAACCCTAAGCCACTTGATCATGCAAATATGTTGATTGATTAGGACAATTTCATCTGAAGCAGGTCACATTTGGAGATGGGAATAGTGGACGTGGAAAACAATTCTAAATTTTATAAATTTTTAAAAATCAAGCAGTATTCAAGCAAAATTTTCTATCAAGGAATTAAAGACATGGAATATTATCCAAGGATTTAAGAAGCCTTAAGAAAAAAAAATGAGAGAGCTTGATTTTATAGAACACCTTTTTACAAACTCAGGTCATGCTAAAGCTCTTCACAGCAAATGACGTATTTTTTTG
Organism: Sphyrna mokarran; assembly: GCA_024679065.1. NCBI lineage: Eukaryota > Metazoa > Chordata > Chondrichthyes > Carcharhiniformes > Carcharhinidae > Sphyrna > Sphyrna mokarran. The sequence continues at coordinate 36,939,032 of JAGIQG010000010.1, read as the reverse complement.
AAGTGCAGTCACTTTAATAATATGGGGGATTACAGCAGGCAAGATGTATCACCCAAAATGCCACGAACAGCATGGAGAAAAATGAACAGATAATCTGATGTGTGGTGCTGTTTGTTGAGAAATGTCGGCGAACTCCCCTGATCATTTTTGGATAGTGTCATGTTATATTTAACAGGCAAGTGGGGCCTTATTTTGACATCTCAATTGAAAGCCAGCATCTCTGACAGTATTGAAATCCCTCAGTACTTACTATATTGAATTGTCAACCTAGTTTATGTGCTTAAGTTACAGAAATAGCTTCGCACGGGACAGATGGTACTTGCAATTTAACGTGGGGAAGTGTGTTATAATACAGTTTGGGAAGAAAAATAAGGACTGGGAACATATGCTAAATGGAAAGACGTTGATGGATGCAGATGAACAAAGGAACTTGGGATTCAAATGCAAAGTTATTCAAACAAATGAATTTAAATTGGTCAAGAGGAATTTGGGTTTATTCAAAGAGTTTTTGTAGTAAATCACAATTATGAGGTTTATAAGATTGTTATGTTTTACGTCTGTGTATTTAAGGTAAAATGAAGGGTGTCATATGATCTGTGCTGAACTTGCAAGACAGAAAACCTGGGTGATTTGATTGTTTTACTGGGAAAAATGTATAAGGTGTTTAGACATAATCACAGCCTGTGTGCTGAGAGCAGATAGATTCTAAGTTGCCAAAGTCCTTGAAAAGTGTTGAGAATATCCAGTTGTAAACACATATGTTTTAAACTGTCCATTTAGTTTCAAGGTGAAATACATCGGGGCTCTTATGGACAGCAAATCAGCATCTCTACCTGGATACAAGATCCATGTGATTCATGTTGCTACAGCGATAGTTTTTGACATAGGAAGAGCATAGAAGAAGCCATTGCAAGATGGCTCTCCTAAAATATCAATGACCATTATAATCAGATTAGTCTCCCAAGATCTGGGAGACAGCAGCATGATGACAAAAGTCTTCATGGTTGTGATGCCAGAATATGGAGGAGGTTGAAATTAGCAAAATTGTGGAATGTTAACAAAACTGGAAGACTCATGTAGCTTGTGCTAGAGGGAGAAACCCTAGTAATGCTCTCGCTGTGAAGGACAATTCTGGGTTTAGAATTATTAAGTTAAAAAAGGGGGAAAAACAGGTAAACCCTAAAGAGACCAGATAATCACTTTGGATTGATTTGGGAAAAATTAATATCTATTTAATGGACAGAGTAACATATGCCTAATAGTGAACTTTTTGGTTGTGTTAAAAGTTCTGTAGTTTAAGATATAAGTCACCTACTAAAATAATATTCAATCAGTGGTGCTTTTGATCTGTTGTTGGAGTTGTTAAATGTCTTAAAGTGTGAAATCCTGTCATGTTATGCTTTCAGCTATAAATGGGAAGCTCAGATATTTATTTTTAAAACTTATTGATCTCTACAGAGATTGTAATAAGGATAATAATAAACAATTGATAATAGATTTGTGCTAAACATTAGTTTAGCCACATTTGAAATATTGTATACAGTTTTAGCAGCCATATTATATAGAGGAAATTAAAATCACTGAGGGTTTACTGAATACATGAATTAGGAAGTTGTCAGGTATATGACAACTATAGTTGTGAGGAATTATTTGAGATACTAGGGCAATCTTGATTACAGCAGAGAAGATTAAGAGATTTAACATAGGAGCAAATCAGGAAAGAATATTTCCTATACTTCCTACCAAGGGTGCACTTCATATTTATCTATGCTAAAGATAACTTGCCACTTATGGATGCAGGTTTTCTGATGTTTTCTTGCACTATTGTTACACTGTCCACTTTCCAATTCTCTTCCCACATTTAATAGTGCACTAAGGCAGACTTTTATCTGTTTCCACAGCGAGTAATTCCTGGAACAGGTGACTAGTCTGTCGTGAAGGGCTTATCACTTGAAAGGATATGCTCCACATCAAGCGTAGCTGGCCAGGTGTGGGATTTTCCAGCCACATTCGCCTCAAGACTGGAAAATCCCACCAGAGGTCAATGGACTTCTGAATGATTTGTATCTTGCCCATTACAATTCCTGTGGCAGATGGGATAGGAGAATTTTGCCACAGGCATCTCTCCCATTCTTACTGCCAGCATGCGGCATGTTTGGAAAGATTTGCAGGTTGATACTCAACCTGTTTGGCCATGTTATGAACACAGGTTTTATCCCATTTCTCTTTTAGAAATATATGAATAACATTAGCTGTCCACCTGTTCTACCAGTCCTTTGGCACTGTTCTCTTTTCTATGTTTTCTTTTCTATTGAAACAAGTATATTTGCATCCTCCTCCCTAGTTTATTTGAGTATACTTAGGTGTATAGGGACTTTATTCTCCTCAACTTTTGTTAGCTACTTTTTCTCTTTCTTTTGCGCTAGTGAAATGTCTGTTTTGGTATCCTTTTTAATAAAAATTGAGGCAAAACAATTATCCAATATTTTTGCCATTTCTGTCAGTAACTATGGGGGTTATCTCATTCATCCTTTAGTGGCCTCTCCCTACTGTAATTTTATTTCTATATTCTGAGATAATTTAATTTTATAATATATCTTTGCTTTTCTGATGATTTTTTTAACCTGTCTCCCAAGTTCTTTGTATTCTCTTTGGTCTTCTTCTCTAAGTATTCACACATCTTTATCTCTAGATTCAAATTTTCCCATAGTTTTCTTCATCCATCGTGCTCCACAATTAGCTTGCTTTTTGTAATGTACATTTCTCTTGAATTCCATTGAATATCCCTTTAAAGATTTCTTACTGTTTCTCTATCTCTCTGCCGGAATAATGATGGATCTTCAATGCATTAAGACGTTCTCTCACCTGATACATCTACCCTTGACCAATTCCATTTCGCAGGATTAGGGGAATTGAAGATTGACAGTTGGTCATCCATAGCTGAACTGGAGTATCCAGATCTGGTGATGAAGGAAGGAGTATAGGCAGTTTACCTTGTTTTTAAAATTGGCCCAGTTTCATGCAAATCAGTTTTGGTATTGCAAATAATTGTTCTGGAGTTCTGTTGTTTAAACTTTTATTTCTTCCTCCAATGCTTTGTGAAATAAAGCACACACTAAAGGATACAACTGTCTGCCTCTGTATCAAGTGACCGCAATTTTGACATTGTATATAAATATAAAAACTGGTGATATCGATCAAAGTCAACAAAAATGAAAATCAGGAGACAAACGACATGGGTGACTGATTCAATATTTGCTGGTTCTACATTACCACCAAAATGTATAATTGTCTCCAGCGTTTCTTGGGAGCCAAAGAAAAACAAATGAAAGACAGGCATTTAAATAGCACTTTCCATGACCTCAAGGGAACTCAAAATGCAACATGGGCAACTGAGTACTTTTGAAGTGTAATCATCATTGTTGTAATGTAGGAAATTCAGTAGCTAATGTATACACAGCGTGATCCCATAAATAGTAATGAGATAATGGCCAAGTAATCTTGTCAGCAAAGCTAGTTGAGAGGTAAACATTGAGTGGGGCACCAGGGAGATTTCCCATGCTTTTCTTTGAAATGATGCCTTTGTGTGCAGCGATGAGGGCTGACAATCTAATGCCTCATCCAAAAGATGGCATTTCAGATCAGCACTTCCTCAGTGTAATGCTGCACTGGAGTGTTAGCCCAGTTTATGAATTCACAAAGTGGAATTCAAATCAATGATCTTCTGAGATAGAAATGGCATTATTGAACCATGACTAATGTAGAAAAATATGTCATAAAAATCATTTTCCTCCTTTCTATGACATCATAATGCAGCTGTCCATTTGCAGAAAGGATGTTAGAGGGAATTCAGGAGCTTAAGTGTTTAGTTTTCTATTTATTTATTTTCAGTTGTCAGTAAAAAGCCGAACATGCTCGTAGGATTTTGCTCCCAATGAAGGTCAAGATCTGCTAATTAGTCATTCACTGAGTCTCATCCATCATAGTTTGTTTCTCTCTAAACGTTTGGCTGATGGTCAATGGATGCATTTTACTGATTTTCTTTTCGTTTTGGGCAGAAGGCTGACTTTGCTGAAAAATAGGGGACGTGATTTGTGGTTTCAGCTCAATGGTCTGGTTTCTGTGATTGAAGTGGGAATGGATACATTGCTTGTGTGACAAAGCATTTATTCTGTACATAATACACAAGCAAAATTCAGGCTGCACACATGACTGACAGAACAATAATGAGAAGGTATTCTGGGATGTTCAAAGCAGTCCTCAGCATCACCTTTGCCAGCAGTGTTAATGAGATGTCAATTAGCATTATGTCTGCAGCCAAGATAGATACAACTAATTAAAAAGTGAAAGTTTTGGGTGGCTCACTAATGCTCCAAAATGGAATGCTGCAGGGGTTGAAAATATGCTTCAGTGTTGGAATTGGCCATGTTAGTGAGTTCCCTTTTTAACATGGACCTTTGAGGGTTGGAGGGAACTTAGAGGACAAATCAACTGGGGTTGCTTTTGCACACCTTCCAGAATCAGGTTACAGGCCAAAAAAAAACAGGTTGCCTGCCTCAAATGTCAACGAGACAATGTCATGGGTACAGAGCTAGAAAGAGATTACCAGATGGCTCACTTGGTAAGGGAATGGTATGAACTTAAACGTGGGGATCAGGGATAGGAGAGCTGGGGGAGGGAGAATATATAACCAACAAAACTTTTATTAAATAAATGGTGAAAAAAAATTGCTTTAGATTTAGTTCAGCAATGTTGATGTGAGTTTCCAACTGCCATCCAGGTAATCACTGGAAACGAAAATCTTGCATTATCTATGCTGGGTGACCAATTCACAACATTGGCTTCTGATTTGGGTGGGACATTGAAAATTAATCCCATTGTGTTTCTATTGTGGTATAATTCATAATTTCTAGATTGGATCTATATGATTTATTCTGGAGATTGTTTAGGATGGTGGGGTAGACATTGATGGAGGAAGAGTAATTAAAAAATTGGGTTATCCTTTAAATTGGATGATATCAGATTATTTGCCCATTATCCATCTTGCTTGATTGTTCTTTCTCTTGAAGTCAACAGAAGGAAGAATCAGATGGATATACAATGGATGGCTAATTCATTATTGCCATTTTATGTCATTGTCCTATGTTAAAATTACTTTGCATAACCTCAGCAAATAATGGCTGCTGTCTAGATTGGAATCCTGGCTTGAAAAGTTTGAAGTTTCTTTAATTCATTGAGGCTGTGAAGAGAGAGATGGATATGATGTAAACATGACAACAAAGGGGATTTTCAAAAGAAAATACAGAAAATGCTGGAAAATCTCAGTAGTTGGAATATTATAGCTTGTCACAGGAATCATGGGGCAGAACATAAAAAAGGTCCGTTGACCTTGTGTAGGATTTTACGGTTTTGGGATGAACGAAACCGTAAAATCCCACTCAGCAGGTCTGACAGCATTACTGGAGAGAGACTAGAGCTAATGTTTTCAAGTCTCTTCATCATTACAGCATCTGCAGTAATTTGCTTTTATGTTAGGGACTTTCAAAATGTTGTCATAAATCCCTTAATAATAATCTTTCAAATAAAAACACAAACAGGAATTTGGTGTTATTGTTCTAACATGTTAGTGTTTTACAGATAAATCTGTATTGAATAACCACGTAGGGACATTTCAATGAACCACCAAAAAGACACAAGTAGGGAATATCATATGACACACTTTGCTCCAGTTATTGCTGTGGTGTTTACCAGACAGTGGGTTACACTAAGGCTCATGTCCTCACAGTCAATGAGGGAAGGGAAAGCAATCATCCCATGGACATACCACATAGAATAAAGCACACAGGAATTTGTACTTTGTTAATTAAAACAGTCAGAGATTTGAACTGCTGCCCATTCTGATGCAGCTGGAGGGTTTGATTCATTTTCTCATTTAGTGTAAATTAGACAGAATTCTTTGAACCGTCAAGCTAACTCACCTCGGGAAATCAATTTCAGCAGGCAGTTAGATCCACAGAAAATCCTGGCAAATGTACAAAAGATTTTGCATCTTTAAATAAACTGAATTTTATTGGAACAAATGTTTGCATGAAATTACTTGACTGATTTTTATGTTATAATTTAATTTCACCACACAATACAAGATGTCACTAAACATTTTCCCTTTATTTGTCCGACTCTTTCAGTTTTACCCAACCACTGAAAACTTTATTCAGCTGAGATTCCCCTCAACTTTCCCAGTTCACTGTTCCATTATGTAGATAAGAAAGGACTAAGTACAATAATTATACTGCTGTTTATAGAGATTAGAATTTGAAACTGCAATTACTGCTGAATAATGCACCCTTTCATCATATCAAACCTCTCTTTATTACAGTAACATTTCATTTTTTGGTAAGTGCGTTTCATGCTCATTTTGTAAATTAATTAAAACTTAACTGTTTGAGGGATTATGGTCCAATTCCAGCACCGTATTGAAAATTTAAGGGAGAAAGTGGGCTTTCCATTATTATTTTCAAGACATTAAACACCCTCCGAATCTGCAAAAATGGGATCCAAAATACATGTGTGCACATTTCCATCAGTAACTAGCAACAAGAGGAGAAGGCTTCATAAATAAATGATGCAGATCCAAGAACACCCGTTTTCAAATCATTTTCATCCAGTTGGATGATTCCTCTTGACTTCCTCTTGAACACCTCAGCATCACAGATGCCAGTCTTTAGCCAATTCCATTCTCTCAAGAAACAGCTGAAGACACTGGGCATGGCAAACGCTAAGGAGGTTGTTAAGATCCTGCATAAGTACTTGTGCTCCAGAACAAACTGCCTCTAGACAAGCTGTTCTGGTAAATTTACAACACTGGCATTTACATAGAACATAGAACAATACAGCACAAACAGGCCCTTCGGCCCACGAGTTGTGCCGATCACATCTACCAATCCACAGACCTATCTATAACCCCCTATCCTATTCTTTTTCATATACTCATCCAGAAGTCTTTTAAAAGACCCCAGTGAGTTTGCCTCAACAACCTCCGACGGCAGTCAGTTCCATTCACTCACCACCCTCTGAGTGAAAAACCTACCCCTGACATCTCCTTTGTATTTGCTTCCCTGCACCTTAAATCTGTGTCCTCTCGTAGTGACCATTTCAGCTCGGGGAAATAGTCTCTGAGAGTCCACCCTATCTATTCCTCTCAACATTTTATAAATCTCTATCAGGTCGCCTCTCAACCTACGTCTCTCCAGTGAGAAGAGTCCCAGCTCCCTCAACCTATCTTCATAAGGCCTGCCTCCCAATCCAGGCAGCATCCTTGTAAATCTCCTCTGAACTCTCTCAATAGCCTCTACATCCTTCCTATAATGAGGCGACCAGAACTGCGCACAATACTCCAACTGCTCCATTTATTGAATAATATGAAAATCTCCTTTCCACAAAAAAGGAGGAGGAAAGCAACCCAGCCATTTATGTCAAACTACCCTCGATCATCTGCAAAGTGATGGAAGATGTCAGTGACAGTGCAATCAAGTGTCACTTGTGTAGCAATAGTCTGCTCACTGATGCTGAGTTTGGGTTCTACCAAGGTCGGTTAGGTCCTGGTTTCATTATAATGTGATCCAAACATGACAAAAGAGCTGAACTCAACTGGTGAGTTGTAAGTAATTACACTTGACATCGAGGCAGCATTGATTGATTATGGCATCACTGAAGTCAGTGGCAATCAGTAGGAAATCTCCACTGAGCACAAAGGCAGTTAGTTGTGGTTATTGGTGGTTAATCATCTCAGTCTCAGAACATCACTGCAAGAGTTCCTCAGGATGGTTCCTCAACCCAACTATCTCCAACTGCTTCATCTGACTTTCCCTCCACCATTAGGAAAGAAGTGGGAATATTTGCTGATGTTTGCACAGTGTTTAGTTCTATTTACAGCTCCTCAGATGCTAGGCCAACACAGTGGTGTTGTTATGCATGTAAGAACAGTAGGTTTCTAGCGACATCCATTCATTTCAGCCTCCACAAAGAGGCAATAGCTGCAAAGAACTTGCCTGCTGATCTCATAACCGTTTTGGAAGAAGCAGTTAAAACAGTTAGTTTTACCAAGGCCTGTCCATTGAATTCACAAGTATTTGCAGCTCCATATGACAGGAGGGACCATCAACTCCTTCTGCACACTGAGGTCCACTGGCTGTCCTGAGGAAGGTACTCTCATGTCTTTTTGAGTCACACGGTGAAGTGGGAATTTTTATTTGACTCGAGTTTTGAATTCTCACAACGTTTCAATAGCTTCCAGTGGCTTGCCAAATTGGCACCTTTGCAGATATTTTTAATCACTGAAACGGTCTCAAAAAAAATCAATGACAGTTTTCAAGTACGGGACAAAATAGAAGCAATGATTGAGAAACTAGAGATGTGGGCCAAGCGACTTGAGCAGTCAAATTACGACTCAGTTGCGAATCTGTCAGAATTTTTGGCCACGGCAGAAAATACAACTTCTAAACAGTGTGAAACATGACTTCAGAGAGCACCTGCAAAGTTTGAAAACACAGCTACGCAAATACTTCCCTGTTTCCAACACAAAGTTCAATGGATAGAAAATCTCTTTGTGAGCCTTGATGATGATATCCTTGCAAGCCTGACCTCGAGAGAGAAAGACAACTTTGTGGAACTGTCCTGTGACAATACTTCAAAGCTGGATGCTTCTCAGAACCGTCTGACTGACTTTTGGCTCGATATTACTTTGGAATACGCAGAACTATCCGAAAGGCAGTGACACTTCTGATACTTTTTCCTACAATTTAACTTTGCAAAAGTGGATGTTCAGGGTTGGTCACGTTGAAGCCCAAATATCAGAATAAACTTAATGTTGAACCAGATCTCGGATTGTTATCCCTGGAACCTGATATCCAGCATTTGACATCTGTGAAACAACATCAAACTTCTCGCTTGGTAAGTGTTACGTTTCCACTGATAGCCTATGCAAATAACTGTGCTGTGACGAGTGCAGTATATTCGTAAGTGTGCATTTTAAACTATTAGAAATAGCTGTGCTTTTAACATGGTTTATATACAAGTTTGACACTCTTTAGCTATAGGTTATGGACAAAAGAATGTTTAAAGTAGCTTGTATGCGTTATACTTTGCAAAAGATTTTGATGATGATCTATTGGTCTGCATAAAGGAAAAGATTGGAAACTGCTGCTTTCGTGAGTTATAGCTGAATTATTTTTTCTGGTACTTGGAGCAACTGTATGTATTTTTGGAGCTTGCATTTACTTGACTCAAGTTTTAATTGAAGATTTAGTGTGGCCTGACTGTTGCTAGAGTACTTTGTTGTTCATTTGAAAGTTTTTGCTGAAACGAGTTGCCTCCAGACATGATCAGACACTGCTGGGAACTGAGCATGACTGGACAATGAAAAGAGATCACACAGAGCAGGTTAAGTTGCTGGAAGGACTAAGAGGAGGGGAGACGAATGCACAGCAGGAAGCCATCTTCTTTGAAAGTTTTTATGAAGCAATTCACTAATGTCAATCAGGGAGGGCCAGTGCTTGATTTGTTGACATGAAACCAGGCTTTTCATGTTTTATTGAGGACCACATCGCCCAAGAATATCAGGTGATGGAGTTGTTAACTTTTGTATGTCTGGTTCTTTCTAGGCTCTTCCCTGCTAGGAAAAGCTTGAACTCATACAGCATCTTTCATCATCACAAGATACCTCAATGCACTTTAAGACTAATTTGACATGTTATCATGGTTCTATGGTCTGGAATGCAATGCCTGAGAGGGTAATAGAAGCAGGTTGCCTCACATCCTTTAAAAAGTACCTGGATGAGCACTTGGCACATCATAACATTCAAGGTTATGGCCAAGTGCCGATGAATAGGATTGGGCAGGAGGTCAGGTGTTTTTCACATGTCAATGCAGTCTCAATGGGCCAAAGGATCTCTTTGTAATAGAAGATTGTATAATTCTATGATTTTAAATCGGGCAGCCTATTTGCACACAGCAAACTCCCAAACAGAGCTGTTTCTGTGATATTGATTGAGGGATAAATATTAGTGAGGACACAAAAGGATGAATTGCTTAGTTTCCTTTGAAATAGTGTTGTGGCATCTGATGCAGCCACCTCTAAAGGCAAATTAGGCCTCAGTTTAATGTCTCATCCATGAAATAGCACCTCACCTAAGAAAAACTAAGCAGCGTGCCTTAATGATTATTAGTCAGTGGCTCTGACATCCATCGTTATGATGTACTTCAAAAGATTGTTCATGGCACAAATCAATTCCAGTGTCCTGGATCCACTATAGTTTGACTACCACAGCAATAAGTCCACAGTAGATGGCATTTCCCTATCCCTGTATTCAGCCCTGGAACACCTACATAACAAAGATACCATGGCAGATTCCTATTCATTAATACAGCTCAGCCTTCAACACTATTATTCCCACAAAACTCATAACCAAATTCTGTAGCCTGGGCCTCGGCTCTTCCCTCTGTGAACTTCCTAACTCACAGACCACAATCAGTAAAGATAGGCAATAACACTACTTACCTATACGTGCACCACACTATAAGACAGCGCCATACCACAGTTTTAGCACTGCTGCTTCACAACTCTAGGGACTTGGGTTCAATTCCCAGCTTGGGTCACTACCTGTGTGGAGTTTGCACACTCTCCTCATGCCTGCGTGGGTTTCCTCCAGATGTTCTGGTTTCCTCCCACAGTCCAAAGATGTGCATGTTAGGTTGATCGGCCAGGCTAAAAAAGGAATTGCCCCTTAGTGTCCTGAGATGCATAGATTAGAGGAACTAGCGGGTAAATATGTAGGGTTATGCCAGTAGGACATGGGTGGGATTGTGGTCGGTGCAGACTGATGGGCCAATTGGCCTCTTTCTGCACTGTAGAGTTTCTATGATTCTATGAACATCTCCTTCATGATCATCTTCAATACCAGCGCCCCACAAGGCTGTGTTCTCAGCCCCCTATTATACTCCTTATACACTTATGACTGTGCAGTCAAATTCCCTTCCAATTCGATCTTCAGGTTTGCTGATGACACCAGTAGTGGGTCAGATCTCAAACAACAAGAATGAAATAGAGAATCTGGTGAATTGGTGCGGCAACAATAATCTCTCTCTCAATGTCGACAAAATGAAGGAGATTGACATCAATTTCAGGAAGTGTAATATGAACATGACCCTGTCTGCATCAATGGGGAAGAAGTCAAAAGTTTGAGAGCCTCAAGTTTTTAAGTCACAAACAAGCTGTCCTGGTCCCCCCATGCTGACATTATAGTTAAGAAAGCCCGCCAATGCCTCTCTCAGGAGACCAAGGAAATCTGGCATGTCGGCGACTCTCACCAACTTTTAGAGATGCACCATAGAAAGCATTCTTTCTGGTTGCATCACAGCTTGGTATGGCTCCTGCTCTGCCCAAGACCACAAGGAACTACAAAAGGTTGTGAATGTAGCCCAATCCATCACACAAACCAGCCTCCTATCCATTGACTCTATCCACACTCCCTGCTGCCTCAGCAAAGCAGCCATCATAATTAAGGACCCCATGCAACTCAGACAATCTCTCTTCCATCTCGTTCCTTGGGAAAAAGGTACAAAAGTCTGAGGTCATATACCAACCGACTCAAAAACAGCTTCTCCCCTGCTGTTATCAGAATTTTGAATGGACCTACTTTGCATTAAGTTGATCTTTCTCTATAACCTAGCTATAACTGTAACACTACATTCCGCACTCTCACGTTTCCTTCTCTATGAATGGTATGTTTTGTCTGTATAGAATGCAGGAAACAATAGTTTTCAATGTATGTTAATACATGCGACAATAATAAATCAAATCAAAATCAGTTTTGTGTTGAAAGACCGACCTAGATTTTTGAACTCATGTCTTAGATGAGACTTGGAAGTACAAGCTTCTGATTCAGAGGAAGGTGTGCTGTGAACCACAAGTGATTTTTTTTTTATATCTTAAAGCTGCATAATTATGATCACTAAAGTTCCCTATACAAACAGAGACAATTCAATATCATTCCCACTTGCCAGAAGCAAGCAAGGAGAGTGAAGTTGAAGGTTTGCACAGATTACTATCTTCCTCATGGTGCAGGTATTATTGATTGCATGAATATTGCCTCGTATGTGCTTCATTTAAATTTGACCATTTTTAGTTTGCAACTGATATGAAACCATGAGTAAATGAATGCCAATTACGCTGGCCGTAATCATGAATTCTACATTCTGCAACAGCCTCTGTGCTCACTATATTTGTTCCCTCGTATCAAAGCTTGCTTACTGTGTAAGCAGGGTTATCCACTCATTTCATGGCTCAGAATTCTGTTACAGAATCCATGCACACATGTGCAATATGTGTACACTTGGAGCCATGTTATCATAAGGAACATAGACAGGGATCACGGGTAGAAGTGGGAACGTCGGGGTGGCGGCGCAGGCTCGTTGGGCCCAAGGGCCTGTTTACTGTGCTATTTTGTTCTTTGTTCTTTGTTCTTATTATCGAACACATCATTCTCCTTAAGAATCCACATCATTCTGTTATCTGGATGGTTCTGGTGGAGCTCTGTGGTCCTCAACTGAATGGATATCAGGATTTGTGTATTATGCTGCAGAACTTGACCATTATGAAGGCTCTTTCCTTACCACCACAAACAGGTATGAAGCAGCAGAAGAGGATGATGAGGAGGAAGTGGAAGAACAAGAAGAAGAATGGCAGATGTGAAGTGCACAATCTCATAAAACTGAGATCCGCACACAATAATAATTAATGAGCTCAACTAATAAATATACCTCCTCATTCATGAACATTCCCAGTCTTCACAAAAAAACTACCAGAATATGCACATTCAAATTTATAAATGCAACCATGATGTGTTAAATGTGAAAAAAACCTAATCAAATTTTTGCATTTCCACAGTGTTCTACATGTCTTTGCCTCTCCTAATACTCTTTTGAGTGCATTTAAGATGGCTGCAGCTGGAATGCCGGTGGGGTTTTTTTTAATTATTAAGCAACACAGCACGGGAAACAGGCCCTTCGGCCCAACGAGCCCGCGCCGCCGTCATACCAAATAGTAGCAAATACATTATCCTATTTTAATATTCCTATATAATAATATATATATTATTCCTAATATGGAAAATTTTCACCATAGGGACAATTTGTTACCCAATCAGCCTAAGAGCGAATTTTTGGGTTGTGGGAGGAAACCGGAGTGCCCGGAGAAAACCCACGCAACCACGGGGAGAACACGCAAACTCCCGCAAACACCGGCCCAATTCCAAGTGTCTGCACAGCCACATCGATAGTCTCTGAGCTGTCATGGTGCCCTTCAGATGGTCCACATAAAGCACCCATTTACGACATGAGGTACCAGGCAACCCATGAATCAACATCCAAGAGCTGTAACCGCACCACCTGCCGAATGCGTGCTCAAATTATGGACCGAATTACCTGTGGAAAAAAGCCGTAGTTAAACAGTCCTAATATATCCCTCTATCTGCATACCGCTCATGTGGCTGTCCAAGAGACCTTTAAACAGCCCCAGCGTGCCTGCTCCCACCACCTTACTCGGCAGTGCATTCCACACCCCCACTACCCTTTGTGTGAAAAACTGCCCTCTAATATTCGTCCTATACATAGCCCCCCTCACCCTATGGCCATGACCTCTCGTCCTATCCATTTCTAAAGGTGGAAAAAGTTTACCTCCATTTACTCTATCTATACCCCTTATAATCTTATACACCTCTATGAGATCCCCTCTAAGCCGACGTCTTTCAAGGGAAAACAACCCCAGTCTATCTAATCGTTCCTCATAAGACAGTCCTTCCATACCAGGCAGCATCCTGGTAAACCTCCTCTGCACTCTCTCCAAGGACTCCACATCCTTCCGATAGTACGGAGACCAGTCTCTGACATCCAATTGAGGAAGTTGTGCATGGCCTTGGAGGGCACCCTTGAGCAGCTCCTAACCTCAGTCTGAACTGTAACAATCTGGGCTAACAGCTTGACAGGCAAGAATGAGGATCCTGGCTGATAAGCAGGCCTGAAATCAGAAAGGCTGTCGTTCTGAAAGAGGGCTGAAGGTTCAACAACAACAACTTATCTTCCTGTAGCATGTCTAATACAGTAAAACCTTCAAAGTTTGAAATATTATCCAATTAAATTTGATACTGAGCCACGAGGGGTGACACAAGGGCCAATGGCCCAAAGCTTTATCAAAGTGGTAGGTCTTTCGTGGTGCCTCAAAATATGAAAAAAGTCAAGAATATTAAAAGCCATAAAAAGCCAATTACCATGATTCCAAGTGATTGTTTGAAAAGAAAAAAAAGTGCTCTGAATAAACCAATTGAAGCGGTGTAGTTACAACAGACAAATAGATAATACCTTTAATTTGAAGAACAGGTTCTATAGTTGTGAACATTATGATTTGTAACATAACTGAGACAATAAATTATTCTGAATGTTTTACTGGAAGCTTTGGTTTATCATGAAAATCAATAGCCAAAAGATTGCTCAATTCTATATACCTTAAATTGCAGTTAGATTTAGAGATGATTTTACAGAAAAGATTATTTTGAAACAGTCAAATAACGTGATCATTCAGAATTTGGCCTATTATAGCTTCTTTCTCATTGAAACACAAGTTCAATATATTTATCTTTTGTACTATAGGTGCAAACAAAGCAATCTACCAGGAACACTTGACATATGCCGGATTTTCATTCACTGCTCCTAATAACTTTTATTTTAAGCAATTTCTGAAAAAAAAAGTTTCTTTAGATTCTAACGGTTGTTGATCACTGGTTTAGGACCTAGGCAACTGAAGGCAAGGCTGCCATCTGTCCCATGGATACAAATATGAAAGCCTCCTCAGAGTTGCCCCCCCTTCGTCACCCCGACTTAGAACATTGACATTCCAGGTCATCCTAGTCTTTCCTTGATGCAGCAAACATCCTCCTCCCAATCTCTAACTCCCACCTCCAGGATTTACCCTTTCCAAGACGAGGTACTTAGTCCCAGGCTGCAGTATCTCTTCTGGTCACTACAGTGCTGTGCCTGGCCTGGCTTACAGAGTTGTGGAACCAATGTTTGCTTATTTACAAATCAAACATTTTAAGCACGCACCTGCTAACTGAAAATATCCAGTTTAAGTAAATGCTTCTTTTCATGCGCTCATGTGAAAACAAATTAATGCCTTCAACTTCATACAATTAAACACAATTGATAATAGTTCTGGTCACTATTATAGAAAGAATACTATTAAACTAGAAGGAATGCAGAAATGATTTACCAGGATGCTACCAAGACTTGAGTTACAAGGAGAGGCTGGATAGACTGGGATTATTTCCCTGGAGCATAGGAGGCTGACGGGTAATCTTACCAAGGTCTATAAAATAATGCAGGGCTCAGATAAGGTAAATAGTCAACGTCTTTTCCCAAAGATAAGAGAGTCTAAAATTAGAGGGCATACATTTAAGGTGAGAGGAGAGAGATACAAAAGGATCCAGAACAGCAATTTTTGCACTCAGAGAAAGGTGAGTGTCTGGAGCAAGCTGCCAGAGGTATAGAGGCAGTTACAATTTTATCTTTTAAAAAGCATTTAGACAGTTGTATGAGTAAAATGGGTATAGTGGGATATGCTGCCTGGATTGGGAGGCAGGCCTTATGAAGATAGGTTGAGGGAGCTGGGACTCTTCTCACTGGAGAGATGTAGGTTGAGAGGCGACCTGATAGAGATTTATAAAATGTTGAGAGGAATAGATAGGGTGGACTCTCAGAGACTATTTCCCCGAGCGGAAATAGTCAATATGAGAGGACACAGATTTAAGGTGCAGGGAAGCAAATACAAAGGAGATGTCAGGGGTAGGTTTTTCACTCAGAGGGTGGTGAGTGAATGGAACTGACTGCCGTCAGAGGTTGTTGAGGCAAACTGACTGGGGACTTTTAAGAGATTTCTGGATGAGTACATGGAAAAGAATAGGATAGGGGGTTATAGATAGGTCTGTGGATTGGTAGATGTGATCGGCGCAACTCGTGGGCCGAAGGGCCTGTTTGTGCTGTATTGTTCTATGTTCTATTAAATGCAGGCAATTGGGATTAGCTTAATGGTATTAAAAGGGTGGTATGGATAAGTTGGGCCAAAGGGCCTGTTTCCACGCTGTAAACTCTATGACTCTATGAATTGCAGACCTATGCAATGTGCTGACCCAAACCTATTCAATGGATGCATCTAAATCTATTCTTGTGGAGCCAACCATACATATTCCACGCAGGTAATCCAACTTTGTTATGAATATTCGCAAATGGATTCCTATTAAGTTACCCAGATGTATCTCATGAACGTCACTGAATCTTTGCCATAGATGTCTTCAGATCTATCCTATAGATCTATTCAGCTTAATCTGCCATTATTTATTTTATTTTGATATTTTTATGCTGCTTTTTTTTGTTCATTTGATCAATTCCTTGATGTTGTGTGATAATTTATTTTTTAGTAGGATTGATTTTCTTTTGGAAATACCATTTCTGCCATGGCTGTGATTATTGTAGAAAGGGATGCAAACCTGAATGGAATGTGTGTGTGTACATTTTTGTGTGTGTATGTTTGTCTGCGCACGTGTGTGTGTGTATGCGTGTTTGTGTACGCACACGAGGGCCGAATGTTTGACTTCACATTTTAACTACTTTTCTCGTGAATAGTTAATAAATTGCTCTTGCTTTGACTGAAGAAAATGTTGCTTCATTTGCTCCTTTTCACTCACAGCTTAAACAGTTCAATACATTCCGAAACTTAAACACTTATTATGACCAACCGAGTAGATTGAATGAAGGGGAGCCAGTTCATCCCTTGATGTACTGGGATCAATAACATGATCCTTCTGTCACTACCAAGTGTGATTATTTTATTTATCCTGATGTAAATTGTTGTGCAATTCAATATAAGGAAAGTGCAAGTTCAGCATGTGGCACTTTGCTGCTTTCATTTTGGAGATCCCTTTTGCTCAGTAAGGAGCCAGAAGATTTAGGTTCAAGTCCCACCCTAGGACTAGGTAGTGACAGAAGGAATATTATGCAGTTCAACAGGTTGATATGCAGCCTGCTAACCTTTCCAACACTTCCTCCCTATAAAGAGCGTGTGAAGATACAAAGCAAACAAACATTAATTTTGCCAACACAATTGGCCAATTCTCACTCAGATCCCGAAGTTATAGCATAAAAGTGCCCAAAATTTGTCAAAAAAGCCATAAAGAATGGTTACAAGGACGATCTTCCACACATTTAAGAATGCATTACGGAAGATGGTAAGATTGGAAGGTAATATCCAATATTAATAAAGACAAAATATGGATCCATTTTGCATCTAGTTGTGTTCTTTCTAAACACTGAATGTGCTTTATGACAGCACTTGATATAAAAATAACAGACAGTTTAGAAGATAGAACCAGAGTCAACGTTTTCAGTTCAATAAGGCTCTTCTTCAGAGCAGAACTAATTTGAAAATTTGGTCGTGTTATGTGGGGTGGAGGTACAGAATTGGGCTTAGTAGAAATAATTGCTTGAGTGCTTCGATTGTCCTTAAGATTATAAATTGCTGGCAGGAACATCAGCAGATACATGGGTAAGGTATTTAGCATGTACACACTTCTTGTCGATTAGCAGTATTCAGAGCAGAAGATCATCACATCAATCAGTCTGCAACACTGATGTGACACCAGCATTGTCATTTTTGATCTCCACACTTCAGTTAATGCAATTGTTAACCCAGGCACAGTTCAACATTCATTAAGCAGCAGCAAGGAACTCTCAAATCCACCACTACTGTTTAAAGGAATTATCAATTTCTTATAGGATAGTTGCTGGTTAATTTATTTTGGCGATGGTGATGATTTAACAAGTTTTGGTGGTTTGTTCAAGCTTTAGAAATCTACATGGAATGGTGTAGCAGGTACAGAATAATTATTGCCAACATCAAGGATTCTACACGAAGATATAGCGTATAAGGTATTGATACACTAGTAGGAGATTCCTCTTGGAATGTCGAATGACTTGTTAGATGAAGGGAAGACATGAAGACAAAAACACACTGCTAAAGAGGAAGGAGAAGGACGATAAAGGCGATGTATTATTTTATGGAATTGAAGCAATTTTGTCCCACAGGATAACTGATGGGGTGGAAAGGCCAATTGTCAAGTAATGGAATTAAAGTATTCCCAGATAGATAAAGGAAGCTTGGCAGTCATATACACAGTCAAAAGTTTCATCAGTATATTTATGTTCGGCATTTCACAACAGTTTTGGACCACAAGTGATTGCTGGGCTTATTCTGAGAAGGTAAGCTAGTGCCACCAATAACTTTAGCAAGTGAGCAGAGATGGGCTCTGTTATTATCTGCAGACAATAAAGGCTTCAATTAAGAAACAAGTCAATACGCCTTTACCCTTACTTATTGCCAACTATTTTTTGTCTTACAACCCCACATTAAATGTAACCAATGGGGTCATGCCAGCTGAGCTACTAATGGGATACCATTTAAGGACATATTTGGATATGATATTCCCAAATTTTGCAGGGAGGTGGACGTTAGGCAAGCGTCTCACAAAGAATATTATGACTCAAGGAAGAATGACAGAATTTCCCAAGATGAGGATTAAATCATGGTCAGAAATTCTGCAGTAGGTCTGTCATGGTTGTCAGATTGAAAAAAAGGAACCATTTTCCGATAGCATAGAGATACAAGATTGTCATATCTAGATACATGTAGACCACCTGAGGAGGAAAGCAGTGCCTGATACAAGGATTCTACAGGCAACTCCATCAGTAAATTTTGGATCTGCCAGAATTGGATCCTGGTTGTAAATATGGAACAAAAGCAAGCAGTGGTTCTCATAACCAAGAACACAGCAGTTACCGAGGAAGATCTCAACTCTGGATGATGAGGTTGCCTTTCACCTCAGCCTGACCAGATTCTTCATTTCCAGACAAATCTATTTCAGAGTTGAGATGTTTTACCAAGTGACCGGATTGACTAAACTTAGACCAGTTACCTTGGGTATAACTGATGTTTTTCTGAAAATTGTTGCCTGTTAATGACATTTTCTTGTTTCCCGCTGAGATAAATTCAGGAGTTCAGAGGGAAGGAGTGTGGTACTGCATTTAATGTCTTAAAATTAAAATGTTCCTCAAATAATTTGTGAACTTTATCTTTATCTTTAAATTTCTTCCCATTGTCCTGTGGCCTAAAATACACTTCTAGTCAAATGATTGATCTCTTAGAATCATAGAAATTGTAGAATCTTTATAGTACAGAAAGAGGCCATTTGGCCCATCGAGTCTGCACTGGCCACAATCCCATCCAGGCTGTACCTCCATATCCCAACATATTTACCCACTTATCTCTCTAATGTATACATGTCAAGGCAATAACAATAATTTTTAGTATGGTCAATCAACCTAACCCGCACATCTCTTGTTATCCTTTGGTTCAGTGGTGGACAACTTGTGGCCCGGGGGTTACATGCAGCCTACCTGCTTTCTGAATATGGCCCACAAAACATTTTGGTGACTTGTTGCCCATGCACAGCATTGTCACATTTCATTGATTCTTGTTTGTGTAGTTTTTTTCCCTACTAGCATAACTGAAGTGATGCAAACATAAAGCAAAGATAAGTGAAAAGAGATGTATGCAGATTGCTCACAACATTAACTGAGAGCCATGTGTTCCCTATATGGATTTTACAATTTGAAGTTGATGGCAGTTCTTTTCATATATAAATGACTACATGTTTTCTATAATTCGTAATAAAACATTCAATGTGTAATACATGTATTAATCTTATTTATAGGGTCTTGCGGCCCACTGAGATGAAAGTGACCCACTCACTAGCCTTGGTTACCATCACTGCCTTAGTTCCATCCTGTTTTGTTAGGACGACTTCTCTAAATCAGATGATTCCTTGCTCTGAACAAGGAGCTGTTCTTAAAGGATGCACAAGTTATAGTTTTGGAGCTGCAATATTTTTGTTTTACCTTCATGCCATGCTCCCTTCCAACTGGAGAGCGAACTATCAGTGTGCTTCCCCAGCCATACTATAATGTTACCTTTTAACTTAAGGGGAGGAAGCTATAATTCTGTTCTATAGGGACTTGGTCAGACCCCAGACTTTGGGGTACTGCATTCAGTTTTGGGAATTGCCCCTCAGCAAAAATATATTGAACGTGCAGGGGCAGAGTGTTAATTTATCAAAATGATACTGGAGCTTAGAGAGTTAAATTATGAAGACAAGTTGCACGAATATCACCTATGCTCGTCTGAATATGGACATTGAAAGGCGATCTCGTCAAAAGTATTTAAAATATTAGAAGTATTCAATAGGATGAATAGATGAGTCAAACTATTTTCTCTGATGGGAGGAAAATCAATAAGGAAAGGGCCAAACCTTAAAATCAGAGTCAAACCAGTTAGGAGGAAAATAAGGAGGCAAATATGTCAGAAACCTGGAAGTGTTCTCCCCAAATGTTATTGGAATCTAGAACAACTGGAGTTTTCAAGACTTTGATTGATACACTTGAGCCATGTTTCAAGGAATATCAATCTAAACTGGTTAAGTGGAGCTGAGGTACAGAATAGCCATAATCTAAATTCACACTTAGGGGACCACTCATGTCATTATGATCCAAAATATTTCCTAGAACAAAACGCATGAAAATAGTTCTGATCTTCAAATTAAATGAGTAAACCTCACTTCATTCAATTGAGACCTGACAGTTCTCATTTTATGTACTGTTTAAAAGTCTCTGGAATGTTTGAATATCAGTTTTACTCTTCCTTGCCCTCTTCATTGTGAAAAACAATATGGAGTCCATAATTATTAAAATTTAAGAACCTGATGAGGAGAAAATCTACAAAGCGTGGCACTTTTTAAAGCTATTTAAGTTATTAGATTTAAGTATTAATTTAAAATTGCATTTAATTTTTTATTTGCCCATAACTGCTAAATTGAGCAAGAGCAAAGAGAATTATCATAGCAAATTTGCTAATATATTTTCATTTATTGCTATCAATGAAGTTAGTCAGGAGTGTAAAGAAATGAATTTGGTTATTAAAACCAGCAAAGGGCACTGGCAATTTTATAATTAAAACCAAGCAATTTAATAGCTGAAAGTCATGCTTCTTCTGTACAATAATTATTACTAACCCGTGTAAGAAAACACACCTTTACAATTCTAATGCATATGTGTGCATTTATCTATAATCAATAGTAAAAAAGTTTTATGAATAGGTAATAACATTTTACAACAAGAAATGCATTACTTCTTATGTTTTAATAGGTGATGCATTTTGGTAGATTGAACCAGAGCAGGACTTAGTTAATGGTAGGGCGTTGGGGAGAGTTACAGAACAAAGAGATCTAGGGGTACATGTTCATAGCTCCTTGAAAGTGGAGTCACAGGTGGACAAGTGGTGAAGAAGGCATTTGGCATGCTTAATTTCATTGGTCAGAGCATTGAATACAGGAGTCGGAATGTCTTCTTGAAGTTGTACAAGATATTGGTAAGGCTACACTTGGAATATTGAGTGCAATTCTGGTCATGCTATTGTAGAAAAGATATTATTAAACTAGAAAGAATGCTGAAAAGATTTATTAGGATGCTACCAGGACCTGATGGATTGAATTATAAGGAGAGACTGGATAGTGTGGGACTTCTTCCTCTCGAGCATACGAGTCTGAAGGGTGACCTTGTAGAGATCTATAAGATAATGAGGGGTACAGATCAGCTAAATAATCAATTTCTTTTCCCAGAGGTAGGTGAGTCTAAAACAGAGGGCATAGGTTTAAGGTGAGAGGGGAGAGATACAAAAGTGTCCAGAGGGACATTTTTTTCACACAGAGGATGGAGAATGTCTGGAACAAGTTGCCAGAGATAATAGTAGAGGATGATACAATTTTGTCTTTTAAGAAGGATTTAATAGTTACGTGGGATGATGGGTATAGAGACAGATGGGCCAAATGCAGGCAATTGAGATTAGTTTAGGGATTTTTAAAAAAGGGTGGCATGGACAAATTGGGCCGAAGGGCCTGTTTCCATGCTGTAAACCTCTATGACACTATGACCTATGACAGGTTACCAGTGTCACTACTCAGACCAAAATTATCATCCCTAATTATTCTTGAGAAGGTGATTTTAGCCACTTTCTTGAACTGCTGCCACACTCAGTCAAATGCTTTCTTCTTATATACTCCTTATAAAGCTGGATTATTTGTATTAGGCTCAAACAACTTGATCCAACCCAACACTAACATTTTCACCAAAAGAGGAGCTGGAAGTCTTGCGCCAGCAACTCCTGGGCCAGTTCATCATTTTGGATCAGCTGATGTTCCTCTTGTGGATACTCTTAATTTTAATTGTCTTCATCTCCTACCATCACCATTTATATAACTTCTCACTGTTAACATATTGCCTGAGTGTGGCAACTGGAGAATTTTCACATTAGCTTAATTGTTGTGTTAATGTAAGCCTACTTGTGACACAAATAAATAAACTTTAAATTACGATAGTATAGATTATTCTTTGCCGTCTTTTATTATCTTTTTTCTAATTTAATAAATGCTTTTATATTTTGCTGTTTAATGAAAGAGGGGACTGGAATTTTCACAGTTTCTGCAAACGTTTCTCGCTAATATCCAAAAAAAAGTGCAGCACAGGAAACCAGTGTTTCAAGTTGAAGCACTCTCACACATAACTTCAGCAAGGTCTTGTAACACTGTTCCATCACTTCTTGTTGTTCTTCCTCCAATTCCACATTTATCCTCTTCCTCCTCTTCCTCATTCTTCTGGTCAGCTTCTTTCATGATAGGTGGTAGGATGGCTGTTTCGTCACATGTCCCAGTTATTTAGCATGCAGAATGCTTGCATAAATCTTGCTTTCCAGTCAGCTGAGTAAAGAGGAGCTCCTCCAAGAAATTGAAGTTCACTTCAGGACACTGATTGTTTGCTCAATGTTACTTCTCTTGGTAGCACGGCTCTCATTGCACATCTGCAGTATCTGTGTTTATGGGTTCCGGCATGAACCACGTTTCCAGTGACTGGTCCTGCTTGTTTGGTAACTGGACTTTGACCTGCAATACTTGGAATGGGTTAATAGAATAGTTACACTGATGAGTGTTGCAGACTATGATGTATCAATGACATCCGCAGTCATCCTAGAGTTCTGAAAAGCAGATCAAGCATGTAGGACTAAGGAGAGAAGTGCTTAGACAGTGACCTACCTTATATATATTGCAAATAAATCTGTTTTGAGTAATTATCTGTACCTCTGTCTACAGTCCAAAAGTCGGAGGCCGAATGCCCGTGACCGCTGAAGTGTTCACCAACAGGAAGGGAACAGTTTTGCCTGGTGATTGTCGAGCGATGTTCATTCATCCGCTGTCGTAGTGTCACTCGACAATCACCAGGCAAAATAGTTCCCTTCCTGTGGGCGAACATTTCAGCGGTCATGGGCATTCAGCCTCCGACCTTCGGGTAAACATTCTTCAAGGGGGCCTTCACAACACACGACAGCGCAGAGCCGCTGAGCAGAGACTGATAGCCAAGTTCCGCACACATGAGGACAGTCTTAACAGGGATCCTGGCTTCATGTCACACTATCTGTAACCCCCATGACTTGCCTGGGTTAGCAAAAAACCTCAGCTACTGTGCTGTCTGGAGACAATACACATCTCTTTAACCTGTGCTCAGTACTCCTTCCACTTACATTGTTAGCCACTTTAAGACTTGAATAGCAGGTTAGGTATAAAGATTCACATTCTAATCAGAAATTTGTAAACTGTCTGTGCTGATATGTGTGCTATTGGAGACCAGAACACCTCATTTGCCTGACGAAGGCCATAGAGCCAAAAGCTTACGAGTTTACTATCAAATAAATAAGTTGGATTCAAAACTGATGTTGTCAGGCTTTTTACTGCAAATGCAGTCAGCAGAGTGGGCTGCTGCAGAATAAGGCATTGTGACTTCTGCAGGGATTATGGGCATTCACTACATGAGACATTGCCTATTATGGCACCAGCTGCACTTTGTGGGAGTAGAATCCTATTCATTTCAGAAGAATGACTTCACTGACATGAAGCACACACAAGGAAATGTGCATGTCACTGTCAAAGTCATGTCAAATCAAGCTGTACTGGGGAAGACTGGGGGAGTGGGGTGGAATGGTGGACATTGTGCCTGCAATCCATGCAAATCCATAGCACTTGATATGTCTGTGGCAAAAAAGAGTGAGACAAAGTTTTCTCTCTCTGTTCATGGAGAGCTTCAGTGACATTTTGTAACAAGGAATGAAAAACTGAGATGTTACTTATAACTCCAGCAGCCCCCTGGAAGAAGCCAGGGGACTAAAGGTTAACAGCCGCAGCCATTTTGCCAGAAACAGGAAATATGCTCATTTCTGTGCCTTGGGGTTGTAGTTGTGGCTGCAACAGGTACAGATTTCAATCACAACATCTTTAGTGAGGTGATATGCATTGGTACTGCTGAAGTCAAAGCAGGTGAATTGCTTCTTATAGATCCTTATCAGGTATGAATCCAGCTGAAAGATCTTTTCCCCCACATCCTTCCTCTTCTTGAAGTTTGTCCTGCTCTGCCTGATCTTTCTTCAATTTCACAAGCATAATCAATTTTGATAGGAACCTGTACCAGACCGCCAATTCGTGGAGATAGATTGTTTTGGCACAAGTCTTTGAATCAATAAGAACATGTGTTAGCAGCTGCACCAATTCTCTCAAGAGTGATGAAAACATTATGCTAGTAGAGGAAAGCTTCACAAAACTGTACAATTGTACTCTGCAGTGAAGTACTGATGAGGTGGATCCTTTATGCTGCCAGGTTCAGTTCTGCAAAGTTAAGGCAAGGTGAGCACCTTTACATTCCACAATTAGTACCTGGATCAAACCAGCTTTGGGCTAAATAATATTATAATCCATCTACACTGTATGCTGCCAGCAAGCGTAACATGCACATTTACAATTTACCATGCCTAAATGGGGTCCGGCACATTTCCTTCAAAAATGTGCACATGCATCTAAAACCTCATTTCAATCTTTAAGAAGACATTTCATGCCTAAGAAACAGATACTACTGGGTGCAATTTCTCACTCCAGAGGATTTTATGGCCTCGCTCAAGTGAGATCAGATAATCTCGTCCGAGGTCAATGGACATTTCCATTGTCCACCCCTCGCCTGCTCCGATTTTGTGATGGGCAATAGAATTCCAGTAAACTGTTCTCTTTGCAATCTAAAATGATCTTCACTGATAATCCTCCTGGCAACAGTATGCAGCTAAAAAAGACGCAAAACATCAATTGTGGAATTCCAAGGAAACATTTTCCCATATCACTTCTTCAATTAAATGTCCCTCGGGATCATTTTGACTTTGCCTGATAGTGCAAAATGGGTGATATGAAGTCAGCCACTATATTAAACAAAAATGTTCCAAACTGCGTAAATGGGTTAAGTTGGTATAATATATTTGCAGTTTATTTCTCATGTTGCACTTGTGAACATTTGTATTTGTATTGTATAGACTTGCAGGAGAAAGTTCCCTGGTAAACTGAATTTATTGACAAATTTTTCACAGACTGGGATTGATGTGTGTTTTAATTTTGGGTAGTTGGTTGACTAATTTGGTTGTGGTCATGTGTAAAATATAAGCTATTGTGTAGGGATAAACTATTGGCATGGAAACAAGATTAGCCAGCTAATAGGAAATAAAGAGTTGGCAAATATTAGTCTTTTTCTAGTTGGCAGGATGTAATGAGTGGTGTGCCGCAGGGATCCTCAACTTTTTACAATTTCTATAAATGACTTGGATGAAGGAACTGAAGATATGGTCGCTAACTGTTAGTGACACAAAGTGGAGAGGACGCAAAGAGACTATAAAGAGACAGAGATTGAGTGGGCAAAACACTGGAAAATGGAGTACAATGTGGACAAATGTGAACTTGTCCAATGTGTCAGAAAGAATAAAAACAACGCTTATTATCTAAATGGTGAGAGACCACAAAGCTGTGAGATGCAGAGGGATTTGGGTGCCCTAATACATGAAAATCACAAAAGCCTCATATAAATGTTCAGCAAGTAAGTAGGAAAGTTAATACACTATTATAATTTATGATGAAGAGGATTGATTACAAAAGTGGGGACGATATATTTCAGTTGTAAAGGGCACTGGTGAGATCACATCTGAGAATTGTGCACGGTATTAGTCTCCTTATTTAAGGAAAGATGTAAATGCATTAGAAATAGTTCAAAGAAGGTTTACTCAGTACTAGGAACGGGTGGATCATCTTATAAGGAAAGGCTAAGCTTGTATCCACTGGAATTTAGAAGAGCAAAAGACAACTTGGTTGAAACCTTTAAGATCCTGAAGTGTATTGACAGGGTGGATGTGGAAAGAATGTTTCCTCCCATCAGAAAATCTAGAATTAGGGATCACTGTTTAAAACAGAATCAAGATATTTTTTCCTCTTAGTGGGCTGAGTATCCCTAGAAATATCTTCCTCAAAAAACAATGAAAACAGAGCCCTTGAATATTTTTTAAGAATCTGTCTAGCTCAGCCTTGTTTAACAAGGGAGCGAAATGTTATTAGGTGTTGACAGGGTTGAATTACAATCCAATTAGCCATGATCTTGTTGAATGGTGGAGCGGACTTGAGAAGCTGAGTGGCCTATTCTTGCTTCTTATTCAAATATTTTTAGTTATTGGCCTTGGAATGAGTAGGGGTCCTGCCTACACTTCATTTTGTTGGCTGTGTTAGTTGGTTTTGTCTAGTTTTGAATTTCATTTGTATACTAACAGACTCAAAACTAAGCAACAGGCATTCTTCATTTGGGACATTAACATCATGTCCTGCTGCAGTAGAATGATATTACTCGAAGATTTGATTAATCCATGTTGTTGGTGGATTATTGACACATTTAATCTGTGACATAAGTTGGTCAAAATGCAGGGTGAAGCAAGGAGAAATCTTTTTGTTTTTCAGTATTGGAAACCTTCTCCTTAACGAGTATGTATACAGATGCTAGTTCACCTGAGGAAAAACACAGTTCATTTATTTTAAAACCATACAGAAGCTTGGAGCCTCAAGGCTGCAATTAGCTCCTGAGATGACTCTGATCAAAAAAGCCTGGGCCTACCAGGATGATCCTCTGATTAGTTCCCTGAGTGATGTGGCTCTCACCCTGCAGATTCATCCTTAAAGAGACAAACATAAAATCCCTCCCTCCCTCAGCTTCTTCATACAAATGGCTATGATAATTAAACATTCAGTACATGAATTTAGTCAATCAGAAATGAAGTCTTTCAGTGGGTTTCTGAATCTTTTTGCAATAGCTAATTCCTTCTACCGGGTTAACTCCATAGGATTGCTGTCAGCCAAACTATCTCTATTTCACTACTACAGAGAGTGGTTTGTGATCTAAACATTGTCTGATATCAAGAATCAAATATCATAGAATCCTACAAAGCAGAAAGAGACCATTTGGCCCATCCAATCTGCACAACCACAAATCCATCCAGGCCCTATTACTTTAAGCATTCACTCTAAGTTAAAGTCTATTTATCAGTCACAAGTAAGATTTATATTAACAATGCAATCAAATTACTGTGAAATTAGCTAGTCCTGGCTAGTGTCAGGGCGACTAAGAGGCAGTTTAGCTTGACCAATCCACCTAACCTGCACATGAGAGGGAGGAAACTGAAGCACCTGGAAGAAATCCACGTAGCACAGGGAGAATGCACAAACTCCATATAGACAGTGATTCGAGTCAGGAATTGAACCCATGTTCTGATATGGCAAGGCAATGGTGCTAACCATTATGCTGCCTGTAAAAGAAGAAATTAGATATAAGTCTTGGGGCTAAAGGGAACAAGGGACATGAGTGGGATGTCGGGATCAGGATATTGAATTTGATGATCAGCCATGATCAAAAATGAATGGCAGAGCATGCCAGAAGGGCTGAATAGCCTCCTCCTGTTTCTATTTCCTATGTTCCTATAAAACCACAATGACAGATGTCTTTTGAGGCACAGGCAATTCAGTTCTATCCATTTCCATGGAAAAGTTGGTTACGCCTGCCACAGGTTACTTTTGAAAGAGTAAGCAAAATCACCTGATGGCAATTTACTTCCTCATGGCAAAGTTGGTTGCTGAGGCTCCTCTCTTTTTTTCAAATGTTTTGTGTGTTTTTGGATCATCCTTTCTTCAACATCCACTTGATAAGCTAGGGGTCCAGTTATAGAGACAAATATTCTAGGGATTCAGCTCAACCCTCCCAAAATTCCTCACATATATACTGTCATCTGCCATTAACAACTGTGTTGACTGATGCAAATCATGATTTACCTTTTGACTGCTTTGGCTGGCCTCCATCACCACTAGAAAATACAGAAACACAAAGCTCAGTCTCATTCTGAGACAATGGTTCTGTGGTGGGACTATCATCGTTGCGTATGGAGTCATCTGGTATCTGGGAAAGAAGCGCAAGTTTCTCGTCTCCAGGATTCCTCCTAACTGACTGCCTCTTTAGGCCAGACTTAGAAGATTGGATGGCTCGCTCAGCTAGTCCCTTTGAGATGCTAGTTGGTAAGGCGCAGTTCTAATGTACTCTTTTACCGTTGAGTTTGATGAAGGTTTGAAACTCAGGACTTGCAAATGCTGCTCCATGGTCAGAAACTACTAGTTCATGTATCCTGTGGGTGGATAAACATTAGTGTAATCTTTCAGTGGTAGAGAGTAGTATGCAATGTAGGAGATTTCACCTCAAAATCGTTCATCCACTTCAAATGTATGTTAACAATGAGCAGAAACATTGTACCCGTGAATGGACCAACATATTCATTCCCTCTGGCATTGACAATCTGGTTTGGTGCTTTGGGTTCCAAGAGGACTAAAGGCAATATATCAAGTGGCCATTTGCCCCTATGCTGCTGCTAGGTTGCAGAGGATGGGTCAGTCAAGGGTCCTGGGACTTGAGTGTGCTCAGGCTGGGGGCAATGGGTTGATCTTCCTACTGTCCACCTGGATGGGGATGCCATGGCTAGACTGTCCCTTCTAGCCTTGGCAGACCTTTAGACAGCACTGTGACTTGCATTCTAGCCTATTAACTATGCAAATTCTGAATTGACCAAGTAACTCTAACCTCCATGTACCCTGGTCACCTGGCAGGATTTAAAATTGTTGCAGCATTCCATTCTGCACTCTTTTTCCTCTAACTGAAGCTGCAGTTGAGAGCAATCTCCTTTGAAGTATTCTGAAAGGGAGCAGGTGTCAATTTCACCTATCCAACTGTATACTCAGCCCAATGTGTGCACACAGCTTTTTGATTTGAAGCCGGTGAGGCTTGCACTTAGAGCCTTGAATCTGGAACCAATTCAACATGCAGTGCTTGGTAAAGATTGCACTTGCCTGATGAAGACACGGGAGTGTTGAAAGCTCGCTTTTTTACTATCAAATAAATCGGTTGGATTAATAATTGGTGTTGCTAAATTCTTACAAAGATTCAACTGTCAGCTCAATGGATTTCTATCATCCTCCAGCCACCTGTGTGTATTTTGATTTCCCTTCTCAGCTGAATGCATTTCAAGTACCCCATTGATCTTAACCATAATGTGGAAAGAATCTGAGCCTGATTGAGAGCCTATGATTTCACTTCTGAGTGGTGGCCCAGTCTTAGAACAATGGGGTGGCCAGTGGGTGTCTGCTTTGAACAAAATCCCACCTGATAGATATTGCTAATGCCAATGGGAAACCTGGAGGGTTCCCGCTGGCGTATGTACTTAGTCCCATTTTGGGAGAATCACAGCCAGGTTTTAATTCCAGTTTTATTAATTTAATTTACATCCTAACAGCTGCCATGATAGCATTTGGATCCATATCACCAGAGCATGAGCCTGGGCTTCTGGATTACTGATCCAGTGGCATTACTACTACACCACCGTTACTAAATACTACTGATCATCAAAATATAATTGATATTCCTCCAGCTGTACGAGTACACTATTCAAACCCAGTCTTTTCCCTTTTACAAACAGTAACTTTCCCTTCCTTACATCCCAAGTATGAACAACACAGACCTTTGTGAACTACGGAGCATTTAATTAGCTCAGCCTATACTTATCCTGAGCAGCTTGTTAACCATACATTGTTTTTCTGATATTGTGCAAGTATTGTTTCAGTCCTTGTTTAAACCAAACAATAGCTGTATAAATGATGTTTCCTGTTCTTGCTTGTGTTTTCTCTGTCACAGTGTTAGTCTCAGTGACTTCAATCACTGTACACAAATAGCTTCCGTTACCCATCTCAAGCAGACTTGGCAAGATTTGAAAGAATAGGTTAAAAAAACTTTCTATTATTTTCAAGTTTATTCTGCAATAAGATAGAAGATTAAACAGTGCCAGTAACCACGGATGATAAACTTTTGTGATTGGATTTCACACTGCAATTAAAAATTGGCAGTATCTTAGTGAACATCTGTTTTTAAGGATTAAATTGAACAGAAGGTAAAACTGACAACATTCTGCCTCTTAACAAATTACACCTCCTGAACAACACCTAGGTGTATCTGTAGGAAATGCATATCTCATTGTATCATTCGCAAATTAAAAAAAAGATAAATTTGCCATTCCAAAAATAAAATGTTGATTCTTTGTGTAAATGTAGTTGATGAAGTCAAAGCTGCAAACACATATAGCAATCTGAATTGATAGGCCTCAGAAATAGCATACAGTAAGGTGAAGTAATCTAATTCATGCACGCTATTCATGTTAATGTGTTAGCAATGGATGTGAGAAGGGCCTAAGGGCAAACTTTGATAAGTGTCTGTGACAATTTCCAGTTTAACCATTAACTCTTTCAAGATTCTCAGCAGGAATCTCGCTCTTACATCAAAAATGTCCATGTTGATAAAAATCATCTAGAGAATGCATCATGTGAAATGGTTTGAACTCTAGAACACAGCATCAGAATGTATAGAATCATAAAATCCCTATAGTGTCGAAGGACGCTATTCGGCCCATGGGGTCTGCACCGACCACAATCTCACCCAGCCCTATCCTCGTAACCTCTGCTGATCTCCTAACACTAGGGTTAACTTAGCATGACCAATCTATCTAAGCTTCACAGCTTTGGACTGTGGGAAGAAACCGGAGTACCCGGAAGAAGCCCACGCAGACATGTGGAGACTGTGCAAACTCCACACAGACAGTGACCCGAGGTCAGAATTGAACCACTGTGCCATTGTGCTGCCCTTTGTCACACCGTGCCACCCTTGTTAGACATAGCAGGTTCATTTTGCGGCTTGTTGTATTTTTACTTTGTTAAAGCAGACAATCAGGTCTATGAAACTAAGCTCTGCTTTGCTATCAAAGTCCCAAACTGAAAAAACATTGCCTGGAATGCTTCTGGTTTGGCTCATGCGGTGCACCGGAAGTAACGTAGAGCAAGCGGATTGTGACACCAAACAACCTTTAATGATAACTTGGCAGACAAACATTGCTGTAAGAGTTCCTCAAGGCAATATGCTGAGTCCAAACATCTTTTTCAATGATTCTCCCTTCATTACAAGGTCAGAATTGGGACATTCCCTGAAGATCACACAATGATTAGCACTATTTTTTATTCCTCATACACCAAGCAGTCTATGCCCATATGCAGGAAGATTGAGGCAATATTAGGACTTGGGCAAATAACTGGCAAGTAACAATTGCATCACCCAAGTGTGAGACAATGATCATCTCCAACAAGAGAGAATCTAACCATCTCTCCCTGACATTCAATGGCATTACCATCACTGAATCCCCTACTATCAACATACTGAGAGTTACCATTGGCCAGAAACTAAACTGGGTTAGCAATATAAATACTGTGGCCACAAAATCAGGTTAGGTACTGGGAACTCTGCAGTGTGTAACTCACCTTTTGTCTCCCCAAAGCCTGACCATCATCCAGAAGTTAGGAGTGTGATGGAGAACTCTTCATTTACCAAGATGTGTGTGGCTTCAAAAACACTCAAGAAGCTTGACATCATCCAGGACAAAGCAGTTCACCTGACTAACACCCCATCCACCATCTTAAAAATTGACTTCATTCACCACAAGTGCATAATGACAACACTGTATACCATCCACAAGATGCAATGCAGCAACTCACCAAGCATCCTGTGACATTCTCTTCCAAATTTGCAACCTCTAACAGCTAGAAAGACCAGAATAACAATAAATGAGAACACTACCATCTTCAAGCCCCCCTCCAAGTCATACACCGTCCTGACTTGTAAATAAATGGAAAGGGGGAGGGAGGTGGAGGCAATTTTCCCCGGCTGTTGCCTTGCTTTTGTAGCACAGCAGGCCAGGAGACTCGAGCAGAGGCTGTTCAGCAGGCTTCCTGCTGGGCACCACATCCTCCACAAGTAGCCGGATTACCAGCGCCATCAGCTCTATGCTCCATTGGCATGGAGCTGCATAATATACTTAAATTCAAATTTAATTGTATTTTACATTTGATCATAGAGCCCGGGACTGAAGTCTCCAGGTCTGTTAATATCTCCATCCCACCAGGAGTGGTGCACTCCAGCGGGGTTTATGATTGCTCTCCACTTATGAGGATTTGGTGGCTCGATCCCACTGGAGTGACGGAGCCATTGAGGCTCCCTAGAGGGTTGGGCACTGTGAAGTGCCCTGTGGGCACTACCATCTTGGCAGTGGCATCCTAGCCATCAGATACAGCAAGGGGCAAAGTGTCAATGCCCAATGGACACCTTGACACTGCCTACCCTGGCCAGCAACCGGAAGGCCAGTAGTGTGGAGTCACTGCGCATGCACCGATCTCGGCACTGACAAATCCACACATGCAGTGACCTGCTCAGTGCTTTGCTGCCAGCCTCTCCAGCAGGAATAGAGCCCTGCCCACTGATTTTTCAAATGACTTACTTTAGTGGACTCTGAGGTACACAGAGAGTGGGAAATTCATTTTGAAAGCCCTGCTGAAAAACCAGCGAGATTTACTCGTTTTTATGCAAATCCGACACAGAATTTTTTTTGGAAGAATCGTTCACATGGCTTTTTACTGGGTTAAAATATTGGAACGTCATTCCTAACAGCACTGTTAATACTGACACCTGGACTGCAGCTACTGAAAAAGGCAGCTTTGCCACTGATAATCCCATGAAATGTAAGAAAAATAACATTCCATTTTGGACTGCATTTTTCCATTTACCAACCTCTCTGTATAACTCCCAAGTTAAGCTGAAAATAAACTCAGCTGCAAGAGACATTCCCACTACCTTGCTGCTTCAACTAACACTATTTAAAGGGATCACCATCTAATGTCCAAGTAAGGCACTTTTGACTTATTTTGGCTGACGCAGAGTTAATGGAAGTGTATTTCTGTTATTGGAGAAGTTTTACTAACGTCTTGGGTTTTCAGGGTGGTGGTTCTGGATGTTGAGAAGGACGTAGGAACAATCGGTTAGTATGTTAGGGGAAAGCCTGTCTCAGAAATAGGATATGGAGATGGCAGCGTTGGGTAAACACAGTAAGAAGTCTCATAGCACCAGGTTGAAGTCCAACAGGTTTATTTGGTAGCGCAAGTCACTAACTTTTGGAACGCTGCCCCTTCATCAGGTAAGTGGGAGTTCTGCTCACAAACAGGACATATGAACACACAAACTCAATTTACAAAGTAACGGTTGAAGTGCAAGTCTTTACATGTAATCTTGTATCTTTGTAGAAACCTGATGTCTGTGTCGATATGCATGATCTTCTTGGAGATCCTCTCCACTTGGTTACCTATAAAGATTCGCATTATTTTGTAAATTGAGTTTGTGTCTTTATATGCCCAGTTTGTGAGCTGGAATCTCATTCACCTGATGAAGGGACAGCTTGTTCCAAAAGCTAGTGGCTACCAAATAAACCTGTTAGACTTTAACCTGGTGTTGTGAAACATTTTCCTCAGAAATAGGAACCATAGTCTGTTTTGTGTTGCAGTATGATCTGCAGTTTGAGCAAAGATGTCTGAGGGCAATAAGAGTGTGCCAAGGCGGAAGGAGGAAAAAGGCAGTCAACATAAGATC
Organism: Sphyrna mokarran; assembly: GCA_024679065.1. Lineage (NCBI taxonomy): Eukaryota > Metazoa > Chordata > Chondrichthyes > Carcharhiniformes > Carcharhinidae > Sphyrna > Sphyrna mokarran. The sequence goes on along the minus strand of JAGIQG010000010.1, from coordinate 36,904,880 downwards.
CCACTGGCTAAGAGTCTTCAGGGAATTTTTAATCATCATAATTTCAGCATGGAAATATTTACAAGCGGCTTATGTTTCACTAAGGAGATGATCGCTGACAAAGAACAAAGAACAAAACAGCACGGGAAACAGGCCCTTCGGCCCAATGAGCCCACGCCGCCACCCCGATGTTCCCACCTCTACCCACAATCCTTGTCCATGTTTATAGATCTATGGACTAAAAACCAAATTTGAGACAATTTAGGGAGAATTTGTTTTGCCAATTAGCCTAAGAGCACATCTTTGGAATGTGGGAGGAAACTGGAGCTCCCGGAGAAAACCCACGCAAGCACGGGGAGAATGCGCAAACTCCCACAGACATAGGCCCAAATCCATGTATCTGCACAGCACAGTGATAGTCACTGAGCTGTCGTGTTGCCCATCAAATGGTCCAGGTCAAGCATACACTAACAACGTGAAGCATTAGGATACTCTCGAAAAAGATCCAAGAGCAGCCCTCTCACGACCCATCGCGTGTATGCCCCTCGTTAGACAACAAGGTGGACCAAAGCACCTGTAGGATAAGAACAAGTACATCAATATCATCATCTATTTACACACTTCCCAGGGACTCCCAAGGCTCATGATCCCTATTTTAAATCAGTTTTCTATACCCCTCCATTCCCATTCTGTTCATGTGCCCATCTAAGTATTTCTTAAATAACTCCAGAGTACCTGCCTCCACCACTTTACTTGGCAGCGCATTCCATACCCCCACCACCCTCTGTGTGAAAAAACTCCCTCTAGCATCCAAATTATACCTTACCCCCTTCACCCTAAGCCCGTGACCCCTCGTGCTATTTGAGTCCATCCTAGGACCTATGCAGCCTGCTGCAATCTAACATATAAATGCACTGCAGCGTGAGTGTAACTGTCCATCATTATCTAAACCCCTTCACCAGCAGATTCTTTTGGATGAAATGGGAGATATCAACAATTTCTCATAGGTAACCATCTATTGCTTCATGAGGATGATCATAGAGGCCCTGTATAGAGGGAGACTTCATAATCTTCTGACCAAAGGAAGGAGGAGACAGCATGTGGCTTTGCTAGGCTGATAGAATTCTCAACATACAATCAGCTGCACAAATATGGCTCTGACAACATCAAATGGGAAAGGGTTCGCTCTGGCAAGGGCTACTGCTCCATTAACATCCAGTTGGTGTGGGAGCAGGAACTCACCCTATCCTGGCTGCACTCACCCTTTATTCAGCTGTCAGTCCGCTGTATACACCAACTCTGGGCTGCCACAAAGAACTAAAGGCTGGCTGCTGCATGACAAGTGCTGCTCACTCTACACCTGGTTTATGGCTAACTTTTGTTACCCAACTGGGCAAAAGCAGTATATCTAAAATGAAAAAAAAATGTAGGAGGAACAACCAATTGTGCCCGCCCTGAAACAAATGTTCTGTTGTCTGGACCACAATTAGTATTCACTAGAGCATTGTCCAATTTGTGATCATCTGCTGTGTCTTTCATAATAAAACAATCATGAGAATACAACCCTTTTTATCATGGCATTTGGAGATCTTCTCAGAAATAAATGGGAGAGGAAAAGGAAGGTGAAAGGGAGGAAGAATAGGATGAAAGGAGGAATCCAGAATCCTTTAGCTCAAGAAGAGTAGACACTTAAGACTTCAGAACCTCTAAGATGTAATTCCACATCACAGTTGTTTCACAATTCCTGTACTTGCTATGTACCATCCTATGTTTTGACCTGATGCAGACTTGTAGACAACATTTAAGGCAATGTCAAGGAATCTTCAAGGCTACTCACTCCCAACTGTCTGGTGAGTCTACTGGTGAGACAAGACACATGCAGCGATGGTGACAAAAGAGTAGAGTACATTGGCGTAGAGTATATTAGGGTGACTATGACTGTCAGGTTGTTAATTGACTCGACTCTCCGTTGTTCCAACATGTTAATGAGGATAATTCATCAGGCTAGGTGACCCTTTATCATGTTTGGTGACTCCAATGTCACGTGGTCTATCCAATTTTATGGTTATTTTAATTTTTTTAGAGTAGTTTAATATAACTAAGAGACATTTCAGAGCGCAGTTTATGGCTGTGGATTTGGAAGTCATGTGAAGGCTAGACCAGGCAAGGAGAGCAGATTTATTTACTAAAGGAAATGAATGAGCCAGATAGGTTTTTAACAACAATTGGGTTGTTTAACAATCTTCATTACTGGAAGTAGCTTAGCTTTTTGTTTCAGATTTATTTAATTAATTGAATTTAAATTGCTCCAGCTGCAGCGGAGGAGTTTGAACTCTTGTCTCTGGCGCCTCTTGATTACTGGGCCTCTTGATTACTGGCACTGTAAAAATCACTATTGTTACCATTCCCACTGGATATACCTTCCAACAGTGGACGGAATGTAATGATACATTCAAAAATTACATGGCAAAAGCATCAATCTCATGCCTTCAGTCTGAGTTTTCATTGTAGCAGTCATGGGTATGAACTTGGAATATCTCATCATCCAGAATGCTTTTGGCAATGTTAGATACTGCCTCAGTCTCAGCCAGCCCCATGGTGTGGTGCAATATCCTTTCCCAAAGGCCTAAGTCAGAGCAGGTGTGCTGCTTCCCTGCTGGTTCTATTCTGCTCCCAGCTGTTACGTGCTACTGTGCCTTGCAAGAGAGGGAAGAATGTCAGTGGCATATTGCAATGCAGTTAGCTGATGCACCTATCATAGTTGAACAGCTGGAGGTATTTGGAAGCAGCAAGGGATGGATCTGAGGCTGGCAAGTGTGTGAGAGTGAGGTGGAGGAGTATCAGGTTGTCGGGTATGTGTTCTGATTTCTGGAGGTTGCTGATGGGTGAGTTTTCAGGGTGTGACCATTGAACCATGTGAGGAGTTGTTGGTGCAGTGGCTGGTGGTTGTCATGTGATGATGCAGTCCCTGACTTTCACCACCTGTGTGAAGTAATTGAACTTTTTACAGTACTGTTGCTAGATCCTCAGGGACAGACTCTGAGAACTGACCTCCCTGGCCATCTGCTCCCATTCTTTTCACGAGATTTGCTTGAGGGCCTCAAGCCTCCCTGAGGAAACCTGGCATCTGAATGCTTTCGACCTCCATCACTAAGCTTTTCAATTCTCAGGAATAAAATCTGGAGCTTTCTCTCCAGGCTGCTGTTCCACTTATTTTGCTTTTCTTTCTAGCCAAGTCTTTCACAGTCTGTAGCAGCTGTTGTTGAATGAATGTAGCTCCAATTTAAGAGCAGGCAGGCTACCTTAAAAAGTTCCAGGTGAGCTGTGCACCATGCGAGCCACAGATACACTGATGGGTCCCATGGTGAGTATGCAACCAGCCAACGGTATGTTCCATGCTGGACTACATGTAGAAATCATTTAGAAGAGCAGGCTACTTGAAGTTTGCTTGCTGCCTTTCTAAATAGGACAAAGTGTGTGGTAATCATGCATAGCAACATCAAAGCCCTAAAGCAGGCCTGATAAATATTTTCCCTGGTGTAACACTTAACTGGATAAAAAACAAGCAACTAATTCAAATATTTAAACCTTACCTGATCATTACTCAATTTAATTTTCCAAAGTTCATCTCAAATTAGTATCTGTTTAAGATAGCAATGCAATCATTTCAATATCATTTTTGCCTCAAGTCAGTCAAAGTAGAGTGGAATGCCTGAGCTTATGGATAAAAGTGGGGCATCCAAGCTGTTGCTGACAAAAGTCACCATTAAGCCACTCAAGAAGTGGAGGAAAACACACAAGCAAAGTTGTTCCAGCTATGTATACCGAGTGCTGACCTTCCATCAGGATATCATCCAAAGCCTTGAGAGTCATGACTTCCTTCGTGGTCGGCATTTTCAAGTGCATCATTTCCGAGTTCTTGCATCTCATTTACCACAAAAAGTGACACGTCACCTTAGCCGGAAGATGCAGAACCTCGTGCTGCAGGGGGAGTTAGCCAAATATATTGGGGGCAGTTTTCCTGTCCCTTTTGCCACGGGAATCAAAGCAATGGAGGCGGACCATGCAAAGGTCCTTTGACCTCTGGCAGAATTTTCTGGTTTTGGGGTGAGTGTGGCCAGAAAATCCCACCCATTATCTCTCAGATAATGAAAGCAGACACCTAGCACACCAGCTACATTTAGGTCAACCAAATTGCAAGATTAAAAAAGAGAGAAAAAAGAAAAATATCTCAAATGTACCCATAAAATTAAACTGTTGATATTTGAAATTTCTTGGACGTTAGTCTCAGTTCTGCCTCTGTACCATGTTTAGAAATTCAATTAAAGATGTTAGTGCTGAGGTATTCTAGTAACTATTACTGATCAGAATCCAAAGATGTGTAGGTTAAGTGAATTAGTAAATACATGGGCTTACAAGGATAGGACCTGTAAGCCTGTGTAGGATGGTCTTTTGGAAAATCAGTGCAGACTTAATGGCCTCCTTCTGGATTGGAGGGATTCTATGACAGGAAAATTGGGTGACAAGCATACATTATGAATGGTGCTGAAGTAGACAAGGTGATCCTGAAAGATGTCTTAGTGGACTTGATTCTTAATATATCCAAGCAATACTGAGGGGGAAATCACTGAAGTTGACCATTGCTATCCAATACAGTAGAAAGTCAGAGAAAAGATCAAGGATACAATGACCTGAAAAGTTATGGAGAAATTTCACCCTTAAAGATGGAATTGATTTGGATCAGGTGGGAAATAAAAATGTAAAAGGTTTCAAACCTGATTGCAGTCTGCCAGATTCATTAGAGCAGGAAGTAAATCAGAATTTTAATTTAAATAGTCTGAGGAGACTGCGTGCCTCAAGTTTTTTTTTTCTGATTCAATTTTTGTCTCTCTGGCCTTGAAAAAAATCAGATCAGGCAAATGATTTTCCAGCACTGCTTATGAGTCAGAAGGAGCAGGCATACTACCCTGCTCCCACCCTGAATCCCTCCCCATTAAAACTGGATGCTTTCCAAATGTCCTGCTTTGTCTGTAATCTCCTCCTGAACTCCACCCAAATGTCCTCTATCTCGCCTCCAGAATCTTTCTCCCTCCTACCAAGATATTTTTGGCCCTCCAAGTTCTTCTCCACTCCTCCCTCACCCTCCTCCATGTCCTGGTGGAGCCTGGGGTAGAAGGCCTGTCCACCTCTCAATGTGATTGATTGCAGTTTTCAAAAATGGCATTTAGTTCCTGCTACTAAAATTTGACAGCATCTGAACGGTCAATCAGTCCTGCCTGCTTCCCTTTACATGTTGGGAAAAAGTCAGAGAATGTTGCAGAACATGTACAAATAACAAGGATTATGTGCAAGTGGAAAGAACATCAAAAATTGATATCGGCTCTGACGAAAGAATGTTTTTGGGAGAATTGGGTCTAACTGTCGAATTCACATGAAAACTGGAGTAATTCACACTGTTTCTTTTTCAGTGGGAATTCAGAGAAGAATCTCCTACATTTTGTGCAATGGAGAGGCCACTTCTATGAATACCATAAAATTTCAGGGGCAGGACCTATCCACATTGGAGAGGCTGAAATCAGCACGCTAGTGGATCACTTCACATGCGCTGATCTATCAGCGCCAAAAATCAGCGCCAAAAATCAGCGCATGCTCAGTGGCCCCATCTCACAATTGCAAGCCAGCTTGATCATTGTAGTGTACATGTTACATGCCACAATTATTGTGCATGTTGTTCAGACGATTAGAAGCAACAAAGCAAAAATTCTTCTAAGGTTTTAAATCATTGGGCACTTTTAGCAAACAGACAGTTTGAATTATCCCCACAGATTGCCCATCTCAAAAACAAATGTCAGGTCACTTGTCTCAGTAGCAGCGGACTCTGGAGAGGGCAGATGAAGAATACCAATTGTACCTCGCGGATGCCAAAGAGAGCACTGGGGAGCTGGGAGGAGCACACTTGCTTTTTGTGGCTCCACAAGAATTAAAATAAAACAAAATTCGCCCTTAACTTATTTGTGGTGCAACTTGTCAGGCTGCACTTTCACCTGGAAAACCTGTGCTGCAAAGATCTGATGCCTACACTTTTTAGGACAGTTTGGTTTCCCTCGGGAGTGAGTCCTAACAGTCCCTCATTAAAATATGCAAAGAGCCTAATACTCATTTTAGGTAGCCACCTTGAAGCACTGAAAATCATCCCAAGGTCAATATGGTCTTGCAAAATACTTTTAGTCCTGAGTACAGTTCCTGCTGTTTTCCATCGAGAAATTGACAATGATAGTATATTTCTATCCCATTTTGTGACATATGCCGATAATTTGAAATAGTCAAACTTTTGTATAAATAAAAATGATGACCACTTATACCACAATTTTACTGTGGAATATTTCGCTTATTTTGGTAATTTTCATAGAAATATATTTGGAATTTTTTTTAGATTAAACATTTTAAAATCCTGACAATCCAAGGTTATATTTTCACTGATTCGAAAAATTGCTCAAGCGCTAATTTTACTTCACTATTTTTAACTTGCTAATCGGATGCAACTTTGAAGTGTGCACTCGTATTGAATTCAATATAATTAGTGGAAGAAACACTGCATGATCTAGAGGTTTCAATCACGCCCTAGTTGAATACTGATGAGTTCACCCTTCTAGCTGATGTATGCCTTCCAATAATACTGAAGGATCAAATGATTTTTCAGGCTTTGGGAAATTCAATGATGCAATGGACTTATATTTCTGTATTTAATGGAAATGGTGGTGGAAAGTACATCAACCACCTGCGTGAGGTATTTATGAGTTACAAATGAGCTGATGTTGTAAGTATCACCTAGGAAGAGCTGGAAATATCAAGGTATTCTCAACTAACAACGGCAGTATCTATTTTCATATATGTAGATTTTTTTCAGGTAATTAGCATATCACTATAAGTGCCTTGGTGCAGGCCCCATACTTAAAACAATGACAGCATTCATTAGGGTTCTTTTCTGCAAAGGCCAGCATGTTAGTGTTCACTCAATTTGGTTCAATTGGTATAAAAACAAACCAGAGCAGTATTCATTTGTTCTATTCGATCTGCACCTGTTTTTGTACATGACTATTTTCCTTTGAGGCAAAAATTGGCCCAAGAAGCTATATATAATCATATAATGGTGATGTGTTATCTTGCAGATTGTGTCATTATGACAAACAATGCAAAATAATAAGGGAGGAGAAGAGTTTGCTTTGAAGCAGTGTCCATCCATGGTTTTAATCCTAAATGGATGCCATCATCTCACGTGAGAACATCATTCGCCAGGTACACTGTACCTATACTTGCAACTTGGCCAACGTTGCCTTCCTGATATGCTGCAGGAAAGGATATCACTAGGCATGGTACATTGGGGAGACCATGCAGACGCTACGACAATGGATGAATGAACACCACTCAATAATCACCAGGCAACTGTGTTCTCTTTTGTTGGTGAACACTTCAGTGGTCATCGGCAGTCGGCCTCTGATCTCTGGGTAAGGATTCTCCTTTACGACATACAACAATGCAGAGTTGCTGAGCAGAGACTGATAGCTAAGTTCCGCAGACATGAGGACAGCCTCAACTGGGAACTTGGATTCATGTCACACTACCTATGACCCCTACAATTTGCCAGGGCTTGCAAAATCTCACTAACTGTTCTGACTGGAGACAATACAGATCTTTTTAACCTTTGATTAACCCTCTCTCTACTCACAATGTCTGTACCTTTAAGACTTGATTACCTGTAAGGACTCGTATTCCAGCCATTATTTTTTAAGTTGAGTTTGCATCTTTATATGCTGCGTTTGTAAACCGAACTCCCACTTACCCCAATGAACGAGCAGCGCTCTGAAAGCTAGTGGCTTGTGGTGTCAAATAAACCTGTTTGACTTTACTCTGGTGTTGTGAGACTTCTTACTGTGTTTACTCCTAATATACAGGGCAGCACAGTGCTACAATGATTAGCACAGCTGTCTCACAACATTTGGGTTTGATTCCTGTTTTGGTCATGTCTGTGTGGAGTTTGCATATTTTTTGTGTCTGCGTGGGTTCCCTCTGGTGCTTCGGTTTCCTCCCTCAGTGCACAGATGTGCGGGTTAGGTGGATAGGCCATACTAAATTGCCTCTTATCACTGGGGGCTAGCTGGGGTAAATGCATAGGGTTCTGGGGATAAGGCCTGGATAGGATTGTGGTCAGTACTGACTCAATGGGCTGAATAGCCTCTGCTGCACTGCAGGATTCTATACCAATAACATCCAGATGTTATGTTTTTTTGAAACTCAATATGGATCAAACTGTTAAAATTTTTTGCATGATGTTTCATTAATTAATGTTCCAAAATATTGTGACATTAGATTACAAATTAACTACTAAAAAATACTGTTGAATTGTTCTTGGTGGGTGGTAATGAACATGGAGTGCCAATGAATCCACCTACTTACCATTTGTTATGTTTTGCATCACTGGCAGTAATAGAGGGATTAAACTTTTCAAATGACTAAGTGTTCTTGTGGCATTCTGGCACTGTTCAGGACAGCTGCCACTAAAGACATTTTTTTGTAGCAAATATCTTCCCACATTAACACATACTGATAATGATTACCCATTGAGAATGAAGTCCACATTTATCAGCAAAAAAAAAAGCAATTTTTAAAAAATAATCCTTATTACTATAGAAATGAAGCCAGCATTCAGTTAGTCCTCTCTTGTCTGACACATATAAAACCAGAAAAATCCTGCTTCTGACTGCAGTTTTGATGGCAGCCATTTTTGCAGCATTGATGGTGCAATCAAGCTTACTTCCATCATTATAAGCAGGTAGGTATGAATCAAAAATCAAAGTGTATCTCCAGATTCCTGAGCCAGCTATTTATTTCAACACTGAGCAAAGATAGTTTGAAATCCAACCCAAAAAATTGGCATAAATACATGGAAGGAACCTATCAAAGACAGCAAACTGTAACAATCCTGTGTATGCAGTGAGTTAACAATTTTGAATGAACTAGTTTTGTCATAAACAAAGGAAATATGAAAAGAAAGAATACCTGCCTTCTGCTGTTCTGCAATCAACTGGATTATTGTCCATTTGTAAGTTTTGTAATAAAATATATTTGTAGAATTAATTTACAAAGCCATCTATTATTTCACAAACACGAGCAAGCTCAAAACAAAAATATTTTTGTACTTTGAGAGGCAATTTTATTTGATGGCCAAGTGAATGCCAAAAATGTATAACATCAACAAGAATAATTGTGTCGAGTAACCAGTACAAGGAGGCTTTTTAAGGCTTAACTGTGGAATGAAAATGTTTGACATTCAGTAAAGAAAAACAGAAATACTGTTACATAAATTGGAATGCCCAGTATGAAATGTGTTATTTATTCCTTGCATGTCTGAACAGGGAGATCAAGTTCATGTGAGGTAAACATGATACTTAAAGTTTGCCAGCATTACTTAAAGCCAGCCTACATCTTCTAAAGAGAAAGTGTTTTGTGGCTGGAACTGGTGCAGTCTGATCTGAAAGAGGAATGACTATAACACAACAGGGGAAAGAATGGTTTCCAAGATTCTCAGATGGAACATTCTGCACTGGAGTTACTAGTGCATTGAGTGCAGAGGAAGAGCAATATTTTCTATCCACAGGGAATCAGAAGATCCTCCCCAGATAAAAATTGTGAAGGCAGTGAGACCAGGTAGCCATTGCAGTTAATGCCAGTTATATAGATTCAAGGATCTGACTGCAGAGTTGCAAGAAATTCAATGGCTTCACTTGAATGGTTAAGATTGATGAACACAACTTCCAATTCCATATTCTACCACTAATCTTAGACACCGCCAAATTTCCTTTATTCATTCATGTGGCAAGTGTGAGCCAGCATTTTGGTCTTAATTATCCTCGAGAAGGTGATGGTGAGCTGCCTTTTTAACTGTAGCAGTCCCTGTGATGTGAATACACCTGATGTGGAGATGCCAGCTTTGGATTTGGATAAGCACAGTAAGAAGTCTCACAACACCAGGTTCAAGTTCAAAAGGTTTATTTGGCAGCACAAGCTTTCAGAGCTTTTGGAGACTCCGAAAGCTTGTGCTGCCAAATAAACCTACTGGACTTTAACCTGGTGTTGTGACACTTGTTAATGTGGATACACCTACAAGGTTGTTAGAAGTATGGTGGACAGAGGGGAACTGGTGGGTAGACAGAAGGGAGCCAGTAGATATAGTGTTTTTAGATTTCCAGGAGTCATTCGATAAGGTGCTTCACAAAAGGTTGCAGCAGAAGGTTAGGGTACATGGAGTTTGGGGTAAAGTGTTAGCATGGATTGAGGATTGACTATCTAACAGGAAGCAGAGAATTGGAATCAATGGGTGCTTTTCTGCTTGGCAGTTGGTGACTAGTGGTGGTGCTGGGACCTCAATTGATTACCATATACATAGACAATCTGGAAGAGGGGGCTGAGTGTAGGGTAACAAAATTTGCTGATGACACGAAGATGAGTGGAAAAGCAAATTGTGTGCAGGATACGGAAAGTCTGCAGAGAGATTTGGTTAGGCTGAGTGAGTGGGCGATGATCTAGCAGATGAGTATAACATTGACAAATGTAAGGTTATCCACTTTGGAAGAAATAATAGTAGGATGGAATATTATTTAAATGGTGAAAAGTTGCAGCACACTACTGTGCAGAGGGACCTGGGGGAATTTGTGCACAGATTGCAAAAACTTAGTCTTCAGATGCAGCAAGTGATCAAGAAGGCGAATGGAATGTTGGCTTTTATCGCGAGGAAGATAGAATATAAAAGCATGGAAGTCTTACTGCAACTGTACAAGGTGCTGCTGAGGCTGCAACTGGAGTACCGTGTGCAAGTTTTGTTCCCTTATTTGCAAAAGGATATATTGGCATTGTAGGGATTACAGAGAAGGTTCATAAGGTTGATACTGGAGATGAGGAGGTTGGCTTATGAGAAGAGATTGAGTAGGTTGGGCCTGTACTCGTTGGAGTTGAGAAGGCTGAGGGGGGATCTTATAGAGACATGTAAGATAATGAAGGGGCTAGATAGGGTAGAGGTAGAGAGATTCTTTCCACTTAGAAAGAAAACCAGAAGTAGAGGGCATAGCCTCAAAATAAGAGGGAGGGGGAGCAGTTTAGAACATAATTGAAGAGGAACTTCTCTCAGAGGGTGGTGAATCTCTGGAATTCTCTGCCCATTGAAGTGGTGGAGGCTACCTTGTGAATATGGTTAAGTCACTGTAGATAGATTTCTGATCGAAAAGGGAATTAAGAGTTATGAGGAGCAGGCGGGTAAGTGGAACTGATCAATTTCAGATCAGCCATGATCTTATTGAATGGCGAGGCAGGCTCCAAGAGCTAGATGGCCTACTTCTGCTCCTATTTCTTATGTTATTATGGGCATATCGAGCTAGTGACAGTAAAGAAATGGCAACATTGTTCCAAGTCAGGATGATGTCTGCTTGGAGAAGAACCAGCATGAACTCCATGCAACTGCTGCCCATGTCTTAGGTGATAGAGATTGCAAGTTCAGAAGAGGCTTGACACTTTGCTGCAGTGCATCTAACAGATGATACACACTTTTAACACAGTATATCAATGGTGGAGGAAATGCATGTTTAAGATGATGGATAGGGTGCAAATTAAGTTGCATTTTCCAACATGGCTTCTTGAATGTTGTTAGAGCTGCACTCATCCAGGCAAATGTATTCCCGGAATATTTTCAAGGGCAATTAGGAATGGGCAACAAATATTGCTTTAAAAAATTCCATCACTCTCCTGACTTGTGCTTTATCAATAGTTGACAATCCTTGGGAGTCAGGAGGTGAATTATACACCTCAGAACTCCAGCTTCTTAATTTCTTTTGGCTGCATAATGGATATTTATAGTCCACTTGAGTTTTTAGTCAATGGCAACCCTCAGATATTGATGGTGGGTGGATTCAATGATGGTAATATCGTTGAGCATCACAAGGAAATGGATAGACTACCACTTGTCAGAAATGCTCGGTCATTAGCTAGCAACTATGCAGTGCACACATTATTTGTTTCTTATCGGCTAAAATAAAGATATTTTCCCGGTCTTCCTGCATGAAGGCACAGACGACTTCAATGTATACAAAGCTGCAGAGAGAACAAAATATTGCAGACACCAGCAAACATTCATATTTCTGACCTTTTGATAGAGGGAAGCTCATGGATGAAACAGTTGAAAATGATTATATCTAAAACACCACCCTGAGGAACTGCTGCAGCAACATCCTGAGCTAAGATGATTATTAGAGTGTTTTCGAACTGATTCTTATTGACTTAAATTATGAGGGTTCCTTGTGAAATTCCACTCAGTTGAAGTCTGAATTCAGAGAAACATAGAAACTTAGGAGCAAGAGTGGCCATTTGGTCCTTCAAGACTGCTCTGTCATTCATTACGATCTTGGTCGACCATCCAACTTAATAGCCTGATCCTACTCTCTTCCTCCATACCTCTTGATCCCTTTCACCCTATTAGCTATATCTAACATGCTTCTTAAAAACATACAATGTTCTGGCTCAACTGCTTTCTATTGCTGTGAATTCCATAGGCTCACTATTTTGCTTATCTCAATCCTAAAAGGTTTACCTCATATCTATAGACTATGACTCCTGATTCTGGACATTCCATCATTGGGAACATCCTCCCTGCATCTACTGTATCTAATCTTGTTAGAATTTTGTAGCTTTTTAATGAGATCCTCACTCATTCTTCTAAACTCCAGCAAATATAATTTTAACTGACTCAATCACTCCTCATATAACCCAGGAATTAGTCTGATAAACCTTCTCTGCACTCTCTCTATAGCAAGAGCATAATTCCTTACACAAGGAGACAAAAGCTGTACATAACACTCAGGTATGGCCTCACCAAGGCCCTGCAAAATTGCAGCAAGACATCCTGGCTCCTTTCTTGAAACTTCTCGCTCTTAAGTCTAACATACCATTTGCTTTTTTTCCTGCCAGCTTCACTTCAACACTTTTGCTTGTGTTTGGACAAAGGCTAATCTGATGTCTGGTGCCATGGGATCCCAAATTGAGTATCTGTGTGAATGTCACTCGATAGCACTGTCGATGATATTGGACAGAGTTCCTGCTGGCAGGTTCAATGGTAGACAAGGTTGGGAGAATTTGGTGTGAATTTTTCACAGATTATGACTCCATTTTTAGAGCTGTGGGCCTTGGAGAAACATGATGGAGGCTTGAAAAGTTAATTATGTTTCTCTCTCTATGGCTACTGCCAGATCTGCTGAGTTTTTCTGTTTTATTTCAGATTTCCAGCATCTGCATGTTTTGCTTTTATATTAGTAAGATGTGGGACTGTTGTCAAGTGGGGAATTGATTCACTAGCATCCCAATCATATGAGTTGATCATTGAAACCTGGTCAGTCAGGAATCTTTTCTCTTCCCATCCTCTTTTTCCCTCCTCTTCTTCCACACCGTTATCTCCTCCTTTCCTTCTCTTCCTCTTTCTTCTCTTCAGCTGCTTGCTGTATAGTTAGTGGCAGCATAGCGAAGCTTTTCTTCATTCATTCAGGGAATGTGAGTATCGGTAACATTTATTGCCCATTCCTAATTGCCTCCTGAAATGAATGGCTTGCTCGGCCATTTGAAAGGCACTTAAGAGTCAACCACATTGCTGTGGGTCTGGAGTCACATGTAGAGTAAACTTGGCAGATTTCCTTCCCAAAGGACATTAGTGAGCTAGATGAGTTTTTCTGATAATGATGACATTGTTATCATTAGACTTTTAATTCCAGATTTTTCTTTAATTCAAATTTCACGTATGGGACTCGAATTCAAGTCCCCAATTACCCCGGGTCTCTGAATTACTAGTCCAGTAACAATATCACTGCACAACCACCTCCCTCTGCCTCTATCAAATTACATTGAATTTTCACAAGAGCTCTCGTAAATACTGCAATGGTCCTGTGCAGCGGAGTGGCGTGCATTGTTTAAGCACCCCAATAGCACATTTTTAATTATCACGAATATGCTGCCAATGTGTGCATGAGTTACACACCAGAATTATGAGCCTTGTTATCAGTAGGTAGCCTTTGTCATCCAGTTGCTTCCCTCTAGTTTGTGACAACTGATACGTTTTAACAATTTGAAATGTTTTGGTCAAAATGCTGTATACATACAAAGGCTGGCACAGGTCAGGCCATCAGCTCTGTCAACACCCGAAAAGAGAAAGTTATACAATCGGGGATAGATCCTTCAATCGAACTCTAGTCCTTCCAACAGGTAATTCTGAAACTCAAGTCTATCTTTCCTTAGGTCAAAAGCCAACGAACCTGCTGTTCATTGTATGAGGGCTGAAGTGATTTGAAAATGCTTTAAGGGAGTTTACAAACACTAACTTAGAATTCAAAAAGCTATTTTTTTTCCTGTACTTAACTTCCTTGAAAACTATTATAACAATTTGAAACATTGCAGTAATCAGAGCAAATACATAATTTATTTATCACAAAATCTGTCTATAGATACATTGGTTTTATAGTTTCATACAGTGAAAATCAAATAACAAACAATACATTGACAGAAGTTATGTTCCTTGTCTATTTCTCATTATTAACTATGTCAGATAAGTTGATGAAACACAAAAAAGTTGCCCAAAGGATGATGTCATCAGTGTTCACTGTGATCAGCACCATTCAGAACTCTTCAAATAATGAAATAGTTTGTGTCAACATGTGACAAAACCTGAACATTTAGGTTTGGACTGATAAATGGCAAGTAACATTTACCTCACAAGTGCCAGACAATGACCATCTTCAGCAAGAGGGAATTTCCCCTTGACAATCTATTACATTTCCATCGGTATACTCCTCTATTAACAACATCCCAGGGCAACTATTGATCAGAAACTGAACTGGACCTGTTACATAAATACTGTGGCTGCAAGATCAAGCCCGAGGCTAGATATTCTGTAGTGTGTAACTCAACTCCTGACTCTGCAAAAGCATCTGCGAGGCGCAAGGCAGGAATTTGATGAAATACTTGCCTGGATGTGTGCAGTTCCAACAACATTCAACAAGCTCAAAAACATCCAGGACAAAATAGCCCACTTGATTGGCACCTCATACATTATCTTAAACATTCACTTTCTTCCCAATCACAATTGTACAGTATCAGCAGTTTGATACTGCTGATACTGAAGATTCACTGCAGCAGCTCACAAGGGCTCCTTCAGCACCATCTCTCAAACCCACCAGCTTGATTATCTAGCAGGACAAGAGCAGTAGATGCTTGGGAAAACCACCACCTGCAAGATATCTTCCAAGTCACACACCACCCTAACTTGGTACAATGTCATTTTTCCCTCAATGTTATTGGATTTAAATCGTGGAATTTCCTTCCTATCAGCACCGTGGGTGTACCTGCATCAGATGGCCTGCAACAGGTCAAAGAAGTGGCAATGAGTGATGAGAACCTAATGCTGACCTTGTCAGCTATGCCCACATATCATTAAAGAATAAAAAAGAGTCATCTAGAAAGTAGCTGGGAAAAAGCTACCTTTTCCAATTATCTAATTTAACAGTTGCCGTTTTCCTACAAGAAGACTTTAAAACCCTTACGCATTGTTATTTGCTATTTAGAACATCTGCTGTAATCAGATGCCTAATGTTGCTATAATTTTATATTCCACTGCCGACCCCACCTGGACTTCTGCACAAACATTTCCTATCATCAAGTTCTCTAGGACAGCAATCAGGCCCACATGTTCCAGCGAGATGCTCAGAATACTTAGAACTGGCTCAAACCTTCATGCATGTTTGCTTCCTGCCTGGCAGAGGTAAAGGCATTTTTTGTGGATCTCTTCTTCTGTTGCCATTTCTGCACTCGCCCCTCAGGCTTTCCACATATGCTGAGTGTTTATGCCATAATCCAGAAAGGATTACATAACGATAGTTCAGCATCAAAACTAAGTACCACTCATTGGAAAGCAGCTTTGAGGTTCTGCATTGCACAGGTAAAAGGTGGAATTAATGGCCCTGTTCATATCCCATTGCTTCTCTATTTGGAAAAGTGAATTTAATTTGGAGAGCCCCATGAAAATAGAGTTGGGATATTCAATGCAGGCAGCAAACATTAAATAGGAAAGTGATGCAATGTTTTTGTGCCTCTCTACCAACACTGAACTTTCATATTACATCATGAAACCACTTTGGAAATCCAGAATATGGAGCAAAATTCAATCTTTAAGCCATCCTCAAAAAGCTGAGTCCCCATTTCCAACATTTGGAAATGTTCTGAGGTCATTTCAAACTAATTTAAACTCTGGGATACTTCAATTGGTTCTGATCTTAATAAGTTCCATGCTTACACTGTGTAATTCAATGAGATTTAATCTAAAACTAAGCAATCCTAAGCTTTGAGATGTTATTAAAAATTTCAGAAAAATTCAGAGTGCCTGACCTTCAGCTTTAGCATTGTAAAGACTTCAAATTCAAGCCATTGGATTTTATGAGCCTGGTATATTGTGCAGCAGTGAACTAAGTTTCAGTTATCTTCAAAATTTATTATTCCTCTCTGCTGAGTAAGAACTTTCAGTTATGTATGTCTAAAATTTTATTTATTTAACTGATCTAACATCAATTAATAGGCTTGGTGCTTAAGAATGGGTAGAAATCTTCAAACATTTGTGGTAAAATATAACATAACATTAGTAACCTAGATATTTCTTTTCGCTTAAAGTAAAACTTTCTATTCAACTTCTGATGAGACTTTATACTTGTCACTTGTATACTTTTCTTGATTGGAATATTGAATGCCTTGCATTTTCAAATAAAGTACATTGCCCGTGATCTATCCAAATCTTCTTTAGTTCATTTGTCTGAAGGCACTATGGTTATGTTGCTTAAAAAAGCAAAATATTCCCCTTAAATTTTGTTCACATTTGCCCAGCATAACCATGAATTGGAACAGTACCAGACTTTTGGAACAGTTGACCAGTTTCATACCCAACATGGAAGTTATTATCTCAGAGTGACAACAGCACAGTGAAATAGATTATAATCCTGGCCCTTTTTGGGACTATTCCATGTGTACTCCTCAGATGATCACTTGGTTGAGAAAGGCAGGCCTTACGTGCACTTAAATGGGTGAGAAAAACTGATCTAACTCTTCCCAAAATAAAGGAATCACCAGAGAATATTACCATCCTCCAGAATGTCTTTTTAACGTGTTTTAACCAGATTATAAAACCTGGATGTTATGAGGGTCCAGTCATTTCTCCGAGATGAGTTGTCGAGTTTGGATACGGAAGGCTAAGTTTGTTAAAGACTCAAACATGCAATTCATTTTGATGACGAGTCAACTGGATTATTGACAATTCTAGAAAAAGGACATTCATTCTTATTCCTAATAGGGAATCAATGTCTTATTAATGTTGCAGAAAAATATTGAAGATATCTATCAGTATTTAAAGTAGAATGCCCCTTAGTTTAATAATATATCTCCTTCCCAATTAAGAGAAGAACTATCATTATTACCTGACAGCAATTATACCTTTACCATGAGAGATGTTGGGAGTCAATCTAATAAAACTAAAAATCCTAGATTGAATATTTATACCATAAAAGAACTGAATCAGCAGGAAGCAGTTTGAGCTCTCATGCTGGATAATATCCTTTATTTTCATCAACATCCTTAAAAGGAACAGGATGCAAGAAGCTGCAGATAGTGATCATTTTCCTGTAACACTAAGTTTCCAGGAATCAGTTAACACATTATTTAGGATTATCTTTAAGGTTATCCATTGTTAGATTGTGATATCTTACAACTGACCAATGCCTACTGAGGTGATGTAAAGGCTAGTTTCGGTTTTTTCAGAATAGTCTTATGTTAGAGGATACATCATACCCAGTACCACAGGATGCTGTTGTGTTTGAACACACAATTATACCCATGTGTGTTTATAAAATTTAAACCCAGGTTTAGCAGATGAACTTTATTTTTAACTCTTAATCCTTATCACATAAAAGAATCATTCTTTTAAATCATGTTAGTCCTTCTCTATATCTGAATTCCTTTATAACTTTATACATGGATGCCCATTCTGTCCATGCCAGCTCTCAATTCATCCCACTTCCCTACTTTTTCCCTGCAGCTGTGTAAATGCTTTTTCTTTAGATAATTATACAATTCTCTCTGAAAGCCGTGATTGAATCTGCCTCTATAACAGTCCCAGGCAATGCATTGCGGGTCCTAAGCACTTACTGTATGACACGTTTTTCTTGTGTCATGGTGGCCAATTACTTTATATTAGTGTCCTCTGTTTCTGTATTCTTCAGCCAATGGGAAAAATGGAAACCTTAGTGCTTTGAACACCTCCAGCATATCTCCTTTCATCCTTCTCTCCTCTCAGGAAAACAGCCCAGCTTCTCCAATCCATTCCAATAACAAATCTCCAATCAATCCAGCCTGCATAACAGCACTGTACGCGTCCTTACACCAGATGGACTGCAGCAGTTCAGGAAAATGGCTCACTACCACCTTATGAAGGGAACTTTAGGGGTGAATGACAAATGGTGGCTTTGTTAGTTATGTTGACATCCCATGAAAGAATAGAAAAAGCTGAAGCTTTCTATCAATTTTACTGGGCCAGATCCATTTCCAACACATTGGAATTGTCCCCCCCAAATTAATTATTTGAATTCTGGATAGCTCCCAATCATTTTCTATAACTAACCTAAAACTCATATGTTATGATCAGTGTCATGTAAATGTTCCTCTATTGCTATTGATTCACTTGTCCTATTTCATTCCTAGGAACAAGAGCCCTTACATATCGCATTGGAAACTTACTGATGTAGAAAATTCTCCTGAATACACATAAAACTCTTTCTACTCTTTGCTCATTACTTTATTATTATTCCAATCCATATTAGGACAATTAAAGCCCCCCATTATAACTACTCTGATGATTGCAAATATGTTCCTTTGCAATGTTAACAATAGTTGACAGACAATACAAGACATCCACTAGTGTTATGCTGCCTCTATTGTGTTTATCCTAACTTTGACCCCTCTGGATTATCACTGCGCTTTCTGAATCCTCCTCCTGCCTTCCTGCACAGCTGAGTCAGTGGCACCATGGACTTGGCTCTGGCTGCACTCCTCAGACAAAGCATCACTGTCATCAGTATTCAGAACGGAATACCAGTTAAAACTGAAATGTACTCAAGAGGCTTCTTTTCAATTGTCCTTAACCACCTGGTGGTCAACCATCTCTCTTTTCCTTCACACTTTACCCAGAAACATGCTATTGCTATTCTATTGCTCTTCTCATCATGGATACCTGGCAGCGATTTTAGTTGTCATAGAATCTCCAAAACCTGGAGCTCAAGTTACTCGAGTTGATGATATTTCCTAATTGTGTAGTTATCTAGGGCACAAAATGTGTTTTGAAATTTCCATATGTTACAGGACTGAAGATTAAGGATCTCTGCAATGCCTCTATTTGTTAGATTAACTAAATTTAACAGAAACAGATTAAAAACTTATGAAACTTATGACACAAAAAAGAACCAGCCAGCACCCTCTATTGTGCCTTCCACACTTTTAGGTTTTTCACCCTGCTCCTAATGTTCATAACCACCATGTGCCTTTTTGTCTTCTCACACCTTTGAATGAACAAACCCAAAGTGAAAAGCATCCCCCCAGACCAATAATTCAATTATTCAAAAGTTATCCTTGCCATTTTCCCATCTTCCACCCTCATGAACTTAAGATAGTTCAAATGTCTGTTGCCTAAATCAGAACTTGCACTAAGCCCTGTTCATCCATCACTCCTATACTTGCCAGCTTACATTATCTCCTTTTTGTATGTCTTTATTTAAAAAAGAGGATCATCCAGACATTCAAATCCCTTCACTTTGTGCTTCTTATCTCTGTAAGCCCCACCAGACCAGCATGCACAGAATTGCTGCAATGTTGTGTCCTTGTCCTTCATCCACTTTCTTCAACTCACCATTGATGACGTTTTTCAAAAATTGATTTGTGGAACATGCCTATCACTGGCTGGCCAGCACTTATTGCCCATCCCTACTTGTCTTGTTCAGAAGGCAGTTGAAAATTAACCGCATTGCTGTAGCTCTGGAGTCACATGTAAGCCAGACCAGGTAAGGACAGCAGGTTTGCTTCCCTAAAGGACATTAGTGAACCAGATGGATTTTTCCAACAATAATGTTTTCATGGTCATCAGTAGATTCTTACTTCCGGATATTTGTTTTATTGAATTTAAATTCCACTATCTACCATGGCGAATTCAAATCTGGTTCTCCAGAACATTAGCTGAGTTTCTGGATTAATAGTTTTGCAACAATGTCATTAGATGATCGCTTCCCTTGTTGTCCCTTCAGCCATCTTTGGCCTGAACTCTGGAATTTCTTCCCTAAACCTTTTCTGACAGTGCTCACACTTAAAAGATTATTAAAATTAAAAATTCATTAAATTGAAGTTCTTAATTGGCTATAAAGCAATTTAGGGCATCTTGAGTTATGGAAAGGTACTATACATATGTTATTTCTTTTTTATTTACAATATCATTGCAGGGTGGTAGTGGTAGTGGAGTGGGGGTGGGAGTGGCGGTGGCAGTGAATTGGAGTGGAGTGCGGGTAGTGGGGGTGGAATGGAGTGGGGTGGGGTGGAATGGGAGTGGGGGTGGCAATGGTGGTGACAGCAGCAGTAGCAGAAGAAAAGCTTGTTATATTGGTAACACTCTGGCAGATATTTATATTTGCTCCACTTGTCCAAAGGTTACTTTCCACCACTGTCCTAATCCAGCTAGTCAATTGCTCATTGCTCTCATTCATTATTAGTCTGCTTTTACTATGCATTAACTGGATGAGGTAATTAGACCCCACAAGTAATCAATTGGATGTAAAGGACCCTTCTATAAATACAGACAGGGATCATGAGTAGAGGTGGGAACATTGGGTTGGTGGTGCAGACTTGTTGGGCTGAAGGGCCTGTTTCTTGTGCTGTTTTGTTCTTTGACTTTTGCATACCCTGAAGATAAGATCTGGAACCAAGCTCATGCTTGAGTCTTCTGGATAAAGAACGGTTGATTGTCCAGAGGAATCGTTCTTACAGAGAGTGCTGTCTCGTGAAACTTTGGAACCACAACCCTTTTCATTCATTTAAATTAATTCCAGAGGTTGTGGACTTGTAAGTTGCTGATCAGTGCTCCCTTTGACCACTGTCTCAATTGAAACTCTAAATCAGGGAAACAGACCTATGAGGGCACAAGGAAAATGATTAAAGAAAAGTGCAGGAAAAACATTTGTAGGCTTCAGAAAAGTCTGATGATAATCTGTGATGATTATTAGCCAAAAGTGAGTCCGCTCCCACACAGAACAGATGAGAACCATTAAATCTTATTTGATGTTAAATTCACTACAGAGATTAAGAATCAGATTGGCTGTTAATATTTTGCTCTCTGCATAATTAAATCAATCCACATAGTATTCTAGGATGTAGTGTAAAATAGCAATTATTAATAGTTAACTCATTATTGTGCCTGGTACATTGAAATTGTATTATAGATATCCTTTGAAGAAGTAAACAGGCTGGTAATAACCTTTTATGGTTAATAAGAACAGTTATTTGCATTATGCTTTCTTATTAATACACCTGAACATTTTGCACAAATACCTTTGGCAGTACTGTTATCCGTATTGAGATAATGAGGAACTACAAGATCTAGCCAGTGAGTAAATGATTAACCATTGCGAGTTCCTATATAGCCCTCTCCTGACACCTTTTCTAAATCAGAGGCAGAAGATTATTATACCTTGTTTAATTGTTTCCTTGGTGAAATATCCTTTCCATCATGATAATATGTCTCAACACAGGTAACATCAAATGTACTACAGTAAATTATTAACTAGCTGCAACGGATCAGTAACTTCATTTATCCACTACCTGTTTTTTAATGTGCTCTTTAGGGGAAGTGATTGTCTCTGGCAAAGCTCATCTCTTATTGGCCTTGAAAAAGTGATGGTGAGTTCCTTCCTTGAATCATAGAACTATAGAATCATAGAATTCCTACAGTGCAGAAGGAGGCTATTTGATCTATTGCGTCTACACAGACTCTCTGACAAAGCATCTTATCCATGGCCATTTTCACTCCATTTGCTTAACCCCAAGCATTTTGCCCGCTAATTCCACTAACCTATACATTGGACAATTTAGCATGGCCGATCCATCTAACCCACACATCTTTGGACTGTGGGAGGAAACCGGGGCATATGGAGGAAACCCAGGCACACATAGGGAGAATATTCAATCTCCACACAGACAGCCATCCAAAGATGGAATCAAACCCTGGTCCCTGGCACTATGAGGCAACAGTGCTAATCACAGTGCCAGCACGTCACCTGATGAACCGTGCAGTTTATTTGTTGCAGGTATTTTTGCAGTTCTGTTAGGAAGAGAGCTATGGGATTTTGATACATTGACAGTGAAGGAACTATAATATATTTCCAAGTCAGAGTGGTCCGGGGCTTGGAAGGGAACCTGCAGGAATGGAGTTTCCATGAATCTGCTGCCCATGTCCTTCTAGATGTTAGGAAAAAGGCATCCAATGCATGGGAACACCACCACAAATTCCTCTCCAAGCCACGCACCATCCTAACTTGGAACTAAGCTTGGATTTATATCAACCATTATCTCATAGCGTTGATGTTTACAAGATTAACTCAATAGAGGATATGGACGATTAAGAAAAATTGAACGAACTTGGATTATTTTCATTGGAGCTTTAGAGGATGAGGGGTGAATCTGATAGAGGTTTACAAGATTATGACAGATTTGGATAGATTGAATAGTCAAGAGTTTTTTTTTCTCAAGGTCAAAGGATCAATTACTCAGAGTTATTGGTTGAAAGTGAGGGGGGAAAGTTTAAAAGACCTATAAGGGGCAAGCTTTTAACACAGAGAATGGGATGTGCTGCCGGAGGAGATGGTAGAAGCAGATTCAATAACAATGTTCAAGAGGCATCTGGTTAGATATATGAATAACCTATTTTAACCTACGCTAATGTTATCTCCACTCACATTGTGTGCATCCTTAAGACTTGAGTAGCAGGTTAGCTGCAAAGACTTGCATTCTAATCAGTATTCTGTAAACTGTGTGTGCCTTTATGTGCCCTTCTCTGATCAGAGCCTTCCACACACCTGACGAAGGAGCACCACTTCCGAAAGATTGTGGGAATACTATCAAATAAACTGGTTGGATTTAAACCTGGTGTTGTGAGACTTCTTACTGTAGATACATGAATAAGCAGGGAATTGATGGATATGGACCACTTGAGGTACGAAAATATTAGATTAGAAGGGCATCTGTGTCGACATGGACTTGGGGCCAAAGAGCCTGTTCCTGTGCTGTACTATTTTTGTTGTTTGTATCCCCATGGAGTGGCAAAGCAAATCAGATTGCTACCCTGCTCCGAATTAAAAATCCAGTCTTTCCTTTCTCATTTGACTTCCTGACTGAGGCCAGGCAAGAGTTGTATAGGGCAGAGGATTCTTGAAATCTTCAGTCAAAGGATGTATAATCAGAATGAAGCCCTTGCCCCTTCTAGATGGCACTAGCTGTTTTGAAGATGACCAGTTTAAAGGTCCAGCTGCTTTCAGAAGTTAGGTTTTTAATAAAGTGGGGGAGATTGGGGTGGTTGGATGAACACAGAACATAGAACATTACAGCACAGAACAGGCCCTTCGGCCTTCGATGTTGCGCCGACCAATATAAAAAGCAATGCCCCTCCAAACTAAACCATTCCCTTCTCTTCCATATACTTATCAACTAACCTCTTAAACGCCACCAAACTTGGCGCATCTACAACTGCTGCAGGCAGGGCATTCCACTCCCGAACCACCCTTTGGGTAAATGAAGAGTTGGTTGATTAGTGGGGAGAAGGGTCCGATGAGGAGAGGTTTAGGGAATGACTGAACCCACAGGTGGAGAATGGGGGATGGTGGGGGATGGTGAGGCGGAGTCAGTATTATATTTACCCCGGAGTTAGAAGTGGTTTAATTCTGGGCAACTATTCTGGGATGATAGTCGCAACCATCTGAAGTTGTGATTTACATCGTACTTTCCGATGATTCAGATTGCAGGAAGTTTGAACTTCCTGGGAAATTTCCAGGTAATCCTTACCTCGTATCTGCAAGGGAACGGGGTGGGAGTTGCTCCACAGTGCATCACTTAGGTACCTGCCCCAGAGTTACGATATCTTAGAGCCTGAAAGTTACAGGGCATTGTCTTGAAACATTATATAGTATTGTCAGTGGATACATTATGATTGAAGATTCCTCAATCTTCCTGTTCACTCAAGTGCTGACCTGTGACATTGGAAACATTGTTACTTTGGTCAGATAGTATTCTTCATGTCTGAGGCTAGTCAGTGTCAGCAAGTTCCTTGACCATGGAGCCATCATAATCACGGTCTGTGGACTTTCACTCCGAGTCCCCATACACATGATTAGTATCAACAAATGAAGCCAGAGCTCAGGCAAATCTTTCCTAGCCCAAATCCAGGCGGGAGTGAGGCCAAGTTTAGCTTTAATGCTGTCTTGGCTTAGATCCAGCAACTCACATCAAGAATGGATCTTGGGACATAGGCAAATTATTACAACAAACAAAGGCTTCATCTGTTGCAGCATCAATTGCACAACTATGACAGAATATCAGCTTAAATGTAAAAAGTAAATAAGGATTCTTACTTCACTGTTCCTAAAAATTACCAACATTGATTATGCAAACATTGCTCGTTAATCACAGTTTGTTGTATAGTTTTAATATTCTCTAGCACAAACTGTTCTCTTTGATTTTTTTAGTTACTCCACACATAGCTAAGTGTAAAGTATGACACAGCATGATGCTATTGAATAACTTGAATCCAAAATTTCAGCAAACGTTTCAGTTTTCAAGGTTTATGGCAGTCAAATATACTGCAGGGTTAAAACGATTGACAGGCGTTTTCTGCTGCATTCCCAATGTGTTTATACCTGCTGCCATTTTTATCATGCCCCTTCTTTTCAGTTGGGATAGGTGTATATCAGTGGATGGTGGAGACTTTGTTAAAATGAAAAGGTCACAGTCTGTTAATATTATCCAGATCCTGATGCCATTTTAACTCAAAATCACTGGAGCCTCACTTAATTCAGGACTTGCCACTGAAGCCTGCTGAGTTTGTTGTGTAAGCTTTACTGAAGCTGTTAAAAAAGGAACTTTCAGCTGCATCTTAGCGGATCAGAGGATCTTATTTTTGTGTGGTTTACCGGGAGACTTTCCAGCTTCCAGATGGCTTCTTTCACATTTTTTTTTTGGCCTCGTCACTTTCAGAAATCTTTAGCTGCTTATTATGTGTGTAATTATTGCCACTTTATTCTGGATGAAGGAACACTTGAAGGAGGAGGAGGTGCAGCAGCATCAGCAACCATCAGCAGGGCCTCAGAGAAAACAGAAGGTGAGCGGGGCTGCTGTCGGAGGTCATACTTAACATAAATGATGTACAGGCTGAGGCTCTATTTTCTGGACATAGCTGAGAAGCAATGCAGAAAGAAGCAATATTTCTGCAGGTGAGGCCTGCCTTAGAACACAACTTGCCTGTAATAGATGAACTGCTTCCTGTCCTACTGGTGCAGCTTTGCCATATGCTCCCAAAGAACTCTTCCCTTCTTCACCACTGATACTTTTCAGTTCATTACACTAAACACGAGCTGCGTCTCACGTCTACTGTCTTTAGTAATTGTCCAATCCCAGTTCACCAAGGTAGAACAGTTAATCACCTTCCCCGGTGATATTCCCACTCAATAGGGTGGAGAACAGATTGGTTTCCTGTTGAGAAGATGTTGATTATAGATCATAGATAAATATAGATTATAGATAAATAAGTCTCTGTAGTCTTTTTAGGTTAACTATAAGTTTGTATTAACTACTAGAACTATTAACACATTTACTATATAGGGCACAAGCTAGGAGCTGTCTCCATGTTGAGATCTATACATGTCTCTGCTCAACACTACACAAATTCTTGGGTCTTGTCATGTGCCTTCTTGCATCACTCAGTTCCACTTTAACCCTATATGTGTCAAATCCTTATGCTACACCTTCTATCTGCACATTGCAACATTGACTGCGCATTTGTTATCAGGGAACTGAAATACGAGCCAACATCACATAAAATATCATTCTATTGATGTCCAGCTAATGGATGATCACGGAAATACCACCATGCAGTTTTGTGCAAATTACCCAAGGAGCTGGCCTCACGTTTTCATCCTGAGACAGTCTATCATTCCCCTGTTATTCAACATGGCGAGGAAAGTTATAGATGGCTGAGAAACAAGTATTAGCCCTTGCATACAAACCTTGCTTATAAAAGTCCTCCCCAGCTCCACCATGATCAAACATTACATACATAACAAAAGACAAGAACCATCAAAATCATTAGTGAACATCAGCAGTAATTCTTTGACTCAATAGGTTTGGGACTCCTTAAGCATGCCCTAGGTATCTCCTGAACCATTACGTTTAGTGATGACATTGATGTTGCAGAGAGACATGTATCTTGAGGAGACAGAACAGCAGTAGCAACATTTCACAGAGGACAAAGAAGTTAAGAGTAAAGGGTAAGAAGATGGGGTACCTTACTGTATGCAATTTGAGGAAGCAGCATATAGATTAGCAATTCCACTGGCATGTTTAGTCCTCTGCATTGAGAACTTAAACAGATTTAGACTGCTTATCAATCCTTTTAAATCCTTTATAATTCTTTGAATATTGAAACCATTCAGACAACTTCAAATCAATGACAGACAATTCAGTTTCACAAGCTTCTGTTAAGCCAGACTGTAGTTGGAAATGATAAAGATGATTAATTTAAGATTAAATATAACGGCTGAATTTTCTGGCTGTTCATGCCCCACCACTGCTGCAAGTGAGGATGAAGAATTTGGTGCTCAGCCAATTCTCCGTCCACTGCAGCAGGAGCAGAGAATCCTGCTGGTGTGAACGGCCGGAAAATTCTGGCCAATAATTGCATCTTATTAATTTCTCATTCAGTTAATCGTCCCTTGATGTTTAGCTTCAGAGAAGGTTCTTTTCTATCATTCTTATCGCTCCACAGTTACAGAGGCATATACAGCAACAACAAGGCAATATTCTTGTTTGGGTTGATATGTGGCAAGTAACATCCTTGCCATACAAGTGCCAGGTAATGTCGTCTCCAGCAGGAGAGAACCTAACCATCTCCCCATGATATTTAATGGCATTGCCATAACTAAATCCTGTACCTGGGGATCACTGTTGACTAGAAACTGAATTGGATCAACCATATAAATTTGCTTCTGTAACAGCAGGTCAGAGGTTGGGAATTCTATAGTGAGTAACTCAACTCCTAACTCCCCAAAGCCTGCCCACCACTGACAAGATTCAAATCGGGATTGTAATGGAAGGCTCTCCACTTACCTGCATGAATACAGCTCCAACAATGCGCAAGGACCCCAGTGCCATCCAAGATAAAGTAACCTGCTTTATGGCACCACATCAACCACATTTCAACATTGTCTCTCTCTACCATCAACACACAGTGGCAGCAGTGTGTACAATCTACGAGATGCAGCAACTTACCAAGGCTCCTTCTAGAGCACCCCCAAAACTGTGACTTCGATCATTTAGAAGGACAAAGACAGAGGATGCATGGGGCATGACCAACTGCAAGTTTCCTTCCAAACCGCTCACCATCTTGACTCAGGAATATAATCACCATTCCTTCACTGTCACTAACTCAAAATCATGGAACACCCTCCATAACAGCATTCTGAACTGCTGTGATTCAAAAAAAGCAGCTAACAATTACTTTCTCAAGGGATGGGAAATAAAAGACAGGGGATAGATCTTGACTCGCTTCAATCTTTAATCACATTCTTTCTACAAAATTCAAATCAGAGGATGCAACTTTGGCCATGAAATTGATGCCCTTCCTATTTAGACCATGGGATTTGTCTCATATGGAGTAGGCTTCCTGAACCACAATTCAATTTGGAAAGCAGCGCCTCCATCGTTTTGAAATGAGGCCCAAAAGTTGGAATGGACCCAACCTCATACCACAGCATCATGTGATCTGGCTCATTCTTAACAAACCTGATTCATACTGTATAGGGGGATTTTCCACTCCCATTTTTGGAGGGTGTGATTGATGGTGGAAGAGGGGAATTCCATGGGAATCCCAAAACGAGTTTACATTGATGGGAATCCCTGTATAGATTATCCCTGTTCTCTGCAATTGTCTTCAACATTGGGATTCCAACAGAATATGTTTAAATCTAATTATCAGGCCTTTATGCCAATCAAGCTCCCCACTCCATTAGATTGTCCATTCATGTCAATATGAGGGCATACTGACGTGAATCATGACCGAATTCCCCTACTATGCACCTGACAAGCAGAAAAAACCAGAGGAATTCAGTGAGTATTTGATTTAGGGTATTGAGGGCCATGCCAGTGGCTAGTGCCAGTGGAGTGTATATTCCATGGGGGGGCAGGAGGGAGGGAGGGGGGGGGTGTGGCTGCATTTTAGAATCTAGAACATGGAACATTACAGCACAGTATAGGCCCTTCAGCTCTCGATATTGCGTTGACCAATGGAACCAATCTAATGACCCTCTAACCTAAACTATTCCAATGTTATCCATATGCCTATCCATTGACCATGTGAATGTCCTTAAAGTTGGCAAGTTCACAACTGCTGCAGGTAGGGCATTTCACGCCCTTACTACCCTCTGAGTAAAGAACCTACCTCTGAAATTCATCCTACAACTACCACCCCTTAATTTAAAGCTATGTCCCCTCAGTTTAGCCATCACCATTTAAGGAAAAAGGCTTTCACTGTTCACCCTATCTAACCCTCTGATCATCTTATATGCCTCAATTAGGTCATTTCTTAACCTTCTTCTCTCTAATGAAAATAACCTCAAGTCCTTCAGCCTTTCCTCATAAGACCTTCCCACCATACCGGGCAACATCCTGGTAAACCTTCTCTGCACTCTTTCCAGTGCCTCCACATCTTTCTTATAACGCAGGGACCAGAACTGTACGCAATACTCCAAGTGCTGCCGCACCAGAGTTTTGTACAGTTGCAACATGACCTCACCGCTCTGAAATTCAATCCCTCTATCAATAAAAGCGAACACACCGTATGCCTTCTTAACAACCTTAACAACCTGCTTGCCTTATCAACCTTTTGTGAGGTATTCTGTAGGTAAGGGGATTACATGAGGTGTTGAAGAGTGATTCTTTGGTTATGTGAAAGAAGGTGTTGTGAGGGTGGGGGTGTGGGGGGGAGATGTTCAGTGGGGAGGTGCGCATGGAAGGTTTCTATTTTTAATTTTTTGCACCAGATGCCTCTTATAAAAGGGTACCCCAATCTTTTAGAACCTAAGTTGCTAGTGGTGTGGGTTATGATTGAGCTTACTGCATTCATGTGAGGTCATCGGCCTTGCCACTTTAATTGCTTTCTACTGAGTCCTGAACAAAACGGCAGAGGAAGTTGTTACTTAGACCAACAGTTTCCACGCCGTTTTTCTGCTGCTACAGTCTGCAAAGAAATGAGAAAACATTTAATATTAGCTTCAATGTGTTCTGAGTTATTTAGCACTAGTCAGATTATTATTAACTTCTCACAAGCTCAGATTTCAGAAAGATAGATTTGATTATAGAATTCCTACAGTGCAGAAGGAGGCCATTCAGCCCATTGAACCTGCAACAATCCCACCCAGTCCCTACCCCATAAGCCCATGCACTTACCCTAGCTACTTCCCTCACACTAAAAGACAATTTAACAATTTAATCAACCTAATCTGCACATTTTTGGACTGTGGGAGGAAACCAGAGCACCCACAAACACAGGGAGAATGTGAGAAGTTCTGGAAGCTTCTGACTACGCATGAAGTTGCAATATGGGTTGGAATCCAAGATGGGTCGCGTCAGGACTAAGACAGTCAGAAAAGCTGCCTGAGTGATCATTGGAAAATATTACACCCACCTTGGCAATGTCTTCCACACCAACAAGACGGTCTATGAGGAGATTGCCATCATCCCAAGAAAGAAACTGCGCAACAAAATTGCAGGGTATGTGAGACACTTAATGAAGTGTATTCAGCATAGGCCCATCCTAGGTATCTTCATCAAACTGCACGAAGAAGAGCGGGAGAGGTTTCTGCTCTGGATCAGGAGATGATTGAGGTGGACCCAGATACCAAGGGGATGCTGAAGCTACTGGACTGTGGCAGCTTGTCCATCTGCAAGAAACACAGCCTCTCGTAGGAATGCCCTTCCGGATTCCAAGAATCTAAAGTTATTTGTACTACAATGTTCTCTCATTATAAAAGGCAAAATTCAAAAAAGTACTGGGAAGGGAGTCACAGTTCACTGCAATACGCAATTACTTCAGAGCAAATGGAGAAGCAAATCATATTCTCTAAGTATAGATAACTATTGATAAAAGGAGGATTCAATTTTAAAATTGCCAGTAATGAACAATGGGGTCTTTTCACCCATGAAAACGGTCCAGAATAGTGCCTTTGTATGTTTGTATATATTAAACAATGGCATATTAAAAAGAAGCAAAATAAACTGGATGTGACTATGTAATTTATTAACATTATAAATGCTTTCCATTGTACATTAAGTATTAACGTTATGAGTCAAAATATCAGTGCAGTAACACGCAAAGAATTATTGACAAAGAGACATACCCTGAACATGATAATTTTGAAAATCTATCCTTTTTGGATAGTTAACATGTCAACTGCTAAGAGCTTCAGCATAACTCTTCTAAATGAAAGACCAAATTAAAAGATATCATCATATTTGCAGATATTAATTCGTTCAGTTATCATTTTCATTGTACGGATTGCCTAACTATTGCAAAACATAATTACAGATATTGAAAAACTGATATATTCCTTACAAGATGCTGCTAATTAAAAAAAGAGCTGTTATTGTCTTAAATCTTGACAATACTATTAAAAAAAATAAACATTTGGTTAATTTAAGGATGAAATGAGCCATCTTGCTTCCACATAATAAAAAAGGCAAATGGGATGTTGGCATTTTTTGCAAAAGGACTGGAGTATAAAAGTAAAGAAGTATTGTTGCAATTGTACAGGACATTGGTGAGACCACATCTGGAGTATTGTGTCCAGCATTGGTTTCCTTATTTGAGGAAGGATGTGCCAGCACTGGAGACAATTCAGAGGAGGTTGATTCTAGTGTTGAAGGAGTTAACTTATGAGGAGAGATTAAACAGCTCGAGCTGTACTCACTGGAGTTTAGAAGGATGAGAGGGGATCTGATCGTAGAGTCATAGAGGTTTACAAAATGGAAGCAGGCCCTTCGGCCCAACTTGTCTATGTCACCCTTTTTAACCCTTAAGCTAGTCCCAGTTGCCTGCGTTTGGCCCACATCACTCTATGCCCATCTTACCCATGTAATGGTCTAAATGCTTCTTAAAATAC
Organism: Sphyrna mokarran; assembly: GCA_024679065.1. NCBI lineage: Eukaryota > Metazoa > Chordata > Chondrichthyes > Carcharhiniformes > Carcharhinidae > Sphyrna > Sphyrna mokarran. The sequence continues at coordinate 36,873,324 of JAGIQG010000010.1, read as the reverse complement.
AAATTTGTATCTACATTTACTACTAATCTGCCAGCTTGTTCCAGGCACTCACCACCCTACGTGTGAAGAAATTGCCCTTCTGCACCCTTTTGTTTCTCTCTCCTCTCACCTTAAACCTATGCCCTCTAGTTTAGACTCCCCTACCTTTGGGAAAAGTTATTGACTAGCTGATCTCTGCTCTTCATTATTTTATAGACCTCTATAAGATCACCCCTAAGTCTCCTATGCTTCAGAGAACAAAGTCCCAATCTATCCAACCTCTCCTTATAACTCAATCCATCAAGTCATGGCATCTTACGAGTAAATCTTTTCTGTACTATTTCTAGTTTAATAATATTCCTTCTATAATAGGGTGACCAGAACTGTACACACTATTCCAAGTGTGGCCTCACCAATATCTTGTGCAACTTCAACAAGACGTCCCAACTCCTGCATTCAATGTTCTGACCAATGAAACCAAGCATGCTGAATGCATTCTTTACTACTCTGTCCACCTGTGGTACTACTTTCAAAGAGTTATGAACTTGTACCCCTAGATCTCTTTGTTCTATAACTCTCCCCAATGCCATACCATTAATTGAGTAAATCCTGCCCTGGTTCGATCTACCACATCACATGCATTTATCTAAATTAAACTCCATCTGCTATTCATCAATGCACTGGCCCAATTGATCAAGATCCTATTGCAATCCTAGATAACCTTTTTCACTGTCCACTATACCACCAATCTTGGTGTCATCTGCAAACTTACTAACAATGCCCACTAAATTCTCATCCAAATCATTAAGATAAATGACAAATATAGTGGACCTAGGGCCAATCCCTGAGGCACACCATTGGTCACAGGCCTCCAGCTTGAAAAAAAGACAGAAGATAGTTGGAGAGGTTCTGTCATCAAAACCAATTTTGTTTCAATTTGGCTACCCTATCCTAGATCCTGTGAGATTTAACCTTATGCAATGACCTTATAAAAGGCCTTGTTAAAGTCCACGTAGACAGCACTAACTGCACTGCCCTCATCAACCTTTCTGGTTACTCCTTCAAAAAACTCAATCAAATTTGTGAGACATGATTTTCCATTCACAAAGTCATGCTGACTGTCCCTAATCAGTCATTGCATCTCTAAATGCCTGTAGTTCCTGTCTCTCAAAATATCTACCAGCAACTTACCCACTACAGTGTGAGGCTCACCAGCTTGTGGTTCCCAGGCTTTTTGCTGCAGCCCTTCTTAAACAAAGACACAACATTTGCCACTCTCCAATCTTCAGGAACCTCACCTGTGACTATCGATGATTCAAACATCTCGGCTAGGGGACCCACAATTTCCTCCCTAGCCTCCCACGGTGTCCTGGGACACACTTCATCAGATCCCGGGGATTTATCTACTTTGATGCACTTTAATACTTGCAATACCTACTTCTCTAAAATATTACACTCCTCAAGACACCACTATTTATTTCTCCAAGTTTCCTAACATCCATTCTTTTGTCAACAGTGAATACTGATAAGAACTATTTATTTAGGATCTCACCCACCTCTTGTGGAACCTCACATAGGTGACCTTGTTGATCCTTAAGAGGTCCTACTCTCTCTTTAGTTACTCTTTTGCCCTTTATCTATTTGTAGAAGCCCTTCGGATATTCCTTGTGATCGAGGTATATAAAATTTTAAAGGGGATTGATAAAGTAAATGTAGTCCAAATATTTCATCTTATGGGGCAATCAAGAGGTTACAAGTATAGTTTGTGAAATGGTGGATTTAAAACTGAGATGAGAAGAATTCCTTCCCATAGAGGGTGGTGAATTTATGGAACTTGCTGCCCCATAACATGGTGGAGTTGAATCATTGAATGATTTCCAGAGGGAGATAGACACATTTCTAATAAAAAAAAGTGAAAGAGGGATACAGGGATCAGGTGGGGAGATGGATCAGCCATGATCTGACTGAATAGTGGAGCAGGCTCGAAGGGCTGAATTTACCTATTTCAGTTCCTAATTCCTATAATCTGATGATCCTATTGGAGCAATTTTGCACACGCATTTACTTTGCTTCTACCAGTCTGTGTGTATGTGAATTTGTACAAACGTATATATCTGTGCACTGGAAAAACACAAAATTCTTCAGCTTCATTCACAAGATATAAAGGCCAAGAAATTTGACTCCTTGGTGCTTGGTTTTGTGGTGCTATATGAGTGCCGTGTTGTCTCAAAAATGGCATCCATGGGGTGCATACACACATCAGGTGCGATGCTGGGTTGGACAAGTGTGTGCAGCAAACATCTGTCAGGAAAACACATAGATTTGCTGTCATTTGGAGTGAATTGGATGAGTAGATAAGTGGTGGTGGTGCGGGAGTGAATAGGGAGCAGGCTGTGGCTTTGTAATCCAAAAAGCCGATTGTATTTCATTCTTTCTTGAAGGATGGAAACGTTGGGACAGCTGTGATTATCTGCAGCAGTAATCCACTATACCACCACAACAAGCTAGAAGTGGCTACTGGGCAACAAATGCCATCCTTTGATGACATGACTCACAATTCTGGCGCATAAGCCATGCAGAGAGAAAGCATGCATGCGATGAAAGCCACATTAGCCGACACATAGGGTAGACTATGGGGATGCTTAAGCAAAGCTTCAATTTTTTGACCTGTTCTGAGCAGATTCTGTGGTAAGAATCATTATGTTCTATTGCATGTTGCATAATCTTATTACCATGAGGACACAGCCCTAGCCATGAGTGTTATAGCAACCAGATGATAAGGAGGGGGAGGAGAAAAAGAAACTGAATTTGGGGGAGGAGAGAGGAGGCAACAAACGTAATGCGTGAGATTCTGTGGCCTCCCACATTTTGAAAGGGTTTCAAAAACTATAAACAGGCCAGATTAGAGAGAGGCACAAACTAAATATTGTGAACATTGGGCTGCAAGTGATATCTGATTTTCTAAATGATTATATGTTGAAACCACAACTTGTACAAGGAGATTCTCTTGTTCTCTTGTGGTGATATAACAAATATATTGTTCAGAGGCTTGGAAGTGAGTATTAGTGCTTTCAGAGACAACAGATATTCTGAAACAAAACATCACTGTTGACCACGAACATTATGAAAGTGCATTATGGAAGCACAAGATGCATATTTGGCCCCAACAGTAGTCTCATCTGAAGACAAAAATACCAACAATCTGATGGACAGTAAGGAAAGCAGAACCCACCCAAATTTAACAGGAAAAGCGCCGAAAATAAGTTGGGATTTATCATCAATGAACAGTTGCAAAACCAAGATTCGTTCTGGTAACAGGTTGTTTCATTTGGAAGTGGTGGCAGAAAGCAGAGAGGAGGAGGAAGGGCAGTGTTTCCCACCAGCAGGCAGTTGCGTGTTGTTTGCTAGCAGCAGGATACTCTGGTCCTGCTGTTGTTAACGGCAATTCCCATTGAAGTCATCCCACAGAGACATGAAATCCATGAGGATGGAGGGGGGAGATGGTGGGGACTGCTGGTGAGACCAGAGGTTCCTGCCAACTTGAACAGCCAGAGAATTCCAGCCAACTTTTTGTGGCTGCTCTCTCTAATATGTGGCTGCAATATCCGTAAATACAAATTAAACTCGGCACTCACCAAGAGCTCCGTACCTTTCCATTTCCGCTGTTACTGACTACCCCAATGTTTGCTTGGCCATAATGTGCAATTAAATACATCTACAAAATATAATTTCAGTCATCGCACCTGTCAAGGTAATAGATTCCTTTTTTTCCTTGCTGTTTTTGGGCAGTAGTGCACACTTCATAATCTTAAAGCAATGCTTCCACACAAGGACTTGACCACCCTGTTTGAAGAACATTGTAACTTAGTATCTGGCAACTCTGCTTCCCCAATACCAGGAGCTGGTCTGCAATAACCGAAAATTCCTTCTTCCACTGCATATCACCGACAACACTGGCAATTATAACTTGCAGTTATGTAATTCTTTATGATAGGAAAATGTCTCTAACAGCTTTTCAAGAATGTAATTAGAGAAATATTAACACCGCACAAAAGGAGGAAGTAGCAGGATGAGTAATGAAACCTTAGGCCAAAGAGGTAAGCTTTCAAACACATCTTTAAGTAGGAAAGATAGAGAGACAAAGGGATTTTAGGAGAGAATTCCAGAGCTTGGGGCATACAGGGCTGAAAAGCATGGCCCTTGAAGATAGGTGTTAAGGGTTGCACAAGACAGCTGCAGAGGTGTTTTGCATATTCCAAGCAAGGTTAATTTATGTAAAATGAGGAGTCCCTAGACAAAACTGCATTGGCTACATTTCAGCATATTGATTAGATAATTTTTCTATAATTTTAGTAAGGTGTAATATGTGACTTAATCAGTTGTAACCATATCTATAATTAGATATTAATTACTTAATTGAGGAAACCTACTGCTTTTGGCAACATGAAAGTAATCTCATGCTCAATTTGACTTCTCAGATTTAAAAAAATCATTCTGGGGACGTGGTGATGTTGGAAAGCTGAATTTTTTGCTCACACGTGGTTACAAAGAAGCTTTCTCCTTGAACAGCTATAGTTCTTGTGGGGATGGGATCCTAAAATGGCATTCAGTAGGGAAATCAGGGTCATGACTAACTAAAGAGAGTCTGTGACTTATAAGTTGAAAGAGAAGTAGCTGCTGTGAAAATAGCAGTGAGTTACAAAAGGGTCCAGCAGGATAATTTTTTCACACAAATGGTGGTGAGTGTCTGGAACAAACTGCCAGATGCAGTAGTAGAGGCAGGTAAAATTTTGTCTTTTAAAAAGCATTTGGACAGTTATGTGGGTCAGATAGGTATGGAGGGATATGGGCCAAATAAAGGAAATTGGCCTAGCTGAATGGTAAAAACTGCGTGGCATGAACAAGATGGGCCAAAGGGATGTTTCCATGCTGTGAGCTTCTATGACTCTATGAATTATTGCAAAGTTTGTAGATTGTGTAAGCTGAACATGTTATATTGGGCAAATTTTGAGTCTAGTTACAGAGGCATTAGTTCAATGTTGGTAACACTGAAAATAAAGCAGAGTTGATTGGCTATCTGGGCATGTAAGTTGTCTTCACCTGGTATTTAAATGAGCAATCTCTGTCACATGTCACGCCAACTCTGGATTCTGGCAGAGAATGGCATGGGAGACATTATCATCAGAAGAGTTGTGAATGGAGTTGAATACGGCTGATATAGCAATAACTAGCCAACTCCTAACCTTACATTGAAGGGAAGATCATGAATGAAGCTGCTAAGATGTTTGAGCTGAGAGCGGTACCGAGAAACTCCAATATCATTATGTTGGACCTGTTATGACTGGTTTCTGTCAATGACAACTATCTTCCTTTGTGTCAGGTATGACTACAGTTAATAGAGGGATTTACCTTTGTACCCTGATAACTTCAGTACTTGTTAGGATTCCTTGATGCCAAACTCTGTCAATAGTAGCTACTCTTTTTGCCTTTGGCATTCAGCTCTCGATTCCAGCTCTAGGTGAAAGCACAGCTGCCAATGGTGGAATGGTTAAAATTAGGACGGTGCCAAAGGCCAGAATTGGTGGGAAGCAGAGATCACAAAGGCTTTTGGACTGGGAGAAGGCAACACAGATATGGAGGGATGAGACCAAGAGGAGTGGGGATGGGTGGAGGCAGGGATGGATTTGAAAATAAGGATTAGGAGTTTCAAACTGTGATGCTTTTGGATTGTCAACAAGCACAGGGATGATGGGCGAAAGCAATTTGCAAAAGCAAAGATAGGACAGTGGCTTTTTGATGTCATTGGGCTTTTACTGTTTGTGGTGCTGAGAAGTGTCAGCCACTTAGTGTTGCGGTGAATGAACCGAATTGATTGAACCAATGGTGGGGAGCTGAAGAATATTAGCAGTATATCAGATAATAAATGAAAAAGTATAACATTAACTTATGTGGTATCAATAGCCTTGGTAAAAAAAAAATAACCTAAAAAGATCTTTATACCAGCTTGCTTTTCCAAATAGAATAATGAAATAATGAGATTAAAGTTAAAGGAAAAGGAATAGTTAATCCTTCAGTTGTATGGGATAGTGGTGGAGTCAAGAGGAGGGCAGGAGGGCAAGGCATCTTACTGTTTTAAAGATAAACCTCCTTCACTTGGCAAAGAACTAGAAAGCTATGCCTGTAGAACTGTTCAGTAAAGTTTTACAACACCAATTTTAAATCCAACCAATTTATTTTCGTGAAGGGTAGGTCATGCCTTACTAACCTCATTGAGTTTTTTGAGAAAGTGACCAGAGAGGTGGATGGGGGTAAGGCGGTTGATGTAGTATATATGGACTTTAGTAAGGCTTTTGATAAGGTGGCCCATGGAAGACTTCTACAGCAAATGCAGATGTGTGGAATAGAGGGTGATTTAGCTAATTGGATTAGAAATTGGCTGGCAGATAGAAGACAGAGGGTGGTGGTTGCTGGGAGATTTTCATCGTGGAGTTCGGTGACGAGTGGTGTGCCTCAGGGGTCTGTTTTGGGGCCCCTGCTGTTTGTATTTTTTATAAATGATCTGGATGAGGGTATTGAGGGATGGATCAGTAAATTTGCAGATGATACTAAAGTTGGTGGAGTGGTAGATAGTGAAGAGGGGTGTTTTAGTTTACAGAGTGACTTGGACAAGTTGCAGAGCTGGGCCGATAGGTGGCAAATGGAGTTTAATGTGGAAAAGTGTGAGGTAATGCACTTTGGCAGGAACAATAAATGTGTAGAGTATAGGGCTAATGGTAGGGCTCTTAATAGTGTTGAGGAACAGAAGGATCTTGGTGTATGTGTCATAGATCCCTGAAAGTAGGCAGTCAAGTGGATAAAGTTGTTAAGAAGGCTTATGGAGTCTTAGCTTTTATTGGTAGGGGGATTGCATTTAGGAGCCGCAGCATCATGTTGCAGCTGTACAAAACTCTAGTGCGGCCGCACTTGGAGTATTGTGTGCAGTTCTGGTCGCCACATTATAAGAAAGATGTGGAGGCATTGGAGAGGGTACAGAGGAGGTTTACTAGGATGTTGCCTGTATGGAGGGCAGGTCCTATGAAGAGAGGTTGAAGGATTTGAGGTTGTTTTCGTTAGAAAGGAGGCGGCTAAGGGGGGATCTTATTGAAACATATAAGATAATTAGAGGTTTGGATAGGGTTGACAGTGATAGCCTTTTTCCTAGGATGGAGAAAGCTAGCACGAGGGGACACAACTTTAAATTAAGGGGTATGAGTTATAGGACGGATATCAGAGGTAGGTTCTTTACTCAAAGAGTGATTACGGAGTGGAATGCCCTGCCTGCAGCTGTTGTAGATGCGCCAAGTTTGGTGGCGTTTAAGAGGTTAGTTGATACGTATATGGATGAGAAGGGAATGGTTTAGTTAGGAGGGGCATTGCTTTTTATTTTGGTCGGCACAACATCGAGGGCCGAAGGGCCTGTTCTGTGCTGTATTGTTCTATGTTCTATGTTCTATTTGATAACAAATCCGCGAGCTTTCGACTTTACAGCCTTCGTCAGGCAAATGCAGTGTTCTCAAATGCAGTGTTCTGTAGAACTGTTCCCCAGCATAATTCTCCACCTTCACAAGAGAAGTGACAGAAAAATAATGGATAAATAACAAAAAGGAAATTAAATTACATCAACGGATTATTCTCCAATCTCAGTGCAAACAGGAGCTCATTTTTCCCATAATTTCTTTTTCAACTTTCAGCCAGCTTTAGAAGAAATTTGAGAGTAAGAAGAGAAATGAACTCAAAGGACAAATCCACTTCCTTCTTTTTTGATCTTTGATGGGTATTTAATTTGGCTTTGAATCCAAATATCAAATAAATAAATAAGAGCAGGAGTATACCATCTGACCTTTGAGCCTGGTCTAACATTGAACATGATCAGGGCTGATAATGTAGTTCAACTATTTGAACCACTGTCATATCCTTTAATACCAAAAAAACTATCAAGTTCTGCCTTGAATATATTTCACAACTGAGCATCCACAAAAAACTTAAGAATCAGAATCTTTGTAATTTTCTATTTTCATGTGTGAAACAATTTCTCTTCATCACTGTTCTAAATGGCTAACCGCTTCTCATGTCAAATAAGATTCCGGCTTTTATATTAACATTGATAAAATTTTTACTTCAATTCTCAATTAGAATTATGCTATGATTGCTTATGAAGAGAATATAAATAAGATATTTAAGGAAATGAATGAAACTTTTATCATCATTTATATTTTTAGTTGCTTTATAATCATTATAGCTCATAAAAACAATGTTTTCACTGGCAATCTACCCAAGGTCAACTCTAAATGTTGCTTTTTTTCCTTTCCAAAAAGGATTTGCTTACCAACTAATCTAACTAGAAATGCTAATGGAAATAAAGATTTCTGCATCCATCTGACAAGGAAAATATGTACTATGGATAAATTAATCACTTGTCCTTGTACAACATTATGGTCAATTTGAACGTACTGCCAATTCATGTTTCTTTTCAACATTGTACCATTGTATTTTGCCTTCAGCCCCATTACCTGTTTTCCAATGATTTATTTCATGACCTTCGTTAATAGTAATAAAGGCATGAAATCCAGATCTATAAAGCTACTAGTGGCACTGTTGTGGAAGATGGAAGCTACTTTACTGCAATACTCCTCCAGTCACTTTTGATGTGGTCTACCTAGCACACCATGCTGGGAAAGGTCTTTGTATTGGTAACTCCTGACATGCTAGCAGCCCCCCAGCAGGTCACCCACACCAATCAGCTGATTTTTAAGACCATGAGCATTGCTGGCTGGACCTGCAGTTATTGTCCATCCCTAATTTTCCTTAAACTGAGTGGCAAACTAAGCTACTGTAGTGCTCATTTAAGAGTCAACTGTATTGCTGTGGGTCTAGAGTCACATGTAGGCCAGACCAGGCTTCATGGTTATTATTAGACTTTTAATTCCAAATTCTTAAAAATTACATTCCAATTCCACTAGCTGCTAAGGTGGGATTTGAACCCAGGTCCCCAGAAGATGACCTTTAGTTTCTGGATTATTAGTTCAGCATGAGACCAGCATGGTGGCACAGTGGTTACACTGCTGCATCACAGCTTCAGGGACCTGGGTTCAATTCCCAGTTTGGGTAACTGTGCGGAGTTTGCACATTCTCCCCATGTCTGCATGGGTTTCCTCCAGATGCTCCGTTTCCTCTCACAGTCTGAAAGACATGCTGGTTAGATGCATTGGCCATGCTAAATTCTCCCTCAGCAAACCCAAACAGGCGCTGGAGTGTGGCGACTAGGGAATTTCCATAGTAACTTCATTACTGTGTAATATGAGCCTACTTGTGACACTAATAAATAAACTTAAAAATCAGTGACAATATTACTGCACCATCACCTTCCCATGTTTTACAATGTTCCATTTGTGAACTTGATTTATTCAGGTCCAACCGAGTTATTTATTTTCTGCTCACCAAAGAACAGGGCCGGGATTCTTCCAAAAAATTTCTAAGTTCCCAATGTGCAGGAAAATGGGAATAATTCCTGCTGAGTTTTTTAAAGTGTGATTTCCAACACTTTGTGCATCTGTCAGAACAGAGATCGTGCATCCACAGTGGGTCCCCCATTGCCAACCTCCAGATTGCTGGCCTTCCAAACTCCCCTCTCATTCCCCAATCGCTGGCTTCCCACACCTCCCCAGGTAATCCCTGACCCCCCACCACCCCAATCCGCCAAAAGTCCCGATCTGCCCTCACCCGCCCAGCCAGTTCCAATCACCTTCTCCCTCCTTCTCCCAGACATCCTAAGTGCAGAGTAGCAGTGGGACCTCCAGCCCAATCAATAACCCTCCATAAAGGCCCTGCCTTCTGGTCCCACTCACTTGACACTGCCCAATGCCTAGTGGGAAGTCTTAAGGTGCCCTTTGGACATTGCCAGTTTACTTCTTGGGTAGTGCTAAGGCGTCAGGCGGACTTTGCCAAGCTGGCATTGCCCAGGGAACACTCTGTTGTCCCCAGTCTCCTGGTGGGGCCTCTCTTCTCTCCAATAGCTTCAGGCCACCTGTTCCTTGTTAATGGGGAGCAGGAATAAACACTGCTAGAATGAACCACTCCCAACAATGATGTGGGGGGAGCGGTGCGTGATGGCGGTGGGACTGGAGGGGAGGGGGTGAAGAAATGCTTTTAGGCCCAGAGACTCCAGTCCCAGAGCATTAATCAGATGCAAATACTGATTTCCATCTCAAAATCAGCTCTGTGTTGAATGCCTCCTGGGCCTGCTGCGCTACTCGAGCAGAATAACTGGTTGGTGGAATCTCCCTCTGCACCCCCCCACCCCACCTTCTCCATGTATTTGGCAGCAAGATGGGATCAGCCTGAGCATTATTTAAATTGCTGCACATCTAACACATTGGGAAATTTTTTCCCATTCTGCCCCGTGCAGGAATCATAGTGGGTGAGGGGCGAGTCATGGAAATATCCATTGATCTCAGGTGGGATTTTCTAGTTTTAGGGCAAATTTGCTCAGAAAATCCTGCTCATAATTGGGAATAACTTTTGGTTTCAAATTTTGTGGCAGTGCTATGGATTTTTATTAGAGGTGTTGTGGTAGGCACTTAGGAGTTTTACAAAAAGGTCTGTGGATTTGGTAACCTGTCCACACAGAATTCTACAAGTCTTGAGATTTCAACTGTAGCACTTCTTAATCTTCAGCAATGGAACATAGGAAATAGGAACAGGAGTAGGTCATTCAGCCCCTTAAGACTGTTCCATCATTCACTCCAGAGTATGACTGATCTTCTACCCCGATCTATTTCTCCATATTATTCCTGTATCCTTTGATACCTTAACTATTTAATATGACAGGGAGAAGGAGCATTATGGTGGCCCAACTAAAGCCTCATCCAAGATATCCAATAGCACACTCACCACTATTACCATTTTGATAGGTGAATTTAACCTTTTTCCAGATTTAGTCAGCCCATTTGTGTCCAGTGACTCATCTTGTACAGATTCCAACTCTATATTGGCCCCCAAGGTATATTTAGCACCAGTATCTGAATTAGTGGGGAGAGCATTAGACCTCATGAGGGATTCTCTTTATTGGCAGTGTACTGTTTTCTCTGCTCTTGTGGCTGCTATGGCTGGGTATGTGGCGGTTAAATTAGAAATAGGATGTTTGGTATGAAGTGGGGGATGGATTGCAGGGGTAGTGTTGGGGGGAGAGTGTGGGGTGGGGGTGGTGGAAGTAAAGAGGCCTATGGTCAACCATGCGAAGAGCACTCATCCTGGCAGATAGCAGGATAAGGTTGAGCTGTTGAAAAGGATATGACCCTGTGACATCCTGTCATCCACAAAGTTCTCAGTAGTACTAGATGCCAAGGTTTGGCACAGCCAGATCCATTATTCAGGGAGCCATCTCTTCCATAGGACTCAACAGATACAGGCATCCTTGTCCTCCTTGACAACAATGGACCACCACGTCCTAAAAAAGTGAGGGGAAATTTTAAGTGATAGTCTTGCACTCTGTTGGTGTAATGTGCCTGCCACAGCTGAATAGCAGGTGGCATGTGGAAGCAATAGCAGCAGTGGGTGTGAGGCTGACATTATTGAGTAGAAAGTCAGCAGTTCTTTCTAGCTGTCAAACAGAACTCCACTAAGATAATCTTTTTATGAGTCTGGGCTTTCAGCCAGGCATACTTAATGAAGTCTCAATTACTGATACTTTAAAGTTAGTCTGATTGACACTTCCATAAGGTTGTAGGGACAGCAGTTGTTTTGCAAAGAAGACTTCTGAATGACTGTTGCTTTTTTTCCTGAGTAGCTCTTTTGCAATTGTTAATATATGGCTTATTCGTTCTGTATGTAGCGTTGGGTGAATGGGCATAAGAGTTGGTATAAGAACCATAAGGTTGGATGAACTGGCACGGAAGGAATATAAATTGGAATAAATTGGCATGGGGAATAAAAATGGCCATGGGGATGGGTGTGGGGAATAATTTGCATGAGTTGGCTGGAGCTGGCAAAGGGAATGAGTGAGGAATGGAAGATCTGAGGGATGAGGGGCTAACATTCATAATACAACCAAGACAAAATCCCAGAGAACTAAAATAGATTTCTTAACCAGCTCACATCAGCTGCTTATGCTCTTCCAGAGAAGGTTGGTTTGACTATTCTACACCTACATCCAACCTACCCGGAGCTAAGGTCAAGCCATTTTGAGGCCTTCTTACCCAGACTCGTTGGACAAGTTGGAGATTTCCCGAATCAAATTATCTGTCTTAGAAGCAAAAATATGAACTATGGCTTCTTTCCTGTCAATGTTCACTTTTGAGGCTTCCAGTGCAAGACCTATGCACCTGGCAGCCTTCTTTATCTCCAAGCACTTGATTTTCCTTGTTTAGAACAGTAGCACTGACATTTGGTAATACCTCCTGAGATTCAGTGCAGCTTTCCTTAAAGATGGACAGACAGCCTTCAAAAGTAACTGCCTGCACAATGTTCTCACTGAAAATGTTGCTTGGCTTCTTGCTGAGTGCTCAGGCAATGTGAATACTGTTCAGACCAATATAATCATTTTCCTTTACTTTTCATTGGGATGTGGGTGACAAGGCCAGCATTTGTTGCCCATCCCGAATTGTCCTTGATTTGAGAGCAATTCAACTCCTGCACATTTCTGTGGATCTGGAGTCACACGTAGGCCAAATCAGGTAAGGGTAGCAAATTTCCTTCCTTAAAGGACATCAGTGAACCAGATGCGTTTCTTAAGACAATTGATGATAGCCTCTGTAGTGATGACCCTGGAACAAAAATTCCATATTTTTATTAGCTAAATTCAAATTCTACCAGCTGTTATGGTGGGAGTTGAACCCATCTCCCCAAAGCTAACTGTCGATTCTCTAGAATACTGTCAGTGACATTAGCACAGCACCAACCCATCCCCTCCTTTAAGAAGGAAGTGCTGTGGAATTTGCATGTTGCCATTTCTGTGATAACAGGCACAGTCAGGCATTGAGTCAAAAAATTAGAGACCAATTTCTATTCCATTATTTTTATTATCCAACTTTATTTCATAGTTCAGATCATAAATTAAAAAAAAGAGACTACTGTTAACAAATGTACTTAAGATCTAAAAGCTACCACTATAAAGATCACTTTTTCTTTAAAATAGTCAGATCTCCCTCTCGTGACAATTGACGTATATTCAGTAAAAAATGTTATGCATTATTTAATATTTATTTCTCAGGATTAATTTCTCTGCATGTGAGGGTTGTCATCTCTGAAGAATGGGCCAGTGTCACTATCAATCAATCCAGCACAGCATGGACCAGATGCACATTAAAGCTCACTCAACTCTTCACAATAATCTGACTTTGCCCAAAGTCAGAAGTACACTCTTCAACATTTTCTACTTTCCACCTCAGCTGCCTTGGCCAAATCCTTGCCAACTTTTCATGGCAATTTGTGTCAGACACTTCCGAGCTGTTGCTTTGCACTCATTAGGCAATAAATTAAAAACAGGACCAAAGTGGAAATAAACTTCTACATCCATATTTTCCACTGGAAGGGCCATAAATTGGCATCAGAATACAAGTGTCATGGGCAGGGGTGGTTGGCTACAATTATTGGGCATGAGTTAGCATAAGGTGGCCTGGAACGTAGGTGAAGGGTGGGAGGTGTGAGGGATAAGAGATTAAAATGTTACAACACAACAACTGGGACAAAATCCCAGAGAACTGAAACAAGCCTCTTAGCCAGCCAACCTCAGCACTTGGCTGCCCCATACTGCCTGCATCCTGCTTCCAGGGGCAATATACTTGGCTCCATTCAGCATTCATCCAGAATAAACATCACACCATTTGAGGGCCTTTCTACAAAGGTAAGTGAGAAAGTTTTCAGACTCAGCCTATCTGCACTGATTTCTAGGATCTATCACTTTACTAATATTGGATAGCCATTTCTACCAATCTTGGTCTGTCTCCTTACAGTGGCGTGTCCCCACAATGGTGTGTCCCTTCCTGATGGATGCAGTGGGCAATTTAAATTTGGTTGTAATATCCCACCAAGTGGGAGGGGCTGTAGAACAGAATCACAGAATAGTTACAGCATAACCGAAGGCCATTCAGAAAATAAATTCTCCTAATGCCAAATCGTGCATGTTTCTCCTCTTCAGATGATACAATTCTCTTTTGAAAGTCAAATTGAATTTGCCTCTGCTTTACTCTCAGGCAGTTCATTCAGTTCCTTACCACTCACTGCTTAAAAAAGGTTGTTCCTCATATCTTCATTTGCTCATTTTCTTTTTGTACCACCTTTAATTAGTGTTCTCTGGTTCTCAATTCTCCCACCAAAAGGAAGAGTTTCCCCCTATCTTGTCTGTTCAGACACTTTATGATTGAATATTTTTATCAAATTTCCCTACTCCAACAAAAATCTCAGCTTCTACAAATTATCTACATCACACTAAAGTTTCTCTTCATAGAATCATTCATGTTTTTTTTCTGCATCCTCTCTCATGCCTTTACATTCTTCCTGAAATGTGATAGCCAGAATTGAATGCAATACTCCATATGAGGCTGAATCACTGGCTAATCGAGATTTAACATAATACTCATTATAACACCTAATGCATAATTATGCATTTATCATCTACATTTCTATGTCACTCTGCCAGAATACTTACATTTTCTAGTTAGAGTCATTGTGTTATACAACACAGCAAAGGTCCTTTGGCCCATCATGTCAGCACTGGTCAAAGACAAACCATCAAACTATTCCAATCCCTTTTCCTAGTACTTGCACCATAGCCCTGTATGCCTTGGCATCACAAGTGCACATTTAAATACTTCTTAAACCTTGTGACCATCTCTGCCTCCATTATCCTTTCAGTCAGAGTGTTCCAGACTCCCATCACCCTCCAGGTGAAAGTGTTCTTCCTCATATGCCCTCAGAACTTCCTGCCCCTTACCTTAAACCTATGTCCCCTAATTATTGATCTTTCCATCAAGAGGAAATGATTTCCTGTCTAGTCTATCTATGCCCATCATTTTATACATTTCAATCACATCCCCAGTCTCAGTTGCAATGGATTATGATCATAATTAAAGTGCTGATGGCAACTTTCACTGCTGTACTCCCACAACATTTGTTGAAACCTCTGAGTATGTTGGAAAGCAGGAGCTCTATTATGTAGCTAACATAATATGAACATTATCAGAACATTCTCTTGTTGCAATATAATCACTGAATAAACAAAATGTCTGTAAGCTCATAATACATTGAGAACAATCCACCCCTCATGATGATCCAGCACTGCACATACCTCCAGAGGACTGAGATTTAACACAGTTATTAGCACATCTTGTCCAGCATAGGTTCTGGTTTGTGGTTAATCTCTGATTGAAGTTGTTCACTGAAGCCTCTGCACAACCAGGCTATGGGAATAGAAATAATGGGCTGCCAATAAACAGTTGCTAAAGGAAGTCTCCTCTGCTTTAAGGAAAATATCTCCCATCTATCCAAGCTCTATTTATATCTAAAACTCTCTAGTGCAGGCAACAGCCTGGTAAATTTCCTCTGTACCCTTTCCAGTGCTATCATATCCCTCCTTTAATGTGGATTCTAGAACTTAGAACTTAATGTGGCATAAAGCGGGGGAAGAGGGTGCTATGGGATGCTCTGTCAGAGGGTCAGAGCAGACTCGATAGGCCAAATGACTTCTGCGCTGTACGGATTCTATGATTCTAAGAAAGATCTTCATGTTGCAAAGATTGAATAATAATCTTCATTCCTAGGAAGAATCTTATCATTCCCTACAGTGCATTTCTATTTCTCATTCAACTGTTAGCTCTGTACACAACAAATGTTAACTCAGTCCAGAAACAAAACTGTCTCTAAATCAGTTATTTACAGTTATGATTTGGGTCCAGCGAAAGTACAAAAACAATTTTAATTTCTTCCTTTATCAACTGTTTATTGGTAGCCCATTATTTCTATTCCCATAGCTTGGTTGTGCAGAGGCTTCAGTGAACAACTTCAGTCAGAGATTAACCACAAACCAGAACCTATGCTGGACAACATGTGCTAATAACTGTGTTAAATCTCAGTCCTCTGGAGGTATGTGCAGTGCTGGATCACCATGAGGGGTGGATTCTTCTCAATGTATTATGAGCTTACAGACATTTTGTTTATTCAGTGATTATATTGCAACAAGAGAATGTTCTGATAATGTTCATATTATGTTAGCTACATAATAGAGCTCCTGCTTTCCAACATACTCAGAGGTTTCAACAAATATTGTAGGAGTACGGGAGTGAAAGTTGCCATCAGCACTTTAATTATGATCATAATCCATTGCAACTGACAGCCGTGGCTCAGTTCTAACACTCTTAAACCCACAGACATCTGGCACAAGGATAAGTCCCAATCCAAAGATTTGAATCCATAATGTACTCTGACATGCTGCAGTACTGCATGCTTAAAAGGAACTGTCATTTGTGTGAGAACCTCTTGTGGGACCAGTGCCATCACTGTACAGTTGTACATTGATGAATTAAAACAGACATGCTGTCTTCATGAAAATAATTTGGGATACCATTTTTCAATTATGATGGAAAAAGAAGCTTTGTGTAATTTTGGTCAGGTTTATGCCACAAACTAATGAAGTAATGATTTTTGAGGCAACCCAAAATCAATTGAGAGCAATGCTTTCTTTTGGGAGTGTGAAGACAGTGCCCTGTGAATTTACTTTACCAATGGCTCCTTGACCAGTTAGCCTGATTCTACTCAATGAACTTTTGACTGATCTTTTGTGATGGGTCCCATTACAACGGAACTGAAAAATTCCACTCCAGATTGTCAATCCTGCCTAGACTGATTCAGAGATGTTGCATCATGTGGCCTCCTGCCTCCAATCATCTCATTCTGCCAGTGGTGCCCAACACTTCTCTTTGCATCACCCTGACTACCCATGCCAAACTGAAGGTAACAGGTGCCTAACTATCAGATGGAATGATCCCTGACAGGCAGAAAAACAGCCTGTTTCTCCCATCTGTGTTAGTTTTATAACCAATGAAAGAATTCAAAGAAAATGAAAAATTCACATATTTCTCATGTCCCTGAGATTTGTTTTCCTCTGTGTCCTGTAGATTTTCTTTTATAAAGACTGCAGGACAATCCTAGATGGTTGGCAATTCTATATAAAACAGGCATCACAAACTCACTTACATAGATCAAAGGGTCTAACTCCTGTTTTAGGTGGTCATGAAGGACTCCAGAAGGAATTCTTTGGGTGGAGAATTCTCCCTGAAATTTGGCTTTGATTACAAAGACTAGGTGACATTTCTACCACAACATTTTAGAATTATCCCAGACTCAATGCTGCTGATGATAATCCATACTGAATGAGTGGAGCAGTATTGGGATCACGTTGACATACCAAGATTGAGCAATTTTGTTCTTATCCCATCCTTATAAATTTTAAAATGTAGATTTCATTCTATGGACAAGGATCCTGCCAGAAGTAGATGAGGGCCAAATTGACATGTCCAAATCGAGGCATGATGCATCATTGGCTTCTGGAGTTAAATTCTTGAGGAAGTGAAAAATCGACCCAAGCTTGGGATTGCCTGCAATAGAACTGTGATGGGAACTGCTGACTCTCCAATGTAATTGACATTTTCAACATTGCTTGTGAGAAAGGAGGATCAAGTATTCTCCATAAGGACCCTCAAAGAAGACTTCAGTTTTCCAAGACCAATCTCCAATACCCTTATCCCTTTCTCAATCTTTAGTCTCTTTCCCAAGCTCAAATCTCCAGCGTCTTTATCCTACTCTGTTTTCCAGATTCAGAGTCTTCACATTGGTCGAAAACAAGTTTGTAAATGCTTTCACACCAATTTACTAGAAAATATATTGGAGTACAAACTAGGGGCAAAGCTATTTTCAATCTAATATTGTTCTGTAAGAAGGTTTATTTAGTCAACTTTCACTTAATAGTCCTCTAAGAAACAGCAATAATGATATAATCAAGTACTTTAACCAGATAATCACACTCTTCCACTGACAGATTTTTGAATGAGGAAAAGGATGCATGAAATTGAAGGGAAGGGATTTTCTTTGATTCCCACTCATCTTATCCTTATGTTTTGGTCCAACTGCAACATAGAATCAGGCCAGAACTTTCTGACCCTTCACACTGGAATCTTTGGCTGCCGACAAAGCACTCCCACTGCAGATTCCCAGTGGCGAGGGGTGTATTCAACAGGAAATCCTGTTGACAGCAGCAGGACCAGAAAATCCCACTGCTGGTTAATTGCAGGCTGACTCCGTAGATTGAAACACACAACAAGTTGTGTGGAAAATCACTTCTGCAATGTTGGAGTGTGTTGAAGTTACAGCATAAAGATTGCCCAGAAATCTTTGAAGATAAAGCCCAGGACAGTGCTCATACAAAGAGGTGGTAAGCAGGTGGATTCCTCATGGTGAGATTGTAGTGCATCAGTTCAGTAAATGGGACGGTGTGTCAAGAGGATCAACACTGGGTTAACTTCATCAGGGTTGGGCTGGATCAATAGCAAATGAGGGAGTGCCAAACAAAAATCCTAAATATTAGGCCAGAAAAGGTTGCAATCATGAGCAGATGAAGCTTCAGAACAGGGCACTACAACACTCATCTGAGCTACTATAGGAGAAAAAAAAGGTACAAAGGATATTGTCAAAATATCTACAAAAGTTTGAATGGGGATGCATCTGACTTATATCCAAATCCACAAGGATAAACAACATGCAGAGCAATAGTTTCTTGATTCAGCTTTGTCGGAAACAGACAAGCAAACTGTAAAAAAAAATTGCCTAGCAATTGCTAATAAAGGTCTACATATGTTGAACACATCAGGATTAATAGCAGAGTACCAAAAGACCCCCAAAGGATATGGAATACATTGGAAAACCAATTTAACATTAGGTTAAACTTTTACATTTATCGACTAGATTTCATGTCATTTTGACAGACTACAGAATCCATAGACCATTTCAGCAACAGATGCATGGAAATAGGTATATACTGTACTTTCTCAAAGGTAGAATTAGCAGACAGAATTGTTGAGTTACTGATCACATCCATTCATGCGAGAATTCCAAAACCATTTACTAAATAATCCCAAAACAGCGGCATAGTGGTTAACACTGCTGCCTCATAGTGCCAGGAACCTGGGTTCAATTCCAATCCGGGGTGATTGTAGGTGTGGAGTTTTCATGTTTGCCTGGAGTTTGTACAGATTTCTTCTGGATGCTCCAATATCCTTCCATCTCCAAAGATGTTATGGTTAGTTTGCTTAGCCATGCAAAATGTCCTTTAGTGTCATGGGGACTAGCTGGAGGAAATAATGGGGTTGTGGGAATAAGGCCTGGGTAGGATTGTTGTTGGGGCAGAGTTGATGGACCAAATGGCCTCCTTCTGCTCCATAGGAATTCTATGATTATAGGATCAAAGAACTCAAAGGTGAAAATATGAAGTGATTCTTACAGTCAGCCAACAAAGCTTACATGGTACTAAGTACAACTCCAAGATATGGCATGAAGAACTTGCCATCAATTTTGCAAAGCATGTGACTGAATGGGCCATTGGCAGTTGCAAAGCATTCTAGGAAATGTTGATGTAGCTACAAATAGCCATGCATTGGTGCAAACAGACTGTAGACACAAGATACCTTCAAACAATAAAAAGTACCCTTGTCAGAAGCATCTACATGAGATGACTCACAAACCAGAAAATAATAATATGCAGATAAAGATGAGATAAAGAATGGTGAACACATTGCAAACAATCAATCTCATGGAAAACATAGATACTATCACACTATCCAAGGTGTTTGCCAAAATTCAAATTATCTATCCTCCAAAAGTTGGTGACTATTCATTTTTGTCAAAGAACAAAGAACAAAGAACAACACAGCACGGGAAACAGGCCCTTCGGCCCAACGAGCCCGCGCCGCCATCCTAACGTCTTAATGACATATAGAGACCAATATAGGGACAATTTGTTACCCAATCAGCCTAAGAGCACATTTTTGGGATGTGGGAGGAAACCGGAGCACCCGGAGAAAACCCACGCAACCATGGGGAGAACGCGCAAACTCCCGCAGACACAGGCCCAAATCCATGTGCCTGCACAGCAACAGCGATAGTCTCTGAGCTGTCATGTTGCCCATCTGATGGTCCAGTTTAAGCATACACTAACGACATGAAGCACTAGGCCACTCCTGAAGTAACATCCAGGAGCAGTCCTCGCACGACCTGCCGAATGCATGCGCCTTGTTGGTCAACAAGGTGGACCGAATAGCCTGTGGAAACAATTAAAGTATTTAAGCAGTCCTCCTATATCCCTCTATCTGCAGACCACTCATGTGGCTGTCCAAGAGACCCTTAAACAACCCTAGTGTGCATGCTCCCACCACCTTACTCGGTAGTGCATTCCACACCCCCACTACCCTTTGTGTGAAAAAATGCCCTCTAATATTAGTCTTATACGTAGCCCCCCTCACCCTAAGGCCGTGACCCCTCGTTCTATCCGAATCTAATGGTGGAAAAAGCTTACCACCATTTACTCTATCTATACCCCTCATAATCTTATATACCTCTAATAGATCCCCTCTCAGCCGACGTCTTTCAAGGGAAAACAACCCCAGTGCGTTCAACCTTTCCTCGTAAGACAGCCCTTCCATACCAGGCAGCATCCTGGTAAATCTCCTCTGCACTCTCTCCATGAAGATAGGTATGGGCATAATCAACATATTACCCCTGCATATTGTAAAAAGATGTATTCACAGGCTTGGAAGGCTATGGCAAAACCTACTACAATGCAATTTTTGGCATATATGAGTTGACCAATTCCATGCGCAGAATATGTAGTCCTGGAGTGCAAATACCATCAGTCCTCCTGCATGTCAGAGATGTTTTACACTGGGGAGGCAGGTCAGTCAGCAAGCCCTGACTGCAGGTGAGTCACAATTCATAGAATTAATCAGAAATGTAGAAAATTCTAACAGGAGCGGAAGAGGATGAGAGGTGACTTTATAGAGGTTTATAAGATGACGAGAGCGACTGATAGAATGGACATGCAGACACTATTTCTTCGGGTGGATGTACTATTACCAGGAGGCATAACTATAAACGTTCATGGTGGGAGCTATCGGAGGGATGTCAGAAATCGATTCTTTACTCAGGGTGGTTGAAGTGTGGAATAGACTGCCTGCTGTGATAGTGGAGTCAGACATTTTAGGAACTTTCAAGTGGTTATTGGATAGGTGCATGGAGCACTCCAGAATTGTAGGGAGTGGGATAGCTTGATCTTGGGATTGGACATGACTCGGTACAACATTGAGGGCCGAAGGGCTGTACTGTGCTGTAATATTCTGCGTTTCAATGTATCTAGGACTGGAAGGAACCGATGCAGAGACAATGTTTTCCCTAGTTGGGGAATCTAGAACCAAGGGACATAGTATCAAGATACAGGATAGACTTCTTGTGACTAAGAAGAAGAATTTCTCCACTCAAAGGCAATAAACCTGGGGAATTCTCTACCATAGAAGGCTGTGGAAGCAAAGTCATTGATCGTATCAAATAAAAAGATAGATACATTTTTAGATTTTAATGGCATGAAGGAACATTTCAGCTTCATTTAAAGCAATTTTTAAAAGCGACATCTCGGCCTTTTGGCTAAGATGCAAATGAGATCAAGTTTTGGAGGAGGAGCTATGCCTACTCCAATCAGCTTGGATCATGAAGATCAAGCCCAAGACAGGAATTGAGAGCTCTGTCTTGTCAGCTTGGATTGGGAATGTCTCAACTTGTTGGGACTTTGAATTGTGCTTGACTGGAATGAATTGGAATGAAAAACAAAAAAAAACTTCACTCAGAAAGGGGCTTATAGGGGCTTTATTTTCTCAGAGAGACAAATCTTATCTTTTGGCCAGTTATGAACAATGACATAAAAATATCCATCAAGAAGTGCAAGGCACATGAAGAGTGTATGCCAAGTCAGCACAAAAAACTGATTCCATGTGAAGTTCTTAGCTATCCTCAGTCCAAAATCACATCTGAACCATTCAAGTTCATGGCACTGACTTCATCATCAACTACTTTACCAAATATCCTTTATCCAACAATTATATAAAGAATCAAGCACAAATGTTACATATACACTCAGTGTTATTTTCAGTTTATTTGGTATGCCTAGAGAGACCATTATAGATAATGATCAGCAACTTATTGGTAAACCATTTCAAGATGAGAGAGAAGTGGAATATTGATCACATTACTTCTTCTCATTATCCTAGATTGAATGGCCTAATTGAATTAATGATTTGCATGGTAAAATCCCTAATTCTCAAATGTAGACAAACTAATCAAAATCTACACATTAAAATGTTACATCTGAGATCAACACCTTTAATTCCTTTCATTCCATCACTGGCAGAACTCATATTTAGCAGTCTGGTACACACCAATTTCCCGATCCTTATCTATTCTACTATCCCAGAAACTAGACAGTATCCTTTAAAGCTGCATGAGAAAATGACCAAAGATCAAGAAAAAATGCAGCAACAGAATTACCGCATTCATAGTTGGGAGAGCAAGTTCACACCCAGGATCCCATGAAAAGTGCATGGCCAAAGTGTCAAGGATTGATTCAGAACCAAGATCCAATGAAGTTATTACACACAAAGATACAACAGTGAGACATAACTGAGGACAAATCAGATCCCTGCCAACTCCTCAACTTCTGTGCAGTCCTATTGCATTAAGGACTAGATCCCAAGTGCAACCAGGAACAATCATCCAAGGATGACAAACCCGCAGATCATCATGAGCAACTAAAGAGATCTTCAGACAAGGTTACCATTACAGGATCTTCATAGACTAACAGATTACCATATACTTTTGAGACTCAGCTTAATCTGTTCTGTACACATATGTAATGGTTACTGAACATGGATATGTATTATAAATAGTTATACTTCTTTGAAAGGGGGAGACATCTTTTAAAAGAAGGGTAGATGTAGCATGCCTTTAAAATATTGCAGCATGACATTACTACAAAAAAAGTGTGTCATGCAATCTAGTTTTAGTTTTGAACTCAACATAGGTATGCATGCAAATTCTGATAATCTTTGATATAAAATTTAAAAGGTATCTGTTTCACATGTGCCTTGTCTCAGTAAATGAATCAACAGCATGCATGCCCAATCCCTTAAGATTAATTCCCTTAAGAGAATAATTATTGGTGCCTTCACATCATGGAGCTGGGTATCATCAGTATACATGTGTAAACTATCTATGTGCTTTCGGATGATGGTGCTGTTGCAGAGGAACAGTATGTTGATGAGAAATTGAAAGAATCAAGGATAGATTCTTGGGGACACCTGAGGCAACAGTGCAGGAGTTGAAACAGAAGCTATTGAAAGTGATGTTCTTGCTACAATTAGCTTGTTAAAAATTGAAGAATGCAAGAGCAGTCCCATGTAGCTGGATGACAGTGGAGAAGAGGAGGAGATGGAAGCTGACCAGCTGGGCATCGCTGAGGAGGAGAAAGTGGTGGAGGAAGAGAAACAGGATGATGACGTTGAGCAATACCACCCAGGCACTTAGAGGGCTGGCAGCTACAAGAGCCAGACATGCAAATATGGCCCTGATTACATGCACTTTAATCATTTGAGGTCTATGCTGGTGCATGTGGATTCCATCCCCTGTCCCAAAGAGTCTGATAGTCTGCAACATTGTAACACCATTGTAACGCCTGGGTATGTGCTTCTGTGGCAGGCAGGAGAGTGATGACAACTCGCTATGTGCCATTATGACAATGTCCTTGTGCAAACTGGTCTGATTTCTACCTGAGCTCCGCCTGCATGCTGGCATCTGGTTTCACATCTGGGATGTGGTTAAGGAAGCACTAAATCCTCATGCAGGATCCTGAGGCTGGTGGGGAAGGAATCTCCATTGTTTCTGGGGATGCCATGCTATAAATTGCTACCAATGCATACAACCCACTTTAGCCAGTGAATTATTTAGAGCCCTTTAGATTTCTCAGTGCATTGAGAGGCCTTCTCCATTGACATTAACATGCAGAGTCCCTCCAGTGACCGTCAGGGTAAGTACACCCCCATTAAAAGCTAATCAGAGACAAAATAGTCAGAAATGTGTGGTGAAATAACATTAATTGTTGCCAAGAAAAGTGCCTTCATAACAAATGCTAATAGAACAAGTGAAAGTGAAACTTTAAAGTACTTGAATATTCTAACTTGTGTTGCCCTTCAACCATGTCATCTTTGTGCCACTACAACTTAATTTTATGTGGCCCATCACTATGTCTTGGTATCTCACCAGGATATATATTGGAAGTGGAGAGGTGCAGCTGTCTACTGCGTCTCATGGCCTGTGATGCCCTTGGAGCTCATCCTCTAGAGGGCCTGGACCTCAGGGACCCTTGCCGGCTTCTAGGTATCAGGAACATATTCATGACATCTTCTTCATCCTGCTGCTTTTGAGATGCTGTGGTTAGGAAGGGGGCAGTCAGAAAGCATAGCCACAGTCACAGTCTCCTGCTAAAAGGCCCAGCATGGGCTCAGGTAATTTTTCCTGCCATGGGACACTCCAGGGGATGGCAGCGCTTCTGCAGTGAGCTCCAGAAATTCCGGTGCCATCCAGCCTTGCCAGTCTGGGAGGACCACCTGCATTTTTACCATGGGTGGTTGAGCCCTCTGCGATGGCCATCTGAGTTGTGGGCTACCTGTCAATGGTAGCACAACTGCCCTCTGAGACTGGGCCATGCTCTGCAACCCCTCAGCCGTTACCTTCTGCAACTGGCCGATGTTGTCAAAGGCTACAAATTAAACCCTGCCCACTGCCTGTAGCGGCTAGAAATGGTCTTGCCCACTTTTTCAAAGACGGAGTGCATAAGATTCACCGTGAAAGAAAACTTTTTATGTTAGCTGGATGTTTAGAAAAAAAAATCTTGTAAAATTCCAAGCCTTATCTTGCTGATAATGCCTCAGTCTCATGCTATTCCGTTCTCCCAAATCCTTACTATTTACCTGCAGCAGATATTAACATCTGAAGTGTTAGTTGATGCATTGGAAAAAAATGGAAAATATACTTGGGAACAAACAAGTGAAAAGTTATTTCCATCTATTTGTGCTTCTGAAAAAAGAGGCATAGTTTATTAACAATAGAAATGTTTTGGTCAGAAACCTATGTGACTACTGAAACTGATATCATATATAAAGAAAAGACAGCAACAAAATTGAATTAGTATTGGTTGCTTCAGATGAATATGTCATGCTGGAACATGTGCAATGGGCTGAATGGTCTCCTGAAGTTTAATTACTATGATTCTATGTAAAGGAAAATGAAGGAGCAGTGATAAAGACAAGGGACAAGATTAATAAAGATCTTATTCAAAGAAATTAATTGTTCCTAACATATACAAATAAAAATAAAATCAGCCAAATATATAATATAGAGAACATTGAGGATTAACAGTTAATTGAAGTTACATAATGAAATTGCTCAATAATTATGGAAGTGGATTTCAGTCATAACGACTAATTTATTTATAAAATGCAACAGTATATGTGATGTAAACTTCTTACTTTGGATAAATTACATCTTCAATCTCAGTAGAAAAAAAGTCCGATAGAGGATTTCAAACATGTATGTTAATGTATGAATCTGAACCAATACAACACAACGCTAATAGTGTTCTTTATCCAGCAGCTCTGAGGTCCAGATCTAGCTGATAAAGTCACTCAAAGAGCTGAGATTAGAGGAAGGCACTGCAGAAACTGATGATAATAGTTTTCTTTAATTGCTAGCCAATAAAATTAATCACCTGCTATGCCTGGAATGTTGCTACTTGTAAGGCAATAAAAAAGGCCTCCTCACCGTATCAGGTTGTAAACCATTGTCTTCCAATAGGTGATTCAGGCAGAGAACATTAACTGACAGTTATAAAATTGTAGTTCTTGTGTTATCTGCATTTTTCCACAAAAGCTACAGTGATTTACAAAGTCACCCTTGCCAATTTCCCTGACAGTCCCCGAGACAGGCATGGTGCATTCTTGCACTCATTTCAGGCCATTAGTTGGAACCATCCTCTCTCCTCAGTGATTCCTTTGGGAAGCAGCGCGCTTTACAGTGAAATAAGAAAGGTAACCATCCAGATCATTGACTAGTCACTTGAATTACTTGGTAATGATTTGTTGCGCACTAACAGGGTGCAGCTGACCTCATATTTCCTCCATTATAGCTGAAGTGCAGTGCAGTCAGAAGCTCAGTGTGTTACCAATGGTTATACTCTGTCTGGTACTTTTAAGATTTTATTTCAGGTTCACTCAAAGGCTAGTTTGACAATGTTTACGCTTTCATAAAACAATACTGAAGGAGTGCTGATCTGAGTAAATTTGAACCATTCTCCCAAGTTGGTAATTTTTTTACACAGTACATTAGAATAATAAATTAAATGACCGAATCTTAGTTGGATGTTGTGATGTGTGTTTGCACTTTTTTGCATTCCACAACTGACATATCTACTTTTGCAGTTTACAAATCTCATAACCCCACCTGAGAGTCTTGTAGCTGACACCTCTGAGTATAGATTCAGTTGACCTACATACAATATTGACCTTGACTGCACTTGAGCATGATTGATCATTTAATACTCCTTAGAATTCTACTTTCATTGTGCAAAAGTCAAGTGTATACCAAGGCAAAACTGCAATCTGGAAATCCAGACATGATTCTGAAGGCCACTCCTTATATCATCTTAGATTGCAAGGAATCAATTCTATATCTATGTGGGCGAACTGGTAGCACAGTGGTTAGCACTGCTGCTTCACAGCTCTAGGAATCTGGGTTTGATTCCTGGCTCAGGTCACTTTCCATGTGGAGTTTGCACATTCTCCTCATGTCATCATGGGTTTCCTCCAGGTGCTCCGATTTCTTCCCAGAGTCCAAAGGTGTGCAGGTTAGGTTGATTGGCATGTCCTTAGATGCATAGGTTAAAGAATTAGTGGGTAAAACATGTACTGATATTGGGGTAGGGCCTTGGTGGTATTGTAGTCGGTGCAGACTCGATGGGCCAAATGGCCTCTTTCTTATCGTGGGATTTCTATGATCCCACCATTCAGTGAAACATTACAAATTCATAAGATGACAACTATTGTACTTTGGACAGTAGATACTGACTCTCACAGAGTCCCTATAGTGCATAAGGAGACTATTCAGCCCATTCAGTCTGCACTGACAACAATCCCACCGAGGACTATCCCCATAACTCCATGTATTTACTTTGCCAGGCCTGCTGACACTATGGCCATGCTAAACTGACCCAATCTACTTAAACTGCACATCTTTGGAATGTGGGAAGAAATCAGTACAGACAGAGAAAACATGCAAACTCTTAACAGGCAGTGATCCGAAACTGGAATTGAAGCCACGTACCTGGCACTGTGCTGCAGCAGTGCTCACAACTGTCCTCAGTCCTGAAGGCTAACTTTAAGGAACAGATGTATCAATATTTGCATAGCATGAACTAGTAATTAATTGTGTTACATATTGGAAGAATGCATTCCAAAGTTAGAACAAGAAAATACATCACAGTTTTTGCATGGTAATCTAAATTGGTATAACCTTGGACCAGACATCTAAGTTTTTGTTAAGATCCAGTTAAAGTTCTATAAATGGTTTCTTTAAAATAGGCAAGGTTTGAGTTTCAAGACACATGCTCAGTGAATAAAGGTACAATGTTCCGTATATTTAACAAATTTTAAGATACAATGGGCTGGATTCTCTGAGCTCATCTATGACTGGGATTCTCCTGTCCCGCTGCTGTGAATGGAGCTTTGGCTGGGTGCTAAATTCTCCATTTTCGCTGGCAGCAGCAGTGAGGCATGAAGAGCCTGAGAATTCCATCCAATATCTATACAAGTTAATATAAAGTACACATGAATTAGAGGGCAAACTGTTGTCAAACTCTACACTGAATGCTAAATAGCAAATACAATCAAGACAGAGTTCAGATTTCTCAACAACTCATCCAGATGTCAGTAAACACTCAGTCAGTCAACCAACCTTGTGAGATACTCTCTCTCTCAGGAGGGATTCCTGTCTTCCCCTTAGAAGACGTCACCTTGTAATCTTTCCAAAAGGCTGCTCTAACTCAGACTGCCTCAAAAATGGCTCACTTTGCAGGGTTTCAATCTGATCTACCAAGATTCTGTTCTTATATATTCCCAAGACTGCACTCATGTACACAAGCACAATTTCAACTCTTCAGTGTGCTGAGCAGAATTTTACTGCTGCAAAGGGTTACTCTTGCCCCAACAGCTTACAGCATGGAGTCACCAACCTTCTGCTGCTTCCTTGGATCTCAAGGCTGCTTATAAGAGCTCTTTGATTGGCTTCTCCAGTAGCCTTTTCGCTGCTAAGAGCTACTATCTCTGCTCTTCTTTTCTTTTAACTGAACTGGGACCTCCCTTTATCCTATCTAGGACACTTGTCTTCAAAGGCGCCCTCCTGCTAGTCACATAATCCAAGTTTTTACTTTGGTTTCTCTTTCGTGCAGGTCCTTATGTTCGTCCTTGGTCCAAACAACATAAAATACATTTGCAGTCCATTCCGTGCAAGCACAGAAACTCTTTCCTATTTGTTATTAATTGCTATTTATTTGCTATTAATTCATATACAGAAAAAAACATCCCAAGGCATTTTTTAAATAGGTGCAACTACAACAGATGCTGAGTAGGAAGTGAGAGATTGAGAGAAATGACAAAAAGCCTGTTCAAAGAAAATCTATCAAGTTTTTTTAAGGATGGCAAGGACAGTAGCTTTAGGGAAGAATTTCCACAGGTAGGACCAAAGTGATGTAATATTTGATGACCAGTTATACGAAAAGAAGAATTTGCATTTATATGAGACTTTATGAACTCAGGATGTCCCAAAGTACTTTACAGCCAATTAAATACTTTTCAATGTTTGTCAAGGGAAGGTCATGGCTGATGACTCTTTTGAATAAGTAACTAAAGCAGTGGACATGGGAATGGCTATGAATGTTTCTTCTATCGACTTTCAGCATGCATTTAATATAAAGTTCTTCAAAAGAGTCAGCTAAAGTTGAAGCTTATGAAATTGAAGGCAAATTACTGACCTGGTTAAGAATTACTAGATCCAAATAACATTGCCTCACAAGAATCTGTGTTGAAGCCTCAATTTTTCCACTTATTCATTTATGATTTAGATGATAGGAAAGGAAATCTCAGCTGGAACCCAACCACCTCACCTGCCACGGAATCGGTGGGGCAAGGGTCTGACAGAGTCGGAAATCTCCATTGACCTCGGGCAGAAATTTCCAATCTTGCCTGAGCGAGGCTGGAAAGTCCCACCCACATATCTGAATTCATTGATATTGTTTGGCAGTATTGCAGGTAGCGTAAATGGAAACATAGAATTAGAGAAATTGAAAGATTGAGTGTGTGTGCAAAACTGTGACAAAAGGAGGCAAATGTGAAGTCATCTGCTTTAGACTGAAGTGAATTTGATGAATGATGAGAAGCTGAAAACAGTGGATATCCGGAAAGATTTGGGGGTCTAGGTACAAAGGTGATTAAAGTGCATTCACAAGTTTAGAAAAATCATCAAAAATACTAATGTAATTCAGGCTTTTATATATGGAGGGCCACAATTACAAGGGGATAAAATCCATGCTTCAGTTTCACTAAGTTATAGCACACCAGACGTACTGTGAGCAAGTCTGGGCACCACTTCCAGAAGGATATTGGTTTTGAAGAGAGTACGCTGTAAATTTATGAAAATGATATACGGGCTTCAAGGGTCAAATCATGATGAGGTTAAACAAATTAGAGTTGTATTACTTAGAATTTAAAATGTTAAGGGGTGTTATGGTTGACCTTAACAAAGAAATTTTAGGGCAGCAATAGGTAGATTGGGATAAACTATTTCTGCTGACTGGGGAATCCGGGACCAGGGCAGGGGACATAGCCTAACAAGAAGACATAGATCTTGCAATAGTGAAGCCAGGAGATGTTTCTTCAAGCAATAAGTGGTAGAAATTTGGAACTTTTCTTTGCAATTGGCTACTGATTCTAGATCACTTAATTTAAAACTGAAATTGATTGATTTTGATTTACCAAAAGTAATAAAAAGATATGGGATAAAGAAATATGGCACTGGATTTCACAGACAGGCATATTGCTCACTTTCTGACTGCTGGCCGACCCTTGCAATATGCTTAAAATAAGCCTGACAAACAGACAGAATACACTGCCAGCAGGCTAAACACAGAAAGAATGGGGCTTCACGACTCAGTGGGAGGAAGTGTTATGCTTGACAATAATCAGATTGATCAGTAGCTCCAGTAGTCCCAGCAGTGCCAGAACTGTGTAGTGGGCAATACAGGAACTGCAAGAAGGCCTACAAAGATAAAAGAATGCTGGAGCTATGGTTTAAGTTGGGCCACTGGAAGGAAGGCTCCTGAATTATGTGCTTAAATGTCTGAATCTGTGTACCAAAGCCTTTCTGACTTAAAAGCACGAGAGCCATTACTGAATCACATCTGATGCAAGAGGATGAATGAACAGATTTGCATTAGAGTTATACAATGGTCAAGAAGTTCAGTGTAATTTGTGCCATTGTGCTATATGTTAGCAAAGAAAAGAACAAGTTTGTGCAGCATGTTTGATAAGAACGTTGTCCACTTTTAATAAATAAATTGATGATTGACTGGGTGGTGCAGTGCTGGTGTAGTTGTTTGGTTCACTGTCCTACAACAAGTTAAACTGACAGCATGATGTTGTCCCCTCAATGTTAATTGGGATGTTCCTTGAAGTAACTTATAACAGTCTCTGCCATGTCCCTGATCAGAGTTGGAATCTGTTTTTGGCATCAGAGAGGTGGAATTGGAAGCCGGTGGTGAAGGTCTTCTCGCTCTGGCCACCATTTATTTTCTGAACCATGAAGCCAGTCAATTCACAAGTAGTTTGCATCTGGAAGTGGAATCTGAGGCATTCCGATGCTTCCCACTTGACTACAAAGAAGATGGTGACTACAAATTAAAAGGGACCCACTATGAGACCTGAACAAAGTTGTTTTAGGTCAGAAATCTGTAGCCTGTGAGATTCACACAAAAGCCTCCATCTGTCTATTCTCTATTCAAGCCCTCTTCAGCCTCTCCTCAAAAAAAAACTCCTGCCCGCTTCAGACATTTAGCTTCCATGAATCCAACCAATCAAAATGCAGTTTGTGAGTATGTCAGAAGCCTGGGCCTGGATGACCTCATGGTTCAGTCATGACTTCCTGCAAATTCTCTTCTAGGCTGCTTGGGAAAGATGGGAGTTCCTCTTTCCCAGAGACAGTGAGAAGGGGGAGGAGACTAGTCTCCTGACCAAGCAAATCTGAATAGATATCACAAAAGGAACTCAGCAGCCTCGGTGTCAAAGAAATACAGCTGCAGTATCACAAGGCATGTCAGTAATATTCTGTGCTCTGCCAGGGTAAAAGATAAGCCTCTGGTATCTGTTAGGGGGCCAACAAATAGGGAGACGTGATGTTGCACATGATGATGAGGGAGAGTCTATTACGTCAGCAGCAATGGATAGAGGCTGCAGCATCCACTGGCAAAGGCACGGTTGCAGCATCGCCTGGCAGGGAATGTGATCCAGGCATCTCTGCCTTACGCAAGGTTGCTCTTGTGTGGCCTAATACTACAGGAAAGCCTTTAGTCACAGACACTGCAATAAAGCAATAGGTGAGCTTGTTCGAGTGAAGCATCTAACATTATTCTCCTGCATCTCTGCAGGTAAAGGGGGCACAGAATACAAGGGAGTGGGTACAGAGCAATGACAGTGTTCCATTTATCCTTTTCCTGATCTCGATGCAGTGGGGGGGGTTGGTGATGGTGGTGGAGAGGGAGCAAGGTGGCGGCTTAGCAGGTCAGCCAATCCATTGTGGACCATAAGAATGCAATGCAATTGAGAGTGTGAATCGTCTTAGAAACAGGCATGAGGCATGCATTGCACAAGTGACAGAGGCAAGCGAGAGAGGTAAATTTAGCTTACAGCTTAGTCTGTAGAATCCAGTCTAGAGGGTCAATTGGGCTAGATCAAATTGTTCTGTCATACATGTCAGTCATTTGTTCAGAGATCTGCCAGGGAACATTTACCCATTTCTGAGGAAGAAGAAGAGACCTCAGAGTCATATCTCTCCACCCATACCGCCCCAGCTCACATGTCATCACCTCAGTTGGTGAGAAGCAGATCTGGGTTCGCAACTTGGTTCAACATCACACAGGTCTCTAACTGATCAGCAATTCTCAGTGACTAGAATCTCCATCTCTGGCTTCCTTTATACAGTTGAAGATCACTCGTGATCAGTTATGTGCCTGAGAAGCACTTCATACTTGGAGGCCTCTTGCTGCCTCTCCAGCTGACAGACAAGACTCCTGATGCCTTTATAAAATCCACCCTGTTTTGGGTCAATGAATTTCCATTAGAACTGGAAAAAGTTAAAGATGCAATTAGTTTTAAGGAGATGAAAGGGAGTAGGGTGAGAAAAAATAAACAGACAAAAGATGGACAAAAGCCAGTTGGTGGTTCACTCCTGTTTTTCATTTGCTTAAAACTTGCTACCTCTAATTTTTCCCAGTTCTGATTAAAGGGTTATCAACCTGAAACATTGGGCCAAATTTTTGTTAACAAGGGGTCACGGAGAGTGGACGGGGATGAGAGTAGATGATGTTGAGTGGGTATCGGGAAGACTTGTTAAACTTATCTTTCAAAAAAGTTTGAATCTAGACTATCTTTTATGACTCCTCTGAGGGGCTGAAAACCATGAGTTTCGGTAAGCTGGTCAGACTTCATAAAAATTGTTGGATTGGTTGGGTATGAGATGTATTGGAATGGGCCATATTGGGACAGCAGACACAGGCTCGCTACTGCACTGTTATTCTGTGTCAGCAAAAGTTGCTGACACCAGGAAAGTGGGTGCAGGGCCTGCCATAGGGCTCTGCCTGCCTTTTTTTGAAGGATTCCAGCATTGGTCTGATCCAATAAGAATCTGGCCCATTAATATTTGTTCTTCTGTTATTCTAACTGATACCTGTATGATTCATTTTGCTTTTTTTTTTGGGATAGTGAAGCAGATTCGAGTCTCCAGTAAAAAGTAAAAATTCCCACCGTTCTATTCCAAGGTAGCCAACAGTTTAAGCATTGTTGCCTCTTTTATGTGAATTTTCTGTTATTTCCTTCAATAAAATCCAAGCAATGTGCTTTTTTTTAGGAACAGAATTAGAAACACCGATATTTCACCACCACCGACACCCCCACCTTGAATTAAATCAACATTTTTCTGGAAAAATAAGTCATTTATCTAATCGTGTTTTTATATGTGTGAAACCAGGCCTCTGCATTGCACCAAACAAATAACAGCTTCCAACTGTTTTAATAATTTACAAACCCTTACACAAAGTCTTAGTGCATTCATTTGCAATGTATATGAGCAAAAATGTTACATTAGTAAACATGTTTTTATTTGATTTAAGTCTCTCTTGCTTCAGTTGTACATGGACCCACTTTAATTTTAGCATGTTATTCAAAGCACTTCCAGCGAGAGCAAGCTGTTGACAGATCTCTCGATGAAGTTCTGTTTTGACTGTGTCCGAACAAAAACTGAGGGAGTTAGAATCAATTAATAATGTCACAAAATGAAAACACCACAAAGAAAACAGCAATGATGGGAAAGCCAAGACTCCTATCAAGTCTGAGTTGTTAGAACATAATTAATATCAAATAAGGAGTGAGGCATGCCCACGCTTCCTAGCTGAAAGTAAGATGATTGATATCTTTTAATAGCACTAATGGGAGTGAGACTGAAACTTGCTGAAAGGGTGGTTCAAGCAGGTCAAGATATTCATTTTCAATGTGGTGACCCTGCCAGCCTCAGCAAAAAGGTGGGGGGCCTAACCTCTGCTGAACTTGTTTGCTGGTATTGATCTCAGCCATTAGAGCTTTTTATATTAAAATGTCAATTTGTACAAAATACAATCTTAATAACAATGAGATAAGGCAGTCAATCCAAGTCACCTTGCCTTTCAGTGGTGTGATTTTTTTTGTTCATTCGTTTTGTAACTAAGTATATGGATACATCAAGGTGTATTGTCCCATGACTGAGTAAGACTTATCACAGTCGCCCAGCTTCAAGGAGCTTAGTTTTGAATCTACATAATTAATGTCAGTAAATTTATTTTCTATCCCTCTTCAGTGGAAGGAACTGATTTGTGATGTGATCGACTGCCATGTATGCCGAGAAATGGCTGAGGGCACTGGATACTGCGAATGCTAATGCCCCTGACAATTTTCAATGCTATTGCCGGAAGACTTGTACTCCAGAAATAGCCATGGCCATAGCTAATCTTTTCCAATATATCTACAAAACTGGCATCTACCCAGCAAAATGGAAAATTGCCCAGACATGCCCTGCCTAGAAAAAGGAAGACAAATTAACCATTCCATCAACGTACTCTTGATTGAAAAGTAATGGAATGTATCATCAACAGTGCTATCAAGCAACACTAACACAGCAACCTGCTCACTGACACTCAATTTGGCTTCTGCAAGAGCCACTCAGCGCCAAGTTCATTATAGCATTTGTCTAAACATGAGCAAAAGACCTGATCAAGGTGAGGTGAGAATGATTGTCACTGATATCAAGGCACTGCTTGACTGAGTGTGGCATCAAGAAGCCCAGCAAAACTGAATTTAATGGGAATCAGGGGGAAAACTATTTACTGGTTGGAGTCACATTGAGGATGATATTATGGTCGTTGGAGGTAAATTATTTTCAGTCCCAGGACAACACTGCAGACCTTCCTTGTGGTAGAATTCTTGGTCCAATCTAGGACACTGTTTGCTGATGACTGCACAAGTTTAGCACCATTCACACTCTTCAGATACTGAAGCGGTCCAAGTCCAAATGTAGCCAGATATGAACAACATTCAGGCTTGGGATGATAATTAGCAAGTAACATTCATGTCACACAATTACCATCTCCAACAAGAATGAATCTAACCATCTCCCCTTGACTTTCAATGACATTATAATCACTGAAACTCACCATCATCATCCTAGCATTACAATTCACCAATAACTAGACTGAACTAGCAATGAATACCAGGAAAACAAGAACAGTCAAAGGTTGGAATTAAGTGGTGAATAGTTCATCCTCTGACTTTCAAATGTCTGCTCACATCTATAGTACAAATCAGAATGTGATGAAATACTCTTCACTTATCTGCATGAGCGTAGTGCTAACAATAACTAGCAAGTTCAACGTTGTCCAGAATAAAACAGACCACTTGATTGGCATCACATCCACCATCTTCAACATTTATCCCCTTCACCATGACTCTAGTGACAAGCAATGTGTACGATCTACAAGACTCACTGCAGTAATTCACCAAGGCCCCTCAAAAGCATTTCCAAACCTACAATCTAGAAGGACAAAGGCAGCAGATGCATTGGTGCAAAGTGGATGCAGCACACCACTTGCCTTAAAACCACAATATCCTGGCTTGGAATAATTTCAACTTTCCTTTACTGTCGCGGGTCAGAATTTTGGAACTCCCCCCCTTAATGGTATTGAGAGTGTACCTACACCACATTGACTGCAGTGGTTCAAGAAGCTGGCACACCGTCACCTTCTGAAGGGCGATTACAGATGGGTAATAAATGCAGGCCTAGTTAGGGATGTCAACACTGCCTGAAAGAATAAACCAAAGTAATATATGAACTGGGTCCTATCCTTACTCTTACATGATTCATTATGTTTGCTGTGACCCTTGGTAACCAACACTGGAGCATGCAGAACACCAAACTATTTCAATTTTTGTTTTCTTTGTCATTTTATGAAATATGACATTCCCAAACCCTATTTCATCATTTTTAATATATATTAACCCTGAACGTTGCCAATGACAAACGTTTCCATCAGTTTGCAGTATCGTCACAAATGTTGAAATTATTCCACAAACAGTTGCTACATGGCTCATTGTCTCTATGATAGAATGATCCCCTCCGATAGCATATCCTTCCCTAATCTCATTCCTTAGGTATTTTCAACACGCTTGGATCTGATTCCAAGATAGAGGAATGCCAATTTGGCATGAACCATGGATGGTTTGTGAATAGTTGTAAATTTCCTGGCCCAGTAAAAATAAACATAACCTCAGCTAGAATCATAAAATCTACAACATAGAAGCAGACCATGCCTGTGCTGGCTCCTTGAAAGTGTTCTGCAGACCCCAAGCATTTCCTCATATCCCAGCAAATCTTCAAGTGTGTGTTCAATTGCCTTGTGAAATTTTCTATAAGATCTGCTTGTATCAGCTTTGCAAATATAGTGTGCTCCAGATCTTAACACCCTCTGTGTGAAAACATTTCACTCCTGTTCCTTTCCCAATTATTTTAAATCTGCTGCTTCTGGTTACCAACTTACTTGTCAATGGAAACATTCTCTCCCTAATTGCAAGATCAAATCCTCATAAATTCTCACAGTATCATTCAGAGATGTACTCTTCATCCCTTGCCCAATGTTTCTCCCTCAACTAGCATCACATAAAACAGGCACTGTGGAAATGTATTTTATTGTTGTTTATGGGCCCTGGAACTGTGCAAATTGACTCATTATCAAACAATAACGCTCACAAATTACTTACTGGCTGTGATGATTTCTGGGCTATGTTGAGGTCACAGAAGACTTTCTATAAATATCAGTTCTTTCTTTCTGATTCATCCTCTGAAAACATTTTACAATCTTCAAAAACTCATTACCTTCCCTCTTAAACATCTGTTTGAATGACAGAAAGACCCAAATTAAATGCAGTGCACTAATCATCGGCTTTTGATAGTTGCAACCTACCAAACAAAACTTTTAATAAGTTTTAATGTCATTGAAACTCCTTGATTAAATCAGATGCTTGTAATCATAATCATTCCCATGTATCCATCATTCTCTGCACACCCCTCAATTATATCACTGTCATGTAATCATTCCTGGCTATCCATGATTCTACTCATAAAACGATTACACCATTATGATAATAATGTAGTCTGTTCAGGGCTGTTTTCTGGAATAACCTCCTTGTGGGACATAATTGTGCTGTTACATTTTAGATGCGGCAGATAAGAATTATTTAGACACTGGGTAAAGCTTTCCAAGAAGGTAGTCTAGTTTTGTGAACACAGATGTTCAGACATGCCTATGTTTAATTAAATCTTTTGCATCCCAGTCTGATTAGTCTGATCAAAGTGTAGCAACACCAATTGCTGCCATAATGCCTGAAAGATTAGACAATGTTGGAAATAAAACAAGTGTCTTTTTATTTGTTATTCTATCTAATAGCCTGCATTAATGACTACTTCCAGGATGACTGGGAGAGGGACTGAATAAAGTTTTATGAAGTAAATGGTTTATTTGCACAATTAAGGAAAGAATGTGGCAGACTGGAATCTCTTCCTGTGCTGTCTAAGAATGCTTCAGCTCTGTGATTTGATGTTTGTTCAATGACTTGCAAAACTTTTACTTCACTCTGGCCTTTCATTATGTTCTTGCTTATTTGGACACCATCTTGAAGTTCCGCCCATTCCAAAACCTTTAAGAAAGTTGTTTAACACTAGAATCTCAGGTTGGGCATCATACTCTGACCTTGTAAATGGCATTCATTTCCCAAAAAGCGAACAGCAAAAAAATACATTCTTGTACACAGGAGATACATGAACTGCATCATTCTGTTTAGACTATTTCCACGTGTATAGGATAAATATATTGTCCCAGATTTTGCTGCAGCATGGCATCTGCAATTGATTCAGTTTTCCTTTTGCACAGGTTTTTTTTACATCATATATGATTTTCAAATGGCTGAGGGGCCATTTTTCAAATTCTATGATGCATTAATTAGCCGGATGTGAAACTTCTACACCCACCTCGGGAGGAAATCCCATCTGAGAGAGCATCACACCCATCTGAATGACTGGCATTTCTCTAATCTGTGTATAGCACCACTTGGAACAATGGCCACTACTATGCTTACATCCTGTCCCAACAGAAAGAGATAGGATGCAGACAGAGGACCCAAACTGGGAATCTCTCTGTAGGACGAGGTCTGAAGGCCTGGATTCAAAAGAACAAGGGCAAAGGAGATACCCAAATCTTTTGCATGGAGATACACATGCAGATTAGATGGATTGGACATGCTAAATTTTCCCTTAGTGTTCCAAGAATTGTAAGTTAGACGGATTAGTGGGGGAAGTAGGAAGATGTAGGCGGGATGGTCAAATGAGCAGATAAGTAGCAGTTGGAATTTAACCCTGAAATGTATGAGGTGATATACTTTGGAAGGAGTAATTTGACAAAAAAGTATTCAATGAAGGGCATGACACCAGGAAGTTCTGCGGAACAAAGGGACCTTGACGTATTTGTCCATTGATCTCCAAAAGCGGAAAGGCGTGTTAGTGGAATGGTGAAAAAGCCATTTGATACCCTTGTCCTTATCAATCATGGCATAAATTGCAAAAGCAGGGACATCATGTTGGAGTTGTATGGAACTTTGAGGTCACAGCTGGAGCACTGTTTGCAGTTTTATTCACTGCATTATAGGAAGGATTTGACTGCACCGAAGGTGGTGCTGAGGAGATTCACCAGATATTGGATTATTTAATTTAAGAGAGGTTGGAAAGGCTTGGATTGTTTTCATTGGAGCAGAGAAGACAGAGACAACATGATTGAGGTGTACAGGAAAGATTATGAGGGGCATGAGCAGAGTGGATGGGGAACAGTTATTTCCCTTACTTGAAAAGTCAGTTACAAGGGGATACAAGTTCAACTACATATAATTTTATCAACATTTTTTATAACAATACCAAGGGCATGAGTGAATAAGTTTTCAACTGTTTGGTGACTCCTGATTGATGGCATTCTGTGGGACACCAGCAGTGCAATCTTTGGAGCAGCATCAAATCATTGACAGCAGTTTTTGAATTGGTATACAGGACGATATAAGTACACGTGTGCACGCTGCAGAAGTTGCTGCCAGTTTCAGAAGAGTAATGACTGGAAGCTCTTGACAGTTTGGACATCATTACTATCTTAAATATGGGCTTCTGTATTGTGACATTTTCACTAAAAGATTAATGAATGCTTGGTAATCACAGACATTTTTGAGCAATATCTTAATGTTGGTTACAAGAAATATCAGATAATCGATAAAAATAATTAAAGTATTCCCATCTGGCAAATGCATGCAGAATGCTACTTTTTCAAAAATCAAATGGGAGATTTGAGCCCAACCCTAACCCATCATCCGTAAAAAAAGCACAAAATCTCTTCATAAGAGCATCTATTTTTAAAGAGCAACTAATGATACAGAAGCAATCAATCAAATCTCTAAACGATGTTGCCAAAAGCTGTTGAGTGGTTTGCTGCCCATCCATCATAAAATACACACCTAAAAATAAAATTTATCATGTAATAAATCTGCAGTTTTGAACTAATTTACAACATTGATCAATAAACTCGGCAACCCAGTTCTCCCAGCATTTAACACCAACTCAGGTGTCACATGCCTTGCTATCTGGGAACCCTTGACTTCTAATATTTGCAGGTCTCTGCACAGAGTACCCTAGTAATGATTGATATTGATTATGAATGTATTACAAGTGAATAAATAGAAAGAAATATTATATATATTAGAATTTCAACTTAGATTGGAAGACTCTTTGTTTTCTCTCTATCACCCCTGTCTTCTTCATTCCATGTTTTCATTTATACTGATCTCCTTACCTTGACACAGTTTCCCTTGGAGGATAGGCTTGGAATTCACCTTCCAAGCCATGATAATAGTAGTGCAATTGATATATATAGTTTCTTGAAGTTCAAGCAGAATATTTAAAATTCAGCTTTGTGTTACAATTAGTCACGGGACGAGTTTTCCCATCCTGCTTGCCACGGGAATCGTAGTGGGCAAAGGCAAAGATCCATTGACCTCGGATGGGATTTTCTGATTTTGAAGTGAGTGAGGTGGGAAAATCCTGCCGAACATGTCTGGGAAGGATGCAGCTCAGATTTTAGGAGAGTCAGATAATTACTCACGTCAGATACCACTGCAGTGGGTTGGATCTCAAACAATGATGAGACAGAGTACAGGAACAAGATAGAGAATCTGGTGTGGCAACAATAATTTCTCCTTCAATGTTAACAAAAGAAAAAGATTGTATTTGACTTTAGGAAGCATAAAGGAGAACATACCCCTGTCTATGTCAACTGGTACGAAGTAGAAAGAATCAAGAGCTTCAAGTTTTTAGGTGTCCAGATCACCAACAATCTGTTTTCGTGCCCCCCCCACCACACCCCCCTGTCAACATTATAGTTAAGAGACCTTAGCAACTCCTTTATTTTCTTGGAAGACAAAGGAAATTTGGCATGTCAGCTACGACTTTCATTAATTTTACAGATGCACCATAGAAAGTATTATTTCTGGTTGTATCACAGCTTGGTATGGCTTCTGCTCTGCCACAAGGAATTACAAAAGCTAATGAATGTAGCCCAATTCATCACGGAAACCAGCCTCCCATCCATTGACTCTATTTACACTTTCTGCTACTTTGGCAAAGCAGCCAGCATAATTAAGGACCCCACACAGCTGAGAGATTCTCTCTTCCAACAGGAAAAAGATACAAAAGTCTGAGGTCACATACCAACCAACTCAAGAACATCTTCTTTCCTGCTGCTGTCAGACTTTTGAATGGACTTATCTTGCATTAAGCCTATCTTTTTTTACACCCTAGCTATGATGGTAACACTCCATTCTGCACTCTCATTTCCTATTCTATGAACGGTATGGTTTGCCTGTATAGCCCACAAGAAACAATAATTTTCACTGTATTTTAATACATGTGACAATAATAAATCAAACCAAAAACACATTCTTGCACGTGTTTATTTTAAGTCAGGCTAATGGACTTTTGTTTAATTAAGTTCCCCTGGGATTTCTGAGCGGAGTGAGATTGACAGGGTCATGTGATGGTGTGGTTAATGGGCAGAGCTGGGTTGGTAGCAGAGATAAAAAACTTTTGTAGAAAGTAGTTAATTGCAGCTGAAGCTTGGTTGAAATTAAAATGATTTTGCAGCTTTATTTCTGAAAGCAAATATGCCTAGGTTTGCTGGCTGTATTTATTTAAATATGGATTTAATTCATAAAAAAAAAGACTTACTTGGAAGGGGAACAGTCAGGAGATAGAAAGTAAAGCTGCTTACTTTCATTGTTAAATATTATTCAACTGTCAATGGTTATGCTGCTTCATTTATTAGAGTTATATTTAAACTGCGTTATTAAATAAAGTTTTGCTATAAAAGGCACCTACTTTGTCAGTGGAATCATTACAGGAAAGAAATATTCTATTCTCACATTTATGCCATGTGGCATGTCTTCCTAATGTAACCTGGGATTCTGGTCCATGGCCCTATTGCAGACCACTTTTCCTGGAAATATACTGTAGCCAATTGGCTCTTGTAGAAGCAAGCACCTAAATTTGGCAGGGGTATGTTTTGACTACCAACCATGCCAACCTCACAATGTCCAACATGCCCAGAGGAAGGCCAAAGATGCCACAGCTATAAAAGATCCCCCAAGCACCGACAACATGAATTGCCAGTTCTGTGGATACTCACATTGATCTCACTTCAGACTTGGTCAGGAGAGGACCCACAGAAGGAGATGTGATTACCTAAGCTTGGACATATTGGAATAATGAAAAATCTACCATCTGCTCTACATCTTTTTCCCCCTTTACCCTTTGTCCAAGAAACTTGCTTTTTTGTTCCTTTAATCATCAAGCTCATGACTTCCATCTATTTTTGCCGAACACAATTGAAGGATGTGGCACATTGCTGCATGAAATTGTTACTTGCTCTGAAAAAATATTTAAAGCAAATTTCAGTCTTTCAAATCTCATGTAGAAATTTGCAGCAGGAAGAGATAAATGGGCTCTCAGCACACAACCTGGGAGTGCAGCGTGATTGTTGCACAGATGTCTGTCACCTGGGCTATGCATGAAGTTTTATAAATACAAACCCGAACACGGAAAACTCTTTCGCTCTTATTTGAATAATGCCTTGGCACCTTTTAAATGGAACTAAAAATGGATATTCTTAAAGTAGATATAGTTCTTCTCAATTTAATTCAAACATATGCCATTCTGTCAGAAAGCACTATATTTAAGATTTTGATTGAATGTACTTAAATGTTAAAGTAATAGTGGAACATGTCTAGACTTAAAAGTACATTTTTCTTTAATGTAGGAACATTTTAATGCCTGGCATATTGCAAACTTGTGTTTTATCCATGAGTGGTTCCAAAAATGTCAACTTTGCAATAATATATTTTATATGACATGATATAATATCCATCTCATCACTGAATAACTCATTGAGAGCAATCTCAAGGTATTCGCTAGGGTTTAGAATGTTGTCATAAATTCAAACGATTATGGTACATTGCATCTATAACTTCAGTAATGTAGAAAGAAAGACTCTGTAGAGCAGTCTTCATGACTTAGGGTGGCTGAAAGGGCTTTACAGCCAGTCAAGTACTTTTGAAGTGTAGTCACTACTGTAACATGGTAAATATATTGAATTGAACACAGAGTAAATAGATTTGATTTTACTGTAAATAAAATACAAATCAGTCCTTTTCTGGGGCAGGTCCATATTTAAGATGTGGACTCATCTAAGCAAGCATAGGGAAAAAGAGCAATCTAATAATGGAAGGCCAGTACCGCTGAATAGCATGCAGTCAGTTACAATATGTAATAAGATCTCCTTAATGTGCAGTTGAGAACGCACAAACACAGAGGCTCATACAAAAATAAAATACTGCAGATGCTGGCAATTTTGGTAAAAGAACAGAAAATACACTCAGCAGGTCTGGCCAATATCCTTAAGTATCTATTTCTCTCTATATAAATGCTGCCAGACTTGCTGAGTATTTGCAGTATTTCTTGTTTTACATTTAGGGTTAAATTAGACAGCTCCAGAACACAGTGCAGGGATCATGATGCATGATTAAACTTTACCCGTTGATTGCACTGCAGGCAGG
This sequence comes from Sphyrna mokarran, assembly GCA_024679065.1. Classification (NCBI taxonomy): domain Eukaryota; kingdom Metazoa; phylum Chordata; class Chondrichthyes; order Carcharhiniformes; family Carcharhinidae; genus Sphyrna; species Sphyrna mokarran. Next base: position 36,830,128 of record JAGIQG010000010.1, on the reverse strand, counting down.
ATGCCAACTTTGTGTTGGCTGTGATTGCTGCATGCACCATGTTATTGATTGGCTGGTCACATCAACAGGAAGCCTAATATCTAGAATAACTTAAAGCTAGCCTGCAGCTTTTAAAGGGAAGGCATATTATGGGACACTGTAATCATTCTGAATATTACGTTGTGAAAGATGGAGCAGTGGATGATCATGAGAGAATGTGTGCATTAAAATTTACAGGCATGAACTGGAGATCTTTCTGGAAAAGATAGAAAGGAGGAGAGAGGTCCTGTAATCTCAAAGGGACAGGAAACCCTCCAGACACACGTCTAAGAGGTGGCAGGAAAAGACAATATATAACTATATACTGTATATAGCAGGGGAGTGACATAGAGAAAACAACATAGAATTATACAAGGAGATATTGGACTTTGAAAAAGACCTGAGTTTATGTTTTAAAAATGAATGTAAACACTGAAATTGGCTAAGAATATATAACATTGACAGAAATGACTGCAGAAGGTTTTTCTAAGGAATCTCTCCCTGTGCTTCAAGACAATACACTTGTAACATCATCCAAAGACTGATTGCCATCTCTAGTAAAGACAAAGGGACATAATGGCCCTCTCATCTCCAAGGCCATGGGTATAATGGCCTAGACAGACTAGTATATTCTGGTCCTCTTACAAGACATGTTGTGGGACTTAAAACCCTGCTTGTTAGCACCCTGTGCTCTTCTGTCTGTCAGTCAGTGTTTGGTAAGAAAAACACTTGAAAGTTTGCCACACTGAAGAGAATATGATAACCAAAGCAAGGGCCCTACAAAGAGAGCCAGCTTTTGCAGGAATAGCTAAAACACTCTTTCTGAAAATTGATCAGCAGTGAAAAAAGATCACAACTGGAATAGAACGGATATCTCTAACAATCTAGCACATTATAGGACATCTGAGCCAAAGTTTTAACTGTTCACCAGCAGAAACCAACTATACTAAAAACAATCATAAAGGCCACAATGCATCATCATCTACTCCTCGTAACTGAGACTGTTTTGTGTAACTTTAAAATATTTACTTAATATCGATTTCAATTCTTATTTGTAATCAGTAAGACTACAAATGTCTATTTTACCATTTCTCCTTGCATTTTATTAGTTAATAAACATCTCTTAATTCAAAAAAGGCTCGGTTGAATTGTCCCCTGTTTAAACATAACTATTGGGTCTAAAGAAAAAGTATCCAAGAGAAGGGGAGCTATGTTATATTAAACCCTTGCTATGACCAGTACTATGTTATATTAAACCCTTGCTATGACCAGTACTATGTTATATTAAACCCTTGCTATGACCAGGTGAGTTGAAGAAAAACACAGAGCTGGTCATCCCTCCTAATCTGGGTTTGTGATTGCCCGAGGTTGTCCCAGCCAGGTGGTGACAACTTGAGGATCTTACCCAGATCAACAATTTTTGCGAAACCCCACCTGGGGTTTCTCATAACCACAGGAAGAATTTTAATGATCTGACTTGCATATATTGATGATTCACTTAAATAGTATGGTGGAGGTTCCTTCATGTGGTTATACATTTTCAGTCATGCAAGATTAAAATTGTACACTGCAGAGTGAAGTTCCAAAATTCATCAAATGCTTTCTGGAAGTCTACGCAAATAACATTCCTAGACTTTCTACTGTTTACTACTTTAATGAACACTTCAAAAAAAACAACAAATTCACTAGTCATGACCTGTCCATTACAAATACAAAAAATGACTCGCATAAAGCCAATTTCATCTTTGTAGACTTATAAGTTTAATGTTGGAATACAAGTTATGCGGAATAATGGCTTGAACCAATTGCCACTTTGGACTGAGGTTTTGTCAAGTAGAAGAAACCATTAAGTGGAAAACAATTTATTCCACCACAAAGAATATTCAAGGTTTCTGTGTCACCATGTATGTATCTTAAAAGGAATGTTGATTGTGTGTGGCCTGTTTATTGTGCTACACAATATCTTTGCAATTTCACTGTACCCAGACACCCGAGTAGCTCAGAGGGAACATAGTTATTGAAGGTGTAAATATCACATTACCATTGCCTTATATGTGGTGACAAACATTTAGATTGTAGAGAGGAACAAGTCACAGTAGGAATAAACTCACTTCCTGGTTCTGATAACATGTTATGATGACATTTACCTTTGATTTAAGAGGAACTTTGTAATATTCCCAAGTTCCAAAGATCTGAGGTATTATTTGAGGTGTCAGGCTTATCTCAGAGGTTGAATTCTTGCCTTTGAGTTAGAAGATTGTTCATTCAATGTTCAACTCTAGGAATGTGATTACTTCATCTCCAGAATATCTGGTAACAATATTTGTCTTGTGAGAAACATTACTAAAGCAGATTAACTTGATATTTAACCCATTTCTATTTACAGAGCTTTGTACACAAATTGGCAACTGTTTCCTTACATTACAATAGGCAAAAATGTAAAATATCTGATTGGCTGTAAAATGTGGTGCGAGATCCTGATCTTTTGAAAGGTTTGATACAAGTTGCTTCTTTTTATCGGTTGATTGAATGATACACTTGCAACATTTGATTGCAACTCATTCAAGGTCCATTCCTCAGGTCCTTACTTCTGGCCTGGGTATTGGGAAGCTGTTCAGAACGGTCACAATGATTCGAAAGGAAGTCTTGATTTACAAACATTCTCAGGGAGCATAAAGCAATGCTAGAAATACAGGGGAATGGCAGAATAGAGACAGCATGCTAAGTTAATGAAAAAGTGAAAATTTTAATGCAGAGGGACAGTTAACAGGCTTTAATTGACAAAATACAAATTTGCAAGATATTGTGCCAGAGCAGTGTACATACATCATAAGTCTAATTAGAACAGCCTGGAGTCTTTTGTTGGTTTCCTCGAGCAGTGTTCATTAACAGTTGCCTGTCAGAAATAACATCATAGTAGAATTTTTGTGGTCTTTCCAACAAAAATTGCATTTAGGCTGTGTAGTGAGCTTGTCAACAACAGTGAGTAATGGCAATATTCCAGGCACATAATACTCTTTGCAAAATCTGCAGCAGAAATAATTATATATATTTATCATACATTAACATATATTTTGCTTTCTGATTATCTAATTTTATGAATGGACTTTTCCCCCCTATTAATCTGCTACACAAAGGATCCTTCAAGTGTTTCTTGAAGATAAAGAAATGATCGGTCAGATCTCTCAAAAGCAGTGATGCTAAGATCATTGTGCGCTGATTTTTTTTGCAGCCTTCCAGTTGGGACTTCTGATCACAACTGGAACAGTTGTGATCAGAACAGTTTTCAGGGAAAATTAGCGAAGGGAAGCACCGCCAAAGATGCACTCACTTTTATGCCAGCCTTATTCAGAAAGTTTTTAAAGATGTCAAGGGTTGCTGGATTAGAGAGAGAAGGGGTGGGTGATCCATCCGATCATAGGGTGAGTAGCTGGGACTGGAATGTGGAATAAGATCTGACAATATCCAAGCTTGGGCTGACAAGTGACAAGAAACATTTGCATCACAGAGGCAAATAGTGAGCCCCACCATCTCCTCTTCACATTCAATGGTATTACTGTCGTTGACCCCTCCCACGATCAATATCCTGTGGTTACCATTGACCACAACTTGAATTGGACTAGCTAGTCCAATTCAAGTTATGGTCAATGGTAACCACAGAAGACTGTGACTGCAAGAAAAAGCCAGACTCTAGGAATCCTGTGGCTAGTAACTCACCTCCTGACTCCTCAAAACTTACCCACAATCTACAAGGCACAAAAATTGTGCTGGAATCTTTTCCACTTGCCTGGGTGAGTGCAATTCCAATAACACTTAAGAAACTTGACCATCCAGGACAAAGCAGTGCACTTGGTCCCTTCCATAAATATTCATTTCCTCTATCATCAATGCACAAAAGCAGCTGTCTATATCACCTACAAGATGCAGGAACTAATTAAACCTCCTTAGATAGCACCTTTCAAAATCACAACCACTATTATTTAGATGAGCAAGGGCAACAGATGCATGGAAATCCTACCAATTGGACATTCCACTTCAAGCCATTTGCCATCCTGACTTGGAAACAATATTGCTATTCCTTCACTGTTGCTGGGTCAAAATCTTGGAACTCTCTCCCTAACACAACTGTACACATAACCCATATGCCTGCAGTGTTCCATGAAGACAGTTCACCATCACCTTCTCAAGGGCAACTGGGGATAGATAATAAATGCTGGCATAGCCAACAATGCCCACTTCCCATAATTGAATTTAAAAAAAGACAGGATTCAGCTTGTTAGATGAGGCACCATTGTAACAATTGAATTCCAACATTCATGTCACTTGTTCCGGGGCTGGTGATCTTTATTATAAGGCATTCACACTTCGAGACTCAAACATGTGGAGTGTGATTTTCCAGTGTGCCTGTTACGAAACTGGAAATTATGATCCAAGATCTATGGACATTTAACTAGTCTGTCAAATTGTCTGTCCCATCTATGATGATTCCTGCATCATGTGGGTCTGGAAAATTTACCCAGGATTAAAATTGGGCAAAATTTCAGCTTTTTTTTTCAAAACCTGATACATATTGCATATTGGAATAGTACAAAGTTGCTTCAGCTCTCCCCAGTAATGCATCAACACTGATTTGACAAAAGAATATCATATGTGTTGGATGATTTTTCATTGCAATCAGAAGTACTCTAGGGAACTATTCAATACATTACTATTGCAATCCAGCATCCGTCTTTGAAATGCTTGGATCTGCCATTTAAACATTTGGTTCTACAGTGCCCTTTACTACATACAGCTTTTGGGCATTAAGGTTTACAGCATGGAAACAAGACCTTGGGCCCAAATTGTCCATGCTGCCCCTTTTTTTTGAAACCACTAAGCTAGCCCCAATTAGCTCATATCGTTCCATACCCATCTTACCCATGAAACTGTCTAAATGTTTTTTAAAAGACAAAATTGTACACATTTATACTACTACCTCTGGTAGCTTGTTCCTGAATGTGAAAAAAAAAATTGCCTCTCTGGACCCTTTTGTATCTCTCCTTTCTCACTTTAAACTTGTGCCCTCCAGTTTTAGACTCTCCTACCTTTGGGAAAAGACATTGACTATCTAGCTGGTCTATGTCCCCCTCATTATTTTATTGACCTCTACAATATCGTCCCTAAGCCTAAATTCCAGAGAAAAAGTCCCAGTCTATCCAGCCTTTCCTTATAACTCAAACCATAAAGTCCCCTAGTAAGTCTACTCTACACTCTTTCTGTAATAGGGTGACCAGGAATGTACATAGTATTCCAAGTGTGGCCTTACCAATGTCTTGTACAACTTCAACAAAACATCCTAACATATGCATTCAATGTTCTAAACAACGAAACCAAGCATGCCTTCTTCATCGCTCTGTCTACCTGAATCCACTTTCAAGGAGCTATGAATCTGTACCCCAAATATCTTTGATCTATACCTTTCCTCAGTGCCCTACTATTAACTGAGTAAGTCCTGCCCTGGTTTGACCCACCAAAATGCATTACCTTACATTTGTCTAAATTAAACTCCATTTGCCTTTCATTATTCTACTGGCCCAATTGATCAAGATCCTGTTGCAATCCTGAATTATAAACATGTATCATGATTATAATAACATAGAGAAGCAAAATAGGTCAACTCAAGGAACTTGAAATCTTCCAAGTAAGTTCCACAGCTTCTGGAATTAAATGGGTTGGAATCATAGTGAGTAAATCAAAAGCATGAGGTTAATGCAACATAATGTTGATGCTATGGAATTACTGATAATAAGCAACAAAAATACAAGGCTGTTCCACCATGGTGCAAACCCGACTTCACTGTTATTTTGCCCTTCCAGCTAAACTACAAAATTAAGTCTGCAATTTATCAGAAACAAGTTTTACAATTCCATCACTGTCATTGATTTTTATATCCCTCATCTAGTGCTATTTGATCTCTTTTCTCTCCACCAAAGATTGTTAGGTTTTGCCCACAATTGTAGTCACAGCCAAAATGCTGCCGGCTAACATTCTTTCACCTTGAAATCCAAACAAGAATATTTATTTTATGACCAGTGTAATATTACAGTGCAGGAAGTAAATGGGCCACAAGCAGGAAGGATTCAATTTAGAATTGAACTGTTCCACTTTGAGCAACAAATAAGTTTGGAAGTATTTGAGGTTGTGGAAGAAAAGAGTTTAATGACATCAAGGGCAATTGTGGAACCTGCTTCATAAGTAATTTATCTGGAATAATGTTTTAAGGATAAGTATTGCAATGACACATTCACATTTTTATGTATTAGTGTCACAAGTAGACTTACATTAACACGGCAATGAAGTTACTGTGAAAATCATCTAGTCACAACACTCTGGAGCCTGTTTGGGTACACTGAGGGAGAATTTAGCATGGTCAATGCATCTAACCTGCATGTCTTTCGGATTGTGGGAGGAAACCAGAGCACACGGGGGGGAGATCCAAGCAGATATGGGAAGAATGTGCAGATTCCACACAGTCGTGACCCAAAGCTGGAAATGGAACCTGGGTCCCTGGTGTTGTGAGGCACCACTGTACCACCCATAGTTTCAACACTATGTTAAGAAAGTATCACTTTCTTAAATCTAGTAGCACAAAGTAAGTATTAAATTAAACGTAACTGAGAAGCACTGAAAGGTAAAATAGGTCTCTGGTTTGTTTGGTTTTAATCTTATTAGCTATATTATTGTTAATTTTAAATATAGGGAGGACATTCCATTGCTGTGCATTTATTTATGTTACAGCTTTTTATCTGGATTTATTTCTCCTAAATTTACAGTTGTAGCAAAGCAAAGATGAATCATCTGAGAGGTGTGTTGTCAGTCTGAAGTGAAACAAACTCCCACCTGGTTGAAACAGGCTGTGAAACAGTTTGCATCTCCGTTATAGTATGACATCTGCACATGTAAGTCTGGGGTTTCTAAAAACAAATAGATTCAAATTGAAATAGACCAAATGTGTTTATTTGTTTAGTACAATTGGTGATTATGCATTTTGTTCTGCCTTTTTAATGTCTGCTTTCACTTAACATTCACTTGAAGCTAGAATTTATTGATGGAAATGAATAGCAGGTAGCCAACAACAATGCTCATGTCACCTTCTACTGTCTTAACCAGTGTTAACTTTCTTGTACAAATAATGGATAGAGGAATAGCAGAAGAATCCATCAGTTATTAGTCTGTTCTTATCACTGATTAATTTCAAGCCATTCATCTTTTGAGATGTATCTGATACAAGACTCCTTATGTTAATATTCCTTTTCCTATTAATTTATTAGGAATTCCATGTAAAGGAATGTAAGAGAACACCATCAGCTTGTATTTAAATGAACATTCAAAGTAGAGAGGAAAAATAATTCCGAGGATTCTCGGAACTTAGATAACAATTGATGCCGAGAATCTCTACAGTACAGAAGGAGGCCATTCAGACAAGTGAGCCTGTGCAATGATCCCACCCAGGCCCTATCTCTGTAACCTCACACATTTACCTGGCTAACACCCCCTGACATTAAGGCATAATTTAACATGGCCAATTCACCTAACCTGCTCATTTTTAGCCTGGGAGGAAACCAGAGCACCTGGACGAAACCCATACAGACACGGAGAGAATGTGCAAACTCCACACAGACAGTAATCCAAGCGAGGAATCAACCCTGGATCCCTGACGCTTTGAGTCAGCAGTGCTAACCATTATGCCAGCATGCCGCCCTGAGAAGGGAATTTAGAAGAGGAACTTAAAAGAAATGTGATGATGGGAAATTCTTTTCCCATAACGAGTGACTTGGGTATGGAATGCACTGTCTGGAAATGTGGTGGAGGCAGGTTCAATCAAGGCATTAGAGGATTACTTGAATGTAAAAAACGTGAAGGGTACAGGAGAAAGCCAGGGGAATGGCAGCAAATCTTGACGATCATTTGGAGAGCAGCTATAGACATGGTAGTTCAAATGGCCTCCTTCTGCACTGTAACAGTTCTGAGAAGCTGAGAGGGAAGGCACAAGAGTTTAGCAAGGGGATTCTGGGACAATTGATGGTACACCATTCATAGTAGGACAAAGTGGCACACAGTGGAGATGAATTGCACAACATACAACATCGAGCCAAAGGAGAGTTTGAGGGAAGGTTTTGTGAACTTTGAGCACGATGGGGGCCATAAAGTAATTTAAAACACATGGAAGTTACATTCATATTCAAGTATTAAATGCTCGCCTAGTTTGTTTAGCCAACCTTTTAGAGGTTAATTACACAGAGGATAAGACCAGGATCAATAGTTTACATAAAATAAAGGCACTGAGGTGAGCTGTGCTGACTTGCATTGAAGCTTTTATGACACTCATTACAGGAGCGTTTATGACTTAAGCCAATTACTTCTAAAAAAATGCATTTTCATTTTGTTTCTGTAGTAAAATACACCATAAGCTTCTGCCAATATCAATTAGGAATCGAGTGCTGCAGATTGACATTCACTATGCCCTTTATACAAATGTATTCCACAATGATTTTAGTAATTTCATGATATATTTTTCGAAAACAAAATCATTTCTGGTTCTATAGAAGCAGAAACCATCTAGAAAATGTTATAACAGACATTGTTTTAATATGTTTTAAATGTTCTGTTTTTATCATATTCATTTTTGATAATTTTTGTAATGTGATGGATCCAGGTTCTGAATCACACGACCAACAACTTAGAAATGGCTACATGGAGATCACAGGCTTTTCATTTTGTAAGTGGTATAGTGGGCTGGAATTTTGCAAAAACAGGGAAGTTCAGTGACTGGATTTGAAAGTCAGTGCTGAGCCAGCCTGGAAAGACTTTGAGACCTCCTGTGGGATTTTACCAGTGAGAGCGCCTAGCAGCTGAGATTCAGTACACAGTGAGAAAGATGACTGCTATTGATACTGAAGGGAGAAAGGCAGGACACTTTTATGTTAAGGCATCTATTAAGGCCAAGTAACTCATTTTTACTATGCCTGGAGAGCTGAACTCTTCAACAATGGTGAGAAAAAGAAACATACCCTATGCTTTGGTGTGTCTGCATCAAGTTGTGCAGACTGTTGGTATGCTCGTGTCACTATGTGTTAAAGTTCTACGTGTTCTAGTATTGTGGAGGATGAATCTTGTTGCATTGTCACACAACATTTCAAGTAGTTGGATCATGCCGCACCACCCACCCCTCGTGGAACAGTTTATGCAGTGAAATACTTTGACCACAGGTCCATCAGGCAGTTGTCTTCTTTGACGTCCTATAGGCCCTGGTGGAAAAAGTGATGGTTTGCAGCTTTATAGTTACCAGTCAGCTTCCAAGAAGGTTCTGGAAGAGGAACACGAGACCTCACAATAATGTCCATTAGCACTTACAGAGAGACTTTTGTCTCCTTATGAAATTATCCCTTCACCACCATTGAACCACAATTCCCCAGCTTCCCATCCATCTTATCATGGTGTCTTCAAAGTCCTATACTAAAAGCCACCAACTAAAAAGCTTTTGATAAGAACTGCATCCAAATTTTATGTAACATTATTAAAAATAAACTGAACAATTCACACTTGTGAGTCTCCTTAGAGCCTGTACGTCAATATCTTTGCCTAGTCTCATGCTCTACACAGGTATACTCTAATGACTGTAGCATGACTGGTGAAAGTTGCTGATTTTTAGTTAGGGAAATTATAGGTGGCCTTCTAGAACACAATCAAAGCAGATCTAGTCTCAGAAGGGAGCGGCACGGTGACACAGTGGTTTGCACAGCTGCTTCTCGGTGCCAAGGATCTGGGTTTAATTCAAGCCTTTGATCACTGTCTGTGAGGAGTTTGCTCGTTCTCTCTGTGTCTGTGTGGGTTTCCTCTGGGTGCTTTGGTTTCCTTCTACAGTCCAAAGATATGCAGGTTAGGTTGGTTGACCATGCTAAATTGTCAGGGGGATTAGCAGGGTAAATGGGTGGGATTGTGGTCGATGCAGACTCAATGGGCCAAATGGCTTTCTTCTGCACTGTCGGGATTGTATGATTCTGTGAGATGGCCCAGCTTCAGGTTGCACCATCCCGACATGGATGGCAGCAGCCTGTGTTGGCACACTGAGAGGGAACAGCACTGGCATAGTGGCAGAGGTGGGAGCACAAATACATTTATTCCGAGACAGAAAGTGGGTTAATGTTTCACTGAGCTTTCTGCCTACAATAAAATCAGTAAAACGAGGAACTAGGAATGTAGGTCCAAAACTATTATTTCCTTCCGAGTGGCACTTACTCACGACAGCAGCCGAACAACCCTAATAATCTACTGAAAAAGAGATCGGTGCACTACTCTGTGATCTTGCCTGTTCTTTTGAGCAGTAAAATCTGGAGTTATGATGGCAGGAGTCTAATTCTGCATGGTAGGAAGTGTGGATATCAAGAATTCAGTCAGACTTTGCACAATAATATTGAGACATTGGTTCGTTTCTGCTTGTGCTGTAATGGAAGCTAAGTCATTAGCCATCAAATGTTGTAGCATGCCTAGTTCCTCATGGGTGGCATGGTAGCACAGTGGTTAGCACTGCTGCTTCACAGCTTGAGGGTCCTTGGTTCGATTCCCAGCTCGGGTCAAAGTCTGTGTGAAGTTTACATGTTGTCCTTGTGTCTGCATGGGTTTCCTATGGGTACTCCGGTTTCCTCCCACAATCCAAAGATGTGCGGGTCAGGATGATTGGCCATGTTAAGAAATTGCTCCTTAATGTCCAGTGATGTGTAGGTTTGAGGGATTAGTGGGTATGATATGGGGGTAGGGCCTGGGCTGGGATTCTGTTTGGTGCAAACTCGATGGACCGAAGGGCCTCTTTTTGCATTGTAATGTTCTATTATTCTATGATCTGCCATGGATTTGGTCACCACTTTCAGTGAAAATGAGATGCTTCTATACTTGCATGATACTTTGTGGGTTTTTCTAGCTGAATTCCTCCATGCTTATTGGCATTCATAACAGGTTGTCAGGCAAGCATACCAAGACTAAAACATCTCAATGTTCCGTGATAGGCTGTCCATCAAAGTTCTCATTTGTGTCCCCGGTAGCAGAAGCTGTCCGCAATTTCACTCTCTGCAATACTGGCATATGAGCTGTCCTTTCCTCTTGGTTTGGCTACAGCCCATTATTGCAGCCCCCTCTAAGGACAGAATAATGCCAGAATTGGTGGCTGATGACAGCTCAACCCATCACAGCCACCTCAACATATGCAGGTTTTGGAATCACTGAAACCTGAAGAAAGCCGCACGTGATTAAAGTTTCCACTTTTATTTTAAGTATTATTATTTCTCAGATGAAGTGATGGTGCTTTTTCATCAGCTGTATGCCACAGCAACATTTTGTTAATTAAAAAAGGACACCCTTTTTAAAACTCTACATTGGAGATCACCAAAAGATTTGTCAGGTTTTCATCTCATTAATTTTGTCAGTACTATTTCTCTGAAAATCCTATTTTTAAAAATTTCCTCGTTTTCTCAAACCTCTTGCTTCATTGTTGTTTCTGCAATTTTTCTGCCCTGTACCATGCAGGCAGAGTTAAAGGCAGGGATTTTCCAGCCCCATCACTCTGGGATTCCCCACAATGGATGTGGCGAGCCATTCAAAAGTCCATTCCCTTCAATAGGACCAGAAGATTCCATTGCTGCGAAGGGCTGGAAAATCCTGGCCAATGTTTAACACTTAACCATTTCCTTGTTCACAATTATAAATTTCCCTGTCTCGACCTGTAAGGGATTGATTGTTATTTTGACTAATCTCTCCCTTTTCAAGTACTTATAAAGCTTTTACAATCTGTTTTTCTGTTTTTGCCAGTTTAATCACTGATTCCATTGTATCTTTCTTATCAATTTCTTGTTTATAATTTACAGAGTTCTCAAATCCTCTTAATCCACAGGCGTGCAATACTTTTTGGCAACATTGTAAGCCTCTTCCTTCAGGCTAATCCTGTCTTTAACTGCTCTTGCTAGCCTTGGCTGAACCAGCTTTCCAGTGGAATTTTTATTCCCTTAGGAAGTATATTATTGAAAGTAAGTTGCAAGATTTTCAAGAATGGAGTTCGAAGCAATTACTAGGTTTCTTGATTTGATTTGATTTATTATTGTCATATTTATTGGCATACGGTGAAAAATATTGTTTTTTATACACTATACAGACAAAGCATACAATTCATAGAGAAGCAGAGGAGATAGTGCAGAATGTAGTGTTACAGTCATGGTTAAGGTGTAAAGAAAGATCAATTTAGCACAAGATAGATCCATTCAAAAGTCTGATGGCAGCAGGGAAGAAGCTGCTCTTAAGTCATTTGAGATATGTCCTCAGAATTTTGTATCTTTTTCCCGAAGGAAGAAGGTGTAACAGTGTGCATCAGAGCGTGTGAGGTCCTTAATTATACTGGCTGCTTTTCCAAGGCAGCAGGAAGTGTAGACAGTGCCAATGGATGGGTTTGAGTGATGGACTGGGCTTCGTTCCCGACTCTCTGTAGTTTCTTGCCGTCTTGGACAGAGTAAGATCCATACAAGCTGTGATGCAACCAGAAAGAATGCTTTCTATTTTGCATCTGTGAAAACTAGTGAGAGTTGTAGTGGAGACATCAAATTCTTACACTGCTGCTGAATGCTTTAAATATAGATTTCAACTCACAATGGGAAATGGGTTGATGGGGGCTGAAGTTCTTTCATCACCCTCGCACTCCATAACCCCATGGGGCCCAGTACATCGCTCAGACTTGGCACGATATTGGCTGGTGAATGGGAGTGAGATGCTGGGAAGCAGGAAGCTAAAGGAATAATCCATCAGCTAAATAATTGGGAGGACTTCAAGAAAGGCCAAAGCCTAGTGCAGGGGAAGCGGCAATTTTTGCTTTGTGAGGTCATTCTGTTCCCAGCTTTTCCTCAATCAGTTATTCTGGCACAGAAACTAAAACAAGTTGTCTGTTAAAATTACCGTAGAGCCCCAAAGACTTAATTGGAGACAGATCTACACATGTCAAGAAGGATCCCACTTGCCTCTGGCTGGTAACCCTCTTCCCTACCAAGAAGAACAAGTTAAGATCAAAACTGACAGGAAGCCAGCTGAATCCATTTAGATATTTCCCATGAGCCATTTTAACTGCCTGCTCATCCCATTCTGCTAGGTTGACAGGGTTAAAATCAGCCCTGAAATGTTTAGAGAAGGTCTATAAATTCTGTGTGTGGTACAAACTGTTGTTCCAAGATCTAAAAGATCCATCTAACTGAACCGTTTGATGCTTGTTTTTATTGCGCAGTCTTTTATCTATATTAGTATGTTCTCTGCTTCTCTGAACTTCCTTCCCTAATTAGCACACCTCCCTTAAAATCTCTTTCAGGTTATTCTATTTTGTTGATATTATCATGGCCATTGTTTCTTTGAATCTTCTCATAAGAACATAAGAAATATGAGCAGGTGTAGATCACACAGTCCCAATCTGCTCGATAGTTCAATACAATCATGGCTTTTATTCTTCTAAACTCCAGAGATTATAAACTCAATTTACTCAGCCTCTGATCATCGGACAACCCTCTCGTTCCAGGAACTAATTGAGTTAACCTTTCCTATACCACCTCCACTGGAAATGGATCCATTTTTAAATATGGAGACCAAAACTGTGCATTGTTCTCCAGCTGTGGTCTCACTGATGCCATACATAATCACAGCAAAGCACCTTTTTCTTGTACTCCAGCCCCCTTGCAATAATAGCCAACATGCTATTTGTCTTCTTAATTGTTAACATATATGCCAGTAACATCTGTCTTGCAATTCAAGACTCTGACATTGACACCTTGAATAGACCTAAACAAGGATTTGTCAAAATTTGAACAACGCATAGTGACTCAAGTCAAGCCTTGCAAAAACAGTATCCAGTTTGTTCCATCTTCACAATGCAAAAGCCAACAAAGAACTCACCTTTCAAATGAATAGCTACAAGTTATAGCACCACCCGACTCCAACCTATCTCAGATGGCCCTAGATGGGACACTGATCTTCCAGGAGCAGCTAAAACAACTGGGAGGGGAGAGGGAGATGGACAGGGGGAGAGAAACAGGAAAATGATCAAACCTGCATCTTGGGCAGGAAGGTTGGGGGACGGGGGGGTGGTGGTGAGGGCTCAAATCAATAGTCCCTTTATACTCTTTTGTAATCTGTTTGTATCCTTCTTGCAACATACTTTTCCATTTACTTTTGTCATTCATCTGCAAATTTGACTATTGTAGATTAGCTTTCTTCCTCCAAGTCATTAGTATACATTGTACACAGTTGCAGTCCCAGTACTGACTCTAGTGGGAACTCACTGGTTACTGGTCATGAGCCTGATAAAGAACTCCTTATCCCCACTCGCTGTTTCCTATCCATCAGTCAACTCTCTATCCATACCAATATTCTCTTTTCAAGATGAACTTGTCTTATGACCTAATTTTTTGTGAAGTATCTTGTCGAACATGTTCTGGAAGTCCAATTACATCACATTTACTGATTCCTTCCATCTGCTCTGGTTGAGTCTTCCTTGAAAAATTCTAATAAATTGTTCAGACATGATTCCCCTTTCAGGAAGCCATTATGATTCTTTTTGATTAGATTATGATTTTCCAAATGTATTGCTTTACTTCCTTAATAATTAATTCCAACATTTTTTCCAACAATTGATGTTAGGCCAATCGCTCTATATTTACCTACTTCTTACCTCCCTTCCTTTTTGAACAGAAGTGTTACAATAGCAAGTTTCTAACCCTCCAGTACTTTTCCAGGATTCAAGGATTTTTTGGAAAATTACAACCAATGCACCCATTATTTCTGTAGTTATTTCTTTCAGAATCCTGGGATGCAAGGCATGAGGGCCAGGGGACCTATCTGTCTTTAGTCCCATTAGTTTGTCTAATAATATTTCTCTGTTGATAGTGATGGTACTTAATTGCTCCCCAGTATTCTTTCTCAAAAAAATCAGTAAAGTTGGTCAATCAAGATTTTCTCTTCTGAAATTCATTCATGTTGTGGCTTTTCAGAAACCAGGGGAACTCCAGAGGTCAGAGGAAGCCATTGGGCACCATCCTAAGAGAACCTAGTCACAGAAGGTCTTACCAAGTTCAATGGATGTACCAGAAATAATGTTGAAATAATGGAATAGGGAAAGGGAAATTCCTAACTTATTTAATATGTTGGGCTTTATGAAGTGATAACAGAGAAGGTTATGAGGGAAATGATGTTGATGTGGTGTACATAGATTTCCAAAAATTAATATTTCTCAGTGAACTCTCAGTGCAAGTTCATGCATTTAGTTGCACACTTAAGGAAATTTCTATGACATGCTCCTCATATGCCTTGAGTTGATGTGGATGCATGCTTCTGCCTTTATTATGCCAGTGCATTCAATGATCTTCATCCTTGGTTATCTGAATTCTATTGGGATCTGATACCTTTGGGACAGCCTGTATCTGTGCACCGGAGCAGACTGAATCATCAGATCAGCATCCAGCATTTGTGTCACTGTGGAAGAGGTTGAGAACATGTCCTCAGTGGTGGAAGTGTCCCAAGGTGAGCCCACATTGTTGAAATCTGCCCCTTCTCACATTAATTCTTTATGGGCTTCTGGAATGCTCATCTGACAGAGGGAAGGTATCTGCTACCTTTCACTGATAACTTGTACAAGAGTCTCAAGGGAGGCATTGCTGAAATATGGGATGACCCTTGCTTCTCCTGTTGTCATGTCAGCATTATTTTCTCAGTTGCCTAGCTCCTTCTTCTGAATTCAGATGCCTGAATGTTCCACAAGTGCTCTATAAAACTGCAGCTGAATGGTGCTATGAGCTGCTAGCAATATTTAGTTGAGTCTTTTTCTCCACCAACAATCCATTTATTGGCAGCTTTCTGAAGAATTCAGGGAGAAATTTTACTGCCTGCCCTTATGTATTGCTGAAACATGTTTGCTCCCAATATTGAGATATTGATAGTGTCAGTAAAATCTTATCTCATGTCTCAATAATCCCTACTTTCTAAGAGAACCAGTTCAGCAGTCCTAACAAAAAGGTCACCTACCTGAAACATTAACTACTTCTGCACACGTATTGCTAAATATGTTGAGTATTTCCCATTTACTGTTATTTAACAAGACAATAATGCTAAGAATGACCCATTCCAAATTGATTTGTTCCAATACATGATTGTCTTCAGCTCTTCAGTTTTATTATGGATATGATATATTCTTGTATAAAGATTTTAGCTCACTTATAATAGGATTTCCTTTTGCTTTTATCCATCTTTTTAGACTCCCATTCTACAATTCTATTTATTCCTTTGCTATTATTATCCTCTCTTCCTTCTGATGTCCACTTACCCTGTTTTGTTTATATTTACACTTCTTATATTTCTTATGGATCCATACTTTAAAGCCTTTTCCATCTTCCTATTTATCTGTTACATCAGGATGGGGTTTCACTTCAGTTCAAATGGAGCTCCTGCCTGCTCAAAAACTGATGCCAATGGGGGGATTTTCCCATTCCGCCCGCCATGGGAATTGTAGCAGGCAGGAGGTGGACCATGCAAAGGTCCATGAACCTCGGGTAAGACTTTCTGGTTTGGGGGCAAAATTCCCACTCACCATCTCATAAATAGGAACTCCTCTTTCCCATTCTAGCCCTTTGACCACATGTTAATTCTCTTGATCTATTTACTCCTATACCAATTTTCATGTGGCTAATTCAATAAATCATAGATTATTACCCTTGAGGCCCTGTTTTTAAATTTAGACTTCATCTCCCAAAACTTTTTCAGGAGGACCTGCTCTTTGTTCAATCAAAACTGTGTAGTCCAACATGGATCACAACAACTGAATTTACTCACCCTCATTTCAAATTCCTCCCCAGCTCTTTAAGACATCCCTTATCCTGGCATTGAATATGCAACACATTCTTCAGTGTTCTCATTCATGCCTTTGGGCAATGTTATTCATGCCCCAATTATAAAACCCACTATGACTACCACATCTGTATTCTGCTCTTGCTTCCCTGCCCGACCGCATCTCTCATCAAGTCCTGCCACCACCCCTGCCCGATAACCTTCTGGATCATGATGCCTTGGTCTGCATTGTTGCCATTCTCCTGACAGCTTTTCCCCTTGTCCTCACAGATAAGGAGTACAGTGTAGCTGTTGGACAGGATCAGTCTTCCTTCTCCACTTCTCCATAAAACATAAAAACAAAATAATTGCGGTATTGTCCTAAGTGTTAGAAATTCCTTCATATTCTTGAATATTATGTCCTGTTTCTTCTTTTAAGGTTGTAATGAATGTTGGAATAAATTGGACAATCTATTTGGCCAAGAAGATGATTGGTCAGAATTCCCTCCTGGTGATGTGTAGTATTTGAATACAATCAGTTAACTGTTGGTGATAATATTTCTAAAGTATGTTTTTTTTTACTGAAATTATCATTGCTCCTTCTCAACACTGTCCAATCTCATCATCATATTCAATGCAACACTGGCCAATCTGTCACAGGCATTTCTCTGTTGTTTGAATCAATATCCTGCAGCTTCAAGTAGTGCTTCATTCGTCCTTAAAACAGTTCCAAAATGACCCTATAATGTTTGAACATCCTGCTTGAGAAGTCTGTTGTCATCCAAAATTTCTCCCGGTGGAATGTGATTTTATTACCATTGTCTCAACACTGTTAGATCTTCTATGTTCCAAACCCTTACAACCAGAATGAGTGATGGTATAGTTAATGTGCTATTGTATTTGATATGCATTACATATTTGAGGTGGGGCAGGATGAACAATGTTGTGGCTATGGAAGGAAATGAGTATTGACAGGTGTCCAAATAGTTACTGAGGTTTATAAATAAGCAAATTTAACTTGTTTTTTGCTCTGCGTACACATCCACAGTAAAGGTTTTTCTTGCTGCAAACTCTGTGTGGAATAGGTTTACCCAGCTGTGTTACTCATTAATTTTTCCAAATGTATCTCAGATGTCATTTGAGTATTATCAGGGTCAGTGGTGCCATCAAGCGCTCCAAGACCAATCATAACATGGCATATCCATATGAGAATAGAAAGTGTAACACAGGACCTTTCCACATGTGCACATTTGTGACATTTCCTGTCTTTGAGAAATATTTCCCTTGCTTTTGCAAATTAGGCTGACAAATAAATGGTGATTGCACTGAAATAAGAACAGAAAATGCTGGATAAGCTCAGCAGATCTGGCAGCATCCGTGGAGACTGAAACAGTTAATAACTGGCTGTTCAAGGACCATCACCACTGTCATTCAGTGCAGCAGGTCTGGTGAATCCGAGCTGCAGGTGAAGTCAGAGAATCTGGCCCAATATTTCAGACTTCAATTACCCTTTTATAGAATGGAGAATCAGGAGAATTTATAGAAAGATCATATAGATCCTAAACGTTAACTCTGTTTCCCTCCACAGATGCTGCCAGATCTGCTGAATTTATCCAACATTTTCTGTTTTATTTCAGATCTCTAGTACCCACAATAATTTGCTTTTATTTTGTGGTTGCACTGAGTTTGGTGCTGTTCCCTATCCATTAGAAATTGGAAGGTCACAATACCAAATAATTGTCTACCACAAACTAATGTCAGCTTAGCTCAGTGGCAATATATTGTAATGAGGAGATCCCACCTCCCCTAGACTTCAGGGAAATCTGATCTCAGCACAAGTGATCCTACAGCTAGACCCTTGTGAGACCATTACTGTGGGACCACTGATGCAGATCCACATTGGCACCTTGAGCTAAGGAGGAGCCTGCATCAGGAAAGATTGCTCAGTCTATGTATCATCATCCTGAGATTACCATGGTCACTGAGATTTCGCAAGCTACCTTCAGCAGGCATCAGACATTGGCAGTTGTTTTTTGGGGACAAATGCTCATCCTCCTGCAATGCAGGGAACATGGGCAATCCATGTAGGAAACAATGCCAGGCCTGTAGTTGTATTGTCACCACACAGTCAGGATGGATCATCTCCCATGATGGCACCTTGGTACCCACACTGGTCCTGGTCATCAATGAAGCAAGAAACTATCAACCAACAGTCTTCCTCTACCTTTACCAAGGTCCCTTCTGTGCCCTTTTTGACATTCTCCTCATTAGAGGAGATATGCCACTCATCTATCTCCTCCATTGCTCCATTGCCAGCTTCTTGCCCCATTGCAGCGTAAAATTGTGGAGGGCGCAACACACCACAGTGATGCACAAATCTTCTGGAGGCTGTAATTAGGGTTGCATCTGAGTGGTCCAAGCTCTTGAACCATGTGTTCATGTTACTGCTTGTCTCCATTAATGTGTGAATAGCAGCATGAATCCCATTATAACAGGTTTTGGCTGTACTCTTCACACAAATATTATCAGTCACATCCTGAGGAGATAATCCTTGTCCTTGAGGAGCCAACCCTGAAGCCGCTGGGATTCCTTAAATAACTCTGGTATGGATGATCTGGACATTCAGGGAGTGGAAGATTTTGCAGTTTATGAAAGAACTCTCTGATGCAATGGGGAAGAGGGAGTCACATACATTTAATCAATGGCCATCTTAATTTGTGGGAAGCTAGTTATCTGTGTGAATCCTATAGCTCTGGTGTCCAGGCTAGCCTGCTCCCACTCAAAATTAATGTAGTGATACACCATCGCGAAGAGTGCATCCATGATCTCCCTAATGTACCTATGCATGGAAGCCTGGGAGATGCCACAAAGGTCACCAGTAGAATTCTGAAAGGAGCCACAGGCATTGAAATTTAGTGCGGTTGTGATCTTCGGGGCAACAGATAATGGATGACCTCTAAGTCCATGTGGTGTCAACTCTTGGAGAATGTGGAAGAAGTGAGTGACAATGTTCCTGGACATCCAGAGTCTCCTTCTGCACTAGAACCAAGAACATCAATGGTCATGTATAAACTCTGGCCTGATATTTTCTCTCCAGTGCCCACTCTCTGACAGCTGAACAAACTTTGCCACTCTTTCCTCCTCAGGCATCTTCTCCTGCCTTCGTGCTGCCGTATGTTGACAGTGGTATCACTGGTCACTGGCCTTACGGCCAGAAGGATAACAAACAACTTGAATGACTCCATGTGTGTATCTGCAATTACTGAACAGGAAGAAAGAGAATGCATGATTATTAAGGAGTCCTGTCTCTTTTCAAACTTCTTTATTTCTCTTATTTATTTTTTCACTTGCCCACTGATCTTTCTATAGTCAGCTGAATTTTCTGTAAGATATCTGTGATAAGCATAATTTTCCTCCTTCATCTCAATTTCTACCTATTTTGTTATCAAGCGAATTCTGGATTTGTTTGGCCAATACTTTCCTTTCAGAGGAACAGACCTTTGATTGTACCAAATTATCTTTTCTTTGAAAGTAGTCCATTGTTCAGCTACATTTTTTTCTGCCAAGCTTTGACTCCAATTTATTCAACTCAAATCTGTTTGTACCTTATTGAAGTTAGCTTTCCCCCAGTTAATTGTTTCCATAATCAACATCAATGTTATGACACAATGATTACAGTCGACTTGCTTTTCTCGTACTGATATGATCCATTTGGTTCACCTCATTTCCAGGAACCAAGTCCAGCAATGCTTCCTTTCTTATTGGATTGGAAGTATCCAACTGTATGTCCTTGACCTTTCTTATCAAGGCTAATCCTTTATTTCCAACACTGAAATACTCTCCTTAACCAATTAATCACCATCCCTACTTCTTCCTTTCTTATCTTTCCTGAACTGTTTGTAACAAAGAATATTTAACATCCAGTCCTGCCTTTCTTTGAGCCACAATGTAGTATTTTCGTAGCTCTGATGAAGAGTCATTCAGACTTGAAACATTGGCACTATTCTTTCTCCGCAGATGCTATCAGACCTGCTAAGATTTTCCAGCATTTTTGGTTTGTGTTTCAGGCTCCAGCATCACACTATTTTGCCTTTATACTATATTGCATTTCCACATGTCAATTTATACCTGTAACTCACCAATCTTATGTACCATACACTATGCATTCAGATATGTGCACATTAATGCTGATTTAAGTTTTATTACTTTCTCCCTTACTCTGATCCCACCCATTAATGTAGTATTTTTTATTCTAGCACTATTTTTCCCAGTATTCTGTGCATTTTGGTATTCCTCTGTGAAATTGGACAGGATTCTCTGATCTCGTTTATGACCTCCCCCTGCCAGCGACAGTGCAGAATGCCATGGATGAAGTCAGAGATTTTCAGAAATTATCTCTCAGTATCCAGTCCCAGGACATCACTGTTGGTGTTCCTCAGGGTAGTGTTAAAGGACCAACTATCTTCAGTTGTCTTACCAATGACCTTCCCCTCTCATAAGATCAGAAGTTCAAAATTTCATTGATGATTACACAATGCTCAGCACCCATTGGAACTCGTGCATGCGTATGAAAATATGCATTAAGAATGGGAATTGACTACTTGGCTCTTTCAGCTCGCTCATCCATTCCATAAGATCATGGCTAATCTATTTGCAACCTCAACTCCACATTCCCACATTCCCCCAGTAACCTTTCACTTCCTTGTTCATCAAAAATGCATCTATCCCTGTCTTAAAAATATTTCAGGACTCTGCTTTCATTACCTTTTAAGGAAGAGAGTTGCGAAGATTCACAACCCTCGGGGAGAGAAGAAACATTGTTCTCATCTCTGTCTAAAATGGGAAACCTCTTATTTTTAGTTCTAGCTTCTTTCATAAGTGGAAACATTCTCTCCATATCCAACCTGCCAACACCCCTCAGGCTCTGAAATATTTCAATCATGTGCCTCTTATTTGTCTAAACTTCAGTGGATACAAGCCTAGCCATATAACCTTCCTTCATAAGACAACTCACCCATTCAGGAATTCATCAAATAAACCTTCTCTGAATTGTTTCCAATGGATTTACATGCTTAGCTGCTGAAGCATCTTTCAGATATTGAAATACTCCATGCCACTATACAACAAGACTTGGACAACATTCAGGCTTGATTACATCGCAAGGAGCATTCATTCCACGCAAACGTCAGATAACGACCAAGAGAAAATTCAACATCACCCCTTGATATTCAAACGCTTACCATCACTGAATCTCCCACTACCAACATCCTGGGAGTTAGCACTGACCAGAAATTAGACTGGACTAGCTATTTAAGTACTGTGTGTAGAAAAGAAGGTCAGAAGTTGCATGGTAGCATAATGGTTGGCATCAGAGACCTGGGTTCGATTCCTGGCTCGGGTCACTGTCTGTGTGGAGTTTTGATGTAGAGATGCTGGCATTGGACTGGGGTGTACACAGTAAGAAGGGCTGAGTGTGTTAGCTTAAATTCCTCATCAAGCTGTTCTTATATGTTATCTAATATATCAATTAAGATTTGGGTAGTCTATATACTGGAGCAATGGTTTATCAAAGGGAAGGCCCTGAACTTAAGAGTGGTCATTCTAAACAATATAAGGTATACTTAGACCATATCCCCATCATGCCAGATAAAAGGCAAACTGTAAATCAACTTTTCTGGCAACATCCATATTAGCTCTGCTTTCCTTTACTTTGATGTGGAGATGCCAGTGTTGGCCTGGGGTAAACACAGGAAGAAGTCTCACAACATCAGGTTAAAGTGCAATAAGTTTATTTGGTAGTAAACATCACTAGCTTTTGGAACACTGCTTGTTCGCCAGATGAGTGGGAGATCTGAAGAAGGAGCAGCCATCCGAAAGCTAGTGGCGTTTGCTTCCAAATAAACCTGTTGGACTTTAAGCTGGTGTTGTGAGACTTCTTACTTCCTTTACTTTGGCAAACATGTAATTCAGTGCATTAAACGTACAAATACAAAGTGCAGCAGTTTTGTTTCATTTGGCTGCAAATGGGATTGAATGCCTGTCAGCAAATTACAAAACAGTAGTCCAAACTGCTGAGGTTAGATGACATCATAAACCACAAGAGCTTGAGTGTTATTTGAGCTTCTTAACTGGATAGCTGCCTTCAATTTACATGAATGCATCTGGTATTTATTTGTACTACGTGTACTAAGCTGTGTATCTTTTTACAAAGTAGGTTTGTTTTATTTTCCATTGACAGTGGAAGATTATTTGTTGCCTTCCTTTGCAGTTCTGGCACAGAGGCTGAAAGTTTGAGGGCTCTTTTTTTGGTAATGTGTTTCCCTGCCTCTTTTGGCCTTTGCTTCTCTGTTTTATCATTTCAGAAGATGCAGGTACACAGTCACTCACCCATCACTCAGGGACTGGAACTTTTTAGAGACAGTGCCCTACTGGGAACACAACACTAGCATGTATTCTGAAAAATTAGTCAATACCATAGCATATTAATGATATCACTGATAGTTGGGGTCTTCAGTCAGGTGGAGAGCTGGTTAAAGATGGCTACAGCAGCAGCTCAGTCTGCACTGTGGATACGGAATGTAGGAACGGGGTATGATTGCCAACCATTTCTTCTCAGACAGTGTAAATTGATTGCCCTCTATATTGATATTCTTGTGAGGTAACCTGACGACTGCAATACAAAATGCTTCGATATGTCCCTTCTCATTTCATCAATACTCAAGTCCTTCACTGCCAAATGGCTTTTTTGCAGTCTCTTTGTGCCTGCTTCTCAACCTACATTCCGACCTAGCTGTGTATCATTTTTAAACTTCTAGTCTCTTTGTTTAAATCATTAATGCAGATATAAATAGTTGAGGCCTGGGCCTCATTCACTTCATCACGTTCTTGAAAATATCCCCTCTATCTCGGATCTTCGTTTCCTGTCTGTTGCAAATTCTCAATCTATGCTAATATATTAGCTGTAACCCTTATGTTATGTTTTAGCCTTTGCACAGGACCTTATTAAATTTCTTTTTGAATTTCAAGTGCCCTATGTCTAATGGCTCCTCTTTATTTACCCTCTTAGTCACATTCCCAAAAGTCTCTAATAAATTTGTCAATTTGTACCATTTTACTGGAATTGCCATTTCAGTGCCATCGATTTCATTTAAGGCGGATCTGGTTGGATCAGCGAAAACTTGGGGATAGGATTTTCTAGCCACATCCAACTCAGGATTGGGAATTCCCACTAAAGGTCAATAGATCTTTTCCTTGTCCATCAAATTCTCTGTCCTGTTCCTGCATCAGATTGATATCACCCCAATCTTATTTAACCAACAGAATTAAGAAACTTTCACCCCTTCATTCTTGGCTGAATCCAAACCCAAAAGTCCTAAAGATAAAAAACTACAAGTACAAGAATGCCATTCAATTCAGTACACAAAACTATAACTGCTCACATCTGAAGAATGAGGATTATTGAATTAATAATGCATTTAACTCATATTCGAACATGGGAGACATTTTCATTTTCAAGTGAAAAGAGGAAAAGGGGGAGGAAATGTAATTTGGAAGAGGTAAAAGTTGTGTGAGATGAAGAAGATAGATGGATAAGAAGGAACAGGTCGTGAGGGAAGAGGAGAGAAATAATATTTGTCACTGAGGCACATGCTACAAAAGGGGAAGCAGCTTGTGGGGAAAGAGAATTAAAATAATTCTACTTATGTAGTCCACAGGTGGCAAATACTGTTGATTCAACTACTATAGTACAGGTCGAGTTTCTTTTATCCATAAATCTGAAAGCCAAACACATCCAAAAACTGCACTTTTTTCTGAATCTCATTGACCTTTATCATGGGATGTCTATGCTGTGGTAGTCTATGCTGTTTACCTTGTGGTTTTTGAGGATGAACGTGTCAAAGAGAAACTTATTACATGTCTCCTGTATTTATTATTCAGTGATACATCTTATCTTCAAAACATTTTATTTGCTTCAGTCTGTAGCTAGCCTCGGCTTAGGCTATTGTAATATAAGTTTGTACACTGTATCCAAAAACTAAAATTATCTGTAATCCGCAATGCAATGGGCTCCAAGGATTTCTGATAATGGACCTCATAACTAACAGAAGTTTGCCTGCTTACTAGACATATTCAATGTATTGAAGGCTTGGTCATTGAGTATTTTCAATGGAAACTATCAAATAAGAAAGTCAAACTGATTATATTCCCAATATCAGAAAATCTGAATGTTACATTCCAGGGTGAAGATTTTTCTTTTTCTGTTTTAATCTGCAAGTTTCCAAATCTAAAGGCCTAATGTCGATATGGACCACTGTTGACATGATAAAGTATTTTGAAAGGACTTTTATGATGATGAGGAATAGATGAAACATGGAATCATATTAAGTAAGACAGAAAGTTTGGCAAACCACTCAAGGGTGCTTGAGCAAGAAATTCCAGTCTTGGGTGGCAGGGTGGGGTGGTGGGGTGGTGCAGGGGGCAGCTGGGAATCCCACCAACAGTAACACAAGCAGCAAAATAATAAGATCATTGCATTGGCAATTGTAATATTTACTATTAAGATGGCAAACAGAAATTCATGCTGTCACAGTTTATTCCCAGCTAGTCCATGACTAAATAACTCCCATTACGTTAACATCAAGATCTTTAATGTATTTTGATTTCAAAATTGTATTTTGAGAAGTTTTTATTGATTGTCATTTAATTCTCAATGTTCTGAACTTTGATTGTTTAAATTTTAGGAACACTTTGTACATTTTTGTGCTCAGTAAACATTATTCTTCAACCCAATCCACCGCAGCTGTAAACATTTCTGATGAAATTTTGAACAGTATTGTCTTATATTCAAACAGTTTATGGTACAGTTCCAAGCCTGACATCTCAGGTCAGAGTTTCTGCTTTGAATGTAATCAGTGATTCCAGTACAAACTGTATCATTTTGAGTAGGGTTTTTCTCTTGAGTTTGCACATCTTCAAAAACACAGGTCTGAAATTTTGTAGGGATGGAAAAGGTCTCCAACTTAGTCAAAAATGATGTCAGAGCCTATTCTTGTTTGCACATCCTTGGCTTACAGAGGCAGCTGCACAAGTAAAAGTTCAGGCTTCTTCAAACAGATCCAATTTTCATTACTAGTATGTACAAAATATGACTTATAAGCTATAGATATTTGAGTAAAAACTGCCAGTCACTTGCAGAGATAGGGTATCCATTTGGACCAGTAAGGAACCTTTTTGAACAGGTCCAAGGAATCCTTTAGGAGAAGTAGGGTGTGCTTGGAGAGGTCAAGTGTCTTTTTGTGATTGGTAAAAGTGGACATGAATATGCAGAATATGTGGACAAACTCATTTGAACTGTCAATCTGTTATAGTATTTAAATCCCCAAGCTCACGAAATTGAGCATAATTGAAGAGACACAGATTGTGATGTGTTATAGAGCTGGAGAAGGTTACAGAGTTTATTTATTAGTTTCACAAACTGGCCTACATTAACACTGCAATGAAGATACTGTGAAAACTCTCTAGTCACCACACTCCACCACCTGTTTGGGTACACTGAGGGAGAATTTTATATGGCCAATGCACCTAACCAGTTCATCTTTCAGACTGTGGGATGAAATCGGAGCACCCAAAAGAAACCCACGCAGAGACTGGGAGAAGATACAGACTCTGCACAGGCACTGACCTAAGCCGGGAATCGAACCCGGGTCTCTTGCACTCTGAGGCAGCAGTGCTAACCATTGTACACCATGTTGGAATGGGTGAGACCATGGAGGGATTTGAGCACAAGGATGTGAAGTTTAAAATCAAGGCATTTGCCAAACCAGGAACCAGTGTAGGTCAGCAAGCATATGGATAATTGGTACTTGGAACTTCACATGAGTTAGAAAACTGATGGTGGAGTTTTGAATCTGATCAAGTTCAGGGAGAATTCACCCCTCAGTGTCATCTCTTTAGCATTGTGTATACTTTGCAGCATGTGTGCATATAGAAAATAATTACTATTTGAATTCTTTGACAGCAAGTATGCTTCATTCAATCCCCAAACTGTTGATTTGCATACTGAGACCAGACTCATTAGATCACAGTATAAATAAGGCATGAATCAAACCTGTCAAAATTAATTTCACTTGGACCTGAAAGTGAGAGAGAAAGATAGGAATGAGTTCATTTAGAAAGGCAATTCTTTAACTTTATTGATTTGCATCAGACTTGAAGAAAAGTTTCTGAGATGAAGCAACTATTATCTAGCTCACTGCAATCCCTCCTTTCTCTGAAAAATTAAATCATCCATTACAGTGCAACAGAACAGCTCAA
The DNA here is from genome assembly GCA_024679065.1 of Sphyrna mokarran. Lineage (NCBI taxonomy): Eukaryota > Metazoa > Chordata > Chondrichthyes > Carcharhiniformes > Carcharhinidae > Sphyrna > Sphyrna mokarran. The sequence continues at coordinate 36,802,921 of JAGIQG010000010.1, read as the reverse complement.
ATAAATGTTGGACGCTGTAACTGATTGGGAACAATCAAAATTGTTAATGGATTTCTTCTCTCGTTTCCCCCCTTCAAAGGATCAAAGAGTATGTCCACCAGAAACCCTTTCCCCTTAAAATACTACCTCACTGGTATTCTATTCATAGTTTTAATCCCCTTGAGATTGCATTTAGGCAAAGTCAGAGTAAACAAGCACTCTCACAAGGTTAAATAGCAAGAATGGCCTTGAGTTCAAGTGCAGTAAAGTGTTAAAACACAAGGCGTAGACAAAAGTCGTAGGTAGAAGAACGATTGGAATGAGGCACTCACTGAATGCTAAAATGGGTGGCGCAGGCTGTAGAGCTGAAGGGCCTGTTTCCTGTACTATGTTGTTCTTTGATCTTTGTTCTTTGTTGATGTGTGCTAATTGCTGAAATTTTTGGAAAAAATTGTATCAAGTATTTGTGCCATGCTGGTGTAAATCTCTCGAATTTCCACCACAGTTGGAATCTATTTTTTAACTTATTTCCGAGAGATGGCTGAGACTGACAAGTTTGGTGCTCATCTCTATCCGTTCCTGAGCTGAATGGCTTGCTAGACATTTCCAAGAACACTTAAGAGTCAATTGAATTATTGTCGGTCTGGAGGCACATGTTGGCAGACCAGGTAAGAGTAGCAGATTTTCTTCATGAAACAGATGGATTTTTATGACAGCGATAGTTTCATGGTCACTATTATTGAGACTAGCATGCATTTCCAGGTTTTAAGTGAACTTAAATACCATCATCCACCGTGGCGAGATTTGAACCCATGTACCTAGACCATCAGCCTGGGTCTCTGGATCACCATGATGTCACTGTCTCCCATATCATTCTGAAGCAAAGAGTCAAAGGTTACCTGCAAAATCAAACCAAAGCAACTAATTCATGAGTTTACCTACTCGGCCTTGTCTTATTACCTGTACATTCTCGAGAAATGCAGCCAAAGTACAGACATGGATGTATTTTCACTGTCTTTGAACTGTTCTTGCAATAGTGTTAAATTACAGACACTAAATATGCTTCCATGATAAACTTAATCTATTGTTCCAGTTTCATTTAGAACATGAAATAGTACAGTAAATGTATGCATGCACATAGTCCACACAAGTCAATGTGCATATAGTGACATTCCAATACTCAAATGAATTCCAAATGTTTATCATATACGTTAAAATTTATGTAGTTGTAAATATGTTCAATCAAGTTATAGTGCAAATCTAATGATTCTGGAGATCTCGGGCTCATGCCAGAAACTAGATCAGTCTAGATTAACATATGGTGTCAAGCGTACCAATATCCTCTATCAGTGCCCTTTTTACTGTGCCCTTTTTGGAATTTCTAACTAAGATTTTGTGGGATCTTTGGGGGAAGACTTGGAGGCAGGAATGGTTGCCACAAAGGCATAAGAAGGTGTTAGGTGGCTGATGGAGTCCTGTTGAGTCAGTTACGTAGCTAAATAATGGCCCCACCTTGACTCATTCGAATTTTAACCAGTGAGGGGAGGGAGGGGGGTGTTGCATGGTGGGATGAGACAGTGCTGACTGTAAGAAATCACTAGCTGAATGCTAATAGCCTCCCAGTAGCAGAGGGAAGCATTCTTTTTTGACACTCTTTGCTCAAGAAAGGCCTCCCTGTGGCAATGACAGTCTCCTCCACCTATCCATTGTATTGGCACCATGTGCCTTCAGTGATAATCCTCTGCTTGTCCCCTTTCCTCCAGAGACAACACTGACAATGCCGAGCTGCCAGCTCTCTGATTGGACCAGTAACTCTTGGGGCAGGCCTTGGGAATATAATTGGATGGCAGAAGTGGTTATATTGGTAAAACATGGCCCTGGATACAAACTGATAGCCAAGTTCTGCACGCATGAGGATGGCCTCAACTGGGATCTTGAATTCATGTCACACTATCTGTAACCCTCCACAACTTACCTGGGTTTGCAAAATCTCACTAATTGTCCTGGCTGGAGACAATACACACCTCTTTAAGCTGTGCTGAACCCTCTCTCCACTTACATTGTCTCTACCTTTAAGACTTGATTACCTGTAAAGATTCACATTCCAAATATCATCTTATAAATTGAGTTTGTGTCTATATATGCCCTGTTTGTAAACACAACTCCTCGCTCATCTAAAGAAGGAGTGGCACTCTGAAAGCTTATGCTACCAAATAAACATTTTGGACTTTAATCTGGTGTTGTGTGACTTCTTACTGTGGTCCCCCTATACCAAGGCTGAAAATGGCAGCCATCAGGACCAAGCCTGAAATGGACATGGCATCAATTTGAATGCATTTGGATGCACTTAAATTGACTTAATGGGCTGCATGTTCAAACTTACCGGAATTTCATCTTTTACCACCATGTTCACCTGTTGCAAAACAAACATGGTACGCAAAGGTCCAATTCAGGCGCTCCAGCTTCTCAGGAGGTAAGTTCCGAGCTTCGAGCAGCTTGAACTCAGATTGGTGGTGGAAGGGGAAGTTGGGGAGACGGGAGACAGGTCAGTAGGTTCTCTGGTAGGAGAGTGAGAGGGTGGGGGCAAGGGGAGGCAGGTCAGATGGCTCTCTGGTGAGGAGGATGAGGGAGGTTGTTCAGCTGGTTCTTTGGTGGGGGGGAGGGAGGCGGGTCAGATGGGTCTCTGATGGGGGTGAGTGAGTGAGGTGGTTCAGATGGCTCTCTAGTGTGGGGGAGGGAGACGGGTCAAATAGCTCTCTGACTCAGATCCAGGGTTGGGGTGGTTGAGGGAACAGGGACATCCGCTGCCACCCTGCATCTGATCTGTGGGTGGAAGAGGGTGGGGCCTGCGATCAGCCTGGGTGGGAGGAGGGTGGGGGTAAGGGGGGCACTTATGTTGTCGGGGTGAGGACATTGTCCTTGGAAACCAGGATGGAGGCATTATCTGGCCTGGAGCGATGTGGTAAGGTACCGTTTCTCTATCTTCTCCTTCTGCACATGTGCAGTTGGAGGTGTCGATCGGATTGTGGGATTGTGGTCAGTGCAGACTTGATGGGCTGAATGGCATCCTTCTGCACTGTAGGATTCTGTGATTCTATGATAGTTGAATCACAACCAATTAGGCAAGGGGAAGCTAGTAAAGGTAAATTTCACATTGATATTCTGACATTCTTCTCTCAAGGGGCCCTACTTTACCATTTTAATTCTAACTGTTAAGCGGACTTGAAACTGTGAGTGTTTCAGATCCAACCCATTCTTGGATGCCCCCAAAAGCACTCTGTCTGCAGAGCTGCAGCATTTTGGGCATGATAAGCCCCACTCACAGACTTTTGCAGCGTGATTCAGAATCACTGCTATTTTTTTCAGGCAGAGTACGTATAGGGGCACTTGAGAATGGGTTGGATCTGAAACACTCCCAGTTTTAAGTCCGCTTAGCAGTTAGAATTAAAATGGTAAAATAGGGCCCCTTGAGAGAAGAATGTCTGAACATTAATGTGAAGTTCACCTTTACTAGCATCCCCTTGCCTAATTGGTTGTGATTCAGCTATCATAGAATCATAGAATCCTACAGTGCAGAAGGATGCCATTCAGCCCATCAAGTCTGCACTGACCACAATCCCATACAGACCCTATCTCCACAACTCCATGCATTTACCCTAGCTGGTTGTCCTAACACTAAAGGACAATTTAGCATGGCCAATTCACCTAACCCACACATCTTTACACTGAGGGAGGAAACCAGAGCAGCCAAAGGAAACCCCCGCAGACATATGGAGAATGTGCAAACTCCACACAGAAGCTGACCCAAGCCGGGAATTGAACTCAGGTCCCTGGCACTGCCAGGCAACAGTGCTAACCAATGTGCCACCATGCCGCCCCCACTGTTATTTTTCAGTGGTATTATTTTTTTTCAATCTGGTACTTGAGGAAATCACAACCAAAAAAAAGTTCTTGATTGAATTGGAAAGTAAAAGTTAAATGAAAATGAAGAAACAAAAAGCAAGCAAATTGCAGGCTGGCGCGCAGGTTCAGTTATACCTGTTGACGTGCCATGCTCTTGGGTATTAATAGTGACATGCAGGCAACATGTCTGATGGCTAGAGAAAGACCAAAAAATATCTTACTGCTCCTCTAAGCCTTTCTGCTGAAAGATACACATGCTTAGTCTTTGAACAAAGGTAGGATCATATTTGGATATGATGTGCCTCCAATCAGATGCCTATTAGTGCTGAATTGATTTTCACAAGGAGGATAAACCAACTAGATTGTAATACCAGAGCATCGCTGGCAATAAAAACAACCTACAATTACATTGCACCTTTAAGATGATAAAACGTCCGAAGGAGTATTAACTAACAAAATATGCCATTGAACTTCACAAGGAGATATCAGGACAAAGGACCAAAAAGATAGGTTTTAGGGGACATTGGAAAGGTTTGAGAAGTCAAAAGATTGAGATGTTTAGAGGCAGAATTTCAAAGCTTGGGACATTAGGGAAGGTATACCCTAATGTAGATAAAAAAGAGGCTGAGGCTGCACAGAATAATTAGAGAAGGAACTTTTCTGGCCCTTCTTGCTGGAGGGATCTTTCATCCCCACTAAAGGTGATCTCTCCCCCTTTACTAGACCTGGCATCAATATATGTCAGCAAGCACGGTTTTGATGGGTGAATGGGACACAATTAGATGTAGGATAAGGACAGCAAAATTTTGGATGAGCTCATACTTAGAAAAGGGAATGGGGGAAACAAAGCTGAGTGCAGATTAGCTGAAATACAATTATAAAAATCAAGCCTTCACTCAGGATAGGGAGAACATAGGTGGTGGTGTACTGTGTGCAGTTCTGGTTACCTCACCATAGGGAGGATGTGATAGCACTAGAAGTGATACAGAGGAGATTCACCATGATGTTGCCTGGAAGGGGCATTTGAGCTATTAGGAGAGACTGGATAGGTTTGGATTGTTTTCTTTGGAGCAGAGAAGGCTGAGGGGGACATGATTGAGATATTTAGGATTTTAGAAGATATGGACTGGGTAATGAAGGAGTGGCTGTTCCCCTTGGTTGAGAGGTCAATCACAATGGATTCTTTTTAGGGTAAGGGGCAGATGATTCAGAGGGGATTTGAGAAAAAATGTTTTTATTCAGAGGGTGGTGGGAATCTGGAATGCACTGCCTGGGAAGGTGGTGGAGGCCAGAAAACTTAAAATCTTTAGGAAGTGTTTGGATGGGCACTTGAAATATTATAACATTCAATAATATGGGACAAGGGCAGGAAAATGGGGCTAGTGTGCCTTTAGTGGAGTTATTGTTGATGCTATTCGATGGGTCTTTTGTGCATTGTACACATCTATGGGCAGGATTTTATGGCTTCGTTAGTCTCAAAACCGTAAAATCGCACCCGAGGGCAATAGACCTTTCCATGGTCTGTCAATTGCGGGGAAGGATGATAAAATTGTGGCATATGACTCTAAGAGCGGGATTTTATGGCCTTGCTCAGGCGAGACTGGAAATTCCCAGCCAAGGTCAATGGAAATTTCCATGCTGGATCCTTGCTCACTCCGATTCTGTGGCAGGCAAGGTGGTAGATTTCCAGCCTATGACTCGTCTCGCCAATTACCTGTTCAGTAAATATAACAAGAGAGATTAATGACATTTCATGACTAGTAAGTCACTTAACAGCACATGATAAAAGTCCAGCTTCACCACAGGTGGCGAAACCCGTTTAATATTACTAAATAAAATCAAAACAGCTGTACACCTTTCAACATCCGTTCCCTAATCTAGTGCATATTTGCACAGGCAGATTAACTACAGGTTTCTCCTGAGGAAATGCTATCTGGCCCTAATTTATGGGAGAGGCATCGTTTTATCAGCAACAGCTCCAGAACTCCTGCTTTTCAGCTGGCTGGTTTACGAGGTGAGATGTGCATTTATTGCTCAGATATGTTCAAGGGGTTAGGCTCCAGATCCAGCCCCTCACCAGCTCCATGAAAATTGTAAGAATATTTGTAATCAAAGGGACTGGAAGTATCCAAAGGGATAAATAAATCAAAGATGTGTTTATCAATTAAAAGCTGGTTCTTTACCTGGTAAGTCTTAGATATTTAGATAATAAGATTCTAAATCTAAACCGTATCTCAGTTTTATATGTTGTCCTTTTAAGTTTAGAATAAAAGTTAGTGGTTATAAAGTGCCCCTGCTGTCGAAATTGCTTCATGGTACATTTTCAATTTTTGATATTTGCTCTGCAGAATTGAGAGGCCAAACCAGATGAAGAAAAAGAAACTGAGGGAAAAAAGTAAACGTGAGATTTAGTTACTCATTACCAGTCTGAATTTCTGAATGCCATCTCCAGATGAGCATTGGGCCTGATTTGAATATGCATTAGGAATTTCCTGGTTGCAATTTTCTGTGTACATTTTAATGGACAGATTTAAAAAGTGGGACCTTCCTGCTTCATACAGCTCGGCGCTACAGTACACTAGTTTTCCACAGTCATGTTCTCATGGACAGAATCGATTGTCAAAAATTTGTAGGCGTGACACAATTGAAAGCCAGTGAATTAGTTCTCTGCCAGTTACTGACTGGGCCTTATATCTTTCCTTACCAAACCAGATGGCTTCAAAGTACCATTCTGGTATGAATTCTGCATGATGCTTCAGAATTACTAACATTGAGTTGGGTGCTCATTCCAGACCTTGTGTGACTGTATTTTTCCTTTCAGTTAATGTTAAGGAAAATTGGGTGATTTGTACAATGTTTGACCAATTTAGCATCACTCATTTTACACATTCGTCCTAAGTTGAAATTCCTCCCCAAGTTGTCACCTGTCTAAAGTACTGGAACAATTTTTCATAGTTATTATACATATATTTAGTTTCAATCTCACTTCAGAGCTGAGGGAACCAATCTACATAAAAAATGCCATTTTGTGTGGCTCACGCAGTATGGTAATCACTTCGTCTGTTTTAAAAGCTGTAACCTGTTTAAAATAACTGCTGCTTTTAAAAACCGAGCACAGCTCCAAGTACATTCAAATGGATTTTCGGTATCTATAACCCTTGTCAATCACTGGTGTCACAGTATTGTCATATCCTGAAGGTACTGAGACTGCTTATGGCAGTGATAAGTTGCTGGAAAGTTTGGCTAATGTAGCAATGCGACATAGTTTCACCCTTTCTGTGTGAGTTCCTCCTACTCATTGACCCAGAACTGAAGGGGATAAGGAGTATCAGTTTACATCATATGTGCAGAAACCAGAAATTCATTCAGAAAGTAAATCAGCAAAGCACTTTTTCACAAATGGGAAAGTGAAAAAATAAAATGCTTTTTCACACAAGACTCTCAATATGAGGTCAATTTATATTGTCAAGATTGCGATCAACCTTGCGATTTTTTTATTAGTTAAGAATATCAAGGAATATGAATCAAAGAAAAATTCAGTCAAGGTACAGATCCTGTTTCTATGCATGTATAAGTATATATGTGTCCAATTAGCTATTTTGTGTGTGTATATGGATACGTCGTAAAACACAGAGAATTTTTTTTCTTCAAGAAGAACATGGAACAATTAAAGGAACTGAAGAATTGAAAAGAGAGACATGTCTTACAATTTAAATTTACCAGAACAAGCAAGAATACCAAATTTCAAATGATCAAAGCAGTTAATGCTGTAGGTGTGGTGAGAATGACTGCCCTTTACTTAGGATAGCATTTGATCAATTATGGCATCAAAGAGCACTAGCATCAGTGGAGTCAATGGGAATCGATGGAACATTTTCCAGTGGTTGGAATCATGCCTACCACAAAGGAAGCAAATTGTGGTCATTGGAGATCAATCATCTCAGTGCTGGGTTGCAGGCATTCCTCAGGATAGAGTCTTAGGCTCAACAATCCACAAATACCCCATTAATGATAAGTTCAGAAGTGGGGATGTTCATAAATGTTTCTAACAGAAAGCAAAGGAGGTAAATGGGTGTTTTTCTGGTTGGTGATCTGTGCCTCAGGGATCAGTGTTGGGACTGCAATTGTTAGCAATTTACGTAGATGATTTGGAATAGGGAACCAAGTGTAGAGTGTCAAATTTTGCAGGTGACACTAAAATGTGTGGCAGAGCAAAGTGTACAGAGGATGCTGAAAGTCTGCAAAGGGTATAGATAGTCTGAGTGGATCGGTAAGAGTCTGGAGATGGAGTACAATATTCGTAAATGTGAAGTTTTGATAGGAATAACAGCAAAATGGACTATTATTTAAATGGTAAAAAAATTGCAGCATGTTGCTGTGCAGAAGTACCTAGGCTTCCTTGTGTAGGAATCTCAAGGAGTTGATTTGCAGGTGCAGCAGGTAATTAAGAAGGCAAATGGAATGCTGTCTTTTATTGCTAGAGGGATGGAGTTTAAAAACAGTGAGGTTATGTTGCAGCTGTATAAAGTACTGGTGAGGCCACACCTGGAGTACTGTGTACAGCTTTGGTCTCCTTATTTGAGAAAGGATACACTGGCAGTGGAGGGGGTGCAGAGGAGATTCACGAAGTTGATTCCGGAGTTGAGAATGTTGGCTTATGAGGAGACACTCATTGGAATTCAGGAGAATCAGGGAGGTTTCATACAACATAAGATTATGAAGGGAATAGATAATATAGAAGCAGGGAAGTTGTTTCCACTGGCGGGTGAAACTAGAACGAGAAGGCATAGCCTCAAAATAAGAGGGAACAGATTTAGTACTGAGTTGAGGAGGAACTTCTTCACACAAAGAGTTGTGAATCTGTGGGATTCCTTGCCCAGTGAAGCAGTTGATACCTCATTGAATAATTTTAAAGTGAGGATATATACATTTTTGGACAGTAAAGGAATTAAGGGTTATGGTGAGCAGGTGGGTAAGTGGAGTTGAGTCCATGAAAAGATCAGCCATGATTTTATTGAATGGCGAAGCAGGCTCGAGGGATCAGATGGCCTACTCCTGCTCCTAGCTTTTATGTTTTTATGATTGTGGAATGTCCAACACCATTTACTGAAGTAGCTTGTGTCCATATGCAACTGGACAATATTCAGGCTTAGACTGAAAAGTAGCAAGCACCACACAAGCATGCCAAGCAATAACTATTACAACAAGAGAGTCCTTAATCATCTCCTTCTGACTTTCAATGGCATTATCTTCATTAAATCCTCAACTGGCAACATCTTGGGACTTAATATTAACAGTCATGGACTAGCCATATAAATACAGTGGCTACAAGAGCAGATCAGAGTCCAGGAATTAGAACATAGAACAATACAGCACAGAACAGGCCCTTCGGCCTTCGATGTTGTGCCGACCAAAATAAAAAGCAATGCCCCTCCAAACTAAACCATTCCCTTCTCTTCCATATACTTATCAACTAACCTCTTAAACGCCACCAAACTTGGCGCATCTACAACAGCTGCAGGCAGGGCATTCCACTCCCTAATCACTCTTTGAGTAAAGAACCTACCTCTGATATCCGTCCTATAACTCATACCCCTTAATTTAAAGCTGTGTCCCCTCGTGCTAGCTTTCTCCATCCTAGGAAAAAGGCTATCACTGTCCACCCTATCTAAACCTCTAATCATCTTATATGCTTCAATAAGATCCCCTCTTAGCCGCCTCCTTTCTAACGAAAACAACCTCAAATCCTTCAACCTCTCTTCATAGGACCTGCCCTCCATACCAGGCAACATCCTGGTAAACCTCCTCTGTACCCTCTCCAATGCCTCCACATCTTTCTTATAATGTGGCGACCAGAACTGCACACAATACTCCAAGTGCGGCCGCACTAGAGTTTTGTACAGTTGCAACATGATGCTGCGGCTCCTAAATTCAATCCCCCTACCAATAAAAGCTAAGACTCCATATGCCTTCTTAACAACTTTATCCACTTGACTGCCTACTTTCAGGGATCTATTGACACATACACCAAGATCCTTCTGTTCCTCAACACTATTAAGAGCCCTACCATTAGCCCTATACTCTACACATTTATTGTTCCTGCCAAAGTGCATTACCTCACACTTTTCCACATTAAACTCCATTTGCCACCTCTCGGCCCAGCTCTGCAACTTGTCCAAGTCACTCTGTAAACTAAAACACCCCTCTTCACTATCTACCACACCACCAACTTTAGTATCATCTGCAAATTTACTGATCCATCCCTCAATACCCTCATCCAGATCATTTATAAAAATTACAAACAGCAGGGGCCCCAAAACAGACCCCTGAGGCACACCACTCGTCACCGAACTCCACGATGAATATCTCCCATCAACCACCACCCTCTGTCTTCTATCTGCCAGCCAATTTCTAATCCAATTAGCTAAATCACCCTCTATTCCACACATCTGCATTTTCTGTAGAAGTCTTCCATGGGCCACCTTATCAAAAGCCTTACTAAAGTCCATATATACTACATCAACCGCCTTACCCCCATCCACCTCTCTGGTCACTTTCTCAAAAAACTCAATGAGGTTAGTAAGGCATGACCTACCCTTCACAAAACCATGCTGACTATCCCCAATCAATTCATTTCTCTCTAAATAACTATAAATCCTATCCCTAATAATTCTCTCCAATACCTTGCCCAATTCTGTGGAGACTCACAAATGTTTGTCAATCATCATCAAGACATAAGTCAGGACTGTGTTGGATACTGCCTACTTGCCTGGATGTGTACAGTGCCAACAACACTTAAGAAGCTCAACACCAACCAGGAGAAAGAAGCCAGCTGGATTGGCATCTCATTCTCCACCTTAAACATTCAATCCCTCCATCATTACCACATAGCGGCATCAGTGTGCATCATCTACAAGGTGACCTGCAGCAACTCACCGAGGCTCCTTCAACAGCATCTTCCAAACCTGCTACCTCTACCACCTAGACTGGCAAGTGAAGCAGACACATGGGAACACCATTATCTGCAAGTTCCCCTCCCAGCTACACATCATTCTGACTCTAAACATTATTGTTGTTCCCTCAATGTCACCGGGTCAAAGTCCTGGAACTCCCTCCCAAACCTACACTACATGGATTGAAACAGTTCAAGAAGGAGGCTGAACACTGCCTCATCAAGGACAATTAGGGATGGGCAATAAATTCTGGTCTAAATAGCAATGCCCACATCTCATGAACAAAACAAATGGTGCTGATTGGTTGACAAGTTGAATTTGGCTGAGGAATTGCCATGGAGAATGCATGGAGGAAACTATGGGTTCCCCAAGCTCTTGCATAATTTCAAAAAAGTGGCAGGCTTGAACATTTTTCTTTTGTTTGCCAAAAGATTTCCTTTTGTTTTCCTTTTATTGATTGTACTGTAGCTTTTAGCGCATCCAGGATTCTTCAGCAAGTACAACACAGCATGGTGGCACAGTGGTTAGCACTGTTACTTCACAATGCCAATGCCGCGGTTCCAATTCCAGGCTTGGGTGACTGTCTGTGTGGGGTTTGCATGTTGTCCCCATGTATGTGCGGATTCCCTCTCACTGTCCAAAATGTAAAGGTTAGGTTGATTGGTCAGGCTAAATTGCCCCTTAGTATCCAAAGATGTGTAGATTAGCGTGGATTAGCCATGATAAATACATGAGGTTACTGAGGTAGGGTCTGGATTGGATGCTCCATCAGAGAGTCAGTGCAGACTCAACGGGCTAAATGACCTACCTCTGCACTGTCTATGATTATCAAATTGTGGAATCAGATCTAAGTATTGATGTTTGTTTTGGATTTTGCAAGCACGGGCTGGTTGAACATAATCTGTACTCTGCCTATTATGAACAACAATGGGAATATGTTCTTTGATTTGATCAGCTAACCATCAGATTTACAGCCTGGCGTCACGCTGGCACTGAAATTCACACCCAACATTGCTTTGTTGTATGGTAGGTAGAATGCCTTTTGAACTGATAGCAGAATCCTGTTAGTGGAAAATACATTCACAGAGCCATTGCACAGTAGATTGACTTTAGCTGTTGTTCAAATTCTCCCCTTTGCTCACTTCATGAGTATGCCTCAGCCAATCAGAGTTGACTTGCTAACCAATTAGCATCTTTCCATCCTGTAAAAGTTGTGATTGTTTGAAATTTGGCATTCTTGCATGTGCCCAGATGAGTGCAAAACAAAGAGCTTCGGCAACATGTCATTCTTTTCAGCAAAATGAGAAGATTTTTCATGATAACGGAAAGATACAGCAACAAATGTTATAAACACACAATTGCATTTCACAGTCTAGTGCTTAAAGAAAACAGGATGATGAGATTCATTGTGTTTAAGTTATTTTTAAAATTGAGGTGGGATATGCAAGGGTTGCAGAAGTAGGGTTAAAGCTTCAGATATTTAACTGAGTTAACCTGTCACTGGAGAGTTTAGTGGCCATGATGTGGAGATGCTGCTCCTGAACTGGGGTAAGCATAGTAAGAAATCTCACAACACCAGGTTAAAGTCCAACAGGTTTATTTGGTGGCATTATCTTTCGAAGTCTCGTTTTAGTTTAATGGCCACAAGATACACATTAGTCTTGTTTTCTAATCTGTCTTGACTTTCTGGTATCTTGCACATCATGCTCCATGTACCTCGTACTTGAATTTTCCATTCATTCTATGATCATCCTGCGTCGGCAGCAAATTACAATATAAACCCTGAGGAAAGACAGAACTCATTTAATGTTTTGCATCAGAAAATCTGAAACTCGTTAGGGTCTGCTGTGTAAACAGGGTATTAGAGTCATATTTACTGAATGTGCTGTGAAGCTGAGTGTTATAATCTATTTCATAATCATCCCTCATAATTCCATCTAGCGCAACTAAACTGCCTAACAGCCTTCAAAATACATTTTTCTCACAGCTGATCCTTGAAGATGTGTGTGTGTGTGTGTGTGTGTGTGTGTGCGCGTGTGTGCGTGCGTGTGTGTGCACGTGTGTGTGCGCGCACGTGCGTGTGTGTGTGTGTGTGTGCAGTTCAATGGTAACAGACATGAAAAAGACCCTGACCATTGATAGTATGTACACTTCAGCTTGTGTTTGTGTCCTTGCTGTCCTTAATGAGGACTCACTCTTGTAAGCATGAGAATGTCCAAGTTGGGGTTATGATAGTGTGTTTGGATCTCTGTCAGTGGACAGGTAGATCAGTTGATAGAGGCGGGAATGGAAAATCCCACCAGCATAAAATTCTACCCATAATCTTGAAATTAAAGCCAAGCCATTTACGAAGGGATTTAGAAATGTTCTCTTCACATGAATGGTGCAGAAATCCAGGATTTCTTCCAACAAAAGCCTGGCACAATTGGTGCTTTCAAGGCAGAGATTGATAGATTTCTTTTGGTGAGTGAATCAATCCGGAACTTTGAATTGCTATTTGGATGCATGAATGTAACTGAGCAAAGGACACCATTCACACAACAAGCAATCAGGACGTGACTCAGATGAAGCAGGGGTTCTGATGAAAGGTTATTGAGCTGAAATGTTGATACTGCTTCTCTCTCCACAGGCCCTGTCTGTCCTGCTCTGGTTTCAAGCTTGTTCTATTTTAGTTCAAACTCAATGCAAGTTAACATTTGCATAATAAAATAATTTACAGTGTGTGATCACGAGCAGACATATTTAGCTCATAGAAATGAAGAACATGAATAGGAATAGAACTTTTTGTCTCTTGGCCTGTTTTTGCCATTCGGTTGGATTATGACAGATTTGTACCTCAACTTCATTGACTCAATTTCAGCCGACATCCTTGATTCACTTACCTAAAGAAATCTATCCAACTCAGCCTTGAAAGCACCAATTGCGTGAGGCTTTTGTTGGAAGAAATCCTGGATTTCTGCACCATTTATGTGAAGAGGACATTTCTAAATCCCTTCGTAAATGGCCTGGCTTTAATTTTAAGATTATGGGTAGAATTTTATGCTGGTGGGATTTTCCATTCCCGCTAAAGTCATTGGATTTTTGAATGGTTCACCACATTTTCCAGCCTCACCTGCACTGTGAGGAGGCCATAACATTTCACTCAGTTGACGGAACCATTTTAAATTTTTTTCAAAGTGTCAGACTCAGACTGAAAACCAGCGTGAAGCTCTCCAGCTGCCCAGACTAGTTTTCTGTCCAGTACATTGAGCTTCTTAGAATAAAGAAAAATGAGTGGGTAGTGTTTATGGCATCACTCTGGTGGGCTGTGCTTGATAGAGCAGTAAGAATCACTCCACAGAGATCAGGGTGCCATCTTTAAAAGGTAGCCCAATCAGTACAAAATATATACTCCCCCTTAACTCCTCCACCTTCATCGACATATTGGGGGCATCCCCACCGGCCCCATAAATAATTATCATCGGTATTCCCTTAACTTCTGCTGCACTCCAGAACAATCATCACCAGCATCCACTGTCCCCTGTCCCTGATAACCATCACCATCATTCCTACCCCATTCCCACATCTCCCCTCCCCTTCCTTGCCCTCACCATACTTAAAGGAATCTCCCCTCCCAGCATGGTGCTCCCACTAGGACCTGCCTTGGCAATGTACCAACTTGGCAGTGCCAACCTGCGTCTGAGTAGTGCAAAGGGTCAGTGTCAGACATGCCCCAGGCAAGTCTCTCTCCCCTCGGGAGCTGTACCTTTCTCTGTGCTGTTGAATAGATCCTTTTGACTTCTTCTCATTTGGTCAAACCTATTGTAAGTCTTGCTTACACAATGTCACAACAGCAAGGTCTACATACTGAGGGTGTTTATGTGGCTGTTTAAATTCTTGGAAACCTTTTTAAATGATGTTCTTGTCCTTTTGGCATGAAGCTCATGATGCCATTGCTGAGGGGCAGGGTTATCAGGAAAAGCAATCTCTCCGGAGTGAATTGGGTTTCCTGAGTGTCTCTGGGTTTTCCACCTGTGTTACCATTCCCTGATAGTGAACGCAGTTGAAAATTCCCCTCCCCACTGTTTTCACATTCTTGATTCCACATCATACCTACCCGATGAAGTATTTTAACATTTTAAATATCTGAGTCAGATCATACTTCAGTGTTTTATATGCTTGTGAATAGAATCATTGTCTAAACTCTGGTATCATTTTGGGGAATCTGAACAACACTCAATCCAAAGCCTCCAAGTTCAAAATGTAATGCCATAATCAAAAAAAAAATCTGTAAATATGACAGCTTTCTTCTTCTGTATGGGGCATTCGACATTTCAGTTCCTGGATGTAAAACATTTCATGAAGGCTTTGGTACACTGAGGGCGAATGCACAGTTTAACACAGCATGCTGTGTGTGTGTCTGGGAAGGAGGCAGCAACAGCTACAAACAGTGCAAGTTGGCAAAGAACTGATATTTCAAACCGGAGCACTATGCTCTTCTGTATTAAACTGCATTAACATAGTTTGGCGAGAAAGGGAACATACAGCATTGTCGTCATTTCTGGTGTAATGATGAAATGAAAAATGGCACAAGGACAAAGTTTTTCTTTTCCCCGCAGCAAGTACTGCATGTAAGACAAGACAACATTCAGTAAGGGGGCACCTCAGTTAAACATTTCTTGTGAAAACTAAAATCTTAATTAAATGTGAATGAGCTGAGGGAACGACCTTGAACATATCCCTCCAAGTGAAAACCCATTAATTGGAGGCACTTGTGGTTCATAAGCCCACAGGAATATTTTATAAAGTACAGGTAGTGACAAAGCGGATATAATTCTGGTTTTAACTTAATGTGAGCAAAATCTTTAAGAAAAGTATAGTAAGTATTGACTCATAATGACAGTTTGTCTTTGCAAAACTCAGTAAAATAGTGTCAGAAATGTGTCTAGTAGAACAGATGGTTAGCCGAGCAGGGAGCATTCAGCAGAAATGTGAACATTAAAAAAAATCCTTAAAATATGAACCAGTTAGCAGAAAAAAAATGAAGAACATTCACACTGTAAAAGCAGACATGCTGTTAAAAATGGGTTATATTTGACTTTTGAAATGAAATGTCTTTAACATAACCTTCTACGGGGGCAAGATTACAAACTGTGAAATACCCAAATGTATTCATGTCTATAATAATGTCATGTTAACTTTTAGGAAGCCGAATGTATATTTTTGGAGTTTGTATTTTTAGTTGCTTCTCCTCACCAGATGGTGTTGGGCCCCTCACCGGGACATAGTCCTACAGGCAGTGATCACTTTCTCGCGTGTAGCTACTCTTCTCGTACAGATCTTCAAAGTAAGCGGCAGGGATTATTCATCACATGGTTCATCACATGGTTCCAGTTCTCTTGCAAACCTGACACCTGCAGAAAAGAATATTTTGGTGATCTATATCATAAGCTCTCAAATTGGTGATCTGAGTACTAGGAGGGCATCAAACATTCTTATGGCTAAAAGTTTTGGAGCATGGTATCAAGTTTTGTCACCCCAATTTGATGTGTGATTTATTGGTTTTCAAAAGGTCTAGAGAACAGCTGCATGAAGAAGTCCAAGCTCAAAGAATCTCAGATAGTCACATCGACTCAAGATCTTGATCTACGTAATTTCGAACAGTTAGGCTTATAGATGGCCTGATAGCTGTAAAATAATCAAATGCTGAATAGCATTCCTCATAATAGATTTTTCCAGTTTAATTAACTGGAAAGCACACAGAGATGTGAGGTAAATCTACAACATTTACTAGATGTTAGATTGCCCTTCGTATTTCTGAGGGTAGTAAGTCTCTGGAGTGCTTTGCCAACTGGTGTGATGGGTGTTGACTTTCAGTCTGCCTTCACAAGGAAGCTGGACAGATTCTTGATAGAAATGAAATGTCCTTGTAGAAAACATTTGGCCTATTTGATTTTCTGCACTGATTTGGGGAACATAAGGACATCAGAGAGGAATATTTCAGCACATCTTTTCCCTATTGGCTAATGATTTTTTCTCTTATCACAGGCAGGAGAAGCAACTGGCAAACTGTACTTGCTTTTTCTCACAAATTGTCTGTAAGCAGAGAATGTTTTGAATTATGTTTGAACTACACTGTGAAATGTTTTCCCAAACTATCAATTTCTGTGATCCAATTTACCAATAATGCAGATCCATCTCCCAATATGATGAACTCAAAGGGTTAATTTAGTTCACATTCAAAATCCAATGTAATTGTACAAGGACCACAAAAATGCATATTATTTCACATGATTTCCAGAGTTTCAGAAGTCAACATCCAAAGGCTGATTTCCTTCATGGCTGAGTTCGGATGCATGAGTTTCTTGATGGAAGAAACAACACAAAAGACCATGAAATGACGCTGCAGCATGATGGGCTTTCTGTGCTTAGACTGCTTGGCAACTCTTGATCAGAGAATTGAAAAATCTAGCAAGCTTCAGAAAATTGTGAAGCGACAACCAAATGCTTGCTCAGCAAGGTTGCTGGTGTCTTTTCCAGTTGGAAGTAAAACAGCAGTCTCAGGATTTCTTCGTTCTCAAAGAATATAGAGAACACCAAATGGTCACATGACTTTCTTTCACAATTATGATTTTGAAAGGGATGTTTATACAGTGTTTGGAACTGGCTTTGATTTTAGGACTGACAGTGCACCAATCATTAATTGTTGAAAGAGATCTTATATCAAGGAAGTCATTGTCTAGGCAGACCCTCTGACTCCATTAAAAGGGCAAGTTTATCAAGATTGTTATGAACCCAGCTGATGTGACACCTGGACAATCAGGTCCAGAATGAAACCCCTTCAGCAGACCCTAACATTTATTTTTTGTTTGGATACATGGACGAATAGAATAACTGGATTACCGATTAACTTTTAGCAGAAGAATAAAATCTTTATTAAACAAGGAAAGAATAACTATAATACACTATTCTTTCACCCCAGATATATCTTTGCAGATGGAAATGGGCTTGTAAAGATAACACAAGTTACAAGATCAATCTTTTACTTTAATTTTGCAGTAAATACACAGTTCATGTAAACCAATGAGGGAAATAGGGTCAAGAGCACACCACACTTTGAACCCAAATGACAGAAGCCTGTCAGTTCAACTTACATGGATTTTTGATCAAATACCCCCAGAAGCTTGTCACATTGGAATTCTGGATTTCACACAAGATTTTTCAAATGCTTTTCTCGAAAAACATGCTTTGGAATCTTTTCCCAAACAAGGCTTTCTCCATGAAGCCTTCAAGGATCTGCAACCATGTTTTCAGCCTCTCCTTTCAAGATTCATCTGCTCTGCATCATCACTTACATTTGAACTTCCACACAACATAATCACACCAAAAAAAAAGCATGACTGCTTTACAGGCTGTTTCAAGGTGCCACCAACCTTAGGAGTACTTCATATGTCTGCTTTATCATTAGCTGACTTCTCCAGGTCTGCACTTTGTAACCCTGTCTTTAATTGAGGGACATCTCTCTTTATTTAACTTCAGCGAACAGATTGCATTCAACTCCCTGTACTTTATCCCCTTTGACTTCCAACTTCCTAGGATTCTATTAATTCCCTGGTTTCCGGAAATTTCTGACCTTTAGTTTTTGGGATTAACTTTCTGCCCCTTATTTTATTGTCTTGCCTGCTCTGACAGCTTCTGTACAAAATTTCTTGCTCCAAGTTACCTTCTTCTAGACTGAGCCACAGGTGTTTCTTCATTTCAGTGTAGGTTAATGGTTGTTGAGCAACATCTTAATTTTTTTACTCCAATAACTGCTTTTACACTGTAAATGCAGGTAAAGTTTAAAGTGTTTAACATGAAGTTAAACTAAAATTTCAACCCTTTCTCAGCACGTAAAAAATACAGAAAAATGAAATACATTTGAAACATAAACATTATTCCTTAAACAGCACAAATATAAATTACTATCTATCCCAGTTTCCCAACAAGATGAAAATGATGTTCCTTTGGCCCCCTCAGTGGTCCCCTTTTGAAAGGGACCAGGACAGTCCCAAGTATGAGGTTATTTTGTTAGCAGCTCTGCAGGCATAACTAGATTCTTGACTACAAGGGATATGTACAATGAGGTGTGAAATTCCATAGAATTATTTTATTCTTGTAACTGCTGATGGTATTTTCCACAACAAAGGATTAGCACCCTAGTTATGTGACTTGCAGCAGCTAATTTTTTTGGTTTAGCCGAAAGTCAAGTAATTTATTTTCATGTCATGGGGATCCAACATTGTGGATTTTTTTTGTTTCTGTCATAGTTGAGGGAGTGAGGTAAAGAAATGTTTTGTCAGTCAGTATGTATGTGTGTGCATGTGTGTGCGTGTGAGCATGCATGTGTGTATGTATGGCATGTGTATTGATAAACCAGCTGTCATTTTCCCCCAGGTCAGTTTGGTATGTTTCTTTGCCCATATGTTGTTTTACGGCCTTAAGTACAAATGAGATACTTGTATGAATGGATGAATTCCTTTTCTGGTCTTTTAAAGTTAAGCAGAGATCTGGCGAAGTCTGATATGGCATGACTGTATAAAGTATAATGCTTCGAATTTGGGGCTTAACATATTCCATATCTGTTTTCATCTGTTGCATTAAGGACCAAAATTTATATTATTTTGACATTGCCAAGCATTTCTACATTATTGGATTAAAATAAACTTGAACAATGTTTGCTTCACAATGGCATCTTATAATATGTGTATGATTCATTAACTCCAATTTCTGCAAACTGCAAAGCAGTTCTGTAACAGTGAATGAACAACTACCAGGAAAGCACAATTTATTATAGTCCCATCATTGAAACAAAAAGAAAATGGTGGAAAAATGTATAATGTGCAGTCAAATAATGGCATTACAAAGGACTGGAGAGCTGTAATTCAACCTTCGCTTTTTTGAGCTTTCACTTTGTTACCTGACCACCCTTTAATTATTAACGTTTGTACCTCCCAATTTCTTTTTTCTTTCAGTTTGGCCTGTGAGCTACAATAAATGAGCCTTTCTTAGCCCTTTTTGTTTCTTAAGAATAACTTTGAAAAACAGTGTATTTATCAGGATTGATGGTGCACTGGGTTAGAATGCAAGACTTTCCTCTTGGGAACTGAGTTAGAATCCAACCCTGTCTAAACAAGTGGAAGTCTATTCTTTCACAATCAACTGGAATTTTAAATTTACACAATTGCTTACAGCTTTGGGAGCCTCAAAGCCTTCAGAAACTTCCCCATTATGCTTTGGGTTGTTTTGCCAACATTAGAAAGATTAAAATGGTTACAGTGCAAAATGAGATTAATGGAAACTTCTTCAAAGCTCCCACGCAACAAACCTAAAGCTATAATTTGATAGCCCCACCCATAGCTCTCCATCTGCCATCTAACCTTGAGGTAGAAAGCTTGGTCTTTCAACACTCACTCTAGTATAGAAGTCTTTGTTGGCATTCCTCAGGGAATATTGTACTGTTGGATTACGTTTTTCAGAGGAGACATGAAGTTAAGATATTGTCTGCTCTCTGGTCAAAGTTGAACCCACTATCAATTCCACTCAAAAAGGAGATTTTCTGATGATTATTATGTTGCTGCTTGGAAGTTTCTTCGTGCAAATCAGCTACAGATTGGGATTTCCAAATCAAAAGTGCTTGATCAACTATAAAGTGGTCATGAAAAGGAGCTATTTAAATTGAATTATAAGGTTAAATTGAAGCATTTCTTTACTCTCCACATATTTCCTTGACTGTAAACAGTGTCCCTATACACTTTTATTGTTAAACTTGAGTCAATTCAGCTTCTTTTAAGACAGGGTCCTTACTTCTCCTCAACAATAAAAATTGCAAAAGGATTCGAGTACAGGAATAAAGAAAATTTGCTGCAATTGTATAGAGCCTTGTTGAGACTGCATCTGAAGTATTGTGCACAGTTTTGGCCTCTTTACCCAAGGAAGAATGTACATTGTCGTTGAGGGAACCCAACAAAGTTCACCACACTGATTTCTGACATGGGAAGATTGTCCTAAGAAGGGAGACTGAAAAGATTGGCCTTGTATTCTCTAAAGTTTAGTAGACTGAGAGGTGATCTCATTGATGCATAAAGTAGGGCGTCATAGGATGGATGCAGGAAGGAATGGCTGACAAATCTAGAACGAGAGGACACTGTCTCAGATTAAAAGATAGGCAATTTTAGACCAACATTTGGAGGAATTTCTTCTCTCAGAGGCTAATGAATTTCTGGAATTCTTTATCTTAGAGGACAGTGGAGGTTCAGTCATTGAGCCTGTTCAAGACTGATATATTTCTAATTAGTATCAAGAGAAATGGGGATAGTGCAAGAAAATGGTGTTTAGGAAGAAGATCAGCCATGATTCAATTGAACAGTGGAGCAGGCAACTGAATAGCCTATGGGCTACTCATGCTTGTATGCCCCTACCTTCCTATTTCACACACACAACTTGCAAATTTCCTACTGGATGTCAACCCAATAGTCAGAGTTTGATCTCCAGTCTCCATGAGACAGGCCTCTTTGAAGCAGAGGTCAAATATTACATCAAATTCAGAGGCAGGAACGTTATCCATTCCTGAGCAATAGTGTTTTTGCACATATTAATCAATGTATTATTGTGCTAGAGTCATGGACACTTGATTTGACATTTTGCCGTGCTAAATCTGGAGTTCTATGTAACATCTCCTTGTCACTCAACTTCCTTTCCTGGTCTCACAGATGCCTGATATTATAAATCATAAATGGGATGTATCATAGAATCCCTACAGTGCAGAAGGAGACCATTCAGCCCATCAAACCTGCACAAATGACCATCTAAGGGGCCATAGCTTTCAGGGTTTTTTTTGCCTTCAGTTCATTTCAGGGATCAGTTTCTGACATTTGAAAGATCTCACAAAGTGCAGTCAAAAATAGAGCTGCAAGCAGCCAGCTCACGATTGCCTTGTTTAGGAGGACATTATAGCGCATTAAGTTTGAGATGGATGTGGTCTGTCAACTTACAGGCTGTTGGCATTCTCCCCTTGATATGATTCCCTCAGGTTCAGGACTTGATGGACAACCCATGGTGATCAAGGCGTCCTGAAGAATTGGAAGGGATTTTGCTCCTTCAATGTGCAGCTGGCATATGACCATTTGTAAAGGGATCCAGAAGATGTATATCAAGTTTCCAGAGAGCTGTCATGATACCTTTTTTCTTCAGTCATCTCAGATGTTTCAGCTTTTCACTCCCCCAGATAGCTTCAGTGGATTTTCTTGAGAGACAAGAGTCCCCCCATAAAGACCTGGGATGATCCCAACCACTGGCGCATGAAAGGTGCAATCAGTGCCATCATAACAACAAGACCACAATTATGTAATCCATCAACTTGCTCAAATTCAGTTCCCATGCATTGACTGATCTATAGACTGATAAGTGTTAGCCAGATACTGGTGGTATATTATACCCTGTACAACATAGCACTTCAAACATGGGTGGAACTCGTATCAGAGGAAGATAAGGAGTACCCAGTATCCTTGAAAAAGTAGAATGAGGAGGAAGAATTGGACTGGCAGAGCATGACCACTGCTCTTTTCTTCATGCATAATCAAAGGAGCCAGTGATGTCTTGATTCAGATGAAGTCAGTACATATAATATTTCTCACTGGAGCTCTTTCTTCAGCAAGAATGAACCATAAGGATTCAGTATTTTACATCAATGAAAGCGGGTTCGAAGAGTTTTACCATTTCATGTAACAGCCAATATAACTGTGCCCATTAGCACCTTCTATCAAAGTTATCTATTGCTTCAAAGTGCTGTCCGCCCATTATACTTTCAGTCTTGCATTGTCATGCCACTCTCCTATTTTCTCTTTCCTACGATTGATGCAGAATGAAGCAGAAACAACTTCCCGACAATGAAATAAGAATAGCTCTTCACGTCATATTGAAAGATATATTAAGATAGAGACTAATGCATGGATGGGGAACTTCCAAGTGTTGCTGTTTTCATGCATCTGCTTCCCCTGTCTTTCTAAATGGTAGTCATCATCCATCTGGAAGATGCCGCTAAAGAAATCTTGATGAATTCCTGCACTGCACCTTGTAAAAAGTGCATACAACCGCTGACGTGTTGGAGGGATTGAATGTTTCTGGGAGGCGTTCCAATCAAGCAGATTGCTTTGTCCTGGATAGAGTCAAGCTTCTTGAATATTGTTGGAGCTTCACTCCAGGTGAAGAGCTTTCCATCACACTCCTGAATTGTCTCTTGTTAATGTTGAGTTACATTTAGGTGTCAGGAGGTGAATTACATGCCACAGGATTCCTAGCCCCTGACTTGTTCTTGTAGTCACAATATAAATTATGGTTAGTCCAGTTTGGTTTCTTGTCAATGGTAACCAGCAGGATGTTGTTAGTGAATTCAGTGATGGTAATGTAATTGAATGTCAAAAGTCGATGCTTATATTTTCTCCTATTGGGTTGTGACACTTATGTGGCAATTTGTCCAGGTCTTGCTGCATTTGGACATGGATTTCTTCACTACCTGGGGAGTAGCAAATGGTGCTGAACATTGCGCAATCATCAGTGAACATCCCCAAATTTGACATGATGGAAGAAAGGTTATTGATGAAGCAGCTGAAGATAGTTCATGGCCCAGAACTCTACTCTGAAGAACTCCTGCACTAATGTCCTGAAGTTGAAATGACTGACTTTCAATCATCACAACCATCTTCCTTTGTATCATGTATGACTCCAATCAGTCGAAGGTTTCTCCTGATTCTCATTGACTCCAGTTTTGCTGGGGCTCTTATAAACTACATTCAGTCAAATGCTGCCTTGGAGTAAAATCTTCCAGCTCTTCATGCTGGTGGACCCTCTTCAGCACAGTGGTTAGCACTACTATCTCATAATGCTAGGGACCTGGATTCAAATCCGGCCTCAGGTGACTGTCTTGGAATTTGTACATTCTCCCTGTGTCTGCATGGGTAAGAAGTCTCACAACACCAGGTTAAAGTCCAACAGCTTATTTGGTAGTAAATGCCACTTTCGGGATTTGCCCATTTGTCAGATGAATAAGAATTCTGATCACAAACAGAACATATAAAGGCACACACAGTTTACCGAATACTGATTAGAATGCGAGTCTTTACAGCTAATCAAGTCTTAAAGGTGCAGACAGTATGGTTGAAGATAGCACATTAAGCATAGGTTAAAAAGATATATATTGTCTCCAGACAGGACAGTAAGTGTGGTGTTGCAAGCACAGGCAAGTCATGGGGGTTACGGATAGTGTGACATGAACCCAAGATCCCAGATGAAGCTGTCCCAATGTGTGTGGAACTTGGCTATCAGTATCTGTTCAGTGACTCTGCACTGTAGTATGTCGTGAAGGCCATCTTGAGAGAAAACATTTACCCGAAGATCAGAGGTCAACAGGAAGGGAACGGTCTTGCCTGGTGATTGTCGAGCGGTATTCATTCATTTTCATAGTGTCTGCATAGTTTCCCCAATGTACCATGCCTCGGGACATCCTTTCCTGCAACGTATCATGTAGGCAACATTGGCCGAGTGGCAAAAGTATGTGCCGTGTACTTGGTGGATGGTGTTCTCACGTGAGATGATGGTATCCGTGTCAATGATCCGGCACATCTTGCAGGGGTTGCTGTGGCAATGTTGTATGGTGTTGCGGTCACTGTTTTCCTGAAGGCTGGGTAGTTTGCTATGGACAAAGGTCTGTTTGAGGTTGTACGGTTGTTTGAAGGCAAGAAGTTGGGGTGTGAGGATAGCTTGGCAAGATGTTCGTCTTCATCAATGACATGTTAAAGACTCTAGAAAAGATACCATAGCTTCTCTGCTCTGGGGAAGTATTCGATGACAAAAGGTACCCTGTCCATCATGTCTGGTGTTTGCCTTCTGAGCAGATCGATGCAGTTTTTTGTTGTGGCGTGTTGGAACAGTTGATCAATGAGTCAAGCGCCATATCCTGTTCTTATGAGGACGTCTTTCAGCATCTGGAGGTGTCTGTTGCGATCCTCTTTATCTGAGCAGATCGTGTGTGTATAGAGGGCTTGTCCATAGGGGATGGCTTCTTTAATGTGGTTACGGTGGAAGCTGGAGAAGTGGAGCATCATGAGATTATCTGTGGCCTTGCGGTACAGTGAGTGCATGGGTTTCCCAGAAGAAATGTTGGATGGATTGACCATGCTAAATTTCCTCTTAGTGTTCCTATTTGTATTGTTTAGCGGGAATCAGCTGGGTAAATGCCTGGGATTACAGGGAACTAGTCTGGGTAGGATTTCCCGTTAGTGTCAGGAGGATACATGGAGTTACAAGATAAGTAGTCATGATGTAAAGATGCCGGCGTTGGATTGGAGTGGTAAGAACTCAGTAAGAATTTAGCAACACCAATTATTAATCCAACCGATTTATTTGATAGTAAAAAAGCGAGCTTTCAACACTCCCGTGTCTTCATCAGGCAAGTGCAGTGTTCTGGTCTGCAGAATACTGCACTTGCCTGATGAAGACACGGGAGTGTTGAAAGCTCGCTTTTTTACTATCAAATAAATCGGTTGGATTAATAATTGGTGTTGCTAAATTCTTACTGAGTTACAAGATAAGGCCAGAGTGGGATTGTTTAGTTGTAGAATCGATAGGCCCAATCGCCTCTTACAACACTGTAGGGATTCTATGACTCTATGGTTCTATGTTGATGGCACAGCCTCATTGTGGGTTTCCTGGCGATAAGGGGTTGGAAATTATATTGATAGTGACGGGACCAGAAGATTCCATCACTATCTAGTGACACACCACCTCCCACTCTGAGAAAAATGCCACAGGCAGGCTAGAGAATCTCGCCATTTTCACCTCTGAAATTCAGCTCCATTGTCCATGTTTGAAAAAATGTGGTAGTGAGGTCAAGAGTGACCCTGTAAAACTCAATCTGAGCGTCAGTGAGCAGGTTAGTGGTAAACAAGTTCTGCTTGGAAGTATTTTTGTTAATCATTTCCATCATTTTACTGAAGATTAAGAGTAGATTGACGAGACAGTGATTGGCTTCGTTAGATTTATCCTGCTCTTTTTGTACAGGACGTGGGCAACTTTCCACATTGCTGGATAGATGCCAATGTTCATGCTGCACTACAATAGCTTAGTTAGGTGGAAAGTTCAAGAACTCAAGCCTTCAGTACTATTGTTGGAATATTGTCAAGGCCCACAGCCATTTCTTGATATCACGTAAAATAAATTGAGTGAAGACTGATGTTTTTGATGCCGGGAACCTCCAGAAGAGGCTGAGATGGATGATCCACTCAGCACCTTTGGCTGATGTTGTTGCAAATATTTCAGTCTTATGTTTTGCACTGATATGCTGGGCTCCTCCATCATGGAGGATGGGGCTACTTGTGATGCCCCTTCCTCCAGCGGATTGTTTAATTGTTCACCATCATTCATTATTGGATGTGGTAGAACTGCAGAGCTTTAATCTGATCTGTTGGTTGTGGACACACTTTGCTCTATCACTTGTTGCTTATGTTGTTTGGTACGCCAGTAATCCTTGCTGCTAATGCTGTTTGGTATGCAAGTAATCCCATAGTGTAGCTTCACTGGCTTAACACCTCATTCTTAAGCATGCCTGGAATTGCTCCTTGCATGCCTTTCTGCACTCTTCATTGAACCTTTGCCTGCTTTTCATCCTTGGACGAATTGCAACATTTTCCAAATATTCTGTAAAAGACTCAAGTCATCATCTTTGGCCCTCCCCCCCCACCCCTCCCATTCATGTTTTCCATTCTCCCTTAACCAGTTCAATCCCCATTTCAGACAGGATGGAAAATTTGGAGAACCTTTGACTCTAAGAGCTCTTTCAAATTTTCTCATCCCACCCATAATGATGCCCACCAATGCAAGGTACAGAAAATGCCATCCACTGTCAAGAATGAATCAGACGAGTCTGCAACCTTCGCAGTCTTATTTGATCCCGAGCTGAACTACAAATCTTGAGACCTTTTCAACCCAAAGGCTGTCTAGTTCAACCTCATAGTATCACTCATTCTGTGTCCATCTTCTACGGAACACCCAACAACGCTTTTGTTACCTTAAGGCTTGAGTATTCCAGTGCTCTCCTGGACCACCTTACAACATCCATGTTCCATAAACTACAGCTTACCCAAAGCACTACTGTTAATATTGCTATTATATATATTACTAGAAAAGCTGGGGGTAGTGGTGGGGGGAGGGGGGGTGGTGGAGTTAGTTCACTCAGTTGGTTAAGTGGCTTGGATGTGACACATTATAACATCAATGGCATGGGTTTAATCCACATTCTAGCTGGTACTTCATGGAGGTTTTGCCTCTTGCTCCCTGAGCCTGTGGAGCAGAACCTCTCAAGGTGTATATTGCCAAAATTGTCTCTCTAATGGAGCAAGATACTTATTGTCCTTTGGGACGATGATAACCAATGATAATATTATGCCACAGTTGCATTTTCTAGTTGGCAATGAAAATTCTGCATTCTTCTGCATTCTAGCCTCCTATGCATAACCAACTTGCTATGCTTCACCATTGGTTAATATCCATTCAGCCATCTAGCGATAAAGCCTTAAGATTTCTGTCCACCTTTCTGCCTCTTGCTCCTAATTTAAAACTCTCCTTGTAATTTTGGACGTGCTTTTAGTCACTTCTCCCAATACCTCCCTACTTGGCACCAATTTCTGACTGATTATGTTCCTGAGAAGTACCTTGGGATGCTTTTATATTTTAAAGCTGCCACATAAATGCAAGCTGTTGCTTGGGTTTTGCACAGTTATTGGGGTTAAGCACCAATTTTGAACTCATCGGAATTTAAACAGTTTGGTTAAATATATTTTGCTGCACTCAGCTCGTTTATGTTGGCAGCCTATTGACTGCTATTTTGTTATTATTAGCTCTTGATATCTCAGGAGAAAAAGAAGAATGTAACATGCTCAGAGGTCACATGGGTGAATTAACTTGTCACATAGGAGAATGCTAAATAGATACCTGTTTGGTAGTGCAAAGAAGCAAATAAGCGTTGGAGATAGCAGCCTGGACAGAATCTGGGAAACAGAGATAGATAGAAATTTTCTGCTGCCAGAAATAGTTGATTTATTTCATCAGACTTCACTTACTGAAAATCCAATTCCTCTCGCAGCATTCCCAGAGTTGCTTTTTAATGTGCCATTTTGTTGTAGCTGTTAGGCCTGAGTGATTATGTGTTAGATTAACTGCTTGGTTAATGAAGTGAAGAACGAAGACTTCGGGTTTAAGGATTCAATTTGTTGTATTTGTTTCTTTTATGCTAAGAGAAAAGAATGGGTTTACGGATTTGTATGAATTTATTTTAAAAAAATCAAACACGGGATTTCTGGAAAAGTCAACATTTGTTGCCCATCACTAAATGCCCTTGACCCAGTGCAGCATGTGTGGGTGTAGGAATTAATAATTATGCTGTTAAATGAGTTACTGGCTTTTAATGCAGCGTCGCTTAAGGATTGGTGACATATTTGAAGATCAGGATCGTGTGTGACTTGGACTGGAACAAGGTGATCATGGTGTTTCCATTCACCTGTTTCTGTTTCCTTCTTGGTGATAAGAAGTCATGGCTTCAAAGGGTGCCATTGAAGTAGCTTTGGTGATGTGATGCCTGTTGTATATGGAACACATTGCAGCTATGTCACTTTGGTGCTGGAGTGGGTGAATTTTAAAATAGACTACTTTGTGAAGGCCCGCAGAGACATTGCTCTACCCTCACAACATAACCTTATCCACTTCCCCTGCTACTTAGATCGATCGCGACCCCCTCCTCCACATTTCGCCCACCGATCGCCTGCAGAGTGGCAACAGACCCCTCCTTCGTACCCCCCCAACCCCATCACCAATCATCTGCAGGGTGGCAGCAGAACCCTCCCTGCCCCTAGCCCCCCTTCCTCATCTTCCCACCAGAGAATCATCTGGCCTCCTTTTCCTCCACCTCTCCCCCCTCCACCAGAGATCCATCTGGCCTGCTTCAATTTAAATGCATGGGGGTGCGGATCACACTATTCGCCTCACGCCTAACTTCACCCAATTTTCATGCCTGAAAACAGGCGTGACGCAACGGTAAAATTGGACCCAAAGCTTCAATTTTGTCTCTCTCTTATTCAGCTGCTGCAACTCTTGAAGATGAAGATATTCAGGGATAAGATTTTCCAGCTGAGTCTCATCCCAAAACCGGAAAATCCCGCCTGAGGTCAACAGACCTTTCCATGGTCCGGCCTTACCTGCTACAATCCCCTTCCCCGGGATGGGAAAATTCAAGTCACACCTCCTTGTCCAATTATTTATATAATTCTCCACCCTTGTTTACAGTTCAATGTGTCAAGAATTCAAGCCTTGTTCCAATAGTAATGAGATTGATTGGCTCTGCTGGGAAAGATGTACTTGTTTGCCTGAAATCATGTTGACCTCATTTAACAATTGTTTGCAGCAGTTTGTGTTATTACTGTTTACTTTTCTTCTCTGTGGGGTTAACATTCTATCATGCAGCTGAATTTTAGTTCTATTGGACTGAGTTGTCAGGTCTGCCATAGAGCAGGTATGGGGCAGTCACATGTCACAAATGGATAATGGACAATGAATTGATACTCCTTTGCCAGTCTTGCTGTAGCTCCATTCCTTCCATGCGTGTCACTTTAGTGATTGAGAGGCACCCTTACTAAGTCTATATATATAAGATGCAAATCAGTGTCCTAAATGTGGACTGAATAACACAGCGTGTGCACCAATATCAAATGGCAACCCAAGAATATCCCAAACACTGTCTTTATTTTTGTGGTATTGGGAGGAAAGGCCAAGACCAGCTTGATTTTCCTCTTGTCTTCCTTACCTTCTTCAGAGATCAAAATCTGCTCCCAATTCACATTTTCCCCAGATTGTTCTGTCTGTAGCCTGCCCAAATCGTGGTGGGCTAAAGCTCCATGGCAATCAATCTCTGGCAGTGTCTCACCCTTCCAATTGCAATGAGGTCAACCATCAGATTGGACTCTTGCACAATCTGCCAGCTGGATATCCTTGGAGAGGGAAAAAACCCACTCCATAAGACTGAGTGTGACCATGTCTGCTGAAATAATATAGCCAATACCTCAGAGAAAGAATGGGAACATCAGAAGAATAGTGTAATAAAGAATTTGCTAAACGATTTCACCAAAAATCATGCCAGTTTACGTTGTTTAAAAAACTTTCCAAGCAATTTTTATCCCAAATTTTTGATCTTTGGTTCAGATCATATGTAATCTGCTCATTGACTTTTATGATGTCAATATGGTTTACAGGTTGCATGGAATAAACCAATTACCTTCAGCTTTAGTATGTCAAATATAATTGCATTGGTTTGTACACACAAACCAGTTATCTATCCATAGACTCACTTTAACCTGTACAGAAAGGATTAGCTATTGCATTATGCAATTGATGCTCTCATATTTAATCATTTCAGGGTGAAAGTGAGGAGTAAATTTCCTGAGGCCAATGACATTACCACACAGCCAGTACCTATTGGAAGTTAAGCATTGCACTGCTCCAAATTTCCATCAGTTAAAATCAAACTGTAGGCTATTCCCCCACCCTGCTTGCATCTCCAAATATGTAATCCTGCATGGAAACAGATACTTTACAACATTTGAAATTCTTTTGCAAATGTGGTTTGAAAATTATGTCATGAGCTATTAGCATTTGCAATTCCTTTACAAAGCACAGCCTCCATGCAAGGAATCAGATTCTCATGAGATCAAGTCATGTTCCAGGGGCTTTGCCATGTAATTCAGAATGATGATTCAATGCAAACTGATGGTCCTTTGTACTATCTTTCAGATAAAAATTTGACCTGTAAGACATTCTCAGCCCTCTCTGATGGAAGAGCAAGGAAATTCTTTTGATGTCTTGACTAACATTTGTCCCTGAACCAATATCAGAATAAACAGACTATCTATTCATGTTATCTCTTTGCTGATTTGTAGGAGCTAGCATTATGTAAATTACCTGCTGTGATGTCCTACATTGCAAAAGCACCCATTGGTTGCAAAGTGCTTCAGTAAAGGCCCAAAGCTTTTGAATCCTGTTTTTCCTGATCCTTGGTACTTGGTGGATGCCGAATGCCGTGCCAAAGAAAATAACTAGTTAGTGATACTGGGCCCGATTTTACCATTTGGAATCTATGGGCTGGATCAGGGTGTAATACAGATCTGAACCCAGATTCCTCTTAGCAGCGCGCCTATAGGCTTTTCCCAGCTCTGGTCCGATCCACGCAATGGGCGGGGCTTAGTGCAGCCGGAACAAATGGAGTTCTGAACTGTGCTTGCGCAGTTAAAAAAAATTTGAAAAAGCATACCCAGGTGGGAAAGGAGTGAAAAGCAGAAAGTGGAGAGAGTGGCTGTCTGACACAGATCATCCTCTGGGGAGGGGACAGTGAGGGAGTGGAGGGAGGCGGTCAAATGTATCTCGGAAGGGTAGGGGGTGGCGAGAGGGCTGATTATTGTCTAGTGATGGGTGGGAGGCCCGATTACTCACTGGAGGAGGGGGTGTGGGGTGCTTAGATCTCTGGTGGTGATGGGGGATGGTGGGGGGAGGGCAGGGGGATCCGCTGCTACTCTGCAGGTGATTGGTTGGGGGGGGTTGGGGGAGGGGCAGGGGTGTCTGCTGTCACTGTGTGGGCAATCCCTCCTCCCCACTAAGGGAATGAATCCCTCCTTCTGGAGTAGCAGCACATCCAGCCAGGGAAGAGGGATTTGTTCCTCCGGTGGTGAGGAGGGATCGCCCGCAGAGTGGCAGCGGACACCCCCACTCTCCACCACCAGACAATGACCAGCCGTCTCGCCTCAGCCCCCCAGAGATACATCTGACCTGCCTCCTCCTTCTCCCCCTCCATCCCAGAGGATCATCTGGGTCAGGATGCTGTTGCAGGCTCTGAAGCCACTTCAGAGGTTCCCCTGTAAAATCAAAACCGCTTTCAGAGTTTTATTTTTCAGGTCACTGACAGCGCAGATCCGGAATGGACCAGAAGAACGTAAAATGGGATTTAATGCTAAAGTTGGGCTCAGAGTTCATGAAATCAGTCTAAATGTACGCTAATGCATTTAAATCATCGGGCCACCCAATTCAGGCGTGGACTGGATCCGTACCCAAATTGAGTGTCGGTAAAGTCGCGATCTGCTCAGATTTGGGTACAAATTGCGTTAAAGGCCTGAAGCCCGAATTTACCACGATTTCGCATTCGAAAACAGACACAAATTTTTGGTAAAATCAGGTCCATAATGTTCAATTCTAGTCGACACACTACCAGAACGATGGGGAGGTTTTGGAGAGGATACAGAAAAGATTTACCTGGCATGGAGGGCATTAGCTATGGGGAGGTTTGAGAAACTTGAGTTGTTCTCATTGGAATGAGAGTGGTTCAGGGGCGATCTGATATAAGTCTACAGGATTATGAGGGTCTTGGACAGTCAGAAGCTTTTTCCCAGGGAGGAACAGTCAATTACTTGGCGGCACAGGTTTAAGGTGTGGGGGGAAAGGGTTAAAGGAGATATTTGAAGTTTTTTACACAGTAGTGGGTGCTGGTACTCATTGCTGGGGGAGGTATTGGAAACGGATATGGTAGTGACTTTTAATGAGCATCTTGACAAATACATGAATAGGATGGGAATAGAGGGATATGATCCCTGGAAGGGTAGACGGTTTTAGTTAAGCCAGGCAGCGTGGTTGGTGCAAATTTGACGGGCTGAAGGGTCTGTTCCTACACTATAATTTTCTTTGTTCTTTGGAAGACTACCTTCGGCCATCTTTGTACACTTCCCAGCAGCTGATGCCAAAATTGAAAGGATGGTTAGACTTTTATTCTAATTCTTTCCATTGATATATCAACACAGAGGCTTGGGTTTTAACAATGGCGAAGTACCTTCCCATTGCTGCAAAAATGATGGAAAAGACCAAAAATCAGAAAGCCAGCTCCCAAACACAAAATGTAACTATTCTGGGGGCATGGAAATGGATACAAGTTGGGATTTGTACATATGTATTTTGTGACAGCTACTGTCGCTATAGATCCGTAGTTGAATACAATTCTATCTAATTTTGATGACCTAGATGTGAAATGTAAAATGTGCAGATTAAACTGATAAGATCAAGTCTGAATTTTGTCGAGTCCTTTGGAGGGGTGGGCCACTTTTCCGGATAAATTGGTTGCTCTTTGGATATGGTCCCAGAACTTCTTTCAGGAAGATTAGGTCCCCTTTAAAGGAAGTCAGCTGTCCCTTGAGAAACATAAAGTGCCCGACCCCTAGGATTGTTAAAATTGTAACAACCCCTATTATCTGCAGAAGGAAAAGAATGAGAGGAGACAGAAATTACAGAGAAAACTATTGGTATGAAAGAAACATGGTCTCATCATTGAAAATCAGCTTAAGGGGCAAATTGCAGTCCCAGGCAACAGGAAGATAATGATATTCCAATCCAACTGACCATCAGTAATGTTGAACTATTTCAAGCTTTTTATGAAATGTAAAAGCAAGCGCTTTCAACTCCGCATCAATGAACTCCTCCGCAGTCAAACATATTGGTGCACCTCATGGAATCAGGAGCAGAACGATTTCCAGATATCATTATTATTTAACATCAAAAGGAGTCAGGCTTTAACTATGATTTGATGTATTTCTTTAGGCAATATAGCTAGGGTAGATGTTGGCAAGCAGCCATTTTACACCACAGCTAACTCGTCTAACATTTCTCTTGCTGTTCTTATTCCTTCTACTGGTTGGTTACAAACATAGGAACATAAGGCCAGGAATAGACCATTTAGCCATCATATCTGATCTGTGACCTAAATACATTTATCAACCTTTATCTCATATCCCTAAGTACCTTTGGTCAAAAGATTATTATTTTCAGCTTTAGTAATTGATCTAACATTAATTGCCCAACTCTGTAGAGAATTCAACACATCCATTGCCTGTTACATGAATAAATACTTCCTTATTGTACTCCTGAAAGAAATATCATTTTTTAGGCTATGTTTCTTCATCCCTATCCTCCCCTATCATTTCCCCTTGCTGTCCTTGAACTT
Source organism: Sphyrna mokarran (assembly GCA_024679065.1). Taxonomy (NCBI): domain Eukaryota; kingdom Metazoa; phylum Chordata; class Chondrichthyes; order Carcharhiniformes; family Carcharhinidae; genus Sphyrna; species Sphyrna mokarran. The sequence continues at coordinate 36,768,991 of JAGIQG010000010.1, read as the reverse complement.
GTTATGACTGGTACCCAGGAAAGGTCTCCTAATTTATTAACTTATTGAATGGGACTTTAATATTGCTGTGCCCCCAGGTCAGGAGGAGTTAACTAGCTAACATTTTTTACTCAATCTCTTCTCAATAAAATTACTTTAAAGGAATGCCTTTTTTCAGTCCAAATGTGTTTCTTTTTTACAAGAAGCCAATTTAATCAGGCATCCTCGAGTCAAAGAAAGAACAAGCCTATTAGTTGCAAAAAAGAGAAAATAATTAGAACCGCAACACACGCTTTCACACAACGATCAGATGAGAAGTTACAAGTCCATATAAAAGTTGAAAAAATAAACAAATCAGCTTTTGACTTATCTATGAGTGTAGATGGCAGAATGTTGCAGCTATTAAGTTGAGTGATTTCAATAGTAATGGTAACTGGAAAGTTGTCTGATTTCGTACAGCCTATTCCTTTTGCTGAGTTTTTTTCCATCAACAGCGAGAGACAAATCTTTTCTTTCCCTGCAAGTTTTTTGCAAGGATGACTGACTGCTGTTTTTTCTTGTTTCTGCAGTACATGGAATCAGGGCACAGAGAACAGGTTTGCAGTTTTTCTTTATATCCCTGTTCCCTGTATATTCTGATTGGGAACCAACATCATGTCACTTACCTCAGAGTCAGTTTTCTCAGATCATTCCCACATTCTGCGATATGGATCAACAGGAGATGGATTTTGTATTCTTGCTGAGATGTGAAATGTCCTCCTCTAAATTTCCTTTTGATGGTTCTTGTTTGCCTTACTCACCTTCACCTTGAAGGTGGGTCTTCTGTTTGAAAACATTTTATTCAGTCTCATTTCAAACTCCAAAAGTGCAGTTAAAGATTTTGAAAAGTAATTATAAATAAGAGCAGTAACTTTATGACAAACTGGTTGGCAGAGCTTGTAGGCCATTAATCCAGAAGTCAGTGAAGCCCATAAATGATGAAGTGTTTAAGAAGAGTTAGAAGGTTACTTGACTCTGTTCTAATGGAAGGACTCGAGGAATCTTTTACCTTGAAGAATAGTGAGAACACTGAGGAGTGTCAAAGTGAATTCCTTAGGGTTGTAGCACACCTTAGGTTGGCTCCAGAAAAAATGAAGAAACCCTCAAGATTGTGTAATATATCAGGGAACTCTGGCGTGAAATAAAAATAGAACTAAGCATATCCTGTTGAGATGTTTAGTTTTCAAACGTAAGTGTTTATAAAGTATATAGCTGTTAAATTACTAGCTGCTTTGTTTATTTTTTGTAAACAATAAGAAATAAGAACAAGACTAGGCAGTTTGGCCCTTCAAGCCTTCCCTGCCTTTCAATAACATCATGACTGATCTAACATCCATGTCCACTTTCCTATCATTTCCTTTTAACCCTTGGTTCCCTTAATGATCAAAAATTTATCTATCTCAGCCTTAAATATATAGAAGGACTTTCTCTCCACAACTCTCTGTTGCAAGGAATTACAAAGACTCAAATTTTTCTGAGAGATGAAATTCCTCCATATCACAGTCTTATATTGACACCTTTTTATTCTGAAACTATGCACTCTTGTCCTAAAGTCCTCCATGAGGAGGAACATCCTCTCAGCATTTATGCTGTCAAGCCCCTTAAGAATCCTACATGTTTCAACGAGATCACCTCTCATTCTAAATTCCAATGAATAGAGTCCCAATCTGTTTAACTTTTTCTCATAAGACGATCCCTTTATACCGGGCATCAATCCAGTTAACTTTCTCTGAACTGTCTCTAATGAAGTAATGGGCCCAATTCTCCCATCCCAAAATGCATGCTTTTTTGGAGCATCAAGTTGGGAGATGCGTGTATCGGCCATATCACGGGATTTGTGTATGCCTACCTGACACATGCTTGTCCCTCACTGCTGGAGAGCAGGCGCAGTCAGAACCACACTGGAAACTGGCAGGAAGACCAGGTAAGTGACTTAAATCTATTTTTAATGTTACTTAAATGTCATCCTCGGCCCCGGCACAAGATTCTCTGGGCCTGATGGCATCTCCCATACCACTAGGGGTATTTCAGTCTGACGGGGTTTAGAGTAGCTCCCCACTTGTGGGGAACTAGTGGGAGATCCCACCAGAATGAAGATGAGCAATCGGGGCCACCAAGGGGGTTGGGCAGTGGGAAAGTGGGCACCCTGACAGTGCCAGCCTGTACCCCCGATACTGCCCAAGTGGCAAGCCCATGTTCAGGGGCACCTTGGCTCTGTCCACTGGACATTGGGTAGTCCAGTCCAGGAGCAGGGCAAGCTGAGGAGTGGTGCCTCGGGCAATGCCTGTTGTGGATGCGACCTAAGGGGTGATCAACGAAGGGAAGGTGGTCCCACTGCCACTCTGCAGATAGGATCAGTGGATGTTGGAGATAGGCTGGCAATCAAGGCAGGCTCGGGGGTGGGATTGGTTTGCCAGGGGGTCTGTTTCCTGGGGGGTTCTGCCTCCTCGGGAGGAGTGTCAGCAGAGAGGGGGCAGGATGGTGCTGCCGGTGGTGAGGTTGAGGGGAAAATATCATTGCTGGGTGGAGGTTGGAGATTGTAGTGCTCCGGGATGGGGTTGGATGAATGGATATTGGACCTGGCCCAGGAATGCTTGTGTGGGGGCCATGCGGGTGCTGGCAAGGCAGCAGTACAAGGGCACTGAAACTGCAGTTTGACAGTTTGGGCTCACTGCGCATGCACAGAGTTCCACAACTGTCAGACTTTGGCCCCATTCCTGGGTTTTTACTGATGTTCATGATTGTGATCTCTGCATTGCACAGAGTGGGAAGAGTCGAGTCTGAACCCCCACTGGAAAAGCAATCGTGATTTACCCCAGTCTTCCCACAAATTTAGCATTCAGAATTTTTGAGGGAGAATCGGGTCAAATATCTTTCTTTTAATAAGGGGATCAAAAACTGCTCACAGTACCCCAGATGTGGTTTCATCAGTACTTTGCAGGGTTATAGCAAGACTTCCTAACTCTTACACTCCAATCCTCTTAAAATAAGGGTCAATATTTGATTTGCCTTCTGATTACCTCCTATACTTTCTGTGTTCAGTTAACTCCCAAGTCTCTTTGTGTTGCAAGTTTCTGCAGTTTTTCTCCATTTAAATAATACTCTGTTCTTTTGCTCTCCCTTCCCAAATGAACAACTTCACATTTTCCCATATTATACTACATTTGATAACTTTTTATCTATGTACTTATTAATATCTCTTTTGAAAACTATTTATTTCCCTCTCACAACTTGCCTTTCCCCCTATTTTTGTATTGTCTGCAAATTTGGTTATAGTACATTTGTTTTCCTCCTCCAAGTCACTAATATATATTGTAAGCAGTTGCAATTCTAGTACTGATCCATGTGGAACACCAGTGGTTCGATCAACAGCTTGAAAAAGAACCCCTTATTCCTACTCACTGTTTTCTGCCCACTAACCAATTTGCCACCTGTGTCAATATACTACCTCCAACATTATGGGTTCTTATTTTATGACTTCACCCTTTGTGAAATATCTTGTTGAATATCTTGTGGAAGTTCAAATACAACACAGTTACCAGTTCCTGTCTATTCACCCTGGTTGAGACTTCCTCAAAAATCTCTAATAAATTAGTCAGCCTCATGAACCACGTTGACTCTGCTTGATTAGGTTATGATTTTACAAATGTACTGTTACCACTTCCTTAATAATTGATTCTAACAATACAGTGTGAGTTTTTGTTTAAAACATAAAATCTTATGATGCATTTCTTTCAGTTAATAATTGGGAGTTTGTTTTTTAAAGTTAATGATCTCCTTTAAGATCATAACAAATCCACCTAGCATCACTTCACGGCCTTTTTCTGTCACACTCAAAATGTTTCCTCTTCAGATAATGATCCAATTCTGTTTTGAAAGCTGAAATGCTCTAATTAAGTGCATTTGAGATTCTACCAAACTTATTGGTTCCATTTTGAAACTCTGAGAGGAGGATCATCTATTTCATATTGTTTTCTAACTCCTTTAATTAAACATGGACCATCTTTTGAATGGTAATTATTTTCGAGTGTTCACCAGGATTTCAACTCAAATTATTACTTATCTGACTTTTTAAACAGTTTTCCTCATGTTCCCATTGCTTCTTTTGTGAGTCACCTTAAATCTGCACTCTCTCATTCTCGCTCCTTCCATCAATGAGAACAGTTTCTCTCTATGACCAGACCCCTCATGATTTTGAATATTTATGTCTCCTCTCAACCTCCCTGCTTGAAAGAGAACAGTCTCTGTTTCTCTAATCTCTTCAAGAAACTGAAATTTGCCATCACTGGAACTATACTTGTGAATCCTTTCTGCTCCCTTTCCAATGCCTTCACATCCTTCCTCAAGTGTGATGCCCAGAACTGGAAGCAATAATTCAGTTGATGCCATCCAGTGTTTATAAAGATTTATCGTAACTTCCTTCTTTTGTATTCTGTGCCCCATTTAAAAAAAACACAGGATCCTATATGTTTTATTAAACACTCTTTCAACTTGCTATGCCATCTTCAATGATTTTTGCACACGTACCTTGGGTTTCTCTGCTCCTGCACCCTCTTTAGAACCGTATGCTTTATATTACTTTTCCCCATTCTTGCTATCAGAATAAATTAATTCACACACCTCTGAAATTTCATCTGCTACCTGTATACCCATTCCACTAACTTGTCTGTCTTTCTGAAGTTCTAAGCTATCCCTCTTATATGTTAACTGCAAATTTTGAAATTGTGCTGTGTATATCAATGCCCAGTCATTAATATACATAACATCGAGAAGAAAATCTACTCCAAAAGTCTTTAAAATGGTTTAAAGGTGGTGCCCCTCTTGTCCCTGCTTCTTTTGAACTGCTAATGACTACATCTTCCTTACATCATTCTCTTCTCTCTGACATTATGTTTGTGATCATGCGTGACTTTAAGATGTCCTCAACTCTCTCACCAGTTCACTACACAGGAGAATCTCATTTGTCTGCAGTCTAATCATGGTTGTTATATATCTGATACAGGCTTGTCAATGTCACAAATTAGTCTCAAAAGTATAAATCTGAGAAAGAAGAGAAAGCTCATTTGCTCTCCATTTCCTATGTGTAGCCATTATTGATCCTTCATAAACTGATATTAGTCTGAGCTTGTTGCAAATTACCACATCCTTCCCCTCAACAGACAGGATTGCAATGCCAGGGAAAAATACAAAAGACAATAAATCATTAGTTGTCTGGCAACATCTCATGGTTGATCTGGATGATGAATTGAAGTCCGTTTCAGTACAATGCAAGGGCACTAGTAAAATAAAGAAGTACAGTACAAAATAAAGGAGCACTTGGAAATGACAGTGTGAATGGTGCTTGTGAAAAGATTACATTCAGAAAGATTTGGACTTGGGTCCCAGGATAAAGCAATATTAGTAGTGCTGGTTGTGTTCGAATAATGAGGTTATTCAGAGCAGGATTAAGAGCTGTGTCCTTATTTTTATCCTCTGCATGTTCTATTTTGGACTCACCCGTCATGGCTTCCTCTCACCAAGCCCACATCGCCCTTATAAAAATAAATTGTAAAAATGATTTTAATCTGAGCTGGATTAAGGCCAAGAAAACAAACCTTGGAATCACAAGTTTCTCTCAAATTCACAGCTGAACAACAAGATAGGCTAACCTACATTCACTTTCTGTTTGCTGCATTCGCATTGTTTTTTTCAAGCTAATCAAGATAAAGTAGGTTGAAATATTTGTTGTTTTTTACTACCCCATTCTGTTATGTTTTTATTAACAAACGTAATTGTGTTTTAAGAAAGTTCAGTACATGTCTAAATTGATGCAGGAAGGATCAGCACATTTAAGAGTAAGAAGCCCATTGGAGCATAACTGTCTTTGGTAATCTAAGTGCAAAGAGGGAATATTTCATCAGTAGAGCAATGGGTTCATAAGGACTATTTTCTAAACTGGTGGGTGAGAAGGAATAACGAAGCAGTACATAAATTGACATAGCTTCTCCATGAACTCTCAAGATCAAAGTTTTGCATCCAAATCTTTGGACTTGATTAGAACCAATAACGTTCTGACTTCAGAGATTGGACAGCTACATCTGGAATGGCTGATATCTATGTCCTTGAGTCCACATGATCAACACTTGAGTGCTCCTTAATGTTCCAACATTTTGACATATTCCCTTCTCTACAAAAGAGGATGCAACGTTACAGAAGAGTATGGGCCTGTAACCTCAAGCTATTGGGTGACTTTGTGGCATGCATGGCCACAGCTGTGGAGAGTGAGAATTTGGATTTGTTCTTGGGATGTGACTGTCAATGGCAAGGTCAGCAATCATTGCTTATTCCTAACTGCGCTTGAGGTAGTGAGCCACCTTTTTGAATTGTTGCAATCCATGGGGCGTGCAAGTACATGGATTACCCATCCAGCAGCATTTCGACAATGCTTCCATTCCCTCATTCACAATGTTATTCATCTCAGGATAAACACCATCATTCTTTTGTTTCTTCTTCTACTCAATCAAAAAATAGCCTGCACATATTTCTATGTGAGTAGCATTTTGAAACTATGTTACATAGTTAACACTGCATACCAAGCAGATAAAGGCTGTTATCCTGAACATTAAAAAAAATCCCTAGTGTAATGCTTGGATTAAATTCACCTAGAATTGAGAAACAGTACTCCATAACTTGCGGGTACATACCCTGATGCCCGAGAGGTGTAATTTGATATTGTAGATGCCATTTTACAGATCCCTTCTTCAGATCCCACTGTTCAGCTGAACACTTGGGATGTATTTATTTCATGGCATGGTGGCACAGTGGTTAGCACTGCTGCTTCACAGTGCCAGTGACCTGGGTTCGATTCCTGGCTTGGGTCAATGTCTCTGTGGGTTTCCTCCAGGTTCTCCAGTCTCCTCCTGTGGTCTAAAAGACATGCTAGTTAGGTGCATTGACCCAAACAGGCACTGGAGTTTGGTGACTAGGGGAATTTCACAGTAACTTCATTGCAGTGTTAATGTAAGCCTTACTTGTGACAAGTAAATGAATTTTAACTTCAACTTTTAACAATTCTTTGTGATATTGAAAATGATTTGGCAGCTTTTCTGGACGCAAAAGTGTTTCTTCCATGTTCTGATCACAAAAGGAAAGAAAAATCTAACAAGAATGATCCCTAGAACATTCAGAAATCTCCAACCAAAGATGCTAAATAGTTTCTTCTTGCGGTGACCTTTAGTCTCTAATTTACATGTGAGAGATATTTCTGGGTGTTATTAGCACCCAAAGATTGGGAGCACTCTGCCAAATCAAACAACTTTATTTGAATTTGTTGCAAGACCAGATTACATGGGAGTAATGCTAATTGCAAAATCACAATGGGGTAGGTTAACAGAGTTCGGGCATGATTACTGGGAAACATGTTGGTCATTATCTGCACACTAAATCCTGTTCTATATATCCCTCCATCCCCATCTCAGCCCAGTGTGGGTGGAGTATCTGGCACATAACTCCTTGTTCAAAGATAACAAACAATAGAAATTGTGGCACAGTGACACAGTGGTTATCACTGCTGCCTCATAGTGACAGGGACCTGGGTTCAATTCCAACCTTGAGTCACTGCCTGTGTGCAGTTTACATATTTTTTCTCTATCTGCATTGGTTTCCTCCTGGTGCTCTTGTTTCCTCCCACAGTCCAAAGATATGCGTGTTAGATTGATTAGCCATACTAAATTACGCCTTAGTGTTGGGGGATTAGCAAGGTAAATTTGTGGGGTTAAGGGAATAGGACCTGGGTGAGATTGTGATCAGTGCAGACTTGATAGGCAGTATGGCCTCCTCCTGCACTGTAAAATTTCTATGAAAGTCTTTGCAGCTCTGACAGTACCTGTGGAGTGAGAAAACAATGTTTCAGAATGATGACTTTTATTCAGAACTGAGAGTCAAATCAACTGAAAGATCACAGGGCTGATTAAGCCTAATCTTTTGTTTTAAAGGTTACCAGACCTGCTGAGTATCTCCAGCCTTTTTCTTTACTCCACCAGGTAACTCAACAAGTGCACATCACTTAGATTTCTGGAAATTTATTGTCATTCATTTGCAATACTGAGGAAGGTGAGAATTGTAAAAATATTCTTTCACAGTCCGATGAAATTTTTGATGAGAAAATCCCACATTAACATAAATCACTCATTCACAAGTAGTTCCAGGAGATTAGGTCATCTGAGCCTTATACACTACCATCTGGTGGAGGCACCAAGAGATGATTAAACTTTTGTAGGAAGGTATCCACTTTTTAGTCAATGTAAACATTGCTTTCAATTCATGCATTTGCACCTATGGACATTATTAGAAATTTAGAAGGTGAAAACATTACAGTGATGTAAAGTGCATCATTTTACATGCTGCCAAGGCAATGATCCCTTTATAGTTTTGAGGATGGTGGAGAAAAATGGAAAAATGCCCACTTGAGGATTCTCTGAAATGGCTCTTATTACTCTAGGCAAAGAGCAATGGGTGTATCGCCAGTAATACCCTTATTTTGAGATGAGCAAAAGGCAATGCCAGAGGCACCTATGATGTTCTGGGCTGGGGTTATTCACATCAGTCAGCTTCTCCAGTATGGTTCGTAGCTGTGGAGACACTAGTGGAGTAATACAGAGTTCTTTGCCTGCATTGAGTCATTTTGTGTGTGAGTGCACTTTTAAAATGTCACCAGTACCTTTGACACAGCCATCCCCGCCACCCTCCCACACTCCACTCCATGACATAATGGCAAGTTAGGCAAGTTCCTTCTTGTCTCACCACAAAATTTGCTAAGCTTCTCATGTGTGCGTATTTCATGAATTGAAAAGCAGAAGATTGTGCTTGTTAATTCTCCGCACTGCAGTGGGAATCATGCCAACTTTCCTGAACTTAGGGCTTGATTTTACCATTACCTTGTGCCCAAAAACGGACACGAAAACATAATAAAGTCAGGTGTGAGGCCATTATTGCGATCTGCATCTGCATCCACGCAGATTGCCACTTAACCAAAACCTGGGAATGGCGGTGATTCGATTCGCGCCCAAAACAGGCGCAACGGCGGTTTAAATACATTTACATGCCTTTAAATTGAATTAATGAATTGCCTGCCCAACTCTATCAGCATTTCCCCCTTTATCATTGCGTTTGCTAATCTGAAATCACGCCATAATGGACCTGCTAAATAAAAGCCTGAATCGGCTGCTTCAGCTAGATTTCAACAGCTGGATTGTTGTTTGGGGAGAGAAGGAGGGAAATGTGTAAGATATATCTCAGTGGTGAGGCCTGATTGCTTACTGGTGGGGGTGGGGGCAGTTGTGGTGGGCAGATGGATCTCTGGTGGGGGAGGGGGGTGGCGATGGATCTCTGGTGGGGGGGGGAACAGATGAATCTATGGTGGAGGGAAGGCAGTGGGGTCTCTGCCAGTCTGTGGGCAGTCAGTAAGGAAAGGGGGCAGAGGTGGTGATCAGTCTGCGTAGTAGGGGCTGGATAAGGGGGGCAGTCTTGTGTGTGGATAGTGAGGGAGTGGATAAGGGGGACGGTGTTGTGTGTGGGTTGTGAGTGTAGATAAAGGGGCAGTGATGTGTGTGTGTATTTGAGGGGCCGGATGAAGAGGGCAGTGATGTGTGTGAGCAGTGGGAGGTTTGAGTAAGGGGGACAGCGATGTGAGGGGCATGGATAAGGGAGACAGTGATGTGTGTGGGTCATGGGAAGGGTGGATAAGGGGAGTAGTAATATGTGTGGCGTGTGTGACGTGTGTGTGTGTGTGTGTGTGTGTGTGTGTGTGATCGCAGCCTGGGAGCGATCTAACATGGATGAGCTTTTTCAAATTTTTTTCCAACTGCACATGCACAGTTCACAGCTTCGATCGTTTCAAATGCTCTAAGCCCTGCCCACAGCGCAAATGAGACTGGAGATGGCTGAGTGCGTATGGGGGTGCCTGAAAGCAGATTTCTAAGTCAGATCTGCATTATACCAGATTTGGCACTTCGAATGAAAATGGTAAAATTAGTTTCCAGAATGGACACACTCTACATCTTCAGCAGAACTTGTGATCTATAGGAAATACTGCAGCGACTCACCAAGCTTAATCTGATAGAGCCTCCCTCCACAGTGACTTTTACAGCTCAGAAAAACAGATCATTCACCTCTTGGCTGGGACATATACTGATGCTTATTCATTACCACATGAGCACAATCCTGGATGCCCTTGCCTAATTTCATCATGGGATCAGATTCAACACAAGGATTGCAGTTGTTCATGTAGGCTAATTGCACCATTTTTATTCTCTAATGAAATGTGAGTGTTGCTGATATTTGTTGCCCTGTCGATGGCTACAGTCCATCTGGTGTAGGTACAGCTCCAGTGCTGCTGGGGATGGAGTTCCAGGATGTTGGCCCAGTGAAAGTGAGGTAATTCAATACAGTTCCAAGTCAAAATGGTGTGTGATGTAGAGGAGAATTTGAAGTTCATGTTGTTCCATTGCTGCCCTTATCATTCGTAAGTCTGGAAGCCATAGACTTGAAAGTGACTCGCTGAGGGCAACTGGTACTGGGCAGTCAGTGTGGCTTCGTGAATGATCCCACATCCTGAGGACAAATTAAAAAAGAACTCTAAATTTATCCACAATTTGAAGTTTCTCTTCCTCTATTGAAAAACGATGGAACACATTGGGCCATGAATCTTTCTGTAATGCATCATTGATTCAAAATAACTCTGAGCTGACAGCAGTACTGGGGCCAGCCTCAAATCACTCACAGCTAGAATGTTGAAAGTAAGCACAAAATAATAAAAAAAACTCTATTTCTATCTATAGTTGAGAACTGTGAGTGAGATGGAATATCCTGTTACAGTCCTGTAACATACTGATTTATTTTTAGTTGTCATCACTTATTCTACTTGTGGCTGTGTGAGATGGAAAGAGATTGTAGCTCAGAAAGTTTATTTTATTTACCAAATGCATCTGAATAATAATTCATGCAGCATTCATAATTTGTACTTGAGGGATGACATAAATGCCCAAGGGTGCCGTCTGGTTTATGCAACCACTAATGCCATGAATAAAGTATTGCACTCTAGATAGATAGGAGGCTCATAACACATCACATCATGATCTTCTTGAAATAATTTTTTACAAAAATAAAACCCCTTTGTGGTCCTTCCTTTTTTTTTACATGGCTAAGTTTTATGATATTTCATGGAGCTACACCATCTCCATTTTAATTTGACGTGCTTGTCTCTTGCCAAGGTTGTTTTCTCACAAAATAAAACAGTCTAAACTAGATTCCAATCATAGAAAAATAAACTGCTTAAAAAACTTAAGGCTTTGATAAAATTCCTAAAAGAGTACTTCAAACTGTACAGCTGAGCTATTCCTCCTCCAGGTTATCATGCTTTAAGAGATGGTTGTCATAGAATCATAGAAGCCTCAGAAGGAGGTCACTTGGCCCATTGAGTTTGCACCAACCACAATCCCACCTAGGCCCTATCCCCCCACCCACACTTATCCAACCTGCTAGTCCCCCTGACACTGAGGGGCAATTTACTATAGCCAATCAACCTAACCCCACATGTCTTTGGACTGTGGGAGTAAAGCACCTGGAGGAAACACATGCAGACACAGGGAAAATGTGCAAACTCCACATAGACAGTGACCAGAAGCTGGATTTGAATCAGGGTCCCTGGTGCTGTGAGGCAGCAATGTGTCACCATGCTACTCAAAATAACTATTTACTGCCATTAGATTGATCCATGATTATGATTAGCAGAGTATTACAGTAGTTTGTTATTGCCTTCTGCAGTGTGGCTGTGCAGGAAGCTGTCCCATTCTACTACTTGCCTTCAGGTATATTGGAAGAATTCATGCTGTCAAGTTCTGAATTGAAACTCAAAACCAGATCTTTGGATATTACCACTGTGCCACAAGACCTCTTCCTGCTGGATAATGATTGATTATAGCACAGTAGTCATTATGAAACTGACTTGCGATGCCCTAATCCAGCAAAGGTTAATATTGTAGCCTGCTGATGACAACAACGACTGGGCAGTAAATGCGACTTTGTGAACATATGTCATATCCTGAGGACAAATTAAAAATAACTCAAATAATCTTCACTTCAGAGTTTCTCTTCCTCAGTTAAAAAATGACAGAACACATTGGGCCATGAACCATTCTGCAATGCAACATTGACTCAAAATAGTTCTGAGCAGACTGGGGCCAGCCTCGATTCACTTACAGCTTGAACATTGAGACTAAGCACAAAATAATTTTAAAAAATCTCCATTTCGATCTATAGTTGGGAACCGTGAGTGAGATGGAATATCTGTAACAGTTTATACTGATTTATCTTGCAACATTGATCTAGCTAGTGTTCCCCTTTCAAAACGCATCATCTTATTTCTCCCTGAAGACAGGACAATGTTGAAGAGATTTGGTGCGAGCTAAGACACAGGCAGTTGAATTTTGAATGACCTCAATTTTACCAAGAGTAGAAGGTAGGAGATCAACCAGGAGTGGTTGGAATAGTGAAGTCGGGAGGTCACAAAAGTGTGAATCAGCAGTTTAGCAGCAGATGTGTTGAGACAAGAAAAAGTTTGGGTGCTATTATAGATGTGGTAATCGACAGTTTTATTAATGGCCCAAATGTGTAGTCAGAAAATCATCTTGTGATCAAGTAACACTAAGGGCATAAGTTTCCCAAGGGGTAGCAGGTAAATGAGGAATGGAAGAGGAGCAAGGATAAATTCTTATTGACATAAGAGGTAACAATGCAGGAACTGGATAAGAAGTCATTGCTAGTGATAACCACCAAAAATTAAAAGAGCTTTAGTACCATTAAGAAATCATATACTTTCCGATGTTACAATGCAGTAAGCAGCAACTGAATTCAAAACAGTTGTAAAATATGGAAGAAAAAAATACCAAAACTCTGGAAAATTAGGAAAAAGCAAATACACTTGTTTTGGAACTTGCAATAAAGCTGACAAAATGAATGTTCAGTATTTTTTACTTGATAGACAGAGCTGGGTACTCCCTTCTGCAGTTTCTACAGCCTCAAAACAATGCACTTCCATAGAAATTATGATGACTCTTCATAAGCAATATGAAGAACAAAGAAATTCAGGGCTACATTTTCTTAGCCTGCGTTCAATGGCATTGCAAGACCAATGGGAGAAGCATGACTTTGAGCTGAAAGATTTCACAGCTGCCTCAGGAATTCAGGAATGTGTACAAATCTTTGATTTGAAGATGCGCCACACATGGGACTAAAACTTAGGCTTGAGGGAATATTTCCTTGAGCAAAATGCTTACGCATCTGCAGAGCATCAGAGCTCAAATGTAGAGAATGCTCTGAAGACAAAGGGGGGTAATGTGCCCAAGAGAATGGTCCATAACATCTGGCCCAAATCCCAATTTATGGGGTTGTGCATCAGGATAACACAGAAGTCCTGATGCACAGACATGCGTGCTGAAAGTGCACCAAGTTAAACCTCTGGTTCTGCCTTTTAAGGCTGTCAGTATTGAAGTGCTGCACTTATACCTCTCCCTAACTTTGTTAACTTGCCCTGGTATTAGGTGAGTTATTTTATTTGTGCACTTGCAGCGAGTAGAAATAGCAGACGTTCTTTGGGTGAGTTAATTTTTTTGTAAATGTGTTTTAAAGATGTTTAAAAACTATCACAGAAAGTGAAAGAAAGATTCAATGTTTTTTATAATTTTGTCATGACATACTGTTATTTCCAGAAAAAAGTACTGTGATATGTTGGCCTTTGGAGTGTACACTGCCCATTTGAGAGTGTGGGTCAGTTGATCGTTGGGGGTTTATCTCTTCCCAGTGTGCAGTCTTAGCTCTTATAGTAGAACAGTGCACACCTACAATGAAGTGTTCCCCAGTGTTACGGTTACCAAGTCAACCTTGTGGTTTTTCATGTACCATACAGCGACAGTACATACTCAATAAATATGTCCATAGATAACAAAGTGGATTGCAGTATTTGTAATATGTTTCAGCTAAAGTCCATTTGGATTTTGCAATGTATTTTAAGTGATGTTGTTTATCTCAATTTTAAGAGTCTCCCTGATGCAATGTTGATCCTTAGAATCCTCTTAAGATATGGGTGAAATGAGTTCTACATTTACAGTGGGACTTGACTTCTTCAAATGCTTCAGAAAAGTATATTCTTTGAGATGACAAATGCAAATCTCCTGTAAGCTGATGTGAACTATCTCTTTAATAGGTGTTACAGAATCCAGTGCAGATTGAAAATCTGGAGTCATGTTCCACCACCCCTGGTACATATACTTTTAGCTTGGCTTCTTAAAGTCACTGAAGTTCTTTTGAGACTTTAGCATAGGCACAAAGATCATCAGAGAAGACTCTGTCTACATGTAAAATGTACAATTAATATGTTCAAACCCTCCTTCCTTCTTTTCCCTTCCCCTTGTCATATCCATCCCTCCCTCCCTCACCTCCTTGTTTACAGCGACATCAGAACCGTTGTGTTAAAGTAAAAATGTATTTCATTGATGGTTATGATAAAGAGAAAAAATATATTTTACTGCATGAAATTTGGAAAGATAAAGCAGTTAAATGAAATGTCATAGTGCAGTTGCCAAAGTAAAATGTTTAGTTAAATGTTAACAGTCTCAACATGCTGTATTTATTAAATTGTTTTTGTCAATAAATGTTTTCCATTAAACTTTACAAAATACTTTATTGAAACATTAAAACAAAACATTTAAGTATAAAATTTTTTCAACTGCTTTATTGAAATATCAAAGCACAATAGTTCTATATGGGATAATTATAAATGAAGGAAACAAGGCAGAATAATACTAATGATAGCTACATGGTGGTTTAGATTTTCCAAGGCTCAAGATGTGAACTCTGCTCAAATTCATGCAATGAGATATCCAAATCAACATCTGAGAAGTTCTGACCTCTCTCCCCAATTTCATTTTCAGTTTCCATGTTCTAAATTACAACATACAAAGATTTATATGCATGTCACACGTAAAATTATATGATAATATAATGCAGATTTAAATAGCAGTTTCACAGATTTAAAGCAAATAACAAAACCTACTTTCATTTATACATGTTAAATAATACTCATCTTCAATTGTAACATAAAATTAAAAACTACACTTTAAATGAGCCAATAACAATAGGGTTAACTGCTTAAAACAAACAGCGGAAGAAAAATAAAAAGGTTTCAATATATCATTTATAATAGCAGGGAATCCTTCTATTCTACCAGTCTTCAATACAAAACTACTATTTCCAAGCTAGATCTCAGTGGGCAATCCCAAGCTTGTCCTGTCATAAGTGGATGTGGCTGGAGTCCTCTTGTGCCATACTGGGAGTTGCAGAAATTGTCCTGCTGAAGGCCAAAGGCTGCTGTTTCCATCGGGAGTTAGATCACAATTCTTGAAAGCAGCAAAATAGGCAAAAAAAAATCAAATATTTTTGGCAGCCCATAAGAACATAGGAATTAGGAGCAGAAGTAGGCAAATCCAGCCCTTCGAACCTACAGTCATTCAATCAGATCATGGCTAATCTCTCCCTGGTCTCAAATCCACCTCCCTATCTGTTCCCCGTATCCTTTTTTTCCTTTATTTATTAGAAATCAGTCTATCTTCCACTTGAAACTCAGATTCAGACTCCTCCATGCTATGGGCAGTGAGTTCCACAAGTTCACCACCCTTTGCAAGAAATAATTCCTGCTCATCTCAGTTTTAAATCCACTGCCTTGCAAGCTATACCTGTATCCTCTTATTCTAGATTGCTCCATAAAAGGAAACATTTGGTCTACATTTGCTTTATTAATCTCTTTTAAAATTTTATATATCTTAATCAGATCCCCTCTCATCCTTCTATATTCCAGCAAGTACTAGTCCAAACTCTTTAATCTCTCCTCATATATCAAAACTTTCATATCCCTGGAATCAATCTGGTGTACCTCCTCTGAACTGCCTCCAACGCCACCACATCCTTCGTTCAATAAGGAGACCAAAACTGGAATTCTTCAGAGGTAGTCTCACCAACACCCTACGCATTTGTGACAACACTTCTCTACTTTTATACCCCAGTCCTTTTGAAATAAATTGCCTTTTCTATTACATTCTGCATCTGTATACCAACTTCATGCTATTTGTGAATGTAGGCACCTATATAGGTACCTCTGTCTGAATGCCTTTTGAATCTGTTCTCCATTTGGTTAATAATTTGCTTTTCTATTCACATTAAACACTATCTGCCAAATTTTAGCTCATTTGTCTAACCTATATGTGTATCTGTCTATAGAATCTTTATATCGGCTTCACTGACTGCTTTTCAACCTATTTGAGATTCATCCGCAAATTTTGCTATGTTACGATTTATCCCTGCTTGCAGATTATTTATGTAGATTGTAAACAGTTAAGGTTCGAGGACTGACCTTTGTGATATCCCGCTAGTTACGTTTCGCCAGACAGAGAAGCGGCCCATGGTTTTCTATGCTAGTCAGAAGTTACGGGCCAGTAACAATGTGTGGAATTTAACACCCTCCTTTGAGGCATTTTAGATGGCAGGGGGTGTATAAATCAAGTGATAGGGTGGCAGGTCGGGCCCCTGTTGCCCCCACCTCAATTAAATCTATGGCAGGAAGGCGCGTGGATAATTTTGGCCGTTAAGTACGCAATTACTAAAATAAAAAGATTGTTGTTGTTGGTGAGACAGTCCTCACAGGAATTCAATATTTACATCACAAGGAGCTGTTCCACATGTGGTGATACAAATGAGCAAGAATTTCTTGTTTAAGATGCTCACAAGCATACTAATTAAAAAAATTGCTTTGGGCAGAATTTACTACCTTTAAAGATTTTCAGTGGATGGGACCAAAAACTGGTGGTAATGCCTCATTTTCTTACAAAAGGAAACCAATTAAGAGGCTAACCTCAGAAGCATTATCCAATGAAGCACTGTAGATAGGGCAACTCCCTGGCTGGCTGAATGAAATGACATACAGCATTGCCTCCATAGGGAGAGATGGGTGCTGCTGTAGCATGGAGCGGCATGATGGCACTGTGATTAGCACTGCTGTCTGACAGGCCAGGGGCCTGGCTTCAATTCCAGCCTTGGGTGACTGTCTATGTGGAGTTTGCATACTCTCCCCTGTCAGCATGGGTTTCCTCCGAGTGCTCTGGTTTCTTTCCACAGTCAAAGGTGTGCAAGTTAGGTTGATTGGCCACAACAAATTGTGCTTTAGTGTCCGAGGGACTAGGAGGATAAATAAATGGCGTTATATGGATAGGGCCTGGGTGGGATTGTGGTTGGTGCAGACCCAATGGGCCAAATGGCCTCCTTTTGTGCTATAAGGATTCTACAAAGACAGGAGGACACAAGAGCACCTCAAAGTGTTCCTGAAAGAATTGCAAAATATTTAAAGTTGTTTGTGGACATGGCTACCAAGTCATCATAAGGGAAGGGAAAGACCTCCACAAGTTGTTCTGTGAATCTGTGGCAGAAGTGGTTTAGGGGAGTAGGGATAAATAAAGGAGGCTTTGTTGACTCTCTCAAGCTCACTTGCTGTGGAAGGCTCATCCACAGCCCAAAAGATTCCAGCAGCATCACTGATCTGGTCCCAAGTAGCCAGTTAATTTCCATTATTTACTACCTGCTTCTACTGCTCTTTGGCAAGGTTGCTTGAGGTGCCAATGATCATCCATATTTGCTCAATTACACATTGTCTCAATGACATTCTGTGCCTTGCATTGCCCCTTACCATCCCATCCTGCCACCACGTTAATAGAGACATCTTTGCACGGCTGTTAAGATTATGCCATTTATATCAAAATTGACTGAAAACCAAAATTATAATACAAAAAGAAAGCCTGAGCCATTTATGTCTCAATACCACCTTCTCATTCTTTCACATTGCATTTTCTTTTCAACATTCATCCCATTATTGAACATTGGCTACATGGTTTAGTTTGTTCCTAGCTTATTGTGATAGATCATATGATATGATCTATGGAAGTGAGGGCAGAATAACTGGCCATGTTGTAAATGAATTTAAGAACACTACACCTTATCAATGGAATTGGGCTTTGTCAATGGCAGCCTGATAAAATGGTCTCATCATTTCCAATATTCTCATTTTAAAATAGGAAACAAATCCATCAATAGCAGCCATTCAGGATATAAGCCAACACCAGCTGTATAACAGATGCACACTTAATGTGTTGATATGAGGTTACCGTGGCTCGTTATTTCAGGGGAAGCAATATAATAAATTGGTTAATCCCTGCAACAAAATAGTGAACAACATAATCTCATATGAATTTGTAAATAATTTCATATAATTTATCTGCAATAGTAATTTTTAGCTACACTTTCTAAATGGCAGGAGAGCCAGTGGCAAAACCTCTGTGGCCATTTCTATGAATCCTGTTAGGAATAAATCCCAGTCACGTGGTCTTCTGGTTGCTGTCCAGGTCCCCAGGTCCTGCAGAGGGAATTTCCTGCAGGAAGATGGGACATAGAATGACCTGTTCTGAGAGCTGCGAGCCTACCAGAAGCCAGCAGGTCTTCAGTTGTAGAAGCGCCACTGGGAGCTGGGACTACCTTAGGCCGAGGCTCTAGATCATCACTGGAATTCTGGAACTTGGGTAAGTGGGGCATGATCCTGAAGTCATTCAAGGAGGCCGTTGATCCTATTTGGGCTCTTTAGTGATGAGATCTTGAGTCTTCTATGTTTAAACATGACTTGTTTATCATTAGTTTAAAGATCCCCAGGTGCTACTATTGTACAGGTAGGCTGCTTCCAGAGTATTCACCCTGAGTCTGTTCTCTCAATTTATTATCATATATTTCTACACACCATACCATGGGCAGTGCTATTCTTCTGTTAACCTTTGCTCTGTTGAGAACCTAGGCATGTAGGCACATAACACAACCTATGAGACAGCCCCTTGCTATTGCCAAGTCTCTCTACTGGACACACAATCCCTGATAAAGAGGCCCCTTTCCTCTCCATCAGGTGGCTTGCCACATGGTATGGCTTTCTGCTACTGCTGGTTAAGTATCAGTTGCGGTGGAATGAGGCCAATAAGTGGTCTTTATTTGACCACTTAATGGTTTAAATTGGCCCACCAAACCAATTTATTGTGGGGAGTCAGGAAAGCGACAGACACTTCACCTCAGTCTTTCTATCTTCCCCTACCCCTATTAAATCCTTTTAGAATTATAACAACCTCTATCAGATCATCTCCTAACTTTCATTATTTCATGGAACACAAAACAAGTTGATGTCACTCTGGTCTCATTATTTAACTGATTAGGCCTTGGTATCCTTGGTAAATCACTGCTGCTCCCTCCATGTCTAACTTACCCCTTTCTGAGATGAAGGTGATCTGCGCATCTCAAAATATTATCTCTCTGCTGCTGCAAGCCAGGTTTTAATCAAACCGCAGTAAGTTCATAAAGGGGGATGAAAAATCTTCCATGTTTGGTCAATAAACAAATTGCAAGAGAAACTGAAACCAAGAAGTGACAGCAAAAATACTGTGATCGATCTCTTCACAACCTAACTGTAAAAAAAGACAGAGTTCTAATTTCCCTTTCCGGCACTTCCCCATTGCACATGCACACCTGTCAACAGGAGCAGCTTTGGTTGTCAGATTGATTAATTGTGTCTATCTTTGCTTTATTGCTGCATCAAATTGTATTGACATAACTCTGACTCCATCAATTGGAGAAAATATGTCAATTATGATATGTAAATGATCTCCAGTATTAAGCTAAGAGTGCCTGTTGATTCTGGCGTACGCAGAAGGAAAACTGGTAGCACAGGAAGAGTAACAATTGTTTTAAAAATACTGAGACAATAGTTCTCTGAGAGAAAAGCTCTTTGTGATAACATTCTGCTGGCTGGAACAGGAAGTAGTAATATCACCATTGATGACTGAGGTGCCACTTCCTGGCACTTTTCTGTTCTGTTGTCACTGAGTTTTCCTCAATCTCTGATCCCTGCTGACATTGAACTCTGTCTTGGTCATGTATTCAGTACTTGTTGATGAAGGCAAGTGTATTGACTGAAAAAAAAAATTCTCTCTCTTATCTTAATGTTTTTACGAATTGATGTACAATAATACAGATGTTTAAGCAGATGAAAGGAAAATATGAACGATTATTTATTTATTAATTTATTTATTATTAATTCATCAGAGACGATTTTCCGCCCACGTTTGCCTGCAGTGTGAACAATAAATGAGCAGAAAATCTGGAGAGAATCGAGAAAGGCAATTCTCTACGGAGAGACCGCATTCCATAATTCTCCATGCCGCTTGCTAGTGATGTTGCAAGGTCCATCTCCTAAAAAGGCAGAAACTTTATTGTGATGGATTTAAATAAATTTTAATATGATTACCCAGCCCCCCGGACACATGATCCACTGTCACTGAATTTCCAAACCTTGCTGGTGTGACATCATATCAACAATCTTTTAGAAACAAGATTTAGTCAAGGTCTCTGGGGGCATAAAGGTAAGTACAGCCCTGGAGGGAAGGGTAACATGCCATGATAGTGCTCTGGAAGTGTCTTTTGACAGTAGCCCCAGCAGTGCCCCAGCACAGGTTGGCATCAGTGCCAGTCTGTACCATGGAGCAGTGCCAGGGCCCACGGCAGAGCCCCATGGAAGAGTATTTCCAGTTATATTTGGTCAAAGGAGATTCACCAATACCATCACTCTGGCTCAGGAGGAAATTGCTGTACAGCATAGAACCGGCACAGATAATGTCTGCAATCATTGCAGGAAGAGAATGAATGATCTCATCTGTTCTGGCAGGGTTACTCAACCATTTCACCATCCTCAACTCACACATTCACAAACCCATCAGGACTTAGCAGGGTGACACTCCATAGGTCTCACACATTGCCAGCTGAAGGCACATCACCACTCACTCTCTCATACATACCTTTATTTTCCATCTGGCCTCATATCCTGTGTATATCATGTCTTCATCACATCCAGTGCTCCATTCATTACACAGACAAAGCAGTTATCATTATCATTTGCCTTGACATGTGCTCTGTTCACTTTCTCCCCATTTGTATTCATGAAGGACAAGCTCACACACGTAGAAAGGAGAAATCCCAAATCAGGGATAGAATAGCTGAAATTAAGGTCATGTGAGGAGAATGCTATCACACTGGCTGTAGAGGACAGGGACAATCAATGTGCTAATAGTGAAATGAACATGACCAACACAAGTAAGGACCCTGCACCTGCTCAACCCTCAGGAAACCATCAATGAATTCATTCTATTATCTCCCAGTCTCTTGATATGCTTAACAACTTCTTTTTTCTTTCATAGGCACTTCTGAAAATCATCAAAGCATCATCCAACCAGGCCCTCATTCTAAGGCCTGAAGAAACTTCAGAGGTAGAAGAAGAGGAGAGCACCATTGAAGGCCCACCACAGATCTCACCCACCTCCTCCATCAGCGCAGAAACACACACATTGATGGGACTCTGTTCAAGAATAGACTTGGAGTCAAAATTGGATGAGAACAGCACACAATCTGGACATATGAGGAAGCCGGCGCTCAAAGGCTATAGGAAGCCAGGATTCTGCAGAATCAGAGTCTAACAATGCACTTTCAGACACACAATATTTAAGAAGCATTTAAATAAGCATTTGAAATGCCACAGCATATTAGCTGATGGACAAAGTGCTGGAAAACAGGGTTAGAATAAATATGTGCTTAAAGGCCAATTTGGACATGATGAGGTGAATAGCCTCTTCCTGTGTGGTAATACTCTATGATTTGGCCCTAACACAATTAGTGGAGCTTCAGTGACAGTCATGGGAATTTCAGAGACAGTTGTCACCTGCTTTGCACAGATTGCAATGCATGATGGAAGAGTCCGTTCATGGTCAGGTTGCAATTTTAACACTGGCATGCCAATGCATCTAGGATGGTGGTCACCATGAAGACCTTGGTCCAGGACATAGGTCCTGCAACTCCTCAGGAACTGCAGTTCATTTATTTGGGAATTGGTGGCATCCATTAGTGGCTATGTGAGTGGTGTGGGGAGCACTTCGATCTCATTCCAGCTGCTCCCTTTCTTCAAAGAGTTAGTTAGTGTCCCTCCAACATTCATTGGGATGGAGACCAGCATTTGAAGACCCTGATGATGACTCTGGGAGTGTCCAATCTATCTCAATCCCCTCTTTCTGTGACCCCACCATCTCCAGCTGCACAGGCTGAGGAGGGTACACCTGCCAAAGCAGGAGATCCAAAGCAGGTCCCCCATGTCTCAGTGCTTCAAAGTTATCACAGGGGCATGGCAGTCAACAGGCTGCTTCCATTTCCGCTGGGGATGTTGAGGATTCACTAAGATGTAAAGATGTAAGATGGTTAGGAAAATTAGGAGATACTAGCAGCATGACTGTGGCACAGGAGTTTACCATATGTTGTATACCTTGCACTAATTTAAATAGAAGATCACCCATTACACAAATTCTGCAAATGGCTCCTCATTATGATAACACATTGTGATGCCACTGACTATAGATGTCAAAATCAGGTGCCTTGGGTTGATGTTGTCATCTTCCACGTCACTACAATGTATATGCATTCCAACATCATTGCTGCTTAATCCTTAATGTAAAGTCTGCTTGTGAGGAATCTGGTTTACTTGAGTCCCTGATGTTAAGAGCTTGAAACAAATTTAATACTTACAATACTATTTGGGAAGGAAAAAGTACTGCACGATGCATATGCTTATCACCCATACTATAGGAAGTAGTACATGCTGTTGGCTACAGAGAATGATCGCAATTTTATTAGCGACTAAAGTATTCTGCTTTTTTTAAAATATGGAAATACAGATGGGCAGAATATTATGAAATCATAAGACTTTGCTCAGACAAATCCATCTCCCACTGAGTTGAGCTGCTGGACTTAGCTACAGGAAGGGAAATAGAGTATAAGTTGCCTTTTTAAGGCAGTTTTAAAAAATGAAATAGATAATTACCACAAGCTGCTAATGAGCTGATATGTTTCAAACTTAAGTTCTGTTCACTTGACTGAGAAAAGGATGTGCAGACAACTGAGAAAAATAAATAAAATGATTTTAACCCCAAAAGCTAGTTTTCATATGTCAAATATAACAACATGTATCTAAATAGTGTCTCTAATGTAGTAACCATAGGAGGTATTTCACAGAAGCGTTATCAAACAAAATTTGACCCAGGTCACAAATTATGATACTAGGACTAAAACTTGGTCAAGAGGCATTTTATCAGTATTTCAGTGGAGAACAGGAAAGTTGAGAGGTTAAAAATGTGAAACTCCAAAGTTCAAGGCCTCAGCAGCTGAAAACAAAGCTGCCAACAGTTAAGCAATAAACACTAGGGATGCAAAAGAGTAAGAAGTCTCACAACACCAGGTTGAGGTCCAACAAGTTTGTTTTAGAGTGGATGCCACAAGCTTTCAGAGCGCTGCTCCTTCATCAGATGAGTGGGCTGAAACCCATTGTGCAAAGAACCCCCACTTTTGTTGCGATACTACAAACCTCCTATAGAAATTCAGCACACATGGAGCAATTGAACCAGGAGTATTCCTCGTCACATGGATGTCTTGGCATTCTATACAAGCATCCCCAAGACAATGACCTAATTGAGGCATGCAGGATGATCAGAGGATTAGATAGGGTGGTCAGTGAGAGCCTTTTTCCTCAGATAGTGATGGCTAACACGAGGGGACATAGCTTTAAATTGAGGGATGGTAGTTATAGGACAGATGTCAGCAGTAGGTTTTTTACTCAGAAGGTAGTAAGGGTGTGGAATGCCCTGCCTGCAGCAGTTGTGGACTCGCCAACTTTAAGGGCGTTCAAATGGGCAGGCATATGGATAACACTGGAATAGTTTAGATTAGAGGGTCATTAGATTAGTTCCACTGATCGGCGCAACATCGAGGGCCGCAAGGTCTGTATTGCACTGTAATGTTCTATGTTCTATGATGTGTTTCTTGATGTATCTTTCATTCATGAAGATTGAGGCTAATGTGTTCACCCGTCTCATCTGCAATATTGTAAGGTGTGTAAAGTATGATAAATACATGGAGGAGTGTCATAGATCCTCACATTCCATGCACTTACTGTTATCTAACAGGATTTCCTGTCTATGAGCCCTTACTCAGAATGTATCCTGTCCACATTGCTTATGTACTCTCATTGTGCACAGTTGCAAAGCTCAGCAAGAAGTGCAAGTGTCTTTCACGTTGTGGTGTTAGACTCCGGTCCACTAAGACAATTCATTTTGTTGGTGCTCCAGCCTCTAACTTTCTACCTTTCTAACCTTGTGGCTACAAGGCTCTCATCACAATATTGGGATTCTAAGCAGAATGTCATGTTTTGAGTAGCCTCTCCTCACCTATATCCTGGGCGAGGTGAGAGTATTAAATTAAAAGCTGATGCATTCAGAACGGCTAAAAATAGTGGGCGATTAGAAGATTGGGAAAGATTTAAAAAACAACAAAGAATGACTAAGAAAACGATAAAGAAAGGAAAGATAGATATGAAGCTAAACTAGCTCTAAATATAAATAATGATAGTATAAGTTTTTACAAATATATAAAGAAGAAGAGACTGGCTAGAGTGAATGTTGGATCCTTGGAGGATGAAAGGGGGATTTAGCAGTGGGTAACGAGGAAATGGCTGAGGCTTTAAATAAATTTTTTGTGCTGGTCTTCACAGAGGAGGACACAAATAGCTTGCCGAATATTAAAGATAAAAGGATGGTAGGAGATGAGGTCGTTAATGCAATTACTGTCACTAGAGAGGTAATGCTTGATAGACAAATGGGACTGAAAATAGACAAGTCCCCGGGACCAGATGGAATGCATCCCAGGGTTCCAAAAGAAATGGCAGAGGTGATAGCAGATGCCTTAATTCTTATTTATCAAAATTCACTGTACTCTGGGGAAGTGCCAGAAGATTGGAAAACAGTTAATGTTACGCCGCTGTTTAAAAAGGCAGCAGACAAAAGGCAGGGAATTATAGGCCAATTAGCTTAACATCCATAGTTGGAAAAATGCTAGAATCCATCATCAAAGAAGAAATAGCGAGGCATTTGAAAAAGAAGGTTTGATCAAGCAGACACAGCACGGATTCGTGAAGGGGAAATTGTGTTTGACGAATTTATTGGATTTCTATGAGGATGTGATTAGTGCGGTAGACAGAGGAGAACTGGTGGATGTGGTGTTTTTAGATTTCCAGAAAGCATTCGATAAGGTGCCTCACAAAAAGTTGCTGCAAAAGATTAGGGTGCACAGAGTTGGGGGTAAGGTGTTAGCATGGATTGAGGATTTGTTATCTAATAAGAAGCAGAGCGTTGGAATGAATAGGTGCTTTTCTGGTTGGCAGTTGGTGACTAGTGGAGTGGAGTGCAGGGATCAGTGCTGGGGCCTCAACTGTTTATCATTTACACAGACGATCTGGAAGAGGGGGCTGAGTGTAGGGTAACAAAATTTGCTGATGACAAGAAGATGAGAGGAAAAGCCAATTGCTTGGAAGGCACGGAAAGCCTGCAGAGAGATCTGGGTAGGCTGAGTGAGTGGGCGAGGACCTGGCAGATGGAATATAACGTTAGCAAATGTGTGGTTATCCACTTTGGTAGAAATAATTTTAGGAGGGATTATTATTTGAAGGGTAGAAAGCTGCAGCATGCTACGGTGCAGAGAGACCTGGAGGTCCTTGTGCACGAATCGCAAAAGCCCCATCTGCAGTTGCAGCAGGTGATCAAGAAGCGAATGGAATGTTGGCCTTCATCGCAAGGGAGATAGAATATAAAAGCAGGGAGGTCTTGCTGCAACTGTACAGGGCACTGGTGAGGTCGCAACTGGAGTATTGTGTGCAGTTTTGGTTGCCGCATTTGCGAACGGATATATTGGCCTTGGAAGGTTTACCAGGCTGTTACCGGAGATGAGGGATTTAGCTTATGAAGAAAGATTGAATAGACTGAGTCTGTACTCGTTAGAGTTTAGAGGGCTGAGGGGGGCTCTTATAGAGACTTACAAGATAATGAAGAGGCTAGATAGGGTAGAGGTAGAGAGATTCTTCCCGCTTAGAAAGGATAGCAGAACTAGAACGCACAGCCTCAAAATAAGGAGAGGGGGCAGTTTAGATCAGAATTGAGGAGGGACTTCTTCACTCAAAGCGTGGTGAATCTCTGGAATTCTCTGCCCATTGAACTGGTGGGGGCTACCTAGTTGAATATATTTAAGTCACGGGAGATAGATTTCTGAGACACAAGGGAATTGAGGGTTATGGGGAGAAAGTGGGAAATTGGAACTGATCCATTTCAGATCAGTCATGATCTTACTGAATAGCAGGGCAGGCTCGAAGGGCTAGATGGGCTACTCCTGCTCCTATTTATTATGTTCTTAAGGTCATTGAAGATAAATACAAATCGTCAGGCAGAGAGGTCAAAGGCAGTCTTGGAACTTGCTCTAGAAATCTCTATGGTAGCTTCTGAGTGTATGTCTCAGGTGTACGTCTATCCTCATTGGACAATAGACACTGCAGAGAATGCAGTGACACTTTAATTGGCCCCCAGTATGTGTGCCAGTCTTCTAAAAGGCCCACAGAGCCCTAACCAGCTGAGTCAATCCCTCAGACTAATTTTGTGCTGTGGCATCTCTTGGTGATGAGGCCTCACTACCAGGTCAGCTTGATGCCTAACCGTGTGAGTGCGGTAACACTGAATGGCCTGGGATGCATGATTTGCAGGATTCAAGGATTCTCAGGCTTTCCCCTCCAATGTGCCTTGTTGATTGTGGAGGATTTGTAACCCCGAATGCACTGAGGCAGATTAGTTTACGTCTTCTTGAACTCTATTACGTAGTGAGTTTTTGAGATCACCATCTCCTGTTCTGTGTGAAACATTTGAAAGGCCAACAATTCCATTTAGCCATTTACAACCTATCTTGATTGACAGTGTTTCAATCAGAGTCCACTATCGCATTAGAAACCTACCAGACCAAGGTTCTCAGTACACTGGCCTTGCCCTGTGCATAACATGCTAGGCACAATTTATTTACACATCCTCTTCCATATGTTGGATAGGGACAGTCCTTGCGAGGTGAGTAATTTAAAGTTAAATGCCTTGTCATTCTTTCATCTTCCAATTCTGGCCCCAACTTACTCAAGTTTCTCTCTAAAACACTCGTCTCCATTCTGACCCAGAAGATGATTCCAACCGACATACACCCACTATACTCTTTACCACTGACGTCACCTCCCCAGTGGAGGCCTTACCCTGTGACCCCTCCTGCAGCACCTCTGCCTTATCACTTGTCTGGTAGTTAGATTCTTGCCTGTGGTATCTGTGCTGAGATCTGTGTGGTGCTTGCTTGTAAAGCCTGGCACTGACTCGTGGTAATATGAACACATGTGACAAAACAGAGGTGAACAAATTTCAGAGTCATGAATGAAGGGCTTATTCCCAGGTGCATGTGAATGTGCATTTCCCCATTGGCTGAGTTGGATGCTGACATGAACTCTTGATCCTGCATGGGGGTCAATATCGGCAAGAAGACTTTTTAATAGGTGGGATCTTGAGTGCACTCTCGCCGTCTGTGAGATTGTCAGTATGGGCTCATGATGATGCTCTGAAACCCGAAAGTTGCAGATTTTGATGGTGAAATTGACTTCCAATTTTTGCCATCCCTCGCTGGTGATATAATCGGGTTCCGCTCACAGTGCATTTGAATCTGATTCACATTCATTTAAATACATTTCAATTAACCTACCCCCTCACCAGCTATTGAGCACCACCATATAATCACACCCCACCAGATGTGAAACTGTCATGGAGATCACCTCCTCCCCATCTTGAATCATAAAGGTGAGAATAGCCCACAGAGGAGAGGGGCATGTCTAGGCAGTGGCCTGACAATACCTCATGGCACAGATTGACAGAGGTTGCCACTTTGCCAATCTGGCATTGCCATCTTTACCAGGGGCAGTGCAATGGGTACTCCTAAGTGGGACCCTTATGGGGTGGGGAGGTGTTTCATTTGTATGTGATGGCTGGGAGTGGACATGGGAGCTGGAGATATTGGTGATGGCATTTGGTGGAGATTTGATGCTGGCAGTGATTGTGGGATGAGGGGCGCGGTCAGTGGTGGACGGGTCTGATGTTCGGGAGAGTATTGGGGATTGGCACTCACTATTAGGGGATGAGGAAGAGAAGTGACAACTCCAATTAGTGGAAGTGGAGGGATGGGTTGCCCCTGACACTTCCGTGGTGGGCTGGGGGGAGGATCAATCATTTTCTTCTTGGGTCACCCTTTAAATACAATGTCCCAACCTCAGTGCAGCCAGACATAACCAGCGTGTTTAAGCTTTGCATCTCCTTGCAGGACATTGTGAAATTTGCTTGGCTGTTTTTTTTTGATAGGGTATGGTATGATCTGAAGAGAAAACTGACCTGTTTCTCTGGAGAGAAACATACATTTTTTCTCGCCGGAACCAACACTTTGCCAAACTCTTGTCAGATCGCCCAACTGAATATTAATAAGATTTAAAGATATTCAAATCATCTTCCTGTTGAAGTCTAGAGTGGATTGTTTTCCTGCCAACATAACAGATTTTTATGCTCTTGTGATATTTTCTGAGGACACCCACTACCAGTGAGAACAGAAAATCCCAGTCATTATCTGTAAGGTATGGTTCCATTAGTATAGCCATGCCAGGCTGTTATTTCATTCATTGACCAATCTCCCTACTTTGTCGTAAGTCTCCAGATATTAAAAAAATCTCCATACAGTCAACTGTGGAGACTGTGCCTTTGATGCTTTCATGCCTAAGTCCATGCTGGACAGTCTATCTGGTTTATTATTCTTCAACTTTTCTGCAGAGGTTTGCTAAAATTGATTGGTTTGCTAAGCTATCTCAGAGAACATTCAAGAGTCATCAATGGGCGGTGTTTTGTTTTTTCTCACAATGTGTTAAGTCAGTTGGGAAAGATGGGGTGTGGTCTACCAGCCGCATTCCTGGCTTTTCCTGCCATATTTTTTGACACCTTGTTAAAAATAAATCCTGAGGTGGGTCCCAGAACATCTGCCAGCAACTTTGTCCTCTGACAGATCAGATTGCCCTTCTGATCGGAAAACAAAAACTAAAAAAAGAAACACAAATAGCCTATGGAAGTCCACTGGTCACGGGAATCCTCTCCCCAAGGGACTACCTCCCACGGACTCAGGAACAGCTCCCAGTGGAATAAGGAACGCACCCTCCACTAACTTGGAATGCCCCTTCACCCAGGAAACCACCCTCAAACTGAACCTCCCCAATGAAAGGCACCTGGGTCCTTTGCCCCCTGGAGACTGTGTTGACCTGTGCACCCTCAGCAGGGAATTTCTGCCAGGTCCCTATTTGTCAGGATCTTTGTGAATCACAACGATGTGTTATCACATTGGCGGGTGGGGGAATCATTACAAAGGGGAACAATACAGCAGGAAAGCTCAATAATGATATTTAAATACGTGGTAAAGGGGTTCCCAACCTTTCATGGCAGAACCCTATTTTTCCTTTATTTGGAATTAGGCGGGAAGGGGAAGAACAATTGAGCAGGGAAATCCCATTGGCAAGAACGCACTTTTGGAAAGCCACCTCAATCCCCATCCATTGAAAACTGGAACAGAAAATTCCCCCCAGCATTACTGTTGTGCAGAGGTCACATGTAGGTCAGGCTGATTAAGAGGCAGATTTCCTTCCATGAAGGACTTTAGTCAACTAGTGCATCATTTTTCACAATCTCACAGCTTCTTGATCATCTTTATCAAGACTAAAGTTTTGTTGTTCTAGATTTATTCTAATTTTATTTAACCAGTAATTAAATTCAAATTCCCTCATCTGTATTGGTGTGGCTTGAACTGGTATTTCCAGATTATTTGGGTTCCAGTCCAGTAACATTATCATTCTGTTACTTTTCTCACAAATGCTAAAATTCTGATTTAAATATTTTAAAATGCTGGAAATATATTGCAGTTCCTTCAGGATTTGTAAAGTGAACATGTAAATTAACATCTGATGTGCAGACTTTTTGTCAGAACCCAGTAGGAAACATTAGCCAAACTGTGAAGTACTCAGCCTGGCGTGATTAGTATTGTTCAACTTGTCACTCTGGAAAGTGATGTTTAGATGTTACTTTCAACTGAGGTGATGATACAAATAAAATTGTTCCAGATTTCTACCTTAAGATATCATGCAATTTCAATGCTAATAATCTCAAACAACTCTTAACATACTACCCTGTCTGAAAAACCACCGTTAATAGTATTCTTCAACAACGCTGCGTTTATTATTGCTAAATTTCCTTTGTAATACAGTCCTATTTACATGGTCAGACATTTTTTGATAACCTGTCTTGAAGCATTGCCTTCTCTGTATATTTTTGATCACTTTCATTCTCAGTTTAAGTGATTAACAGTTTTAATAGTATATAATGTTGTTGATGTAAGATGAGTTTGGACAATGACAGTTGCATTTTGTATCACAAAGCTGTAGTGAATGTAAATTTTTATTTGATTTGATTCATCATTATCACGTATTAGTTTGCAGTGAAAAGTATCATTTCTTGCGCGCTGTACAGACAAAGTTCATAGAGAAGAAAAGGAGAGAATGCAAAATATAGCGTTATGGTCTTAGTCACGGTATAGAGTAAGATCAACTTAGTGTAAGATGGACCCATTCAATAGTCTAATGGCTGCATGGAAGAAGCTGTCCTTGATTCGGTTGGTAGATTTAATTAGAACAATTTGAACTGCAATAAACTTCCAGCTGGTGCTGTATTAAGTGGAAAGCGTATGGAAGGAAAAGTGAGTACTTGTTACCTCGAACATCTCTGACACTGACTAGAAGGTCACTTTAAGGCATTGCCTGCTATCTGACCATAGAATGACCACAGAATCCCTATAGAGGGGAAGGAGAACATTAAATCCATCGAGTCTGCTCCGAAAGAGGTAAGAAAGAGTGTCTACTCAAATCCATTCCTTCGCTCTATCCTCATAATTCTATGCATTTAAAATGGCTAATCCACCTAACCTACACATCTTTAGATGCTAAGCAGCAATTTACTGTAATTAATCCACCTAATCTGCATAATGTGGGAGGAAACTGCTACACCTGAAAGAAACCCACACAGCCACAGGGAGAACATGCAAACTCCACACAGTGACCCAAGGCTGGAATTGAACCTGGGTTCTTGGCACTGTGAGGCAGCAGTGCTAACAATTGTGCCCCTGTGCCACTCCTTGGAGGTGCTGGATTTGGCTGCAGGTTCAGCAAGACAATAACAAAGGCAAAGCGGAAAACTTACCAAAATATTTCCTTGGCAACAAAATGAAATTTCTCTTCGGCAAAAGCTGTTGACGCCGATGGAAAAGAAAATCAGATAGAATATAAAATCAACTGTCATTCATTTTGTGTTTCTCTCCAAAACCATCCATTAAAAACAACTACGAGAGGGGAGGCTGTACTTGACTTGGTGCTGACTAATGAGCCAGGGCAGGTGTCGGATCTCATGGTAGGAGAGCATCTTGGAAATGGGGATCATAATTCTATCTCTTTCACGGTAGCAATGGAAAGAGATAGGATCAGGCAGGCTAGGAAGGTGTCTGGAGTAAGGGGAAATATGAAATCATTAGGCAGGTAATTGGACACATAAACTGGAAGGAGGTGTCCTGGGGAAGAGTACAGAAGGGAAGTGGCGGCTTTTCAAGGAATGTTTGTCTGGGGCACTGCAAGACAACGTCCCGAGGAGTCAAGGAGGTTCTGGTAGGATGCGGGAACCGTGGTGCACAAAGGTAGTGGTGAACCTAGTTAGGAAGAAAAAAATGGTATATAAAAGGTTCAGAGAGCTAGGGGATGTTAGGGATCTAGAGGAGTATAAGGTGTGTAGAAGGGAACTTAAAAAGGAAATTAGGAGAGCCAGAAGGGGTCATGAGAAGGCCTTGGCAGGTAAGATTAAGGAGAATCCCAAGACCTTCTACAAGTATGTGAAAAGTAAAAGGATGAGAAGAGAAGGGATAGGGCCTATAAAAGGTGAAGGGGGAAAAGTCTGTGTGAATCCGGAAGAAATGGCAGAGGTGCTTAACGAGTACTTTGCCTCGGTATTCACGGTGGAAAGTGAACTGGGAGATCGCACTGCAGGTTTGCGGCATACGGAAAAGATTGAGTATGTGGATGTTAGGAAAGAGGATATGTTAGACCTGTTAAATTCTATCAAGATAGACAAGTCGCCGGGACCGGGTGGGATGTACCCCAGGTTATTGTGGGAGGTGAGGGAAGTGGTTGCAGAGCCCCTGGTGATGATCTTTGCGTCATCCATGGAAACGGGAGAGGTTCTGGAGGATTGGAGGATTGCGGATGTGGTTCCTATCTTTAAGAAAGGGAACAGGGATAGTCCAGGAAATTACTGACCGGTGAGTTTGACTTCAGTGGTTGGTAAGCTGATGGAGAGGCTTCTGAGGGATAAGATATATGAACATTTGGAGAAGTTTGAACTGATTAGAAATAGTCAGCATGGTTTTGTCAAGGGCAGGTCATGCCTTACGAGCCTAGTTGAATTCTTCGAAAATGTGACTGAACACGTTGACGAAGGAAGGGAGGTGGACGTAGTGTACATGGACTTTAGTAAGGCGTTTGATTAGGTCCCACATGCAAGGTTTCTGGAGAAGGTGAGAGGGCATGGGATCCAAGGGGCTTTGGCCTCGTGGATCCAGAACTGGCTTGCCGGCAGAAGGCAGAGAGTGGTTGTGGATGGGTCTTGTTCTCCATGGAGGTCGGTAACCAGTGGAGTGCCCCAGGGATCTGTTCTGGGACCCCTGCTGTTTGTCATTTTCATAAATGACCTGGATGAGGAAGTGGAGGGATGGGTTAGCAAGTTCGCCGACGATACAAAGATCGGTGGTGTTGTGGATGGTCTGGAGGGATGCCAAAAGTTGCAGCGGGACATAGACAGGATGCAAGACTGGGCGGAGAAGTGGCAGATGGACTTCAACGCAGATAAATGTGTAGTGGTCCATTTTGGCAGGAATAATGGGATGAAGGAGTACAATATAAGGGGTAGGAGTCTTAGCTGTGTTGTAGAGCAGAAGGATCTCGGGGTCCGGGTCCATAGGACTCTTAAATCGGCCTCGCAGGTGGAGGAAGTGGTCAAGAAGGCGTACGGTGTACTGGCCTTCATTAATTGAGGAATAGAGTTTAGGAGTCAGGAGGTAATGATGCAGCTCTATAAGACTCTTGTCAGACCCCACTTGGAGTATTGTGCGCAGTTCTGGTCGCCTCATTATAGGAAGGATGTAGAGGCTTTTGAGAGGGTTCAGAGGAGATTTACAAGGATGCTGCCTGGATTGGGAGGCAGGCCTTATGAAGATAGGTTGAGGGAGCTGGGACTCTTCTCACTGGAGAGACGTAGGTTGAGAGGCGACCTGATAGAGGTTTATAAAATGTTGAGAGGAATAGATAGGGTGGACTCTCAGAGACTATTTCCCCGAGCGGAAATGGTCAATATGAGAGGACACAGATTTAAGGTGCAGGGAAGCAAATACAAAGGAGATGTCAGGGGTAGGTTTTTCACTCAGAGGGTGGTGAGTGAATGGAACCGACTGCCGTCGGAGGTTGTTGAGGCAAACTCACTGGGGTCTTTTAAGAGACTTCTGGATGAGTATATGGAAAAGAATAGGATAGGGGGTTATAGATAGGTCTGTGGATTAGTAGATGTGATCGGCGCAACTCATGGGCCGAAGGGCCTGTTTGTGCTGTGTTGTTCTATGTTCTATGTTAACTAACTCGCAAACTTTAAAAATGAAACAAACATCAGCATCACAATAGTAAAGTTTACCCATGATCTCACCAAACTCTCTTACTGCAATTTCTATCAAATTGTCTGATTTTTACTTTGGTAAATCCATCATTAAACATCTCCTTCTACAGTAATAACCTCCTACAAATCCATCCCTTTGGCTAAGCACTCCTCTCCTAATCTAATGTCCTTCCTGTTGGCTGTAGTTGCTGAATGGAAAACAATCTGGGACCTTCTTTGTGTTGCTTTTCATTTTGATTATAGGATTACGTGAATGATGTCCAGCTAATTAACCTATGGATGGGCTGCAAGATGATGGAGATGGGTGTGGGTATGTGGAATCACCTGTAAATAGTGTTGGTAGGCACAAAAATGGAGTGCCCTTCATCATTTTGTTCCTGTGCCATTTTGCCAATTGTGGTGAAGTTGGAGGATGGCCTTCCCACCCAATGGCTATTTACCCATGTAAGTGGCCAATTAAGGGCCTCTTCTTGCCACAGCTAGCATTCAACCCTCCATGACCATCAGACAAATGATGGCATCTTCTCTGTGGATTTGGGGTGGTGTGGGAAGCCCTTTTATGCATATGCTTTTTGGCCATCGCTCCAGGTAGGAAAACTGAGACTGCTAAGCTGCTGGCTCTCCATTTGTCAATATCTTCTGTGAGTGCACGACTATCTTTTAAAAGGACAGAAATCATGATGACAGCCAATTAAATACCTGGCCTGTGAATAATGTGACTGGTGTTCTGACAAAATACCTGAGATGTGGGTCCCCCTGACTATCCAGACTATTACAGGACCACTGTGTCCCCATGAGCATAAAATTCAACCCATTTTCTTAAAAAAACATTTTAAAT
Organism: Sphyrna mokarran; assembly: GCA_024679065.1. Lineage (NCBI taxonomy): Eukaryota > Metazoa > Chordata > Chondrichthyes > Carcharhiniformes > Carcharhinidae > Sphyrna > Sphyrna mokarran. Next base: position 36,734,251 of record JAGIQG010000010.1, on the reverse strand, counting down.
TTAATAAAATACATTATTTACCTCATTTTCCCTTTTTTTTTTCCTTCGTCGCTGGTTTGTCTATACTTTGTGTAATAAATGTATAGTGGCTTTATTTCCATAAATATATGGTATTTTTCTTTCAAGAAGGGGAAGATCCCCCAAGCTTGTCCATGCTCACCCTACTGCAAGTGAGAATGAAGAATTTGGCATTCCAGCCAAAATTTCATTCACTTTCATTGCAGAATCAGAGCCGCCAACAAGGATGAAGGTTTAATAGCAGCGATGCGGGCATCATTTGTTGTACTTGAATTGTCCTTGAACTGAATGCCTTGCCAGTCATTTCAGAGCAACATTCACAGTCAACCACATTGCTATGATCTGGAGTCACATGTTGGCCAGACCAGGTAAGGATGGCAGATTTCTTTCGCAAAAGGACATTAGTAAATATCAAGCAACAATATTTTCATAGTTATAATTACTAAGACAAACTTTCTATTTCAGAATTAATTAATGAAGTTTTGATTCCACCAGCTGTGGGATTTGAAACCACAACCTCGATGGCACTGTCAGTACACTTCCCCTTTCTGTCTGCCTGCAGTAACTTACTCTGAAAAAATTCTCTTTTCTGAGATTGATGGGAACTGTTAATTAACTTCTGATCGATGAAAGTTATCTTTTGGTCAATTGACTGCCATTAATTTGATGGTTCATTGGGAAGCATAAAGGCAACTGGAGGACAAATTCACTTTATTGACACTATACCAATCTTTTCCATTGGATAATAATGGGATAAAAATCAGGCTGACTAATTGGCCTAAAACCAAATATATTAATCCCACAGTCTGTTGTAAGATTAGAATCAGAACAACACCACAACAATTATTAACATTTTAGGTAGACCTCAATTTCATACCAAGGATACAAAAGCTGTTACAGCTGCATTTTAGCATTTTATTTTAATGTTACCAATCAGCACTAAAGCTTCATTCACTCCTTCCGCTATCTATGTTACACTGCCTCAAACATTGGCTTATCACTTCTGACTAGCGTCAGAAAGCGATGGCACGCAGCAATTAGAAGATTTTCTTGCACAATTTCCTGCTCTTGAAAATTGCACTGATACCTTTGATGGCTGGAGCTGCTTGGAGCCTGCATTGAAAATTTCCTGGCAAGCCCCAGCACTGTCCAGCTCCAGCACATTCAGATTGGCCATTTTATAACTATGCTTGCTACTGTAAAGAGGCTAACATCAAAGGGCCCAGTGAAATTAACAGACCAATGAGAAGGGAAATGCCCAGAGCAGGTGGATGGGTTTTGGGTGCTTGGGAAGGTTGGAGGCCAGACATGGAGTGTGGAGACTCTGAGTTTGAGGTAGAGCGGGGGTTGTGTGGGATGGGGTCAGAATTTGGGTGTGGGGGGAGTCAGCATTTGAAGAACAATGGGGTCGGACCTTGTGAGATGGGGAGTGTCAAGATGAAGGATTGGGATCAGAGGTTAGCGTGACTGATGTTGGAGATTAAGGGGTTAAGAACATAGAACATAGAACATTACAGCACAGAACAGGCCCTTCGGCCTTCGATGTTGCGCCGACCAATATAAAAAGCAGTGCCCCTCCATACTAAACCATTCCCTTCTCTTCCATATACTTATCAACTAACCTCTTAAACGCCACCAAACTTGGCGCATCTACAACTGCTGCAGGCAGGGCATTCCACTCCCGAACCACCCTTTGGGTAAAGAACCTACCTCTGATATCCGTCCTATAACTATCACCCCTTAATTTAAAGCTGTGTCCCCTCGTGCTAGCTTTCTCCATCCTAGGAAAAAGGCTATCACTGTCCACCCTATCTAAACCTCTAATCATCTTATATGTTTCAATAAGGTCCCCTCTTAGCCGCCTCCTTTCTAACGAAAACAACCTCAAATCCCTCAGCCTCTCTTCATAAGACCTGCCCTCCATACCAGGCAACATCCTGGTAAACCTCCTCTGTACCCTCTCCAATGCCTCCACATCTTTCTTATAATGTGGGGACCAGAACTGCACACAATACTCCAAGTGCGGCCGCACTAGAGTTTTGTACAGTTGCAACATGACGTTGCGGCTCCGAAATTCAATCCCCCTACCAATAAAAGCTAAGACTCCATATGCCTTCTTAACAACCTTATCGACTTGACTGCCTACTTTCAGGGATCTATGCACAAATACACCAAGATCCCTCTGTTCATCAACACTATTAAGAATCCTACCATTAGCCCTATACTCTACACATTTATTATTTCTGCCATAGTGCATTACCTCACACTTTTCCACATTAAACTCCATTTGCCACCTCTCGGCCCAGCTCTGCAACTTGTCCAAGTCTCTCTGCAAACTATAACACCCCTCTTCACTATCTACCACTCCACCGACTTTAGTGTCATCTGCAAATTTACTAATCCATCCTTCAATACCCTCATCCAGATCATTTATAAAAATTACAAACAGCAGGGGCCCCAAAACAGACCCCTGAGGTACACCACTTGTCACCGAACTCCACGATGAATATCTCCCATCAACCACCACCCTCTGTCTTCTATCTGCTAGCCAATTCCTAACCCAATTAGCTAAATCACCCTCTATCCCATACATCTGCATTTTCTGCAGAAGTCTTCCATGGGCCACCCTATCAAACGCCTTACTAAAGTCCATATATACCACATCAACCGCCTTACCCCCATCCACCTCTTTAGTCACTTTTTCAAAAAACTCAATGAGGTTAGTAAGGCACGACCTACCCTTCACAAAACCATGCTGACTATCCCCAATCAATTCATTCCTCTCTAAATAACTATAAATCCTATCCCTAATAATTCTCTCCAATACTTTGCCCACAACAGAAGTAAGACTCACTGGCCTATAATTCCCTGGAAGGTCTCTCTTCCCCTTCTTGAACAATGGGACCACATTCGCTATCCTCCAGTCCTCCGGAACCACACCCGTAACCAACGACGACCTGAAGATCAGAGCCAGAGGCTCTGCAATCTCCTCTCTTGCCTCCCAGAGAATCCTAGGGTAAATCCCGTCCGGCCCAGGGGACTTATCCAACTTCAAACCCTCGAGAATATCTAGCACATCCTCCCTATCTACTTCAATACTTTCCAGTTTGCTACCCTATACCTCAGTGTTCTCCATAACTACATTTACATCAGCCTGCATAAATACCGAAGAGAAATATTTATTCAGTACCTCTCCAATCTCTTCAGGCTCCACGCACAACTTCCCACTGCTGTCTATGACTGGCCCTAATCTTGTCCTAACCAATCTTCTATTCTTAACATATCTAAAGAAAGCTTTAGGATTCTCCTTAATCCTATCAGCCAAAGTCTTCTCGTGTCCTCTCTTAGCTCTCCTCAATTCACTCTTTAGCTCCCTCCTGGCTAATCTATAGCTATCCATTGCACTAACTGAGCCTTCAAGCCTCATCCTGACATAAGCCTCCTTTTTCTTTTTAACCAGCAAATCAACTTTTTTCGTACACCAAGGTTCTCTTAATCGACCATTTCCTCCTCGCCTGACAGGGACATACTTATCAAGGACTCGCAGCAGCTGCTCCTTGAATAAGCTCCACATTCCAGATGTTCCCAGTCCCTGTAGTTTCCTAGTCCAATCTATGCACCCTAATTCTCTCCTGATGGCCTCATAATTACCCTTCCCCCAGCTATAACTACTGCCCCCAGCTTCATGCCTATCCCTATCCATCACTAAGGTGAACGTAACCGAATTGTGGTCACTATCACCAAAATGTTCACTAACTTCCAAGCCTAACACCTGGTCTGGCTCATTGCCCAGCACCAAATCCAATGTAGCCTCACCTCTAGTTGGCCTATCTACATACTGAGTCAAAAAACCTTCCTGCACACTTTGTACGAAAACTGACCCCTCTAACGAGCTAGAGCTATAGCTATTCCAATCAATATTAGTAAAGTTAAAGTCCCCCATAACAATTACCCTATTACTTTCACTCCTGACCAGAATTGACTTTGCAATCCTTTCCTCAACCTCTCTAGAACTTTTAGGAGGTCTATAAAAGACTCCCAACAGGGTGACCTCTCCTCTCCTGTTTCTAATCTCAGCCCATACTACCTCAACAGACAAGTCCTCATCAAACTTCTTTTCTATCACTGTGATACAGTCTTTGACAATAATGCCACTCCTCCCCCCCTTCTACCTCCTTCTCTACTCCGACTAAAGCATTTGAACCCCGGAACCTGCAACATCCATTCTTGTCCCTGCTCTACCCAAGTCTCTGAAATGGCCACAACATCGAAGTTCCATGTTGTAACCCGAAGAACATCGGGTTAGGGGTGAGTTGGTGGTGGAGGGGGTGCGAAGGCCAGGAAGGGATGGGGGAAAACAGTCAGGTCAATGGGCTGGATGTCAGGGTTCAGTTTGGGTCTGGGGAATGGGTATACTGTTCAGTTGGGTCAGGTCAGGTCCAAGGATCAGCAGGTAAAGGGTCAAGTCAGGCCATGGGTCAGGGTGGTGGGAAAAGTAATAAGTAGGGGTAATTAGGGGTGTGTGTGTTTCCCCTGGGTGGTTGAGGGTGTGGAGGTAATCCTCTGAGACAATCAATTTGGATCTTTACAATATTTACCCATAAGTTACAAGAGATTTTAATACTTATTTTTTACATTGTCTAAACAAGTGGAATGATCAGCAAATTTGCAGACGATACAAAGATGGCTGGACTTGCGGACAGTGAGGAGCATTGTCAGGCGATGCAGCAGGACATAGATAGACTGGTAGCTTGGGCAGACAGATGGCAGATGGAATTCAATCCTGATAAATGCGAGGTGATGCATTTCGGGAGAAAGAATGTAAGGGGGAGGTATATGATAAAGGGTAGATCTATTAAGAGTATAGGAACGCAGAGGGACCTGGGGTGCAGGTGAACAAGTCTCTGAAGGTGGCAGAGCAAGTGGAGAAGGTTGTGAAGAAAGCATACAGTATGTTAGCCTTTATAGGAAGGGGTGTAGAGTACAAGAGCTATCCTTTAATGTTGCAGTTGTATAAAATGTTGGTTAGACCTCATTTGAAATATTGAGTCCAGTTCTGGTCGCTCTACTACCAGAAGGACGTGGAGACTCTGGAGAGAGTGCAGAGGAGGTTTACCAGGATGCTGCCTGGTATGGAAGGTCTGAGTTACGAGGAGAGATTAGGCAAATTGGGACTGTTTTCCTTAGAAGACGTAGACTTAGAGGAGATCTGATAGAGGTGTACAAGATTTTGAAGGGGATTGATAGAGTAAACAGGGTTAAGCATTTTCCTAGGATGGGCTCAAATAGCACGAGGGGTCACGGGCTTAGGGTGAGGAGGGGTAAGGTATAATTTGGATGCTAGAGGGAGTTTTTCACACAGAGGGTGGTGGGGATATGGAATGCGCTGCCAAGTAAAGTGGTGGAGGCAGGTACTCTGGAGTTATTTAAGAAATACTTAGATGGGCACATGAACAGAATGGGAAGGGAGGGGTATAGAAAACTGATTGAAAATAGGGATCATGAGCCTTGGGAGTCCCTGGGAAGTGTGTAAATAGATGATGATATTGATGTACTTGTTTTTATCCTACAGGTGCTTTGGTCCACCTTGTTTGTCTAACAAGGGGCATACACACGATGGGTCGTGAGAGGACTGCTCTTGGATTTTTTTTTGAGATTATCCTAGTGCTTCACGTTGTTAGTGTACGCTTGACCTGGACCATTTGATGGGCAACATGACAGCTTAGTGACTACCGCTGTGCTGTGCGGATACATGGATTTGGGCCTGTGTCTGTGGGAGTTTGCGCATTCTCCCCGTGCTTGCGTGGGTTTTCTCCAGGTGCTCCGGTTTCCTCCCACATCCCAAAGATGTGCTCTCAGGCTAATTGGCAAAACAAATCCTCCCTAAATTGTCTCAGATTTGGTTTTTAATCCAAAGATCTATAAACATAGACAGGGATCATGGGTAGATGTGGGAACATTGGGGTGGCGGCACGGGCTTGTTGGGCCGAAGGGCCTGTTTCCCGTGCTGTTTTGTTCTTTGTTCTTTGTTCTAACTTTTTTAGCATAACTATTGGTGTAACCCTACCATATCCATTCTAATTTTTCAATATAAGTTGGATTTTTGGATGGTTTCCAGTGCAATGCAGGTGCCCAGAGGAAGTTAGAGCCTCTGAACATTTGCCATGCAAATCCTTACTTGTAAAGTTCTGAGAGGGATTCCCCAGCTTATCTTTGGGTGCCTTCCAAATCTGACACTGGGGAGCTCTGAACTTATGGCCCAATTATTCCTTTCAGTTGCAATGCCCATGATCCCAGCAGCTGAAAATACACAGAATTTCCATTGAACTTTCACCAAAGTAATGTCAGTGGAGCTGGAGAACCTCTGAGGACATTCACTACAACCCATTATTGAAACTAACTCTGCTATTCCACTTGTCTTCCAAATGTGTATAAAAAAAGTTCCATCCTAATCTTAATCTAAGACATTATTTTTGACTAATTTGAACATTTAGGAGGTGATTCTCAAAGCCTGCTGTGCTGCTCTAGCAAGCAATGGGCTGGGAGACATCTGCGAGGGGCATTCAGCTGGCTCCCCGCTGGGTAGCACGCCCTCCGCAGGTCTCCAAGACAAAGATTTTTGGAGTAATCGGAAATTGGCGCAGAGCTGATTCCAATATTTAAATTTGGATTTATATCCGATCAGCAGACCCAGGACTGAGGTTTTCAGGCTCATTAGCTTTCCCTCAACCCACCCCACTGCCCATCAGGAGTGATTCATTCCACTCCAGGGTTTATTACAGCTCCCCATGAATGACAAACCGACAATCAACCCTGCTGGCAGAAAGAGAACCACAGAGGCCCCACCATCAGGTTGTGCGTAGAAGGGGATGTCTTGGGCAGTGCTAGCCTAGTCCTGGAAAATGTCCAAGGGGCACTTTAGCATTGCTCACCAGATATTGGGCAGTGCCAAAGGGACATGGTCTATTGGGGCAGGACATATGGGGGAAGCAATCAGTGCAAATGGGGAATCCCGCTGCCTTTCTGCACAAGGATCGGTGGCAGAGAAAGGGAAGGGAGTGATCAGGGCTGGCTATCCAGCATCCAGGTGGGGGGAGGGGGAATGTGGGTGATGGGGTTGCTGGGGGAGGATCAGGATTTCCTGAGGGATAGTTTCAGGGAGATTGGGGCTAGCAGGAATGGGGGAGGCAAAGACATCGGGGCTGGTCTGGCTAGATCCAGGAAAACGTTGCAAGAAAGGATGCCCGAAGCATTGGGGTATATTGGGGAGACCATGCAGACACTATGACAGTGGATGAATGAACATCGCTCGACAATCACCAGGCAAAACAGTTCCCTTCCTGTTGGCGAGCACTTCAGCGGTCACGGGCATTCGGCCTCCGATCTTCGGGTAAACATTCTTCAAGGGGGCCTTCACGACACACGACAGCGCAGAGCCGCTGAGCAGAGACTGATAACCAAGTTCTGTACACATGAGGACGGTCTTAACAGGGATCTTGGCTTCATGTCACACTATCTGTAACCCCCATGACTTGCCTGGATTAGCAAAAAACCTCACTTACTGTGCTGTCTGGAGACAATACACATCTCTTTGACCTGTGCTCAGTGCTCCTTCCACTCACATTGTTAGCCACTTTAAGACTTGAATAGTAGGTTAGGTGTAAAGATTTGCATTCTAATCAGCAATCTGGAAACTGTCTGATGATTGGAATGTGAGTCATTACAGGTGATCATTTCTTAAAGGTACAGTGGAGAGAACATTAAGCAGAGGTTAAAGAGATGTATATTATCTCCAGCCAGAACAGTTAGTGAGATTTTGCAAGTCTAGGCAAGATGGGGGGGTTACAGATATTGTGTGACATGAACACAAGATCCTGGTTGAGGTCGTCCTTGTGTGTGTGAAACTTGGCTATCAGTCTCTGCTGGGCGACACTGCGCTGTCGTGTGTCGTGAAGGCCACCTTGGAGAATGCTTACCCAAAGGTCAGAGGCTGAATGCCCATGACCGTTGAAGTGTTCACTAACAGAAAAGGATGCAGGAAAGAATGGCCTGTGGCATGGAACATTGGGAAGACCATGCAGATGCTACAACAACGGATGAATGAACATCAGGCAAGACTGTTCACTTCCCGTTGTTCAAGTCTTATATGAATAGCAATAGAGTTGAAGTTTTGGATGTGAGGCAAATCTTCCATGTTTAACAAGAAGCGATCTTATCTGACCCATGCTTGCTGCAGCATTATCAGCTGGCAGGTTCCACTACTGAAAACCTTCCTCATGGAGGAATTGCACAGATCTCTGCATGCTGCTGGTATTTTAAAATTTAATTATACTCACATGGGAAACAGGGCAAAAACAAGGTAGTCAAATTGGTATGCTTTTTTGGCCATGACATCAGGAATGTCTCACCATTGAGAAATTCTTCCTTTTCTTTCGTTATCTGTACAGTTTCCATCATGTTGTTCACTGGTAAATGCCACTGCCATTGCCAGTAACTGTTTTATTTCCTGGCAGAGCTAGAAAAAATGTTAAAGCAATTCTCATGCCAAGTCAGAGAAAAAAATAACTGTGGGAAATTCATCTCGAAAACTTGAAGATAATCAAATAAGAGTTCCAAAAGCTATTACCTTATAATGATTCAAGACATAACTCTTTATTACCTTCTTAAGGAACTTCTAAAATGTGTAAATAAATGCCAGTCTTGTTAGTGATACATACATCTTGGGAATTTTCTTTGACTTGTCATTCTGCCCAACTTCAGTACCCAGTAATTTCAGGCTTCTCTTGGAACTTAACCAGTTCTCTTTGGAAATTTTACAGAAAATCTGAATCTACTGCTTTAATCGGCTATTCATTGCAAAGGTCAAGTATTCACTGTGTAGAAGGTGTAAAATTTGTCTAAAGCTTTCTGAAAGGCCACAGTATCATGGAAGTTCTGTTGTTTGTATTTTCTGTAACATTCCGAAAGTATTCTAAATTTATTCCCTCTTGCCAATTCTTTTGAACGATGTCTGGAGACTGCCATGTATGTGCATGAGACCATTATGTAAATTAATAAATCAGATTTCTTATTCTTGTGGGAAGTTGCAAATCCAGTTGTTGATGAGCCTTTCTGGGTTTCTATCAGGAAACTGAATTAAAATAGTGCAGAATAAGAGCTGGGATGTATGTTGACAGGGAGATTCATTTGTATGCTGTTTCTGTTATTAAATTGCTCCTCCACAGGTATTCTTGCAGACCACCCCTTTGAATAGCTACTATCATTTTAACTGTGTGCTTTTGATGTTAGGTTAAAGGTCTGCAGTTGGCTGCATCAGATTTGTTACGCTTTTAAAAATAAAGCCATTGTGTTTACTTATTGCCAGTCTGCTGAGACTGTTTGATAGCCCATAACCAACCTCCGTGGTCTCCTTCAGAAACCTAGAACATATGTTGTTTGACTCAGGGCATTCATTAGCCTTTAGTCTCTTTATTCTTCAAGGAACTCCCAAATTGGATAGTCAGTTAGTGTTAGTTCTGCAAAGATTGGGCAGCAGGTGGTTATCCTCTGATGAAAATCTCTGGAAAATATTAATTTGTTATTTTAGCTTCATCAGTTAGTTTCATTTTTTTATAATTCTGTCTTCCTCTCCATGAACTTCAGCACTATGACACTATTGTTCTGGTGTTATTTGTAATTTTTAACATCCTTGTCTTTTTGCATTTTTGTCGCCTTTTTCAACCTATTCACATCCCCACTGAGTTTTTCTATCTCCCAGTCTGTTTTTCTTTCTTAGTCTGTTTTTTTAGGTTTTTTTTAGGAGGTAGGGAAGCTGTTGGCACTCCAGGACAATTCATCCAAATCTTTCTGTGTTCTTCACTAACAACCAGGATCAGATTTCCAAAAGATCTGTCTTCACGGTGATTATACACATCTGCTACCTGATAATAAAAAGTGTGTAGTAGACCACACCAATTGTACAAGATTCGACAGATGGGACAATCTATTTTTCTGCATCTTCTGTCGATTTTTGCTGTAACAAGTTCAAACTATGCTTCAAAAATGACATTGACATCAAAGCCATCGACAATTGTTAATATTTTTAAATACATTTAAAGTGTCACAATTCCAATCATGCAACTGAATGACTAAATATAAATGAACAAAATACGCTGATGATAGCTGAAATTCTGTGGGGGAAAGGGAATTGCATCCAAAAATGTTATCTCAGTTGAGTCACTGATCAACATTTCTAAGTCAAAGAATTAAATCATAGAGTCTCTACAATCCAGAAGGATGCCATTTGGCCCATCGAGCCTGCACTGACAACAGTCCCTTGTAACCCCATGTATTTACATTGCCAATCCCCCTGACACTAAGGGCAATTTAGTGTGGCCAATCAAACTAACCTGCACTGTGGGAGGAAACTGGAGCATCCAGAGGAAACCCACATAGACAGGTGGAGAATGTGCCAACTCCACCCAGTCACCTGAGACCAGAATTGAACCTAGATCCCTGGCGCTCTGAGGCAGCAGCGCTAACCACTGTGTCACTGTGCTGCCCTTAAAAAAGCTCTTGTTAAAAGGTTGATAAAATAAATTTAAAAATAAAGTGCTTAATATCTCAGAATTCACTGACTCAATCACCTGAAAATTTAACAGAGATTACAGAGGATTACGACAGGAATTCATAAAATTATCCAAAAAATGTTTTCTGCATTGAAGGGGTTGAAAACACAAACTGAACACCAGAAATTAGGAGGGAAGTCATGTAATCAATGATGACGTGGTCATCTATTTAAGTTAGCTAACATAAAAGTGAGAAGCGAAGTTAGGAGAAGTTGTGTCAATAAGAGAGTTGTTTGAGCATTGATAGTAGGTGGCACCATATCACCTCATGAAAAGAAAATAAAATAATTGAAGCCACAACAAATACAAGGTGAGGGAGGAAGAAATGTAGCAAAATATGTCTTACAATGATGTAACAAACAGAAGGCATAGACACAATGGGTTGAATAGCCTCCCTTTGTGCTGTAGATGTCCAGGGTTCTCACTCAATAGGTAATTTGTACAGTGATGCAGAGCCACTGGTGCAAATACTAAAGGTTTATGTGTCCTTGATGAAAAACTGTTTGAGGGATATGATTAAAGGATAAACAGTGGGATTCAACTCCAAACATAAATAATGAACTTGTTTTGATTTTCTTTTTCTTATGAATGCCATATTTTTCATAAGAATATAGTATTTTGTGAAAAGAATTAATAAAATATACAAAGTATTAGGAATCAGAGAAATTGTGTAGTATTTAGCTTGTAATAAAATTTGCTAAACTTTGACTGAAACATACAACTTCTAAAATAGGTGCCTTCAAAATATGTGTCTAATAAACAAAGGAAATTTGTTTTTTTTACATTGGGTAATCCATTTGCATGGCAATCTATTTTTATTGTGAGACATATAACCAAACACCGCAGAGAATGGGATGAAATAGATAACAAGCTACTGAAATAAAATTAGGAAAAGACGAATTCTTTTGCACTTACATAAAATGCCTTTCAAAGGCTCAGAATGTTCCAAAATCAATAATGTTGATTATTTAGAATCAATAAACTGCTCTTGAAGTGTACACACTGTTGTAATGTAGGAAACACATCAGGCAATTTTCTCAAAGCTCCCACAAATAGTAACAAAAATAAATGATCAGATGAACTGTTTAATTTGTTGCTTGAGGGATAAATGTGGGCCAGGACACCAGGGAGAACTCCCTGCTCTTGTTTAAATTGTGCAGTTGGATTTTTCACGTCCATCGAAGAGGACAGATGGGACATTTGACATTGCAACATTCTCTCAGTATTGCACAGGATTATCGGCCTTGCTTAAGTTTGTGTACTGGGATTTTAATTTACAACTTTCACCCTCAGACACAAGACTGCTTCAGCTAAACAAAAAAGAAATCATCCAGGTTAACTTTCAAATGAAAGTATCTGCCTCCCACACAAAACAAACTGCATAGATGATATTAAATCACTTGATCGTTTGCCTGAATTTTCGGCCATTCACACCGGCAGGATCTTCTGATCCTGTCAATGACGCATCCGGGCTGTGGATTTCTGTTGGGGAGGGGTGCATTCAATAGGAAACCCCATTGACAATGTCAGGATGAGAAGATCCGGCCGCTGGCCAATGATGGGCTATCTCCACCACTGTGAAAAACGCAGTGGGTTGCATGGAAAACCCCAATTATATCAAAAAATAAAATTGAATGAGTGAGGCATGCTGCTTCAAGATATTGATTACAGAATGATGGGGCAAATTTTCTCATTCAAGAATCAGAGGGGGCAAGAGGTGGACCATGGAAAGGTCCGTTGATCTCGTGTGGGATTTTCCGATTTTGGGGCGAGCATGGCTAGAAAATCCTAACCACGTCTCTTAAAGAAGTACTTGTGGTATTCAGTTAGTTAACTCTAAGTCTTTATTGACAAGCAGATCCATTTGCACGTGAACTGTGAAGGGCACAAGTGAGGAGCTATCTCATTTCTTAGGTCTTCACCCGTCCATGTCCAACACCACATTGACTCCTACTTCAGGATCACATGTCTTCCGACATCACTGTACTCAGTCCCACATTAACCTTGTGTATGCCAGACTCATTTACTACATAGACCAAGGAAACATTTAAAATAAAATCAAAGGAGATAATTGAAAATGCCAAAATATTCTGTGGGTTTTATCTTCTTTTATAGTCGCTCCCTGAGCTTGTATTTTGTGGATTGACTCATTTTACAATCACCACATTCTGCCGTTTATCTTACGGAGCTGAATTAGTTGGAATTATTGGCACGGTTGCACAGTGGTTAGCACTGCTGCTTCACAGCTCCAGGGACCTGGGTTCAATTCCCAGTTTGAATCACTGTCTGTGTGGAGTTTGCACATTCTCCTCATGTCTGCGTGGGTTTCCTCTGGGTGCTCTGGTATCCTCCCACATTCCAAAGATGTGTGGGTTAGGTTGATTGGTCATGCTAAAATTGCCCCTTAGGGTCCTGAGATGTGTAGGTTAAAGGAATGAGTGGGTAAAATGGATAGGGATAAGGGGTTAGGCTTGGATGGCATTGTGTTGGTCCAGATTCGATGAGCCGAATGTCTTCTTTCTGTTCTGTACTGTAGTGTTTCTATGATTACCTCAAATCCTACTGTGTGATTGTTAGGTATGATTAAGAAAGATAAATATTTTAAACTAAAATAAATGTTGATTTACTTTCTGAGAAATTAAAGGATCCTTTCCCTATATGATGATACTACCTAAGATTTTATTGTCCTGGGATGTCAATGTGCCAAAGTAAAAGCGAAGCCAGAGCAAAATTTCTGAGTAATTAGAAGTAAATCACAAAAATTAAAAAGAAAGATTGAGGATTAATTGCTGCTGTATATTAGCAAACTTATACTTTTGTCAGAGATACAGGAATAATTTTGATCGTACAAAGGTGGTATCCAATCAGCTGCCTGTTCTATGTATCTGTTGATTCTTCTATCTATTAGGGTCTGAAAATGAAAATCAAAGAAAGCTATAGCCAGCAGCCAATCTGAGACTTCCTGCTTTACACTTTTGTTCATTATCAAAACTGCTTTCAAAATGCATCAAACCGATGGGTGAAAAATGCAATGGGTTTCATGGCAAGTCCCAGTTACACTAAAAAATAAAATTGAATGAGAATTATCTAATTTCAAGCTTCACAAATGAAATATATATTGGGCAGTGTTAGGCTGGTTTCCATTGTGTGAAATTCCACAATCAAAACTAGTCATTGGATGCACTGGGTATAACTTTTCAAAATTTCGTAAATTCTAAAAGGGTCCCTGACGATCAAAATCCACAAATATAACAATTGCATTCAAAAAACGAGGGAGAGAGTGAACACGAAATTTTAGGCTGGTTAGCCTAAATCTGTCTTGGGAAAAATGCTAGAATTCATTATTAGATAGGTGTGAAAGGACATTTAAAACATTATAACAGAATCAGGCAGAGTCAATGTGATTTTGTGAAAGGGGAATCAAGTTTATGATAGTCCTTTGAAAATGAAGCAAGTGGGGGATAAAGTTTGTCAACTTAGTGAAAGGACAGTATGTGTAGCACACCAGTCTGCCAAGGTGGTTAAAGGCTCTTCCTAAACTATAGGTTGTGGCTAAAGAACAAGCTTTCATTTAATACAACCAATTCCTTTGTATATAATTTAGTAGTAGATGTAGTGTATGTAGATTTCCAAAAGATGTTTGATAAGGAACTACATAAATTATCACTACCCAAGATAAGAACTCATGATGTTGGAGGTGAGACAGTAACATGGATAGAAGATTGGCTAACTAAAGGAAACACAGGGCTGTGATAAATGGTTTTTTTTTCAGGCAAATTGTAACTTGCATTCAGGCAAATTGTAAGGCATTTATAGGCTGTGAGTGTTGCTGGCTTGCCCAGCGTTTGTTGCCCATCACTTACTGCCCTTGAGAAGACAGTGAGTTATCTTTTTGAACTGCTGCAGTCCATGTGGTGTGGTACACCACAGTGCAGTAAGGAATGGAGTTCCTGGATTTTTACCCAGTGATAATGGAGGAATGGCGGTATATTTCCAAATCAGGATGGTGAGCGACATAGAGGGAACTTCTAGTAAAGTACTATAAGGATCAATGCTGGGACCTCAACTATTTACAATCTATATTACTGACTTGGATGAAGGAACTGATATTATTGTGGATAAATTTGCCCCTCCACTGTCCATCCAATATACTTAATTTATCCTGACTCTGGAACATGGGCTGATATTGGAAAATTTCACCCTGCTCAAGATCTACTAATATTTCAGCAATGACAAGTCTAGACTGTTGTGTTCAATTTTAGGTGACCTACTTTATAAAGGATGTCAAGGCCATGGAAAGGTTATAGAATAGATTTAATTTACGATGATGACGCCAAGTCTGAAAGGCTTTAGTTGTAAGGAGGTAATAGAGAATATGGAGTTCTTTCAATTCTTACAAAGAAGGTTAAAAAAAAATCTGGGTGTCTTTAGAAAGACAAATAGCACAAACCAGTATCCAATGCAGTAACCAGAGAGTGTACATTTAAGATCATCACAGAAGGACAAATATGTTTAATGCAAAAGTATATTGAAACAAAAGTTGCATCTAAAAAGAGCTTCTCTGTCATTGTAAAGAATGTTGGAAGAAAATGAAGTACACAAGTCCTGCTCCTCTTATATGGTATCTACTTTTTTGCAGGGGTGGGAATAGGGCAGATCACATTTCATACATACTCATTTAGTGGAGACAGCTGCCCATATAAACCAAAGGATGCCTTCACTGATGTCTGATTTTGGTAACCTAGGTGTGTGAAACACTACAGATCAGATCTGATAGGAACCAGTCTGAACTTTTTGAACCTCTTAGGAGGGTGGGGTCTGACCTTTTAGAAAGATGTATTACCCTTTGGTTAGGGTCCATAGGCTTTGAGAGAGGTAAGCTGCCTTTTACAAAAAATAAGATGCCAAGTATGGAAAAAGGGTGGACAAACTGTCCTGAAAGGACACAATATGTTCCTCTACCAGAGATACTACTTTTGGGAGAGTTAAGATGCTCTTTGAGATTGGTAGAAATTAACTTAAATATACATAAACTCATTGCTACTCTCAGGAGAGCTGTCAAAAGGAACTATTGAAAGTATCAAAGGCAACTGTCAAAAGCATCTATCAATAAGAACAGTCAAAAGTGTCAAAAGTAATAGGCAAGTTTTTAAAACATTTAAAACGCCTGCCCTTTAACTCTTTAACTATGTGAAGCTTTAAAAATAGTTGCTTGTTACTCCACTCCATCTGTTCACATAGGCCTGAGGGCAATTATGACTGGATTTGTGCTGCTTTGTTTTCACATCCTTCCATTATAACAGTGGGGTGGATTCCATTTCACAGTGGCTATAGACTCTCTGAAGTGGGACTATGAATTTCAATGTTTGTTTTTTATAGGACATTAAGTACTTGAATAAAATACTTGTTCTTATAAGGAATTATATAGTTGAAGGACTATAAATGTAGTGAACAAATTTTTATGAATGAGAATGTTTGACAGTGGGTGTGCCTGGAATTTGGAAGTTCACCCCACGCATGGTGCCTATTATTTTCCCAGGAATGGAAATGGGCCCCAGTTAGGCTTTGTGCATATGCATTTCACAAGGGCAGCTGCTCACTCAAAACACATTTTAGTATCACTGGTATTTGGAATTTGTCATGCAAAAAATAGATCTGGTATAAGCAGGCCTGAACTTTATTTGAGTGGCCACTTTACCTTTTTGGAGGGGTGCAGGTATATCTATGGAACTAGTTTAAAGCTTGTCTTTCTTCCTCAGAATTGCCAAAAACTCAATTAAAACTGGCTTTAATCCAAGGAGGCAGTTGAGTGAGGTTGCTGGATTTGTAGGACTAAGTTTGTTCCCCTATTGACTTATGTATCTAGGTGCCAGGAAGAACATGGTACTTGTTTAGGGATGGACATTGTGCTTCTTGCAGTGGATGCTACTAGATGGGCCTGACACCTTCACAATTAGGGTAGAATTTTCCCATCCCGCTTCCAATGGGAATTATAGCAGGTGGGACATGGACCATGCAAAGGTTTTTTGAAAATCCCACCCACAGATTCAATATAAGGCCAAAAGCAGGGCAGCAGGTCAGGAGAAAAATTCAGCACAATGTGCACATGGAGGAACAAGAGGAGGAGGAGAAGCAGAACATCTAAGCACAACTTTGTGGAAAGGGTGCAGAAACTTAAGACATCATATAATGTCCTTACCATGTTAGGAGCTGTGGGTTTTAAGCAAAAAGAAAATCATGTGGTTTGCATACATAAATTAAAAATAACAACATCAGATTTATTGTAGGAGCTGTTGCCTATACAGAGTAGAAAATGAAACTAAGTAGGAGCCTGTGAAACACCATAATAACATCACCATCAAATTATATCACCAGCTCTCAAAGCAATCATGTAACCACTTAAATATATAACACATCCTATATCAAGTCACAGAGAATCAGTGACATAGAGTTCTAGGTTAACATATGTCGCATTCAGCAACAACTTGAACCATACACGATTGACCTCATGCCCTGCTAATGTTTGTAAAGATAGCCTTCAGATCATTTTTATGCCCCAGGCTTTTTCCAGTGACAATCAGGAAACCTGTCTGGTATGCTCAATTAACCACATAGTTGCATTAAGGACAAATCTGATATATAAAAAAAATTGGAGAGCAAAAAGAAAATTCTCTTCAAATTTGGGAAGGAATCTAGCATAATTGAAGCTCTCAAAGCCTGGAATAAGGAAATGGGGATGCTACCAGCATTTCCAATTTTCAGAGCTGGACTTCTCTTTTATTGTCCTATTCATTTTCCCTCTCACTCGCTCTTTCTCTCTTTCCTTCCTGAGCTCCTCCTTCTCCCTCTCTCTCTCTCCTGAAACTCTAGCTCCATCCCGAGTACTTCCAGCTTGAGTTCAGCTCGGGGAAGGGGTTCAGAGTCCGAGTTGAGCTTTTCTCCTTTTGGCTCTGTTGGATACATGGGTCCAAATGGTCTATCAGTAACTAGATCAGCTCACTTCTTTTCACTTTAATACACATATATCCCTAACTACAGCTTTCAGTTGCTCTATATGGAAGGATGCTAATATTTCACTATTTAGGCCTCCTTTTCTGATCCACATATGAGCATTGAAAGTTGGCATTTTCTTCGTATTAGGGAAAAAGAATTCGCTTATGTAATTTACTTTGTTTTAAAATTTCTTCCAGCCACTGAGCTTTCCTTTTGTCATCCAATTGGTTCTTTCATATCAGATATGGGTCATGTCTTAAATTTGGACTCTGGTAAAATTCAGATGGATGATCTAGATTTGAGCTCCATCTTTCTACAACAGACTAGAGGGGGCCAATTCAAACTGCACTGATTGTTCTTCTTACCATCTGTCCAAAAACAGAATGGGTGGGATTTTAAACAGTGGGGTTACATTTGCTACCTTCCAATCTTCAGGAATCATTCCAGAAAGACCATGTGCCCTTAACAGGATGTTCACACTGTTAGCACAGCGATCTTTCCTTTACTACTTTTCAGAAAGTTGCAGGATAGTTAAAATAGCCTTCAGATATCTGAACATTTTAATTAAAGGGCATCTGTCAAGGAGAGCTCAAGATATCAGTGCCACATTGACTCCTGATGTGCCCATTAATTATGAACATGCTAAGACTGCCCTACTAAATGCCTACAAGTTATTGGAAGAGGCATATTGCCAACAATTCCAGAATCAATGTAAAGAATCTGTATGCACCTATACTTGTTTGAACAGCTGAAGCAAATTGCATTCAAATTCAATGGACTCCATGCATCAATGAGGCATTATATAAGTTGATATTGTTGGAGGAATTCAAAAATTACTTACCTTCTAGATGCACTCAGAGGCACAGAGAATCCTCCCAGCCTGGGATGCAGCTATGATTTCATGAACAACTGAATACATAAGTTACCAAGTTGGATAGGGAAAAGCTAAGCTGGACAAGAACAGTTCAGCTCTATAATCAAAAGATCTTGCCATTACTGAGTGAGAAATCCAAAACTCTCCTACGGATAGCTCAGAGCAATTTGACCAGTATTAATCCACTGAATGCTAACAGTCCTGTAAAATCAGTGCTGTCTGAACTGAATCCTTCTTGTCCATAATAGTGTTTGCCAAAAACTGACCAATGTTATGAGAAAAATTCAGCCTTTAAGGCCTGTTCCATTATTCAATAAGATCATGGTTGATCCGATTGTGGCCTCAAGTCCACATTCTGCCTTCTCTCGAGAACTTTGGATTCCATTTTTAGTCAAGAATCTATCGCTCTTTGATGTAAAATTACTGTGACCCTGTCTCCACTGCCTCCTATGGATAGAATTCCCTCTGAGGGAAAGAATTTGTTATCAATTCCACCTTAAGTAGGTTTAATGGATTTTAACTCAGATGGCCACATTCTGTGATTTAAAACCCTGTGATTCCAAGAGGGTTTAGTATACGATATATAATGATGTTCTACTCAGATTCAGATGAAGATACACTTGAAGGCAAACGACATTGATGTTTACTTTCTACTTGACAATAGGCAACTCAAGAGGCCTGAAGTTGGTGAATGTTTCTTTCCAAGTTCTGACCAAGCTCACATTGCAATGATATTGAGCTGTATTCAACAACTGAAGTACAATTGAGGAATGTGAAGACATTATTTTACCTTGTTGTATGAAGTCAATATCTAACCCATTAACATGCACCGGGCACCAAGGATTTTTCACCAGTCCTTTAACGTGGGAATTAAAATAAACTTGCTTGAACATTTGGGAAAGTTTTCTTCAGCAAAATGTGAGTTAGTCAGTGGCAGAATACAATTTTTTCTCAAAACGTGAAGTAGGAGCTGATGTGTTTGCTGGATAAACAAGTTCTTTCCAAGCTAAGCAGATTATACAAAGGCTGTCAGAAGTCACGGACGTGTTTGATTTATTTTTCATTTTGATCTCCAAATGTGGTGACGCATTTGTTACTCATTCCCACCTGCCTGGGAAAGTGATGGTAAGCCTTCCTCTTGAACCACAACAGTTTTTAATGATTCTGTCCTGTAACAACTCTGTTTCAACAGATTTGTTTGCTAGACCACTTCAGAGGGCATTAAAAGTCAAGCAAATATTGTGGGATTATATCTTATGCAGGCGAGTCTGGGTACAAGTGATATCTTCCTCCTCAAAGGACATGAGTGAATCAATTGGATTTTTATAACAATCACATCATTTCTCCTGATGCTATTCCATCAGTTACCAGATTCATTCTACTTAATTTCAGAAAAACTGTGATGTGATCTCACACCTTATGGTTTGCTGGTACAGCATTCTGACTACTAGACAGAAGCAGTCTCCCCTGATCCCCAAGGTGAAATAAGACCATGTTCACCCCAATTACTGAAAAACCAGAATATAACATGAATTTTTTCAGATTTATCTTTTTCTGAATCATGAAGGAACGGCCAATCTGATAACAGTTCTCTTATTGCAAACCAGTCTTACATTGAGAGTCTGAAACAGACAATCTAAAAAGATTTCTAATGCTTGTTTTAAGATTATGAATGCCAACTTTTCCCTTCACTGATATAGCAGATGGGAAATTCCTGGTTGAAAAGATGTATATGCTTACTGCCCTTTATAATGGGGGTTTGGCAGTTCATGTCTCATTAGGAGGTGTACAGCCAAATATATCGGCCATATATTTGATAAACAGAGAACTGCATTTTGTTAAGGGTTGAACAAAGATATAGAGCGAAAGAAACATTGATTTAACTTAGACTCTGACAGGCAGTGAAGGTGACTGTGAGACTTCCCTTTCATTCAACCTTCTCAGTTCCGACTTTTGTGATAATATCAGACATTATTCATTGCTCCATGCCTACTTGTATTACCTTGGCTATTACTGCAATGATCAAGAGGGCAAAACACTTGCTGCTCCATATGTTCACAAGAGAAAAATCATAGCTTCTCAAGTCTCACTTCAATTTCCCATTAATTTCAGGGAAAGCCAGTAGTATTCCCACCTAGGCCTATACTTCTTTCAAAGACAAACGTGAAGTCAGAGTAAGAGCATGATACAAGAAGATTTTTGGCCCATTGAGTCTGCGCCAGCAATGCAAATCTTGCTGCCCTCTCTCTCTCCCTGTAGTCCTGTATCTGCTTCTGTTTCATATATTTATCGAATGTTCCCATAAAAGATGTAATGTTCTCTGTCTCATCCATCTCCAGTGGTGATTAATTCCATGGCTCAACAAACTTCTGAGTGAAAAGAATACTGCTTCCCTTCCTCCATATTCTTAGTGCCACATTTTAAATTAGTAACCTTTACCATTGTCTTCCCAAGAGTAGAAACAGCCTATGTCTATTCACCCTATCAAAGCCCTTTTTAATATTAAATCTCAGTTTGGCTTTCTCTGCTCCAATGGAAATAATCCTAACATTTTAAGTCTTCCCACATTAGTTTCTCATTCTGGCAATGAACTTGGTGAATCCGCATTGTATGCTCTTCAGCAATATGTTGTCTTTTCTGTAACGGAGAACTCAAGACTGCATACATGAATCTAATTGAGGCCCAAGCATTGACTTGTACAATGACTTATTACTTTTGCACTATTTGTTCCCACTCACTTCCCTTCACAATACACAACTAACTGCACAACTCAAGCTACTACGATATAAGTTTAGAAAATAATTGACCTCTCAGTATCCATTTAAAATCAATGCAGATTAAATCAAATTAAGCTTTTATGTTTAAACGGTTGGACTTGATGGGTCAAAATCAGGGATTTTGATCAGGGATACGCAGCATGGCTTCATCAAGGGGAAGTCTTGTCTTACAAATCTAGTGGAATTTTTTGAAGAAGTGACAGAAACAGTTGATGAAGGACAGGCTGTTGATGTCGTCTACATGGATTTCAGTAAGGCGTTTGACAAGGTTCCTCATGGTAGACTGATAGAGAAGGTGAAGGCGCATGGGATACAGGGTCGGGTATGTAGATGGGTCGAGAACTGGCTCGGGAGGAGGAGACAGAGGGTAGTAGTGGAAGGCTCTTTTTCCGGCTGGAAGCCTGTCACTAGTGGAGTGCCACAAGGCTCAGTACTAGGTCCTCTTCAATTTGTGGTCTACATAAACGACTTGGAAGTAGGGGTAGGTGGTGAGATCAGCAAATTTGCTGATGACACCAAGATGCTTGGATTGGCGGGTACAGAAGAGCAGTGTCAGGCAATACAACAGGACATAGACAGGTTGGTAGACTGGGCAGATAGATGGCAAATGGAATTTAATCCGGAAAAATGCGAGGTGATGCATTTTGGCCGGAAAAATGTAGAAGAGAGTTATAGGATAAAAGGTAAAACTATACGGAGCATAGAAACGCAGAGAGACTTGGGGGTGCAGGTTCACAAGTCTCTGAAGGTGTCCTCACAGGTGGAGAAGGTGATAAAGAAGGCGTATAGTATGTTAGCTTTCATAGAAAAGGGTATAGAATACAAGAGTAGGAGTTTGATGTTGCAGTTGTATAGAACGTTGGTTAGGCCTCACTTGGAATACTGCGTCCAGTTCTGGTCGCCGTACTATCGGAAGGATGTGGAGTCCTTGGAGAGAGTGCAGAGGAGGTTTACCAGGATGCTGCCTGGTATGGAAGGACTGTCTTATGAGGAATGATTAGATAGACTGGGGTTGTTTTCCCTTGAAAGACGTCGGCTTAGAGGGGATCTCATAGAGGTGTATAAGATTATAAGGGGTATAGATAGAGTAAATGGAGGTAAACTTTTTCCACCTTTAGAAATGGATAGGACGAGGGGTCATGGCCATAGGGTGAGGGGGGCTATGTATAGGACGAATATTAGAGGGCAGTTTTTCACACAAAGGGTAGTGGGGGTGTGGAATGCACTGCCGAGTAAGGTGGTGGGAGCAGGCACGCTGGGGCTGTTTAAGGGTCTCTTGGACAGCCACATGAGCGGTATGCAGATAGAGGGATATAGTAGGACTGTTTAACTACGGCTTTTTCCACAGGTAATTCGGTCCATACTTGACCAACATTGAGCATGCATTCGGCAGGTGGTGCGGGTACGGCTCTTGGATGTTGATTCATGGGTTGCCTGGTACCTCATGTCGTAAATGAGTGCTTTATGTGGACCATCTGAAGGGCACTATGACAGCTCAGAGACTATCGATGTGGCTGTGCAGACACTTGGAATTGGGCCGGTGTCTGCGGGAGTTTGCGCGTTCTCCCCGTGGTTGCGTGGGTTTTCTCCGGGCACTCCGGTTTCCTCCCACAACCCAAAAATTCGCTCTTAGGCTGATTGGGAAACAAATTGTCCCTATAGTGAGAATTTTCCATATTAGGAATAATATATATATTATTATATAGGAATAATATAATAGGATAATGGATTTGCTACTATATAGTTATGACGGCGGCGCGGGCTCGTTGGGCCGAAGGGCCTGTTTCCCGTGCTGTGTTGCTCTTTAAAAAAAAATGCCCAATGCACACTTTGCCACCTCAAAGTTTTATTGCAATTTTGTATGTCTCCCATTTATCAGCCCCACAATCAGTATTTTTGTGTGAGATTCAAGTAACAATTTAGTGAGATCAAAGATCCAGCAGGACAAGAATAGATAGAATAAAATTTGTTTGACACAACCCAGGAACCACCAGTATAATTCTGTGACATATCTACTTTACTCTACATTAGAATTTGCATGTTGCAGAGTTGAGTCAGAGTAATTTAGAATGGTGTTTATAAAATTGTAAAATGCTCGGGAGAAAGCATTACATGGTCCTTTTAAAAGGTGGAGCTTTATCTATGATTTTAAAAAAATGAAAGTGCATAAGGAGGTCAAACTGAAAATTTAGTCAAACAGTTTGAACAATGCATTTAGATATCAAGAACATATTAAATTTAAATCTGATAGCCTTGACAACATAGGGCCAACTATTGTGGGAAATATCGATATGTCCTCACAGATATAAAAGAAAAGGGCAGTGGGACAAAAAGGAGACAGCAACTGCCATAGCTCACAACTGAAAGCACAATCTAGATGGCAAAGATATGAATGAAGAAAGGAGAAAGAAGTTCCAGGCAGAAGAATCAACAGAGAAGGCCCATAAGTTTCTAAAAGACACAAACCTGGTTGTAATTTAGAGAATCACTAAATTCTATATTTTTGTTAGTGAGTGGGAATTGTATTTATTGGAACAGCTTTCCATTAGAATCTTGTTTTATTCAAGAATAGTTAATAGTTAGAAGGGATTTTATTTGATTTGTTAATAGTTTAGTAAATTTATTCACTTGTTAATTAGATAAATAAATTGTTACATGCTTATTTTAGAGTGAGTGTAAGGGGTTTATTTTGCATTTAATTGCTAGAAGTTGCTGAAGTGCAAGTCACACCATGTCGCACATATTTCATAAAGTATAAGGAGAGGTGTCTTTGGGTGTTTTATCATTAGTTCTCATCAACCTTTGCTTTATAATACTAATTTAAAGGTATCCAAATTTATCACTGAATCTAGCAACCCATTCCTTTATACAACTCAGAACTGGATTAATTTCTTGGGTGAAAAAAAATCCAATATAGCAGAGGATAACATGTACACGCTCATTCAAAGTTGCATGCCAAATTGGTAAGGATAGTCTGGAGTTGTTATTCCCAATGAACAAGTATTTTTTTTATGAAAATCTATAAAAGTTCAGGATTCTTTCTTTCAAGTATCAACAAAATTTAATTTGACTTTTGGGATTCAATTTCATAATTTATCCTAATGGGATTTGAATGCATGACCCGAGTTCGTTAAATGATCACACAAAAAAGAAAAACAGACCAGCTGATCCATGGGCTGGCTGCATGACTGAAGGTATGCCAAGGTGATCAGCAGCCAACATATCCTGAATGAACGTACCTGCCAAGAAAACACCAATCATATCTGCAGGCATTGGCAAACCTGCTTGGCAACATCAACGTCTTCAAAATGTTTGTGTCAGCGGATAACTGGATACAATACAAAAAACAAAATCTTTTGGATGCTGGAAATCTAACATGTAATGAAAACATACACAGCATGTCTGGCAACATCTGTAGAGAGAGAAGCAGTTAGCAATTCAAGGTGAATCACTTTCTTCAAGACTGTTGTGATGATAAGTTACCAACCTGAAAAATTAACTTTTTTTTCTCTTCAGATGCTGCCAGGCCTGTTGCCTATTGCCAGCATTGTTTTCTTTTAAATTTTATATCTAGGGTACAGTATTGTACCATTTGCTGGATACCGCGGGCAGGATTTTGCAGTCGCACTGACCCCAAGACCATAAAATCCCACTCAAGGTCAACAAACCATTGCACAGTCTGTGTCCTATCTGTTACAATTCCCATGACGGGCAGGAAAGAAATATTCTGCCCCATATATATCAATAGCACCCATTGGCTATAGCCTGAGTGTTGCCTTTGTTTGGCTTGCAAACAGGTTACAATGCTCATCTATGAAAATAGTGCAATAGTAAAACACATAGTGCTACATTTTGCAAAAGTACACCATTTTACTACTGCTGGATTATTCCCTCACTTATCTGTTGACTGATTGGGGTCCTGAACTTCCATAGGAATTCTCCTGTTCTCCCAATGTGATATCAATGGTAAATAAGTGAATTCCAGAAACAACATTTACATCTTTCTGTGGGGTGTGATTGCAGCTACCCAATACACATAACGTAGAAATTTGGAGCAACCACTGAAATCTTCCAAGCATGCATTTCTTGTTTCTTCTTTTTTATACTTCACTTCTCAACATTTCCCTCAATCTTGGCAAAAGATGTCAATAGATGAAAGTGATTTTGCTATGGCTGCACAAATCTTTGATACTTACTCTGACTCTCCCCTTTAATGACACTCATTTACACGACCATTTTCTGGCTTTTTACTGGATGTACCTATCTGCAGCTCTGAATATATGGCAATAAACTAACTGGGGCAATGCTGTCAATGGAGTACTTCACTTTTGACTATCTTTTCACTCATTTCTAATCTTCGACTGTTCACAGCATTTATATCTACAAGTATCCTTGGGCCTGAGGGTAGATGAAAAAGCATGTTCAACATCAGATCTTCATCCTGAATTTCATCTAAGTCACCTAATTTCCTGAGGAAAGATTCTGAAACATTTCTGGTCATCTTCTTATCGATGATTCAAGAAAATAAATAACTTTCATTAATGTAATGCCATTCAGAATCTCAGGCCGTTCCAAAACATTTCACAACCAATAGCTACCTTTGCAGTATAGAACCTGTTGCAATGTAAGAATGTGAACTGCACACAGTAAAGCTTCAGAAACATCAATGGTTCATGACTAAGTAATCTACTTGGTGGTATTGTTGGTGACCAGGATACTAGGAGGAACTATTCTGTTCCTCTTGGGGTATTTTTCAGCCACCTGTGAGGTCAATTAAGGTGTTAGTTTAATACTCCATCCAAAAGACAGCACATCTCACAGTGTAGCATTCCCTCAGTACTGCATTAAAGGGTAAACCCAGAGTATGTGCTTAATATGTGGGTCTTGAACCATACAACATTCTGACTCAGAAACAAAAGTATTATCACAAATACCTTGCAAAAGTCCTGAACATATATCTATGCTTACATTCCATGTTATTTATTCATAACTGCTGGTTCGGTTGGGATTTTGCTTCCCAGTTTGGAGTGCAGTATCAGAAATTTCACAATCACCCAAATGCTACATGGGAGAAAATTCCCCAGTCAATCAGCTTTTCATTCTGGGGGAATGGGAGTTGAGCTCACCACCACTGGGAAAATTCTGAAGGCATCTACAGGAACTGTTGAGTGCCAAGGCAGGATGATTGAAAGGGACTTTGTCCCAGATGTAAAAAAAGTCATAAAACCAAAAAAAACCCTCAAGCCCTTATCTCCTCAACACCCCATTTACTTCTCATGCCCCATTCATTCCAATTCATGCCATTTCAAGTGCTCCACCTAATCCATAATCCTTTGTACATGCCATGCCCATTTATAGAGAACTCATAGCAACTATTGACCCTCACTCATCAACAAGCTCTTTATAGTCCCATGTCAAATTAGTGCCAACTCATGCCAATCCATGTCCCTCCATCTACCACCTTTTGCCCTTACAGTCTCCATACGAACTCACTCTGTATTCACCATGAACAGACCTCTGTCATAAAAAGTTGAAATAAAGTTCGATGTATCTATTACAGACTTCACTATTGTGATGATACCCTTGCAAATAATATAATATATATAACTTTTTGCTTGTTTAAGGGGTTAACTCCTGCTCCTGTTGAAATTCAAGCAATCTGCCCAACAACAAGTTTAGAAATTGGAGCTGGTGCTATTAAATGGACTTTATTTTGCAATAAAAGATGCCTATTTTGTCTATGGCATCGTTTCCGGAAAGAAATATCCTTTACGCCAAAATAGAAAAATTGTTGGCTTTCTAATTTGGAATTTTGGTCTAGTATCCTAATACCATATTTGAAAACAAGCTCATTGATGAAAGTCCATTCAATACATTTGATTTCCTTTGAGTATCTAATTCCATATAAAAATAAATATTTTCTCCATCTACTTATTCCCATATAAAAGAAACATTTAATTCAAGAACTTAGTACCTCATGAAAATATTTACATTCAAATCCCCCAAGACAGCTGCTTCTCTTCATAACCCCTTGTGCTCTGAGCCAAACTGTAAACTTAGAGGTCTTACTATAATAATGATAGGTTGTTTAAGTAGTCAAGTAGAAATATTGCTGTAATTGTAGCATTCAAACTTATGTTACCAAACACCCAGTGAAATTGCAGGTGCTTATTTTTTTTAAAATGCATTCTGTTTGCTTTTCAAAATATAAAGGACAGGAGATTTAAATGACGTGGCATTTTGACAATTCTCCAGCTTAGCCATTTTTTATGCACATTAATATTTATGCTTAACATTCCCAAAGCATGCCTAGGTCTTCCAAATATGTACCTTATCTCATCCAAGATGTGTGAGTTAGGTTGTTGATTGGCTATGCTAAATTGATCCTAGTGTCAGGGGAATAGTAGGGTAAGTATGTGGGTTTAGGAAGGTATGACTTGGGTGAGATTATGGTCAGTGAAGATTTGATGGGCCAAATGGCCTCCTCCTGCATTGTAGGGATTCTTTTCAAGCAGGTTCATTCTTTCGCTCAAATGTCTAAAGTTCACAAGTAATTTATCTGGAAATTTGATGACCAAACTGCTACTGTTTGAAGGCAGTTATACTTTTATATGAATTGTAGTTTTGGCAAAATAAATCATGCCTCTCTTCACCACCCCATACCACCCCCCACCCCCCACCCCCCACCCCCCTACCTCCACTGGCTTTGTGTCTCTGGCACCATGGATGCCAGCTTCAGGGAGAGACTACTGGATTCTGGGTTCCTGTGCTATTTTGGAACTCTGCCGACTTATCAAAAATCAGGTTGCAATCTTGATTTGTATAACATCTCCAAGGTCCTAGACGTTCAAGTGCTGTGTGTTATAACACTGTTATCCATTTTTATTTTGTAATGATCAATGTTCCTCCAAACTTTAATACATCAAAGAAGCCTTAGAGTGCAGAAAGGGGCCATTTGGCCCATCAAGTCTGCATCAACTCTCCAAAAGAGCACCCTTCTCAGGCCCACCACCTCACCCTATTCCAAACATTTACCACAGCTAATTCATCTAACCTACACAGCTTGTTTTAATCCACTTTGCTTAATCAAAACTAAATTCATTGCTTTAGCTAGGAATCTATTTCATCTGTATATAGCTTTGTGTAAATCCACCTGAAGATCATTTTCAAAGTAAACAATGATGAGCAACCTAACTGCATATCATAAAATCATAGGCATTAAAATTACCAGTTTTCTTTCAACCTCAAGTGCTCATTCAGGCTTATACAATGAATGGTGAGATGAAAAAAGTATTTCATTCTCCAGGGATAGTTTTAACTTTTTCGATAGAATAAAACAGACTTTATCAATCCAGTCACCCATTATTCATCTCTTCTGTTAATCTCCTGAAGCTGCTCAGTGGTGCATCTCATGACTGGAGAGCACTTAATGAGAGACCTATCTGAAATATATCTAATTAGTAAAAGCTCCATATTGGAAAAGCTCTGCTGAAATACTAAATACACTTGAAAAACTTCAGAGTTGAACAATTTCTACACATTAGTGGCGCTACAATTTAGTCTGAATTCAAATGTAGGCCTAGAGTTTTGCTATGATGTACAGTCTCTTCGTCACTGTGAAAACCCTGCAAATGGTTGGAAGTTGTAATTCCTGCTGCCAAACATGACATTTCCCATTGTGGTGTGGGTGGAACTGGTGTTGGGCCAGAATTTGTACATACACGATTTGCAGAAGCAGCTGGCCATTTAAACCACTAACTCCTTCCACTGATGTCGGATTTTGGACAAAAAAGTGTGGAATTTGGAACATACAGAATAGATTGGCTGAGACGAGTCCTGAATTTGAGAGATTCCGATGGATAGTCAGACTATCTTTTTGGAGAGAGCCCTAGGATTTCTTTGGGAGAGATATTGCACTCTTCAGGTTTGTTAAAAGTGAACGTGATCATATAGTTTTAAACACAAACTCACTGGAACTGTCAGGCTATAAAGGAGCTGTCCAGTTGTCAGAACTCTTCAGCCGTCAATAACTGTCCAGCTGGAAATATCAGTGAGCTATCCAGCTGTCAAATCTGTTAAAGCTTTCCAGGAAATGTAAAGCTTATCAAAGTTACCCAGCAAAGTCTTAAAACTGTCAAGGAACTGTCCAAGGATACTAGGTGAGTATGGAATGGGTAATTGCAAACGATGATGAATGGGGCTTTGAGTATGAGTAGAGGATGATTAAGTTTGCATAATGGGTATTAGGACCAGGGTAGGTAGAGAGTAACCAAGTTAACATAGCTGTATGGGAGATCATGTTTGGAGGGGAGGGATAGAGGGTAACAAATTTGAGGTTGGGCTTGAAGGCCGTTGAGGTGGGGGTGGCATGGATTGGCACTGGTGGGACATAGCGAGTGTATGCATATATGAGGAAGTTGAGAGTTGCAGGGTTGTTTTTATTTTATAATTCACATTCATTTTAAAACAAAGGAAGACTTTGCACTGAATCTGCATCTGCACCCAGCAACTTGTAGTTACAATCTATGACTCTTCCTGGAGTCATTTTCCATCCTCCAAGCCAAATATCCTTATGCCAACTTAATGCCAAAATTCCCATCTGCACATGGACATTTTTGAAGGTCAAATTCGCAAAGCAAGTAGTCAGCTGATTCGGCACCACAATCCAGGAGCAAAAACTTAATCCAAACAATTCAATGGGCCAAATTAGTTCTACACAAATGAATGCATTTTGGAGTATGAAAGGCCACACTTAAGTCCATTTTTTTAACCATGATGAAGAGATTCTCTATTGTAGTTAAAAAGTGGAATTGCCCAAAAATTCTAGGTCCTGTCCCCGAACACAGCGCTTCCCATTTCCACTAGATGGGAATGGGGTGGGGTACATAAAATATCTGAATATCTTATGGAGGCAGCTTTTACATACAAGTCTCAATGCAAGGATACATGTCATGTCTTGCACAATAGCTGCAGTATGCAGATACACTGCTTCTCCTGGAGCTCTGTGTGGCTGAGCCAAGTTACTCATCTTGCTGGCACATAGCAAGTCATTGAATCTTTTCTTTCACTGAATCAATGAGCAATGATTTTTAAAAAAAAAATCATTCATAGGACATGGGTGTCACTAGCTGGCCAGTATTTTTGCCCATACCCTAGTTGCCTGAGGACAGTTGAAAGTCAACAACATTGCTTTAGCTTTGGAGTCATATGTTGGCCGGGTCAGGATGGCAGATGTCCTTCCCTAAAGGACATTCGTGAACCAGGTTCACTCTTTTCCAACAACTGACAATAGTTTCATGATTATCAGTAATTCCATTTTTTTTATATTGAATTCAAATTTCACCAGTTGCTGTGGCAGGATCCGAACCTGTGTTCTGAGAACATTAGCTGAGTTTCTGCCTTAATAGTTTAGGCTATTGCTTCCCCTGATTGGATCTTACTGTGTGCAACATGGCTGCAATTTGAATCCAGGCCTGTTGGGTCACTGCAGGGTAATTACAATAGCCAGTGGAGTAGAGGACTAGACTCCCCTTCTGGATTCTTCCAGAAGAATGTGATGGCCCTGGTCAGAAATGAGTGGGGGTTTTAGACTCTACCTTTTCCTGCTTCACTTCTGTTTGACATTCTATCAATTCAAACGTAAGGCCAAAAGAAGCTATTCAGATTATAAAGCTCTCATTCACTTTTTTGTGCGACCATTGCTAACCATTTTTGCCATATCATGCCTGATTACTGGTAAAGACTAGTGAATAAAATATCTCTGCACAAATATTTGATGCTGCGGCATTACTCCAAGATAGTATGCTGTGTCCTGTTACCATTGACAGCCCTGTTATTTTCCTCCATCTTAGTCTTTTCCTTGACAGTGTGCAGCCATGAAAGACTTGATCAAAGGTCAACAACATGGGGACATCCTGATAAGTGAGTGACAAGTTGATGGGACAATGAGAATGGAACTGTACACCACTCATCCACCCACTGAGACTTGGCAACTAACTTTATGTTTGCATAATACCAAATAATGATGGTCAGGTGATACTATCTCCGTGGTTGTTCTTCAGTATCTACACCATGCTTTCAGTTGTTCTGTGGAATACACTTTGACTAGGAAGCAATGATTAAATTCTCCCACAGGGAAAACTGATGATAAACAATCTATTCCAGGGTCTGATAACAATTGGAGAATTTGACAATCCAGACACATAGGCTTCAATTTTGAAGTCCTAATTCTCAAAAGGCTTTTCTGAAGGCCCATTTTTTTTTTATCTCTCTCTGAGTCATCCAACCCATTTTCTGCCTGCCTCAGATTCTTCACTACTTCCTCAGTCACCCAACTCCTAATCTAGCCCACATCTCCAGAGCAAAAGAATTGGTAGCTTGAGCAACCATTTCAAAAGATTAAGTTCATGGAGATAGGAATTCTCGCAACCCTGTGCACAGAGAGCAAAAATTTGGGTGTTGCGCTTTATTTGGAATATATTTGATTTTCCTCAATATTCCCTTTTCCTCTGGATTTTTGTGATTTGGAAAGCTTCAGGCTTGATTACTGAAGCAAATAGCTGAGTTGGAAAGTTTGACTGGTCTTGATTTGTTCAACTGGTTTTGGTTAAAAGTGTCCTGACACACTCAAATTTTGCTGTAGTGGGGAAGGGTGCGAGATGGAATTGGGCACATCAACATCAGAAGAAGTGTCAGGGTCATGTAGATAATGAGATTAGCTTTGAGCCAGGAAAGGTATTAGCTCAGCTTTGATCATTGAGGTGATTTGTTGACTTTCCTTGATTGACATCAAATTATAATAAGTGGTTATAATAATTTTTTCCCTGTTATATCTTTTGTCAATGTTTCAATATTTATTTGGAAAAGATTACAAGGTTTGAAGCGTTTGACTCCTCTGATAAGGATTTGTTAATTATCTACCTGATTGACAGTTTTATAGGATTATCACAACAGCAGTTTCTTTTTCAAAAAATGGTTTATGAATATTTGCTTTTTGTTCTCTCTCTCACAGAGATTTGACTCTTACATGCTATTAAGTAATTTCTTGTTATGTACAAAGTGCATACTGGGTGATTGGGAATTGAAGAATGAGCAATTACGTCTGGATAGTTGGAGGTACCGCGGAGAGTGGCTGATGGAACATGCATTGACATGAAGCGGGCATGGGTAAGGCCTTTTGAATCTATCTTTCAAAGAGTTCTTGAATCCAGAATATGGTTCAAGATGCCTCTAAGGGCCCATGAAATAAGGATCACTGAAAAGCTGCCCAGACTCCATGAAAAGTGTGTGAAGTAGGATGATGTGTATCCCTGCAATGGAGGTGGTCGGGTGCTGGGTGCAGTCATGCTACTTTTATCATGATCACATTCCAGAGAAAATTGGATTTCATACACGATGCTGCTTTAACTATCCTGTCCCAGACAGGACCTTCCATGAATGATAATTTAATGTAGCACTAACTTGATTAAACTAAAAACACTTCATTCTGAAAGGGTTTCAGCCTCATCAATCCATGTAGAAATCCTTTGAAGTGAGATGAAGTTGAGGTAGGTGCAAGATTTTGTGGCTGGTTGGAGGTGGCATTGGTATTTTTGAATTTTGCATGTGCAGAGGATTGCTGTGTATGGTTCAACCTGAAGTAACAGTTTTGTCGGGGTTCTATTATGCTCTATTTTATCATAATTATAGGGAATCTAACTTTATAGTGCATCCTTGACATTCCATCAGTAACTTTCTGCAGTTGAAAATATTTTGAATTTTTTTTTATATGTGAAAGAAAACAATTATTATGATTTCATTGATTTGTGCTACTGTTGATAGGTCAAAATTTCATTGAGATCGATGCCATCGGTGAAAGAAAATGTGTCAGATTGCAAATAAAACAGTATAGTCGTGGCACTGCATGTTGACAGATATACACAAGCCCAGAGATTTGTTTCGGATTGTTGTCAGCTGCCAAATGGGAATAGGGAAGGATCCCTGCATCCAAAAATGAGGCACAGCAATCGCAAGAAATTGCTCTGCTGGCCTCTGGGAAATAATTGTGGTGATTGAACTGCTGGCGGTAAACAACGGATGCTTGTTCTGTTTTCACATTCAGCTCAGCAATTGAGGAATCAAATCATGAACTATTTGTCCTGCCAACAGTAAGCCTCAGGTACATCGTATGGCGGGAAAGAACACTGGATGGGCCTAATTGTGATCAGTAGTCTGTTACTGTGACTTTATCTTGGGGTTGGTTGGCTTCTTGCTTGAGAAGAGATCTTGCTGAAGCCATTTGGTCTTTTGTTGAAACACGCTTATTTACATACGAACTATTTACATAAAACCAATACATAGCTGCAGCTACTGTCCAAGATGCTTTTCATCCATCTTCCTTCAGTGACATAGCTTCTTACTTAGATGCTCAATAGCTATTATTACAACACAGAATCATAGAAATGAATATCTTATTCATGCCCTCTCCCGCATTAATTATTTACTCTACACCTCTCTTCCTCACCACCTGAGTCTAACTTTTGTACAAACTATTCACCTCACCTGTTAATTGCAGTTTCCATTCAACTCCTACTTTCCCTGCCAGTCCCACCATCCCAGGGTTACTTTCATAAAAATAATTCAGTCCCTAACAATGTTCTTGGCTCTTTTGGAGCCAAGATAAAGCTCATGTGATTACTTATTGTCTCTCTGGAAGACAGACACATTAGTGGGGTGGGATAACAACTTCTAACAACAGCTAGCTCCTGTCTTTAGCTTGAATCTGATCATTTCTTATCAATGTCAACTCTCCAATACAGTCTCATTTTCATTTATTACTCCAAGGAAGGTGCCTTTCTGATTGTCAAGGTCTTGAATTGCTTGGATGGAATTCATTTAGCAGATGCCTCCTTCTGTCTTGCAAACATAAATTCCCTGAAATAACAGATCACTTACAAACTTACCATAGCCTTGGCATTGCAAAACGTGGGTTCGGGCATTCTTCCTGCGTCCATGGAGTGATATGAAAATGACAATTGGTGATTTTTCAGTATGTTTCTCTAGTTGCTGACTTGTTATAATTTATGATTGGTAACACAAATTGAACAACTTTGCTCGACTGTCCTTGGGAAATTTCCCTCACACCTCTGACAAGAACCTTATGCTATCCCTGCTCTTCAGCATGTCTGGACTGTTATACAACTTTGCTTAAATTTAAGTCTTCTTGAGATTCTGAGAAGTTGAGATATTCCCATCTAAAACACCAAAGAGAATTCTAAATCAAATCAGCAATTTTTTGAATTCTGTACTTACAATTTTGGGTAAGATGGCACCATTTATTGACAAATTAATCCATCGTTTTGTCCTGCTTTTGATTAAATTTTACCTTCTCGATGATAATATTTTTACAAATATAGAAGTATAAGTTAAACGCTCTGGTGACATCCTTGTAGGAAGCTGTTCCTTTGTTCACCCTTTGTCTGGATAACATGTCAGATGCTAAACTCCTAACAGTATGTAACAAAATGCTAACTTAATTTTTCTTCTCTGTCCTCACAACACCTGAGTATCAGGTAGAATGACTTCATCAATTTTATCATTGCTCAGTCTGTCTGGAGCCCTATATATTTTTAAATGATCCTGGTCCGGGCAAAATAATAACTGTTTCGCACTCAGATTTGAGGCTGTATTTTCCTGTGTTGCTTGTTTTGCTAGTCACAGGGCTGTCCTAATTATTTTGCCGTCTCCTGTGTGGTTGCTGGTTTGCCCTTGAAGTCCTTCACCTGCTGAGCAGCACTGTTGTTGGGCTTCACTTAAGGCTTTCCCTATCATTTTCTACTGCTTGTGTGAGTGTGTAGTCACTGCTGCTGCTATCTGTAATTGTGATTTTAACTCAGGATTCATTAGCTTCTTACACCAGAAAAGATCTTTCTGGAGGCAGTGATTTTTGTTGAAAACACATTTTTTTACCTATTGCAATTTGTAAAATTTAAATGAAACCAATAGATAACTGGAATTATTCTCCAACATGCTTCTTGCTCATCTTCCTTCAGTAAATGAGATCACTGTGATATAGCTCCTTATGTATATGCTCAGTAGCTGTCATTAGAGTTAACTCTTTACTTGGGATGTAGCTGTGCTGTGGAATAGAAATAAGCATTGCTGTCACTCCTGGCTCAATATGTTTTCAAAATTACATTTCCTTTTTCAGCAGCTGATGTTGGCTGAGCTAGAAAAGTAACATTTGCTTAGATTGTTATCCTGTATATATGCTTGCTATCTGTGAAATAAATTGGTCTAACAATTCAGATAAGACCTTTTCTTACTAATTGTTTTAAAAGATTGGAGAAGTGCTTGTGAGATTCCAACACCTAGTCCAGATCATAAGGAAATCTTATTGTTACACCAAAATTACATTCTGCTGCACATGCCTCTTGAACAATGCTGACATATCTCCAAATCTAAAGCATTCTGACTACTTACATCACTGTATGTAAGAGAATATTAAAGCATAAGCTATATTTGTAATGATACCAAACAGAATACTTTTAATGCTAGACATTTTAGTTGGTAAAGTATCTCTATCTCAGTACTTCATGCAGTCAGTCATATTTCTTGAGAGAAGGTATGGCACAGTGATTAGCTACCAGTGTATCTAAGGTACAATAGATCAAATTCTGAACACATCTTCCCTGGCAACCTGAATTGTTAGAGAACCATATTTAGTTGTATGCCATATGGTGCAAGGACACCAAAAGCTACCATGAAGGGCTAACACAGCCAGAGCGCTACCTGAAATCTTATTGTTGCAATGTCACTTGAAGGTGGTGATACCATTAAATGGCACAGAGAGCAGGGTCATGCTTCTCGCATCCAGTTCAGCTACTATTCGCAAGGGTGCAGAATGTTGGGACCCTCTGTGCTTAATTACATGTTTACGCCTGAACTTGTCACTTCTTGGTTCCCTCATCAGCCTCAGCAAAGGGCTATCAATATGTTTAAAGTTTAACGTTTATTTATTAATGTCACAGGTACACTATCATTAACAATGCAATTAAGTTACTGTGAAAATTCCCAAGTTGCCACATTCAGGCACCTGTTTAGCATGGCCAATCGACCTAACCCTCACATCTTTGGACTGTGGGAGGAAACCGAAGCACTTGAAGGAAAGCCACGCAGACACAGGACAAATGTGCAAATTCCACACAGCCAGTTACCCAAGCCGGGAATTGAACCTGGGTCCCTGGCGCTATGAGGAAGCAATGCTAACCACTGTCCCAAAGGCGCTTTTGAATTTTTCCAGCAGCTGTCAGAATTTTTGCCAACCAATTGCAACACCTCCCTTCAATCATTCTGGCCCTTGAAATTTCATTTACACACTATTTTTCTGATCCCAACAGGAGTTTACTTCACACCTTGAAATAAGCACCTGGAAGTTGACATAATTAGGATCTGAGAAAATTAATGTCAGTATAAAATCTATTATTAATCTTCCAGGTGTAAATTGCTCCAGGAAAATTCTTTTTCTGCTTCCATTTAACTAACTTCTGAAGTTTAGGTAGATTTGAAGATGGATTAATGCATAGCTCCACATATAAAATATGGTTTGGTAAACCCTATCCAGCAATGCCATTAGCCATGGAATAAAGATTAACCTTTAGCTTTAGTAAGTTCCTTAATGTATTCATAATTACAAGCTCTGCAGTTTGCTAATGAGCCGAAAAGAAACCAGTGAAGTCTGGAATCAACTATTCTATAATGCATTTAGGTACTATTAGTGAAAATATTCAAAAAAGGAACATCGTTTATCATTTTAATATTCCAGACGATTTCTCCCCTCATGAAATTAATTTTGAGAACACATTGGTTTTGCTGTGACCATCTCAATCACATAATGTACAAAGGAGGTATGACGCAGTTAAGAGCTCTATTCCCAAACATTTCTTGATGTGTCAATGGTGTTGGGGTATTTTGATATAATTGAGAACTTGGTGCTATGTAAAATTGCTGCTGAGGTTTTGAAATGATCCTTAAGTCAGAATGTAATCATGGGGTAATGCGGTTATACCAGCATCTATGCAAGCAATTGTTGCAAAATTGTAGGTTTTCCAATTCTTTCAATTTTTCTTTGATGACCTTACAAATGCTTTCAAAAAACTTATTGGAGTGAAGGTCCATGGGGATTTTCCACTTGTCCATAACTTTGATGAGAGTTTCACAGAAAAACTGTAAATGATGGTTGCACTGGTTTCTTCTGGCATTTCTGCATGGCTTCTGTCTGTTATGGAGGGAGGACAGAGATCCCTCTTGAAATTTGTCTTTACTCATCATATTTCCCTCCAAAATTGTTCTTTTTGCTGGTGACAAAATCCTCTTTGGTGTCTGAAATTGAAATGTTAACTCAATCACTGAGGCAGTTGTAAATATTGAGTGGGGAGGCATAAATGAGAAAACCAACTTGTACCTCCATTTAGAAAATCAGCCACTGAGTTATTGATTTTTCACTATTCTTTGATGAATCCAAATTCTCTTTAGTTACAGCCATTGGGTTGGATTTTCTAATCAATATACACGATGACTAACAAATGGTAGAAATGATTGATTGGTGGAACTGAGTAAAATGACCAATTTAAAGGAGTACCTGTTATTTAGAGAACTGCAGCGCTCTACAAAATCTATGCAATGGAATTATAAATCTCTTTGGTAGGGTACTATTTTGCTGGTTTTACAAGGAAGTGCTTTTTGAGGATATAATTTTTCATTTTCCTTTTTCTGCTGGATTTTTAAAGAAATGGTGGAAGCCTATGCAAATAAAAACTGCCCAGAATGTTGCAACATACAATTTCACAGCCAACCAAGTAGAATGAAGGTGGAGAACTTTTTATTTCTGAGGTGAGGCATCAAAATGCAAAATTATCTGTCCTAAAACAATAACTGCAACAAGCATGAATTAATATAATTTCTCAGGAATACACAGCCAGAGACACATGATGCTAGGAATCAAGCAGCAGAAGCACACCATTCAACATTTCTCATCTGGTATTAAAGTTGATAATGTTTCACCCAATTGTATTAATTCAAAATCTCTTGATTTAGGGGAGCAATGGCCTGGTGGTATTATTGCTAGATTATTAATCTAGAAACTTATTTAATGTTCTGGAGATCTAGGCTCGAATCCCAAACGTAAGATGGTTTAATTTGAATTCAATAAAAAAAATCTGGAATTAAGAATCCACTGATGACGACAAAACCATTGTTGTCATAAACATCCATCTGATTCACTAATGCCCTCTAGGGAAGAAAATCCACTTTCCTTATCCACTGACATGTGACTCCAGGGTCACATCAATGTGGCTGACTCTCAACTGCCCTACTGCAACTAAGGATAGACAATAAATAGTAGCCAGTCAGTGACACCCATGTCTCATAAATGAATAATAACGAAAAACACTTAGCAAACCAAAATTGATTGGTTCTGGTCTTTAAAGCCTCAGATTTCCAATGATTTTCATCAGCTAGTGTTGCCTAGCTTTATTCCTAAATGATTTGACTCTAATTTTATAAGCATATCCCTCATATATGATTTTCCATTGAAGGAAATTGTTTCCCTTTATCTATACCATTGAATCTATTTACCATTTTAAACATGCCCATCAAATCCTTCCAACCCTCTACAATGGTTGGTATAAGAGTTAGTCAGCCATCTTGAAATGGTATGCTGCCCCCCAACTATAACTTTCTAGTGACAGAAAAGTGACCTATACTCTGAATTACTAGCAATGGAAACAGATGAACATCTGCTTTAGTTCACCACTAAGTGCAGGAAGAGAATTGGAATTGGAATCTGTTGCCCAAAGAGTTGCAATTGCAATGCCAGTGCATGAGTTACAATTACAAAAGGCAGACCAGCAAAAGAATACAATAACCATTTCACTACAAATGGAAGCCATCATGAAAGTTGTGTGATGTTGTGAATGATCAGGACAGTACTTGCACGTCTGATGACACATCAAATGCACAGAAAAAAAGGACAACCTTTAATAAGTATTTCAATTGGTTGCCACAATGCAAATCTTTAAGCAATGACAGACCAAGTTCCAAATCAAAACTTGCTTCATCTATCATGAATGCCCTTATGACACTAAAAAGATAAGTAGGACATTTGAATTATTTTGAATGTGAGTGCTTCATGTACATTATCCAGCAGGAAGCAAGCATAAAGTGACTGCTGAACTTACTGCTTCAAAGCCCATGTCAATGAGTTCAGGTGTTGCTGATTCTTGGATAGGCATTAGATATGTTATTTCCTGTTGTATTTATTTAAATTTTATGAAGAAAAAATTTGGCATTGGTAATTGGCATCTGTTATGCTGAATGAGAAAACTCTGACATATCAGAGAATAATTATTTCTATTGGTGCAAAAAAATGTACTTACATTGAGAGAGAACTACAAAATAGGAAATTAGGTACAGCATAATTTAAAAGATATATATTTATTTCTGAATTGCAGTGTCACATCTTGGGTTGAAAGAACAACAGTCAAAGTCACAGATTTAACTGCAAGGTTGATAGCAGTTGATGTTCAGACCGGCAGGATTTTCCAGTTCTGCCAATGGTGCACTCTTGCCGTGGTTTTCCGGCAATGTGGGATGGATTCAATGAGAAATCTCATTGACAGTGGCAGGACCAGAAGATCCCATTGCCTGCCCATGGTGGACCGCCTCCCATCACTGGGAAACAATGTCATGCGGAAGCCAGAGAATTCACCCGTTA
Source organism: Sphyrna mokarran (assembly GCA_024679065.1). NCBI lineage: Eukaryota > Metazoa > Chordata > Chondrichthyes > Carcharhiniformes > Carcharhinidae > Sphyrna > Sphyrna mokarran. The sequence goes on along the minus strand of JAGIQG010000010.1, from coordinate 36,694,231 downwards.
TTCACTAACTCCCTAAAATGTATTATGACTTTCAAGCCCCCAGTTTAAGTGACCACCTGTCTTATTCAAGTACTGCAGTTTTTTAATGCTTGGTGCATGTAGCTTAGACTCCATCTCAATAAATTTTACAAATACACTTTACAAACTATTACTTCCCTAACTCAGTGAGTAAATGAATTTCTTTAATTTTGAATGATAGTTAAGTTCAGTACATCACAGTTCAATAAAATTTCAGTCTTCCAGTATTTCACTTTCTGGAACTGTCATTTCTATTTTATCATTTAGCTGTGACATCCCTTGTGATAGTCATCAATACATGATTTGATGCTCCCCAATGATCCAATCCAGTTGCTTTCTTTTGTATTTACAAACATCACAAACAGGAATTTCATAATCACAAGAGCAGTGTTTGCCATATACCCTATTTGTTTTGAACATAATCTCCACATTTAAACTTCACATCTAGACATGTTTGTTCTGTCATTAAATCACATCAAGTCTTGATATTGTTTCACTCACCACCTTGAGCCACCAAGATCTGCCTGCTGTCTCAGGAAAACTGCTCTTTATAGCAGGGTTAGCAAACATCATTGTTGCCTCTTGGAGCAACGTTTTGCCCTCGATCTGGGTTGCAAAATATCTGCCTGTCGTAAGCGTCACTGGTATGGACTTCTGCAATGCAGGATGTCAGCTTTGCCTCAGCTCCTACACTTGGTTCATCTGTTGCTATGTCTTTGCCATCATGATATTTTTTGACAAATGGTTTCTAGACTACAATGTTCCTTCTGGTCACTGCACAGCCACACTCTTTCTCTGGTTGGTAATGATAGTGTAAAGCTTGAGATAAAATGGTGTAACCACCTCATCTGGGGCTCACCCATTGCAACAGTAATTCATCACCTGGCACTACATCAAATTGTTAAGCTTCTCTTCTGTGGTCAGCACAGAACTTTGCAACAGCCTTTTTCTCTGCATTAGATCTCAAATTTCCTAAACACTGATATCCCTTAGCTCTGGCATCTTGTTGTGTATTTCCCATCCAAAAAGCAGTTCAGCTGGCCTCTTTCTCATCATAATGTGTGAACTTACTCTGTAAATGACCACTTTCGACAACAATGCAGCTTGCTTATTTTTGCCTTCAGCCTCATCCATTTCTCTAAAAATTGATTTCATCCATCTTTACCATGGGCCATTTTGGGAATACTCTGTGATGGGGAATGGCTGGGGCTTGCACGTAATCAGCAAAGATCTGTGAAATGAATTGTAGTCCACTATCCAAATACAGAGTAGCTGATAGAACGTGCCTTGCCTGTATTTCAGTCAAGGCAGGTACAATTTTATCAGCTTTTGCAGTCTTCATCACAACATTCTCATAATAAAGGCTATTGTATTCAGTCACCACAAGTGTGGACTGTCCTAATGGAAGTGGGCCTAAGAAGGCAACTGTTACATCCTCATGTGGTGTAGTGGTAACAATGTACTGCGCACTGCGTCTGGTGATTTGTGTCTGCTGATAAGTTGACATCCATGACATGTTTTGACAACTTCTCCATATCTTTCTCCATCCCTGGCCACCATACTTTCATTTACAAGTATTACTAAATAACAGCCATTCCCAAGTGACCTGCATCCACTAGAGTCACCAGTTCCAGCCTAAGGTTTTTTGGTACTATCAATCTGCCACTTGAGAATACACTTTCCCACTTGAACAGTTCAGAGATGGATAATTCTCCCATTTTCCAGCTTGGATCCTCCATCTGTTATCATTCAATTCTAGATCTTTGTCTGACTTTCTTTTAGTCCCTCTATATGTTGTTGTTCTGGATACCGCATGAACTGTCACAAAGCACACAAAATATTCTCTAATGGTGGCACACTGGCACGATGGTTCGCACTGATGCCCCACAATGTCAGAGACCTGGGTTCAATTCCCAATTTGAGTCACTGTCTATGCAAAATCTGCATGTTCTCCATGTGTCTTTGTGGGTTTCCTTCAGGTGCTCTGATTTTCTCTCACAGTCTGAAAGATGCACTGGTTAGGTGCATTGGTCATGCTACAACTTCTCCCTCAGTGTACCTGAACAGACACTGGAGTATAACAGCTAAGGGGATTTTCACAATAACTTCACTGCAGTGTTAATATAAGCCCACCTGTGACACTAATAAATAAACTTTAAAACTGATAAATGAATGAAGAGCCAGTGAGAGATTATCACCCAATTCCAACTATGAATAAGGTCTTTCGAGAGTAGTCATTTTGCAAATTAGATTTAAAATGAGGATATCACCAGCTGGAGCTTTGTCCTCATTCTAAGAATATGACAACATTTATCATTCATTGTGAGTTTACCAATACAAGACCACAATATCATAAGATGTAGAAGCAAAAGTGGGCAATTTGACCCATCAAATCTGCTCCACTATTCAACGAGATCATGGCTGATCTGATATAATCCTCAGATTCTCTTTCCCACCAGCATCTCTTTCAGATTGTGAAAGGAAACTGGAGCACCCAGAGGAGACCCAAGCTGATGTGGGGAGAACATGCAGATTTCATATTGACAATCAAACCCTGGAACAGTGAGGCAGCAGTGCTAACAATTGTCTCACCGTGCCAATCTACCAAAGCGGAGTTTGATATCATCATTTGGTTCAGGCACAACCACAATAGGGCTCACCCACATTGTTGGGCCTTCAGAGAGCTTTCTGATGTATCAGTTGATCAATTCCTTGATCTTTGCTTTAATTTTTCCTCTCAGTCCAAAAGGTATGCTGTGTACAGGCTGAGTTACAGTCTTCATATACTCATTAATAGTTAAGCTCATTTGGGGGTTGTAGAACTTCTCAATTCCTTGAAGCACTGCTCCAAACTCCTCTCTCAACTTTGCAAATGATTTTGCAGAATTCCCTTTCAACCTGATGTGTAGCACCCCAAAGGCTTTGATGTCTCTCTGCTCAGAAGAGGCTCACCTTCTTCCTCAATCACTACAAATTCTGCCTCTAAATTCTAATCTCCAGCTTTCAGGTCTGTCATGAACCATGCTGATGTTATCTGCAAAGAGTTTCAATGTGGCTTGTGGTGGTATATGTTGTTATTTGTTTTTTAAATGGTGCAGCAAGTCACATGAAATTACACATGACAGTAAGCTACCCAGTCATAGTGGAATAATTACTAAAGGCTATTTATTAAACGAAAGAAAAGATAAGTACACACAAACAGGATTATAATTCTATAAAGCACATAAACACCACAGTAATACACATACATTCAGTTTTATTTGGAAATATATAGTTCCAAACTATATGCCTGATAGTCAAACTCAGTAAAACTTCCCCGTTCCCCAAAAACATCCACCTTCAGCAAATCTATAAGTCAAATCCAGCTTATAGTAACGACACAATACCAGAACGATGAATCATTTTTGAAAGCATCTTTGTCTGGTACAGTGAAGATAGAAAAACTGCCTTTACAAAGGTTTCTGCATGAGCTTAGCTGTAAGACTTTAAAAGGACCTCTGCTGTTAGCTGGTTTGCTGTTAGATGTTATCCTGGCTTTGCTGTGTGGTGTTAAACTTGCGTTCCAATCAGACGTTAAACTGGCCTTCTGCTTCTGCAGGAGCTGACTTTGATTCTGCCTACTGTATTCAGAGACTATTCTCTCGGGTGGATGTAGCTATTGCTAGGGGACAAAACTATAAGGTTCATGGTGGGAGATGTAGGAGGGATGTCCGAGGTAGGTTCTTTACTCAGAGAGTGGCTGGGGAGTGGAATGGATTGCCTGCCATGATAGTGGAGTTGGACACTTTAGGAACTTTCAAGTGGTTATTGGATAGGCACATGGAGCACACCAGAATGATAGGGTGTGGGATAATTTGATCTTAGTTTTGGATAAAGCTTGGCACAACATTGAGGGCTGAAGGGCATGTACTGTGCTATGTTTCTATGTATATTGGGCCTTCTATATTTCTGACTCACAAAAATTAGTATCAGTATGCCTCTTTTGATCTTTGTCATCTTAGTAAACTGCTTCCTGATGATAGGGCCATTTACATCTGATCTTATTGAAGTGTCTGTTAATTTTGTTAATGGGAAAAGATGAATCTCATCAGCCCCTTTGAATGTGGACTGCTGGAAGATTCTTCCTTCGTGCTAAGTAGATTACATCTCATAACTCCTTTTGTTAATTCTGGGTCTTTTTGTTACAGGGCAAATCCATGACATGTCCAAAATGAATCATCCAACAAATTGAAGTGGGGTTTTAAATGTGTATAGATCAAGCTAGTTGACACATTTTCAAGATGTGCACCTGATTTGTGTGATGGCATAGCTGATGGTATATGGCAAACTGTTCGAATGCCAGATGGAAACTTAAAACAGCTGCCAACACATTTGCTTTTACAATTTGTATAGTATGAGGAGAAGTTCTGAAATCCAGAATCATGTGCTCAACTACTTGTATTGATTTTGTAGTAAAGTTAATGCTTGTTAAGAAACAATGAGAAACAAATAACCCAACAATGACCTCATACAGTAACAATACTTTAACACAGTTCTAAACAATTTTATTTTCAGAACTAACTTCCTTATCTGTCTAACAACTCCTTAGAGATTTCAAAATCACAGGGCCTTTAACTTTTCTTGGAATGTCCTCCAAGGTTAAGGTCTGAGGTGTCCTCTGGTTCTTCAGATCTGGTTTCATTCATACTGCTGCCAGGAGTTGAGCAGCTTTTCCTGCTGTCTGCTGAGATCCAAAATTGCTACGTCCCTAGCTTTCAATATCTCCCTAAGGATTTTTCCCTTCAATCTCTTCATTGTCACACTCAGTCATTTCAGAAATGCGGTCTCTCAGAATTGATTCACTTCATTACTTTAGCTTTTAGGACTTAAAAGAAAATTGGACTCACTGTGTCCTTACTTTATCGATGATACTTTTTTCTTCCACCTGTATATATTCTCCTTTGAACTACCCACTCAAATTTGCTCCTGTTATGTAAACATCCTTACTAAATTACCTTATGTAAACATCTATTTGAAGTCCTTCTAGGCTCATTACCCTATCAAACCCACTTCTTATTGTCAGTTTAGATTCTCACAGTCACCCTGTCTCCTGCTTCAATTACCACTCATACATTCCCAACAGTTCAAAAAAAATGACAAGAAAATTACCAACAGAAAAATATTACAATTCATTGGCATTTCCTGACATTTGCTTTGGCTTCAGTTCCTTTCACAGTGTTCTGTTGATGGAGTTACTGTCATTAATTGAATCTACAATAATGTTCAGTTTGTCACTATCAACAATCATTGGAACTTTTTTCTGTAGCTCCCATTGACAGAAAACATGTATCATGATGGTTACTAGTATTCTCACTCTCTGCATCTTCAACTCATCTCACAGAAATGTTACTTTCATTTATTTTTCCATTAGGTGGTTTGGCAGGCTTCTCTCTCTCTGTTCAGCTTTGTTTCTATGTCTACAGGCTGCAAAAGAATCTTTGCCCCCACATTTTCTGCATATCTTTCCTTGGCAGGATAGCAGGCATCATTTCCACAGTGCCCTATGTTGCCATGTGTGAAACATTCTTGTTTAGACTTTTGCAGTTTATATTTACATGTATTTGAATTCCATTGTGCCACCCTGTCTACCTCAACAAATGGCAGAACTGGGATCAAGTTTCATACTTTGAATTTGTCTATCCACAGCTTACAATGCAGCTGCTATTTTTCTAAGTGTCAGTCCTCTTTCCAGGAGCTTATGCTTCAACTTGTTGACTTGCAGTATTGGACCCTGATCAATTGTCTAGTTACTCAGATCCTTTGCAATATAATTCTATTGCCTTCCTCAAAGGGGCTATTAATTGGGCTACAGATTTCCTACTGTTTGTTTCTTTCTGTGTCATCTAATGGAAAGCATGGCTTTGAAATGTAACATTTGGAATCATTATGTAAGGCCCTTTCAAAGCTTTTCCTGCATGTTCATTATCTGCTTTTTTCTCTTGTGTCAAGCAATGTCATGACAGTCTCTCTCACTGAAGCATGCTCACGAAAAGCAACAAGGTCTACTGTTGTGCTTTCTGGACCAGGTGGGCTCATCCAAAAACAGACTTGTGACTGTCAGCATATGTCTACAATTCGTCTAGCCATGCTTTCCATTTCACACGGATGGTACTGGCATCATCTGTTGGATCAAATGGCTCAATGCACCTGACTACAGGCACATCAGCTCCAACAATTGCCTGAACCTCATTCTATATGTTTTCATATTTATTCTCATGGCAGTATCACAAGTTGAAAGAACAACATTTGAAGTCACATATTTAACTGCAAGAACATCATTTCAGCTGCAATATTGGCTAACTCCCTACCTGACCTTCAATCCAACCATCCAACACCCACCCCCTCCCCCCACCCCCGACACACCCCTTTGTGCTACAGAGTGTAGCTTATACTATCCAAGTACAGAATAATATCTGATACTCAAACTTACAATCAGCAATCATCATGACAAGGGGCAATTCTAACAAGTAATATATAATGTCGATCCAGGAGACCATTAGGACATGATCAAATAGCGTATGATTGATCAGACAGGGGTGGCAGATACACTTTTCTGATGGACATTAACAAAATAATTGAGATTTTACCATAATTTGGCCATTTGATTTTGCCAACCGACAGATTACACAGTAACATTTTCTTTTTTAATTAATTATTAATCTTCATTTTAAGGACTTTCCTGCCATATGCTATGCCTTATAAATAGCAATCCTTCCTTTGTTGTACTGGGTTCTGAAAATCATTTAGAATTTGCCTCAAAATTTGGCTTCCCTGCTGAATTTTTGAGCAAAATGTCTTGGTTTTGTACAGTGCTTTTCACAACCAGCAGATGCCTCAAGACGCTGCACAAACTAAGAAGTATTTTTCAAGCATAGTCAGTATTGTAATGTGGTAAACATGGCAGCCAATTTGCACCCAGCAATCTCCCGCAGGCAGCAGTATAACATTGAACAGATAATCTGTTTTTGTGATGTTGTTTGAGGGATAAATAAATATTGGTTAGGACATCATAAGTAACTATCCTGTTCTTCTTCAGATTAGAGCCATTGGATCATTAGCATAATGCTGAGCGGACAGGTAGCATCTCAATTTAACTTCACATCCAAAAGACAGCACTGTTAGCTAAACAGCACAGGAATGGCAGTCAGCATTTTTGTGCTGCAGTCCTGGATTGGGACTGAACCTTGAACTTCATTACAGAGAGGCAGCTAAAGATCAACACAAATGGCCTTTTAACAGCAATATTGTAATTGATGACTCCCTGGTGGTTTGGAAGTCTCCTATTAAATCATTTTTTAACCAATGGATCATATCAAAAATATAAAGAAATAGTAATTCAAAAACAAATTCAATTATTTGCCAATAATTCTGATGTTTGAAACAAGGAATATGTGAAGTCAAAAGATTACCAGAGTGTGAACAATCTGTATCTTTGCCTGTTTAGTCTCATCTCATAACAAAATGTATTTTAAAAAATGGTTGAGATATTCAAATACAATCTCTTTTGCAATAAATTATTAAGTTGATGGCAATAGTGACATCAGTTGAACTGACAATTCAATGTGTGCTGAGCAATGAGACATGGATAATTGAGGAATTTACTATGCTTGGATCATGATTATACAATTTAATTGCATCAGCAATTCTGCGTAACTGGAAGAAGTGAGTAATTGTGTTACACAGGGATCAGGTAGATCCTTTATTTAATGCATGCTACAGTTCGGTAGAAAGCACAAGCCTTTCTACCTTCATTTAGTTTTCTTATGTAATACACAAGGGACAGTGAACATGGCTTTGTGAGTAGAAAATCATGTATCATAGATTTGATTTTTGAAGGGGTAACCAAAAAGGTAGATGAGGGCATTGCAGTTGACATTGTCTACTTGGAATTTAGCCAGGCCTTTGACAAGGTACTGCATGGTAGGTTGTTGCATAAGGTTAAACCTTGTAGGATCCAGGGTGATGTAGCCAAATGGATACAAAATTGCCTTGATGATAGAATCACAACACCAGGTTAAAGTCCAATATGTTTATTTGGTAGCAAAAGCCATTAGCTTTCAAAATGCTCTTGCTCCTTCGTCAGGTGATTGGGATTTCAGTTCATAAACAGGGCATATAAAGACACAAAGTCAATTTGTAAAATAATGGTTGGAATGCGAGTCTTTTAATCAAGTCTCAAAGGTACAGACAATGTGAGTGGAGAGAGGGTTAAGCATAAATTAAAGAGATATGTACTGTCTCCAGCCAGACAGTTTGTGAGATTTTACAAGCCCAGGCAAGTCATAGAGGTTACAGGTAATGTGACATAAACACAAGATCCTTGTTGAGACTATTTTCATGTGTGCAAACTTAGCTATCAGTCTCTGCTCAGCGACTCTGCGCTGTTATGCGTTGTGAAGGCCGCTTTAGAACATAGAACATAGAACATTACAGCACAGAACAGGCCCTTCGGCCTTCGATGTTGCGCCGACCAATATAAAAAGCAATGCCCCTCCAAACTAAACCATTCCCTTCTCTTCCATATACTTATCAACTAACCTCTTAAACGCCACCAAACTTGGCGCATCTACAACTGCTGCAGGCAGGGCATTCCACTCCCGAACCACCCTTTGGGTAAAGAACCTACCTCTGATATCCGTCCTATAACTATCACCCCTTAATTTAAAGCTGTGTCCCCTCGTGCTAGCTTTCTCCATCCTAGGAAAAAGGCTATCACTGTCCGCCCTATCTAAACCTCTAATCATCTTATATGTTTCGATTAGGTCCCCTCTTAGCCGCCTCCTTTCTAACGAAAACAAAAAACGTTAAACGATAAACGTTAAACGTTAAACGTAAAACAAAACGGTTAAACGTAAAACAAAAAACGTTAAACATTAAACGGTAAATGAAAACAGCTTTGGAGAATGCTTACCCGAAGATCAGAGGCCTAATGCCCGTGACTGCTGAAGTGTTTACCAACAGGAAGAGAACACTCTTGCCTGCTGATTGTCGAGCGGTGTTCATTCATCCGTTGTTATAGCGACTGCATGGTCTCCCAAATATACCATGCCTTGGGATATCCTTTCCTGCAGCATATCAGGTAGACAATGTTGGTCGAGTTGCAAGAGTATGTACAGTGTACTTGGTGGATGGTGTTCTCACGTGAGATCTTGGCATCCGTGTTGATGATCCAGCACGTCTTGTAGATGTTGCTGTGGCAGGGTTGTGTGGCGTCATGATCACTGTTCTCCTGAAGACTGAGTAGTTTGCTGCGGACAATGGTCTGTTTGAGGTTGTGCGGTTGTTTGAAGGCAAGAAGTGTGGATGTGGGGATAGCCTTGGCAAGATGTTCGTCTTCAGCAATGACATGTTGAAGGCTCCAAAGAAGGTATCATTGCTTCGTCACTCTGGGGAAGTACTGGATGATGAAGGTACTCTGTTTGCCATGTCCCGTGTTTGTCTTCTGAGGAGGCTTTTTGGTGTGGCGCATTGGAACTGTCAATCAATGTGTTGAGCGTCATATCCTGTTCTTTCAGCATCTGGTGGTGTCTGTTGTGATCCTCCTCATCTGTGCAGATCCTTTGTATTCAGAGGGCTTATCCATAGGGGATGTCTTCTTTAACGTGTTTAGGGTGGAAGCTGGAGAGGTGGAGCATTGTGAGGTTATCTGTAGGCTTGCGTACAGTGAAGTGCTGGGGTGGCTGTCCTTGATGGAGATGCATGCATCCAAGAATGCAATCAGTTCTGGAGAGTAGTTCATGGTGAGTCTGATGGTGGGATGGAACTTGCTGATGTTATCATGTGTGTGATTGCTTCACCATGAGTCCAAAGGAAGAAAATATCATCGCTGTATCTAGTGAATAGCATCAGTTTAAGATCCTGTCTGGTGAGGAGGTCTTGTTTGAGCCTATGCATGAAGATGTTGGAATATTGAGATGTGAATTTGGTTCCCATGGCCATTCCATGTGTCTGGATGAAGAACTGGTTATTGAAGGTGGAGACATTGAGGTCCAGAATGAAGTGGATCAGTTGTAAAATTGCATCTGGAGATGGCAGTTGTCAGCGCTGAGTAATGAGGCAGTTGCAGCAATACCATCATCATGGAGGATGCTGGTGTAGAGTGCAAAGACATGCATTGTGATGAGAGTGCTCCTGGTTCAACTGCTCCATGAGTGCCGAGTGTTTATAGAAAATCCGTAGTGTCACGACAAAAACTGGGAGTTCTTTGTACAATGGGCTTCAGGATGCCCTCAACATTGCCGGAGAAGTTTTCTCACAGGGTTCTATTGCCTGATACAATGGATTGGCCTGGGTATGTTTGCCTTATGTATCTTCAGGAGGCAGTAAAGATCTCCAACATGGAGAGTACGTGAGATGAGAGCACAGAGGGTACTCTGAAAGTTCAGATCAACCTGGATCAGTTTATTGAGTTGACAGGTGTGTTCTTTGGTTGGATCTGCGGATAACTGTCTGTAGTACCCTTTGTTGTTTAGCTGTCAGTACACTTCTTTGCAGTAATCCATTCTTTTTAGTGTGATGACAGCCCTACTTTGTCTGCTGGTTTAAGACCTTTCGGACTTGATTATCTGTAAAACTTGCATTCCAATCATTATTTTGTAAATTGAATTTCTGTCTTTATGTGCCCTGTTTGTGAACTGAAATCCCATTCACCTGATGAAGGAGCAGTGAGCGCTCCGAAAGCTAGTAACTTTTGCTACAAAATAAACTTGTTGGATTTGGAAGAGAATATAGGAGGCATGGTTAGTAAGTTTGCAGATGACACCAAGATTGGTAGGATAGTGAACAGTGAGGAAGATCATCTCAATTGCAAAGGGATCTTGATCAATTGGACCAATAGGTTCATGAATGGCAGATGGAGTTTGATTAAGATAAATGTGAGGTGATGCATTTTGGTAGATTGAACCAGGGCAGGACTCAGTTAATGGTAGGGCATTGGTGAGAGTTACAGAACAAAGAGATCTAGGGGCACAGGTTCACAGCTCCTTAAAAGTGGAGTCACAGGTGGATAGAGTGATGAAGAAGGCATTCGGCATGCTTGATTTCATTGGTCAGAACAGAGAAACAGGAGATGGGACGTCTTGTTGAACTTGTACAAGACATTGGTAAGGCCACACTTGGAGTACTGTATATAGTTCTGGTCACCCTATTATAGGAAGGATATTATTAAACTAGAAAGAGTGCAAAAGAGATTTACTAGGATGCTACTGGGACTTGATGGTTTGATTTATAAGGAGAGGCTGGATAGACTGGGACTTTTTTCTGTGGAGCATAGAAGGCTGAAGGGTGATCTTATAGAGGGGCATAGATCAGCTAGATAATCAATATCTTTTCCCAGAGGTAGGGGAGTCTAAAACTAGAGGACATTGGTTTAAGGTGAGAAGAGAGAGATACAAAAAGATCCAGAGGGGCAAATTTTTCACAAGAGGGTGGTAAGTGTCTGGAACAAGCTGCCAGATGTTGTAGTAGGGGCAGGTACAATTTGTCTTTTAAAAAGCATTTAGACAATTACATAGGCAAGATGGGTATAGAGGAATACATGTTAAATGCAGACAATTGGGACTAGCGTATGGATTTTTTAAAAAGGCAGCATGGACAAGTTGGGTCAAAGGGCCTGTTTCCATGCTGTAAACCTCTATGACTCTATGATCCCCACTCCTAATACCACTGTGCCACCAGTATACACCCCGCTCAAGCACCAGGCCCTTTCCTCATCTCCCATACTTTACTACCTCCGAGTTGGTCACCCTGACTAATTCATCACTCAGTCATATTGCTGCATTTAAAAGTTGGATCTTTCTTCCAGGCAACATTGTGGATGGACTGCAGCAGTTCAAGATAGCAGTTGTCCACCACCCTCCCAAGCGCAATTACAGATTGGTAATAAATGTTGGCCTTACAAAAGTCACTCACATCTCATGATAGAATATTTTTAAAGAAGGTTAATGGAAAGCTGTGACTTGTTCAGTAGATCATCAGTGATCAGGTCCAGAGCCAAATGATGATCATGTGATGTAAATACTGTAGGATGAAAAAAAACAGGACGGAGCAATGGAAAATCGGGAAAAGCCATGACAAATTAGAGGAGATGGAGAAAGAAGAGATAAACTGTAACTGCTGAAGATCTGAAATTCAAAGATGAATGACATGACATTATGAATTATATGTTTGATGATGCAAAGCATAAGAGGTGTGAAAATAGAGGTGAGTTCACACCCCAGATATTATTTTGACTTTGAACAGTAGAGCTAAGTGGGTGAAAACTTTGTTGCACGTAACACAAATCAACTCAATTTTGAGTTCAGATGAATTGGAAATGAGGAGAGATGTGTTACTGATAGCTAATCATTGATGCCTGTTTTACACTATTTCTCCATGTTTTCATGTACTAATGAGGTAGAACTCAGGCTGCTGACCTGACTAAGTCATGCTATCAATTTGATGACACAGTGCACCTGAAACCGTTTTGTATCAATATGAAAGAAGTTGCAACATTGTTTTGGTAATACTGAATACAAGGTTGTCCATTTGATGACAGTGATTTCAGCTCATTAACATTCATTTTGGCATAAGGTAAACCAACTAATTATTGACATTAAATTACACATTTCTTTTCAAAATCATTGAAATGATTTGTAATTTCAGACTGGCACCAAACACAATGTGTGTGAATTCGAGATGTTAATGGTGGTTTATTTCCTGCGTGAAAACAGAACAAAAAGTAATATTAGAAAATATACAAGCATTGTTGTCACATTGCATCAATTTTGAGGCCTCACCACCAATAAGTATTCAGAACCCCAAAGTTAATTTTGTTTTTAAATTAATTTTTGGGATGTGGGCATCACTGGCTGGGACAGAATTAATTGCCCATCCTTATCTACCCTCCATTTAAAAGGGCATTTAAGAATCAGCTGAATTGCTGTAGACTTGGAGTCACATGTAGAATGGTTCATGGCTTGGAGGAGAGCTTCCAGGTGGTGGTTTTCCAATGTACCTGTTATCCTGTTCCATCTGCATAGTAGAGTTTGTGCTGCTGAAGGAGGTTTTGTGAGTTGCTGCTGTATATCTTATATATTGTACTGACTTCTGTCACTATATGCCAGTCATAATTTTTAAACGTAAACTTTTTCTTTTATCTAGTGATAAAGGGTAATGGACTTCTGTCTTTATAATGCAACAACTACTTGCAACTCAAACTTTAGTCAACATTATTATATACGGCTTATTGAGAAAGTGAAGAGGCATGGGAACAAAGAGGACATTGCTTTGTGAATCTAGAACTGGCTTGCTCACAGAAAGCAAGGATTAGTTATAGATGGGTCATATTTTGCATCACCAGTGAAGTGTCCCAGGGATCTGTTCTGGGACCCTTACTCTTTGTGATTTTTGTAAATGACTTGGATGAGGAAGTGGAGGGATGAGTTGGTAAGTTTGCTGATGGCACAAAGGTCAGAGGTATTGTGGATAGTTTGGAGGGATGTCAGAAGTTGCAGCGAGGCATTGATAGGATGCAAGACTGGGCAGAGAAGTGGCAGATGGAGTTCAACCCAGGTAAGTGAGAAGATGTTCATTTTGGCAGGTCAAATAGAATGGCAGAATATAATATTAATGGTAGGAGTCTTGGCAGTGTGGAAGATCAGAAGGATCTTGGGGTCTGAGTTCATAGGACGTTCAAAGCAGCTGTGCATGTTGAAACTGTGGTTAAGAAGGCGTATGGTGTACTGGCATTTGTCAATCGAGGAATTGAGTTTAGGAGTCGAGAGATAATGTTGCAGCTATATAGGACCCTGGTCAGACCCCACTTGGAGTTCTGTGCTCAGTTCCGGTCACCTCTTTACAGGAAGGATGTGGAAGCGATAGAAAGGATGCAGAAGAGATTTACAAGGATATTGCCTGGTTTGGGGAGCATGCCTTATGAGGATAGGTTGAGGGAGTTCGGCCTTTTCTTTTTGGAAAGACTAAGGGCGTGGGGTGACCTGATGGAGGTGTATAAAATATTGAGAGGTATTGATTGAGTGGACAGTCAGAGGCTTTTTCCCAGTGCTGAAATGGTTGCCACAAGAGAAGACAGGTTTAAAGTGCTGAGGAGTAGGTACAGAGGAAATGTCGGGGTAAGTTTTTCACACAGAGAATGGTGGGTGCATGGAATGGGCTCCTGGCAATGGTGATGGTGGTGGATTCGATAGCGTCTTTTAAGAGACTTTTAGATAAGTATATGGAACTTAGTAAGATAGAGAGTTATAGATAAGCCTAGAAATCACTAAGGTAGGGACATGTTCGGCAGAACTTTGTGAGCCGAAGGGCCTGTATTGTGCTGTAGTTTTACTATGTTTCTATGTTTCTATTACCGTCCATTATGACAAAACTTTCAGGAGATAAATCTTGTCAAAAACATCAGTGACCTTGTCCGTCTAACTGTAGAGGTTTTACAAGCAAATAATAGTTCTGTGCTTCAGCTCTAACCACAATATAAGAGAGGCCATGCCAATGTCCTGTTCAGGTCAACCCATTTGTTGCTGCTTCAACTTGTTTATTTTTGTTGGTTTACTTTTCTGAAATTCACGCAGGATTGAACAAGCTGAATGTTCCTTATCAGCCTCAACACATTTTTCTTCCAGTTAGAATCCTTTTGGAATAGATTTGTACTCTTTAGTCTGTGGAGAATTGTATAAAACCCACTGGATGCATTTTTTTTTTCCCTATTGAACTATTGCACTCCATATTTGGTAAGTACAAGTACCAGTTTTATTTAATACACTCTGGGTAGCCACAAAGATCCTTCTGCACACAAACATCAGCCTATTGCACAATATCACAAACACATGCTGTTTTACTAAGTTGAAAACATTTTCCAATCTTGTACATCAAGTTCTGCTCCAGTGTCTCATAAATCTACGTCATATGTCAAAATGGACAAATGGAATTAGGAGTCGCCTCGTCAGAGAAACACAGCCTTGCAGAAAATATGATTGAATGATGGAGGGAAGTGGTTGCATTTGAGTTGACAAGTTTTTTTTTAACAATTAAATAAGTTGGGGAGCACTAGAGATAAGAACTTATGTTGCATGAGATCAGATCGAGGTGAGATATTAAAGAGTAACTCTTTTGACTCAAACAATCCTTGACCTCCAGAATAGACTGCTGGCTTGTACAATGGTTATTAATGTCAAGCAAGAGCTGGACTTGCTTCTGGCAAGAGTGGAGAATACTTTGTAAAAAAAACATAGGAACTACATTCAACTATCAGGGTCAATGTGATCTCCTGGATTATTTTTGATCATATATTGGCAACAGAGATGAAGACCTGGATTTTTACTAAGTCATGACGACTTGGGAGCCCTTTAAATATAGTGGACTATTTCTAGTTCCGGGATTCCTGATCCCATTCCCAGTTGTATGATTTCTGTCGCTGCCTTTTAAAAGTATGGGCTGGTTCCTGTCAAAACCCTACAATTGACCCTGTTGATCTGGCTGCCTTCATTGTGGAGATGGACCTCTTCCATTCTTTTGCCATTTTCATTGAATGGGTCAGGTTTCTAAACAGTCATGGTCCATGGCTCCTCAGAGGAATGTGAACCCTATTCTATATGAGGGAGGCTTTCAAAAGGTGTACAAAAGGTTCTCTATATGGCCCCTATGCCAATCTCTGCCCTTCACCCACCCCCTCTGGTGACTCATGTATCCCCCCACCCCACCACCACCATCCCCCTCCCCCACCCCTCCATGCTAATTCCATGCTCACTAGGCCACTATTCACATCTAGAACAGATGAACCCTGTAGTGAAAATAGGTTGTATAATAACAAAAAAAGCTTTGAAAACTGTAATTAATTTATAACCTTCTCTAATGTTGAAAAAAATCATTTAACTGCCTTCCAATTAATATGTCATGTATCCAGACCATTTGAAGTATTAACAGCAAAATTCACAAACCATTGCAAAAACAAAAGCAAAAAAGGCAATAAACAAAATTGCATAAATTATTGTAAAATTGACAGCAAAAATCAGAGTCTGAGCCATTAGCCAAGCAAATCTTTCTCCAAGTACAGATGTTTCAACAAGAATGAGAATTTTCTGAGTCCTTAGACAAGCACACATAATGAGGATGAGTGAGTGTGAAGGATGAGGGCTGGAGGCCTTTGTGTTATCTTAACTGGGACAAAATCCCTCAGCAGTAGGCTGGGCCTTCCAAATAATCTGCTTCAGCACTTAGCAGTCTCTATGGCTGTTTTCAAACTCTTTAGAGGGAGTCAAGTGGTATGACCAAAGCCCATACTTTTCTCTGGCAATAATGCTTTCACCTCTGGGGCATTCTGTTTAAGGTAGATGGGCCAAGTCATGAATTTTCTGAACTCCTGCTATGCACCTCAAGGATGTAACATGAGGCTATAATTCCAAGGTTCCAGTTCACCCCCCATCACTTGATAAATTGTCTTGGTTTTATAACTCATTTTTCAACCATCCCTGATGAATGTTGTTGATCTTCTGAAGAATGTTTATATTGTGAGATATCGCATGCACTTGGGGCAGGCTGGATAGATCAGAGATTTTTAATCCTGTCAGCTATTGTTCACATGTTTATAAATGCCTTTCTTTTTATATTCTATGCATGCCCATTACTCAGCCATCTCTCCTACTTCACAACCAGCCTAAACAGCCTATGTTGTTTGAGCACAAGGAATTTGTCCTCAACCTCAACAAACTTTCAAAGGTTCAACTAACAGAAAACGTACAGCCTTGTCCTTGCTTCAAAAGTCAAAGAAATTAGAATATAAATGAAAATGCCAGTGAATCAGAACAGCCACATTACTTCATCCTGAATTGTCTATGAAATTTGACTGCAGAAGGCCCTCCGTCTGTGGTGTGTTTGTTCTGATTTTTTTTAGTTGTTATTACCTCAGCAATATCAACACAATGATGTAGATAAAAAATAATGTGGGCTTCCTTTGAATAAAATACCTATACAATTCTCTTTGATACGATTTCTTAAAGTCGCTCCCAAATTTCTCACCTTTTTTTTTAAACTGCTTTTGTGATGATATTGTTCCTATTTTAATTTCTCTTTCTTTCTTACCAATCCTCCTCTAGCCTTTTTCCATATTATACTTATTTTTTCATTTTTTTTGTTCTACATTTATATGCTCTATTTTCTGGAATATCCTTCCTTTTGGATTAGTTTGCTTATATTCAGAAGTTTCAATTTCAGCCACCACCAGATTATTCAAAGGTTCACCCTAACTCTACCTTCACAGAAGAGACACAACGTGAAGTATCATTTGATCATAGCTAGTCTGGGTGGGGTGGGGGGAGGGAACACAAGCCAAACCACATGGTGAAGCCCTGGCTAATTTGCCCTTTGGACAACTAAGCAACTGAGTCTGGACACCTTCTGACTGAAACAAAGTCTTCAACAAATGAGACATCAGAACTATTTGGAAGGAAAGGAGAGCACAAATAAAGCCCTCTCCTTGCTATTAATGAACTAAGGGATTTGTCATCGCTAACCCAGGAATGATCAGCATAATTTACTTTGCAGATCCTATGGCTATGTCAGCTATACAAGATATCTCAACTTTGGCTTACTTGGTAGCATCCTCATCTCACTAACGGGATTATGGGGATAGGGCCTGGGTGGGATTGCTGTTGTTGCAGGCTATATAGGCCAAATGGCTTTTTCTGTACTGTATGGAATCCAGAATTCTATTCTATGAAAATGTGTCACCTCACAATTTTCAGGGTTAAACTTCATTTGTCACTGTTCTGCCAAATTGACCAATTTGCCTAAATCATCCTGTAATCTAAGCCTTTTCTCCTTATCAACACTCCATCTGCAAGTAAAAGCCAAATGTTTCTTTTTTTCAAGAAATGAAATTGGGGCAACTTGCCACATATAATGGGAAAGGGTTATTCGTACCACCCTGACTGAAATAAAAGTGGGAAACACAGGTTAGGGTGATAACACAACATCATACCTTACTATCCAATTTACTTGTACTTCCTAACAGTAATTTGGGGGTGGATAGTGCAGGAAAATCAAAACTTTCATAGTTGTGTCAGTCAGATTTCTATTTTTTGATACACAAATATTTACTTTTGCATTAACTTATTGTTCTAATATACATTTTAAGAAATGATTTCCCACTTTGCACTTTGATGTTCATAATTGACATGAATGAATTGTGACTCTGATTTGGTGTGTATTGTTAATGTTTTCTTTCTTCAACTGATCTCAGAAAGCCATGGGAAAGTGACCTGAACTGATCTGAATTTGTTTGGACAATTTATACAGCGTGGCTTTATCTGAAGCCATTTGTGGCTGTCGCTTGCAAAATGATCTTAATGCTTCTTTTACACTGCTCATTTTCCATTCAATCTTATTAGTTCAGGTGAACTTGGAACATAATAATAAAAAAAAGAAAGGAAACTACCTTTTTTATCATGTAGTAATGATATCTTTTCCTTGTAAAATCTTCCTTTGTGCCTGGTTTTTGGATAAACAGCGCAATAAAGTTCTTAGACGTGTTTGTTAAGCAGTGATATTCTTAACTATATCTTCAACTATTGTTTTTTTTCCTACTTTTACTGAGTGCACTAGATCTTATGAAAGTTTGGGGACCATCCTATTCATAATTATTGGATTTATCATGTTCTAAATTGTTGACAGAAAATAAATGAAATTAATGTCTATTTTAGCAGGGTAAAAAAATTGCCCTCAATTGTACTTCCAAATGCCCACAGCTACTTATAATTAATGTTTGTGTACTCTCACCTAATTACACAATATCAAGTACAGAAAAGGCCATCTCTGATCACTTTTTTGTACTGCCACTTCCTTTCTATCTTTCAATTCTAGTTTGCTGTGTCTACTCTTGGAAAGTCTATCTCCTCATTCACTTATAATTGCACTTTCAAAATCACTATTGCTCTGCATTCACCACAACATTTCTGTGACTACTGAAATTGCTCTGCTGCACACGCACTTCAACCTTTGATGCCATAGCTGAACGTAAACCATTACTCTCACCTTGATATGATCCTTATCTTCACTTAATTAAGCCTAAGAAACCGAGATCTGAACTAATATAGTAGGCATCTAGTTTAGCCACTCACTGTTACATGTGATGTGACCATGTAAAGAATTAAGGGTCTTAAATTCGCCGCTAAAATTCTTAATTTTTCTGAATCATTCTGGACTGCTACAATTACCCTCAGCTTCTTTACTGTATTGGGGGTGGAGATTGGGAAGGGGAGGGAGAGGTGGTAGAGGTGATTGAGTGAGGAGAGAGTGTCAGGTTCTAAAATGGCTTGACTTTGAGTTGCAGACTAACATTATTTCCTTGATGTGTCTTTTGGCATGGTAGGGAGCATGGCTTTACAGATTGAGAAATCACAGGAATAAACTAATATATATCAATGCAACTTGATGTAGATGGGTACATTGTGCTATTGTAATGGTATGATGCATCTTACTGGTGATTTAAAAAAAACATTAATGGGGTGTGGGCATCACTGGCTAGGCCAGCATTTATTGCCCACAAATAGTTGCCCTTCAGAAGATTGTGGTGTGATGCCTTCTTGAACCACTGCAGTCTCTGAGGTGTAGGTACACCCATATTACTATTAGGGAGGGAATTCCAAGGTTTTGACCCAGGGATAATGAAAGAATGGGAATATATTTCAAAGTCAGAAAAGTGAGTGATTTGGATGGGTACCTGCAGATGGTAGTATCCCCAGGTATCGGTTACTCTTGTCCTTCTAGATGGTAGTGATAATGGGTTTGAAGGGTGCTGCCTAAGGAACCTTGGTGAGTTCCTGCAGTGCATCTTGTTGATTGTACACACTGCTGCTACTGTACATTTATGGTGGGGCGATTGAGTGATTGTAGAAGGGGTATCAATCAAGCTGGCTCCTTTGTCCTGGATGGTGTTGGACTTCTTGAGTATTGTTGGAGCTGCACTCATCTCGGCAAGAGGAGAGTATTCCACTACATTCTTGACTGTCAAGTGTTGGCTGATTGTACAGCTTAGTTATGCTCACTGAAAATGGATGAAATTATGTCTAAAATTCCAATAAATTCACCTATGATGTATATGCAATCCTTCTTGTAGTTTGAAAGGACAACAAGAATATTCTTGATCAAAAAGGCTCCCTGAGAACGTGACCATTATCAAAACCCAAGCCAAAATGTACTAAAACAATTAGAGGAATATCCACTAATTAAAAAGTTTCTTGCATGAAGATTAAGTGATCCTTCAATTTGTCTGAGCAGCAGAAATCATGGCTGGTCTGAGCTGATAAAAACCTGGAGGAAGTTCCCTCCCACATAACTTTAAAATATAATGGGGGAGGGGCTGGGATTATTTCAGATGTGGAAGCAAACTGCTTCACTTTGTTACTTTCAGGGGAGATGTAATATAAGCAAATGTCAATGAACCTTTTTTATTAAATATAATTTTAATGAAATGGCAGCTGTGGAAAGGGGGAGAGAAATTTTATTTAGTCTTCTTAAGAGCATTTGAGCTATTGAATATCGCATATTCCCAGAGGATTTCAGCTGAGTGAATATTTCACCGACATTCAGTTGGGATTATTTCCGTGGTGTCACACATGGTAGATATCATGGAGATTTGCACGTATTTACAGCAGCAAAGCAGGATCTGAATGAAGTTTTTAAATGCTGTATGAATTAAAGGTGCGGCACACAAAATGTGTTCAGGTCTGATAAAAGTGCATCAATGATTGTAACATAATCAGTTGTACATTTGGCAGAAAAGGCTTAACCTGTTCCCTAATAGCACAGTGGTTAAGAGACCTCTTCAGTTACTTTGTTCAAAGGTTGTTAAAACAGTTCTACCATGTATGTTGTTGTCCTAACCAATTTATTTTCATATTTCTGTTTCTAGCCCTTGAGCAGAGGAGCAGAATTTGAAAGCGAGCTTATCACAATGCATTTGACAAACCTGACTGACTGGTGTGTTATCAAACCAATGTTTTTGGAGATTCAATATCTGTTATTGAAAAGGCAGTAGAACTGCAACCATATCGACAGGTTTTGCCTCCAGTTTATGAAGCCCTATTCGCACTGAAATGATCTCAATGTAAAATATCAATGACTGGTGATATCAAATATCAGAATTCTCTGTCACTATGGGATCAACCAATGCTTTTCTATATATTTGCTTGTGGAAAAATCAATGCTCGGGTCATTGGGTGGGGTTGAGTATGGGCTGGGTGGGTGGAGGAAGAGTGTGGAATTGCATGGGGGGAGGCAAGTGGGTCTCAAGTTGCCACAAGAGAATTGCTTTGTAAACAAGCAATTAAAGAGTCAGAAAATTGTCTGAAAATGTGTTTCTTCATAGAGCTTTGCAAAAGATTCACCACCATGAATGTACTATCTGCCAATAAACAGCTTAGTATCTATAAAAATAAAATGAGTTCAAACAATTAAATGTAATTTGCAGATTTGTAGTGTGTAGCGGCTTGGTTAGAGAGAACAAAACACAGTGGTGCCAGGTTCTTTTCCCACATTTGTTGACTGAAAACTTGTGTATTTTACACTTGGCAGTGAGTTCATTGTTCCCATATGAGCATTTCCTCCACACCCTCTTCATGAAAATGGCTTGCATTGTTTCAAGATAAACAGTTTGAGAGTAAAACTTTGGGCTGTTTGCACGTGGAAATGTTGTGTGGGAAACAGCAATGCCTATTCTTTGGAAAATTAAGTCACTTTCCACTCTGGAGTTATTTGGGAGTCATCAGACAAAGCACACAAACAGAGCTTGCTGCTACAAGTGCCTCCTTGTTTGGCTTGGCACTGATTTTCGTACTCCAGCTTCTATTCTGAAGAATAAACATTGGGATCTAACAATTAGAGCTGGGCTTTTGAAACTCTTTCCTTAAGAGGTAGTGGCAAAACTGAAGCAAAATCTCCAAGCAAGTCAATATTTTCGGATTTTTTCTGACAGTGCAGCCAGAGGACTGTGTATGATCCACTAACTCACTTCTATAAATATTTGAGGAGTTTGGCTTGAGAACTGACTTTATCTGTGCTGTGTGCACTTCCAATTTTAGTAAAAATTTGGCTGAATTTTCTGTGCATCTAAAATAATTTCATCTTTTTAATGTTGCAGCACTTTTGTGCTATTCTCTGATGCTTTTATTCCTGAGGTAACAAGGCAGCAACTATGTTAAGTTATCCATTTAACTCTTCGTTGCAGTAATCGGAACTGAACATTTGAGGAACCACATGAATCAGATGTGGAGCTGGTCCATTTCCCTACAGGGGGGTATCAAAGCAATAGTAACTGCAGCCAAGTCAGTTCTGATTCTCCTAGCTTGTTCTTCCAGAGGAAATCATCCAGACTAACCGTATTCATCTTTGCTGTCTAATGATTTACTGCTAGTATGTCTGTATGGACATTAAGGCCGGAATTTTACTGGCCTGCTTAGATTCTGGGGGCAGATGAGGCTTGGAGAACAGCATTCTCCGTTGGCCTCGGGTTTGATCATGTGAACTTTGGGCGGGTAGGTTGGTAAAATTCTGCCTTATGTCAGGACATATCAATATTGACTGTAACACCTCTGCTTTGTGACAGAATGCACTGTCCCTGGAATTATAAGAGTGAATAAGGCACCAGAGGGCTGAAGGTACCTAAATCTGAGTTTCTTAATAAGTGAACAGGGAGAAAAAAAATGTCATCACGAAAAGCAGGAAGGATTTTTTTCTACCCTGCTGGGAATAAATCCATCCAATTATGAACATGCAGATAAAAAAGAAATGAAGCCCTGTTTATCTATATAGAATATTAACATTCTATTTTTCATTGTGGTGTCTGGATACTGTCTTGTGTCAGCCTGTCTAGACCTACTGCAAAGCTATGGTCTATACTCTCTTCCAAAAGTATTTAACAATCAAACCTGCATGTCAATCCCTCTCTCAAAAATATAATTAAACAGGTCTGGTCTAAATAAGGTCAGTAAGAAGTCTCACAACACTAGGTTAAATTTCAACAGGTTTATTTGGTAGTAAACACAACTAGCTTTTGGAGCTTTGCTACCAAATAAACCTGCTGGACTTTAACCTGGTGTAAGATTTCTTACTGTGTTTACCCCCGTGCAACACTGGCATCTCCACATCCTAAATAAGGTCTGCAGTGATCTTGATCTTCTGTTAAAGAATACATATTGATCCTTATCGCATTCAGTTCCAAGAACTGAACTTATTAAAAAAATGATTGGTTGATATTTATTTAGATTACATCTCTTACGAATATAATAAACTGAAGCAATTTGCTTCCAAGTCTGAAATAATCCCACCCCTCCCCCATCATATTCTGCAAGACAATGGGAGGGAACTTCCTCTATGTTTTTATCAGCTCAGATTGACCTCTTGCATCAACAATTTTTAACCTATTGAGACAATTCTTACTTTGAAGAAGCAAAGAGTATTTTGTACATCTGGCTAACTGCATAATGTTGATGCTTATTCTATGATATGGTAAAAGTGGTAAAATAACAATGTCTGCTGTAATCTGAGTCAATATAATAATATTTGTGGTGGAGTTTTGGCTAAAGCTTGGTAGATTCAATGAAGTCTTCATTGTCTTTTCCAGGTTAACGGCAAATCTTTATTGACTACTAGACTTATATGTAAATGTACTGTAAAGGATACAAACTAGGACCTGTTTCCATGCTTAGGTTTGTATGTGGTTCTGTGTAACACCACACCGGGTGCAGGTTATGTGCTCTCTTAGCACTATGATGGTGATACTGTACACAGTTACACATTAACCTTATATGTGCCAGACACACAATGAGTTCGCTGAAAAATATTTATGCTGAAACTTTTTCTTTTACACTCGTCTTGACACTTTACTACAATATAAATATAAAATAAAATAACAATAACAATAAAATAACATTAGAAAAGACAGCTCTATGCTTGGCACCTGGACTTTGATTAATACAGGTATTGCCATGAGAAATACATTATTCGATAATGACTGACAGTTAACTGTTAAGTATTCTTTGAAATTTGAACCAGGCAGCTTGGCTCTGATTCATCAAAGTATTATCCTGACGAATGAATTAGTGAATAGCTGTCACTTATTGGCACTAATTCAAAATGCTCAACTGGAGAATCGGTGAAGACACCATGGGCCAAATGGTCTCTTTGTATACCATAATAATACAGTGATACTGTGAGTTTTGCAAGCACAGGTTATTTGGGATACACTCTTACCCATTGTGGACAGCAGCTGGGACATCTGTTGATGTAATCTGTCCTTCTCTGGGACATATGACCTACCATCATACTGGCATTGAGATTCACATATCACATCGCTCATTTGTGTGATAGGCAGAATTCTTTTTGACTTGATGACTGCACCCTGTTAAAGGTGAATACTATTTCCATTGCTATTGCATCATAACAGTGTGAAACAGCTAACTTCACCTATTATTTACATTTTTGAGCTACCTTTCCTTTCCAGGGAGATCTGAGGAAGACTGGGCACTTTTCTTTTTTGAATCAACTCTTTGTGGTATGTTTATAAAGGCTACAGAAAACTAAGAGATTGGACAAATACCCTATTTTGGGAATGCATGGGTGCAATGAATCTGGGTCAGTGTGAGTATGGGTCACTTTATAAAAAGATGATATGCATTTACAGAGATGCACGTCAACACATCTGCACATTTCAGCCTAATAGTGACTTCTGAATGAATGATCATCACCTGTTTTGGTTTATTTTAAAGGTTGAACATTGTTTGTGAATGTCAGCTAGCCACTTGTTCAGGAAGGGGAGTTCTCGATTTCTGGCGATTGTGTTTGGAGGGTTTCATTATATAATATACCTGCTCACAGCAAATTCAAACTGTCTTCATTTCTGGTCAAAAATTATAGGTTCTGCTAGTTTTGACTCTTTCCAGCTTTGCAAAATATCTACTGGATGGTTATTTAAACTCTCTCTGAAAGGTGTGTGTATGTTGGACTTTTAGGGGTTCAGAAATTCATTCAAATTGCATTGCTTCCAGTGATACAATGCATACTTACACCAATTTCCTGGAGACAGGATACTGGCCATACAGCATGTTATTTTAGTACCAGTGACAAATGCTATTGTCCACAATGTTGCCTGTTTCCAGGGAATTAATGTAAGCTTTTGAACGATGGAATCCTTCCCTGGAAGACTGTAAGCAAACCCTAAGAAGATTTGCTTTTTAGGCATCCTCTATAGTGGCCCTGCCTCATGTCATTGACTGCAGTAGAAGAACTTAAATGGGTGTTAATTGCTTTCAAAGTTCCTTCCATGGTGTCTAGTCTAACACTTTTCACATTTTAGAATACTTCTTGAATTAAGAAAAAAAATCCTGCTACGAGGGCCACTGATCACTCTAATTTAGACTTCTTAAAAAAAGTTTCATTGATACAGCTGCTTTATTACCATTTTAAGTGCTGTCAGAAATTTCAAGACATTCAGCAGGATTTTTCAGTCCCCCTGTTTTCCAGTGGTTATGTGCTCTCTTAGCACTGTGATAGTGATACTGTACACAGTTACACATTAACCTTATATATGCCAGACACACAATGAGTATTGCTGAAAAATATTTATGCTAAAACATTTTGAGTTACACTCATCTTGACACTTTACTACAATATAAATATAAAAGTGAAACAACAATAACAACAAAATAACATCAGAAAAGATGCCAACAGGATACCTTAGCACTGTCCACTGGGCATTGAACAATGCCAAGGGGGTGGGGCCTGGGGAGTAGAGTCTAGGGCGAGATCCAGTGGTGGAGGCACTTCACCATGGTTGGGGGGAGGGGTCGGGGGAGGTGGGCATTCATGACCAGAGAGACTGGAAGATCCCATTAGTGGGAGAAGCCAGGAAATCTGGCTAATTCTGTTGATTGCTTACTGTGCAAATTCATGCCATGTTGTGAACCATCATCATTTTTCCAAGATGCCCAATGTTGAAATCAACTTTAATCAGAGGAAGAACTGATGAAAATCATAGGTGGTGATTCCCCCTTTCTGATCCACTAGTTTTTTGGTGGTTTGGGTTGGGAGACACGCGCGCATGCTGATTTGTGGGATTCGTGCATTTGTTCCTAACTCATGCACATCTCCCACTGCTGGAAAGCAGATGTGATTGGGATCAGACCTTCCACCCTGCCAGTAGTATGTCACTCTGGCAAAGTTTATAGTAGGTCCCCACTTTTGGGGAACTGTTGAGACACTCCATTCCAGTGAAGAGGGAGACAGTGTTGGCCTCTCTGGGGATCAGATGATAGGGGCGTGGTGCCCCCTGTGCATGGGCACCATGGCAGTGCCAGCCTGTGCCCCCTGGCACTGCCCAAGGGGCAAAGTGCCCATGCCCAGGGGATACCTTTGCACTACCCACTGGGCATCGAACAGTGCCAAGGGAGTGGGGCCTGGGGGGCAGCGTCTAGGAGGAGATCAAAGGGGGTGGGGATCAGAGGCCAACAATCGCGGTGTGCTGAGGGGTTCTGCCTCCATGGATGGGATGGGGAACTGCTGGGGAGGAGGGCGATCATTACTGCTATTGGTGGAGTGCTGGAGATTGGACATTCTGGGAGAGAGGGGTTTGGGGGGATGGAGTTGGGGCTGGCCCTGGAATGCTTTTGGGGCCACTATTGGACAGTGAAGGTGTTTGGAAAGGCACTACTGCGGGGATCCTGATCTGGTCAGCAAACTGCAGGCTGATAGTTTGGGGTACTGCACAAAGATTTCCAGAGCTGTTAGACTCTGGCATGAATAGGTCGCGCTTCCGAGCTTTTAACGATATTCATGTTTGTGACTTCTGCAGTGCGCAATACGTGAGAGATTCAAATCTGAACACCCACTGGAAAAACAATCGTGAATTACACCATTTTGCCCGCCAATTCAGCACTTAGAATTTTTTTTGGGCAAATCGCCCCCATAATTCTTGAACACAAAATTATTTACAAATATACAAATGTACAAAAATACAGATCAGCTACAAAATGCATGGCACTCTGCAGCTTCTCAAGAGGAGAAGATAATTCTTCATCCATTATTTTTTACTTAAGTTGCTGTGTTGTCCTTCCTCTATGTAATAATTTTATTCCCAGTGCAAATAATGGCACATACCTGATGCTAGCGATTATATTTTTAGTTTGCACAAAGTAGATTTTTACACTGCTGTAAAGGTCTGAGTGACATTAACTGTGTCAATGTGCCCTTTGGCACACACCATAAAATAATAGTTTTGTATGCTGTTAAGCTGTTTTAATGATACTTTACTTGTCCCTTGTGAAGTGCAAGCTGCAAGTAATAAAAGGTGAACATGAAATAAATTTTGGTTCTTTGCTTGTGTGTCATAAGAGCTTGCATTTATATAGTGCCTTTGACAACCTCAGGTTGCCACAAGTGTATTACAGAAATTGAATCACTTTTTGAATGTCAGCACTGATATCACTGCTGGAAATGGAGCAAAGGATTCGCAAATAGTAAGAGCCAGATGTTGGCCACTCCAATGGATAGCTCATGATGTACAGATGCCGGCGTTGGATTGGGGTGGTAAGAACTCAGTAAGAATTTAGCAACACCAATTTATAATCCAACCGATTTATTTGATAGTAAAAAAGCGAGCTTTCGACTCTGTGTCTTCGTCAGGCAAATGCAGTGTTCTGGTCTGCAGTAGCACACATCAGCACAGACAGTCAGAGATTGCTGATTAGAATGCGAATCCTTACATCTAACCTGCTATTCAAGTGTTAAAGTGGCTAACAATGTGTGTGAAGGGAATCCTGAGCATTGGTTAGAGAATTGTGTATTTTCTCCAGACAGCACAGTAAGTGAGGTTTTTTGCTAACCCAGGCAAGTTACGGGGGTTACAGATAGGGTGTCATGAAGCCAAGATCCCTGTTAAGACCGTCCTCATGTGTGCGGAGCTTGGCTATCAGTCTCTGCTCAGCGACTCTGCGCTGTCGTGTATCACGAAAGCCCCCTTGAAGAACATTTACCCGCAGGTCGGAGGCCGAATGCCCATGACTGCTGAAGTGTTCGCCCACAGGAAGGGAACTGTTTTGCCTGGTGATTGTTGAGCGATGCTCATTCATCCGCTGTCGTAGTGTCTGCATGGTCTCCCCAATATACCATGCTTCGGGACATCCTTTCTTGCAACGTATTAGGTAGACAACGTTGGCCGAGTTGCAAGAGTATGTACCGTGTACCTGGTGAATGGTATCCTCACGTTTGATGATGTCGTCCATGTCTATGATCTGGCATGTCTTGCAGAGGTTGCTGTGGCAGGGTTGTGTGGTATTGTGGTCACTGTTCTCCTGAAGGTTGGGTAGTTTGCTGCGAACAATGATCTGTTTGAGGTTGTGCGGTTGTCTGAAAGCAAGAAGTGGGGGGGTGGGGATGGCCCTAGCGAGATGTTCATCGTCATCAATGATATGTTGAAGACTCCGGAGAAGATGTCGTAGCTTCTCCGCTCCGGGGAAGTACTGGACAACAAAGGGTACTCTGTCCACCGTGTCCCGTGTTCGTCTTCTGAGGAGGTCAATGCGGTTTATCGTTGTGGCACGTCGGAACTGTCGATCGATGAGTCGAGCGCCATATCCTGTTCTCACGAGGGCATCCTTCAGCGTCTGGAGGTGTCTGTCACGATCCTCCTCATCTGAGCAAATTCTGTGTATACGGAGGGCTTGTCCATAGGGAATGGCTTCTTTAACGTGTCTAGGGTGGAAGCTGGAGAAGTGGAGCATTGTGAGGTTGTCTGTCGGTTTGCGGTACAGTGAGGTGCTGAGGTGACCGTCCTTGATGGAGATGCTTGTGTCCAAGAATGCAACTGATTCTGGAGAATAGTCCATGGTGAGTCTGATGGTGGGATGGAACTTGTTGATATCATCATACAGTTGTTTCAATGATTGTTCACCATGAGTCCAAAGGAAAAAGATGTCATCAATGTATCTAGTATATAACCTTGGTTGGAGATCTCGTGTGGTGAAGAAGTCTTGTTCGAACCTGTGCATGAAGATGTTGGCATACTGAGGTGCGAATTTGGTCCCCATGGCTGTTCCGTGTGTCTGGATGAAAAGCTGATTGTTGAAGGTGAAGACATTGTGGTCCAAGATGAAGCAGATGAGTTGTAAAATTGCATCTGGAAACTGGCAGTTGTTGGCATTGAGTACTGAGGCAGTTGCAGCAATACCATCGTCGTGGGGGATGTTGGTGTAGAGCGCCGAGACATCCATTGTGACAAGGAGTGTCCCTGGTTCTACTGCTCCATGTGTGCTGAGTTTCTGTAGGAAGTCCATAGTGTCAAGACAAAAACTGGGGGTTCTTTGTACGATGGGTTTCAGGATGCCCTCGATATAGCCGGAGAGGTTCTCACACAGGGTCCCATTGCCTGATACGATGGGACGGCCAGGTATGTTTGCCTTGTATATCTTTGGGAGGCAGTAGAGATCTCCAATGCGAGGAGTACATGGAATGAGAGCCCAGAGGGTGTTCTGAAGGTCCGGAACAAAGGTTTTGATCAGAGTGTTGAGTTGACGAGTGTGTTCTTTGGTCGGATCTGCTGGTAACTGTCTGATAACTTGGAACATTCATTAATTGACATAAATCATCCGGTGTCCAGGTCTACTGAGATTTAATGTAAGTTGACAGATGTGCCTCAAGACCCACAGATGCAAACACGCATGGGATTGGCCCAGGAAAACCCACCTGATATTTAGAACTCAATTTAATGTAATTTTATCATTGTTCCTGAGGTCGGCCCATGGTGGTCGACAGCCCCTGTGATTGCTTTTAATCTGTGTCTGAGGACTGAAGACCTGACTCTATTGCTCAACATGCCTTCCCTTCACAAACTCAAATTTGTACATCCAAATAGCCTGATCTGGACTACAATTCCTGGAGACCCTTTCAGAGATTGGGTTAAACAAATTGGTTCAAACAGGTAACGTGACGCTGAGCAACCCATCAGATCAGATATTTCTTAGCTAGTCAGCCAATTTGTTAGTTATTAAATGGACAATTAACCATTGTTATTCCTGTACCTGTCATCTCTCTGTAGTTGTTGAATAGAATTGATCAATGAATAATTTTTCTATAAGATACAATTGCAAATTACAACAGTGAATGCATTTAATTTTATTATTCCATGAAAGTTCAGTTCAAAAATCAATGACTCGATGTAAGAACTATGATAATATTTTCTAATTACTCCAATGGAAAGAAAATGTGGAACTAATTACGGTTTAAAGGAAAGCACGGTAAAATTACAGTGCAGTACACTAAGCAGAATTAAACTCGCTAAAATATTAGAAACTGTAATATTTTCAACCACTGATTTGGAAAATGTACAATAAGTAAGGAAGTACACTGTCTCTGTTGGATTCTCAATAAGGCAACAATGACTGGAGGAACATCCTGTGGGAATTCTGCCAAAACACATGAGTTGTTCCCACCAGACATTCACTGACGTAACGTGCCTTATTCCCATCGTTCAGAAAGTCAGAAGGAAACTTCTCTTTCTGGCTCCTCTGTTCTGAGTGATGAATAGAAGGGAACATCAGGAATAAGTAATACAGTACAGGCTTGACTTGTAAGAACAATGATCCCTCTTGTCTGTATCAGATTCTATAAAACGTGCAAGTGCCAACACCCAAACAAGTGCGACTGTAGTCTGAAAGTTGTGACTTTGGGATTGTGAAGTTGTATTGTTATATTAACAATCTTACATGCGCTAATCTTATTAATCCCAAATTGTTCTCCGCACTCATGCAAAAATAATAATTTAAATTCCAGAAGTAATTCTGTTAAAATAACACGTTCAGTACCAGAGTATATTTGGACTGCATTATGAGGAGCACTTATGTCTTGTAGGTATTTGGATTATTTTAAGTATTTATTATATACAGAAGTCCTATCACTCCAGATGGCGCATTTAACGTGCAGCACAGTGGTTAGCACTGCTGCCTCACAGCTCCAGGGACCTGGATTAATTTCCGGCTTGGTTTTCTGTCTGTGTGGAGTTTGCACTTTCTCCCCATGTCTGCATGTGTTTCCTCCAGGTTCTCCAGTTTTCTCCCACAACCCAAAGATGTGCAGATTAGGATGATTGCCATATTCAATTGACCCTTAATGTCCTGTGATGTGTATGTTGGAGGGATAGAACTCAGTAAGAATTTAGCAGGGTAAGCAGGGTAAATGTGTGAGGTTTCGGAGATAGGGCCTGGGTGGGATAGTTGGCAGAGTCGAGGGGCCGAATAACTTCTTCTGCACTGTAGGATTTGTACGATTCTATGATTTTGAAAGAAAGTCAATTCAGTTATGTTTCTTAAATCTGTAGCTGTAAATTTACCAGTTGTTACAGTTGCCCTCTCATTGACCTTATGCACTTACAAGTAACTATAATTACCTTTAAGCTATTTCTCCAAAGACGTTATTCAAGCAATTTTCCATATGAAAACGCTGCTCAATATCAGCAGATAAAATTGCTGCTGCACTTCAGATTTCCGATAAGCAAGTCCACAGGAGATTGGATCATAGTACATTAAGTGTTGCATTTCAATTGATGAAATACAGGTACAAGTACTTAATGCACTTTTGCAATGTTCTTGTATGCATATTTTGTATCAACATTAATTCATTTATTTTAATTATGTTCAATACATCATAAAAATAGGTCAAGTAAGAATTTAGCAAGAGTACCATCAGAATTTGTGGAAAAAATTGCCACTTGGATTTTCTACCCTACCAAATCTAAATGAATTATTTTGTTCTCTTTTGCAAAGCATCGACTTTTACAGAAGGCTGTTATTGAACTAAGAATAGAGTCCTATTCATTTTAGCGTGATGGTTTAAGGCTATTATAGAATGCCTATTTTTAACTTTGAGGTGTTCCACCTTAATACTGACAAGCAATTCAGCAAGATCAAAGTGCCTCTAGGGTGGAGAATATTCCATTAAAACTTGTGAAAGTAATGAAGACCAAATTATTTTATAGCTACTGAGATGGAAGAAGGTCATTTTCCAACTTGGTAGTTCCAATGGCAGAATTTAATGTACAAACTTGGAAAAATCAATGCCTATACTAGTCAGCGTTCACTTAGCACAAAAATCTCATGGTATTGAGCCTATAGCACTGACAAAATGATTAGCTTTTCCTGCTCTCACAAAGACAAGACCTATTCAAGCCAAGTGTGAGCGCACAGCTGTGGCTGTGAGGCCTCTTGCCAGATACACTTAGGCCTTGAAATTAGACAGCATGCAGATTAACATATAAACGCAATATATTAATGTGCAAATGGTTTGCCTACTCTGTCATTTTAATGGAAGGGTTAACCTGTTTAACATTAATGAGTAAAAATAATGGACAAAGCAATTACAATGCAATCATATCAAGCAATCTTCACCTGGCATCCCACCACTACTTTAAAACCAAAGTGAAGGACAATTGAACACAGAATTGTTTGAATTGGGTAAAATCTATTTTGTGTTTCCCTCCTTTTCTTCCTTAACTGGATCAATTCATATCACTTTAGAGAGAACTTTATGAATTAAAATTAGTTGAGGGAAAGCCATGGGTCATGTCAAAATTCCTGACAGTGGATAAAGATCCATCCAGGTTCAAAAATGTACTGCCTTTCTCTTTTTCGAGAAGTTAAAGTCCAATTCTATGGATTAGATAAATGGGGTATAAAGTTGGTCACAGAAAGTGATTAGTTCCCAACTGAATTCATCAGTTGGATCGATAATCATCTTAAAAGTAGGAAAAACATTTCTATTTCATTGACCCCTTGCCTAGAATTCTCTGAGTTCAAGCAAAAATTTGAGTACGTGATAGCATAATGATTATGTTACTGGAGTAGCAATCAAAAGCTGAGACTAATGAGCTAGGAGTTCATATCCCATTATGGTAGATGGGGAAATTAAATTCAGTTAATTAAATAAATCTGGAAGAAAAATCAAGTTTCAGTATTGGTGATCATGAAACTTGAGGATTGTCCTAAAAACTTACCTGATACATTACTATGCTCTAAGGAAGAATTTTTTAAATCATTCATCCATGGGATATGGGCATCGCTGCCCATCACAAATTGTCCTTGGGAAAGCAGTGATGAGCTGAGTTGTTCAACTGCTGCAGCCCATGTGGTGTAGTAACACCCACAGTGCTGTTTGGAAGGAAATTCGAGGAATGGTGATCTATTTTCAAGTCATGATTGGGAGTGGGTTGGAGAGAATTTCCAGGCGCTAGTGTTCTCATGTACCTGCCCTTGCATTTCTAGATCATAGAACATAGAACATAGAACATTACAGCGCAGAACAGGCCCTTCGGCCTTCGATGTTGCGCCGACCAATTAGGAAAAAGCAATGACCCTCTAACCTAAACCATTCCCTTTTCATCCATCAACTTATCTACTAACATCTTAAACGCCACCAAACTTGGCGCATCTACAACTGCAGCAGGCAGGGCATTCCATACCCTTACCACCCTCTGGGTAAAGAACTACCTCTGACATCCGTCCTATAACTACCACCCCTTAATTTAAAGCTATGTCCCCTCGTGCTAGCTTTCTCCATCCTAGGAAAAAGGCTATCACTGTCCACCCTATCTAAACCTCTAATAATCTTATATGTTTCAATAAGGTCTCCTCTTAGCCGCCTTCTTTCTAACGAAAACAACCTCAAATCCCTCAGCCTCTCCTCATAAGACCTGCCCTCCATACCAGGCAACATCCTGGTAAACCTCCTCTGTACCCTCTCCAATGCCTCCACATCTTTTTTACAAAGCTCCTGGGTTTGAAGATGCCTTCTAAGAAGCTTCGATGAGTTCCATCTATGCATCCTGTAGATGGTACGCCTTACTATCACTATGCACCAGTATGTTTTATCTTATAGCATGCAAGAGACAATACTTTTCACTGTATGTTAATGCATGTGACAATAATAAATCAAATCAAAATCAGTGGTGGAGGGAGTGAAGGTTTGTCGATGGGATGCCAATCAAGAGGGCTTTTTTGTCCTGAATGGTGTTGAGCTTCTTCAGTGTTGTTGGAGCTGTACTCATCCAGGCAAATGGAAAGTATTTCACCTCATTCCTGACCTATGCCTTGTAGATGGTGCACAGGCTTTGGTGAGTCAGAAGGTGAGTTACTCACTGCACGATTCCTAGCCTTGTACCTGCTCTTGTAGCCATGGTATTTACATGACCAGTCCAGTTCAGTTTTTGGTTAATGGTAACCCAAGGCTGTTGATCATAGATGATTCAGTGATTACAATGCCATTAAATGTCTAGGGGTGATTTCTCTTGCTGGAGATGGTTATTGTTTGGCATTTGTGTAGATTAAGTGATACTTGCAACTTGTCAGCCCAAGCCTGGATATTGTCCAGGTCCTGTTGTGTTTGGACATTGTCTGTTTCTGTATCTGATGAGTTGTGAATGGTACTGAACATTGTACAAACATATCCAGTTCTGATCTAATGATAGAAGGGAGGTCACTAATGAAGTAGCTGAAGATGGTTGGGCATAGGACCGTACCCTGATGAATCCTAGCAGAGATTTATTGGAACTGAGATGATTAACCTGCAACAACCATCTTCCACTATGCCAGGTATAACTCCAACCAAAAGAAAACTTTCCCCTGGTTCCCATTGACTCCAATGTGCTGACGTTCCTTGATGTCACACTCTGTTAAACATTGTTTTGATGTCAAGGACAGTCATTCTCACCTCATTTCCCCTGTTCAGCTTTTTTGCCCATGTTTAGCATATAGTATGCTAGCATTTTGAAGGGGATTTTGAAGGGGATAGATAGAGTAAACAGGGCTAAGCTTTTTCCTAGGATGGACTCAAATAGCACGAGGGGTCACGGGCTTAGGGTGAGGGGGGGTGAGGTATAATTTGGACGCTAGAGGGAGTTTTTACACACAGAGGGTGGTGGGGGTATGGAATGCGCTACCAAGTGGTGGAGGCAGGTACTCTGGAGATATTTAAGAAATACTTAGATGGGCACATGAACAGAATGGGAATGGAGGGGTATAGAAAACTGATTTAAAATAGAGATCATGTACTTGTTTTTATCCTACAGGTGCTTTGGTCCACCTTGTTGTCTAACGAGGTGCATACACACGATGGGTCGTGAGAGGACTGCTCTTGGACCTTTTTCGAGAGTATCCTACCGCTTCACATCGTTAGTGTACGCTTGACCTGGACCATCTGATGGGCAACACGACAGCGCAGTGACTATAGCTGTGCTGTGCAGGTATATGGATTTGGGCCTGTGTCTGTGGGAGTTTGTGCATTCTACCCGTGCTTTTCTCCGGGAGTTCCGGTTTCCTCCCACATCCCAAAGATGTGCTCTTAGACTAATTGGCAAAACAAATTCTCCCTAAATTGTCTCAAATTTGGTTTTTAATCCATAGATCTATAAACATGGACAGGGATCACGTGTAGAAGTGGGAACATCGAGGTGGCGGCACGGGCTCATTTGGCCGAAGGGCCTGTTTCCCATGCTGTTTTGTTCTTTGCTCTTTCTTCTTTAATCCAAGGTTCCGGAGTTGAGTGACCTTGATGGAACACAAACTGAGCGGCAGTGAGCAAGTTATTGTTAAGCAAGTATCGCTGGATAGCACAATTAACGACCTCTTCCACAACTTTATAATTAGGTGGTAATTGGCTGGATTGTATTTTTCCTGCTTTTTGTGGACAGGACATTCCTGTGCAATTGTCCACATTGTCAGGTAGATGCCAGTGTTCTAACTGTACTGGAACAGCTTGGTGAGGGAACTGGCTCCAATGTTCTTGCCTCTTAACTTTTCTTTAAACTGGCCTAGCAAACCATTCAATTGTTTTGAAAACCATCTTCTGGAGATACAATTCAGGATGGGTAATAAATGCCAGTCTTGCCAGTAACACCTACATCCCAGGACCAAATAAACAAGAACATTGCAACAAAAGGTCAGCAGGACAGCAATTGTGAATTAGATCAAAAATAAATTCATGTTTAAATTCATTTATTAATGTCACAATTAGGCTTACATTAACACTGCAATGAAGTTACTGCGAAAAATCTCTTAGTTGGCACACTCTGGCACCTGTATGGGTGCACTGAGGGGGAATTTAGTATGGCCAATGCATCTAACCAGCACATCTTTTGGACTGTGAAAGGAACCCAGAGCACCCGGATGAAAGCCACACAGACACAGTGGAAAATGTGCAGACTCTGCACTAAAAGTGACCCAAGCTGGGAATTGAACCCAGGTCCCCGGCACTGTGACGCAGCAATGCAAATCATTATACTACCATGCCATATATATGTTGTTAGAAAATGGCATGTTTTTAATATTACATCTTAAAATGTGACTTGTGTCAGACTTGGTTCAGTGGTAATACTCTTGCCTCTCCCCTAAATAAGTAGCCAAACTACTTCTGTACCCACCATTGGAAAAATATTCCTGGTGGTGGGACTGAGTTGGGGAGTTATCTTGACATCCTACCAACCCCATCAGTACTCTTAGCCCACCACTCAGTAGCCAGTAAAATTCCAATCAATAGGCAGAATTTTCCTATAGTTTTGTTAGTCACGTTCGAACTGAAAACCAGTGTGTATCTCTCCAGATGCACTGCCAAGTTTTCAGACTGAGAGTGGAACTCTCTGATCATAGCTGCCCTGCTACCCGCAAGAATGAAGAATTTGGTGATTAGGCAAAGCTCGATTCACTTCATTGGCACTGGAGAATTCCAGCCGCAGACGAGGGTGAAGGTTTTCAGTGCAGAAATTTAGCCACTCTGACAAAAAAAAATTGTCAGTAAGATCGGCTCCACAGAGATCAGGGCACCATCTTTAAATTATGCCCTAATTAGTGCTGGTTAGACTCCTCATCGCCACACTTCTTCACCCACCACAGAGATATGGAGGGCTTACCCTCCCACCATATGGCACAATTATTGGGGGCTGTCTCCCATTACCACCCACTCCCGCAACAGTGAAAGGTGTGGAAAGTCAGGTAATGCTTGAGAGATTACATTTCCTGAATTTTCTATGCCCCTCACCAGGGACACAAAAGGTTCATACCCGCAAATGGCAAGAGCCTAATTTTAATGATTTAAATAAATTTTAACTTCCTGAGCCCACCGCCATTCCTCCCCCCACACATGGCATGGTGCCCTTCACTGAATGTTCAAACCTTATCTATGTGATGTTTGCAACAGCTATTTGAAAACTTATATCAGGGGATTCCCCAGTGCACTCAAGTAAGTATAGTTCCTTGGGGGAGAGGGGACATGCTAGGGCAATGCCCTCTGGCACAGATTGATGTTGCCAAGTCAGCTTTTGGCAATGGTCAACTTGTCAGTGCAAATTGTGCCAGGGGACAGTGTCAGGGATGGACCCTCTGATGAGCCTAATTGGATGGAGAGATCCCATTGTCTGTGAGGGTGGGTGAAAATGCTGAGGCCTTTGAAGGCGGGAACTTAGCATAAGGGGGGACTGTAGGTGACACTATTGCAGTAGCTGTTGGCTATGGGGAAATGGGGAGAGAGCCTTCGATGATTGTGCTGGGGGAGTGAGTTGTTGGGGGTGGGGGAGAGAACTCCTATATCTCCAAGATGGTGGGGTGCAGTTTAACTTTAATGGTGCCCCAATCTCTGTGAAGCTGGCCTTGCCGGATCTATCAGGCCCCACTCCACCAGAGTAATGGTGTAAGCTACACTCCCAGATTTTGTCAGAATGGCTCAAGACCCAATGTGAAAACTGAGCAGTGGAAGTTTCGAGATACACAGTGTTTCCAGTCAGAGCCTGGGGCTCTGACAAATTATGGAAAAATTCTAGCTAAAGTCTTAGAATATCACTTTTTTCAACAAAGAATTGTTCACTTAATTCCTTACACAAAGAGAATTATATTGCTGGATCAGTTTTGGCATGTGCTGATGATTTTAAAGGCTGATTCATTTTCATGTTACAGGTTAGCACACTATTCCAGTCTAATTACCCATTCTGTCAATTTCTGCTATTTCCACTTAATAATGAACTCCACACTTAACTCAAAGCCAGTTGCAAGCTTCAGTTTATATTAATATATTTCTGGCACTTAAACACAGTAAAATATATGTTGTGAAGTCGTATTTAAAATTAAATGTAGCTGCTTTATTTTTTAAAGCATCTTTAATGTTGTAACAATGACCTTCATACATCAATTTCCTTTAAAGCAATAAACACATCAATTGTTCCTTTAAGAGGATGTCTGTGATTTAGTTTACCGTTAATTATAACATAGCCTGACATTTATTTAACATTGCTGTTGATACAGGTATTTTCATAAAGCTGAATTTCCCAGACATATCCACATGCCTTATGTCTCACCTCTAAACTGGGTGATTTATTGGTATTTTAGGATTAGCATTAGTTAGATCTATTCAATAAGGTTGTTGAACTGTACTGAATATATTTACCAAAGTAAATGTACACACCAGGCTATCTGACACATCTACACCCCATTAATTATTACAACTTATAAACAAACTGTTAGATTCCTATTGAGGCTGATGACATTAGTGCTGAACGGTGCTGGATAAATTGCCAATGGGTGATTGAAAGAAAAGGGAATGAAAGGATATGAGAGCAGAATAGGCAGGTGGGATTAGGATCAGGCTTCATGCAGGTCATAAATGTCAATATGGACTGGTTGGGATATTGTCCTATTTATATGCTGTAACTTGTAGTTCTAGGTTGTGGAATTAAGGATATCATACAATGCATTGGCTCTTACGAAGAGCAGTCCAGATAACCCCATTCTCCTGCTCTTTCCCCATATCTCTGCAACTTATTTTTCAGTATTTCTCCAAATTTCCATGTGAATGCTATTGTGTAATTCGCAGTATCTGTTTATAATTACACTTTCAGCTATAATAGAGATGGGGGGGAGGGTTTTCCTATCCCACCTGCCATGGGAATTGTAGTGGGTAGGGGATGGTGGGGGCAATGCGAAGGTCCATTGATCATAGGTAGGGTTTTCTGGTTTTGGGGCCCTTAGCATTTTTGCAATGCATTAAAATCGAATGGGTAACAAAGTTAAGGAAGATTTATACCAAACTATCATATGTTTGTCAATGGAAAAGAAACAAATTTAACATTGCCTCTATCTTACTCCCAGTTTCCTTCCTTGTCACATTTGGACCCAATCGTGCCACGTAAAGAAAAAATAAACTTCAATGTACCAAACAGTCTGTTGCTCACACTTGAAGGGATAATAAATAGACACTTCTGACAGCTTTCGCACATTTGTTTATTTAAACATCAGAGTGAAGGGCTGAGCTGATCACCTGATATCAACCGAGGCCTTCAGCCAAACACAATCAGCTGTGGCAATAAAAACAGTGTGCAGTCAGCAGCTGAAATAATACGTCAACTGAAGATACAAACTCACAAACAACTTTGCAATGAAGAATTTGGCTTCCAGAATTATTTTCACTCTTCCCTACTGTTCTGCATTCCCAAAGATGGAAGCAGTCAGTTGAAATCTTCCACCGTGTTCCGTAGTGTGGGATGCCAAAAAGGTTAAAAAAATAGTTGGAGAGAAGATGCACCGAAATGAGAGAGATGGTGATGAGTGACACAAAACTGAGGAATGTGAAACATTAGGTGCTGTTTTTCACTAACACTACAGTCATGCAGCCTGTGAACGACAACTTGCATTTATAAATAGCCTTTAATATAAATGTCCCAAGGAGTGTTATAAACCCAAATCTGAAAACAAGCTATATAGTGAGATATGAGGCCAGATAAGAAAATGTTCTGTTAAAGTGATAGATTTTTAGGTGTTTCTTAAAGGAGAAAAGAGAGGTACCGAGACAGAAGGCTTTAGGGAGTGAATGCTGCAGTTCTTAGCTTCAGAAGGCTAAGAAGGCTAAGTTCTAGAAGGCTAAGTTCTTAGCTTCAGAAGGCACAGCCGTCAATGGTGCAGGGATTACAACTGGGGATGCTTAAGAGGCCAGAATTAAAGGACTGCAGAAGTCTTGGAGGCTCTAGAGAAGAATAGGGAGTTAGGGTGGGGGAAAGCCATGGAGAGAATTGAAAACAAGAAAGATTATTTTAAAGTCAGAGCAAGTTTGGAAGCCAAAGCAGATTGGAAGTCAAAACAGGTCAAGGAGCGTGAGGATGATGGATAAGCAGGATTTTGTGTGAGTTGAGGCACAGCCAGAAAATCCTTTTGTGGATGATCTCAGTTTTGCTGAGAGTGAAGCAAGGGACGCAATTCCTGAGTATGTTTGAATAGTTGAGTTTAGAGATAACAAGAGAAGGATCAGTATTTCAGTAGCAGATGAATTGAAATAGGGGTGAAATGGACAGTGTTATGCAGGTGGTCGTAGGTGGTCTTGATGATGGCAAAGATGCGTGGTCAGAAGATCAGCTTGATGTCAAAAATGACACCAATGTTAAAACAGTCCAGTTTAGCCTTAAGACAGTTGCCAGGGAGAGAGGGATAGAGTCAGTTCCTAGGTAATGGCACTTATGACAAAATATGTATGGCTTCAACCTTCAGTCACGCAGCCTGTGAACAAATATGGACAATTATTATTATTTGGAGGAAATTTCTGTTATTACTGTATATTTCACAAGCAGTCTGAAAGTGTAAAGGTCATGGGGGAATTGGAGCTGGATGTCATCAGTGAGCGTGTGGATAATAACATGCTTTTGAATGATGTCAAGATGAGCATCATGTAGATGAGAAG
Organism: Sphyrna mokarran; assembly: GCA_024679065.1. Lineage (NCBI taxonomy): Eukaryota > Metazoa > Chordata > Chondrichthyes > Carcharhiniformes > Carcharhinidae > Sphyrna > Sphyrna mokarran. The sequence continues at coordinate 36,653,437 of JAGIQG010000010.1, read as the reverse complement.
GAGTAATGATGTGGAGATGCTGGCATTGGACTGGGGTAAACGGGGCATTGGATAACACAGACTCCTTACTGTGTTATCAGTAAGGAGTCTGATAACACAGAGTTTAAGTTTCAGAGGGAAACTTCAAATAAATCAGTCGGACTTAAACGTGGTGTTGTCAGACTTTTTACGATGAGGAGGACAATATCAAGGGAAAACTCCTTGGGTACCAGAAATAATTGAGTGATTGAAAAGAGAAGCAACTGTTGGCTGTGATAAATACAAGTGAAACTGTCCTCAAGCTGCACAGTGGTTAGCACTGCTGCTTCACAGCACCAGGAACTCAGATTCAATTCTGGCCTTGGGTGACTGTGTGGACTTTTTATATACTTCTCAAGTCTGTGTTGGCTTCTTTCAGATTTTGATGGATACATTTCTCCTGGGGAGAGTAATATGAGTGTGCTGCACAAAGGCCAGTACCTCCAAGCCCATCAGCTGAGAATGGGCAGATGAATCATTGCCCGCCTTCCAGGAGGGTTGGAGGGGAACTCACCTGCAAATATTTAATGTGGTTCTAAGTGCAGAATCTGGAGCGGCATCCCGCTATTAAGCCAATAAGTAAGGCTGCACTAGAAACAACTGCCACCACAATTCAATCAATTGTTTATCCAGGGTATTGGAGTTCTGTGAAAAAAATCACTTACGCTGTGGACAAAGGGGAGAATATATGATACTTAGATTTCCAGAAAACACTTAATCAGTTGCCACAACAAAAATCATTGCAAACAAAGGTGTATCATATGGAAACATAGAATCCTACGGTGCAGAAGGAGGCCATTCAGCCCATTGAGTCTGCACTGACCACAATCCAAACCAAGCCCTATCCCCATAATTGCATGCATTTACCCTAGCTAGTCCTCCTGACACTGAAGGCTAATTTAGCTTGGTTAACCAAACCAACCCGCACATGTTTGGACTGTGGGAGGAAACTGGAGCACCCGGAAGAAACCCATGCAGGCATGAGGAGAATGTACAAACTCCACACAAACAGTGACCCAAACTGGGAATCAAATCTGGGTCCCTGGTGCCGTGAGACAACAGTGCTAACCACTGTGTCATCCCTGCCAACATCTGTGCCACCCCTGCCACCATCCGTGCCTGAATAAAAAATAAGTTAGCTAACAGGAAACCAAGAATAGGTATAAATGGGTCATTTTCTGGTCAGCAGGATGTGATGAGTAATGTTCCATACGGATCAGTGCTGAGGCTTTCAGCTTTTGAACAATCTGTATAAATGACCTGGATGAAGGTATTTTTGTTAAACTTGCTAATGACACAAATGTAAACAGGGAAAGTATGTTTTGAAGAGGACATAAGACTGATATAAAATAATATAGAGAGATTTAAGTGAGTGGGTAATGATCTAGCAAATGGAATACAAAAAGTTAAAATTTTCCATTTTGGCATGAAGAGTAAAATGAAGTTTATTACCTGAATAAAAGAGCTCTGCATTTCAGAGGTGTCTTAATGTAAGAACCAAAACAAGTTAATGTGCAGGTACAACATGTAATTAGAAAAAATAATAAAATTTTATCACTTATTGTGAAGGGAATTGAGTATAAAAGTAGGGAAGTTATGCTTCATTTGTACAGGACATTGGTGAGACCACATCTGGAGTACTGGATACAGTATTGGATCTGCTTATTTAAGGAAGAGTGTAACTATAGTAGAAATTGTTCAGAGAATGCTAATAGACTAATACTAGGAATGGGTGGGTTGTCTTATGAGAAAAGTTTGGATATATTAGGTTTGTATTCACTGGAATTCTCCACTTGATTGAAACTTTAAAGACCCCAAGTGCCATAACAAGGTGGATGTGGTGAGGATGTTTGTTCTGGTGGGAGAGTCTGGAACTAATCGTCACTGTTTAAAAAAAGTTGTTGCCCACTGAAGACAGAGATGAGGAGAATTGTGTTATGTTTTCTCTCAGAGGTTCATGAGCCTTTGCAACTCCCTTCCTCAAAAGCAGATCTTTGAATATTTTTAAGGCAGAGGTAGATAGATTTTGATAAACAATTGGGTTAAATGTTATCAGGGGTTGATAGGAGGTTCCAATCAGGTCAGCCACATGCTGATTGAATGCTGGAGCAGGCTTGAGAGGCTGAGTGACCTATTCCTGCTCCCAATTTGTAGATTATGTATGCAAGGATTTTGGCGAGAAAAAGCAGGTTGGAGATGAGATGGTAGTTTCCAAGAATGGAGGAATCAAGACTAGTTTTGTGAGGAGATAATGCAGATTTGAAGGAGAGATAAAAGATACAAAAGTCTGAATATATGTAGCAACGACTGACCTCAAGAACAGCTTCTTCCTTGCTGCCATTAGATCTTCGAGTGGACCTGTCTCATATTAAGTTGATCTTTCTTTACACCCTAATTATGACTGTAATAAAGCATTCTGCACTCTCTCTTTCCTTCTTTATGTACGGTATGCTTTGTCTTATAGCGCACAAGAAACAATGCTTTTGATATATACTGATACATGTGACAATAATAAATCAAATCAACACAACTATATAAGATTAGGTACGCTGTCAAATCATAGAACTTGAGTGAGCTTTTGTTATCACTCACTGTGATCTTCATAGAATTAAAAGAACAAGATAGAAAGGATCGCTTTCCAAACTGAAAATCAAGCAGTATTGGCAACAGGCCTGCTGAAGCATTCCAATTACCTGACGTTTAAACTGAAAAGAGGTATCCAAGCTTTTTCTCATACAATGCAGTTAATTCATTTGAGAAAGTCCCTCATAAATTATACCCTGTTTCAGTAGGGTGGTTGTGGTTTGTTATAAAACTTGTACAGTTGAGGTAATTGTTCAATCACACAAAAGAAGAAAATATCATGTGGCTCATTTTGTGTAAGTACTTTCTAAATTTGTCTTTGTCTGTATTTTGAAGTAGCAGCTTATAATTTAATTCTTCAACAACCACAAGAAAATAATTACTTCTAGTATTTGAACCAGAAAAAAATTAGAATTCATGTTTAAGATCCTAAGGTGTTCAATATTTACACCGGATTGTAGTTATCATCAGTGAATATCTACGTCAAGCTGACTGTAATGGCTGTAGTACTAGCTCATGACTAGGATATCAGCTATAGCCAATTGCCTCATCAACATCAATCCTCCATTCAACAGTAGAACCTCAGCCTCACTTAAAGTGTTATAACTGTAAGCTTTTACGAGATGGTTATGTTTTGAATTACCTCTTTTAATTTAAATATTAAACTCAGTACACTGGGAAAGGGTGAAGTGGTGTTGGATTCTGCCTGACAACAGGCCAGGTGATGGTTGCCATGAGAACTGGGGTCCAGGTCAAGCCTTACTGAAACCCACATGCATTGTTTCACACTTAAACTTAAAGAAAGAAGCAACTGTCCTTGTTTTATGCAGACTTAAAGACTGTGAGGCAGTTTGATGAACAAACCCTGAACAAACACAGGAGGCCCTATTTTACCATTTTGATTCTAAGTTCTGGGCTGACTTGAAACTGGGAATGTTTCAGATCCGACTTTTAGACCCGTTCTCAAGTGCTGCCACACGCACCCTGCCTGCAAGAATATCAGCGATTCTGAATCATGCTGCACAAGTCTGTGGGTGGAGCTTAACATACTCTAAACCCAGTAGCTTCTATTGGAGCCTCCAACAGTGCCTGCACAGAAAAAAAACAGATGGAATGCCACTCCTCTGCCATATCGTTCCCAGCTGGACAATGCCTTTTCCGGCCCCCCACAAACATTGCCAAACCCCATAACATTACTGAGCCCCTTATCCCCCCACATCCTCTGCCACCTAGGCCAATCCCCCCCTTCTCCTGCACTGATCTCAGGCAGAGTGACAGTGGACACCCTCCTTTTCTATGCCTTCCTTCCCCCTCCACTCCCTACATTGATGTCAAGCAGAGAGCCATAGGATGCTCTTAATATTGCTCTCCTTGTTTAAAAAAAATCATGACCATCTTTGTAAACTACCCCACTCATTGTCCAAACTTTTTTTTTCTTTAAAGCCCTTGAATGTGTTGTTTCCTCCAAAATCCAATCATCATCCAATGGCATAGCAATAATTTTCACAGATATGCTGACAACATCTATCTTTACATCACCACCACCTTTCTCAACTCTTCCACTGTTGCTAAGTTACCAGATTACTTATCTGACATCCAGTACCGGATGCACAAATAGTTCCTTCAACTAAGTATTGGGCAGACTGAAAGAGTAAACTAGTTCAGAATATAAAAACAGATATCAAACGTTTCTACAAATATATAAAATGAAAAAGAGTGGCTAAAGTAAGTATTGGTCCTTTAGAGGATGAGAAGGAGAAGTGAGAAAATGGCTGAGGCATTGAACAGGTATTTTGTGTTGATCTTCGCAGTGGAAGACACAAATAACGTGCCAAAAATTGATGACTGGAAACCATGGCAGGTGAGAACCTAGAAACTACCATTATCATGAAACAGATAGTGTTGGGCAAGTGGCTAGTGGCTAGTGGTATCCCTCAGGGATTAGTGTTGGGACCACAATTGTTTACGATTTACATAGATGATTTGGAGTTGGGGACCAAGTGTAGTGTGTCACAATTTGCAGTTGACACTAACATGAATGGCAGACTAAAGGGTGTAGAGGGTAATGAAAGTCGACAAAGGGATGTAGATAGTCTGAGTGAGTGGGCAAGAGTCTGGTGGATGGAGTACAATGTTGATAAATGTGAGGTCATCTATTTTGGTAGGAATAATAGCAAAATGGACTATTATTTAAATGGTAAAAAAATTGCAGCATGATACTGTGCAGAGGAACCTGGGTGTCCTTGTGCAAGAATCTCGAGGATTTGGTTTGCTGGTGCAGCAAGTAATTAAGAAGGCACAAGGAATTTTGTCCTTCATTAACAACAGCAAAATTATGTTGCAGCTATATAAGATGCTGGTGAGGCCACACCTGGGATTACTGTGTACAATTTTGGTCTCCCTACTTGAAAAAGGATATCCTGGTACTGGAGGGGGTACAGAGAAGGTCCACTAGGTTGATTCTGGAGTTGAGAGGATTGGCTTATGAGGAGAGACTGACTAGACTGGGGCTATACTCACTGAAATTCAGAACAATGAGGGGAGATCTTATTGAAACATATGAGACTATGAAGGGAATAGATAAGATAGAAGCAGGGAGGTTCTTTCCACTGGCGGGTGAAACTAGAATTAAGGAATATAGCTTCAAAATAAGGGGGAGCAGACATAGGACTAAGTTGAGGAGGAATTTCTTCAGATAAAGGGTTGTGAATCTGTGGAATTCCCTGCCCAATGAAGCAGTTGATGCTACCTCATTGAATGTTTTTAAGGCAAGGGTAGATAAATATTTGAACAGTAAAGAAATTAAGGGTTATAGTGAGGGGCGGGTTAGTGAGTTGAATCCATGTAAACATTAATTTTAAGTTTAAATTTAAAATTTACATCCTACAAAATTACACTTAGCACATCAGATGTATAAGTTTCAAGTATCATTTCGAACATTATACAAGTTCAAAGGTATCCCAATGTAGCCTACTTTTTTTATACAGTGTATTTACAAGCATTCATCACAGTGGGTGACTGACTCCACTGTTTCCATTTATTCAAAACAAATTCCTTCAAATACTTATTTTCAGGTGTCCAATTTTAAAGAAACAAATATGGGATAAACACTGATAATGGAATATCTGAGCATTTATTCTCAAATATTCATGAAAAGATCAGCCATGATTTATTGAACAGCACAGCGGGCTTGAGGAGCCAGATGACCTACTCCTGCTCCTAGTTCTTATGGTCCTATGTTCAGCACTTCCCTTCTCATTAACTGGAGCACGCAAATCAGACTTTTGTGAAGCATGTCTGTTTCATGCCAATTCTGGATGGGCAAATGCAGTGGTAAAGGGTGAAGTGTCGGTAAGGTTGGGCATGCACCCCATTAAATCAATTTAAATGCAAGCAAATGCATTTAAATGGACATTGCATCCTGTTTCAGGCACAATCCCCATCGCAGCCATTTTCTGGCCTTGGTAAAGGAGAACCGGCGCAGAGGTGGGCACGGATCGCTCTACTTTACCAACTTTACCAAGTTTTCACACCCATAAACAGGTGCAACTTGTTGGTGAAATCAGGCCTGGAGAGAGATGGAGAGAGAGAGAGAGAGAGAATCGGGAGAGGCAGGAATAGCAGTTGCTCTCAGACACAGCAGACACAGAGCCCGTAGAAATTCAAGGACACTGAAAGATTCTCTCTTGTGAGGTTTGTGGTATGAATCACCTGTGTGAGTTTTGTTGCTGGAAGTCAGTTCTGGGATTCTCAGAAGACTGAGAGAAAGGATCTTAGACATTCATTAGACATTACGTTCCAGTAAAATTGGAGAAGTTAATCTATTCATAGCTGAGAGTTACTTTGGACAGCATGTAGTAAAGATTGCCAATCTACAGAGAGTGTGCTGTAAAGCATAAATGGGACATTGAATTTTAATGCATTTTCTGCATGAGAGGTCTATTTGGCTATTAAGTAATGTTTGCTTCATGTTGCTTTTAGTTTGTTTGTTATAGAAAATTTTGAGATTTCTTGTGTGATTCCTTTAAATTGGTCATTGGGAATTCAAGTCTTTTTAAAAGTTATTGGTCTCTACGGGGATCATAACAAAAGATGTTTGGCAAGTTTAAACAGTCTCGTGTACACCGACACAAGAAACCATCAGTAGAGCCTCTCTGCAAGGCTGGGCTCAAATCCCTTGGTACCTCCACCTCACATAGACCTTCCTCATGAATCCACAATTGTAAGTGCTAAAATTAATGTCAAATTACTTCAGCCTGATCACAGAATCATAGAATTATACAGCATTGGAAAAATCCATTTGGGTTCTCATCCTGTACTGACTTTGATAGACCTATTCAATTGGTCACACTCCTTGCGTTTTCTCCATAGCCTGCAAATTTACCATTTCCAAATATTTATCCAATTTCCTCTTTAAAAATTGTAATGTGTCTGCTTCTACCACCCTTTCTGGAACTACATCCAAGACCAAAACAACTCACTGTTGTTATGCCCAGTGTATTATGGACTACCAATCAGTATTTTTAAAAACTGGACACAAACAAACGTTTAAAATGGTTGCTGCACATCATATAAATTTGGTATTAGTCAGTATGTAGTTTCCGATGAACAATAATTAAATATGACATATTAACATGCAAATTTGGAGCAGGAGTAGGCCATTCACTCTCTTGAGATATTCATAGTCATCTGGGAAATTAACTTTTTTTAAGGGCTATGCACTTTCCAGACTACCTGTCTCCATGTTTCATGTTGAACAACAGGGAAGATCAAAACTCACTTGGTGGCAGATAGAACTGTTTCAAGCTCTCAGAGTTGTTAACTCACAACACAGGATGTGCAATCAGCATGACCACCCCACCTTATCTGGTAAAAGACTTTGAACTTAGGAAAACTACAAGGAGGCTGTCATGTTGTCTTTATCTCTTGTAAAGATCAGCTAGGAGCTGTTTATAGTTTCAGCAAAACCAATGATCCATACAGTCAGTCTATAAAGCAGACTCAGAAACAAGCTGTGAAATATCAGGCAGCCACACTATGTAAGCTGTTCAAGTTAAAGTTCACCTAAAAAGCAACCTCCTGAAATTGTAACTACACAAAACCTCACAAGCTGCTGTGAATCCATCACTTTAAAAAAACTGACTTTTCCACTTTGAAGATTTGCAACTATTCAGAAGACCATAGGTCTGATATGAGGCAGGCTAAATATCATAAACCAGGGACAAAGATAACTATAATCCATGAAAGTGCATGATCTTTTGTCTCTATCTAACTTGACTGAGTGTATGTGATATTACATGTAATTCAGGGAAAGTGTGCAAAATTAAATAATATTCTTTATTTTCAACTCACAAATGCTTGCTGCTGAATTATATTAGAATACAGACTTCAAAGTAAAAATAAAGACAAACCACTTTCCATACAAAACATACCGGGTAAAATTTTGAGACAAGTGAGGTAGCAGATAGTCATTGCGCTCCCCAACCTTACACACTGTACTGATCCGACTTGATGTCACAGTAGAGTCCAGCAGCATAGTGTTGTTGTCCATGAAAACCAGCTCAGTATGGAGTTGGAGGGCAAAAACTGGCCTGCCCCAGTGAACAGCAAATAAGGAGCAGCGCTGCACGATGGCATAAAATTGTTGCATTCACCCCCAAGTCTTTGGTGACCTGAAGACCATTTATGCACATCATCAGTAGCAATCAGGTCTGACACCATCAAAAATTACCACTAGTATGACGTGATGCAAAAATGAAAGGCTTGACCAGATGCTGGTGGGCAGCTGTTTAACTGAGCATTCGTGCAATGCAAATTAATGTAAATGGCATTGGCATCACCTATCTGCAGGAAGGATGATGCTCCATTAACCTGCCATTGGGAGAATGGCAATGGAGTTTTAGGTCAGCAACATTCTGACTTTTTGGCTCCCACCAGATGCTCTACGTTTGCGTGCCGCCAAGCCCATCACAGGCTCTTTGGAAGAATTCCGCCCATTGCTTACAGATAGCAAGAAAGCACAATCACTGGACATTGTACGAAAAATAAATTTTCTCATTGCTCCCCTAAATTATTTCGCCAATCATCTTAAATCTGTGTTCTCTGGTTACTGATGTCCCTTCCAGGAGAAATGCCTCTTTCCTTGAGGTATTCTATCAAAACCGCTTTTCTAAGCGGTTTTGAAGAGCTCTATCAAAAAACTGAATTGTTTTTATAAAATGGAATGTAGAAAATACAGATTCAGAAGATGTTCAAGTTGATGAGAGAGTTTAACTTACAGAATTGTTTATTAATAACAGTGAGATTTGGAATGCTTTTAGCAGAATTGTGACACAACAATGAAATTTCGCAGCACTCGACAGCACTCGACAGCACTCAATGCACCTGCAGCAATTTTATTTACGCCACTTTTTAAAACTATTATGAGATTAATTAGTTTCAGTTTTTGAGAAACACCGTGACAGTTTTGCAAAACAAATGAAATTGCCTTTTGTTTGGGATATCTTCCACCTGCAGCTTTCACCAGGTGCATTTTGTCAAAGGTGAGCTTATCTGAAACATATAAATCTGTGCCCAAGCAATGAAGAAATATTGCAATATATTGGCTAACCACTTATATGTACACATATATATAAAATTACAACAAAAGGCAATTGTTTCATAGTGCTGTGATTGCAGAAGTGAACACTTCAATGAGATTGTTATCATTTCACCCATGGGTTTTCATCTTAGTCTCATCTTGTTCCTTAATCAACATCCAATCAGAATAAACTGTGAGTTGGTATTCTTAACTGGGTTGTTGAATATTTCAGAGACTTAGGCCTGAATTTTTACAAGGTCTGAAGGGCTCTGTGCCTGAGCCAAAATGGTAGCAGAGCCTTGATTCTGGAAGACTTAAAGTGCAGTCCTCATTCCAGATTTAGGCTGTACTTGCACTATTTGGTTACTCACCAGAAATTTCAGAAGACAAAGGACTGAAAATCATTTGGCTCCCCTGTCCATGTGGTGTGTGGGAAAGTCTTTATGGCATCAAAATTATACAAACTATTGCCCCATCTCCATTCTCCACTTCCTTTCCAAAGTTAACCCCCAAATCCAAGTCTTTCCAAATCTTTTACCATCCCAGCAATACAACAGAAATGGCTCTTACCAAATTCTTTTGTGGCTGTGACAAAGGTAAACCTTCCCTCTTTTTCCAGTTGGACCAGTCTGCCACTTTTATCACAGGAGGTTAATAATGCTATCATTCTCTAACACATGTTCACTGGGTGGGATTGCCCTTAGCTACTTACCCTTTCCAAACATATCCAGGATATCATATGCAATGGATCCCTTCTTATTCCTGCATTTTTTACCTTTGGTTTCCCAAAGGATCTATCCTAGGTGTCTCCTATTTCTTATTCTCATGTTGCCCTTCAGTAACATTATCTAAAAATGCAGCATTTGTTTTCACATTTATGCTGACAGTGTCCAGTTCTACCTCACCACCATTACCCTGATTGTCTCTGAACTCACAGGTTAATTCTCTGACATCCAGCATTGGATAAGCAGTAACATTCTCCAATTTACTGTCGCTAATATTAGCTAATATCATAAACAGTTTTTGCTCTTTAGGTGTCACCCCTGTCTTCTTTAATATTGCTCTCCTTGTTTAAAAAAAATCATGACCATCTTTGTAAACTACCCCACTCATTGTCCAAACTTTTTTTTTCTTCTTTAAAGCCCTTGAATGTGTTGTTTCCTCCAAAATCCAATCATCATCCAATGGCATAGCAATAATTTTCACAGATATGCTGACAACATCTATCTTTACATCACCACCACCTTTCTCAACTCTTCCACTGTTGCTAAGTTACCAGATTACTTACCTGACATCCAGTACTGGATGCACAAATAGTTCCTTCAACTAAGTATTGGGCAGACTGAAACTATTGCTTTCTCTAAACTTTGTTTCCTACCTAGCAACTCCATACCACTCCCTGGCAACATAAAACCAGTTTGCTTGCAGACTTGGTGTTGCTTTTGAATCTGAAATGAGCTTCTGACCACATATTTGTGCTGTCACTAATGCCACCTCTTTCTATACCCGTAATATTGCTCAACTTCACTTGTTATAGCTCATCTGCTGTTGAAACCTTCAGCCATGCCTTTATTGTTTCTGGACTTGAGAATCCCAATGCGTGCCTGAGCTGTCTCCCACATTCTTGCCACTTTTATCTTGGGGTAATCGAAAACTGTGCTGCCCATGTTTTAAAAATCAGTGCAAATCCCATTCCCATATCACACCTATGCCTGCTAATTTACATTGACTCCTGATCAAGGAATGTTTTAATTTTAAAATTCTGACCTTAGTTTCCACATCCTTCCATGACCTTTCTCCTCATTACCTATGTAATCTCCAAACTCACAGTGCTCTGAGGTATATAAGTTCCCCTAATTTTGACCTCCTATGCATTCCCATTTAGCATTGCTTCACCATTTGTGGCCATGCCTTCAGTTGCCTTAGCCAAGCTTTGAGTTGCCCTTCCTATCCCTTTCTGTCTTTCTAATTCACTTTTTCCCTTTAAAGTACTTTTTAAAGCTTAGCATTTTGACTAAATTTTCAGTCATCAAACCAAACATCTGTTTTGGTGTCATATTTTGTTTGATAATGCTCCTGTGAAGCACCTTGGGATGTTTTATTATGTTAAATATGCCGTATGAATGTAAGTAGTTGTTAAGGAATAACAAATGAGCGAAGCTGTAAAAACTATTGGGGCCTGTCAAGAGTTAATCAAAGGTGTGCAAACATTGAGGGGTATTTCACTTTTTTTGTCCTTCAGCACACTTCAAGGGATATTCTTCTTTTTATTATTTTACAAAAAGTAGGTGTTCTTGGCAGAAGCAGTTTCCATTGCCCATTCCTTATTGCTCTTGAGAAATTGGTGGTAAGCCACCTGCCTGAATCACTGCCATCTATGTGATATAGGTACAACCACAGTACCATTAGAAAGGGAGTTCCAGATTTTCAGGACCCTGTGATAGGATTCCCATGCATCTAATGCTCTTGTCTTCCTTGGTCGGAGAGGTTGTAAGTTTGGAAGGTGCTGTTGAAGGAGCCTTGGTGAGCTGTTGTGCTGCATTTTCTAGACAGTGCTTGCCACTGTGTGTCAATGGTGGAAGGAGTGAATTTTGGAGGCTGTGGATGGGGTGCTTCTTCCTGCATGGTGTTGAGCTTCTTGAGTGTTGTAGAAGTTGCATTCATACAGGCAGTGTATCATCAGATGGTCTGAATACTACTTATCAAATACAATTAAGCAAATATAATTTAACAAGTGTTTTTTTTAAATGCGTATTGCCTATTGGATCTATCTTTGTAAGTCAGAAGTTGTAATAGAAATCAGACCAAAATGATTAAATGGAAAAATAATAATTGGGTAAAAAAAATACAGACTTTCAAACAGAAAACAGAGAAAAGGGCAGACTGGAACGTAAGCAAACCAGGTTAGTGTCTGATAAAATATGAAAAGAAAATATCAAAATAATTATAAATGGCAAGTAAAAATTAATATATTTGGAATAGGCAATACTGATTTGAGTGATAAAAAGATTAGCTAACAACAGAGAAAAAACTTAGGAGTGGCTTTAATATTTATTATTACCACTTTTTTTATTGGAGAAACAAAACACAGTTGCTTTCTTTATTACTATTAAGTCCCAATTTGACCATTTCAGCTTTAATACTAACCACCAGCTTCTGTACAACATAAATGAATTGACAAACAGGAGATAGTTCCAAGTTCATGCAGCAAAGCAATGCTTGATATTGAAATGGTAATTAAATTGTTTGCTTTTCTTGAATACTAGCAATACAACAGAATCAGGTGGAATGCATCCAAAGGCACTCAAAGAAAAGAGAGTTGAAGTAAAGGAACTGTGCTTGAAAATCTTTGCAGCTCATTAAATGCAAGGCTACTGCCAGATGTTTGAACACATTCTAGTGCTCTATTTTGTGGGAGAAAGGAGATCTGAAATATGATGCTGGGAATTACACGCCTATTAGCTTGATATTGATAGCAGGAAAGGCAACGGGATTTATTATGAAGGAAACAATTCAGACACATTGAAAAAGCCTAAAGGTAATAACTCTAAGCCAATGCAGATTTATGAAAGACAGGCCTAAAAAAGTGATGGGAATTCTTTGAAGATGTAACAAACTTGGTGGAGGATGATAATATGTTGGACATTATATGTCTAGATTTTCTGAAAACATTTGATAAGCTGCCTCACAACAGACTTGTGGTTAACATGAAAGCTTTTGGAGTAAAGGAAATGGTAATAAATTTAATGAAATAGTTTTTAACTAATAGGAAACAAAGTCCTTCTTTTCATTACAAAATAATGAACATACAGGCCAGGGCATTCAGTTTTTGTACTTGGATCCAATTCCATTTCTCCCTATTTATTTTTAAGTGGATAGAAAATTGTCGGTCAATTTGTATGAAAGCAGTTAATGTCAGCCAAAGAATGGGTTCATTGTAAAAACAATTAATACTATGTTTTGAAGAAATCTGTTTCCAATATTGACAGTCATAAAGACTGGGTAGAGATAATCAAATATTCCATGGGACATAATGTGTGGTGCATTGTTAACAGTGAATGTGCAACGTGACTTAAGAAACTTGAATTGTTTGGATTCATAGATGGATTCATTTATTGGATTGAATTTTATGCAAGCCCTAGTGGAGTATTTGAAGACAACGGCCTCATTAAAGCAAGCAGGTAACCTGTCCATAACCTTCCAACCATCCCAAAGCTGGTTCTAATATTACAATGAGTGAGTAAGGCATTAGATAGCTCACAAGAACATAAGAAACAGGATCAGGTGTAGACCATATGGCCTATCAAGTCTGCTCCTCCTTTCAGTATGATCATGGCTGATGTTGAGCTTTAGCTCAATTTTTCTGCCTTCTGCCTACATTTCTTAATTCCTTGAGATCAAAAACCTGTCTATCCCGGATTAAATATATTCAACAAAGAAGCATCCTCAACCATCTGCAGTAGATAATTCCAAATATTTTCAACCCTTGGTGTGAGTTCTCAACTCAGTCCTACATGATCAGCCCCTTATCAATTGGGTTAGGAATTGGCTAGCAGATAGAAGACAGAGGGTGGTGGTTGATGGGAGATATTCATCGTGGAGTTCGGTGACAAGTGGTGTACCTCAGGGGTCTGTTTTGGGGCCCCTGCTGTTTGTAATTTTTATAAATGATCTGGATGAGGGTATTGAAGGATGGATTAGTAAATTTGCAGATGACACTAAAGTCGGTGGAGTGGTAGATAGTGAAGAGGGGTGTTATAGTTTGCAGAGAGACTTGGACAAGTTGCAGAGCTGGGCCGAGAGGTGGCAAATGGAGTTTAATGTGGAAAAGTGTGAGGTAATGCACTTTGGCAGGAATAATAAATGTGTAGAGTATAGGGCTAATGGTAGGATTCTTAATAGTGTTGATGAACAGAGGGATCTTGGTGTATATGTGCATAGATCCCTGAAAGTAGGCAGTCAAGTCGATAAGGTTGTTAAGAAGGCATATGGAGTCTTAGCTTTTATTGGTAGGGGGATTGAATTTCGGAGCCGCAACGTCATGTTGCAACTGTACAAAACTCTAGTGCGGCCGCACTTGGAGTATTGTGTGCAGTTCTGTCCCCGCATTATAAGAAAGATGTGGAGGCATTGGAGAGGGTACAGAGGAGGTTTACCAGGATGTTGCCTGGTATGGAGGGCAGGTCTTATGAAGAGAGGCTGAGGGATTTGAGGTTGTTTTCGTTAGAAAGGAGGCGGCTAAGAGGGGACCTTATCGAAACATATAAGATGATTAGAGGTTTAGATTGGGTGGACAGTGATAGCCTTTTTCCTAGGATGGAGAAAGCTAGCACGAGGGGACACAGCTTTAAATTAAGGGGTGATAGTTATAGGACGGATATCAGAGGTAGGTTCTTTACCCAAAGGGTGGTTCGGGAGTGGAATGCCCTGCCTGCAGCAGTTGTAGATGCGCCAAGTTTGGTGGCGTTTAAGAGGTTAGTTGATAAGTATATGGAAGAGAAGGGAATGGTTTAGTTTGGAGGGGCATTGCTTTTTATATTGGTCGGCGCAACATTGAAGGCCGAAGGGCCTGTTCTGTGCTGTAATGTTCTATGTTCTATGTTCTATTATCCTGAGAATGTGGCCCCTTGCTCTAGATTCTCCGTGACAGCCTTACCAAACTCTTTCAGAATTTTGTAAGTTCCATTGAAATCATGCCTCATTTTTCTCAATTCCAGAGATTATAAGCCCAATTTACGCAATTCCTCATCATAGGACAACTTTCTCAACATATGGATTAATTTAGTGTACCTCAAACTAGAAGTCAATCTGATTGGTTAGCAGATCGTCAGGGCGGGACTTCCTCCCAGGCGGGTCTGAAAAGCCCCCTTGGAATCAGTTAAGGCTGCCCCTAATATATTATCAAGACTGTAAGGTTTCTAATTGATGTGGTGCCAATCAAATTTTGGTCATGGGGAGGGGAGTGGGGGAAGGAGCAAGTTAGGGAGAATTTCCACTGTATTGGTTGCAGTATTAGCTAAGTATGTTCAACTTATTTGAGAGACTAATCTTATTTGAGAGACTTCCTGATTGTTCAAATTATTCTAGTCTGTGAAGATACTGTTAACTTGATCAAATCCTTTTTGTTTTATTTTGTGCCTCTATATAATCTCCTGTCCTCTAATTGAAGTAACCCTAATTAAACAATTGTGACCAGGAAATATTTCAACTTCTCATCCCAGAACGTTGGCTGTTCCTCCATATCTAATTTCCAACCACTCCACAGAGAAATAGCATCTTGTTTTGCTGTTATTGCATGGCTGAAAACAAGGAGACAGAGGGCCCTGAACTTGCTCATTATTCTTAAAGCAAAATACTTTACCTAAGTACAAGAGCCAATAAAAAGAAGAAAAGAAGAAAAGAATATCTTTATGGTTAGATGAAGTAGATTGGGGAGGCTTGTGTAAAGTTTAAATATCATCATGGAACAGAAGGCCAGTTTCTATGCTGTACATTCTTTGTAATTCTATGTAAAATGCCATCCTTTCAATCAAGTAATTGGAAATCAGTCTTTTAGTTTGTTTAGACTATTCTATGCATTTAATATAGCAAGCACGAGAACAATTAAATATGAGAGAACTGCAGGAATTTGATGTGATCATTATGAGAAAAAGCTCATCACAGAGAATACTTGGCTCGAGTCTACAAAGTTACTGCCAAACACTCTTGAACCTTTTGTGCTTTCACAGTAGGTGTTAGATTCTACTTGTCAGAGATATTTTCTGTTTGTTGATTCAGAAACTCTGTATATCTTTGGCCTATGGCCTGTTGTAATTTTTGATAATGGTGTGTTTAACTTTGTCCACCTATTCTGTAAGGTATGAATTCTTGCTTATCAGAAGTGAATTGCATTTATTGTCACTTTCCTTTTTAAGATTATTTTCTTCAAACTGCACACCTCGAACAGAGAATTTACTTTGCCCTGTGAGAAAATCTCTTGAACTTTAGATTTCAAATACAGGATCTTTGCTTCACCATCCAGAACTGAATACCGGATCATGGAATGGAAAAATGTTACATTATAAAAACGTAGAAATATGCAAAACTTGTTCCACTCCTGTAACTTGGCACTTCCAATGAAGCATTGTAGTGTGAAGGGTTTTGACTTTGTATAACACTGCGGTAACAGTGAAAAGTCAAGGTGACTCCAACATTAGAGCTTGACTGGACAGCAAACTAAGCAACATGAGGTTCACAGGAGGAAGTATCGTGTGACTCTAATTCACATCAGAGCATCAACACCTAATTTACATTCTTAAATTTAGTTTGTTGTGAAATATTTTCAGCTTGGTAACAATGCTGAATTTATGGAGTGAGTCTCTCTTGGAAATTTACAAGATATTACTTCCTACAGTGGAATCAAACCCATGATGCTTATTGAACCTACATAAAAATGAATGTAAATATAATCTCTGACATGTGGCAAGTTCAATGACTGGTAAAATTCTTCTAAAAGAATTCTTCTACTAAAATCCTTCTACATCATTGAATTGGAGTTATTTTTTCAGTTGAAAGAAATTTTGGGTGGAATTCTCCGGGCTGCTCATACTGGTGGGATTCTCTGGTCCAGATAAAGTCAATGGAGATTTGGCTGAATGTCAAATTCTCTGTTCTCGCTGGCAGTGGCAGTGGTGCATGAAGGGCCAGAGAATTCTAGTATTTGTATCACTGACTTGATGAAGAAATCAAAGATCATAGAATGATGACAACACAGAAGGAGGCTCTTCAGCCCATCATGACTGTCCTGGTTCCCTGCAGGATAAACACAGTTAGTCGCATACCCTGCACTTTGTCAGTAACTCTACATGTGTTTTCTCTTCAGTGCATATCCAATCCCCTTTTAAAAAGCAGATCTACCTCCATCCCAGTCGCAGGTAGTGCATAGTAGATCCTTAATCAATACTGCCATCCCTCTTTGTTTTTTTTCCCTCTTATTACTCAATGTCTTTTATCCATGAATATTTAGTACCCAGTTCTGTCTTTTTTATTAGATCTAGGCCTTTGTTATTGTCACAGCATTATATTCCCATGTTCAAGCTGCATCTGTAGCTCATCAGCTTAATTTAAAATGCTTTGTGCCTTTGAGTATATGCACCATAAAAATAATTTAAATCCTATTGCATTCCCTCATAATATGACCCCATTCAATGCGTACTATTTCTTACTTGGTTAGTACCGCTGCCTTACAGTTCCAAGGACCCTTCTTCGATTCCCCACTTGGGTCGCAATGAGAGTTTGCAAATTCTACCCGTATTTGTGTGGGTTTCCTTTGCGTGCTCCGATTTTCTCCCACAGTCAGAAAGATGTGTTGGCTAGGTGCATTGGTCATGCTAAATTCTCCCTCAGTATGTCCAAACAGCTGTCAGTGTGAGATGACTAAGGACTTTTCACAGTAACTTCATTGTAATGTTGATGTAAACCTACTCGTGACACGAACAAATAAACTTAAATTTTAGTGGTCTGTCTTTTCCAAACCTTTGTGCATCTTGGTTTACCTTTTTAATGCTACATCAGTTAGATATAGCACTTGAGGCAAAGGGAATTAAAGGGGGTAAGGTGGGATGATCAGCATCTTAATGATAATCAGCAAGGAGGATAATGAATGGTGGCATCAGCTCGAAGGGCTGAATGGCCTCTTACTGCTTTTATTTTCTATGTTTCTATCTTGGTTCCCATCCCCTGCTGTGTTAGCTTAAACCTTCCAACACTTCCAACTGACCAACTAGTCTGTTTGAGTGCAGACCATCCAGCCTAAGTAAGTTCCACCTTTCCCAGAATCAAGTCTGAAGTCCTTTCTTTTGTACCATCTCTGCTTCCAAGCATTCATCTTCTCTAATTTTCTATTTCTGTGTCATTAGCACATGGCGCAGGGAACAGTCAGGGATTATTATCTTTGTGGTCTTATTGTTGGTATCTTTCCGAGCTTCCTATAATCTGTAAAATCTTTCTACCTTGGCACCGATATGTATCATGATCACTGGCTATTCATCCTCTCCCCTCAGAGTGTTCAGTAGGCACTTAGTAACATACGTGACTCTGGCACCTAGAAGCAAGATAACATTCTTGGTGCACATCTGCAGCCGCAGAAATACCTATCTGTTCCCCTAACTATAATTACTTCTATGACTATTGCTTTCTATTAATATTGCCTTCCTAGTCTTCCTTACCTCTCCTTTAAAGCTCCACATTCTGGGCCTGATTTTACCATCGCCCATTTTCAGGCGCAAAAACTTGATAAAGTCGGTGTGAGGCGACTAGCATGATCCATACCCACATCTGTGTCGGTTCCCCTTTACCAAGGCCCAAAAATGGCCGTGATTGGGGCTGCACCCGAAATGGGCACAACGCCATTTAAACACATTAGCATGCATTTAAATTGACTTAATGGGCAATAAGCTGCACAGCTAACTTTACTAGCACTTCCCCCTTTAATACTGCATTGGCCCATCCAGAATTGGCACAAAACAGACATGCTCTATGCAAGTCCAATTCGGGCATTCCATCAGTGAGGGTCAGTGAGGAAGTATGTGCCAAGAGACTGACAGCTCTCTGTTTGAGATTGATGGGGGGCAGGGGGGTTCACTGTCACTCTGCTTGAGATCAGTCGGGAGGGTGGTGGGGAAATGCAGTATGCTGCCGCTGTACTTGAGATCAGTGGAGGGAAAGGGGGGGCTGCTGCTATTCTCCTGTGATCGGTCGGGAGTGAAAGGGGGTCTGCTGCCACTCTGTCTGTGATCAGTGGGGGGAAAGGGAGAAAAGGCTCATGATCAGTGTGCTGGAGGGGAATGGAAGGATAAGAGGGTCAGTAATATTGTGGGGATGGGGGCAATATCTGAGGGGGCCAGGGGAAGCATTATCCAGCCCAGGAGGGATGTGGCAGGGGAGCCACATTCTATCATTTGTTTTGTGCACATGCGCAATTGCAGGCACTGACCGGAGCTGCAGGATTTTGGGCACATTCAGCTCCGCCCACAGGCTTGTGCAATTCGGACTCTGATATTTTTTCAGGCAGAGTGTGTATGGCGGTGCCTGAAAACAGGTCTAAAAGTTGAATCTGAAACACTCCCAATTTCAAGTCCACCCAGTACTTAGAATCAAAATGGTAAAATAGATCCCCTGTGTTACAATGGAATATTGGCCCCGACTATATTCCCCTAAGAACTCTCACTCTCACCAATATTTAGAATTGGGGTTCCATTATTGTCCAGTTCTTGACTCTTGGTGGTCACAAATTACCTACACAGTCCAAAGCTGTGGGACGACTTCCTCTTGAAATGTACTATTTACATAGTTCTCAGCTTTGCAGGTTTGCTTAGGCTTTGAAACTTAGAATTTGAATGAAAAATTCATGTTAAGCCTTAAAATAGCTTCACGTTGCAAATGGGTGCAGGTGCTCATCACATTGAACACAGGATGACTGAAGGTGCCAAAGCAAATTATAATTTCGTGACTGTTCTATCCAAGGAGGATAAACCTTTCCTGTGAGGCAATAATTTAAATGATTACTAAGTGTCAGCAGTGGTTCAGTGAGAGCATTCTTCACCTTTATCAGAAGGTTTGAGTTCAAGTCCTATATCAGAAAATTGAGCACTTAATCAAGACCAACACACTAGTGCAGAACTGAGAGGGTGCTGTATTGTCAGAAATGCTATTTTTTTTGGCTGCTATGTAAAAGCAAAGCTCTGTTTGCCTTTTCAGATAGATTAAGAGATTCTGTTCCATCCCATTTTGGAAGATGAGGAGGAGAGTTCTCGCTTGTATCCAGACAAGTATTACTAAAACAGATTTCCTGGTCATTAGCCCCTTGGTGTTGGACAATGCTTTGTGAACAATGGCAACTATGACTTTGAAACAATGGTTATTATACCTCAAAACTAACTTTAATGGTTGTAACATGCTTTGGAGGTGCCCTGAGGCCATAAAGGTGCTCTAGAAATGCAGGTCCTTTTATTAGCAAATTATGTACCTGAAAGCATTTAGATTTGCAGCTCTTACTTTCAACGTTGCTTTATGATATTACTGTTTTATGATTTCACAATGCCGTTGAACTGGATCAGTATGTTTCTGAAGGATTGTAGACACTTTGAAATGTTATATCTGAAAAACCAGGAAGAAACGCAGAACAATAAATTAGAAATGTTGTGCGAGGAAACATATGGCAAAGTGGCACCAATCAAATTTATGAACACTTAAGTTTATCAAAGCACTTTTAACAGCTGTTCTGCAGCAAACTATTGCTGTGAACGCAGGCAGTTGACCTGCTTGAGAAAATGCTATACATCTGGCTGCTCTCTATGCTGGTTTGATGTTGCAGGCCAAGTAAATTAATTTATACAGCATATGCAAACTCTAGCACACAGCCTTAAACTCTTTAATCTCTTAAAGACTTTTAAGTGCAGAACTCCATAAGCTTTCATTGTGACACTTGCTTAAAGCATGTTTACACTGAGAGAAAAGAGTACATTGAGATCAGCTGGATTTGTCGACTTGTGTGGCCTCAACTTCCAATTCAATCACACGGAGTGGGGATAGTTTGGGTTGGAGACTGATTGGTTTTCATTTGAGCTTTGTCTATCAATAATGGCACTGATCCATTTTAAACATGTTAGCATTTGGGGTGTTGCACTGCTTACGGCATCATTACATCTTTAAACAATCCCAAATGCCCTAACATTTGACACAGGCTTGGCTCGGACAGACACGTCCAAACTTTGTTCATTAGGTTCCTTGCTCACTGCAGACCGGATGGTGACTCATAAGAAGTTATATTGTCCGGTTTTGTTATATCTTCCCACAGAGCCTCATCATTCAATCCTGAACATAGGTGCTGAAGCATGAGAATCAGAAGTCTGAGCCTTTTGTTTAAATATACAACATAGTCAATGGGCAGTAAAACTTAGCCAGCCACAATTTTATAAGAGAAACTTTCCAAATGACTTTTTAAGGGAAATTTTCCAATCGTGCAAGCAGTTAAGGCTATTTATAAGCGCTGGGTTAAAACACACATTTTTAAATAATGCCAATAGGAATTTGGTTTAAGCATCTGGATGAATTTGTAACCCTCCCAAACAAAAGGCTATGAATTCTGGGCCACATGGAGCTTTCAAGATGGAATTTGATTGTTTTTTGTCAGGGAGGGGCATTGTGTAATTATGGAGTTGAGATAGATATATCGGAGTGAAGTAAAGATCCACCATGATTAAACTGGTTGATGCAGTAGTCTTAAGATGCTAAATCGGCTACCCGTATTCCCAGTGTTCCATGTTACCATTGAAGATGTGAAATGAATCATATAGGGCGGAATTTTCCATTTGTAAACTGTCATTTTGTAAACTGTCTTACTGAAAACCGGTAAGTAGCTTACCAGCTCCACTGATGGCTTTTCCGATCATATTTTTTGAGATTCAGTTGAAAGAAATGCTGGAGGCAGGTCATATGCTATCACACCAGCAGCATAGATACTGAAAGGCCACCCCGATCTAACAGGAATAAAAATAAAAACAAGGGTCCCCCATCCATGGACACAGAGATCACCCCTTGACCAACACATACACAGGGAACCCACTCATACATATGAGGAATTACCACTCTTCTCCCCCTTCCACCCCACAGATACACAAGACTCCACTACCATGAAAACATGGAACCCTCTTTAAAAGACAAGGGAAGCCCTCCCCCTCTATGGACAAGGGGTACCCAACCCCAACCCTTATTGACATCCATGAAGGAAGCCCCCCAGCACTTCCCCTTGGCAGTGCCAAGGGCAGTGCCAGGAGGCAGTGCTAGGTGGCAATTCCAGGGGACTCTGCTAGAGGGCACTTCCAGGGTACGGTTCAAGCATGTATTTCTGTCTCTCGGTGGAATTTTAACACCCATGACCAGGTAAGTTGGAGATAGCTGGGAAGTAAAACAATTTAAATTCTGAAATCTCATGCCAAGCCACCTCCAACCAATTTGCAACTAGCTTTGATCGAAATGCATGCAATCAGTCCCAGGAGCAAATAGGTTTGTTGAAATTAGTTAGAAGACTGTGTGCATCAATTTTTATTAGTAGTGCATGGAGATCATATTTGTGGTTCTTGGGAATCCAACCAGCTGAAAAGATGCGAGAAGGACTAGTATCATGAGGTAAATATAAGTACAATGCTGTTTATGGACTAGGAGGAGCAAGAATATTTCCTCTCAGTTCCTCAGGGTAATCTCTTAATGGACCACATGATCATATCTACTGAGCTCTCTAATGTCCTCCCAACCTCATGATTTCTAACTGTCCCAGCCCTCAGTGATCACTAACTGCTCCAACAACACTACCCTTCATGAATTTTGACTGCTTTATTCCATGTGTCTCCAATTCTCACATCCTCAATTCTGTTTGCCAATGATCTCCCATTCTTCTACGATCTCCAAGTTTCCTCAACCTCTATGATCTCTGACTCATTGTGCTGTCTTACCACCCCATCCTCCCCATGCCCTCATCTCCAGAGACCAATAATCTTCTGGAATACAAGTTTCAGTACTACGCCATGCTTTGGTTGCGAGATCAGACTGTTTTGTTTGCTTCCACTATTTAGCATGCACATAGATCTGCATTGCAGCTTCTCCAGGTTATTAGGTATGTCTGGTGCTGCTTCTGGCATGATCTTCCTCTTTCCATGCTCTAAACCTCCAAGATTCTCCGGCAAGAATCAGGTGAAATCTAACTTTATTGAACATTATATCAAGGAATTCATTATTTATCAGGCTCTACTATTGCACACTTTAATTAAATTCTATCAATATCTTCACTGGGCTTTCAGTAAACAGTCTTAAATCTCTAAATAAACAGTCTCAAATCTACACTAGCTATCCACTTCCGACATATACTTCTGAGGATTCGCTACACCCTATCTATAAGTCCCTATTACTGTATTCAAACTGTTTATCTGAAAAAAACTGATAGTACCCATTCAATAAAGCTGTGATAGGCTGTTTCTTTGTCTGTGAGTTTTGGTTGATGTTTCAGCATCTGTAGTTTAGATTTGGGCTTCTCCTCTCGGCCCTATGGCTGGTTCTGATCTTCTGGTCATCCCATCGTGGTTATCTTCTGTGCCTGGTCACTCTAATGATGCTCACCACAAGAGTTGCTGGGCTGCTTAATTACCATTCGAAGGGGCTCTCTGGAGACATCATTGCAAAAGGCAGAGAAAGCTGGGGCTTCAGGTTGGCCCTTTTTTTATCCCCTTCTTCTCAAAGACTCTGGCCTCTTTCCATGGGCAGCAGCAGGAAGATCCATTGAGGTGACCACTTTCCATATTTGGAGGTCACAGAACATGGTTTTGAACCTTCAACTGTCAATTGCGTGTCCTTGACTTCTAGCCTTCTACTGAGCTGGATGCTGCCAAGTCTGTGCAGCATTCTTCTAAGAAAGCAGGTTCACTGGATGTGTAAACAACGGTTCATTCTGAAACAACATTGCCGTTAGTACCTAGCCAGGCAGTCCCAGGCATGTCTGGTTTCAACAGGAAGTTAACTGCCCAAGGGCTGGCTGCATGAAAATTGTTCCAGCTCTGCAGTTTGCAAATTCATACTGCATGAAAGTTATACTGACTCTGCTTTCAACATATATCCACACACCACATTCCAGATCATAACAACTCATTCCATCAACTAACTTTCTACATGTGCCCTCTGGATCTTGTGGTAATTATCTTAATTTTGTGACCTTTGATTATTGACCTGTGGGAACAGTTCCTTGCTTTTTATTGTATCAAGAACTTCATGGGCAGGATTTTACATTTCTTCCTGCCTGGCAGGATATTACAAGTCCACCAAAGTAAACAGCAATTTAAATGGTCCTTACTCTAACTCTAACCCTGGGCCAGGACTAAATCTGCCAGGCCGTTAAATCCTGCCCATAATGTTGAACATCTGTGCTATATGTCCCTTTTACTTTCTCTGCTCTCAGGACAATAAGCCTAATTTTTCAGTCTTTTCATAAAACCAAATTCCTCATTCCCATTCCAATAAATCTCCTATGCACGCTCTCTGATATAAGGGGGGGCACGGTGGCCTCTCAGCACCAGGGACCACGATTCGATTCCCGACTTGAGTCACTGTCTGTGTGGAGTTTGCATGTTCTCTCTGTGTCTGCATAAGTTTCTTCTGGGTGCTTCAGTTTCCAAAGATGTGCAGGTTAGGTGGACCAGCCATGCTAAATTGCCCCTTAATATTGGGGGGACTAGCTTGGGTAAATGGATGGGATTGTGATTGCTACGGACTTGATGGGCTGAATGGCCTCTTTCTGCAATGAGGGAATCTATGATTCTATGATACAAATAGTGTTGTCGATTGTCAAAGATCTTGTGAGTCATGTGTGAATTGGGAAGATGTCACAAACATTTAACTTTATAACACATTTGTATTTCAGTGCTATTTCTAAAAGACTCAGATCATATTTCTCAAATAAGTTAGTGGCAAAGATATAAAAGAATAAATTTGCAAGGGAGTTAGAAAGATGCAAGAACTAGCAAGCTATAATAATAGGAGACTTCAATTATCCTGGGATGGTGATAATATAAAGGAAAAGTGTTTCTGGAGCATGTTTCATAGATTTTTTTTTGTCACTATGTTTCTGGTCCAATGAGGAAGGAGGCATTGCAGAATCTGGTTTTGATGAACGAGAGAAATCAAGTCATTTAAGTATCAGCAGGGAAACATTTAGGAACAGTAATCACATTATCATAAGGTTTAAATTAGCTATGGAAAAGGAACAATCGAGTGTAAAAATTCAAAGCGTAAAAAGACAAATTCACTTGGGTTGAGAAAGATTTGTCCCAGTTATACTGGAATCAGATTGGCTGGTAAAACTATAATGGTATGATGAGCTGTATTTTAAAAGGAGATGGTTTAGGTACAACTGAGACACAGAGCAGAATTCTTCCATTTTGAAAAACTGTGCTGTGGTGGGGATGGAAATATGGAATGTTTCCAGCCCTGACCATCGGTGAAATTTTCCCAAAATTTGGCAAAGTGTCAAGTTCCATCAGAAAGCTGATGGATGGAATCTTACGACTGTTCACATTGAAGGGATTTTCTGGTCACGCTGCGGTGAACAGAGATTTGGGCACCAAATTTTCCATACTTGCTGCAGTGACAATGGAGCACGAAGAGATAAGAACATAAGTACACAAAAAGTAAGAGCAGAAGTAGGTCATCTAGTCCTTCGAGCCTGCCCACCATTCAATAAGATCATGGCTGATCCAAAGTGGATCAGTTCCACTTTCCCGCTTTCCATCCATAACCCTTAATTCCCTTGTCTATCAGAAACCTTTCTACCCATGATTTAAATATACCCAGCGAGGTAGCCTCTGCTACTTCAATGACAGAGAATTCCAGAGAGTCACCACCCTTTGAGTGAAGAAGTTCCTCCTTAACTTCGAGCTAAACTGCACCCCCCTTATTTTGAGGCTGTGCCCTCTAGTTCTGCTATCTTTTCTAAGCGGGAAGAATCTCTTTACTCTACCCTATCTAACCCCTTCATTATCTTATATGTCTCTATAAAACCCCCTTCAGCCTTCTAAACTCTAACAAGTACAGACCCAGTCTATTCAATCTCTCCTCATAGGGTAACACCTCTCTTCTCCAGTATCAGCCTAGTGAACCTTGTCTGCACTCCCTCCACGGCTAATATATCATTTTGCAAATGCGGCAACCAAAACTGCACATAGTACTCCAGTTGCGGCGTCACGAGTACCTTGTAGAGTTGCAGCAAGATCTTCCTGATTTTATAAAAGCCAAAAGATTGTATGATCTTGGCTGAAGTATTTCTCCCCAGAGAACATACCACATTCCTAGACGATATGGTGTTAGTTCAATTTTGCAATATTTACATGTATTTAAATCCATTGTAATCAAGTTCACAACCTTGCTGGGCATGACTACATCTATTGGGAGGGCCCGTGAAGATTGCAAACTACTTTGTGCCCACTGGAGATCCTACTTTAGGCCTCTCACCAAATTTTGCTGTTATAACAGGATTTGTATTAGGCATAACGGGGCTGGAAAATTGCCCCCGTATTAACTGTGTACTCAGATATTTCATGCCATATCCAGTATGGAACAGGACTGGATAGTGGATAGTCAACCATTGTGTCCAGGTGCTATAGTGAAAATCTGCACAACATTACTGACCCAACATTGAAAAAAAAAGGTGGATCTCCTTAAAATGAAGACAAATCTTTGCGAGTACTCAGAGGCCAGAAAATGGACCTCCTGAGAATGGAGATGAATCACCAGGAACAGTCTGTAGCTGGAAGATAAACCCCTGTCCATAACACTTGATCAAGAATGTCTATCTGCAGACCCCACTGCTTTGGTATTCCTGGGATTTTGGGTGGAACCCAACCCAAACTCCGGTGGCAGTCCCAGGCATTGCTTATATGAGTTCCAATATCTGCACGTCACATTGCATAAGCATGTTTCATGCCAGCATATTTTCCACAGAGAATTTGATGTGGGTGAGGATATCAGACGAGTAGTGGCAGTCAGGCCTTCATCCATATCCAATTGCTGGGATGCAAATGAAATTCTGGTGAACTTTCCATCCAATATGGAGGGCATCAGCAGAAGATCCAGTGTAAGTTTACGCTGGTGTAAAATCGATTTCTGGCCCTCCAGCCGTATTTTCTCATCACGCCTGCCATCAAACTCATTGTTGGGGCCTTAGGAAAATTTCACTCACAGTCCCACAAGGAGAAATGGTAAGGTGACCAAAGCCAGAGTTTTCAAGGTAATAAAATAGTAAGATGACGCAGAAAAAACAAGCAAATGATAAGTGCCAAGTTTTTGTATAAAACAAGTTCAAAAGCATTGGGGGTTGGGCAGGGGCCGGGGTTGTGCCACTGGGGTGTCGAGAAAGAAAATAAGACAGGCAAAAAAAGAACATGAAAAGGACTAACAACCAACATAAAAGAGAACGTAAAATGCATTCTAATGACTTGCAAACATTAAAAATAGTAAGTTGGATTATGATGGGTCTGATTAAGAACCAAAAATTGCATTTATGAATAGAGACAGAGGACGTAGCTGAGCTACAAAATGAATACTTTATACCTGTCTTTACCACACAGCAAAGTGTTGCCAAAGTCACGGTGAAGAAGCAGGTGGAGATGTTGTAAGGACAAAACACTGACAAAAAGGTTTATCAGGAAGACTAGTATATTTAAAGTTGTAAGCCACCAGGACTGATTGGTCTGCATTTGAGGATGATGCTGAATGCAAGAACAGAAATTATGGATGCATTTGTTATAATCTTTCAATCCTTCTTCGTAGGGGTGGTGTCTGACAACTGGAGAATTGCAAGTGCTACACCCTTTTTCAAAGATGTGCTTCTGCCAGTAATTCCAGGCCAGTCAGATTAGTTTTGGTGATAAGAAAGCTTTTAAGACAATCAGCTGATATAAAATTAACTTTGGCTTTGACAAAAGTAGATTAATGGAATGAAGCCAGTATAGATTTATTTAAGGTGAATTCTGTTTAACTACAAAACGAGTTTTTTGATAAAGTACAAATAGGCTTGATGAGGGAAATTAGGTTTATGTGATGCACAAGGACTTCCAAATTCCTAGCTTGATAAAGTAACAAATAATACATCTGCCAGGAAAGTTGATGCTCATAGAATATAAAGAGGCAGTGGCAGCATAAATACAAAATTGGCTGAGTTATAGAAGTAGCTTACACTGGTAAACACATGGTGAACTACTCCAGAGAATGGCAACTTCTTGCAAGCTAATCCCAGCATACCCTTTAATTCTATCTTTTATTCTTGTTTGATGCTTTTAAAACTCGACTATGTCTATAACAATACATTCTACACCATCTCCTCTATGAATGATATATTTTTGTCTGTATAGCACGCAAGAAATAATACATTTCACTGTATACCAATACACGTGACAATAATAAATCAAATCAAATTTGTTACTTAGACTTGAGAGTATAGTGGGGTTCTTCAGGAGTCAGTGATAATAATTTGACATTTGTTGGTTAAATTACTAATTTAAACTCAGGTGATTAGGGCACAATTTCAAAATGTACAGATGCCTCAAATCTTGCAAGTCTTGTGAACTATGTCGTGTATAATGATACATACTTTAAGGATATAAAGAGCTTGATAAAGTGGACAGACACGTAGTTGATAAAATGGAATGTAGGGAAGTGTGAAGTGATGCATTTTGGTAGGAAGAACAAGGAGGCAAAATAAATTACAGGTTCAATGCTGAAATGGATGCAGGAACATAGACATGATGCAGGATTTTATGGCCTCGCTTATCCTGAAGCCATAAAATCCTCTCCGAGGTCAACGGATCTCTCTGTTGCCCACCTCTTGCTGGTTCCAATTCCCGTGGCAAATGAGGTGATAGGATGAGAAAGTAATGAAAAAGACACACAGAATCCTGGACTGAATAAATAGAGGCATAGGGCTGAATTTTATGCTAAGTTGTTGGTCCCAGTTGCTCATGATAAATTTGGAATAAGCCCAGTTCTAGTCAGGTTGCTCTATATACATAAAGAAGCCGATGATCATTTCAATGAAGGACATTGACCCTCATAAAATGGGATTCCCTGCTTCTGGCGAGTATCAACCAATCAGGGAGCCAGCATTTCTTCTGTCGCAATTGTGGCACTGGAAATGGTGGCCAGTGGAGCGATTGCAACAAAACTGAGAAGAAAGCATTCAGCTTTGGAGTTGAGGGGTAGATCCTTGCTGTGGCTAGGTTGACACTCTTTATTAAAAATCCACTTTTCTCATCTTACTACCAAAGTAAATAACCTCATAATTGTCCATGTTAACTCCATCTGCCACCATGCTGCCCACTCACTTAACCTGTTTATACCATTTTTCAACCTCTTTGTGTCCTCCTCACAGCTTCCATTTCCATTTACCTTTGTACCATTGGCAAACCTGGCTATATTAATTATGTTATTAATATTGATTGTAAACAGCTAAGGTCCTGGCTCTCATCCTAGGGGCATTCCATGAGTTAAAACTTGCCAACTTGAACAAACTACATTTAGCCCTCCTCTCTTCTTGTTTGTCAACCAATTCTTTATCCATGTTAATATATTACCCCCAAATCCATCTGGCCTTATCTGGTGTACAAAACTTTTGTGTGGTACTTTATTAAATATCTTTGGCAGTGCAAGTATTTTACTAGTTCCTCTTTATCGACTCTACATGATAAATCCTCAAAAAGCTCTAACATTAAATGAAATTTCTCTTTTGTAAAGCCATGTTGACATTGTTTGATCATACCATGATTTTCTAAATGCATTGTTAAGACTTTCCTAATCACAGACTCTAGCATTTTCATAATGGCTGTCAGTGTAGCCGGAGAGTAGTTTCCTGGTTTCTCTCTCCCTTTGTTTTTGAATAGCAGTGTTATGTTTGCTAACTTCCAATCTGCTGGGATTGTTTAGAATCTAAGGAGTTTTGGAAAACTATAACCAGTGCAGTTTATACTGCAACTGCATATTTTCAAACCCTAGGATGAAGGCCAACAAGTCCTAGGGATTTATTAGCTTTTAATGAGCTAATATATTCAGCTTCCTGAATTTTCCCCGTTTTTTTTCTGCTAGTATTAATTAAATTAAGTTCTTGACTATTACTACCCCTTTAGTTACAGTCTATTTTGGATGTACAATTTGTATCTTGCAACATTTTTTTATGTTTTTGGAAGGATATATTTGACAGTTTATTGAGTATTTAACAGTTTATATGCTGTGATCATGCAAATAACTAATGAGACAGGTTTTCTTGAGTTTAAAGTTGGGAGGCATGCCCTGTGAAATTAGATTGAGTGAGCTAGGTCTCTTCTCCCTGTAGAGATGAAGGTTGAGACGTGACCTGATAGAGGTTTATAAAATGGTGAGAGGAATAGATAGGGTGGATTCTTGGAGGCTATTTCCCAGAGCTGAAATAGTCGCTATGAGAGGACACAGGTTTAAGGTGCTGGGTAGCAAGTACAGAGGAGATGTTAGGGTTAAGTTTTTCACTCAGAAGGTGGTGAGTGAATGGAATCGGCTGCCATTGGTAGTGGTGGAGATGAACTCGCTGGGTCTTTTAAAAGACCTCTGGATGAGTACATGGGATTAAATGGGATTGGGAGTTACAGATAGTTCTATGGCTGAGCAGGTATGGATATGATCGGTGCAACTTGTTGGCCGAAGGGCCTGTTTGTGCTGCTGTAGTGTTCTATGTTCTAAAGTTGTAAGGACAGATACAAACGCCAGAATTTTACCGCACTACCTGCTACAGGAATCAGACTGGGCGATAAGTGGACAATGGGAAGGTTTGTTGACCTCTGGCGGGATTTTATGGTTTAGCAATGAGTGAGGTTGTAAAATACCACTCAAAATACCTATTCAATGTCTCATTTCATTGTTTGTGCTGTGATTTTTCCTGTCTCTAAGGGACCAATATTTATTTTAAATACCTTCCTATTTTTTATATACTTACAAAAGTTCTTACAATCTGTTTTTTTTTATTCCTGGCTATTTTACTCTCATTTTACTTTTCCTGCTATATATTAACTTTTTGAATACTCTTTACTCATTTATACTCAGCAGATTACATCTTTTACTGTTGTTATAATCAGGTGAAGAGGGGTTGAAGACCTCCCCTCTTTTTCCTCTTTTACAACTTTTTTCTTTGTTTATTGAATACTTAACAGTTTATATGCTGTGATCATGAAAATAACCAATAAAGCAGGTTTTCTTGAATTTAACATGGAACGTGGTAAGTTTTAATATACTTAAACCAGCCTAAGTAAAACAGTTTAACATGCTTCAATCTTTACGTGCTTACACTCAATGTACACCAACAGATTTCAAAGTGGGTAAGGAAAATCAGTCCACATAAAGTATAAAGAAGTAAAAAGGTTATACAGTCTATTACTTGGTGATTCAGCTGGCTTCAGGGTGAATTTGGTCACCTTACGTGTTTCCTTTATTGGTCCCAATGCATTTGATTTATAGGTGCAGATGGCTAAGTTGCCTGTTCTCCTGGAGATGGTAGCACTGGCTTGAATTATTTTTAAAACTTTCATCTGCAAAGAGTGCCCCTGGCTGCAGTCAGGTTTTTAGTTTGTAAAATAGGGTGGAGGGAGGGGGATAAAGAAAAAACTTCACATGGGTATCAATTGGGCCTTCTTTCATGTTGCCTGTCCTGCTAACTGTAAAGAAATCAGAATTTTAAGCCTCTCACATGGTCATTACCAACTGACTCAACCATGGAGGTGATGCTTGTAGCCCCCCTTGTAACTTAATCAGTTTGTGTCTAGGAATCTTCAGTTGAATGTGATTAGGAACAGTCAGCATGGCTTTGTGAGTGGAAAATCATGTCTCACAAACTTGATTGAATTTTTTCAAGGGATAACCAAGAAGGTGGATGAGAGCAGTGCAGTTGATGTTGTCTACATGGACTTTAACAAAGCCTTTGACAAGGTACCACATGATAGGATGTTACATCAGGTTAAATCTCACAGGATCCAGTGTGAGATAGCCAAATGCATACAAAATTGATTTGACGACAAAAGCCAGAGGGTGATTGTAGAGGGTTGTTTTTCAAACTGGAGGCCTGTGACTAGCGGTGTGCCTCAGGGATCAGTGCTGGGCCTGCTGTTATTTATAAATTTATATTAATGATTTGGATAAGAATATCGGGGGTATGGTTAATAATTTTGCAGATGACACTAAGATTGGTGGCATAGTGGAAGAAGATTAGCTCCGATTGCAACAGGATCTTGATCAATTGGGCCAACGGACTGACAAATGGCAGATGGAGTTTAATTTAGACAAATGCAAGATGATGCAGTTTGGTCAATCAAAACAGGGCTGTACTTACTCAGTTAATGGTCAGGCGTTGTGTGCAATTATAGTTTTCAAAAGACAATTGAATAAGCCAAGTGGCCTCCTTCTGTGTTGTAACCATTTTATCATTCTCTAATTTTGAGATTTCTGAGGTTGAACAGCCTATATCAGAAAGTACAATTTCTAAGGTAGCAAAATCAGTTGATCTGCTCAGAAACCTACACCATTGGATGGCCTGGGAATTGAAATGTTAAATCAAATTCTTGTGGAACTGGCACCAAAATTCAAATGCATTAAAAAAAACATTTCTTTATCCAATCAACACATCACACATGACCCAAAAAAATCCTCTGACAAGCTACGCATGCATTCCTGCATTCTGAATTCATCAGATTTCTGTGCTGTTCTTCAAATTCAAATTTCCTGTTGAGTTAAATGACACATTTAGAGCAAATTGTTAGCATAGCGATGAAATGCTGTGCATGATTTGCTGATTTGTTATGGGTTAGTAAGGTAGGCTATTGAATTGAGATATTTGCAAAATGAAGTATTTCTCTGTTGAATAATGTTTTGGGAGAAATGTAATTCACTGTTACTTTTCTCAACTGTCACACATTCACAATTCAGATTACATAGAGGTATTTAAAGATTCCTATTTGATTCTGGAAGTCATAAGTAAATCTATTATTGATTCAAGAGGCTAAAATTTCTTGTTATTCCTGGATGCCAGTTCAGCGTGGTAAAGTATTTGGATATTTGTACATCAGCTGAGTATCCAGGCAATAGGGATGTCCTGATGTGGTGAAGCTGAGTCATTAACTATGACATGTGAACCAGTGAGCCCAACTTCTAATAGGTTTGAGGCAAGACAAAACAAATCTCCTTTATTTATCCCGGTTCTGTTTTCTTTTAGCAGCAATGATTTCAAATCATGATCACATTTCTGCAGTAGGTCATCGTCTGACCGTTCATATTATTTCTAAGGCTTTGTCAATCATGTGCCAAAGTTCCAGTGGGAGATTGGGAATTCTGTGGAAAATTTAGCCATATATGATTTCTTCTTGCATTTTCTCAATTGTTTTCTTCTGTATTATCCCAGGCTTACCACAAGAGTGAAAATATATCACATAAAAGTGAAAGCAATTAAATTATGGTACATTGGACTTATGCATTGAAAGCTTATCGTTTTCATTTGTTTGTGATCACAATCCATGAACACGTGCCACTTGTTATGTTTTACTCAAACTATAGTATGCCAATTTTAAAACCATTACACACAACACATTTTCCCTCTCTCTCATTCTCCTTCACATCCCTGCAGATTGAAAACTTTCATTCTTTCCTTCCTATATAAGCATTATTTTTCTTATGAGCATTTCCAGTACTTCTTGATCTTCATTCGTGTCAGGTGATATTTTGTTTTGTACTTATCTGGCCTAGAACTACAGTAATCTTGTGAGACATAACAACATGCCAGTTACATTACTGGACTAGCAAAATGGAACGCATGAGATTGGATTGAAGTTGCAGAAATGTGAAGCATCTATAGGATTGTGGATAATATGTCAATATGAACATAAGTATTGATTAATGAACAGAAAACAGAGAAGAGGAATAAACAGGATCTTTCAGGATCACATCTGTAACTAGTGGGATACCACAAGGATCATTACTTGGGCCTTAGCTATTTTACAATTATATTAAATGAGGGGGTTGAATGTAATATATCCAAATTTGCTGATGTCACAAATTTCAGTGGAAAAAGAGGTGAGGAGAATGTAAAGAGGCTGCAGAGAGATACAGATTGGGTAAGTGGGAAAGAACATGGTGATAAGGAATACAATTTGTTGAAATGTGAAATTACAAGGGGATTAGAGTACAATTTAGAAATCTTACTGCAATTAAACAGAGGCCACAAATGGAGTACTGTGTGCAATTTTGGTCTCTCTATCTAAAGAATGTCATATCTGCCCTGATAGAAAGTGCAACAAAAGTTCATTGCACTCCTTCCTGGGAGAAGGAGACTGTTCTATATGGAAAAATTGAGTAATGTAAGCCTATATTCCCTAGAGTTTTGAAGAATAAGATTCATGAAGAGTTTTACAGAGGATTAACAGAATAGAGGTAAAAGTCTGTTTCCCCTGGCTGGGGAAGCCAGAATAAGCAATCACAGAGGTAAGATATTTAGGACTGAGATGAGGGAAATTTCTTCTGTCAAAGAGCTGTGGATCTTTAGAAATCCAAGGAGCTGACAATCCTGAATCAATGAATATATTCATGTCAGAGGTGAATAGATTTTTGGGTACAGAAAGAATTAGGTGATGTGCAAGCAGATAGAGTTCAAATAGAAGATTAGCTATGAACTTGCCAAATGGCAAGATGGATTTCTGGTTGTGGGGATGGTGGTGAGGAAAGATGGGCTTGGGAGAATCTCCACCCCCGCAACCAGACACCCATCCGAGCCCGCCCCCTCCCCAACCAGAGATCCATCTGAGAGTCCACCTGCTCCCCAACCAAAGATCCATGTGAGCTTGCCCCTGCCCCAACCAGAGATCTATCTAAGAGGCTGCCTCCACCCCAACCAGAGATCCATCGGAACCCGCCCTCCTCCTCTTGCAGATGCCAGCGGAAGGCTAGGAAGGTGCTGCAGGATGTTCAACAACTGCAGTCAGAAGTCTCACCACAACACTCCAACAGGACTTTAACCTGATATTGTGAGACTTCTTAGTGTGTTGACCCCAGTCCAAACACCAGCATCTCCACATCAATGAGTGCAAGTCAGAAAGATAGTGGAGTGAGAGCAGCAATCCAAGTAGGTTGGGGGTGTGCTCTCAGACAAGGCCTTCTGGACGGGAGGCCTGATCGCAAGGGTGGGTGGGGTAGAGGGTGCTGCCTCCTGGTGGGGGGAGGGGGTTATGTCTGATCGTGGGGGCAGAGTCCTACCATGGGGCCTGTCTCCTGGGGGGAGGGGGGTGGATTGCAGAGGGAGGAGGGAGTTCTACTTAGGATGTGGGAAGTCTCCAGAGGGGTGGCTCACGGTGGGGGCAGGTCTGCTGGTAGGGGGGGAACCTCTGCCTCCCGGGCCAGGGGGCGGGTGTTGATCATAGTGGGGGAATCTGACGAGTGGACTTGCCTCCCAGGAGGTTCAGATCGTGGGGTGCTGTGGGCAGGTCTGCCTACATAACTGTTAAGATCAAGGCTGGGTCAATACCTGTGCAGAGTTGTATTAATTGTTGCTGATAACAAACATCATCAATTATGTTCAACCAGAACCCTTATGATTCTCAATACCTTGTTCAGCATAGCTAGCATACAGGCAGATTGCTTGATGTCTATGTCAAGACTCTTAACACATATGGAGGCAGCATACAGTAAGAGGCCATGATAATTTCTACTAAAAGAGATAAATATGGAATCCAGGGAAAGGTTTCTTGCTTGTCATGTACTGGAAGTACCTAAAAGGTCAGATTTTGATGAAGAATTGTTGTTGAAGAAGCGATACTGAAAGTTAAGCTTCTGAGCTTGATTAAATTGGATTAGACATTTGCTCAGTGGAAGAAGCCAGAGAATGGAACATTGCAAACAATATGGATTTCCTGGTTTAACTGACTTCTTATATTTCTAAAAATGTGTTGCAAAACCAGAAGGACAGAAGAACAACTTAAAAATAATGGTGACATTCATGGATAGATGAAATTATTGCCTGTATTGTTAAAACATCTGAAGTATATCCCTTTAACTGAGAATTTCCAAATGATTTCTGATGAAGGCCCATTCTGTGCTTTAATATATTAGGGAGCACTTAGAATAGTTATATCAGTATTGTTAAAACATTTGGAGTACGTCTCTAGAAACTGAAAGATTGTTCAAATGATCTCCTATGATTGCCAGTTCTGTGGTTTAATGCATTCAGGAGAATCCACAGTGACATTTTCTGCAACACCTCCCCCAATTATTTCCAAGGTATCAAGGTGAGTGTTTGTCTCCTTGGAGACATGAGTTACCCATCCTGAAATGTGGTACATGACATTGCTAAATTCCTGCTCTCAGCAAAGCAAGCTGCAGCCAAGCACAATTTAAAGCCAGCAGTCTTTACAAGGTGCATTTTATGATTTTTCATTTGTGATTCAAGAAGTTTTCTGCCAGCATACTTAATCTGCTGTACTGCAACGAGGTATCTGTATGTCTTCGTAAAATTTATTCTGATTGTGCTTTTTAGCACCAGGATGGTAATTTATCAGACTGCCAACCTCATTACCCTGATATTATTAACAGAAGCCTTCTATAACACACTCCTTTGCACTTCATTGCAGAAGTTGTCCTTGATAATTCTGCTGAATTTAATGTTTGCCAAGAGGGCTTCACCTGCCAGCTGGAGAACTGAGGGCAGCCCCTCTGGTGAAGGCCCACTGGTATTAAGTTCCAATCAGGCATTTAGGTGGCCAGCATCCTTGGATTAAGGACCATGGGTGTGGAAATCCCACCTCCAAATCTGACAGCCAATAAGGGACATGTAGCTCTCCATTGTCATCAGTGCCACTCGGAGCATTCTGTGGGACATCCTGTTGGAAATTAAATCATTACTTCATTAAATATTCTACATTAAACAAAAGTTGATGCATTTTTGAAGCAACTACTTCCCTGAAATAAAGCTGCTATTAATTATGCTTTTATTAACTTCAGTCAATGATTGCAGTGTGCATTACTTCAAATACACTGATTAGTCATAGGAAAGCAAAAATAAACTCTATTCAAATGGGAGATTCTCACAGTTACTAATCTGAAAATTAATATAGCTGTGCAAAGGGATACAGGGGAGCTATCAGTTTAATAAACTGTGATGAATATAGGATATAGTTTCAGATTTATTCTATCAAGATGAACTTTATGTTAGCAACATTAAATCTTTAGTAACCTTTTGAAATTCCTTCCCTTTGAAAAATATTTGTGAACACATTCTAATGTTCTGTTAAGAAACAGGAACATATACTCCATTGACACCTACCCTCGAATGACTACATTCTCTGGTGCCTGTCAGTCCCTAACACTAACGTTGCCTTCCTGTGTTCATGTTACACGGCAGTAATAGATGCTTCAAAATAGTGCATTCTGATCGAGAGTTTCTGTATAAATAATGATGCATGATGGAGCTCTGGTTAGCTGGGGAATAAATCATTAAGCCATCACAAGGTTCAAGTGAATTGTGAAATTGAACTTAAAGTAACTGCCACTATTTGGCAGAACGCTAAGTCTATACCATCCATCTGTTTCTAAAATCATAATATTTATATAATAGAAATAACTTTTATTCAATGTTTTAGGGTAGAATAGAGAGCAACTAACTCTGTAATTGTTATTTGCATTATGGGTGTTGAGGTGCTCAGCTCCAAATAGGCCAGTGATTTGCTCTCATCACAGTCTGCTATATATGGTGCAATGCTCTATTCGTTGTTGTTGAGGTCATTGCCATGATGCTGTTGATTGTAGTGACCATTTAAGAAGTGTAGGAACTGCTTAACTGACATTTTCAATTTGCAATTAGAATTTCTGCATGCTTATAGCGGCTCAAAAAAAAAATCAAAATTGTATTAATAAATTTGTTTCTACTGAAACCACTGTGATGTCCATTTAAACTAGACTGGACTTTTTTGGAATACTTATTTGGCATTGGTTGCCATTATTTGAACTTCTCAGCTGACAGTTCTTACTGACCTGCAAGTTGCTGAACATTGATCCATCTAAAGCAGGCTGAGGTCAATGGTAAAGCCAATGACTTATCACACAAACCAACTAAATGCCACTTGAACTGGGTAACAGCTAATTTCATGGCCCAATAGTTAAAAGAACATGGGCGGGAGCCCATGTTCCTCATAAGAATCCTGACAATGTGGATACCTGGATATTCTGCTGAAAGTGTGAGTTATGCGTTTTTTGAATTTTTCTTCAGATCCCATGAATTGCAGCCAGACTGAAAGATACGCTACCTGTCTGCCAGATGGGAAAGGTTGCAGTCAGGAAACAGAGAGGAAGGAAAAGATCACAAAGGAAGGAATTGTGATTCGAATTGTGCAGAGAGAGATTGTATATGTGGGGGGGGGGGGGGGGGGGGGGGTTGTGTGTGTGGGGGTGTGTGTGTGTGTGTGTGTGTGTGTGTGTGTGTGTGTGTGTGGTGGTGGTGGTGGATTGCACTGAGTGGTGGGGAGGGGAGTTCACAGTCATCAGGTGAATTGTTGTCATGGGAAAAGATTGCAGTTGTGATGGGAAATCATGGGCACATGGGAAGATTGTAGTTAGGAGGATATTGTTGCAGGTGAGAAAGAAATTGTAGTTGTGGAGGGAAAAGATCAGTATTGAGGAGCAGGTGCATTATGACTGGGGAAGAGAGTTGGATCAGGAGAGAATGATAAAGCTGGTGGAATTGGCCGGGGGTGGACTGGGAAACAGATAGTTTTGTTAAGCCTGAATCTCCTTCTGCTCCTGACCCATAAGCAGTATGTAAACACATTCAACCTCTGAAACCAACTTTTTCTCCTCCTATTACCTACCAGATTTTTTGAGGTCAGGCGATCTCAGTCAACATGAGTGAAATCTACATAAATGGAGACACATTGCCTTTATCAGTCAACTAAATACTAATAATAGATTAGTTACCCACTCTCACCCTAGCAACCCATCTCCATTAAAACTGTAGGTAACTGAATTGGAGTTAGGTTGTAGTTAGATTTCTAAATTTGAATTGGTTATTCACAACCCATCAAACCTTTGGAATTAAAATTAAGATGTAGCAATTGAAAGTAAGTGACCTGCAACTTCTGAACTCAACCTAAACCTACTTAAAGAAGTTATTTACAGTTTAAAAATAAAAAAAAATTGGAAGACCGTAAGAAGTCATTTCTTGTATCTGTACACTCTTATTGACCAGGTATTTTGCTATATATGTGTGTGATCTGATGAATGTAGGTTCTGCACTCCTTGTGAATTGTTGTAAAGATCTCCTGTGTCTGACTAGAAGCAACTGGGCCATAGAAACTAAAGGTATCAATTGCCACAGGCAAGGCCTGAAGCATGGATCGTCTCACCTAGTTTCCAATTCTTTTCTTATGGAAGTACAATCTTGCATTAGCAGACCTCCTCCAACAGTGCTTTAAGTGATGTCTATTCCTTATACAATCTCTGTGAAGTGCAGTGTTGAAATCAGGATCAGAGACTGAATCAATGTAACATATCCGCTCCTTCTGATGCTCCTACAGGTCATTCATAATAGTAAGGAATTAGGGAATGTTTAGTGGATAGTCATTTCTATCATTAACCTTATTTACATTTAGAAATAGTTGGAGGCTCTGAACATAATTGTCTCATGCACTGACAGCATTCTGCATGTAAAATGGGCAAGAATAAACAGTTAAAAGTGATTGATTTAGCAACAAAATACTCTTAGAATGATGTTCAGGCCACTGTAGTGAGACTCCACACTTTAATGGTAACTTTGTTGACCTCCCAAGCTGCGAGTCATGTGTGTGTCATAGATCACCTATATACCAGTTCACCAGTATCTTGATTTTTCAATCTAACAGGCAGTGACAAGTTAGGCATGATTCCAACAAACTGCCAACTGCCATTGAAGAGCTGAGCAGCAAGAAAGGCCTTTTACCAGCTTTGGCAACAGTGTCAACAAGCTCTGGCCTGTCACAATTCACAATGAAACGTATTTACTTCTTGCCCCTTACTTATTTACTCCTCATGCTAACCACAGTATATACAGTTGGTACATCAATGCTCTGGAGAAATTTGAAAGCAAATTCAGGATAGTTATCATACTATTACATATCAACTCCTTGTGAGAATATTTCAAAATCAAGACAATTCTCATTGAATTCCATGTAATTTAGCCTGTAAATTCGACAGCAAAACTAATTAAATGTCACTTCTGATCTGTGCTAAAGCATCTTAACTAATCACAATCAATCTGCATTCAACACGCATTTAAACATTTTCACACCTAGCCTACCATGGATTTGGAGATTCACGGCATCATTAACCTGCTGAACACATTAGCCACACAACCTAGTCTTCAATTAGATAGCATTCAGTAGAATGCATGCCTACCACCTGAGGCATAGAGATCAAATGGAGATAGACATATCTGAATAGTGGTCAGGTCAGATACCATGACAGGAATAAATAAATATGTTTTCCGAAAGCAAGGAGATGTCATGGTTGATGATCGTCATTGGTTAATGCACAGTATAATTTTTGTTAATTTAATCTAATTATATTTATCAATCATCATATAGATAGTATATTAATTTATCAGACTTATTTTTTGCATGGTGTTTTGTATTTCTTTCTGTTATCGCACCACCACCTTGGCTGATTCCACACTATTTTCTCAGCTAGTTGAGGGAGCTGAGTGACAGTGCAGAGGATAGCTCTGTAAGAGGCCAAACGCAGGAAGCAAAATGTTTGTGTTTTTGGTGTTCCATTCCTTTTCAGAAAGAGCTGAAAAATGCAGCCCAATACCTGGGTAAAAATCAACTCCACGGTCAGATGTTTATACCTACCCGGCATGGAGCACGGAACAGATGAGGAGCAGATAATAGGAAGATCTATCGAGCTCAGACTGGATTTTACTGTTTCTGGGCGGGCGAGCCTGTAAAATCTCACCCCACGATTTTTGACCTAAAAAAAATTGGTCTCAAAAATCTGATTTTTATCTAAATGTGTATAGCATATCATAAATTTAAATTTTACTTATTACTAATTTCTTAGGATTCAGCATCATTGGTTTAAAATATAATTGCTGAGTTCAAAAATTACTATTCTTGCAACTATTTTCCAGAATTAACTTCTTTGACTGTCAGTTTCAAGTTTGCCAAGGGATTTTTTATTGAATGTAAATCTTCTATTACTTCAAAAAAATGTCAGTAGACAATAAGATATAGAAACAGAATTTGACCATTTGGCCTATCAAGTCTGCACCACTATCCAATCATAAATGATAAGTTTCTCAACCGCGTTCCCCTGCTTTTTCCCTGTAACCCTGGAATTCTTTACCGATCAAGAACTTACGTATCTATCTTTGTCTCAAATGTACTCAATGACCTGGTCTTCATAGCCGTCTGTGGCAATGAATTCTATAGATTTGCCACTCTCTGGCTGAAGAAATTCCTCCTCATCTCAATTCTAAAGTTCTTTATCCTGAAGTTGTGCCCTTGGGTTCCAGTCTCTCCTTCTAATGGAAATATTTCTCCATGTCCGCTCTGTCCAGGCCTCAAATCATTAAAAAAATTCTCAGTTTCTGATTTTAATTTCAGGTTTTACAATTGTAGAAGTGCTGGGTTCCCAAAGATCCAAGGACTTGGAACAACAATAGTTTATTCACTAACTTAGTAGCTATTACACATTTGTCCTCTGCCCATGCTTCAGATAGAACTCCTGTTCTTCTGTCACATGACTGCTTAAGTAACCATGTGATCATGTGACTACTCAGTTCACAACAATCATTTTCATCTGTTCTGTCTGCATTACCTTTGCACTTAATCATTTGCATCAGTATTTTACATATCTCATTTTGATGATAGATTATTTGTTCCATGAATTTTCATGCACAAGTTTCTTGGAATTTGAGATAATAAATTAGTAATTTTATTCCTGCATCACATTGGTCCGAAACTATTACACTGCAAACCTTTGCCCACATCTATGGTATGCACAGTCATTTAGTGACATTCTTCATCTATTCAGCACCTAAGGTGAAGAATTACAAGCTTATTTTCTCTTTGAAGACATTTGAAAAACATATTCCTCTAATAATTTTCAACATGACTAACAAATAAAGGCTTCTGTCAGCAGGACAAGGTAAGAAACACTAAAATGTGCACAAGGTCACAAATGAAAGATTTTAAAATGTCCTGAGGAAATTAAAAAAACCTGAACTCTGAGTTAATCTCTTAATCCCGTTGGTTAGAACATTTCTGCAAACATTCTTTGATGTATCTTATCTCTTAACATTAGTATATTTTTGGATTAGGCACTTTTTATTGTCATTTTCATTTCAATTTGACTTTGTTGCAATTTTTAAACAAGTTGGAGTAGGGTTTTCA
This sequence comes from Sphyrna mokarran, assembly GCA_024679065.1. NCBI lineage: Eukaryota > Metazoa > Chordata > Chondrichthyes > Carcharhiniformes > Carcharhinidae > Sphyrna > Sphyrna mokarran. Next base: position 36,611,266 of record JAGIQG010000010.1, on the reverse strand, counting down.
CTTGTTTCAACCAATAATAACACTGCAATTTGAACTGACTCAATCAAACCAGCGCCAAAGTCCTAGAAGTTTAAAACATGAGTTACACGTAAAACCTCTCATATTTGTATTTACCTTTCATCTATTTTATGTTACTTTAAAATTCACTTCTATCGGGCCCTGCTCATAAAACTGTAGCACTTGCATGTCAAAATTGCTAGTTTCCCAACAACTGCACTAATCAGGAAACAGTATCTCAAATTGGACTAATTTTCCTCCATATCCAAACTCTAATTGGCACATTTTAAAGGTTGCCTTGATATCAAAATATACTTGGTTTACTGAAAAAAATGACTAATGTACTATGTTAATGTTAAACTATTAAATGACTCAGTGCCTTTTATTAAGTAATATTAATAATTTTCAATTAGATGAAGAGAACAATATCCTTATTAAAAATGTTTATTTTTGATAAGTTCATTTTCAATTGTTTTAATAGAACCGCAGCAGGTTGCCACTCAGAAATGAATCAATGATTTCTTAGGAAAAAAATAAACAATTATTTTGCATTATATGACACAATTGCACTATTAATGGAAAATTTTATGCCATCAATTTATTGCAATTCCAAACATATTTGCGGTGTTATTATCTTGCTATATTCATACATATATCAGTATGCCATGAGATAAAAGATCTAGGTTTAAATATTCATCACCTAGTGAATGTAAGTAACATCACCAAAATTGAGTCAAATCAGACATGAGACCAGTAAGGAGGAAGAGCTACAGATGCTCTCTCAGCAAGTGATCCAAGGATGGCCTATTAAGATGCAGCAAGCAATATCAGCAATAAGGGCTGTGCTGGTCCAGCAGAGAAGACATGCTGGATTCTTTGACCTCAGCTGAAGCTGGGAGTTTCCGGTCTTCATGCAGTGAACAGGCATTTGGCTGAGCACCGAATTCTCTGTTCATATTGGCAGTGGTGGAGGGACTTGAATAACTGGTGAATTCTGGCTGACATCTCACTTGAAGATAGAGTTCTTAAGTCAGATCCAGAATCTAGAATACCCAAAACAACATAAGACACATTTCTCCAGAAAATGCATTAATGTCAGTGGGAATGGAGAAGTGGGAGCTCAGGGATCGGATCAGCTGTGTGTACAGAATAAGCATCAACAAAGGCATCAAAAGAATGGTGTATTTTATATATGCCAGAAGTAAGAAATACACAATAGAGAGATGAAGTACTACCCAGACCATAGCATGCTGTGGGAACTGTTTAATTCACATCCAATCATGAATGATATCTCTTACTTGCAGACTACCACTCAAAGCTCCCTTTTATCAGCAAGATGAAAGATTTGAGAGCCACAACAATCGTTGCCGTATTATAAGTTTTGTTCACTAAAGAAGGGATTTCTGAAAAAAAAAAATGACAATGGAACCCAATTCCCTTCTGAAGATTTAACAAATTTATGAACAGTATAGTACAACATTTTCAACTTGGTCACCATGTTAGCCAAAGGGAAAGCGGTTTATAAAAAGACACATCCAGAGAGCCTTCTCAAAATGTGAGAGATGAAGGAAGATCCTAACATTGCCTCCTCGCCATTCAAATCCATTCAAAGTTGACATAAAACCGCCAGCAGGGCTGTTGAATGGAAGAAAGTACAAGATAACTTAGTCAAGCAAGATACTTCCTCCAAATGACCAGGAGAAAGTAGGAAAACAACGCTCAAATGTGCAATTAAAGGAGGTTAAAACTTCAACAAAGTACTGGAAGCAAATAAGAAGGAACAAAGTCCATATTCAACTTACACATGAATTAGAAAATGCATTAAGAAAGCTAGCTACCTCACCAATCAGTGAGACATCACCAGCTTCTTTACCAACCAGTGAGATAGCACCACTTTCTTCACCAACCAGTGAGATATCACCAGTTTCCTCACCAACCTGTGATTCATCATCAGCTTCCTCACCAACCAGTGAGACATCACCACCTTCCTCACCAACCAGCCAGACAACATCAGCTTCCTCACCAACCAGTGAGATATCAACAGCTTGCTCACCAACCAGTGAGACTTTACCAGTTCCCTCACCAACCAGTGAGATATCACCAGCTCCCTCACCAACCAGTGGGACAACACTAGCTTCCTCGCTCAACCAGTAAGACAACACCAGCTTTCTTACCAACCAATGAGACATCACCAGCTCCCTCACCAGCCAATGAGACAACACCAGCTTTCTTACCAACCAGTGAGATAACACCAGCTTCCTCACCAACCAGCGAGACACCACCAGTTCCCTCACCAGCCAATGAGACATCACCAGCTCCCTCACCAACTAGGATACAACAGCTGGGATTCATTAAGCACATTAGGCAGCAATCCCAATGGCCTGTTGAATTGGCAATCAGGCATAAAACGGGGCTCCCAATGGTAATATAATAGTAATGTTTCTAGTCCTCTCTGCCAATCCCAATTAGGTTCTTGCCCAGAGTAGACAGGAACCTAATGAATATGCAGATATCCTAATCTGCATTTGACTATTGAACTGGAACCCAATTGAAGTGCGACCTTTATTCCTAATTGTAATGTTTGGAAATATTTTGTCTTTGATTTACAGGTTGGATCATTTATAAGGTTTCACTTCCTCTTCTCTTACCGCAATGATCCCTTATCGGGAGGGGTCACCATTCCATTGTGAGGGGGGTGAGGACCTGTCTCTCAGTGGTGAGATCAAGTGCTCTTTTAAAAAGGGTCCCCAATCTCTGTAATACCAAGTGGGCAGGCATGATTAATGTTTTGAATATCTAAACAGGCTAAATGTGGGAGAATCCCAACTGACAGATGTTGCTAATGCCAGCGGGAAACTCTCTGGTTTTCCCGTTGATGGGAGCACTTAAAAGCCAAAATGAGTGAATCACACTCAACATCAACTTCCTGACCTTTCAGCCCCCATTGTGTTTCATTGTGTTTCAACAGCTTCATGTAACTCAATGTTAAACACAACTCCTGCAACACCAGGAGCAATGCGCACAATATCGCTTGAAGGATGACAAACCTACAAGACGAAGGCACAACATCCTACTACCCAAGCTACGCCATAAATAATATTTTACAAAAAGGAAACAAAGTATAAAAGACTCTTAGGGGGCTCAGCTTATTTCTAAAAGTCAATTGTTAATCCTCTTTAGTTTAGAAAATAATGTGAATGATTGGAACAATTAGACCGATACAAAGGCATTACATTTTTTCTAAAGAAAGAGTGAAGTTATATTTTTATATTATTCCCTATATTTTAGTAGTAGCATCTCAAAAGCAATAACCTCAGGGCTAAGGCTGTGCTAAATTTCAGATCTGGCTACATTTTGGGTTGGGTATTTCTGCCAATGGCCAAGCTGGGTTGGGATGGATCAAGTGTTGCTCAGAGGATGGAAATACATTGGCACAAAGTGAATAATTAGTGAAGTGCAGCAATGCACCAATGTAGAACCTAACCAAATTGTCCAGCTGAGTGTTTTTATTTAACTCAATTAAAATTGATGCAAGACATGTTCTTAAAATGTATGGTTTTTGGACAGAAAGAAATCCCACAACACCAGCTTAAAGCCCAAACAGGTTTATTTGTAGCAAAAGCCCTAGGTTTCAGGATAGGCTGTACCTTCGTCAGGTGGCTGGGAAACAGAGAGACAGTCTATCCCGAAAGCTTGTGGCTTTTGCTATAAATAAACCTGTTTGGACTTTAAGCTGGTGTTGTGGGATTTCTTTGTATTTTACCCCAGCCCAACGCCGGCATCTCCATATCATGATTTTTGGACAGTCAGGTTTGCACACTGTTCTGCATATATCCTGAGGTGTCACTGTGGTTGTGTGCTGCTAGTCACACGGAGAGATAGGTGCAAGAAATACAATCAATGAGGCTCCAGCACTTTGAAACTAAAGTGTGACTAGTTCAAACTTAGTAGGTGCTATTTTCTAATTAATCCCAAAGTGGAAACTATTAGCTGAAAGACCCCCCCACCCCCCTAAAGTGGAAACCATGGCATTCTAATTTGCTCTGGGATATTGAATATATAATGCAAGAGCTTTATAGTAATTTGAAACCTGATTTAGCAAAATAGTTACTTGGATGAACTGAAATGTTACCCTACAAAACTGAATGACAAGTTTTAAAATTACAAATCATGCATAACGCAGCTTTGAAACATATTTTGCACAATTTTTAAAGTGTATTTACTGAGCTATAATCTTCACGATAAACTGGAGACATTTTTTGAAGCATTAAAACTATTGAATTCAATAGAAAAATGCAATTTATTTCATTGTTTTATTTAAATCATTACATTTTGAGGTGACAGCTGTATTTTTCTGTACCAAGGGGATTGTCACCAATTTGCCCTGGTTAGCTGGCAATCTTTTTATGGTCAGGTTACAGCATTGTACTGTGTTTAAATTCCTTCTGTAGCTTGATATAAGTGGATGTGCTGAGTTTGAGGCCTATTCATGGTAAATAGAATGAATCTCTCCCACTCACTGCTGCTTCACATCACAATGTTGCCATTGGCAGTTTTAGCAGAGTCAGCCAGGTAAGGTGTCAGCAACATCTAGAATATTAAATTCTGTGCTCTGACACCATGAAATCGTGCATGTAAGAGAGTCTCTTTCAGAAAAGCTGATACATTTGTGTTTTGATCAACAACTTGTTTAAATTTATAGATAGCTCCAACAAAAGTGGCCCAAGTGTATAAGTGCTGGGGGGAAACTTACCAAAAAATGGCACAATGTTTTTTGCGGTAAACAGGTTGACTTTCTTTCCGGAGTAAATGGTTGGTTTTCTTTCCTGATCTTACGCTGCTCTGCTTAAAAAAAAATTCAAGGGGGGTGTGTTTCACATCATCACGAGGGGGTGGGGGAAAAAGGACAGCGGGGGAGAAAGGGCAAGGGGTGGAGTTCAATACACTGGTAAAACCCAGCTGCATTGAGATCGGCCCATCATCTTTAAAGGGTTTCCCAATCATAACAGGAAAAATTCCTTCCACCCAGCCCACTGAAGAGGCCTTAGTGGCTCTACTCCCTACCCCTGATCGGAGCTCTGCACTCTTCTCAGCCTTCTCGTTTATTGCTCCTTTGAAACCTCCCCTGTTCATTCCCCAGAATACATCATGGGGACCCAGCCCTTGGCACAGTTTGGCACTGCATAGTTTGGCACCAGTTTGGACCTTCCAGCTTGACACTGCATGGTTGGCACTGCATTGTTGGCATGGGCATGCTGCCAACTTATGACAAAGGGCAATGCCAGGAGCATTTTCGGTCTTTGCCTGGTAAAGTCCTTGTCCTCTGGAGCTACACTCACCTTTACACCGTCAGGGCGAGTGCCACAACTGGTTCAAGTCTAGATGAATCTTTGTAAACCAGTCATTTCGGCACAGTGTCAATATACGGCAGGGGGTGGGGGTGTGGTCAATGTAGGGTGAAGGGACATGTTAATATTAAAATCCATTCAAATTCAGGAAACAAATTCATACCTGTTATGGGCATGAATTTCATGACATCACCAATGAGACGTGCTGAGAAGTTCTGCGATCATGATCGCACTTCCGAATCTCGAGCCCCTGCTGCCATTCACATGATGGTGAGAATGAGCTCAAGATTGCCCACTGTATATGGCATGACTTCCTAATTAGTATTGTCCATCGTGAAGTTATGAAGCCAAAGAATCGAATTAATCGAAGAATCGTTAGATCCTTCTTGCATGGGCCACCACTCCTACTGGTTCATCTGTATGTATAAAGCAGTCTCGCTCTCAACCCAGCTGAAGTAATGAAGGCCTTTCAGTTTTACCCTATCTCTATAGAAAGTTTATTGAAATATAAATACTGTTAAAGATATTCCATTGTTGCTTACCTAGTTCAAAAATAGTTAGGGAGCCTTTTTTTTATTATCATTGACTTTTTTTTAAAACTGGGATATAGCCATTGCTGGCAAGGTCAGAATTTAACTCCTTGAACTGACTGGCTTGCTATGCCTTTTTAGAGGGAATTTAAGAGTAATAGGCATGGAAGCATATATAGGGCAGAACAGCCAGGTAAGAATGGCAGATTTACTTCCTGCAAGGGCATTAGTCGAACTAGTTGGATTTTTATGACAATCAGTGATAATTCCATGGTCGCCATTAGTGACACTCAATTTTAATTCCAGATTTTTATGAGTTGAATTTAAATTCCACCAGCTATCATAATGGGGTTTGTATGTTCCCAGAGCACTGGACCTCTAGGACTGCTAGTCTTGTGACAGTACCATCTCTCTCGGTGAAAAGGTTAAATTTTTTCCTTCTTTAGCCATTTCACCAGTCATATGAAAGCTATATTAATAAGCATAAAGGGACTTTCTTCAATCAATAATTAATATCATCCATATTAACTCTCAGGTCAACCGTAATCAATTTTGTTTTAGTCACTTATTCTTAAGATTTCCCAGTGAAAATAGATACCACCGAGAAAGAAAATAAATAAGCAAAGCCATGTATTGTGCATGAGTCAATAAAAAGTGGCCTAGGGAATGAGAGACCATAATCTATCCAAATAACTTTTCAAAGGACAATTGGATGGAAAGCAAAAGAAGATAAGAAAACAAATCGCAAGTCACCTGGTCGACGTAAATTTCGTTACTGCAATCTGGGAGTGGTAATGTTAATCCAATGAAAAGAAAACAACCAGTGTGCATTCGACCCAGCCTGATTGGAAAGTTATCATTCATGTATACACTTAGATTCTGAGTCAACGATTGCTAAATCTATGCAGCCTTAGTAACACCACCTTTTTCCAGAGCTGCACCAGGTCCGAAAGAGAGATCATCTATTTCCTGCACCATAAGATTGTAAATGTGATTGATAAGCTTGAACTCAGTCACTGCTTGCTACAATGGCATCTGATACGTTGCTGCTTCTTTCATTGCTACAATGCATACTTAAAGTGGAAGTATCCCCAGGAAACCATTTGTGACAGCTTTGTATTTATTTGAGAAGATGTTAGATGATGCGTATAGATAGCAAAATAACTAAAGCCATGATTTTATGAGTGTATCCGATCCCATTTATTCCACAGTCTGCAATGCATCCATGAATCATGGACTGTTGACTTCATGCTGAAAAACTGAAATAGACTCAGGCTATTCAGTCAGCTGTCAGAAGCATCCCTTTCTCACCAATACAAAGGTTCATTGCCATCCTTTAAGTAATAAAACTTCTACTTAATGTAACACCAGTTGGAACTGATGTTTTTTAAATCTCAGGTCCAACCTCATTCCTGGCTGCAGTTTATTGGTAGCCACCTCATTTTCAAACCATTAATAGCAGGCACTATCTAATGCTACATTTGTGCACTTTCCCTATCACTAAGTGGTGGCCTAAAGGGAAAATCCACTCGTAAATAGGTTGGATTAGCTGTCAAGCAAGTGGGCTGGTTCTTTTGATAACATTTCTTTTTGTATGGAACACCACCACTTTTCTTAAAAATAGATGGAAGGATAACATTTTTTGGTCATGAGTAAACTTGTGTTTTTCTCTTTACAAAAGCTGACAGATTCATTGTGTATTCCCAACATTCTTTTGGACTTGGCTCCTGGATGAATACCTTTCCTTCAGTGCTAAGGTGTACAAATACTTTAGTGTTGTCTCTTAACATGTTTATTTACATAATGTATGCAGATTCATACAGATTCCAAGTTTGCAGGATTGCTGTCACCTCATTTTCACAATGACTATATTTATATCTTTTAAACAATGTGTTTGCAAGTTTGATACCGTTCAATTTCTTTAGAATGTGGGTGCAACTCTTCATTTCAATAGGAAGACCCTTTCTGACTACCTCCCAATGAAATTTAGCCCAATTTCGCACCAGAGCCTGTATTGATCTTGACAAAGGAGGAAGTTTGAAAAGTAAGTCGAGCTTGTTTTGCAGGAAGATCAATGAATTACTCAGGTGTAAACATTTAAATAGAAAGCCTTCTTTATTAAGAATACAGCATTGATTTTATAAAGTGTTCTGCAAAGTTAAAAATAATGAATCATATATTTAATGACAGGGTGTGCAAACATTCTCCAAGTTGACAGGTTAACAGCAGCATGTGACAGCTGGTAAATGTTAAACCTGCCACTAGTGAGACGAGTGTTGAATCTGAGAAACCAGATAAAATATGCTTCAGGCCTGTTCCAGGTTGGACTGAATCTTATCCCACCCAAAGTCTTCTGCTAGATTCAGGAGGAAATACAATTGCTTAGTAAATACGTTCTTCGAGTGAACTTTTCTTCAACACTTGAATCTAGCCTCAGACACAATTCCAAAAGCTTCCTTCAAAACTACTTCGTCAGATAAAGACTCTTGTAACATTCTAGTAGATGACAAATACAATTTTAATGCAAAACTTTGTGCTTGTTGAAGCATATTTAATTTAATTTTTTTTCAAATGGATCAAACTTGCTCTGTTGAATAAATGCTACTATCTGACAAAAGGCTTCATAATTACATCTAACGTCAGTGCTTCTTTGTTCTTACCCTGATACGAAACTGGAGTACATTTTGAGCAAAATTTCTGACTTTGTTCCCAAATGCATAATGAACAAAATTTAATATTAAGAACTTTGGACTCTGGTGACAGATAGAGGAGTGGGCAGCATGGCCAATAGCGGCGGGAATGACTACATGAATGGAATTATGCATCAGAGAATGGGGCCTGGGCAATTATGTGGTGAACAGATACAGGAAGATGCCATATCCAGTATCAGCTGATGGGAGGATGGTGGTAGTTATTGGAGGGGGAGGGGGTAGAAGGTGATGGGGAGCCACTGAGATCTCGTGGTGGGCTGGAGCGAGGATCATTCATGTTCTAATTGGGGTGGCCATTAAACATAGTGTCCCAATCTCAGTGCACCCAGGCTTTGCAGATGTGTTTAGGTACCCAACACCCTTCAAACTACCCCTGCATGACGGGTTGCCTAGCTGGAGTTTTTTTTTGACAATGTGCAGCACGTGGTAAGATCTGGAGAGAAAACCAACTTTGCTTTCTGGTGAGAAACATGCCATTTTTCTTGCCAGAACAAACATTCTGTCAAATTCTGGTAAAATCATTCCCACTGTCTTTTTGTCAGTGATCATGATCCCAAATTCCCATACAACAGTTGAGAAAACACATGCGAAAGGATTTTCCATCCATGATGCATTTATTAACTATAAACATAAACTATTTGACAACCTCAGCCACTGAGCATAATATGCTGATGAAGGTGTTGTAAGTTTTGTGTCAAAATAGATCTTTAGAGAATTGTCAATTTACTAAGGCGTACAAGAAGATGGGACTTCTTAAAATTCCATAAACTGAAGTCCTCCAGCAGAAAGTCCAACTGAACTTACCCAAGCCCCAGAGATTAGGACTGGAATTTTACCACCCCACCTGCCACAAGAATTGGAGCAGGCAAAGGGCAGAGCTTGGCAAGGTCTGTTGATCTCGGGTGGGATTTTACAGTTTTGGACTAAGTGAAGTTAATGATGAGTTCTTGGAAAACGTAAGATGTTTCCAATATCTTGGAAATTAGTTTTCACAGAAGGAAATGATGAGGGAATGCAGCATCTCAGAATCTTTACATTGCAGGAGGCCAGATGCCCAGTTGAGTTTGCACTGGCTCTCTGAGAGAGATTTCTACCTCGCCCCACTCCCCTGCCTTATCCCTGTAACCTTGCACATTCAAATACAATCCAATTTCCTTTTGAATACCTTAATTGTACTTGCTTCCAACATTCTTTTAGGATGTTTGTTTGCCATTCCAGCAATCCCCTGGGTGAAAATATTTTCTTTACATCACTTTGCCTCCTTTTGCCCATTATTTTGAATGTATACCCTTTAGTTTTTGACACTGTTTTGAATGGGAACAGTTTCTCAACTAATCTCAATAATCATCTTCACTACAGAGGGATAGCTACAATTCATTTGAAGTGATAAGGCATCCCCTTTTTTCCAAGATAATGCCAGGATCTGCTGGTGATGGCTAGTCCATATCTAAAGGTGTTACTGCCAAGTGTAACATGGCAACTTTGGCCTCTTGATTTGCTTTTCTGAACTTCATGATTAATGGTTTAACTATATGAATCATTAGGTTGGCAAGATCGCTGGATCTGGGCTAGTGTGGTAAAGCTGTCAAATTGTCAATGCCACATTTAGCAGACACGTCCCTAAAAGGTTTGCCAGTATTCTGTGTTTCTTTCTCCAATATGATTTCTTCATGTGTACAAAACAAAACTAATGTAGCAATAGTTGCACTTGAGTTATCCTTCAGTTGTGTTATCATTGGAAACTTGAAAAAGTAATTTGTAACTCAGAGGAAGTCATCATAATGGATATTCAGTAACTCTGTTTTCATTTTAAATGGAATCTCCTGTAGGTGTTGAGGCTCTTTGTATTAATATGGTTGGTGGCTCTGGCATGTTTTGCACATCCTTACTGATTTCAATATTGGAATGAACCTTGGTCAATACACAATTTCTCTTGCCAAGAACCTTGTTTGCTGTGTGCCCATTTACTCCTGATGTAACTGTGAAAATACAGTCTGGCAAAAAGAGTGCAAAATTATACCTCTTTAAATACCAATTCAATTTTGTATAGCCAAAAACAGCCTTTAGTTATGAATTATTTTTTGTTTCTTTCTGAAGTTTGTTGTATTTTTGTTGACCATAACTCAGATTAACCTGAGGATTGATTTGACTATGATTTGGATTCTCCGAAGTTGCTCACATTTGGGATTTTCCAGTCCTGCTGCAGTGTACAGAGATTTGGATGAGCATCAAATTGTCCATTCTCGCTGGCAGCAGTGGCAGAGCTTAAACATGATGAGGAGATGTCGGCGTTGGACTGGGGTAAATACAGTAAAAAGCGTGACAACACCAGGTTTAAGTCCAATTTTAAACCTGGTATTGTCAGACTTCTTACAGAGCTTAAACAACCAGAGAATTCTGGCTGATGTTTTTTATTTTATTACACTATCCAGTTTTGGTCTAGCAAAACATCCACACTCTTTCGGATTTGGTAAGCTGCTCTATATGTCTGAAGTAACCACTTTGTTATTTAGTTTGCATACATATTGATATGGTATGTCAGTATACTTATCACAAGTTAAAGGTAGTCTAAGTGTCACACTTGTCAGTAGCTTTAGCCAAATCATTTCCAATGATTTGTAATCAGTTTCCAAAATTAATTGTTCACTGAACGTGGACTTGATTGCCTCATGCTGTATATTTGAATAATTGTGTTTTGACATTTGGAACCAAATGCAACGATTTGCCATCTTATCTAATACATGCTGCTAACCCTTTGAAATGCATTGGCCTCTAAGATTATTTCTTTTCTTGGGTGATATAATCCCTATAGTGCAGAAAGAAACAATTTTGCCCATTGCACTTTCACCAACAATAATTCCACCCAGACCCGATCCCTATAACCTCACATGTTTACCATGCTAATCCCTCTGACTAAGAGCTAATGTAGCATGGCCAATAAACCAACTCACACATCTTTGGAGTGGGAGGAAACCAGAGCATGCAGACATAAAGACATGAAGAGAATGTGCAAATGCCACATAATCACTCATGGCTGGAATTGAACCTGGGTCCTTGGTGTTGAGAGGCAGCAGTGCTAACCATGCCAACATGCTATCCGTAGTGTTCTAGAACACATGTCTTTTGACATTGCATGTTTAAGGGAACCAAACACAAGTTAATGCTCTTCCTCCTATCCATATAGAACATAGAACATAGAACATTACAGCACAGAACAGGCCCTTCGGCCTTCGATGTTGCGCCGACCAATATAAAAAGCAATGCCCCTCCAAACTAAACCATTCCCTTCTCTTCCATATACTTATCAACTAACCTCTTAAACGCCACCAAACTTGGCGCATCTACAACTGCTGCAGGCAGGGCATTCCACTCCCGAACCACCCTTTGGGTAAAGAACCTACCTCTGATATCCGTCCTATAACTATCACCCCTTAATTTAAAGCTGTGTCCCCTCGTGCTAGCTTTCTCCATCCTAGGAAAAAGGCTATCACTGTCCACCCTATCTAAACCTCTAATCATCTTATATGTTTCGATTAGGTCCCCTCTTAGCCGCCTCCTTTCTAACGAAAACAACCTCAAATCCCTCAGCCTCTCTTCATAAGACCTGCCCTCCATACCAGGCAACATCCTGGTAAACCTCCTCTGTACCCTCTCCAATGCCTCCACATCTTTCTTATAATGTGGGGACCAGAACTGCACACAATACTCCAAGTGCGGCCGCACTAGAGTTTTGTACAGTTGCAACATGACGTTGCGGCTCCGAAATTCAATCCCTAAATATGGAACATCCTTCCTTAAGAGTCCTCTTAGTGATTGATGCTTTATTGGTGGAGTTGAGTATGTATATCAGCAACAAATTAAAAAGTCCAAGACATTCCTGCAGTTCTTCTTTATCTTGAGGAGCAATCATATGTCATACATTTTTTGACTTTCCTTCTGTCAGGGCGGATCAGTGCATGGAAAATGTTAATTTGACCTACGTTCACCTTTTATATTCTGCTGTTGAAGATGGGAACTTTACAATGACCTGCTGTCATTCATAATTAAAGATTACTGTTATGTTCTTCTTCAGCTTTGCCCAATATTGCAATGCCATTGGCAATACATAAGCATGCAGATATATTTTCAGTAATTCTATCCATGCAATGCTGGAACAGATTGCGACTGATGGATAGACCAAAGGTAATCTCTGGAAGCAGTATCTTCCAAATAGTGTCCTCAAATTTCTTGAGATGCATCTGCCAAATGAACCCACCAATGTCTATATTCGCTGTCCAATATGGAGAAATGTTTTGCTTCTGTGAATTTGGGTTTCATTTCTTCCAATGTTGGAATCATTTATGAGCATTTCTTTAGAACGACGTTTAGACACCTTGGCCTGAACTTTCCCTCCAACTCACCAAAGGAATCATAGTGAGCAGGGGACAGACCATGGTCCGTTGACATCGGCTGTAATTTTCCAGTCTTGGGGAGATTGTGGCCAGAAAATCCTGGCCCTAGAGTCCAACATACTCTGGATTGTGCCTCTTTTTTAATAAGCATGTGAAGGAAGTGTATTGATTGGTGTGTGATGCATGAGAAGAATAGTGCTGTTAAACTCTATGTCATCCACCTCACTTTGAAGCTTCTCCTTTATGTGCACACTGCAATTTCTAGAATTTATGATCAATGGAACTGCATTTTCTCTGAGGTGCAGTACAGCATCACTTCTATAGCATCAAATCTGTAGATGATGTATGATTATTCTCTTCTGTTGGGCTTGGTTTGTTGCTAATCTTATTTGTGGTCACAATGTTACACACAATGTTATAATTCTGCAATTGCTGGTCAACTCAGTCCACCAGGTAAAATACTTGCAGTATCCATGTGAGTTTGGTGTGGCTATATTTCAATGTCAAAGTACCTATGCAATGAGTGGTGACTCATTATACACAGCTTGTTTAAGCTATCGTAAGTTCTATCATTAATTTCCACCAATCTGAATACTTATTCTTCAAGATATTATTTGCTTTCAGAGCTTTCAGTTTTCCAAGGACCTTCTCGTAGTGATAGTCAGTGCACTGACCCGTCCCTCCAATTCTTCTAAAACTCTGGCAGCTCACTGATGAAGACAGATGCAAAGTTACTATTCAGTTCCTCTGCTATTTCTTTGTTTCCCATTATTATTTTTCTTGCCTTGTCTTCCAGTGGACCAATGTCTATTTTTGCCTCTCTCTTACCTTTTATATATTGAAAAATCTTCCTAGCTTCTCTTATATTACTAACTAGCTTACATATATTTCATCTTCTCTCCTCCCCCTCCACCCCCTTATTGCTTTATTTTGGTTGTCCTCTTCTCGCTTTTAAAGCTTTCCCAATCCTCCAGCTTCCCACTAATCCTTGTCACTTTGTATGATTTTTCTTTTGCTTTTATGTGTCCTTGACTTCCCTCGTCAACTATAGATACTTTGTCCTCCCCTTAGCATGTTTCCTCCTCCTTGGGATGAATTTCTGTTGTGCCTCTCGAATAACCCCCAAAAATGCCATTGTTGTTCCACTGTCTTCCCTGCTAGGCTCCCTTTCCAATCAACTCTGGCCAATTCCTCCCTTATATCTTTATAGTTACCTTTATTTAATTATACTAGCGTTACATCTGAATCCAGCTTTTACCTCTCAAACTGCAGCCTCCGATTCTTTTAAAACTCTGGCGTTCCACTGGTGTCATTCACCATGAAGACTCATTCTATCATATTATGATCAATGGTCTCTAAGGGTTCCTTCGTCTAATCAAGTCTGCCTCATTATGCATCACCAAATCCAGCATTGCCTGTTCCCTAGTAGGGTCTGTCACAAGCTGCTCCAAAAAAACCATCTCCGACTTTCCACAAATTCACTTTCCTGGGATCCACTACTTAACTGATTTTCCTAGTCCACCTGCATATTGAAATCTCCTCATGATCATTGCAATATTGCCTTTTTATATGCCATTTCTATCTCCTGATTGATTTTCTGCCCCACATGCTGACTACTGCTAGGGGGCCTGGACATAACTTTCATTAGGATCTTTTTACCTTTGCGATTTCACAACTCTATCCAGAGAGATTCTATGTCCTCTGATCCTATATCGCTTCTTGCTATTGATTTACCTTCATTCCTTACTAATAATGCAACCCAACCCCTAAAATCAATGGATCAGTTCATCAGCAGAGGTTCGATAGAACACATATCCTTGGATATTTAAATTCCAGTCCTGGTTCCCTTACAGCCACATCTCTGAAATATCACAACTTCATACTGGCCAATTTCAATGTGTGCAACAAGCTCATTTATTTTGTTCTGTATACTGCGTGCATTTAGATTCAATACCATCATTCCTGCATTGACCATCTTCCTTCTCATAGTTGTTCCATGTCTTTCTTCCAAAGGTCTTGCAATATAGGACATTAGAGCAATGGGTGTAGTAAACAGTACTTCTCACATGGCTTGCTTGCTTTCTGCATCCTGGCTATTGCACCAAGACTGTAAAGTGTACCTAACATATGCAGGTGTTGTTGTCCAGCTATGATCGCTTTATATTTTCCCACTTTTTAACAAGATGTCAATAATGTGATCTTTCTTTTTCTTTAAACAATCTTTTCTGTAAGGCCATACGCTTGACCTGGACCATTTGATGGGCAACACGACAGCTCAGTGACTATCGCTGTGCTGTGCAGATACATGGATTTGGGCCTGTGTCTGTAGGAGTTTGCGCATTCTCCCCGTGCTTGCATGAGTTTTCTCCGGGTGCTCCAGTTTCCTCCCACATCCCAAAGATGTGCTCTTAGGCTGATTGGCAGAACAAATTCTCCCTAAGTTATCTCAAATTTGGTTCTAATGCATAGATCTATAAATATAGACAGGGAACACGGGTAGAAGTGGGAACATCGAGGTGGCAGTGCGGGCTAGTTGGGCCGAAGGGCCTGTTTCCCGTGCTGTTTTGTTCTTTGTTCTTTGTACTTCAATCAGCATCACATTAAAACCGTTATGCATTCTGCTTCCAAAGGCACACTGTTGTTGCCCTCATCAGACTCTCTGCTGATGAACTGATTCATTGATATTAGTAGTGGTTGCCTATAGGATGTCAGCCCTAAATGGCGAATTATTTGGTGGCACAATGGTTAGCACTACTGCCTCACAGTGCCCGAGACCTGGGTTCAAATACCAGTTTGAGTCACTGTCTGTGTGGAATCTGCATGTTCTCCCGTGTCAGTGTGGGTTTCCTCCCACAATCCAAAAGATATGCAGGTTAGGTGTATTGGCCACACTAAATTTTCCCTTGGTGAGGAGATTTTCACAGTAACTTCATTGCAGGGTTAATGTAAGTCTACCTATGAATAAATAAAATAATTTAACTTTTAAATAAAGTTAATTCTTTAGCATTTTCCATTGCTTAACAAGGCCCTTCTGATCCTCATCAGTCAGGCCCAAATGGTGGTTCTGTGCAGTCCCCCATTTCCAAATCATTATTTTCACTGTTTCTTTATCCAGTTCTGCAAAGAACAAATCTAAAAAGCATAGCTCCATCATTTGTTTGAAAAGTCCCAATTATGAATAGGAAATCTCTGGCCTTCCAATGCTAGGGAAACTTGCAGGTCTGTAGTCTCTCTGTAGAGAGAGTCACCACTGCATTTGCTGTGTTTTTTCTTCTTCCTTCCTGCTTGTGGTTGCATTTTAGATGTTTTCCATTTTGCATGCTTTATGTCATCTGCATGGGAATGGCACCCAACAGCGTTGCAATCATCCTGCAATTTTTCCTGCCTGATTCAAAACCAACTGCTCAGCCCAACTCTGAAATACCTTCCTGCTCCCATTAACCAGTGATCCAGCTCATCACAAATCAGGCACCCACTGTTCTACAAAACACAATCTATAAATGAATTCTATCTTGTCCATTGTCCTTGTCCATCTACAGGAAAAGGGCAATGGACACATGAGAACATCACTATCTGGAAATTCCCCAAATCACTCACCATCCTGACTTCAAAATATATTACAGTTGTTTGGATATCGCTGGGTCAAAATCTGAACTCTGATCCCAACTGCACTGTGGATGTACCTACAGGTACTGCAGTGATTCAAGTAGATAATTCATCACCACCTTCACAAGGACAACCAGGGATGGACAATAAATGCTGACATAACCAGCATTGCACACATCCCATGAATGAATAAAAAAAAGTTATACATCTGACAAAAAAATATAGACTTTTATTTTTGTTTTGAATTCTTTCAGAATTAGGCTCTCAGAATGCATCTATTCAAGGCTTGCTTACTTATCATTTCAGGTCGTGAAATTATACAGTGTGACTATCAGTGTACAAACACTTGATGTGTTCATTTGAATTTTCTTACATTCTGAATGTTAATTGAACGTTGAAATCAATGGAATGGAAATTGGACAGATTGTATAATAAGGAACTTTGCCGAAGCCACCCTCAAGCCTAGTTGGAAAAGGAGGAATGTTGGATATGGAGATAGCATCTTTACCCAGTAAAAATCTTGTCACCACCACAGAAACAGCCATACCAGCAAAGGAAGGCATAAAAAGGAAGGCATATCTGAGGATGCATGTGTGTTGGGACTGGATGACAGCCAAAAAGAAGTACAATCTTTGACAAGTTCAATCTTCAATGTCAGTGTTACCAGAGTTGGCAGATGGAACGTTCAAACATTTCCAGTGTGGAAAGATGTCCCAGGTTCTGCCAGAAATGAAAACTTAGTGACTTGATACCTTCAGCATCAGCAGGATGCAGTGGACAGGCCAAGGATGAATGAGCAATGATAGCATGAAAATTCAGGGTGAGAGGAACTTTACATGCATGTGTGGAAACATATATGATGTTGATATATTCATGATGTTAGATCACATGACAGAGAATTAGGTGGTATCTTAAAGGGAGCATATGCTCTTGCCACATACAAAACAACCACAAAGTTGGCAACATACCCAACAGATGGTCAGCATGAGCATTAATGGTCTGGATGCCAGTAATCCATTGCCATCACCAGCTGATTCCACACAAGGCATGTCCAAAACACAGTGAGATATTCTGGTCCCGCCGAAAGTCAATGAACTTTTAGCTGATCTACTATGTATGCCGCAGTGTGTCCTGCCACGATGGGGCTGGAAAATCCTGGCTACTGCCATGCAAATTTAGGCACCAACAGAGAGACACAAAAGAAGAGAAAGATGAGTTCTGCCATTAGTTCTAGGACACGCTGAACAAGACACTTGGATCTCAAACTACTGATTGATGACCTCAATGCAAAGTTTGATGGCATTGATGAGGACTGATGAAGTTCCAAGAGCCAGACGAGTCTTCACCATAGTGCTACTCAGCAGACCGAAAGCAGAAGAAGATGGTATACTTGTGAAGATCAGACAGGTTTGTGGGTCGGTAGAGCATGCTGCAAACAGATCATTATATTCAGGAACATTATAGAGCTAAGCCTTAGTAGAAGCCATTTTCTATCAATTTCATTAATTTCAAACAGGTTTTTAAAGCATCCTTTATCATATCTTCAATGTCTTATTCATTAACTCCAGTGGCTACGTCATTACCAACATGGGCACATGAATTCCCTCAACATCATCAAAGGTGTTTGGCAAGGCTGGATGCTTTCAACACTCCTTTTCCTCTTAGTTATTGATTTCATTATGAAATGTAGAAAATAGGAGGAAGAAGAAGTCATCCAGACCTTCACATGTGCTCCACCATCCATTATGATCATGGCTGAACGTCCAAAGTCTGATCCTGCCTCCAAGTGCTATAACTAATTGTTTCTTAAGGACATATATTTTGGCCTCAACTGTTTTCAGTGGTAATGAATTCCACTACTCTCTGGGTGCACAGAGTTCTCCTCTTCTCTGTCCTAAACATTCTACACTGTTTCCTCAGATTGTAACTTCTTATTCTGGACACCCCCACTATCAGGAATATCCTTCTTGCATCTACCCTGTCCAGTCCTGATAGAATTTTACAGGTTTCTATGAGATCTCCCATCATTGTTCTGAACTCCAACAAATACAATTCTAACTGACTCAATCTGTCCCTGTCCTATTTTGTTCCCTTCATCTAAAGAATCAATCTGGTAAATGTTCTCTGCACTCCCTCAGAACATCCTTCCTCAGAAAAGGAGACCAAAATTGCACATAATATTTCAGTGCCCTGCATATTTGCAGCAAGACATTCTCACTCCTACATTCAAATCCTCTTGCAATGAAGGCCCAACATACCTCTTGTCTGCATGGATGCTCTGGTTTCTTCCCTCTGTCCAAAGGTCTGCAGGCTAAGTGGATTGGCCATAGTAAATTGCTTCTTAGTGTCCTAAGATGTGTAGGTTAGATGGATAAACTGTGGATAATATATCCACAGTTATGGATGGTAACTGTGTGGGTTTACAGGAATAAAACAAGGAGAGGGCCGGTATAAAGTGCCCTTTCGGAGAATGAGTGCAGACACAATGGGCCGAATGGCCTCTTCTGGATTCTATGGATTCTATGATGGCTGGATGGCAACAGGGCTTTCCCATCACCATCGAGAAACAGAAAATTGAAGATGTTGATGACTTCCCCTACTTGGGAAACAAATCTCCAGGGAGGATGACATGGACATTTATATCCACACAAGAGCCAGAAAAGCAGCAACAGTCTTCCAGCAGCTGCACACAGTTTAGACATCCAACACCCTCCACATGACAATGAAACTGCAACATTACATGTCCATAGTTGTGCCATCTGCAATCTATGCCAGTAAGACATGAAAGAGAACAACCAACTTAGTTGGATGGTTCTCACAAGCATTAACTGTGTAAGATCCTGGGTATCACATGGAGAGAGAGCATCACAAACAAAAATGTGCCAGAAAGAATGGTGAGAAGTGGCTGCAGGACATTGTGGTGGAGTCTTGTCTGAGACTAAAGCTGGAGATTATTTCACCTCCACCCAGACATAAAACCCATCAAAGTGGAAGTAAAATGGATAGAAAAAGAAGCTGGGAGCTGACAGAGATAAGTTTAAGAAGCACTTTCAAGGATAGAATACCACCTGATTTGGAGTGAAAGAAATTGCAATGAACCAGGGACAATAGCAGAGTCTTTCTGCTCATAGTCTCTCATGTCTTGTGTGTGACAAAGTCTAAGTAACTAAGTCTATAATAGAAGAACATTCTGCATCCAGAAGATCAAGATCAAATGTTATCTCATGCTTTCATCATTCATCAAAATGATATTGCCTGCTGTATTAGATATTAGGCATGTTCCTGAAAAAAATGATAAAAACTATTTCTCTTGCTCTGATCAAAACATAGAAAGCTTTAGTTCATCTTAGCATTTGTGACTTAGTCATAAAGTGTCAGAATGTATGAATGATGGGCAGGAAAAGAAAAGTTGGTCCAGAAAAGTCTGCCCCATCCTCACAATGGCTGTAACATTATGCTCAGACACTTCCTGTTACTTCCACCATTCCTGGAACTCCCTTGTCATGTGATCACCTTGGGAAGGCAAAAAACAAATCTAAGACAAGTAAGGGAAAGTAAATCTCTGGAAAATTCCTCCACAGCCCTCTCTGGCGAGTGATACCAATAAGAAATCTCACAACACCAGGTTAAAATCCAACAGGTTTATATCACCAATCCAGGAGACAAACAACAGAGGTTAGCTTTATTATATAAGGTTATATGTAGGGTTATGTGTAAGGTTACAGTTTTAGCCCAAACCTGTCAAAACCTGCAAATCATTGTGGAAGGTATCAGATCAATTTATCAATTGACACAAAGGACGAGATCATAGAATCCCTGCAGTGCAGAAGGAGCCAACCACAAAGCCATCCAGGCCCTATTTCTGTAACTTTACATATTTACCCTGCTAATCCCCTAACACTAGAGTCAATTTAGCATGGCCAATCAACCTAACCTGCACAATTTAGACTGTGGGAGGAAATGGAGCACCCAGACGAAACCCACGTAAACATGGAGAGAATGTGCAAACTCCACACAGTAAGTGACCTGAGGCTGGAATTGAACCTGGGTCACTGGTATTGTGAGGCAGCAGTGCTAACTTCTGTGCCATTCTGATGCCCTTGGGTATTATGGCCTTATTCATCTCAAAGACACAAAACCCTGCTCAAAGTCAATGGACTTTTCTATTGTCTGCCCTCGCCCACTCTGATTCCCGTGTGGGTGAGGTGGTAAAATTCCGGCCAAAGTCTATTTGAATTTCTAGCCACTGCTCTTTCTTTTACAAATTAGCTGTTGTGCCAGTCTGTAAGATGGTTTATCTGATGTATTGTAACACTTCATATTTGGATTTTAGTTATATATTCCACAACAGTGCCAAGAGATGAACTGTGACAAAAATGAAATGAGATCTTTTGGAAGTCTATTGCAACGTTCATAATCTCAAAAACAATGCATGAAATCACCACTATTCAAGTTTCAAATCATTGCAGTGCTATTATCAGTTGTACTTGCAGTTTGAGTTTGTGACATTTTTCTTAGCTGCTATTGATTTTGTTTTAAAATTTCGTAATGTTGTAATTATATTAGATTGGAAAGTTTGTCAGCTTATATTGATTTAACATTTCCCGGTATTTACTATTGTTAGCCCAATATAATTAGCAAATGTATGATTTAAATAGAATAATACTTTTATCCATATAAACAATATTTTTATTCTTCTGTTTTAACAATCAGTTATGATAAAAATCAAATACAGTTAGCTGATAATGTCTCTTGATTTTTAATATCAGAGTAATAACAATTCTTGTATAATGCTCGCTACATTTTTTTTTTCACTCATTTTTGGAACTTACTTTCCATAAAACTTCCACTTTTTTGAAGATTGCAAGATACAGAAAAAAGTCAAAAGTCTTTCAATGGAGAGCACACACAAATAATAAAAATTAATCAATTAACAAAAGGCATATTAGCCCATTTTTTTCACCTTGTAGTAAGGTACTCTCTGCAAAAATGCAGAGTAAAAGCAGACTTTGGCCATTCTTATGACAGAGATAATGGCACCTTAGTCAGAGCCTATTTGACTTATGGCATTTAGCTCTGGGCACCACTGTTTCAGAAGGATATATTGGCTTTGAAAGAAGTTCAATGACGATCTACTAGAATTATACCAAGGCTGAGAGGGCTAAATTATGAGGCCATGTTCCTGGCTTGTATTCATTTATTTCTAAAAAGTTGACAGCTGATCTGATTGTGACACCAGAAGTGTTCAAATGGTTCAATAGTCTAGACATAGGAAAATTATTTTCTCTGGTAGAGGAATCAAAATATGGCAACATCATTCTAGATTTAAAGCTAGCATGCACCAAGCATGTAAGAATTTAGAATTATCTCCTGCGAAGGGAATGATTAAAGCTTTTAAGATTGAGGTTGATTTTTGTGATGTAAGGGAATCAAAAGATATGCATCAGAGGCAGGAAAATTGAGTTGACTTGCAGATCAAACATGATCTACTTTTGCGGCAAAATGGTTTCAAGGGGTTCGTGTTTCTGATTAATTCAGGATGTTTGTCATGCTTTATGTCACTACACAATTCTAAGGACAGTTGTATACATTATGCTGTGCTACATATGTTTTTATGAATGGTAAAGCATTGTTCATTTTTATTAACATTTTTTTGCAATATAAACTAAGTAGTTTGACCCTATCCTAACAGTTGGAATTTAACATGAGTAACACGAGTAAATGTAAACATTTACCATATTGTTAACTTACTTAATAATAAAGCCAACTCACTGCTGTAAATGAAGCTTTTTTTTCTAAAGTCACTCCTCAGCTGATCTTTTTGACACTCTATCATTCTTTTTTGTGTTTGTACAATTACCACCTGCCAATCCAGGTTATTTTGCCAAAGCTTAGATTGGATAACCACAAAAAAGACTATAAAGATCTTGCAGTCTGCAGGGTAGAAAGGGAGGGTGCTATAGGGATTAGTGAAGATCAATGCTCCCAACAAAAAACTTTTATCAAGTTATTAAGTGTTTCTTTTTGATCATACAGGGCAGTGGGGCTGGGGTGTTGGGGGGGCATTAATAATCCTTTGAAGAGTGTGGAGATACTTTCCATTGTATGTGGATAAGATGACAATCAAGTAGGTTTGACAGAGAAAAAGAAATTTAAGTGGATATATCTAAAACTTAGGTCAGCTTGAAGGGGTTTGTACCCAAAGGCTTATATGTCTCATAAATGCACAATGCAAGACTTCAATGGAAGAGCTCTGCATCCAGCTATCACAGTCTTCATACTACACTTCATACTAGGAAGCTGTCAAACATGTCATTGATTTACCTGTAATCTTCAATGAGGAGATTTACTTGCAGCACTACCGTGATTTGACCCAGCTGTTCGGATTCTCTGAAGATGACATTGTTTACTTCAATAAACACTTGCCTTTAAAATGGGCACATTAAAGTTAAATGAATATTAGAACATTACAAGGCAAGGACCATCTCCCACAAGAGACAATTAAATTATCTCTTGACATTCGATGGCACTACCATTGATGAGTCCCTCACTATCAATATTCAGGTTATTATCTTTGGTCCACAAACTGAATTGGACCAGCCATATAAATATTGTGGCTGCAAGAATATATCAGACATTAGGAATCTGGTGATGAGTAACTCATTTTCTGACTCTCAAATCCTGTTCACTACCTACAAGCCCAAATCAGGAATGTGATGGAATACTCTCCATTTTCCTGGATGAGTGCCTCTCCAACAATACTCAAGAAGCCTGACACCGTCCAGAACAAAGCAACCCATTTTATTGGCATTCCATCCACTACCTTAAACACGTGATTCCCATCAACTCCAACATAACGTGTATCATTTATAAGATGCACTGCAGCAACTCACCAAGGCTCCTTTGATAACACCTTCCAAACCTGTGACCTCTACCATCTAGAAGCACAAGGATAGCAGATACACAGGAACATCACCACTTGCAACTTCCCCTCTAAATAACACACCATACTGTCTTGAGATTTCACTGCCGTTTCTTCAACTGTCATGAGATCAAAATTATGAAATTTTCTTCCCAGTAGAGCTATTAGTTAAATGCATTAAATCAATAATTAGGGATGAGAAACAAATGCTGGACTAATCAATGCCACTCACATCGAATGAAGGAATAAAAACAATAGATTAGTGTGTAATAGAATGACCTTTGAAGGAACAGAAATCTTTGGCAGGGTCCTTTGATGTAAAGCCACTTATAAACTGTGCATACTGATGCAACAGCCATAAAGAAAACTATCATCAGTGCATGGAGTCCTAGTGATATGAACTCTTTTAGCACCCTAAGATATTAACTACCATCACTACATTCTGCTGAGTAACAGCAGGACTTCATTGGCAGTGTTGTGGCACTACTGCCATGAATAAGGCAATAAGATGATAAATGCACTGGAAAACTAAAGATTTACAACACCTAAGACATGATTTTCAGTCGGTCATAGCGAGTAGTAATGGAAGCAACGCTAATACTGTTGTTTGATGATAAATCTAGGTTTCAGGTTTTCCTTCCAACCCTTCACTATATTATTACAATGAATTCAAGGTGACTAAAGGAATGGTGACTTTCGGCATGATTTCCTCATCTGCTGATTTTGCATTGCTAATTTCATAGACAGAAGCCGATCTTTTTTCTACTGCTTCCCAAAGCATTGATTTTTCACAGGAGAATATCTGTTTCTCACCAATTTAACAATCTGCAGCGAAGCTGTGGGAATTCATGTCTTTCAACACCTGAAACCTGAGAACGCAAGTTGGCACTTAAGGAGGAAAGCTATGCATTTTCTTATTATTCACAAAAAAGAGAAATTTAAGCCTAGTCTTTGCCAAATGTTATCCTGAGCTGGAGTCTTGGCAATAGCTGTAAATTGAATGCATGTGCAAAATGCTCACGACTGCTCTCTGAAGCTCTCTTGATGCATTTTTTTTATGTGCCCGATGCACATCTGTTTACTGAATATTCAAAAGACTGAAAAGGTATGTGTTGTTGCACAACACTTCATCATGTCTTCACAGCATTCCAACATTCCAAAGCACTTTGTTACCAATGAATTACTTTAAAGTGGAGTCACAATTATGGAGCAGGAAAAATAACATTTTTTATTGGTCTTTCATCAGATATATTTTAAATGATAGCAGCCAAAACAGCCAGTGAACAGATAGTGTACATGTACTTTGGGGCCTTTGATAAAACTGTAATGAAAGACCTTGGGAAATTCTGTCACAGGGTGTAAAGTTAGGAATGATATTTTAAGTATATCATTGGTGAAAAGTCTGGCATGCTTATGTGCATTAGTGAGTTGAAAGGATTTTGAACATAGTAGAAATACGTCTATGGTCTATCATAAAAGATTTCGACATAAACTCTATCAGGTATTGATCATTGAGATTCTAGAAATTAACTGAAAAACCATGGTCTTTGCTGATGGATGAAGTAGTCAACATGGGCTAGCCTGAATCTAGTTGGATCTCAGCCAGTTTGGAGAACTAGTGGCATCTTTTCCAGGTGTGCTACACACAAACATATGAATTAGGTGCAGGAGTAGGCTCTTAAGATTGAGGTTCCTGTTTTTCCTTTTTCTCTGGAGAATTCATGGTACAAGAGGGGAAAAGGTTTGACCAGCTGTTAATAGAATTTTTATAAACCAAATCCATTTTGTTTACTGTGATAGAATAACGCCTGGAAAATGGGGAAGGTTCAGCATTCAAAATGGAGGCAAAATGAAAGATTCATACTGGGGGTGTGACAGTTAAGTTACAAGGATAGATTGCTTAAATTTTTCTCTTATTATACATGCCAGTGCATTGAAAACAGGAGATTGAAGGGCAATCTGTTCAAGGCATTTTAAGTTTTAAAAGAATATGATGGAGTAGATTTCCAATAAACTATTTCCTCTGATGGAGAGATCAAGAATAAAGGAAAATAATCTGAAAGTTGGAGCTAGGTCGATGAAATTTATGTAGAATGAAGCCCCACAATTGCCAATGAATTCTGTGAACAATTCATATTTCTCAGTTGAACTGGAGAGAGTTTGAAAGATAGAAAAAATGTGATAAATCTGAGGAGAGTAAGAACAGCATTGGAACTTCCAGTCATCAGGTCAATTCTGCTATGACCCTGGTCCATTTATCTGTCTGCTAAAATTACTCAGTATTCCAGTACCATCCTGGAATGCAAAGATAGCTCTTGACTTCTCTGCTGCAAAATATCTTCTTAAACACTTCTTTCTCGTCTCCCCCACTTCCACTTCCAAAAATTAGTGTGTGGAACACAAAGGTAACTTTGTCAGTATAATGCAGGCTATCCATTCAGCTGTCTCTCTGTTTCCCACCCCCCCTCCCCCACCCCTTTCATTATCCCAGTGGCCATGAACTTGCATCTTTCTCTGGTCTCTCCCCTCTCTCCTTCATGTATTCACAGAACTCATCTTTAACATCAGATTCACCTTCTGCCTTAAGCCTATTCCTACTAAACTGCTGACCACCAAACTACCCATCGTCCTCCCCATGTTCGTTCATAATGGTTAGCAACTTTATCTCTTTGAGTACTGTCTCACTCTTTCCAGTAAATCTGCGATCATTACTTCTCTACTCAAAAAGTCATCTTTATTATCCTTGCAAACTAACACCCATCTCCAACTACCCTCTTCTCCAAATTCCTTAAACATGTTTTTATCTCCCAAATTCATGCAAGTAATTTCTGGAGCTCCATGTTTGACACCTTTCAACCAGGTTTTCACCCCTGCCACAGGACTGAAATGGTTTTTACTGAAGTCACAAATAATATTGTATGTGTTTGTGATAAAGGTGAACTTTCCTGTCTCAATTCATCTGCTGCCTTTAACATGGTTAACTACACAGTCCACCACCTCTATTGTCTCCTGCTGCTCCTTGGAGATAACAACTGAAAATACAGCTTCAGTTTTCACATGAATGCTGACGACACACAGCTCAAACTCACCACCACTTTCTCAATGCCTCCACTGTCTCAAAACAATCAAACTGCTTATCTGACACACTGTAATTCCTGCTACCAACCAGAAAAAGCACCAGGAGCAGTTGTGCCATGTGCACTTGGTCTACATTGCAGCCTCTGGCGTGTATGCAACTGCTCCAAATGCCTTTCCAGTCTGTGGCAGGAATTTGGATGTATATAAGGCTATGTAGTCTCACAATATGTTAGAATCTGCATTTTAAGCATTTCCCATGGAATTTCCTACGTTGTCCCCACACTATTAGAACCTAGAATTTAAATATTCTCCATGGGAATTCCAATGTTAAAATTCAATACTTATATGTGTGTATATTGCCAGTAATGATATTAATTGGCATTATAATGAAACTTTCAGTGTAGCATTTAAGTGTAACACTGTAGTGCATAGAAAAACATAATTTGCTGCAGCAATTCACCCCAGATTCTAATCCGGGATAGGGTTACAATATTGATGAAATTTTATGTGGGTACTACATCCTTTGTCTAGATTCAATATGTTAAAGCTCTGCGCAGGGAGCTTCCACATAACCTGAGGAGCTCATTGGTGGTTAATGGAATGCTTAACTCCAAGGTGATCATCTTGATTACCACATTGGAAAATATAATTTTAAGTGTTATGGTCAAAATAATTTTTGATTAATTTTTAATCAAAAAGTGACCTTAAACAAAATAATACAAGTGATTCGCTACATTGGACTTCGAAAATCTCATTTACAGAAATTTCCTGACTGTGTGCCTTCATCATTTCCTGAATCACCAGAAGCTTATTTTACAGAGGCAACTGTTGCTAAATGATAGATAGACTAATTACAAGAACATACACTTCATTAAGGACTGCACAGACTTAAAAATTAGAAACTTGAACTTTATTGTTAGACTGTGTCAAGCCAACTAGTGTGTTTCCATGCTGCCAGTGGACACTCAGACACTGAGGGCTCAAAAAGTTGGTAAAGTCAGGCATGAGGTGACCCACGCCAGCCTCTGCGTTAGGTTCTGCCTTTACCAAGTTCTGAAAATGGCCGTGATTGGGATTGCACCTGAAATGGGTATGACGGCCATTTAAATATATTTGCATGCATTTAAATTAACTTATGGGCTGTACGCCCAACCTTAAGGTCACTTGCCTCTTTACCACCACGTTTGCCAATTCAGAATCAGTGCAAAACAGACATGCTCCACAAAACTCCTATTTGGACACTCCAGATTGTGAGGAGGTAAGTGCTCAGTGTCCACCGGCTCTCTGCTTGAAATCAGTGGGGGTGTGTGTGTGGAGGGGGTTCCGCTGCCACCTGCCTGAGATCTATGAAGGGAAAGGGAGGGTCTGCTGCCTCTCTGCCTGAGATCAGTGAGGGGGAAGGGGAGGTCCGCTGCCTCTCTGCCTGAGATCAGTGAGGGGGAAGGGGAGGTCCGCTGCTACTCTGCCTGAGATCATTGAGAGGGGAAGGAGGGTCCGCCACCAATCTGCCTGAATCAGTGAGGGAGAAAGGAGGTCTGCTACTACTCTGCCTGAGATTGGCGGGGGGGGAATGGGGAGAAGGGCGCCATGATTGATCCGGGTGGCGAAGGAGCTGGAGGGCTAAGTGGGTCAATAATGTTTTGCGGGTATCAAGGGAGGCATTATCCGGCCTGGGAGTAAGGTGGCAGGGACATCGCATTCTATTATTTTCTCTTCGTGCATATGCAGTTGGAGAAACCGATTGAAGCTGCAGGATTTTGGGTTTGTTAAACCCTGCCAACAGACTTTTGTAGCACAATTCAGAACTGCTGATATTTTTGCAGGCAGAGTGCATATGGGGGCGTTCGAGAATGTATCTAAAAGTCAGATCTGAAACACTGATTTGGATAAGAAGGAGGCATGATTATTAAGTTTGCAGTTGGTGGCTTAGTGGACAGTGAAGAAAGTTATCTCAGATTGCAATGGGACCTTAATCAATTGGGCCAGTGGGCTGACAAATGGCAGATGGAGTTCAATTTACATAAATGTGAAGTGATTTTGGTAGATTGAACCAGGACAGGGCTTAATCAGTTAATGGTAGGGTGTTGGGGATAGTTACAGAGCAAAGAAATCTAGGGGTACAGATTCATAGCTCCTTGAAAATGGAGTTAAAGGTGGACAAAGTGATGAAAAAGGCATTCAGCGTGCTTGGTTTCATTGGTCAGAATATTGAATGTAAGAGTTGGGACATCTTGTTGAAGCTATTCAAAACATTGGTAAGGCCACACTTAGAATACATAGAATACATAGTTTTGGTCACCCTATTTTATTAAACTAGAAACAGTACAGAAGAGATTTATCAGATGCTACCAGGACTTGATGGTTTGAGTTATGAGGAGAGGCTGGATAGACTTTTCTCTGGAGCATGGAAGGCTGAGGGATGATCTTATAGAGGTCTATAAAATGATGAGGGGGATAGATCAGCTAGATAGTCAATATATTTTCCCAAAGGTAGGGGTGCCATAGACTGGAGGGTATTGATTTAAGGTGACAGGGGAGAGATGCAAAATGATGCAAAGGGTCAATTTTTTCATACAGAGAGTGTTGAATGTCTGGAATAAGCTGCAAGAGGCAGTAATAGAGGCAGGTACAATTTTGTCTTTTAATAAGCATTTAGACAGTTACATGGGTGAAATGGGGATAGAGGAATATGGACCAAATGCAGAAAATTGAGACTAACTTAGTGATTTAAAAAAAAAGGTATGGACAAATTGGGCTGAAGGGCCTGTTTCCATGCTGTAAACCTCCATGACTCGATAACTATGACTCCCAGTTTCGAGTCTGCCCAACACTTAGAATCAAAATGATAAAATAGGGCCCTAAGACTACAAAAGAGCATGTGCAAGATCTGCTGTTCCTAGTGATGTGGCACAAATAAACACAATGTGGATAATCTGTGAGGTGGCCTCAAGATCCAGAAGTCTCCGTTCTCACCAGCGAGTATGCAATTTTGGATCTTTCCTTCCCCTCTCTGGCAATGTTACCAGGTTCACATCCATAATGGGCATGAAGCTGCTTTATATTCATTTTGAATGTATTTAAATGTTATTAACCCATCCCTTTGTCAGTCCCACTGGTTATTGAGAATAACTTCCATCATGTCATACTCCAGCACAATCTGCAACCTCATGGCTTTGCATATCCCCATTCAACCATTACCATCAAGCTAGGGGATCAACCCTGGTTCAATGGAGAGTGCAGGAGCACTTGCCAGATGCAGCATGAGGCATACCTAAAAATGAGGTGTCAACTGGTGAAGTTACCAAACAGGACTACTTGCACGCCAAGTGATATTCAGAGCTAAGAAATCCTATAACAGATGGATCAGATCCAAGCTCTGCAGCCCTTCCATGTCCAGTCATGAATGGTGATGGA
The DNA here is from genome assembly GCA_024679065.1 of Sphyrna mokarran. Classification (NCBI taxonomy): domain Eukaryota; kingdom Metazoa; phylum Chordata; class Chondrichthyes; order Carcharhiniformes; family Carcharhinidae; genus Sphyrna; species Sphyrna mokarran. The sequence goes on along the minus strand of JAGIQG010000010.1, from coordinate 36,581,269 downwards.
CAATTAAACAACTCACTGGAAGAGGAGGCTCCACAAATATCCCCATCCTCAATGATGAAGGAGCCCAGCACATCAGTGCAAACGATAAGGCTGAAGCAATCTTCAGCCAAAAGTGCCGACTGAATAATCCATCTTGGCCTCCTCCAGTGGTCCCCAACATCTCTCCAGCCAAATTGATTCGCTCTAGGTGATATCGAGAAATAGTTGGAGGCATTGGAAACTGCAAAGACAATGGGCCCTGATAGCATTCTGGCAATAGTACTGAAGATTTGTGCTTCAGATCTTGCTATTCCCCGAGCCAAATTATTCCAATACAGTTATAATGATGGCAAATACCTAACAATGTGGAAAATTGCCCAAGTATATCATGTACACAAGAAGCAGGCCGAATCCAACCTGATCAAATACTGCCCAATCAATCTTCTCTTGATTATCAGTAAATGATGCTCGCTTGAAAGCTGTTTTGGGTCTCCCACTCGATCCTTCACTGCCTCCACCTTTTCTGAAAACTGGGGAGGAAAATCCCCCTTCAGTCTTTGGTGCCCACCACAAACACCACTCTCTTGCTACTGAATGTATCCTTATTTCTGGCAAATTTCTGAGATTGAACCAGGCTAGCCACAATCTTGGTATCATATTTAACCGCAAGATAAATTTCCAACCATCTACCCAGATTATTAATGAGCATTATTTCTGCCTCCATCGTAATGCCTGACTCCATGTTTGCCTCAGTTTATCCACTGCTGAAACTCATCTCCATGTTCTGTTACCTCTGGACTTGGTTTTTCAAATACACTAGTGGTTGATATTCTCAGTCTCATCAATCCAAGCTTATTCAAATCTCTGATGCCAGTATTCTTTTAATCTGTTACTCCTATGCTCATTGACCTACACTGCCTACAATGGCTCCCAGTCAAAAAATACTTCAATTTTAAAGTTCTCATCTTTGTTTTTAAATCTCTTCATGGCCTTACTGCTCTCTATCTTTTGCAGCTCCACGAGAAGCTGTGACTTCCTATTTGGACTTGGAGAAAAACACCAAGGGAAGCTTTCCACATCGGTTGGAGGAATTGTTCATCCATCATTTACAAGTGGTGTACTCGGTTACAAGTGGTGTACCTCAGGGATCTGTTTTGGGGCCCCTGCTGTTTGTAATTTTTATAAATGATCTGGATGAGGGTATTGAAGGATGGATTAGTAAATTTGCGGATGACACCAAAGTCGGAGGAGTGGTAGATAGTGAAGAGGGGTGTTATAGTTTGCAGAGAGACTTGGACAAGTTGCAGAGCTGGGCCGAGAGGTGGAAAATGGAGTTTAATGTGGAAAAGTGTGAGGTAATGCACTATGGCAGAAATAATAAATGTGTAGAGTATAGGGCTAATGGTAGGATTCTTAGTAGTCTTGATGAACAGAGGGATCTTGGTGTGTATGTGCATAGATCCCTGAAAGTAGGCAGTCAAGTCGAGAAGGTTGTTAAGAAGGCATATGGAGTCTTAGCTTTTATTGGTAGGGGGATTGAATTTCGGAGCCGCAAAGTCATGTTGCAACTGTACAAAACTCTAGTGCGGCCGCACTTGGAGTATTGTGTGCAGTTCTGGTCCCCACATTATAAGAAAGATGTGGAGGCATTGGAGAGGGTACAGAGGAGGTTTACCAGGATGTTGCCTGGTATGGAGGCAGGTCTTATGAAGAGAGGCTGAGGGATTTGAGGTTGTTTTCGTTAGAAAGGAGGCGGCTAAGAGGGGACCTTATCGAAACATATAAGATGATTAGAGGTTTAGATAGGGTGGACAGTGATAGCCTTTTTCCTAGGATGGAGAAAGCTAGCACGAGGGGACACAGCTTTAAATTAAGGGGTGATAGTTATAGGACGGATATCAGAGGTAGGTTCTTTACCCAGAGGGTGGTTAGGGAGTGGAATGCCCTGCCTGCGGCAGTTGTAGATGCGCCAAGTTTGGTGGCGTTTAAGAGGTTAGTTGATAAGTTTATGGAAGAGAAGGGAATGGTTTAGTTTGGAGGGTCATTGCTTTTTTCATAATTGGTCGGCACAACATCGAAGGCCGAAGGGCCTGTTCTGCGCTGTAATGTTCTATGTTCTATATAACAATTGATTACTGGCCTCTGCGTGATGGAAAGCTTCCCTGGTCAGGCACAGCAATTGGGCTCGGCCTTACCAAAAAGGACCAGATTTGCATAGTTAATGAATCCTCCTGCTTCTCAGTCAACTCATTGCAATGGCCATTAAAAAGGTGGCAGCAGGATTACAACGTGAATGAAGTGCTAAATCACAACATATCAATCCCAAAGGCATCTTTCGCCATATCTGCCGACTTAATATTAACCACCCCAGCATGTTGCCATTAAATTTCTGGGATTTAAGAGGATTGCATTGTTTTATAATGAGGTAACTGTGAAAATTTTCACTTGACACCTTTTAGAAGATGGTAGCACCTGGAAACACCAAGGTAGATCTTCAACTTGTTCCCTGCACATAAAATGCCCTCAGCTGAAATTTGTATTCATAGTGTCACAAGAACATGCACAAAAACATGCTTTATGCCAAATAATAACTTTTAAATCATTGGCTGGACACACAAATGTGACATTTAAAGACAAGTGGTGGAATTTTCCTCCAAATTTCTAAGTATCGTAACAGCGAGAAAAAGGGAGTCCTCTGCACCGGTCTTTTCAGCACATCCCTCACTGCAATCTTTCGACACTGAGTGCAATGAAAGAACCTCCTTATTAATCATGCCAGAATAGAGGTTTCAGTTGTGTGATTCACCCAGAGTGGCTGCAGCTCTGCACTGTTAACAAGGGGGAGATGCGTTTAAATGCTAACAATGGATGCACAGGTCATCAAGTCAGGAAGATGACACCTCAAAGAATAGCACCAAATTTTATAGAGGGAGAGCTGAATCATCTGCTGGGTGCCATCGAGGAGAGGAGGGCCATTTTCTTCATCTGGGTGGTCAACGATGCAGGGTTGGCCAGTAATGTGGCTGGGAATGTTGGCAGTAGTAATAAGTGTCTGTGTATTGGCACAGAGGACTGGCGCCCAGAGTTGGAAAAGATGAACAACCTCAACAAGGGTGAGTGCCCACCCTGGAATGGCATCAATACCATCTGTCATGCCTGGAATGTCTGTGTCGATTCACTCTCTGTCACTCCATGCCCCTCCAGCATCTGCCTCCAATCCCATCGGCACCCCCACTCAAAACAAATCCATCTGCTGAGGCACATTCCTGTCATACACCACCCAATTACCCCACCTTGACACCTCCTACACATTGCAATCTTCCACCCTCCATCCTTTCAATCCTCCCCTTCTAGCTACATGGGAGAAGAAGGCCCATGATCGTCAGGAAAGGGAGAAGACCGGAGTTGGGATCTTCAAGCTGCAAATCCTCACCCCATTTGAGGAGCAAGCACCCGAGATTTTGGGAAGACCGAGGACAAAGCTGTGACTCACAGGTCAGGATTTGCATGGAATTGAATATAAACTTTCTTCCATATGACTATTCTCAATTAACTTGAAATCTGTCCAGATATCTGTTCCTCCCTTGCACTGAACCATGTGTCAATTATCACAGGAAATGACCCTTATGAGGCCAGACCATCAGTGGTTGCCGCCTCTCCTGCTACCCCTGCTGTGATGCCAGTTCTGATGACAGCTTGGAGGGCTGCTCTGAGAAAGCTCTGAGACAGGGACATTGCATTCAACACAGACATCACAGGGATCATGCACCAGCGCCGATAGTCACCTCGATGGGACATGTTAGTGGTGAGGTTTTTGGGTTGGGCAAGTTGAGGTCTGCACAGCCTAGGGAACAAGCTGGGCCACTTGGATTAGTTTTCTTGAAGTGTTGGAGATGCAGCAGCAGAGCCAAGAAATGCAGCAGGGATTGTCAACAACACTGCAGCAACTGTGAGGTTATTGCGAGGAGTTCCAATGCCTTCAGGTTCAGAAGATGGTGTCAGCATTGATTTTAGTTGATTTATTTGATTTTTTTATTGTCACATGTATAGGGACATAGTGAAAAGTACTGTTTCTTGTGTGCTATATAAACAAAGCATACCGTTCATAGAATATATACAAACAAAGAACAAAGAATAGCTCAGCACAGGAAACAGGCCTTTTGGCCTTACAAGACTGTGCCACCCATTTTAATACTCCATGAGTGCCTTATTCAAGTATTTTGTTGATCGTCAATGTTTTTGATGTTTCAGACTGATCCAGTCTGCACCGACTCTCAGGAAGAACATCCTAGCCACATCCATTCCCCACTCTTTGCTGTTAACCCTCTGTATTTACCATGGCTAATCCATCTAACCTACATATCTTTGGATCTAAGGAGCAAATCAGCACGACCAATTCATTGCTCATCTTTGGACTGTGTGAGGAAACTGGGAACCAGGAAGAAACCCACATGTGCAAACTCCACAGAGACAGTCACCCAAGGCAGGAATCGGACCTGGATCCCTGGCACTGTGAGGCAGCAATGCTAACCAATATGCCACCCTATTGTGTGCAATCAACATACAACTTATTTCACTTGCCTTAGCTTTACGTGCATCCCACTTCAATCATACTATTAGAGGGAAAACTACATAGATGGTATCAGCCAATTGTGCAACCCTTTGTGTTGGCTACGGTTAACAAAGTGTTTTGTGGACTACTCTCAGAACCTAGATGGGCTGAATGTGGCCCTCAGGCTGCAGTCTATTGGACTAAAGTGAGGAAAATGTTACTGAACTGAATGCTTAATGTAGTTAGGAAAAACTGATTCATTTGGCACAAAATCAAGTGCCTATAAAAAGGTGAGGTCCTGCAATGTTTGTTTTAATTTTCCTGCATTTTAATATATGCTAAACTGTTGCTGCCCTTTCCTTGTCATTTTAATGATATGATTTCAATTGTTGAGATACCATTTTGACATGCACGAAGATTGTTCCTGCGTGAAGCCTACATTCAAGAAAGAAAACAAAACCTCTGAAAACATAGGTTTGCAGTTTTAAAGATAGGTTTAATTGTAATTATGTGCAGGAAAACATACAATTAGCAAGACACTCCATTAAGACCATTAGCAGAAAAATTCTAGCTCACACTTAGGAGCTGAACTAAATGGATGAGGAAACAAAAATATTGAATTTCAATGACAATAATATCGGGGTATTGCAAAGACTTGTTCATTATAAAAGGAGTATAGGTAAATCCTGCTCCTATTTGTTATTTGAACTTGATTCTCTGGTTGAAGCATCTTTATCATCATTATTATCATCATTATCAGGCAAAGCTTCACTCTGATCTTGTTAGATTGCCACCACTTTTTCAGTCCCGTATCATGGAATCTAATTGGTTCAGCTGCCATTTTTTTGTTGCAGCATTTGGCACAGATTCTGGCAGGAGGCTTTCTGATACTAGTCTATTATTGCCAATGGGCAATAACAACAACTTATTTGTGTGTGTATATAGTGTATATAAGACATCTTTAAGGTGGTTCCACATCCCGAAGTGTAATCAGAAAAAGGAATTGACAAAAAAATGTGACATTAGAATCAGAGAATCATGGAATTATATAGTGTAGAAGAGACCCCTCGGCGCATTGAGTCTCCATTAAAACAATAAAACACCTGAACTCCTACGTAATCCCATATACTAGCACTTCACCTAATTTTATCTACAATAATCTGTTGTGAACCATAATTCCTTCCTTCATCCCATTCCCACATTCTACTATACAGCCATGAACATACTCCAAAATCAATCCTCTTCCCCATATTTTGCTACAAGTGACAAAATAAATTGTAGGCCTTAAGCAACATCTCAAAGGTGGGAGTGGTTGAGACGCAAAGTGCTTTGGAGAAGGAACCCAGACAACTAGAGATGGAAGACTGTAGAATTTGGGTTGTAGAACTGAGAAAGTTAGAGAGGAATAGGGCAATGCAGAGATTTGAACATGACGAGAAAAATTATAAACCTCAGTACTTGGTAGACTGAGAATCACTGTACAGCCAGGCTGATAGGCGAACCAGACTTGGTGTGATTTTGGGTGTAGGCAGCCACGTTTTGGACAAGCCGACATTTATGTGAAAGATGGCCTGAAGCTAATAGCTACATTAACAACCAAGCTAAGATAATCAGTTCAGCCCATGACATTACTCTTGCTGCAAATGATATACATTCATACGCATGGATTCTTTCTCTACAAAACAAAAGGAATATTTTCAAGCATTGCATCATTTTGAATTACCGGGTAGATTGGTGACTCTGTAGTTTCTTATTTTCTCCATGGCAATGTCAATTAGAGTTGACTTACCAATCAATCAGCTCTCCTTTGTTTCTGATTGTTTGAAATTTGATGTTCTTGTGTTTGTCCTGAGGAGTTCACGCAGGAGAAAGACAATGTTGTCGGGGAGAATACTGTGATACTAGGTTGTAGACTGGGCAGGATTGAGGTTCATAAGGAGGAGGTGTTAGCGAATCTTGAGGGTATGAAAATTGATAAGTCCCCTGGGCCAAATGGGATTTACCCCAGGATTCTCTGGGAGGCTAGAGAGGAGATTGCAGAGCCTTTGGCTTTGATCTTCATGTCGTCGTTAGCTACAGGTATAGTGCCGGAAGACTGGAGGATGGCAAATGTTGTCCCGTTGTTCAAAAAGGGGAGTAGGGACCATCCTGGAAATTATAGACCGGTGAGCCTGACTTCTGTTGTGGGCAAAGTCTTGGAAAGAATTATAAGGGATAGGATTTATAAGCATATAGAGAGAAATAAATTGATTAGGGATAGTCAGCACGGTTTTGTGAAGGGTAGGTCGTGCCTCACAAACCTTATTGAGTTTTTTGAGGAGGTGACCAAAGAGGTAGATAAGGGTAAGGCAGTTTATGTAGTGTATATGGATTTTAGAAAAGCGTTTGATAAGGTTCCCCATGGTAGGCTACTGCAGAAAGTGCAGATGCATGGGATTGAAGGTGATTTAGCAGTTTGGATTAGGAATTGGCTAGCTGATAGAAGCCAGAGGGTGGTGGTTGATGGGAAATATTCAACCTGGAGTGCAGTTACAAGTGGTGTACCTCAAGGATCTGTTTTGGGCCACTGCTGTTTGTCATTTTCATAAATGACCTAGATGAGGGTGTAGAGGGTTGGATTAGTAAATTTGCTGACGATACCAAAGTGGGGGGAGTTGTAGACAGCGAGGATGATGTTACAGTTTGCAGAGGGACATAGATAGGTTGCAGAGCTGGGCCGTGAGGTGGCAAATGGAATTCAATACAGATAAGTGGGAGGTGATTCACTTTGGTAGGAATAACAGGCATATGAAATATAGGGCTAATGGAAGGACCCTTAATAGTGTTGTCGAGCAGAGGGATCTTGGGGTACAAGTACATCGCTCTTTGAAAGTTGGCACCCAGGTTGATAAAGTTGTTAAGAAGGCGTACGGTGTGTTAGCTTTTATTGGTAGAGGGATTGAATTTAGGAGCCGTGATGTTATGTTACAACTGTACAAAACTCTGGTGCGGCCGCACTTGGAGTATTGCGTACAGTTCTGGTCGCCGCATTATAAGAAAGATGTGGAAGCATTGGAAAGGGTGCAGAGGAGGTTTACCAGTATGTTGCCTGGTATGGTGGGAATGCCTTATGAGGAAAGGCTGAGGGACCTGAGGTTATTTTCATTAGAGAGAAGAAGGTTACACGGTGACCTAATTGAGGCGTTTAAGATGATCAAGGGATTGGATAGGGTGGATAGTGAGAGCCTTTTTCCTCAGGTGGTGATGACTAACACGAGGGGACATAACTTTGAATTAAGAGGTGGTAGTTATAGGACGGATGTCAGAGGCAGGTTCTTCACACAGAAGGTGGTGAGGGCGTGGAATGCCCTGCCTGCAGCAGTTGTGGACTCGCCTACTTTGGGGGCATTCAAATGTTCGGTGGATAGGCATATGGATGATATTAGAATAGTTTAGGTTAGAGGGTCCACTGGCCGGCACAACATCAAGGGCCGAAGGGCCTGTACTGCGCTGTAATGTTCTATGTTCTATTTTCAATGAGTGCCACATGAAAAGCTTTGGCAACATATCTTTTTTTTCAGCAATAAATATTGTCACTTTTTCACACATTCCACACAAACTGCTTTGATTTGTGCTTCAGATCTGGATGGATCCAATGGGGTGAATTTCAAGATCCAAAATTGGGTGGGTTCAAGGTCGTCAAATGTTCACCTTCTCTAAGATCCGGAACCTGATCCAACACTTGTCTAATCCTTCCAATTCTGTGTTTAATGGAGGTGGGATAAGAAATGGACAGTCAGTCTGGTTCCAGATTTTGGTTCGGCAATTTAGCCACTTTGTGAAGCTCTAATTTTGTTTTGATAAACAGATTTTGCTTTTGGGAATCTTGGCAGTGGATGATAAATAAGGACAGATTCAGGGAGGAGGAAGTACATTTCCAGCAGAAACAGGGATACATCACCCATTCCCTTGGCAGCCAAACTCCCCCTCCATGAATTACCCTTCATAGAAAGATCCCCAAAGATAAAGATTACCTCCAGACTCTTAAAAGAGATTGGATTCGCCACACGAAGCCAGACATTAGGCTTATCTGGTCTTGTAATCTGTTCTGAAGTCCTCCTCTCATGATTGAAAAACAAACTGGTCAATTGAGTCTCTGTGAGCAATGTGTCAAGGATAGAAGCTGCCAGCTATGGAGTTGACTGGAGTTAAATTCAGAGCATCCAGAAAAACACGGATTTCTGAGTTTCCCATCCTGTTTCCCATCCAAAAGCCCCTAACCCACATAAGCTGTGACTTTCAAATAGTTTTTATCACATGAACATTCCAGCTGCTAAATTTTCCTGTTTCTAGTAATTTTCTTTTCCCTCTGTAGCCTGAATGCACATCAGCTATACATACTAATTTTTCCAAATAGGCAAAAGCTCAGTGTTTTGTAGCCTGCAGCGTACAGCTGCACATATTCTGTCCTGACTTATTTCCTATTTGGCTTCCTAAACTACCATTATCTCCTGGAAATCAAAAGGTTGTGAGTTCAAACCCCATAAAGTGCACATCTTAAAGTCTAGTATTCTAATCCAATATTAAAGGGAGTGCTTGAATGTTGGAAATGCTATCCTTCAGATGAAATATTAGACAAAGATTGTTTTCCTTGGTGAAAGTAAAAGATCTCAGGATACTATATGTGAAAGGGCAGGGGAGTTCTTCTGCTGTTATAACACTTATCTCTTATCCAACAAGTGAAAAATATTCAAAGGCAACTTAATATAGATGCTGAGACAGCATGGTGGCACAATGCTAACCACTGTGCCTCACAACTCCAGGGGCCCAGGCTCAAATCTTGGATTAGATCACTGTTTGTAAGGAGTTTGCAAGTTCTGCCTGTTTCTGCGTGGATTTCCTCTGGGACGCTACAGTCTCCTCCTACAGTCTGAGAGACATGCTGGTTAGGTGCATTGAGCACACTAAATTCTCCCTCAGTGTACCCGAATGTGGCGCTGAGAGGATTTTCACATTAACTTTATTGCAGTGTTAATATAAGGCTGCTAATGAGACAAATAAATAAACTAAAGAAAAGGACATCTGAAATGAAAAAAATACTCATAGTCCTGGAAATGCTCAACAGGTCAGGCAGCATCAGTAGAGAGAAATTCATCACAACTAAGGAAATACAGGAATGTAATTGGTTTTGAGCAAGGGAAAGCGGTTGTGGGATTGGTGGAAGAGAACTAAAGGAATGGTTAGTTATAGGATGAAGGGCAGGAGTGATTAAATGTAAATTAAAAGAGGTGAATACTCAGTGAAACCTGACTGTCCTCGTGCATCAGTTGCTGTAAGTAAGCATGCAGATACAACAGGCAGTAAATAGAACATAGAACATAGAACATTACAGCACAGAACAGGCCCTTCGGCCTTCGATGTTGTGCCGACCAAAATAAAAAGCAATGCCCCTCCAAACTAAACCATTCCCTTCTCTTCCATATACTTATCAATTAACCTCTTAAACGCCACCAAACTTGGCACATCTACAACAGATGCAGGCAGGGCATTCCACTCCCTAATCATTCTTTGAGTAAAGAACCTACCTCTGATATCCGTCCTATAACTCATACCCCTTAATTTAAAGCTGTGTCCCCTCGTGCTAGCTTTCTCCATCCTAGGAAAAAGGCTATCACTGTCCACCCTATCTAAACCTCTAATCATCTTATATGTTTCGATTAGGTCCCCTCTTAGCCGCCTCCTTTCTAACGAAAACAACCTCAAATCCCTCAGCCTCTCTTCATAAGACCTGCCCTCCATACCAGGCAACACCCTGGTAAACCTCCTCTGTACCCTCTCCAATGCCTCCACATCTTTCTTATAATGTGGGGACTAGAACTGCACACAATACTCCAAGTGCGGCCGCACTAGAGTTTTGTACAAGGAGACAAATGATATGTTGGCCTTTATAGCAACATGATTTGAGAATAGGCAGAGAGATGTTTTATTGCAATTGTATAGGGCATTGATGAGGCCACACTTGCAGTATTGTGTGCAGCTTTGGTGTTCTTATCTGAGGAAGGATGTCCTTACTCTGTACAATTCTAATCGCCCTGCGATTAGGAGGATGTTATTAAAATGGAAAAGGTGCAAAAAAGATTTACAAAGCTATTACCAGGACTGAAAGGTTTGAGTTATAAGGAGAGGCTGGATAGGCTGGAATATTTTTCCCTAGATTGTCGGAGAATGAAGGGTAACTTTATAGAGGTTTATAAAATAATGAGGGGCATAGATAAGGTGAATTAGTCTTTTCCACAGGATAGATGAATCTAAACTAAAGGGCATAGATTTAAGGTGAGAAGAGAAAGATTTTAAAGGGTCCTGACGGGCAGTTTTTTGACACAGAGGATGGTGCGTCTATGGAATGAGCTGCCAGAGGAGGTAGTAGAGGTGGGTACAATTACAACATTTAAAATAAATTTAGACAGGTACAAGAATGGGAAAGGTTTAGAGGGATATGGGCAAAATGCAGGCAAGTGGGACTTCAGTTTAGCAAACCTGGTTGGCATGGACGAGTTGGCCTGAAAGGTCTATTTCTGTGCTATATATCTCTGGGACTTCATGCTATAAAAAAAGTACAACAAAGGCTTACTAGGCTGATTCCTGGGATATCAGGTTTGTCGTATGAGAAGAGACTAAATCAGTTAAGATTGTATTCATTGGAGTTTAGAAGAGTGAGAGAGGAACTCAGAGAACCTTATAAAATTCTAACAGGATTAGGCAGGGTAGATTCAGAAAACATGTTACTGAAAGTATGGGAATTCAGAACTAGGGGTCATAGTTTGAGAATTTGGGATAAACCTTTTAAAACAGAAGTGGGAGAAAATTTCTTCATCCAGAGAGTGATGGCTCTGTGGAATTCAGTACAACAGTTGAGGCCAAAGCATTGTGTAATTTCAAAACTAAATTAGATATAGGTGTTGAGGCTAAAGGGATCAATGATATGGGGGAAGGTAGATTAGGATATTGAATTTGATAATCAGCCATGATTATAATAAATGGCGGAATAAGCTAGAAGGATCAACTCCTGCTTTTAGTTTCTAGGTTTCTATTTTTTTGTGATAGAAAGGCTTTGAGGTAATTGGTAAATAAATAAATAGAAGATTTGTCCAATGGGATGAGAGAAGCTCGACAGCAGTCATAAGAATGTCAGTGGGGGTGATTCTCTGGGACTGCTAGTCACTGGTGGGAATCATGATGGCCCATTGAATTCGGCATTCAGTAAAAAGCAGGATTCTTGTTGCAGACCCATCAAATCCATTGCAGGTCTTCCTGACCTCTGCATCAGCCCCAGTGAGGTTCTTGACCATAGCAGGCAGGGAATCTGATGAATAATCATTATTGATCATTTGAATGTAATTTGCGGCAGGAACTTTCATTCCCTCTTTTCTAACTGCAATGTTAATAACTAGACTTGCTCTTTGATGCAAAGACCTTGGGTGGCTGTTTCTTCTTCTATAGTGAGTCTTTTCAAACACTTATACTGGAATTGCATGTCTGCGCTGGATTGGCTTTAGCCATAGAAGAGGCCTCAATCACTTCCCCTGCCACCCTGACAGTGTCATGTGATAATGACACACTAACAATGATAGCATAGCTGCGACACACTGGCAGGGTGTCAGTGCCAAGGTGCCAGGTAGTAATGCAAGGTTGGCACAGCCAAGGGTTGTGCTCTGAAGGAGAACCTGAGGTGGGAGGGGGGATGAGGGGGATGAAATGGATCAGCCTGAAGACGGTATTGTGGGGAGTGGGGCTGACAAAGGTTGAGGGAGCAGGGCCTGAGGGTACCCCATGTTGGAGCATCTCACTTGTGGTGGGGGGGGGTGAGGCTTCTACCTGGTTGGGGTGGGGCGTGGTGAGTGGGGCAATCGGGTCACCCTCATGCCTGTCTGATGTGAGGGGAAGACCCATTATTTTAATGGTGGGAGGAGAATGCCCTCTGCGCTGAGGCTTTGGGGGTGCTTCCCTTGCCAGTGAGGTGGGAGACAGCAACATTTCTCTGAACTCTGAGATGCAAATGCCCTTTAAAAATGGTGGCTGGCCTCTGCAAAGTTGGACTGGATGATGTCTTTTACATCATGCATATTGTTACAAATCAAAAGTGGGTGAAATTCCAGCTGAACACTCTAGTTTTCCTGGTGGTGGGAGCACTTAGAGAAAACTGTGAGAATTGCAGGCTGTGCATGAATAAAGAAGGAAATGAAACAAAAGGGAAAGAGGAATTATGAGCTCAAATTGTTAAATTCAATAACATTCTGAGTCCAAAAGGCTGCAGAATCAAATAATGAGGTGCAGTTCATAGAATTATAGAATTCGTACAATGCAGAATGAGGCTATTTGGCCCATCAAACTTGCATTGACAACAATCCTATCCAATCCTCATAACCTCATACATTTTACCCCGTGAGCCCTTTGACATTAGAGGACAACAATTAACCTAACCCACACATCTTTGAACAGTGGAAGGTAATCAGAGCACCCAGAGGAAATGCATGCACACCCAGGGAGAACATGCAAACTCCACACACACAGTTATCTGAGGCTGGAATTGAACATGGATCCTTGGTGCTGTGAGATAGCAGGGCTAACCACTGTGTCACTGTGCCGCCCACAGCATTCCTCAAACTTCACTGAGTTACAGGCCAAAGCCACAAAAGCCAGTGTGGGAGCAAGGTGCAGGATTGAAATGAAAGTGTCAGGAAGCTTCAAGGTCAAGTTATTGGACTGACCAGAAGGTCCTGCAAAGCAATCACCTATTCTGAGTTCCTCTCCCACTGAGAGGAGACCAATTCACTAGTAACTAATACACGATGATAAATTGAAAGAAGTAGAATAGCTGATTTGCTTGGAAGGAACGTTTTGGGCTTTGGAAAGTGAGAAGGGAGGAGGTAAAAGGGCATGTGTTGCAACTCCTTCACTTCCATGCATAGGTATTCTAAAAGAGGGGTTGTAAAGATCAGATGGCTGTGGAATGGTCCAGGGTGTCCCGTAGGAAACAGTCCATTTTTTAACGCTGAACGGGGAGGTAAATTGTGTTTAGTGATGGCATCAGACCGGAGATGGTGGAAACGATGAAGAATGATCCATTGAATGTGGAAGCTGGAGGATAAAGGAAAAATATGACTGGGAAAAGGAGAGCAAGGGATGAGAGACACAGTGGAGAGCCACACTGAGAGTGCAGTGTCGATTTGAATGGAAGGGAGGTGGGGGAGGGAGAGTAGATTGAGGAAAAAGAGAAGACATATCAAAAGATCTGACCAGATGTGACAGTGACAGAGAAACTGGTAGAATGGAATAGCATCCTTACAATAAAAATGTTATCTGGTCATTTATTTCATTGCTGTTTGCTGTGTATAAATCACATACAATGTTTTATATTTTAATGTAAAACTACGAAAATAACTATTTGGTAACTAGGCATTTTTAAATATCCTAAGACTGTTTCAGTGAAATCTTTGTTCTCACCATTGTTACAAAGGCATTTCACAATTTTAGCAATCCAGTAAAAATGAGCCAATTTTAAAGATTCCATCCTCAATTTTGTACCAAGAGAAGATGCTATCTAGATGACCGTACTGACTTCTTGTTCAAATCCTTGTCTACAATGGCTGTGCAGACTTGGTTGAAAATTTTCTCTCTCTCACACTTCATTTTTTTTCTCTTCCCATTAGTTCATTTTTCTGCCCTACCTCCTTAAAATTCCCATTTGGAGAGTGAAGGAAGGTAGTCGGTATTTGGACAGGCAAATTCCAGGTTACAGGGGTTGTCTCATAGCCACTATTTGTACCTGTGCAGACATTGCCTTAAATTTAACAGATTGTTAGGAAAAGACTCTTGTATACCATTTCACAAGAAGTCTCCTCAAATCCCAATGGAATTTGAGAATAAGAACCTGTGACTGACTCGTGCTGGGTTGTTTGAGACCTAATTGATTATCTGCATTTATTGGCTTTTCATAGCTCTCTTTTCACAAATTAACTTTGAGTAAAGGAACAATTTGGCCCACATTTGTTCATCCATCCGAAGATGTTCCCATTTTAATTGAAGTATCCAAGTATACATTGGTTCACATAGCACAGAAACAGACCTTTAAGCCCATCATGTCTATGCTGATCATCAAATACCAATCTATAATCCCATTTATCAGCACTTGATTCATAATCTACTATAACTTGGCGATTTAAATGCTAGTCCAGATGCTTCTTAAATGTTGCAAGATCACCTGCCTCCATTACCCTCTCAGGTAGTGCGTTCCATATTCGTGGAATGATTTATCCTCCGCTATATCTGGAATTTCATTTTGTGTTTTATCTCCTTATGATTAATTTCTGTAAGCAGGGAACAGCCCTTATGATGCAAAATTCTCTTTCACAGTGACACCTAAATAACAAGATAATTGTACGTTTAGTGTGTTCACACAAAATGTACCCTTCTATTTGCAAACCGCTGATCCAGTTACAACTAGTTTACCTCCTTAATGGGTATGCCAACAATCTGGCCTTGTTTACTTTTTAATTTAGATTTGATTTAGATCATGTCGAGGTAGATTGAATCAATTCCATTTGAACGTGATGTCTGTTTACAGAGAAACCACAGTAATCCTATGTGAATGAGTGATTCATTTCAAACACTCCCTGTACACAATTGGAATGCAAGATCATACGCACAGAAGGATTGTGACAAACACAAAATACTTTCAAAAATGATGGGAAATGAAATTCAGAGTGACACAGATGTGCTTAGTTACAGTGATCGAATTTGGATCAAATTCCGATTAGGTTCAGGGAAATTCTAGAATATAATTGTAATTCGGAATCAACTCAGATTGAATTGATCTGTAGCTCACAGCATTTGTCAGAATGTAATTAGGACCCACCTCACTCGTTATTACTTTTCCTAATTCACTTTGCTGTTTTCTCTAGATGATTTCCCCTCCTCTGTCATTTAGAATCAAAAATAAGCATTTAGACATTCAGCTGATCTATTGAACACGCTCTGAAAGAGGCATTAAAATTATATTGAAAGCTATGGAGCTGAAACTTAAAGAAGGAAGAAGAAAATGTTGCAATCATTCAGCATGTCAGTCAGTATATGTGGTGACAGAAACAGGTGGCTTTGATTTTAAAGGGTGGGTAAATGATGCATGTGAGCTGGAAATGTGCGACACACCCAGAGAGAATTCCAGGACATGGAGGCCCTGTCAGTCTTCACAGTAGAACTTGATTTAAATAAAATTTTACAGGACTCTCACCTTTCATCTGGTCAGGTTCACTGCTGCCTGATGGGTCAGAGTGAGAATCTGGCTGCCGTGGCCTGCAACCGGAGGCTCATGGAAGTTTAAATCTTAAAATATTGGCTGGGATTCTCTAGTCTCATTCACCCCAACTCCTCTGCCAGTGAAAATAGAAAACTTGGCACTCAGCCAAAGCTTCAGTCACCTCAGGGGGACCAGAGAGTCCCAGCTGCGGGTGATATGAGAGAATTTTGGTGATTGACTTCCCTCTCAACTTTTCTCTTTGTCTGTTTAGGGAGGTTGTTTAAAAATATTCCAGTTTGACAACTATCATCGAAACTGGAAAATTATAACCTTGTTAAATAATTTGAAATGACGTGAGAGCCTTCTAAGGGTGCAAAAAAAAGACCTGTGATTCAGCAATTCATAGGCATTTTCAAGGATGTGCAGCATGTTCCTGTTAATTCAAAGTCTCTCTTTGCTCAGAAAAGAACTCCATAATTCAGCAATTTAAATTGATCAATTGAACTAAAAATTATTTTTGTCTCTCAGTACTTCCTTGGTGCTGCACTGAAGAGTCAGGCTAGAAGTGCTTGTTTAATGAAGCCAAAAATATATCCCAGCACTGATATTTAGCATGCGGTTTTGGTTTGGTGCTTTGCAGAGTTGAGTCCAGATAGGCTTTCCAACTTTGAGCTGGTCAATAAAAGCTGCAATTGTACATCAGCAGGAATCCAAATTGTACTTGGTGGTTTCAATGAAATTGCTTCTGGATTTGTTGGCAGCCCCTAAAGTCAGTCTACGTTCTGTTGATCCAGCCGGTGATTGTCTCCTCGCCTTAGGGATAGAGTTGCTAGTTGGGATACACTCGGCAATTCTAGCACAATTTGCACCAAAAATTCTTCCCATTTGGAAAACTATTTTTCCCTCAAGTTTCTACTCAAATCTATGGACCTCAAATCACGTCTATGGACCAGTGCAAATGGGCACTGTTTTAAAATGTGGACCAGAATTCTCTGATCTTGCTTCACCAAATCCCCATTCACTGCAGCGGGACTGGAAAATCCCAACCACAAGCGAGATCGGAGAATTCCAACTGCCATTGTTTTTTTAAAGTAAAATCTTGCTTTAGAAATATCTGTTTGTATACTTAAACATGTTAACATTTTGCAGTTTGTGACTACAGCTAAAACTGAATTAATCAGTGTTAACCCAAAATTGACTTAAAAGTGACTATTTTCAAAAATGTCAAACAATTCGAGAATTATATTGGGATACGTCAGACTGATTTGTAGTAATTAAAAAAAAATACAATGCATTCAAGAAGCTTCTCAGAAATTTGTATTAGTGTAACAGAATGCAGCTTAATTTTTAGTCTCCTCAAAGACCTGCAAAGGAGCTCAAATGTGCGCAATGATTTGATCCTGGAGCGTGATCAGTTTTTTGGTGGAGCAAGCTTCTCAACAAATGGTAAAAAAACTAACACAAAAGATCATGGAAATTCAATGTAGATTTAAAATGTTATGATTATTTGCGTGTATCAATGTTAATTTCAGGTGAATAATGCTGAAAAAGACAGTACAAATAGAACATAGAACATAGAACATTACAGCACAGGACAGGCCCTTCGGCCTTCGATGTTGCACCGACCAATATAAAAAGCAATGCCCCTCCAACTAAACCATTCCCTTCTCTTCCATATACTTATCAACTAACCTCTTAAACGCCACCAAACTTGGCGCATCTACAACTGCTGCAGGCAGGGCATTCCACTCCGAACCACCCTTTGGGTAAAGAACCTACCTCTGATATCCGTCCTATAACTATCACCCCTTAATTTAAAGCTGTGTCCCTCGTGCTAGCTTTCTCCATCCTAGGAAAAAGGCTATCACTGTCCACCCTATCTAAACATCTAATCATCTTATATGTTTCAATAAGGTCTCCTCTTAGCCGCCTTCTTTCTAACGAAAACAACCTCAAATCCTCAGCCTCTCTTTATAAGACCTGCCTTCCATACCAGGCAACATCCTGGTAAACCTCCTCTGTACCCTCTCCAATGCCTCCCCATCTTTCTTATAATGTGGGGACCAGAACTGCACACAATACTCCAAGTGCGGCCGCACTAGAGTTTTGTACAGCTGCAACATGACGTTGCGGCTCCGAAATTCAATCCCCACTACCAATAAAAGCTAAGACTCCATATGCCTTCTTAACAACCTTCTCGACTTGACTGCCTACTTTCAGGGATCTATGCACATACAAACCAAGATCCCTCTGTTCATCTAGACTACTAAGAATCCTACCATTTGCCCTATACTCTACACATTTATTATTTCTGCCATAGTGCATTACCTCACACTTTTCCACATTAAACTCCATTGCCACCTCTCGGCCCAGCTCTGCAACTTGTCCAAGTCCCTCTGCAAACTATAACACCCCTCTTCACTATCTACCACTCCACCGACTTTAGTGTCATCTGCCAATTTACTAATCCATCCTTCAATACCCTCATCCAGATCATTTATAAAAATTACAAACAGCAGGGGCCCCAAAACAGACCCCCTGAGGTACACCACTTGTCACCAAACTCCAAGATGAATATCTCCCATCAACCACCACCCTCTGTCTTCTATCTGCTAGCCAATTCCTAATCCAATTAGCTAAATCACCCTCTATCCCATACATCTACATTTTCTGCAGAAGTCTTCCATGGGCCACCTTATCAAACGCCTTACTAAAGTCCATATATACCACATCAACCGCCTTACCCCCATCCACCTCTGTAGTCACTTTTTCAAAAAACTCAATGAGGTTAGTAAGGCACGACCTACCCTTCACAAAACCATGCTGACTATCCCCAATCAATTTATTTCTCTCTAAATAACTATAAATCCTATCCCTAATAATTCTCTCCAATACTTTGCCACAACAGAAGTAAGACTCACTGGCCTATAATTCCCTGGAAGGTCTCTCTTCCCCTTCTTGAACAATGGGACCACATTCGCTATCCTCCAGTCCTCCGGAACCACACCCGTAACCAACGACGACCTGAAGATCAGAGCCAGAGGCTCTGCAATTTCCTCTCTTGCCTCCCAGAGAATCCTAGGGTAAATCCCGTCCGGCCCAGGGGACTTATCCAACTTCAAACCCTCGAGAATATCTATCACATCCTCCCTATCTACTTCAATACTTTCCAGTTTGCAACCCTGTACCTCAGTGTTCTCCATAACTACATTTACATCACCCTGCGTGAATACCGAAGAGAAATATTTATTCAGTGCCTCTCCAATCTCTTCAGGCTCCACGCACAACTTCCCACTGATGTCTATGACTGGCCCTAATCTTGTCCTAACCAATCTTCTATTCTTAACATATCTAAAGAAAGCTTTAGGATTCTCCTTAATCCTATCAGCCAAAGTCTTCTCGTGTCCTCTCTTAGCTCTCCTCAATTCACTCTTTAACTCCCTCCTGGCTAATCCATAGCTATCCATTGCACTAACCGAGCCTTCAAGCCTCATCCTGACATAAGCCTCCTTTTTCCTTTTAACCAGCAAATCAACTTTTATCGTACACCAAGGTTCTCTTACTCGACCATTTCCTCCTTGCCTGACAGGGACATACTGATCAAGGACCCGCAGCAGCTGCTCCTTGAATAAGCTCCACATTCCAAATGTTCCCAGTCCCTGTAGTTTCCTAGTCCAATCTATGCACCCTAATTCTCTCCTGATGGCCTCATAATTACCCTTCCCCCAGCTATAACTACTGCCCCCAGCTTCATGCCTATCCCTATACATCACTAAGGTGAACGTAACCGAATTGTGGTCACTATCACTAAAATGTTCACTAACTTCCAAGCCTAACACCTGGTCTGGCTCATTGCCCAGCACCAAATCCAATGTAGCCTCACCTCTAGTTGGCCTATCCACATACAGAGTCAAAAAACCTTCCTGCACACTTTGTATGAAAACTGACCCCTCTAACAAGCTAGAGCTATAGCTATTCCAATCAATATTAGTAAAGTTAAAGTCCCCCATAACAATTACCCTATTACTTTCACTCCTGACCAGAATTGACTTTGCAATCCTTTCCTCAACATCTCTAGAACTTTTAGGAGGTCTATAAAAGACTCCCAACAGGGTGACCTCTCCTTTCCTGTTTCTAATCTCAGCCCATACTACCTCAACAGACAAGTCTTCATCAAACTTCTTTTCTGTCACTGTGATACAGTCTTTGACTAATAATGCCACTTCTCCCCCCCAATACCTCCTTCTCTACTTCGACTAAAGCATTTGAACCCCGGAACCTGCAACATCCATTCTTGTCCCTGCTCTACCCAAGTCTCTGAAATGGCCACAACATCGAAGTTCCAAGTACTGGTCCAAGCTGCAAGTTCCTCCCCCTTTATTGCGAATACTCCTTGCATTAAAGTATAAGCATTTCAAACCATGCCCTACCCCACCCGTACGCTGCTGTGTTTTACAGCTTTCCTCTATGACCCCCTTACTCTCATCCCTCTTAGCACCCCAACTACTTAGGATCCCACACCCCCCTGAATCAGTTTAAAGCCCCCTGCATAGCCTTAGCAAATTTTCCCCCCAAGGTATTAGTTCCCCTCTGGTTCAGGTGTAGACCATCTCTCTTGTAGAGGTCCCACCTTTCCCAGAATGAGTCCCAATTGTTGACACAACTCAACCCTTGATTTCTTGCTTGTGGTTAGAAGTGTGTTTAACAAAGGTGATTGCTGAAAGGAACTTTTAATTTCCTACCTCTTGTTTGCATTTGCTGACAAATGGAGTTACTAGGAATCTAAGACGTCTACTCCAATATGAGTTACATTTATTTTATCAAGGGAAACAGGAAGTTAGCACTGCAGCGTCAGCAAGGTGAGTTGGTATTTTTTAAAAATCTTGCATTAATACTTTAATTTGTGCTACAATCCTTTATTAGTGATGGTTTTGTGGCACATAAGTAAAACATGGTTATGTTTGAGTTTCAAATGAGCTGTTTCTTGACAAAAGACATCTCCCATTCCTCAAGTACTTGTATAAGAGTTTTTTCTTCTGTAAACCACATCCTCATATGTCAATGATCTTAACCATATTTTGATGATTTCAATAACAACTCAAAAAAGTTTGATGGCCCATTAATCAGTCCAGAATATAAACCTGTAGAGACATGTGCCTAAAAGTGAGATTGTTTACTGGGATTGTGAGATTTTGGGGATTATTATTTTATGATGAAGCAAAATGATCTAAATTAGAGTGTATTAAACAAAAGTTTAATAAAAGAAAGTACTGTGGATGCCGGAAATCTGAAATGCAAACAGAAAATGCTGGGATGAATCAGTAGGTGAAAGTTTAGTTCATTTCAATTACTTCAAATTAAGTTTATTCGGCCCTTCCAAAGAGCTGTTAGCAGCCAGTTTATTATAGTGACAATCTATATCTTCAAATGATTGCCCCTGTTCTTGTCCGAAAGTAGCATAAAGCAGACAAATTGAGTTGGTATTGGGACAGTGACAGGATATGCCTTTTATTTAACACCTTGCATTTGACACTGTGAGACTTTGAGCATTCTCCAATTCCTGGGTGGTTAGTTGTGGAATGTTTGATTCAATCATTGCTTGAGTGAATGTGCATCGGATCCATTTAAAAATTAGTTGGGTCTACAAGGGTTTCTCTATTCCCTTACGATCAAATAGAAAACGGAAACACAGATTTGAATAGACATCTCTATGTGCTCACTGTTACTGTGGTAGAAAGAAATGTATATGGCTTTGCTATTAGACCTCACACAAAGGATGGGGTTCAACATTTTTCAGTGGAAACATGTTTAAATGCCAATATGAATGCAATCATTGTTATTTTAAAGTTGCAAGTTTATGTGTAGATGAGTCCTGCTCTCGAGAGGTGGAAAATGTCATTAACATATTTAAATCAGGCTCTTAGAGTGTAGTTGGGAGTCTAATTTAACAGGAACAATTGCAGCATGGATATCTCAGTGTTCTGGATACTGGAAAGTGAGGGTGGATGTGACTTCTGCAATATTTCTTGTGTGCTGGGAAAAGTTACATTATTCTCCCAACATCTTGAAGAAGCCTTTGATCTCCTGTCTACTGATGGCAGCCTCCTTCTCCCTCTTCTATAGTGGGGAAGTGACTCACCAAAGATCCAAAATCTCTAGCTCCCTAATTTACTCTACCGAACCGCCCTGCACCACTATCCCCCCACCACCACTTCTGTGATTGTCAGTGTTTCCACCAGGTCTTGACCTCTAGTTTCCTTTCTGCATCTTGAGATCATTGACTTCACCACCCAGACCTGATCTCTCACTCCCTCCTGTAATTCGACATCTCAGCCCGCTATCCCTCATTTCTATGCTGTCATTTCTTTGCTCACCAAGCCTTGATCTCTTGCAATCAGGGATCACCCCCCTCTTCCTGAAATGACAATCACTCCTTCCCTTTCTCTCTTTCCCCTCAAATGCCAACCATGAGCTTTCTCATTCCTACAATTGCAGCAGCTCCAAATCAGGCTTTTGTGTTTCCAGAAGTGACCCAGAAATTTCAGCAGCTAGATAGTCAGTGGCTTTTTAACCCAGCCACTGCATTTGCATCTGACTTTGGGCTTTCCTGAACAAATAACATGAATGGGCTTGATGACAGCTCACTTTAGTTTATTTCAATATTTAACTTTCTAAGAGTCTCTGAGGATCAGACTTGAAGTATTGCAAGTGTTTTTCAACACATTCAGAATCCAAAAGCATTGGAGATTCAACATAGGTAGCACTACACTACCTCTCTGGAGATGGTGCTGTGAGCTGTGAGGGCCCATGCACAAGAAGACTATATTCGCTGTGGACAGCAAGGAGAATATTCCCTCAGAAAATAAGATGTGGCTGGAGATCATAGAGGAGGTCAGTAGCAGGAGTGTGGTTCCACACTCCTGGGTACTGTGCCACAAGAAGTTCAATAACCTAATTGGAACAAAAAAGTTAAGTGACAAGGTACATTCAAGCATATCCTGATGTGCTTCTTACTCCAGTCCCCCTCATTCTCTCTTTTTAAGCATAGTCCTTTGCATCATTCCTTGGGCCAACATATCTCACAAAGGCTGACTTAGCTCTCTGTCTAGGCACCCCCTCCTCACATGCAGTCACCTGTGACTCACCTCAATACAATGTCACATCCACCCTTTATAATGGCCTCCCAATTTTATCCTTCAATCTTCTCGACACATTCTATTTTTCATACTCATCAGTCTTTCTGTCTCTCCTTGTAGGGTAAGAGAGCACAGATATAGAAACATAGAAACCCTACAGTACAGAAAGAGGCCATTCGGCCCATTGAGTCTGCACTGACCACAATCCTATCCAGAACCTATCCCCATAACTTTACATAAATACCCACTAATCCCTCTAACCTACATATTTTAAGACACTAAGGGCAATTTTTAGCATAGCCAATCAACTTAACCCACAAATGTTTGGACTGCAGGGAGAGTCAGAGAACCAGTCCCGAGAACAGTCATCTCCACTGTGAAGCTATGAGAAGCTGGAGATAAGCTGAGTCTCAGAATAACTGGTGGTTGGAGATGAAGAGTTGTGGATTTCTCAGTTACCTGGAGACCAAATTAGAACCATCTACCCACATGGTATACAATCCCATACAATCCCATGTTTTTTTAATGTCAGCAACCACTGAAAAACGATAATGTGCACAATGATAACTTCTCGTGCTCTTTCTTTGACAGTTCCAATTCATGTCTTTCAGCTACTACAGGCTCTTTAAGTGACTCTTAGGAGGAAGCTGAAGAATCATCAAAGTAGGTTCCTCACTCTCAGGAAACATTATCAGAGATCTCATGCACAGCCTTCACCAGCTCAGGTATACGTACCTTGATGGGACATCCAAGAGAGCTAGTTGGGTTGCCATACAATGATACTTTCCAATGAGCAGGAGTAGAAGGAACTGAATCCTTCTAGTTCTCTCAGCTGGAAACAAATGCTGAGCCTCTGGAACCATCAACAAATAGTACAATCCTGAAGCAACAACACCGATATATGTTAGCATTTCCAACACATTGTGTGCTATTGGTGAGAGATAGAAAGATCTGTCTCTAACATACATGCTGAGGCTTTCCTGTAGATGTCTACGTACATGGAAAGACACCAGCATGGATCATCAGATGTAGCAGTCCACCGAGGTCATGCTGATCCTGCACATTGAGGATTCCGTATTAAACAAGATTCAGGAAAACCTCTCTTTGGCCGTTCAACTCTTTACTGATGTGCAGAAAAATCTCCTCCAGCCCTTGGCAAATGGAATTGTGAATAACTGTGAGACTGAAGATGATGAAGAAAAGGCATACAGAAGTGGAGGCTCTGCTCAAAGTTTTCCACTTTTGACACCGTGTTTACTTTCTCCCGCCTACACTATTAACACCTTCACCCCAACCTGCAACTTCAGTATTCAGAGCCCCATAGGTTTCTTCTTGCCCTAATGCAGCTACTGGTTATCTGCCCACATCATGCTCCTCCTTCTCCTGTTCCTCCTTTTGCTTCTTCTCTTTGAACATCTTCCTCATTCCAGAGCTCACTATTGGGCTATACTGCGCAAGATGCAATGGACTATAATGAATCTGGGTTCCTTGGCTGCTGCATACTGAAGGACATCTCCAGAAGGCACCTGGAACATATCTTCAGCACCCTGACCAACTTTTCTTCAATAGCTCAGGTGGCAAGCTGGCTTCCTTGTCATTTTCCTGGGCATCATTTTGTGGACTTCTCACCAGTATCACCAGCCATATCTTCAGAAAGTAACCCTGGTCTCTAAGGAGCCATCCACTAACTCAACTTTGAGGTGTGAATATCTCATGAGGTTGACTGATGCTGGATAAATGCATCATGGCAGATTCTTGGGGATCTTGCGCAGACGTGCATAATGATATTTTGTGGTTGTAGATGAGGTGAACATTGATAGAGCAGAACTGTTTTTGGTTGATGAAGATTCCAGAGTATTTCTGGAGTACCATGATTGTCACAGTTGACTCGCTGAACCTGTGAGTGACAAAACTGAATGCCACTTGCCTTACCAGTAGAGCAATCTCATTAGCCGTGACCTTGACAAGCAGAGGAGCAGTCATCTGTGAAATACACTTAGAATAGAATCCTACAGTGCAGAAGGAAGCCATTCAACCCATCAACTCTGCACCAAACACAATCCCACCAAGACCCTATCCCCATAACCCCTTAGGTAGTCCCTTTGACACAAGAGGTCAATTTAGTATGGCCAATCTACTTAACCCCGCACATCTTTCGACTGTGAGTGGAAACCGGAACACCTGGAAGAAATTCATGCAGTGCAGACATGGGGAGAATGTACAAGCTCCACACAGACAGTGACCCAAAGCTGGGAATTGAACCCAGGTCCCTGGCGCTGTGAGGCAGCAGTAATAACCATTGTGCCACCCTATCCAAAAGATTGCAAGATTGTACAAATATCAACTGCTAATCTCTGGAAGGAGCCTGAGGTGAAGAAATGAAAGGGGAGAGATTGAACAGTGGAAATTTGTAACCACCTAGTCCACTTCAAGAGGACTTTTTCAAGGAGGCTGCAACCACCAATAACAGCCTGATGCAACTCTGAGCGAGACTGAGGCAGTGGTGCTCAATCCTGTCCAAGGACCTAATCCTGTCTCTGGACATTATGTTTGGTGGTGTACTGCTTCCCTTGATCTGTGATCTTCGTCTCTATCCTGTGGAGCAGCGCAAAGTTGCTGCTCTTGTAGTTTCTGTTGCTGTTGCAATTCTGCTGCTTATTCCTATATAAGTGCAAAGTATTTCTATGTAAGTACACTCATACTCAATTGAAAACTGCCGTCTAGGAAGTGTAGACAAATGAACACAAAATCCAAAGTAGTAGAAATAACTTTCATATCAGTGAAAGCACACTGAAAATCATGTGAACAAAAGCCTTTCACGTAGTCAAGGATGCAGGTGTGAGATATTAGTGTTTAAAGCATGACTGGCCTGTCGCTCGTTCAGACCCTTCAAATCCTGTTTCCCGTTTATTTCCTTGGCAGCTTCCACAATGCCTGGGAAACCTGTGCACAAGCATTTGAAGTCAGAAATCAGCACTAAAAAAACTTGACATATTTAAATTGTCAACTTGCCTGCTCTCCACAGGGATTCCCAAAATGTTGCTGATCACATTGAGTTCAAAGGCAGAAATCAACTGGTTGCTGCCAGCTTTGTGACACAACAACAATTTCAACCCTTTTTAACCTGCTGACCGCTTGAAAACCCATATACTTTGTCAGGTTAAAATCCACCAGTAGTCTGTGAGACTGTGACAAATACCATGACCATAACCATGTTTATAGCAGCTGAGAGGATGCAATGTTTTATAGACTCCCCCATCCAGCAGATGAAAGTATCCTGGATTGCCTGGCTTGGGGGGCATGCCTTATGAAGATAGGTTGAGAGAGCTAGGTCTCTTCTCCCTGGAGAGACGAAGGTTGAGAGGCGACCTGATAGAGGTTTTTAAGATGTTGAGAGGAATAGATAGAGTGGATTCTCGGAGGCTATTTCCCAGGGCTGAAATGGTTGCTACGAGAGGACACAGGTTTAAGGTGCTGGGGGGCAAGTACAGAGGAGACGTTAGAGGTAAGTTTTTCACTCAGAGGGTGGTGAGTGAATGGAATCGGTTGCCATCAGTGGTGGTAGAGGCGAACTCGCTGGGGTCTTTTAAGAGACTTCTGGATGAGTACGTGGGATTTAATGGGATTGGGAACTACAGATAGTTCTATGGCTTGGTAAGTATAGATATGATTGGCACAACTTGTGGGCCGAACAGCCTGTTGGTGCTGTAGTGTTCTATGTTCTATGTATGTACTGGATGTCACTTTGGAGCTGGAGCTCCAGGGTGGAATCTCCCATCTAGGACTAAGTCATATGGTGGGGACAGGAACATGGAGTGCTTCCCTACTGCAGAACCCAGCGGGATACCATAACATATCTTTTGGCCTGGAACTCATTAATTATACAACAGGGATTTGATGCCATATTCAGTGGCAGGACAGACCTGGCAGTGCATAGTTCACCATCCTATTTGTGCACCATATTGAACAGATGCCCAAAATTATTGATTTATTATTGAAGAAAAGACATGGGCAATACAGTGGCACAGTAGTTAACACTGCACTCATGCTAAATTCTCCATCCCCTGCCCGCCATTGAACCTGCTGGTGGAGACATGGGAGAATACTTTCTCTAGTCTAGGCTTGTCAGGACGACCTGGAGTGTGGCTTGTTGCACCATCCTGACTCAAAAGCTGGAATATTATTACTAAGCTGAAGACTAGCTTCATTATAACAGCACTTCAAAAGCAGTCCATTAGTTATAAAATGCTATGAATATGACAAAGTGAAACATAAATTTGTGTTCTTTCTTTCTACAGTCTCCAAATATGGATTAATCTGTTTTTGAATAGATCTGCCCAACCCCTGATAAAACACAGAGAATTATGTGAATTGTTGGTTTGTGAAGCTGTAAAACAGGAATCAAAACATCAGTGTTCATTGTCCCCATTCATTGGCATATATAGAAACAATGCATAGAGATATTCATCTGTAAAGCTGGTCATGGTAATAATTTCTGTCACATTCATTTACAAACTGTACCATTAGCATTTATACTTTCTTTTGAGATTTAGTTTAGAGGACTTGGGGATTTTGTGCTCTCTGACATCAGAACAAGTTCTGAACACTCACTTTATGAAGATGTTCAAACATACTGTTCAATCTGTATAAATCTCCTTTGTCAGGAATAAGTAGACATTATTGTAATGATGCTCATGCAATGCGTAGCCACTGTGAAATATCTGTGTTAGGAGTCAGGTGATTTGAGTATTAAAACTGATGTCTGTTAAATTCTAATGATATTTTAATACAGGTACATGTGGACACAAACTATTGTACCAGTGATCTACATATGGTATAATGGTTCTTCAAATTGGGAATTCAGATCAAACACAAGGAGCAAATAACAATCCTGTTACAGCTGTTGGGATAGATTTTTGGTTAAAAGAAAGCTTTGAAAGATAGCTCTGCATCAATCTGTAAATTCAATTTATTCCAGTTTTCGTATTTTTTTGGCAGCATTAAATTTAAACCAAGTTTGGGTTGATCATCTCTAACAAATAGCTATTTTATCTCATCAGATAACTCATTAGAAAGGTAAGTGAAATCAACAGTGGAAAATTTCAAACTGTAATGGCAGCATTAAATAATGTAAAATGTTCTGAATTATATCTTTTTTGGCTATTGATACAAAAGACAAGTGAATTGTATAGTGGATTAGGAAAACACCAACATTTTAAATCATGTATGAACCTGTTTTGCTTTTTCAGATACTGACCGACTCACTAACACCGAGCAAAAACTAAATGAGTGCAGTTGGAATGGGGGCAGCGACTTACTCTCTCTGATCCTACAGCTCACCCACTGATGCTAAATTACTTCTTCAAGCAGATGGTGTTTTTTAAATGATACGCAAATGAGCATCTGTGTGAGGAATCCATGTGGACCAGAATGAATATGACCCATAACACCTACCTAGCCTCCTTTGATCTCAACTCCGCAACACCATGGTGTCCAGAATCTCCCTCTTTCATCACTTATTTTATTACTGGAACTAATCCTTTAGGCGCCCAGAAGCAGTGTCTTATTACCAAACTCTTACTCTGACCTGCTGACCATGGATGGGATCTGGCCAAATTCAGGCAGGCCGTGAAAAATCTTGGTGATAATGAGACCTGACATTAAAACCAGCCAGACCTCCGTATCCCCAGGTTCCCTCGTTGTCCTCTCTTTTAGGCACTCACAAGCATCCATCCCTTCCCTCTCAAGTCATGACCATAAGAAGTGGAATTGGTCAACACTCAAACCTCTAATGCAAAAGAGAATAGAATGCTATTCAGCTGTTCATTTACTTTACAATTGTTTTGTGCTGCTCTTATAAACCAGTTTCACCCCCTATTAGGCACCAATCCACTCTGTGAATAATTAAAGAAGAATTTTAACTGCATGGGAATATAATTGTAAATAGTGATAAGTATGTAACATGGGTCTGTCTGTTTTAAAAATGTCCACATTCATAATATCACTTGTCTGTGCTATTAATGACATTAGTTTCATGCACAACAGAACTGTGAATGATCTATAGCCATAAATATTGCAGCATCTAAAACAAGTTTGGGTTGATCTAACAAATAGCTATTTTGTTTCATCAGATGACTCAGTATTGGTCCTCACCACTAGATAAGTTGGCTCTGGGGGAGGGTGTTGATGCTAGTCAGGCAACTTGCCTGTTGAAATTAAGCTGAGTTCTCAGGTAATGTTTAAGCTTATTTTAAAACACAAACATAAACCACAATTGCACCACTCACAGAATTTGCTGAGAACTGGATATATTTAATGAAACTTATTCATCTGAGTTCTTGTGTAACTGATGTATTTTTCCCTCACAGAGGACTGGATTTAGTAATAGGAGTCCTGATAGTTTCTGAAAGCAGTAAGAGGGAGGGGACAGTGTAGCAAGCCCATTTTGGTATCCACCAGGATCTAGGGCCATATCTTGTTAGTGACAAGCAATTAAGTCGCCACTTAAGGTTGGTTGCTCAGCTCAAGAGATGCTTGACAATCAGAGGGCATGTAACTCACAAAGTGACTGAAAATTGATCCATTATTGGATAGCACCTGAAGAAGCAGAGTGCAGTGGTGGGTATGGGGCCTCATAACCAGGCAAGTTGGCCCTGGGGAAGTGTTGATGCTTGTCAGGCAGATCCTGGCTAGGATTGTGTGGAGAGAGCAGGTGGTAGGATGAGGTAGTTTCTTTACCCAAAATATGGACCAAAGAGTGCTGGAAAAGGAGGTGATTCCATCTAACCCAGATCCGACTAGAAGGCCACTAGGGTTCACCTGCCTGTTTCTGTACATGGTGCAGAGCCCACTCACCACTGGTTAAACATCAGCAGAGACAGGAATTGGGCATTTCACTGGCCATCTAATTGGTCTCTGGTAGGATGGTTATCTACCAACATTTCCACCACTGGCCAGATAACATTGTGGTGAGAATATGACAGACAGTCCACCTGTAATAACAGAGAATTCACAAATGCATAATATAATCAAGCGGAGTCAAATTTATTAGAATCCTTGAAGGTAGTAATGAGGAAGGTAGATAAAGGGAACCAGCAGATGGAATATACTCAGATTTCCAAAAAGCATTTGATAAGGTAGCACACAAAAAGCTTTTTAACAAGATAAGACCACAAGATGTTGAAGGTAGTATATTGGCATGGTTAGAAGTTTGGCTGAATAATACAAGACAGAGGATTGGTATAAGAGGGGTATTTTTCAGGACAGCAATCCATAACTAGTCAAATGCAACAAGGATTAGTGCTGAGGCAACAATTAATTTATATTAATGACTTGGATGAGGGAAGCAAATGCACTATTGCCAAGTTTGCAGAATACACAAAAATAGGTGGAAAGGCAGTGATGAAGATGACGCAAAGGATTGAGTTTTCTGGTCACGCTCACCCCGAAACCAGAAAATCCCATCCAAAGTTGGCAGATCTTTCCATGGTGTGCCCCTCACCCACTACAATTCTTGTGCTGGATTGAATAGGAAAATTTGCCCCAATGAGTCTACAGACAGGTTAAGTGATGACAAAAACTTGACTAATGGAATGACTAATGTAGGAAAATGTGATGTTATGCATTTTGGCAGGAAGAATAAAGGAGCCAAATATTATTTAAATGGAGAAAGATTGTAGAAAGCTGCAGCACAATGGAATTTGGGGTCCCTGTGCAGAAATCATAAAAAGCTAGTGTACAAGTTTAGCAGGTAATAGGGAAGACAAATGGAATATTGGTCTTTACTTCAAAGGGTATAAAAAGGGACGTCTTGCTAAATCTATATAAGGCACTAGTTAGATCATATCTGCAATCCTGTGAACAGTTTTGGTCCCTTAGCTAAGAGAAGATATACTGGCATTGGAGGCAGTTCAGAGAAGGTTCATTAGCCTGATCCTAAGTATGGAGGGATTTTCTGATGAGGAGATGTTGAGTAGGTTCCACTCATTGGATTTATAAGAATGACAGGCAACCTTATTGAGACATACAGGATTCTTAGAAAGCTTGACTCGGTAGATACTAAGAAATTGTTTTTCCTGGTGGGAGAGTCTAGAAGCAAAGGGTATAATGCCAGACTGAGGAGTCATCCATTTAAGACAGAGATAGGAAGGAATTTCTTCTCCCAGAGATTAGTGAATTTGTGGAATTCTTTGCCACAGAGAGTTAAAGAACAAAGAACAAAGAACAACACAGCACGGGAAACAGGCCCTTTGGCCCAACGAGCCTGCGCCGCCATCCTAACGTCTTAATGACATATAGAGACCAATATAGTTCTGGAGGTTAAGTGTGGTCAAAGCAGAGATAGACAAGATTATAGGCTAAGGTTGGAAAGTGAAATTGAGAAGTGTCACATCATGTCAGTCATGAATGGTGAAGCAAACTTGATGGGCTGAAGATGTACTCCTGTTCCTACATCTTATGGTCTTATGCTGCCTTCCTGCCTCATATTTTCATGATGTAGCATATTTTCATCCCAGTGGACTGGAAAAATTAAGCAAAAACTTCCTGGCCAAGCCCGCTGTCCACTCGGGAACTTCAATGGTCCCCAATTCCCCTGGTATGGTCATGGTGCCAGGTCTCCCCTACTGCAGAGCAGTAGTCATTCTCGCTGGTGTAATGTCTCACTGTTGAAGTTAGAAGCATCGAGGAGGAGAAGTATCCAGAGGGAAAAAGCAGCCATTCTGGACTCTGAATCCTATTTAAATTCAGGCAACCTTATGCTAATAGGCTTTATGCCCTTTCTAGGCCGTTCTCACCAGCAAAATAGGCAGAAATTGGATGTTTCCTGCACCTAACGTCTTGGCTCGCCACACTGATTGACCGGGTGGCACCCCGGTAAAATTGAGCCCTATGGCCAGAATTCTACCACTCTGCCCTCCATGGAATTGGAATGGACAAAGGGCAGACAACGGAAATGTCTGTTGACTTCAGTGGGATTTTCTGGCCTCGGAAGGCTTTAAAATCCCATCCCATAACTTTTTATTATAGCCCCATGCGAATGATGGTGAGAGTTTAACTTTAAAATGCAGCGACAACAAGAATATGTCAATGTCTTTGAGTTTGAAATGTTAATTTCATTTTCAAGTTGTATGTATCTGGCTAAGTCATTCTATATTTAAGATTACATGGCTCATGCTTATAGTAGTCTTGGTCTGTATCTAAATGAATCAGGATATATAATGGATCATGCGTAATCTAAAATGCATAGAAGTTGTGAGGCCAATAACAGAACATGGCAGGGCTTCGATGGCTCCTTAACATGGAGGCTATTGAGGCCATTAAAAATGAGCACCATCGTTGATGATGGATAATTTGGTATTGCAACCTGTTCATTTATGTTTGCTCACTGAACTTTCTTAATTGATGATAATTAATGGCAAGTAAGAGTTTAACTACAACAAGCTTTTATATAGCATCTTTAGCATGAAGAAGTACATCCTAAGCCTTTCACAAGAGCATATCAGACACAAATTTACATTGGGCTAAAAAAAAGAAATAATAGGGGGGCTGATGAGGTGATTTTTAAAGACAGACTTAAAGAAGACAAGGGAAATGGTGAACCAGAGTGTTGTAAGGAGGGGATTTCAGAGCATGGCATCTTGTCACTTAAAGGCATGGTGGCCCTGCTGAGGTGAATGGAGTTGAGTTCATGAGTTGTAGAAATGCGATGCTTTCAGAGGGTTGGAGATGGAGATGGTTACTGAAAGAGGGAACGTTGAAGCAATGAAGGGACATAAACTTTGGATTAGTTGAAATTAGGGAACTTGGAACCAAATTAGATTAGTGAATACAAGGGTGTTAGATGGTCTTGGTACAGAATATATGTATATTTTGGACAATTTGGAAGTTTATGGAGGTGGAGGATAGATACTAGTCAGGAGAGTGTTGAGTCTTGAAATGACAATGTCATGGATCTCTAAATATAGATTTATGCTGTTTTGAACGGACTGTGTTTAGCTGAATTTAGACATGAAAACGTTATTATCATTCTCATTGCTAACTTTTAGCTGAACTTTTCAAAGCTATCCTAATAGACTTGTCAGGAAAATGATGTCTTAAAACCATTCTTCTTTTGTTAAGCATGCTCCTTAAACCTCAGGGGCCAGGCTGCATGTTAATATCATGGAAGTCTTGGCAGATGACTGCACTAAAGCCCTTGGCAGTCAAGGAGGTTGATAATGTCTTATGTTCTCTGCTGAAAGTAATATCATGCATCAGTGTAGAAAACAGTTTTTGCGGTTCTCTCATGGGACACCGTAAGTATGAAGTGTCTATCCGAACTGATTCAAAAAAGAAATACAATGTATCAAATACATTCCAAGCCTTCATCACCGCCACTGATTTCAAGGTGAAAATTTGAAATGACCCTTTCTTAGTGAGAGAATAGTAAAATGCGGAAATTATAGATTCAAAGAATCATCCATCATCATCATTTAAGTCAGCACAAGCATTTGTTCAACTGCTGACTGTGAATGAGAAAGCTTGCCTTTATTGTTGTCCCTCAAAGCAAGGAAATTAAAGTCCTTCAGAGCAAATACATTTATTAATTAAGGATGAAGATGCCTCTGGGACTAAATACGTAATCTGACAAGTTTTGGTGGTATTATTATTCAACTTAAAAAAATATTTTTTTAAGGTAGCGCTTTCATAAGGTTCATAATTTTATCTGGAACCTAGCCAATAAGATTCATAACTAATTTGCCAAGGGATTCATCCTTTAAGTAGAATGAGTATGTCATATTTACATCACCTCGGAATATTCATTCATTATTTTCGTCAATGAACGTACTGGAGATGCAACCTTTAAAAATACCCAAAGTATTAAAGCTCCAATAGGTTGTTTTCCTGCCCATCCAAGGCAATCACCAAACTTTGTCTAAATGCCAGAAGCACACCACCCACCAACCACAAGAGTACGAGGTGAGGTTTTTGAGAGGGGCTTGTGAAAAATAATTGGGGAAGAGAAGTGAAATAAATTCAGGGTCAGAGAGAGTAACTATGTGACTGTACAACATTCTTCCCTGGTTCCAACTGAGGACCCTCCACAACCCAGGAATACCAGCCTTGCACTTGATTGGCTCAGCCCCCCAT
Source organism: Sphyrna mokarran (assembly GCA_024679065.1). Lineage (NCBI taxonomy): Eukaryota > Metazoa > Chordata > Chondrichthyes > Carcharhiniformes > Carcharhinidae > Sphyrna > Sphyrna mokarran. The sequence continues at coordinate 36,547,197 of JAGIQG010000010.1, read as the reverse complement.
CTCCACACTCCATAGGGTCCGACCCGATTATGTAGCTTTCAGGGATCACGCTATCACAGGAAGGTTTCAACTTTCCCTGTGGGATACAGAGGTGCTCTGGTCCTATTCGTTCCACAAAGAAATGTTTTAGACTTAGCTGAAAGGCTAAGACTAAGTGCATACATGTTCTAGTTATTGGGTGCAACTGCATTTTTCCCAATAAAATTGTATTGTATTGTTGTAGCTATAAAATTATCTGCATAAATCTATGAGGCTGCCATCTGTTTTAAATGAACAGCCCACTTAGAACTGTGCAGCATATTATTATAAACAGTCATGGTCTGAGCAGATAAGAATCTAACTCACTTTTAGCTAGCCACTTGCCTAGCTTCTGTCTGACATGTTGTATGGAATTTCCTCATCCCATCCACCATGGGAATCGTAGCGGGCGGGATGCAAACGTTCGTTAACTTGGGGCAGATTTTCTGGTGTTGAGGTGAGCGCAGTCAGAAAATCCACCCATCAGGTCAAAGGTTAAGACGTAAAGTGTAATCTTTTTCTGTTTGTTGTCCCAACAGGACAGATTGACCAATCAAACAAGAGGCCAGATGCAGATCAGCTTTGCAACCCTCCTAATTTCCCCATCATCAGAACTACCAGTCAGGTGTCTGATTGTCTGATCTGTGCTCCACTGAAAAGTGGTTCTATACCAGTGCTAAAATATAATGGCCTGATTTTGTGATGGTAATGAGAGTGAAGCTGTCAACAGCGTCATTTCTCCTCTCAAACAGGCAGCAACCTCTGGAGCCTGCACAAGTGCAGTTAGACATCAAAATCACTGTCATTTATTCTACACTTCTCCAGGTTGTATACTATTGAGGCTCCACCACTTATTGAACCGACAGGAAGAATTTCTGCTCTTACATACTTTAGCACCATTGTAAAAGCCCTTGAAAATGTTTGACCTTCAAGGCTAATATGTGACTGAATTTTATTAGTGTACTAAGTTTATAATTATTGCTAGCACTTCACTGGCCTGAGAAAAGTAATTTTATATTCGTTGGATGCTAAGTTCTTACATTATGGTGAAAATTTAATCAATGTTTAAAATAGTTTCAAGCTTGTTTATTAATTTTTTACTTACTTACTTAAGCTCATATGCAGATCTCAAACATTTATTTTTCTGTCCATAAAATTTAAAATTTAAGAAAAGAATTTAATGGATTTTACTCCCTGGTTTGTTGTCTATCAGAATATTTTAATGTGATTGGTTGTTTATTCTTCTTGATGACATTACTGTTGGGTGCCTGGAGATCCTTTTGACTTAGCACCAAATTCAATCTAATATTGGAAAAAAAGAAATCCATGCCACTAATATTTCAGGACAGTTTTTGTTTACAAAGTTATTGGCAAGCATTCCTGTTTCACCATTTGATGGCAAAGTCTAACCAATTGTAATCGGAAAAAAGACCAAATTGTAGTTAAATACTTTTTGATGAGTATATAAAGCAATATCACTAGCTGATCATCTGCAGTGGTGGACAATATGCAATTGTCAGTCTGGCTGATTGCCTTTCACCCTGCTTCCTGGGAGCTGGTAATCGTCATGTGCTTCTGCTTCAATTACGAACTTGAGGTTTCAACAGTCTTGAAGTAATCATCAGTCATGAACATCAGGCACAGTTGGTCTAAGGATGCACAATTTGGAAGCTTTTCAATTTTTTATGTGACTCATTCTTGTGCCATATAAGTGCATTAAAATAAATGGAAAATACATAGCAGTTCCCGAAGGATTTTTATATAAATGCACAAAAAATTGCAACTGAATGGGTCAGCATCCTCATTCTTTTGTAACCATCTTTCACGAAGCATGTCAAATGGATAAACCATTTTGTCCTCTTCCCGCAGTCACCATTATCATAGATGCCAGTGTTCAACCAATTTAATTTGATCCATATGATATCAAAAAATGACTGAGCATGCTGGAGGCAGTGTGGGTCCCAACAACGTTCTGGCCATTGTCCTAAAGACTTCTGTTTCAGATCTAGCCGTATACATAGCTAAGATGTTTCAGTACAACTGCAATACAGATATTATGGAAGAGAAGGGAATGGTTTAGTTTGGAGGGGCATTGCTTTTTATATTGGTCGGCGCAACATCGAAGGCCGAAGGGCCTGTTCTGTGCTGTAATGTTCTATGTTCTATCTATCTGATAACATGAAAAATTGCTGAAGTATGTCCTGTCCATAAAGGCAGGATAAATCCGATCTGACTAATTACAGGCTCACCAGCCTACTTTCAAACATCAGCACAGTGTTGGAAAGTATCATCAACAGTGCCATCAAATGGGATTTACTGAGCTGTATATCCAATACTCAATATAGATTTCACCAGGATTTCATTAGCACATTAGACCAAACTTAGATAATAGAGTTGAATGGAATGTTTCCTCCAGTGGGTGAGTCCAAAATTAAGGTGTCATTGATTTAAAATTAGCAGTCACACTTATAGGACGGAGATGAAGTGAAATATTTTCTCTCAGAGAGTTGTGTGACTTTGGAACTCTATTTCAGAAGTGAGGCAAGAGGGGTCATTGAATATTTTTAAGGTGGAGGTAGCTTTGTGTTAAGCATGAGAATTGAAGGTTATCAGGGATAGTTAAGAATGTGAAACTCAAAACACAAACAGATTAGCCATGATCTTATTGAATGGTGCAGTGGGCTTTAGGGAACGAATGTCTTTCTTCTACTTTGTATGTTTATATATTTATAATTCCAAATGTGAAGTGAAAGCGACTACCATCTTTACCAAGGCAGCAATTGAAAGAGTATGGCATCAAGGGATTCAAACAAAGCTGGAGTCAATAGGAATCAGTTGACACTGATTGGAGTCAGACCTAGCAGAAAGGTTGTGGTTGCTGGAGGCCAATAATCTCAGCTGTGGAACATTGCTTCAGGAGCACTTCACGATAGTTTCCTTAGCTTAACTATCTTCAGCTGCTTTGTCAAGAACCTTTCCTCCATCATAAGGTCAGCCATGGGTATGTTCACTGATGATTGCACAATGTTCAGTTTAATTTGCAACTCATCAGATAGAGAGAAACAGTTCATGTCCACCTGCAGCAAGACCTGGACAGCATTCAGGCTGGAGCTGGTAAGCGGTAGCTAACATTTGTTCTATGTAAGTACCAGCCAATGATCATCTCACTTTGATCTTGAAGTACATTAGCATAACTACAAGAGCAGAAATTCTGTGGCAAATAACTAAGCTTCTGACTCCCAAAACCTGTTCACCATTGACACAGGCATGAGTCAGGAGTGTGGTAGCAGACACTTCAATCATCTACAACCTTACAATACTTAAGCAACTTGACCCCATCAATGGCAAAGTAGTTCACCCCATTCACCAACTTTAACATTCACTTTTTTCACCACTGATGAACAATGGCAGCATCTATACATAGCACAAAGTGCATTGCAACAATTCTCCAAATTTCTTTGACAACACTTTCAAACCTCTGACCTCTACCAGCTGGAAGAATAGAAACTGTAAAAACGTGGAAACACTGTCATCTGCAATTTCCCCTACCTCACTGATTTGGAACTATATCTCTGTTCCTTTGTCCTTGTTGAATCGATGCTCTGGAATTATATTTCCTCATAGCAGAGTGGATGTATGAACACAACATGAAGTGAGATAGTTCAAGAATGCAGCTGACTATCACCTTCTCAAGGGCAATTTGGGATTGATCATCAATGTGGCCTTGCCAATGATGCTTATATTTGTTAAACATATTGAGAAAAAAAACTAACCTGGTCACAATGTGAAGATCCTAACAGAATAAGACCAATTGGAGTTTGCTCCCAACAGTAACAGAGAACAGGAGATGCTGGAAAATCTCAACAGGTGTGTGGAGAAAGAACAGAGTTAATGTTTTGGAGCCTGGACTGCGTTTTATCAGAGCTTTGATGAAAAGCTAGCCAGACTTGAAACATTGGCCAGAAATTTCCCGTTCCACCTGCCATGGGTATTGTAATAGGTGGGACAGAAAACTTGGTGGACTTTTTAAAAGTCTGCTGTCCTCTGGCAGGAATTTCCTATCTTCAGACACACGTAGCTGGAAAATCCCACCCATAAGCTCTGTTCTTTCTCCACAGATATCATCAGGTTTGCTGAAATTTTCCAGCGTTTTCTGTTTTTGTTTCAGATTTCAGCATCCACAGTAATTTGCTTTTATCTTAATACTCCCAATGGTGTTGGGGCATGTCTCATTTTCTGGCAAAAAAGTAAACAGACATGAAAGATTAAAGGGACTTGAACATTTTATAGTTATGCTCGTTAACTACATCCACTCAAAATTCTGCATTCTCTTAAGCCACGCAATTGATTTACATCCAGATTAGCAAGCACCTCTGGGTCATGTGCAGAGGAAGCTCAGGCTGTACTTCATAATATGTTACATGAGTATTTTACTACAAGTTATTTTTGCAAATGTTACTTGATAGACAAATTAATCTATTGGAATAGGACAAACCCATCTCTATTTGATGGGTTAAGCAGGGGCTCATTTTTTCTGTTCATTATTTTCTCAGAGTTTGTTATAAATTACTTCCAAATGGAATCTTTTATGTGGTTTTGAACTGCAGGATATAAACAAATCAGCTTCGGCGCGGTCAGTGTGGTTAATTACTTTTTTGGAAACTGAAAATACCCACACACATAGAAGTTCATGTATAATTGAACAGGAGAAGCATGAATCCCAATTACCAGTGGTGTGGCTTTTCGATTCTGGCGTTCCATTTCAGAGGTGTAATTTGTATTATCATTGGTACATAACCTAAGAGCAAAAATTTGTCATTTTTGATCTCATTCCTGTCATCTTTAAACAGTACCATGGAGGAAGGTCTGTAATAGATAACTTCCAATACATTTTGACCCTAATCCACTACTTTTCACAACTTCAATATCACCGTGATGTTACACCGGGGAATCATCCTCCTTCCTTTGTCTCTCCCTCAAGGGATTGTTCATCGTCACTGCAGCAAAAGAAACCTTTTGAATAGTTTGGATCCACCATGTGATAATTAATTTATACCAGAGTTCTGTTCTATTTTTAATGTGGTTTGCCAGTTCATTTGATGCCGCAGTCACCATGAGTACACAATTGCATTTTTTGCAGGAGCCAGATCAAAGAGACCACAATCAGTGTTGAGTGGTAGAAAAGTGAGAAGAGTATGAAACTAGTCAGTCTGAGACCTGAGCTGTAAGATCTCACCAAATGCAATGGGGATGTTGGTATTCATGTTAATTCACAATGATCAGCAAATGTGAATATTGCAACCCTGCGCTATAAAAAAATCTTGTTTGCAGTGGGAAGAAAAGCAATAATTAAACTCGATCTACAACAGTGTTTGCTTACCCACCAAAACCTTACATCTGATGATAATCAATATCTTGAAAAGCTTCTTCACTTGAACTATCACTTCACAGTGGACTCAGATGCTTTCACATTTTCCTTTATTTTTCAATATTTGTTCCTCTGATTTCTTAGTGCTTATTTTGTGTTGAAAAATGGGATACAACCCATTTGTTGTAAATGGGTAAAAAAAAAACTAAGACATTCCCGAGATGAAACTAAAAGACTACTACTACTACTACTACTACTACTAAAACTACTACTATTTGGTCCTCCCAATATTCAAACAGTCCTGCTATATCCCTATATCTGCAGACCGCTCATGTGGCTGTCCAAGAGACCCTTAAACAACCCTAGCGTGCCTGCTCCCACCACCTTACTCGGCAGTGCATTCCACACCCCACTACCCTTTGTGTGAAAAACTGGCCTCTAATATTCGTCTTATACATAGCCCCCCTCACCCTGAGCCCGTGACCCCTCGTTCTATCCATTTCTAATGGTGGAAAAAGCTTACCACCATTTACTCTATCTATACCCCTCATAATCTTATATACCTCTAAAAGATCCCCTCTCAGCCGACGTCTTTCAAGGGAAAACAACCCCAGTGTTTTCAATCTTTCCTCGTAAGACAGCCCTTCCATACCAGGCAGCATCCTGGTAAATCTCCTCTGCACTCTCTCCAGGGCCTCTACATCCTTCCTGTAGTACGGCGACCAGAACTGGACGCAGTACTCCAGATGAGGCCTAACCAACGTTCTATACACCTGCAACATCAGACTCCTACTCTTGTATTCTATACCCCTTCCTATGAAGGCTAACATACCATATGCTTTTTTTACCACATTCTCCAGCTGTACTGACACCTTCAGAGACTTGTGAACTTGCACCCCCAGGTCTCTCTGCATCTCTATACTCCGGATAGTTTTACCTTTTATCCTATAACTCCCCTCTACATTATTCCGGCCAAAATGCATCACCTCGCATTTATCCGGATTAAATTCCATTTGCCATCTATCTGCACAATCTACCAGCCTATCTATGTCATGTTGTATTGCCAGGCACTGCTCCTCAGTACCTGCCAATCCAATCATCTTAGTGTCATCAGCAAATTTGCTGATCACACCATCTACCCCCTCTTCCAAGTCATTTATATACACCACAAATAGAAGGGGTCCTAGTACAGAGCCCTGTGGCACACCACTAGTGACACACCTCCAGTTGGAAAAAGAGCCTTCCACTACTACCCGCTGTCTCCTCCTCCCAAGCCAGTTCTCAACCCATCTACATACCTGGCCCTGTATACCATGCGCCTTCACCTTTTCTATCAGCCTACCATGAGGGACCTTATCAAACGCCTTACTGAAATCCATATAGACGACATCAACGGCTTGTCCTTCATCAACCGTTTTTGTCACCTCTTCAAAAAATTCCACTAGATTCGTAAGGCACGACCTCCCCTTAACGAAGCCATGCTGCGTATCCCTGATCAGATCGCAGCACTCCAGATGCTCATACATCCTGTCCCTGAGAATCCTCTCCATTAGCTTACCTATAACTGAAGTCAAGCTCACCGGCCTATAGTTCCCTGGGTTATCCCTCTGACCCTTTTTAAACAACGGTACTACATTTGCAATCCTCCAGTCCTCTGGGACCTCCCCTGTGTCCAAAGAAGAGACAAAGATTTGCATCAGAGGCCCAGCAATGTCATCTCTCACCTCCCTTAGCAGCCTGGGATAAATACCATCAGGCCCCGGAGCTTTATAAGTCTTTATGCTACCTAAAAGCCCCAACACTTCGTCCCTCGTAATGATTATTTCCTTTAACGGGTCCTCAAATTCCTCAAAGCCGGCATCAGACATCAGGCCCCTCTCCCGTGTGAATCCCGACACAAAGTATTCATTCAGGATCTCCCCCATTCCCTCAGGCTCTAAGCATAGTTCCCCTCCTCTGTTCCTGAGAGGTCCAATCTTCCCTCTAACCATCCTTTTGCTTCTTACATAGGAGTAAAATGCCTTAGGATTTTCCTTAATCCTACCTGCCAAATCCATTTCGTGGCCCCTTTTTGCCTTTCTGACACCCCTTTTAAGATCCCGTCTACACTCTCTATATTTTTCCAGCGCTGCCTCTGTCCCCAGTTGCCTGGATCTAACGTACGCCTCCCGCTTCTTCCTGACCAAGTCCTCAACATCCCTAGTAACCCACGGTTCTCTAATCCTACCTTTCCCATCCTTCCTCCTTACCGGCACGTGTCTTTCCTGCAAAAATTTTAGTTTTCCCTTGAAAGACTCCCACATGTGCAGTGTCGACCTACCCTCGAACAGCTTATCCCAGTCGGTATCCCTAAGATCCTGCCTAATCTGGCTATATCTAGCCCTCCCCCAGTTTAACACCCTCCCCTTAGGGCAGGCTTCATCTTTTTCCATTAATACCCTAAAGCAGACAGAGTTGTGGTCACTATTAGACACATGCTCTCCTACTACAACGTCAACCACCTGCCCTGGCTCATTTCCCAGAACCAGATCCAGTATAGCCCCCTCTCTAGTCGGGCTATCCACATACTGCTCCAAGGACCCTTCTAAAACACACTGTACAAATTCCTCCCCGTCCGCACCTTCCGCTCTGGGCACCTTCCAATCTACCCCAGGGAAATTGAAATCTCTCATTACAACTACCCTATTCTTCCTACGCTTATCTAAAATTTCCCTACATATCCCTTCTTCCACGACCCGCGGACTGTTGGGCGGCCTGTAGTACACATCCAACATAGTAACCTCTCCCTTCCTATTCCTCAACTCCACCCATAAAATAAGTCTTATTTGTTTCCGCAGGCAATTTGGTCCACCTTGTTGACCAACAAGGGGCATGCATGCGGCATGTCGTGCGAGAGCTGCTCTTGGAGGTTGCTTCAGGAGTTGCCTAGTGCTTCACGTCGTCAGTGTATGCTTAAACTGGACCATCTGATGGGCAACATGACAGCTCAGAGACTATCGCTGTTGCTGTGCTGACACATGGATTTGGGCCTGTGTCTGCGGGAGTTTGCGCGTTCTCCCCGTGGTTGCGTGGGTTTCCTCCGGGTGCTCCGGTTTCCTCCCACATCCCAAAAATGTGCTCTTAGGCTGATTGGGTAACAAATTGTCCTTATATTGGTCCCTATATGGGGATCTTCAACAATAGGCATAGCCTAAAGACAAGGATATGTCATTAGGACATTAGGACGGCGGCGTGGGCTTGTTGGGCCGAAGGGCCTGTTTCCCGTGCTGTGTTGCTCTTTGTTCTTTGTTCTTTGTTCTTTGAAATGGCCTACCTCTTATTCTGGGACTGTGTCCCCTCATTCTCATCCAAGTGAAAAATCCTTTCTGTATTTACTCGGTTGAAGCCTGTGTGAATTTTGTCTGCCTCTGTGAATCATCTCTCATCCATCTAAATTTTGAGAATATAGGCTCAATCACCTCAATGTCTCCTCACAGGACATATCTGCCCTCCTAAGAATCAGCTTAGTGAACCTTTGTTGCACTCTTTCTATGGCAAATATATCCTTTGTTAGATAAGCAGACCAAACTGTAGATAATGACCGGAATTTACACTTGCTGCTGCTGCCAGGGACAATGGAGAATATTGTACTGAGTCAAATCTCCATTCACTTCAGTGGAATCATTGAATCCTGTTGGTATGAACAGCCAGTTACTTGTGCATACTTACCTGAACAAACCTCCGACATTCTGTGCCTCACAGAGTGCCTCAGAGAAATTCGTGCTGGGAAGGGGAATGGGCCTTATCCTGCTGGAGAGGTTGGAAGCAATGTGCTCAGCGGGCATGTGCAAATTTGTCAATGCGGAGATTAACATGTGCATTCCCCCCCACCCCCCCACTTCCACCATCGCTGGCCTCCCAACTGCTGGCCTTCCAATATCTTCGAAGGTCCCCCTTCTCCTAATTGCTAGTCTTCTCCTGAATGCTGGTCTTCCTGCCCTGCACCCCATTTCCAGCCTTCCAGACCTCTCCACCGACCCCCCCGCCTGTCCCGTCGCTGGTCTGCCAGACACCCCCGAGCCAGCCCTGATTTCACCAAACCCCTGACACTCTGATCTCCCTCATGCTATTGATACCCCCAATGTTCCATTCCAAGGTCAACCCAATCTCCACCCCCACCCCCCTCTCCCATAGCCAGCCCCAATTGTCACCTCACTTCCTCCCCAACCGATCACATTACAGAATGGCTGCAGGTTCCCACCACCACTGATCACCTCCCAGTTTGCCTCACTCCCTCTATATTCCTCCAATTTTGGCCTTTTGTCCACCTCAACTTTCTTGTTGCTACTTCGTTAGAATATAAGTAGCCAGGCTGTAAGCCTTGGCTCAGTTGATGGCATACTTACCTGAGTCAGAGGTTGTGATTGCAAGCCCCCATTTTGGAACAAGGAAATCTGATTTTGTACATTGCTGGTACTAGTTCTGAGGGAGTACTGCACTGTCAGAGATGCTGTCATTTAATTGAGATGCGAAATTGAGGCCCATCTGCCCTCTCAGATGCACATAAAATATCTGATGACACTATTTCAAAGAAGAACAGCAGAATATCTTGGCCAATATTTACCCCTTATTTGGCATCACTAAACACAAATCATCTGTTCACTATCACACTGCTGTTTGTGAGAGCTGGTTCTGGATTGATTGCCTCTCATGTTTCCTAAATTACAGCAGTGTCTATACTTAAAATGTACATAACTGGCTGTAAAACACATTTTGGAATGTCCTGAGGTTGAAAAAACCACAATATAAAAACAAGTCATTTATTTTTAACTTCCTTTAAGGACCTAAGTTGTTATCTGGGGAGTGGAGGGACATTTCAGTGGTCAATGGCCACAATTTAATTTTTTTTGAGGAAATCTGCTTTCCTTCCATGGCCAAGCCTGTGGCATGTTTTCCTGGAATTTTGATAAGTCAGGATTGCCCACATCTAAATTATCATGTCTCTGTCCATTTGGAATGGAGGCAAGCTGAGAAAAATGGAGGGCAGGATCTGTTTTCAGCTCTGCACATTTTGTCTAAGTGGTTAGGGGTGTATTTCACATTTGAGTTTGGAGAGAAGTCAGAAGAGCCAGTGTTCTAGGGGAAAAGCTTTCAGATCCATTGTCATCATTCCTGACACTAAAGTGAAGGACCTTAGGAAAACTCCCTTAGCAGGGAATCATGAGTGCAGTTGGCGGTTCAAAAGCTAATACCATGTTAAAGTTTGTTGAAGTCACCTGGACATCATGATTCAAAGTGCTGATCTTACATCTGGGAAGAGGCTACCATGCCACTAAGATTCTGTCTTAGTTTCACTTTTTGCCTTTGGACAGAACACACACACACACACACATTTCTGTTGTTGATGTCTGCAAACTTTCTACGAATGAACAACATTTTCTGGTACCTCCGAAGCATGTTTTCTGGTGGCAAACACAACTCATCATTGGCTGCCAGCATGATTTACAGTCCTGCCATTGTCTATAGCATTTTGGATTGCCCATGTTGGCACCACAGAACATCCCACAGGAGGGTTAGTGGGGCCTTCTTTACAAGGATTGGAAGATTCTACCTGTAGAAACAACCAGAAAATCCCATGCAAGTATAAATTTTTCCCATGTGCCTAGTCTAAATCAATTAACCCACAACATATGAGTATGCAGAGTAGGACGGACTATTTGGCACCATGAGTCTGCTCTACTATTCATTAAAAACATGGTTGATGTGATTGTGTGAACACTATATATTTACTCAATTCCTTCTGAGAGGCTGTTGCCTGTATCATTAAAATAACATGGCATATGGTATCATAAGTTGGAACAACATCTTGTCCCTCAGTGTTACTGCAAGTTGAATAGATTTTGTATTTTGTATTGCCTTGAAATTTATAGCACTGAAGTTTTGTAATCTTGATGTACGCTTGATTTAGATACAAGAATACAATGGTGGTCTGTTAGCCTTAAACACATTTCATTGATTTTAGGTTTGTAATGTCAACTTCAGCTCAGCAGTAAAACTTTTGCCTTTATGTGAAAACAATTGTGGGTTTAAACCCTACTCCAGAGACTTGCAATTATAATTGTACTTCATGCAGCACAGAGAATGTATGTTGTAATATTAGAGGTGTAAAATCTAGGCTCTGTGTGCACACTTGTGTGGGCATAGCTGTACCAGCTATACAATCTCAATCGATATAATTAAAATAGATATCCAGTGGCTTTTTACATGAGTGGTATGGATCTGGAACGCACTACCTGGAAGTGTTGTGGCAGTAGGTTCAATTCAGGCATTCAAGAGGGTATTAGATGATTATTTGAATTGAAACAATGTGCAGGAGTACAGGAAAAAGGGAGGGGAATGGCACTAAGCCATATTGCTTATTTGGAGAGCTGGTGCAGACATGATGGGTCAAATGACCTCCTTCTGCGCCATAACAATTCTGTGACTCTGTAATCAGATTAATGCTGTTTGTACGATCTTGCTGTGCACACACTGACAACATGACAAAAGTACTGAATTAAATGCGAATCGTTTTAGAATGTCCTGCAGTTGTGAAAATACATTATACACAGAAATAAAATGTAAAATGTATCACTGAAGTTTACCCTGTCAGCAGCCATAACTGTTATCCGTGTGATATGCTTTTCTTTATATTCTATAAATTAGCATATTTCAAAAACAGAAAATTGGTCAGTCTACTCTGTAGTGAATTGAAAATGTTCCTTGTCAGTCAGAAAGTGGACTTTTGAACCAAGCTTTGAGAGCTGCCTGGTTAGTCTGTGGTTAGCTGTACCATGAACTGCATGTATCAGGAAACACCTTGGTATGACAATACCAATCCATAAAGTGGAATCAGTGGTTCTGTCAGTCACCTCACAAATGGCTAGACAGTTATAGCAGTAAAGATGTGAAGGCATAGCATAAAATTGCAAGCCACAGCACAAAAACAGAGAATGGTAAGATTAGGTAGTTACGAACTGGAAAAAAACATCTGGTTTCAATAGGAATTATAGATGCATAATCCATACACAGTATGCATTAAGTATCAGTGCATATATATGGTTTAATATGTCTCAATTGATAACAGGAAATCATCAAAGTTTTTGCAAAAGATTACAGCTTGGTGTGCATGCTTAAATTGTGGTCTGGCCTGGTTATGTATTACTATTGGTTATAGTTTTGATAGCTGTAAGGCTAAATGGCATGTTTCAAGACAACATAAATCACACAGATATATTAACTCATTTCTGGGAACTATGCAGGTTTAGATTGTGCCACGTTGAGGTGTGGGTTTACTTTGCACATAATTCAAATTCATTACAATACAGAATATTAGTTTGTGGTGTACTCTGTCATTTATTTCATTTAATTATTTCATTTATTAATTGTGAGAAGTGATTTTTTTTTAATTTCAAATCAGTTCTAATTTCCCTTACCATCGTACAAGATGAACATAATTTTACGTCTGCATATGTCATTTGGTCCTAACCCTGTTACCACCAACAACCCTCTGAGAACTTTACATTCCTCAAATGAGAGACCTGTCATGTATCCTTGACTCTCTTCATCCCAATGCCTCAGCTGTGGAGGCCCTAAACTCTGGAAATCTCTATACAAATGGCTCTGCCTCTCTTTCACCACACCCACTCTACTACCCCCTCCCAAGACTCCTTGAAAGCCTTGCTCTTTGACTAAGCAATCAATCACCAAATCTAACATTTCCTTCTGTGGAGGAAGGATTTTGCTATTGAGGTAGGTAACACAATTTGGGATATTTCCTGTCTCACTGGACTCACCTCAGTAAAAAAGTCCCCTGAATGTCATGATTTTCATTCCAGTGGGGCTGGTGTGCAGTAGAATTGGGCTTGCTATCCCTGGAAGTAGAACACGGGGCCAGTAATGTAGCTGAGTTCTGGGACTTGGTCGTAGTTATGTTAAAGGATGTTAGGTCTTTGAGTCCTCACTCCTCATGCAGTTACCCACTTTCCTTTCCACTACTATGCCAACACTGCCCTTCCAACTACACCACATAGTCTCTTATAGTCTTCATGTCAATGTATGCCAGACTCATAAAAGGATTATCTTAGTCGAGGGTTAAGTTTTGACATCTTTGAATGGTTATAATAAATTATTTTTTCCATGATCTATTTTATCAATCTCTCAATGTTTATTTGCAAAAGATTAAGAAGAATGAAGAGTTTGAAGCCTCTGTTATTGACACTTTAATGGCCTTCCTGATTGACATTTTTAGGGGTTGTAGCAAGAATGCTTTTTTTCCAAAGGAAATTTATGCATAAATACAACATTACTCTTTCTGAGTGTTTCTAAATATATCATTGTCTGGGATTTTGTGTTCCTATTCACATTGGGTGTGAAGGGTGACAGGAGTGCAAAATCTCTTGAGAAACTGAATAATGTTAGATGTTAGTGGGACATCCCATTGTGATTGTCCCTGTCTCCCCACCAGAGATGCAGTAGGATTATTGACATTGTATTATCAAAAATTTAAATCTATTTGTCAGATCTCTATGTTGGGGGGAGTGGTAGTGGTGGGAGTGGGGTTTTGCAGTTTTATTTTTACTGCTATGTATTGGAGCGACCATTGAAAATGGTACATCAATCTAAAGAAAATGAAGTTGTTGATGGCATGGACCCAACCAGAACCTGTTCCAACAGTGTGAATCTATGGGGCTTGAAACTTGACTTTTCTTTTCTATGTAACTAATGACACGGCGTAGAAAGCTATCTTTGGGGCCAATGGCTTCAATGCCAGTTTTCTTGTCTGCTGCACACTGTGCCTCAAAACAGGGAAATCCCACCCATTGTTACTATATTGCTCATTGGTCCTTTACATAATGTAAATTAGGCAAATTGTTATAGAAGAGTTATGCGTTGGCATGGAGTCTAAAAGTAGTCAATGGGGCAAGGTAATGTAGTGACACAGTGGTTAGCACTGCTGTCTTACCATGCCAGGGACCTAGGTTCAATTTTGGCCTTGGGTGTCTGTCTGTGTGGAGTTTGCATGTTCTCCCTGTGACTGCATGCATTTCCTCTGGGTGTTCCAGTTTCTACCTGCAGTCCAAAGATTAGGGTTAGATAACTTTTCTGGCTCTGAATTTGAAAATCCAGACCTCAGTATCTATTGTTTTTGCTAGATTATACTCCTGTGAAGCACTGGGACAAGGTGACAATTGATTATGCCTGAAGTTTGATAAATTTGCCTTTTTAAAGTAAATAACATTGTGATTATGTTATGAATTTTAAAAATAATACTAATGAATATTTATTTCACGGTGATTAATTTACTGATGCATATTGTATAATTATTGATTTGAAAGCTCAGTAAAAATCAATCAAATGGAAACTTCTAAAAATTGAAACTGAATACAGTGCAAACTGTAACATTTTTACCTGTTGATCAATCTGGTGAAATATCATGAATTTTTTGTCAAATTTAAAAAGAAATGTGTTGCCAGATAAAGCTTTGAGGTGCATCTGATTTTACGTTTACCTTCAGTTGGTTTAGCTCACTATCACCTCTGATTCGTGTCTGATCACATCTGGCTGATATTATTTTTGTCAATACAGCTCTTGCCAGCTTTTAGTAAGTATTTATTTTAATGCTGAACTTTATAAACCAGACAGACTTTAATGTAGTTGCTGGCAGAGAATTAACTGAGCTGTCCAAATTTGCAAATTTTTATTGTTTCTGTCTTGTGACTTCTTACCCTACTTTATCTAACAATATACATGTTCCCTGGCCTCAGCACTATAATTCTGTGCTGAAGTGAAGGGGTAAACAAATTGGTTATTTAATGATATTTTAGTGGATTAGTGAAAATTAAAGATTATTACAGAAGAAGTGGCCTAGTCATTGGTTTAATAGCCTGTCAGCAAGAACAGGGCACAAGTAAAAATCCCTGTACTGCAGCATACATACCCAAAACACATCTGATATAAGGTGTCAACCCTCACTTATATGAGATTGGTAAGCTGCAGATGTCTGCTGTACAGCTTGTAAGCAAATTGGTTTTTAAAGGCTGTTGTTCGGAACACTTAGTTTTCCTGAGTGTAGCTTGCTGTTTTCAAGTCAATTCAGAAAAGGGATCTTTAACCATCTTCTTCCATTTTGGACATCTTTGCACTTGTTTCATACAACATTATCAAAAAAATGCTTATTTGAGTAGCTAGTTGGATGGCTGATTCATGATGCAGGGTGATGTCAACAGCACAAGTTCAATTTCTCTACCAGCTGAGGTTATTCATGAAAGCCCAACTTCTCAACCTTGTCCCTCATCTGAGGTGTGGTGCTCCTTAACTAAAATCACCATCAGTCAGCTCTCCCCCTCAAAGAGGAAAGCAATCTCTGAATATCTGGGACAATAATGATTTAAGCTTATTTTTACATGTAAATGTAAAAGCATGTTGACAAATTTCTAGTCTGCCTAGAAATGGAAGTAAATAAAGCCATTTCCAGTTTGATATACTAATTTGCTCAGTAGATTCAAAACAGAAGTTGAAATGGTGCCCATAATTAATAAAAGATTCAGTCATGTATTCTTATTCATGTTATGGAAGGAAGAATGGCTTTAGATGGAGGAAATTTGTGAATTCAAGTGAACATATTCACAATGTTCCAGCATTACTTTTGGAAATAGGAAATTCTGGGGGGACTGGAAACATTAGGTGGCTCATAGCAGTAGAGGCAGCCTACTACTGACTGGTGATAGCCCACCATTGGTCAGTGGCAGATCTTCTGGTCCCACTTTTGTCAACAGAGTTTCCTGTTGAATGTACTCCTCATCACTGGGATACCCGCGACATCAGCATGACTGGAAGACCCTGCCAGAGCGAACAGCGGGAAAATTCCCAACATTAGCTCTGTTTCTTTCTCCACAGATGCTGCCCAAACTGTTGAGTTTATCCAGCAGTTTCTGTTTCGACTTTAGATTTTTAGCATCCACAACTTTTATTACCTTTAATAATCCTAATTATGTATTTTGGCTATTTTGGGCTCCAAAGCAGGAACAAAATTCTATAAAATAACTCCTTTATTTTCTATCAGAGATTATTTTGACTAATATTATTCCAGGAGACCATGAATGATTTGCACCTCTATGGACCTTTCTCAGTGATTCAAGCTTTTCAATCTTAACACTGACAATAGCCAATTTAAAATGATTTGGTCTGCCGCTGGCATTGTAGTCGAAAAACCATGGCCAATTAGTTCTCCAAAGTAGATAAAAAAAAGATTAAACTACATGAAATTTTGCCCTGAGACCGAAGATAACCAAGCAAGTTCTTCAAGATGTTAATCTAACATCATAATCTACATTATTCAATGTTAATCAGTTGATTTCAATAAATGAGATTTCCATGCTCCCAACAGGACTGAATTGTAATGTTCCATAAAGTATTTGATCATTTACCCTTGCAGCCTGAATATCCATTCTGAGCCATATATTTGTCTGACTCCATTATACAATAATTAACATGGCATTAAATCAATTTTCAGTTTCAGCTTATTCTACATGTCTACTGTTCAGTGGGGGAAACTTCTTCTCACCTCTGGTGCTTAAAGCTTGTTAATCTTGTTCTCATACCTACTTGTTCATCTGCTTACAAGTCAATTATACATAGAGGCATCCTCGAAACTTAAATTGTGTTCTTTTCTGAATCTTGTTAAAAGATTATATTAAGTCCAAATCGCCCCCTCCCTTAAATGCCTATCATTCCCCTCCCTCTCCACAATACCCCCTGTCCCCCCACCAACTCCCCTCACCTTATCCCAAGACATCGAGATCAGTTTCTGGTATTTAGAACAAACAAAGCATTTCCATATTATATATATGTAAAAAAGACTAAGCCATGTCATGCAACAAAAATATGGCTCTGTCCCTGTGATCAGACTAGTATTTCATGCCGACACATTCAATAAACGTCTGAGTAAATCTACACTGGGCCTCGTTTGTATGAACAATTTCCCTCCTCGATTAGGGGTTGGTTGTGTGCAGCACAGACCTAAAGAGGTCAGAAGATAGATCTGTATAAGATTCTGCTTCCAGTACTGAGCATCAATCAAGGTGTCAAGAATTGAACTTTGATATGCACTCCTTCTAATTTTCGAACTGATATCAATAATCCTCAGTACAGCAAATCATTTGTGCTGAGCTCTGGGGCCATTTCTCTGATTCACGTGCTTTGTGCCAGTTACCTTGCTTCAGCAACATTTATCCAATATTTGACCTAACGCCTCATTGTGGGGGCTGATTTGAAAACAGGGGAAAAAACTAGTTGTGCACCTTGCCTTTCACAGGATAATATTTAACCGCACTTGTTGGAAAGAGAATATTGAATTTCCTGCTTGTAGCCTTCCTATTTATCAGGACATTTAAAAATAAGTTGCCAACCTAACTGTATTTGAAAGCTAATCGTGTTCTTGTCTATGTGAAAAACAAGACAGTATTATTTAAATCTTGCAATTAGAAAACACATCTTATCAATTGAGGATGTGCTTCAGTATGGTGCATGGGAAAATGATGAATGTAAAGAAGAATTCATATTAGATATTTAATATATGCAATAAATGAGCTGCATCTCCAATTTGGATTAATCTATCGCCTTCAAATCCACAGCTTTGTGCCTGAAAACATTCAGTTAAACATAAGCCCAATTTTGTGCCTGCAGAGTTCCTCATGGATTCACTACATGGCAAAGACTGCTTATGTGTAAGCTCCTGTTATTCACTCAGCCAGGAAAACCTAATGCAACATTTTCAAAATTACCCTACTTTTAATTCCCTTTTCCTTTCTAATCTTACACAATTCTAAGAGGTAAAAACAATGATCGTGATCAAAGGGCACAAGCTTGAATTTATCTATTTCAAACCTAGTAAACAACAGTGGAGGCAAACAAATGAGTCGGCTGGGAATCATAGCTTAAGTGGTCCATCATGAAAAGTTACATGCTGAAGAGCTGTCCCATGATAGCAGCAAGACTAATGCTTTGGACATGAGCCATGATAAGCGTATTGAGTTGAGCAGTTACAAATGTCGGAACAGACAATAGAATAAAGGCATGTACAAAAGAACGTGTTTTATCTCCTGGTTGAATTACCCCAGCCTTTTTCCAACTTGATCAAAACTCAATGAGTATGGGAAATTGATAGTCTTCAGCAATTAAAAGCCTGAGCCAAAAGCTGCATTATTGCATAAATTACAAATAAAAGGAAAAAAATCCCTCGGACATGTCCAATACATGATTCGTGTATTCTTCTCCAGCCAAGGTCTGTGACTTTTGCATTTGAGTATGTAATTCACTCTAATACCTGATTCAGGATGACACAAAAGCAGGACTAGTACTTGGCTGACTTTAACATTAACAGGTGGATATAGCAGGAATGTACGCAGTGCACATCCTCACACTGACACATGGAGAGAGTTTTGCATGTGAGAGAGCAGGTTCCATCAAATAGTGAGTCGCACGCTCTGGCACTACATCAGATTGCATTATTGAAATGAAAACATACATTACTTTTAAAGTTCAGCCATCATGTAGTTATGATTATATATGTCGGAAAAAACATTTGAGCAGAAGAGAGAATGTTCGCATTAAGCTGAATCAATAGGAGGTCATCAAATGACCTTGCCAAGACTGCTATTCAGGGTGCTTTCTGATTGGTTCTTGAGTTCCATTTCAAATCTTTTAAGAGTGAGAGCTTCAAATTTGCACAGAGCAGGAAGGGCCAACCTATTCATGTGAATCATCAGGCTTAACCTTGACTTTTCATAAAACAAAAAAATGTTGGAAAGTCTCAACAGGTCTGGCCACGTCTGTGGAGAGAAATAAAGTTAATGTTTCAGGCCTGTATGATTCCTCTTTAGAACTGCTTTCATTTTGCTCTGACCTTGAACTTCTAATATTGAGCTTCTTAGCTTCAGTGACAGTTCCTGGCACTGGGCTTCACTTCCAGACATAGATTAACAGCTATGCAGTATTCTTGTGACTCAATACTAAAAAAACATTCAATTGGAAGTTAGTCCAACCACACTTCATCTGATGTTCAACTACTCAATATCAAAGTTGCATTCACACCTTTCAAGAACACATAATCTGAGGTTGTAGTACTTGATTTGTCACTCCACAACATCCTGATCATGAACTCAACCCTAAAACACCACTTTCAATGAGCTATCTCCCTAACTAATACAGAACGAGGCATCTGAGACCTACACAAGATCAAGTAATTCCTCATCTTGTTTTGTCATTCAATTTACAATCACTGAAGCAAATTCTACTGACAGAAATTATCTTCATTTATTTAGAACATTCATCCAATCTTCACTGGAGAATTGATACCAAGCAAGGGACAAAAACTTGGACAAGTGGCAAAAACTTGGTTGGAGAGGAAGGATTTAAGGACTATCTTAAAGCAAGAGGCTGAAGTGAAGAGAGTTAGGGACACAATTCCAGAGCTTAGGATTTAAACAACTGGAGGTACAAAGTCTAGTGGTCATGGAAAGGAAGGGGGTGATGACGAAGAGGCCAGGGTTGGAGAAACACAACATTCTTCAAGAATTGTAAAACTGGTAGAGATTAGAGAAAATAGGTGTACAACAGCAGATTGATCTGTAATTGTTTCAAGGATACACTTTATTATATAAAGAGGGGAGGAGGAGTGAAAAATTAGAATCACCCCCCAAAGGGGAAGTGGGGAATGAGTACTTACCTTCAATGAACAAAAGGTGGCACATTCTCCAAGTATGGAGATGCTTGGAAAGAACTCAGATTGCTGAATCTTCCCTGGTAGGTCACAGTCTCAATGTCAAAATGAATTTCAGAAAAGGGATCCAGGAATGGCCATGTTGGAACAATGGATACAATCATCGTTAAAATGGCGAATTAGGAAGTTGCCTCAGGGAGCCTTGTCCAATTATTGATTACATTCAGGTTCTAGGCTTGGGAGGTCTAATCATGATGCCCATGGGTAGAAGCGCCACCTGCCCTCGCAGTGTAGGTGATACAAGCCCTTTAACAGGAGTGACATCGGTGAGGTGGAGGCACCTTTAGTGGGAGGGAACTGCCATTGTAGCATAACTAATAATAGTGGAGACATAATTCTTCATGTAATGGCTGCAAGGGTGCCGCTACAGTCTGGGGACTGATTCGTTTGTGAATTACTGCTGGTGAACACATTTAAATCCTCAGATAAATGACAGCTCAGACCTCCTGCTGTAAAGCCATCTCACATCCATTTTCAAGCTCCTGACGCAACAGGGGGGCCTGTGTACTGTTGGGAAAATGCCTTGTGGTGTGAACAATGCAGCTAAATGGCTCGTTATCATTTTTAATTAGTTGTTTGCTTGCAGAAAAAGCACATGGAGCCAAACTGATGCACATCTTTTTAAATTTCCTCACAATGCCATCTCTAAAATTAATTCCATGGGCCAGGAATTCAACATTTTCACTAAAGTCTTGCTGCTGTCCGTACTAGTGGGAACTTACTATTTTCCAATGGCACACCATTGCCACATGTTTCCTGGTAGTGAGGGATGCATTCAATGCAAAACCCCATTGAAAACGGAGGGATCATAAGAGCCCATTGTCAGTGAGTGGCACATTACTTCCAGTGTCTGAAATTAAGAATCTACTGATCACCATGAAACCATTTTTGATTGTTGGAAAATCCCATCCGGTTCACTAATGTCCTTTAGGGAAGGAAATCTGCCATCCTTACCTGATCTGGCTTACATATGACTCCAGAGCCTCGGTGATGCAGTTGACCCCCAAGTGCCCTCGAACAACTAGGGATGGGCAATAAATGCTGGACAATCTGCGACATCCATGTCCCACGAATGAATGAATAAATTTAAAAAATCAAGTACATCATTTTGGAGACAAAATGGTAGCCCTGGTTCTCAAACAATAGGAGACATCCAGTGCTATACTTGACTAGTTAAAAAAAGACAGGAAATTCTTATTCAATAAAGGAAAGCATATGTATGGAGTTACCATGAGCATATGTTATACTTAGTTTCAAATTCTTCATATTTTGAAAGCAGAAATTAGTTGTATTTTTTTCCATTTAATTAGGTAGTATATTTGATGTTCCCTTTTAGCTGGCAGGTTTTCAGATATTTCAGCCTACTGGAAAGTTAACTTGGTGATAAAGAAAAAACTCCACTCTGCTGTTGAATATAGTTGAATGAACAAATTTTCCATGCATAGAGTATCAGCTTAGAGATCGACCTCCTACACTGAATTCTTTCAAACATATAAACCAAACAGAGGTTTTATGATATAAATTTGTTATGTGAATTTAGAACTTTTATATTTCCAATATCTGAAGAAACACATCTAAGTAGATAAATATTCATAGTTAGATATATATCATTATTATTGTAGCGGAGTTGAGGCTTTTTATACTTTTGACATAAAAATGTTGCTGTGCAATTTTTATATGGTTTCTGCTCTTAATAGATAAATTTACTTAGCAAGATGTGATTTTCAATGTTTATTTTGTTAACATATATTCAGCAGAGAACTGCTCCCAAAACCTGTGACCTCCAGTCCCACTGAATGGGGTTTTGGCTGAGTTCCAAATTCTGCATTCTCGCTGCCAGTGGGGCAGGAATGGACAAGATCAGAGATTCCAGCCCCAGAAATACAAAGCAGAAAGTTACTGATCCTATTTCACTGGAATTGGAGGCAGGGAGACGGGCTAATAAAGTAGCATGGGACCAATGTAGGCCAGTTTCTTGATGTCCCACCAGTGGTCAAATATCCCTGATGTGGGCAGCTAGATAGATCCATCTTACGCTGAACAGCAAAGCATGATTGACTAGAACTTTTCCAGCAATTTGGGATTTTGCAAGGGATGTTTAGAAGCATCAGTGAGTCATTTCTTCACGCACGTGAGAGCTTATCAGAAGGTGAGGTTAGGAGGAATTTGACAGATTATTGCTTGCAGCTATGTGCTGCAAAGAGATGAGTGATAGCAAATTTGGACGTTGTCTCAAGTATGAGGCCAGAGTGAAGGGCTGCCAGTGGGAAGATGTCTCTCAGGTCCACTGCAGAGACTGGTGGCAAGAGAGAAGGTGCTTTAGAGACTGATCACAGTGAAGGCTTCATTTGACAATGGGCAGAGTTTAAATACTCCGGTGAGGAGGAAAGTGGCAGAGAGATGGGAATGCAGCCATACAGAGTAGCTTTGCAAGTGGCTAGAGTAGCACCAGTAGGTTGGGGAAGTGATAGGAGATGGATGAGGAGGGTGTTTAGGGGCAAAAGTGTAGCCTTTTTGTTAATTAATTTTTATGGGGTGTATTGGATCTTCCCAGCTTTTCACCTTTCATAACCCCAGGAGTGCTCCCCCATGACCCTGATGTGCCCCAACCTGCCACTCCCATGCATGCCCCATCTGCTTATGATCCTTCCACTTCTGAACCCCTTTCATAGTTCCCACTGCATAGACCACCCCCCCTCCCCCCCGCCATAGATCCTGCATAGCCCCCTACTCAGACCCCACCCTCACTTAGGCCCCATCTCTTTGGCACTGCTCCTGGCACCCTGACATTGCCAAAGTTCTAGGTAAGCACTGCCAGATGGCTATTGCCCAGCCATGTCCCTGACCACCCAATGGGGGGGGAGGGGGCAATGGTCGCTGAGCCCCCAGAATGACCATTACACCTGGTCTCTGGTCCCTGCTAATGGAGAATCGTAATGATTCTCACCGGGTTCGTGCTATGCCCTAATTTCGGAAGACCCTAGGAGCTGGGAGAATATACCATTAGACAAGCTAAGCACATTTAAATGCTACTTTAAATATGTTACTCAAATCCACGTCCTTTCTGTGCATGGTCCAGTTAGTGCCAGTAGAAAGAGATCAGGGCAATAGTAAACCATTTGGCACCAGGCATGGAGCCTGTTATTCGGCCCTTGCAGTTTCTCCGGATCGATGTGATCTGCTCCAGGCATGATGAGGCAAGAAAATTGCCCCCTGTATTTCTTTGGAAAAGCAATGGTAAACCTGTCTAGAATACTGGAACAGGAGTTGAGGTCATTGAGAAATGGCAGGCAACAATTGCCTGTTGTGGTGAAGATGATTGTGGTGCTCAACGTTTTCACCTGTGATTCATTCCAGGAATCATCCTGAAAATCTAAGTGGCACCTTTCAATCTGCGGCCCTTTGCTACTTAAGCAAGTGTTAAGTGTGATGAACTACTGAGCTGGTCAATACATCAGCTTTACTATTGATCAAACCAGTCAGATCACAAGGACTGTTGTCCTTGGGGACTTGGCTTGTTTCTCTCACATAGAGGGAGTGACCCACTGAACTAATGTAACCATCAGTTCCCTTCGAGCAGCAGCACACCTGGGATGGCATCCACTTCCTGAATATTCAAGATATCTTCAATCACTGAGATGTTGATATGATTCTTTCATCCTTAGACATCTCTAATGTCTCAGCTGTTCGAACCACTTGTATCCTGGAGGGCAAGGAATATCCACTTAAAAAAAAAGCTTCTGAGCCCCATATGCAATCCTTACATAAGCAGAGTACATTGTACATGTGCCATCATGGAAAAGACCATTGATCTTTTGCAGGTGATGCCAGAATGAAAATGTGGGAAATTTGCAATACATGCACCAAAGTTGCCACAGTTGCCCTCTGCTGCACCTTGCTCTAACACATACTCCATAGTGTGTTACTCAAGCACTCGAGCCAAAAGAGTAGAATGAGTATGTTACTTCCTCAGAGGATAAGGAACAGTAGCTTGAGGTACTTCAACAGTCACTGCCGCTGTTGGGTCCACTTGTGTGTCTGTACAATACTCACCAGATTGTGCCACCAGATGTGACAATGTCCATTATCTTGAAGGTATCTGTGCCAGTGGAAAGTGCATTATACTGAATTGACTCTCTCTCCTCAGAAAATGGTAGACCCTCTGAGGTGAGCAATAGACTTAAAGCCCTGCTCTTTGTTTCATTTGCTATTGGACCTGTTGGAGAGACATGATTTAATTGAAACAGTTGCTTCTTCAAATCTGGTGCCCCTCCTCGATCAGGAATTTCTACTGGCATTAGAGGATCATAGGTCATAAATGGTCAAAAGTATGGTGGATGCAACCATTGTTTTATTCATTGTTAATTGCTGCCACACACCACCCATCCTCTTGTCTTCAGTGATTGGCTGCTCTGCCATAATCTCCATTGCTTCATTCTCTATCGATGTCACATTGACAATGAATACAACTCCACTTCCCTTTTGTTTATGCTCCTGCTATTGTGAGGGAACTTTTTTTCTGAAATCACAGACCTTCCATCTTCACAGTGCCACTCTTATCTTGTGGCTCAGCTCTGTTGCTAGGACTGAGTACAGAAAATGTGCAGCAGCACACGACTGGAATACCTGTGGCAAGCTGCTATTCTACTATCTTAATAACAATTCACCTCTAACTTACTAAGGCATTAGATGCAAGGAGCCTGAGTGCCTCAATATGGAAGGTGGTGCTTGGCCTTGCCCTATGCATGGATTGACAATCTGAATCACATTTTATTCATGCTGGGCAGTCGGCTTGCAATGATGAACCAACTTTCCAGAATATACCAGTGCATTATATCTCTCCCGACACTGGAAACAGGTTTTTGCAACCAACCCACCGTTACTGACTTGATTGACCAGCGCTAACTATACCTTCTTTGTGAGACTTGCAGGCCTCCTCTCCCTTTTGGTTTCCTTGCCATCTCCAGAGAGGTGACACTAAGGAAGGAGTGATCCTTCCTCACACTACATTCCTTCCTGTGCAGGTTCCTTTGCTCAGCACATGGATGCCATATCTGCAGTCTCTCTGATGGCTGCAAACTGTCCTTTAAGATGCTTCTTTCCAGCAATCCTCTGACACTAGCTCCTAACCGCGACCTGCAATAAGCTGGCACCCCTGCCTGCTGACAATTTATTGGCTCTACATGGCAAGATCATTGAGAAAATTGATGGGCTGCATGATGACACAATGGTTAGCAGTCCTTCCAAGGTCTCAGGTTCAATTCTGGCTTCAGGTGTGGAAGTTGAACACTCTCCATGTGTCCACATTAGTTTCCTCCAGGTCTCCAGTTTCCTTTCACAGCCCAAAGCTATGCAGGTTAGGTTGATTGGCCATGCTAAATTGACCCTGGTGTCAGGGGATTAGCAGGGTAAAAATGGGATTACGGAAATAGGGACTGTGGTTGGTGCAAACTTGATGGGCTGAATGGCGTACTTCTGCTTTGTAGGGATTCTATGAAATTTTACCATCCAACCGTGCCGCTCGATATAACCCCGCCATTGATCCCTCCACACAAACGGTAAATCTAGCCTAGAGTCATCTAACATAATAATAAGTCTGTTAACTGTGTCCAGAGATTTCACTGAATCACACTGGAGTCTAATGAGACAAAAAACTAATATGCTTCAGCAGCATAAAGTTATAACTCTTTCACAATAAGACAAAGAAACCCAGTGTGAACCAACAGAATTCTTCTCAAGAACCTGAGTAAACAATTACTGGCTTCTGTTTTGTTTAATTTTTGCAAACATCGATTATAGGATAGATTTTATTTAGAAGTAAGGGCTGAAGCAACTAATGAGATGCTCAAATAACCATTAGGTGATACAGCAAAGAGAATTGTGCTTTGATGGTGTCTTATCTCAGTTCTCAGAACTGTCTCAAAGGACCCCAGTTAATTAATTACTTTGCCATGCAGTGACTATTGTTGTGCAGGAAAATACAACAGCCATTTTTCATATTTCAGGCAGCAGCAGCCTCCATTGAATGGGAATGGGAGAGAGATGAACATTGTCATGAGCAATGGCATATAATGAGCAACAGAGAATTGGGAAACACATACATTGTGTACAATTTTCTTTTCTGTGAAACAAATACCAAGCAGAGTGTAAAATGGATTGCCAATTCACTATCACCCATTTTGCACAAACATGCAAGATAGTTTTCACCTCTGACATCATACAAAGGATAGCTCTCCCATTTCTGCATTAAAGTGTCAACTGTGATTTTGAGCTCAAATCCAGGAAAGGAACTTGAGCTCAGCTCCTTTTGGCTTAATTACTGAGAGTGAGAGTCTTATCAACAAAATCAAACACGAACCATTGGTAGGATTTTCACACTGCTACAGTAATGATAAATAAGGAACATTTTTATACAGATGGAACATTGCTGTCAAGTGTGTCTCAGCTACATTTTTTTTAGAAGAATGCTCTCTCAAATGTAATGTTCAGTAACTATTTACATATTTACACAAATACAAGTATAAACCTATACTTCATATTCTTTACATGTCAAAAATATACTAATTGATTGACCATGAAGGCTTGAGCGAAAGAATTGGGAAATCTAAGAGCCAAATAAAATCTAGAACAACTAAATCCATCAGGGAAGTGTCTTTTCAGAACTGCTGTTGACTAGCAGGAACAGAATACTCTGGGAAGTCAGGCAAATTGCACATGAAGTTGATTAGCAAGTAATGGAAAGTGCCATTGACAGTGAATGCTCGTTTTGGGTTCAGCCAGAGCCACTCAGCTCCACATCTCAATACAATCATGGTCCAAAAAAGGGACAAGAGAACTGCATTAGGCTAGAGTGATTGTCTTTTACATCAGACAGTGTCTGACTGTGGCATCTCTGATGTTATTATGCCTTTAAGAAGTGTGTTTTTAATCACATTCTCCGCAAGCAAACCTGTTTTTGTGTTTTTGACCTGGTGAGGTCTATAGTGGTATCTTTTATTGTTGTTAGAGTCATATTTTTGCTTATTTTTAACCTGGGCCTAATGCACACTCTTGAAGTTTATAACCTTTTTGGAATTGTTGGAGAAAAGGATGATCGACAGGTCAGGTGGGACAAATTTTGTGGGACAAATGTTTCCTCACAAGAGTTCTTTTACTTTCATTTTTGCGTGCTGGCTTTTTAGAAGTGTTTGGACTCCAGGCTGAATGCAGTGTTCTGTCTTTCTCCTTATATTCGAAATTCTGCTGGCTTGTTGGAAGCAGTCTTTCTTGCTTTCCTGGAATGAAAATTTTGCTGAGGTGGTTTGTTATCTAGAGGCAAGCGCTGGCACTATCTTTACTTTGAGGTGCTGGGAGCTCTAGAACAGAGAAGCCAGAGTTTCGATTCTCTATCCATTTGATTTGATTTATTATTATCATGTATTATTATGACATATAGTGAGACATATTGTATCCAGAGGGCAAAATCATAGCAGGTTCTGCGGAGCTGAAAAATCACCAAAACGGGGGATAAATGTTGGTAAGAGTGTTGTGTTGGAAAACTACTTTGAACTATTGAGATTTATATAATATCATGGGGTCCTTGTTTGTATAACATAGAACATAGAATACTACAGCACAGTATAGGCCCTTCAGCCCTTGGCGTGCCAACCTGTGAAAAACAATCTAAAGCCCATCTAACCTACACTATTCCAATGTCATCCATATGTTTATCCAATGACCATTTAAATGTCCTTAACGTTGGCAAGTCCTACTGTTGCAGGCAGGGCATTCCACACTCTTACTACTGTCTGAATAATGAACCTACCTTTGACATCTGTCCTATATCTATTACCCCTCAATCTAAAGCTATGTCCCTTCATGTTAGCCATCACCATCTGAGAAAAAAGACTCTCAATGTCCACCCTATCTAATCATCTGATCATTTTGTATGTCTCTATTAAATCACCTCTTAACCTTCTTCGCTCTGAAGAAAACAGCTTCAAGTCCCTCAAAAGACCTTCCCATCATATTAGGCAACATCCTAGTAAATCTCCTCTGCACCTTTTCCAATGCTTCCACATCTATAATGCAGCAACCAGAACAGTATGCAATATTCCAAGTGCACCAGGGTTTTGTACAGCTGCAACATGACCTCATGGCTCCAAAACTCAATCCCTATTCCAATAAATGCTAATAAGCTGTATACCTTCTTAATAAACCAATTAACCTGGGTGCCAGCTTTTAGGGATCTATGCACATGGCCTCTGAAATCTCTCATCCACAATACCAAGTATCTTATCATTAGCCCAGTACTCTGTATTCCTGTTACTCCATCCAAAGTGAGTCACCTTACACTTTTCTGCATTAAATTCCATTTGCCACCTCTGCAGCTTATGTATCAGCTTCTGTAAGCTGCAAAATTCTTCCTCACTGTCTACTATTCCACCAACTTTAGAGTCATCCGCAAATTTACTAATCCATCCTTCCATGCCCTCATCCGGGTCATTCATAAAAATGACAAACAGCAGTGGCCCCAAAACAGATCCTTGTGGTACACCACTAGTAAATGAACTCCAGGATGAACATTTCCCATCAACCACCATCCTCTGTCTTCTTGCAACTAACCAATTTCTGATCCAAACCACTAAATCATTCTCAATCCCATGCCTTCACATTTTCTACAATAGTCTACCGTGGGAAACCTTATCAAATGCTTTACTGAAATCTATATACACCACATCAATTGTTTTATCATCATCCACCTCTTTAGTCATCTTCTCAAAAAACTCAATAAGCTTTGTGAGATACGACCTATCCTTCACAAAACCGTTTTAACCATCCCTAACCAAATTATTCCTTTCTAAATGATTATAAATCCTGTCTCTTATAATCCTTTGCTAACACCTCCTCCTTATGAAACTCAATCCTGTCTAGTCTAATAACCTATGTCTCAGTATTCTCCATGACAACATTGTCTTTTTCCTGTGTGAATACTGACGAAAAATATTCATTTAGTGCCTCTCCTATCTCTTCAGACTTCCCACTACTGTATTTGACTGGCTCTAATTTTACCCTAGTCATTTTTTTATTCCTGACATACCTATAGAAAGCTTTAGGGTTTTCCTTGATTCTACCTGCCAAAGACTTGTCATGTCCCCTCCTGGCTCTTCTTAGTTCTCTCTTTAGGTCCTTCCTGCTATGTTGTAACTCTCAAGCATTCTAACTGAGCCTTCATGTCTCATCTTTACAAGAGATTCTTCCTCTTTGTAAGAGATTCAACTTCTTTAATAAATCACGGTTCCCTTGCTCGACCACTTACTTCCTGCCTGACAGGTACATACTTATCAAGGACATGCAGTAGCTATTCCTTGAACAGCTTCATATTTCGATTGTGCCTGCCCCCTGAAGTTTTCTTCCACATCCTATGCATCCTAAATCTGGCCTAATTGCATCATATTTTCCTTTCCCTCAACTATAGTTATTGCCCTGTGGTATACACCTATCCTTTCCATCATTAAAGTAAACATAACTGAATTGTGGTCACTATCACCAAAGTGCTCACCTTCCTCCAAATCTAATAGCTCGCCTGGTTCATTACCCAGTTCCAAATTCAATGTGGCCTTACCTCTTGTTGGTCTTTCTACATACTGGGCTCGATTTTATCAATTGGATCCGGGCGTAAAATGGATTTGAGCCTGGAAACCTCAGTCCAGCGTGCCCATACGCTTCTTGCCGGCTCTGATCCGATCCACGCTGTGGCCGGGGTTTAGCGCTGCCAGGCTGTTTAGATCTCTGAACAGCGCGTGCACAATTTAAAAAAAACAGAGGCAGCGCGCCTGGACGCTGGGCTGGAGCATGTGGCTGTGACGGATTGTGCCTCCTTTACAGCTGGATGTTTCTAAAAGTTTGCTTCTTACTGCGCATCCTGTGTCAGCGCACTCAAGTGGAACAATTCTAATACAACGTCAGTAGTTTGCTTTGGAAGGTAAGTCTATGCCAGGCTGTGTCCTGTTTTTGTGGTTCGACTTGATGGGCCCACTATCAATATCCAATAGAAGGAGCCTAAAAAAATTAATATGATGCCAGTCGATGTTTCCCTTCTGCCAGAAGCTGAAAGGAAAGCAAAATTGCGTAAACATGTTCCCAAAAGAGCTAGAACGAAAGAGAAGCAACTTGAAGATGAATTTAAAGTTGACACTTATAGCAAATTCTGGATGAAGAAATAGTCTTCAAAATTTTGGATTCTGGAAACAACCATCACTGGGCTTCTCAACTGGTGCTGACGTCAATGGAACTTTGATAAATGCACATATTATTGTGGTGTCATTAATAAATTGTGTTTTTTATTTATGAAGGATACAGGGAATGAAAAAACAGATTCCTTTTTTTTCTATCATTACATGGCTTAAATGCAAGAAGAAAAATGCTTTGAATGTGAATTGGACAATACTCATTCACATTAATCCTGTGCCTCCTGTTCCTGATTACACTTGTGTGGATTTGACTTACGTATATTTAGTTGTTTGTATGATGTATCATTAAAACCAGTGGCAGGGAAAAAATGCAGAAAGCAGAGAGAGCGACTCTCTGACACAGATCATCCTCTGGATACGGAGTGGGGAGGGGACTCAAATGGATCTCTGGTTGGGTGGGGCATACAGTGGGGTCCGCTGCCACTCTGTGGGTGATCCCTCCTCCCTACCGGAAGAATGAATCCTTCCTCCAGGAGTGGACGTGCAGCCATATCCCACCAAACCTTCAGGATCAAGTGATTCCTCATTAAGAAGATGAAGCAGAACTGGCCAATTCCACAGAGGATCCGCATGAAAACCGGCAACAAGATCAGGGACAACTTGAACAGGAGACAGTGGAGAAGGACCAAGTTGGATCTGTAAAGGGATACGCCATCACTTGTACACTACCAGTCACAGATTACTCTTCCCTGCAGTGGCAAGAGAGCGGGAGAGATGTCTGTGGCAGGTAGTGTACCAGTAATGGTGTATCCCTTTATCGGCCCAGCTTGTTTCTTCTCCAGTGTCTCCTCTTGGAGTTGCCCCTGATCTTGTTGTTGGTTTTCATGCAGATCCACTGTGGAATCAGCCAGTTCTGCTTCATCTTCTTAGCGGGGAATCGCTTGATCCTGAAGGTTTGGAGGGATGGTATGGCCACACGTCCACTCTTGGAGGAGGGATTCATTCCTCTGGAGGGGAGGAGGGATCGCCCACAGAATGCAGCAGAACCTCCTCCGCTCCCCTCCCCCCGATCAGAGATCCATCTGAGCCCCCTCTTCCCCCCCGCCCTCCCAAGCCAGAGATCCATCTATCCTCTTCTGGAATGATGTGAAACCTGGTCACTTTAGCTGTGGCTCTGGGTCTATGACCAGGTGGATGCTGCAGGCTCTCAAAGGACTGAAGATGGTCAAGAAGGATGGTGGAGGCAGACCAGCGATTGAGGTAGGTCGGGGCCGTGCTCTGCCAAGGAAGGAGCCTGCCTCCCAAGAGGGTTTAATCCCCGGGGGAAGGCCTGCCAGGAGGGCCTGCCTCCCTGGGTTTGATCCCAAGGAGTGAAGGGTGTCTGCCGGAATGGTTTGTGGGGGTTCTGCAAAGGATGGTTGAGGGGGATGGTCTTCAGAGGTTCCCCTGCAGAATAATAATCGGCACCCAAATTGGCTGCCTGAAAATGGATGTGAAGTTTTGGTGAAATCGGGCCACTGTGTCAGAAAACCCTCCTGCACACATTGGACAAAAACCGACCCATCTAAAGTACTCGAACTATAGCGTTTCCAGTCAACATTTGTAAAGTTAAAGTCTCCCATAACAACTACCTTGTTACTTTCTCTCCTGTGTAGTTGGGTAAAGTTCTTGCTAAGTTTGTTTCCATGTGTTAACTGTATTATTAAATAAATTTTATTTGCGGAAAGCTCCTTAGTGAGTCATTTGAATCGTATCTGGAGTGAAACATCATGGGGGCAATTCTCCTATTCCGACCTGCTAATTTTTTGATGGGTCATCTAGGAGATGTGCACATATGCTAATTCCTGAGATTCACACATGCATTTCCAACACATACTCATCTCCCAGCAACGCATATCCGGTGCAGTCGGGACCATGCTGGAAACTGGTAGGAACTGCAGATAAGTAATTTTAATCTATTTTTAAAGTGATTTAAATGCGATTATTGGGCTTGGGACTGAATTCTCTGGAACCGTTAGCATCTCCCATCCTGCCCATACAATTACATTCGAGCAGGGTTTAGAGTAGTTCTCCACTTTTGGGGAACTAGTAGGAGACCCGACTGGAGTGAAGAATGCAATTGGCACCCCAGAGGGAGTCAGGCGGAGGGAGAATGGTACTCTCTGGACATTGGTACTCTGGTAGTGCGAGCCTGTGCCTCCTGTCAGTGTCTAAGGGGTGAAATGCCCATACCCTGGGTGCCCCTTGGCACTGCCTATTGGGCACTGGACAGTACCAAGGAAGTGGGGTGTATGGGGACAGGGCTTAGGGCTGGGGCCATCTGGGGACAGGGTTTAGGGACCAATTGGTGGGGGTGGGGGTCCCACTGCCACTTTGCCATTTAGATCAATCAGGGCTGGATGGAGGCCTGTCATCAAGGCAGGCTGTGGTGGGGTGGTCTGTTGAGGGGGTCTGCGGGGAGAATTGGGGAAGAGGACCCCTGAGGAGGAGGGATCTTCGGGGGTGCGAGAGATCATCACTGCTGGGAGAGGTTGGAGATAAGAACACTCCAGGATGGGAGAGGGGGTCGGGGCTGGACTGGTTTTGCTTGTGGAGGCCATAATCAGATCACGGGCAGGTTGGATGGGCAGCACAGCACTGATCCCGGGCTGGCTAGCAATTGAGCTGGCCAGCAAACAGGAGACTGACAATTCGGGGCCACTGCGTATGCACAAATTTCTGGAAATGTCAGACTCTACCCTCCCCTGAGCTTCTAATGATATTCACAATTGTGATCTCTGTAGTATACAGAGTGCAGGAGATTCATGTCTGAACTACCATTGGGGAAAAAAATTGTGATTTACACCATTTTTCCTATCAGTTCAGCACTTAGAACTTTTCTGATGAGAATCGCTTCCCCCTCCCCCCCACCCCCTATTTACCTGTGCTAAAATTCAAAATGCAAAACTTATGATCTAGGCTGATTTCATAAAACACTTTGGAGTTTCTGACCTTTGATCATAACACATATATGATCCCTAGCAAAACTGAAGTGAATGAAATCAAGGGGAAAACTCTCCCTTTATTCAAGTGATACTTGGTGCAAAGAAAGATGTTTGTGATCACTGAAAGCCAGTTATCTGCTAGAATCCCTCAGAGTGGTGTCTGAGACACAATCATCTTCAGCTATTTCATCATTGACCTTCCCTCCATTCTGAGGTCAGATGTGGAGATATTTGCTGATGATTGTACTTGTGTCCTATACAATTTTCAACTTCTTCAAATATGTAAGCAGTTCATGCCCATATGCTTCAAGATACCTTTCAGATTTTGGCTGCTTAGTGTCAAGTTACATTCATCCATTTATAGTCCAAGCAATGATCTTTTTCAATAAGTGAGATATGAATCAGCTTCCCTTGACACCATCACTGAATCCCCCACCATTAACATCATGAGGAAAACCATTAATCAGAAGCTGAACTGTGGCCACACGTACAAGTAAAAGGCTGGGAATTCTGTTGCAAGCAACTGAAACCCTGCTACCCAAAACCCATTCATATCCACAAGGCACAAGTCAAGAGTGTGGAAGAATGCTCTCCTTGACTGGATTAGTGCAGCTACAGCAACATTCAAGATGCTTAACATCATTTATTAAAAAGCAGTTTGCTTAATGTGCACCCTATTTCACTATTTGAAACATTCATATCTCCACCATAAACATTTAATATCTTCTCCTTTGGCACTCTGTACATACTATAAGATGCACCTCAACAAATTACCAAACTTCCTTTGACAGGATCATCAGAACAACACAATTGCACAATGGTTAGCACTGCTCCTCACAGTACCAGGGACCTTGGTTCAATTAGAACATAGAACACTACAGCACAAATAGGCCCTTTGGCCCACAAGTTGCGCTGATCATATCCATACCTACCAGGCTTATCTATAACTCTCAATCCCATTAAATCCCATGTACTCATCCAGAAATCTCTTATAAGACCTCAGCGAGTTCGCTTCCACAACCACCGATAGTACCCAATTCCACTCACTCACACCACCCTCTGAGTCAAAAACTTACCTCTGACATCTCCTCTGTACCTGCTCCCAGCACCTTAAACCTATGTCCTCTAGTAGCGACCATTTCAGCCCTGGGAAATAGCCTCTGAGAATCCACCCTATCTATACCTCTCAACATCTTATAAACATTTATCAGGTCGCCTCTCAACCTTCGTCTCTCCAGGGAGAAAAGACCGAGCTCCCTCAACGTACCCTCATAAGGCATGCCACCCAATCCAGGCAACATCCCTGTAAATCTCCTCTGCACTCTTTCAATAGCTTCCACATCCTTGTAGTAGTGAGACGACCAGAACTGCACACAATACTCCAAGTGAGGTAATGCTGCAACTTTATAAAGTTACAGCATTACCTCCCGACTCCTAAACTCAATCCCTTGATTAATGAAGGCCAGTACACCATATGCCTTCTTGACCATATCCTCCACCTGCGAGGCCAATTTAAGAGTCCTATGGACCTGGATCCCAAGGTCCTTCTGCTCCGCAACACTGCTAAGAGTCCTAGCCTTGATATTGTAGTCTTTAATCCCATTGAAACTGCCAAAATGGGCCACTATACATTTATCTCTGTTGAAGTCCATCTGCCACTTCTCCGCCCAGTCTTGCATCATTTCTATGTCTTGCTGCAACTTCTGAAATACTTTCAGACTATCTACAACACCACCAACCTTCATGTTGTCAGCAAACTTACTAACACCTCCCTCCATTTCCTCATCCAGGTCATTTATGAAAGTGCAAACAACAAAGGCCCTAGAACAGATACCTGGGGCACTCTAGGCCTTGTGTCACTGTCTATGTGGAGTTTGCACATTCTCCCTGTGTCTGCCTGGGTTTCCTCCAGCTGCTCCATGGCACAGTGGCACAGTGGTTAGCACTGCTGTCTCACAATGTCAGCGACCTGAGTTTGATTCCAGCTTGGGTCACTGTCAGTGTGGAGTTTGCATGTTCTCCCCATATCTGCGTGTGTTTCCTCCAGATGCTTCGGTTTTCTCCCTCTGTCCAAAGAGGTGCGGGTTAAGTACATTGGCCATACTAAATTCTACCTCAGGGAAGGCACTGGAATGTGGTGACCAGAGGATTTTCACAATAACTTCATTGCAGTGTGAATGTAAATTCATTTGTGACTAATAAACTTTAAAAACTTTAAAATGCATGGGTTAGGTTGACTGGCCATGCTAAATTGAATTAGTATAATGAGGTTAACGGGGTAAATATGTGGGATTACAGGAATAGGGCCTGGGTGGGATAGTGATCATTGCAGATTCGTTGGGCCAAATGGCCTACTTCTGCATTGTAGGAAATCTATTTTATTCTCTGATTCGAAACCTGTGACTTCTTCAACTTAGAGGCACAAGGGTGGCAAATGCAATGGATCACCCAATTAACTGCTGTAAAAATGGTGGCAGCAATGTACAAGGCAGACTGAAGATGCATTAGACCATTTTACATTTTTAACCACACCACCCTCACCCTGATTTCTTCCAATGTAAATATTGGCAACACTGTGGTACAGTAGCTCAGTGTCAAACAAAAGTAAATACAACTTAAGCTGATATTACTATAGCTCTTGTGGTGTAATTTACCTTTTCCAAACCCAAGAAATAACTGAACTGGAAAAAAAACATTTACACCTTGTTGCTCTTGTCCAGGAGATAGAGTAGGAATTAGGTAAATAAATGTTTTAACACAGGAGTGATACAACAATGGCCAATTTTACATTTTCAACCTTAAGAGATAAAAATTAAGTTAAGAAGAATATTACAATGATGGAAATGTTCATTTGGAATTCCACCTTCAAAAAATATGATTTATGAATGTGTTAAATTAACAAGAACTCATTTCATTTCTCAAGTTTCTGATCCACCATGAGTAAGACAAGCCTCAATTCCTAGCGATGCAATAAAGTACTAAGTCAAAAAGTTGCACATTGAAGCAAGGGTAATAGATTTAGGTAATACAAAGAACAAAGAACAAAACAGCGTAGGAAACAGGCCCTTCGGGCCAATGAGCCCACGCCGCCACCCTGATGTTCCCACCTCTACCCATGATTCCTGTCTATGTTTATAGATCTATAGTTTAAAAACCAAATTTGAGACAATTTAGGGCAAATTTGTTTTGCCAATTAGCCTAAGAGCATGTCTTTGGGATGTGGGAGGAAACCGGAGCACCCAGAGAAAACCCATGCAAGCACGGGGAGAATGCACAAACTCTCAGTGCAATAGCAGGAAGAACTGTTGAACTGTAAACAGCAAATGTCGGAAAGTAGATAATTTGCAATTGTATGATATTTAAGCAATATACACAGAAAGAAAATGATGGATAATATAGAAAAAGATTGTCACGAAGAGATGGTATCCGTCAGTGGGTTGGCTGTATATTCATTCCCTAACAACAGGAAGAAGGGAAGCCTTATTTGAGTGAAGATATTATGGTCATTAAGAAAAAAGGCTTGACTGAAGTGATACTGTTCACCCATAAGAACAGAGGAATTAGGAGCAGAAGTAGGCAAGTTCAGTCCTTCAAGGTATGTTGTATCATTAAATCAGATCATGGCTGATCAGTCCTTGGCCTCAAATTCACCTCCCCAACCTGTTCGAAATATCCTTTTTTTATTAGTTACATATCTATCTCCTTCTTGAAAACATAGAATGATTCATACTCTACCGTGCTATGGGACAGCGAGTTCCATAAATTCACCATCCTCCGCGAGAAGTAGTTCGTTTTCATCTCAGTTTTAAATCTACCGCCTCGCAACTTATACCTGTGACATCTTGTTCTAGATACAACATAAAGTCAACTGGCCATAAAAATTTGTGTTACAATCAGGTGGGGAAGGGTCACATAGTGTTCCCCTCTTTCCTCTCTCTTTGTTAGACCATATAAGGTTTTGTTTTTAATTGAAGAGAATATACTTGACAATAGAGAAGATAATTTACTATTTTATTTAGATTGGTTTTAAGTATAATAATAGAATGTATTATCCTATGATATATTAAGTGTAATATAACTTACAGTATATTGAGCAATACTTAATTGCCAATAGGATGGGATAGAACCAATAGGATGGGTTTTGTTAAGTTTAACAAAGAAGGAGGTTAGCTTTATTGTATTTAAACCAATCTAAATAAAATAATAAATTACGCACCAACTTCTGTGAACATACACACAGACATGCACACACTTAATGCCCACGCACACACAAATGCAGATTACAGAGTAGGGAAGGATGGTTGAATTTGAATCCATGATGGTGAAAAGGAATTTACACACTATGGCTTGGTATCTTGGCCGGCTTCAGGCTGAATCAGGTGGTCTTTCTGCTTTCACTTGATGGACTTCAGTATAGAAGTGATTTAGTACTTCAGGTGGATGACATACCTTCTGGAGATGCAAATATGAAGTTGGATTCTTCCTTTAAAATCTCTGCTGCATGTAGAAAGAGGAGAAAACAATATCAGCCAGCATCCAAATGTTAGCTAGCAGGATGGAGAGAGAAAGAAAGTCTCAACTTTTCAATTGCTTGTCCTCAATTCTGCTGAGAAAACATGCGCTCGCTTGGTTTGTCATGTAACCATCCTCTCCAACTGATCAATAATTCAAACATAATCACTTATCTCAATTGTAACTTGATTACATCAGGTCAGGAACTTACCCTCTTATCCTCTGTTCAAATGATCCAGTTTGATGGTTTGTTGTGCTATTGGATAGGAAATATTGCTTATTCACATATCTCTGAGATCAGTGACCAGGATTCTCCACCCCATTTTCAGTGGGCAGGAAAGCTGCCAAGAGCAGAGAATCCAATGGGAGTCCCCAGATGGCTTTAACACTGGCGGGGTTTCCTCTTTCCATTGTTCCCACTCTACAACAATAACATAGTGGGATTCCTGCCCAGAAAGAATATGGACCCCATTTCCAAATATTACCATGTCATGAACAGAATTGCCTGCTGTGTTGTCTCCCCACATTTAGATGACCCCCTGCAGTGGCCTGAAAAATAGGTCCTAACAAGTGGGTACCTCGTGAAGAGAGCCCAACAGCTCCCCAGGGGAAAAGGGACATGCC
Organism: Sphyrna mokarran; assembly: GCA_024679065.1. Taxonomy (NCBI): domain Eukaryota; kingdom Metazoa; phylum Chordata; class Chondrichthyes; order Carcharhiniformes; family Carcharhinidae; genus Sphyrna; species Sphyrna mokarran. The sequence continues at coordinate 36,508,719 of JAGIQG010000010.1, read as the reverse complement.
CAAGTAGTGCACCAGCATTGTCTGGGCATTACTTACTGGCATTGACATTAACAGGTGTATTGCTAGGAAGGGGGGTTTCATTTGAGGAGGCCTGCTGGAAGGAGGTGGGGTTCCTTTGTCGATGGGGGAATGGTGTTCCCTATGTCCAAGGGGGATTTGGGAGAGGGCAAGGTCCCGAGAGAGTTTCCTGGGGCACAGATGGGAGAGAGGGGGAGGGATGAGGTGTATTTGTAAGAGGATCCCATGTCTATGGGAGCTGGGGGGAGGGGAATCATTTTTTTAAAGATATCTTGAAGTCAGTATCCCACCAGTGTGATGCCATGGGATCTGCCCTTTGGATTTAAAAAATAGTATTATTTAGAAACGTGGCAGGAAAATACGACAGGAGGACTAACAAGCAACAAAATGTTTTTCGTGCCTGAACTCACAATTAGATTAGAACTGAGAAAATTCTGCCCATTTTCTTTGGTGGCTTTTTGCAGAGTTGTCATCTCCATCTCAATTGGAATGTGGAATGCACAATAATGCAAATTCAGTATCCTTCCTGGCTCTGAATTCATGTTACCTCTGCCTGCATTTTTAAAAAGTCTACTTTTTAAAGTTCAATTTTATTTTTCTAGCCAATGGATCAAATATCATTATTTGTCATAAAACATGTCTCCATGACAATTGGTTATCATTCCCTAGAGAGACATATGTTTTGATATTCCAAGTGTTGAAGCATTTCTTGATAAAAAAAAATTCAGGCGATCTAGACCTCAGAAGAAGAAATGTTAAAGTGAATCAGCCTTTTTAATTCTTCCTTTGCAAACATGATCCATAATTACTATGATATGATGGATACCAGATGATAATGGAATAAGGTAAACTCAAAAATGACACTAGTGGCCCATCTTAAGAACTTTAAATGAAGAAAGAAATAGAATCAATAATGAAAAATCTGATCTGATTAAAAAATATTTTTGCCAGCATGCTTGTTGGTAGTTCAATAAGAAACGTTATTCAGATATGCAGATGTAAAATCTCAAAAACTGAAAACATTTCTGAATTAACCTTTTGATGCGTGAGTCTTCTCAGTTGCCGATACTAAATCAAGGTGCATGTAGGGAGCCGTTGGCAAGGAAAACAGTCATCTAACTAAATTAACATTCCATTCGAACAATAGATCTACCACATATATGCCAATTGGGATCTCATCAGCACGGGAAATATTTCAGTAGAAAGGACAGACAGTGTAAAATGTCTCCTGAGAATCAAGTTGATAGTTAATGATATTTTGATACTCAAATATAGATAACAAGCACACAGTAGTAATCTTTGAGTGCTAATTCAGAAATGCCAGAAAATGAGGTCCAATTAAGAAAAATGGAAGGACCACAATTCCAATTGGTTTGTATTTTGAAGAGATAATTATAGTTCTCCATCTTAAGTTTCTAAGTTATTTAAATGTGAATTGCTGATCAGCTACGGAACATGAGATGATTATAGATATGACACATTAGCTCGAATAAACTTGCTTTGCAAAGCCAACATCTATTGCCTATCCATAATCCCCTTGGGTATTTTTCTTGTTTGCTACAATTTCACGATTTTGATGAGGACTTTTGTTGCTTACAGCTGAAACTAAGAATAGGAATTGTATATTTTAAGTACAGTCTGTTGGCTACTTCATAATGAGTGTTTAATATATTTTTAGAAATAAGTTTTGCTTCTGTACCTGTAGTTTTTCAAGCGAAAATGCATAATTTACATGATGGACATGGTAAGGGTATGGTAGGCTAATCGTGATGGCACTAATGTCTTACACTCAAATCCTTTTGGTGTCAGTTGTGATTCAATGCTGGCACCTTCACCACTGAGTCAGAAAGTTGTACATTCAAATCCCACTCCAGAGACTTGCCCAAATAAACTGAACTGCAGTGTAGTACAGAGAGAGTGTTGATCTGTGAAAAGTGCAATCTTTCAGTTAAATGCCGGGAACTTCCAATCTGTCGACACCTGGGATTGTCCAGTGCCGTGGTTATGAATAGGGTTTTGGTTGAGCACCAAATTTTCTATTCTTGCTGGCAGTAAGGCAGAAATGAATGAGATCAGAGAATCCCACCGAAAATTCCCTGCCTGGTCTCTAGGTGGATATAAAGGATCCCATGGCACTATTTCAAAGAAAAGCAGGTGTTTCTCTCTGGTGACATCATTGATATTTCTCCCTCAATCAACATCATTAAAATAGATTCTAGTCTTTATCACATTGCAAATTGGCGACAACATCTTCTAATTATAACCATGACTTTAAAATGCATCTGGAGGCTGTGAAAGGCACTATTTAAATCTAAGTTCTTTTCTATTGAGCTGTGAATGTGACATCAATAAATATGGCCATCTGTGGGCTAGCAATAAGAAAATGATCATGTTGGATTGTCACAAAAAAAGTCCAACAGTTGTAGTAAATCTTTTAGGGAATGGAAATTGTTCCTTCTTCCTGGTTTGTCTTATTAATGACTCTGGTCCCACATTATGCTGTTGTTTTCTTTTGCCATGATGTGCTGATGCCGGTGTTGGACTGAGGTAAGCACAATAAGAAGACTTTAAACCTTTAAAATTTAAAGTCCAACAGGTTTATTTGGTAGCAAACGCCACAAGCTTTTGGAACAGCAGGTTTTTTTTTTGGCGGGGGGGGGGAGAGGTGGGGGTGGTGGTTATGGATGGCAGTTGGGGGTGGAGAGGTGGTTGTGAGTAGCAGTGGGAGATTGTGGGCAGTGGAATTTTGGAATTTCCTTCCTTAGTTTCACCGCCTTTATACTTTTCTCTTTCTCCATCTTTGCGATGATATTGAAAAAATTATCTCATTACCTGTCCTAATCCACCTTGAAGTGGCAAGGATGGGATTCTCTAACCTCATGACATAGCCCCACTGAATAGGGCGTCAGCCAAAAATTGGGACTTCAGATGTGTGTCAAGGCATCCAATCCATCTCACTGACCTCTATCGGATTGATCACTGCTATGGGCAGGAACCCGATAACTGTGCAAAACTGCTGATATCATTGTCATTAACAGGCTGGACGACCCATACAGCAGCCTCCGCAATATCCCCCACCCTCTCTGCTGATGTCACATGGGCATTATTTAGTGCTGCTTTACAAAAGAGGGGACCTGATGGCAAAGCATCTAAAGTGGAGGAAACAGGTAGGTATTAGGACCAAGGAGGGTGTTAGTCTCCGTTGAGGTCCGGTCAAGCCTGGCTGGGTGAGGGGGAGTCCCATGTGAGTGGAGGAACTCACTGGAGTGATAGTTGAATGTGTGGGAGACCCCTGTGTGTCAAAGATAGGGATGTCCCATGGGGTGTTGGTCAGAGTAAGTACAATAGTTAATCAGAAGTTTGAAGTAGTTATAGCTCTTCTAACAGAGGGGTAACTATTGGTGTAACCCAGTCAGCACTATCCAAAGTTTGCAATTTAAACAACATTTTCAAATGATTCCCAGTGCACTGGACAATTGCCATGCAAATCTTAACTGTGAAACTCCAAAAGCAGTTCCTCAGTGCATCTTTGTGCTAACCACCCTGCCACCATTCCATTAATGGACAGCTGAGTTTATGAGCCAATATCCATTTCAATGTGCAACCTGCAGAAATCTGATGGTATTTATATGATTTGTCTGCATGACAATTAGGCTAGGTGTAATTATGCAGAGATTGCCCACATTTTCTCAAAATTTAAAGTTTAAGTTTATCGATCAGTGTCACACATAGACATATTAACACTATAATGAATTTACTGTGAAAATGCTCGAGCCATCACACTCCAGCACCTTTTTGGGTACACTGAGGGAGAATTTAGCATGGCCAATGCATCTAACCAGCACGTTTTTTGGACCATGGGAAGAAACCAGAACACCGAGAGGAAACCCACACAGTGACCCAAGGTCACAAATCGAACCCAGGTCTCTCGCGCTGTGAGGCAGCCGTTTTAACCACTTTGCCACCATGCTGTAGACAATCAGATCTCTAATGAGACATTGGAAGACTTTTCAGTGGAAAGAGTTGCATGTAGTCTCCTGTAACTGAAATGGGCCATTCCACCACCATCCCATACAATTCTTCCATTTTCAATAGCCAGTTATTACCAAAATCCGGAGTAACTGCCTTCTTTCAATTTGACAATGCAAAAGCAAATTCATATGTTCGATTTTTTTTAATGCCTGTTCTGTACAATAACATTCTACATTGTGACACTGTACGTACCTAGTGGCAGTTTCAATATTATTCTTCCAGGTAGATTTTCTGTTCCGTGACATAGTGTGGATCTGATGCATGGAGATTTGGAAATCTGACAAGTGGATTTTAGACTCATTTCTCATCCGATTCTAAAGAACAGTTTTCCTTTGGGGATTTTAAATGGGTTTAAAGTGCTTTTGCAGTCAACATTCATAAAATCTCTGACATTTATGCAAATTAATGACGGTTGCTGTCAGCCACATTTTTTCAGGGTTTTTTTTCCTGAGAATGGAGCAGACAGCTGTTTAAGCCTATATGAAATGTGCAGACTGCAAAATCAAAAATAGATGCTTCCTTAAAGGTGTTGTGTACTAAAACAAACAGCAAAGAAAATTACAGCACAGGAACAGGCCCTTCGGTCCTCCAAGTCTGCACCGACCATGTTGCCCAAATGAACTAAAACCCCCGACCCTTCCAGGGACCATATCCCTCTATTCCCATCCTATTCATGTATTTGTCAAGACAACCCTTAAAAGTCACTATCATATCTGCTTCTACTACCTCTCCCGGCAGTGAGTTCCATGCAGCCATCACTCGCTATGTAAAAAACTTGTCTCGTACATCTCCTATGCCCCTCTCATCTTAAATCTAAGCCCTCTAGTAATTGACTCTTCCACCCTGGGGAAAATACTGTCTCCTGCCGTAGGTTTTTGTCTCAATTGATTATCTTTTAGAAATGCAGAAAGGATTTTTTCTTGTTCTTGAATAAAAAGAGCACCAAACAAGTAATGATGTTATGGCTTGATTTGGAACAATATCTAGCCACTTCTTCACTGTTGTTGATTCAAATCCTGGAGCTCTCACCCTTACTGCACTGTGCGTGGATCTGACAGCCACCTTCTCATGGATAAGTGAGAATGAACAATAATGATGGCCTTATCCCATGTTTGAATAAAAAATACTTTTCTGTAGGACTGGATAATTGGCTCATTCATCTTGCACAAAAAATTAACATGTGCAATTTGCATTGGTGTACCATGCTTGCTAACAGGCAGCAGTGAGATTTCAGCACCATTGAAAAGACAGAAGCTTAATTCAACACCTGAGATCACTCAAACATGTCACCAACACAGAAACTTCAACTCACCTCAAGAAAAAAGCAGCAGTTTTCAGAGGTGATGGTACAGATTGAAACGAATGGTATGCAGAACAGATAAATGATGGGTAGAAAGAGTGCAGGAGAGGCAACAACTTGTGGGCACCAATGACATACACATGATCAGAATTTTTAGCTAACGTGGGAAAGAGATGGTCTGCATGAATTAGAAGAATTTAATGCTCACTTAACTGCTCTTGAAAATCTCATGTGTTGTAACTCCTGATGCCTATAACTACTTTGCACTTACATTGAAAGCCTCCTTGGTGTGGACTTTGGGAATGGTAGGGAGGAAGGATGGGGTGGGTCAGGGGATGTCAGCAGTGTGGGGGGTTCTGAGAAGGTCAGTGAGGGAGCTGGTAATTTGATAATCGGAAGAGGTTGGGGTAGGCTGGCCAGTGCTAGAGCAGAATGTCAGGTTGGGTCCTTGGATCACGTTGAGTCCTGGATTGGGTTGGGTCTGCAGGCTTAAGTGGGGTGGGATAGGATTTGCAAGTTGGGGTGAAGATTGGTCAGGATGGAGTTGCAGTGGAGGTAATTCTTGGGAAGTTGCGGTGGCCGTGGAAACTGTGATGAGAGGCAGTTGGAAAGATAGGGGGGAAGTCCCTGAGGGGACAAGGCCATGAGGGAAGTCCCACTGGGGGTGTGGCAGGAGTCCTTTGTGGGAGCAGGCATTGGTGAGTCCCATACAGAGATTTGTCTGGATCTTTACAATAGTGATCCAGAAGTTGGAAGAGGTTTTAATTCTCTTACCTTTTTCAGTATACCTATTGGTGGAACCCTAATGGAACCATCCAAAATTAGCATTTAGAAATGGTTCCCAGTGTAGGCCAATTGTCTCAAAGAAGTTTGCATTTCTGGACAATGGCTGTTTCAGCCTTCCACTGTAAAATTCTAAGATAGATTCTGCAGTACATCTTTGTGGTACATTCAATTCCAGGAGTAAGCAGGAGAGGGGGACTTTGGAACCGTTTCCTATTCCAATACTGGGAAGCACAATAGGTCCAGCTTATAATTTCTTCAGTACTGTCTAGGCAATCTCTTCCCCCAGCTTGCAATAGTTGATGTTGGTGAGAGCTGAACATAGAGAAGAGGACATCCAGAACAGAAAAGTTACTGCTCTCTGGAAAGAATATTTTGCAGAACTCCTCAACTAAGACTCTGCCTTTAACTTGAATGCTCTCAGCCCCATTCCTCAATACCCGCCCAACTCAGTCATGGTGCAAACATCATCTGGACTAAAGCTGAAAATACCAGTTGGTAGCTGAAAAACAAGAAAGCCTCTGGAGCAGATGGAAGACCTGCCAAAATTCTGAAACACAGTGGAGATACAATCTTAGTGCTTGGCAACAGGAGTGCATGGTGGGGATCTCAAGGATACTGTGAGTGTGACTATATTCAAGAAGGATGACATCAATCCAATTACAGTAACTACAGAGGAGTCATCCTGCTGTGTGCCACAGGGAAGATCATTGCAAGGATCCTCCTCAATTGTCTACTTCCGGAGGCTAAGTATGTCTTTCTAGAGTCACAAAGCAGTTTTCATTGATTGACAGACATAAGATCTTTTTCCATGGCAAATTCAAGAATACAAGGCATAACACCAATCATTGCACAAGACCTTTTCTAACCTCATGAAAGTACCTGGCTTGGATAACCATGAAGCTTTATGGAATATCATCCTCAAGTTTAGCTGTAGTCAGAATTTTTTCAACATTCTTCACTTACTCCAAGATGATATATGCAAGGTGTGATCTTCACCAAAGAAACAGCCACAGACCCAATCTCTATGAAGACGTGGGTCAAATAAGGCTGTATTATTGCACTAACTTTATTCTCCATCTCCTTTGTTGTGATGCTATGCCTCACCTCCAGATAATTAGCCACAGGAATGAGGAAAATTTATAGAACAGACAGAAAATTGTTCAACTTACGCAACCCAAAACCAAGATCATTTTAATTTCAATTATTGAGCTTTGGTATGTGGATGAAGATTGTGGGAGTGACTTTATCGGCCCGCTTTGCCAGTTGATCAGTATGGCAGACTGGGAAGATAGCATGTGATGCTAAAAACCTGGTCCACATCATGCATAGACCAGTTTTGGCACTGAATGCCAAATTTCTCCAGTGGGATTGGCTTCATGACCAGAAAGGGCACAAAGCCGATTTGAATATAAATGTTATGATTAATATGACATTAGTGCATCTCACATAGCCTTTTCTGGCTTCCTCCAAGTCAACATGCCCAGTCTTGAAGCACTTTTCACTCAAAACTAATTCTAGGATATGTTGCTCATAGCCTAACACCAGACTTTTAAAACAACTGCTCTATATGGAATTCAATCGCAGCAGAAGAATCCTGAGACAATAGCAAAAATGCTTTCAGAATGTTGCCAAAGGTACATAGAACAAGTCAACATCTCTGCCAACTCATTGAAGCATCGGCTTATGACTGAACAAATTGGAGAAGGTTCACTCGGAAAGGCCCTAAACTCATTGAGGGACTTGTTCAGGGACATGCAGAGGTGAAGTTGAGGCATCGGAGAGAACACACAGCCATCAGAGCAACTTATCTACACAACTCTTCAAGCATCACCTAACCTGCAAATAGCAGAGTCTGCAAATCAAACATTGGATTGATCAGCCATCTCAAAACCTATCAGACTGGAATGGAATCAATGTCTTGAGGGATTGGCTCAGAAGAAGGATTGAGTTGTCAAGAACATTTCAAACTTAAATGGCTGTAAAGCACTCATGGATATCTTGAGCATGTTACAGAAACTATACAAATGCAATTTCTTTGAAACAGAAAATATATTTAACTGTTGAGTACATATAAGTGTTCAAAACCCTTAGAATCAGATATGGAATTAACCAGTTTTTCTATCTCTTTGGATTTGAGACATTTTCCCAAGCCTCCATTCTTAGGTCGCTATTTTGATGGCTGCCAAGAGCCACAGCCAATATTTACTAAATTTCCTGAAGTGCTTTGGCAATAGTTCCCCAAAAATGTCAAGAATGGACTGGTAACTCCATCCTATACCCATGTGTTTTCCCCCAGTAGACATAATTGGTTTTCATCAGTCTCTTCAATGGAATAATGATTTAATATATCTGTTTACTCAAGATTCCTCTTTGTGCTGCCTAACTTGGAGTAAGGAGCATTCTGGTTGGCTATCACTCTGAATATGTTCGTAATAGACATGGACACCGTCCACATTAGGATGCAAATTCTTACTACACAGAACGATCTTCACAAAACTCAAAAATAACTCATTCTCAGTAAGAGTTTCTCCCTTCCTGGAACAAGCTCACATTTAGGCCTCCTTCTACACTGTAGGGATTCTATGCTTCCATGATTTAATTTTTGTTTTTTTTTATATTTTCTTTGCAAAAATGTAATCTGAGCCATTTGTGGGTTCTTTCCCTGTCCCGCAATGAAAATATGTAAACAATTATAAAAGCAATCAACTGAAAATAAGAACATACAGCAAATCCAGTCATCACTTTTTCCAAAGTTTAGGATTCAAAGGTTTGGCTTTGGCTATGCTGAATATCAGAAATTGAAAATTTTGTTGACAAGGAGGTTGCATTTAAACTTGGAGTACATTATGGGTTGAAGAATCTTGCCATATCCTGTGAATGAATGACAAAAACTGGAAGTTTGACAAAATAAACCACTTTATACTTTATAATTTATTATAATTGTAACCATGCCAATTTGATTCAGGTTGTCAGATACCTTCTTATCTTTGGCTCAGAACATTGCAATTTCAAGCCCATTCAAATATACAGTCTAGGTTGGTACCTGAGTGGAGTACTGGGGCAATGTTGCATTGTCAGCAATTCTGAGCTGGATTCTCCAATCTTGCCCTTAACTAGGATTCTCTGGTCCTGCTGTAGCATACGTGAGAGACATTTGACTTACTACAAAATTCTCCATTCTCACTGGCATTGGCACAGGATGTGAATGATTAGAGAATTCTGGCCACTGCTTTCAGGATAAGACATCAAAGTCACACCTTTTCTGTCTCTGCAGGTTAATGCGGTTCCATTGCACTGAAAGAAAGGGCAAGGACTGCTCTTGGTGTCCTGACCAACAGTCTTTCTTCGACCAATGCTACCAAAAACAAATGAATTAAACTGGCATCTTATTTGTTCATTTAAGACTTTGGTGTATCCCATGGGTGTACAGGGATGTGAAGCAAAGTCAGGAGAAATTGTGGAGCAATGTGGAAATGGCAGGGTAATATGGAATGAATTAGATTTCTCTATCGTGGACACAATGGATTGAATAGTTCTCTTCTTTTTATATTAATTTATGACTCAGTGAAATAAGGTTTTGTTAACCACTGTTTGAGTCCAAAGATGTGTGGGTTAAGTTGATTAGCCATGCTAAAATTGATCTGAGTGTCAATAGATTAACAAGGTAAATATGTGGGGTTATGGGATTAGGGCCTGGGTGGGATTGTGGTTGGTGCAGATTCAATGGGCTGAATGGCCTACTTCTGCATTGTAGGGATTTTATGATTCTATGAATTTTTAAATTCCATCTGTGGATACGATGGGATTTGAACCACATGTCTCCAGAGTATTAACCTTGGGCCTCTAGATTACTAGTTCTGTGACAATACCACCATACCACCATCTCTTTCAGATGGCATATGTCTTTGTGCTGACTTCTTGGACAGGATTTCCTGGCCCCAATAATGAAACTTGCCCCCAAACCGTAAAATCCCACCGGAAGTCAATGGATCTTACATGGTCTGCACCCAACATCCCTCCCCTACCCTACCCACTATGATTCCCATGGATGGCAGGCCAAGAAAATTCCCCTCCCCTTTTCTTCTGCAGAAGTAAAAACTGAAAGCTCCTCCAGCTTTGTACTGGTATGTATTGAATGGATTCTATGCTCCCAGAGTCTTCATTCAGCACCTACCAGATGGAAATAACAATAGGAACCCTGGAGGTGATACACGAAATCCACTGTTATAAATTCTGCTCGGCTTCTTTTTTAACTTGGGCTTTTCTAACTATTAGCCGTTTCAACCTGGTGATATACTTCTGACATTGCCTTCAGCTACATGAGATCAAAGAGATGGGACAAGCATAATAATCATGTCCAACCCAAAGTCAGACATGATGTAAGAAAATTCTAATTAGATTGAATGAAAAGTCATGCTCCTGAACATTTGTTCCATATCGTGTTTTAACATAAAGCTGGAATTCCTGTTTGATTATATGGGTATTACAGAGAGGAAGAACAAGTTAATGATTAAGACAGTCGACACATGGAGTGCTTTAATAATAGATAATTGTCACAGCTATATGGGATTGATATCATTAGATTGGCTCACTTTGAATCTAACTCCATTTATCAACACATTTTTTCATGAAAGTTTACGTTGTTATTCACAACTGGGGAAATGCAAGTGTGCATACGTTTTTAGTGAAGGGAATGATCACATCAAAATATTAAAAATAATGAAATTAAAACAGAAAGTGCTGGAAAACCTCAACCTGTCTGGCAGAATCTGTGGAGAGAGAATCAGAGTTAACATTGTGAGTCCTGCATGACTCTCCTTTGGAACTGGAGGGAGGTAGAGAAGTGATGGGTTTTGTGCTGATGACACCAGGGTGAAGGGTCGGGTAGAACAAAAACAGAAGGCTACAGATAGGTTGGAGAGATTAAATGATAACGATGTCATGAAACAAAAGGGAAAGAAAGTATCAATTGTTGTGCTAAAGAAACAAAGTATTGGCCCAGGGTAAGTGTTAATGGTAGAATAAAGGACAGCTATGTGTGAAAGCAAAAGCATGAAAACGAAGCACAAAATGACACTCAGCAAAAAAAAAACAGAATCAAAATGCAGGGTAGATTTCACAGTCTGAAGTTGTTGACATCAATGTTAGTTCCAGAAGACTGCCTAATCGGAAGATGAGATTCTGTTTCTCTCACTTACGTTGGGCTTCACTGCAACATGGCATCAGGCCAAGGGCAGAAATGTGAGCATCAGAACAAGCTTGTGAATTAAAATGGCAAGCAAATAGAAGATCTGTGGAAGGGTCATTTTGATTTGGAGCGTTAACTCCAATTCTCTCCCACAGATGCTGCCAGACCTGCCGAGTTTATGCAGCATTTTCTGTTTTTATTATGGGAGATTGGCTTCATGCTTGTGGTGAGGTGTTCCCTCTCAGCTGAGGAGCCCCACCAAAGTCTGAGGTGTGCGGCAAAACTGTTGTCCAAACTCCATTTTGTCTACCCAATGTAGAGGAAACCTCATTTGAGCAGCAAATGCAGTATATTAAATTGAAAAAAATACAAACAAGTTATTGCTCCACCTGGAAGGAATGTCTAGGGTCTTGGACAGTGAGCAGACAGGAGGTAATAGGACAGATGTTACATCTCCTATAATTGTATTGCCATGGGAAGGGGGTGAGGTGTTGGGGTGATAGAGGAGTGAATCAGGAGACAGGTGGAGCTTCCAAAACCCTTGAAATGCTGACAAGGCAGGAATGGGAGGGAAAGATGTGACTGGTGGTGGCATAGTGCTTAAGGTGGCAGAAAATACGTACAATGATTCTTTGATTGTGGAGACTAATGAAGTGAAAAGTGAGGATAAGGGGAACTCTTGGAGGAAGAGGAAGGAATGAAGATGGAATGAAGGGAAATGAGTCAGACATGTTTGAAGGCCCTGTCAAACACACTGGTGCTGGGGGAAGGAGTAGTGAGGGGTGAGGGGACTGGACTCTTCAACTGACAAGAAAGGAAGGCAAATTAGAAACACCAGTGTGGAAGGTAACACCATCAAAACAGGGACGGAGAGAAAGGGAGAATGGAATGTCGTCCTTTATAGGAAGCAGGGCAAGAAGAAGAATAGCTGAGGTAGCTCAGGAAGTCCATGGACTTATAATGAATAGCAGTAGACAGTCCAGAATTAAAGGGTAGAGGACAGGAATCATCCCCTGGCTCATGGAACCATTGACCTGTCTCCAATACTTCTGAGCTCTGGTGAAAGATCATCCAGGCTTGAAATGTTGGCTCTATTCTTTCTCCCTAGATGCTGTCAGACTTACTGAGTTTCTCCAGCATTTTCTGTCTCTACTGTAAGGTTATTTGAGCCAAGCTATAATCACATTGTTGGAGGCTCACCAGGTCTGAATAAGTTATAAAAGGGTAAGAAGATTGGGATTTCCTAGGAGTGTCTAGAATACACAAAATCTTCACTTTGGGCAGGGAGAGAAAAATATGAAGTAACATTCACACTTTCTATTCCTTAAAGATGTGCTCTGCTATTTTGGTGTTTTCAGTCTGTATCATATTTGATTTTTCATGGGTCTTATATTATCATCCCAGGTCTGAATGAAAGTACTCTGACAGTGTTCTTTTCCCAAATTTGCTTTTCAATGATATAGCTATTACAACAGGGAAATAGTCTATTTGGCTGAACAGTTTATACTGAATTATATTTTCCACAAGAGCTGTCGTCCTAATGCTTAAACATGTCTGTGCATTTCCATATCTCTTTATAGTCTTTCTCTTGATACACTTATTTAACCTATTCTTAAATGTTGCCACTGGCAGTGCAATCCAAAGATAGATAACTCTGTTGAATAAAAACAGTTTCTCTTGTTCTCTGCCCTAAATCTCTCAGATTTAACCTTGTATCTATGCCCCCTCATTTTGTTGTGTTGCCAGTCTTCTCATGAACCACGAGCAAAAGGGAAGCAGAGAGTGTGAAGTGACTGCAACAATTTACCTGTGCCCTTGTGCAAATAATTGGGTCATGATCTTATCAGCCAAGGACATCACCTTGTAGAGAATATGTGTAACAGGAAGGCAAATGCACAATGATCTCTTTATGTGCAGTCATGAACTCATCATGGAGACGTGCCTTGGCCATGTTATTGCCGATGTAATACTTTTACTAGACTTTATTAGTTCAGCAACAGGCCCTCAAGTCCAAACAAAATTTGAACTTCTTGACTAGTGAGCTATAAGTCCTTGAAATTTCACAAGGTTTCTACCACTGTACTGCCTGTGGGAGACCAGTGGTGCACCAAATAAATAGGAGGGACATAAAGTTTATTCATTAGTGTCACAAGTAAGCTTACGTTAACACCGCAATGAAGTTACTGTGAAAATCTCCTAGTTGTCACATTCCAGTGCTTGTTTGAGGGAGAATTTAGTATGACTAATGCACCTAACCAGCATGTCTTTCAGACTGTGGGAGGAAACCAGACGACCTGTGTCATGCCGACACAGAGAGAGTGTGCAGACTCTGCACAGATAGCGACCCAGAGCAGGAATTGAACCCAGGTCTCTGGTGCTGTGAGCAGCAGAGCTAAGCACTATGCCACCACGCTGCCCAGACCTGAATATGTTAGGTCTTTGCTATGTCTCCCTATAGGATTTTATTATATTGTCTTTGATGAATTGCTTTCCTGTTTTGTTCATGTTTTTAAAAACAATTCTGGTTTTCATTGTTAGGTTGTTTTCGTATTTTGTATGCCAGCGAGTTCCGTATGCATTTGAAGTGCCGTAACCAGTTTGGATTGACGTTTTTCTTTCTGACAGGGATCTAAAGGGTGAAGAATTGGAAAAGAATAAGGAAAGGACTTCTGGTTCTCATGAGAGCAAGAGAAGGTAATGAGAGCCAGAATCATACTTTGATCAGATGGGGTCAGGTCTGACCCAGAAGCACATGAAATCATATGAGAAGATGTTAGCCCTGCATCCTAACATTTTTGCACAGCTACGTAATATTTTATTTGGCGGGTGCGCGCAAGAGTCAAAAGCGCATTCACTGAAAATCAGGCAGGCAATTTTGCCATTGAGGAGCCGATTCAACATAATTTTACATGGCCCCTATTCTTTTACAGTTGCTAGGGGGCCAGGCAACCTTCATGTTTTAACTGCAACCTCAATTCAGGGCGGGTTGAACATTCAAGGCTGAAATAAAATTAACAAATACGTTGGGGGAATTAGGACAGTGTATTGATTGTGCTGTTCGGACACTCATGGTATAGTTTTAATATCAATATTTACTTTTCCTAGGTTAGCAGCTCCCTAAGACAGCTGGACAGAAGCTGCCCTCTGAGGGGAGATATTTCAAACACCAACCTACACTTTCCCTGTTCTTGGCACCTGCCCTTTTCCTGCCCCCTCCTGCAGTGCTCAAGCTTTCTCAGACTGCCTTCCAAGCTGGATGGCTGTTAATTGGCCAGACAGGTAAAATTGCCCTTTGAGACCAACAGAAACACGTTTCATGTTGGGGCTTCTGAGCCCGCCTAGATGGGCAAAAATTCAGACCGAGATATTTAGATGCTGCACTATGTTCGGAGGCTCCTTAGGGACACTGACAAAAACACTGGTGAGCCAGGGGTAACAACATTAAGCTGCAAGAATGATAAACACCAACCTGGAGCTGGGTGATACCAACTTGCTTGACAAACTCCGAACTCATTCTCTAAGATTCATTTCATCAGGTAAGATGGGGGAATTTGCTTTTACTCTTCCCATTCCATTATTTTCTAACCCCACAACCCCCAAGTCGACCCACAAACAATTAACAAATTGGTGAAATTCCAGAAGTTTGAAATGCTCATTCATTGCAGTATGAATAGTCACCCTGCTTCTCCAAACGTGTGAATCAATTAGTATGCAGCTTGCACGTGGCAGTTAGAGGAAGTCACTTTATAGCTTTATAGATGAGCCACATCATTTAAGTGTTTCTTGGAAAGATGCCATGCTTGTGTGAAGGAAGCTAAAAGGTTTTCAAATTATATTCATCCATCCATAATCTTGCGGCAACCAAAGTCTTTGTTCCAGTCATCCCATTGCAGTTAGATATGGTTGCCTAGTGATTATATCACTAGATTAGTAATTAAGGAGGCTTGAACTACTTCTGATGTATGTTTTCATGGGAAAAAGGAGTAAATCCATTGGAGTCTTGTTTTAGCTTCACAAATGTAAATGGGAGCATAATGACATATCTGTCCTTGCAGCGTGACCATCCACAGTGTGGATGACTGACTAATATGGCATCAGTGTGTGTGATTTTGAACCTCATACAATCTCTTTGAATTAGACACTGGACTTAGATAAGTCTTTTTTTTCTTTTCTTAGACATTGGTCAGAATTCCATAATCATTCTGGGCCAAATGACAGAAAGGAATGTGCAAAAGTGGCATTTCTGAAAAAAGACCCATCTGTGTCCAATTTCTGAGTGCTTCAAAATTGGCATTCACTGACTCGCCTTTAGTGAAGTAAATGTTACTGTTCTGTAAATGTTAAACAGGTGGATAACAGTATTAGTTAATGTGATCTTTCACAAAGAAAAGCATACAAAGTACCGACTATTTTAGCAACACACTGTACAATAAGAAATTGTTCGGCTTTTATAAATGGTAAATTGAAGTAAACAGCACTGCACATGCAAACATGGATGGAAACAATGAAGATTTGCTAATGCTAATTGGTAATTTGATTATAATTTCACAAAACTGTGATTTATAGTTGTGATTATGTTATAGACTGAGAGAAGACCCACACCTCAGTGGAGTCCCATTTTCTTTTTTCCTCCCAGGAAGAATAAACCTTTCGCCTTTCCTCTCTATTTCTCTTCTCTGGAATTTGCAGCAAGTTGGACTAAGACAGAGGCAGATAAAGAATCAGTTGCTAGAAGTCAGCCAATATTGCTTTGGGTCTCATGCTAAGTTTGAAAAGAATGAAAACAGCTCAGAAACAAATAGTCTTCTGATTTTAACCTCACCCTTACATCTGCCTCTTATCTCCCATGTTTACAAACTGGCAGGTGCTCCATGCGTGCAATTTTAACAGCCCTTCCATCACTGGGATTTCTGTGCCAGCTGAACACAATGGAGTTTTGAACAGTTCACTATATTTTATGGCCCCACCTCTGTTGCAAATAGGTCTGTAAAATTCCACCCCATCAATGTATTTTGGGTGGAATGTTCCAGGCCTGCCATTGATGAGCATCATTACAAGCATAATGGGAAAATCTGGAGACATGAGGGAGATCAAGATAGTGGGGGAGTTAAAAATTCACTTCATGTCTCATGAATTTTATTGAATTTTTTGAAAAGGTAACCAAGGAAATAGATGAAGGCAGCACAGTTAACATTGTCTACATGGACTTTTGCAAGGAGTTTGACAAGGTACCGCATGGTTGGGTTGTTGCATAAAGTTAAATTTCATGGAATACAGGGTGAGATAGCCAATTAGATACAAAATTAAATGACAGAAGACAGAAGATTGTTGTAGAGAGCTGTTTTTCAAACTGGAGGCTTGTGACCAGTGTTGTGCCTCAGGGATTGGTGTTGGGTCTACTGTTATTTGCCATTCATCTTAATGATTTGGATGAGAAATTCGGAGGCATGGTTAGCAAGTTTGCAAATGACACCGAGATTGGTGACATACTGGACAGTGAAGAAGGTTATCTCGGATTGCAACAGGATCTTGATCAATTGAGCCAGTGGGGTTGATAAATAGTAGACGGTGTTTAATTTAGATAAGTATGTAATGATAATTTTGGTAGATCGAACCAGGGCAGGGCTTACCCAGTTAATGGTAGGGAGTTGAAGACAGTTATAGAACAAAGAGATCTAGAGGTACAGGTTCATAACTCCTTGAATGTGGAGTCGCAGGTGGACAGAGTGGTGAAGAAGGCAGGTTGCAAGTGGCCTCTAGTGCTATCTGCCTTTGGGAAATTGAAGCAAACCACTTTTGCCCCTGGTCTCCGCTTATGAAGTCTATCAAAATCCTTCATCAGTTTAAAAGCTTTGTACAATCTCTCCTTAATTTTCAATAGAAACATAAAATGCTGGACAATCTCAGCAGGTCTGACAGCATCTATGGAGAGAGGAGAGAGCCAATGTTTCGGGTCTGGATGACCCTTCTTCAGAACATCTGCATATTTTGCTGTTATCTTCCCTTAATCTTCACTGCTCCCCTTAACTCTCATGGTACTTTTCTGGCAAATTTCCTGTATTTTCTGACATTTAAAACTTTCCTAAAGTGCAATACTCAATACTGCAATACTCTGACTTTGGCTCAACTAAGCTAGGAACATTTAATAAGGATTCAGCAGAACTTCCTTGCTTTTACACTTTGTATCTTGATTTATAAAATTAAGGATTCTCCATTCATTTTCAACATCCTTATCAACTTATTCACCATCTTGAAAGATTTGAGTACACACACACCCAGGTCTGTCTTATCTTGAACTCCCTTAAAAAGTATACCATTTCATTTTATTCCGTCTACTGAATCTTCTTGTCAAAATGAATCACTTCACATTGATTTACGTTAAGTTCTATCTATTAATTGTCTTGCATTACATGTCCTTCTGGAGTCTATTCTTCTCCTCGTCACTGTTTAATATGTTTTTGAATTTAATTATCTGCAAACATTGAAATTATGGGCCCAATTTCATTACCAAGTTGTGTCCAATTTCAAGCATGAAATCATGCCTGTCTCCACATTGGATTCCCCTTTGCCCGTGCCCAAAAATGGACATGATCGAGGATGCACTCAAAATGGGCTTGATGGCCATTTTAATGCATTTGCATGCATTTAAATTGACTTAATGTGCTGCATGCCCAACCTTACCAATAATCCCCCCTTTACCACCATGTTTGCTCATCCAGAATCAGCAGGAAACAGACATGCACAGTAGAAGTCCATCAGTGAGGATTAATGAGGAGGTAAGTGCGGAGGATCTAACAGCTCACTGCTGCTCAAGAGTGTCCTTTCATTGTGGCCATTTTCTTTCTTCGGTCTGTGGCAGCTCTGCAAGTGTGTGGGGAGTGATGGGTGCTCAGCAGGGTCTCTGCTCCCTCCTTCTCCTTCATCCTCTAAGTTGCAGTATGGACCTGGGTCTCAGCACTGATTTCAGGCTTGTGGTGCTGCTGGTCCTAGTGCACTCAGCTCACTCCCAGCTGAAGGGTGTGCACAAAGCCATTGCAAATTGCACTGCTGCAGCCTCTCGCTTTTCAAGGAGCCGTGATTTTGGGGAAGTATGTAGGTGGGAGGATTGGTATTGGAGGGTATGGACAGTGACTATTGATGTGCTAGAGGCAAGCAGCATTCCTTAACTTCTACCTGTGTTCCTCTCCATCCCCAACCCTCCTTCCCTCTTCAGAGTGACGAGAAGGCTTTTGCAATGCAACCAATTGATCTTGTTTTTCTTTTGGTTGCTGCTGGAACTGAGGAGGAGGAACTGGAGGAAGAATTGCGGGCCCAGGAGGCCTGGGCCTACTACTTGCAGGAGTGGAGGGAGCCAACCACAAGAGGCAGGAACTGGCTGCCATTCATCCACGGGGTGAAGGAGAAGGAGGGAGCAGGACCCCAGCATGTCATTGCCATCACCCCCCACCCATCCCCCCCACCTTCCCCCGCCCAAACCAAACCCCCATCCCGGGTCTGCATCCTGCATCCTCCTGAGGAGAAGAAAGCATCCCGCCTCACCTCTGCTGCATCCAATAGCCTGCCCAGGTCACTCTCAGAAAAACAGGGGGCTGGTCATGCACACATTGTCCTATACAGTTTGCCTGTTCATTCTTGAGTTTTTAATGGAACTATGTCTCATCGGGTATGAACCTCAGGCAAGCTGTCAGAGCATTCCAGCAAGTTCCATGCAGTTTGCTTGTTAACATTGAGGGAAGGCAAGTGAGCACTTGCAGGTATGCTGATTGAGGGCAAGGGGGGGTATTCACTGCCTCAATGACTGGGGACAGGGGAGAGAGAGGAAGGTGTCACACAACCATTGGAATCCAGAAGAGATAGGAGCCTTGTACAGGAGGTCCAGGGTGGGAGTGAGAGGGATTATTCTGTCTGATATCTGTAGGGTGGAGGGAGAAGGTGGATATCTTTGCCTGAGAAAGTTGGGGGCAAGAGGGAAGTGGGGTCCATTGCCACTCTGCCTGGGATCAATGGGAGGGAAGGGGAGTCTGCTTGTCCTCTGCTTGAGATCAGTGGATGAGAAAGGGGATCTGCCGCTACTCTGCATGAAATCTGCAGGGGGGGGCTCAAGGAGTCTGCTGCCACTCTGCCTGAGATCAACAGGAGGAAGGGGGATCCACTGCTACTCTGCCTGAGATCAGTGAGGGGGGAAGGTGATCTGCTGACACTCTGCCTGAGATTAATGGGGGCAGGGGCCCATAATTGGTTTGGGTAATGGGGATGGGGTGATAAGAGGGTCAGTAATGTTGTGGAGAGATGGGGACAATGTCTGTGGGGAGGCTGGGGAGGCCTGAGAGAAAAGAAGCAGGGGTGCAGCATTCTGTCATATTTTCCCTGCACATGCGCAGGTGGAGGCACTGATCGGAGCTGCATGGTTTTGCGCATGTTAAACCCTGCCCACAAGCTTGTGCAGCGCAATTAGGAATTGCTGATATTTTTACAGGAAAAGTGTATATGGGAATGCTGAAAAGTCAGATCTGAAATAATTCCAGTTTCAAGTCCACCCAGCACTTTGAATCAAAATGGTAAGATAGGTTCTATGTCTTGTCCGAGCCAGTGATAAAGATCAACAAGTAGTGTTCCCAATAACAAATGTGGAGATATCACTGCATAGTACCCTGCAGTCTGAAAAGCAGCAATTCTGTCCTTTAGATCATTTTATAACTGTGCATTCATTATCTCATGGCTTTCATTTTGTTAGGAAGTTTGTTGTTTAATCAAACATAAAATATCTTTTTCAAAGATACTTCTGCGTAATGTAAAAATTAGAGTTAGGCCGTTTAGGAGGAATATCATGCTGCACTTTTTCATAGAGTGGGTCGTGCCTGAATCAAAATCTATCCCCTCAAAGACTATGGAATTACTTGAAGCTTTATTTCAGGACAGAGTTGAATTGGTCTTCATTAGATAAGAGCATGAAGAGTTATGGAGACATGCCAAGAAAATGGAGTTCTGTTCAGATCAGCCATGCTCTAACCGAATGGGGGAGAAAACTCAAGAGAGTAATTCATCTATTCCTGTACATGGTATTCCTTTTCCTGGAAATAACTGTTCTTATTAGAAACCAACTGGTTAATTCATGTGTACAATATTTGGATTAATGCTAGTGTTAGGATAGTAGGTAGATTCAAATGAATTTAATTACTCCAACAGTAATTTCTAAATTTGTAAAAACAGTATTAAGTTCATATTTTGATAAGTTTTTTTTTATCTACAACAAAGGAAGTCTGGATAAGACCTTTTCTTTACTTAAGGTGTCCTGGGGCTATTCTTCTGAGCTTGCATTTGCAGCACACAGCTCTCAAACTGGCATTACGTATAGGAAACATATGATACACGTCGTTTCCTATCAGTATCACTGAAAGCAAAATAATGGGATATGGATGTTTGGAACACTAATGTATATGCTGGTAGATAGAGCTCCCTATTGAGACCATGGACTTAGTAAACAAACCCACCTATGTGAATATGAAGCATGCTCAGGTAAGCAAGATCACAGAGCAAAACTTCCTTTCTGTATCTCAAAAATGGGTACAAAGCTCATCAGGGGTTGTACAATGAAGGGT
Source organism: Sphyrna mokarran (assembly GCA_024679065.1). Lineage (NCBI taxonomy): Eukaryota > Metazoa > Chordata > Chondrichthyes > Carcharhiniformes > Carcharhinidae > Sphyrna > Sphyrna mokarran. Next base: position 36,487,796 of record JAGIQG010000010.1, on the reverse strand, counting down.
GAGAGTAAGTCATCTGCCAATTTCATACTCCATCCAGTTTTCCTTTTCAAGGAAGCAGCAACTATTACATTGCTTTGCTATCTGACCATTTATGAAGTTATTAGAATTCACTGTGTTAGCCTTGAGATGACCTGCAGACCCAAATCAGCTTGGAAGTCAAAGGTACTAATAGAGCCACTGTTATCTCTGGTAGCAGTGATGGAATATGTTAGTGCTGCTAAGTTCATATTGCTCTGCAATCTCCATTGTGTGAAAAGGCAACGGCAGAAATGTAGAGAATTGAAAACAAATGGGGGAAAGATAAAGTGAAAAATGACAGAAAGGGTAACTTCTACACTGTAGAGCTCCCAGTGCAGATTAGCCTGTTGGGAGTTCACTTTGGTAATTCAGGCAGTTCGCCAATTTTATTTTGGTGCCTTCATTAAACACATGTGTGCTCATGAAGAGTAGATATTAACTTCATGAAATAGTGTAGAATGGTGATAACAAGTCTGCAGCCTGTTAACCATCTCTCCTCATTTTTATTTCCATTGAAGTCAATGGAATGTAAGAGATATAAAATGTTGGAATCATCCATTTTACATGACTACAGATTCATAAACATACCCAGGAGTGGTTAAAATGAAAATTTATTTTGAAAATAAAATTATTAACAACAGATACATGTTTCGCCGGGGGGTGGAGCGCAGTGAGGGGGAGATTGGAATGAATAATTGAGTTCATCATGATATCACCAACAAGGAATCTCAGGTAAAACATGAATACAACCAGATGTAGGTTAGATCTCCTGCTCTGATCCCAAATAGTTATTACTTACTCCAGTAGTGTGCTATTTACAATGCCGCACTTAGTTGACTTCAGTAATTAAGTTCTGAGCAGTTTGGGCAATGGCTGTTAATAGTGGAAACTGAGTTCAAACAAAAGTTATTTTAGATCTTGCAACCAGTAAAATGAAAAGCTTTCACTTCATAATCTTAGATGGATTGTAACAAAGACCTAATGATAAAGATAATTTACCATACCAACCTTCCTTCATTTGTGTCTCTTCCAGCTATTGGTTAGAGAGGTATTATCAATTCTTAATCAGGGATGACTAAGATGATCATTTTTCCTTTTGTTGGTATAGCTGGCTGATGTAACTGCTAGATTTTTAATTCTTAATGTGTTTTCTTCATTTGCATGCTGGTGTTCGTTGGTTTAATTCTTTGTCAATTGCAACGGCTGTCATTTGATTTGACAAGGTCTTGAGTTTCTGCCACGGGTCTCCATGGGACTGAATAGACTGATTCTTGTCCTACAGATCTTTGAGACAGGAGGTCCCATGAGGAAGGAGCTGCTTTCTTTTCTTTGCTTCCCTGTTGCCACTCTGCCTCACCATTTAGATATTAAAGCTTGATTCAGATCAGTGATCCATTCTGAAAGATTGGTAGCCAGCTCCTCCCAGCCATTAATGCCAAAGCTACCAGACTGCAGTGAGAGTTTCAGTGTGTTTGTTTAAACTCCTTCTTTGTTCTCCTCTGGAATGTTGGGTCATCTGAGAGTTGAAAGAACAGGACATGGCATGAGAGATAATTTATAGTCATCTGGATACAGTGGGCACGATTTTGGCACAACCTTCTTATTCTTTTATATTCAATACCTCGACTAATTAAGGAAAAGATTCTATATGCCTTGTTGACATGTCTTGCTAGCTTCAGGGATCTGTTCACACCAAAACCCCGCACTGCCTTTACATCTTTCAGTATACTCTCATTAATTGTTCATTCTTTTTTTTTGTTCGATCTCCCCAAATGCATCACCTCACATTTCCCAGGACTGAATTTCAATTGACACTTTTCTGCCTACCTGACCGGGGAATTTGTCATTTCAGCAAAATGAATTTGAGATGGTTCTCAGTTTAAGATTTCATCTGAAGGGTTGCGCCTCCGACAGTGTGGCTCAGCATTGTACAGAGTATTAGATGAGATTAAATGTTCAAATCTCTGGAATGGAGCCTGAACCAATACTTTCTGACTCTGGGAAATTATATACTGACTGAAGTGGAGGTCTGATGGTGCAGAAGAAGCATTCCTAACTTCTGGGCTAGAAGGACTGATTTCAAGGATGTTTCCTCTTAAAGATCATAGTTTAGAAAAAGACATCATCATTTTAAGATAAGGAGCGGAATATTTAAATCAGAGATGAGGAGATATTACTTCTCTCAAAGGGTGATGAGTCTGTGAAATTCACTACCCCAGAGCATGGTGGATGCCAGGACTTCAAGTAAGTTTAAGGAAGAGGTGGACAGATTTTTTAATTAGCCACGGCTAATTAGCCACGGGAGTGATCAGGAAAGTGGAGTAGAGGTTGAGGTTTGATCGGACATGATCGTATTGAATAGCGGAGCAGGGTCAGGGTACTGAATTGTTTACTCCTGCTCCTAGTTCTTATTCTTACCAAGTCCTACTTCACGCGCTACATACGTGGCAGGGAGAGACAATGACCAGGAAAGTTGATCTCCCGGTGAGGCAAGGGGGCTTCTCGAACTTTGGCTAAGATCTACATTCGGATCAAGCCCAAAATGGGGAGAAATACCTTATCTTCTCACTTGCATTTTGCATGTCTCTCTTGTGGGGACCATGAATTAAATTCAATTTTAATTTGATTTTTGGTGCAAGCAAGGAGATGGATTTGGGCCTGCCTGGTCCTCTCTGTGCTTTGACTTATTTTCTTTTTAAGTTATTTTTCTGTGCATGACTTCATATTTTCCAGCACAGCTGCTGTTTGTTAATGAAAGAAACAATTTTAATTACAGAAAACCATCAAGGAAAAGGAAATCCCGATCGAAGGACTGGAATCCATGGGATCCAAGTGGGAAAAGCCTTATGGAAGTGCTGGCTCAGAGTAAGCTGATAAAATTGTGCGAAAGCCAAGAAATCAGGATCACATCCATTTCTCAGTTTCTGCGATCTTACCAGAGATGAATTTTCAGCAAAGTGAAGCCTTGCACTGGAACTGGGCAAGAGGCTGAACAATTTGTTTAAATATATTGTAATGTTTACATATGTTTCATGAGCCCAGCGCTCAAGTGTCTGGCTCACTTGCCTTTATGGCCTCATTGGAAGTGGTTTTCTTTGACAAGGAAAACACCTGGTTCCCATGAACGGGAAACAGACCTTGGGCAGTGCCAGAATATCCGTGGCAGCCTGGTACCTTGGCATTGCCAGCCTAGCACCTGTGCAATGCCCAGCAGGTACTAGGGGATAAGGCCTAAGGGGAGCAGGGTGTAGAGGGGACAGGGCCTATGGGGGAGGATCTGAAGATGCAGAGCCTATGAAGGCAGCAGCTGTAAGGGATGTACGTGAAAGGCATGAAGGGATGGGGCATGAAGAGATGACCCAATCAGGGGAGGAGGGGGTCCACTGCCACTCTGCAATGGGATCAGATTAGGGGAGGGGATGTGATTGGTCTGGGCAGTGAGGGGCGTGGGGGAGGCTAGATCCCTATGTAGTGTGGGGCTCATGATCACCTGTGGTTCCTTGTGATTTTGGGGTGTGAGGGGGTTTGTTTCAGTTGGCTCCTGCAACAGGGGCCTGACAGCATTTTCTCTCTCTGTCACATCTGTGCTATGAAATTGTGCATCTGTAGCATCAGAAGTATGCACGTGTGCAGTAGCTCTCTCTACAGGCTGGCTGGTGAATTAAGCCCAGCCCACTGTCTGCAGCAGCTAGTGACAGTCTAGGCCATACTTTCAATGACTAAGTGCATAAAATTGGATGTGAAAACTCACTCAAAACACAGATCAGGATCTCTTCCATTTTCACACTAGATGGACACTTAGAATCCCGCAAAACTCTGCCCAATGTGTGGTCATCAAAGTTGATTTTGTATAAGTTTAGCCTGAACACTTTGTTGAGCTACCTTCAAGGGCATTAACATTTATTTGTTCAATGGTCCTCACATTAAATCCTAACTCTGTTGTGGGGTTTATTACTGATGGAATTTCTCTAGCACACTTATGTGTCACTGACATGCAGTCCAGGCCTCACTACAGTATAAAAATGTGGTCACGGCAGCTGTTGTGTATGCTCGGATTTTCATTTACTTGCTAAGTTCATTGTTATCATGCACTCACTGCCATGGTTTATACATACCGTAGATGTTGACGTAGATGTCAATTGTTGAAGCCTCCAAAATTCATTTGAGGTCAAGTTAAAAGCTAAGTATAAAATGTGAAATTTCTATTTGGCAGTTACCATTTTGAAACATGAAAGAAAAGTCTTAAATGCTGGTAATTCATATTAAATTAATATGAAGCAGCTTATCAAATAAATTGTGCAAAATACCTTTAACCACAATAGTTTTAAAACCTACCAAAATAATTGCCTTCAGAATCTGACACAGTTGGAGCTCATCATATTAATTCTGTATCACTTTGGCTACAGCATCATCATAATGATTCCCCATGTGGATCAAATGTGACACTTTTGGTTTCAGGATCATCCTTCCACAACAAATCACCTTCCTTTTCATCTCAATGAATGGAAATCACAGTGAAAATATGCTAGTTGCCACACTCCAGCATCCATTTAGGTACACTGAAGGAGAATTTAACATGGTCAATGCACCTAACCAGCACATCTTTTGGACTGTGGGAGGAAACTGGAGCAACCAGAGACACGAGAGAACATGCAGTCATCACACAGGCAATGACCCATCGAATTAGGGTCCCTAACACTGTGAGGCAGCAGTGCTAACCAGTGTGCCACCAGTCATTTTAGCATCAAAGTCTTTTGATTGTCTCTGAGTGATCTTGGTCACTGTCTCTACACCAAACATCTTTGTTCCATAAGGAGCAAGACAAGCTAACTATTGGTCTGATTCTTCGCTGACTAAGGGTTAGCTTTGGCCCACTTAAGTGCAAATATACATATTGCATTTCTAATGACAATGAAACAAATCTAATGATCTTAAAGGACTTATCCTGTTCATACACTTCAAGATCAAATCAATGGCTTGTCTCTGTTCTCAGGCTACGTTTGGCCTTGTGCATTCACAATGGTGTTCTTCTTCTTCCATTCTTGCACAGGTTTTACATAACAACAGATTCACTCAATTCAGAACAGTTATTTAACTCGTTAAGAAATATAATGACTTTTAGCTTGAAACCAGCTTCCATACTTTGTTTGTTTTCTTGGAAGTCTCATTTCCTGTCATCATTTACAACAAGTGATCTACTGTGTGTGGGCATGCTGTAAACTGTTGTGCATCTTTGTAACACAATCCCTATTGCCTATTCATCTTTTGCACCCAGTTATAAGTATGCATTTGTGAGGCCCAAAAATTAAGGCTGGGTAATAATGAGAAGACAGCTTATAGCAGCTGAAAGGAGGGTTGATTTGTATGTTGAGTATATGCAAAAACATAACTTTTGGGTTCAGAAAGTATAATGTTATCTTAACTGCCATTATTTTGATCGAGAGGTACCAGAAAAAGACTGTAGCCTGAATTTTCAGGATGATGCAGGTGACAATTAGCAAGAACCCCAGCCCCTCCCAATGCCATTGACCCCTATACAATATTATGCTCTAACAAGTATTTTTTTAGTAGTAGATAGGACTTTTGACCTTAATCAGGATGAAATTCCACCTTGATGATTCTTTGGTTAATAGATGGACTGGCAGCACCCCAGTCCCTCCAACTACAATGCCGCAGAGGCTGGAAAATATTATAGGGAGTAGCTATATGGCACATATTCTGGGAATTGGAGGACAAGTTAAGTGGCCGGTGTCCAAGAGTGGAGAGGGAATGCCTGGTGAGTTGCAAGGGAGTCAACCAGGGTCTCCGGGACTAGGCTGGTGGGGGGAGGGATGTCTGGAGGTCACTGGATCTTAAAGTAGGAGGGAGCTTCTAATGGAAGATCCCCATACCCCCTTTCCACCCAACTATCTTTATTTATCTGTTTCCTCTTTTGAGCTGTCATCTACCTGCCAATCTAAAGATTGAGACTGGATGGGAAATAGTCCTCATGTGGCCACAAAAGTGCTTTAATTGGGGCTATATTGGGCTTCCCATCTGGTGCTCCATCCACTGCAGCATTAAATCACTACCAGGTCAGGGTGGGTGGAACTCTGAAGGAATCCTCTCCATCGAATTTCACATTCTCCTACCCTCAGCCCCCACTTCTTGGCTTCAGCTCCTGCTAGGGGTGGCGCATAATATTCTGGACTCATTCTTATCCAACAAGAAAACAGTAGCAAGCTGGCCTCAGCCAGTTTGAATGGAGCAATGTGTGAGTGCAGAACCACGATATATAGGAGGGCGTGCATGCCACAAGATTATGAGCATTCTGTGGGTAAGTGACTCTGAAGTTATGGACTGTTTCTAAGAATAGAACTTTGCCAGTGCTGTACGTCCGGGATGAGTTCAGGATTCTGCAGAAATTCAGCAAACATTCTGTCTATCCTACCTCATCAAAGTTTTCATTACTAACTAATGATCCATAAAAATCCATTCTGTCTGTGAAAATGCAGTGTAAAACAAGATGAGAGAACATCTCCATGGTTTATTAAGGTCCAGATGACAGCCTGGTCTCAGTGAAATTCAGAAGAAGTAAAATATATTGCATAAATCCAAAAGAAACCTGATTTAGTGGTCAATTGTCATGATCAGCAATGATTTATGAGCTTTTAAAATGTTCAAAATGTAGTTCGCAACAATGGGAAATAACCTTCTAATCTCTACATGATGAAACACAGAGAGGGGGACTGATATTTATTATGCTTTTCAATAAAGTAAACATTTTTTTGAGCCAGCAAAATGTTGAGAGTATGTTTCAATTAACTAATTGATTAGTTGTCAGCATTTCCTGTTCCTCACAGCATTCCTATCCATCAAAAAACAGTAATATACGAGTTCAGTGAAATGGTAAAATGGCTAATTAAGCTTGTTGAGGACTTGTTTATGGTCATTTCTGAACAAATTATGCATCCTGTGAATGTGGAGGCTCAACAGCTATCTTTAGGTCAAATTCAAAATGAGTGAAGACAATGAAGACAAAGGGTCTGCAGGGAGACAGCCATAAATACTGCAAGAACTTTCTAACATGAATGTGATGGTGCATTACTGGAATATAGGAACACCAATACATCATGAAACCCCATAAGTGTCTTTTGTCTGACGTGTACCTCATTTACCTGCCAGTTTTCCATATCCCTTGAAGCCCGAATCTAACAAAGATCTATTGATCCAAATCTTGCAAATTTCAATTGGCCAGGCATCCTGAGGCTTTAGACAGAGAGATTTTTAGTCTTCCACGAACTTTTGTACATCCAATTATTGGGGAAGCAAAGAGAATTCTGAGAGTTCAAAGGTCACCATTTTCATGAGTTTGGACAGATGGCATACCAGACAGGATGAGTTCAATAGAGTTCAACTTAAATATGATGGATAAGCAGTGCCTGAACAAGCTAAAACACTTCCTGGTGGCTGTGACTGAGGCTTCCCAACTGGTTTATGAAGATTTTACGTGGGAAGTCAATCACTCATATAGCACTCTCAATACCAGTGAAGTACCCTATTTTCCCTATTTCAAAGTTATGGGAATCTTGTAGAAACGACTCTTGAATCAGTTACTTTGTAGTATACTGCTCTGCTAAGGAGGTCACTGAAACTTTATTGTCATCCATCCCATAGCACTTTAACAGTCATCAAACATGTCAAGCAGAGGAACAGATGAACAAGAGTTTACTTTTGGTATATTTATAATTCCAGAACCCCTATTTGCCATTTTTGTTTATTTTATTTTGCAGACTTATTTGTTTTGCTTACTTGGCTTTTGAACAGTTGAAAAATTTATGTTCTTGTAGGAAGAAAGAAAGAGACATTACAAGATTAGTGACAATAAATTGATATTTGCCTAATTGATAATTGGTGGCACAGTGGTTAGGACTTCTGCCTCACAGTGCCAGGGACCTGGATTCATTTCTAGCCTTGTGTGATTGCCTGTGTGGAGTTTGCACATTCTCCTTATGCCTGCGTGAGTTTCCTCTGAAAGCTTTGTTTCTTCCCACATTTCAAAGATGTATGGGTTAGGCGGATTGAGTAAGAGGTCTGACAACACCAATTTTAAATCCAACCAATTTATTTGATGGTAAACTTGCTAGCTTTCGGCTTTTGTAGCCTTCGTCAGGCGAATGAGGTGTCCTGGTCTGCAATAGCACACCTATCAGCACAGACAGTTTACCGATTGCTGATTAGAATGCGAATCCTTACACCTAACCTGCTATTCAAGGTGGATTGACCATGCTAATTTGCCCCTTAGTGTCAGGGGGCTTAGTAGAGTAAATATGTGGAGTTTCGGGGATAGGGCTTGGGTGGGATTGTTGTCAGTGCAGGCTCAATGAGCCAAATGGCCTCTTTCTGCACTGTAGGATTCTATGATTGCCTTCTATGATTCTATGAAATCAGATCAACCATGATCTTATTCAGATCAGCCACAATCTTATAGAATGACGAGGTAGCTTCACAGGGCTAGATGGCCTACTCCTGCTCCTATTTCTTACGTTCTTAAATCTTGCTGCTGTTCATGCCAGCGGTACTTTAGAGTTCCACTGAGGTGCACCCCTGCCACAAGTCTCATGGTGACAAGGGTTGTGTTCAATGGGAAACCCTGTTGACAATGACAGCACCATAAAATCCTACAGCCAGTGAGCACCTGCCACTTCCTGCTGTCATGAAACAACAAGGGAGGAAAACCTGCCCTATGTTAAAACTTACTAAGGAGAGTTGAAAAATTTCAAATTTTACACTCCTGTCTAAAAATAGGGAGAATATAAGTCAGGCGACCACAGATGAGTCAGCCTAATGATGCTGGTAAGGAAACATTTAGAATCAATAACTTATCTGTTCAGATTTGTGAAAGGCAAATGATATTTGACTAACTTGATTAGGTTCTTTGATAAAATAACAGACATGCTCAATGAAGGTACTGCATTACAGTTAAATTTTGCTTGTATGGACATTGAAAAGCTTTTGACGATAATAGATCTATTATCGATTCTTATAAAAAAAGCCAGTGGAATTAAGATGGCAACATGGATACAAAATTGGATCAGGGACAAGATACGCAAGAATAGTAGTGCACAGTTTTATCTTAGACTGAATTGAAATATACAGCAGCAATCCCCAAGGGTCAGTCTTAAAACCACTGCACTTTTCAATATATATTAATGATCTGGACATGGGTCTGTTTATTTTTCAGAACCGATTTAAACTGGGAATGACATATACTGAATAAAAAACCATGAATATTAAATAGACTTGAATTGGTGAAATTAAGTTAAGCTCTTCTCAATAAAATTACTTTTCAAAGTGTAAAATCATTTAAATTCCTCACAAGAAACTAGTAAAATGTTAAAACTAATACTTGGAAGATAGGGGAAAAGACATTACAAAGGAGGAAAATCTTGGGTAACTCTAAGCAAACATTTCTGTACATAAAAATTAACATAATAACCCAAGGAATATTCCAGCATATTTGTCACCTGTCTGACCACCTTTTGGAAAGTGTTAGCTATGGGGCTTAGATGTTAATTAGCACTCTCACCATTGAGTTTAAAGGTTGTGGTTCAAGTCCCACTCCAGCATTTGAGTGCAAATATCAATGCTGGCAGTCCAGTGGGGTTTCGATGATTTTGAAGGTGTCCTGTTTTGGAAGAGGTGATTAAACTGAAGCATCATCTGCCCTCTCAGGTAGACATAAATGATCCCCTAGATTCTACTTTGGAGAAGAGTTTGGGGCTTACCATTGTTGGGTTGGCTAATGCTTAGCTATCAATCAACAACACGAAAATAGATTAGTTGATCATTACCACATTGCAGGTTTTTACATTTTCTACGTTACTCACACTTTGAAAGTACTTCATTGGCTGTAAAGTGCTTTGAGATGTTCAGTGGTTGTGAAAGGCACTTTTTCTTTCTTAACAGCACTGTGGGTGTAGCGACACTACATGAACTGCTGTGATCCAAGAAGCAGCTTAGCACCACCTTCTCAAGGGTGAATAAGGGTGGACATCAAATGCTGGATTTGTCACTAATGCTGCTATCCTGTGAAAAAATAAATACAAAAAAGTGTATTTTTTAGAGCAGGGTTTTCTGATCTCTTTCACCCCCATTGTCAGTGAGAATAGAGAATTTGATGCTCAGCCAAATCTCCATGCACTGCAGTAGCACTGTAGACTCTCAGCCTTGTCTGGGATTTCTGGTATTGATATCTGGCCAGTATTGGTAACATTCTTAATCACACATTTTTCCTAACAAAACAAATGGCAGCTCGACTTACTACGAAGTTTCAACTGATTGAATCCTGCTGCCAAACTCTGATGACTCTTTTATTCATCTGCCCAAAATACCATTGAAGCCAATGACTGAGAGTTACAATGAAATAGGAGAAACAAAGAAGTAAGTAAATACAAGAGCGAGGGAAGGATGTATGAGACAATTTATCCTGCACATTAATCAGAGATGTCTTGAGTACGCTTAGGTAACACCAGTTTAAGAACTTCTGTGACAACATAAGTTCGATGAAATTGTTTCTAGTGACAGGATGATTGGCATCCAGAGGATCCAGATTTAAGGTGATTGTAACAAGGATCAAAGACAATATAAGGAAGCTTTTTTTTTACACAGTGAGTTATTCTGGAGTGGATTGCCTGAAAGGGTGGTGGAATTGGTTCAATTGTTAACATTGAAAAGATAATTGGATAAGTAAATGAAGGGGGAGAAAATTTCAGAGCAATGTATAGAGAGCAAGGAAACGGGTTTAATTCAATAGCTCTAACAAAGAGCTGACATAGGCACAATGGGTCAAATGGCCTTCTTCTGTGGGTGTCATTCTATGATTCTTATGCTCTAGGTGTTTAGCAGTTTACTTCTATATTTTCCCGTTTGGCATCAATGTCATCAAGAAATGTCTTGATGAAGATTGTGGATGAGCTTTAGCACAAAGAGCCTCTCTAGTTCAAGATAAGCATTGATAATAGTTCCAAAGTCAAATGCAGAGCTGCAGGGACATAGAAGCCATGCTATTTACTTGATCATTTAACAATCATAATGTAAACTCTAGGGGGATGTGTGGAACTGTATTAAAAACAAATAACATTGGAAACACGCAGCAGGCCAGACAACAATGGTGGTGATAGAAAGTTAACTTTTCGGGTTGATGACCACATGATACAGTATTTGAAGTAGGTACAGTGTTTTCTCTTAAAGTCATAGAGTTTTGAGAGATAACACTCGTGCAGAGCAATGTTTTGCACAGAAGCGGTGCTGGAATGTGTATTAACTGACTGGACATTCTATACAAGTCCCAACATCTCCTCTCTGGTCTTAATGTGATTCCTATGATTGAAATAAATGATGCTTTTAGTCCAGATATAACCGGTGTTGTCATGTGCTAAATGGTATACTGAAATAGATTACTGGTACACTGTTGATATCATTGTAAAACACAGAATGAATCTGTGGTATGGTGGCTTTTTTAAAGGGGTGATTCTTTGAGAGATATATGATCAGGCCAAATTTTATGGAGAGATTGTGTGGGAAGCCAAGCCAATCAGGAGCAAGGCCATAGCCTGTGAAGGGGAGGAACTTTAGTTGGAGCCAAAGACAGTAGGCTTGTGTATTAATCCTGTCAGACACTCATCTTGTGTAAATATATAAAAGCAATACACTACCAAGTAAAGTGGTGGAGGCAGGTACTCTGGAGATATTTAAGAAATACTTAGATGGGCACATGAACAGAATGGGAATGGAGGGGTATAGAAAACTGATTTAAAATAGGGATCATGAGCCTTGGGAGTCCCTGGGAAGTGTGTAAATAGATGATGATATTGATGTACTTGTTTTTATCCTACAGGTGCTTTGGTCCACCTTGTTGTCTAACGAGGGGCATACACGCGATGGGTCGTGAGAGGACTGCTCTTGGATCTTTTTCGAGAGTATCCTACTGCTTCACATCGTTAGTGTATGCTTGACCTGGACCATCTGATGGGCAACACGACAGCTCAGTGACTATCGCTGTGCTGTGCAGATACATGGATTTGGGCCTGTGTCTGTGGGAGTTTGCGCATTCTCCCCGTGCTTGCGTGGGTTTTCTCCGGGAGCTCCGGTTTCCTCCCACATCCCAAAGATGTGCTCTTAGGCTAATTGGCAAAACAAATTCTCCCTAAATTGTCTCAAATTTGGTTTTTAATCCATAGATCTATAAACATGGACAGGGATCGCGTGTAGAAATGGGAACATCGAGGTGGTGGCACGGCCTCGTTGGGCCAAAGGGCCTGTTTCCCATGCTGTTTTGTTCTTTGTTCTTTGTTCTTTGTTTGTTCAATAAATAATTGTTCATTGTTGAAGCCACAATGAGTTATCTTTACTTTATGACAGAATTTCATCCACCATGCTATGTCCAGCTCCTTGAGTGTTTTTTAATGGTGAGATCTTGTAGATATGACGAATCTCTAATTTGCTGTTAGAGTTGGTGAGAAATTTCCATGGACTCCTTTGGCGAAGATCTATTAAACTATGAACCCATCAGGCAGTTGAGAAGCCAGCTGAAGTTCTTTTCCTGGAATCGGGACCTTGAGGGCAGAGTTCCTCCTTACCAAGAGCTTCCAGCCAATCAGAAGCTAGCTGCTTTCATCTTCAGCAGTGTTACTGTTGAGACTGGAGTTGGCTGTTGGAGGGAAGACATCCACCGGGGATGTCCAGGTTGAGGGTCCAGGTTCAGGGAATGATCAAAGTCCAAAGTACATAATGATGGGGTGAAGTTTCATGGGGTGGGGCCTGTGGAATCGGCAACAAGGGTTAGTGAGCTGGATTCATTGCCCAATACCCCCCCCTCCCCCCAGCCACATTAATTATCCGCTTGGGTCTGGACTACCACAAGCCCCCTCATCCGTCGGAGGTTTTTGAGGCAAACTCACTGGGGTCTTTTAAAAGACTTCTGGATGAGTATATGGAAAAGAATAGGATAGGGGGTTATAGATAGGTTTGTGGATTGGTAGATGTGATTGGCGCAACTCGTGGGCCGAAGGGCCTGTTAGTGCTGTATTGTTCTATGTTCTATGTTCTATGTTCTATCCCACATTTAATCGGACTGGATGAGCAAAGGGAGTGTGGTGCTTATCTTCCACCCTCAATATTCTTCAGTCTCTAAGCACACTATTAGAAATGATAGAAGATTCCTCCTACAATTAATCCTGCTCCACTCCTCTTCCAGGTGTCTACGATTATTTCCTATTGAAATATATATCCAATTCCCTTTTGAAAGTTACTTCCACCAATATTTATTACAAATTGCTGAATTAAATAACTCATTGCAATGCAGTAGAGTAAGAATATATAATATTAATATAGATCCTCATACAGAATTAGTACTCAACCTACTTCCAGACTGATATAGTTATTTGCTGTTGTTGTTTCTCTTCCCACACCTCGTGGCGCACAAGGCAGATTTTCATCTGTTTCCATTTAAGGTTTTTCTTGGAACAGGTGACTTGTTTGCCACCAGAGGTTTATAGCTTGAGAGGTGTCATTCCATACCAAGCATGGCTGACCAGGAATCTTTCCTGCTTTTGCCATCTGTCATTGGCATATTTGGAAGGATTTTGCAGTTTGATGCTCCATCTGTTTGGCTGCATTATGAATGCACCTTCACCGGCCATCACGTCCTGGGGTGGGATTCAAATGCAGAGCTTTTGGCTCAGAGACAAGGACAATAAATACTATGACTGTTTAATATTGGTGTATAATTAACATTGACATAGCTCAGGTTTAATCTGTTGGTAAATATTCTCGAATTAACGTAGAGCCAGCATATATATTCTCAAAGTGATATAGCATTCCCTCAGACTGATGTAATGTTGATGTATATTTTCATACTGAAATATATTCTTATATTGATTTTGATTAGATGCATTCTTATGTAAATGAAGTCCCTGTATATATCCTCACACTAAAATAACATTTGTGCACATTCACAATATTATAGCTATTTTTGTACTTTTGTATACTCGCTCTGAAGTCATATTGGATATATTCTTACGTTGATTCAATTCTTGTGCACTTTTCATTAAGCAGCATGGTGGCACAGTAGTTAACACTGCTGCCTCAGAATGCTAGGCACTCTGCTTCGGTTCCCACTTTGGGTCACAGGGTCTGCACATTCTCCCTGTGTTGCCTTCGGGTGCTCCAGTTTCTTGTCTCAGTCCCAAAGATGTGCTGGTTAGTATATCTAAATTAACCATGCTAAATTCTCCTTCAGTGTACCCAAACAGACAGTGTGTGTGGCGACTAAGGGATTTTACAATAACGTCACTGCAGCGTTAATGTAAGCCTACTTGTGACAGAAATAAACTTAAACTATTGGTGCATATTTTCACCAAAGCTTTTTCAGAGGAGCTAAATTGCCGATTTGTATAGAAATTCAAGAAAGATATCAATACAAATAATATTCATTGAGAGTAGCTAGATTTGATAAATACTTAATATTCTGTTTCTCTCTTTGGCCTCAAAGTCGTAATGAGAGACTAATGTATGGATGGTGTGGCCTCTTTAAGGGGGCAATTCCTCATGGCCATACAATTGGGTCGGACACTAGGAAGTGCCAAGGCAGGAAGCCGAGCCAATCGAGTGCAAGGATATGTTCCCCAGGTCAGGAAGGCTCCTGAGTTGGAGCCAGGGAGGAGTGAAGGATAGTCACACAGCTAATTCTATAAAAAAATAACTTTTTAATCCCTTTGTTACTTTGCACCTCATCGATTTGCTCTTGATTTATGACAGGATGTTTAACATAATTGTATTATTTTAATGTGATCAGTTTCAATAAAGTAAGAAATCTCACAACATCAGGTAAAGTCCAACAAATTTATTGGAATCACTAGATTTTGGAGTGCTGCTCCTTTCTCAGGTGAGTGGAGAGTTGGGTTCATAAACAGAGCATATATAGAAAAGGATGCAATTGCAAGATAATGGTTGGAATGCGAGTGAAAAAAGGGATAGTCACATGTTAAAAAGGTGTAAATTGGTTCAAACCAGGATAGTTACTATGATTTTGCAGGCCCCAGCCAAATGGTGGGGTTACATGTAGTGTGAATGAAAATAGCTAATGTAGCACAGCTGTTTAGGAAGGGAAGGAGACAGCAGATGGGAAATTATAGGCTGGTTAGCCTGACTTTGGCAATTGGCAAGATTTTAAAGTCCATTATTAAAGATAAGATTGCAGAGAACTTCAAAATACACGATAAAGTAGGATTGAGTCAGCATGGTTTTGTCAAGGGAAGCTCACGTCTGACAAATCTGTTGGAGTTCTTTGAGGAGGTAACAAGGAAGTTAAATAAAGGAGAGCCAGTGGACATGATTTACTTAGATTTCCAGAAGGCCTTTGACAAGGTATTGGCTTGGAGACTATTAAGTAAGTTAAGTGTTCATTGTACTAAGGGTAAGATCCTGGCATAGATAGAGGATTGGCTGACTGGCAGAAGGCAGAGATGAGAGATCAAGAGGTTTTTTTCAGGATGGCAACCGGTGACTAGTGGTGTGCCTCAGGAGTCAGTGCTCGGACCACAATTTACACAATATACATTAACGATTTGGAGGAAGGAACTGAAGGCATTGTTGCTAATTTTGCAAATGACACAAAGATATGTAGAGGGACATATCTTCCCTGAGGAAGCAGGGAGGCTGCAGAAGGACTTGGACAGGTTAAAAGAGTGGGCAAAGAAGTGACAGATGGAATACAATGTGTAAAAATTTGAGGTTTTGCACTTTGGAAGGAGGAATGGAGGCACAGACTATTTTTAAAAGGGAAAATGCTTAGAAAATCAGAACCACAAAGGGACTTGGGAGCCATTGTTCAAGATTCTCTTAATGTGCAGGTTCGGTTGGAGTTAGGAAGGCAAATGCAATATTAACATACCTGTCAAGAGGGCTGGGATACAAGACCAGGAGTGTCTGTGGCTTTGGTCAGACCCCATTTGGAGTATTGTGAGCAATTTTGACCCTCATATCTAAGGAAGGATGTGCTGGCCTTGGAATGGGTCCAAAGGAGGTTCACAAAATGATCCTTGGAATGAAAAGCTTGTAGTATGAGGAAGGATTGAGGACTTTGGGTCTGTATTCATTGGAGTTTAAAAGGATGATGGGGGATACTGCAAGGCCTGAATAGAGTGGATGTGGAGAGGATGTTTCCACTAGTAAGAAAAACTAGAATCAGAGGGCACAACCTCGGGCTAAAGGGACAATCCTTTAAAACAGAGATGAGGAGGAATTTCTTCAGCCAAAGAATGATGAGTCTGTGGAACTCTTTGTGGAGCCCAGGTCATTGAGTGTTTGTAAGACAGAGATAGATACGTTCTTGATTAATAAGGTGGTCAGGGTGATGGGAAATGGGATGAGAAAAATACCACCAGCCATCACTGAATGGCTAAGCAGATTCAATCCGCCGAATGGCCTAATTCTGCTTCTATGTCTTATGGAACCAAGATCCCAGTTGAGGCCGTCCTCATGCTTGTGGAACTTCTTGTGGTGCCCACTCCGGTGCAACATCAGCATCTCCACATCATGTATCAATAAAAATGTGATTAACTCCCTGAGAAAAGGGACAGAAAGATTTGTGCATGCACTTCCTCAAACATTGGGTGGGAATTGTCCAATGGTGAAGACAGCTCACCATTGGCTATTGACAGGACCTTCTAGTCTTGCCAATACCTACAGTGTTTTGTGTAGATCACCAATCCTGCTGTCAAGGAACTGTCACATGGGATCACCTCCGATAGGATCAGAAGATTGGGAAGGGATGGAATGTCCCTTATCTCAAAGCCTTTTTATTCAATAAGAAGGGTGATTAAACATATCAGTTAAGGAGATTGTGAGAATGCTTACACACCATCAGAATACAGATCTCAGTTTGCACAAAACCTATTGATAATTGGTTATGGATCTGTTGTAATACCATATTTCTCTGCTTCACTAGAGATCTGGACTAAATGTTGGTGTTGGATCCTGTAAACAGACCTTTTGACTGAACCATTTTAATGTGTTGCCATTGGTACTGGAATCAAACTTTCCTAGCTCATCTATAATTTATATAATTTTCTAAAATTGATAACATTTCTAGGTGTAAAATTGGAGGACTGGTATTTCAATCTGAGGAACATTTCATCTGAGGAAGATGGATGAGAATTCTCAAGTTGGTTTCAGCTACCCTTTTCCAAGACCAAGCTTACTTAGAAAAGTTTTAATTTTTACTAAGTTTAATATTCAAATATAATTCAGCAAATTTCAATGTTCAGGGTTGAGGCAACATTGCAATCTATGGCTGTTCGAATCATTACATCATTCAATAATTTCAGCATTCCTGTAGCCAGATCTGATTAATCCTGGCAGTTTGGGCAGAAACCTGGTGGAATGAATCATTATGATCTGAGGAAACCTTCTGGTATTTTTAGCGTTCAGGTCCCATAAATGTTGGAAGATCCAGATTGTCAAATTTTCCCCCAGGTGGTGAAGACAAAAGTTGAATCAATGGAGGTTATTGTCTAACCCAATGCGCTCATGCCTAAATTGCATGAGGCAATACGGTCTCATGGAATAACAGGAAAGGGGCCTGGCATGTTTAATTCTGGTGTGAACCTTCTCTGGGATTTTCACAGTCCCTGCATTCAATACAACCAGATCAGTACATTTAAATATTTTTAAAGCCGGATTCACCACACTCTTGGAATTCACTGACACTTGGGGAAAGAAGGAATATGGCATGAATCATGACTGGGCTCCACAGAGACCAGGTGTGATGGCCATGCCAGAGGTCTTGGAAGCCATTGAAACCCTGTGCGATCATGGACGTGGCTGGTCAATGCCCTGGCATGCCACCTGGCACCAATAAGTGTGTCAGGAGGCAGTGCCAAGCAACAGGATGTGAAAAGATGGGACATGAAAGGAGAAGGGCACGAGAGAGATCTATTGGGAATTTTCCAACACTGGTGTTCTATGCTCAGGGAGTTGGAGACTGAAGGTTAATGATCTACATTTGGGACAGTGCAGGGGAAAGTGAGGGGCTGATGTTTCCCAGCAGTTGTCAACCAGGTCAAAGGTGTTGTGTTCCTCAAGTAGTGAGGCGATGCTGTTAGTGATCTGTCAGTGGGGAGGTCCTCCAATCTCAGAGGCAAGCCACCAGGATTCACAAAATTGTCTTGCTCAATGGTGGAGAACTCATGTAAAATGCCATTTGCAGTGGAATGAGGCCCTTAATTGACCACTTGAGTTATTTAGTTGATCTTGGGATGGAAGGACTGTCAGCGACCTTCCCCACTACTGGTGAAATATCATGATAGTCAGGCAATAGAAATATCACATCAACATCCCCTCCCGATGTTTCTCCCTCTCCCCCTGCCTCCTATTCTACTTTGTCAGACCATGTAAAGGCTCAGTCTATATTATCATTCCTTATAGCAGCTGAAAAATCTAAACATTCAATGTTGATATATTCATCAAAATGCTTTATATACAAAATAATGTATAACATGCTGGTTCTTTTTTAAAAAAAATACTGCAATACTTAAGACAACTACAAGGAATTCTGTCTAAACACAAAACAAATGCATGTAGTTTAAGAACGTATAATCAGTTTGTCAGGGTAATCAGTAAACTGTTTAGTGAGAAGCAACTCGGTGTTAAATTGGCTAAGACAGTTTAAATGATTATGGACTTTAGTTTTCTTCTGAAACAGTGCAATTGCTCAATATGATTAGATTCTGATCTGTGGCATGTCTACTAGGTTTAATTTATGAAAACTATTACAGCGTAACTCACGCGACAAAATGCTGTGGACTCGGATTGTTTGCAGGGGTAAATTTATCTTGCATTCAAAGAGATAATTAAGTCTCAACTCATTGGAAAGAACAAAACATTTCAGCAAAACTGCTGTGAAATAGCTGAACCAAATCATCATGGATAGCTGCATTTCACCATGTGATGCTGGCAGGCAACATAGAAAAGGAGATCAGAGGCCGGGATTTTCTGTTCCCGATCGTGTCCAGCAGATTTGGCATTGGGAGCACCAAACAGTCAAATTATATTTTACATGATCTCACAATTCCATTCCCCTCCCCATCAGTGACAGGGGGCATTTCCTGATGCTCAACATTGGAAACATCATTTGCATTATTAACATATTATTATCATTCCCCCAAGTCCATCAGGAAATCCGTTCACGTTGGCGTGATGGCAGAACGGTGCAGAAGCTGATTGGTCTCTCACGCTGTGCACTTGGCAAACAAACCTCCCAGAGTGATTCAGGTGAGTGTATTTCTCTCACTGCCTGGGCACTGCCTGGGTACTGCCTGGGCTTCTGGTGCCGGGGCAATGTTGCAGTTTATTTTTCCAAGATCCTGCATCATATGTTGGAGAAAGCCATCGTTGCTGTCTCACATTGTCAGGGACCTGAGTTTGATTCGTGGCGTGAGTCATTGTCTGTGCGGAGTCTGCATGTTCTCCCAGTGTCTGCGTGAGTTTCCTCTGTGTGCTCTGAAACCCAAAAGATGTGCTGGTTCAGTGCATTGGCCATTGCCCCTCAGCGTACTGGAACAGATGCCAGAATGTGGCATCTATAGTAATTTTCATAGTAACTTCATTGCAGTGTTAATGTAAGCTTATGTGTGACTAATAAATAAACTTTACTCTATCATATAACTGCATGATGAACTCTAGGTTTGACTTCCAAGTCTAGCAGTTTGAGCACACTGGTTTATTCTAAGGAATTGCTGCCGGAACAGTGAAGTAATACTGATGCAATGTGGTGATATCCTACACTTTTATTAGCTCCAGGAGGTTCATTCTGATCTCGATTTCAAAGTTCATTTTTCTTATTTATAGCACATTCCTTTGCTTGATTTTCCTTTGAAAGTCTGCAAAAAGGAGGTCATCCTCCCTAATTTCAGTTAATACACTTTAGGCAGTGTAGTGAGATTCGAAGAAATAGCATAAATGGAAGAGAAATCCATTTGTACTTTCTGCTTGCCTTACTCACCAGTTTATTTCCCCCTAATTTCATTGTCAAAAAGTAAAGTCACCATTGTTCCAGATTCTTCAAAGTGGAGAGCTGATTGTGGCGTTTCAGCTTGAGAATCGCCACGCCTTAGGACAGGAGCAAGATTGAGAAGACAGGTCTTCATGAATAACCCCAGCCAATACTGCAATATGAACCCACACTGTTGATATTGCTCTGCATCACTAACTGGCAGTCCAACCAACTGAGCTAAACCATCACACACATGAGCAAGATAGCCAACTGTTTTTCAGCATGAATAAGCCTTTAAAATAGATAAATAATGATCCATAGCTGGATCCAGATGAAATGTCATTTGCCGGTGAGATGGTTTCTAAAACTTCATATCGACAAATATCATATTTTTATTTTTCTGTAGGGATAAAATGTAAAAGCACACTGGAAAAAATATGTAACCAGCCTCCTGGTGTAAAAATGATGCTGCTGTTAATATAAATAGAAGATTTCTTCTGATTTTTGAATTACATGATGGGATCATACAGCCAGAATTTTACTGGCCCCTTTTGGCAAACTAGGAAGCTGAAGGTATGCACAGAACATAGAACATAGAACACTACAGCACAGAACAGGCCCTTCGGCCTTCAATGTTGCGCAGACCAATATAAAAAGCAATGCCCCTCCAAACTAAACCATTCCCTTCTCTTCCATATACTTATCAACTAACCTCTTAAACGCCACCAAACTTGGCGCATCTACAACTGCTGCAGGCAGGGCATTCCACTCCCGAACCACCCTTTGGGTAAAGAACCTACCTCTGATATCCGTCCTATAACTATCACCCCTTAATTTAAAGCTGTATCCCCTCGTGCTAGCTTTCTCCATCCTAGGAAAAAGGCTATCACTGTCCACCCTATCTAAACCTCTAATCATCTTATATGTTTCGATTAGGTCCCCTCTTAGCCGCCTCCTTTCTAACGAAAACAACCTCAAATCCCTCAGCCTCTCTTCATAAGACCTGCCCTCCATACCAGGCAACATCCTGGTAAACCTCCTCTGTACCCTCTCCAATGCCTCCACATCTTTCTTATAATGCGGGGACCAGAACTGCACACAATACTCCAAGTGCGGCCGCACTAGAGTTTTGTACAGTTGCAACATGACGTTGCGGCTCCGAAATTCAATCCCCCTACCAATAAAAGCTAAGACTCCATATGCCTTCTTAACAACCTTCTCGACTTGACTGCCTACTTTCAGGGATCTATGCACATACACACCAAGATCCCTCTGTTCATCAAGACTACTAAGAATCCTACCATTAGCCCTATGTGTCAATACAGCCATATCTTTTCCCCAGATACAAAGCGACTGCCCACTCCAAGGGGGCGGGCAAAGAAATTTCGAATATAATTGCTCCACTGCATTAAGGACCATTTTACTGAGCCACAGGTATTTTGGCAATAGTGGGGCTACCTCCTGCCATGTGGAGAGATTCTAGCTTAAAGGAGGTCACCTTCATCTCCCCTTCTTGGGGAGGGAAAAGAGCATCTGACATGGAAATTCCAGAGTCTATAGAAGTGGCTGTGGGTGGAGAAGACTGTCACTACAGTCCCATCAATTTCTCCATTTGAATTTCCTTTCTGAAGCTTGTCCCTGAGTTTTTCATTTTTATTTATTCCTGTGTTAGAAGCTCAAGCTCTTCTGCCTGTCCAATTAGCGCTCACCTCACTCGGTGACGCTGCTGTGGTGACTCTCTGACTGGGCTGCCAGCATCAAGAGCATGTCGGCTCTTACAATTGGATGGTTTTGAGCCCAACATTAGGGGCCTGAGCCCCTGACGTGTTGTAGCTACCTGAGCAGGTAGGCAAGGCTTCAGTTGAACAGCTCATCAAAAAGGCATATATCTGGCACCACAGCATTCCCTCAACATTATCCTGAAGAGTCAGCTAGATTGTTCCTAGATGGAACAATCATACATAAAATTTCAACATAAAATTTCCTTGCCTCCGAGGCAAGAATACTATCAATGAACCATGACTGATAGAAAGAAAGGGTGGTGAATCAGAGGCAGGAATTGATGGAACAAGTTGCCACTGTCCTAGATAAGGAATAAATGGTATATGGTGTGGAGGAAGATGATGTAAATGAGAAACAAGTCACAAAGAGGAGTGAGCAAAAATAAAAATATCATAATTTGGGGGTCACATCACTAAATTCAACATGACATGACAGGCCGACAGTCTTCTGCGTCTCTCAGTCATCTATCTGAAACACAAGCTTTAGTCTTGTAAAAAAAAACATACGTATCTCCACAAGAATATAATCAAGGATTTATGTTAAAGATAAATAAAAATAATAAATGAAAGATCCATTGCTCTTCAACAGCTGGATAATTTCAGAACTAAGATGTCCCAGAATGTCAGTAATCAATCTCAGGAGACTCCTTAAGTGTCACTGGCTTCTTAGCACTGTCTAAAAATGATGGTAACCAGGTTTTCATCAGCCTGCTGGACTTTGGAGCCTGTACAGCAATAGTTATTTATTAACCAAGATACAATCCCTTTGTAATCTGATGCTTAAGTATTAGGTCTTCATCTGTAATCTGCTCCTCTTTTGGTCCGTGCTGTATATTTGTAAGAACGTCAAGCTAACTCCTTTTTTGTTCAGAATCAAAGTCTGGAGTGCTGTGCACATTATTGCAAAATGCTGTGCAACATTTGAAATGAGAATATGTGAAGTTTAATGGAAAGACGTGTTACTTTCTTCATATACTATGCTCTTTGTTCCATGTTGGAGAAAAGTATTTTGGTGGCTGTTTCAAGAAAGAATAAATTAAGTGACGACTTTTCATTACAGTTTGGTTATTCTTCATCAGAATATATCAACAATATCACTCTGGCTCTGCTGAAATTCTGACAGAAAATAACTTATCACTTAACATGATGGAAGGAGAGGTAACATAGGGAGGGGCGACTGGTCAGAATATATTTCAAAGGAAACATCAATCAGCTAACAAGGTTACTCAATTAGATCATTGGTACTCTGTATTACGTATAACCAGATGAATTAGGAGCAGGAGTAGGTCTCATGGTCCTTCAAGCCTGTTCTGCCATTCAAAAAGATCATAGCTGATCTGATTGTAACCTTAATTCCACATCTCTGCCTGATTTCTGTTCAGACAAACTACTGTTATAGAATCACAGAAGCATACAAAACAGAGTGAGATTATCTGATACTTGAAAAAGCTATTAACAATTTGTTTCACCTTCCTCTTCCTTCCACGTAGCCCTATATTGTTATTTTCCCTCATTTTCAAGTTTAAATCCAATTTCCTTTTGGAAGTTACCACTAAGTTTGATTCCACCAGCTTTTCTGGCCATGCACTATAGATGATAAACACATTGTGGAAACAAAATTCTCCACAACATCTCTCTGGTTCTTGAATCAAACATGTGTGCCAACTGCTTTCAGACCAACACACCAGTAGAACCCTGGTTCAATATTGATTGCATCAGAAACAGAACTCACGATACACAGCAGTGTAATTTTTCATGAACTCCATTGCACCGTATTATCTAGGGGGAATGCTAAAATGATCAATCGGGAATAAAGCCTCAGATGCTATTTGGAGCAATTTTGGTGTTATAAGTACGACACAACTGGCATATTGGCCCAGGGACGTTCTTTAACCTGGGAATGTTTGTTGCGTCGCTGAGATTTTGGCACCTGCAGGAGCTGTCAGCAAGATTATAGATGAAAGACATCCAATTAAGCAGGTCAATCTTGGGTTACATAAGGTACCTCACAGCTGTGGCTCAGTGACTTTGAAATCTGTACACTGCCATTTTAAGAGCGTGTTGTGATTTACAATTAGTTCTGGTTTTGAGAAAGAATTGCGAAAATACTAACCCACTGAAAATTTCAAGATGAGTTGAAGTCATAGAAAAAAGTGGATCAAAAAATTTTTTGTTACTACTTTTGATTCTGGGGAATATACGGATAGCACTTCCAATCAGCATAATTTATATGTCATCCCTCAGTGTGTTCGTGTTACGTTTCCATGCATGCTATTTTTACATAGACATTATAATAAATAAGAATGTTAATAGCTGTGTAAATTTAGCACGCATAAGAACAGAGTGCAAGCATGTAAGCATTTTTTGTTGATTTAAATTTTACCATGCTATTTTCAAACTTTTTGTTTTCATCTTTGCAAAACTAAGCTTGAGCTGAGACTTTCATGAAGTTACTTTCAGTAGTGCATCAGTGATGGAGGCCAGATGAGGAATGTAAGGGAAAGGAGGGGGAGGAGATTTATTAATATGTGGTGTTGGAGATTTCAGATTAGTCCACTTTAAAAAGGAACAGGAATAAACTCGGGCACTTAAGTGTACATTTCTGCTACAGAAAGGGGAAGGGTGAAGCTAATAAAATAGAGGCTAAAATCATGTCTTTGAATATACTGGCAGATTTCCAAATGTATTTACTCTGAAATGGTATCTGGTCACCCAATTCGCTATGAATTTACAATACTTCTTTTTGTGAGCATGGGTCAGGTTACATTAATCATAGAATCACAGGATCACTGCTGGCTGACAAGTAGACATCTAGCCTAATCCCACTTGCCAGCTCATGGGGCCATTACACCCGTGTTGCACTTCAAGTGCATATTCAAATACTTTAAATGTTATGAGGGCCTCGACACCCTTTCAGGCAGTGATACACAGTGATACTGCAATTGGGAACTCTACACTGCAACATCCTATGCAGTGGAGAAGGTCTTTATCTAAATTTTATTTTGTGGGGCCGGGAGGAATAGGAGCACTGCTTTATACTTCTTCGCTACAAAGTCTGGGACACTATTGCTCTGGGTTCCAATCCACAACATGGCCTCATATTTCATTCTCTCTCTTCCAGATGGTTATACTGGTGTCCACAGACTGCCTCCAGATCTCGTGTGCCCATCATTTCTGATCTCTGGAGTGTCGCACCTGGGAGTATTCTGGAAAATGAACTGGGCTCTGATTTTTTTCAGACTCTCTGGATTATTCCTACTGTTTTCAGCAGAGTAGTGGGGGTAACAATAGTATTAACACCAACACCCTCATCTGACTACCTGCAGGGTTTCTGACTAACCCCACCCCTGCAATTAAACACAGCCTCCTGAACCTCTGACTATTGTCCTCTCCACTCCCACACTACTCTTACAAATGCCTGATTACTCCCTAACCCCCTACATGACCATTCGGCCCCACTACCTTCCCGATCCTCCTCCTCCTCCTCGTTTACTCACCAATCCCTTGGCTAGCCTCCTGACTTTGGATTACTTTCCTGACCTTTGAACTACTCCACCATTCTCTGACTGCCCTCCTGATTCACTGACTCCCCCCAATACTATCCATCCCATCCAACTAACGCCCTCCCTTCCCATCGACTAATCCCCGCCCCAACTCCCGATCCTCTCTACCAATGCAACCACTCCCTGACTATCACCCCAACTCAACTACCTCCCACTCCCAGAATGGCCCTCTTGACCCTGTTTACCCCACCCATATCCCCAATAGTTTCACAGTCCCAGACTAGCGTAGCATCCTCCTGCCTCCACCCCACTTCTGCACCACTCCCCCCACAACCTTAAGAGTATCCAATGGTTACCCTCCCAATCCTGTGATTACCCCCTTTAAATCAGGGGACCAGAACAGTTTTCCAGCTATGGTCTAACTAGTGCCTTTTATAGTTTTATCAAGACTTTCCTATTTTTATACTTTACTCCCTTTGAAATTAAGGACAACATTCAATTTGCTTTCCCTGCTACTGGCTGAGCTTGCTTGTTAACTTTTTGTAATTTATGCATGAGGACTCAAATCCCTTGGAGCTGCAACTTTTTGTGGTTTTTCTCGTTTAAATTATATTCCGTTCCTTTATTCTTTCTTTCAAAGTATATAACTTCACATTTGCCTATCTGCTAAGTTTTTGCCCTGTCACTTAACCTGCATATATCTCTTTTTTGACTTTTTGCATCATGCTCACCATTTGCCTTCGCACATACCTTTGGATCATCTGCAAACTTGGCAAAAGTACATTCACTTCTCTCATCCAAGTCAGTAATAAACATTACAAATAATTGTGGCCCCGGCACAGATGACTGTAGCACACTATTACTTGAAGTTTGCCACTCTGAAATGCCTCTCTTATACCAACTCTTGTCTTCTATTAGTTAGCCAATCCTCTATCCATGCATATATACAGCTTCCAATATGATGGGAACTCCATATAAATGTCTCCCCAGCACTCCCCAGAACTTACTCCAGACAAATTGTGGGAAAGGCAGCCAAGAAGTCCATGCTGGAACTCAGGACTCTGCTGGATCCCTGGTTGATGATGTGCCCTTCAACCTGATCATCTCATGGCTGCTGGAGCCACAAAAGCAGAGTCGCATGTATTAAGAAGGGATAACAACATCCTTCTTCAGACTGCAAAGCCAATCAGAGGAGCCCCATCATCATCTTCCCGAAGAGATGGTGCTGTCACTCCAGTGCAATGAAGCCATACTGCGAGGGTTGCATCTGCAGTGGAAACCTTGGAGCATGATAAGCACTCCATGACAGGAGATGTTTGCACCATGGCTCAACTAATGACCTCCAGGTCTGCAGGTAGAACTCTATGGTACCAGACTTTGACCTCATGGTGCAGGCACTGGTAGGAATCCTAGAGTATCCACACCAGAGAGTGGCGAGGCTTCTGGAGCTCACTCCAACTGCCACTCTATCCCACTGAGGAGCATAGAGATCTCCTGTAATCTGAAGGGAAAAGGATCAGCATGAGTAGTCTAAGGCCTCCACACAGGGGCCCCTGTGCATCTCCAGCCCATCTGACACCCCTCTCCCTGTCAGTGAATAACTCTGCCCCCCTTCTCCCTGGACATTAAAGAGGACAGCAGTGAAACACCCATGCTACCAAGAGGAGGTCTGGATGCTCCAGATCAAGTCTCCTTGGGGATATCCACCAAAGTCATCACAGGCAACAGGATGTGGAAATCAGCAGGGTACCTCAAATGGGCATAGGTATATATAGGCACTCTTGTAGATATATCACCATTATATCACATGTTGATCATTAAAATTCACTTTGTTCACCCTGTCTATTCATGCTACTAAGGTGGGGAACCATCTAGTCACCCATTGCCTGATCCCTGTGGAGTGCAGAATGGCAGTACTATGTCTCTCCTAGACTGGCAACACAATAAGGAGGTACTACTATTACTGGTACACCAACCCCAACTTTGATAAGCCTGGCAGGACAAAATTTAGCTCTCTATCAGGCAGGAGTCAGACATATCTCTGAGGATGAGAGCAGAATTGCTCTGCAGGAGAATGATATTGAACTGCATTGAAGACACTGCATGGCCAGTGGCTTCAGTTCTCTGCCCACGTTACCTGGCAACAGCATGGGAGTATATTGCTACCACGATGTAACCGGTTATATGTTAGTCCTCATGGTGGGACAGCGAGTCACTCCCTAGTTCTGCTCATCTCCGAAATGAGACACTATGAGGCTATTCCTAGGGCATCATACCAGTCAGTCATTTGCCATTTTCCGCCTTCTCCTCTGCATGGTCACCCTCACCAGCCTCCTCAACATTTTCTCATTTGAGGAGATGTGGCACTCCTTCATCTCCAGGTGGTCTCCTCTCTACAGCAAAGGACACAGAAGACCACATGCTTCAGGAGACCCTCTGGGGGGGGGGTATATTGTTGGACACTCCCAACTGATCCAAACAGCTGAACCGCATCTTCAGCAGTCCAATCATCTGCTCCACCAACACTTTGAATCTTGAGCCTCATTGTAATGAACCTGGTGCTTGTGGCTTCGTAACTCAGATCAGGTGTCGGTAGGCCAAGCTGTGTGAAGGCTGGACATGGGAGGCAGGCTAACAGTAGAAGGGTTAGAGGGGACTCTGGACATAGGAAACAGGCTAAGGATAGATGGGAGGTGGATAGAGGGTCAGCAGAGGCTGGTCAAGAGTGACAAGTAAGGATGGAGCTGAAGTTGGATATCTTAGAAAGGCCAAAGCAGTTAGGGTAGAGTTGAGGCTAAAAGGCTGGATATGGGAGGGAGGTGAAAGGTAAAAGGGAGGAACACTGTACGGGGAAAGAAGACAGGCTGTCAAGGTGGGGAAATAGGCAGTGAGGGAGTGCAAGGGTGAGGAGCAAAATATTACAGTTCCTACTGTGTCTTTGGGATTGCCCTGTCCTGCTGAAGTCAATAGACTATTGAGCAGTTCGATTGAATTTTCTGGCCCTGGCACTCCACTACAATGGGGCTGTACAATTCCACACTAGGATAATGGGTAGAAGGTTTGTTTCTGACTCAGGAATCTGATAACTTTGAAATTCCAGCAAAATGTTAAGCTGCAATTCATTCTGTGCCATTTGCATCTGCTGCAGTCAGAGGCAGGGAAGAGAGCAGGGATGGAATGAGATAGGTAGAGGGGAATAGAATGTGAGAGCTGGAATGTCTCCAAGAGACAGACGGAAAAAAACTCCCAACTCCAAATGGTTACCCTTCGAGGTGAAATCATGCATGGTCACCTATAACAGCCCCCCAGCAGAAATCACTCCCATTTCCATTCTTGTCACCAAACTTAAGAATGGAAGATGCTGACCAATGTTATGGATATAGAAATAAGTTGTTCTCCAGCATTTAGGCCTCTCCTGACCTCTTCATTTTTTTTTGTCACTGGCATTCCTCTCTTTTTTTGGCCCATATTGTTCCGGATCATTTTGTTCTACTCGAAATTCTGCACCTCTTTAAAATTGGGAAATCAATCTTTCCTTCCAAGCTTTTGATCACGTCTTCTAACTGAGTATTGATGACTTAAGGCCTTTATTATTTTTAATTAAAAAAAAATCCCTCCAGTTCTATAAAGTACTTTGGGGAATTTCTATATCAAAGATTCAATGTAAATGTAAGCATTTCAATTATGCATCATGCAGATGATCACAAAATAGTATCGATACTAACTACAGAAAAGTCCATAGATTGGGCAATTCCTCTTCCCATCCAGAAGGAGATAGACAGGAGGGAAAGACTGTTTATATTAAAGAGATGGAGCCAACAAGATTGCTTGTAAATCTGATTGAATAAAAGCAAGCAACAGGTGCCCACTTTCCACTTGACCTTTTGTTAAGTCCATTTATAAGTAGATTTACCAAAATAATAAGACCTTTCACACAGGTTGATCTTGCAGCATCCCAACTGAGGTCTGTTTCCTGCAGGTTGCATTTTAATCTCAGTACTTTCTCACTCCATCATGTGTGGATCTCTCACCTTTCTTCAATTCTACTGAATGTGCTCTCATTTTATGCTTGCAGCTTTGATAATCATTCTTTAACCCTTTCCTGCTAAATCACATAAACAAATAATGCACCTTAAGTGCAACAGCTTTCCATAAAGCTGACATATGTTTTTGTTATACCAAACATACAGAGGAATAGCTTCCCTGAACTATGGGACATCACGAACACAGAAATATATTCACCAACCTTGATTAATCTTGTTAACTGTGTTAACAGCACATTGTTTTCTGGATTCATGTTTTAAACAGGAACTCAGCATTTTGCCTTTATTTCTCTTCTTTTCTCAAATTTGTATGATAGGAGTTTCCTTTTACTGAATGTTACCAACATTCTTCGAAGCACAGCAGCACACAATTTTCTAATGTGATTGCTGCAAAACAATGTTTTTATTATTGATTTAAATGACAAATAATTACAATAATTAAGAACAAAACCAAAATTCAACATCGGCCAATGGCCAGTGAGGCAGTTCACCAAAGGTCTGGCCAACGTGGTAAATTTTAAGAAACTTGTTAAATGAGGAAAGAGAGGCAAAAAGTAGGAATGGTTTAGGGAGGGAATTCCTAAGCTTATGGCTTTGGTAGCTAAATGGTTGCTGGCCACTTCATAGAAATCACAGAAACCCTGTGGTGCAGAAAGATGTATTTGGCCCATTGAAAGTGCATTGACCACAATCCCACCCAGGCCTTATTCCCCCCATAGCCCTACATATTTACCCTTTAATCCCTCTAATCTACGCATTTCAAGACACTAAAGAGCAATTTTACTGTGGCCAATCAACCTAACCCGCACATCTTTGGACTGTGGGAGGAAACTGGAGCACATGGAGGAAACCCACATAGGCAAAGAACAAAGAACAACGAACAAAACAGCATGGGAAACAGGCCCTTCGGCCCAACGAGCCCATGCCGCCACCTCGATATTCCCACTTCTACACGCGATCCCTGTCCATGTTTATAGATCTATGGATTAAAAACCAAATTTGAGACAATTTGGGGAGAATTTGTTTTGCCAATTAGCCTAAGAGCACATCTTTGGGATGTGGGAGGAAACCGGAGCTCCCGAAGAAAACCCACGCAAGCACGGGGAGAATGCGCAAACTCCCACAGACACAGGCCCAAATCTATGTATCTGCACAGCACAGCGATAGTCACTGTGTTGTCGTGTTGCCCATCAGATGGTTCGGGTCAAGCATACACTAACAATGTGAAGCAGTAGGATACTCTCGAAAAAGGTCCAAGAGCAGTCCTCTCACGACCCATCGTGTGTATGCCCCTTGTTAGACAACAAGGTGGACCAAAGCACCTTGGGGAGACATGGGGAGAATGTGCAAACTCCATACAGACAGTAACCCAAGCTGGGAATTGAACCCAGGTCCCTGGAGCTGTGAAGCAGCCGTGCTAACCAGTGTGCTACCGTACCACCCCACTTATGTTTATCCGATATCCCCTAATTATGTGGTATAATTATGGTGTTACAGCACTCTTATGGTAATGTAATTAAAATAAAGGAGGCTCAAGATGTCAGAATTCAAGGAAAATATTTATCTGAGGGGAGAGCTGGAGGAAATTTCAGAGTTAAGGAGGGGAGAGATCAATGGACAGGTTTAAGAACAAGGGTAAGAATTTTAAAATTGAGGCATAGCTTGAGTGAGAGTTAGTGAAATTAGCGAGTACAATAATGGGGAAAAGGGACTTGGTGCAAATAAGGATGCAAGCAGCAAAGTTTTGGCTCACCTCATGTTTACAGAAGGTTGGAGGCTGTTTAGGAGTGAATAGTCAAGCCTGGAGATAACAAAGGGATGAATAAGAATTTCAGCAGCAGAAACACTAAGGGTGGAGCAGAGTCTGGACGTGTTACAGATGAGGTCTTTCAGATGGTATCGATGTATAGTTCAGAACTCAGCTCAATGTCACATATGAAGCCAGCATTATACCAACAATCTGATTCAGCCTCAGGTATTTCTCAGAGAGAAGGATGGTGTCCATTACTAGAGAATAATGTTGGTAGCAGGAACTTTGGTCTTTCTAATATTTAAATACAGAAAATTTCAGTTCATCCATTGGGGATATCGGATAAACAAGCTGATAATTTACACTCGATGAAGGAGTCAGAGAGATGCTGATTAGATAGAGCAGGATGTGTGAGTGTACTGACGCTCTGTTTTCAGATCATGTTGCTGAGGGGAGGAATGTAAATAAAAAATAGAAATGAAACCATGATAGACTTTTGTAGCAGTAGATATTGTTGCCAGTTTGTAAATATTGAACACCAATGCGATAATAATCTGATATTCTATTTTAAAGGTGTTTTCTGAGGGATAAATATTGGCCACGGCATCAAGGAGAACTTGCTTGCTGTCCTTTAGAATAGCAAGTGGGATCATTTACATCCACCACAGAGGACAGATGGTGTCTCAGTTTAAAGAGAGTCCCTCCAACAGCACAGTATTGAATGACATAGCAGACCTATTTCTGCTTCTACGTCTTACGGTATTATGATCTGAGTACTTCCTTTGGTATTACGCTGGAGTGTCAGCCTTGCTTTTCTGCTCAAGACTTGAACCCACAACCTTAGCTGAGAATGCTACTATTGAGGCATAGCTGGAAACCTTGATAAGATTTATATTCTTTCAGCTGAATAGAAGCAGGAATAATCTGCCGTCAAAGACATGTCCAGGATCCTCTAACATATATAACTGCATAGACGTCTCCCCTTACTGACCACGCCTCAAAATAACATTACCCATGCCTTTTCGTTAAGGGTTCTTATTTAACTTGTGATTGATAGAATTGTCAGAGAAACAACAAACATGGTATTCATCGTTTTGTCTGCTTCACAGATTCTACTTCTTTTTAAACATTATGCTTATTAAATTTTTACTTTAATGGAAGGCCTGCAGACTTTCCTTTGAGACAGCTAAACATAACATAAGGTGCAAGAAAAGTAAACCTCTAGAGATCAATTTCTAAGCACAGACTCTCCTTGATGGGACCACAGACCTGACTGCACACGTCAGCACATGCAATGCATGGCATTCTGATTTTTGTCTGATTTCTGGTAGTTCATGGACCTACCTTATATTAAGTTGATCTTTCTCTATCTGTAATTTTAATGCTATATCCTGCACTCTGCCCTTTCCTTATCCCCGAAGTGTGGTATGCTTTTATGGCAGCGCACAAGAAACAGTACTTTTCACTGTATACTAATACATCTGGCAATAATAAATCAACTAAATAAAATAAATCAAATCACTTGATCTATGCTCCTTTAGAATGTGACTCTAAAGATGTGTCCCCAGATTATTTTATCCATGCATGCACATCCACAATCCAAGATTGAACTGGAACTTCGAGTAATCGTTTAATATTGCACAATAGATGTTGGAGTGTCTGATGGTTTGTAAGATCTCCCTGCTCCAGTGAAGCAGAAACAACTATAAAATCTTCATTAAATGCTGGTGAGTTATGCTTAATGTTATTTGTAATTTTAAATGAGGTAGATATGAAGTGTAGCACAGAACAGGCTTCTGTGTAATCGTGAAGAGGGTAAATATTATAGGATCGTGGGAAAGAACAGGCTTACGGAACTTATTGGATAGTTCTTTAAAAGAGTCAACAAAGTAGACAATAGCCCTCTAATGTGCTGTATGATTATATGATATTAGTCAGATATCCATGGCATATTATGCTGGAGTAAGTTTAAAATGAGGCCTGTTCAACATTGTATATTTTTCTGAGAAAACAAATGTTAACAGAAGTACAACATTAAAGGCAATCATATTCACCATAATGTTGAGATATTATAGAGAAGGTTATCTCAGAAAAACACTTCAAATCACTGTCATCTTTTGGATGAAATATTAAACAGAGATGGATATGAAAGATCCAAAAGAAGAACAGAATGTTATCCTTTGTGACTTGGTCAACATTCTCCCTCAGCTAAAATCATTACAGCAGATTTTCTGGTCATTATCTCATTTCTGTTTGTGGACTTGCTATGCACAAATTAGCTCACTATAACAATGACTACACTTCACAAAATGCTTCACTGACTGTAAAACACATAGGAACATTGTAAGACCATGAACGGTGCTATATAAAGGCAAACTTGCTTTCTTGCTTAAAAACCTGAATTGGGCAGCATTATGTCAGATTTGGAGAAAATAAACCGCAAACCTATAATAGGAGGGTAAAGTGGTTGAAGCTAGAAAGATTACCCATTGCTATGTTGGACCAAATTTTGAGGTTATAGTTTAAGGCCAATAAAAATAAATCTAATGATAGCAGGCCTAATGAAATGTATGGAATGCTGAATAGCTTCATCTGGACACAGTTTGCCCTAAGCCTATTTGTGGATGATTGAGAATGACATTTGATAGTAATGTAAAAAAAGAGACTTTCTAAAAATATAAAGCACAGACCACTAAATATTCTGAGTACTGACTACTGTGAACGAATTTTTGTTGGATTAGGGATGAAGCATAAGGTTTTCATAAATGTAAACTGAGACCCAAGTAGCTACTGGAAAAGAAAATGACCAAATGCTAAACTGACTGCTTCCAAACTCCATTTTCACTACGAAATGTGGTTTGCATAAAATAAATCTGTAAATGCAAATGGCAACATTTGTGAAGCTATTTGGAAAGTATGAATATTCTGGAGTTCTCTTTGATTGTTATTGTGAAAGCTGGTATTATGCTGTAGTTGGTACTGCTTATTTCATTCTCAAAACATTTGCTTTGGATTTTGTTTTTTTTTTGCAAATGTTACTAGTTACAAAATTAAATGGATTTCCATTTCAAATACAACATCATCAAGAATGACTATGTCATCAACAGAAACATACAGCGAAGATAATGTGAATTTTCAGCACATCCTTTGCATTTTTTTAGTATCCTTTCTTTCTCCCCACACTTTTGTGTCTGGACTGTTCGTAAAAAAAAAATGTAATTGACTATTCCAACCAGTATTTCTGCAATGATGTGGAACGAAAAGATAGCAAAACTTGTAAAAATTTGTTTCTATGCATTCAACTATAAAAAGAACTGTTAAATCAAAGCAGTGATGCGCGCAGCTCACAGTCAATAAAAAGGTCACTTCATTAATACTGTTTATTCTATGTTGTACAGAAGTAAAGTATTTTGATTTCTCAGTGAAGGCTGAACAGTTCATTGAGTGCTTACATAACAATATTTAAAGAGCAATGATTCTGAGAATGTTTTATGTAAGTGGGCACACTTTGCTCTGTGATTAATACACCACGTAAACCTTTTCCAATTAGGCAAATTCTATAAGCCATAACCAAACTGTCATCAATAATACTGTGCCTGAATTCTAATTAAAGTGATAACAAGTGAAGAAATAAAAAGCGTTTGACTAATAGGAACTTATTGTAATTGTAAAGTGCCTGGCATGGATGTTTTAGTTTTATTGAGCCATATGTCTGAAAACAACAGCTAGTTATCATTTATTTTTATTATCAAAAAATGACTCAACTGGATGTTACAAGATGGGATATCTTCAATTACACTTGCTTGCTATATAACATAGGATAACCTATCAGTAGTAACAAAAGAGAAAACACTCACAAGCAGCAAACAGGTTACTGATGCCATGTTAATTGTATCACCATTGTTTTTTTATTCTGTTTGGAATTGAAGTTTTATAGGTTTTGTTAAATCTTGCCTACTCTGTGAAATGGGCAGCAGTCATACAGAATGTTTCTGGAGTCTATGATGAGATATGCATTTTTCACCATGGTAAGAAAACTGAGATAATGCCATCTGAAATAGCATCATGTATTGTATCACTCCAAATGAAAACTAATACACTTATGAGACCCTTCATTTGTTTCGGCCTGCAAGTGTATTGCAAAATTGAAAAAGCAAAATTAAGCAACAATTTCCCTAACCAGTCAACTCTCAAAGTATTTTGACTCAGTGCTCAATGACTAATCCAGCAAACCTGGACTAATAATTTTCAAGATTTAAATTTGAATCTCATCTTGGCAGCTGGTGAACCCCAATCCATTTCATTAAACAGACCTGAAATAAAAAGTTGGCAGGTGTAGTCTATCAAACTCCTAGATGGTTGTAAAGCTCATCTGATATGTCATTTAGTGCATAAAACTGTTATCCTTGTCCTGACTAACCTATATTATATCTCCAATCCTATACGTACTCTTAACTGCCTCTGCATTGGCCTGGTAAGACATTCAGATGTATTAAGAATAAAACAAGACAATGGTTTATGACGAAGGTTCACCACCATCTTTTCAAGGCAATTAGGGGTCATAACAAATGCAGGACTTGCCAGTGATGCAATATCTTGTGAATTATAAAGGGGGACTGCTATTTGTCTGTTTTAAATGTGTGTATCTGTGTTTGTTAGCAGAAAGGGTTATTTTTATTAATAGCACCTCTACTGCACATTACATTTTGTACTTTGCCCTATCGTTTTTGTTTATTCAAGTTTTTTTCAGTGCATTTGACTAATGGCACCATGCGATAACCAGATATTTAATACCTATGGGATAAAGTCTTCATTCCACTTGGATAATGATTCATTCAAAACTCATCCAGTTAGCAACTTCAGTAATCAAGACTGCTCTGTGTGCCAGCAGTAACCATAGAAACTGGCACCAAATAACTGCTGCCAAGGTTTACATGGTGTCAGCACTACCACCAAAGTGCAGTCGGGTGATGTAGCTGATACAATTCTGCTGGCTCTCTGTCAGTGTCTGCAATCAGCCTGTCACCATGGCAACCACAGACTAAGTCATAATAGTTTCCTTTACACAAGGGTAAAGTTGCTCGACAGGTCATAAATTATTTTCTAAGATGAAAGTTAAGTTTAAATTTTTAACGAAAAATAATATTGGAACAAATACATTGCAAAATAGAATGGAGCAGAAGAAATTGTTGAATGTCTCATTGCTTGTGAGCAATGTAGTTAGTTTCAGTTATGAAATTAATATTTTATTCAATAATCCTCTGACATATTTCAATGTAATGGTTAGAATGCTCATACTCAGTTTATTACTTGTTGACTTACTTCACCAATTCTTCTTACTTACGACTGCCTATCCTGAAATTGGTTTAACAATTTGGAAATATGTGCTGATAATGAATTTCCAAAGGAATTTATTTCAATGTTTTATTCTTAGCAGAAATTTTCTTTCAATGTACAGTGCAAGTTCAGCATCAGGCTATGAGATATATAAGATTATTTCTATTTCATGCATTCCACATTTGCAGGATATTTTTGGATTAATGGATTGAGGCCTGTTGACTTTCCTGTAAGTTTGTAAAACTATGCTGCAGAAACAGCTTTTGTTTTCATCTGATTAACTTGCGCCTTTACGAAAAGGTCAATGTAATTGCCTTAGAAGTGATTGCTTATAGAGTGTTAACTATAACTCACCTTAATAGTTCCACATGCTTTGGGAAAACAACTGTCTCTGCATGCATTTCAACCTCCTGTAAGTTGAAGTTGAGATAGTAAAAACATGACTACAAATCTAACCATTGTATGTAATAATTATCCAAAATACTCTCATTTTTATAGTACTAGGGTATTTGGGACTGTAAAGGTTAATTTGGATCTGGGGAAACAGCACCATCCACAGTTGGTATAGAAAGTGTATGGGAGTAGCAGAAGTGGCAGTGAATCTGGTAGAATTCTGTATAAAGATAGCACCTGGTCAAGACTGTATCCTATATACATATATATAAATATAATTATGTATTCAGAATAAACAGTTTCTTTTCAACCATACGAACTTCTAGATTTCTTCATAAGATAACATGCAACCTTACAAAATTGTGGCAACTGATGAAGCTTCTCAGAATGGAGAAATAAAGAAACTGCAATCTGACCCGAGAGATGTGCACCTCAGTTGAAGGCTTCGAGTACACAGTTGGAAATGGTCAAAGAATGTCCATTATCAGTGTGGAAGTTGAAGGGCAGAAGAAAGACTCACTGTGTGACATGAAAGGGCACCACTCGAGCAGAGAGGGGTCAGTTGCGAGACCTGATTGAAAGTAGAGCCAAAGGACTAGCCAGACCGTGAAGAGATGTGCAAATTCCAAAAAAAAACCTGAAATGAGCTTTTAAATTTGATGCAATAAACAGATAGCACTTGATAGTTTTAATAAGTGCAGCTTGAAGAGCACTGCAGCATGGATTCAGGATCAGCACCATTACACATGGGGACTGCATGTGAAAAGAAATTAAAGGGAAGTTAGAGCAAAAAATCAGTTTCAATTCAATTCTCCAAGCTTAGAATAGCAACTAGTTGGCCAAAATGATTGGTTCAAAACATTTATTGCACATTTTTTGATGTTTAAAATGACTCTGCAATCATGAAGGGAGCTTACAAAATTCTGACGAGCATGGGAAGAGAAAAATAATTACTGCACCACAATTTTGTTTTAAATTACAAGATTAAACCTGCACTCTCCTGAGCTAAAAACACCCATGCGTGGTAAATCAACACTGCCAGACCAACTAAGGCAGATTAAGGCCAGACTGGATGAAAAATTGGGCATTATGGAGAAGTAGATTTTTAAAATGTGTGATAGCATCAGGCTTGAATAAGGAAACAGCAGCTTTTTTTCATTCATCGTGGGACATGGGTGTTCTTGGCTGGCCAGTATTTATTGTCCATCCCTGGTAGCTCGAGGGCAGTTGAGAGTCAACCACATTGTTGTGGTTCTGGAATCACATGTAGGCCAAGTAAGGACAGCAAATTTCTTCCCTAAAGGTCATTAGTGAACTAGATGGGTTTTTCCAATAATTGGCAATGAGTTCATGGTCAACAATAGATTCTTAATTCCAAATATTTTTAGTGAATTCAAATTCCACAATCTGCTGTGGCGAGTTTCGAACCCGGTCCCCAGAGTAACGAAATTTCTAGATTAATTGTCTCACAATAATACCACGAGGCCATTGCTGATCAAGTAAGTACTCTATATTCAATAGATCTAATATCTGATAACATAATTGCTAGGCAAGGAATGAATGATTCTTCCAAAGTGATGAAGTCCTTTGGCACTTAATTCAAACCAAGAACAATGAAATTTTGCATCGAGCAAAATTTACCAGACAGTCCAAAAGCTTGGGGGACCCACAAACTTTTTCAATGCTTTCATATTGATCTTAAGTTACATCCTGTAAGAGACCAAATACAGGTAAGAGTGGTTGATGGTACACTTTTGGATGCACGTTTTTATAAGTATGATCTGACCTTAGAAAAATCTATTCAAGTTGTCAGACAATCAGAGACCTACTATCAAAACCAATCCATTTTGCATGGTGAAGTTAAATTGTGGTACAAAGCAACCCCAATAGTTCAGCTCCTAAAACAGCACAAGGACAAGGAGACTCCAGGATAAGGAAAACAATACCCTTCCAAACACAAGATAGTGGCTGACCATGTCAGCTCAGTAGCACCAAAAGACTTCACGAACTCCTGCAGTGTACAGTAATCATCGTGAAGCATTTTCATTGCAACCACCTGAGACGGTCCTAAGACTTTGAGGTACATGGAGGATCCCAAATCCACGAGATAAAGGAGACTAAGAAGAGTTCTAAAGTGCTTCTTGGAAGAAACTAAGGAAACTGGATTCATATTTTGGAATGCTGACATATTTGTAACTGGTCATCTTGCAAATTTGAATTTAAATGCAAGAATGAATGTAGTGATCCTGTCAGATCAGAACCATAGCTAAAAGATCTCTGACTGCAAATGACAGACACACCCATTGTTTGGTACCAAGGAATCCAACTGTTGGTCATAGGCATGACTCAAGAGCCTCTCAGTATCACCACGAGCAAATACTCAACATTTTGTAAGTTATCCACAATCAACCTTTTCTTTTGCTAAGCAGAGCTGCATTTGTTGTTCTCAACCAACCACTGTTGTCAACCACACTGAATTGGAGATTCCCAAGAGGTCCAGCAGTGTTGATTATTGCAAACTTAGACTTCAGTTCAAAATTGTCCTCACTCTGTGCAGAGGCAATTGTTCCAACTTAGTTGCAGACAATTCAAAATATTTTTCTTTTGTCAGATCAATCAACCCTTCCAAATGAGCACCACCAGCAACAGAAAATTGAACTTCAACTTCAGAGTCAAATAATTGCTGTTACAGAACCAGGACAAGCTACTACAAAATAACTGGAGCTTCAAGGTCAAACATACAACATGAAGTCAATCATGGAGCAAAAGAGAAACAACAAGCAACTCACAAAGACAATAATCAACAAAGCACAAGTGCATATGAGGAAATAACAAACCATTAGAAACCAAATTGCAGAATGAGCTCAAAGATGAGGACATACAAACATAAGGAATCTCACCAAAATACGTATGAGAGAATCTCCCATTTTCCTGCCTGTTGGATAACTAGAATTATTTTAGAAAAATTGCTCCCTATATAATTGTGTTTCTCTTTCTACTTGCAGGGAGAACATGAAAGATCCCAGTGATAAAGAAAACCCAAATCCATGAATGAATTGAAGGTGTAGAATAAGTTCATAACATTTAATCAAGGAAGGCAGATTAGCAACAAACTAAAATACAACATTAAGGAGCACCAAAAGTGAACCAGATGTTGACAGCCAAGTATTTGAAACACAAGTACAACATAAAGTCCAGGCCAAAGCAGTTGAAACTACCACTCCTTCAAGCTTTAAAGGAATGAGATTTGGGAAAGTCATAAAGCCTTGAGACTATCTGAATCTGCAAAATCAGATAATTGGGTATCAGAAGGAGGAGTATATAAATAATATAAAGAACAAAGAACAAAGAAGAAAGAACAAAGAACAAAACAGCATGGGAAACAGGCCCTTCGGCCCAACAAGCCCACGCCAGCACCCCGATGTTCCCACCTCTACCTGTGATCCCTGTCCATGTTTACAGATCTATGGATTAAAAACCAAATTTGAGACAATTTAGGGAGAATTTGTTTTACCAATTAGCCTAAGAGCACATCTTTGGGATGTGGGAGGAAAGCGGAGCACCCGGAGAAAACCCACGCAAGCACAGGGAGAATGTGCAAACTCCCACAGACACAGGCCCAAATCCATGTATCTGCACAGCACAGTGATAGTCACTGAGTCGTGTTGCCCTTCAAATGGTCCAGGTCAAGCGTACACTAACGACGTGAAGCACTAGGATACTCTCAAAAAAAAATCCAAGAGCAGCCCTCTCACGACCCATTGCTTGTATGCCTCTTGTTAGACAACAAGGTGGACCAAAGCACCTGTTGGATAAAAACAAGTACATCAATATCATCATCTATTTACACACTTCCCAGGGACTCCCAAGGTTCACGATCCCTATTTTAAATCAGTTTTCTACACCCCTCCATTCCCTTAAATAACTCCAGAGTACCTGCCTCCACCACTTTACTTGGCAGCGCATTCCATACCCCCACCACCCTCTGTGTGAAAAAACTCCCTCCAGCATCCAAATTATATCTTACCCACCTTGTGCTATTTGAGTCCATCCTAGGAAAAAGCTTAACCCTGTTTACTCTATCTATACCCCTCATAATCTTGTACACCTCTATTAGATCTCCTCTAAGTCTACATCTTCCCAAGGAAAACAGTCCCAATTTGCCTAACCTCTCCTCGTAACTCAGACCTTCCATACCAGGCAGCATCCTGGTAAACCTCCTCTGCACTCTCTACAGACTCTCCACGTCCTTCCGGTAGTAAGGCGACCAGAACTGAACGCAGTATTCCATATATACATATAAATATATAAATATCATATATACATTTGGGTAAAGTTTGGGGGAAGTTAGCATTAGGGTGTTCAGGGCTATAAAAGTTAATGTAGGGACTGCGGAAACCAGCCCATCTACATTATGATGTAGAGTCACATGGATGTTGTAGGAATAGCTTGACACACTCACAGAAGCCTCTGGGCAGTGCCAAGGGAATGGGGCCTCATGGGGTACAGACAGGGGCGGGACCAGAAAGGATTGGGGAGTGAGGTCAGTGGGGGTGGGGCATGAAGGAAGGGGGACGCTGTATAGGGGATGAGGGTTAGTTGTGGGGTAAGTGATGGGGGGAGCAGGGCCAACTGTTGGGGGGGCAGCAGTCATTCCCATTAGAGGGACAGTTGTAGAGGTGCAATACATGAACAATGGCACCCAGAGCACCCTGCAGTCAGCCTCCCTGGAGGCCATAGGTTCTGTGTCCCCCACCCCTTCCTCCAGTGTAAATCTCCTGATGGCCTCTGCACAAGTGCCGCAGGTATCTGAGACTCAGCTCACCAAAATTATGGGTGGGAAAATCAGGTTTTCCTGCCTGTTAGACAATTAGAATTATTTTGGGAAAATTGCCCCCTATATAACCTTACAACAGTGTTTTTCTTCCTACTTTCCAGAAAGTACTGGGAGCTGAAGACAAACCTCCAATTGTCAAAGAGACAACTCAATGCTGAACAGTCCAGACAATTTGGTTAGATTGTGAGAAAATCATTTGAAGTAATCCTCAATTTAACTTTTTTTGAACCAAGAACACTTATTTTACCCATCTTATTCTTTCCTTCTTGATTCCTTAGTTATCCTAATGGAATAATGGCACTTATTTCAAGGGGGTTAGAGTATAAGAGTAGGGACGTCTTGCTGCAACTGTACAAGGTATGGTGAGACCAACCTGGAATATTCAGGATGAATAAATTATGATTTCAATTTGGTGGAATGTAAAGAGGAGGAAGAAGTT
This sequence comes from Sphyrna mokarran, assembly GCA_024679065.1. Classification (NCBI taxonomy): domain Eukaryota; kingdom Metazoa; phylum Chordata; class Chondrichthyes; order Carcharhiniformes; family Carcharhinidae; genus Sphyrna; species Sphyrna mokarran. The sequence goes on along the minus strand of JAGIQG010000010.1, from coordinate 36,445,660 downwards.
TCAGGAGTAAGGAAGAAATAAGTGAAGAAAGTACAAAAGATCTGAAGTTCCTTCACTTCTCAATGCAAATTTAAAATCAATTGATGTTGGAATAAGGCTGAGAAAATTGAAAGATTTTTGAAAAATTGCATATCTTCTCCACATATATGACCATTTATTATGAGATGAGAATCACATGAACGGTATAGTGGCACTGTAGTTAGCACTGCTGCCTCTCAGCGTTAGAGACTCAGGTTCCAAATGCTAGCTTGGATCACTGTCTGTGTGGAATTTGCACATTCTCTCCATATCTGCATGAGTTTCCTCCAGGAGCTCTGGTTTCCTCCTACAATCCAAAGATTTGCAGGTGAGGTGCATTGGACATGCTAAATTATCCCTCAGCGTATCCAAGCAGACACTGGAGTGTGATAATTAGGGGATTTTCACAGTAACTTCATTGCGGTGTTAATGTAAGCCTACTCGTAATACTGATAAATAAACTTAACTTGCATTTGGGCTAGTATTAGTAAATTAGTTGGATTTTTATGATTTTATGATTTTTTTTGATAGCAGCTTCCATTTTTTTATGTGATTTATTTTGTAGAGAGTGGAATTCTCTAGATACTTTCACTCCAAAATTGGAGAATCCTGCCCCAGGCCAATCCAACCCCCTCCCGAGAGAATTTGGGGGTTGCTGACTGCCGACCCCTAACCTGACCAGTCACTTCCATCTTACCAATCAACCACCTATTTACTCACCTATTCACTCACCATTTCATTGACCCATGCATTGATGCATACATCCACTCACACACCTATTTATTCACCAACCTGTTCACTCACCCAACCATCTATTCACCCACTTACTCGCCCACTTGCCCATCCACTATCTCCTTTGAAAGACTTTAAAAACTTATCTGAAGGCAGTAAAAGATGTTGTAAAAAGGTGGTTGTCCTGTAGTTGTCCCTTCTCACTACTTTGCCTGGATCATTGTCAAGATTTTGTTCTTCCTGTTGGGTTTGGCGATCCAGCTAGAATTGAACAAAAAAGTAAGTGCACAATGATCTCAGCAGTCAGCAGCAATGTACTTGTCATCATCATTGATTGGGTGGTTTGGCCCAATATGATCTCCAATAAATGATGCATTATATTTGGAAGTCATCCCAGACTCAACACATATTACGTATAGGTTTTGGATCATAAGAGATTCATTCATTTTGAAAACTGCTGTTTGACCACAAAAGAAATGTGTTTGGAAAAGCCTGAACTCTAGCATTTCTCTCACTTCAAAACAATCAATTGCAACAATTAGCACTTGACCTTTAATCTCTATGATAGACTTAGTTTAAAGTGTCAGGTAACTGTAGGCCAACTTAATCAATCCAATGTGAATCGGCCTTTAAAAGCTTTATGTGCAGTTGATGAAATCATTTCAGATTTATTCCAGAATAAATCCAAATTCACCTTTTGTTGTCAGGTTTGCACTTGTCTTCAGCTTTCAATTGTATTTGTGCTTGACTTTAAGAACGAGTTGATCATATTCTTTTCAATCTCTTCACTATTCTGGACTCCTCACATTGTCATATTTTGTTGCGTTCTCTTTGTCATCATTCCAGAGAAGTTGGAACTACAGGTGTTTTCTGTTGTGGAGTAACCACTCAACATATGACATTTGCTAGATAAAACACTTACATTCAGCTCTTAAAAAAATCCCTTTGATCATTCTCCTTGTCTTCTATTTAATATCACCATAAACATGGAAGTACCTGCAAAAAATGTTATCTAAAGGTTCCACATGTTGTGAAGATTTCAAATGTTTATTTCCCTCCAACAGTTCAAATTTCTGTAGTAAGTAACATCAGAATTTTTATTTATGACTAACTAATGTCCCATGGAATTACACATAGGATTTAATACCAAGTGTTGACTACAAATACAAGTAGAGGACTTACCTTGATGTAGGAATAAAGTTTTCCCTCCCACTCTGCCCAGGAACTAGACTATTTGACAGGCCATTTAAAGGTCCATTGATCGCGGGCAGGAATTTCCAGTCTTGTCACTGGCACAACTGAAAAATCCCAGCCAAGCGGGCAGCATGGTGACACAATGGCTAACACTGCTCCCTCACGCTGTCAAGAATCTATGTTCAATTCCTGACATGGGTCACTTCTGTGTGGAGGTTGCACATTCTCCTCATATCTGTGTGGATTTCCTCTGGGTGCCCTGATTTCCTTCCATATTCCAAAGCTGTGCAGGTTAGGGGGATTGGCCACATTATATTGCCCCTTAGTGTCAAAGGAACAAATTAGGGCAAATGCATGGGGTCATGGGGATACGGCCAAGGTGGGATTGTGATTGGTCGAGATGCAATGGGCTGAATAGCCTTCTTCTGCATTGTAGAATTCTATGATGTACTTTTTTTATATTTTTAGATTCCCAAAGCACTTTAGAGCCATTGACGTACTTACAAGTTCTGGGCATTGTTACAATCTAGGGAGCTGTGGTAGTCAATTTATGTGCATAGTGTTATCCCATCACTAGAACTGAGATAAGTAATTAGCTAATCTATTTCAGGGATAATAATTAGGGAAAAAAACATTAGGCAAAACCTTTAATTATGTCTAACAGCTGAAGAAAATGGGGTCCAAAATTAAAATCTCATCCAATAAACAGCTTTGTCACCACTGTAGGTTCTGCCCTTAATTGCAAACCCCAAATCCCCTTTCCTTGGCTTGCCATTATCTGCTCAAATTTCTTCAATTTTGTCAATAAGGTCCTTGGATTGAATTCATAATTTTCTGATTCCTTTTGACAGTACTACAGGCAACTGGAGTTAACACCCTCATTAACAAAAGATGTACTCAAAATGTTTTTTTTTGGAAGATGGAGGAAAAAGATTGGATTATTCATTGTCCATTGATTATCTAATAAACCTTACTGGAAGGTACAGATAAGTGGACATAAGGTGAACTGAGGATTATGCATTGTAATCTGTAGTGAAATATGCTCCAGCTATTCAAACTTTGGGCTGATAAATGAAACATTATTCACTTTGAAAAGACCTTCTGATTTATAGGCAACCATTATCATATCTCATCAAGAGTCATTTGTTCCAAGAGAAGAAAGGAACAAAAGGGAATAAAAATTTGGAAATTATTATCCATCCTTCCAGCATAATGTGAGCTTTGCATTAGGTACAAGGTAAATGCAAACATTTGGGCATGCTATATGTACAACACCTTTGATATTCTCAGGATCGCACACAATGCTTCATAACCAATCAATTACTTCTGAAATGTGGTCACTGTTATTTTATACAATACAGCAATTAACATGCGTCTAGCAATGTTTCGTGATAGCGTTGAAGTAAATTATCAACTGGCCTGGAGTTTCCTCCTTGGATACAATCTATAAATTAGACCTGGAAAAGCATCCAACCTCATGCCCATTTTGCAATATCAAGTTACTTTCAAGTATCCCACAATCTGACTAGACTGTCCCAAAGTTAAGATGGATATAACACTTGAAGTCCAAATTGCTTCCTTAAATATGTCAATTCAAGTTTTAACTCGCATGATCATTATTTTTCTTTATCACACAAGTTAGGTACAGTTTCCATTAAATTTTGTTGATTCATCTTGTGCAATTTGCCCCAAATCAGCCAAATCTGTATAAAGTTTTGTTGCATGCGCAAGTTACGTTCAACGTAAATCAAGTTTCTGCAATCTTTTGCAATTGTTTAAACAACCTCACACTGGAAATAAAATGAAAATGCATAAGGTTTCCACTGTTAAATAGATCAATGAATACCTTTAATGCAAGAGAAACAACATTATGTAGCACAACACAATTGTTCATGGAAAATATTATAATGAATAAAAACTAGCATTAAACTCAACTGAGAAAACTTGCACCGCTTTAAAATATAATTTGCTTTTGGATTTCCTGATGCATGTAGAGCAGAAATCCACCTGTCTCAGAAGTTAGCTCTTGTTCAGTTGTGGTATAGGATCTTGCTTCAGCATTACACCAAAGTTTGAGCTCAGATTAGGTAAATCCTCCTCTGAACACATAACTTTCTGAATTAGAGTTAAGAGCCTTGCTGCTGAGCCAAGGCTGATAGTTGTAAGCTCTGCTCAGCAAGGTTCACAGATAAACCTTTAAAGGTTATCCTTTCAGCTACACAATCCTTGTGTAGAACCTTGTCTGTTGATTGCAGATATCAAGAATTCCTGAGCTGTGCATGCATATATTCCTGCTACGTTCTTTCATTATGTGGGGCTACCAGCAGAAGTACAACAAAATTATCCCTCTGATGTCTTGAACAACATTCTTTCTGTGTGCAATTTAACCACTCATTTGTGTTTGGAGATTTTACTGTGCATAAATTGGCTACCATATTCACAGAAACGACAGTGACTACATTCCAAAAGTAATTTATTGGCTTGAAGCACCTTGGGAAATCTGTAAACATGAAAAGTGCTATATAAATGCAAATTCTTTTTGTTCGTATATTTCCTGCAGAAACGAATGTATTTTTGAACAGAGCTCAGCAGATTTTTGTGCATTAATCAATCGTAAATGAACTTGTTCAAACCAGAGTTTCTGCCCTCCAGAGTGAACAGTGACCACTTTGAACAGATGAAACAATTTTAAGAAAAGATTTATTGTTGATGCAAAATGTATTCGAAAATATTGGTGTTCCAAAATATCAACAGTTCCAAAATAAACCTCCAATGGATTTTAGTGATGATGTGGAACTACAAATGTCTTGGAAAGAATCTCAGCGGCATTTTTTTTAAAAAAAAAGCAATAAACGCCCACTCCCTCTCTACCTCCCACTGCGCCCCCACCACTGGCAGAGCTAAAGGAAAGGTCAACATTCCTTTTTTAATTAAATCTCTGGAAATCATGACCTCAAACATGTTTTGTGGTCTGTGCTTCCAGCCTATTAATATGAGGGTTTATGAAATCAGCAGGGGAAGTCACTAACATGAAATGAGGATCAAGAGCTGGACCTCATCTAGGTTGCATACAACAGAGGAAGGACATCACAGTTCATTCATTGCCACTGACATAGTAGTCTGAACTTATCATTCACCAACATGAATTCAGTTTTAAAACCTGTTCTCACTCTTAACTATAACATACGTTTTATGTTTTCTACATAGCACCCTACTCCTGATATTTGCATCATACTTTACATTAAAAATGGCAATTTGTCAAATCATTTGAATTATCTGATGTAACCGAGTAAAGCGGGGATTGTGTGTCCTGAGCATTGATCTTATTAAAATAAGAATTTTAGATCATTTTAAGCATAAATTTTGATGATTTTCATACATAGTTACTGAAAACCAGAGGACAGTGGTTAGCACTTGCTACCTCACAGTGCCAAGAAACTGGATTCAATTCCGGCCCAGGTCACTGTGTGGAGTTTGCACATTTTCCCTGTGTCTGCAAGGGTTTCTTCTGGGTGCTCCAGTTTCCTCCCACAGTCCAAAAATGTGCAGGTTAGGTTAATTGGCCATACTAAATTGACCCTAGTGTCATGGGGATTACAGGATAAATATGTGGGGTTATGGGAATAGGGCCTGGATGGGATTGTATTTGGTGCAGACTCGATGGGCTTAATGGCCTCCTTCTGTGCTGTAGGAATCCTATGTTTCTATGACACCAATTTTAGGTGATCTGCAGAAGCAACATGAAGAAAAATATCTTCTGAAAGCATTCAGGAAATGGAATGAACTTTCTGAGATTCGATCAAGGCCTGAATGAAGCAAAGATTGAGAAGAGGTTTGATGGAGATATTCAAAATGATGGGTCTTGACAGCGCAGGTAGATAGAGACATCTGTCTCATTAGTGGCAGCTTTGAGAATCAAAATAGATAGATTTAAGGATGACAAAGTGGCTAGCACTGCTAACTCACAGCACCAGGGATCCGGGTTCGATTCCCAGCTTGCAGTTTGGGAAGTTTGCATGATCTCTCTGTGCGTGTGTTTTTTTTTTTCCGGCTACTCCGGTTTCCTCCCACAGTCTGAAAGATGTGCTGGTTAGGTGCATTGGCCGTGCTAAATTCTCGCTCAGTGTACCCGAAGAGGTGACTGGGTGTGGTGATAGGAGATTTTCACAGTGGCTTCCCTGCAATATTAATGTAAGCCTGCTTGTGACACTAATAAATGAACTTTGATGCGAATGGCAAAAGACCTTTCAGTGTCATGAAGAAAATGCTTTTGTCACTGTAAAGGTTTCGGACCTGGAACACACTGCCTGTGAGTATGGCTGAGACCATTGCAAAAGTTTCATCCACATGGAAAGTATGAGAAATCATCTAGGCTTCTCCAAAGAAACATCTCAAGTGAACAAAGGATTTTTTTTGCCCTAGGATGTGAGAAGCTAGCTAGACAAGATGAATATGGACAGGTTAAGGTTCTTCACTCCATTAGAGCAAGTGCATTTTCAAAGAATAGAATCACCAAATGCAATAACTCGTAAGAAGCAATTTCGCCAGGCATGTCTATGCTATTTCTCTGTCAGAGCTATCCAATCAATCTAATTTCACAAATCTTTACCCATAGATCTTTTAGATTTTCCTTTCAATTATTGATTTGGTTCTCTTTTGGTGTTGTATCTGTTTTTGCCATCCTTTCATAGATTCTCCTAGAATCCTCACAGTGTAAAAGGAGGCCATTCAACCATCAACCTTGCACCGACAACAATCTAACCCATGCCCTATTCCCCATAACCCTACATATTTACCCTGTTAATTCCTGGCACTAAAGGGCAATTTTAGCAGGGCCAATTAACCCAATCTGCACATCTTTGGACTGTGGGAGGAAAATGGAGCACCCAGAGGAAACCCGCACTGACATGGGGAGGAAGCGTAAATTCCAGTCACCCAAGATCACAATTGAACCTGGGTCTTAGTATTAACCACTGTGTGGAGATGCCAGCGTTGGACTGGGATAAGCACAGTAAGAAGTCTCACGACTTTAACCTGATGTTGTGAGATTTCCTACTGTGCTAACCACTGTGCCACTATGCCAGACTGTGACTTCCAAGTCAAATTAATTTGCTGTGTAAAAAGGTTTCCTCATATGACCTTGAATTCTTTTAAAAATAACTTTGAAGTTATGCCCTCTATTTACCAACATTTCTGCCACTATAAGCAGTTTCTCATAATTTACTCTATCAAATCCTATTCTGAACACCTCTATCAAATCCCCTCTGAACTATCTCTGAACAAATAACCTCAGCTTCTTCTCTCCTTTGATATAATGAAATCTCTTATCACTGGTACAATTCTTTCTATTGTGCCAACCTTGGCTCAGTTGCTAGAACCATTGTCTGGGTGTCAGAAAATTGTAGGTTCAAGTTCCATACTAAGTCTTAAGCACAAAACCTCTGACACTGCAGTACAATACTGAGAGTGCTGCACTATTGGATGTGCTGCCTTTCAGCTGAGGTGGAACATAGAACAGTACAGCACAATACAGGCCCTTCGGCCCTCGATGTTCTGCCGAGTTATGTCCAATTCCAAAATCAAGCTATCCCACTCCCTATCATTCTGGTGTGCTCCATGTATCTATCCAATAATTGCTGGAAAGTTCCTAAAGTGTCCGACTCCACTATCACAGCAAACAGTCCATTCTACGCCCCAACCACACTCTGAATAAAGAATCTGTCGAGATGTTAAACTGAGGCCCCAGTCTGCTTTCTTGGGTGGATGTAAAAGATCCTATAGCAGTATTTCAGAAAAAAGCAAGGGCATTATCCCTGCTGGTCTATCCAATATTTATTCTTTGATACATCCACAAGAAGCAAAATACCTTGGATGCCCAAATCTGAAACAAAAACAGAAAATGTCAGCAAATCTGACAGCATCTGTGGAGAGAAAATAGAGCCAACATTTTAAGTCAGGATGACCGTTCATCAGACGAGTAATCAAAAGCAGACTATCTAGTCATTCTCACCCTGTGTCAGTGTGAGTTTCCGACAGGCATTCCAATTTCATCCTACAGCTCAAAGATGTGCAAGTTAGGCAAATTGTTCATGCTATATTCCCCCTCAGTATGTGTGAGCATGTGATGGACAGGGTCTATCCTGCCTAGTGCTCAGATAGGCTCTGACGCCCTGCAATAGTCATTGTGAAAATTTGCCATGTGCAAATTAGTTACCATGTTTCATATACTACAACAAATAGGGAGCATTTCAGTCAATGTCTGAACAAATGCTGTTACAATCTGGCTAGACTTCAATTTCATAATATAAATAATTTATTGCAAGACTGTATTCTGGTATCTTCAAATAACCAGGAATGGCTGAAAGGCTTTTAAAAAAAAATTATCAATCTCAAACGCTATGAAAGATACACTTCAGCACTGTCCTCACACTTTCTGCAAATGCTCCTTTCAATCTTCATTAAAGAATAAGTTATTGTTGGATTTCAAGGAAATTTAGTAGAAATGATGAATTTTTTGCTCTGATCTGATTCAAGCCAACATTAATGAGATATTAAGTGAAAATGGAACAGATAACCTTTTACCAGGCAAATTTATTTTATTCATTTTAACACAGTTTGTAATCCAATGAAGAGGTTCTTCACAGTTGCATGCAGAATATGCATCATACTAAGAAGATTATTATGGAACAAGCTTCGTACTTGTTGTTGGAAGTTTAAGAAACTTATTACAAATTTATAGATATGAATCATTATCTATGACAGTACTGTTAACATTCGACCAGACTCAGCAATCCTGAGCTCTACTGGCTGTCAAATATTGTTTGGTTAGAGGTTAGAATTCTAAGACAACTCTATCTTGTTTATTCCTCATTCATTACTAATACTGTTACAGTCCCCAAAGTGATAATTAACACTAGTGAAAACAAATACAATGGCCAAACTGAAACTTGCTCTTAGCATTCCTCTTCATGAGTATCTTTCCATAATGATGACAATACTTTTTGACAATCGAAGCTGAGTTTTCAGTCAGTATTTACAAGAAAATCCTCACTTCATTGCATACTCCAATTCAGGGTTACAGGGATTCAGAGCCACTAGGCAGGATAGACCTAGTCCATCACAGGACACATGCTCACACACACTGGTGGGCAATTTAGCATGAACAATTTGCCTACCCTGCACATCTTTGAGTTGTGGGATGAAATTGGAGCACCTGGAGAAATCCACGCAGACACAGGGAGATAATGCAAACTCCATACAGACAGTCATCCAAGGCCAAAATTAAAACCAGGCCTCTGGAGCTGTGATGTGGCAGTGCTAACATTTTTCCACCATGCCATCTTAAAAGTGAATCGTGTTTGTAAAATACATAGTGAACAGAATAGATTCTCTGTTATTTTTTGTTCCTTAAAAACATGACCAATAGCTACAGGGAAAATGACATTCTGTATCAGTAACACATTTTTCTTACCCCTGTAAACAAAACTAAAATTGTATTAAGTCTATCATATAGCAGCAAAAATTTGTTACATCCACCACAATTACTAAAATATAATCACGCTAATTTTCTCTAATGTAATGAATGTAATCAGTTTCCATTGGGATTGTTCTACTTCAGGACATGGGATCTGTAGCTCATGGTGTTTGTAGCACATATAAATGATTTAAAGGAAAATGTGAGGGATCTGAGTTGTAAATTTGCAGGAAACATGAAGATTGGTGGAGATGCTGATAGTACAGTCAAGGATACAAGAGGATATTGATAGATTGGAGACTTAGGGACAAAAACGGTAGATGGAGTTTAATCCAGACTGAAAATGACAAATAGAAGTATTCAACTTCATTTCAATATCATTTGATATGATGAACTTTTAAAATGTCCCTATCAGTATCATGTACTTAAGAAAATAAATGTGATTTGAAGGGTCTTCCAAATCAATGCATTTCAATTCCATTTCATATAATCACTTCTGGAAATTTGCAGTGTTTATCTTGGGGCATGACTGTTTTTTTGGGTGGGACCGATTTGAATAAGTGGAGTCTTGAACTGTGATCATAGAATACAAAAACAGAAACAATGTTGAAAGTAACCAAAAATCACCTGCTTTCCAACATATTAGAAGATGATTCCAACATATTAGAGCAAAGAACCAAGAAAAGTACAGCAAAAGTTCATCATACCAAATAATATTGAAATGAAATTGAATATTTCTATTTGTCATTTTCAGTTCTTTTAAAACAGGATACTCATAAGCCAAAAAATTGGATATTTATTTAATTTTTGCTGCTTAAACCCATTTTTAGTTGTAATAAAATTGTACTAGATTTACCACTCTCCAATATATCAAAGGATTATTCCCCAGCATACCTTCAAATTCTTTTACTCTTGTTCTATACTTCTAAAACTTCATTTGAACTCTTTTAAACTTTCTAACCATTCTTTAATTTCTCCATTCCAGCTATGACTAACACTATTTTCTACACTCCTTTCCTTCACCATGCATGGTATGCTTTGCCTTTATGGAACGCAAAAAACAATACTTCTCATCATACACCAATACATGTGATACTTATAAATTGAATCAAATCAAAGCTAGACAGGCTTGAAGACTACTTTTATATGAATGGCCCTGCAAATGAGGGATCTGACAAAACCTAATTCTCAAGTTTTGGAGTTTAATTCTGCGTTTTATATGTTTGCAATCTGTATTGTCCATTTCACAATGTAACACAGCAACAGAGCCACAGGAGTGGGTCATTCAGCCTCTTGAGCCTCTGCTATTCAATTAGAACATGGCTAATCTCTATCTCAAATTTGGTTATCCATTTCATATTCCTTGTCACACTTACGAAAAGTGAAATCTATTGATAGCAATCTTGAATATTCCAACTGTTCCAGCACCCACAACTTTTTTGGGGAGAAAATTCCAGATTTCCACTACTCTTTGAGTGCAGAAAGGCTTATTGATTTCAAGAATAAAATGGCCTTACTCAAATTTCAAGATTATGTCTCCCATGTCATTGATTTCTTGCTCAGAGGAAATAGTTTCTCTGTATTTATCCTCTTGGATCTTGTTAAAATTTAAATGTCTTGATTAGATCAGTCTTATTATTTTACACTCTGGAGAATGCAAGACAAGTTTATGCAACTTGTTCTCTTAAATTAACTATCTAGTCTTAGTATAATTCTAAGGTTTATGTAAACATCTCAGTTATTAGCCAAAACATGAATTACAATTGTTAATCGTATTTAATATTAATCTGATAATGGTGCTGACACTTTGCAATCAAAGACATGTGCCATATATTGAATTTGTATTTCAATAGTGTAGATGAAATAACAAAATTCAAAAAATGAGCACCACCTTTATCCCTGATAAAGAAAATCAGCAAAGGTTTAAGGCACATATTTATAAATAAATCAATGTTCAGAAAGAAGTAATTCTTCTACATTGTAGCCTGTGGTTATAATTTAGTCTTTAATGTTCAAATGGTATTGCAAAATGTCTCAGTAGGCCATTCATCCTTTGCCTTAACACTCATCCAAATCCTCAGCCACATTAGCTCACGGCATGATTCCATAAACTTTCATCATAGGGAAAGCCGAAACTGGTATTTGTGCAAGAACATGACCATGGTCAGTAACTGCACTGCAATAGTTTGTGCTGCCCGTAACCGGCAACTGAGTTATTTAGCGTAAGAATCTAGTGCATTATAGTAGATAATGTTGACCATGACAAACCTACTTTGCCTTGACCAGAACACAAGACATGGCCTGCATTTGAAGTGGGATAAGTTCAAAATCAATCTATAGGAACAATGGGGCAATTCTAACCCCAAGGAACATGTTGATTTGGGTGCAAGTGGAGGTTAAATCTGGGAAAAATTCAACACAACAGAAAATTGCCTCTGACAAATTAACTTGAGCACATGAGGTAGGTAGCCCATATTGCCCTTTGGAGAAGTGTGAGGCTAATTAAACATAAGGGTGGACATTTGTCATTGGCTCTGTGGGTAATGCACAGTGATGAGGGCACAACACACTCACATGAAGTGCTGACAGAGGCAGCAATTTTCCAAGGCGTCAAGAGTAGCACTGCTGAAGAACAGGACTCATGCTGAGTCCAGTGGAGCTGTGAGCCTCTGAAGTTTATCATAAGGCAGCAGAAACTGAATATCCAGTGGGATGCATGAGGAGCTCTGGCAGTCATCCTTGAGGATCTGTGTGTCATGATTTCCATCATAGTGTCCATGTGGAACTGTATTGACCTTTATCATCAAGCACACAATCTCCTCCATGGAGAGAATGGAGACTCTCATAGAGAGGCAGGTCCAGAAACAGAAATCAGGATCTGCAATGCAACATATTGGCTGCGATCACAGGATATCGCTGCCTATGTGAGAGATAGATTAGGCACTTAGTCTTTCTGTTAGATGTCCATCCATCAATGGTGAACAGAGAGGTGCAAATATACTTTAAGCTGGTGGATGAGCTATCTGTCATTGAGGTGGACTTTTCTTAGGGAGTGCACCAACTCATTCATGCCTCTGCTAGTGTTTGATGCATCTGATGATGCTATGATGACTGAGGAGTGCCCAGCCATTGGGCTGAATGTACTCTCCTAGTGGGGTATGCTCAGGCTATGTCAAGGCCATCAAGGTAATCATGGCCACCAGGACAACAAAATTAGCAAGTTGCCTCCAAGGCTGCTCTCAGTGATTGGGGGTGGGGGGGGGGGTGCAGTGGGAGTTGTTATGCACAAAGGCACAGCTCTCAAATACATAAGTGAAAGCACCTCGAGCGTATCAGGGGCTTGTTCTCCAAGGCAGCCATCACAACACTTGAAGTGCAGAGTCGTTGAGCAGAGACTAATAGCCAAGTTGTGTACACATTAGGATGGCCTCAACCGCACTATCTGTATCTCCTACAACTTGCCTGGACTTGCAAAATCTCAGTAACTCTCTGGAGACAATGTACTTCTCTTTAACCTGTGCTGAACACTCGCTCCGCTCACCTTGTCTATACCTTTAAGACTTGATTACCTGTAAAGAATTGCATTCTGACCATTATTTTGTAAATTGAGTTTGTGTCTTTAAGTGCCCTGTTTGTGAATATAACAAACAAGCAATGCTTCGAAAGCTTTTGCTACCAAATAAACCTATTGGACTTAAACCTGGTGTTGTGAAACTTCTTACTCGCATAAAGCATCCCAGATTTTCTATTGCACATTTTTATAGACTTAATGCTTGATTGTTGACTGTGGTGCTGTGAGAAGACTTTCATGTGCAAGGTGTTACTTTTTCAGGAGATGGAAATGTTTTCATCATTTGCATCAAACTAGTCGCTCACCCGGGATTTCTACTGAAGTTTTAAGAACCTGATTATGGTGAATTTTCCATTCATTTTCCACTTACGGGAGGAATATTGACCTGTGAAGTGATGCTCATTTGTGTCTAAGCCAAAAGAAATGTCCTTGAGGAGTTTGACATTTAGCTGTAAATGTATCTGGGAAATAGATTTATGATGTCTTTTCCAGATCTTTAGACTTGGTTTGTAGCTAATCAGGCTGTAGTCTGTTCAGTGGTTTTCAGAACTTGCTCCCCAAGTTAAGATGTTTGAACAATTCTGTAAAAATCCTGCTCCTACTGCATGGTATTGTTTTAATGCTTAGCTACAGGATGGGATTCTCCAACTTTGCCCGTGGCTGTGATTCTCCAGTCCTGCTGCAGTAAATGGAGATTTGGAAGAATGCCAGATTCTCCGTTCTCGTTGGCAGATGTGGAAAGGCATGAATGGCCAGAGGATTCCGGTCATAATATTACACTTATTTTGAAAAACTGTTCTGAGCACCACATTTAAAAAAAAACTCGGACTGAGTTTAAAGACTATTCTCAAAATTGCTCCAGGCTACCAGACAGAAGCATGGATTTCAAGCATCTCTCTCTTACCTCCTGAGGAACCTAGGATGAATTATTTAGACATGTACATTTAAAATTCAATGAGTGTTCAACACAATAAATAAAAACTTATTGGCTTGATGATTTTTTCTCCAAATGTAAAAACACTAACCAATAAGCTACTGTAAAAGGCAAACAGGTCAGATGCCAGGACTCCTCTGTTAAATAATTCATCTCCTGAATCCCCCAAACCTGTCCACCATCTACAAGACACTTGTCAGGACTGTGATGAATATTCTTCGCTTGTTCGGATGACTACGACTCCAACAATACCATCTAGGAAAAAGCAACCTGCTTGATTAGTACCCTTTCCAAAAACATTCAATCCCTCCACCCACCTGGAATTTCCCCTCCAAGTCATTCATCATCCTGACTTGGAAAAAAATTGTTGCTGCTTCTCTGTCATTAGGTCAGAATCCTGGAACTCCCTCCTTTGTAGTAACCAATGGCATAATGCAAGGATGTAATGTGGTTTCCCAACTCTTCAATCTCTTTTTGCTGCAATGCTTAAGGAGGATTAATCAGGGGGATTAATAAGAGAGTTATCTGTTGGAAATGACTGGGCCTTAGCATCCACAACAAGGAAGATGTCCAGCCTATGGCAATCAAGAAACTACATATATGAAATAAATGGAACTTTGTTAGCATCACTCACATCCTGATGCTGTTCGGTCATGTATGCCAGGATAATCCAAAGCTTAATTTTTTTGACAATGCTAAATAGCTGATTTCAAAAAGACAATCCTGAGGCCATTTGGAGGTAATTTTGACTTTTGATGATACCGCAAAATGGATAATACTCATTTCTATTGGAGGTGAGCTGCAATCATTGGTTTTAAACTGTCGTCTGGCGTCAAAATGAATCCCTTCCAGTTTCAGTGTGAATTAAAGACTATAATGTGTTTTATTCTTTTGACTCTTAAATTGTTGAGGAAAAGTCAATCAAGATCTCTTTATTTATAATATATCATTGCTAGTTGAGTCACAGATTTACTGATCTCATATTTTCTGGTACTAGTTACACACATATTGATAATAGGGAAACGCATCATCAACATCATAATTTAGTTTGATATTGCTGAGGTGTTATTAATGTTGAGACCTATTTGACCTAGCATGTGCAATTATTGGATGACTTTGACAACACATTTATCAGTGATGTTCCCACACCTGAATAGCTAAGTAACAGCCCCTTGTGATATTTATGCTCAGAAGGAATATGTTAGAGTGATTCATAAGTTGATCAGCAGAGAATATAGTACATAAAAAGCTCAGCAGGCATTCAAAGTGTTGCTGCCACATATTGGTGAGACGAGATAAAGATGGCAGATTTCTTATCAAGAGGACTGGAATATAAGAGCAGGGACGTGCTTCTGAGGCTGTGTAAGGCTCTGGTCAGACCCCATTTGGAGTGTTGGGAGCAGTTTTGGGCTCCTGTATTTAGGGATGAATGTGCTGGCCTTGGAAGGGGTCCAGAGGAGGTCCACAAAAAAGATTCCCATAATGAAGAACTGGTCATATGAGGAATGGTCGAGGACTGTGGGTCTGTATGCATCGGCGTTTAGAAGGATGAGGGGGAATTTTATTGAAACTTACAAGATACTGCAAGGCCTGGATAGAGTGGATATAGGAGAGAATGTTTGCTCTAGTAGGAAAGACTAGAACCAGAGGGCACAACCTCAGGTTAAAGGGACAATCCTTTAGAACAGAGATAAGGGGGAATTTCTTTAGCCAGAGAGTGGAACTCTTTGCCGCACAATGCTGTGAAGGCCAAGTCATTTAGTGTCTGTATGACACAGATAGATAGGTTCTTCATTAATACAGGAATCAGGGATTATGGGGAAAAAGCAAGAGAATGGGGATGAGGATAATATCAGCCATGATTGAATTGCAGAGCAGACTCAATCAGCCGAATGAACTTATTCCTCTCCTATATCTTACTTCCATCCCTAAAGGACATATAGTGAATCGGGTGATTTTTTATGACAGTTTCATTGTTTCATTTTTTATGACAATGATTCATTGTTATCATTAGATTTTAAATTCCAGATTTTTTAAATGAATTCAAATTTCACCATCTGTTCTGGTAGGATTTGAACCCATGTCCGCAGATCTTGCACTGGGTCTCTGGATTACTAGTTCAGTGAAAGTATCACTATGCCATTGTATCTCCTATGCAAGAGATCAGCCAGATCTGAGGTTGATATTCAGGTTAAGGAAGGTCTCTCTTCAATCTTTATTGCTTTGCGTAACCCAGAGAAGATATTGTCTACAAGATTTCAAAATCTCTGAAGGTTAAAAATTTGTATGCATAGCTCTGCTTCAAATGATACCGCAAACAATATTTCCCATTGAGCACAGCTATTTCAATAAGAGTAATGGATGTCTGGGCTCACAGTCTGCCTCATTATGTATTCTTGGCTGAGAGCCCAGACATATATTAAATTGTGAAATATCAGGAAAAGTATTGTTTGATTGACACTTAGGCTCTATGATCTGTGCTGTCAACGTTACAATGTTTATTTCCACATTGTGACTTTATGTGTTTGTGATATATTTTATTGATATTTTAAAAGATCTGATATTTTTACTACCTTCTCGTGAACTGACGTTTTTCAACATAATAGAAAGGTAGGAACAAATTTCTTCTATATAACTTTTCTTTTACTCATTTAATGTCATTTTAGGATTTATTCATTCTATACATTGTATAGTGGGTTGATGACTGTGAAAATTCCATAGCTTGGGACAGGAGGCATGAGGGGACATAAAGGTGAGTGGAAGTGCAAAGCTTGGCATGATAGCATGAAGGACCAGAGAAAGTGGTTAGAAGGACATAGATTGGCATAGAAGGCATGAGTATGCAACAGAGGTGGGTGGAAGGGCATAGCTTGGCATGAGGGCATGAAGAGGACCTTTGGAATTTACCTTTTAAAAATATCCTTATACAGACTAGGATTGATGACTCTTTGGATGGGCTGTGAGCCACAAATCTTTAAAAACCTGGCCTGACTCCAACTGAAAATTGCAAAGGAGAAGGACATACCTAATCCTGCAATGAAGCCAGCAGGTCAGGAGTGCCAGATGTTGGCTCTTAACAAGAACCAGCTAACACCTTTTAAAGGCATTCCTGCAAATCAGACAGACTAGGCACAGGATTAAAAATCTGGACATATTGCCATTTATAAAGGGCTATCAAGTCATTCTGGCTGATGAAAATCCAAACCATTGCAACTCGATAAATGGCTGCAGAATGCAGTAAGCATGACACCCCTATATATCTATATATTCACATAATAATTCATTACTATTTCTTTACAAATAATACACCAACCAATCTCTTTGATTAAGCCTTGGTCACCTATCTCTTTATATGGCTTGGTGTCATCTTTTTACATGCCTTGAGATGCTTCCTTAAGAATGCTTAATTGGATGTATAACTACAAATTGTTATTGTAAGATAGATTTTGGAAGGATTACTGGCATGCCTAACTTGGGAAACATTTACAAAGTGCATTCTTGAAATACACAAAGAATAATAATATTTGATAAATATTAATAAAAGCTCAAATAAATATTCAATTCATTTTTAACAGATTCACCTTTTGGGTAAAAGAAAATCTTCAACCAAGAAAAAGATAAACAAGAAAATTCCAATCCATTGAATCACAGAATGGTGAATCTTTCAGTTTGTTAGAAGGGTTTAGTGTGAGCAACTGAGCAAGTTCTAAACCTGTTTATGGGTTAAACATAATTGCAGAGGGACTTCAGAACTTGATCCAGTTAGAGGTCTATTGCTGAGGGGTCTCATTCCATGGTGCAGACAATGTTGGCCACCCAGCATTGGCAGTGTCAGGAAACACAGAGACTTCTGAAGCTTTCTCCACCTGCCCCTGTACACAATGAAGTGTCCCAGGCGTTCACAAGCACCCCAAGGATGGAGGAAGCAATGGATATCAGTAGGGGACATTCCTCCCAGGACACTCAGGCAAACTCCAGCCCTTCTGAATTCCTCCCTTCCTGACATCAGTGAATTTTAGGGGCAGGGACTGAGAAGGATGGCACGGCTATATCGGTGAAACCTGAAATTCAGTTGGGGCCCTCCAGATTCCAGTTCTCCAGTATCACAGGCCATAGAGTACAGAATACAGTAAGCCACCTTCACCTCTGGTGTGTGCATCTTGGAGAGTCACGTACACATAATGCTAAGTCATCCAAGATTAAGACGATTTAAAAGAGGGCATGGGTGAAGGCTAACGCCATTGTTAAGGACAGGGCAAATAATCAGCATTAAAGAGTATTACACAAACTGCAACTCCTCCATTTCTGTCCCATTTCTCATGGGGATTTTATCTCCCTACTCTACAAATAATCTTCAACCAGATCCCAAGCAACTCCAACCATGAAGATCATGCAAACCCCTGCGACAAATATCCTGAAATGACTGTAGGACATTAAGTCTCCTAATTGGAGCATTTGTTGGCAATCTGGGTATTCCTTGTTCTTCTGGACCTCTGCCGTTGCCAATGTTCCATCCACAGAGTCCTCCTTAGGGTATTTCTCCACTCTGATTTCCAGAATGTCACCCAGTTGCTGTGCAAGGTGTGGAGGGCATAGCAGACCACCACAATGTGAGATCCTCTCTGGGGACTGAAGAGCACTGCCAGAGTGTCCAAGCACAGAATCTCACCTTGAGCAGACCAATCAGGCATTACAGTGCTCATTGCAGAAAGCATTTCAGAGTTTATCCAGTATGAAGCATTGTGTTAATATTTGACAAGCTCCCTTGATTGATGCAAAAGCTGTCAAACCTGGTGCTTATAATTGTCAGAGGGTTCTGGGATGGAATGGCCAAAATAAACCACAAAATCTATTTAGTAGACAGAAACAAGTGTAATTAGTGCAACATTAGTGGGCTTTGCAATTGGCATTATCGGCAGTCCTTCAAAGGCCACCCAGTAGCCAGTGACAATATTTGCCACATAGGCTCCAACTCAGCAGTGGTCCCTGACCTGTGGACTTCAGCTCCACCAAGCCCCCCTGCCACAAAACCTTGCAGCTTTGAAGGCGCTCCACCCTGTACAATGGAAGTAGCTGACTTGTACCTTTGCAGCTTGGAGGTTAATGCTAAGTTGTACTCTCCTCCTCGCTCACATTTGCAATGCATGGAACCTGATCCATACGTCAAAGGGCCAGTAGTGATTTGTGCCATATAACTTCTCAACTGGTGGAGGCGGTGGACGGCAGCGTAGGGGGACATGGGGGGAAGTTGGAATATTCCAGGACCGGGAATGATTGTGTCTCAAACTCCCCAATGAGTTTGAAATCAAGGCAATCTCACGTTAATCATTCTCACTTTCTGAGTGAGATTCAGTTTGAGCCAGCAGAAAGGGGATCGGGAAGAATACGTACTGTTTGGCGCCAGGTACAAAACCTATCTTTGGGGCTGCGTGCAATTTTCCTGGATTAACACAATCTGTACCAGGCACAATGTGACTGGAAAATCACAGCCAATCTCTCAAAGAACATCTCAAAGAAACATCTCTCAATATTGTGTACAATGGATTTCAAATTTACCTCAGAAAATACACAAATGAATTTATACACTGGGACAATTACATTATGATTATGTGAGCCATTCTGAAATGCCCAGATCACCCTCCCACATGCTTCCTCACAGCTCTGATGAAAACAACACCAGCCTTTCCACACAAATTATTTTTACTTATTTATCTCGCAGTCTGTGTCACATATCCTGGCAAGTGTCTCAGTTTCGAGTGCTGAAAATTTAACTGAAAGGTTTTACTGACTGGATATGTTTCTCACTTTCAGTTAAAAGGCTGGAAAACATGTGGATGGAAAAGGCCTCTAACTCAGTAATGAAGGTTAAATGGGACACAAAAGACTGGTCCCATATCACTAGTTGCAGATATTGTTATGACAATGATTACACAATGGTAAAGAGATAAGTGTTTCATTTAGTCGCACAATATTTCAAAGGTGGTTTAAGGATATACTTGTCCTTTCTGGTCAATGGTTCCAACTGAAAGATTCATTGGGTGTTCTGTAAAATGTGAAAAAAAACTATCCAAAGACAGCTAAAGAAATTCCCAGAGACGCAGAAGCTGTTGGCCAGGCTCCTGTTTGTAGTAACTGAAAAGAAGTTTAAGTCTGAGCTCAATCTCATCATTTTCAACTCTTTGATCTCTCTCTTCAGAGCTCCAGCTATCACTCTGTGTGGCACTGTCACTTTCCCTCAACAATCCCTTCCATTAAAATCAAAATTTACTTCATCCTGTCCCATTTCTGTGAATTTTGATTTGAAAACTGGAGAATGACTCTTTCCTCCTGATTCCTGCACTTTTAAACTCTGACGTTATTATGTGATCCGTGCTTCCTATATATCTGATATCCTGACATGAAATGTTGATTCTTGTTTCACTCCTCAGGCCTGCTGAGTTTCGCCAGCATTTTCTGTTTCAGATTTCAGCATCCACAGTATTTTGCCTTCATCTTCTTGTATCTACCTCTCCTCTCTTTTAGCATCCTGTACTGTGGGGCTTCACTTCTCAGTATTAGAAGTCCAGGTAACAATGTGTCATCCTTTGAATGCAAAGACCAAAATGATCCGTTCTCACCGGCAGAATCTTGCGGTTCCACTGGCAGCAATCTCTCACTGCAGGTTTTCTAGCAGCAGAGGGTGTGGGCAATGTATCTGTTCCAGCGAGAAAAATGGAGTGAATAATGTTGCAGTCTCGACACAATTTCTGACCGAATCGTGAGCCTAATTCACCAAGGTTAACCATGAGAATTGATGCAAAAGCTGTCAAGCCTGGTGCTTATAACTGTCAGAGGGGTCTGGGATGGAATGGCCAAAATAAACCACAAACCCTGTGTGACGACCTCCTTTGGATTGTCCACTGTGGCACAAGTTAATTACAACAATCACTGGTACACTCCACATAAATGGTTTGCCAGTACAGTGACTACAGAAGGCCATATTGTAAGTTACAGAGGAGCCCTTACCAGACTTTTTAATGGTTTGAGGCAGAAGGGGTTGCACACTACCCCCGCTCCAGAAGAAGGCTCCCACCTGGGATACACAGACAGCCCTAGTGAGTATCAGCTCGTTGTAAAAGAGAACAAGGTATAGTGCCACCCTGGTTAGTACTGTTGTCTCACAGTACCAGGGACCTGAGTTCAATTCTGGTCTTGAGTGATAGTCTGTTTGCAATTTGTACATTTTCACCGTGTCTGTGTGAGTTTTTTCTAAGTTCTCCAGTTTCCTCCCACAGTCCAAAGATGCAGGGCTATGTGGATTGGCCATGCTCAGGAATGCCCCTTAGTGTCATGAGGATTAATAGGGTAAATAGATAGAGTTATGGGGATAGTGCAGACTTGATATGCCAAATGGTCTCCTTCTGCATTATAGTGATTCTATGATTCTTTAATGCTGACACAATATCTCTGCTTCGACTTTACACACATTGTGGGAAACCTCATCTCTGCTATTCCTGCTCGTTCCAGAAACAAGAGGTGACCAGGACATCCTTTGCTCAATGGTCAATGCCCAATCCTGTCCACTGCCCAATATTCTTCCTCTTCCTCCTCAGCATTGTCTGGCTCACCACCTTCCTCAATATCCTCTTCATCTGAGGAATTCGGATGCTCACCCATCTCCTCCAAGTCTGGGTTGTCTCCTCTCTGCAGCACGAGATTGAAGAGAACACAGCAGACCACATTATGCAGGAGATCTTCTGACGGTTGAATTGTAGACCACCGCTCCTCCCCCGATCGGCTCAGGAGCCAGAAGCACATCTTCAACAGTCTGATTTTTTGCTCCATTAACAGGTACTTTGAAGCCTGGACCTTATTGTATTGAGCTTCTCTTGGTATTTGTGGCTTCTTCACTGGTGTTATCACCGATCTCTTGAATGGGTACCCCTTGTCCATGAGAAGTTATCTATTTAGCCATTGCTCTCCCTCAAAAACATTTCAGTGCTGACATAAAGGGCATCTGTCACCTCCCTTATACATTTGAGAGTGGCAGATTGCGACACGCTGCAAATGTCTCCTGTGCTTCCCTGGAATGAACCATTAGAAATACAGTTTGTAATGGCTGTAAATTTAAGGCACTCTGTGTCCTCCAGTTCCATGGGGTGCCAGCTTGTGCTGTGTGTGGCAGAGGTTGTCCACTGTACTCCAGGACATACAGTCTACTCCAGCACTGTAGCTCGCACATCTGAAGATAGGAACATCAATGTTGGAAGATTCTTGGCCAGTACTTTCCCCAACATTGCTCCTTCATGTGTGGTCCTGCTCCCTGAACAGTTGCAGGCCACTGGTCTTGGCCACGCCTAGTGGTACATCATTGTCTCTGCTCCCGATCAGTTGAAATGCTAACTTAACAGCTTCCACGATTCTGATGAATCTTGCATTGAAAGAGTGAGCACTGAGGGGCTGTCACTGAGTCCTGACCCTCATTGCTCCAATGCATCTCTGGCTTCCACCTCAGTGCTTCCCATTACCTGTATGAATTTCTGCTCTCCCTCACACTACCCCCTCTGACACCACAGCCACATCCTCACATAGCACCACCACCCCCACTCCAGCAGGATGAATAGTATTGAGTCTCTATTATCTCACAGCATCTGAATCTGACCTGCACATTCCAGTCTCCAACCTCCCCACTACCCATCAAAGAAGGAAGGTAGTGAAATATTTCTGCTGTCAAACAGAAGAAGTGCCTTAACTCCATGATCTCAGGGCAATGAGCAAAATGTCAAGTACAAAAATGCACTCAGCCACAGAGCTTTATCTAATGATGCACTTATTGACCCCACTTCAGTGATCTGATTATCCATACCCTTGATCAGCTACAAGCTTTTTTAAACATTCACTGGTGAAAATGGAGACCGAAACTGGTGGTAACATACATTGTTCAAACATCAAGAACATTTTCCCCTCCACAGTTATTCAAGGGGGTTTCATGCTGGTATAAAGACTAAACTCTCACAGGGGAGAAATCTATAACATCTTGTAATCTTTATTGCATAAAACACTTCTCACAGACACATACAAAAACATAGTACAGAGTCCTCTTTGAATTTCTGCCATTCTTTATACAATATCTTTCCAATCTAAATTATGAAAAGTAACAATTAATTGACATTGAACCTGTTTTCACATCGACCCTGACTCATTGGTTCACTGACTTCCTCGTGTTGAAATTGATCTGTAATTGACAAGCACCTCTTTGTGAAAGGAACACCCACCGTTTGAAATGAATAGAGGAAGTGGATGTTCTTGCTCCATGCCAAAGTTTCACATAATGATAATGTTTCCCTAACTCAAGGCAATCACAGATTGGAGAGTGGCACCCAGAAACTAAGTGTAGACTGATTTTGTGGATCACTGCATCTTGTAAAGGTTAACGTTCCTTTAACTTTCATTCAATCAACGGGTTGAACTAATTAATTTGAGGGCCCCTGTCATTTGGGGGCTCTGTGTCAGGGCATTGTGTGTTTCATTGTTAATCCATCCCAGCCTCACATACCACATTGAAGAACTCCTGCAGTGATAAAGCATTGAAATGCTCCTGAATTAGGAGATCCCTGACATTCATGGCATCCTCATGAGCTCTTCTTGCCCAAGCTGTGCCAAGTCATCTCATTGCACAACTGGGAGACCTATCTCTATTCAGTGTGATCTCTTGCCATCTTTAATTCTTCCTCCTCTTTCACCTGCTGTTCTTGCTCTTCCCCAGTAAGCAAAAGTTTAAAGTTTGAAACTTTAAAGTTTTAAAAGTTTTTTTAAAGTTAAAGTTAAAAGTTTGTTTATTAGTATCACAAGTAAGTTTATATTAACATTGCAAAGAAGTAATTGTGAATTGTCTTTGCACTTCAAACTGTGGGATCCAAAAAAGGGGCAACCTCTTCAAGTTATATCCCTTATCACCTCGGATCTATCCACACATTCTGGGGGTTAAAGTGAAGATCTGAAACAGTGTGAATTGTCGGAGGATGAAGAAGACATGGCAGCTATTAGTCAAGTGAACATATACATGCATGGATCATTTTTGTGCTGACAGATCAATTGAGCAGTGAGGAAGAGGAAGCCCATTCTGTTGATGAATTTTAGTGGCAAGTTGCTGGGTGCTTTGATGGCATCAAAGGTGTAATCAATGTTGTCGTTTCCGAGGTGAAATTCCAGCATGGTGGTGAAACCCAATTCATCCTGCCCCTATGAGGCCATACCTGCCATGAAATGGATTTACTGTCTGACTGGCAAAGAGGGATCAGTTACCAGCAGGCTGCAATGGTGTTCAGTCATTTGTAAAATGCCACAAATTCCACAGCTTACGGTTGGGAAGAATCAGAAGCAAAGAAGTCCAAGGCCCACAGTGACATTGATGGCTCCTGCCGTAGCATGGTAACCAGTGGTATGAGATGTGAGGTCTTCTTGACAGTCACAGTTTCCTGTGGCACTGAGTCCTGGTCAGCTCTAGGTAGCACTGTCTTCAGTGGTGGACTTCGTGTTGAGGGTAGTTTTTCCCCATCCTTACTGCTTTGCTTCCCTCTCTTGTGCCTTCTTGTTGCTCGAGGTTCTGCTTTTCCTTCCTTCATCACCACTGTGCCCAAAATCACATTTGTGCCATTATTGCCAGCTGCAAGATTCCTTTAAAACACCTGGCCACCTTACTCCAGTTGGCAATCTCCTCCCCAGTTTTTGTGCCCTACAATCCTACAATGCTAGAGAGGTTGAAGGGGAGACTGTTCAGAATCCCAGTGCTGCGTGCCCATTCTTCCTATCACAATTTTCCATATGCAAATCTATCTCTGCATTCTTATGGGGTAATTCTTTGGAACAGCCATGAGTGACTATCCAGTGAGTAACCTCATCCATCAGCTGACCAGCAAATGACAACATGTGTAAGTCTGTACCCACTTCAGAATTGCAATCTTTACCTCCAACAATTGCTCTTAATGAGCTATTTAAGAACTTGAAGCGACCTCAATCAGGTTCGCTGCCGTTCCCTCCTGTCTCATCTTCCTACCCTGACAATACTGATCATGAAATGAAGAAGGGCATCTTGAAACTGGCACATCAGCTGAGGATAATATTTTCTGGTCCCATCACCTTTGTTCCCCGTCTCTGAGGGTTGTGAGGTGCTGAGAAATTCAGCTCAATATTTCACGTATGTATCCTTTCATCATACAAGAGTAAAGATCGAATCAGCAACTGCAGCATTTTGGGTTTTTGCCATTTATTAGTGTTCTTGCAGTCTCCACAAGTATTCACAACAAAGGGTATATCTCGTTATGAGTCAGACTTTAATAACATCGTTTAGTTAAGGATTCGTATAAATTCTACACCAGAGGCAGGCCAATCTTTCAGAGAATGCTATCATTATCCAATTGTCAAATTTCCTTATTACTTCTAAAGGTCCATAAATCATCTAGTGATTCAAATGTACTATAATTACAGCTTTCCGCACTGCAAAAAAGCAGTGCATCTACCATAATACCTTCAGAAAAGGTCAAACCAGTTTTTGCAACCTGTTCTTTACTTTGTTTAATGACACCAGTTTCCTATGCCAAATATAATCCATTTAATGATACTGATGGGAACTGGATCATCTTTTTTTAACACAACAGAAGCTGGTTTCAGGAGTTGTGAAAAATGCATTGGTCCTAATATCACCTGAGTTAGTTTGGTCCTTGCCTCAGCTTCCCACGGTGATAAATCTCCATTCTGAGCTGTGCAGCTTCAGCTTTGAAACACAGTAAATATCTCAGCTCCTCATATAATGAGAAGTTATTGTATTCCACCTTAATTGCCCTGCTGAGTTCCAGGCTCTTTTCTTTTTGGGCTAAATGTGAGGAATTTTAAATGCTTAAGATGTAGATAATATTCCATTGAGGCCTGTAGTGACAGAAATATTACCGTATAGTTGCAACAGCTCTTTTCATCAGGTTTATTGAAGGCGAGCATATATTATGATCCTTTATATATAACCATGAATCATCTGTTGATAATGAAGTCATCAGAGCTCACTTAAATGACTAGTCAGGTCTGAACCACTGGGCCTTAGGCTTCAGCTCCAATCAATCACACTGCAGACTTCTTTCTCCAAGGGCACATTTCTTAGAATGATGCTTCGTGTGGTTATTCTATTTGAGTAGAGATCACACTCTCTTTGCCTTTGGTCACACATCACTGGAGAGAAACTAATGCAGAAACTATTTGCATATAAAATTAATTTAAAAGAATACTGCCGTATTTCATTGAATAAGGCTATAAAGCAGCAAATCGCCAGCCATTAGTGATGCTTGAGCTGAAATGACTTAAACGACAACTCGGCTACAGAATTATTAATTACACTCTGTAGTGTTTTATACTCAGCCGTATCGCAAGCTAGTAGGATGTCTTCCCCAATTATCTTAGTAGATGTATTTATTCAACAGTGTTTTTGTGGTTAGATTGTACATTTGCTAACCTATGCTACAAACCTGTACAGTATTTTTCTTTTAAATTTGGTCTTTGGAATACTACCAAACTTAATAAATTCCCATTCTTCTCCCATCAGTAAAATAATATGAAGTCTCGTAGAATTTTGAATTATTAACATTTTAATACACTGGTGCTTCATTGATTTTTTGAATAGCTCTCTCATCATTTAAATCTGAAGCTTGTGCGTTTGAGTCTAAATGTAAGCTTATGAATCAGGCTGACATTGCAGTGTAGTACTGGGGGAGTACAATATTATAAAGTTAAAGTTTATTTATGAGTCACAAGTAGGCTTACGTTAACACTGCAATGAAGTTACTGTGAAAATCTCTTAGTTGCCACACTCTAGCACCAATTCGGATACATTGAGGGCGAATTCAGCACGGTTAATGCTCATTAATATGTTCATTAATGTCTTCTTTCTAGAGTGTTCCAAAACTGTTGCCTTCAAAACCACCTCATTTTATGATTGTGTCGAACAAGTTAATTATTAAAGAGAGATGGTTGTTCAAAGTGTCCATTGCCATGCCACGCTTATGATAGGGAAATATTTCAATTGTCTAAATGACACACCGTATCTTAAATAAATTTTAGGCCCATTATGGATTCATTCAATTGACATTACAACCTATGAGTAAGTGTTAACCAATGTGTGTTGGTGAGAAATGGTGCTCTTTGAACTTGGATAGTGAATTTGGGACAGCAATGGATCACAAAATAAAGCTGTGGTTCAAGCTGTAGTTGAAATTGTGTTCAAAAAATAAGGCTAATAGGTGCACACTCTGGCACAGTAGGCAGAAGTGCTGCTTGCAGGGGATACACTTCAGGAAGTCACTAAAACTGGAAAATTATAAATGCTGGCCCATGATTTCCCAATGAATGGACATCCTATTGAGACAACTGGATGCAAAATTAATGGCATCTAGCTAGGTATAATTAAGGATTCAGGATAGTTGGTTTAATATTTTAACCTACTGACTTGCCTTCCACACATCCAATATTCAAGTGTTGTAATTTGTTAAAATAGCTAACTTTTTATTGTCAATATATTCATTTATGTCCTTTTGCTCACTATCACACAGCATTTTTCAAACTGAAGCCGAATTGGAATTGGGTTTTAGGTAACTTAACAGTCACCCTGAATTCTTCACTGTGATTGATATTTTAAAAGATCTAACTTGCTTGGGATGAAACATTATTTATTGATCTTTCCTTCACAAACAAATAAAATCTCCTAATATGCTTTACAGGACTGTCATCAAACAAAATCTGACAATAATCCATGTAATTAGACAGTTAGGACAAATGACCAAAAGCTCAGTCAATGTTTGAAGGAACGCCTTAAAGGACAAAAAAGAGGCAAGGTCGGATTTTCATGAATTCAGTTAGCCCTTTAAAAATAATAGTTGGCACTGGATCTAGGATTCCAGACAATTCGCAGTGCTTCCAATTTTCATTAGCATGAGGTAAATATGTGGTCATGAACACGCAAACTGCACTCTTACCTAGCCGGCTTCATGTGGGTAGACATCTCCTAACTCTTGCAATTTTCACGGAATCCCTCCAGCTTTTCAAAGAGCTATGGTTCAGATGTGTTGTGAGCTATTGTCTTGATGAGGAAAACTTTTGAAAGGTAAGTTCGAAAGATCTTACCATGCCACCATAACAACCAATGCATTTCCACCCAATCTCAATGACCACTGATACCATCCATGCCAATCTTTGGCACTTCCATGCCCATTCACAGTGTACATTGTGTGTAGAACCAATCAACCTGATAGTAACAAAAATATAAAGAAGCTTTTAAAAATTGTCATTCATTCATAAAGTTCTGAACAAAAATACTTTTGTTATGGCTCCATAAAAATGTCAATCAACCAGAATCAAAGTATCAATAACAAAAAGTGAAAACACTTGATACCTCTTTATCGTGTGCAAGTAAACAGTAAGTCATTGATAAAAGTATCTAAGAGAAAATGTTGCCATAGCTGTTTCAGCAAACAAATGGCTATCTGGGCTTTCAGTGATGAATGCATAATGAAGCTTGGTCGAGAGCCCAGACACCCATTAGTAAGGGGGGGGGTGATGGGGAGGTGGAGGTACAAGGGGGAGGAGGATGGATATACTTTGGTGTGGTGTGGGAATAGAGAGGTGTGGGTTGGGGTGGGGGGGGCAGGTTCAGTATGTGTAAGGAATGGGAGAGAATTGTTTTTTTTTACATTTATTATAACTGAGACAAAGTCCTAGAACAGTGAGGTGGACTTTTTCAACAGCCTGCTTTTGTACCCAACAGTCCTTGTGTTGCCTGTGCACTGTCCCTGGGAACGAGGACCTGATTCCAGTTAGTACTTGCATTGGCAAATAGAAATCCTGCCTCTACAGACATTTTCTCTTGAGAAAAGCCAGCTGAATTGGAACATTTCCTTACTCCTATTACCCATGTAGAGGATGAAAATCTAACTGTAGAACGTGAATCCCACACAACTGGACAATAGCAATGAAGATATGGTAACCAATGGTGAAACAATGAAAATCAGGAATATGTAAGAGACTGGAATTGCTGGGATGCAGGAATCTCAGATGGAGATAACTCTGTAACCTCTTGCAATTCTAAGTAGCAGGGGTAAGGCCATGGAGGGCTTTGAAAAGAAGAATAAGAATTTTGTAATTGAGGACCAGTAGCTCATGATCTTTAACAGGCCCAGGGATGAAAAGTGAGTGAGATGGCACTAATGGAATCTATCGTTACTAAATACTTTGTTTTGTAGTAAGGATGAGATCAAAACTAAATTCAACTAATCGATGTACGAGTGCAATGCAGTCATTTCTGGAGTGTGATTCCATCACAGTTATCTCAAACACATTCAAAAGTTCACCTCCTTTTAGATATTAGGTTTCTGTAGCTTACTCTCAATTAGCATAATTTCAACATACATATTGAAATATTCATATTTTAATATGAATTCAATCTCCTAAAATGTAACTTGTCGTCTAGAACAGTAAAGTGATGTTCAGATTCTAACCTGACATGGAGCGCTGGCACAAAACAGGCAAATCTAAAGAATTGTAACTTCATATAAACTGCTCAGGCCTGTTGTTGGTCACTTGCGACACCTTGTATATTACTGTCTCTAAGGCAATAACTGGACATGATTTCCCTTTTTCATAAAACATTATTTCAATCTGTAATAAGTTGCAACCTTCAGAGCCTACAGGCACGCACTCCAGGAAAAATCTTTATCACAGATTGTGACATATAAATCCACCCAGTAGATAAAATGACCTCAGTTTTTCAGCTTTGAAAATCATGCTTTTGCATATATTCAGCGTGTAAATAAAATCCATGTTCCCACTCCACATTTCCAGCTATGAAAGAGGAATTGACACATAGAGGCAGAGGACAGAGCTGAGATATTAAATTAATACCTCTTTACTCATACTTTACTCATGTAGAAGAGATAGTAATTCTGACACAAGAAGGGCTTAATTGATAACGGGGAGATATCGAATAGGTTGTCTATACTTAAAGTTTATATCAGGATCGGAGTTTACTTGCTGTGCTCCTAGCATGGCAAGTCACCTGCCTGCCATAGGGTTAACTCCAACAGTGGTTAAGTGGACATTAATCGGTCACTTAAGAGCCCCAATTAGTAACTGGCAGGAAGGCTGTTCATGGACCTTCCTACAATAGACTTAATTGGAGTGGAGGTGAGAAAGTGATGGAGTCCTCCTGTCACCCTCCTACCCAAGTAAATACCCTTCTCTCACCAAACCTACCCCAGAAGGGCAAAAAGATTCCACCCCACCAGTGTCCTAAACAATAAATGTTCCTTATATTCTGCGCTTTTCCCATGTTAGGATTACTTGCACCGATTTCTGTTTGGTTTGGTCGGAATTGATGTTCTGGTATACGCTGATAGGATCCTTAGGAATTTTTTGGCAAAATTAACATCAGCAAAATCAACTTAAAGTTGGGAGCAAATTTTGGCTAAAATTCTGCTAATCACGATCCAAAAATTCCAGCCCTATTTCTTGGAATTGTTGTTTAATTTGCCTTTCTGATGAAATGAACTGCTGCCTTGTAAAATCCATTCCTTCATTACTTCAAGAAATGTTCCAAGTTCATGTTTTATATTGTTTTCATCTTTGATAAAAAGGTAAATAGTTATCTTTAAATTATTTACTGTTGCAAATAAGAAATTTTCTGCCTTGGCTTCTGCTAATATTTCTCAGTGTTGTGTTTGCCATTGCTGTGTATGTGTGGGAGGTAGGATATTAGGTGTAGTTTACAAAAATGATTTGTGAATGTTCAATCTTGCTGCCAATTATGAAAGAAATCCTCCGCAGCTGATAAATGTATATTCATAAATGTCTCCATAGTTTGTGGAGGTTTCCTTCTTACACTGCTTACACATTATAATATTTATGCAGTTTGAAAGCTGTAGTCTTCCAGTCTGTATGGGATTTCTCTGCACTTTCAGAGTGATAGCTCTCACCAATCTTGCAAACTTAAGCCTCAGGCATCTTGGAGGGAGACATGCCCTTTACTGGAAATATTGCTGGAGACTATTCAAAACCAAATGAGGCAATGGGGTTTTCTTCTGTTACTGCACCTGCACATATTGGATCACCCAGGCACAGAGTATAGAAGAAAATTAGTAGGTTGCACATCCATAATGGAATTCATCCAATTTTCAATCCATTTACTTAAAGGGGCTGTGTGATCTGCATGCGTTTTCAAGTAGATTTTCTTCGGTTCACTGCGTCCAGAAGATCCAGTAGAACTAAGCATAATTGTAAACAACTCTCTCCAATGTATTAGTAGTTGAATGATATTTTCTCCTGTGAGTTTTGTAATTTTGATGTCCTTATTAGAAACTGTATTTCAATATTAAGTTGCTCAAATCAGTGGAAAACAACAAGAGCTATTGGAGGGATTTTCAAAATATTATTTTGAACAATTTGGTTGGTTTACTTTTTTTTATTTGTTATTGATAAATCTTGCTGACAGTCACATTCTGGTTGGTTGCCTTCACATAGCCATTATGATTTTTCATTGGAAGTTTATCATTTTTTAATTGGGTCTAGTTGAAATTTTCCTGACTCCAAATTTGTTTATTGTTTTTGCACAGTATCTGAAAATGAAGCCCAGCAATGCAAGTAAGCCATGAAATTTGCACATAGGAATGCGTGACCCCTGAAGTTTTCTGTACAAAATACAACCTAAATGCCCAACTTCTGTATTAATAGATTATGGATGATTGAATTCATTGAATTGGAGAGGGAAAAACAGTGACAGTTGTTTAAATTAGGAAAAGGGAATAATTATTATGTAGCTAATAGTTGCTGGGATTGATTAATCAGTGGAATCATTTTTCACTCAGTGCACTCTCAGTTGGCATTATACCACTCTAATTCTGTATAAATAACAGTAGGGAATAATAGTTGGTATAGAGGTACCCTGCTTTGCATTGTTTGAAGTAAAGCTGATCTTTCACTGCTGTACATGGCTGGTGATGAATGTTTTGCAATAGTGTTTACTGCATAGAGTACAACCATCCTGTTCTTTTGTTCAAATGAAATTTCAACAGTTTTAGAAGACAAGTACTTTTCTCTTCTGTTCTCAAAGCAAGATTAGTTTATGGTGTCTCCAAGGGTCTTTACTTTAATATGTCACACAGACCCCAGGACATCACACCAATACATTTCCTGAAAGCTGGCTATTACTGTGAAGGAGACACATTTCCATGATACATGGTGCCAACTGATTAGATAGATGTTCCCATTAAGTAAGTGAATTATTTCATTTATATTGACTTTTTGTGCATATATTTCACTTCAGCCTGTTTCAATGCTCACTTTAATATAACACTGATTTTCAGACTAACTATAAGATCATAAGACATAAGAACAGAAGCAGGCTATTGGACCCATTCACTCTGCTCCAGAACGGAGTGAATGGGCCGAATAGCCTGCTTCTGTTCAATGAGATCATGGCTGATCTGAAATAATCCTTAACTCCAACTTCCGGTCTTTCCCCATAACCTTTGATCCTCTTATTATTAAAAAACTACTTCAGATTCTTGATCCTGACTTAATTTTTACAACCTTCACTTAACAGAAATCTCTCTGTGACTGTGCTTGCAGTGAGACACTTTGTGGTTTATTTCTTCTTTACTACCAAACTGGCATCTTAATGGTTAGAACAGTAAAAGTGTGAACATGCACATGTGCAATTATTCTCTAATTATTGATTTGTTCTTGGGTTAACTGCCCCATTTTAAAGAAGAAATAGTGGGCCTTTGATGTCCCATGAAAGGCAGAAAGGGAAATTAAACAAAACGGAGCTTGCTCCTAGAAATGATGCATTTGCATTGGGCTTTACTTAAATATGATTATTAGGCTTGTAGCAAATAGTCATTTTAACTTAATGTAATTGGAGCAGCCTTGTTAGCTGAAGCAATTTGTATTGTTGTTTTATTCAAGCACATGATGAAAGCATTTCTGGCAAGACCAGCATTTAATGCCCACACAAATTGCCCTTAACAGAAAACTTTGCTAGGCTATTGTTATTTAGATATGTAAGGATGGCAGATTTCTTTCCGGAAATGACAAGCATGAATCAGGTTAATTTTACAATAATCCAGAAGTTGCACAGTCACAACTACTGCTATTATTATGATATAGAGGTGCCAGCATTAGACTGAGGTAAACACAGTAAGAAGTCTCACAACAACAGCTTAGAGTCCAACCAGTTTATTTGACAGTAATTGCACAAGCTGACTGTTTCCGAAAGCTTGTGGGATTACTATCAAATAAACTGGTTGGACTCTAACCTGGTGTTGTGAGACTTCTTACTATCTTATTATTCCAGATTTATTTATGAGCTGAATGTAAATTAACTAACTGCAGTGGTGAGAATTCAGCTTGTATTACTGTCTTAACTTCTGGAGTATTACTATCTCTACTATTACTTTATCATTATTAGTAAGGCTATGCCATTATTTTATAAGCATCTGTGGTACTGGATCATACAGTCAGTATTTAATGCCAATCCATTGTTGTTCTGAGAAAGTGAGGATGGGTGGCTTTTTTGAAACAGTTTGCTAGGCCACTTTAGAAAGCAATGAAGAACCAAGTGATACTGATTTCACAAATAAGTCAGAATGAGTAAGGATAGCAGGTTTCTTTCTCTAAAGGATCATTTTGCTTCTTACAGCACTCTGGCATTTTCATCACTGGTGTTTTACTGATATGAGTTTTTCATTTCCGTATTTTAATAAAATTCAGTTTAGTTTCTCAAACTGTTGTGGTGGAATTTGAACTTATGTTTTCCACTTTTTTTTCTTTTGTGGTAGCAGGTTGTATGCCATTGCGGAGTAGGGAGTAACTGATAGCCACAAGCTACATTTTGAGTTGGGGCTGCAGGAAAAATCAGCTTCTCAGCTGCTCCCTTCTAGTTTCTTAATCACTCATGATCCATCCATGCTATTGCCTCAATTAGGTCCAATACTGTGCCAATCCTCTTAATCTTTTCTACTATCTCTCCAATTTTGACCTATCTGGTCAACCTCCATTTCTTTCCTCCCATTTTCACTTATCTCAATACTTATTCACCTCTTCACTCAGTTCCCCAAAGGGTAGGAGAGACCAGAAATTCCTCCAACATAAACACATTTTCCTCCATTATTTCTTCTTTAACTACTATTACTGTTCCCAACATCGTTCCTATCTTCAAGGCTTTAAAAACATTTGTTTTAACAAGGTGTATGAAAACAGTTACATGGCTATTTTTCTGTTTCTGTCTCCATGAAAACAATCCACTGCTGTCCATTTTTCTATCTTGCTTATACTTTACAATGTCTACTTCATCAGGTGACTACCCAACTATGTGTCTAAGTGTCTCCACTGAGATGTATGTATCTGGACAGAGGATGCATGTGAGCCCTGTGATAGAACAAAGAACAAAACAGCACGGGAAACAGGCCCTTCGGCCCAACGAGCCCGCACCGTCACCTCGATGTTCCCACTTCTACCCGTGATCTCTGTCTATGTTTATAGATCTATGGATTAAAAGCCAAATTTGAGACAATTCAGGGAGAATTTGTTTTGCCAATTGTGCATTCTCAGAGCAAGCATCATTCTCTGAGGATTTTTTTTCTATTCTTCTAGCAATAGAGCCTAAGTGACGCACTTGCAAGACCTATAGGAAATGAAGGATATGGAACTGGTGGAGTTCTATGTCCAGAATGCACTGGCTGCTGACATCAAGTCAACAAGAGTGAATGCTGTTTCTCATTTGACAGTGTTACATTGATTTCTGTTTCCAACTTGCCATCACTAGTTGTCAGGTATGCTGAGATCGTGCTCATCTCCAGCTCTACAACACTGTATTTCCAAGCATGACAATGCACTCCTATTGCTGATCTACTCAAGAAGTCCCAGCTATATAGTTTTCTGAGGTCACCCTCTTCTTCCTGTCCGCAAGGAACGTTGTCTCCCTTTGGGTCCTCACAACACACAGCATGATGTCCAAAGTAATCTCGAGACGCCTAGTCAACAATGCTTCCAATCACATCCATGTCAGGTCTCTTTAAATATAGGGATTGGAAGAGAATTAAGCAGCTCATAATCACACCCACCCACTCTAACTGATTGGGAAAATCAGATTAAAATATGATGATTAGGTTAAAAACACTTGTAAATGTGCTGCTGCAACTTACTGGTTCCCAATGCACTACCAACCTTCCCTATTGTCAGTGGTCTCTGTCTGCAAGTAAAAATTCATCCAAACTCCTTTAATTATAAACAATTAAAACATTTAACTTTATTAGCGATCAACAAGTAAGTTTGTTTTGTGGTGTAGTTGGGTCACATCCCTGCTCTCAGTTGCAAATTCCAGGTTCAAGTCCCACTCCAGGATTTCAGGGCCATGGAAGTTAGCATTCACAATGTGGCTGAATAGTTTGAGTGTTGACGTACAAATCCTTCCAACATAAAACAATGACACACAGTAAGGGTTAGAAAGATTCCTTGTCAGTCACATAATGGAAATAAAATTGGAACTTCTACTGTCCATTTCTCCACAACAAGTGCCCAAAACTGCATTTCAGACTCCTTGGTGGAGCCAGTTGGCTGGATGACTGGTATGGATCAGATTGGTGCCAGTGGGATGGAGTTTGATTCCTGTTTTGCATGGGGGAATTTGAGTCCATCTTGCCCTAATCATGGTGGAGATTGTGGCAGTGGTCAGACCTGCCATCAGAAAGAGAACTAAAGAAGGAACTATGAACAAAGCATGGGGAACATGGATTAGTGCCTTCAAATTTAATACTTATTGAAATTCAAATATTAAACTTTATTATTAGGGTCTTTATCTCTCTCTCTGCTTTCTTTTTAAAGTTAATGGAACTAACGCAGGAATTTGAGTATAAATAGTATACAAGTATTATGTACTTAGGCTCTTCACCCTGGAAGCATATACAGCTGCAATACAATTTCTATGACTTGACGTTATTTTTACAGGGTTAATTAGTTGTCCAGGGTTGGGTAGTTGGCCCCACACCCAACCTGCAACCTTGAAGACCAGTTTGCTGTTCTTTGTTGGACCTTTCACCTGAGACCTCTCTGGCTTTATTAGACTTTGTAAGAAATCTCACAACACCAGGCTTCCACACACCTGAAGAAGGAACAACCTTTCCAAAAGCTTGTGAGTTTACTATCAAATAAAACTGTTGGACTTTAACCTGGTGTTGTGAGATTTCTTACTGTGTTTATCCCAGTCCAACACCGGCATCTCCGCTTTGTTAGACTTTGCCAGCATAGGTTTCTGGATTCCTCAGGCACTCAAGCCTTCCTAACACGTCATGGTGACAGCAACGGGAGTGTACTGGCATTTAATTTTACCTTCTCTCATAAGCAAGTAAAGGGTTTATTCTTCCCTACTGGTGATTGGAAAGGCTGGCTGTGATCACTGTTATTGGGTTCCCATGTGGGTCTTCTGAGCTTTGCTAGGTCAGGAAAGGTATGGGGGAAAATGTTTTGATCTTGAGCAAAAAATAGAGATTCAAGAGAGATCAGTGGCTAGATAACTGCCTGTGATAATGATATATTATTATCATTAGCTGCCACCTTATCTGTCTAAAGACAGAAGTCTGGACATCTCAGAGTGTCAAGTAGGAGTATATGAAAAATTAAGTTACAGGGGATATTTGGGAATAAATTGTAATTTGAGTCGATTCATGGTGGATTCAGTGGATGAGATTTTATGGCATTGCTGGCCCCAAAAGTGGAAAATCCTGCCCGAGGTCAATGGACCTTTGCATGGTCCACCCCACACCCCTACGATTCCCGTGGCAGGCGGGATGGGAAAATTCCCCTCGGCATCTCTTAATTTCTTTTCATTTATTAGTCTCCCAGGGCAAACTGTGATCCCATGGCCTGACTCCAGGTGTTTGACACTAGCATGGCAACCGTGGGAGCTTCTGTTAGTAGTGAACCTCACAGGTGGTCCCACAGGGAGAAATGCAAAGAGAAGCTTTTAATAAATAAGCGTTGTAACCTTCTACAGTAATACATGGCATTGAGTAGACTGGAAAATGGAGACAATGAGACTAATGTCTTCATCCTGCCAAAAGACAAGAAGTGCAACAGTCAGAGTGAAATGGGGCAGAAATTAACAAGCAGCGCAGCTTGTTTGCCAGATAATAATATTAATTAAAGGGTTTCCAATCATTTGGCTCTGACTCCCTAATGTGCCAGTTGTAAGGAGACTCCTTCCAGTGAATATAGAGCCATATTTCACTTCAAGTGCACTTGTTTGCCTTCTGTAGGGAAAGAAAACAGCTCTTATTAATCTGAGCTGTTTTGTACATTAAAGGCATTTTGTTTCTGTGCAACCTTGACCCAAGACTCTTGACATTCATTCTGCAGATTGTGACAGATTTCCTATCCTCATTCAGCATTGACCTGCTGCAATAGGGATACCTGCAACCCTTTTCATCCAGACATACAAGCATATCTCTATTCCTCTAAATCTGCAGGATTACAAAGGGTGCTTTGTAACAGGGGGATATTGTCCTTCTCTGCATGTTCTCTTTGCTTGAATCCTTCCCCATCCCCTCCCCTAAAAGTCTATTCACAGTAAAGCATCTTGTATGTGTTACAGTGATGTGAATGATGCCTGCATTCATGAGCATTACACAATACTTTTCCCTTTCTGAGGCTTGACAAGCTATGCCTACCAGAGGGAAGACAAGTTAACATTTCAGAACACTGAAGGCGCCTTTGTTAACACCAGAGTAATTTTCTAATCCACATTCCTTTTACTTTTGGAGACCATGTAATCCCCGAGTAGAGTAAGAGTTGCAATTTGTGTTTTAATTAGGATTTCCTCCCTTTACTGGTGCTGAGGAACAAAAGGTGAACAGATTAAAAATCCTTAACGCTCACGTGGGAAAAAAAAGCAACCCTGCAACATAATTCTTCATTTCACCGCTATGCAAATTGATTTGTAAGCATAAAAGTAAAGTGGACAAACGAGTATGCTTTAACCCTTATAGCTCTGAAGATAATTAAAATATTCACATCCTTGTGTTAAAATTTCTGTGACCTTGCCCTCTCTCTCTATAGCCACTTCCAACTCCACAATGCCCTGAGAACTCAATGCTCCTAGAATTGTAACTCCCATTTACTCGTCCCCACTATTGATAGCTGTGCCTTCAGTAGCTAAGCTCTAAGCTCTAGAATTCCCTCCCTAAACCTCCCTATCTCTTTTTCTTCCTTAAAGATGCTCCTTAACCTTAACTCTTAGACCAATCTGTCCTGATATCTCCTTTGGCTCCGTGTGAATTTTTATTTTGTCTTATTACACTATAATGAAACACAATGGGATGATTCACTCCTTTAAAAACATCAGATAAATGCAGTTTTTTTTGTTTAATATAACCCTGAGGAATGACTTTAGCAATTCAAACATTTATCAAGACCAATCTTCCTCACTTGTGGCTTCTTATCCCACATGACCAAAACAAAAATGTCACTGATGACTTTCTTCAGTGTGGATTATTATGAGATTTAGGATTTTGCATAAATCCTGTGGAAACAAAATAGTTCCAAAAGACAGGCAACAATAGTTCCACAATGTGAGCATCTGCTGCCATTTCAGAGTCGATGTTGCAATATGTTTGCGTATGGATTTCAAGGCATTGCAAAGTTGTTGTGTCACAATGTCATGGCATCTATTTTGCTGTTGGCAGACTTTACAATTGACATTCTGCTGAGATCACTTGGGTGAACTCAAATACTTCCTCTTTTGCCTACTTGAGTGGCAGACCCTACCAAATCCTTCAGAGTTACTGCTCTTGATTACGACTTGAACTTGACAGAAAAGCAAAGAAAAACTTTGTAAACCTGTCATCGTATTAACAGATATTATTAGAGTGGGAGAGTGTTGATTAGAATTTATAGGCCCTATTTTCACATTCTGTGATTCTGCTAGATCCCAATCACACGTTCTATGAAGTTTTTTGCTTGAACATTCTCACTTTAACTGTGTGATATTTTCAAAGCCTTTAAGTTACACAAGTATTTCAATATTTAAATGTAGTATAGTTTTCTTCAAAAGCCCCTCAGTTATTGAGGACCTGTAAAGCAGCAGCAATTCCCCAACCTAGTTAACTGCAACAAAGGAGCACTGAGTTGAGGAAATGCTTTCCCAATATTTTGAACTTAAAAAAAAGGAAGGAGGTACGAAAACCTTTTGTTTCAAAGAAAGCCTAATTTTATACAAGAAATTCAGTTGGAGTCTGATGGAAATTCTGTATGTGTACAATGCAGCAAAGTCGTGGAGGTCAAGCAGGGAAAGCCATGAAGAAATTTCACTGTGAATTTTAAAAAGAAAAAGAACTTTAACTGATGTCTGGATTTTAATTATTTTGCAAAAAAATTCACAAGGATATGTTAAAGTGCTAAATAAATGCAAATCCTGTCTTTAATGAAGCAGAAAATGATTCTTTTTAATTTGACTACATTTTATCGTTGTGTCCATCTTTTGCTAAACAGAGGGAGAGAGAGCCCTAAGAGAACATATAACTAGAGAGACAACAGGAAATCCCATTGCTCAGATTGTCTGATCTGCAGAGAGGCGATGTGTTCCCTACTGACCTTGAAGCAAAGTGTACAAAACAAACCAGAAATCCCTGCAGTGTGGTTTCACTTTTACAAATGCTGTTTTAAATCCTGCCAAGTCAATGGGGTCATCTGGTATCTGGCAGAAATTAAGTCAAACAGGGTTAATAGTCAAAAACGTTAGAGTACTCCTACACATAGCAGACCAGAAAGTAAAACTCCTTGATTGCTCTTCACATTTTATAAATCTTACAGAAAGTATGAGAACAATTAAAACATACACGTGAGAAGATGAAATATTATAAGCTTGCAAAGCAGTTTCATATTCAATGTTAGGGAATTTTTCTCACACAACCCTCCCCTTCCCTCCATGATTCCCCACTCAGCCCCTTTCCTTCTCAGAACCCCCACAACCTCCCTTCATGCTATGCACCATGGCAATGTCAATAATGCACTGTCCTACGGCAAGCTGGCACTTAACCCCTGGCTTAGTGTGCCTTGGGCCTGAAGCGGGCTCAAGGAGGTGGTCCAGAGGCCAATTGCCCCTCTGCTCCTGCCAGGCTGCAAAGGATGGACCCCCAAGATTGTGGGAGCTGGGTGAGCTCAGGCTGGAGGCAAAGAGTTGACCTTAGCACTGTCTGCCAGGATAGGGGTGTTGAGGCTGGACTGCCCTTACAGGCCTGGCACACCTGAAGATCATCCCTGGCATACTGATTTCAGGTAACCCTGTGATCAATTTCTAATTTCCTGCCTGTTAGCTGTGTAAATTTTGTAGTGACCAATAACTTGAATCTCCAGGGTTTAAACCACTATAGCACTCCCGTTTATGGCAGAGATTTTCCTCTCTTCCTGTCAGGAGCTGCAGATGACAGCAGCCCCCATTTGAAGTCCTTTGACAGAAAAGAGATATTAGTTTCGCTGAGGGTGAGCAACAAAGGGTGGTTAATGATTCCAGCTTGGCTCTCACTTTCCCTGGAGTTTCTCCCTTCTTAGGGAGTTTTGCTACCTACTCTGAGTCTGGCATTATCTGTTCCTTGAGAGTCTATTACCTCCTCTGAGCTCTAGCATTGCCTCTTCCTTGAGATCATAATTTTGTCCTTTGAAGTTTTACATTGCTTACAACCTCTTTTTACAGTTGTCTTCTCTTTCTGGAGTTGCCCTCCATCTGGGATCTTAGCTGATTTTTTTATTGTGCATTACATATTGTCAAACGCTAAATACATTAATGCTTTAAGATTGACAACTTTTTTTAAAGTGCCATAATTGCTGTTTCTCTCCTGTTTTGGGGAGTTTTTGCAGAAAGTTATGTTTCTTTTTGGAGTCTTTTCAGTTGGTGGAAGTCTTTTACTTCAGTTTCTGCAGTTTTCCCATTTTTTCTGGCCGCCTGGAGAGTCTGTTTCTCTTTCACTGTTTTAACATTGATTTTTTTGTCAACTTGATTACTGGCTCCAATCGAGACCACTTTTTCACAAAACATGTTCAACTGTTTTACTTTCAGATAGATGGAGGTCTTTCTCTCTTCCAAAAGCTTCAGGACTTCTCTGCTGGAAGGCCCTCAATGCAGGGGTTCAGATGGGGAGACCTGCAATAACTCTCTAAGGCTTTTCTTCCCCTCCTCTTTTTAGCCATTGAACTTACTAAATGCAGCCAATATCATAGAATCCCTACAATACAAAGGGAGATCATTCAGTCCATTGATTCTGTACTGACCACAATCCCACCCAGGCCCTATTCCTGTAATTCTGCACGTTTAGCCTGCTAATTTCTTTAACACTAAAAGCCAATTTAGCAAGGCGATTCAACCTAACCAGCACATCTTTGAACTATACGAGGAAATCAGAGCACCCAGAGGAAACCTATGCAGGCAAAGGGAAAACATGCAAACTCCACACAGATAGTGACTTGAGGCTGGAATTGAAAGTAGGTTCCTGGCGCCGTGAGGCATCAGTGCTAACCACTATGCCACAGTGTCACCCGCTTCCACTTTAAAAAAAAACTTCTTTTCAGATTTCTCCTTTTTAAATCAAAAACACAGCTTTCTTCTAACTGGGTACATCTTCCTTTCATTTCAAACACTTCTGTCCTCTTTTTCTTTTATCAAGTTTCACTTTCCTTGTCCCTTAAATCAATCTCTCTGCATTTTAAATTTTCTTGCATCTTTCCAAATGTCTTTATTCACTGGCTATATCGTGTTCAGAGTTCAAATGACCCTGAGGGCTTGACACTCGCTCAACAGCTCTCTCTGAGTCTCTTTGCTGAGTCAATTTGCCTCAGAGGTATCCCTCTTTTCTAACTTCAATTAAATTGGATACTCACAGGTAGACTGTGCTATCCAATTAACCCACCTCATCGCCAATATGTTAATTGTGGTATTCTAGCCTCATCAAAATATTACAGGTTTTGTTGAGAACATCCCGCATTGGTTTGCTGCCCTGGTGCAAAGCTCCAATCCTTACATATTTACATGGCTTCTAGATGTATTCTACCTGAGAGAGAACTCCACCTCTTGGTGTGATCACTCACTCTCAGATTCCATTGGTTCCTCAAGTCAAGTGACTCAGTTTACTGTACTGTCTGAAAGAGACAGACACAATAGCAGTCTCTACTGTGTTTATATAGAGGAAAGCAGAAGACTGAGAAGATGAATGATTCACTGACCTCTTTTTATTCTCCAGGCCATCTTCTTGGCCAGCTGAGCATTATGTTTCTGCCCATGTCTTCCAGTGCCCTTCCTAACAATCAGTCTCCAGAGGTCATAGGTATCAGTGACTGTTTCCCAATTGTCAGTAGCTGTGTGCACTTCCTTCATATCTCTGATGCTGGTGTCCTTGTAGCCCAGGTCTGGATACCAGGAGGTCATGACTCAATGGCTTGTTCACAGGACTGAAGATCTTTGGGTTTATGACTGTCATCCATCCAGTGAATATGGCTGAGTCAGCATAGCTCTCAGCTCAGCAATGAGACAATGCTGCTGGAATTAGCATGCTTCAGGATCCCTGAGTTGGTGACCTTGACTTACCAAGACATGGCGAGGATATGTCAGGGATAGCGAAGGTGGAAAATGTTCAGCATTTTCTCTTGCTGAACATATATCGTTCAGTTCTCACCACAGTGGAGAGTTTTAAGGTCACAGTCTTAGTAGACCTTTAGTTCAGTGTTTTCAATCAGATTGCTGTTATTCTACAGTATCTTACTCAGCTTGGAAATGACAGTTGCAAGTTTAGTGATGGACGTATTGATTCAAGATCAAGTGACAGATTATTGGTGATTGTGAATCCTAGATATCTGAAGCTATCAACAACCTCCAGCATTGTAATACCAATGTTATAAATGTTCGTATGGCTATATTAGAGTGTGACAGTTGACCTCATGATCCTGATGGTCAAACCAAATTCTTTGCATGTGGAAGACAGTCTGTTCATTTACCACTTCTAGCGTTCCTTAGGATGTCAATGTGGTATTGTCAGTGTAGACCAACTCCCTGATGAAGACTTGTGCATTTATGTTTTGGACCTTAGGTGGATAAGGCTGAACAGATTCTTGTTAGTTCTGATTATATTAGTAGACACCCTCTGTGGATGACCTCAAGGCACAGGACAGGAGCAAAGAGAAAAACAGCCAAAGAGTGTCGGTGCCAGAACATAACCCTGTTTGACTGCACTGCTATTATGATGAAAAAAATTATAAACTCCTAGAGGCTTCTCTTCCCTTTTTTGACAGAAAGAACAGACTGGTGGTGATTTAACCTAAGGGTCATTTCAAGTCAGGTAAGAGGAAACATTGTGGGGCCTTTATAAATAACCTTAGCTAATACAGGAACTGAACCCACATATTTGGCATTGCTCTGCATCACAAACCAGCTGTCCAGCCAACAGAGCTAACCATCCCTGTTGATATAATGTTTTTGATGTTACACCATTAAAGCTGACCTTACCCAACATGATGTGATGGAAAGATGAGATCATATTGAGAAACTTTGGCAGGAGCCAGTTTTGTCCAGGACGATAAATCAACCATTTCTGTTTACATCATCAAATGCCTTTGTCAGACTGATTAAAGTAATAATATAATGGTTTGCTTTGTTCCTGAGATTTCCCTTGCAACTGCTATATTGAGAAGATCATGTCAATTGTAAAATTTCTACTTCTGAAACCGCACTGAGATTGAGGATAAATGTGTTCAGCCAGGATCTGCAATTTGACAAGAGCAGCACAGGCACATACTATCCCATAATACTCAGCAGGGAGATGCCTTGATGGTTCTAACTGTGACAGTCATCCTTATTCTTGGACCAAGTCACCATCTTTACATAGCATAATAATCTGGAGTTCTGCCTCCTCCTTCCAATAGAATCAGGGATGCTTGTGCAGATACTGCAGGAATGCCAGATTCTCATATTTGATGCATTCAGGTGGCATAACATCAGCATATGAAGTTTTGATAATGTCAAGAGAGACAATAACCTTTTTAAGTTCCTGCACTTTGAGCTTGATGTTCATCCTTAGCATGGTACCTAGAGCTTTCTATGACGTCTAGATCTTCCTCGATGTCAGTGTTCTCCCTAGAATACAATTCAAGATTGTGTTCCACCCATCTTTCTAGCTTTCTTGCAGTTGGTGATGACCCTTCCTGCTTTTATTTTCCATGGAGCTGTTTTCTTTGTGAATGGACCTATTATCTTTTTGATCTCTTCGTACATGTCCCTGACATTCCCTGAGCGCAGGACATCTGGATAGTCTGGCAATGACCAATAGTCATTGGTGCAGTGTTCAGCTGACTTTACACTGAGTGGTTCTTGACGAGTTAAGTTTATTCAATAGTATGACAAGTAACACTGCAATGAA
Source organism: Sphyrna mokarran (assembly GCA_024679065.1). Lineage (NCBI taxonomy): Eukaryota > Metazoa > Chordata > Chondrichthyes > Carcharhiniformes > Carcharhinidae > Sphyrna > Sphyrna mokarran. The sequence goes on along the minus strand of JAGIQG010000010.1, from coordinate 36,401,276 downwards.
GTTATTATGAACACTTCCTAATTGCCACGCTCAGGCACCTACTGAGGGAGAATTTAGCATGGCCAATGCACCTAACCAGCATGTTTTTCAGACTGAGAGAGGAAACTGGAGCACCCGGAGGAAAGCTATGCAGACACGGGGAGAATGTGCAGAGTCCACAAGACAGTGATCCGAGTTGGGAACCCAGGGCCCCCATGACACTGTGAGGCAATGCCACTGTGCCACCCATAAAATTCTGTGCTCAAATATCTCTCCTGTCATTAATAAGAGTGGACAGCTGGCTCCAATGACAAATTCTGTCACAGTGATGTTAGCCTTGAACCAGGTGGCATTTTTTCTATTCTTCCTTCCCATTTGTTGAGAGTGTGATATTGTACATTGTGTCACAAAATATGTCCCACTTCACTTTTGTTCTCTATGTGGGAATGCCAAAGGCATCTGCTCAACTGAGTTGAGGAATTGTTGGTTTTTATCCATTATAGATAGAATATAGATTATATTAAGATAGTTTATAGATAGAAGACAGAGGGTGGTGGTTGATGGGAGATATTCATCGTGGAGTTCGGTGACAAGTGGTGTGCCTCAGGGGTCTGTTTTGGGGCCCCTGCTGTTTGTAATTTTTATAAATGATCTGGATGAGGGTATTGAGGGATGGATCAGTAAATTTGCAGATGACACTAAAGATGGTGGAGTGGTAGATAGTGAAGAGGGGTGTTTTAGTTTACAGAGTGACTTGGACAAGTTGCAGAGCTGGGCCGAGAGGTGGGAAATGGAGTTTAATGTGGAAAAGTGTGAGGTAATGCACTTTGGCAGGAACAATAAATGTGTAGAGTATAGGGCTAATGGTAGGGCTCTTAATAGTGTTGAGGAACAGAAGGATCTTGGTGTATGCGTCAATAGATCCCTGAAAGTAGGCAGTCAAGTGGATAAAGTTGTTAAGAAGGCATAGGGAGTCTTAGCTTTTATTGGTAGGGGGATTGAATTTAGGAGCCGCAGCATCATGTTGCAACTGTACAAAACGCTAGTGCGGCCGCACTTGGAGTATTGTGTGCAGTTCTGGTCCCCACATTATAAGAAAGATGAGGAGGCATTGGAGAGGGTACAGAGGAGGTTTACCAGGATGTTGCCTGGTATGGAGGGCAGGTCCTATGAAGAGAGGTTGAAGGATTTGAGGTTGTTTTCGTTAGAAAGGAGGCGGCTAAGAGGGGATCTTAGTGAAGCATATAAGATGATTAGAGGTTTAGATAGGGTGGACAGTGATAGCCGTTTTCCTAGGATGGAGAAAGCTAGCACGAGGGGACACAGCTTTAAATTAAGGGGTATGAGTTATAGGACGGATATCAGAGGTATGTTCTTTACTCAAAGAGTGATTAAGGAGTGGAATGCCCTGCCTGCAGCTGTTGTAGATGCGCCAAGTTTGGTGGCGTTTAAGAGGTTAATTGATAAGTATATGGAAGAGAAGGGAATGGTTTAGTTTGGAGGGCCATTGCTTTTTATTTTGGTCGGCACAACATCGAAGGCCGAAGGGCCTGTTCTGTGCTGTATTGTTCTATGTTCTATAAGTATATGGAAGAGAAGGGAATGGTTTAGTATGGAGGGGCATTGCTTTTTATTTTGGTCGGCGCAACATCGAAGGCCGAAGGGCCTGTTCTGTGCTGTAATGTTCTATGTTCTATGTTCTATCTGATTGAGCAATATTACTCATGGTGATAATGAGGATGGCAATTCTATTTGCAAAGAAGAAAGCTTCAGGTAATGCATCCTAAACATTGTGCACACCAGGGAGTGAACTGTATCAACTCAGTGCTGTGGTAGCTGTGAGTATTGAGGGAGCGTAGAGAAGCAGATCTGGTGATGGTCAAATCCAGCTGGTGCCAACACCCTGACAATGGGATGACTCCAGATGCCTGTTCTGAAAGAGAGTGGTTTAGTTATGTAAAATTCATGGTAGCAGCAATATTCAAGCAGACTCTGACAGCTCTCTTTTTTCAATTGCAGACCATGTTGTCTGAGGCAGGAGAACAATTCCTCATGGTCGACATTCATTATTGATTTGAAATTCTACAGTCGGGGAAAAATGTTCTGATATAGGATACTTCACAGTATCTAACTCCTCTTAGGGGTGGACAGTTGCTTCTATGGGTGGCACTGTTGTCAGGGACCTGTGTTCATTTCTGGCTTGGATCACTGTCTGTGTGGAGTTTGCACATTCTCCCTGTGTGAGTTTCCTCCAGGTGCTCCAGTTTCCTCCCACAGTCTGAAAGATGTGTTGGTTAGGTGCATTGACCCGGAGTGTGCCAAGTAGGGGAATTTCACAGTAACTTCATTGTAGTAATGTAAGCCTTACTTGTGACGATTAAAGAAACTTTATTTTACTTTCTATAGTAGAACAGAAATACTCATGAGGTTAATGCGCCTTGCCTGAGTTCAGAGACAGATGGAGAGAACACATTTTGAGCCATTTGTGAGGGATTCTATCATTGAGATCAGCAAGTACTTTACAGTGAAAACTACACTATGCTCACATGTTTCCACTGAACGCTTTCCTGCCAGATGAATTTGTAATGTTTTTCTTTCAGTGATGCACATTATCAATCAGCCACAAGTCATTTTGTCAGTCACATACAAGTGGTCTTGTCATTCTAGCTCCTCACTCAGAGAGTTTGCTTCTTTTGTTTTGTTTGTTTGTCTGCTGCGATAGATTTGTTCTTTATTTGATTAGTTATTTTTTTATTCTGCTTCTGCCAATATTTATTAAATGTTCATCAGTTGCTGTTCCTCAGATGATGGTCTGCTGTCTGGAAGTTAACAGGTTGTGAGTTGAAGTCTCAGCCAGAGACCCAAATACAAAATCTATGCTGACCTCATTAGTCCATTCTCAATCACTGGCAAAGCAATGGAAGGTGTTGTTGACACTGCTGTTGTTGTAAGGTTATTAAATGTATCATTAAGTGGTCTGGAGATTTGTATAGGTGAACATAAACAGGATATTGTTAACCCATAACTATATACATCACCAAGGTCCAGCTATTGTATTTGTGCCGTCTCCATGCTGGCTCCTTCCAGTCTCTATTACTCGCAATCATGTGAACATACAAAATAGAAGAAAAGACAGGCCTTTCAATCCCTGAAATTTACCCCAACATTCAATAAGATCATGGCTGAAATTTTTTTTTTCCCACATTCCCCATTTTTGTTTTTCTTGTTTAACAAGAATCTATCTACCTCTGCCTTAAAAATATTCATTGACTTCCACATCCTATGCCTTCTGAGGCACAGAGTTCCAAGTCACACAACCACTTGAGTGAAAAAAAAGGTTTCCTCATTTCTGTTCTGAAAGGATCTCCACTAACTTGAAAACAATGAGCCTTAATTCATCCGCCAGAGGAAACATCTTGTTCATGTCCGCCTTGTCAAAACTGTTCAGGATCTTATATACTTCAATCAAGTTAAGCTTCACTCTTCTAAACCCCAACAGAAACAAGACCAGTCTGTCCAACCTTCCCTTATAAGACAGTTCACTCATTCTAGATATCATCCTAATCAACCTCATCTAAAGTGCTGCCAATGCACTTACATTCTTCCTTAAATAAGGAAACTGAAGCAGCGCACAGTACTCGCAATGTGATCTCAACAATGCCCTGTATTACTTAGCATCTTAATGTGTTAACTTGGTGTTAACAAATTGTCCCTAAATTAGTCTCCCCTCAATGTTTTCCAGTAGGAATAGACAAAAGTCATAGGTAGAAGAGGGCACTCACAATGTTAAAATGACTGCGCGGGCTCAGTGGGCTGAAAGGCCTGTTTCCCATGCTGTGTTATTCTTTGTTCTCACTTTCATGTCCAGTTCCTCTCAAAATAAAGAATAACATTCCGATAGCCTTCTTAATTATTAGCTATACCTGTATACTAATTTTTTGTGACTCATGCACTCAAACACTTAGGTTCTTCTGCATCTCAGAATTCTGCAGTCGTTCTCTGTTTAAATAATATTTTGTTTTTTTATTATTCTTGCTGAAGTGAACAAGTTCATATTTTTCCACTTCACATTTTTCCATTATACTTTATCTGCCAGTTTTTTGCCCACTCACTCATCTATCTTTTTCAGCTGCAAATTCATTATATCTCACAATTTACTTTCCGACCTCTCTTTGTGCCATCTGCATATTCAGCTCAGCATGCTATCGCTTAGTAAGAATGATAAAGGTCCTGCCTGTTATCTCAGGTAGACGGAAAAGATCCCATGGCATTATTATGAAGAAGATCAGAGTAGGTCTCACTGGTACCTTGATCACTAATGACCTATGAAATAGAATTACTAATCTATTGTCTAATAACTATCACATTGCTGTTTATCAGACTTTGCAGTGTGCAAATCAGCTGCTGCGTTTCTGGATTATAAAAGTGCCGATGTTTCAAAAATTCTGACTGTTGGTAAACATATCCTGGAGATTATGAAAGGCACCATATACATGCAAGTTTTTCTTTTTTAACACTTTCTTGAAGGCTGCCACATTTACAGACTGTCTCATATTGTTCAAATACAGTGAAAGCTTTTCCCAGCATTTCTATTATCAACTTAATATTATTATTAGCAACCACACACTAAATCTGTAGTTTCCCGTTGCCATAGCCACCTGAAACCGGTTTGAAAGACTGCCAAGCTAAGCTATCTATTATTAAAGGGTTTACAAACTCTTTCAGTTTATACGGACCAAGTTTTCCCCATGGAGGCAGAAAACTGGAGTCAAATGCGTTTTTGAGTCCTGAAGCCACTATCAGTGGGAAACTGATTAAAAACAAGATTTTCACATGCCTGAGCCCTTAATTGACATTGAGACAGGTTCTCTGTCCAATTAAGAGCAGTGGGTGAGCTGGGGTGGAATTTTACTGCCTCTTCGGGGAAAGGGCAGTAAAATGCTGTGAGCTGTTCAAAAGGCCAGTAACTTCATCAGAACTGGAAAATCTTGCCAGCTTAAAATTCTGTTCTTGAAATTGAAGGAAAATCAGAAGAATTCCAGCTTCAGAAAAGCATCCAGCTGCAGTGCAAGAAACTAACTGAGAAATTAAAAAGAAAATGCCAGTCAGTCCCCATTACCTTCATTTGACATGGATTCTGAGCTTAATTGCCTGCCTGCTTTACAAGCCACCTTCCTGGGTCTCAAATTCATGTCAGCCTAAGTGGACGATTTCAGGAATAAAATCAAGACACTGTCTGGCCTCATGATTTTCAGGCACTTCCTGCTTTGGTACCCAATGTCAAGGGGGCCAGAAATTCAGCCTTACATGTCAGGTTTATTGTCCCATAGTTTTGTTTTCAGCACAGTGAATGATTTAACAATCAATGTTTCATGTTGAACTGGATGTTCTTCCTTTATTCACTTAATCTCTCCACTTTTCTCCAGCTCTTCAGATCAAAGAGATCAATGTCATCTTTGTTATCATCTGCTGCTGCTTATGTTAATGTTGTGTCTTTAACATTTTTTTTTGGACTGCATTTGCCAAAATGATGTGTAATGCCCAGAAGGCTGGTCTCTGTCCTTCATAGGACCAACTGTCATTGTATTACTACAGTGTATGGTGAATGTCAGCTGATTGTGGGCAATTGGGGAGTTTAAGCAAAACTTTTGATTTGATTTATTATTGTCACGTGTATTGATATACAATGGAAAGTATTGTTTCTTGCGTGTTGTATAGATCATTCATAGAGTACATAGGAGAGTTGGAAAAGAGAGGATACAAAATGTAGTGTTACAGTCATAGCTCGGGTACAGAGAAGGATCAATTTAATATAAGGTAGGTCCATTTAAAAGTCTGATAGCAGCAAGGAAAAAGCTTTTCTCGAGTCAGTTGATACGTGATCTCAGACTTCTGTATCTTTTTTTTGACAGAAGAAAATGGAAAAAAGTATGTCCAGGGCATGTGGGGTTCTGGATTATGCTGGCTGCTAATCTAAGTTATCTATTGTAGATAACTCCTGCCTGCTGGGTAGTTGTTGCAGACAGGAGGTAATTTCTATGTCCTCATATTCCATGATAGCATGGATTAGAATTTAAAGTTAAAATTTCTGACTTGTAATTACTCAATCAACATTTCACTGTCTGGAGCTGACATTTTTGTAGAATCTCTGCTGCTCTTGTGGTGAGAGAATGAGATCATGAAGCAATCAAATTTTCTTTATACCTGCTGGTGTTTTGAAAGTGGTAAAACTACCTCAGAAGACAATATTATATGCTTCTGTTCACTTGGGTGTTCCAAACTACAGATAGCAGTTCTGTTTTTTGTGTGTTCATCCCTGGATTTGTTAGCTGTTATTGGTGGTAATGGGTCCTTTGTTCAAGAACAATTATTTTTACAGTCAACTAATTACAAAAGGTTAAATAAGATCAAGCCATAACTAGAGCTTTATACGCTACATTTACACTTTACACTGAGATGCTTTGCACTCATATCCTCTCAGTGGCTAACATCATTTATTTTGCTCCTTATGCACATTCTCAGTAGCTATCACTAGACTTCAACCTTTACAGCAATCACACTGGGTGGGGACATTCATTGGTAATATCATGTATGAGAAGTAAATGATGAAAGTTGGTTGCTGCAGATTACAGCATTAGTAGCTGAGGAGCAGTTTCAAAGGCTTATTGTGGAGAATTTGCCTCGAGCTGTTTACCTCTCTTATTTGATTAGTTAGGAAGAGTCCATGGTAAAGAAAATTATACAGGATGGTTGTTAAAAAAAGACCTGTAAGGCAAGATTGCCTTTCTTCATTAAATGGAATCAAATAATTTTACATCACAGAGAGATACCATTGGCACATCATGCCTTTGTGATGTTCATATGATTTTATTTTTCCAGAACTAGCTTCAAGACCTGACTGTGTCAGACTACTCAGCTAATGTTAACAGAAACTGTTATTATCCTTGGATTCATCATTGAATGTGCAATTTTAACCACCCACTTGAACATAGGATTGAGAGAAGAAAGTTCAGCGCATCTGTTTTACTCTATTGCACAGTTTCTATTTCTTCCTTTTTTTGGAGTGGTATTGCTATCAGTTTTAATGTTTGCTAAATCAATTTTTTGAATGTTACAATAGAGCCCAGCTTTATTGTGTGCATTATTTTTAAATGATTGACCCTAATGAAAAGTTTGTCCGGAAATTAAAAAGCTAACATGGATGTTGTACTTCTTAAGTGTACTCCAAAGTGGCTCACAACCAGTTGATTGCTTTTGAAGTGGATCACTGTTATACAGTCGACTGAAGCAGCCAAACCTTGTACAGTGAAAGTCCACATGCAGGAAATGAATGAATGATCAGATTATCTCTTTTTGATTGTGCCTGGGGGCTGTGTAAAAATCTTTGGCCAGGATAATTCCATGCACTTCTTCGAATCATCAAAAAATTATTAAAAACACGTAAATTAGCTATTAGGCATGGTGATTGTTTTCACTTTTCTTGAGCTGTTAAATTTATGAACTCATAGTTTACCATAATTGCAGAGAAGAAGAGTGTTCCAAATTGTGACCAATTAATGCAAATACATATTTGATTCTTTTTTGATTTTGGAGTAAAAGAAACAATAAGAAGAAGCTGCTACATCAACTGTGTGCTTGCATTTCCTTTTCATTCCCATCATTTGATTTATTTTCTTCTCGCCTGTTCGACCAAGCCATTGTCCGCTGGGCAAGATATTTCAAAGATTGCTGAGTCAGTGTGAGGTGAAAGCTTGCTCATTTAAACTGAAAGGGACAAAGAGTTTTACCAAAGGAAAACAATTTTGGGAATGAGAGCAAGTTTTTTTTTAAAACAGTAATCGATGCCAACCATCATGACAATTTTAGCAAACCATGCAGCCCACTAGGTGCTGGACTTGACTCAGAAGTTTGACATAAACTTTCTGATCAATGTGTGAATTGCCTCTAACATGGTGAAGATGAAAAATAGGTTGTCTTAAATAAGGTAATGTCCTGTTGGTGAACTGGAGTTGATATCAATCTGGAGTTTTACAAAATATGGATACCAAATACTGTTACGCTACAAATCCTGAAAAACTTTAAAATCAGGTGAAGGATTCTGTCTCTAAAGCTATGGGAACGAATTAAAAAAATATGTTGTTAGGATTGATTAATAATTCTTTATCTGGTCATGTTAACTTTAAAAAGGAAAAGGTTTAGTTGGAAAAATAAACACAAATGATTTTGGTTCAGATAGTCAAACTGGAATACCTAAAACACTAGCTCACATTCATCCATGATATTGTAGATGCAAGTAGAACCAGTGAGAATATGTGTCAGAACAACATGGTTATTCTTAAATTACTGAATGAGTGGGTATTTGATTTCTCCGGTGGACAGATGACCCAAGTTAAAGCAAAACATCTGAAGGACAGCATGTGCAATGAATCCTCTCAGCTATTCCAGCTATTTTAGTTTGTCATGGAAAACTCTCAAACTGCACTTCTTGTTCAAGCAATCTTGGAAACATTGTCGAGATTCTTAAACTGGCTTTCCCTTGGTAAGTCCTTGAATCATGCTACATGATCTTTTACATCAGGTAGACAAGCCTTTCTATTTATACCACAGCCAAAAAAGGTCTGAGGAACACAATTTATGCCTTTTTTAACATATGACATGCTCTGTTTTTTTCTGTTCATGACTTGTTCAATATCTAAATAACGACATTCTTTTTTATATTAAAATCTCTCTCATAACTCTTAATCAATCTTTTTGCCACAGGGCTTAGATTCCTTCGCCATTCTTCACATATCTTTGTCAACCTTTTCTCAATCTATTCTAATCATTTATATTTGTTTCTGCAAGCACAGCAGTGTAACCTGAGGGTAGATGCGGGGGTGGGGGTGGAGGGGAGGTGGAGTTGATATGTGGTCTCTGTAATGCCTTATAAAGTACCAGTGACATTTGGATCACAGTCCATGGATCTATTTTTGCAGCTTGCATTTTATATGCTACTTCAGGCCTACATGATAGCATTTTGTCAATTATTCAACACTTCCTTTTCCTGAGTCATCATACTGAAAAATATATTTTAAATTTTTAATCAGTTCTATTATTGTGCCGGTTGCATTGTGTTACAAATTTGACTTAGGATTCTTCCTATCCATTTGATATATGTCAATAGACCAAACACCTGCTCTTTTAATTAGATTCCTTGATATTTTCAGGGGCTGAATTCAACTCTGCCTCAAAATGATATTCACAAGTCCACCATTAGATAAAAATATAAGGACTGATCCAAAAGAGATCTATATTTCTAGTGGTCCCAGCTGATCAATGTTGATAAACTGGGAAGGCTGATTCTATTGGATTCTGTGTGGTTGGTTAATTAACATAATTTAAACAATCTCCCAACATGGTTTGTGTGTGTGCAGGAAGAGATTAGTCAATTAGGAAGGGAGGGTGCAGTGGTTCAAAAATCAGGGCTGACTCATTCCTTACATTTTTCGAGAATGTTGAAAAAATTCAGCAGGTCCGGCAGCATCTGCAGCGAGAAAAAACAGAGGCTGGATTTTTCCAGCTCTTCACAGTGGCGGGATCTTCCAGTGCCACCGATGACACACGCCTGCCATGAGTTTCCCAGTGTTGAGGGATGCATTCAGCAGGAATTCCTCATTGACAACGCAGGACCAGATGATCCTGCTGCTGCTGTTTTGAATCCATTTGTCTTTGTGTTGTAGTTAAAGAGGGAAAATTGTTGGATATTACAGTGTAATATGGTAAAATAGACAGACAGAAATCCCATTTGGGAGAAAAGCAATACTTTTTCAAGTTAGGCATTTCTGGAAGTGAAATAGGAGTGATTTAAACATTAAAATAAGTAAAATAATGCTGATGCTGGAATCTGAAGGAGAATGCAGCTTCTGCAGTATTTTGCTTATTTTACATTTTTGGAGTCTGACTAACAAGATTTAACAGCTCCCAAATTACCTCAGCTTTATCAAAGGGATTCCAGACTTTTAATTGAGGAAACTTTTGATTCCCAGTCATCAAATATATTCAAGATAAAGAAAAAAGATTTTTGTCTGTGCAGGGAATCAAAAGAGGTGAGGATAATGGAAGAAGATGGTGTTGAAGTAGAGGGGCAGATTGTATGGTGCAGCAAGCTCGAAGAACACCATGGATGACACCTACTTTTATTTGTTATGTTTTTTGTTACATTTTAAAATGAATAGATCACCATTATGCTCCCAGGATCACCTGGGTGTCCTGTATGTACTTCATTGAGTTTAGCTTTAAATATCTCTTCTCAAGACAATGAGCAATAGGCAGTAAATGATAGCTTTGGTGGTTTTGCCAAGATCCTGTAAACAAATTAAAGAAGAAAATTCTTATATTGCCAGTGGAGAAACTGAGTATACAAATGATTGGAATGAATCACTGACCACCATTTTTCTTTGCTTCAGGTAATCTCCCAGGAACATTCAAACAATTATGTTAAGCAATGAGTTATTGCAGTGTCATGTCCAAATTCTATTTTTTCTTGTCATGTGAAATTTCAGACATTGTCTGCTGGCGGCAATCATTCTCCTTCATCTATTTCCAAGTTCTGCGATTGAGCGAAGAACTGAAAAGAGGGCTTTAGATATCTTTGGTGTGAAATGACTGCCAGTAATCTTCATGTTTTACTGACACAGAGATACATTGAGAACAAGTTCCTTGCATTTTTCAATAGTTGCAAGACAATTAACACTTTTCTAAGTGCACTTACTATCTTGAGGTTTCAGAATTCACAACCACATTAATAACTCCTTGACAAGTTTGGTTCTTAAGTTGGGGCTGATGGAGCATGATACTCGATGTCAAAAATTGAACCAATGTATTAAAACGTTATGTCTGGATTTGGCACTGAATGTGCAGCAGCAGATAAAATGCTGACCCACAAAATACGCTAAAGTCTGAGATCACATACCAAGCTTCTTGCCTGCTGCTATCAGACTTTTGAATGGACCTACCATATATTAAGCTGATTGTTCAAGAAGGGGAAGAGAGACCTTCCAGGGAATTATAGGCCAGTGAGTCTTACTTCTGTTGTGGGCAAAGTATTGGAGAGAATTATTAGGGATAGGATTTATAGTTATTTAGAGAGAAATGAATTGATTGGGGATAGTCAGCATGGTTTTGTGAAGGGTATGTCGTGCCTTACTAACCTCATTGAGTTTTTTGAAAAAGTGACTAAAGAGGTGGATGGGGGTAAGGCGGTTGATGTGGTATATATGGACGTTAGTAAGGCGTTTGATAAGGGGGCCCATGGAAGACTTCTGCAGAAAATGCAGATGTATGGGATTGAGGGCGATTTAGCTAATTGGATTAGAAATTGGCTAGCAGATAGACGACAGAGGGTGGTGGTTGATGGGAGATATTCATCGTGGAGTTCGGTGACGAGTGGTGTACCTCAGGGGTCTGTTTTGGGGCCCCTGCTGTTTGTAATTTTTATAAATGATCTGGATGAGGTTATTGAAGGATGGATTAGTAAATTTGCAGATGACACTAAAGTCGGTGGAGTGGTAGATAGTGAAGATGGGTGTTATAGTTTGCAGAGGGACTTGGACAAGTTGCAGAGCTGGGCCGCGAGGTGGCAAATGGGGTATAATGTGGAAAAGTGTGAGGTAATGCACTATGGCAGAAATAATAAATGTGTAGAGTATAGGGCAAATGGTAGGATTCTTGGTAGTCTAGATGAACAGAGGGATCTTGGTGTGTATGTGCATAGATCCCTGAAAGTGGGCAGTCAAGTCGAGAAGGTTGTTAAGAAGGCATAGGGAGTCTTAGCTTTTATTGGTAGGGGGATTGAATTTCGGAGCCACGTCATGTTGCAACTGTACAAAACTCTAGTGCGACCGCACTTGGAGCATTGTGTGCAGTTCTGGTCCCCGCATTATAAGAAAGATGTGGAGGCATTGGAGAGGGTACAGAGGAGGTTTACCAGGATGTTGCCTGGTATGGAGGGCAGGTCTTATGAAGAGACGCTGAGGGATTTGAGGTTGTTTTCGTTAGAAAGGAGGCGGCTAAGAGGGGACCTAATCGAAACATATAAGATGATTAGAGGTTTAGATAGGGTGGACAGTGATAGCCTTTTTCCTAGTATGGAGAAAGCTAGCACAAGGGGACACAGCTTTAAATTAAGGGGTGATAGTTACAGGACGGATGTCAGAGGTAGGTTCTTTACCCAAAGGGTGGTTCGGGAGTGGAATGCCCTGCCTGCAGCAGTTGTAGATGCGCCAAGTTTGGTGGCGTTTAAGAGGTTAGTTGATAAGTATATGGAAGAGAAGGGAATGGTCTAGTTTGGAGGGGCATTGCTTTTTATATTGGTCGGCGCAACATCGAGGGCCGAAGGGCCTGTTCTGTGCTGTAATGTTCTATGTTCTATGTTCTATCTGTGACTGTAACATTATATTCTGCACTCTCTCCTTTTCATCTCCCACTGTGTACTTTGTGAATGGTTTGTTTTGTCTCTATAGCATGCAAGAAAAAATACTTTTCACTGTATCACAATACTTGTGACAATAATAAATAAATATCAAACAGAATCACATGATGTGATCTGAACTGGAGTATTCAAAGCACCAATCCAAAGATGGAATTAAAAGAATCCAGTGTTTATGCTAAGAAAAGGAAAAGTTTTATTATGGATTCAGGCTGCGCCATGATTAAATAAATGTCTGGGGGTGGTTAGGAGTCAGAGAGATACACTTCCTCAACAGTGGGAGGAAGAAACATGCTACTGTAATAAAGAAAGCACAGCTGGAAGTAACTGAGGCAGTCAGCAATGGGATCATTGTATTGTATTTCTGATTTCAGTGTAGGAAGCGCTTTAATGAACTCAACAGTGTAGGAAAGTTGTGGGTATAGTTGCATATTCACTTACATCCTGCTATGGACATCACTTCATCCCCTCATTCTGCCTTGTCAAGTTTGCCCCCATCATGTCACTGCACAGATCAGTTTACTTTACAAGCACATCCATAATGTGGAGGTGGTGGTGCAATGGTATTGTTGTTGACCTCATAATCTAGAGACCCAGGGGTAATGCTTTGGGGACCTGGGTTTGAATCCCAATAGAGCAGACAGTGGAAGTTTTAAAATCACATCTGGAATTAAATGTATAATGATGGACTACAAAATCAATTTTGATTGCCGTGAAATCGCTTCTTGTTCACTAATGCCTGACAGGGAAGGAAATCTGCTATCCTTATCTGATCTGGCCTACAAGTGCCTCCAGACAAACGGCAATGAAGTTGAACCTGAAATGTCTTCTCAAATGGCCTGGAAAGCCATTTAGTTGTATCCAATCGCTACAAGGAAAACAAAAAGGAATGAAAACAGACAGACCATCTGTTATGGCTTGGGCATAGGAAATGACAATGGCAAACCCAACTCTTTTGACCCTGCAAAATCCTCTTTACTAACATCTGGAGCTAATGCCAAAATTGGGAGAACTGTGTCAGACTAGTTAAGCAGCAGACTACTGTAGTCATGCTCACAGAATCATACCTAATAGATAATGTCCCATTGTGTACCAAACAGAATTAGCAGCAAGTTATGGACAGTGTTAAACAACTCCATAATCAATGGATTAGATTTAAGCTCTGCAGTCATCACATCCAGCCTTGAATGTCAGTGGACAACTCACTGAAGGAGGAAGTTCCCCAAACATCCCCATACTCAATGATTAAGGAGCATATCAGTGCAAAAGATAAGACTGAAGTATTTGCCACAATCTTCAGCTAGATGATCCATCCTGGCCTCATCTAAGGTCCCCAGCATTACAATTATCAATCCAATTCACTCCAAGTAATATAAGAAATGGTTGAAAACACTAGATACTGTGTGGGCCCTGACAATATTGCAGCACTAGTACTGAAGACTTGTGCTCCATGTCTTTCTGCATCCCAGCCAAGTTGTTCAAGTGCAGCTATAGCATTGGCAATGTGGAAAATTGCCCAGAAACAGGACAAATCCAACTCAGCCAATCACTGCTCCATCAGTCTACTTTCGATCATCAGTAAAATTATGTGAGAGTTCATCAACAGTGCTATCAGACAGCATTTGCTTAACAACATCCTGCTCATGGAGGCTCAGCTTGGGTTCCGTCAGGGCCACTCATATCTTGACCTCATGCTCCCTATGAAGCAGGTGTGTCAGACTTCCAGCCTGCATTTCAGCAGGGAGCAACTGGAGAGCTGGCTGTATGGTGTAAGTAAAGTAACTTGGTGACAGGGCGTTCACCTCCATGGAGTTACTACAGTCATGGAATTCAGTATCCATAACACACAACTAACATGACACTCAGCAGATTTGATTTAATTTCAGCAGCAAGTAAAATAAGAACATATTCACAATGTTGATTTACAACGTTCTTATTTTGCCAATTCTAATCCATGTTTTCTCTTTTGTTCAGACTTCACATTTGCATCAGTTATTGTCGGAGTTACTATTTCTCAAATGAATTGATTGTTTCCAAGTGGAGACTATCAAAATAACTCATGCTTACCATGCATAAGTGAACATACTCACACATTGATAGATGCAGCTAGGTAGGTACTTAGTACCTCTCAGGTCACAAGGGAGCAAGAGCAGGAAATATCAGGGGTGTTATAATGCAATTGGCAATAACAATGAATCAAATGTAATCTGACCAATGGCAATAAGCTGTAATGGTCAGCTGACATAGTAAACCGTGGAACCAATTACCGAATGATGTGATGGTCAGCTGACCAGCTGACCCAGTACAAATAAGAACTGTTTGGGATTGTGGGGAAGATTGGAAGGCCTGATGCAAGGCTCCAATTTTGGAGTAATGAAGTTTCTTTATTAAACTCCCTGACTTATAAGTTGGAATAAGTTTTGTTATGTTTTTTATTGTCTGTATTTGAAGAGTTCTTTCTGGATGAACTAGGGACAGGAGAGATTCAATCAGAGATGGCATTCTACTCCAAGCTTTGCTCAATTGGATTCCGCTGTTACCCCAGCAGGGAGGAGGCAGCTATAGTACCACCATTCCTGATCCTGAGTCCCAGTAGTAATTCCAAAGTATGCAATGTTTGCACATCATTAGTATCTTATCGCACAATACTCTCAACAAATCCTTTCTCAGTGGAATCTGTGAGCAATGAATATTTATTGCTGTTTTTAGTTAACTTTTAACAAGCCTTTGCATTCAATCTTCTACCCCTCTCAATGGCGAGTTTCAAGAAGCTGGGAAAACCCAAGGATGTTCTATGAAATTTAAATGCAATTGGAATTCTCTCATTTAGACATTCGTATTGTTGACGCCTCCTCCAGATGCAATAATGCACATGCAGTCAAATACAACTGAAACTCAGAAATCTGCAGCTGGGAGATACCATCACTTTAGACAAATTCAACTACTCACCCACACCTAAATCCACACGCTCCTCAATGTTAAAATTCCCCTCGTGCTCGATTCAGAGCAGGCTAAAAATCTTGGCATTATTCAAACCTGTCGCAAAAACTAATGAGGGAAAATCAATTTCTCATGCATATTACTAAATCCTCTTATGCCAATTCATTAATGGTTATAAAAAATATTTTTGATTCCAATTTTAGTGTCTCATCTTACATTCCTAGCATTAGTGAGCTCATGCATGGCTTCATATATACCACTATTTTTGGGAATTAATTATGAGGGTTCCCTTGACTGCTTTTAGTCAGCTTGGCTGTTGTAATACTAAATTAATCTTCATTCTGTTAATAGATGGGATTACCATTTGAAAATACGTGGAGTGCTGATACTGCCTCTTAATTATATCCCATTTCTGGGGTACTTTGTCTCACGATAGCTTATTCTCATTATTTAAAATTGTAAGTTATTTAGCTGATTTAAATCAATAACATGACATTTTAAGATACCATTTCTGAAAGGTATAGGAAGCGCAGTGACACTAGGAGAAAGTTGTCCCATGGTCTGACAGTGCCAGGGCAGAGTATGGGAGCTGACTAGAGTTGGCAAAGCAGGACCTGTTCTGCTCTGCAGGCTGGCAGATTTATAGTTGACATTGGATTTCTTGTTGAAATGATCTTGATGAAAGCAATAATTAACCTAACTAAACTCAATCTTAGTTAATCCTTGGTGAACATGCTGTTAATTTTGCACAAAGGCTTATGTTCAGTTTTGTGAAACCCAACAACTGAAAATGGAACTGAGTTTGTATAGGGTGGGAGAGGAGATGGCACTTGCATAAAGATTAAACCAGTTTAATTCAGAATTTGTCTACTGCTCTTAAGCAAATGGAGTATAAATGCCAAACAGACAAACTGCCTGCAGGAAAAGTATGTGGGTAGATGATATGAATTTGCGATCCCAGTGGGAGTTTTGCATGCCAAGAATTCTTACTGGGACATCGGGCAGATCGGGATGTTCTGTAGTATTTTCCACTTGCTCAATTAATCCTACGGGGCCTTCTGAACTTGCCCACCCCACTCCTCCCTTCACCACTTAGAATTCCTGAATGAAAACTTGGAAATTGTATTCTTTGATGCTATTTTAAAAACAGAAGGATGAATTTTCCAATGTACACGTTTCCTTGCCCACTAGCTGCCAATGATTTAACACATAGGGGACCACATGACCACTTAACAGACTTGAACATCATTTGCGTCGCAGACTGATTGTGAGGCAATTATATCTTTATCAAGATAGACTGACTTACTTTGGGTTTGCACTTTGTTTTTAAGGTCCGGTGGGTACAGAAAAAGTGCAAATCCAAACACTGTTAAATTCTTGTATTCCCCTAACCTGAACATAGAACATTACAGCGCAGAACAGGCCCTTCGGCCCTCGATGTTACGCCGACCAATTAAGAAAAAGCAATGACCCTCTAACCTAAACCATTCCCTTTTCATCCATAAACCTATCCACGGACCTCTTAAACGCCACCAAACTTGGCGCATCTACAACTGCATCAGGCAGGGCATTCCATACCCTTACCACCCTCTGGGTAAAGAACCTACCTCTGACATCCGTCCTATAACTACCACCCCTTAATTTAAAGCTATGTCCCCTCGTGCTAGCTTTCTCCATCTGAGGAAAAAGGCTATCACTGTCCACCCTACCTAAACCTCTAATCATCTTATATGTTTCAATAAGGTCTCCTCTTAGCTGCCTTCTTTCTAACGAAAACAACCTCAAATCATGACTTTGTTGCTATTGGTTGGAACTTACAATAAAGACAATATTATATTCATTTTTAAAATTATGTTTAAGCTGCATAACTAAACAGACACGTATTACCTTTGCAACAATTCTGCCACATTTGCAACTGACTTAAACTGAAAAATTTAACTGCACACATGGACCTAATAACTAATTTGCAGTGACAGACCTGAAGAAGACAGGCCAACTAGCATGGAGAGAGAGAAGAAGAAGAAGCATTTGGAATGGGGAAGGGGCAAGTGATTGGATGCAGAGGAGAAATGGGGTAAATGGGGAAGGGAAGAGTGATTATTACAAGTGAGTAGAATAGTGATTAAGAGTTGGGGGAAAGTAATCAGTTAGGGGCTGAAAATAATGCTGCAGTGAATGTCAGGGGAGCTCTCTTGCTTCTCCATTTTCAGTTAATTAATCAACATTAGCATCCATGAGAGCACAAAAAAGAACACTGGCTCAAAGTAAATCACTTCTTTTTGACAGTGGCCTTCCTTTGAGGATTGCAGGTTAGGCTGCATATTTTTTTCCTGCCTACACTTAGAACAATGCAATCTTGCAAAAAAAGCTTCAAAAAGACTTGGGTGCAATTGCAATACCCTTGATCTATTTCAGATGCAAGATCTGGAAGTATCTACTGTTCCTTCACTGATATGGTGGATGACACACTACTGACACGTAATGAGATGCCATATTTGATGTTTAATACAAGTTTAGTACCTAAAAAAGTATCATTATAAAGGAGCAGCTTAACAAATTCTAGAACTATTTTCAGTTTGTTTAGTCTGGTGCTATTCAATGTAATTTCACTTATGAAACAAATGCTTAGCTCAAGATGCAATGATCGTTTAATTGTTTGAAAATTAGTTGAAGTATTTGTTAAGCAATCACCATTTTTTCAGAACAGGAGAGTTCCTTTTCATTCTTTCAAACCCATGAACCAGTTCAGTCTCTCAAAGAGGACCTGAAAACAATGTTTAAAGATCCTAACATCTGGAAATGGTTCTCCCATTCCAGGGTTCACCTGTGCTCTTGCTAATTTGATGCAGGAAGCTGCCAAGGGGTTGAAATAAAGAAGATCTCATGTTGATAGCCTATCTGCACTTATGATCTGCAAACATATCAGTAACTTTTACAAAGGAATTCCAATGAATTTTGTGTCGGGAGTTCAGAAGAGTGAGTGACAGGATCTCATACTCGACATTCACAGAAGTGACCAAATAAAACCCAGCTCCAATTAGAGATGGCAGCTGGGCTTCATAAATGGTTGATCCGAGCAGTGTGGCTTGTGGGTAGGTCTCCTGCTATTCTCCTAGTTTGGGTGAAGTCTGACCATCAAGAGGAGTGGCATCAGTGTCATGGAGGTGCTTTCAGTCGGAGGGAAGCAACTAGCACTGAATCAGGGCAAGCTTTAAGGGAGTCATTAGTTTCTGTGAAGTCGTTGTAAGGACATGCTTGCTGCCTAGAGATAGGACTCTTTTATGAATTACGGTTGACAAATAAATATAAGTCCTCAAAAGAGCCAGGTTCAGATCTCCCATTGAAAAGCTATCCCCAATCCATCACTGAGTTCTTGACCCATTGGGGACCTGTTGTCTGAAGGAAAATCTCTTGTTGCTTGAAAATTTACAGAATTGTTGTTAGAATTAATTAACCTCCTGCGATTACTTGTGGTAGCCGTCAAACTTGCCAATACACCTCCAGGAAAAGCGCACAGAAGGAGGACTACATCTGGGAGCTAATCCCATATGCAAATCTCTGAATTCCCTGGCAATACCATCTCCAAAGTTTTCTCTGCAGGTCTGAAAAAAATTTCAGGCAATGTGATAGATATTGGGGGTATCCAAAACTTGGGGTCATAATCTGAGGGTACAGGGTAGACTATTTAGGACAAAGATGAGGAGACATTTCTACACCTAATGAACCTGTGGAATTCATTACCACAGGAAATAATTGATGCCAAGACATTGAATGTATTCGAGAGGTGGCTTGAAATAGCACTTGGGGTGAACAGGACAAAGGTTTCGGGGAGAAAGCAGGATTAGGCTATTGTGTTGGATAATTAGCCATGTTTGTGATGAATGGCAGAGAAGGCTTAAAGGGCTGAATGGCCTCCTCTGCTTCTATCTTCTATGTTTTCATATTGAGAATCCAGAGAGGACGTAGGGGAGGGCAACTGGAATGTTACTTTTGGACTGGTTTCAAGCTTCCCCTTTTGGAGTCCTGATTCACCAGAAAAGAGACTATGGACACACCCCTCATAATTTTCCATATATTTAAATGAGTGATTGGAAAATTGTGGAAAGTTTGCTCACAGTTTCCTGGTAAGACTTCATGTTGGTGCAAAACACATTATTAAAATTCACTTTAACTCTTAGAGCTTTTGTTGATGAGATCAAGCTACCAGAGTTTGATATATGTACTTTGGAGAAAAATATAAAAGGGTTATAACCCAAACATGAAGAGATAAAAAAATGATTAAAAATAGTGTGATAGAAAGTTGGCCTATATAATCTGTGAAGTACTATATTTTGAAGTGTGGCATTGTCATTTGGAGAAAAACTCCAGAACATATAATGAACACATGGATTGCCCAAATTTCAAAGAAATTTGAGTTTCCAACAGGAAAAAACTTTTCCCCACTGAAACGAATAATTTCATATTTGTTTTATTCTGTATTGATGATAACTGTGGCTTTCTGGGGCTTGAAAGGTTAGTATAATAATTTAGAGAGCAATTTCTCAGAGTCTTTCTTGAAATGACTAATTTGTTTATTTTATTGTTTTTCCTTTGGGAAACACTGATTGAAGTGGAGAGGTAAGACAATGTGTGAAGCTACACAATCTATTCTATGAAGAACCTGTCTGACTGACCTGAGCAAGCCTCCTCCTCATATCTCCATTTAGGGGCTCCCTGGCTGTTCCTCCACCTCCTGAGGCCTAATTCATACAGACAGCGGCAGCCACTCCTTCTGGCACTGATGCTACTGAACAGCTCCCAGCCATCAGCTCTCAGGCGTGGGTTATCACTCTGGATTCAGGCCCCTCCAATGATGACCAGATAGATGCTCGCTGTCCTATTAATTCTGCCTGGGAAGGGCTGCCACTAAGTTGCTTTGCATCCAATGGATAGGCAATTAAATTCAGTCCTTTGACTGCTTCAAATATTGATTAATTGATATCAGTACTCATTCAGTTCAAATGCTAACATTTACACAAACATAGAAGTTTAAAATATTGAGCCCAAATTTAACATTCTAACCTGCTTGAAATAGTGGAACCCAAGAACACATGAGGAATTGTAAGTTTCAACAGCTCATGTCAGCTTTCATCAAAGCTAATCATTATGTTTCCATCTGACTTCTGATTTTGCTAACTATGGTGAGTGGACATAACGGTGATCTGCAGGAATCTATTTTAGCTGAAGTACTTAAAATGACCTTGCAAGAATCAAAGTTGATGCATAGTAGAGGTTTTCAGTCACTGTCAGAAGCTACAGGATAGAAGACACAATGTAGTAAGGTAGTATCACCCCTCAGGAATGTATCCCTAAACATGTTGCTGAGTTGCAAGGAGCCATTGAGAGATTTTGTTCCATCTGAATAAGAGGAAGAAGACTGCTCTTGAAAACAATCACAGGCGGTTAGAAGTGGCAAAGGAAGTGAGCTGCAGAAATGTGGCCTCATGTTTTAGCTACAGTACCTCAAAATGTCCAATGACCTAATTGGAGCTGGAAAGATGAATGCTTAGCACAATCGACCATACCTACATGTACGCCTAACTCCAAACATCCGAACTCTACTTCCCATGCTTTCCTCTGCACCTTGCTCCTCAAATGTACAGAAAGATGCAATGTGACATATCAGCATTTAAAGCATTTTTTGTCCCTTAATTGCTCAGCCTCTTCGACTTTGCCCATTTTCTCATTATGATTTCAAAGGTGTGTTCCAGGAAGACTGGCAAATTCACGAACAGAACGTGGGGTTAAAGAGGCAGTTAACTAGCAGTTTGTATGCATAAATAGCTGACCATGAAACCCATAGGGGTTTCCCATGCAAGACAAATTGCTCAACATGTCAGCAATTTCTATTCTTTTAAACTGCCCACTTTGTTGACTTAAAATTTTCCCATTATTGTACTCCAGTGTTACCAGTGTAATACCATTGCTACAAGAGGATGATAGAGAATTTGTGGAATATGGTCTCTGCTGTGAACATTTGGCATGCTTGGATGCATTGGCTGCGAGTAAAGTTGCATTATTTTCTGAGGCTTCTCAAAAATTCTAATTTAAACTGGGTGGCATTTGGAGAATAATATTAGTTTCACAAGCCATTTACTTAACTGCATTATGATTCATAGAACATAGAACAATACAGCACAAACAGGCCCTTCGGCCCACGAGTTGCGCCGATCACATCTACCAATCCACAGACCTATCTATAACCCCCTATCCTTTTCTTTTCTATATACTCATCCAGAAGTCTCTTAAAAGACCCCAGTGAGTTTGCCTCAACAACCTCCGACGGCAG
This sequence comes from Sphyrna mokarran, assembly GCA_024679065.1. Classification (NCBI taxonomy): domain Eukaryota; kingdom Metazoa; phylum Chordata; class Chondrichthyes; order Carcharhiniformes; family Carcharhinidae; genus Sphyrna; species Sphyrna mokarran. The sequence continues at coordinate 36,379,563 of JAGIQG010000010.1, read as the reverse complement.
TTGGTTCCATTCACTCACCACCCTCTGAGTGAAAAACCTACCCCTGACATCTCCTTTGTATTTTCTTCCCTGCACCTTAAATCTGTGTCCTCTCGTATTGACCATTTCCGCTCGGGGAAATAGTCTCTGAGAGTCCACCCTATCTATTCCTCTCAACATTTTATAAACCTCTATCAGGTCGCCTCTCAACCGACGTCTCTCCAGTGAGAAGAGTCCCAGCTCCCTCAACCTATCTTCGTAAGGCCTGCCTCCCAATCCAGGCAGCATCCTTGTAAATCTCCTCTGCACTCTCTCAATAGCCTCTACATCCTTCCTATAACAAAATTGTTACAGAATAGAAGGAGGCCATTCAACCCAATGTGTTTGCAGCATTTTTCTGAAAGAGCGTCTTACCTAGCCCAAGTATTCCCCCATCCCTGTAACCCTGTGCATTTACCATAGCCAATCCACTCAATCTACATTTTTGGACCCAAAGGGACAATTAACATCGTCAATTCACATAAACTGTACATCTTTGCACTGGGAAAACAAACTGGAGCATTCAGAGGAAACCCACACACACAGCCACAGGGAGAAGGTACAAACTCCACACAGACAGTCACTTGAGGTCAGCTTAAATGCAGGTCCCTGCGTTGTAAGGCAGCTATGCTAGCTACTAAACCATCATGTTGCTCCTATATCTATTTGTAAGAATGTTTTCTGCCCAGTCATTCATTTAAAACTGAACACCAGTTAGAGTAATACAGTGGACAGTCACTCACTATCACTCGACATAAAAGAGAATGAGTTGGAACAGGTGATGTTGCAGATGTTTGAGGTTTTTTTTGTTGACTTTTGATTCAAATTTGGTTTCAAGTGCGCATAGCATTTATGAATATAAATGTGAACCTACAATTAATGGCCTTCTTCTCTTAGGGCTATGTATTTATGCTCAGAGAATATAATGTCTACTTCAAAGAAGTGCATTGCTAACTGCTGCATTAATCTCCTATATTCATACTTCTGTCATACAACATTATGCAATGGGAGGGCAAGTAAGGCATATAAATTAGGAACAGAAGTAGGTCATTCACCCATCGAGCCTGCTCCATCATTGATTAAGGTGACGACTGATCAAGCTGGTGTCAAAAATTAGCACACTCTGTGCCTTGACAAAATACATTAGGTTTGACATTTCATTGGGCATGCCATTGTGAGTGCAACACATTATACTCATACAGTACCATACTCCATTGTGATAAATGCTATTGAATAATGCAGGAGGAGGGTAACTTGAAAAAAAGATGGAAATGATGGCAGATAATGGATTAAATTTGGAAGCTGCTATGTTGGAAGAAGTAGGAATGGCAGGATGGTGAACTATTGTTGTCCAAAAATAAAAAGAAGCAAAAAACAATATATCTTCCCCACTCCGGTCAGAATTTCTTGAGGACCATTCTCTCCCTGCCCTATTCTTCAATATGCCCAATACCTTCTCCCCTTCCCATTGCATTTATCCATGAAAGCATTGGAGATGCAAAAACCTCCCCCTGCCTCACCATCCAAAACCGCAGATGAAACATTTAGATGATTCATGTCTACTTTGAATTTCTATTAACCTTACAATGCATTCGGTTCTACATGGGAAAGATCAAAGTTGATAGTTTAACTGCTCCATGGAACACCTTTGTTCAGTCTGCAAGCTTCATCCTGAGCTTCTGATCACATGTCATTTTAATTCTCTAACTTCCTGTCATGCTGATCTGTGTCCTCAATCTCCTGCAGTACTTCATTAAAACTCAATGTAAACTAGAGAAACAGCACCTATTCTTTTCAATAGACAGTGTACATTGAATTTATTAGATTCAGACCATAACTTCTGCCTCCTTTTGTTTCTTTCTTCTTTCCAGATTTTGGTTTTAGTCTCATTTTCCTTTATTTTCACTTTCAGATGGTAGGTTTCATCATTTGGCCACTCACACCTGGACATATGTTTTATCTTTTGTATAATTACTACTTCTTTTGGCCCTTTGCCATTTCCCACTTTCACTCTTTTCACTTGCTTAAAATCACTTTAAATTACATTTCAAGCATTTCCCATTTTTGGTGAAAGATCATTAAATTTAAACTAAAACTCTGGCTGGAATTCTCTGGCTGTTTGTGCCCTCCTGCTGCTGCTAGAGGTGAGGATGGAGAATCTGGCGCTCAGCCAAATCTCTATTCACTGCACTGAGACCAGAGAATCTCACTGGCGTGAACAGCCAGAGAATTCCAACCCCAGGCCATTTCTTCACCAATCCTGCCTGAAGATTTCCAGCACTTTATGTTTCTAGTGTATTTAAGTGGTCTCTGCTTTTAGTCCCTCTCATATATACAAACATTTTCTCCATCTTCTCAAATTTTTTAATTATATAATCTCTCGGAGTGCTGTTCCTCAAAAGATAGTGGAAGCAGAGCGTTTGAATATATTTAAGAAAGAGGAAGACAGATGTTTAAGGGATGAAAAGTCCTTGGGGATTAGGCAGGAATGAGGCATCAGAAAATCAAATCAGCCACACTCTCATTGAATGATGGAGCAGGTTTGAGGGGCTAAGTTACCCCTGTCAGCAGGTATCTAACAGACAAAGAGAGCAGAAAGGCTCCTTACACTGCAGACAGCCTCAACCAGCACCCCCTCCCCCAAAACTGCAGGGCAACATGGCCCAGAATCATCATGGCCTGCCCCTCCTTCCCCACCGATCGTGAACCCATCACCTCCTCCACGAATCATGGCTCTGACGCTCTCCCCCATTGATTGCATGTAGAATGGCAGCTGACCCCTTCCCTTCCCCCTCTTCCACCCTCACAAGCCCCACTTGCTATTGATTTCTCCCTCACTGACCCTGCCCCACTGACCCCTCCCCCACAGACCATACTCTAATTTGCCTCATCTAACAAAAGGCTCTGCCTCCTGTCATTGCTCCCACAGACACTGCCCACCCTCAGGCCCTATCCCTATTGATGCTGCCCTGTCACTGCCCAGTGACATTGCCCAAGTCCCAGGGTGGCACTGCCAGTCTGGCATTGCCCAAGGGGCAGACTGGCAATGCCAGACTGGTCTTGCCCTCGACCTCCCTCAGGGGCTTCCATGGCCTTCTGATCCACTAGTAAGACCAGGCAAATAACCTGGATGATTGAGTGCTGGGCTCACTAAACATATGTTAATGAACATCTAAATGCTATGAGATGCTGAGTGCAGGAAATCCGGCTGTTGTAAAATCTCACCGGTCATGGAAACCGCCGCCATTCACGCGAGCCATTTCAAGCCCAATTTTACTGCATTTTCCTGTCACAAAATTGGTGTAAAGTGGCAGTAAAATCCCACCTGTATTGTCTTATCCTTTACAGAATTATGAATACATTATTGCCCGACCTCGTCTGTCCTACTCTGATTCTGTGCACCATCACACTGAGCAGCAATGAATAAAAACACGAAATTTATAGTTCTTGTTTCCATCGCACGTGAAAACTGTTGTGCCTAGCATAGCTTGTCCGAAAAGGGTGACTGAAAGTGTCATGACGCTTCTGGAGGTTGCTCTTTCTGCATCAAGGTACAGGTGTGACTGCAACTCTGATGCTGCAGGGCCAATTTATGGATGGTGTCCTTGAAGTGTTGCTGAATACTGTGAGGAAAAGAGCAGATGCTGGATTGATATTCTAAAGCACGTTTGTTAGAAAAGAGTCATCCAAAATGTCTGGCAGGAGGTAGCTGACAAGATGATTGCTTTTTGCAATTTGCTGCCAGTATGAGAGAAAACAATGACAGATTTGAAGTGTGGTTTAGGCACTCAGCAGATTCCTTCAGTCTCTACTCCAAGTGTAAATGGCACACAAAATGTAAAAGATGTTGCCGTCATATTGCTCCCCCATCTCCATGTTCATAATGTTTGAAGGCATTTGTTTAGTGTGGTACTTAAGCAGGATGCAAGTTACATTTGAAACTGTTGTTCTGTTCACACATTGGGGATGAAATTTAATGGTTCTCTGCAAAGGGATTTAAAGGTGGGGGAGCTCACAAAATGCAATGTTTGACCAGGCTGCTGTCTATTCACCTGATCCCGCCCATTTTACTGGGAGAGCAGGAAGGGTAAAAAATTATCATCTTGGATTTATTAATATCTTTTGAGTGGGCAATTAAAGTGCCTGATCTTCTATTTTACATTCTGCTATTATCAAAGGGAGGCCCACACGAGGTTGATGGCCAGACAGCTATCATTCAGCCAGCTGGTGCAGGGCAAGAGGATGGGTCACCTGTATTCAAGGTTGCCTTCTGACCATTGGAGGCATCCCACTATCAAGTCATACACACCTTTAACACTCCCCATTAGTTTCTCAAACCAGGCCCCAAACCCTTCAGCCCACTTTGCTGGGGCTCACCAGTCAGGCCTTGCCAATATCCTGAACTCACCTGGAGCCTGGCCTCTGTTAGTTCCTCTTCCCTGGGGACAAAAAGGCATTAACTACTTGCTTAATACATCTTTGCGTAGTATCACAGCTAATGTCTATACTAGTTTAGAAAGAGATATTGACAGAAATGTTAAGTCAGTAAGTTATCCTGACTATCATTGTCAGTACCATTCATATAATTAGCATTGGTTATAGATGCTCTTGCAGAAGAAGGCACACTTTTGAATCGACTTCTTTGCCAAACTGAAGTAATTTCCTTGGTCAGTAATGCTCGCGCAGTTATACTTGTTGGTTTATCAAAAATGTATATTTTGCTTTCAAAGTCAAAATGGAGAATCAATAATCTGCTTCAAAACAAAATTGAGTTGAACTTTTTCTATGGCACAGTGGTTAACATTGTTGCAGAGCCAGGGACCTGGGTCCAATTCCCAGCTTGGGTCGCTGTTTGTGTAGATTTTGCATATTCTCCCCATATCTGCATGAGTTTCCTCCTACAATCTGAAAGGTTTAGGTGCTGTTTAGGTGCATTGGCCATGATATATTCTCCTCAGTGTACTAGAAGAGGTGCCAGAGTGTGGTGACTAGGGGGTTTCCACAGTAACTTCATTGGAGTGATAATGTAAACTTAATAAATAAATAAGATATATGGAATCACATGAGGCTGGAAGTTAGCCTGCATTCCAACCATTATCTTGTAATTGCATTTGTGTCTACATATGCCCTGTTTGTGAACTGAACTCTTTACTCACCTGATGAAGGGCCAATGCTCTGAAAGCTTGTGCTACCAAATAAACCTGCTGGACTTTAACCTGGTGTTGTGAAATTACCTACCCCAGTCCAATGCCAGCATCTCCGCATCAAGCCTGCAATAAAATGCAGTAGATTGTTCCTGTGGAATTAATGATTGCCTTTATCAAAATATCTGCTGAAGCTAATTCACAATAACCTTTCAGACATCTTGGCTATGGAATGGAATTCCAAAAAAATAGATGTGAGCAGAATCCCTGGGCTGGATTCTACAACATTGCTGTCAGCCAGGATTCTCCCATCCCACTGCAGTGAACGGAGATTTGACTGAGGGCCAAATTCTTCCTCTTCACTGGCAGCAGCTGCAGGGCTTGAACAGCTGAAGAATTCCAGCCACGGTCTATCAGAAGGAGTGGGATTTATGACTTCAGTTGAGCGAGACTGGAAATTCCTGCCCGAGGTCAACAGACATTTCTGTTGTCCATCCTTCGCCCACTCCAATTCCATGGCAGGCGAGGAGGTAGAATTCCAGCAAAGACCATTTCACAGCCCTAACCCCATGCCCATTATAGCAATGAGCATGGCTATTTACCCCCTCAATCATGTAGTCAAATTATTTACATACGCATTAGATATTACAGACATTAATGTTTAGCGGATTACAAGAGCTAATTTTGGAAAATTTAATCTCAATTTAAAAGTTAACAGGATTTTAAAACTGACAAATAAATTTCAGTTTGCTTACCACACTGATTCTTGGGTTCATTACTTTGGTAGTTCAAACTCTCAAATCTCTATTGTAGATTTGTATTAACGCTGCTTGCATATATGACGTATTTAGTCAGGGTATCTGGATCAGATGTATGCACTAGGTTCCATTTCTAATAGAACATAGAACATAGAACACTACAGCACAAACAGGCCCTTCGGCCCATGTGTTGCACTGATCACACCTATATCTACCAATCCACAGACCTATCTATAACCCCCTATCCCATTCGTTCCCATATACTCATCCAGAAGTCTTTTAGAAGACCCCAGCGAGTTGGCCTCTACCACCTCCTACAGCAGCCGATTCCATTCACTCACCACCCTCTGAGTGAAAAACTTTCCCCTAGCATCCCCTCTGTACTTGCTTCCCCGCACCTTAAATCTGTGCCCTCTCGTCGCGACCATTTCAGCCCTGGGAAATAGTCTCTGAGAGTCCACCCTATCTATTCCTCTCAACATCTTGTAAACCTCTATCAGGTCGCCTCTCGACCTTCGTCTCTCCAGGGAGAACAGTCCCAGCTCCTTCAACCTGTCTTCATAAGGCATGCCTCCCAATCCATGCAACATCCTTGTAAATCTCCTCTGCACCACGTCAATAGCTTCCACATCCTTCCTATAATGAGGCGACCAGAACTGCGCACAGTACTCCAAGTGTGGTCTGACAGGGGTCCTATAAAGCTGCAGCATTACCTCCTGACTCCTGAACTCAATCCCTCGATGAATGAAGGCCAGTACACCGTAAGCTATCTTAACCACATCCTCCACCTGGGAGGCCGATTTGAGAGTCTTATGGACCCGGACCCCAAAATCCCTCTGCTCTTCCACACAGCTAAGACTCCTGCCTTTGATAGTGTACTCATTCATCCTGTTGGATCTGCCAAAATGGACCATAACACATTTATCTGCGTTGAAGTCCATCTGCCACTTCTCCGCCTAGTCTTGCATCCTGTCGATGTCATGCTGCAACTTTTGACATCCCTCCAGACCATCCACAACACCACCGACCTTCATGTCATTGGTGAACTTACTCACCCATCCCTCCACTTCCTCATCCAGGTCATTTATGAAAATGACAAACAGCAAGGGTCCTAGAACAGATCCCTGGGGCACTCCACTGGTGACCGACCTCCATGCAGAAAAAGAGCCATCCACAACCACCCTCTGCCTTCTGCAGGCAAGCCAGTTCTGGATCCACAAGGCCAAAGCCCCTTGGATCCCATGGCCTCTCACCTTCTCAAGAAGTCTTGCATGTGGGACCTTGTCAAATGCCTTGCTGAAGTCCATGTACACCACGTCCACTGCTCTTCCTTCGTCAATGTGTTCAGTCACATTTTCGAAGAACTCAATTAAGCTTGTAAGGCAGCCTAGACTTGCTGACTATTTCTAATCAACCTAAACTTCTCCAAATGCTCGTAAATCTTGTCTCTCAGAAGCCTCTCCATCAGCTTACCAACCACTGAGGTCAGACTCACCGGTCGGTAATTTCCAGGACTATCCCTGTTCCCTTTCTTGAAAACAGGGACCACATCCGCAATCCTCCAATCCTCCGGAACCTCTCCCGTCTCCATCGACGACGCAAAGATCATCGCCAGGGTCTCTGCAATGACATCCCTCACCTCCCACAATAACCTGGGGTACATCCCATCTGGTCCTGGAGACTTGTCTATCTTGATAGCATTTAAAAGTTCTAACACATCCGCTTCCTTAACATCTACATACTCAATCTTCTGCCGCAAACTTGTAGTGCATCGTCCCAGATCACTTTCCACTGTGAATACTGAGGCAAAGTACTCATTAAGCACCTCTGCCATTTCTTCCGGTTCCATACAGACTTTTCCCCCTTCACTCTTTATAGGTCCTATCCCTTCTCTTCTCATCCTTTTACTTTTCACATATTTGTAGAAGGCCTTGGGATTCTCCTTAATCCTACCAGCCAAGGCCTTCTCATGACCCCTTCTGGCTCTCCTAATTTCCTTTTTAAGCTCTCTTCTATAAGCCTTATACTTCTCTAGATCCCCAACATCTCCTAGCTCTTTGAACCTTTTATACACCTTTCTTTTCTTCCTGACTATGTTCACCACAGCCTTCGTGCACCACGGTTCCCGCGTCCTACCAAAACCTCCTTGTCTCACCGGAACGTTGTCGTGCAAAGCTCCAGACAAGCATTCCTTGAATATCTGCCACCTTCCTTTGTGCTACTGTGTTAATGTATTTATTTGTCTAGTGGAGTTTGTGCTTTCTCTCCGTGCTTGTGTGGGTTTTCTCTGGGCGCTCCAGTTTCCTCCCACATCCGAAAGATGTGCTCTTAGGCTAATTGGCAAAACAAATTCTCCCTAAATTGTCTCAAATTTGGTTTTCAATCCATAGATCTATAAACATGAGTGGGGATCGCGGGTAGAGGTGGGAACATCGGGGTGGTGGCACGGGCTCGTTGGGCCGAAGGGCCTGTTTCCTGTGCTGTTTTGTTCTTTGTTCTTTGTTCAAAGGAGTTGCAAAGAATCTCAGCCCATATTCTATGTTAGCACTCAAGTCATCAGCGACCAAACGTGAAAAAAATGGAAAGCAGATAATCTGGTTACTTCACAGAAATCACACTGTGAAAAAGAATATTTATTAACAATACTTTAATAGGCCAGGGAGACAAGGAGATGCTGAAGGAATTGATCCTGTCAGGATAGTAAAGGCACTGATTGGAACCAATAGGTCGAGAATTGGGGCTAGCCTTTTATCTATCAAATCATACCAGCGATTATCCCAAAAGAATAATAAGCACTCAAAAGGGGAGATTTTTCCACCCATTTTTGTGTGTATTTAATTGAATGAACCTTAGAGTGAACACAGTGTGCTGTAAGAACTCTCACAACACCAGGTTAAAGTCCATCAGGTTTATTTGGTAGCACCAGCTTTCGGAGTGTCACTCCACCTTCAGGTGAGTGAAGAGTTGTGTTCACAAACAGACCATACATAGACATGACTCAATTTACAAGATAATGGTTGAAATGTGAGCCTTTACAGGTAATCAAGTCCTTCCAGTACAGACAATGTGAGTGGAGAGAGTGTTGAGGACAGGTTAAAGAGATGTGTATTGTCTCCAGCCAGGACAGTTGGTGAGATTTTGCAAGCCCATACAAATAGTGTGACATGAACCCAAGATCCTGCCTGATCTCATTTGTGTGGAACTTGACTATCAGTTTTTGCTCAGCAGTTCTGCGTTGTTGTGAATTGTGAAGGTTGCTTTGGAGAACACTTATCCGAAAATGAGGCTGAATGCCCATGAATGCTGAAATGTTCCTCAACAGAAAGAAAATAGTCCTGCCAGGTGATTGTCGAGCGGTGTTCATTCATCTATTGTCATAGCGTGTGCACGGTCTCACCAATGTACCATGCTTTGGGATATCCTTTCCTGCAGCACATCAGAGAGACAACATTAGCCAAGTTGCAAGAATATGTACAGTATACCTGATGGATAGTAGTCTCAAGTGAGATGATGGCATCTGTGTTGATGATCCGACATCTTTTGCAGGGGTTGCTATGGAGGATTGTGTGGTGTTGTAGTCACTGTTCTCCTGTAGTTTGCTGCAGATAGTGGCCTGTTTGAGATTATGAGGTTGTTTGAAGGCAAGAAGTGGGGATGGACTTGGTAAGACATTTGTCTTTTTTAATGACATGTTGAAGGCTCCGGAGAAGATGGAGAAGGCTTTGGAGAATTAACTTGATGATAAAGGATAGTCTGTCTGCCATATCCCGTGTTTGTCTTCTGAGAAGCTCAGTGCGGTTTCTCACTGTTGCGTATCGGAATAGTCAATCGATGAATCGAGCGCCATATCCTGTTCTTATGAGAGTATTGTTCAGCGTCTGGAGGTGTCTATTGTGATCCACCTTATCTGAGCAGATTCTGTGTATGTGGAGGGTTTGTCCATAAGGAATGGCTTTTTAACGGACTGACACTCTGAAAGCCTGTGCTACCAAACAAACCAGTTGGACTTTAACCTGGTGTTGTAAGACTTCTTACTATGCGTACCCAGTCTAACACTGGTAGCTGCACATCATAGCTTCATAGAGTGCTTCAGGGAGATTCACAGCAATAAAGGAGGGTCTCATCTCGCTAGAGAGGCTGGCATCAGCATGCTAAGTGAGCCACTGTGCATACACCAATCTGTCAGTGCGGAGATTGGCACTCGCACCTCCCCATCGCGAGCCTCCCAATTGCTGGACACTTGCTTTCTTCCCAGGTATCCTTCTCCCAGTTGCTGTCTTCACAATGTATCCAGTCCCATCGATCACCAGCATCTCCATACACCACCCCCAAGAGCTTTCTTCCCCAAGCCCCTCCTCACCAATCGCTGGCCTCTCAGACCCCCCACCTCTTTGGACCAGCCCCAATCATTAGCTCCCATGATCAGTCCCAACCTCATGCCCTTCATGTGAAGTCCTAAACCCCTTCATGTGTATCCTTGATCATCTTCCTCTCTCCCTCTCCCAGTGATCCCATTGATGAATGTGCAGCGGGGTCCCCCACACCATGGCCCCATCCTCTTGGCACTACCAGTGTCAAGGTTTCAGACTGGCACTGCCAGACTAGCACTGCCCAAGGGACACCCCCTTACCGTAGCCTCTCAGAAGGCCTCAATGACCTTTGTCATTGTTGATCACAACTGGTCGCCTTTGATGGGGACCAGCTTTAATCCCAGTTGGTGGGAACCTCTCCCAATGGTTGGGGGAAGTTGGGGGGGGGCGGAATGGGGAAAGTGGGACACTAGTGAGCCTGGAGAATACTGTCTGGGGCTTGTTAATCATATAGAAATCTGAATTTCCATATGGTAATCAGCCTCATGCTGATTTCTGGTGTCATGTAGATCACTTTGAAAAAAAGGGCCTGGAAGACTTGCGATTGACCAGATACCAGTCATGAGTCCTGCTTCAGACCCCCCGGTGAATTCTCCCAGCTTGCTGCACCTCAAGCAGCACAGTGGGTCAGGAGATTCACCAGCACCACCACCACACACCCCTCCCCACCCTGCCCCACCCCACAGCCACATCTTTGCTACAAAGGCTCGACCACACCTCAAACAGAGTGAAAATTCTCATTTTGTCGGTGCACTAAAAAGTAAGTACCGGGCCTGAAATATTTCATCTCGAGTGATTCACGGATCACTGTGTATTTTTCAGGATTTTCAAAACCTAAGTGCATGTTACTCATTTTGTAATCATCTTTTTGTGTGTGTGTGTGTGTGTGTGTGTGTGTGTGTGTGTGTGTGTGAGAGAGAAAAAGAGTTGGTGTTCTTACGAATACATTCTGATGTTGAGAAATAAACATTTCTTATTCCTTTGTTTAAAACTTACAAGAAAACCTGTTTTTTGCTTGTTCTTGAAAGTCACAGCACTCAAATGATTAAAACACTCCCTTAAAACACAACAATCTGTACAAGTCCAAAGATGGAAGAAGGGACAACCATTCCATCAGCTCTCCCTTGCCTCTAATAATTGTCAAATAGGTTCATAAAGGCCTACTGATGCATTTGGTGCCATAATTGGCAGAGCAGTTTTATTTTTCTGGAATTCTGTCTCTGACCTTTCTCATTTTCAAGAATGAAAATGTTCAGGGGGTACATTGAAAGCATCGGATATATAACTTACATTAAAAAGGGCATTTAAAAATGGCATTGTAGGTTTAAGACATCTTATGCAATAGGCATAAGGCTGGTCAGCAATTTTGAATACACTGTCAAAAACTTCTTCACATATTCAGAGTAAAAACACGCAACACAAGTAGGGAACTAGGAATCGTCAGTAGCCGGTGTACAAATAAGTAGGCAGCCTGCAAGCCTGTTGAAACCTAGCCCATTCCTTGCCCATCCAATTGCAACTAACAGGCTCACTTCCACTAAGTGGAATTGGTGCTTAACCAACCAACTAATACACAACCACAATCATTAATGTACATTATAGATTATTTACTCTTCAACAATGCAAGCAGTATAACACTCTATTGTAACATGTAAGTGTTCTTATTAAAGTCTGACATATTTTTAATATCACCACATTTCCCATTGAAAACTAATCTTTGTTAGGCCTTTCCAATGTCATTATTTTGATTAAAGCACTCAATGTTGAACATTCAGCTTCACAAATGAGGCATAATTTGCACAGAAATTTATTTAAATCAGTTTATAATAGAGGTTTTCCGAAATGTTTGCACCTTTCATCATGAAAGCAAGTTCTTACAAGTATTTGAGTTCAGTTTAATGGGAAATATAATGAAAATATTCAAAAGCATGAGGTAAACGTTCATGGATTTCCCATTTCATAGAATCCCAACAGGGCAAATAAAGACCATTCGACTCATTGAGTCTGCACCAACAACAATCCTACCCAGGCCCTATCTCCATAACCCCATATATTTATCTTACTAATCCCCTGATATTAAGTAGTGTTTTATCATGACTTATCAACTTTACCCAAACATCTTTGGACTGTAGGAGGAAACCAGAGCTTCCAGAGGAAACCCATGTAGATGCAGGGAGAACATGCAAACTCCACAGAGACAGTGACCCGAGGCCAGAATTGAACCATTTTGCCACCATGTCTCTTGCATCATCGATCTAGGGTCTTCTACTTTATTCTATTCCATACAAGAGTTGTGAAAGCAACTGTACACTGAGCAATCATCAGCAAATAACCTCACTTTTGACCTTATGAGGTGCAGAAGAACATTGATGAAATAGCTGAGGATGGTTAGGCACTGTGCTGAAGAATTCCTGTAATGATGTCCTGACGTTGAGTTGATTGGCTTTCGGCAACAAAACCACCCTTCTATTGCTCTCGATATGACTCCAACAGGTGCGACATTTCTCCCGATTCACATTGACTGCAATTTTATTGGGGATCCTGTATGTGGTGCTCAGTCAAATGCTGCCCTCATGTCAAGGGCACCACTCTCAACTCATCTCTGGAGTTTAGATCTTTTATCCATATTTGGAGCAAGTTTACAATGAGCTTCGCAGTTTAGGGGTCTGATGGAACACAGCCTAGGAGTCGGTGTGCAAGTTATTGTTGAGTAAGTATGGTTTAATAGAATTGTCAATGACACACCTTGAATCACTTTGCTGATGATTAAGAGTAGACTGGTGGGGGAGTAAATGGATTGAATTTGTACTGCTTTTCACAAACAGGATGTACATTAGCAATTTTTCCATTTTGTCAGGTAGATGTCAATGTTTTAAATTGCAACACGTACAAAATTAATTATAAGATCATTCCAGCAAAGCTCATTCATCCACATTCATCCATCTTCAGTTTTCTTTTAAAAAGAATCTATACTTTCCTATCACTACAATCCTAATAAGTAATCTTACTTGCCCCTTTACAAATTATTCTTACTGAAGTTTACAAGTAATGCAATTTTTCTATTAAAAATAAACTAAATATTTATAGTTAGTCTCCATACATTTATTTTGACTGTTTAATCAATTCCATACTTTCTCAAATGTCTCAAAAGGATTTAAATATTCATTTACTTCTACTGCCCTGTTATCTCTTTCAGTCATTTTAACATTTTTGCTCATGTCATCAGTCCTCAATTTCCCATTTTGTATCTTTATGGCAAGAATTGTCAACATTCATTGTGGGTTTTTTTCCTTGTGCCTTGAGGCATTTTTATTTAATTTTTTGAACATCTTTATTTATTAGTATTAAAGATATCAACAATGGTATAAGAGGCTGTTTGACTGGTCAAAACCATTTGCAGTGGAAGGAATTACAATGAAACCTCTGGCAGCTTGAGTTGGCAACTCCAGTTAGCTGCTGGGCATTTCAGAAACTTAAGAGGAAATGATTTTTCCTACGAGAAAACTGTCATTTCCACCAACCGGGTTAAAGTCCAACAAGTTTATTTGGAATCAGGAGCTTTCGGAGCACTGCTCCTTCCCCAGTGAATGGACTCTCCACTCACCTGATGAAGGAGCAATGCTCCAAAAGCTCATGATCACATATAAACCTGTTAGGCTTTAACTTGGTGTTGTGAGGCTTTTCACTGTACCTACCCCAGTCCAACATGGGCATTTCCACCAACACCTGCAATGCAATGTTTTCTAGGTTGACTGCTTGGTCGGGAGACTGATCAGAAATTGGTCGCTGCCATTTGATGCCACTGATTTTGGCTATCAGTCCAGCTAGTATGATAGCAATGCTGATCATCATTCTGCCATTTTTCCTTGTTTAATTGTTTAAAATTTGGACTTTGTTTTGTTCTGTCCCTTTCCTGTTAGCAGATAGAAATGTCTAAATTGTCATTTGAAACATTTGAGAAGATTTGCATTTGTATAATGCCTTTCATATCTTCGGGACATCTCAAAACAGTTTTACAGTCAATTAAATATTTTTGAATGATATCATTGTTGTACTGTAGGAAACACAACAGCCAGTGTGCAATCTACCATCTCCTACAAGCAGAGTGTAGTAATGATGAGATATTTAATTTTGATATTGAGGAATAAATGTTAGCAAAGATGCCAATGAGAACACATCTGCTTTTTCAAAAATAGTAACATGGATCAGATGTAATCAGCAGAGAAAAATCCTAGGTTGATGGTGAAACACCAGGGGCAATTTACTGCCACTGGCCAATTAAGGTGTTGCTGCCACGACAGTCATCCAGTTGAAAGAGGTCTGCCTCTCAGAGCTGTTGGCCCATTTAGAGGATTGGCAGCTCTTCAACCTCAACAGTACCCCTGATAAGCATGACCTCTGCTGAGGCTGTAAAGAGAAGGAGAGGGTGCCTGTATCATGACGTACCCTGGAAGGCTGGGTCAGGATTTTTTGTTAATGATAAGGAGTTCCAGTGATCTATGGGGTGAAACCTCCAGTGACAGTGGTACAACATTTGTCATTGTCAATAGAAAGGCTTTTCCATAGAACATTTATTAGCTGTCCACCTCCAGTTGACAGATGGCTGTACCACTGCCCTTCTCAAATATGGGCACATCCCCCACCCATGTTCAGATCTCACCCTGAGGCTTTCCACCATCATGTTATGAACTCTCCTGCCTCTTCTGAGGGCTAGTAAAATTCAGTCTTTGAGTTTTTTATAGCCATTAAAGAGATGAACAATAGTCTTGGTTTAATGGTTGATTCAAAAGAAGGCATCTTGGGAAGTGCAGCACTTTCTCAGCTCTGCACGAGAATGTAGCTAAATATTGTGGCCCAGATATTTACAGCATCATGGTAACATTGCAGACCTTTAAAAATAATGGGGGCCTGAATGTGAAAGTCATGCTCCTATTTCCAACTGATACCAATTTTGGCAGCAGAGGAAAATGGGTGAGATGCAGCTCACACAAGGGAAACACAAACTTAGCAGGGCCATTTGGATTGAATTGACCTGTAGTGTGAATTAGAATAGATATAAGAACTCTTGAATAATGCATAAGATTGCAGAATCATCATGGTGTGAAGTTATTTAAATTCTCAGCCAAACAGCTGCCTCTGTTTGTGAGAACAGAGAGGTCTTTTGTTCCATCAGTTACAAGACCTGTTTGGTGACATTTTCCCAGAAGATTATTTTTTAAATACTTGACTGCTTTCTACAAGCTATTAATATCTAGGTCAGATATTCACAGTTTCATTGACAAATCAAAAAGTTAATTAGGATTAGCTGTCCTTAATATAGGTTTATGAATAAAAGTTTATTTTTATGAGAGATGAAGCACTTGTGAATATTTAAAAGGTTTGGATGGGCTATTATTAATGTTATGTTATTAATATTGTAAAAGCTGTAACATAAAGTCAAGTCTTTATTTTATTTCATCTCAATATGACTCTTGAGATCTGCCTAAAGTGGATACTGGGTGAATTGGTATGGCCTGTGTAAAGGCCAAGAGTGATGATTCGATTGGTAAGAAGGTTATATGCACCATGGAGGTGGGTGTAAGACAACAGCTTCCGACTACAGCTGCCCACTTCAGTAAAAAAACTCTGGTTCTTTACTCTCCAGTCTCTTCAGTCATCATTGAATCCACAGTTTTCTAACTCAGGGGTGAGAATACTTTTGCTGAACCTAATTGAGCCACAATATTAATGGTCAGCTGCAGAGATTGCTTGTGACACTGAAGTTGGATCAATGAAAGGTTGAGAATATGGAAGACCTGCTGCTCTGAGTGATAGAGCCTCACTAATATTAATAATCAGGGCCGGTGAGCTTGACTTCAGTTATAGGTAAGCTAATGGAGAGGATTCTCAGGGACAGGATGTATGAGCATCTGGAGCGCTGCGATCTGATCAGGGATATGCAGCATGGCTTCGTTAAGGGGAGGTCGTGCCTTACAAATCTAGTGGAATTTTTTGAAGAGGTGACAAAAACGATTGATGAAGGACAAGCCGTTGATGTCATCTATGTGGATTTCAGTAAGGCGTTTGATAAGGTCCCTCATGGTAGGCTGATAGAAAAGGTGAAGGCGCATGGTATACAGGGCCAGGTATGTAGATGGGTTGAGAACTGGCTTGGGAAGAGGAGGCAGCGGGTAGTAGTGGAAGGCTCTTCTTCCAACTGGAGGTCTGTCACTAGTAGTGTGCCACAGGGCTCTGTACAAGGACCCCTTCTATTTGTGGTGTATATAAATGACTTGGAAGAGGGGGTAGGTGGTGTGATCAGCAAATTTGCTGATGACACTAAGATGATTGGATTGGCGGGTACTGAGGAGCAGTGCCTGGCAATACAACATGACATAGATAGGTTGGTAGATTGGGCAGATAGATGGCAAATGGAATTTAATCCGGATAAATGCGAGGTGATGCATTTTGGCCAGAATAATGTAGAGGGGAGTTATAGGATAAAAGGTAAAACTATCCGGAGTATAGAGGTGCAGAGAGACCTGGGGGTGCAAGTTCACAAGTCTCTGAAGGTGTCAGTACAGGTGGAGAATGTGGTAAAAAAAGAGTATGGTATGTTAGCCTTCATAGGAAGGGGTATAGAATACAAGAGTAGGAGTCTGATGTTGCAGGTGTATAGAACGTTGGTTAGGCCTCATCTGGAGTACTGCGTCCAGTTCTGGTCGCCATACTACAGGAAGGATGTAGAGGCCCTGGAGAGAGTGCAGAGGAGATTTACCAGGATGCTGCCTGGTATGGAAGGGCTGTCTTACGAGGAAAGATTGAAAACACTGGGGTTGTTAATGCCACATGAGCAGTCTGCAGATAGAGGGATATAGCAGGACTGTTTGAATATTGGGAGGACCAAATAGTAGTAGACTATCTTTTAGTTTCGTCTCGGGAATGTCTTAGTTTTTTTTTTAGCATGTTTAATTAAGTCTTATTTGTTTTCGCAGGCAATTCGGTCCACCTTGTTGACCAACAAGGGGCATGCATGTGGCATGTCGTGCGAGAGCTGCTCTTGGAGGTTGCTTCAGGAGTTGCCTAGTGCTTCACGTCGTCAGTGTATGCTTAAACTGGACCATCTGAGGGGCAACATGACAGCTCAGAGACTATCGCTGTTGCTGTGCTGACACATGGATTTGGGCCTGTGTCTGCAGGAGTTTGCGCGTTCTCCCCGTGGTTGCATGGGTTTCCTCCGGGTGCTCCGGTTTCCTCCCACATCCCAAAAATGTGCTCTTAGGTTGATTGGGTAACAAATTGTCCCTATATTGGTCCCTATATGGGAATCTTCAACAATAGGCATAGCCTAAAGTCAAGGATATGTCATTAAGACGTTAGGACGGTGGCGTGGGCTTGTTTCCCGTGCTGTGTTGCTCTTTGTTCTTTGTTCTTTGTTAATATATTATTAATTTATTGTCATAGACAGAAGGTATTGCCTCTCCTTCTGCTTCATAATCAATATCTTTTGTATCGAAAGAAGTGTGTTCTTCCTCACCCTTGGAGTGTATATTTCAATTAAATAATTCAGAAGCAAGCTTTCTTGCGTGTTAAATAAAGAAAGATATTTATTCCCAAATGTATCCCAAATGAAGATAACAGCATACACTCAGTCTAAAGCTCATACATTGTGGGAGGTAGGGATACTCCCAATATTACTGGCCACAGAGTGCTGAAAGAACAAATCATACATTGTGCATGATGCTCCCACCTTGATTTTGTTGCTGGAAAACTCACTGATTGAGCTTCCTTTTCACTTGCGGCTAAATTTAAATTGAACAGCAGAAGTGTGATTAGGTTGTGATTAACTGATTTTTACAGAGACATTCTGCACTTGGGTTCAGTTTGTCCAATCTTGATAATTTAATCATCCAGGGTTAGGCCATTCTCTACTGCAGGCAAGGGAGTGCAGAGGGTTCAAATCAAGGTTTTCATGCCCCTGTGCTGAAAATAAATAATTGAAAGATCCTTCATGAAAGCTTGGATTTCATTCCAGTTTATATTAATAATGCTCATTAAATAGTATCAACCATCAATGCCAATGAGTTATTTAGATATAACTGAAAATCAGATACAATCTGCTCAGAAAGAGTGAAAGCAGAACTCATTTCATAGCTATAATTCTCTCTTATTTACAAAATTCTGCCACGAACAGTTTAAGAGATCTGATATTGGAGATACATTCCAAGTCCTTATAACACATGTTTTAACATGATTTGCATGTTACAAGCGGTGGACAGTAAGGCCATGATATATTTCTCAAAGTTATTAACAAATACAATTCCCAATTCTAATGAAGATTCCTCATTTCTCTTTCATTGGCTAGGTTGGGGAAGGCTTGTAATTCAAGTGTCTTTGTCTCTCAGCCAGGAATTCCAAGTTCAAATCCAATTCCAGGACTTTATGGCCAATGAATGTGGTCATAATGTGGTTAAACAGCTTAATGTGCATCAACTTCCAAGTCCTTCCAATATATGTCAAAGGCAGGTGGTGAAAGAGACAGAGAGAGATTCCTGGTCAGCTATATAATGGAAAGAAATTGGAATGTCTATCATTACAATTCATTGCTCAGGGGTACAGCATGAATGTAAAGTTTATATTGTCACAGCAGCTGGGTGTATTTGGAGGGCTGGTTGGCTAGAGTGGATCATATTGGTGCCAACAGCATACAGCTCATCCCCCATTCTGACTGGGGTGGATTCAGGACCTGTCTCCTTGCACCAAATTTGATGACAATCGCTCTGTGTGTCGAGCCTGCCTTGAGGCAGAGAATTTTTAAAAAAGTCAGGTTGATTCATATTTCTTGTGAATCTCTTTGGAATGCACCTCAATATTACATTGATATAAATCAGTGCGTATAATTGGAACCCAAGGAAAGTGTCAAACACGCACAATATATATTTCTTCTTTAGATATGACAATTAATGTTATAACTCATATAAACATTCATGCCCTTTAGGCCAGCATGTTTAGGAGACAGCAATCAAGGATGCTTTTTGAAGTTTAATGTGACTTATATTTGTGACATGAGATGCATTCAAAGAAGCAGAATGCACAGAGCAGGTCTCAGTGAGGATAAATATAAGAAAACCCTCTTAAAATTACAATAAAACGCCAACTAAATGAATGTTTTTTACTGTACCTGAAAATCTAGTCACAATTTGAAAAGAGATTCTGTGCAAGCACAATTGGAAATATCTCGCTATTAAGGCTCTTGGCGACCTTGAGGCAAGAGTATTATTATGACTGGAACTACATTCATATAGAGAGTTCAACAGACATTCGTAAAAGACAAATTTGTGGGTATTATTCCTCTTCATTTAACTCACATCTGAAAGCATGCAATATTTTAACTGCATAATTTGCTTTTGACTCCTCTATTCATTTCTCTGGGTGCAAATATGAAGGAAAATCAATATCCTGATGTTACTCACCATGTTGGAAGCTGAATGGATGTGCTTAATGTTTAAAACAGACCTGGACTCAAGTCTGCATACTTCCACTCATATACTACTCCAATATTTATAGATTTTAATGGTTGATGTCTGATTTCAAATACAACTCGGTAATCTCACAATATGTGACAGTTGTTAGGTTTCTTGTCTCAAGACATCAGCTCATGTTGTGTATGTGGTGTCTGTCTCTTTAAGACAGTAAAGCATAAGTGAGTCTCTTGACTTGAAAGACCAATGGAAACTGAGAGTGAGTGATCGATAACAAAAAAGGGGGGTACCTTCTCTCAGGCATTTTACTTCTGGAAATATACTGAACTGGACTCTGCCCTAGGACAGCCTTTATGCTGCATGAAGCCCCTGTACCAAGTTCTCTTATCAATAAATATTTCTTTTATTCTGAACAAAGACTTAAATGTTTGGAAAACCAAACCATGATAGGACTCATACAGTCAATGCGAGTAGGGCCCTGGATAGTGTTGAGGAACAGAGGGGCCTAGGACTACATAGAACATAGAACATAGAACATTACAGCACAGAACAGGCCCTTCGGCCTTTGATGTTGCGCCAACCAATATAAAAAGCAATGCCCCTCCAAACTAAACCATTCCCTTCTTTTCCATATACTTATCAACTAACCTCTTAAACGCCACCAAACTTGGCGCATCTACAACTGCTGCAGGCAGGGCATTCCACTCCCGAACCACCCTGTACAGATTATGTACAGATTATGTACATTATGTACATTTACGTACATTATGTAACCATTATGTACAGATACATAATTCATTGAAAGTAAGGATACAGCTAAACAAGGATGGTGAAGAAGGCATTTAGCACACTGACCTTCATGAATCAGGGCACGGAGCATAGAAATTGGGACATTATAATATAATTGTATAAGTTATCAATGAGGCTGCATTTGGAGTATTGTGTACATTATTGGTCACTCTATTATTGGAAAATCATTGATAAACTGGAAAGGATGCAAAGAAGATTTACAAGGATATTTCCAGAACTAGTGGGGCCTGAATTATAAGGAGAGATTGGCCAGTTTAGGACTTTACTCATCAGAGAATGAGAGGTGACCTTATTGACATGTATAAAATCATGAGGAACATAGATAGGATGAACACAAATAGACTTTTTCCTAGGGAAGGTGAATTGAAAACTCAAAGGTTTAAGGCAAGAGGAAAGATTTAAAAGGGAACCTGAGGGATAATTTCTTCACGCAGAGAAGGAGCATATATGAAATGAGTTGTCAGAAAAAGTGGTTGAGGCTGGTATAATAACAGCATTTAAAAAAAATTTGGATAAGTACATTGATGGGACTAGTTGGGAGGGCACCATGGTTGGGCCGAATGGAGAGTTTCTGTGTGCCGTATTCCTCTATAACTCTGTCTCTTTACATGCTAGTATGCTGCAACATATTGGCAACAAGGTGAATCAATTGGATGGCACAGCCTATCTGTGAGTATCCAGTTTAGTTGAAGTTTGAAGAGAGGGATAATTCAAGGATGAATAAGTTCAGCAAAGAGTCTCAGAGAAAGTTGTTGAACCAGTGTCAGGCCCTGAGGGCCCGTTGAACTCCAAACTTGGTGCGGCCAGTAAAGAGAGTTGGAAAAACATAAAACAACATTGCAATGGAGATGAGCTAACCTTCAGAAGTGTTAAGCAGTAAAAAAAGGACAGGAGAGTTTTTGAAATGAAAGGAAGATACACCCAGCAGGGAGAAAACTGTGTTTCAGATTTAAAATGGAGAAATCTGAGGAGTTATTTTTAAAGAAGAAATTGGCTGCAGTTAGTAAGTTCAGAGGCTAAAAAAAGAAGGGGAAGAAAAACCTCAGGGAGTTATTGCAGGTCATCCTGTCTGATCAGAGCCTGCAGGCGTTATAGACAGCAACACTTCCATTGAGGGCCTTCCAGCAGAGAAGTTCAGAAGTTTTTGGAAGAAGAGAAGACCGGCATCTGTTTAAAAGTAAAGCAGTTGAAAAAGTTTTTGTTAAAAAGTGGTCTCTACTGGAGCCGGTCATCAAATGGAAAAAAATATCAATGTTAGAACAAGGAGAGAGAAGTAAATTCTCTGCACAGCCAGGAAATACGGGAAAATTGCAGAAATTGATTAAAAAAAAGTCTCCCACCAGTTAAAAAGTGAAGTTAAACAATTAAAAAAAGGTCTAAGACTTGAGGAGAGGTAGGTTTCTGCCAAAATTCCGAAAGTGCAGGAAAACATAGACTGAGAGAAACAGCTGTCGGCAGTTAAAAAAATTTTGATAGCCTTAAAGCTGTAATGCATTTAAAGAGGTAATACATTTAAAATCATGCAATATTTAATGCAACAACTATAAGAAGGAAGAAAGGAAAATCAGATCCCAGATAGAGGAATAGAGAGATGTATTTTTTTTAAAAGCAATACAAGATCTCAAAGGAGGAAATTAAGACCTCATGAATGAGGCAATGCTGGAGCTCAGAAGAGGTAATAGGCCTCCAAGAATGCCCTCAACACCAGACTCAGTGTAGGTAAAAGTACTCAAAGAGTACTCCAGAAGAGCAAATAAATTCCAAAGGAGGAGCACTAAAAGACCCCAGGAAAGTAATGAAAGACCCTGGAAAGAGAGCAACAAAAATGATTAAGTGAAGAGCTGAAAGCAGAACTGAGTTACTTTCCATCTTTTTGCATTAAAATGTATGTGCAAACAAAAAATCTATCAGTTTAAAAGATGCAAGCATGAAACAGTACAACATTCACCAGCCAGCAACGAAGAAACTGGAGTTAGAGCATGAAGAAATGAATAAAAGATAAAAAGGGTTGAGAGAAAATCCCAGGCAGAACTCAGCAACAGAGGTTATAGCATGGAACTTCACAGAAGGCAAGAAAGTCCATTGTGATGGATGCTATCAGTTTCTTGATGGGTGAGGGAAATGCTTTCATCTGTGATGAAAATCTCAGAAGAAGAACCTCAAGGATTTGATCCATGGTGCTCATATACAACACCTTGTATCATCTACTGAAAGAGTTATCGTACTGTTGAAGCAGCTCTGTTTTACCAGAGTCATATTGCAAATCCTATAAAACTCTAATCAAATGATTGAACGACCGGTCCTATAACACTCACAAATGAGCTGGAGAAATCGACACTCAAGAAAGACAGAAAGAGCAGAGTTTTACCAGCATGTCCACTCCAGGTTTGTACGATCCCACCCAAGGCCAGTGGAGAATGCTGTTCTCAGAGACTTGCTCACCCACGAAATTGGGGCGGGCATGCCAGTGAAATTCTGGCCAAAATGTCCAGTGTTTGAGGAACTGAAAGGGACTTAGCAATAGACAAACTCAAAGAGAGAACACAAGAGTGGAAGCAAGTTATAAATTAAGGAAAATTGTCTCATAAAACATACAAGAAGAAGCAAGAAATGTTGAACACAGAAGTAGAGTTTGATGCAACTACAACAGAACACACATATCAGCTTTTTGAAAACATACAAAGCATGAGAAGGGAGAGATCATTATGAAATGTTGTTAGAAAAGAACATTGGATTCATTTTGGAAGAAACTCAGAAATGGATAAACTGAATACATTTAGAAAGCAGATGCATGGAATAAAGAGCAATTCAGGTCTCTAGAGAAAATTGTTTGATGTAGAAAATGAAAGAAAGTGATTGGAAAATGAAGCCACCCAATTAAAGGAGATATATGAGAAATAACTAGATATAGAGCAATTCAGGCAGAGAAGGAAACTGAGATTACGTGCCAAAACAAGATTGAACAAAAAACAAAGAAAATTACAGCACAGAAACAGGCTCTTTGGACCTCCAAGCCTGCATTGACCATGCTGCCTGACTAAACTGCCTGCTTAACTAAAACCTCTGACCCTTCTGGATATCCTTCCATTCCCATCCTAGCCATGGATTTGTCAACATGCCTCTTAAAAGTCACGATTGTATCTGCTTCCACTACCCGCCCCAGCAGCAAGTTCCAGGCACCAATCATCCTCTGTGTAAAAAATCTGCCTTGTACACCTCCTTTGAAACCTATGCCCCCTAGTAATTTATTCTTCCAATCTGGGAAAAAACGTTTCTGATGATCCATTCTGTCTACGTTGCTCATAACCTTATAGATTTCTATCAGGTCATCCCTCAACTTCTATCGTTCCAGTGAGAACAAACCAAGTTTCTCCAACCTCTCCTCATAGTTAATACCTTACATACCAACACTCTGGTAAATCTTTTGTGTATCCTCTCCAAAGGATTCCACATTCTGCTGGTAGTGCGGCGACTAGAATTGAACACTATATTCAAAGTGCGGCCTATCTAAGGTTTTACAAAGCTGCAACATGATTTGCCAATTTTTAAACTCAATGCCCTGGCTGATGAAGGCAAACACACTGTATAACTTCTTGACTACCTTCTCCAACTGCATTGCCACTTTCAATGACCTATGTACCTGTATACCCAGATCCGTCTGCCTATCAGTACACTTAATGGTTCTGCCATTTACTGTATATTTCCTATTTTTATTAAACC
Organism: Sphyrna mokarran; assembly: GCA_024679065.1. Classification (NCBI taxonomy): domain Eukaryota; kingdom Metazoa; phylum Chordata; class Chondrichthyes; order Carcharhiniformes; family Carcharhinidae; genus Sphyrna; species Sphyrna mokarran. The sequence goes on along the minus strand of JAGIQG010000010.1, from coordinate 36,355,282 downwards.
TAATTGTTGAAATGATTACATGAATAGAAAAGCACAAGAACCAACATGATAACATGATTGATAGAAAACAAGCTGAATAGAAATGTTAAGAAGAGAAGAAACCTTATTCACATGATCTAAGTTCTCAAAATAGAGGACCATGACCATTTCCTTCACAAGTGACAAACTGAAATTGTGCAGAAACTGTCAGAAGTGCAGCTGGAGGAAACCACTCCCAGTGGGGGTGAGGGGAGTGGAGGGGTGGTTGAGGGGCGGGGTTGGCTGGGTGGAATGCTAGTGGGTTCAGAAAATACCGTCCCATCCCGGTAATCATATGAAGATGCTGATTATGACAATCAGCTCTGTGCCGATTTCCAGTGCAAAACTGATTACACTCAAAAACTTAGCCTGGGAGATGTGCAAAGGCCGATGCGTTCACTGTGAATCCTGCAAAATGGCTGCCATTGATGTCCCCCGGCCCGCTGTGCTACTTGAGCAGCGCAGTGGCCTGGGAGAAACCCAGCCTATGTTTTTGACCAAAATTTGGTCATTTTCATCATATCCCCTAGTCTGGCTTGGTGTCAAATTTGGTTTGCTCATACCTTTGGAATGTTTTGCTAAGTTAAATAAAATTGGTTGTTGAGATATTATGATGTCCAGCAAATAAGAAGAGACTGCCCGGAGTTACACATCCTCCTATTTACCTCAAAATGACACTGGATACAAGTAGCACCTGTGCAACTCTGATATTCATTGATGTGTGCCCTTGGGGGTGATTAAATTTAAAAGATGATAGAACAATTGGAGATTTCATTACTGGGGACAGACTTCTCAATTTCCTTTGTATTTCTACCTTTTTAACCTTCACTCCAGTAATGCACTAAGATGCTGCAGTGAATTGGTTCAGTTCCCCACCACCCCTGCCATATTGCAGTGAATGGCCATGTACACAATAAATAAAATAGACTCACAACACATGGCCCCAAGAAATAGGTGGGATGAGAAAAACCGGCAAGGCCATGTTGAGGTTGTGCTCCACACTACATCCGTTTCAAAGCTGCAAGCAAAGAATTGTGATTGAATGTTACAAAAGTCTACTGAAATCTAAGCCTGAACAACACATACTTGCTTTTTGTTTCAGTCAAGGATGAAAAATGTCAGTTCTTCCCTTGTTTTTGTTGTGTGTACATAACTTCTGAAAGAAGAGATAATTTTTCCAGAGTTTGATTCATGTTAAGGTTCAATGTAAATTTACTGGCCAATTATGGATTTCACATTTCTGCACCCTTTGTGCAGTCAAGGACATCAAACACAAAAGGCAGTCCAAGTGTGTGTGTGTGTGTGCTATCTTCAGCTCATTGTGTGAAGATTTTCTAAAAGAAAACAGAAAATCAATTACAAGACAGAAGACAGTTTAACAGATCACATTGATGTCCTATCCAAGTGTGTATATGTGCTGTGGACAACTGCAGGTACTGAGATTATATGAAAGATAAATTAATGGACATTGGTCCCCATTGGGTCCATTTATAGACCATTTCCCTCCCACTTCTCTTCCTCAGCTATTTATGGTATCTTTCCTTCGATTTACAACCCAAAACCATAAAGAAAAATAGTTCATAACCCACAAAAGTGCATGTGCAATTCTGAATTAGTCAATTCCTATGCATTTGAGGATCGTCTTTCCAAGATCCAATATTTCAAGGTTATTATGGGGGTGGGGATGGAGAGGGGTGGCGCAGTGGTGGGGGAGGGAGGCAGTTTGAGTGTGTGCTGACAACTCACATTCCTACTTGACCAGATTTCCCACTAGAGTGTATAGTTGGAAAATTGACCTTTCAATGACAATGAAGGACATGGATATGGGATTTACTATAAGAGATTATAGATAGATAGCTGTAGAATCATTTTCCCAGAGGGTTTTGAGGCAATGAACTGAACTACCAATAAAATGGCAGGGGTGGCGGGGGGGTGGTGGTGGGAACAATTTTCAACTTCACCGCCTGTGCAGTAACCTGGTGAGGTCAGTGCCTGTTCTACAGAAGCTGCTTGATCTGTATTCCATGAATTTGATTAGGTTCTGCAATGCACAAACTGCTCTGCTAGGATATAATCCAGATGACAGTGTTGAAAAAAAAACAAGATTTAAGAAGTGGTCAGATGGATAACAGAAAGGAAACAGATAAAGGGATAAGGAACAGGATGAGCTCATGTGATTAGAAATGCTGCTTGTCTGGGGGAACAAAGCCAATGCAGATCAACTGAATCAACAGACTGTCTCTCTGTTGTATTTAGTGTGTAATATGTATTATGCACAGTAGTCCAGCCTCTAGATTCTCAGTATGCTGAATAATTAATGAAGGAAGCAACTTATAAAAAGTAACTATAATTCAGCAATTCATTACAACATTTGCGATGATTGCATTGATTTTTGTAATTGAACAATATAATTTTAATATGGCTTGCATTTACTAACAAGTGTTTGAGTGATGTGTAGTTTGGAACTAAGGATGCATTGCAAACTTAAGTCAGGGATACAACCCAAGTCCCAAATTGACTTCTTGTTTAATGAGGCAAGCCACTGAATGCTTTTGATGGTGCTGTGGGGTTTCCAAACCCAACATGTGTGCAGTAGTGCACCAGAAGTATGCAAGTGCATCACTTGTACCGATAGATCTTGTCAGAATTTACAAGGTGCCCTCATTTCAGTTCATTCGTTCATGAGTTGGAAATGTGAAGCAGCAGCTAATTTAAAGAGCCTTAAAGGATAGGTGTGATTTCAATCACAGTGAACAAGCAGGCAAATAAAATCAGTTGATGATTATGAAAGTAAAAAGTAAAGTTTATTTATTAGTCAAAGTAGGCTTACATTCACACTGCAATGAAGTTACTGTGAAAATCGCCCAGTCGCCACAATCTGGCAGCTGGTCAGGTACACTAAGGGAGAATTTAGCATGGCCAATTCACTTAACCAGCATGTCTTTGGAGTGTGAGAGGAAACAGGAGCACTCAGAGGTAACCTATGCAGATACAGAGAGAACGTGCACACAGACACTCAATCTGGGAATTGAATTTGTGTCCCTGACACTGTGAAGTAGCAGTGCTAACCATTATGCCACCATGCTGCCTCTCTGTGAGCCCAGGGAAAGAGGAGGATAGTCTCATTCATAACTGAAGCTTCAGACGTGTTGCTGAGCAAAATGCAGCAACTCAAAAAGATAAAAACATAATTTGATTATGAATTGGCTAAATGCAATATTAGAGGCTGTAACTTCCAAGCTCCCCAGTGTCGGCTTTGGGGGTAACCCAGAGATGATCTTGGGAATTCCTCTGGAACCTTGCAGATAACAATTTGCAAGGCAAATGACCAGAAAAGCCAACTTCCTCTGAGCAATTGACCTGCACTGGGAATAATTCCAAAATGTGATTTAAATAATTACCTTTGGATGGTCCTGCCAAAATTATACCAACGATTACTCTGAAAAAGTTAGAAGAATTGATGCCTCTTCTAATTTTTGGGGACTGTGTTAAGACCCAGACCAATGCTCCTATGGGGCTCACAGAATCTGCAGTACAGAAAAAGGTTATTTGGCCCAACAAGCCTGCACCAACAACAATCCCATCCAAGTCTAGCTGATAGAAGACAGAGGGTGGTGGTTGAGGGAAATTTTTCATCATGGAGTTCGGTTACAAGTGGTGTACCTCAGGGATCTGTTTTGGGGCCCCTGCTGTTTGTAATTTTTTATAAATGATCTGGATGAGGGTATTGAAGGATGGATTAGTAAATTTGCGGATGACACCAAAGTCGGAGGAGTGGTAGATAGTGAAGAGGGGTGTTATCGTTTGCAGAGAGACTTGGACAAGTTGCAGAGCTGGGCCGAGAGGTGGCATATGGAGTTTAATGAGGAAAAGTGTGAGGTAATTCACTTTGGCAGGAATAACAAATGTGTAGAGTATAGGGCTCATGGTAGGACTCTTAATAGTGTTAAGAACAGAGGATCTTGGTGTATATGTGCATAGATCCCTGAAAGTTGGCAATCAAGTCGATAAGGTTGTTAAGAAGGCATACTGAGTCTTAGCTTTTATTGGTAGGGGGATTGAATTTCGGAGCCGCAACGTCATGTTGCAACTGTACAAAACTCTTGTGCAGCCGCATTTGGAGTATTGTGTGCAGTTCTGGTCCCCGCATTATAAGAAAGATGTGGAGGCATTGGAGAGGGTACAGAGGAGGTTTACCAGGATGTTGCCTGGTATGGAGGGCAGGTCCTTATGAAGAGACGCTGAGAGGATTTGAAGTTGTTTTCGTTAGAAAGAGGCGACTAAGAGGAGACCTTATTGAAACATATAAGATGATTAGAGGTTTAGATAGGGTGCACAGTGATAGCCTTTTTCCTGGATGGAGAAAGCTAGCACGAGGGGACATGGCTTTAAATTAAGGGGTGGTAGTTATAGGACGGATGTCAGAGGTAGGTTCTTTACCCAGAGGGTGGTAAGGGTATGGAATGCCCTGCCTGCTGCAGTTGTAGATGCGCCAAGTTTGGTGGCGTTTAAGAGGTTAGTAGATAAGTTTATGGATGAAAAGGGAATGGTTTAGGTTAGAGGGTCATTGCTTTTTCTTAATTGGTCGGCGCAACATCGAAGGCCAAAGGGCCTGTTCTACGCTATAATGTTCTATGTTCTATGTAAGTCTTATCTCCATAATCCACCTTATCCCCCTGACACTAAGGGGCAATTTTTATCATGGCCATCAACTAACTGACATACCATTGGAGCATGGGAGGAAACTGGAGCACCTGAAGGAAGCCCACACAGACGCAAGGAAAATGTGCAAACATCGTAAAGTCATCTAATACTGGATTTGAACTCGAGTCCCTGGCACTATCAGGCAGCAGTGCTAAACACTGTGCCACATTTCCACCTTTCTTTTAAAGGGCAACCTCCATCTCCATGCCTTTCTCCATCTGACCTTCAAGAATTCCCCCCGATCCACAAAACTCACCCTGACCTGCAGATTGAACCAATCGCCAACACTCCCCATATCCACCCCCCCCCCCCCCCCACCCCCCGTCTCAGCCTATGTGGAGCCAATCTGATTTACCACCTGATCCCAAACTGCAGATTCAACACCTCCTTTCCCTACCCCAATCTGACCAATCCCCTTTGAGACGCGGACCTGACCAGACCCCACCATCTCCCTGTTGTCTTGTGGTGCAAAAGATATTCTTTACATCTTCAACCTCATGCTGCATTATCCCTTCAAGCACCAGTACAGCTTTCTGATCCCTATCTCCTAGATGGAACCTGTTCCGTTGAGACTCTGGCCATGTCAGCCTCCTGGCAAAATATTCATTCCACTCCACTAATCCTGACATCAGTTCCATTGGTTTTGGACAGGTTCAAGCTCTGAAAAGTTAAAGAGATAATAGTGTCTGTGTAACATTTCACACATCCTTGGGGTTTCTTTACCAGTCAATTACCAACCTGCTCTATATATGGCTTGAATTAAAATTGGTACTTAACTCACAAACCTAGAAAGTGGATTTGAATGATAGTCAATTTTTATGGACCTTCTGTCCTGTCATTTAATTTCAATGGCCAATCACCATGTAAATTCAGTTAGGGAATGTATTAATCTTCAAATGCTCATTCTCAGTGCAAGATGAATCCCCTGGGAAAATCGACAATGCCATCAATATAAGGACTCCTCCCAGAATTTAACATCCCCACCTCCTCTGCCAAACAAGCACATGCAGGACCAACACATATTATTAGAAGATTCTTCCTTGTGATTGTCACTTTACTGGGTCAATAATATTATTCTCACACGAACACCAAAACCAGGAACAGAAATAGATCAAATGGCCAATCAAGCCTACTCTGCCATTTAATATGATTATGGCTACATTTGGGCTCAACTACCCATTCCCTATATCCCTTGATTTCCTGAGAGACCTGTTCTGTCTATTTCAACCATAAGTTTATTCAACGATAGAGCAACCATAAACCCCTGGGACAGAGAATTTGAAAGATTCACAACCTTTTGAGTGAAGCAATTTCTCCTCATCTCAGCCCTAAATGATTGGCCCCTGAGACTGTATCCCCATGGATTTAAATTCATGATCAGAGGAGAAATCTCTCAGCATCTATCCTATCAAGCCCCTTCAGGATCTTATATGTTTCAACAAAATTGCATTTCATTTTTCAAAATCCCAATGAATGTAAACCCAATTTACTCAGCCTCTCATCTTAGAACAACCCCTTCTCTCAGGGACCAATTTAGTGAACCTTCCTGGATCACTCCCAATGCAAGTATATCCTTCTGTAAATATGGAGGCATGAACAGCACACATTCATATTCTCACCAAAGCCCTGGAATAATTATAACAAGACTTATTTATTCCTATACTTCAACTGGCTTTCAATAAAGGCCAACATGCCATTTGTCCTCCTAATTGCTTGTTGTACCTGTATGCTAACTTTCTGTGTTTCTTGTACAAGCATGCAGAAATGTCTTTGAACATCATCCTTATTAAGTTCCAGAATTTTAAGGAGCTCTATTAAAAAAGAGCTTTGCATTCTTATGATCAAAGGGAATAACTTCACATCTTCCCACATTATACTCCAGCGCCATCTTGTTGTCCACTCACTTAACCTGTCTATAGCTTTTTGCAGCCTCTGCATATCCTCCTCATGACTTATATTTCCACTTGGCTTTGTATCATCAGTAAAAACATTACGCTCTGTCTCTTCATCTAATTCATTAATGAGGATCCAGCACTGATTTTTATGGTTCTTCACTAGTCATAGATTTCCAAGTTGAAACCTTATTGAAACATATAAGATGATTAGAGGTTTAGATAGGGTGGACAGTGATAGCCTTTTTCCTAGGATGGAGAAAGCTATCACGAGGGGACACAGCTTTAAATTAAGGGGTGATAGTTATAGGACGGATATCAGAGGTAGGTTCTTTACCCAGAGGGTGGTCAGGGTATGGAATGCCCTGCCTGCGGCAGTTGTAGATGCATCAAGTTTGGTGGCATTTAAGAGGTCAGTAGATAAGTTTATGGATGAAAAGGGAATGGTTTAGTTTGGAGGGTCATTGCTTTTTCCTAATTGGTCGGCGCAACATCGAAGGCCAAAGGACCTGTTCTGCGCTGTAATGTTCTATGTTCTATGTTCTATAATTTATGCCCACTTTCTGTTTCCCATCTAATGACCAATCTTCTGTCTATGCTAATATATTACTCTCAAATTCACGAGTGCTTATCTTGCCGACTGATCTGTTTATGTGACGTCTTATTGGATGCCTTTTGGAAATCCAGGAGTACTGCATCTACTAGTTCCCCTTTAGCCACTCTACAAGTTACATCCTCAAACAACTCTAATAAATTAATCAAACAGAATTTCCCTTCTATTAAAAAAAAACTTATTGACTTCCTTTTGCGATATAGTGTACCTTTAAGAGATTTTTTAAACTATCATGTTCATTGTCACTCACAGCTGTCTTTAGCTGATGTCATTGTTGCTAGGCTGTCTATAATGAGTCCTTTTATTGCTCCTTAAGAAACTTAAATGGGGGTTGTTTATTTTTATTTTGAGTTGCTTTATGGCCCTGCATTGTTCGGACGAAGGTCATGGGTTCTGGTTAGGTTTCTTTTCTTTCTGAGGAAAGAAAAGGTTTCAGTTTTTGTTGCTGGCTGGCAACAATGTTTAATTTAGAAGAGAGTGGAAATGAGACTGAAAGCAGTCTCCCCCCCCCCCCCCCCCCCCCCCCCCCCCCACCCACTTTCTCTCTCTCTCCCGATTGTATTTGGAAATTCTCATGGTTATCTTAAAACAGGGTTTTGCCTTCTTGGAGTAGAAAATCTACTGTTGGTGGCTTGATCAGAGAATGAGTGTTTTAAGAGGACTGCAGTATTCAACCAAAGGATTCAGTTCCAGTATCACATGAGCATTAGGCTTTTTTGTGTTGAATTTGTTTAAAAGCTTTTATTTACAGAAGGTTTTAGTTTGATTGGAACACCTTAAATGTATTTCTTAAGGTTATACATTATGAGATGTTTTGCTGCTGTTCATAATTGATAATCTTTCTTCCATACATATTAACTATTTGCTCAAATATAGTTTGTTTGATAAAAGCTTCCTAGTGGGTTATTTGACTTATACCTGAGGTGAACCATATCATGCTTATACTAGCCAAATTCAAGGTGCAAAACTTATGATCCAGGCAGGCTTCATAAAATACTGTGGAGTATCTGACCTGAACTATAACATTCTAATCGTATTATACAAGGTGCATTGTTAAGACTTCCTGAATAATAGATTCCAGCATTTTTCCAATATCAGATGTTAGTCTAACTGCCTGTGGTTCCCTGTTTTCTCCTTCCCTTCTTTTTTGAAATATAGTGTCACTTTTTGGCAACTTCTAATCTGATGGAATCATTCCCAAATCTAAAGAATTTTAGAAAATCACAGCCAGCACATCCACTATTTCAACAGCTATTTAATTTTGAACCCTAAAATGTAGACTATCAGATACTGGGGATTTGTTGAATTTTAGTCTCTGCATTTTCTCCAATAATTTTTCTAGAACTATAGAATCCCTGTAGTACAGAAGGAGGCCATTTGGCCCATCAAGTCTGTACCAATTCTCTGAAAGAACATCTTAGCTCGGTCCATCCTTCCATCTTATACCTGTGACTCCTTTAGATTTTTATCTTAGCTAAGCCATCCAATCTACACATCTTTGAATGCTAAGGGGCAATTTAGCATGGCCAACTCACCTAACCTGCATATCTTTGGTGTGTGAAAGGAAACAAAACACCCAGAAGAAATCCACGCAGATACGAGGAGAATGTGCAAACTCCACACAAACAATCACCTAAGGCTGGAATTGAACAAGGGTCTCTGAGACAGCAGTGCTAACTACTATGCTACTATGCTTTCCTTCCCTTCTGATATTATTTATACTAATTTCCTCCTTCGGTTTTTCTCTGTTTCTGGTGGGTCTTCTGCTGTGAAGATAGACACAAAATATATGTACAATGCCTATCACTTCTTCATTCCTCTCATCACTATAACAGGACCAACATTTACTTTAACTACTCTCTTTCTTTTTGTAAACAGATAAAATTTTACAGTCCATTTTAAACTTCTGGCTACTTTGTCCTCATGTTCTTTTTTTTTCTGTTTTATCAACTTTTTGGCAGCCCTTTGCTGATTTCTAAAATTCCCAATTCTGTTTGTGATCAGAATTCCCATTCACCTGACAAAGGGACAAATCCCAAAAGCTAGTGGCATTTACTACCAAATAAAGCTATTGGACATTAGCTTGGTGTTGTGAGACTTTTACTGTGTTTACCCCAATCCAACACTGGCATCTCCACACCATTAGAAATTCGTCACTTTCAATGGGTTGAAATCCTGGAACTCCCGAACTCAGCACACAGACTGCAGCAGTTCAAGAACATAGCTTACCATCACCTTCTCAAGGGAATTAAGTATTCATAGTTAATGCTGGTTTAGCCAGCAATGTCCACATCCCAAGAACGATCTGAAAAAATTCTCTATTTGTGTCACCGACGGATTTGTCTTATTGCAGATGCTTTATGCATTCTGAGAAGGAATATTTAATTTCATTATTTTTTTCTCCTGCCCTTTTATATACATAATATTGGCCCATTGGGATAACAGGCAAGGATTTCTCACTATTTTGGAAAGTCGTATTCTCAGCTGGAGTTTTGTCAAGATGAAAACTCAAGAGGGAGGAGATTTGCCAATTATTTCATGACATTTATTTAATGATTTTCTGACAATCATTTGAATGACTTGCACCCACACTTATTAGAATGACAGAAATCAATGTGCTTGTTTGGCGTTTCCATTTGGTTGTATTTTTCCTATTCTTTGTTATCCTGTCTTTTGTTCATGGTGTCATTTTCACAATTTTATTATGTGTCAGCTTCACTGTCAAAGTGTTATACTTGTTCAGTGCTGAAATTACTGCTAACGTGTACATTGATGCATGGTTTTTAACAGACAGCTAGATGACATGATTGTGAAATGCTTAGAGGGAAATTTGAACAGACTTTTTGGAATATGAAATGACAGACTTTTTTTGGACTGTGAATGGTGGATATGATTAATACACAAATGTCAGCAGAAGTCATTAAGAAAAGATAAATTTACTTTCTTATCCAGGTGGTGGCTATCTGGTGTTGAAGGATAGAACTTCTCCCTATTCTCCCACTTATCCTATTAAATATTACTTGACCAACTATAGCTTGGGTAACTGTACGGTTTTATTTCATTTGTTTCAACCTTTTTTAATCCTGTTCTTAGAAATTCACACTATTTCATGCTGGGCCAGTGTGAATTTAAATCTTTGGCTAATTTTAGTGCCAATTAGTGGTGATTTGTAGTTAATTTTGTGCCTGTGCTCACTCGGAATGGAGTTAAGGCTGTCCAGATTTATTAGCATGAGGATATATTTTCCACCGAGTGAGCTTGGCTCCATTCACATGGAACAAGAACGTAAAGGTTGGGAGCTGAGGTTGGGAATCCCTCTTCTGAGAATCACATAATTCACGTAGTGGTTGACACATGGAAAGCTTAATTTAAATATTAACCTACGTTGAAATATATAATATAATATGAAATCAAGTTTCATGTCATTCAAAACATTCCAAAAATTTAGGCAGAATAATAAGGTTAATAAATGACAGTGCATAAAGAAGATATTAGAAATTTCAACATAAATTCAATCAGTGACAAAACAGCCCTTTGCAAATTGCAAAGTCCTTGGTGGGATTCTCCAAAAAAATTCAAAGTCCAAATTTGCATGAAAACTGGAGTAACTCCTGCTGTTTTTTTTAACAGGATTTTCAGATTAAATCCCCCACACTCTAAACATGGCAGAATGCCGTAGTGATTGTTCCTCTGAAAATGAGTGGGGAGGGCCTATTCCTAATGGAGATACCAGCAGCACAGCTGTGCAGCCACTGCACATGTGCCAACCTGTAAATGCCAACACTGGCATGTGTATAGTAGCCTCACATACCAGCCTCCTAATTGCTGGCCAGCCAATCACTGATATGGAGATGCCAATGTTGGACTGGATAAACACAGTAAGAAGTCTCACAACACCAGGTTAAAGTCCAACAGATTTAATTGGTAACAGAAGCCACTAGCTTTCAGAGCGCTCGCTGTTCCTTCATCAGGCGAGTGGGAGTTCTCTTCAAAAACAGGGTATATAAGACACAAACTCAATTTACAAAATAATGTGAGTCTTTACAGGTAATCAAATCTCAAAGGTACAGACAATGTGAGTGGAGAGAACTTTAAGCACAGGTTACAGAGTTATGAACTGTCTCCAGACAGGACAGTTAGTGAGATTTTGCAAGCCCTCATCGGGGTTACAAATAGTGTGACATGAACTTAAGATCTCAGTTGAGGCTGTCTTCATGTGTGCGGAACTTGGCTCTCAGTCTCTGCTCAACGACTCTGCGTTGTTGTGTATCATGAAGGTCACTTTGGCAAACACTTATGCAAAGATCAGAGGCTGAATGCCTGTGACCGCTGAAATGTTCGCCAACAGGAAAGAAACAGTCTTGCCTGGTAAGTGTCGAGTGATGTTCCTTTATTGTTGTCGTAGCGTCTGCATTGTCTCCTCAATGAATCATGCCTCGGGACATCCTTTCCTATAGCATATCAGGTATAGCCAAGTTACAGGAGTATATGCTGTGTACTTGGTGGATGGTGTTCTCATGTGGCAACCATGTCAATGATCTGGCATGTCTTGCAGAGGTTGCTGTGGCAGGATTGTGTGGTGTCGTGGTCATTGTCCTCCTGAAGGCTGGGTAATTTGCTGCGACAATGGTCTGTTTGAGGTTGTGTGGTTGGTTGAAGGCAAGAAGTGGGGATGTGAGGATGCCCTTGGCAAGATGTTTGTCTTCATCAATGACATGTTGAAGATTCCAGAGAAGATGTCATAGCTTCTCTGCTCCAGGGAAGTACTGGACAGTGAAGGGTACTCTGTCAGCCAATCGCTAGCCAGCCCCGCTACTACCCAATCACTACCCTTGCCAACACTCCCGCCCCCTAATCTCTGGTCTTCTGAACCTCCCCAGGCAATTCCCAATGTCCCCGGTCTCTGGCATGGAGCTGATTACTCTGAAAAACTTTGAAGTGGAGACATTCAGTGGCTATGGTGCCAAGCAGGAAGCCTATGAAACAGCTTTCACTTGTCTCCAAGCCCATTGCACTGCTCAAGATGAATAAATGTTTTACAGGGACATAAGCATACGTTGGAATTGCATTGTCAACTTTCTGCAGTAACAGCCCAGATGTTGTCATCAAAAATTCTATCATTGACCTCGAAGAAAGCAGCTGTCAATGATTGAACAATCTTTATAGACTTCCTTTTTCCTGACAGCAGTAGTGATGTCAACAAGTGGGCAAGAAAACCAGGAAAATGAAAACAGTTAATGTCCTTCACTTTACACTTAATATTTTAGATAGTAATATAAATTAATTAAGATAGAAAGCTAAATAAATTACTGAAGAAAGAGACATGCTGTTTAAAATTTTTCATCTTGCACTCATCAGGCCAGATCCAATAATGTCAAATTTCAAAGGGAGCTACCATTTATACTGTGTGAATGCTGATTGGTTGGCAAATTAGTTGTAACTTTTGAAATTTGGTATTCCAGGTCCAATGAATGCAAAATGAAAAGTATTGGTAATATATCTCTTTCTTTTAGCCATACCCAAGGTCTGTAGCATCAGTTAATTTAAATAAATGTCAGTGAACTTAAAAAATCGAAATAGATGGATTTTTCTTTCGTGTAATGAAATTTAACATTCTAAATATAGAGAATTAGACAGTAAATATGCTCAATGTGAAATTATTGACTGACTCACTTCCTACACTCGCCAATTTGCTGCTGTACAATGTCCAGTTCATTCCCCCCAACCTTATCTAGTACTTGTCCACAATATCCGATTCACTCTCCACTGACATCTGACTCATTCCCCACAAGATCCCCACAATCTCTGATTCATTCTGCTCACAATGTATTGAAACATGGAAACAAGGAGCAGGAGAAGGCTATTCAGCCCTTCGAAAAATCATTATGATCTTTATGTCCCATGCAACAATGGTGTCCTGCATGGATTTCTCACCACCTCTTCAGGCTTGACCTGTGTCACATTTCTGTGTTAACCCTATGGTTCTCTCTCCTCTGCTTTGGAATGCTCTGGTTCCTCTTTTCCTTCTGCTTCTCTTCCAATGTTGATATGAGCCTTCCAATTTAATGTTGAATTCTCTTCACTCACCCACATTCCAGCCCTGTGATGTCAGTCTTATCTTGTACCAGCTCTCTGGCTGCATACCAGGCAGACAATCTGTCAATCTGGCTGCCTCTTGGGCTGAAAAATTGAAAAGACGGCCGTAATTAAATTTAGCGTGACACGTGGGAAACCCACTTTTTTTTCTGCCTGAACATCCAACCCTCATTATCTTCCCTGGTTTGAATAAAAAAAAAGTCAGAACTCTCTTTGCAGTTAATGTTCCATTATGAACAATTCCTTTCATTAGACTACATTTGTGATCATGCATATTGTCATGTGAGGCATGTTCATGTTAGATTGGTGCATCTAAGATAGGCTGAGTTTGATGTAGCACTTTATCAGTCCCAACAACTCACAACATTTTCTGAGAAATAGCATCCAGAAATAACATTGACAATGTTGCCAGCCTGATACAACTCTGCACTGGTGTTAAGGCATTTTATTTAAAAACCAATTCAATGGATGATAGAGAAATAAGGTAAGATGATGTTATGGTGGATAAACATAAATCTTTTAGAAATGCAGTTTAATATTTTCTCCAGTTGAAATCCTTAAGGGCAAGTGTTCTATCAAAGAGCTACAGCTGGGTTTTTGAACATAAAAACATCCTTTGATCCTTAATATCTACATTTAATTAAACAGGAAAAGAGATTTTGGATCCATGGTTTAGTGAGGGATCTGCAGCCAATTACTAGCAGTTGACAGGGGTGAGGGAACGTGAATAACTACAATTGCATCCAATCTAAGGTGCTAAATGCTGGATTTACAATTGAATCTTCAATGATATGTGACCAAAAGGCTGGAAGATTTTGTATGAGTCCTGACCAGTCAAGCAAAGCCTCTCTCCAGTTCCTTGCTCTTATAGTTAGTGTGGTAGTGTGGCCCTTTTCAGGGGGCAATGCCTGGGGATAATGATTGGGTCAGCCCTAAGGAGTGTCGAGAAGGAAAGCCGAGCCTATCAGGTGTAAGGGCATGTATTCCAGGTCAGGAAGGATCCTCAGTTGGAGCCCTGGTGCAGTGACGATCAAAAGGGGTGGAGGTTTATTTTCCTGGGACAGCAATCAGGGTGGAGGATGGAGTAGAGGGGTCCTGTCCGGCACAGCGATTGATGGTGGAGTGTAGGGTGGGAGGGCGGGCAATGTCAGCAGGTGAGGCAGGGGTGGGGAGACCGGCACAGGGAATGTCAGCAGCAGGTCCCAATGTCCATGGAGAATAGGGGGGAAGTGAGAAGATGGGCAGATTTTCTCAGAGAAAGTGAAATAACTAAGTATCCAACAGCCTGGAAAATGCCAGTTTCATTTTTAGGTGAGCTTTGTTTAATGAATTTCCAGAACTCTGTGCACTACAGAGGCTGTCAGGAGATTTATACCAGTCGTGGGGTCGTGCTAGACTGCTGATGGGGCCATTGCGCAAGTACTGTTCTCTTGGTTGATGATTTTGATGATTTAGTTCTGGTCAGAAACTTTGCGGCAAGTCTGATATGGGCGGCTGGAAAAAATGTGGAAGGAATAGGACTGGCCTCCTTTGTTATAAAGATACAAGATTGTTGTGTCAAGCAACATTAAACTATCTGAGGAGGAGAACCTGGCCTAATACAAGGGTTCAAGCAGGATTGGTTAGACAAAGCTCGGTTGTAAATGTGGAACCAGAGTTACCAACAGTTACTTCAACTGAGGAGACAACACTTACAGAGGAGAACCTTCACCCTGGATTGATGACTCCACCTTTCAGAACTGTCCAAACATATTCTTCATTTTCTGAACAGAATTAAGATGTTTTACCAGGATCCAGAAATCCCAGGACCAACTTGACCTATGATGAATTTACTTGGGGTATTCTTGATGTGTGTTGTAATTTGCTTGTCTATTTTGATGAATTTTTTTGTTTCATCCATAAATAAATTTTGGAATTGGGATGTAATAAGTCTATGGAAACAGAAGTCCCTTTACCAAAATCTCTTTATTTACAACACTAACAGCCGTACATAGAGTGCGAGCAGTTAATCTACCTCCAGGGTGTCAGAGGAACTGACATTCCCAGTTAAGTACAAGGCAAAGTCTCTCTGATTGGCAGATCAATTGGATCGTTAATCAGGAAGTTCATATTCCAACAGCCAACATCAATGGCCCTATTGAAGACATTTCAGTGGAACGGAGTAATGTAGCCCCTTTATTGGACAATCCCTGAAGGCCACATAGAACATAGAACAATACAGCACAGTACAGGCCCATCGGCCCTCAATGTTGTGGCGAGTTATGTCCAAACCCAAAATCAAGCTATCCCACTCTCGATCCTTCTAGTGTGCTGCGTGTGCCTATCCAATAACTGCTTGAAAGTTCCTAAAGTGTCTGACTCCACTATCACATCAGGCAGTACATTCCACACCCCAACCGCTCTCTGAGTAAAGAATCTATTTTTTTTTTTTATTAAGCAACACAGCACGGGAAACAGGCCCTTCGGCCCAATGAGCCCACGCCGCCGTCATACCAAATAGTAGCAAATACATTATCCTATTTTAATATTCCTATATAATAATATATATATTATTCCTAATATGGAAAATTTTCACCATAGGGACAATTTGTTACCCAATCAGCCTAAGAGCGAATTTTTGGGTTGTGGGAGGAAACTGGAGTGCCCGGAGAAAACCTCGGACATCCCTCCTATATCTCTCACCATGAACATTAAAGTTATGCCCCCGAGTCACAACATTTGGCTTGGCTTCCCTCCTCAACACTCCGTAGGGTACATGATTGGACCATACCCTATGGAATGTTGAGAAGGGAAGCCAAGCCAAACGAGTACAAGGACATGTATCTAGGATCAGGGAGGATCCTCAGTTGGAGTTAGGGAGGAGGGACAAATAGTCACCTAGTTAATTCTATCAGACCTTTGTTTGTAAATAAGTGTGTGATAGGTGAAGAAGGGAAGGAAAACGCAGAAAAGTGTTCCCATTTTGGAGGGGGATGCCCAACCAGGAAGCAAAACATGTATGCTTGTATGTGTCCCAGCCCGTCTATTCTTGTCGACTGGGACCTCACCTATCATGAGTGAAATGTCAGCAGTGGCAGGAGAAGTCCATTCAAGGATTTAATTGGCTTACAGGTGCACACACTATTATTCTGGCCTGGATTTGACAAACATGGAATGGAAATAGCTAGCTGAAACTAAATCACTGTAATTTAGTGATTACACTAAATTAGGAGTGGTAGGAGGCATTCAAGGAGAGTTTCAGATGAATAAGTTCGCAGAAGAAAATTGAGTGGCACCCCTCCCTTCCTTGAATGTCAAGGAGCTTACAGGGAGGATAAAGCAGAAAAAGGAAGCTATTGTCAGATACCAGAGAGCCTGGTAAGGGAATAGAAGTGCAGGAGTCAAATTAAAACAAAAATTTGGAAAGCAAAGAGAGAATGTTGAAAAGAATACTGGCAAGCAAAACGAAAGATAGCACAAAGATGTTTTATAAGTACATAAATGATAAGAGGATAACTAAAGAAAGTGTAAGGCCACTTTGAGATTAAAACGTTCACTTGTGTGAGGACATGGTTATCTTTACAAAAGAGGAGGAGGGGACATTTAGACATTCTAATGAATAAGGAGGGATGTGAAACATTGGATAAGATTAACAAAGTGAGGAAGGAAATATGTTTAGCTTCTTTAAACACAGCTAAACTATCAGGATCACATGAAATGTTTGCCAAAATATTGTGTTGTTCATCCATCGTCATCGATGAGGACCTCAACACCATTAATCATTTTGAGGCAACATGCAAAGTATCTGAAGATGACTGATCAGGCCAATTTGGGCACAGAATGTCCTGGTACATATTGGATAGACTTGTGTAGACATTGTAGTTGTTGCGCTGGTAGCTCTGGACTTGCACAGCTAGTGCTTAAGTTGTGCTTCAGCAATGCACTTTACTTCGTAAGCTTGATAGCCCTTGTGGATGAGGCAGCAATAGATAGGGCATTTTGTGCCTGCATTTTCAAGGTGGACGCATCTATTCAAGCGACTTCAGGGAGGCTTTAAGTGTAGCGTTTCTTCTGTCCTGCATGCGAACATCTTCCAGCAGAGTTCCCCAGAAAGGAAATGCTTGGGTCTGTGCTCATCTGGTGACATGACCTGCCACCGGGTCTGCGCTCTCATCAGCAGTGTGTGGACTGATGTAAGAATTGCTCCAGAGAGAACTTCAGTGTCTGGTTCTTTGCTTGCCACCTGATGCATAATATTCTGCGAAGACAAGTCATGTGGAAATGATTGAGTTGTCTTGTATGCCTTTGATACACAGTCCACGTTTTACAGGCATAGAGGAGGGTAGTGAGTATCATGGTGCTGTAGACCTTCAGTTTTGTTGCTAGGCTGATTTCTCGACATTCCCATAAAGTGGAGTGCAGTCTACCAAAAGCAGAACTTGCCTTTGCTATTTTGCATCAATAGTCTTATGCATCAATAGTCACTGCTTCAGAGAGGGTACTGCCAAAATAAGTGAACTGATCCACTGCCTATAGTTTCTGCCCTTTGACTTTGATTATTGGTTCTGCGTACAGAGCATAAGAAGCAGGTTGATGCATGACTTCAGTCTTTTTAATGTTGATGGTGAGTCCAAAGTTGTCAGAAGCCGTGGAAAATTTGTCCATACTGACTTGCATATCTGGTTCTGAGCCAGTACACAGGTCACAGTCATCAGCAAAGAGGAAGTCCCTCAGAACCATTTCCTTCACTTCGGTAACAGCTTGAGATCTCCTTAGGTTGAAGAGCTGCCCATCTACTCTGTACTTGAGGCTGATTTCAGCAACCTGGAAGACATCATTCAGCATGGCAGTAAACATCATGCTGAACAGCGTGGATGCAAGCACACTGGGCATGCCATTGGGAATGCCTCAGAGGATTCTTCGCCATCCAGTACTCTGACCATTATAACATCACGGAACTGGCGTACCATCTGAATGAATTTGTGGGGTGGGGTGTAGGGGGGGGTGCGATGCAGCTGAACTTTGACATGATCCTCCACAGACTTGTTGGCTAACAGCGTCGAAGGCTTTCTTGAGGTCAACAAAAGTTGTGTAAAGCTTGCGATTCTGCTCCTGACATTTCTCCTGAAGTTGGCGCGCAGCAAAAATCATGTCAATAGTCCTGCGACCTTTGTGGAAGCCACACTGTGACTCTGGAAGCAGGCCCAGTGTGCTTGCTTCAGCTCCAGATGAGTGACCAGGCGATTTAGCAGGACTCTTTTGAGGAATTTTCCTGTGATGGAGAGCAACAAGATTCCTTGGTGGTTGTCGCATTCTTGCCAATTGTTCTTCCTCTTGTAGACGTGTACAATGGAAGCATCTTTAAGTCCTTCAGGAATGGATCTTTGCTTCCAAAAGAACTAGAACAATTCGGTGAGCTTCTCGATAACTACAGGACCAGTAGCTTTGTGCATTTCTGCGGGTATGGCATCTGCCCTTGGGGCTTTGCCACTGGATAGCTGGCTGATAGCTTTCCCGTCTCGACACCATCATCACCATCATCATCAAGTAAACTATTAGGACCACATGAAATGTTTGCCAAAATATTAAGAGATGCAGGGAAGGAAATATTTGGGGCTCTTCCCATTATTTGCCATTCCCTTCTGGGTGTATTTTTATTATTCATTCTTGGGACAAGGGTGTCACTGGCTGGCCAGCATCCATTTCCCAACCCTAATTGCCCTTGTTTAGAGGGAGTTGAGAGTCAACTATATTGGTCTAGACTTGCATGTAGGTCAGACGAGGTAAGGTCGGCAGATTTCAATCCCTAAAGACATGAGTGAACCAGGTGTTTGTTTCTGACAATTGACAATGATTTCACAATTGTCAGTAGATTCTTAATTCCAGATTTTTATTTGTTAAATTCAAATCCCAATGTCTGCCAAGGCAGGATTCAAATCCACATCCCCAGAACATTAACTGAGTTTCTGGATTAATAGTCTAAGCGATAATGTCCTTTTAAAATAGAGGAAGTGATAGATCCAGTAACTATAGGCAATCTTCCTAATGTTAGTGCATGGAAAATTAATGGAAAAGATTCTGTTAACACTGTAAATCATCAGGCAGAAAACCAAGGACAATGAGCACCGATTGATCAAGGGAAGGTCATGACTGATTAAAGATTGATTGAAGACTTCTGAGGCAATAACAGGATCAACATAACGGGCCCTATTTTACCATTTTAATTCTAAATGCTGGGCAGACATGAAATTGGGAATGTTTCAGATCTGACTTTCAGACCTGTTCTCAGGCACCCCCATACATATTCTGCATGAAAAAATAGCAACGATTCTGAAACGCGCTGCAGAAGTCTGTGGGTGGGGCTCATTGCACCGAAATCCTGTAGCTCCGATCAATGCTTCCAACTGCGCATGAACAATAAGAAAAAATAGGAAGATGCTTCTCTGCCACATCATTACTGGGCTGGGTAATGCTTCCCTCTGGTCCCCACAGACATTGCCCCACCCCCACAACATTACTGACCCCTTTATCCCCCAATCCCCCACACCACCCAGACTGATCATGGCCCCTTGCCTCCCTCTCCCCCCTCCAGGGAACCATATGACCCACCTCCTTCCCCTGCCACAAAGAGGCATCTGATTCACCTCCCCCCCTCCACCCCCACTAGAGAGCCATCTGACCTGCCTATCTCTCCCCACCCCACCAGAGAGGCATGTGATCCACCTTCCTAACCCCCTCTTCCACTCAAATCACTAATCCCTGTCAGAGATCTGCTGGAAGCTCAGAGCTTACTGCCTCAGAAGCTGCAGCGTCGGAGTCAGATGTTTGCAGACCATGTCTGTTTTGCACTGAATCTGGATAGGTGAATGCAGTGGTAAAGGGGGAAGTGCTGATAAATTTGGGCATTTAAATTGATTTTGCGCCTGTTTTGGGCGCAGTCCAAACGACAACCATTTTCAGTGATTGGTAAAGTCCGCATAGATTTTGGCAAGATTTTTGTCAAGACTGTCCAGAAATATCAAAGCTTTTGGTATCGAGTGGGAGTGGCAAGTCGGATTCAAAACTGGCTCAGAGGCAGGAAGTGATGATGTGGAATTGAGGACTGAGGTAAAACGCAAAGAAATCCCACAACACCAGTATAAAGTCCAAACAGGTTTATTAGTAGCAAAAGCCACAATCTTTCAGGACAGCCTGTCTCTTCATCAGGTGGCTGGGAATTCTCAGCCACCTGAACTCCCAGCCACATGAGGAAGGGACAGGCTATCCCAAAAGCTTGCGGTGTTTGCTACAAATAAACCTGTTGGAGTTTAAACTGGCATTGTGGGATTTCTTTGTGTTTCAGAGGCAGGAAGCACAGAGTTGTGGTTGGCAACTGTTTTTGTGATTGGGAGGCTATTTCCAGTGGGATGGGATAGGGCTCGGTGTTTAGGTACAGCCCCGAGAGGGACTGGAAAATCCTACACGCAGAGAACAGACACATCCATTGTCTGTCCCTCACCCGCTCCAATTCCATAGCAGAGAGGGCAGTAGAATTCTGGCATTTTTCCTATCTTTTTTCCAATGTAGTTTACTGTCTTGGGCATGGATAATCAGAATTAGGTTTGTAGATATGGGTCTGGTAGTAAATTAGGAATTGAGTCAAGTTTGAGCTCTGGGATATTCAGTGTTTGAGTCAGAATCAGGATAAAGGTCAGATTTCAGCTAGGGGTTAGAGTTAGAAATACAATTAGATTCGGGTTAGGGCTGCACACAGCCAGTTCTAATATGGTAAGTAAACAGAAAATCTATTATTATTGATATAAGTGTTGACCAGGACATAGGGAAAACTCTTTTCCCAAATATTTTCATATGATCTTTTATATTCCTATGAGATAGCAGATGAAACTTCAATTTAAGGTCTCATCTGGAGAGGACTCTGTCAACTGTGCAGCACTGCTTTAATATTGAACTGGATTGTCAACCCAGATTACTTGCACAAACCTGAATCCGTGACCTACTCACTTAGAGACAAGAATGCTGCACTGAACTGAGGCTGACACCTGTTCTCAGTATTTACTTATGAACTGTTCACTGAGCTCAATTTCCTTCCTGAAAATGTGTGTTGTTGCATTAATGTAACCATGTTCCTTTGTGGCTTTTGGAGAGCATATTAATATATGTTGAAGTAATTTTTCAGCAGTGGTGGCAGAAGTAGTGCTTATCTCCCAGACATTGTCAGAGCCCAAGTAAACAGAAAATGGTCTTATAACTCTGTTTAACAGTTTGGATGAGAGCCAAAATCACCATTAAGGCTATAAACTTTATACTTCTGGTGTACTGAGATAGTCTATAAGCTTATACTTAGCAAAAATCAGAGAAATACAAATAAAGAGCAAAGAGCCCTTTTAGAACTCGCATTTTGCCCAAGTTATCAAGTGCAACTTAAATGTTAATTGTTTCCAGGCCTTACAACATGAGATGAAGGGATAGTTATTTCTAGTCGTTCTTCTTTGATTTGATTTGGTGTCAGTTATGACTCAATGGTCGCTCTTTTGCCTTGACTTTGAACGTTTTGGTTCAAAACCAACTTCTGAATCTAGGTGGGCATCCCAATATCGTACTGAGTGAGTGCTGCTACGTGGGAGATGCTGTCTTTTGGCAGAGACCTTAAACTTAGTCCTTGTTTGTTCTGTCAGAGGCTGTAAAAGACTAAAGGCACTACTTTCAAAAAGACAAGTGAGCTATCCCTAGTTTTCTGAGCAATATTTATCCCTCAACCAACTTCATTGAACAGAATATCTGTTCATTATGATTTGCTGTACCTCATGGGCAAATAGGCTTTCATGTTTCTTATGGAACAGCGATTGCATATCAAAAGCACTTAATTAGCTGTAAAACACAGTACAATGTCTTAGGATTTCAAAAGGAAACTTATGAATGCATACCTTTCTTATTTTGATTTTCTTTCAGATTAGTCTACCACATCCACGATGCCTGGTTTGGATAGGGGAACACAGTTAAAGGAATGTCAATAATGAAACACAGATGTTGGAGGATATAGAATTCTAATAAAAAGTCTCACAACACCAGGTTAAAGTCCAACAGGTTTATTCGGTAGTTAACGCCACTAGCTTTCGGGGTTTGCCCCTTCATCAGGTGACTGCGAGTTCTGATCACAAACACAGCATATAAAAGCATACAGTTTATAGAATACTGATTAGAATGCAAGTCTTTACAGCTAATCAAGTCTTAAAGATGCAGATAATGTGAGTGGAGAGAGCATTAAGCATAGATTAAAGAAATGTGTATTATCTCCAGACAGTACATAAGTAAGATATTGAAAACCCAGTCAAGTCCTGGGGGTTATAGATAGTGTGACATGAACCCAAGATCTGGTGAGATGATAGCATCTGTGTCAATAATCTGGCATGTCTTGCAGAAGTTGCTGTGGCAGAGTTATGTGGTGTAGTGGTCACTGTCCTCCTGAAGGCTAGGTAGTTTTGCCACAGCGAAAAACTGCACGACCTCCTCAGAAGACAAACAAAGGACAGTGTAGACAGAGTATCCTTCATCGTTCAATACTTCCCAGAGCGGAGAAGCTACGACATCTTCTCTGGAGTCTTCAACATGTCATTGATGAAGATGAACATTTTGCCAATCTCATTCCCACATCTCCACTTCTTGCCTTCAAATAACCGCACAACCTCAAACAGATAATTGTCTGCAGCAAACTACTGAGCCTTCAAGAGAACGGTGATCATAACAGTACACAACCCTGCCACAGCAACTCCTGCAAGAAATACTGGATCATTGACATGGATGCCATCATCTCGTGTGAGAACACCATCCATCAGGTACACAGCACACGCTCTTGCCAAACTTGTCTATCTAATACGCTGCAGGAAAGAATGTCCCCAAGCATGGTACACTAGGAAGACCATGCAACACTATGACAACAGATGAATGAACTCCACTTGACAATCACCAGGCAAGACTGTTCCCTTCCTACTGGCAAACACTTCAGTGGTCATGGGCATTCGGCCTCTGATCGTTGGGTAAATGTTCTCCAAGGCCACCTTCATGACATATGACAGTGCAGAATCGCTGAACAGAAACTGATACTAAGTTCCGCACACATAAGGATGGCGTCAACCGGGATCTTGGGCTCATGTCACACTACCTGTAACCTCCGTGACTTGCCTGGCTTGTAATGTCTCGCTTACTGTCCTGCCTGGAGACAATACACATCTCTTTAACCTATGCTTAATGCTCTCTCCACTCACATCTGCACCTTTAAGACTTGATTAACTGTAAAGACTCACATTCTAATCAGTCTTCTGTAAACTGTGTGTGTGCCTTTATATGCCCTGTTTGTGATCAGAACTCCCACTCACCTGATGAAGGGGCAAACCCCGAAAGCTAATGGCGTTTACTACCAAATAAATCTGATGGACTTCATCCTGGTGTTGTGAGACTTCTTACTGTGTTTACCCTAGTCCAACGCTGGCATCTCTACACCACGAGTATGGAATTTGCCAGAGGAGGAAGCATTTGACAAGGAAATGGAAGAGAAGGGAATGGTTTAGTTAGGAGGGGCATTGTTTTTTATTTTGGTCGGCACAACATCGAAGGCCGAAGGGCCTGTTCTGTGCTGTATTGTTCTATGTTCTAAATAGAGGCCTGAAGAAAGTCACCAAGATAAGAAAGGAGAGTGAGGCATTAAAGCAAGGTGAGGATGAAGATCTTGCAATTGAAATTTTAGTCACGGGGAATGGATGGAGCCAGGCTCAAAATTGAGGCTATCCACAACAGCACTTATGTCTCTGCTCATTTTTCAGAAGCCAAAGTGCAAGTCTTTAAGCAGAATTTAATGAATAGATTATTTGGCAATTTTAAGTTCCTTGTTCCATTGGAAAGAAGGTGAATGAACAATTAAAATACCATGAGCAACATACCTCCTTCATTCTCATGGGCCCCAGTATCGACCTCCGCTTAACAGCAGGTGAACAGGATGATCACTGGAAGGCAGTTGGGTCCTACTTTAAATATTCAGGTTAAAGTTTAATTATATCACCAGCATCCAACTGCAATCTGAACCTCACGTGGAAAACCCTGATGTCTTCCACTAGGCTACACATATCAGGAAATAAAGCTGGCACCAGAAACAGTCAAGGAAAGAAATGTCCTTTATGTATTGTTCTGTTCTGTTCTGTGGGGATGTACAGAGTGATCCAGGAATAGAGTTCTAAGTGCTTAAATCATAATTGAATGCAAATGGGAATTCAATGTGAAGGAGGAAAAAAGTATTGCTTTATTTTATTTGTTTCGTTTTACCTCCTATGGTGACTGATTGTTTGCTTTTAACTCCAAGTTGGAAGACTTTAACTTATCAAATTAGTCATTAGTTAACAGATCAGATAATTAAACAAGATTAGACAGACATGGCAAGATTGGTGGTGTGCCATAACTGCAGCATGTGAGAGTCGGTGGAGAAAACGACACTGTCAGACATCCATATTTGCAGGAATCTGCATTGTGAGCACATTTGACTACTTGTTGCTGAGCTGGAATCTGAATTGCAGATATTGTTGGTCATCAGAAAGGAGAAGAATTATCTGAACACTTACTTTTGGGAGACAGCCACACCCTTTAGGTGAAGTGGATCTTTAGATTTGGTTAAAGGTCAGAGACAGGAGAATATGTCTACTGATGGGACAGGTATAGAGATGCAGAATGTAGGAGGACCTTCCCTTTTGGATTTTGAATAATGGGTATGAGGTATTTGCTACCAATGTGAATGAAAACAAGGGCTGCAAGCTGGATGAGCAAATTAACTATAACATCATAGCAGAGGAAAGGGGCAGTGTAGTTGGAGGCAGGTACTGTTCTCTGCAGCCACAACTAGGAATTCTGGAGATTCTGTTTGCAGGGTTGGCAGGGTTAAGAATATTTCCTCATGGCTGGAGACAATGATGGGAGAGTTAGAGTCCAATTGTCAGGGTCCATGTAGGAGCAAATAACAGAAGTGAAATTTAACAATTTTAGATTCTGACCTTTTTCGTCCATCTTAACTTCTTTGTTTATATTGAATACATTTTTTGTCTCAATACAAAAAACAGTCCCTTCCTGCATCTCCCATCCTTGGCCACCTGACTTTTCTGTTCTTAAGTTTGCTGCATTCTTTTTGCAACCTCTCCCAGCTACAGGACAATTTCCAACACATTTTCCCTCTGATTTTGTTCTGATGAAGAGTCAAATGGCTTTAAAATGTTAACTCTATTTCCTCTCCCTACAGATGCTGCAACACCTGCAGAATTTTTCCAGCATCCATAGTATTTTGCTTATTATAGGTGAAATTATATTCCACTAAGAGAGTTTGAGTTGGTAAGGTCCAATTTAAAATGAAGAACTTCAACATTTTTTTATGAGCCAAGCCATGCATCAATTGATAAGAGAGAGGGAAACTGGTTAGAGAGTTAAATATGTGACTGAAAGAGTAGTGTGGCAGGAAAAGATATCAATTCATAATGCTGTGGCAGCATTACAGGGGAAAGTGGGAGATGTTCTATTGGGATGGGCTTCATTTAAAGCAGGATGGGAACAGTGCCTTGCCAAATTATGTAATTAGGGCGTCAATAGCACATTAAAGTAAGAGTAGACAAAGAGTTCAAAAAAAGGGGAAATTTAAAAATCCCAAAAAGAAAAATCAAGACAGTTGAACAGTGTAGCAATTTGGATAAAGACAAGCAGAGTGGGACATGAAGAATTTTATAGTAAAAGTGCTTCTGCAAATAAGATTCCTACAGATACTAGTAGTACAGCTATAAAAGTAAAGGCTATTTATTTGAATGCATGAAGTATTCACAATTAAGCCAAAGGAAATAGTTCCGCAAATATAAAAAATGATTTAGATTTAATTGCATTGCAGAGACATGGTTACCAAGGTTGTGAAATAAATATTTCAGCATGTACAACATGCGGAAATGATACACAGAATGGAAAAAGAGGAGGAGCAACCCTGATAGTAAAATAATGACATAAAGAGAGAAGTTAGAATGGATCTTGGCTCAAAAGAACAGGAAATAAAATCAACATAGTTGCAGATTGGGAATAATAAGGATCATAGAATGCTGGTGGGTAGAGTCTTTCGCACCCTCCCATCCTGCCCCATCAACAATAGTTATAATATTGGCTAATGCTTTAGCAAGAAATTATTGGAGCCAGTAACAAAGGCAATGTAAGGATTGTGAGATTTTCAGGTCTTCAGAAAGGTTTAACAAATGAAATTGGCATAGGAATGCAGAAGATAGGTTTGTCAAATGTTTTTGGGACAGTTTCACGGAACAACACATTGTGGAACATTTAGATCCAGTATTGGGCGATGAGTCAGAGTTAATTAGTGATCTCATAGCAAAAACACGTTGAGAAATAGTGATCACAATACAATTAAATTGTGCAGCAATTTGAAAGCACCATGCTCCAATCCAAAGAAAAATCTTAAACTTAAACAAAGCCAATTACAAGCCTGAGATACATGAGCTAAGTTTGATTTGTAAAATAGACTAGAATGTATTACAATATATAAACAATGGGAAACATTCAAAGGAACGAATTAAAACTGTTAAATAAAACAATATTCCCTTAAGAAACAAAATCTCAAAGAAAGGTCTATCCATGGCTTACTGAGGAAGGTAAGTACAGCAGTATATTAAAAGGTATATAATAAATAGTAATACATTACAGTAATAACAGTAAACCTGAGATTGGGAATGTTTTAGCAACTAAGAAAAGACCACCAAAATATTGTAAAAAGAGAAAAAGTAGAACATAAGGGTAGACTAGCCAGGGATATACAGGCTGATTGTTTGTAAGAGCTTTTACAAGTATGTAAAAAGGAGACTAGGTAAAGTGTACGCTGACCCCTGAGAGGTGGAGACTGGAAGAATTATCATGGGGAATGAGGAAATGACAGATGCATGGAACAATTATTTTGACCCAGATTTTCACTCCAGGTTTGGGTACACATAGGCAAGAAAATGTGTAGATTGAGGAACTGACCTTTAGAAATGGCTGCCCGGACACTAGGTTTTCACTCTTTGCTGGGAGGGCGGGGGGTGGTGGTTGGGGGGGGGGGGGGGGGGGGGGGGGTGATGTTGGTGGTGGTCATGGGTGGGCATGAACCGGATTAGAAATCAGAGCAAGAGATCCCAGAAGAACTGAGAAGAATGGCAGAGCAGAAAAAATTGTCTCAAAGCTCAAACACTGAGTCCAAGTTTTAAAAATAAAGATTAAAATGTGATGTTTTCACCCAATCCTCTTACTTTACTACCCTCACCCCCCAGCCACCACCTCCCCCCCCCCCCCCACACACACACACACACACACACACTCCCCATGCTCCACTTATGCCAACCCATGCCATCACTACTCCCCATCCACCCCATCACTTATGGCATCTCATTTTCACTTCTCACCCTAATAACCCCTCTGAGCTCAATGTCAACAATGATGCCACCCAATCCTCATGGCTCTTTATTGCACCTATGCCAACCCATCACCTCCCATCCACACAAGGGTCATTTATAGCCATATGCCAACCCATGCTCCCCCATCCAACAATCTTTGCTCTTACACTAACCATACCATTCATTCAAAATCCACAATCTGTTTTGATGGTATTGCTTGAAGAATCAATATTGGTCAGGATGTGCCAAGAACTCTTCGTAGTGTTGCATCTCAAATAAATCACCTCCAGCATTGCAGCAATTTCTCACTATAGCACCAAACTGCTAATCTAGATTATTTGATTTGATTTGATTTGTTTGATTTACTATGTCATACGTATTAACGAAGTGAAAAGTATTGTTTCTTTCACGCTATACATTCAGAATATACCGTTTGTAGAGAAGAAAACGAGAGAGTGCAGAATGTAGAGTTACGGTCACAGCTAGAGTGTAGAGAAAGGTCAACTTAATGCAAAGTAAGTCCTTTCAGGGAAGAAGCTGTTCTTGACTCGGTTGGTACCTGACCTCAGATTTTTGTATCTTTTTCCTGAAGGAAGAAGATGGAAGAGAGAATGTCCGGGATGCATAGGGTCCTTAATTATGCTAGCTGGTTTGCCAAAGCTTCGGGAAATGTAGACAGATTCAATGCATGGGAAGCTATTTTGCACAATAGATTGGGCTACATTCATGACCTTTTGTAGTTCCTTGCAGTCTTGGGCAAAGCAGGAGCCATACCAATCTGTGATACAGTTAGAAAGAATGCTTTCTATGGTGCACCTGTAAAAGTTGGTGACAGTCATAGCTGATGTGCCAAATTTCCTTAATCTTCTGAGAAAGTAAAGGCGTTGGTGGGCTTTCTTAACTATAGTGTCAGTATTGGGGGACCAGGAAGTTTGTTTGTGATCTGGACACTTAAAAGCTTGAAGCTCTCGACACTTTCTGCTTCATCCCCATTGAGGTAGACAGGAGTGTGTTCCCCTTTATGCCTCCTGAAGTCAATGACAATCTCCTTTGTTTTGTTGACATTGAGGGAGAGATTTTTGCCGCACCAGTTCACCAGATTCTTTCTCTCATTCCTGTACTCAGTCTCATCAGATGTCCTCAAGTCTTTGAAGTGGGACCGAAACCAACAACTGTCTGGTTATCAAAGCGAAAATGATACTGACTGAGTCAACATCCTAGCAATCAAGTGATCTCAAAATCTAACACATGCATTATTGTAATACATTTTACACTGAACAATAATAATTGTAATGCAGTAAACATTTTACTTCCTGAAATGTGTGAATTAAGTTTGATGATTGTTCACCAGAATCTATAACTTGCTTTCCCTTTGAGTAAGACTTACTGTAGATAGTGCAATATCATGACATTTATCCTACATACAAACAAATGCTACCCATTTTTGCTGTTTTTGAAAGCCATCCACCTTCATGAGATGGAAGGTAAGCTTTCTTCCACTTTGGCTGAGCTCAGTGAATTTGACTCTCCCTTGAAGAACTACAGAAGCTGCATCTCATTAATTCAAGTTGAATGTACCTGAACTCAATTGATATTAGAGCAAGGTAGTCATGTATTTGCGTCCTTCCAATAATGTAATTTAGCCATTATTTTAGTAAAATACTTTTATCAAAGAAATTATTTCAATGTGGTTTCAATAAACTATGAAGCGTTTGCTTACTTAGGAAAATTTACTCATACGACACACAGGGCTTAGCTGTGATTTACTGTGTGATAAAGTTTGGTGCATTGGCACAGAAGAGTGTTAATGAGCTGTTACTGATTACTCTAATTATGCAATACTATTAATGCACAGCGTATTAAGAATATTCATTTGATGCTTAATTTAGGGGTCTGACTACAAATGGAAAGATTTTTCAACTCCCCAGCCCAAATGACATTTCAACAAATGCTCAAAAATCAAAGTACTGAAAGTGCTGACTGATAAGGTCCAAGAGATGGTGGCCAGGATTGTTTACAGTTGTGTCTGTCAGCCCAAGAGTTTCCTGTCAATTAAAAATGAAAGAAGAGGGATAATTGTGGGCTGGTGATTCCTTGAGCGGAAACACCTTATGGTGAGTATTAATTAGTAGCAGTGTGGAATTAGAATTAGAATGGCTGCTACATAGAAGGTGCCCATTCAGCCATCATGTTTATACTGGCCTTCTGAAGGAGCAATTCATCTTGTGACACACCCCTACCTTTTCACAGTGACAGTGCAAATCTCTCCTTTTCTGATAATGATCTAATTCCCTTTGGATAGCTTTAATTGAACCTGCCTTCATCACACTCTCAGGCAATGCATTCTAAGATCTAGGCCATTAATGATGTCAAGAAGAGCAAGGCATGCCTAGGGAACTCCACTATAAACTTTCCTCCACTGAAAAATAATCATTTTCCACTTTGTCACTCATCCAATTTTATGTTCATATTGGTATTCTCCCTTTCATTCCATGAGCTGTAACTTTGTTCATAAGTCTGTGTTGTAAACATATTTAAAGGACATCAATGTCAAATCACTGGAAAGCAAATATGTCATGCGATCCAGTCTTAGTTTCACTTTTGCTTTGAGCAGAGCACACACACAGCTCTTATGCCTTCAAGCTTTATACCCAAAACTGTTTTCATATGAATAATCTTAATAAATGAATCCACAATATGTTTATCAAATCTCCTCTGAGTAATTGATGCTTTGTGTACTGTTTAGTAAATGAGTGCAAATATTATATCATTATAATAACATAATATGGTGATGCAACAAGGTTAATTACTGGTACAACATGGTGAACAGTCTCAGGATGTGCTTCAAGACATGTGAAGACCTTCAACATTTTGTAATATTGCAGCAAAGTTACAGCATTAAAAACATTGGAAATGTAGGCAGAAAACTTTTAGTCCCTCCCATTAGTAGGAAATTCCTGTCTGTCCGATGGCAACCCACACCGCGCTGTGATTCCCAGTGGGTGTGAGGCACGCAAAATCCCATAGACATCGTCAGGACCAGAAGACACCATCACCGGCCAATGGCAGGTCATCTTCACTGGCAAAAAAAATGCCATGGTGATCCTGGGAGTCCTGTTCGTAGGTGCCAATTGGAAAGAAAATCTTTGAAGAACGCAATGTCAAGCTAGTGTTCAAACAAAGAGCTGATAAGCAGACAGATCCCTCATGGTGAGGTTGCAGTGTATAGCGCTTCTGTTCCTTGAGTGGGTCAGCGCATCAAGAAAACAAGCACTGGCTTAGCTCAATCCTGAAAGGAGAATTAAACAAAAACATTGTAAACCAGAAGCAAAGAAGATTGAAAATATAATGAGTGGCTTTGGGAGTGAGAACACAAGAACATAAGAACATAAATAGGAGCAGGAGTAGGCCATCCAGACCCTCGAGCCTGCCCTCCATTCAATAAGATCATGGCTGATCTGAAGTGGATCAATTCCACTTACCCGCTTGCTCCCCAACTCCTTGGAGTTGCTAAGCAACAAACTGAATAAAAAACAAAGGGCAGAATTTTATCGTCTGCCTGTCACAGGAATCAGAGTAGGCAGGGATGGACAACAGGAAGGTCCATTGATCTTGGGAGGATTTTACAGTTTCGGGACAAGTGAGGCCGTAAAATCCCGCCCGTTGACTCCATTACTTGGTGGTATGTTCCCTCCATAGATTGTGTTTGTGGGCAGAGCTTCAAAAAAGCATGATAATTATTCCATGTACCACAGAGATGGAAGTCATTGGGATAATTTCAGAATGTGTACAAGGTTTCCCAGTTGAATCGGGATGCAGCTGACCTGCCAATTGAATTCAAAATATTCAAAGCATACAAAGTTATGGGACGTGATCTAGTGGCCATGTTAGCTATGGGCACAAAATTTCACAAGGAGTCAAAAATAGGATTTGCATTGGTGAAATTTCCAATCACAATCTTTCCAGGCCCCCATTTCCTCCGATAACGTGATCAGGGTCATGCTTAGACAGTGTTTGCATGAAGTTTAATCCATGATAATATACTGAGCAGGTTTCAGATCATACCTTCTGCCTCAAAAAATCTTCCCATATCAGCTGTGATGTCACACTGGTGCAAATCACTACTGTTTTTCTTTAACAAAAGGGAACCAGGAGCTATGACTCTGAGATGGAGTAGGAGATGAGCTCTACTATCTCCTTTGAGCACCAGGGAGTCCAAGGGGGACAGAGACAACTGAACAGCCCCAGGTAATGTTGTGCTATATGAAAAAGAGGGAGGTCACTAGCCTTACTCAAGATTGTCCTTAACTTTGCTCTCAGTGGAATGTGTCCCTTATCAGTGGTTAGAAAGTCTGCCCTCTGTGGTATTGAAGTGTGCTCTCTGTGGTGTTAGAGTCTGCTCTCTCTGGTACAATACTTTGTTCCCAGTAGTATCAGAGTCCATTCTCTGTGGTATCAGAATCTGCTCTCTGTGATAGTGGAATGTGCTCTTTATCGTATAATAATTTGCTCTCTGCGGTGTTGGAGTCTGCTTTCTGTGTTGGCCTTGGGGGGCCTTGTGACACTGGTCCAGATTCTTGGGACAATACTGCTTGCATTTAATGTGGAAATTATCTGCTCTGACTGTCTTCTCAGTGTTTGTTTAGAGGGTCTCTTGTCTCCTACGGACAAGGAATCTCTCCCTTCACCAAGATCTCCAATGCTGCACTACAGAACATAGAACATAGAACACTACAGCACAAACAGGCCCTTCGGCCCACGTGTTACGCCGATCACATCTATATCTACCAATCCACAGACCTATCTATAACCCCCTATCCCATTCGTTCCCATATACTCATCCAGAAGTCTTTTAGAAGACCCCAGCGAGTTGGCCTCTACCACCTCCTACAGCAGCCGATTCCATTCACTCACCACCCTCTGAGTGAAAAACTTACCCCTAACATCCCCTCTGAATTTCCTTCCCTGCACCTTAAGTCTGTGTCCTCTCGTAGTGACCATTTCAGCTCGGGGAAATAGCCTCTGAGAATCCACCCTATCTATTCCACTCAACATTTTATAAACCTCTATCAGGTCACCTCTCAACCTACGTCTCTCCAGTGAGAAGAGTCCCAGCTCCCTCAAGCTATCTTCATAAGGCCTGCCTCCCAATCCAGGCAGCATCCTTGTAAATCTCCTCTGCACTCTTTCAATAGCCTCTACATCCTTCCTATAGTGAGGCAACCAGAACTGCGCACAATACTCCAAGTGGGGTCTGACAAGGGTCTTATAGAGCTGCATCATTACCTCCTGACTCCTAAACTCAATTCCTTGATTAATGAAGACCAGTACACCATACGCCTTCTTGACCACTTCCTCCACCTGCGAGGCCAATTTAAGAGTCCTATGGACCCAGACCCCAAGATCCTTCTGCTCTACAACACAGCTAAGGCTTCTACCCCTGATATTGTACTCCTTCATCCCATTATTCCTGCCAAAATGGACTACTACACATTTATCCGCGTTGAAGTCCATCTGCCACTTCTCCACCCAGCCTTGCATCCTGTCTATATCCCACTGCAACTTTTGACATCCCTCCAGACCATGCACAACACGACCAACCTTTGTATCTTCGGCAAACTTACTAACCCATCCCTCCACTTCCTCATCCAGGTCTTTATGAAAATGACAAACGGCAGGGGTCCCAGAACAGATCCCTGGGGCACTCCACTGGTGTCCGACCTCCATGCAGAAAAAGACCCATCTACAACCACTCTCTGCCTTTTGCCGGCAAGCCAGTTCTGGATCCACGAGGCCAAAGCCCCTTGGATCCCATGCCCTCTCACCTTCTCAACAAGCCTTGCATGGGGGACCTTATCAAACACCTTGCTAAAGTCCATGTACACCACGTCCACCGCTCTTCCTTCGTCAATGTGTTCAGTCACATTTTCGAAGAACTCAACTGGGCTCGTAAGGCATGACCTGCCCTTGACAAAATCGCCTGCCCTTGACAAAACCAAGAGAACCATTGAGCCTGTTCACTGTGTTTGGCCATTTTGTGTCTTTCCCAGGTCGCTCTCACTTTCAAAATGGTTTCCAGTGGCTGCTGCAGTCAAAATACACCGCCCCTTGTTGAGGGGTTGTCTGGTTTTAAATAGTGAGGCTGGTTTAATATGTATCGGCCTCTCACAAGTTTGCATCCTCTACTCGGGCATGAAGCCACTCAACAGTATATTTGGCATTAACAGCACTCTGTATTCACATAAATGAGCAAACAAGATGAAGTTCATGTGCTGCCTCCATCAGAGGCGACAGGCGTATGTTAATCACACCTCTACACTTACCCTAGGCCTTATCAATTTTCATGATCAATAAATTAAAACGCACATAACACTTCAAGTATTAATGTCATTACACCAAAGTTTTTACGATAGGATACATGTAATGTTTTAAGTAATCTTTATGTGCTGGGAAATGTGTCAAACAATATAAACATCAGGCAAATGTTGTGTAATAAGTACCATATTTGACATGTATTAAAACCAGGAGTGAGTGTAAATGTTGCCTCGCATTTCTAAATGGCTATTTTAACATTCAAGAAATTACAAGCTGATAACTTTTTTTTAAATAGAATATTTTCCAACAACGGACTTTTTTGTAGGAAAATTAAATTGCTGAGTCTTTATTAAAGAGTGAATGCCCATAACAGTTAAAGGCACACTTCTGTACTGCCAACTGAAACTTTCTTTTGCAGACAGCTTCCTAAAACGCATGCAAATGTATTTTCGCAACCTGTAAACTTTCTCAAGAATACTTGGCACTGCCAGTAACTATTATATCACGTATCTGAATAATTGAGTCCAGTTTTATGGAAATGCTTCAAACTTGCATAACATTCTGAGGTAGCTTCGATGTATCAAATGTACTAAATTCACCAGATCTCCTTTGTCATTCTGTGAGGTTTATACTTTCTATTTCATGTCATCTGTGCAAGGTTATGCATCATTTTTCAATGCAGTGAGTTTGCAATCATTTTAGTCAGAGTTCAGTTTGACAATGGCATAGAAAAGACACAGACATGTTCGTCATAGATTATCTACTGTGGGTTTACGCCATGCACTCCCATCCTCACCCCTTCCCTTCATCCCCGTACCCCCCACCCCCCCCCCCACCCCCCCCACCCCCCAAGTATGCTGTTATAGACAGGAGGGAGATTAATTTAAAAAGCACTGATATCTCCTCTTATCATCTGTCCTTAATCAGATAATTTATTTTTTAAGTTTGCTTTCTCTCTTTATAAATGATGGCATATTTCCTAGCACTTTGGTTTCATTGTAATTCACTTTTCTATGAATAACATCCCTCAAACTGGAGATAGAATGAACTCAAACTATATTTGTGTACACTTAAATGTGCACAGTAAGAAGCTCAACAACACCAGGTTAAAGTCCAACAGATTTATTGGTAGCACGAGCTGCTTCTTCATCAGGTGAATGCCTGCTTTCTTGTATCTATGAAGAAACTTGATGTCTATGTCAATACACACAATTTTCTCAGAGATCCTCTCCACTTTGAGTCGACGGTTTGCGATGTCAGTGGTAGCCATGATGTGGAAATGCCAGCACTGGATTGGAGTGGGCACAGTAAGAAGTCTCACAACACCATGTTAAAGTCCAACAGATTTATTTGGTATCACAAGGTTTTGGAGTACTGCTCCTTTATCAGGTGAGTTTTATGAAACCAAATAAACCTGTTGGACTTTAACCTAATGTTGTGAAATTTCTTACTGTGCTCATCCCAGTCCAACACTGGTACTCTTGGTAACTCTCTGGTTACCAACAATAATGTCATTGGAAATAATTTCTCTTTAGTCTTTCAATAAAAACTTATCATGATTTTGAATACAAAGAACAAAACAGCACAGGAAACAGGCTCTTTGGCCGAACAAGCCCGTGCCGCCACCTCGATGTTCCCACTTCTACCCCTTAATACCTCTATTAATTCTCCCCTTAATTTTCTCAGCCCAAAGGAGAACAGTCTAAACTTCTTCTGGTAATTGTGCTAATCGTTCCTTTAAAGGCAACATGCAGAATAAGGCACTTGACTTGTGAGAACACTGAGACTGAGAGAGAGTCATCATCCCAAGGAGTGGAATCCTGTCTTCGGCAGAAGACTTGTAGACAACATATTGGGGGAGTGGGGGGGCTGTTAGCCTCTTATGGTTTTTCCTTATTAAAAAATGCCCTTTGTGGATTTTCTGACAAAGTCTATGAACTTGATCAGTACTCTTCTGTAGTCTCACCAGTAAACTGAAGTTCCTCATCCCTAGCAGTGTTCTAGTAAACCCGCTCCCAAGGTATTGACGACTGTAGATAAGGTAATTTATTATGGCCGACACTGACTTGGCTAATGACTTCAGAAATTTTGGGAATGAAATTAAAAACAAAAGCACAATAAAAGCTACACAATTTTGTAGGAATCATGTAGTTAAAATACATTGATCTGTTAATTTTTTAGCGTTGTCCTCACTATAATTTTTGTTTCCACTTGGGAAAAATAAGTAGATGGTGGGAAGTTTTCTAGGTGGACTCTCTGCCCATTTAAATGCATCATGAATGCTCCTTCCAGGTCCAACAAGCCTTGGCCTGGATCTGGATTCTGTTCAAGAAATAGATGTGCTATCATTATGCCAAAAGATTTTCATCTCGTCATTAAGCTGTTTGAAAAAGATTCAGAATCATTCACCAGAATTCCACCGCTCCATCCACTATGCAATGGGAGAAGGTGAGGGACGGACAACAGAAATGTCCATTGACCTCAGGGAGGAATTTCCAGTCTTGCTTGAGTGGGGCCATAAAATCCTGTAAAACTCAATTACTGAATGTTTGACATTAGTTGTAATGCTGTCATACCAAAGGGTAGTGATGCTGAATTACTATAAGTGCTACAAGGCCAGACTCTGTCTGACATGCACCAAACACCACAACTGTGCACTCAATCACAAGGATATAATTGTTGCATTCTTTATCATTTACATGAAAGCATTCTAGCTCTATCATCCATTATCCCCACTTCCCTTTTCTTGAAATCATTTCAGTTGGAAGGTCAGTTAACAATCCTTCAGTGTCTCCATAGTTTCAGCAGTTTGATTCAGTTGGTCTGTGTGTGTGTGTGTGTGTGTCAAAGATTGAGCTTTTAAGTCTCACTCTGGGACATGAGTAAACAATCTTAGCTGATGCTTCAGTATGGTGCTGAGGGAATGCTGAAATTGTGAGAAGTGCTGCCTTTTGAATGAGCTGCGAAACCAAGTGCGCATCTATATATTCAGGTAGGTGGAGGATATCCCTTAAAAATATTCAGTTAAGAGCTGGGAGTTCTCCTGGTGTCCTGACCAATTGTTTCTATTTCCATCAACACTATTAAGAATCTTAATTGGTTATTTAACTGCTTTATAGTTTGTGGTGCCACATAGTGTGCCAAGTGGCTCTATTAATTAATTAGATGTCAAGCATCTTCTGATATCTGAGGCTGTGATAAGGTGCCAAATAACTGTAGTGGGGGTTAAGTTGTATTGTAAAATGTTCATTTTTTATGTACTATATAGCCACCTAACATTCAAAATGGGTTGATATTGCACTTCTGATGAAAAGTGCTTTGTGCACTTGATAAAAGGGATTTATATACATGAGCACACTCAATATCCTCCAGCAGCATTTCTACATGCAGATCATGATGCAGATCAATGTACAATACTAATGTAATATCATTTTATCACAATATGCTTCACTCAATACCCTGCTTTAACTTTGCACAGCTGAATCTGACCTTAAGTGACAAGAGAAACCCCATAGTCTTCTTACCCCTCACTATCACTAATTAAAGGAATCATGAAGTATTGCAGATTTATATTGGAATGTTTCTTCTCATTGCTAGTATAATTCCACATGTTTCTGGAGCTTTCCTACACTTGACTAAACTTTGAATATTCTACAGGGAATGATGTGGCTGCTGCTGGAGCACTTCTTGTTCATTAAAAAGCTTGTGCTGAAACAAATTGCTTCCAATTAAGTATACCTTAGGGCTTCCTCTAAGATTTGTACAATATATTCAATGAGGTGGCCTCCACAGCCTTTTGTGATAGAAAAGAAATTTTCTCTCATCTCGGTCCTAAATGACCTACCCCATATCCTGAGATTGCAACCCCTTAAGACCCTTAATCACTTGCCTTGTTAGAATTTTATACATTTCAATGAGATTCCCTTTCATTCCTCTAAACCCCAGTGAACATAGGCCAATTTAACCCAATCTCTCCTCATACAGCAATCCTGCCATCGTAATAATCAATATGGCGAATGTTCATTGCATTCCCTCTATAATAGGTCTATTCTTTCATAGATAAGGAGACTAATACTACATACAATAAACCAGCTGTAGTCTCACCAAGGTCCTGTATCGATACAGTAAGACACTTGTGCTCTTGAGTTCAAACCCTCTTGCAATTAAGACCAACATACCATTTGCCATTCTAATTGCCGAGTGAATCTGGATATTTGCTTTCATTAACTGGTGTACAAAGACACTCAGATTTCTTTGACATCAGCATTTCCCAATCTATCAATGCTTAATTGGTAGGATATGCCAACTGAAGATGAACTCATTGGACGTTGTTAAACCTCTTCCTGCACTGCATCCATGTTCTGGGAGTAGCACACCAAGTATTAACTTCCATCATTGCTTCTTTCCACTATTTCATATGAATCTTTCTGGAGGGCTTCCTTTCTCTCCCCAATGCACCCCCAACCCCATTGACACTGGCAAATAAAGAATGTCTCTCTTTCTCTCCAAATCTTGCAAGAAGACCTCCACACAACCTTGATGCATGCTTCCTTGCATCATCAGATCCCAGATTCACATTTCAATATATTCCACTACTTCTTACAATTATAATACATTTCACTTAAGAAGTGCATGTTGCCATTAAGTAGCACTCACCATCAGATACCATGTTAATGAATATAGTCAATGGTCAGTGTAAGTAGCTATGGCTGAATGCTTGCAAAATCATGTAAAGCATGAGGCAGCGTGAAGTTAGCTGGCTGCCTGTACCACCATGATCAGGTGTTTGTTACTTGTAGACCATAATCTTCAAAGCAGTTTTTAGATATTATCCAATTTAACCACGAAGTTCTCTGACCTTACACACAACAGTCATGTGGAAACCATGTTCTCATGCATATAATTACCAACAAGAGTTACTTGATTGTCTACAGAAGGAGATATCATATCAGGGACTAAAGGGTCCACTGTTAATGACTTGGTGAGATCACTGTATAACAATGTTATATAAGTAGCCAATTACATTTTGAAGTATTGTAGTTTTACAGTAGGTTATAATTAAGAAATCTCACAAAGAACAATTTGGTTATGTTTTAGTACTCAATGATGTGGTACATTCTGACATTTGATTAAGAATTCATTGCAGTTTTATGAATGTTAATGTCTTTATTTCTGATGCCACACTCATTGACACCTGCCACTGCTTTCTGAGATTCTAAATGATTTTTAGGACAATAATATTGAAAATTGTGTAAATTAAACTTATTCTGCTGGTATCAAGTGACATTCAAGTTTTACTTATTGTTATTTTAATTCTATACTATGCTATGTCACTTATGCAAAAAGGACTACTTCAGCCACAGAACATAGAAAGTCAGCACAGATACTATGGCTTTTAAAAATGTTAATTGTTGTTTGTGAATTTCGCAAATGAAATAATTTGGAAACTCTTTTAAATTATTTCAGGAACCTCATGCTGAAATTAGAATATTAATCAATTTGGTACACAGTGCCACAAATTAATTAGTGAAAAACTGACAGAGAGACAACAATAATAGCTATGACAAACACTATGATATGTCATGAATTTGTATTTGGTTTCATTCCTTCAAATAGCATTTGAAATCATCTCACTACAATGTGTTTTCTGTGCTCCAGTTCAAGAAAACAGTTTTGTGTAAAGCTTTATTCAAAGATTGTCCATGCACTGTTGTGTATCATAATGACACAACTTTGCATGCTGGAGTCAAAGATGTTTCATCAAGACTCAATTTGCAAAGAAGGTGCTATTTAATTGTCTCTTGTAATCCATAGACATAATGAACTGGCAATGAAGCAACAACAACATGAAGACTACTTTATGTTGCAGAGACAGAGCATTATATTGAAGAATTCAAATGAAATAGTATCATTTTTGAAATCCAAAGCAACAACAGAAACCCAGCCAAAAGGAGAGGGGATATGAGGGTTGGGGGTGTGGTGTGCGGAGAGGGAGAAGTGCTCAGCAAATGACCTGGGAGGAAATATTAAGAAGATAAATGTCACCCTCTGCAATGGATCGAGAGTTACTCAATCTGGTTTGAATCAACAACCACTTGATTGCCAAATAAAGAGTAACATATATACAAGGTCAGACTAAATTACAATGCGGCTGCTCTACTCAGCTCCCTGGCTCCAAATATAGGTTACTTTCTGACCTGTAGTAGGCATCCTCCTGCTGACTGGCTCAGCTTCCTGCCATGACAATCTGCACTCATCATATGGCCCTCGGGAAATGCTCCCTCCTCCTTAGAGATTCCTGCCACGATTGAAATAAGCTTTGGGGAACTTTTGCAAAGCTCAACCCGTGTAAGGATTAAAATTCACCACCAGAAACTGTGAGCATTATGTCATACCAATAAGTTGAACTAACTATGGCATGTAATTATATTACTTCTAATGAAATTAAACACACTCAGCTGTTAAATAAACTTACTACAGCAGTTTAAAACTCTACATGATTGGGAAGGCCTGGTATTCTCATTATATTGTTATTCAGGCATAGTGTAAACTCAGGGGAGCATTTTAATTATGAGCCAAAGATATATTTTAAAGCACTCTAAAAGCCTCCAACTAGTTATATTTTAAAACAATGAGATATGTGAAACAACATTCATGCTTAAATAATAGATGAATTTTACTCAGAAACAGTGAGAGTTGACATGTCCATGTGTTTAATGTTAAATTATCCATGACTTAAATGTGTGCTCGAACTAACAAATTATATCTCAGGTTACACAGAAAAATCTGTAAATTCAGAGGAATTCTTGTTTTATTTTTTGTTTGTATATTGAGGTGATATGTTCGAACATAGAACATAACAGCCCAGAACAGGCCCTTCGGCCTTCAATGTTGCGCTGACCAATTAGGAACAAGCAGTGACCCTCTAACCTAAACCATTCCCTTTTCATCCATAAACTTATCTACTAACCTCTTAAACACCGCCAAACTTGGCGCATCTACAACTGACGAGGCAAGGCATTCCATACCCTTACCACCCTCTGGGTAAAGAACCTACCTCTGACATCTGTCCTAAAACCACCACCCCTTAATTTAAAGCTATGTCCCCTCGTGCTAGCTTTCTCCATCCTAGGAAAAAGGCTATCACTGTCCACCCTATCTAAACCTCTAATCATCTTATATTAACTATAATTTGTATAAACTAACTAATGTTTGTATAAACTAACAAATTAACTATAATTTGTATTATATAGTTTGTATTAGCTGCAGCTTGCTGACCAGCCTCAACCATCAGCTAACTACTTAAATGGGGAGTAAATCTAAGTCTGATTCCTTACTCTCCCAGTGGGATAAGATACTTTCAGATATTGAGTTTTAAATCCCAAACTCCAATCCTGTTAGGAATTTGCATCTCCAGCACTTCTAGGAGATGCACAAGGGAAAAGCAGTAGATGCTGGAAATTTGAAATTCAAACAGAAAATGCCAGAAATACTCAGGTCAGCAAGCAGCATCTATGTGAGAGAGAAACAAAATTAATGGCCAGACTTTACAATCCACCAAGGAGCATGGAAGAACCAAATTGGGTGGCATGGGTACCCAACTCCTTTGATATTTTACCAGTGGTGGAGGAGCTGTCACACAGTCTGCTCACACTTGCCTTTTCCCAGTGCAGTGAAGCCCGGAGGCCTTGTTATAACTGGAGGAATAGCCTCCCTGTTTAGGCATTTGGTGACCAATTAAGACCCACACAATGGTTTTCTTCTTGTTTCATTTCCCCGACCATGTCACTGAAAACCCACCATCTCCCTCGCCAGGACCTGTCAGCCAAGCCCAAGCAAACCATACAACCCCCACTCAGCCCGTTATCTGTCTTCAGTGACTCTCTTTCTTTCAGACTCACTGCAATACCAGCAGTGGTCACAATCATTTATTTGGCAAGCAGCTCTTGTAGTCGAGGTCTCCTTGCTGATAAAGTGGGTGCATTGCCCTGAGCCAACTAACTGCCCCTTCGCTGTAAAATTAGGTCTGGGCTTTGCAAACACACAAAGATCATGCACTTACCCTGTCTTTTTGACCAAGGGGACAGCACCACTATTATGGCTATGAAGAAAATGCCCTATAATTATATTTTGAATTACTGAACTTTTAAAAAGTTTAATATTTTAAAAACTGGACACAGACCCTGAAAATGGATGAAAATGTACCACTGCCCACTGATAGAAATGGCTGCAGGATATTTCTCTAAGCAACTCTGTGGTGCCAGACAAGATAATTAAAAGAATCCAAAGAACAATTTCCATCTCTGGTAAAGACAAAGGAACATAGTGCCTATCTAGAACATAGAACATAGAACAATACAGCACAAATAGGCCCTTCGGCCCACAAGTTGCGCCGATCACATCTACCAATCCACAGACCTATCTATAACCCCCTATCCTATTCTTTTCCATATACTCATCCAGAAGTCTTTTAAAAGACCCCAGTGAGTTTGCCTCAACAACCTCTGACGGCAGTCGGTTCCATTCTCATCCAAAAACATTGGGTATAGTTGACCAGACAAGACTGGCGGACTCCAGTTTAAATACACAAAGATAGTGGTTAAAAGCTAGCTGAGAGAGCTGCACAGTGTTTGACTGTCGATCTGTGTGCCTGAGCTGTGAAAAAAGCAGCTAGAAATTTGCCATATTGAAAGTGACACTGAAACTGAGGCACGCCCTTGCAAAAACAATTATATTTTCTCAAGAACATCCAAAAGTCTCCCTCTGTTTGTGAAAGTCTGTCAGACAGCAGAAGGTTTGCAGATGGAACAAGGGCTGAAGTCTCTCTACCAAACTACAAAACACCAGAGCTGAAAAATCAATTATCATGGAATCAGTATGTTATCATTTACTCTTTGCAACTCAAAGATTTTTGAATTTTTTATTTATATCTACTTAGTATTGGACTCAATTCTTACTTCTACTCCATATATATGCAGATGTATGCTTTTACCATTTCTTACATTTCTAGCAATTAATAAACTTACTCTATCTTAACTCAAGAAACTTGGTTAAATTGTCTCCTTTTTAAATAAAACTACTAGATCTGGAAAAGGTATCCAAGGGAGAGGGAATCTTCTTATATTAAACCTTTATAGCTACCTGCAGAATGCAGGTTGAATAATGACACAGAATAAGTCATCCCTCCTCACCCAGGTTTGTACAAATTGGGGGTGTCCCAGACTGACGAAAACAAATTGAGGGGTCTTGTTCTTATTAATAACATTTGTGGAGCCTTACTTAGGAATGGTTGTAACACCACCACCTCTGCTTTAAATTCTGGTCAATTTACAGGATTTTATTCTCCCCTGTGGCATGTTTCTACCCGGCAGGAGGTGGTGAACCATTGGCCGGGAGTGTGATATCCTCAACGTGTTGCTGGCAGTGGGATTTCCCATTGAATCCCCTCACCACCAGGAGACCCCAGTCATCTGGATAGAGGATCCCACTGACGTGAATAGCAGGAAGATGTAGCCCAATATTTCAGGTCATTGATCTTGCAGAGGAACTGGAACAGAGAGATGTTAAGATCAAACAGAGACGGAGTGAAAGCTGGGAGTGTTGGTGGGAGAGGGTTAGAGGGGTAGTAGAGGTGGTGGGGAGGGAGGGGCTGATGATGGTGAAGGGAGTGTGATTGTTGTAGCCAAGAACAACAGATAAATCTGTTGCAGGATGAAAAACGGGAGAGATTAAAACACCCAACAATGTTGGAGGAAAGCAAAGAACAATGCTCTTTTGTGGTGCAAACCCAAGAGCCCTGGAGTCAAATTTGGCACCTCATTTAAGAAATAAATTTTCCATCTCAAAATAATCCCTGCACTGAACTCAGATCGAGATTAAAATCCAGATTAGAGTATGCCTGTCTCCTGCCTCCCACACCAAGTTTTAGACCCTATGGAAGGTTAAAGCTCCATACTGGAATTATTTTCTTTCAGAGTGATATTCTTGGAGTTGCCATCCATCAATATAGGTTATACAATATAGGTTCTTGGTATCTGCTACTACATGAGCCTTTTCCTTTAGTCCAGTTCCAGATATACAGTACATGGTGGGAAATACAATAGAACTATATGAGCTGTTAGAAAGGTTGGGAATTGGGATGAGTTGCTGGTACGATGGCTCAGATTTATGGGTGCCTTTCTTGTTACACAATGTGTGAATTGAAAAGGTATGTTTATTTTTCCACGGTAATCAGAAATTGTTGAATTCATTGTGTATTCTTACCTGTGCAGAATGAGCTCAATAACAAAAAAGATTAATTGGAAATCACTTTTTGGTTTGTTGGCATTGTGGTCACTCATTGTTCCTGACTGTTCATTGTAACGTTTTATCCCAAGAATCGGGTTATATTTGGGAAATACAATGTACTTCACACTTAATATTTTAGTCAATCAACAATCGCTACTCATCTATTTTGAATGTGATAACTTTAGAATGTGGAGGTTATGTGTGTAATATATAGAATAGAATTTGTGCTCACATTTAACTTTAACGTTAAAATTATTAATTTCAATTTTTTTTCCATTCTAATTGCTTCCCTTCCTTTTTCTTCACTGTTGTTTTGAATATTACTTTAATTTAACATTTACTTCTATTGATTTTGTCTTGTTTTATCAGTAATATTTTTGAAAAGCTTGTATCAATACTGAATCCTGCCATATTGCAAGTGGTACAGATTCTTGGAAAATGGTGACCAACACACTCTATAGCCTTTTCCAAAGTTTCTACTCATTCAGGAACACTTCATTT
Source organism: Sphyrna mokarran (assembly GCA_024679065.1). Taxonomy (NCBI): domain Eukaryota; kingdom Metazoa; phylum Chordata; class Chondrichthyes; order Carcharhiniformes; family Carcharhinidae; genus Sphyrna; species Sphyrna mokarran. The sequence continues at coordinate 36,310,433 of JAGIQG010000010.1, read as the reverse complement.
AGGAGCTGAAAATTAAAAAAAAAACAATTTCAGATTACTTGAAAGCTAACTTTAAATGTCAACTTTTGATCCAGTTGGATGTCAGGCATCTAATGGCTGTCAAGGACTACATTACAGGCACTGTAGTGATTCTATGAGAATTCTGCCTAATTTCTATCTGAATTTTAATCCAAAAAAGATCTGCATCTTTACTGTCTCTGTAGACATGTTTATGAGTCACCTTTGATTATGCATAAGCATCTTGTATCTAAAAGGCAAATAAAAGAGAAGGGACCATTGAGATATGTGAACCCTGTTATGTCTTGTTCGTTGAACCAAGTGAAATTGAATTCAATTTAAACCATCGCATTTCTCTTAAAACACCCTTTCCTTGTGTAACTTATACTTCAGCTTATACAGTTCACTAGTTCAATATTCAGTATAGTTCACCAATTCACAATGCAATATTAATGTAAGCAGCTCCCCATCACCTTGTTTTTGTAATTCCCCCTTGTCCTTCACCAACTCCTTCCCACGCAATGTTAAATTCATTGATTCCTTCCTTCATAAATGTAAGAAACAAGACATAGGGGAAAGCTTGCAATTGTTGGAAGGTTGAAAGCAAAAAACAAGGAATGAGTTTTCTGCATTGAGCACTAAATGATGGCATCAAGCATAAGACTTTATAATAAGGTGTGGGATTTTCTATCCCACCTGTCACAGGCTCCAGCGCGCAACTGGCCCATGATGGAATCTTCTGGTCCCACCATAGGGTTTCTCATTGAACACACTCCTCACCAACGGAAAACCTACAGTGATGATATGTTCTCAGCAAGACTGGAAGATCCTACTGCCATAAATGGCTGAAAAGTTCTGGTCGTAAACCGAAAATGCTAAAAGTTCTATTCAGGTCTGGCAGCATCTGCGGAGAAAGAAACAGAGTTAAGATAACCCCTGGAAACGAGGCAGTGGCATAATAGTAATATTACAGGACTAGTAATCTAGATACCCAGCATAATGGTCTCGTGACCCAACTCTAATCTTACCACAGCAGATGGTGAAATTTGAATTCAGTAAAAACCTGGAATTTAATGAAAAGCCAAATGATGACTATAAAGTCATTGCTGATTGTAATAAAAACCGCTGACCCATTAGGCAAGGAAATCTGTCACCCTTATCTAGTTGGGACTACATGTGACAATGCAACATAATAGAAATAGGAATAGGCCATCAAGTCCTTCAAGCCTACTCTGCCATTCAATACCTATGCTGGTGTCAACACTTTTCTGTGCCATTTGCCCACAACCATTTATTCTTCAAACAATCAAATATTTATCCACCTTCCTTTTAAATACTGCTAGTCACCAAGCCTACCCTTTGAGTTAGGAACTTCCAGAGATTCATCACCTTCTGCGAGAAGAAATTTTTATGCGCCTCAGTGTTAAATCATGAAATCATCAAAACTTTAGTGCAGAAAGAGGCCTTCTGGCCCATCACATCCGCGTTTACAACAAATCACCCACACCCTATTCCTATATCCCTACACATTTACCTGCTAATCCCTCTAATTTACGCATCTCAGGACACAAAGGGCCAATTTTAGCATGGCCAATCAATCTAACCCACACATCTTTGGACCTTGATCTTGTAGCTCTTTATCTTGTAGTCATGTCCCCTTATTCAAGACTCTCTCACTAGTGAAAACATTTCACTATCCACTCTGCCGAACCCTCTCAAGATCTTATATGTTTGGATAAGGTCACCCATCAAAACTCAAAGGAATATAGACCCAAACTATTTAGTTTCTGTTGCTAGGACAACTCTCTCATTCTCGGAATTAGCCTGGTGAATCTCCTTTGGACTGCCACCAATGATGCTATCCTTTTTTTGGATAAGGGAACCAAAACTATCTGCAGTCTTACAGGTGAGCCCTCACCAACATTCTATACAATTGGAACAAAATCCCCCTATTTTTAAACACCAACCCAAATGTAATAAAGGCCAAAGTGCCATTTGCATTCTTAACTACTTGTTGGATTTGTCTGCTAGCTTTTTATGATTCATGCCCTAGAACACCTTGATATCTCAGTCACCTGAAATCTTTCTCCATTTAGATAATAATATGTCTTTTAATTCCATCTACCAAAGTGCATGACCTTATATTTCTCCACATTAAACTCTATTTGCCAGACTTTCACCCAGTTACCCAATCTATCTATATCCTATTGCAGAATCACAATATCCAGATCACAACATGTCCTTCTATCTATTTTTGTATCATTGACAAATTTGAAAACCTTACATTCCGTTCCTTTCTCCAGATCATTATGTACAAATGAACAAATGCAGGCCAAGAACTGATCCCTGCAGTATTCTACATCTTTCCACTCTGAAAAGGACCTATTATTTTCCAACTTTGTTTCTAAAGTGACAGCCAGTTTTCATTGCATGCTAACACAGTTTCTCCAATTCAATGGGCTTTTACTTTATGCACCAACTTCTTGTGTGGCACCTTGACAAATTATTTTGGAACTCTAAATATTTAGTACATCTACTCATTCCCCTTTATTTATTCTCCCTGTTATATCCTCAAAGATTTGTCAAGTATGATTTATCTTTCATAAAACCACATAGACTTGGTTTGATTATATTCAGCCTTCCTAAATAATTAGCTATTTCCTCTTTGATTATTGACTCTAGTGCCCTGTCAATGTCCTGTTAAACTAATTGGCTTATGGTTCCCTGCATTCTGCCTTTCCCCCTTTTTGAATAAGGATTGTTTCCAATCTTCTGGCACCTCCAAGAATTTAGTGAGTTATGGAAAATTTCAACCAAAATGTCTACTACTTCTGCAGCCACTTCCATTAAAACCCTAATGTGCAGTTTGTCAGGTACTGCTGACTTCTCTGCTTTTAGCTTTGCCTTTGTAGTTCTAATATATTACTTGAAATCAGCCCATCTGATATCTTAGGGATATTTATGTCTTTCACACTGAACATTGATGCAAACATTTATTTAGTGTATTCATTTCTTTGTTTGCTTGTATCAATTCACCCACCTCATTCAGTCGAAGCCCCTCTTTCACCTTTGTCACCTTAGTTACCTTAGTCCTATTTTTATATCCATGGAAACTCTTACTGTTTGCTTTTATGCTGCATGCAAGTTTTTTTTTCAAAGTTAATTTTCTCCATTCTCATGAACTTTTTAGTCTCTTCCTGCTGGATCTTAAAAACTTTCAGACCTACAGCTCTGATCAAGGGCAATTAAGGATCGGCAATAAATGGAGTCCTTGCCAATGATACTCACATCCCGTGAACAAATGAATAAAAATGTTTCTGGTCATGATGGTTTGTCACTGCACTACAGGCACTAGACTTTCAGTAAAATTATAGCCTCTACTTAAAGGATGGAAGTCTCTTACATTCTATGTGAAATGAGATTAGCCAGTTTTAGAGAATCTGAAAAGCTGTGCTTAATTCTGCAATAATTGGTATTAATTGGACAGGGCACCCAAATAAGCTGCAAGATGGATTGCTGTGGGAAATCAAAAAACTGTCACATTGATGCAGTATTGAGTGGTCGTTTGAGAATAGGGCAGATACTCGTTGTAGCCAGAGGATAGAAGGGTCTTGACATTATATCTAAAAATCTAAGCATGTTATATAACATGACATGGTATTTCTTAATGCTGACACTTAAAGGATAATTCTTTGACTTCATATTCCCAGTGCAAAGCCTTACCTGTTGGGAGGCTCTAAGGCTAAATTTCAGGGTCAGGAATTTCTGACATTTTATGAAAAGCAAATTGGACGTATTGTACATCTGAACTCTGTGTTTCGTACACAGATGGAATTTAATATGTAAGATGAGAATTAGAAAATATACCAACATCACAATCCTGCTTTTACCCGGTCAATGGAATATTTATTTAATAGAGAGAGGTATAGTCTCTAGCATGGTAATAGGGCGATTCTGAGGAAGCCAAGTTAAAAGTCCTCAATCTGCTCACAGGGATATCAGCACAGTTCTGCATTTCAGTGTGAGCATCATAACCCTCACTGTTATCTCCCTTCTCTTATCCTCCTCATTACCCCCTTACCCTGTCATCCTCCACACTCCACTTACTCCCTCATGAAAGATGAAGCGGATGAGTTGTAAAATTGCATCTGGAAACTGGCAGTTGTCAGCATTGAGTACTGAGGCAGTTGCAGCAATGCCATCTTCTTGGGAGATGCTGGTATAGAGCACCAAGACATCCATTGTGCTGAGTTTCTGTGGGAAGTCTGTAGTGTTGTGAGAAAAGCTGGGGGTTCCACTTCATCCTGGACAACATTGTCTTCATCTTTAACAACCAGTTCTTCAGCCAGGCACATGGAACAGCCATGGGGACCAAATTTGTGCCTCAAAATGCCAACGTCTTCATACACAGATTCGAACAAGACTTCTTCACCACACAGGAGGTTCAACTGATACATCGATGACATTTCCTTTCTTTGGACTCATAGTGAATAATCACTGATACAATCATATGATGACATCAACAAGTACCATCCCACCATCAGATTCACCATGGGCTACTCTCCGGAATTGGTTGAATTCTTGGACCACACATCTCCATCAAGGACAATCACCTCAGCACCTCACTGTACCGCAAGCCCATAGATAACCTCACAATGCCCCATTTCTCCAGCTTCCACCCTAAAAACATTAAAGAAGTCTTCCCCTACGGACAACCCTTTGTATACACAGGATTTGCTCAGATGAGGAGGATCGTGACAGACACCTTCAGATGCTGAAAGATGCCCTCATAAGAACAGGATATGGCGCTTGACTCATCGATCAACAGTTCCGATGTGCCACAGCAAGAAACCGCATGGACATCCTCAGAAGACAAACGTGGGACACGGTCGACAGAGTACCTTCAGCTGTCCAGTACGTCCCCGGATCGGAGAAGCTACGACATTTTCTCTGGAGTCTTTAATATGTCATTGATGAAGACGAACATCTTGCCAGGGCCATCCCCACACCCCCGCTTCTTGCCTTCAAACAACTGCACAACCTCAAACAGACCATTGTTCACAGCAAACTAACCAGCCTTCAGGAGAACAATGACCACAACACCACACAACCCTGCCATAGCAACCTCTGCAAGATGTGTCAGATCATCAACACGGATGCCATAATCTCATGTGAGAACACAATTCACCAGTACATACTTTTGCAGCTCAGCCAATGTTATCTACCTTATGCTGATATACTGCAGAAAAGGATGTCCTGAGGCATGGTACATTGGGGAGACCATGCAGATGCTATGACAATGGATGAATGAACACTGCTTGACGATCACCAGGCAAGAGCGTTCTCTTCCTGTTGGGGAACACTTCAGCAGTCATGGGCATTCAGCTTCTTATCTTCGGGTAAACATTCTCCAAGACAGCTTTACGAAACACGACAACGCAGAGTAGCTGAGCAGAGACTGATAGCCAAGTCCCGCACACATAAGGACTACCTTAACCAGGATCTTGTGTTTATGTCATACTATCTGTAACCTCCATGACTTGCCTGAACTTGCAACATCTCACTTACTATCCTGTCTGGAGACAATACACATCTCTTTAATCTATGCTTAGTGCTATCTCCACTCACATTATCTGCAACTTTAAGACTTGAATGGCACATTAGTTGTAAAGGCTCACATTCTAATTGGTATTCTGTAAACTGTGTGTGCCTTTATATGCCCTGTTTCTAATCAGAACTTTCCATTTATCTGACAAAAGAATAGTGTTCTGAAAGCTTGTGGGCTTACTATCAAATAAACGTTTTGCACTTTAACTTGGTGTTGTGACACTTCGTACTGTGTTTACTCCAGTCCAACGCTGGCATCTCCATATCATGTCCGTCAAAATAAACAGACATTACTATGAATACAATGTTAAAATCTTATCATTTTCAGAAGTTCATTAATCAAAACTAATAAGCTCCTATTCCACTCAACAGCTGTGTAAACCAAGCCTGCTGTTTAAAGAAACAGACCGAGAAATGGCTGAGTTGATGTTTAAGGAAAAAAGAAGCAATGGGGACATTTCACCAATTAGCTCCAGATTATAAACCAGGCAGCCTTTTAACATGATACAATGCAGAATAGTAATTTATCCAGTGGATAATGTACTCTAATGGACAATAACTTTCTTACTTTCATTCCCCCTGTCAATGAGTTGTCAGAAGTAAAAAAAAACCTGACAGACACATCATTTAACTGTTAGTTATCTTTCCAAATCAAAGTATTATTAGCATTCAATTTAATAAAATCTGGTACAAATTAGGCTTCAACATTTCATGATAACATTTGAATTAAGCAACATTTTTATATTTATATTTCATATGGTTTCCACTTCCAAATTATTGTTTATCTATTGTTCACAAAACCTCGCTGCTGGATTGATTTTCATCAACTCTCAAAAGTAACCTGCTTCCATCAATCAAAACGGGGAAGTTCCAAAATACCTGCTTTGACAATGAGGCCAGCAACATGGGAGGCAAAATTCCTTTTCCTGCACCAACAACAGTTGCCAGTACTAGAAATGGGATTGAGAATCCTTGATCTTAGTTCCATCATAACTTTCACTGCCTAGCCAATATACTTTCAACCCACGTTAGGACAGGAAAATCCAGCTCATGGTGTCAATGGATGAGTTTCCATATTACGAAGTTGGGAAATGACCCATTTAAATCAAAGACTACATTTTCCCTGACAGATTTCAGTTCCATGTGCACAAAATTCTTCATATTAAAACAAGGACAACATCAAGCTGGTATAAGGCAATGTTTTGCTTACATGCTAACTGTGACCTAATGGTTGCACCCTTGCTTTTAACAGTAAGTCGTCTTACAACACCAGGTTAAAGTCCAACAGGTTTATTTGGTAGTAAACACCACTAACATTCAGAACACTGTTCCTTTGTCAGGTGAATGGAGAGTTCTGATCACAAACAGGGCGTATAAAGGCACACACAGTTTATAGAATACTAATTAGAATGCAAGTTTACAGAATGCTGACTGGACAGGACAGTAAGTGAGATGTTGCAAGTTCGGGCAAGTCATGGAGATTACAGACAGTATGACATGAAACCAAGATCCTGGTTGTGTGGAACTTGGCTATCAGTTTCTGCTCAGCGACTCTGCACTGTCATATGTCGTGAAGGCTGCCTTGGAGAACATTTATCAAAGATCCATATCACCCTTGCTTTTAAGGCAGAGGTTCCGCTTCCAATCCAGGGACTTAACCACAAAATCTCAGCTGACACTATAGCAAACTACTGGGGGACTATCAGAGGTGCAATTTTTTCAGTGAAATATTAAACTGTTGCCCTATTTGCCCTTGCAGATGAAAGTTTAAAAAAAATCCCATTGTGCTAATTTAAAGAAGAATAGGGGAGATCGGCCCAGTGACCTGATCAACATGTATCTCTTAGCCTCCATTACCAAACTTATTTTGTCACATTGTTGTTTGTAGAACACAGCTATGTACAAACCAGTTGTCAATTCCTTACAGTACTATAGTGAATGCACTTCATAAGTAATCTATTGATTATAAAGCACTTTGGGATATGTCTGAGGTGCTAGATAAATCCAAGTCTTTCTTCCTTTAATGCTTATCACTAACATTGAGAAGTAACTGACCGAACAGGGATTCTGATTATATCAATGTTATATTTTTCACGTATCCACTTTTGGATTTCTGATGTGAGACGGCCAATTTTTTGAGATTAATGCTGATTTCAATCAATTTTTTACTTTGGATTCATACTTTGGAGATGGGCTCAGACTGTTCACGACCATTTTATGTAAGGCTGTGACAGCTGACAGAAGGGAAACTTGTGGCCCGTTAATCAAAGCTGCATTCAAATTCACATTATAGAGAAAAAAGGATAAAGTAGCAATAAACTGTAGCATCCATTGCAATATCATTAATTATTAATTATATAAAAATAAAAAACATGAGGATAAAAATTTCGACATGGCTTGTTGAGCAGACAATTTTAACATTTTTTGCAAAGCAAAGGCAGTGCTAATGAGGGTCTCAACAACAAACTGAACTAGCAATAATATAATTGTGACTATTAATGTTAAAGTGTGATAATGCTGTGCCTGTATGAAATCTACTTAGAACATAGAACCCTTCGGCCCACAAGTTGTGCCAATCATATCAGTACCTACCAGGCCATAGAACTATCTGTAAGTCCCAATCCCATTAAATCCCATGTACTCATCCAGATACTCATATCATGTTTCTTGCCAGGGAATTATTTCAATGTCAGCTTTGTACATACGATGCCTATTTGTCTGCAACAGGCAGCTCACATACTGAGAATGCAGGAAGATAAGTGATTTGAGTTAATGGGGTGCTTGTTTTAATCTAAGCTAATTGCTAATGCATCTTTGTTAATTTTTGATTTCCCTTTGGGGTTTCAGAGTAGGATTTGATTAGGTTGATTGCCAAGAGACGCAGTCATGTGGATGCATGGAGCTAAATTGACAGGGAAAAAAATGTTAATTTCTGCTTGATGCTGAACGAAACAAAATGTGCTCACCTCTCTCTCTCTCTCTCTCATTCTCTCTCTCTATGGAGGCTGCTGTTTGAGAGTCAGAAGATAGGTGTTTCTCTGTCTCGACATCTGCTGAAGTGTTCAAAGGCTTGAGGAGTGGCAGCCTACTGCAAACATGTACTCCTGTGTTGTTCGCTAACTGATGTTTGAAGGGAAGTTTAAGTCTATCAGAAATAAAGCTTAAATTAAAACTAATAGAGACAGATTAACAATTAAGGATTGTATCTTGTCATGTTTTAAGTATTTCAATTAGTAAAAGTTAAATTAATTCATTCATCATATTTAAACCATATTGTTAAAACGTATGTTTATTTTAATAAAAGCTTCCGAATAGAATAACATGCGGAGTGAACTATCTTATCCTCTCACTAATGCCAAAATAAAAGAATAGTTGGTGTCTAGTCGAACTTCATTATATACCTGAGTTTCTGATCCCTAACAAAGGACAATTACTGGTTCCTCTCCACTCAGTTCCTGCTCACTTTTTTCTATCTGTGGTCTTAATTTTAGGATGGTGAGAGCTTGATGCCTACCATTCAAAGAATCAGCAGGGAATACAACCACGATGACTCTGATAGGCCCAATGCCATTTCATGCTCAATGAAGAATTGATTGGCATTCCTCTACCTTGGATGGAAGTCCGGCCTTATGAGCTGTTGACAAATCTGACAGCTCTCCATCCTCTCCAGCAATAGACCTGCAGTAGCTAGAAGGGGTCTACAGCAACCTGCAGGACCGCACTTAAGTTAAGAACCAGGGTTTTCGGAGATGAGTCAGGAGGGGAAATATTCTCAGTGTCGGGATAGGCTGGAGGGTGGGAGGGAAGATGATGGCTTCCAAGTCCATGAGGGGAGGCACTCCATATCTGAGGCATACCCCAGATGGCCAGACATTGGAACCTCATTTTGAGCAGACCTATTGTCTTCTACATACTGTCCTATGGACGCAGGGTAGTAATTGTATCTTTCCTTTGTTTCTATTCTCGGATGAGGGACATCATTGGCTACCTTTTAAGAGAGATCCCTTGTCAGCAACCAACCATCTTTACAGTGAGCTGGAACTGTGAATAGCCATCGCACTGTGAATGTCTCATTATGTAACCATCATGGGAGCTGCCAGGATATCTCACAAAGACTTCCTTTGTGAGAAACTGAGAAACTGAGTCTCATGGTTGCACAGTATTTGAACATTCATGGAGTGAAACCTCTTCCTATTGATAAAGGTGCTTGGCTGATCAGCTGGAATCTTTTTGGCCACATAGATGCAATCAATGTCACTGGATGCGTTGGAGCCATAAAATTGCAGCGAAGTTCCTGGTCCATTCAATTTAAAGTTTATTTATTAGTGTCACACATAGGCTTACATTAAAACTATAATAAAGTTACTCTGAAAATCCTCTCGTAGCCACGCTGCAGCGCCCATTTGGGTACACTGGGGTAGATTTTAGCAAAGCCAATGCACTTAACTATCATGTCTATCTGTCTATAGGAGGAAACTAGAGCATCTGGAGGAAACCCACACAGACAAGGGAGAATGTGCAAACTCTGCACAGTGACTCAAGCCGGGAACCGAATCCGGCTTCCTGGTGCCATGAGAGTAGTGCTAACCATTGTATGCCACCCTTGCCTGGCTGACTTAGTGTCTCCTGAAACGTATGAATATTCTCACCTGTCGGAACTGAACATCAGTCACCAGCTTGACACAGCTAACTGTGAGACTCCACAAACATTACCCACAGAGGGCTGTAAAAATCCAAGGGATAAAAGTTAAATGTGACAGTGACCTGGAGGTCCATGAGCATTGGGTGTTCACTCACACAATTAGAGGTCAGACTCAATTAGCTGGCAAATGTTTTTTCCTTGAAAGGCTGAACTTCCTAGGGCACTGGGTCTCTGTCATGTCAAGTTAGTTGTCTATACCCACCGCAGCTGAATTCTGGAGACTTCTGTGGGGCCATCCTCTTTGCCCTCTCTGCTAGCTCTGAATACCATATGCCTGCACCTCTCCTCTGAAGTGATACTTGCAACCAAATGTCCTCCTTTCACCTAGACTCCTGTCTTCAGCCAGGAACACCTTGGAGAAGGAGAAATAGATAAGAACCATTAGCAGAGATGCAAATGGAGCTTTGCATTCATAACTGAGGGTTGAAAATCTCAAAGAAATGTTACAAGACTGAAATGTCCTGAAACACGCAAACTGCAAAAGAAAGCAGTGAAAACATTCACAAAACTCCAGTCTAAACCTTCATCAAAGTATCATAACTCCTATCAGCTCAGCCTATCTCCGCTCCTGCGGCTTTCATCCCAAGCTTGTGTGACAAAATGGTAAAAGTAGTTTGACCACCTGCGTGTATTGCCTATGTGTGCCAAGCTAAAAATTGCATCACATCAGAGTTTTAATCCTCTCAACGAGTTTCCTGATGGTTGGTGGGCATATATTCAATCTGCATTCATGCAGACTGACCGAAATATCATACAAGTGCGTGATGACATTGGCATATGTGCCCAACATCTCTTCTTGCAGGATTTGGGTCAGGTGGACGCCAGCCTTGCCAGCATAAGATTCTGTGCCATGTCTTTTTTTTGTAGAGATAAAGAAAGCAATTGATCAGAATGTTCAACCAAAGAACTAGTTTAATTCCTCAGAAAGGACAACAATCCCATCATATCAATTTAGATCAATTGCCCATTGTGAACTCTCCCCATTTTTATTAGCACAGGATGTGATGATGGAAGGATTATCGTAAGTACAACAATCTACTCAGAAACGTGGAACAGTTATGACACATTGTCCAGTAATAGCCTTGGAACAGACATTGCCATAATTGAGATTTTAATAGCAGAGTGAGCCATTTAATTATTCTGCAAAGTCGAATCAATAACTTGACAGCACAGCTTCACTAGCAATAGCAGACATTAACAGCATAATGTTTCAGTAGGTGCCGATAGGAACTAACCTGTTATTAATTATCACCATATCTTCTTTCCTTCATTTCAACAATTCATGGTGCATTATAAAATCAGCAAAAAACTTCCAAAAAAGATGCAGCATTTAACAACATGGATATAGCTATAACAACACATTAAAATGGTGTGCATTCTCTCCATTTCTGGAAAAAAATAGGAAACAAAAAACAAAATAAAATAGAAAAACCCATCTAAAAATGGCACAGAGTATAAAAAATTCCATTGCACAATACTGCTTCTACAGACACCTATGTTTCTCAAGGTGAGGCTATGCAGCCAGTCATTTCCTGAGCTTTTCAACCCAACTAATTGATGTGACACCAGAATCCCAAATTTGGGCAGCAAATATGCAAATACTATTGGTGTTGTTTAGTCATCAAAAAATATGCGTGACATTGCAAGATGGACATTGCAGTAGCATTATTTAAGGGTTACCCACCTTGGTATACAAACTCATGTATCACTCTCCTGTTTGCATTGGCATCGATGTCCTCATTTGAGTCCTTTGCAGCATTATCTGATTCTACTTGTCATCCAATAAGCTGGCAAATGAACCATCTTTTACTATTGGCCTAGTTGTAAATCATAAGACCATAAGACATAGGAGCAGAATTCGGCCACTCAGCCCATTGAGTCAGCTCCGCCATTCAATCATGGCCAATATTTTTTTATCCCCTTTTTCCTGTCTTTTCCCATAATCCTTGACCCCCCTATTAATCAAGAGTCTATCTATCTCTGTCTTAAAGACATTCATGACTTGGACTCTACGGCCTCCTGCAGCAAAGAACTCCACAGATTCACCAGTCTCATATCTGTTTTAAAGGACTGTCCCTTTAGCCTGAAGTTCTGTCCTTTTGTTCTAGTTTTTCTTCTCCATGTTCATTCTATCCAGGCCTTTCAGTATCTGAAAGTTTCAATTAGATCCCCCATCATCATTCTAAACTCCAACGAGTACAGACCCAGAGCCCTCAACTTTTCCTCATACGTCAAGCTCTTCATTCCAGGGATCATTCTTATGAACCTTCTTTGGACTCTTTTCAAGGCTAGCACATCCTTCCTTAGATACGGGGCCCAAATTGCTCGCAATTCTCCAAATGAGGTCTGACTGGAGTTTTATGCAGCCTCAGAAGTATATCCCTGCTCTTGTATTCTAGCCCTCGCGACATGGATGCAAACACTGCATTTGCCTGTTGCCCACTGATTCACCAGGCATTAGTCCATTAATGTGTAGTGACTCACCATGTTCTGTTTTCAGCTCTACACTAAATGCCAAGTTTAGCGCAGTGCTGCAGTCTCAGCTGGCAGCTGTAAGTGTCACATCATGTGACAAATTCTCTTCATCAGTGCTGGAGTAATCCTCTCTTTCTTCCTCCAGGGATTTCTGTTGCTGGGCAGGTATCTGATAGCAGGAATATGGAAGGTTGAGATGAGGGAAAGGGGATGAAATGGGAAGCAAGGAGTCAATGGTCACTCCATTAGTTGTTTGGTTGTAGTTTTAGGCTGAGCAGTGGCAGATTTAAAACAGAAATGAAGAATTACTTCACTCAAAATAATGCAATTCTCTATATCAGAGCGCAGTGGATTCTGGAACATTAAACAGATTTAGAGGGGAGATAGAAAAAATTTTAATTAGTAGTGGAATGATCGGTTATGGGAAATGGACAGGAAATATAGTTGAGGCTGAGATTAAATCAGCCACGATTGTACTGAATAATGGAGCAGGCTCAAGGGGCTGAAGTAACCAGCATCACAATGCAGAGTCAGCTCCTCTGTGAGGCTCAAGAGATACACAGGTTCTTTTTCAGAAGCCAGCTCTGTTCTGTTCTTTGAGAAGGAGAGGGCTGAATGACAGTGGTTGTGTTTCACTGTGTCTGGATGATATGTTTTACACAGATAAATAGGTGGGGATATGTAGAGGCAGTGAGAGGTGATGTGAGACTGAAAATGTTGCTAATTGTGTGAGGGTGAGATCTAATATCTGGATGTTAGACATGAGTTCCAAGTGCCTGGGAGAGCTACCTGGTGAAGAATTGGAGTGTTGTACATTAAGAAGTGTAGGAGTTAGTAGTGCAGTGGGTTGAAATTGTCATATGAAAATGCATTCACTGATAACTAGTCACATGAGGCCTTTGGAGTCTTTGTAGTGCTATCATTAGGGAGTTGATCTCCTTGGCTGCCTACTCTTACTCCTTTCTGAGGGTAATCCTTGACTATCACCTTGTTTCCACAACATCAAATCATTGGACCATGCTATCTCTCATCTTCCCGCCCCCATCTATACTACCTGCACCCCAGATATTGTGCACCTTTCTGTTTGATTGGTTGTTCACTTTGCAAGTTTCACAGCAATCTTTTGGGCAACTTCTTCTAAGTTACAGCCCACTTACAGAAGCTTCTTGTCCCATGTGGTCTACAACTAACACTGTCAGGATCTTGTGCTGTTTTCAGAGCTTGCTGACAGCATTCAGCAACCAAGGGCTGAAGGCAGACTAGCTAATGCCACAATCATTCATGTGATATTGGTACAGAAGTCATGTGTATTGCCCATTTGACCTGAATGAGCACGAATCACAATGTCATGGTTGAAAAGTGTGTCTATCCAATTTCTAGCTCATAATGTCAGCATAATGTCTCCGAACACTCATTTGCCCTTCCAGGATTGTAACTCAGGTTAACAAATAGCATTCCAAATTATCAAAATACTATCTTCAGCAGATCCATCAATGACTTTACATTCATTAAATGATCAGAAATGGGATTGTTCATTGTTGATTGATTTGTGTTCAACTCCTTTCACAATTCCTCAGCTAATGAAATAGCATCTGCTGATATGTAGTGGGTAGTAGCGAGGCCCCTTTCAGGGGCATTTCCAGAAGGGTTACATGGTTGGGCCAGATCTTATGGAGTGTCGAGGTGAGAACCTGAGCCAATCAAGTACAAGGGTGTATATTTTGGGTCGGGAAGGACCAGCAGTTGGAGCATGGAGGAGTAGTGTGCAGTCATGCAATTATTTTGTTTGACCCTATTTGTATATATTGCTATTTGTTACTTTAGTAATAAGGCTTTTCTGCTCTGAAGATCATCAAGTCATCCTGAACGTGTTACAACAGCCAGACATGAACAGCATTCACTCTTATGCTTAAAAGTGGTAAGTAATATTTGTACTACACATGGCAATGCTATCCCCAACAAGAACCAAATCACCTCCTCTTGACCTTCAGTGGAACTACCATCTCAGATTATCAACATCAAGAGTATGATGAAAAATGCTTTTCTTGCATCACTGGATTCAACTTCTGGTTCCCAAAACTGAAAAAGCTTAATACCATGTAGGACAAACCAATTTCTTTTATTGGCATTGCAGTGGTGAATAAGGATTATTATATCTAAATATCAATCCACTCTGTACCAATGTATAGTGTTTGCAATGGTCATGATATAGAAATGCCTTCTATCAACTTTCAAAGACTTCTTTAACAGTACTTTTCATCATGTGATCTCATCATGTAGATTACCAAGGCTGTCAAATGCATGGGAACATCATTGCTCCAAATTCCTTTCCAAGTTTTACACAATCCTAACTTGGGCAGATATTGCTGTTTCTTCAAAACCTTGAAACCTCCTACATAACAGCACACAGATTGCAACAATTTAAACACAAGGCTCAGGGCAACCAGTGCTAAATAACTGCTGTCCTTGCCAGAGACACCCACTTCCTGAGAGTTAATAATTAAACAACAAAACACATGGGGCAGAACAGAAATGAATCTCTTTCATCCTCAAACAGAAAAAGAGGACATTTTCATCTCCTCAATAAAATTATCCCTAGCAGATAAAGAAACATGGCTCATTGGGGCTGATGAATATTATTTTTAACTGAACTTAATGGAATCATATTTACTGAAAAAGGCGGTTGAGACACTAACCCATTAATCAAATTTCCCAAATCTTCTAATTGTTTCTTTTCATGTGCTTCTTCAATTCCATTTGAAAAGTGTTGTTGAGATCCTCCTTCTAACAATATTCCATATAGTGTACTCCATGTGCTTATAACCTTCTGCATAAAATAATTTCCCCTAACCATTCCTTTTGTTCTTTTGGAAATAACCTGCAATTTACATTATTTTATTAATGACTTACTCATCAGTAGAAATAGTTTTTCTATTCACAGTATCAAAACCCATACATGTTTATGTACTACTCTCAGATATCCTCTAAATCTCCTGTGTTCTAATGAAAGGATTCTCAGTGACTACTATTTCTTTTTTAAAATCCATACAACTACAATCGCATTGCTCAAAGACAGTGTGGGGCCTGATTTGAGATTTCTGTGAGATTACATGGACGTATTGTAACTTAAAACAATCTGTGTTCTTCTGATCACTGTAATACAACAAACTAAAGAAACAATTTAGAATGGCTAATTTTATGATTATGTTCTCATTCTTTGGGTTTCCAATCCAGAGGAAATAAATTGTTTCTGAATTTACCTAATTAAAACCCTTTACAATATTCAAATCCTTAATTAGTTCATCCCCCACTCCAAAATACAGAACATTATGAAAAAGGATCCTCTTGATGGTGTGTAGTTGTAGAACGAAGAGATTGAGTACAGAAGTGTCAAAACAATGGGTCAGCTGGGAAATGCGTCACTGAATTGAAGCTGTTTACAGAGATGCAAATATGAACTGGATAATGAGCAACATAGACCTGCACAGAAGATATGTTGTAACCTGCAATGTTCATTTTTTTGTGAGGATAAAGCCCAGTGTCTTTTGCCTAGAGCTGTTATTGCTGACCTCTTCCATCTATGACTTATTCCCTCCTTTACCTAGTGTTTGTTTTGGATTAGAATTTATAAGGTAGAGGTATG
Organism: Sphyrna mokarran; assembly: GCA_024679065.1. Taxonomy (NCBI): domain Eukaryota; kingdom Metazoa; phylum Chordata; class Chondrichthyes; order Carcharhiniformes; family Carcharhinidae; genus Sphyrna; species Sphyrna mokarran. The sequence continues at coordinate 36,294,009 of JAGIQG010000010.1, read as the reverse complement.
TCTACAGCTAACATCTCCATCTAAGTTTATTTATCAGTGTTGCAAGTAGGCTTACATTCACACTGAAATGAAGTTACTAATGAAAATCCCCCAGTCGCCAGACTCTGGAGCCTGTTTAGGTATATTCAAGGAGAATTTAGCATGGCCAAATCATCTAACCAGCACATTTTTCATGTGTGCAAAGATTTGAAATTCATTGGAGACAAACTGGCAAGCGTTATCTGACTTCAGTCTCTGTGGGATGCCATGTGGCAAAGTGTCTCTTGAGCTTAATGATGATTGTGTTACTTGTCATGTTTGATAGGTAGTCGAATTTAAACTGCCTGGAATGCGAATCAATTAGGACTAAATGTTGTTTTGAGCAAGAGGCACACAAGAAGTTGGGAGAGACATCAGCAGACAAAGTCTAAGTGCATATATTTGGGAATTGAACTGGTGTTTCTTCTTTAAGTTAAATAGCCGAGTTAAATAAATATCTGACTGAGTGATAATTAACTGTCAATAACTTGAGAGGCCATTGCCTGAATTGGGCCTTAATAAGTGTTGATTACTGTCAAAGCTAAACTAGAGAGTGAGTCATCTTAGCCTCTCTTAAAAAAAGGACTGTTTCAGTAATAGGCATAAGGTAATTGGGAAAGACATCAGCTAAGTGAGGTAAAGTATAGTTTGAGGAAATAATAATGAGGAACCAGACAATAGCGGAGAAGGATGATGGAGAAAGATTCACGAAAGGGAAGATAATAGAGAAAGATTCACAATGGGAGGCTGATGAAGAGAGATGAAGAAAGATTCTCAAAAGGGAAAATAATAGAGATTCACGATGGAGGATGATGGAGGGAGATGAAGAAAGATTCTCAAAAGGGAAAATAATAGAAAGAGATTCACAATGGGATGATAATGGAGGGAGATTCACAAAAGATAGAAAGATGATAGAGAGAGATTCAGAACAAGGATGCAAGTAAAAGGTTGAGCCTAAAATTGTTGTTTTGGGTAAAACAAATGAAGATAATCTGATCAAAGATGAAGCTAAGAAAAGTGTAATGCTGCTGATGCTCCAATAAATGTTTTACTTAGAAAAGTATCTGAGCAAAGCACAGGTACCCGCATTGGAGGTGGCCAACTGCCTTTAACACTGAATTGACTATCTACATCTTCAACCTATACATACCTTCACACTGGACAGAGATGCTAGTAGCAGGTTAATTGGCTGTCTTCTGGCAAACTCAACTGGAATCTGATCTACCTCTATGAATTAGGTCCGAACATAAAGATTCTCCTGATGGCTGGAATTTTATTTTATGTCTCTGATTGGCAACTGAAAACACTAAGGACATAAAAATTGAATACTGAAGCCACTTTGATCATCTGGGTGTGATAGCTAGCCACTGATACAAGTCTGAGATTGCATCACTATTGAATTGAGCTTCCGCATACATTGTGTGTGATGTTTTAGGAAGTTTGATGTTATCAGTACTTTTGAGTGCATCAGGCAGCAATGAGTCTTCAGAATATTATGGTTTCAACCTTCTGATGTGACTGAGCTGTCACTCCTATTTCATCAAAATATCTACTACGGTGATCAGGCACTAACAACAACAGAGGTTTATTGTTAATACTGAATAGCTCTTAAAGGTGTGTCTGCCTGCACCCAGGGGAGAATTCCTGTACTCCCCATGTGACCATTTTTGTACCTGTGTCATTGCAGTGTCCACATGAATATTTGATCTGCATCCACAATGGAGATGCTTTAGGCAATATCTTGTACATTCCCCACTACTATGTTTTAAAACTCTATTGGCCCTAATCAGCACAATATGGAAGCAAAATAAATGCTGGGTAGCTTTAAACCTCTCACATAATTGTTATTCAACGTTTAACAAGCAGACAAACTTAATGTTGTGTTGTCATGCTTGATTCATGTATGCTATTTCATGAACTGAAGGAGGCCTTATGGTGCAGTGGTAGCATCCCTAACACTGGGCTAGAAGTTCTGGGTTTAAGTCCAGTACCGGGACTTTTTGGCCTCGGAAGGAGCATACAAAGTGGTTTGATGGTCTGATAATCAGCTCAGGAATCCTTCCATCACTTCCATGCACTCTTATCCAAAGTTTAAAAAATAGTGTTGGGCGTGAAGTCATGCTTAAAATATTTTAAAAATACCTTAATTCACAAATAGCATGAGTGCTAGCACTTGTGCGAATTAATCCTAGGCAGAAGAAATAATTTTCCACAGAGATTGGCTAGTAAAAAGATGTGCTGTGGGAAATATAGTAACTGAATCTTCAATTTATAGATGGACTTACATATGAAGCTTCCATATGTTTTACAGTCAAAGATTTAAGGTAGGTGCTGTAAATGTTTTACATTTATTTTTTACTTCTGTTTGCCTATACTATATGGTTTTTTCTTAGATTTTAGAATGGGATGGATGAATTTTATGATCCAATGCTCCCAGAGGTGCTTGCAAAAAACATGTATCGAGTACCACTGTGGGACAGAACAATTTTTCATCTGGACAGAACAACATTTGCTGCATGCCAATGACCCTCAGAAAACTCTCCCAAACAATGTCACTCTTCACAAGGAGATTTTGGATTGTGAAACAGTCTCTAATTATCAGTCTGCACTTTCCTTGTTTTCCTCATATTCTTCACCATTTCATGCCCTATTACTATTCTGATTTTCTACCCAATGTAGAAATTCACTGCTCTAGTGTAACATTATTAGGTTTGTTTATGTACAGATCTGAGATGGCAAACTTGCCAAAATAGCTGGGACTTAAATTTGCTTCTTTCTGAGCAAAAAGCATGGTAACTTTTAGAAAACCGCTCAGCATATCACAAGGATGTCCTCAGTGATAACCATGAAAAGTTAACGAGCAACATGAGAAAAAGAATTGATACATGAGCAATAACGATCATATGTATCGCAAAAGTAGTTAATAAACTATTTAAATATCAAACAATTAGAGACTGCAGTTTTGGAACCTGTAAATCCTGATGAAAATTCCTCATTGCCAGTTTAATAGGCCCAAGGGCAGGATTTTGGGTTGTGACCATGGCATTGGGGTCAAATGGAGGTCACAATCCCACACTGTGTGGCAGTCATCAGGAAGTGAAATTCTACAAAAGAATTGTGGTGAAGGACTTGGTTTAAGTTAAAGATGGTGGGTGGGCTTTCAAAGCTGGAAAGCCATCAGGAGACCCTCCAGCTCAGATGGAGTTGAAGCTTGCATTCACGTGAGTGTGGTGATATTTTGAGGCATCGTTTCTCTAACTGACCTTTCAGATTTATAAATGTCTCCAGAAGTTTGCCACAATTGAAGGGAACCCTTCCACAGGGTGGCCTGTGGCTGTAGGTATAACAGTTGTAACAGCAGTTTGGGAAGGCCTGTTTGAAGCACAGCAACCCCAACTTTCACTAGGAAGCCACTGTGAGGCAGCTGACCTTGTCTCTGATGCCTCAGGCGATTTAGAGGCAACCTAGAAAATGTCTGTTGCCCTCTGAAAATAGACATTAAGTAGCAATTTAACTCATTTATTTGCCTACTTACTGCATGCATGTGGGTAGTCCTGAGAGCCCCCCCTCCACCCCCCACCCCCCACCCCTTTCCTCCTGCAAGAAACTTACCAGTTGCATTCCCAATCTCACCAGTGACTGATTGTTGGCTCCCAACTGGCAACACCAAGTCAGAAATTGCCCATACTGTAGCAAAGCCATTGCTGTGACTTTGCCAGGTGCATAGTGGAATGGTGCTAGCAAATTGGCGGGCACCTGCCCATCTCCATATTTACTCCCATTAGGGCCTAAATGTCCTAGTCCAAGTTTGTAGCAAATGCCAGCAAGGACAATAAAGGGAAACAATACAAGCATACTGTTGGTGAGGATGAAAAATACACTCAGCTTGCAAGAATGAAATGAAGCATATAAAATAAGACCACCTTGTAGTTCTTTTCTGAACATCCTAATAAAGATAAATGCATTTACTTAAGGAGACTAACGACTGTAGGCCAATCCACTGCTATGCAAACAAGCCACAATACTGCTTTGCCAAATAAGCTGCTAAATGAGAACATAAGTTTTTAATTACAATTAGGTGTCTGTGTGTTTCTGGGTTTTGAGTGTCTCTGTATTCTAAACAGATGCTCCTCTGATTTGTGGTAAACCTTGTTCTATGGAATTAAGCCAAGACATTAGGATTATAAATTTACAAGCAGAAAATAATCGAGGCTTTACTCAGTGAACAGTGTATGTAATTCAACCTCATTCAAACAGTCTATGGAACTCTCAGCCATGTCTTTATTTATCTTCTCAAGAAACTTGTCCAAAGCACCAATTGCAATCCCAATATTGCCAGTGAATGATTGTTGGCTCTTAACTGGCAGCACCAAGTCAGAAAATTATCTATGTTGAGGTAAAACCATTGCTATAGTAGTGCCAAGTGCTTTGTACTCTGTTCCTCTGTTACTTCCATACATTGACTTTTTCTGGCAGAATAAATTGGATGGATGAGAGATTCTAGAGACAGTCATTAGAAATGAGCAATAAGCTGAATATGCTGATCACCATTTCACATCTCTGCACGGAGTCCTGCTCTCCTATTATGTTTGCCCTGCTCTAACCTGCAAAATTTCTCCATTGCCACAATAACTCAATTCAATAACTTTATCCTCATTTACAATCCCTTTCAATGCCTACTCCTGCAACCTAGCATTACTGCCACAACACACCAGCAACAGACCTGTCTCATAGGATGCCTTCTAAACTTCTCCACTTTATGTTGTTCCATCCCCTTGATGCGTTTCACAAAACTTACTGAAATTTGCTCACTTCTGATTTCCATGAAGTGCTCTGAGTTATTTAAAAATCTTATTTTCGCATTTTTTTCAGGATCTTCCAATATACTTAACTGCATTAAGAGGGCTATTAGAAGTACATCTTGTTACACCAATATCTCAGAGGAGGAGCAACAAATGAGTTTTGGGACTATAGGAGAGGGACTTTCAAAATTGAATCATAGAATCCTTAAAGCACAGAAAGAAGCCATTTGGCCCATTGAATCTGCACCAACCACAATCCCACAGAGGCCTCTACCCCCATATCCCTACATATTTACCCACTAATCCTTCTAACCTACATATCTCAGGACACTAAGGGCAATTTTAACATGGCCAATCAACCTAACCCACACATCCTTGGACTGTGGGAGGAAACTGGAGCACCCGGAGGAAATCCACACGGACACGGGGAGAATGTGCAAACTCCACACAGACAGTGATCCAAGCCAGAAAGCGGACCCAGGTCCCTGGAGCTGTGAAGCAGCAGTGCTAACCACTGTGCTACGTGCTGTCCCTTCAAAAGTGTTACAATATTGTGCTATTGAACTAGAGCTCATGGAGATGTTATGAGCTTTTCAAAACATTGGTGATCATTTTTCTCATGTCTATTGCTAATTGTCATGTCCTCATACAAGTTCAAGGTTGCTAGTGGGGATAGCTACCTCATGTAGGCTAAAAATCCACCACTGCATACAGCTACTGTCGATTATTCTAAAAATGAACTAGTATCAGCAGACAGGTGTTTGCTTGAATGACAGATGAGCATTTTTTGACTTGTCAATAACAACATCTGGGATGTTATTCATCCCTCAATGGCAACTATGAAGGTGAAAAATTATCCCTATGGTGTAAGCCAGCTGCAGAGTGACATTGAAGTGTATCTGCTACGCCCAGAAGGCGGGAGTAACTATGACTCTCTTAAGGGAGGACCCTCTTGGGGGTACTCGCTTGAGGTTTCTGGTTATTCCCTCGGGAGTAGCTATGACTCTCTTAAGGAGGACTCTCTTGGGGGGACTCTCTTGAGGTTTCTTGGTTACTTTAGCTGTGCGTGTCTTGTCGTTTCTGCCGCACAGTGAGCTGCGCCTCCACGTCGGGCCCGCCGGGCAACGTCACCGCCCCTCCATCGCGGTGGCGGCTAAAGCAGCTGTCCCAGAATCGACGTGGAGTAGTTGTATGTCTGGATGCCCTGCCAGGCTGCAATTACAGACAAGTGGATAGGTGGATTGGTAAGCTGAAAAAAAGGCGTTAAAAGCCACTCCCGTAACTGTGTGGGTCTTCCGGTTTCTACCCACAGTGAGTCAATCCCTTCCGCGGGAGCCACCTGGTACCGTCTCCTTGGGCACAAGAGAGGGTATTCCGTGACTGGTCGAGAAACAAATAGCGGGGGCGATACATGCCAGGTCCATGACCACTACTTTCGACAACTTGGACTGCTGCCATCCAAGCGTGGTACCGCTGGTGTGGACTGTGGTGTGTATTGCGTAACTGTGGTATTCTTGGCGTTCTAGACCACAGTTAGTCATCCCTTACCGATGGTCCCGCAGGGAACACAGGCCTTCCAGCTGGCAGGTGAAGGTCTGGAGGAATTTGACTGGCCGAGAACAGCCAACACGCTTCTATGCCTAAACCCGGTAATCAGTCAAAGAAAAAAGTCTCGACAAGTTCCGGCTTGTCCCGGGGATAGTTGGTGAACCGCTGGCGGATGCGGTCACGGCTGTCTAGGTAGTAGAGGCACCTGCGACCCCCTACCCACACAATTTGGTACAGAGGGTGAGACGAACGAACCGAGCCTGGAGTGACGCGGAGAAGGGACGTTGTGCCCCGTCTTGTCTCTGATGATCACTACCAGAGGATGGCAATGACACCGATATCCACCCTAGGTGTCGAGGTACGTACGGGCAGCACGTCAGCCCAGTGAGTAGCACTGTCGGTTGGCCAGCTACTTGGACCCAGGGTCGGTTCCCGACCTGGGCCTTGTGGCTGGGGGAGTTTGCACTTTCTCCCCGTGTTTGCGTGGGTTTTCCCCGGGTACTCCGGTTTCCTCCCACATTCCCAAAAATGTGTTAACTCGGTTAATTGGGTATGACAAAATTGTCACGTCACCTAATCTGGCTTCCCTGAATTCGGTCTAAACTTATCCCTTAAATTTCCAAATTACCTCCTCATGCAAGAGAGCCGAGCACCGACAACAAAGTACCGACAAATAGGCTCTAAATGCCCAATAAGATCAGGGAGGACGGTACCAGCTCACTACCCAGCTAAATAACACTCCTAGCAGGGTATCCAACCGAGCCACAATTGACATCAAGTAGACCCCGGCTGGGGCTCTGCGAGCCACAGATAAGGATCAAGCAGACCCCGGCTGGGGTTCTGCGTGCCACAATTGGTAAGATCAAGCAGACCCCGGCTGGGGCTCTGCTAGTGGTAACTCAAGATCAAAAAGACCCCGGCTGGGGATCTGCTAGTGGTAGACCAAAACGTCGACGAGCGACGTAAAGACTCGGAAAAGGCACTCATGCAAGTGTATTAAAATTGCATCAGCAACTAGAATAAGTGTTCAAGAATGTATTCTTAAGATGCTGGAATTGATAGCTAAGCCAGCATTTATTTCCTATTCCTAACTGCCCTTGACAAGATAGTGGTGGGCTACTTTCTTGAACTGCTGCAGTCCATGTGGTATAGGTACGTCTACAGTGCTGTTAGTGAGGGAGTTTGAGTATTTTTAAACAGTGACAGTGAAGACGATATATTTCCATGTCAGAAAGGTGTGTGCCTTGAAAGTTATCTTGTTGTTGGTGCTATTTCCATGCCTCTGCTGTTCTTGTTCTTCTAGGAATTAGAGGTCAAGGATTTGGAAGATGCTGCTGTGCATCTTGTGGACAGTACATAGTCCTGCCATTGTGCTTTGGAAGTGGAGGAAGTGAATGTTGAAGATGTCAAACCAATGGATTGCTTTGTCCTTGATGGTGCCAAGTTTCTTGTTGTTGAAGCTGCACTCATCTAAGCAAGTGGAGATTAGCCCATCACATTCTTGACTTGTGTCTTGTGGACAGGCTTTGAGGAGTGAGGAGGTGAATTACTCACCAAAGAATTCCGAGTTTCTGAAATGCTGTTATAATCACAATGTTTAATTTTGGTTTCTGGTCAATGGAAAGCCCTCGGACATTGATAGATAGCTGGAGTAGAGGGAAATGCAAACAGTTTTTTTTTGCATCAAAGATGAATATTAAGCTTCAGTATTTTGCACATAGTGAAGTCCAATTCTGTCCTGATGTAATATCATTTACGGGGTGTGTGCGTCACTGGCTAGGCCAAAATTTATTAGCCATCCTCGTGCCCCTGAGATGGTAGTGGTGAGTCGCATTCTTGAACCATTGCAGTCACTTCAGATCCACTCTTTTAAGTCAGGAAATTCTCAGGTGGTCTTAATATTGCTTCTGAAGAAATTAAATTCATAATTTTACTTAACAACTTTATTTGACTTTCCTCCCTGTTGCCTGATAAGCTCTTCTCACTTTCATAAGATGTGGTGAGGGTCAATTTTTATACAGACGTTCGAACAAGGAATGGAAGACTGTGCAAATATTTTTTTCAGCCTGGGAGCAACTAAATGCTTTGTAAGCGTTTGGTGGTTCTTTATTGGTTTTCCAAACTTTTTAAGTGTGCTTCAGGGGATTTGGCAAGATTTGCATTCTCATCCTTGATGAGAAAGTGTGTGATGAGGAGGATATTAAGAGGCTTCAAGGTGATTCAGACAAGTTGAGTAAATGAAAAATACATGGCAGATGCAGTATAATAAGGATAAATGTGAAGTTATTCACTTAGGATGAAGAAATAGAATGGCAGAGCGTATTTAAATAGTGATTGATTGAGTGGTGTTGGTGTACAAAGAGACCTGGTTGTTCTGTCATTCATTGAAAGCAAGCATATAGGTGCAGCATTAGGAAAGCAAATGATATGTTGGCCTTCATTGCGAGGTAACTTGAGTCTGACTGCAGCTGTACGGGACTTTGGTGAGGCCACACCTGGCGTATTGTGTATAGATTTTTTTGAAGAAAGGATATACTGGCCCATAAAGTGGGTGCAGCGAATGTTCAGCAGACTGATTCCTGGGATGGTCAGATTGTCATATGAGGGGCGATTAGGTCAGATGGGCATGTATTTGCTGGAATTTAGAAGAATGAGAAGCGATCTAATTGAAAAGTTTAAAAACTGACAGTGCTGCGTTAGACTGGGTGCAGGGTCATTGATTCCTCAGGCTGCGGAGATTCTGCAACAATAGGGTGACAGTCTCAGGATAGAGGGTAGGCCATTTAGGACTAAGGGGAGAAATGTCTTCACTCAGAAGGTAGTGAACCTGTGGGATTATCTACCACAGAAGGCTTTGGAGCCAACATAATATATCACAGAAACTCTATGGTGCAGAGAGAGACCATTCGGCCCATCAAGTCTGCACCAACTACAATCCCACCCAGGCCCTGTCCCCTATCCCTACATATTTACCCACTAATCCCTCTAACCTCAATGGATACTAAGCGGCAATTTAAGCATAGCCAATCAACCTAACCCACACATCTTTGGACTGTGGGAAGATCCCAGAGGAAACCCACACAGACACAAAGAGAATGTGCAAACAGACAGTGACCCAAGCCAGCAATCGAACCCAAGTCCCTGGACTGTGAAGCAGCAGTGCTAACCATTGTGCCAATGAGCCACTCATATAGTTAAGAAGGGAATAGATTTTCATACTTTAAAGGTGTCAAGGGTATGGGAGAATGCTGGACTATTGTGTTGAAATAGAGGATCAGCCATGATCATGTTGAAAGCAGAGCAGATTCAAATGACTAAATAAACTACTCCTACTTCTATTTTCTATCTGTTTCAATGCACATTTTATGGATATTTCTAAAGCTACATAAATATTGAACAGAGATTTGCATGATGTGATCAGAAATGATCATAACTTCCAAACCGGTTTGTTTTGTTGCTTTGCTGGAGATCCTTTGGCATTGGGCATCAGGAAACAGATTTTCCTTTTCTGATGTGGGACCAACTCAAGTCGGGCGAGACCCAGATCCAAAATTCCCGCCCTCTTTCCGGTATCAGCTGTTTACACAGCTGAAAAAGGGGCATGTTGTAAGCCAACACACACACAGTGAAGGCTCTCAACCGCGTCATTCAACAGACTGCTGGTGCACTTGTTTCACTACTTTGAAGGAATTGTGTGGTCTTCAGAAGCCTGTGTAAACCATGCCAGTTCAGTGCAGTCAAGAACACTACAGGAGGCACATCAGAAATCCAGGAACATTTTGTAAAACATACAAGGATGGAAATTTCTGCGGTGCTTCAACCAGGGAAAGCTGAGGAAAGCCCTGAATTTATTCTAGGGAGTGAGGGGTGGTGAGGTGGGAGGGTTCCCTTGGGCCACTGACAGTGAGCAGTTCATTGCTCAACATTGCCCCCATGCTGTCACAGATGCCCATTTCACAAGGATTGCTGACTTCATCAGCTTCCTGACAGATGTAATCTCACAAATGCAGAGGGCAATTTGTTATGCATTTATAGCCAGCTTCCTTCAAGTCCAGGAGATCAATGTATGCACTCACATGGCCATGAACATATCCATGGAAAGTCCAGGTGGTTTTATTAATACGAAGAGATTCCATTCCATCAATGTTCAGGTGGACTCTGATCAATAGGAGAATTTCCTGCATGCCTCTTGGGAAACTGCCACGACTCCTTCATACCCCATGACTCAAGGTTGCCATAGCTCTTCTATTCCAACCATTCACTGTGTGGATGGATTCTAGGTGGCAAAGTTCCCTTGTGAGGGGCTGCTAGTGAGGATTCGTGAAACAGAGTTGCAGCCCAGAAACAATAAGGGGTACTTGAAAAGTAGGATACATATTGAGCAGGCCATAGACTTGAACATTCAGTTGGTGTGCTACAATAATTGCCTGCCAGAGTCTCTTCGATTATCATCATGTGCTGCATGCTGCACAACATGGCACTGTAGAGGAGTGTGCAGCTTGATGAGGCACAGTGTAAGAAAGGCTTCATAACAATGAGGAGGAGGAGGGCAGAGAAGAAGGGCCAAGGGTCTCCAAGGCAGAGAAGATAGAACTGCAGGGTTGAGCAAGGAGATGTACCACAGGACAATCCCATATATGTGGTGAGCAATCCACATAAAACACAATTGTTGTAAGGGACTTACTAATCTAGCAGCAATTCAGTTGAGGGAACCCTCAGTAGCTGATGATGAAACATAAGAATGGGTGAGATCTGAGTCTTTACAAGTGTAGCAACGAATCCACCATCCTTTCCAAATACAGCCATCAGGTAAAGGTGGTCTGCTGGCTACAGTGTCCACTAAGAGCACAGAACTTAATAAATTCTGTGCATATTATAAATACTCTTTGTTATAGATCTGTGCATACCATACAAATCACTGCATAAACCTGTGATTTTAAGGCCCTGTGATGTGACACACTTTCCTTATCCACATAAATGTATAATACCATTGTGACCCACTTAGTGTTCTCGCTAATAGTATGTCCTGAAATGTGAACACCCTTATGCAGTGCTCCCCTTACTGTCTCAGTCAAGTTGGAGGCAGCCTACTGTCCCAGTCAGAACACAAAAAAATCTCCATCCGCCTGGCTACTTTATAAAATAATTTTTTTCTGCTTTTCAAAATAGACAGTTGCTGGGTTGATAACATGGTTTCAGCTGATGGCATGCTAATCCTTGGGGCTTTCTGAGCAGTTTGTACATGAACAGAACTCAAATCCTTACACCCTTTGGAACTTTACACTTCTTGCAATGTATAAACATGCTAGCCCAGCCAACACAATGGATTAACCAACTAAATGTCTTCCCATCAGATATGGATAAAGCCAACTGTGGTGCTAATGGTTCTACCACTATCTGTTCCAAAACACTATGGGTTTCAGTCAGAGGCCTCATTTGCAGAATTGGTCAATCTGAAGCCATCCAGTCATATGACTGAAACTTGAGTTGTCTGAAGTCCTTTAATTATAAAGCTTTGAATTTTATCTTCAGTCACTGTTTTACTTCAGAAGCAAAACATTAGGCAAGCAGCCTGTCTCAGTCTTTTGGGCAGAATTTTCCCATCCCGCTCTTCACAGAAATTATACTGGCAGGACAGTAATTTTGGCAGATCGTACAAAGGTCCGTCGACCTCGGGCAAGAATTTCCGGTCTTTGAGAAGTGTGACTGGAAAATCCCTTCTATTATTCACAATCTAACATGTAGTAGCAGAAAGAGGTCTGACCAGGTAACGGTGAACTACTGGAACATTGGAACTTCTGTATCTATGCCTTCAAAAGTAATTTATTTATACATGCCTTCCCTCATTGAATTCCTCACTTCTGAAAGACAGTCAGTCTGTTAACCTCTGAAGGAATACATCATCAGACTTTTGATTCTGAACTCACATGAAAACATAACTTTTGTGATCTTGTCCTGTACTCCTCTCTTTCCCTTATCACTCTTCTATTGCATGAGTTCAAAAAAAGGTGATATTGCAAAAATCCCATCCTGTGTTTTATTTGTATGTAAAATACACCAACATTCTTAATTCACCTTAACTCAGTTTGCTGTGGGATTTTTAATAGAGGTTTGGACCATACCAAACTGAAATGTTGGGGAAAATACTCCATCACTTATAATGGGGAAAATCAGGAACTAAAAAACACCTGTTTATGGATATTTAGTGAGTGGAGGAATTGGGGCTGTTTCAATTAATCCCATCTTATCTGTAAAAATACTCATGTCTTCGGCTAGACAGTAGTGAGGACCTGTGAGAGTGTTCTGTTCAGATTTTGCAACTCCACACTTAGCCCACAGACTTCAGCACTTAGGCTGCATACTGGCTGGCTCATGCTCTGAACTGACTGTTCCAGGCCATGGAGAGAATAGTAATGCACTTTGGCAGGAATAATAAATGTGTAGAGTATAGGGCTAATGGTAGGATTCTTAATAGTGTTGATGAACAGAGGGATCTTGGTGTATTTGTGCATAGATCCATGAAAGTAAGCAGTCAAGTTGATAAGTTTGTTAAGAAGGCATACGGAGTCTTAGCTTTTATTGGTAGGAGGATTGAATTTCGGAACCGCAACGTCATGTTGCAACTGTACAAAACTCTAGTGCGGCCGCACTTGGAGTATTGTGTGCAGTTCTGGTCCCTACACTATAAGAAAGATGTGGAGGCATTGGAGAGGGTACAGAGGAGGTTTACCAGGATGTTGCCTGGTATGGAGGGCAGGTCTTATGAGGAGAGGCTGAGGGATTTGAGGTTGTTTTCGTTAGAAAGGAGGCGGCTAAGAGGGGACCTGATCGAAACATATAAGATGATTAGAGGTTTAGATAGGGTGGACAGTGATAGCCTTTTTCCTAGGATGGAAAAAGCTATCACGAGGGGACACAGCTTTAAATTAAGGGGTGATAGTTATAGGACGGATATCAGAGGCAGGTTCTTTACCCAAAGGGTGGTTCGGGAGTGGAATGCCCTGCCTGCAGCAGTTGTAGATGCGCCAAGTTTGGTGGCGTTTAAGAGGTTAGTTGATAAGTATATGGAAGAGAAGGGAATGGTTTAGTTTGGAGGGTCATTGCTTTTTTCATAATTGGTCAGCGCAACATCGAAGGCCGAAGGACCTGTTCTGCGCTGTAATGTTCTATGTTCTACGATCTATGCAGAGCATTATGCTACTCCTGTGTGGACTCCATATGCTGCCACATGTGGTTGTCCCTGAGGTTGACCACTCCCTTGTGGGAGGTCATGCACTGGAATCCCCAGAATGAACTTATCAGAATGAACTGTTCTGCATCATGGACCCCTCCACAGTCAATGAGCTCTCAGTGTCTCAGGAAACTTTGCCAGATGGCCACATTCTGTTACTATTGCCCCAAGTGCTGAGCCCTGAACTTTGAATCCTAAGACCTGAGCACAATGTTCTATGGAATACCATTATCCCATTTCTAAGCTATCTATTCACATGTGTCTCTGCTTCAGATGCTTTTTTCTGCACAATAATAGTCCTGACTCTGTGTCCCCAATACACAAACTGTGGCAGGACCCACTGAGATACAATTATCTGCACTATTGCCCGGTTAGTTAGTCTGGTAAGATGCTTCTTACTCAAACAAGCATCCTGCCTCTTGTAGTCTGAAGTGCATCTCAGTTCCTGGGAGAGTGAGGCCACAACGCTGAGAGCTGCACTTATTGCTCAGAATGTTGTCAGACCAGGCTTTCCTCACAGAGTTTCTGCCTTCTTTCTACTTTCCAAATATGTCTGCAAACATCATTGCCCCAGATCCACTACCATGATAGCCATTATCGCACAATTTCTGCAAATGCCTCTTCCATAATCCTGTACAGTGAGCATACTTCCAAAGCTGAGGATATGCTGTACATTCCCCAGATGCTTTGAAAATTGAATGCTGCAGTCCAAAGGGAAACATTTATTAGCTGCAAGTCTCACATGCTTGCCAAAAATCAGCAGATAAATGTATCACGTGTGACAATTGATCTTGTTTCATTGGTGCTCTTCCAAAGTGCTGACCATCTATGCTATTTACATTAATGCTCTCTTAGTCACAATTGGGGAAATAGTGTGGCCTGATGAATAGAAGATATCTCCTCTGTCACTGACTGCCTGAATCAGGCTGTCAAAGTCATAGTCACTGGAGTGTGGAGATCATAGGTGGGATTTTTTTAACCTCATTCACCCCAAAACCGGAAAACCCTACCCGAAGAAACAAACTTTTCCATAGTTTGACCCTCACCACTCCAATTCCTATGGCGTGCAGGATGGTAAAATTTGCTGCATCCTATCTCAGCTCTCCAGACTATTCCTTACCTCAGACATCTTGACATTGGAATAAATGAAGTACTTGGATTTGTTGTCCATTTGTGTGGTACATCATCAGCTTGGAAGCATACCAGCAAAGTGAGGGGATGGTTGTTTAAATACTTCCAGTTCTACTTCTTTTGGCAAGTTCTCCCAAATACTTCTTCCAATTCTTGTGGCACTAAAACTGCCCCAAGGGTGTACGGACCCATCATTGGGCACAGCAATGTTCCTTATGCCAGTTGTACCTCTATGCTGGTAAAGAAGGAGGCAAGCCTGATTCCAACCTGACCCACCTCTGGTTAAAAATAATGTGGATAGGCACTGCCAATCAGGAAGCAAGCAGAATCATCAAATTGGGAAAACCACTGACACCTGATTGCCATCTCCAAGGTGAAAACCTGACCCCAAATTTTCCTCACTTATTGTCCTATAGTTATTCTTCATCACTAAAATAAGGGGTATTTTCTCATTTATCCCAGCAATGTGTGCTACGTGCACACCAGTTGTCAGATTTCCCCTCATTTCAACAGTAACTAAACCTTAAAAGTATTTCATTTGCAACTGTCCAACAGATTTGAGTTTTTTCAGCTTGTTTGGATGTGGTAGGGGCTGCAGTATAGCTAAGCTGACTGACCATGGCACCATGGAACAGGAAGCCCTTCAAGCAGGGGGTGTGTAACAAGGAATGTAATGGTGGTAGGATACAATATAGTCAGAAGGATTGACATCTTCCTGAAAAGATGATAGAAACAGAGAATTTAAATATTCTTAAGACTGAAATGGATAGATTCTTGGTAAGCTGGGGAGGGTAATAAGTTAATGAGAGTGAGCAGGTGCAGATTTGAGGTTACTATCAGATCGCCTATGATCTTACTAAATGCCAAAGCAGCCTCAAGGGGCCAAATGACCTACTCCTGCTCCTTGTTCGTATGTATGTCTGTACGTATGTTTGTTCATTATAAAACACTCAGCTGTCCTGAGAATCCCACCACTAGCAAACAATGTGCCACCTCCTGCTGTCGGGAAACGCATGGCTAAGAGGCTGGAGAATTCAGTCGATGGTTTCAAAATGGGACCAATGTCTTTACGGCTCTAATGAAATCATGAAGAGCCAACGACACTTTGAAAAGAATTTCAGGGTTCTGACTATCTTAGGCAGTTGGCTGCTTTTAAAATGCATGTTGTGGGTCGAGCACATAGCTCTCTGGCAGCGGTGACAACTTGTTGTTGGGAAGGCTTGAATTGTATCTGGGGTGAAATTTTTCCACAGGAATCATAGCTGGCGAGACAGAAAATTCATGTCCATGCAGAAGTCCATTGACCTAGGATGGGAATTTCTGGATTTGGCTGGAAAATCTCACACTGGCATTCAATGCAGTGTGCTAGTCTATTGGTAATGAGGCTGGTATCTTGAAATGACTGGCTTGCATGCCGATCATCAAGGAGTCAAAATCGTGTTCTGCTTCTTGATAATTTTTGCTTCAATCTGATCTGTCTTTCCAACCCCATTCTCCCAACATCCTATAATTGCAGGCTCCATTTGGAGATGTTTTCTTTTTGTTTGTAATTGTTTCTATTCTCACACTTTAATGTGGCAATTTCTTTTTTTTCTCTTCCAAATAATTTCCTTACTTTACTATAGTCTTCTTAGCCATAACAGCTAAATAATTACATCTTGTCCACTCATCATTGATCAGGAATGATTTGATTTAAAATTGTACATTTTCTGCTTCTTCTTAAAATTTTACCCCTGTAAAACTATTATAAACTAATGTCTTATTTTACCCTTTTCAAATCCAATTCTGCAGAGAATTGCTTCAATTGGCCAGCTTGAGTTAATTTGCCTCACAGTCACACTGGGACTAGTTTCATGATGATCTATACCATTTTTATAACTTCCCTGTGTCAGAACAAATTAATATCCCTGAATTATTGCTTGCTGTATTAGTGTATGATTATTCAACATGCTTTCAAGAAATGATTCTGCCCACTGTTATGACTCATCAGACTTACTCACAAGACAGCCCTGAACATTACCCAAGCACAACACAATGCCACTTCATACTGTGTTTACCCCAGTCCAACGCCAGCATCTCTACAAGACTGTTATGAATGCAGTTCCTTCAATTCTTTCATTAAAACAATCAAGGGATGTCATGCAAAGACCATCAACTTATATACACAAGTACAATCAATTTTTAGGCTTTAAACTTGTCTCTGAGTGGAGAAGCAGTTTTCTAAATTACTCCTCTTACCAAGTTTCAGACCTGCAATTTGAATCCACAGGTAGGAATGCAAAAAGCAACCATTTCTTAGTCACACTTCTTAGGATAGGAAAAAACATTTTATACCTGCCTGCTTTCTTTTTCTGCAACTAAATCGAGTGACTGTGTTAAATCACATCATATCAAACAAAATGATGATGATGCAAACACAAAATTTTAAGGCTGAGGATTATAACAGTAATGCTTCTTTTTGTGAAAGGTTACAGACCAACTTTAGTGGGAATGTGTTATAGCACAAAACTCTGCTCGTTTCCTGTAAGCTGCCAAATTGCTTTTCTGGCATTGATATGTTTTCTGAAGGCGTCGTTGGATACTTGAACTAATTATCAGCAAAATAATAAATACATCAATAGACATCATAACATTTTACGAGAATACTCGCATTGCACCTATGGTGGTTTGCTTTGAAAATATTGTTGATGTAAGAGGTGCACTCTGCCATTTTATTGACAAGTAATGTGATGCACACTTGAGATAAAATCTGCTGAATTCACTGCTCAACTAATGTCACAATTGGCAAAGGACGATCACCAAGAACTTGAAAGCTGATGTACCACTCATGCACCAAATATGTATTATTGTGTGCATGTGTTCATGTACACCCAGACATAGCATTGTTGTGCTGCAAGAGGTCATTCGACTCTCTAGCTACCTAAAAATGATAGAAGTAATGCATGTGAGGAAGATGATGTTGAAGCAGATGGGGGAATGGTACTGTTCCATCTCTTTCAAGAAAATCTGTAAAAATGACCTACTATCCATATGAGTCCAGCCATTGGCCCTCTTCAATATAGGGTCTTGGCATTTTAGTCAATGCAGGCAGTTGTTGGGAGGCCTCAAATTATATTGGACTCATGACATGGGCTCGGGTTTTGGGTGCACAGTGGAAAACCAATTTCAATGTTATTTAACTGAAGCGGCATTCTTATCACTTCCACCATTGACAATGATCAGCAAGAGAATCACTTTTATACAATTTTACAGCTCTACTTGCATTCCCAAATATAGTGTTACAATTGCATCTATTATTGACAATGGATTACAAAATCATTTTAATACCAAAGGGAAGCGGAGGCCATGTACCAAGTTCCCCACTGAGTGCCACGATCTCCGCGTGTCTCTGACCAACAGATTTCCAGCACTGTCATCTCCATGGCAGAAATTGGCGCAGAGCTGTATAAATTATGTTGATGCTCACTATAATATAATTTGTATATAATCAGTGGACCTGAGATTCATGTCTTCAAGCACATTAGAGTCTGCCCCCGCCCTCACCTCCCAATCACTACCACCACCACCAGGAGTGTTTCACTCCAGTGGGGTTTAGAATAGCTCTGCACTAGTGGGGCGCTGGCAGCTTGACTTTGCTGGAGTGAAGGGAGACTGTGGAGGCCCCTCACAGGGTTGTGATGACCTGTTAGCGCTGCCTAAAGGGCAAAGTGGCATACTGGACATTGGGCAGTGCCAATGGGGTGGGGTCACGGGAGAGCCTATCGGGGCATGCATCAAGGGGGACATCAGTAGGGGATGGGGATCCCGTTGCCACTCTGCATTCAGGTTTGGTATCAGAAGGAGGGAGACTAGCGAAACTGGCCATCAGAGTCGGGGAGAGTCATGGCTACAGGTGGGGGCTGGCGGGAGTGGAAAGGATTGGGAGATTGGAACTGCTGAGGGACGGTGGGGGGGTAATCAAGGGGGCTGGGAGAGAGAAAGTGTTGCAGCCAGCCTGGAAATGCATCCGGAAGGCAAGCAGTCAGGATTTGGAAATAGACAAGGCCAGCGACGCAGGTTCACAGGACTGGCCAGCGATCAGGAGGCGGGCAGTGCAGGCGCTGATCTTGGCACTTGCACCATGACCTTGCTGGAGTGAAGAACGCCCCCCCACAGGGTTGTGATGACCCCTAGGCATTGCCAGCTTGCTCCCCTAGTGCTGCCTAAAGGGCAAAGTGGCACACTGGACATTGGGCAGTGCCAACAGGGTGGGGTCATGGGAGGGCTGATCGGGGCATGCATCAAGGAAAAATATGCCTCGTCCACTGATTCTTCATGTTTTCCATGCTAAGGCATTCTGCAATGCGCAGAGTTTGGGACATTCATTTTGAAAATCCCACTGAAAAAAGCAATGGGATCTACCCCAGTTTTTACGTGAATTCAGCACTTAGAATTTTTTCGAGAGAATCACACCCCCATTATTATTGCATATATTATTTATCTGAAGTATAAAGATGTTTCCTGGAAGTATATGAGTATCTTCTGCACTAATGATCTTGATGCCTTTCAGTAGATTATGATCAGTAGTAAGTACAGATACAATGAAATTAATGTTATTATCAGGATTATTATCAAACATGCTATTGTAAATCTGGCATCCATTTATTCAGCATTCACACCCCTGGGTAAATAGAGTTGTGGGTTCATATTCCCACTTCAAAGCTCTGAGCACGAAAACATAGACTGTTTACTGCAGTTTTTTGAATAAGGTTTCAACCAAAGTCTGTTTTCTCAGGAGTACATAGAAATAATCTCTGAACTCCTTTCAGATTTCAACAGTAATAATAGGCTGCACAAACTTTGAGCAGAGAAACATGATTCACATATTTATCCCCATGTTTCTGAGTTCTTCTGAGCTGATCAGAGTCAATTGCCACAGTTCCACTCCATATGATCACCTTCTGTAAGTTCTTTTGCAGCCCATAGCACACAGAGACATTCAGAATGTCTTGATGTTTGAATGAAGTCTACCAAAGGAGATACGCAGCTCATAGAGCTCCACCATTGTGCACACCTTCTGGTAAGGGTTCTTCTTGGCAAAAGATTTTAAAGTATATCACTAGAAGATCCAAATAGTTGCAAGAAGATCAGAAGAGTTTTTTCTATCATCCTTTCCAATATTTATCCCTCAACTTAAACCAGTAAAATTGTTTAACCAGTCATTATCAGATAATTGATTGCAACGAGGAGTTTGCTGTGTTTTCCATATTGCAACAGTGGTTGCACTACGAAAGTACTTCATTGGTTGTAAGACACTTTGGGGTGTCCTGCGGCCATGTCAGGTGCTATACAAATGGAAATCTTTTCTTTTTATCAAGGGCATTTACATCTATTTGCGCAATTAATTCATCCACTTTTTTGTGAATGCTCCAAGTGTTAAAGCACAAAGACTTTAGGCTTGTCTTTTTAACATTACTTTCACACTATTTTTCTCTATGACACTGTTTGATTCTGGCCTTTGGATTCTCTACCGACCAGCTTCTTTATTTCCCTTTCTGTATTTCGTTCTAATCTTTGATTCCTCTTCCTCTGACTCCTTGCATAGGTTCTCATTCCCCTACTGTTTTAATTTAAACCTTTCCCAACCACTCTAACAAATACTCCACATAGTATATCAGTCCTGGTCCTGCCCAGGTGCAACCTATCCAGTTTATACTGGTCCCACCTCTCTCAGAACCAGTCCCACTGCCCAAGGCATTTGAAATCTTCCCCCTCATACCATCTCTTCAGCCACGTATTCAACCAAATATGTCATGGTATTTGTACTCTGAATAGTAAGTGGCACTGATAGGAACCTTGAGATCACTACCTTTGAAGTCCTACTTTTCAACTTACTTCCTAAGTTCCAATATTCTGCTTTTAGGACCTCATCCCTTTTTTAAACCATGTTCTCTATATCCTCTCCCTCCAGAATGTCTTGCAACCACTCCAAGACATCTTTCACTCTAGCACCAGAGAGGAACCGTACCATCCTAAAGTCTCATTTGCAGTCACAGAAATGTTGATCTATTCTGCACACAGTCCTGGGCACTGGAAATGTTCCCAACTTCTCAGATGGAGCACAAGAAACACACTACAGCTTTGAGCTCTTTTGCCATGACTTACCACTTTGGAAGATTCTAAATGGCAAATAATATCAAGTATTTAGGGCTTCTTGGGGTGCCCTCTCCTTTAGGCTCACTGACTTCCAGAACTTTCTCCCTCCTCACCCTTGACACCCTGATTACCAATCTCAAAACCCCCCAGACATTCCCCATATTCTCCACTCCAAGACTTTTGACACTTACCTGTCTGCAGCGCTCCAGGGCTAATTTTAAGGCATTATTCTGCAATACCTCTTCCAGCCACTACAGTGCTGTGTCTGGAGGCATTGGAGAACTTCTGGCTGATCAGGCTGGCCAGCTGCTCTCCAAGGTGGGACTGCCACCTGAATGAGGAGTGCAAATGTTGCCTTATTAAAATCATTGCTTATTAGAGCTTGATGTGGCGTTGAGTTGCTGGAGTCAGTGGAAGATTTCGGTTCCATCATCCTGAAAATTCAGGCCAAGATCTTTGAGCATAAAGAGATTGAAAATTGCTAGTGGATCTAACTTTCGTATGTATCTACTGTATTTTGTAGCTAATAGACCAGATTATGGATTTTCCCACTTCACTGAATGACTCATTGAGAGAGCAATTAAATGTCATATTTTAGCACAGCTAGGAAACAAGAAAATTGAAGAACCAACAAACTTAATAAATCACAAAAAAAATTAAGCAGTGCTTTGTTAATCCCTCAAAAGCACTTGGTTTGTTTATTCTTGGCTGTGCATTTGGGAGACCAACACCAGCATGGGTCACAATTATTATCAATTTGGTTTATGGTTCGCAACTTACAGTTGAACTCTTCAAATATTTGGAGTAAACCTCAGGTCTTAGTAATGTCACCAGTGTACAGCCTTGGGAAATATCATGTTTGGTTCTGCTGTTCGTATTCCTGGCACAATGCTTACTGGGAGTATGAATAAAATTGGATATTTTGATTTCTTATTTCCTACTGTATACTTCTTAGGTGCTTCCAAATTCCATTGTGTGGCTGTCTAGCCCTTTCTCATTTTGAATTCCCACCAGTATTTTCTTGCAAGCAAGGGTTGAGATATGTCAATATTAAATGAATGAAGTTAACATATTAGCAAGTTATCCATCTCGAATTTGAAATGACCAACTATATCCACCTATGGTTTGTGATTACTGACTACTTGCTTGAGACTGCTGCAGCAGCTCAGATTTCTGCAGGCGACTAGGGCAGGATCCATCTTGATGGAATGGGATGGAGGAATGTTAAAACGGAAGGGCTCAAAAACTGTAGCAAAATAAATTCTAGATGTGAGCTCTATTATTGTAATATTTGAATGGCACTATGGTCCTCCAGTAACATTGAAAGGGCATAAGCTCAAATTCAATTGCTCTGATGAACAGAGATCAAAAAATAATGTTATGCTTGGCAGGTTCAGGGAGTCTCTGCAAAATACTGCCCCAACGTATCCTTCCAATAGACATACCTTATATAAACAAAAATATAAAGAAACCAGAATAATTCCTCAGCTATACATTTCATTTGTTGAAAAGGAAAGATAGCTTCTTGGTCAACAGCACAAACTGTTTACTCACTTTGTTTGAACGAAATTCATTAATGCAGGCTTACTTTTTAATGTGCACTTGTTGGATCATTTGATAAAAGAGTATAATCATCACCCTAACCCCTGTGGTGATAGTTTCTAGGAATTTGTTTAACCTTGCCTGTCAGTATAATAGAAAATCTCTTACAAAGATGAACCCTTACTTATCAGAAGACATGCACAATGGTGGATCTCTACTTAACTAGCTGTGTATCTCTTTTTGTAGACTTCATTAAAACATCAGGACACTCTGATTGCATCTGTTTGCTGTGGGCTGTAAGATAACTAATGGAAGGAATGGAACTGTGGCAATTGACTCTGACCAGCACAGAAAACAAGTGTAATGTGAACTTGGAAACATGGAAACATAAATGTGTGAATCATGTTTACCTATGCCAACATTGTACAGCCTATGATTACTGTTATAATCTATAGAAATTTCAGAGATTATTTCAAATATAGCTGTATCATGCATTCTTAAATATGGTTACTAATCAATATGAATGAATCCCTGAACAAATTAAGTATCATATCTTAAATAATCTATAAATAAAATGATTCATTGAAATTGTACAAATGAATTACACATAGTGAGGAAAATAACATCTTAATGATCGGTCTAAGAATTTAATTTTGATAATTCCAAAAAGAAAACAAAAGGTTTCTGAAGAGATTGAGTAAGGCCCTGTTTAATGAGAATAGTATCTGGTTCTACTGAATCTTTTGTTCACTATTAATCACATAAGATCATAGATCAATAGGGAATGTTACCTCCAGTGACAAAAGTCTTAATCTCTCTGCATAATTACAGTTTTAAAATCTACTTGTTTCAGTTTTAACTATTTTATTTCAATTATATTGAGAAAACAGTTAATCATGGAGTCAATTTTCGAAACCAAACTATTAAGATCTCAACTTTAGTCCCTTTGCCTGGTGGGAAGTGAGCAGGGTTACAGTTTAAAGGAATCACTTAATGATTCTGATCCTGCTTCCTCCCACTTTTTTCCATTTTTAATCTGGTATTCTGAGCAGACAGGTTGGTCACCAGGAGGGAAGTACTGGGTCCTACTTTAAATATGTAAATATAGTCCAATAATGTCAAGATGAATTGACCTGGAAGTTCAATTTGAGTGCTGGGCCTAGAGGCAAGATTAGTCGCAGTCTGACAGACTGTCAGGACCTGGATCCTCAGCAAGAAGAGGCTGAGTAGCTAAGCTTTAAAATTGTATTTCAGGTTTCCTTGTATACCAGGAGGAAATGCTTCACAAGGACCCTTAGGCCTTCCTAGGCATGGCCTACCTTGTCTCCCCACCATTATTGTGTCTACAGTTTTCACCCTCTCCTTTGCCCTTAGTAGAGGCATCTCCCTTCTATGTGACTATGATCAAAGCCTCAGGTCCTCTTAAAACTGTGGGGGAGCATTCCCACGTATTCCCATAGCCTCTTCCTGAAAATTCTCTTGTCAATCAGGTAGTCAATCTGACTTGTTGTTGGGAAGAATCTGTATAATATAGTTTAAAATAGTTTTGTATTTGATTTGACTTATTATTGTCACATGTATTAACATACAGTGAAAAGTGTTGTTTCTTGTGCATTTCATACATACAGCGTATTGTTCATAGAGAAGGAAACAAGATAGTGCAGAACGTAGTGTTACAGTCATAACTAGGATGTAGAAAAAGATCAACTTAATGCCAGGTAAATTTGTTCAAAAGTCTGACAGCAGTAAGGAATCACTTAGTGGATATGGGCTTTTGTGACTACCCCACATTTATTACCCTTAAGAAGGTGGTGGTGAGTTGCTTTCTTGAACCACTGCAGTCATGTACTGCAGATACACCCACAGTGCTGATAGGGAGAGAGTTTCAGGACTTTGACTCAGTGACAGTGAAAGAACTGCAATATATTTCCTCGTCAGTGTGGTGAGTAGTTGCAGGGGAACTTGTTGGATGGTGGTGTTGCCATGTGCCCGCTGTGCTTATCCTTCTAGATAATATCGGTTGTGTCTGTGTGGAGTTTGCACATTCTCCCCATGTCTGTGGGTTTCTTCCAGGTGCTCTGATTTTCTCCCACAGTCCAAACGATGTGTGGATTAGGTGGATTGGCCATGCTGATTTGTCCTTAGTGTGTTGGGGAGGAGAGGGGGGTTAGCTCAGGTAAATACATGGGGTTATGGGGATAGGGCCTGGGTGGGATAGTGGTCAGTACAGACTTGATGGGCTGAATGGCCTCCTTCTGCACTGTAGCGATTTTGTGGTTCTAAAAATTGTCCAAATCAATGTTTTCTAAAAGACTGATTGAATTTCAAGTTGAGCTGACATTTCGTAGAGAAATTCTTTACGTGATGAAATAGGGTACAGATATTTAGATATGTCGCAATAGAACTCATCAAAACTATCCTACAGGCTAATGGCTATCCTGATCAGATCATTGCATGCTCTGCATTATATATAAAGAATCACAGATGATTTACAGTGCAGAAGGAGATCATTCGGTTCATCGAGTTTGCATTCCACCCAGTCCCACTCTCCTGCCGTTTCCTCGTATGCTTATACATTCTTTATTTTCAGATAGCAATCCAATCCCTTTTGTAAACCTGCCTCCATCGCTCATCCAGGAAATCCGTTCCAGATTCTAACCACCCTCTGGGTGAAAATGATTGTCTTCACTTTTACCCTATCCATATTCCTCAGGATCTTGAATATCTATGTCAAATTTCCTGTCAGACCTGTTTTACTCCAAAGAAAACAATCTCAACCTCTCCAATCTATCATTATAACTATAGCTTTTTACTCCTGGGATAATTGTTGTGGATCTGCACTATACTTTTCCCAATGCCTTTACATCCTTCCTCAAATTTGACACCCAGAACTGAATGCAGTACTCTACATGAGACCTGAATAGTGCATATTTACATGTTCAATATGACCTCCTTACTTTTGTATTTAAAGTCCTATTCTAAAGCCTAAGATATTTTATGTTTTATTAATTGCTCCCTCAACATGCCCTGTCTTCCTCAATGACTTATGTACATATACACTGAGAACCCTAATGCATCATGAATGGATCTAAGGCTGCAATTTTCAGACCCAAATACTGCCAACCTACCTTAAATTACTCTGAAAGGGTAAGGTATCTTAAAGATTTCAGCATAAGGTAGTACAAGTGGTATTATCCGCAAACAGGATGTTACTATTAGACAAAAAAAAAAGTTCTGCTGGCAAATCATGTCAAATAACACAATATTATATGTGATTCCATGATTGAAAAGCACTAGCTGAACAATCCAGAGTTTGCTAAGAAGTCTACCAGCAACCAATTTAAGGTTGTCAGGCAGCCTCGCGATGTGCTCACTTATGCTTGCTAGAAACTACAGGCAAAAGAAATGTGTCCAAGCAATGCATTTTTTTAAAATTAAACAGAACTGCTGCAACTTCCATGGCAACAATCAACCAATCAGCACCATTTTCTTATGCAGCTAAATTGTTTTCTTTGAAACTTGACCTTCTTGCTTCAGTTCTGATGAATACATGATGAAAAGTTTTGATAATGTGTCTCTTTTTTGCACCAAGTTGTCTAATATCAAGGTACTGTTTATAGATATATGTTTATTGTAAAAATAAAATTTCTCAGTAAATGTATTGTATAAAGAACACTTTAGTCATAGGAAATCATGAATTCCAATAGCATTAGCTCTATTGTCTAAAGAAATTATTTCAGAATCAGAAATATTGTTGCATTCTTTGCTTCTTCTGAGAAGCCAGAACAAGAAAATAAGAAGTTATGACCTATGTTTCCCCAGTGCTCTCCTTTGTACCCAACACAAGTGTCAGCTCCCAGAGGTAAAGGCCTGAATTTTATTTGAAGGTAGCAACTCCTGCCAGCGGAGCTGAAAGGTAGTGGTAAATCTACATGGCATGGTAGCTTGACAGAATTTCATACATGATATTATCAAGGCAGCATAATGGGCAGCAGTTGAGGGAGGTGACCAGAGAAATAGGATTAACATGGACAAGTGTCACAACGACAATTGTTGGTGCAATCTTTGAAAGCTAAGCAAGAGCCTTGGACAATGCAGGAGCCTTGGCAGCATTGAAGATCAAAGTCATGGTCAAAGCTCGACCATGGGTGGCTCCAAGATTCCACAATGTCTCCCTGGATATGTTCTTTCAGCTTGTAAGACGGCCAGGAGGAGACAGGCACAGCTGGCCATGCAGGTCAGTCTGGAGGTTTTAGAAGAGGCCACCAAACCTGGGATTATCGCTTTTTCCTGGCTTCAGTTCTGAAAGAAAACTAGAGGCATCATATGATCAGACAAGATGAGTGCAGCATATAACATTCAGCTTTTAACCTTAAATTTGACTAAATGAAATTAAGTGACTGAACGAATTTTCCAACCAGTTAGCGGAGCAACTCAGACATCAGGATTGGCTGTCAGAGACATTTCAATCTCTCTGTGGAGAATAGGAATCAGGCAGAGATAATTCCTGTACAACCAGCACAGATAGGTTACATGCAGGAGTCTTATCTGTTGCACATATTGGACAATCAAACTGCCACCAATGCAAGAGTTGTGCCTCTTTTTGAGGATTAACGTGTAATGGGAATATAGCTACTTGAGAAGAATTGATTTCATAATGTTTGAATGACATCCAGAACAGAGGTGCCATCTTAGCCATCTTGTGCTCATGAAAGAATGTGCACTGCAAGAGTGGAAGCAGACCAAACAATGACGGTTTATGAAATGGATGTGGAACTAAGGAGAGTGAGAGGCCTAATGGATAAGTGCAAGAAAGCCTCTGGTGAACACAATGCACAACGCTCTTGTGTTTGGAAACTGCTTAGCTAAAAGGACATGAAGTAAAGTGTGTGGATACATCATTGACTTTCTCTCTTACAGGTCATAGACAAGAGTAGCCAGTCACCAAGCCCGAGCCCCTACATCTGAGGAAGTTTAGGAAACTTCAGAAGGTGCATCATTCCACCACAACTTAAGATGGGTGAGAGAGAGAAAACTAGGAATTATGGAAAAGTCTACCTGCAGTCCATTAAGGATAGTGTGATTGAATACTTTGAACATTTTCAAGACAGTCAGCATGCTTAATGAAACTGATTGGATTTTTTAAAGGGATGGTGAGTTGAAGTATGAAAAGGGAAATGTCTTAATATTATTTGTATGGACATCCAGAAGACTTTTGATGATTAGTTTTCCTTGGAGACTAGTAACTAAAGATAAAGCTCTTGGTACTGAAGCCAAATTATTGACCTGATTAGAAAATAGGTTGCATGGCAGGAGACAGAGAGAAGGAGGAAGACAAAGATTAATGGATAGGTAATCTAAATGGCAGGATGTGCTTTACAAAGCCCTGGTTAGATTACACCTGAGGTGCTGTGAATACTTCTATGAGGAAGGACTTTGGAGGAAATTCAGCATGGATTTACCAGAATGATACCTGGACTCTAAAGTTTAGCATTGAAGAGCAATTGCAGAAATTAAGGTTGTATTCCCAGGATTTTAAAGGCCAAGGTGTGATTTGATCAAAGTTTTTAAGATATTAAGGTGAACGAGTAGGGCAGACAGAGAAATACTATTTTTACTGGTTGGGTACCCTGGGGGGGACCTCAGACCAAAGTCCTAATATCAGAATCATGAGTGAAGTTAGGATGTACTTCTACATGCAAAGAAAGGTAATGTTTGAAACCATCTTCTACAAATGGTATTGATATTACATCACTTGTAAATTTTAAATAAGAAATATTTAAACATTTATTAGAAAAGGGAATATTGGATGCAGGTGGATGGATTTGGCGAATAGAGTTGGATTACAGATTGGGTCTGATCTCACTGAATGGTGAAATAGGCACTAGGGCCTAACTCTTTTTTGTATGTCCTGATACAGATCTGCGTTTTTGTCACAAGATCTCGGGTAAAAAATTTTACTTTCTTAATTATTTTCAATATTGTGAGACGTGCATTGATATCTGTAGTTAAATCAAATGAAATATAAAAGTAAATCTTTCAAACTTGGGTGGCACAATGTTTAGCACTGTTGCCTCATAGCACCAGGGTTCCCGCTTCGATTCCAGTCTCAGGGTGACTATCATATGTAGAGTTTGCATGACTCCCCCATGTCTGTATGACTTTCCTCCAGGTACTCCAGTTTCCTCCCACATTCCAAAGATGTGCACCTTAGATAGATTGGCCATGCTAAGTTGCCCTTTGGTTCCCAAGATGTGTAGGTTAGGGCGATTAAGATAAATATGTGGAGTTACAGGAAAGGGCCTGGATGTGATATTAAGTAGTGAATCAATGCTGATTCAATGAGCCGAATAGTGTCCTGCACTGTAGAGATTCTATGAGTTCTGGTTTTCTGATGAAAACCTGTGGTTTTGGCCATTCTAGTGGATAGTGTTTGATAATGTCATTTCAGGGAATCGCAGGCCTGTAATTCTCAAGGATGCAATTCTTGTAACTATCAGATCATTAAATCATTCCCATTAGAAATTTGGGCATGGCGACCAACAGGAAGGATACTCTACACCCTTAGTTTGTTAATTATGGGAACTTCTTTTTAGAAGGAGAAAGAGGGCAGATGTGCAAAGAAAATAATTCCGATGGTGACTTTGGTAAATGCCTGTTTGAATCTCATTAGCATGAGAGTCAATTCCAGTTCCGAATATGGAGTTTGCTAAAGAGCACAGATCAAAAAATCAGATAAATAAAAGCTGAATACTGAATATCTGAAATAAGAACAGGACATCAGAGATGAAAAGTCATATTAGATTCGGAACGTTAACTTTGTTCCTCTCTCTATAGCAGCTGCCAGATCATCTGAGTTTTCTCAGCATTTTTTGTTTTTATTTCAGAAAATCAGATGCTGTGCTTAGCCAGGCTGATTGTTGATGCCCCCTCCTGCTGCTAACCCCTCCCCAATACTAACCTCCCCTTCCCTTACCTCCCTGGACCCAACTTCGCTGGATCAGAAACACCCTGGTTATACAGACCTCTGTGCTCTGTTCTAACTGCATTTCAAGCAAGCAAGACCGTAGGCTGGGAACAGAGGCTGGGAAAATTCATGTGAGTTTGTGTATGTGTATGATGCATTAACTTGTGTTTCTAAGTGGTGCAATGCTGCAGCATTTTATGACCTCTATTCTAGCATGCAAGGAGCTTGCCACGATTGATTCTTGGAGATTTGTGTGCCCTTGTTCCAAGAGTGATGTACGATACTCGTCAATGACCTATTAGGACACATCAAACTCATGTTATTATTGTTCAGGAAATGATCTAATTTTTCACCAAGCTCTGCCATCCTTCTTACTAATGAGCTTGCGATAAAATCTGCATTTAAGCGTTAATGCTGAAAGAGCAGGTTAATTAACATTAATTCCACATTAATAATGTCTGCCTTGTATACAAATACTCCATAGGAATTTATAGCTCAGTCTACAAGGGGGTCGTGAGCTAATGGCTTTTTTTTAAATGATGGCAGTGTGAATTAGAATGTCATACACTTGTATGTTGTGGATGAAGATTTAACTAATTTATCTGAACCTGTTTAATCTTTTGTGACATATATGCTATTCTAAATGCAAGGCAATAGCTTTCCATTTTCTTTGGTTATTGTGAAATATTTTGTTTCGGGATCTTTTTCTGAGTCAACCTTCTAATAATTGAAATAATTTAAAATTATCTTTTTATAGTTGGAATTTGGCTACCTTTTCCTTGTAAAATAACATTAGCTATCTCCTTCACATTGTACCTGGCTATGAGGGGACGAAAACAGCGGTGACTAAACAAATTCACTGTCAGGGAAACTAAAGACTGCTGGTGAAATATAAACCCAATAAAGGAAGTCAATGTTGAACTGACAATAAACGGGAGGTACAGCTTTTAAAAGCTAGCCTCTGTTCTTAAAGGGGTGTTGGCTTCATGGCACAAATTTAGATGAATAGTTCTATTGTTTAGCAACCACACAATTTAGTATTGAATTATGTCATACTGATTACATTCCATATGGTCAGTTTTCCAAGCTCTAATTCCTTCATTCTATGTTCATGTTTATTTATTCAGTCAGGGAATTGTGAAATTAAGTGGCTAAGTAAAGTAACTGTATTGGTATCGTCCCAAAATATCATTCTGCGGAGAGTTAAAAGGAGGTACAATATGGAAGTGGTGTATATAAGCAGTTACAGCCATGCTCATAATTCTTCCAGAGGCTCGATGATGAAAGTGGATGAGGAAATTGAATATGTTGTGTTTACAGTTTCTCCAAATCTTTTGAGCTGGGGTTCACTAGGAGCTGCTACGGAAGCTTGTGGTAGCACAATAGTTAGCACTGCTGCTTCACTTGTCAGGGACCCGGGTTCAATTCCTGACTTGGTTCACTGTCTACATGTTCTACATGTTCTCCCTGTCTCTACATAGCTTTCCTCCAGATGCTCCGGTTTCATCCCACAGTCCAAAGATGTGTGCGTTAGGTGGATTGGAAATGCTAAATTGCTCCTTAATGTCAATGCTACAAGCTAGAGTAAATATATGGGATTACAGGAATAGGGCCTGGAGGTGATTATGATCAGTACAGACTCAATGGGCTGAATGGCTCCCTCTGCACGGTAGGAATCTATGATTCAACAATATGTATGCTTTAAACGATATAGGGGAGAACTTTGCTGCTGTAGAGTGCAGTCACTTTGTTGAGCTATGCACAGAGGAAACTGCTGCTCTGCTGCATCCTCGGAGCTTGTGCAAGTATGTCGGCACAGTGGTTAACACTGATTTCAGCCTTGGGTGACTGTGTGAAGTTTGCACGTTTTCCCCATGTCTGTGTGATTTTCCTCCCATAGTCCAAGGATGTGCAGTAGGGTGGGTTGGCCATCTTAAACTGACCCTTAGTATCAGAGAGATTAGCAGGATAAATATATAGGGTTATAGAAATAGGGCATGGATGGTACTGTTGTTTTTGCAAGCTTGATTGTCTGAATGACTTTTTATGCGTTGTAGGATTCTATGATTCTATGTGAGTGGTCACCTTTCAGCTCCAACCTGTTTGTGTGCTGAAGGAGCCCACTTCTGGGCCCAGCCCAAAGGAGTAGAGACTTGATGAGAGCAGAAATGTGGAGGACATGAGGCGTTGGGGAAGAAGTGGTAACAGGAGTAGATTGACAGTGTCAAAATTATAAAATTGGGTTGCTGAGTAAGAAGAGGGTATTCATTATCACTATTTACTTTTTCATGAATTTGTTACACTTTCAAAATATTAGTTATAAATTTGCTGAAGTTTCTTTTTAACTGTAATTGTGGGTGCTAATCTCTCTTTCTACTGTTCAGTTGTGATGTGCTACCTATCGCACACTTGGAACTTACCTCCTCACTAAATGGAGCACCCGAATTGGACTTTTGTGGAGCATGTCTGTCTCACGTTGATTCTGAATGAGCGAGCGCAGTGGTAGGGGGAAGTGCTGGTAAGGTTGGGTGTGCAGCCCACTAAGTTAATTTAAATGCATGCATTTAAATGGCCGTTGTGCCTGTTTCGGATACCGTCCCAATCGCAGCCATTTTTGGGCCTTGGTATAGAGGCGGGCGTGGGTTGCACTATTCGCCTCATGCCTGACTTTACTGAGTTTTTGTGCCCAAAAATGGGTGCAATGCAATGATAAAATTAGGCCCCCTGTATCAGAATTTGGGTCTTAAAAGTCATGGGAAAATAAAGGGTATGTTATTAGAACTATGGAAACCCGATAGTGCAGAAAGAGGCCATTTGGCTTCTATTTAAGTCTGCACTGACTTTCCAACAGAACTCCTCACCCCTCTCTACCCTATCCCTGTAAACTGCACCCCCCCCAAATATTTACCATGGCTAATTTATGTAACCTTACATCTTTGGCGCACCTAGAGGAAAACCATGCAAACAAGAAGACAACATACATGCAGTCAATCCAAAATTGAACCTGGGCCCCTGGCGCTGTGAGGCAGCAGTGCCAACCACTGTGCCACCATGCTGCCTGCTTGACTTGGGCCGGAAATAGGGGTTCTGACCCAGATCTGTGATGGGCCAATAACTCTATGCACATTCACTGTCTCCAGCAAGACCTTTAGCAGATCATATGAGAAACAGAGAGGTAGCTTCCCTGGTAGGCAGGCCGTCCCTTCTCACAGCCTTAGGTTGCTTAGGCTTTGTCTCCATTTTGTGAATGAACGGCAGCGACAGCAATGGCTGCTGTTCTCCCATTCATGATATACAGATGCCGGCGTTGGATTGGGGTGGTAAGAACTCAGTAAGAATTTAGCAACACCAATTTATAATCCAACCGATTTATTTGATAGTAAAAACGCGAGCTTTCAACACTCTGTGTCTTCCTCAGGCATTTACCTGAGGAAGACACAGAGTGTTGAAAGCTCGCGTTTTTACTATCAAATAAATCGGTTGGATTATAAATTGGTGTTGCTAAATTCTTACTGAGTTCTCCCATTCAACCAGACCTGCTTCTTGCTTAGTCCCAGCTCCTTTCTGTGCCTGCCTCTGTAAATTAAATGGAAAACATACTCCTAGTTAATTAAACGTGTTGCACAACACATACATGCATTTACATGCAGTATGGGATTTGAAACCAAATAACATTGGGGGTTCCAATCCAGGAACTTAAATCCCATCCAGTATGTTTTCCCATCTTAATTTTACTAAAGAGGTGCTCATTTTATGTGCCTTGTCCTATTATCTGTAAGTTAGAACTGGGTCCAGCCTGATTGCAGCCTCAGTGTTTTGTTTAATTACAGCAATAAAGTTATGTGATTCTCTCATCACGCTGCGCTGCTGATTTAGTGCAGCAGGCTGGGAGACTCTAACGGCAAATGATTTGCCCAATTCGCAATGGGCACCAGAGCTTCCGTGTGTCTCCCAATGCCAGATTTCCAGCACCACCAGCTCTGCGCCAGAAATTGGTGAGGAGCAGCCTAATATATGCAGAAGGTAACTTGTATATAATTTAAATCCTATTAGCAGCTCTAGGATTGAAATCTTTGGTGTCGCTAGCCTTTATTCCTCAACCCATCCCTTGCTAGGAATGGTTCACTCCAGCGTGTTAACTATAGCTTTCCACTGTGAGGAGAAGTAATCTGAGTGAAGGAGGGGGCAATTGAGACCACCCCCGCCCCCAGAGAGTCAGATGCTGGAGAAATGTCCCCCTGGCCTTTACCATCTTGGCAATGCCAGCTTGCCCCCCTGCCACTGCCCAAGGGCAAAGTGCCACACCCAAGGGGCATATTGCCACTGCCCACCAGGCAAGAGGCAGTGCCAAGGGGCACCTAAGGGGCAGCCTGATGGTGGGTGAGGGGTTCTGCTGCCAATCCATAGTCAATTAGTTGGGGGGGGGGAGGAAGGCCAGCAATGGGGACTGACAGTTGAGGTGGGGGGTGGGCAGTCTGCTGAAGGGGGGGCAGAGTTGGTGCTGTCGGTTGGCAGGGTTGGGGGGAGGAGGGGGGCGGGGGGGCAGAGTTGGGAGATTGAAATAGGCAGGAGGATAGGAGCTGGGCCCAAAACATTGAGACTGCATTCACACTAAACCCAGTTCTAATCTACTGAATACAGGAGGGGTAGTGGTTTAGGGGGGCAATGATGCAGGATCGCAGGGTTGGCCAGCGATCGAGCAGACAGGGGATATTGCGCAATGGTGATCTCGGTGCAAATCACTGCATGCTCAAGGCTGTGCTGCTGGCCTCTTTAGCGGGAATAGGCCCCACACTCTGGTTTCTGCAGTGAATCCCACTAGTGCACTCTACAGTGCATGGAGTGTGGTAGATTCACTTTGAAAATCCCACTGAACAAACCAGTACAGCTTAATTCAGTTTTTATGCAAATTTAACACTAAGAATTTTTTTGGGGAGAATCCCACCCATGATTCAAGCCAAGACATTTTAGATCAGATCAAGATATTAAAACATCTTCTGTAGCAATTCTTTTTCTCATTTCCCCACATCATATCTTGCTAAGTCATTTTTCGTTTCTGTTTTGTGTCGGTCCATAGAACTCTGCCATCTTCCATTTCATGCTTGAAAGGACAAGCAGATAGGTTGTTTCCTGTTCTGCACCAATGTCTGTCTTGATCCAGTTCCCGGGAGGTCCATTATGGCAGCTACACTGATTATTTGCTGACTTTTTTTTCTGGGTAGGAATCTTCACAAATGGGCTCTGTCTTAAAACTAAAAGACAAGGGCAAAATTCTGCAGATGCTGAAAGTTGAAATACCAACACCATCTGCTGGAAACAATGAACAGGTCATGCAGCCTTCAGGACCCAACATTGACTTCAAAAATGTACACACAAAGAGAGCAGGAGTGGACCACTTGTTCCCTTGAGCGTGCAAGGCTATTCAATAAAATCTTGGTTGATTTGACAGTAACCTTTCCATTCCACATTCCCAACCTCCACTCCACATTCCCACCCACAATAATCTTTTAGCACTTGCTTATCAAGAATCTATCTACCTCTGCCTTAAACATATCCAAAGAATTCCACACACTAATCACTACGCCCATTTTTTTTCAGCAGGGGCTGGTTTTGATTTTGCCTTTGTCATTTATACCTCCATTCAACCCACATTTGATTTCTTTACTTATTCAATTTTCTAGTTCCATTAAAAAGTCACAGCTCTGTGGAAAATTAATTTTTTTTCCTGCATAGAATTTTTCTGACCTCCTGAGTATTTCTACCATTTATATTTGCAGTATTATAGAGTCATGGGGCAATTTTACTATTGCATTGCGCACATTTTCGGGCATGATGTGGTCATAAAGTGGGGTGTAAGGTGATTAGTGCTGGTTTTCGTGATTGGTGCTTTTCTGGCGCAATCAGCCTCTCACCGGAATTGGCCAAGAGGCAGGTTAATATACTGAAATTTATTTAAATGTGGTTTAACATCTCCTTTGTGAATCAGGCGCTCAATCTTCTGGGCTTGCACTTCTTTATGACCTTGCCGGGAAAGGTTCTCATTGGCGATGAATAGACATGCTCTCCATGAATGGGGAACAGATGACTTGGCCTCACCAGTGGACTCAGAGGCCATTGAAGCAACCAGGGAGGCAAAGGGAAAGAAGGATTTCCCCTTGGGCATTGCAAGACTAGAAATGCTACTCTGGCAACTGGGCTATGCCAGTCTGGTACCTCGTAAAGGTTTACAATATGGAAATAGGCCTTTTGGCCCAACTTGTCCATGCTGCTCTTTTCTTTAATTCCTAAGCTAGACCCATTTTCTTGCATTTGGCCCACATCCCTCAATACCCATCTACCCTTGTAACTATCTAAATGCTTTTCAAAAGACAAAATTGTACCCACCTCTACTACTACCTCTGGCAGCCTGTTCCAGACACCACCCTCCATATGAAGCAGTTGCCACTCTGAATACTTTTGTATCTCTCCCTCTCACCTTAAACCTATTCCCTCTAGTTTTAGACTCTCTTAGCTTTATTAACAACTAGCTGATCTGTGCTCCTCATTATTTTATTGACCTCTATAAGATCACATCTCACCTTCTATGCTCCAGAGAAAAAAGTTCCAGTGTATCCAGCCTCTCCTTAAAACTCAAACCATCAAGTCCCGGTAGCATCCTCGTAAATCTTTTCTGCACTCTTTCTAGTTTAATAATATCCTTTCTATAGTAGGGTGGCCAAAACCTGGGCAATGCCAGTCTGGCATCTGGGCAATATCAACTGGGCTAGTGACCAAAGAAGTGGATGGGGGTAAGGTGGTTGATGTGGTATATATGGACTTTAGTAAGGCGTTCGATAAGGTGACCCATGGAAGGCTTCTGCAGAAAATGCAGATGTATGGGATTGAGGGTGATTTAGCTAATTGGATTAGGAATTGGCTAGCAGATAGAAGACAGAGGGTGGTGGTTGATGGGAGATATTCATCTTGGAGTTCGGTGACAAGTGGTGTACCTCAGGGGTCTGTTTTGGGGCCCCTGCTGTTTGTAATTTTTATAAATGATCTGGATGAGGGTATTGAAGGATGGATTAGTAACTTTGCAGATGACACTAAAGTCGGTGGAGTGGTAGATAGTGAAGAGGGGTGTTATAGTTTGCAGAGAGACTTGGACAAGTTGCAGAGCTGGGCCGAGAGGTGGCAAATGGAGTTTAATGTGGAAAAGTGTGAGGTAATGCACTTTGGCAGGAATAATAAATGTGTAGAGTATAGGGCTAATGGTAGGATTCTTAATAGTGTTGATGAACAGAGGGATCTTGGTGTATTTGTGCATAGATCCCTGAAAGTAGGCAGTCAAGTCGATAAGGTTGTTAAGAAGGCATACGGAGTCTTAGCTTTTATTGGTAGGGGGATTGAATTTCGGAGCCGCAACGTCATGTTGCAACTGTACAAAAATCTAGTGCGGCCGCACTTGGAGTATTGTGTGCAGTTCTGGTCCCCACATTATAAGAAAGATGTGGAGGCATTGGAGAGGGTACAGAGGAGGTTTACCAGGATGTTGCCTGGTATGGAGGGCAGGTCTTATGAAGAGAGGCTGAGGGATTTGACGTTGTTTTCGTTAGAAAGGAGGCGGCTAAGAGGGGACCTTATCGAAACATATAAGATGATTAGAGGTTTAGATAGGGTGGACAGTGATAGCCTTTTTCCTAGGATGGAGAAAGCTAGCACGAGGGGACACAGCTTTAAATTAAGGGGTGATAGTTATAGGACGGATATCAGAGGTAGGTTCTTTACCCAGAGGGTGGTTAGGGAGTGGAATGCCCTGCCTGCAGCAGTTGTAGATGCGCCAAGTTTGGTGGCGTTTAAGAGGTTAGTTGATAAGTTTATGGAAGAGAAGGGAATGGTTTAGTTTGGAGGGTCATTGCTTTTTTATAATGGTCGGCGCAACATTGAAGGCTGAAGGGCCTGTTCTGCGCTGTAAATGTTCTATGTTCTATGTTCTATGCCAGGGGTTGGGCTACTAGGAAGGGGCCAGTGGGGGAGAATTGGGGGCTGGGGCCAATGAGGATGGGACTGATGGACATGGGACAGTGGGGCGGGTATAATGGGAAGGAGGCCCACTGCCTTTCTGCAGCGATCGGGAGCGGGGAGGGGGAGGGTAGCAGGGTCTACTATTGGTCTGGGTGGTGGCTGGGGGAGGGGGGAGTCTGCAGGTAACAAGACATGGGTGTAGTTAATGCCTCCACAGTTGCAGGGGGTTAGGCAGCTTCAGGCTGTGTGCAGTAACAGGGGCCTGACAGTTCTCTCTTTATCTGTCAGATCCCTGCTGCTGCTATTGTGCACGTGTAGCATCAAAGGCCTTCACATGTGTACTATCTTTCTTTGCAGGCTTTTGTGCATCATAAGGCCTGCCACAGACAGAATGCATATGAGGGGGCCTAAAAACACACCCAAAAGATGAATCTGAAACTCTGTCCATTTCAAGTCCCCTGAGCACTTAGACAAAAAAATGGTGAAATCGCCCCCATAGAGTCATTCAGTGCAGAAAAAGCTCTTCGGCCCATTAAGTCTGCACCAACAATAATTGCCAGTAAAGTTGCACTAATCACATTTTCCAGCATCTGTCTCATATCTTGAAGTGCTCTGATGTTATAAGCGCTCATCCAAATACTTTTTACATGTTGTAAGATTTCTGGTCTCCACTATCTTCCCAGACAATGCATTCCAAATTCCCACCACCTGCTGAGTGAAAAAATGGTTTCTCAAATCCCCTCTGAATCTCCTGCCCCTCACCTCTAAATTATACTCTATTGTGATTGACCCATAAGCCAAGGGGAATAGCTGCTTCCTATTCAACCTCCTTGAACTGTTTTGTCCAGAACAGAAAAGACAGAGGGGACAAATGATTGAGGTATATCTGATTATGAGGTTTATACCCCTCATAATCAGATATACCTCAATCATTTGTCCCCTCTGTCTTTTCTGTTCTGGACAAAACAGTTCAAGCCTATCCAGTCTCTCTTAATAGCTCAAATGCTCCATCCCACCAAGCATCTGGTGAATCTCCTCTGTACCTTCTCTAAAGCAATCATATCCTTCCTATAGTGAGGTGATCAGAACTGCACACAGTCCTCCAGTTGTAGCCAAATCAAAATTCTATACAGTTCCAATATTGTCTCCTTGCTTTTTTATTACATGCCATAACTGATAAAAGCAAGTACCAAATTTTCCTACTTAGCTATCCTATTCATGTGCCCTGCCATCTTTAGGGATCTATGAATAAGTATCCCACGTCCCATCTGTACTTCAAAGCTTCCTAGTGTGCTGCCATTCATTAACTACACCGGTGTCTTGTTACTGTTACTTCTTTCATTTAATACATCACTTCATAGATTTGCATTCTGATCAGTAATCTGTAAACCGTCTGTGCTGATATGTGTGCTATTGGAGACCAGAACACCTCATTCACCTGACAAAGGCCATAAAGCCGAAAGCTTACGAGTTTACTATCAAATAAATCGGTTGGATTTAAAACTGATATTGTCAGACTTCTTACTGTGCTTACCCCAGTCCAATGCCAGCATCTTTACATCATCACTTCATGTTTATCAGGGTTAAATACCTTCCGCCACTGTTCTGCCCATCTAGTTATCTAACTTCTTCCAGTAACCTACAACCTTCTTCTTCACTATTAACCAATCTTAGTGTCATCTGCAAATTTGCTTCGCATTTCCCCCATATTTTATATACAAAACAATAAGGGTTCTAGCACTAGTGGGGTATAGAGAAGATTCATCAGATATTATCAGGGGTGGAGTATTTGTGCTATAAGGGTAGACTGGATAGGCTTGGACTGTGTTCCCTGGACAGAAAACAAAGGGGGGACATGAGTGAGGTGTATAAGATTTTGAGATATATGAACAGGGGGAAGGTCACTGGACACTGGCCTCCAGCTGGCATGCAAGATCTTACACTGAAAATGTAGTGGGAAACAAGGTTGTGTATCTTAAACTGTATCTTTGAGTTGCAGAAGTATGAAGAAGCATACAGAAGATGTATGCAGAGGAAGTGCCCATTTTAACAGAAGCAGAACAAGTGCATGGCCTGTGATTATCCAACCACTGTAGTCAACAGAAAATGATGCGTTGCAGATCAACAATTTCCTGTGATACACTTTCTGCTTATGATCCATTCTGCAGGAAGCTCTACATTGATTTATGACACTTTAATTAGGGTGTTCCCAATATTTTAGAGTCTATAATGATCTGCACAAATCCACCCACGACTCATTATGCTGAGGATTAATATCACCATTGATTCATAATTAATCGGCATAAATTCTCATCTCACTCATAATTATGAATAAATATTTATTAATTGTGATTAACATTTGAACAGAAGTGGAAGTCTAAAATATTAAAAAATCTATAAAAGAAAGAAATGAGTAAATTTTGTCTTTTTTTAAGTAAAGCTCAACAATACAGGAAAACAAATTTATCTTAAATATGAAGCATTTAAAATATTTGCACCTGAGGGATAATTTCAATAAATCAGCAACCAAATCATAACCACCAGAAAATGTGGGCAGGCACCATACACAATACTTTCCAACACAAATTAACACAAACAGCATGTGTGCTGACATCAAGTCATGAGCTGATGAATATTATAAATTATACAAACATTTGCAATTTTGTATGAATTTCCAATAGCTCCTTGTGTCAAGTCTCAGGCTGGTGCCACCAGTCAAGAAATATGCTGTGAAATTTTAACTCTTATTCAAACACTAAAACTGATGAATTTCATGTTGGCTGACAAGAATTTAATCTTAAAGCTGCAGCATCATTTTTACCTACAACCACTGTGCAGATAATGTCTAAACCCGATTCTCATTTTATGTACCTGGTTGAACCATCTCATAGACCAGAAGTGCAACAGCTGATGACTGGTAGAAGGTTCAGTGGAGGTAGCTTGGTCCCTACCTGGCACTGATGTTGAGCAACAGTTGTGCAGGCAGTGGTGATATCTGAATCAAACACTAATCGTCGGCAGATTGTTGGCATACATAATACTCCATCAATATTATTTCATCTAGTTTATCTTCTGACACATTTCAACTTAGTTATTTTAGTACCATAGCAGTTAACCTTCACTTAGGTTTCTTAGCTGAGAAATGATTGATTCCAGGTAGTTACACAAGCTAAATGTATTTCAATCCTCATCCTTGAAATAAAACTGCATGAAACCATGCACATCAGAATTTATGATCCATGCTCTTTATTGAAAACATATTGGGGGTTGATTTTGGTGTACAGATATAAATTAGTTAAAAACAATGAAATCCTGCCAGAATAATGTTGTATTTTTGTAATGATATAAAGGCGCCAATCACTCCTGGGTGGCATGGTGGTTAGCTCTCTGTCTCACAGTGTCAAAGAGCCAGGTTTGACTCCAGCCTTGAATACTGTCTGTGTGGAGTTTGCACATTTTCCTTGTGTCTGTGTGGGTTTCCACAGAGTGCACTGGTTTCCTCCCACACTCCAAAGATGTGCAGGTTAGGTGGATTGGCCATGCTAAATTTCCCCTTACTGTCCAAGATATACAGGTTAGGCAGATTGGACATAATCAATATGTGGGGTTACAGAGTTAGGTTGGGGGATTAAGCCTAGGTTGGATACTCTTTCAGAGGGTCACTGCAGACCCAATGGGCCAAACAGCCTGTTCTGGCTGTAGAGATTCTATTATTTTCTTAAAGGATTTATGAACATGTGGGTTCATTAATTTTAACAAGGCACTTTAAAACATATATACATGGATAGAAAGCTTCAAGGTGTCAGAAGCAGAGCTGTTCATGCTGCATTCTGTTTGAAGGACAAAGTGAAACTGAGATTGGATCACATGGCATGCTTTCCTTCTAGTAATGACATACTACTATACCTTAAATGCATATTAGAACATACATTTGACATGCAAAATAGTCTCAGATCAGATTGTTGCATTCAGGACTTTCTTGCTCCCTTTTATACATACAAATATATAACGAAGGATTCTGGTTTGCCCAATCTGTTCCATACAACTGCAACATTGTATGCAATGCAATATTTATACTCTCACCCCTCTTAATTGATTAAAGTTAGTTCAGGAGACCATCCTGACTAAAATTTTCTAACTACGTACTTTTCGAATGGGGTGATCCCTGCTCTAGCAAGAATAGTTCCACTCTCATTTACAAATGTTGCAATGTGATATTTCAGTGGCATCTTTTATTGGCCACTTCAAACTGCAGCCCCTTGACTGTGACTCTATGAGAGAACAGTGAATTCACTCCAGTCAAGAGATACAGCTTGGGATGCTCTGGTCCCTGATGATCAGTATTTTTTCACTGAGCCATATGGGAGCTCATCCAAATCTGCCAAGTGACAAGGTGAGGGCCAGAAGAAGCGCAGGCTGGTAAGATTTAAGAGAAAGTTGTTTAGATTTCCTCCTGGGCTTCACAATTTCCCTTTCTGAAGTAAATCCTCCTCCTCTGATTGTGACCATCCTGTTTCCTTGCATTACCTGACTGTTAAAGTCTGTACCTGTGGCTCTTACAACTTTCCACCTGCTGACCAGGTTCAGGCTAATGTTCGGAGATTCAGGTTTAGGTCTGAGACCAAGGCAAGGAAATTGCAATCTCTCCCTGCCAAGTATAGCAAGCTTCTCATCAAGAAATGATCATGATGCTTGATTAAATTGGAGCCTTGAACATTAATCAATAATTGATTAAGGTATTTGAGGCAAAAAAAACTTTGCATTATTGTTCAGATGAATAGGACTATTACATCCCTGAAATTTTATAGGTCTCTTCCTGATGTCCTGCTCCAACTTTGGCTGGAGACAGTTGGGAGCCAGCAACAACTGGCAAACATGAGTATTTCCTCAGAGACATTCTGCTGATCTTGTCACAAAACTGCATGGATGTTTGGAGAACTCTGTCCTGTATGATTTTCTAGAAGGTTTAGCCAAGATTTTCCTAAAAACCTTTCTCATTCATACTTACTGTGATGGCATTCATTCATTAAGACACTTGTGTCAATTGGTTATACATGGGGTGCATGATTTAGAGGCACACGATTTTTATCCTTCTTATACTTGATGAGATCCAGACTTTGCTGTGCCTATCTCACACGATCCTATTAATCCTGATCGTATTAATATGCATTGGGTCTCAGCACTTCACATTTCAAATTTAACATTCTAAATATCATTTATAAATCTCTTAATGGCCATTATAACCTCCTGTCCCAGATAACATTCCTTGAGATCGGTTCCTCTAATCCT
This sequence comes from Sphyrna mokarran, assembly GCA_024679065.1. Lineage (NCBI taxonomy): Eukaryota > Metazoa > Chordata > Chondrichthyes > Carcharhiniformes > Carcharhinidae > Sphyrna > Sphyrna mokarran. The sequence goes on along the minus strand of JAGIQG010000010.1, from coordinate 36,251,342 downwards.
TTTGAATCTTTCTTCTACATTACTATTGGCAAAGATTCTTTGCTAAGATTCAATTGCACCTGAGACCCTAAATCACATCTCAATGGCTAAACCTGACCTCCATATTTTGAATACACCTCATGTGGAGCACTTTATTTATCATACGTATAAAATGCATCTCACTGCAAATTATTATGCATTTTTTCCAATTTGATTTACTACTAACTACATGAGAAATAGTGGCTGCTTGCAATGGGTAAAATTTGTAAATTTGACACATCTTGCCCTTGTAATGAATTTATAAAATAGCTTTTAAGATCACTAAGAAAAATTATGCCAGAAAACCCTATAATTAAAGTTCCATAGATCTATTTTTTCAAAGATCCTGAGGAAAGTGGGAAGGCTTGATCAGTCAAAGTTCCTCTGTGGAAAAATGCGGAGATTTAGACTATTAAAGAAACAGTATTTTTGCAGAATTTAAAAACTGGATATTTACATCATGGGCAGTTGATTAGATAATTTGAGGAATTTACAGCTCATTTTGAGCTCATGCTAAGTTTTCAAATAATTTATAGCTAGTATAATTTTGCACATAACTGAAGGAACTGAAAATCATGAGTAGATATTGTGAAGTACTGAACTTTAAAACTTCATTTCATTTAAAGTGTCTTTGTATTTTTTAGAGTTTACAGAAAATAAAAGCTTAAGACAAATGCAGGTTGACCCAGCAATGAGATGTAGGGATTAGAGTAAAAGCATGGGAATTTGTAGAGAAGGGTAATCTCTTGGCTTCACAGAATAAAAGTTTTAGATTTGGGATTCTTTTTTGTGTCTTCTAAAATAGGTACATCACTATCAAACAATTAGGTATTGTAAGTTTTCATATTTTTATTGGCTTTCTATCTAATGGTTATTACCCTGTACAAGAGTGTTGATGCTTGAAACTTTTTGAAAGAGTTAAACTAAAAAGATGCAGATTCACCATCAGTTTTAGGCATTGAATGAACTCAATTTTCCAAAAATTTTTTTTTGTCTGCAAAACCATACCACAATGATCAGTATAAGTAGTCACAGCCCCACAACTGCCTTTCGATGCTTGCTATCACTCCCCTCTTTGTACATCTTCCATTGTGTTCTGCTCCCAATTAATCATACTGTTAATATGTTCAGGTTGGCATGAAACCTTGCATTGCATCTTTCCAAGCCAGCAGCCCCATTTTTGATTATAAAAATACTTGCTCCCATTCCACTGGTTACCCCTCTCCAACCATTCAACATTTCCACTAACCAGCCCCCAGTGGCCACCCCACAAAACCACCTGAATCCACTGACTAACCAACACCTCCCATTGACCATCCCTCCCCCACTGATCATCTCTCCACTGATCACGCTTAGCACCAGATCCATGCACAGCTCCAGATCCACCCTACTCCATTCCTACACACCCTAATCCTGCCCAGTTACCTGATAAACCTACTTTTTCCATGGCTTCGCCAAGTGTCTGACATTTTAACTTTATTTGCTTTATGATAGTTCATGCCATGTTTTCTTAACCATGACAGAACTGAGCTTGACACAAGGCCTTAAGAACTTGCTGCACTGCAGCTTTCTCACCTGGCCTGAGTCTGAAGTAAGAAGTCTAACAACATCAGGTTAAATCCAACAGGTTTATTTGGTAGCAAAAGCCACTAGCTTTCGGAGAGCTGCTCCTTCAGCAGGTGAGTGGGAGTTCTATTCACAAGTCCCATTCACCTGATGAAAGGACAGTGCTCTGAAAGCTAGTGGCTTTTGCTACCAAATAAACCTGTTGGACTTTAACCTGGTGTTGTGAGACTTCTTACTGTGTTTACCACAGTCCAACGCCAGCATCTCCACATCCTGAGTCTGAAGGTTCGGTGATAAAGGTTGTCGCTGCGTTTCAGGATAAGTAACTGGTAACAGAGAGGAAATCTGACCATGATTGCCACTTCATGGAAGTCACTGTCCCTTGTATAAATATACATTGTTGTTGATAAATATTTAGCAAGGACAACAAGAATAATTCCTCTTCTTCAAAATAGTGCTATAGGATCTTCACCCAGACAGCCAGATAAGGGCCTCAGTTATCCATTATTATGCCTTATCCAAAAGACAGCACCCTAGCTAATCAAGAATTCCCTCAGTGCTTCATTAATGTTAGCTCTCATTTCTGAGGTATTTAAACCGATTGAAATATTAGAGCAACAGCAGGTAGCAGCTAGTTTTTAAAATGTCTGTGACTATTGTCCTGGCAGAATATTATTCCAGACCCATATAATGGAGGAAAGAACATTCGATCACACCTGCCCCATTCTCCTTATGAATAACAAGTGTTTAGCAAAAGACTTCCATTCCACCTTTAACTGTCCCTGTCTCTTTTCAGAAATTGAAAGGCTACCAAATGGCAGAGGGAATAGATAGACCTACCATTGAAGGGCCCAGAACAAGGGCAGCCCCACTGCCAGACTTCCTCCAGCAAGTGATCGGCAAATGATCATATCTGCTGACAGGAAGAGGAAATAGCTCAGCCGCACCAAGTAGTCTGGATGGTGGTGAGTAGCCAGATAGTGCTGTAAGGGGCTCAATGATCTGTTATAATCTGCAATGGTCAGTAAATATCAATATTGTAGATGGACCAAAATGGAAGGGTATGAGAGTGTGATGCATGTCAACTGTGGGATTGAGTACTGTCTTGACCAAGTGCGCAAGATGGATGAAGCATACATGGCAATTTGCAAGACAGTAGGAGATTCTGGGGAGCAGGGGTGGGATCTTATGCATCACAATACCTGTTATCAGTAAAGATCATTGTTGATTCTTACCAGTAAGGATCATTGTTATCTGTTGATAGAGGACATGTTATGCAAACAAATGAAAATACACTTTTTCACAATAGATTTGTTATAATATCTTTTTTTTTTATTTGCAAAAGTGGTTATAGAATGTCTGGGAGAAGGCTAATGTTTCTATCCGTGCCCTGTCTTGTATGTGATACTCCTTGCATTTAAGTATAAACAGCTCAACCATGTCAATTTCCTTTGCTGGATGCTTTTCATTCCCAGTTCCTTTTGTCTTTCTGAGTCACTGACTACATCACTAATGTTCTACCTCCTCTTTGATTATCTGAATCTGACCCATCTAATCCTCCTCTTTGGTTTTCATTCTTCCTATCATATTAGTTTAAATCCTCCCAAACAGAATTAGCAATACCCTCCATGAGGATATTGGTCCCAGCTTTCCCAGATGCAACCCATCCAGTTTGTACAGGTCCCACCTTCCCCAGTACCGGCCCCTAGCACCGCATTTCTTCAGCTATGCATTCCTTTTATTCCTGTTCTCAACAGGTCTTGGCACTGGGAGTAATCCTGAGATTACTACACTTGAGTTCCTGCATTTTAATTTAGCTCCTAACTTCCTATATTCAGCTTGCAGGTATTCATCCCATTGTTTACCTATGTCATTGGTATCTATGTGTACCACAATGAATGGCTGTTCACCGCTCTGTCCAGAATGTCCTGTAGCCATTCCATGACATCCCTCACCCTGGCACTAGGGAGGCAACATTCTATCCTGGATCATGTCTGAAACCATAGGAGTGCCAGTCTGTCCTCCTCGCTATTGAATCCCTTATCCTGATAGCCCTGTCACTCATCTTCCTCCTCTTCTATGCAGCAGAGCCACCCATGGTGCCATGAACTTGGCTGTTCCTGCTCTGAAAGACCATTCCCCTGTAATAATATCTAAAGCAGTGCACCTATATGAGAGGAGGATGACCTCAGAGGACTGCTGCACTTCCTTCCTGAGCCTTTTACTATGTCTGAGGGTCATCCATTTCCTTTCTGCTTGTGTAATTGTCAATGTGGTGTGACCATCTCACTAAATGTGCTATCCACAATGTTCTCAGCATCACAAATGTTCCAGAATGAGCGCACTTGCATCTCCAGCTCTGAAATGGGGTTCACCGATAGCTGTTGGTGGACATATCTCCTCTTGCACATGTCTCTAGGGACACTGAAACACCTCTCATTTCCCATAGTGTGCAAGAGGAGCACACCATGAGTCTGAGGTGTCCTGCCATGATTTCTCTCGAGATTAAGCTTGTTACTCCCCTGAATAGAATTTAAGTAAGCTAGAGAACCTCCTTCATTTCAAACACTTCTGTTATAATCAAAACTCCCTAACTTTACTTAAACTAATATACTATACTTTAAAAACAGTAAAAATTACTCTGCAGGTATCACTTCCCAACCAGCTGTTTCTGTTGAGACAGTGTTACTTTCTGAACTTTGATGTCACTCTGAAAGCCACCGTTGGAGACCTCGATGGTTTGTGCTGCAAGGCATCCTGCTGCTCACCTTTGTGAGGACAGGTGGAAAAGGAAAGGAGCATCTTGCTTCCTCCTCACTGAACTCCCTCAGTCACCAAACTCTAACTTAAGCACTCCACAGCAGTTTAAAGTAGCACCCCAATAAAGAAGCATGTCTCTGTGAAGTCCTCTGAAATAACGATGTTGCTTTTTGTGATTCCTTGTTTGTTTTCCCCACAGATGAAACATTGGCAGTGGCACTCACTATCCCTGATGGACGAATGCTAACCTCTTAGGAGAAGGTGGGAGTCTCAAAAGGTTTGGTGTCATAGCTCCAGATTATGCCTGAGGGAATAATCTTGAGGTAAAGTGGAATAATTCAGGACTACAATAACATTCAAAACCAAAATCCACCAAAACAATTTGAGGCAATCTCTCTAGCCAAAATGTTACACAGTGACCTGACTGTCTACCTGGAGAAACAAAGCTTCTCAGACACTGGCATTCTTTGCCAGTATATATTGTTGGCAGGACAATGTCTTTGCCTATCTCTGCTTGCCCACTCCTGTTGTTTTCTCTCAGTAGGCTCTTGCTCAGCAGCAAATTCCACACTTTCCGAACCATAGGGTATATATATCCTTGGCCAGCTCCTTTTCTCCTTCTCTTCTTCTATTCTCTTCTTCACTGGAGGATGACCCTCATTGGGAACGTAGAAAACCCATGAGGACAGTCATCTCAGGGTCCAATACTGGGCTGCAGAAATTCATTTTACACCTAAACCTAGGTGCCCTTGCTGACAAGATCTCCAAGTGAAAGTTCAAAATGATTATTGAAATTTCTTGCAATACAAGCAAACTCTTCCATCTTATCCAGCAGACTCTTCTGCTAAAGTTTTACTTACAGCCTTTTTAACTGCCTTTGCAACATCTCTTCATAGCTAGTAAAATACCTTTGAACATAACTCTCAAATGTACTTTACATGCACCCAATGAAAAATAGCATGGGTAAAGTGAATTCTCGGTTTATTGGCTTGAAAACAAGCTTAATAAATTGTTAATCAGTTGTTTTTCATAAAACGTGCTTGGGCTGCTGAAATCAGTTTCTCACCAACTTTTGTATTGTCGGGGAATGCGTGATGACACAGATTACTGACCCGAGACCACTACACAGATTTTACATAAATGCAAGAGTGACAGTGGTCCTGATTTCTAAATGGAAAATTCAGCCCTAATACATGCCGCTTATAAGTTACATCCATCATTTAAAGAATTATCATTTTCGTGGATACCATGTTGCAGGTTGGAGAACAGGTCAAATGATGTCATTGTGAGTTCTTTTCAATATGTTTTCAGTTTGTTCATGCACAATTGCTAGATGTTGAACAGTCAGCACAATGATTAAGAAAGATCTTCTTCTGACGGTGCAAAAGAGATGGGAACACTTCAACTTCACAATCTAATTCCACGTGTGGCATTCTGAGTAGTCTGAAAAACAAATCCTATCATGTAAGCTTTAAAAATGTAAAAGTTTTGCTATATTTTTGCAGATTAACCCGTCTCCCTCTCGCCTTCCTTCTGTGACCGCATTATCCAATAGAAATTGAAGAAAGCACATTGTTTAAATGGATTTCCCATCATGTTACCTCGACATCTGTAAAGCACTAAACAAAGCAACTTCAAACATTATATTAAATTTAGCACTTAAGTAATAATCAGTTTACTGTTTTCCTGCAAGATGAGATTGCATTCCCAATTTTTACAAATCTTTTCAGAAAAGTTGGGCTTTCATAGCAAAGGTTGAATTTCAAGCTATTTTGAAACAAACTCTGTTATACTTCTGACTAACCATGTTACAATGTGTCACTGTGTGCTTCTAGTTATTTAAACTCAGCTGCATAGCTATGCCATCATTCTGCTTCGAAATGGCAGACTTTAACCCACCAACTAACTACGCATTGTACTTGTTGAGAAATCTACTGATATACTGATGTGTGCAAGATGAAACTGTGCTTGCCTCACCTTCGGTAAGGCTATTAGAATAATGATTGAGAACTGAAAGTGTTGCTTCCCCAACTTTCACACACTTTCCAAATACATTTTAATTCTGCAGCTTTGTCATTTACACTGATTTTTTTAAAAAAATCCACACTTCTCTCCAACAGTTATCTGAAACAAGTGTTATCCATGAAATTTCAACACTTGAGGAAGTGTGTGTTTGCAGATTCATTTTGATAGATGTATGCCGTTTTTCCTCAGAGATTAGAAAAATCACAAGCAATTATACATATGGAAGATCATTAGACCCCATATTAATTCATCTCTCCAGGGAAATTATAACCCCCTTAATTATAATGTCAATAGTTCTTCAAATTATTCCAGGATTTCTGATTGACTGTTCTATGTGGACATTTATTTGGTGGTGCTTGTGATTGTTGCTTTTCTTGGAAAATACTAATATTGAACATAATATTTGATGCTAATAAGATGCAAGTGTAGCAGCATTTGGTCTCCTATATTCTGAGCTACCATGCTGCTTTGGAGATCTATGTGCTTGTAATAATTCTTGCCCACCAGTTAAGGGACAAAAAAATACATTTTTATTTACAGGTAAAGGCTATACAGAGTCATGGCTGTAGTTAGCTCCCCAGAATGTTCTGGAACAGGAACCTGAACTCACTCTTAGCCCCACCAGCTCCCTGATTGGTCGCCCCAGTCATGGTGACACACTGGTTAGCACTGCTGTCTCACAGAGTTAGGGACCCAGGTTCAATTCCCGGCTCGGGTCTCTGTCAGTGTGGAGTTTACACATTCTCCCTGTGCCCGCATGGGTTTTGTCCCGGTGTTCCAGTTTCCTCCCATGTGGGTTTGGTGGATTAGCCATGCTAAATTGCCCCTTAGTGTTAGGGGAACAAGATAGGGTAAATGCATGGGATTATGGGGATAGGGCCTGGGTGGGATTGTGACTCGATGGACCGAATGGCCTTCTTCTGCGCTGTCAGATTCTGTGATTTTATGATTCTATGACACTCACTCTACAGATGGTTCCTTAAGGGGACAATCATCACATCGCTCACCTTCTTAGTCCTTTTATACAAACATCATTGCTCAATTTACACAGTCCAAGATAATTAAACATTTAGTATATGAATTTAGATCATTATAAATTAACTTAGGGGGTTTCTGAATCCTCATGGAGCTGAGTAACTGCTTTGTTTTTGGCACTTCCATGGGATTGCTGTCAGCTGAAGCCACAATGATAAGTGCCCCTTCAGGCATCGGCAGTTCAGTTCTATCTGTTTCCATGGAGACTTGGTTATTCTTGCCACACGATGATCAGGTACTTCAGTGCTTGGATAGCCAACAACATTTAGATGGCAATACAGCTTCTGATGGCAAACTGGTTGCTGCCAAAACTCTTGCCAATCCAGTGAGAAGCAATTTTGCATAGTCAATCCACCTAACCTGCACATCTTTAGAATGTGGGAGGAAACCAAAGTACCTGAAGGAAACCAATGCCGACACTGGGAGAATGTGCAAATTCCTCACAGACAGTGACCCAAGGCCAGTATTGAACTCATGTCTCTGGTGTTGTGAGGCAGCAGTACTAACCATTGTACCACCATGCTATCCAATATAATGCTCTCTTGCTGCTCTCCTTCTCCGCCCACAGCTCCCAATTGGTCTGTGCAGCAGTAAACTTGACTTAATTTAGTTTATCACATTCTTCAAGCTACAATTTAATCATCCAATGCTAGAGTGTTGAACTGACACCTCTAGGCTGGCACTATGGTACAGTGCTTAGCACTGCTGCCTCACAACAACAGCTACCCAGCTCCAATTCTAGTCTTGGGTGACTTTGCAAACATTACACATTCTGTCGTTCCTGCATGGCTTTCCTCCAGGTGCTCTGGTTTCCTCTCACTGTCCAATGATGTACAGGTTAGGTGGATTGGCCATGATCAATGTATGGGGTTTGTGGAGTTATGTTGGGGGATTTGGCCTAGGTAGGGTGCTCTTTTGGAGGGCAGGTGCAGACTTACTGGGCCAAATGATCTTTTCTGCATTTTAAGGATTCTATCATTCTGTGCAATACTGAGAGATGTGTGGGTTCTGTTGATTGGCCATGCTACATTAACCCTAGTATCAGGAGGATTAGCGGAGTAAAAATGTGTGATTACAGGAATTGGGCCTTGGTGGTCTTGTGGTCGGTGCAGACTCAATGGGCCGAATAGCCTCCCTCTGCATTATAGGGAATCTATGAATGAAGCATTTATCAGTATACTGTATTTTTGGTGAGATAAAAACCAAGGCCATGTCTACCCCCTTAAGTGGACATAAAAGATACCATTGAACAATCTGAAGAAGAAGAGCAGCATTGGGATACCCATTCGGGGCCAGCAACCCATCAGTTCTATTTGAATGAGGCCCGTGCTTCAAAATGACTAATTTCTTCACTCCCTACAAAGAGTAGCAGCTGAGACAATCTGAATCCATACCTGGACACACTGAGGTCAGTGGTTGGAAGTACGATAATTCCTCAGTTAAGGTTACCTAACTTAGATAAAGAGATAAAACATGGGAAGCTTTTGTTCCATGTGTGCTTCAGTTATTCAGTGGCCAAACTAGTTCAGCCATTGAAGCACCCAAAGGGTTGCTTTGCAACAGAAGGAATTATACTCACAGCTGGTGCTTTCTTGTATTATGCATCAATGTAATTCCATGTTGATGAATTATAGAATCTTGGTGACTAGTTGACATATGGATTGCGTATTTTAGTTATTAAGCACATGCTATCAACACATTTTAAAACATTCAGATAGACCATGGGGAAAGATAAATATGAGTGGAAATTCTGAAAATTCTGCCTTTCTACTCTCCTCCACTTCCAAGTGTCAGATACACTGAATTTTTAGTGTGGGAAGACTTTAGATTTCAAATGATTTTTTTTTTACATAAGTCTTTTGGAGAATTAAACCTGTTCTTTACTAACGCCACTTGGATCTAACTGCAATTCAGTCAACTTTCTTCTGTTCTATCAATGTAAAATTCAATTCAATGATGTGACAGCTGTCAAGATGCTTCCCAAGGGCAACCTTACAATTTTTTTTCCAGATTGCATGTCGAATAACAAACGTGGACTACTCTGTGTGGGTGAGTAGAACTGGGTCTCCTTCTCCCTGGAAGCACATTGGCCCCGAAAGTTGGCAGGATAGGAGCCCAATATCTACATTGTAATCATGCCCTCCATGTACTGCTATGGTCAACACAGCTGAAACTATGGCATCAAGGAACCTACAGGAGTGGGATATGGGAACGCAGCTGTGGTGTCCCTCTATTCCTTCAAAACATCCAAGCAATAATATCCAAATGAACAGACTGGGACCTTGAAATCATTCCCCCCACCTCTCCCTCAAGAAAGCAGTAGTTAGTGTCGTAATGCCAAGGGGTAGCTAAAAAATAATTAGTTGTTTGGAAATACAGAATTAAGGATTTATGAAGAAAGAAACATACTGACAAAGCTTTTTCTCTTGCACTTATCAGGACAGATTCACAAGAAAACCAAATGTAAAGGAAACAATTCTACAACATGAGGCGAGAGTGCTGATTGACAAGTGAACCCTGATGAATTGGCTGAGGCATTGCCATAAACAATGCATTAGTTATCTGTCAAGCTTCTGTTAAAAAATTACCTACCAATAGAGTCTATTTGCCAAAAAGTTAGCCCTCTCTTCCACACAGTATAAATTGTTTTTACATTTAGTATTCTTGCAAATCTGTCTTGATGAGGGCAAGATGAAAACCTTTGATGGCACGTCTCTGTTTTTCAGCAATGCATAAATCTGCTCTGATTCACCTTACCAGAGGACATTTGCATTGTCCTGGATGCTCCCTCACTATTCTCACTTGGCATACTATCTTCTAAACATATGCTGGATCTTATTGAGACCAAGGAAGTTAAATCTTCCAGCCAAGGGACGATGTCATCTGATCCATTTCATCCACAATCAGCTGCCTAAGTTCAGACTGGTGGTGGCTTTGCTTTCAAACAAGGCCTGCTATTGGAGGCTGGGAAGTGGTATATTATGATCCTGGCAGAATGGCAAAGCAAACTGACGTTTCACCTAAATCTCACTCTGATCCCTTTTCTTTGGTAATGTCAGGTCATCTTCTGCTATTTATTTGGCAAGACTCATGATGAGTAACAGAAATCTGGCAGCCCAGTGATCTTATTTTAATTGATTTTCAGGAAGTGGATGTCACTGACAAGGCTAGCATTTATTCTCCATCACTAATTTTCCTGATTTGATACAGTTGAATGGTTTGCTAAGTAATTTCAGCGAGCAGATAATAGGCATCAGACTGGAATCATTCACAGACAGTACCAGGGAAAGATTGAGGACTGTTTTCTTTGAAGGGTATCAATGATTCTGGTGGGTATTAAGAATAATTTGATAACTGTGTGGTTATTGTATTTTCCTATTACTAGTTTTTCATTTTCAGATTTTTCTGATCTCTACATTATTCAGATAGTAACATTATCATTCATCTATGTATTAAAACTGAAAAAAAACAATACCTATATTCTTAAACCATCAATGTTTCTTCTCTTCACAGATTGCAGGAGGTTTCAAGTGACCACATGTCTATAACCCCAAATAACATATCAGAGAGTTTACATTGGCGAAAACAGGCAGGCCTCTTCCATTTTGTTTTAGAGAAAATGCTGTCTTTTACTACAAGTTTTAAAAATAATTTCTGCCGCTTAGTCATCATGTAGTATTGTGGGCTTGCAGGAAGTAACTGCTGCAGTTCACAGCATGTTTGCACAGTTGAACACTTTTCTGCTTTTTGTTCTCTTAAGGTGTTGAAAGAATCTCAGTGTTAATTGATACCAGTTTTAAAGCTTGCTAATTAAGACCTGACAACACTTCTTTTTACAATTTGCATTGCTCAGCAATTAAAGAGACTTGTTTGCTGTTTTAATTAATGCAAAGTTAGTGAGGACATAGTCACTGTTTCAACTTTTCCAAGAATCTTTCACTTGTCATACACTTGGAAATAGATATATAAAAATGGTTGACATAAGTGCAGATGATCATCTACACTTCCTAAAGCCAGATTTCATTAAAACTGTCAAAGCTGAGAGAGGAGGACAGATGTTTTTCCTTGGTTTATCACAGAAGTCTCATGCGTTCAGACAGTAGTACAACAGTTGTGAACTTTATGATCTATTATTAAGCAGCTGCCATTTTTGATCTATTCTTTAACTCAGAAAGCATGGAAAGACATACCCAACTTTCAAAACGCAGGATTATACATCCGAGTTGAATAATTGCTTTCAAACAGGTTAAATATAGAAAACAGTATTTTAAAATTCAAATGAAGTTTTAGAATGTCTATTGACCAGATAGACTATGGAGGAGCCAAAAAAAAATGAATGTTATTACTAAGCTGCCTATCTCATATTATCATCAAAAGCACTTGATAAATTAGGAAAAGTGAAGATAACAGTACTCCAGCAAAGATAATGTATTTCCTTTTGTGCCCACAATTCTGTGTTTAAGATAGAACCATAGAGGTTTACAGCATGGAAACAAGCCCCTTTGGTGGCCCAACCTGTCCGTGCCATCCAGTTTTTACCACTAAGCTATTCCCAATTGCCCACATTTGGCCTATATCCTTCCAATCTTGTCCATGTAACTGTCTAACTGCTTTTTAAAAGACAAAATTGTACCCGCCTCTACTACTGCCTCTGGCAGTTTGTTCCAGACACTCACCACTCTCTGTGTGAAAAAAAAACTCCCCTCTGAATTCTTTTGTATTTCTTCCCTCTCACTTTAAACCTATGCCCTCTAGAACAAAGAACAAAACAGCATGGGAAACAGGCTCTTTGGTGCAAAGAGCCCGCGCCGCCACCCCAATGTTCCTGCCTCTACCCGTGATCCCTGTCCATGTTTACAGATCTATGGATTAAAAACCAAATTTGAGACAACTTAGGGAGAATTTGTTTTGCCAATTAGCCTAAGAGCACATTTTTGGGATGTGGGAAGAAACCAGAGCACCCTGAGAAAACCCACGCAAGCACAGGGAGAATGTGCAAACTCACACATACACAGGCCCAAATCCATGTATCTGCACAGCACAGCGATAGTCACTGAGCTACCATGTTGCCCATCAAATGGTCCAGGTCAAGCTTACACTAATGACATGAAGCACTTGGATACTCTCGAAAAATCCAAGAGCAGCCCTCTCATGACTCATAGAGTGTATGCACCTCGTTAGACAACAAGGTGGATCAAAGCACCTGTAGGATAAAAACAAGTACATCAATATCATTGACTATTTACACACTTCCCAGGGACACCCAAGTCTCATGATCCCTATTTTAAATCCGTTTTCTGTACTCCTCCATTCCCATTCTGTTCATGTGCCCATCTAAGTATTTCTTAAATAACTCCAGAGTACCTGCCTCCACCACTTTACTTGGCAGCGTATTCCATACCCCCACCACCCTCTGTGTGAAAAAACTCCCTCTAGCATCCAAATTATACCTTACCCCCCCTCCCCCCCTCATCCTAAGCCCGTGACCCCTCGTGCTATTTGAGTCCATCATAGGAAAAAGATTAACCCTGTTTACTCTATCTATACCCCTCATAATCTTGTACATCTCTATTAGATCTCCTCTAAGTCCACGTCTTTCTAAGGAAAACAGCCCTAATTTGCCTAATCTCTCCTCATAACTCAGACCTTCCACACCAGGCAGCATCCTGGTAAATCTCCTCTGCACTCTCTCCAGAGTCTAAGACTCTCCTACATTTGGGAAAATATGTTGAATTTCTACCTAATCTGTGCTCTTTGTTATTTTATAGACAGCTATAAGATGAAAATTAATCCTGAATATTCTGTCGGCTCTTCCTTGTATTTCAAATCTTTCAAATCGTTCACTGCCATAGTAAAATAAATATGGCAATGATACCAGTAGCGTTGAAAAGTGATCCCACATTGATCTTACACTTAAGGTCTCACATTGATGTGGCACTTCAGATCATTTACAAGCTCCACCCCATTCACACTGAAAATTTGGCTGGAACACACTGGGGCAATCAATTTACTGATACTCTTTTGCATCACTTGCTGCAGGTCAAATTTTTATTTGGAGTTTGGATAGATGTTTCAATTCAATACTGAAGGTGTGCTGCTCTGTCTCTAACTAGGAAAAATCTTGTGCTCTCAGTGTGGAGTTTGGTGGTATGGGCACTTAATCACGCCTCCATCCCAATGAACTCTGTGGCAGAAAATGGACAGCTTTCCTGCTCCACTGCTGATTGAGGCTCTTCCGTGGGATTAACTTGAGTAGGATCCACTCAAGGGCTTCATCCCACTGCCACCACTGCAAGAGGCCTTGCCATATGGGGAGGGTGATAAGCAAATCCTGGTGTGTTTGCAGAAAGACTCTTGGGAGGACGGTCCCTTGTTCAAAAGGACCTGGCATCAGAAAGGGTGGGTGGCTGACAAACGCCACTTCCTTGCCCCTCCTGCAGAGTTCCTCTCCCCTTTCTCTTCCCCTGTGATTCCTGCTCTGTGACCCCCTTCCCACTATCACTCCTTAATGCAAGATAATGGGTCAGTGTTGTACAGGTAGTAGCGAAATCTTCCCCGGAGCGCTGCTGAGTACAAAAAGCTACTGGCATCCAATTGGTTGGAAGCTCTCAGCAGGCTGGACTTCTAATTCCTGGATCCTTGACCCTCAGAAAATTCCTATGGCTGGCCTGGTAAATGCCTGGGTGGCATAATGTCTGACAGACATTCCCAAAAGAGGTGACATGGGATTTTCATCAACTTTCTAGCCAGCAGCTGAGACCTCCATTACCTCCATAATGTTCACCCATAGTCTGTGGACACCAATTTAGCAAGCTTTGTCCCTAACAATTACAGAATCACAAAATAATATAGTGCAGAAGAGGCCCTTCAGCCCATTGAGTCTGCGTCTACATATTAAAGGCCCTGAGCTGCCCATCTAAATCTCACTTGCCAGCACTTGGCCCATAGCCTTGAATTTTATGATGTGCCAAGTACCCATCCAGATATTTTTTAAAGAATGTGAGGCACCAAGGAAGTGCACTCCAGACCGTCACTACCTTCTGGGTAAAAACATTTTCCTTAAACCCCTCTAAGCTTCCCACCTTTCATTTTTAATTTGTTTCCCTCATAACTGACCCTTCAAATAAGTGAAACAGCTGTTTCCCATCTGCTCTATCCATGCCCCTCATAATCTTGAACACTGAAATCTGGTCATCCCTCAGTCTTCTCTGCTCTGGAGAAAACCAGCCAAGCCTATCCAACCTCTCTTTATAACTTAAATTTTCCATCCCAGGCAGCATTCTGGTAAATTTCCACTACACCCCTTCGAGTGCAATCACGTCCTTCCGATAATGTGGCAATCTGAATTGCATACAATACTCCAGCTGTGGCCTCACCAAAGTTCTATATAACTCCAACTGACCTCACTGCTTTTGTAATTTTGTAAAACAAATCCCAGACTTTAAATAAACAAATAAAGGAAAGTGTTAATGAGACAATGGTATTAACTTAAATCAGTTGGCAGATATGATGAAAACAAATGCTTTTAAATGCCAACTTGCCTATTTTGAAATGAATTGAGTGCATTAACTATAATTGACCACTCATTGATTGAAGCTACATTTATCAGGATGAATGTTTTGCTCCCAATTCATTTTGGATAAATTAGATCTTTCCTGTATTTAGACCAACACATTACAAATTCTGCATTTATTTAAATAAAACAAAGTTGCCCTTGAGGACAGCGGTAAATATTATGTACTATCCATTGAGGTTCATTCAGAGTTGAAATATTAGATGAAACATTTATTTTTCTGATCCAAATGATACCCATTAAATTAAATAGAAATTACACGGTCAAATTTAAATGATTATTACTTCCTGACTGTTAATATTCAGCTCCCGATGTTCTAATATTTGTGAAGTAAAAGATAAAACTTCAAATATTTATAGCTGAATTTAATGTTTAATAGCTCATGAACTTACAGTGTTTAATTTATTTTGTTCCAAATTGCTTCATCTTGATATTAAGCAAAAGTTGCAATAAATCCTTATAAATCATTCGTGCTGTCAAGCAGTACTTACCAATAATCTACTCACTGCTGCCCAAGTTTCAGTTTTGCAAGGACTACTTGACTCTAGATCTTATCACATCTTTGATGTAAACATGAGCATTAAAGCTGAATTTGAGACGGAGGGTGAGAATGACTGCCTTCGCCATCAAGACATGATTTGACTGAGTGTGACATCAAGGTGCCTTGGTAAAATTGAAGTCAATGGAAATCGGAAGTAAAAACCATCACTGTTTGGAGTGAAATCTAAAATGGTTTTGGTGAGTCAATCACCTCTGCTCCACTGAAGGAACTCCTTACAGCAGTGTCCTAGGCAAAACTACACTTACATCATTGATGACCGACCCATCATTATAAGATTAAGAAGTAAAGATGTTTGTTGATGATTCCACATAATCAGCTCATTCATAACTCCTTAGATAACAAAGAGTTTATGCATTAACATACATTCTCAAGACTTGGGCAAAATTCAGGCTTGGGCTGACAAGTTGCAAGTAACATTTGAGCCTTACACATGCCAGGAAATGACTATCCCCAATTAGAGAGAGCTTAACTATCTCCTGTTAATATTCAATAGCATTATCAGCATCAAATCTCCTGCCGTAAACATCCTAAAGATCAACGTTGGACAGAAACTTAATTGAACCATTCCCTTGGATATAATACAAACAAAATCAGATCAAACATGAGAATTTTTGTGGCAGGTACCACACATTTTTACTCACCAGAACCTGTCCATGAACAACAAGGCACAAATCAGGATTATGACGGAATATTTCAGACCTCCTTGGATGAGTTCAGCTTCAATAACATTCAACAATCATAAAATCCCTAAGGTGCTGAAGGAGGCCATTTGGCTTTACACCAACAACAATTATTCTCAGGCTCCATCCCCATAACTCATGTATTTACCTTGATAGTCCTCCTGACACTAAGCAGCAATTTAGCATGGCCATTCAAACTCAATTAGCACATCTTTGGAGTGTAGGAGAAAACCAGAGTACCTGGAGGACACCCACACAGGCACAGGGAGAATGTGCAACTCCGCACAGACAGTCACCCAAGGCTGGAATTGAACCTAGGTCATTAATGCTGTGAGGCAGCAATACTAGTCGCTGTGCTACCGTGCTACCCATACAGCTCAATAACAGCTAGGACAAAACAGTCAGCTTGATTGGCACCCCATACAACATCTTAAACATTTATTCCCTCCACCACTGATACAGCTGTGTATCATCTGTAAAATGCATTATAGCAACTCATCAAGCCTGCTTTGATAGTACCTTCTAAATCCTAACCTCTTGCCTCTAGAAGAACAAACACAGCAGATATGTGGAACACCACTACCTTCCAGTTCCCTTCTAAGCCTATGCCACCCCATTTGAAATATATTGCATCTCCTTTATTATCTCTGGATTAAAATCCTGAAATTCCCTTACTAACAGCATTGGGTGTACTGACATCACATGACTATTGTGGGTCAAGAAGGTGGCTCAACACCCTGTTCTTCTGGGAAATTAGGGATGGTAATAAGCAGTAGTATTGACAATGACATCCTTATCCCATCGCCAAATAATAAAAAAAAGCTACATTCTCCATGACTCTCAGTAAACGACAAGGGAATAGTGAATTGAATGTGAATGCAAAATTTCAAGATTCTAGCTAAACCCTTATACACCTCTCACTTCTCCCTTCCTTTTCAATACTCTTTACAAATGATTATACCAACCTAAGAGGCCTCTGTCTATGGCCTGCATGTTTGGCCTGTAAAGTGATATATAAATAGAACTTGAAATAGTTTTCCTTCTCGCGATGTCAGGCCTTAATTTACCTCCTCACCCATCAAGGAAGTGAATTCACCAAATGGGCAATAGCTCTCAAAAAGTTTGTAAATTGGAACACACTCTGCTAAACTCATAACTATTATATTAAATAGATATTGGACTGTAACATAAAAGAGAGAATAACAGTATGTTTAAGTTGATAATTTAACTTTGTGATAAAACATAAATCATTCAAGAGTTGTAATATTATCATAACTACTCTACGAAGTTACTATACTCTGGCAGAGTGGATAGCACTGCTGCCTCACAGTGCCAGGGATCTGGGTTTGATTCCTGGCCTCAGTCACTGTCTGTGTGGAATTTACAATTCTCCTCGTGTCTGGTTGGGTTTCCTCCCAGTGTCCCGGTTTTCTCCCACAGTCCGAAAAACATGCTGGTTAGTACATTTGCCATGCTAAATTCTCCCTTAGTCTACACAGATAAGCACCGGAGTGTGGTGACTAGGAGATTTCATTGCAATGTTAATGTAAGACTACTTGTGACACTAATAAATAAATTTGTACAGTAAAGCACCAATTATACCAAGCATTTCTATGGAAGAAACTACCAAATTTGTTTTTTTCTAATGAAGCAAAATTAGAGGAATTTCTAAAAGCACAGATGGTGTAATCATCTTTGGATAAGTTAGGAATTTTCAGATGCTACGCCACACAGAATCTTGCACACAGACTCCAATTTTCATTTGACAGATCTGAAAGCATTGGTGACAAAAGAAATCAATTTACATTTTAAGTCATTGTAATGATGTATTTCCACAGACTTCATCTACAATAGAATTCCTACAGTGCAGAAGGAGGCCATTTGACCCATCAAATATGCACTAACTCTCCAACAGGGCATTTTACAAAAGTCCGCTCCCTGCTGCACCCCTGCATCTCTCCCTTTTCAGTAACCACACGTATTTACTTCGCTAATCCTCCAGCCTACATATTTTGGGATGCTAAAGAACAATATAAAAACTTGCATATTTTTGAACTGTGGAAGGAAACTGCAGTACCTGGAAGAAACCCATGTAGGCATAGGGAGAACATACAACTCCAGATATGATCGTCTCCCGAGGCTGGAATCAAATCCAGGACCCTAGTGTTGTGAGGCAGCAGTACTAAACACTGTGCCATTGCACCAACCAAATTCAAAAGGTTTACCTTTATATTTCATTTGATTTAACTTGAAATATCAATGTGTGTTCCATAATAGTGAAGATAATCAAGAGAGTAAGAATTGGCCCAAGATCATTGTGACAAAAACAGAGATCTGAATCGGAACATACGAAGAGGAGTTTGTGCCTATTTCACCATTCAGTGAGATCAGAACTGATCTGTAACCTAACTCTATGTCCTGTATTTGCCAAACCCATTCACCTGCATCCCATATTCCCTTTACCAATAAAGGTCCTAACAGGCAGCATATGAGTTCCTCAGCTGTATGAAACTCGTCAGATTCAGAAAGAAGAAAGTACTTAGGGAATCATGGCTCCATGAAACCAACAAGCTGAAAAGCCTTTAGATTTCGAACTAATGCAGCTGCTTACTGCATAGCTGGAAAACTTTTGTTCCTAGCATATGGTCTGACAGTATGTCTTTACTGCTTCTCAGATGACTTCCAACATTTTGCGAATTACTTTTGCTATCCTGGACTCCTTTCATCTTGATCTGCACTTCCCTGCTGTCAGTCTCCATTGCAGCATGGGAACAAGTTCATGCAGCCATACCTTGGATCTCTGATGAAAAACAGGAAGAGCAAAACCAGCTACACTAATGGCAGCAGGAACAAAATGAGAAACACCAACATAAATGGGAGCAGCAGTTGCCATCTTCCTGACCTCCTGCCACTCCACAGGGCAGACACAGAACTCCAGCTCGAAGGTGGTTGTGCCAATGCAGGGTACGCCGGTAGAGAGTCAAAATTATTGACATGACTGAGTGACAGTGTCTCAGAAGGCTCAGACTTGCTTGGTAGTCATTACTGAAACATGTAACCTCCCGGAACACAAAATCATATAAAGGGGCCTGGTGGACATGTGTTGCCTGTACTTGCATTCAAAGTCAACACAACCCTGAATTTCTTTGCCTCCAGCTGCTTCCAGTGCTGATGATGATATATCTGTAGGATTACACAATCTGCAGCATGAGATTGCATCTCTCAAATTCAACAGGTAAGCAACTTATTTGCATATTGTGGCTGTTGAGTCCAGCCAGAATGAGATTTCCTCAGATTTGTTGCAGTGGCTAGATTTCCCTAGGTCCAGGAAGTCATTTACTGCACATACGATAATTACAAGAACACACAAGAGATAGGAGCAAAAGTAGACCATCATGAGTATCAAGCCTGCACAGCAATTCAATACACACATATGTGATCTTGCACTTCAACTCCACTTTCCCATCTATTCCCCACAATGCTTGAATTCCTGAGAGTCTGACATATTTTCATATCTTAGCCTTAAACATAACCATTGAGGGAATTTCCAAAACTTTCATGAAGCAGAAAATTCCAAAGGTACACAACCCTCTGAGTGAAGAAATCTTTCGTCATAGCCCTAAATAATCAACCTCTTATCCTAAAACGGTACCCCATGTTCTAGATTCTCCAGACAGGGGAAATAATCTGTCGCTGTATAATCCATAAAGAACTTTCAGAATTGTCTATGTCCTAATGTGATCAACCCTCATTCTTCTGAACTCCAGATAATATAGGTTCAAATGACTCAATCTCTCGTTATAGGACAACTCTCTCAAGCAAAAATATTAGTCAATTGATTGGGATTCCAGATTGTCAATATTCAGCTATCTACATGATATCCTAGGAGTTATTATGATGCTCTCATGGTATGACAATAATATCTTCTACAGGTTTTCACACTTTCAAACAAAGACACCTATGGTTTCATGGAGACGAGGGACACCTTTCATCTGTGAGGAGCCATAAACTGATGCAGAGTAAAGGTACAATACAAAACCATGAGCACAAGGGCAGTCAAAGAGGGCTCCTCGGCCTCCATTGAACTGCAGATCCTGTGTCACATATGTTGGATCTGTGGGAGATAACATATGTGAATTAGAATTGACATAGAGAAAGATTCAAAGTCAGATTTAGGCTTCTTTTTAGTTTAGTTTGTGGTAACTTCAATGCCCATATACTTTATTATTCTACCAACCTGCATGATCTGCTCCTCTGTAGCATAACTATCATTGGAGGATCATTCTCTGATTCCCTGTTACTCCCTACAGCTCTGTGCTCTCTTTACTTGGAAGGAGAGAAATCTGGATTACGAATACAGGCAATAGATATTATGGAAAGGATGATTTGGAGGGACGGATGTGAGTCAATAATAAGACAAGGGTGGCGATGGGTGGATGAGACGTGATGTGAGGAGGTGCCTTGAGAATGAGGAATTGGTGGAACTGCAAGGTGTGATGGTCTGCGGGATGTTCGGCAGGGTGATGCTGAGGATTTCAGAGTGTAGAGATTAGTGTCTAAATGTGAGATGCCATCCACCTTTCCTGATTTTAAGGGATCATGGAACCTCTTTCAGTATCTACCCAGCGGTGGGGATCACATTGTTATCTTTCCATTTGTTACTTCCAATCATATCTGTTTGATTTGTGAGGTTGGCCTTTTTCTCTGCAGAAAATAATGTCGCTGTACAGGTCCTCATAACCCACATCATGACCTCCAGGGCTTCGTGGGGAATGGATATGGGGTGGGGTTCAGCCATGTTGCATATCCATCCCTCTGCTGGCTGTATGGTTCGTGAGAGAGCTGTAATGGAACTATTCTGAAAACAGCAAAAGTCCTTTAAATAGAAATATTTCTATTAACAGGCATGAGTCATCATCACGCCCACCTAGAAGTGGGATGTTAAAGCCGTGGCTGAATTAAACAGCCTCTTGAAGCCTGCTTCACTCACAATGAAAGCCAGCAGGTTGGTTTCATTAAAATTCTGCCTGATATCTTCCAATTCTTTAGTTGCCTTCTCCTTACAGCAGGATACACATTCCTTTTACAATCCATCTATACCTGAGCAATCTGGAGGAGAAGAGTTCAAGAACAGTGAGGCAGCACCAAGACATGTGAGTGTAGACTCTGAGTGGATTTATCAACCCTCATGGATATCCTAAATCCTTCTGAGGAATAATGGGCTGGATTTTCATCTTAGAGTCATGCATCTGTGGTTAGGAAATGCACCCGCCTGGGAAAAATGAATGGTGAAATTTTCATTCCAGGTGATGGGTGTGGGATAAAATCAGATTTATTGTCCCTGGACCCAGATTGGAGGTGGTCACAGGGGCTGCTGATGCCAAGGCTAAATGGTCTATTTCTGTTCAGAGAGACTTTGTCTTTTTTGTTTTCTTAAACATTAGCCTCACCCATTGCAATCCTTCATATCCCCACCCATTCCCTATGCCCCATCCTTACAACTCATGCCTACTCCCCATCCACCCCAATGACCTACCATAACCCTCCAGCCAACTCTAAGGCCCTTTTTACACCCTATGCTAACTTAGTGCCAGATTATGATCCCAACTCCATGCCACTTTATAGCCCCTTGTCAACTTACTGACAACCTGTGCCAATTCATAGCACCTCACCCCTTCACAGCCCTAAATCCAACTTAGTGCCAACTAATGCCAACTTATTTCCCCAAAGACTCTCATCCATTAAAGCCCCTGTGCCATCTTAGAACCAAATCTTGCCAATTCATGTCTCTACACTTTGCTCTGACATCTTACATGCAACTTACTCAATATCCACCATCAGCAGACTTCTAATTATTCATTACTAACTTCATTATTTTAAAAAAATGCTCATTAAAAGTCCATTGCCTCATGGGGAGGCTATGGCCTAGTGATATTATCACTAGATTATTAATCCAGAAACTCAACTAATGTTCATGGAACCCAGGTTTGAATCCCACCATGGCAGATGGTGGAATTTGAATTCAATAAAAAATGTCTGGAATTAAAAATCTATTGATGACCATGAAACCATTGTCAATTGTCAGAAAAACTCATCTGGTTCACTAATGTTTTTTAGGGAAGGAAATCTCCATTCTTACCTGGTCTGGCCTACATGTGACTTCAGAGCTACAGTAATGTGGTTGACTCTCAACTGTCCTCAGGGAACTAGGAAAAAGCAGTAATTGTTGACCAGCCCATGATACCAATGTCCCATGAATGAATAAAAGTAAATGATAGAGTTAGATTCCTGCAAATACTTAATCCCTTCTAAAAACATTTTATTTACAACCCAAATCAAATACAGCTAATCCCTGAATAACCTCTTGGAGTTGTCACTCAAACTGTAAATTCATCAACCCTGCCCAATCACTGTGATAATGTCAGGTTGTGAAAGCAGTCAAATAGTAAAAATGCGATAAAGGTAACACTTCAGATTATATCAACAAGCATTCATTGAAATTGCTAGAATTTATATTCTTGTTCTCAATGAAAAGGGCGGGTATTTATTTGCCAAAATTTAAAAGCAGGTGATTGAAATAACTTGCCAGATTAACAGTTCTACACATCTTATGCACTCTTCAAGACCACTTACCTCTCCACCATAAAGTCAAAGACTGCACACTGCAGGCTGAGTCTGTTCCTGTAGTGAAAATAAGACATTTTCGTCCTGTACACGGAGTTTAAATAGACTGCTAATTGACAATTTGCACCTGTGTACTTCATACTCGCTGGCGAAAATGCGATCTGCTGGAAATGATGGCATGATTTCCAGTTCCCATCTAACAGTTTTAATGGCCCACAAATTTTCCCCAACTCCATGAAACTCCATCTCAAATTCTCTGGACACTCTGATTTAGTAGGTAACTTACCAAAGAGCTGTACAAGGACTGGATCTCAAGCCATGGTTCTGAATCTCTACCACATTATCTGTGCCAGCGAAGACGACCAAAGCACTGGAAAGTTTCAGGAGAACCACTGGAAATATAGTCTGTGTCACTCAGTCAAGACTACACTGGTAAATTTGTTATATGAAAGATGCCTTGATTTCCAGGGCAAATTGGCATAATCTTGTCTACATGTTGTGATAGACACAACTCCCTGTGGACAGCTCATTTGGAGTTTCTATCAAAGTTATGTTGGGAGCACAGTTTATCCATTTATCTTTGAATGTGTTCACTCTGTCTTCTATTCAACAATGTGCACCTATTTATTCTGTTTAGTTGCTCCCACATATCAACAAATTTAATCCCTTTAAAATTAACTACCAGATTTTTAGTTGTAGGTATTTCATGTTAAATGTTATCATTACGTAGTTTAGGTCCACCAAGAGATTCTCCCTCCCAGCTTCTATCCTCACTAACGATGTGAATAATGTTAAATGATGGCACTAAATTTGACATGATGGAATTCAGAAAATTAATTTGCAATTTTCTTCTACTGACTGACATGCATTAAAGATGGGTCGATTGTCCTGTTGATTTATTTTGG
The DNA here is from genome assembly GCA_024679065.1 of Sphyrna mokarran. Classification (NCBI taxonomy): domain Eukaryota; kingdom Metazoa; phylum Chordata; class Chondrichthyes; order Carcharhiniformes; family Carcharhinidae; genus Sphyrna; species Sphyrna mokarran. Next base: position 36,227,594 of record JAGIQG010000010.1, on the reverse strand, counting down.
GAACGACATTTGAATTTGGGAGTATCTCACGAATGGTCATTAAAAGACCAGCTCGCTGGAATTGCTTCCCACCACCCCCCCTCCAAATTAAGTGCCCCACCAGTGGATAATTAGAATGTTCTGTTTCCTGACTATGTATAAGTGGCATACATCTTGAGCTTTCGTTCATTGATGACTTTGAGGTATGAAGACGCTGCTCCCACTTATCTTTAGGAGCATCATTACAAGATTTTGAGTGCCTGTATCACAAGCTTTCCAAAGCTGGACACAGGAGGCAATGCCCAGCAGAGAGGGGGCTGACAGCGTCAGGCTAGAAGAATGGGGCGGGGGAATTGTTGTGGAACAAGTGAAGAAAGGAGAAGACAGAGTCAAGACTGGTGATGGTTAACGAACAAAGTAAAGCAGTAAAAGGCTGTCTTGGGACAAGAGTTATAAGATGGTCCAAGGAAGAGTCAGACACTTTCTTAGGGCTAAAACATCGAAGGCCGAAGGGCCTGTTCTGTGCTGTAATGTTCTATGTTCTATGTTCTAAAACCATGCTGAGCTCAATAGCAGATTGAGAAGATTGTCCTGATGCTGAATCACGCTATCCAACGACAGATTGAGAAGATTGTCCTGATGCTGAATCATGCTATCCAACGACAGATTGAGGAGATTGTCCTGATGCTGAATCATGTTGCCCAAGGGCAGATTGTGGAGACTTTCCTGATGCTGAATCATGGTGCCCAAGGGCAGATTGAGGAGATTGTCCTGATGCTGAATCATGCTGTCTGTGAGCAGATTGAGGAGACTGTCCTGGGGCTGAAGCCATGCTGTCCTAAGACAGATTGAGGTGACTGCCCTGGGAGTAAGGCCATGCTGTCAGGGGCAGTTTGTACAGACTGTGCTGTGTCTGAATCCATCCTGTCTGAGGCAGATTGAGGAGGCTGTCCTCAGTCTGAAGTCATCCTGTCTGAGGGCAGATTGAGGAGACAGTCCTGGGATTGACGCCATGTTGTCTGAGGGCAGATTAAGGAGGTTGTGCTCAGATTAGGCCACCCTGTGTGGGGCAAAAGAAGAGATTGAAGAGACTTGTCCTGGGGCTGAAGCCACTCTGTCTAGGTCAGATTGAACAGACTATGCTGGGGCTGTACCAGTCATGTTAGAGGGCTCTGAAGAGCATGCTTCTCTTGGTCCCTGTCTTCAGTGGGGGAATATGTCACTCACCCTCATTACGAATGCACTGTCATATCTGAGGGGAAAGCTCAGCCATGTGTCATCTTCCAGGATGATATCAATACATGGTTTGCAGACTGCACTGGCGCTTTCTATGTTCAAGGAGACAATTCTGTAAAAACTATCATAGATTGCTTAATTGCATGTGTTCACAGAAACAAGGATGAGTGGAGAATGCAGACTGCTGGTAATGCTGCCTTCTTGATAGCTTTGATTATAATGAGGAGCCGATTGGCACAGCTGAAGAAGACCATCACCCCGAGGGACAAGAGTCAGCAAGGCTTGATGTAAACCAAAGGCTGATGAGGAAAGAAAAAAACTCGATGAAGGCATTTGGTGGCAACTAAGGGCCTATAGAAGACACAACTCTGAAATAGAGATGAGCGAAAAACAGTGCTGCAGGTGCCTTTGCTTGTCTGGAGGTGTGGGACCTCATATTTGCTACATTCTCTGTGTTAAATCTATGCAGTATGGGCTTTTAAATAGAACATAGAACATAGAACAATACAGCACAGAACAGGCCCTTCGGCCTTCGATGTTGTGCCGACCAAAATAAAAAGCAATGCCCCTCCAAACTAAACCATTCCCTTCTCTTCCATATACTTATCAATTAACCTCTTAAACGCCACCAAACTTGGCGCATCTACAACAGCTGCAGGCAGGGCATTCCACTCCCTAATCACTCTTTGAGTAAAGAACCTACCTCTGATATCCGTCCTATAACTCATACCCCTTAATTTAAAGCTGTGTCCCCTCGTGCTAGCTTTCTCCATCCTAGGAAAAAGGCTATCACTGTCCACCCTATCTAAACCTCTAATCATCTTATATGCTTCAATAAGATCCCCTCTTAGCCGCCTCCTTTCTAACGAAAACAACCTCAAATCCTTCAACCTCTCTTCATAGGACCTGCCCTCCATACCAGGCAACATCCTGGTAAACCTCCTCTGTACCCTCTCCAATGCCTCCACATCTTTCTTATAATGTGGGGACCAGAACTGCACACAATACTCCAAGTGCGGCCGCACTAGAGTTTTGTACAGTTGCAACATGATGCTGCGGCTCCTAAATTCAATCCCCCTACCAATAAAAGCTAAGACTCCATATGCCTTCTTAACAACTTTATCCACTTGACTGCCTACTTTCAGGGATCTATTGACACATACACCAAGATCCTTCTGTTCCTCAACACTATTAAGAGCCCTACCATTAGCCCTATACTCTACACATTTATTGTTCCTGCCAAAGTGCATTACCTCACACTTTTCCACATTAAACTCCATTTGCCACCTCTCGGCCCAGCTCTGCAACTTGTCCAAGTCACTCTGTAAACTAAAACACCCCTCTTCACTATCTACCACACCACCAACTTTAGTATCATCTGCAAATTTACTGATCCATCCCTCAATACCCTCATCCAGATCATTTATAAAAATTACAAACAGCAGGGGCCCCAAAACAGACCCCTGAGGCACACCACTCGTCACCGAACTCCACGATGAATATCTCCCATCAACCACCACCCTCTGTCTTCTATCTGCCAGCCAATTTCTAATCCAATTAGCTAAATCACCCTCTAAATCACCCTCTTTGTGGCATCCAATAGTTGTTGCTCTGAAAGTCACTGCAGCACTGAGCTTTTTGTCTATGAATTCTTCCAGGGCTCCAGTGGGGATCTAATTGTATTTAATAATTGGTGACACACAAACGCATCAGGGAGGTAACGGATATTCATTTTGGGAAATCTCATGAATTTGCACAGCTTTGCAAGAATGGCACAGGCCAGACTGTCAGAGCAATGAGGTTTGCTGCAAGCTCAGGCTTTATGTAAGTGCAAGATGCCATCAACTGCATTCCTGTGGCTTTGCAAACTCCCTGACAGCTGCCCCCTGGATTCATTAATAGAAAATAATTTCCCTTCTGAATGTCCAGCTAATTTGCGGTTGCAGAAAGCAGATCCAGTGTTAGATGTCCGGTAAACTCATGTGGCTTGTACATTTTGAATCTCTCCCAGATGCCAGAAGGAATTAACACTTAGAGGGTTAGCTTCCTGATGATATCATCCCCTGAAGTCATGATAAATTATGTCCTTTTTTTATCCCTAGATGTATCTGAGGAAAGATACAAAGCTATGTATTTAATAGAGCAAACTTTTGGTGTTTCAGATGTTTGGACCAATCAGACAAGCCTCTAAAAAACTTAGCACAGAGAGTGCTAAAAAAATTTACCACAGAGAGTGTCCTGCCTCTTTATTTACTTCACTCTGCATAACTGAATGCTGCAAAGTGAGGATATGTTACTTGAAGAAGACATTGAGGAAGTAGACATCTCCTCAGAAATGGGAGACATTGAAAGGGATGAATCTTAAGAGGGAAAGGAATCAGTTAATCCACATAAGAATATGATTTTATGGGCACAATGTGGAAGATGTGTTCATGACATTTTCTTGGCTATAAGATTCCAGGAGGAATAAGATGGAGCCAAGTACCATTCTCTTCATGCTTCAGTGCAAGGGAAACAACAACATTGTCATCTTCCACATGTCGTGAACATCAGCAATCACATAATGATCATGTAGGAAGCATAAAGTCACTTTCAGCCCAAATGATGAGATTATCCTTAGAAGCCATAGTAGCCTACCAACCTTGTGGCTGATGTGTAACATTTCAGCACTGCACAAGTACACATACTCAAGCAGCTGCACATGGTTTGTCTTTTCAACCATGGTGGCCATGGCATCGTTCAAGAAGCTGGAATGCTATTGCAAACATTGATGCACTCAATTTTGCATGACAACAAGACAGCTCTAAGAGAAAATACATGTGTCAATGGTTAGCACTGGGCCATCCTGTGAGGGAATTAAATCTGCAAAGCTGCTTCTCTCCAAATGCCATCTGTATGCATGATTAAAGTAACAGCACTTGGTTCTGAGTCCCAAATTACCATCAAACATCTATAACATGGCAGCATGGATCCAAAGCTGGGAGTTAAGTTAGCATTGTCGTCTTGGAGCGTGGTTCAGCAGAACCATAGTGTGATTATTGACAAACACATGTAAACTTGCATTGGTCAGAGCATACAAGGTTCAGATCCTGCATTGCCTTGGCATTTGGGAGAGACATGGTCCCATCAGTTTTGACACAGCTGTCAGTGATAACTATTCCCTTCATCAATACTGCTGAGTGCTCAGGAGATGTGCCAGAGCATCACTTTCGTACCATTACAGTCCCCGAGATTGTTCACCACACAAATAAATTGTTTTCAGAACTCTAAGTCAATGAGTGCACAGTCAAGATGTACATGATATACATATCAATTTTCCTTTTGTACCCTCAGAGGGATTCTATCAAGGAGCCTCTGAGGATAAGTTTATGCTTTCAGAGGTGAGTGAATGGATTCATTAGATAAACACATATCTCTGACAGCACACATTCATTGCTGAGTACAATTAGGCAAAAAGACTCCAAAGTGAGTAATGACAAATACTTATAACATCACATATACTGCAGAATTCAGTGCAAAAGCATGTGGATAATTACTAATGAAGATTACCTCATGAGGTCATATAATGTCTGGCTAAGAGGCACAAATTACATGTGTTTAGTCCAATTATTATTTTCACATAAGTGTCTTTGTTCATGCCGCAGATGTGGAACTAAAGGTGATTAACTGATTAGATTGAGTGAGACTTGATAGAACAGAAGAACAATATGAGACTTAATTGTCAGGAAATGGGGTACATTTTGTACCCTTGAAGGGACGTAGAACCTTGCATCACATTGATTACCTACTCAATTCCTGAGACTTGGAGGAAGATAAATAAGATTTGTATTTTCAATAGTGCTGATTATATGCAATGGAACATCCTTGCCATCAATGTTCATTCAAAATATCTTTTGTTTTAATCCTACATCTACAACAATGTGCAGTTTCAACATCTGCAGTAGAGCCTGCTAACTGTTCTGCCCTTTTGTCTGCAGGGGTGGGGGGACATCCTCTGGGCCTTGGCCTACTAAGGTTCCTACTAAGATGTATCCTCCTTGGCCTGATCTTATGGAGTTAATGGCATTACAAATTGAGTGTTTAGAGTAGCAGGATATCCTTGGAGTGTTCTGCGTGGATACCCGGAAATCAGTTCTGGCACCCAACAAGGGACCGTGCTAACTTTTCCACCAGCCGTGGCACTTTGTTTCCACAATGCAAAATTTTGCCCCATATCTAATCCATTAGCTCAAGAACCTACCAGCCCACTTAAGGAATCACAAGCCTTTAAAGACTGGAGTAGCACATCATTTTCTTGTGCTCTTATGACCCTGCCTAACTCGATGCTATGACAACCATCTTGGAATGTGTGTGTTGCACAAATTAACAGGTAATTGGCAAGTTGCATTCTGACCTTAGGTATGATGATGATGATGTCTAATGCTCAATATTGTGGCTCACAGGAAAATTGGACAAACTGTGTGGAATTCTCCGATCTTGCTCGCCCCAAAACTGGAGAATCCCATCCAAGGTCAATGGACCTTTGCATGGTCTGTCTCCTGCTTGCTACCATTCCCTGGTAGCAAGTGGTACTGGATGGTACTGGAAAATTCCCTCACTGTCTTTAGGAGGAAAGTGTATTGCCTTTGCCAGATTTCTTTATAAACTTTAATAAATAAATAAAATAGACTAGTGAGGCTAGTGTGAATCATAAACAGATGGATACAGATCTATTTCCTGTATGATTATAATGTAATTTTTAAAAATGCTAAGACAGTCGGTTACACTTCATACTAGTCAGGCTGCCAAGTTAATGATGTCAATATGTCTTCATTTTCTGACTGTATCAATTGTAATATAAATAGGGAGAAGGTAAATAAATCAAATATATGCATCTAAGCACTTTAAATTTGATTGTTTAATTATTGTTTGATGAATTGCAGAATTCCTTCAGTGTAGCTCGAATGTTCTGAGGGAAAGCTTCATCCTGCCAGCATCAGTCTCAATCACAGAGAAAACCCCAACGATAGACAAGTAGAAATATTCAGTGAGTCCTTGCAGGCTTAATTAAAAGCACAGCCAGCAACTCAGTAGTGTAGCAGTTAAAACACTCTTTTCACACTGTTGTGGGAAAGGGTTCTGCTTCCAGCATTGATTAACACTACAATTTCCTCCCATATGTCAGATGTCTTATCCTTTCTTAGCCAGTTTATTCAGAGGTGTGTCCCAGCTCAGGAGGGAGCTGACATCTGTCTATGTCTTGTAGTAAGTGTGCCTCCTGTTAGCTGACTTGCGGAGTGGCATTGCTATTGATAGCTGTGGAAGTAAGCTTGTTGTCTGCTTTCCCAGCCAATAGATGCATAATAGTAAGTCACAAAATGTAGCTGAAGGAGCACAAGGGAAATAAAGATAACGACAAATTTATTTCTAATTTAATAGAGGCCTTCTTACTTGTAAACATTATTTGACACACCTTTCACTTGGAATGAAAGAAATCCCTCAAAAAATGTTTTGTTTTATTTAAAGTTATGGGGGGAAGGGTGACTTTTTCCCCCCAAAAAAACAAAGTGTCCAAAGGTTAGGAATATAAGAGTTTTACCTGCCCATTTTTTTTGGGTGAGCTGAGTGGAATGAATCTCCAGGACTCTGTGCATAACAAGCCCTTAACACAATTCACTCTGGTGGGTTGCGGATTGGAGCCTAAACCCGCAGGAGAGGTTGGCATCAGCATGCTGAATGAGCCACTACACATGTACCAATCTGTCAGTGGGCAGATTGGCACCTGCACAATGGCCCCCTCATTGCCTGCCTCCTGACCGCTGGCTTCCCAATATCTTCCCGATCATCCCAACATGATCACTAACCTCTGTGACCCCCCAACCCCCATATCCAGCCCAATCTCACCCCAACTCCACCCACCCAGCGCCCCCACCACCATGGCATCTACACTTTGTGACTTGCTATTATGCATCTATTGACTGGGAAAGCAAACAACAAGCTTACTTCCACAGCTATCAATAGCAGTGCCACTCCACAAGTCAGGCTAACTAGCCTGATCTCCTTCTCCCTATGTCCAGTTCTGATCATCCCCTCACTCCCAGCCCCACCAATCCCTAATGGTGAATTAGCAGTTGTTCCCCTGTACTCCACCAACATTGATGAGCCCTGCCCAATAACCACCCCTGCAACCCTGTCCCCTAAGCATTGCCCAATGCCAGGCTGGCACTGCCAAAGGAACATACCCCATGCCCCTGACCTCTTGGGGGCGGAGTGATTGTATAATCCCTACTGGTGGGAACCCCTCCTGGCATTGGGAGGGAGGAAGGAGGTGGGCAGGAATGGAGGGTTGGAAGACAATAGTAAGCCTGGAGGATATCATCCCAGGCTCGTGAGATTTAATGAAGATTTAAATATGGTAATCAGTCTTAAGCTGATTTCTGGTCCGAGGCTTATTGCGTTAAAAAAATGGCCTGGGAGAGTTGTGATTGGCTGGTTATTGGTTGCAAATCTTGCTGCAGGCCTCTCACTGATCCCTCCCAGTTCACTGCACTACTTGAACAGCACAGCGGGCCAATAGAATCAATCCCAGAAAGATTGAATTTTATACCCAGCAAGTTTTGAGCAGATGAAGAGTGGATCAAATGGAGAACATAATCACTGTCCAGTGTTTTCTTATTTTTAAAATCAATTCATATTCCTCCCTAGTCTACCCTAGTCAAGGTCAACTAATAATGTCCTCGGTGACTGTAACTAATGTACTGCTGTTCCTTTTACTCCCTGCAGAGTCTTTGGGATGGTCAAAATTCACTCTCTTCACCATTGACATACTGTAACTTTTCTATTCATAATGTTCACTGCACCAAGCTGTCAAAGCCACTTCAGCAGCTTTTTTCTAAGTCCACAGCCTCTACCATATTCCAACTCAAGGGCAGCAAGTGCATGGGAACATCGTCATCCCTCAGTCACACACAGTTCTGACATTGACACATCACACCATTTCTTAATGATAATTGGTTCAAAATGCTGGAACCCCTAACCTATAATCGTTATTGGAATGCTACCACCTTTTAAAGGGCAAAAGTGCATGACCATGTCAGTGACATTTACATCCAAAGGATGATGATAAAAGGAAAGTGTGTTTTTCCTAATGACCAATAATCCTGTGTCTAATATAACATTTATCGAGGTATTTTTGAACAGTAGTAACAAGCTCACAGTTAATTACTTCACTTAAATAACTGCTTCATGTGTCAACTATTTTGTTGGTTATTGCTTATTTGGATTCTAGGAATTATTTCTCAAAGACCCAAATAGAATACCTCAAACTAAACTAAAAGCTAAAGGGGCATAAAGTGGCTTTAGAAACTAATTAACAATAAGAAATATAGATAGTAGCTGGAGGATAACTTGATATTACAACACAAAGGCAAGATATATTGCCCATCATTTCATTTTTGTCAAGATTTTGACCACACAAGCTACCAAATCACAGAACTGCAATGGTGCAGATGGCCCATTGTATCTGCACCAGAATCCAATCCCCTTTTTCCTTATTGATCCCAATGTTTTTTTTTAATATTCCTCCTTTTCAAGCAACAATAATTTAATTTTGCAAGGAATTCATGAACTGACCTACAACAGTTTGTGGCATGGAATTCCACTTTTTAACAATTATCTAACATCGTGTCTTGCATGCAGCTTCAAAACATTAACAGTTGAGAGACCTATTTAGATTGACCAAATAAAATAATCAGATCCATTTTACAGGCCTGCTTGCCATGGGAATCGGAGCATGGAAAAGTCCATTCACCTTGCGTGGGATTTTATGGTTTCGGATGAGTGAGATTGAGGTGGGTAAAATCCCATCTTGTGTGTCTCCTCCAACTTACCATTGTGCCTTCCTTTGTTTCTTTAATATATCAACAGTTGTATGAAATCACACAAATTCATTTCAAAGCTGTGGAAACAGGAAGGTTCTCTTCACCTCGAGTGACTATGCAAATGAGAAGAGATACTTTCTTTGCAAAGCATTTGTTACTCTGGGGGTTGTCTGGAGCATGGAGTGGAGAAGTGAGAAATCCCCCCGAGCCTTGGGAAATTATGTGTGAAAAAGATATGACTCCATAACGGACTATCTACATGAAGAGAAAGGATAATTTAAAACACATCCAGTGTTGTTAAATTATTAAAAAGATAACTGCCTTGACAGTGCAAGAGAGTTGTACAGAAAAATGCAATGATTTGGACAAAGTTAGAAGTTTGCTGTTTCAAATGTGAAGTGAAAAGAAAAATAAGATATAATAAATTGGATGTTATTTTAAACATATGTCTTTGTATTAGATAATTTGTCTTCAGTGTGCCCCTACGTATGACTCATGAATTTCGTGTCTTTCATATTTCTGTAAAATTATTCATCAGTACAATTCAACTTTAATCTTCGCCTTAACTGCAAACTTGATCCCAATGCCTCTCTTTATTGAGGAATAAATATAATTTTAAATTTAAAGGCAAATTACTGCCAATGCTGGAATCAGAATCAAATATAGAAAATACTGGAAAAACTCGACAGCTACAATGAACTGTCATGCTGGCTTGAAATGTTAGCTCTATTCTCTCTCCACAGATTCTGTCAGACCTGCTGAGGTTTTCTAGCATTTTCTGTTTCAATTTTGAATTTCCTTCCATAAAATTGTAGAATGTCTGCCATGCAGAAGAAGCCATTTGACTCATGGAGTCTCCAAAAGAGAAACCCATCTAAGTCCTCCCCTCCACTTTATCTGGCTTAATCTAACCCCACGTTTAGTAAGGCCAATCTACCTAACCTACACATCTTTGAACTGTGGGATGGAAACTGGAGCACCTGGAGGAAACCTCATGTAGACAGGGGGAAAATGTACAAATTCTACACAGATAGTCACTCAAGGCCAGAATCGAACCCAGATGCCTGGCGCTGTGAGACAGCACTGCTAAACACTGTGTCACTGAGCCACTTCATTGGCATATAGGACAGCACAAAAGAATGGGAGACTCTGCATGTGTAACATTTCCTACCATTAATGTAAGACTTACTGAGAGCGCATAAGTGGCATAGGTATTATCTCAAATTTGGATTTCACTTGTCAATATTTCCCATAAAATTAGTATATTTTTCATTATTGTTTGTTTAGTCTAGCTTGTGATGTGGAGATGCCAGCATTGGATTGGGGTAAGCACAGTAAGAAATCTCACAACCCGCCGTTGTGAAACTTCTTAATGAATCTAGCATATTCAGAGATCAAAATATAAATTTACTGGCATGCATTGCAGGTTACAGTGGGATTAACATCTGGGCAGTTCCTATTGTGGAATGGAGTGCTGCAGTGGTTTTGAAGGATTCCAGGTGTCCAAGGGTCATGGAGGTCAAAGTGACCAGGGCACTTCAAAGATACTTTTTTTCTTTGGAGCGTAGGAGGCTGAGGGGTGATCTTATAGAGGTGTATATGATCATGAGAGGCATAAATAAGATGAATGCACTCAGTCTTTTTCCCAGCGTTGGAGAACTGAGAACTAGAGCGCAAAAGTTTGTTAAGAGGGGAAAGAATTAATATGAATCTGAAGAGGAACATTTTTATACAGAGAGTGGTACATAACTGAAATGAGCTGCCAGAGAAAGTGGTTGAGGCAGGGACATTGACAACTTTTAAAAGGCATTTGGACAGATATATTGATAGGAAATTGGAGGATTACGGAACAAATGCAGACAAATGGGGTGAGCTTAGATGAGCTTTTTGGTCGGCATAGACTAGTTTAGGTCTAAGAGCATATCTCTGTGCAATAGATTCTATGATTCTATGACAGAGGCAATAACGAATACTTTATGCAGAATAGTGTATGAATTCTCCATCCAAAACTGAACAACATTTTCCCAGGGCAATGAGGATAATTGCAGCTATTAGACCCCCATTCTGGGGGACAGTCCTGAGGCCAAACATGTGCCTTCAATCTAAGCTCATCTAACACCGCCCCACTCCTCCCCCCACCCCCCTCCAGTCCTGGGCCTGCAGCTTGGCAATGATAGAGGGGCACATGGGCATAATACTTGTCTTCTTGACCACCCACCCCCCCGCCCAGCCCCACCATTCCCACTACCCAGAGTACAAGACACCAGGTCAGAGCGTCACTGTCAGTGTGCCCGGGTGCAATGCAGAGGCTTAAAGAACAAAGAACAAAGCAGCACAGGAAACAGGCCGTTCGGCCCAACGAGCCCGCGCCGCCACCTCGATATTTCCACTTCTATCCGTGATCCCTGTCTATGCTTATAGATCTATGTATAGAAACCAAATTTGAGACAATGTAGGGAGAATTTGTTCTGCCAATTAGCCTAAGAACACATCTTTGGGATGTGGAAGGAAACCAGAGCACCCAGAGAAAACCCACGCAAGCACGGGGAGAATGCGCAAACTCCCACAGACAAAGGCCCAAATCCATGTATCTGCACAGCACAGCGATAGTCACTGAGCTGTCGTGTTGCCTATCAAATGGTCCAGGTCAAGCGTACACTGACGACGTGAAGCACTAGGATATTCTTGAAAAATCCAAGTGCAGCCCTCTCACGACTCATTGCGTGTGTGCCCCTCATTAGACAACAAGGCCGACCAAAGTAACTGTAGGATAAAAACAGATACATCAATATCATCGTCTATTTACACACTTCCCATGGACTGCCAAGGCTCATGATCCCTATTTTAAATCAGTTTTCTATCTCCTTCCATTCTCATTCTGTTCATGTGCCCATCTAATTAATTCTTAAATAACTCCACAGTACCTGCCTCCACCACTTTACTTGGCAGTGCCTTCCATACCCCCATCACCCTCTGTGTGAAAAAGCTCCTCTAGCATCCAAATCGATCTATAAGGCGGCTAAGAGGAGACCTTATTGAAACATGATATATGTTTCAATGTTTCATTTGATGATTAGAGCTTTAGATAGGGTGGACAGTGATAGCCTTTTTCCTCAGATGGAGAAAGCTAGCACGAGGGGACATAGCTTTAAGTTAAGAAGTGGTAGTTATAGGACGGATGTCAGAGGTAGGTTCTTTACCCAGAGGGTGGTAAGGGTATGGAATGCCCTGCCTGCTGCAGTTGTAGATGCGCCAAGTTTAAGAGGTCCGTGGATAGGTTTATGGATGAAAAGGGAATGGTTTAGGTTAGAGGGTCATTGCTTTTTCTTAATTGGTCGGCGCAACATTGAAGGCCGAAGGCTGTAATGTTCTATGTTCTATGTTCTAAATTATACCTTACCCCTCTCACCCTAAGCCCGTGACCCCTTGTGCTATTTGAGTCCATCCTAGGAAAAAGCTTAACCCTGTTTACTCTATCCATACCCCTCATAATCTTATACACCTTTATTAGATCTCTACTAAGTCTACTTCTTTCTAAGGAAAACAGCCCCAATTTGCCGAACCTCTCCTTGTAACTCAGACCTTTCATACCAGGCAGCATCCTGGTAAACCTCCTCTGCACTTTCTCCAGCATCCCTACGTCCTTCCAGTAGTAAGGCAACCAGAATGCAGTATTCCAAATGAGGTCTAACCAACATTTTATATAACTGCAACATTAAAGGCCAGCTCTTGTATTCTATACCCCTTCCTATAAAGGCTAGCATGCCATATGCTTTCTTCACAACCTTCTCCACCTGCTCGGCCACTTCAGGACTTGTGCACCTGCACCCCCAGGTCCCTCTGCGTTTCTATACTCTTAATAGGTCTACCCTTCATCATATATGAGAACAAAGAACAAAAAACAAAACAGCACAGGAAACAGACCCTTCAGCCCAATGAACATGTGCTGCCACCTCGATGTTCATAGAAGGATATGGGCCAAATGTGGGCATTTGGAACTAGCTTATTGGTTAAAAACGGGGCGACATGGACAACTTGGGCGGAAGGGCCTGTTTCCATGCTTTTAACCTCTATGACTCTAAGTAGACTTACATTAACATTGCAATGAAGTTACTGTGCAAATCCCCTAGTCTCCATATTCTGTTGCCTGCCCTAGTACATTGAGGGAGAATTTACCTAACCAATGCACCTAACCAACATGTCTTTTAGACTGGGTAAAGAAACCGGAACATCCAGAGGAAACTCAAGCAGACACAGGCAGAACAAGCAAACTCACCCAGACATTGACTCAAACCAAGATTTGAACTCAGGTTCCTGGTGCCGTGAGACAGCAGTGCTAACAACTGTGCCACTGTTTTACATGGAGTTTCAATGTGGAGATGCCGGTGTTGGACTGGGTTAAATACAGTAAGAAGTCTCACAACACCAGTTTAAAGTCTAACAGGTTTATTTGGTTGAAAACGCCACTACCTTTTGGGGCTCTGGCCCTTCGTCAGTTGAGTGAGGAGTTCTGATCACAAACAGGGAGGATAAAGACACACAATCCGTTTACAGAATACTGATTAGAATGTGAATCTTTACAGCTAATAAATCTTAAAAGTGCAGACAATATGAGTGAAGATAGCATTAAGCATTGGTTAAAGAGATTTGTATTGTCTCCAGACAGAACAGTAAATGAGATGTTGCAAACTCAGGGAAATCATGGGGGTTCCAAATAGTGTGACATGAACCCAAGATCCCGGTTGAGGCCATCCTTGGATGTGCAGAACTTGGCTATCAGTTTCTGCTCAGTGACTTTGCGCTGTCATATGTCAAGAAAGGCTGCCTTGGAGAACGTCTACCCGAAGATCAGAGGCCAAATGCCCTTGTTCATTAGCCTGGTGATTGTCGAGCGGTGTTCATTCATTTGTTGTCATAGTGACTGCATGGTCTCCCCAATGTACCACGCCTTGGGAAATTTTTTCTGCAACATATCAGGAAGACAATATTGGCCAAGTTGCAAGAGTATGTACCGTGTATCTGGTGGATGGTATTCCCACGTGAGATGATGACATCTGTGTTGATGATCTAGCATGTCTTGCAGAGATTGCTATGGTAGGATTGTGTGGTGTCATGGTCACTGTTCTCCTGAAGGCTGGATAGTTTGCTGCAAATAATGGTCTGTTTGAGGTTGTGCAGTTGTTTGAAGGCAAGACATGGGGGTGTGGGGATGACCTTGGCGAGGTGTTTGTCTTCATCAATGATGTGTTGAATTCTCCGGAGAAGATGTCATAACTTCTGTCATCTGGGGAAGTACTGAACGACGAAGGGTACTCTGTCCACTGTGTCCCGTATTTGTCTGAGGAGGTTGGTGCGATTTTTCACTATGGTGCATTGAAACTGTCAATCAATGAGTCAAGTGCCATATCCTGTTCATATGAGGGCATCTTTCAGCATCTGGTGGTGTCTGTTGTGATCCTCCTCATTTGAGCAGATCTGTGTATATAGAGGGCTTGTCCATAGGGGATGGCTTCTTTAGGGTGGAAGCAGGAGAAGTGGAACATGGTGAAGTTATCCGTGGGCTCGCAGTATAGTAAGACGCTGAGGTGATTGCCCTTTATGGAGACGCGTGTGTCCAAGAATGCAACCGATTGTGAAAAGTAATCATTGTGAGTCTGATAGTGGTATAGAACTTGTTGATGAATCATATAGTTGTTTCAGTGATTGTTCACCATAAGTCCAAAGGAAGAAAATGTCATCAACGTATCTAGTGCATAGCATTGGTTGAAGGTCTTGTTCAGTGAAGAAGTCTTGTTCGAGACTATGCATGAAGAATTTGGTATATTGAAGTGCAAATTTGGTCCCGATAGCCGTTCTGTGTGTCTGGATGAAGAACTGGTTGTTGAAGGTGAAAACGTTGTAGTCCAGGATGAAGCAAATGAATTGTAAAATTGCATCTGGAAATTGGCAATTGTTGGTGTTGAGTACCGAGGCAGTTGCAGTAATGCCATCATCATGGGGGATGCTGGTGTAGAGTGCCAAGACATCCATTGTGACGAGGAGTTGAGAGGAAGGACAATTTGTTGCTTCCAAAGAAGGAAGGTACCTAAAATGTTAAGTTGCCAAAAACATGTTTTCGAACTAAACATATGCTTAGCTCAGCAGATGACAAATCCTCACAGGATGTTATATCTAAGCATAGAACAATAGGACAAGGAGAAGAAAAAAAAACAAGGAGCCAAAACCAAAGTAGTCAGCAATACTCAGGGAACAAGAACTAGAATGGCCAAATAAGGGAAAAATAAACAGGGAGAGAGGGTCCCTACAAAGGGAGTAAGGGGAAATGTAAACAGGGGAGGAGTTTAGGAGAAGTTTAGGAGAGAGAGTGGGATTTGAGGAGCAAGAGAGGCACTCGAACCAACCACGAGAAGGGGGAGGGATGAAATCTGTAAACTGATTGTATAAATAACCGTAATACATGTACTAGGGTGTGCTCCTTCGGAACTTGACTCGACTAAATTATTTGACTGTGAGCGGCATTTCTCACAGAATGCTCCTAGTTCAACTGCTCCATGTGTGCTGAGTTTCTGTAGGAAGTCCATAGTGTTGCAACAAAAGCTGGGGGTCCTTTTTACAATGGTTTTCAGGATGCCTTCGATGAGACTTCTTACTCTCTTTATATGGGGCTCCCCAGTGACTGCAGTGATTAAATTGTGACAAGGTGGATGAATCAGAGAGATTATTCCATGAGTGCAGCATAATTCTTGTGTGCATAAAAAGTTTTACTAATGAGGCATAAGGTTCCATCAGAAATCATGCCAACAGCCTCACCAGGAATCATTCCATTTTATGCACTGTAACTGACATTTTCCCAAATTCTCTTAAAATTCTGCCCAATGACTCAGCCTTCACTGTTTACTGGGACTCTCCAAGTGAAGAAATTTCTTATCATTCCTGAGTTACAACGTGCAGCTATGGTACTATCAGTAAGAGCCAATGCTGCCAGTGATAAACCAAGACTCTTAAAGAAAACTTTCCATCTATGATCCTCATTATAGACCCAGAGTACGATCTTGGCAGTAAATCAGATGTATGTGAATATTGTGGTGTAAAATAAGATCCACCATCACTGTGCTGCGCAAATAGTAAAGTAATATTACCACCCTTAAGTGAACCAACTTACCTACCACGTCTTCTTTTTGTGGAAAAAGCAACAAAATCAAAACATTTCTTGAGCAGGAGCAGTAAGAAATCTCTTCAATTTGACTCAAATTAGAAGGAAGAACTTCTAACTCAATCATGAAATATTTACTATTTCAATAAACACTGAAAATGCAGATGGTAACACTGATAAAGTAGAGTGTGATACCATAGACTCTGCTTTTGAAACTGATGAGGAAATATTCAGCGTGTTACCAAACATTGAGCCAATAGGTGTAGGTGTAGATTTGCGTCCTGAGGATTTTAAAGTGATGTTGAGAATGTAGAGAATAATTAGTAGAAATCATTTAGTAAAAATTGTAATTCTAACTAAACTGAAGACAAGCCAAATACCATAAAACAAATGAAAGCAAATTCGTTGTGAACAAAAATACTTCTTGTCAAATAATATATCGTGTCTAATGATTTGAATCCTTCAATATGAGGGGATTGGCAAATAATTGAAGTTATTAATGCACTTCAGGAGGTTTTAATGTACAAACATGGCTGGTCTTATGTGGGAAGTTTAAACTTCCAAATGTCTTTTTCACCCTATCCAAATTACTGCACAATTCCCAACAGCAGTGGGATCAGATGGCTAGATCCCTGCAAACATGAGCTGCTTCTCTTCTAATTGCTCTGTTCTTTTTACATGGAATTAATTAGAGAATTCCTAGCAGGAGAAAAGCCTGTTCAGGAGTGCAGCTCTAGAAGTTAATCAGCTGGAGTGTCAAAGCACTCCAGCATCGAAAGAAACCCTCCCTGCAACTGTTCAGCACCCTCGTCCCAGCACTACTCAGCAACTCCCAACACAGCTTCCCCACCCCCACCCCGCCCCCCAGCACTGCTTCCCCCCTCACAAACACAGCTCATCATCTCCCTCACAGCACTGCTTAACTGCAATCCCTTCCCACTGCACTGTGTACTTCCCTCACAAACTGCTCATCTCCCAAACCACTGTTTACCTTTATTATAAACATGTTTGGCCAGACCTACAACAATGTGGTTGATTCTCAAATGCTCCTAAATGGAGGGCAGTTAAGGATGTGGTCCACCCAGTGACGTCCACATCTCATGAATGATTAAAAAGTATACAGAGTGCTAGGATATGCAGCGAATATCTACAGCTCCAAACTGGCCGATGGGGTCACATGACTTTCTAAAACCTCACCCCATAAAGGACTCACTGTTAAATTCCTCCCCCCTTAAGTCCATTACTAAACATACTATAAATAATAAAACTTTTTATAAGACAATATGAATAATAAATATTTTTACCACAATTTATGATAAATTTTATAATATAAACAGAGCCTAGGTTTAAGGCTGATAAAATTGGATATCCTAAATTAAAGAGTTGGTCATATTAAAAATCAAACGCAGTCAAACTTCGGCAGGCCAGTTGCACAATACACAAACATGTCTGGGCCTGATTCATCAAACACCCATCAAAGGTTGTTGCACCCTACTTGATACTTAGCAGATCATTGCACCCCATTGAAATGCACTGGCCTATTGTTAGAAGTAAAGTCTGGCAACACCAATTTTAAATCCAACTGATTTATTTGATAGTAAATCTGCGAGCTTTCGGCCTTTGTGGCCTCCGTCAGGCGAATGAGGTCTACATCATGACTATTGTTAGAAACCCAGATCAGGCCAGACTTTCTGTCACCGAGAGTTCCTGCAGTTGGCTTAATCTGATAACAGGTTATATGTAAACAACGGCATAGAGATGGACACCTTGGGGTGGATCCTGGTATCCTGGTGTCCATCAAGAAACCCATGACGTATTGGAACCCTCTCCTGGGACCTCATTGGCTGGAATCCAGAGAAGTTTCTGGAAAGGCAAGCAGGCAGGGGATAAATTTTCTGACACCAGGAACGAAAACTCGATGAAGGAGGTGACCCTTGATTATTCAGAAGACTGAAGGAAGGGAGGAAGGAAGAAGCTGCCATCACAATTACCAGACTGCTGTCCCTTGCCACTTAGAAAATTGTACCTCCACTTGACCAGAGGCTGCTAAGCTAAAAAACTGGGATGCAAACAGGAGAAGAGATGTCCAGGTCAAAGAGGCGTAAGAAATCCTGAATGATCTGGCGACTGCATACGGGGCAGAGGCATTCCACCATTAATGCACTGGATCTGGTTGATTTGGATAATAAGCTCAGAGTCCTAAAAAATTAAACAGACCTTGGACAGCTCACATGAAAATACTCAGTGAGGGAGATTTGGCTGAGAACAGGGCTGGTAGCCTTATGGTTGTTGTACTAGAAGGATATGCCCAAACTATTAATCAGATCATCTGAGAGAGGTGGAAGATGATGACAGGCAACAAAACTGAACCCTATGTAGCATCTATGGGCAATGGATGGTTGAGCAGTTAAGAGAGAAACGCAACCAGCTGGGGGAAAGTTCTGTCCTGGATCAGTGATGAACAGATTGAATACCTGTACTGGGGTAAAAAAACATCCCAATGTTACTAACTGCCAATTGCAGCAACTGACTAAGGTCTGGTCTAACAATAGTTGTAGAAGAACCCCAGGGATTGCACTAGGAATGGTGTTAGGGATCCCGGTAATATTAAAAGATAAAGTCTGGTCAAGACGTTTTGAAGCCGAAGATATTGGGATCATTAAAGGAATGGTATGGATGGGATACCAAGGGATTCTACCTTATGTGGCTGAGAAAAGCGGGAAACTCATAGACACCAGTCTGGAGAAATGTGAATGTATAAAATGTTTGTGTGTTCATATCTGGTGTATAAAGATGAACATGCCCTGTATGGATCAGAACAATCACTGACCTAAATTGTACACAGGGAATTCGAAATCTGGAAAGAGATGTCACCAGGGTGACTTACAGGAGGAGGGAGAATATTGCATTACAACCGCACTAGAAAATACTAATATGGGGCAGCCATTTGTAACATCTGAAACACTACCTTTTTGCATTAAACCACAGCTTCCCACTAGGATAGAATTAATTGAGATGGTTGACACACACAGAAGAGAGAAAACACTAATAAATGCTAATGAGAAATTGAGACAAAGCTTGGGAGACTATTTTGAAAAATTTGATACTGGAATAACACTCCTCTTCGAGAAACTTCAACAAATTCAGACACAATTGATCGCAGCACACAAGATCTTTGTCAATGTGGTGCAACAAACAGGGAAAATAGAAAAGAACATTAGTGAAATTAGAGTCACTACATTGTGATAGGACCTCTGGGATTGGGATTCTGATGTCCAAATCCACCCATGGATATACACTCTCTCAGACCTGGCTGTAATAGGAATCCTGCTTATGGCAGCGTACCGAACCATCCTCACATTTAAATTCGCTAGTGGAAGAAGAAATTTCTGCAAAACTCGGACTCGGCAAGGGCCATCCAACATTGGGAAAGGCTCCACAATCTTGAGAGCCTTGATGCTCTCCCATCTATATTTAATATGTACAGTCACTTGTCATTTTGTACTGTTTATTGTTTTGTTGTGTATACACCCAAAAGATGTTTTTTTTATTTTTTTAATTATTTTACTTCATTTAAATTTGTTGGTACTATTGTGGGTTAGGGATGATACTATCAATCCCAGATTCAGAGTACTTCCTTGCTGAGATGATTTCGTGAGAATTGTGTGATCTGGTTCGCTGACACTCACTGGATCAAGAGGAGGGAATCTAATATAAACAGGGTATAGTTTTAAGACTGATAAAATTGGATATCCTAAATTAAAGGATTGGGCATATTAAAAATCAAAACACAGTCAAACCTTGGCAGGCCAATTGTACAATACACAAACATGGGTCTGAATTATCAATCACCCAAAAAAGGTCATTGCACCCTACTGAAACTTAGCAGGAGATCATTGCACCCCATTGAAATGCACTGGCCTATTGTTAGAAGTGAACACTGCATTTGCATGACGAAGACACGACAGAGTGTTGAAAGCTCGCAATTTTACTATCAAATAAATCGGTTGGATTTAAAATTGGTGTTGCTAAATTCTTACTGTATTGTTAGAAGCCCAGATCGAACCAGATTTTCTGTCACTGAGAGTTCTTTAATCTGGCTTAATCTGATAAGAGGTTATATGTAAACAACAGCATGGAGATGGACAAGTGGGGGTGGACCCTGGTGTCCTGTCAGGCAGACATCAAGAAACCCACTGGGTATTGGGACCCCCCTCCTGGAACCTCATTGGCTGGAAGCCAGAGAAGTTTCTGGAAAGGCAAGCAGGCAGAGGATAAAGAAGTACATTTTCAGACACCAGGATCAAACATTCGATGAAGAAGGCAATCCTTGACCATTCGGAAGACTGACCAGAGAAGAAAGGAATGAAGAAGCTGCCATCGAGACTCATCTTCGTGACGATGGACTAGAATGACTCAGACAATCAAGCCTGCAGTTTTAACCAAATCATCTTCGTGGGTACTATACTTGAATATGGGGTATCCTCTTGTTTTATGTGGGTAATTTAAAGATTAGCAGTGTTATTATTAATAAACTTGTTGAACCTTTACTTGTGTTTGTCCTTTGTCCATCTTGCAAATAAGGGCACTGGGGTAAAACACTGGAGTAAGGAAACTAGTCAAAAGTATCTGAGAATTAACAGGTACAACAATTTAGTCTATCAGGGGAATTTCTCTTATGCTGAGAGTGGCGTAACTCAATAGATAGTGTCTTAACAGTTGCAAAAGTCTCAATTGTGTTCTCAGAAACCCGATTTTTTCACCAATTTTATCTCTTTCAATGCTGGTTGGTGTCTTTTCATGGTTACCTCAAAGATCTGTATTGCACATTCAGTGAGTCCATTTGAGGAGGGATGATAAGATGCAGAACATAGATGTTTGATCTCATTTGCTGTCACATTGCATAGTGGGCAAAAGGTTAACATAGCTCCTCTCCTATGGCATTGCCAGCTTTTGATTTCATCCTGTAGAACATAGAACATTACAGCGCAGAACAGGCCCTTCGGCCTTCGATGTTGCGCCGACCATTATAAAAAGCATCTTTAAGCATCTAATCACTGAGTGCGTGTCCACTTACAGAAGGAACATGGTATCCATAAATAAGCCTATGTAATCGACATGAATTCTCACCCATTGTCAACCTGGCCATTCTCAGGGGCTGTAATTGGCTATTTTGATTGTTGTTGGCTTTGGACACATTGATTTGCCATTCCATTGATATCTATGTCCATCCTGGGCCACCAAACATAACCTATGTGCCGGTATCTTCATCTTTGACATTCCTGGGTGGCGGCTGTGCAACTCATCAAGTAGCATCTGCTTTTCGGTACGGGAATGTGATGAATTCAGCCAGGCTAATGAAGTTGTCTTGCCAGAGCATGAACTGCCTGATGAGTCTTTCTAAAAAGATATACCTGATAAATCTTAATTAGTGGTTAAATCAGGAAGTCTCATGCTCCTCAGTTAAAACAGATGTGTCAGACTCCCAACCTGCATTCAGCAAGGAGCAACTGGAGAGCTGGTTGTGTACAGATGTATGGTGTAAAGGAAATAACTTGATGATGGGACTTTTGTCTCTGTGGAGTTATTACACGGGATGATCACTCTCACTCCCCACAGGAGGACACCATTCTCACAGGTCCTTTCATCTTTTCTTGTTTGATAAGGTTAACTGTTCCGATGACCTGTCACAAAGTTAATTGTGTGGAGTCTTATGCTTGACTTTTGACAATCTGGGTTGATCTAGGTCCATTATTTTATCTATTACGCAGGGCTCCTAACGTTTTAATAAGTTGGGAATGAGCCACGCACAGTTATTTATCATTTAAGAAATGACATATTCCTTGGGCCTGGTGCTTCTTTATTGGCCCTAATTTTATCTTCCATTAGGTGTAATCCTTGTGCATCCGCTCTGTAAATTAGACAAGCCAGATCATTCACTTGGAAGGTATGCTTCTCTCTCATTACCTGTACTCCAGCATTCCGGAATCCTTTCAAAACTTGCCCCAGGTTGGATGAATACTCTTCCTCAGTGGCTCCCATTCTCAATATGACATCTAAGTAAATAACAACATTTGGTAAAACTTGCAGTAGATTATCTATGGTATATTGAAAAATAGCACAAGCCCCCAAATGATGACTGTGTATTGATATAGCTCTTTGCACGTATTAATGATGACAAATTCTCTGGAAGTATTATCCAGTTCCAATCGCTGATATACATGACTCTTGTCTAAGTTGTGTATGTTAGCAATTTTGCAAACAGTCTGTATTTTTGGGATGGGGTCCTGGTCTAATTTCACCGCTTTACTGTCAACTTATATTCTCAACACATGCGGTCAACCATGTCAAGTTTGACTACAGAGATGATGGTTAGTTCCCATTCTGAAAACTGTGCAAGATTGATAATGCCTCAATGTTCTAATCATCTCAACTTGGTCTCCACTTTTCATGCAATGAATAAGACACAGATCTGACGCTACAGAACCTTGATGTAGCTTCAAAACCTAAACGAAACCTGGCTTTTAACCCTTTGATTTTATCCAATTCCTCCTGAAATACCTTTTGATATTTTTTTTGGACATCATGCTGGCCTCTTTCCCCTCTCCTAAAAATTTTCATTCAATGTAACTTGACACTTGGGGGTCAATTGTGCTCCATCAAACTTGGTCCCTGGCCTGAAACTATGATTAAGGGTAGCTGGGCAGATTGCTGTCTATAACTTACAGGGATCATTGTTATCCCCCTGATCTTGATAATCTCACTGGCCAGCCTGGTTGCAGTGTACTTTAATCTTAGGCATTGAATCCTTCCTTGGAGATATCAGTAAGTTTATTCTCCAACTACCATGGTGGAGGCTCCCAGGTCTACCTCCACCTTGAGTGACTGATCATTGACCATCAACGCTATTGTAATTGGAACTGCTCATCTTGCCTACATAGTATTCAATCTAAAGGCTTTGGATTTGTTTACTGAGATACTTTCCACATTGTGCACTGGAGCCAGATTGCTGATCCTGTTTGTACTGGGAAGGTATTCGCCATCCCGGAACTGCTCACCCAACAGTACTCACTCCTCTAACACTGCTCACCACTTCAAATCTGCCCACACCCTTGACATTGCTCACCCCTCAACACCCTTCTGTCCCACTGGTTACACCCCTCCACCCCTCCAATATGGCTCACTCCCCCAACACTGTTAGCCCAATGACACTGCTCAACGCCACAATCCCCACCACCATCCAACACTGCTCAGTCACCCCCTACACTCTCCCCCCAATGTGACTCACTCCCCTGACACTACTCAACACCACCCTCCGCTCTCCCCAACAGTGTTCATTCCCTGATATTCTTCAAGCCAAATACAGGGTGAGGGGGAGAGAGTGAGCAGTTTTCGGATGAGGAGACAAATTGAGCATTGTCGAGGTGGGGAGAGAGTGAGATTATTGGGGTGATTGTTTCTGGGAAGGAAACAGTGTAATGTTATAGGTGACTGGTGCATTCAATGAGTCTGCAATACATGAACTGAAGATAGATCTTTAAGGATGTGTGAAGATTGAGGACGTAACAGCATTGTGGTTCACTTTGTTACTGACTAACCTTTTCACTGCATCCAACTAGAGCTATTGCCCAAAAGGTTCTAATTGGACTCCATGACAAAAAGGTAAGTGGGAAGTTTAAATCGCAGTCAGTGTTCAGCCTCCCATTCTGCAACTGACCCAAAGATCTGGGTCAATAATTTTGCTCTCGCTCTCGCTACACCACTCCTTTTATCTCTACAGTTCTCTTGGACTTCCTGCTGTCTTCACAACTATTGCTCCCTTTCTACACCACTCCTTTTATCCCCACTATGCTCACGAGCCTCTCACTGTTCTTGCAATGCTTTCTTTCTCTCCCTACTGCTGTGTTCTACTGCTGCTGTGTTCTGAGACCTCCTGCTGTTCTCACGGTGGTAACTCTCTTTTTCTGCCACTTCTTTTACCCCCACTGTGCTCTTGGAAATCCTGCTGTTCTCCTATCTCCAAAACTGAAAAAAATTTTAGTAGCCAGGGCATTATTATTTAGAGCTGAAGACTCACAATGGTTGGGATTACAAGGCTATGGTATTGCCACGTGTAAATCACATGAATAAAACTAAGCAAATCTCCAACTGTCATGCTTTCTTGTATTCACATCAAATTGCTGCACCTAGCCATCCTTTTTAACAGATCTTGTTGCAATGACTTAGCGGGTTTGAAAGACCAAATGGAAAGACGTTGCATACATTCAGGGATGAAGGAAGAAGTTACAAAATAATGCAATTTTTCAGCATTTTCCCCTTACTTGGACTTTGCAAGAATCACTATATAACATATGCTACAAAATAAAGGACTTGCATTTATGAATTAATTTTCACAAGCTATGATTTCACAGCCAATGAAATACATTTGAAGTTTATTACAAAATTAGGGTATGCCTGAAGGACTAGTCAGGCTACAATTGCCTTAATTTCACCACAGCAGTATTTCCTCAGTACGGTCTTGGAATGTCATAGTAGACTATGCATTTAAATGCTGAAGTAGGGACTGAAACCACAAACCTTTGTCTCACAGACAAGAATACTATCACTGACCCATGGCTAGTAAAGCTTCACAGGCAGCACAGCGGCACAGTGGTTAGCACTGCTGCCTCACAGCACCAGGGACCCGATTTTAATTCCAGCCCCAGATGACTGTCTGTGTAGAGTTTGCACGTTCTCCTTGTGTCTGCCTGGGATTCTTCCTGTGTTCTCGTTTCTTCCTATAATCTGATGATGTTCAGGTTATGTTGATTGATCATGATAGTTGTTTTTTAGTGTCAGTGGATTAGCAGGGTAAGTATGTTTGGTTATAAGGATAGGGCATGGATGAGGTTCTTGTCGGTGCAAGTTTAATGGGCTGAATGACCTCTTTCTGCACTGTAATGAGTCAGAGTGCTGGAGAACAGGTAACGTGGATTAAATTCACAGATACTTGGTGATCACTTATTTTCCCAAAGACAGAAATTGATCTTAATTTACGCAAGTTCAGTAACCATAGGGTTAAATTTTCATGTTTCTCAAGTGTGAAATCTGCTGTAGAAGACAATGTGGGCAATGGCAACAGAATTGATCGGAAGATAGAATTCCTGTATTTTTGTATTCAAAATGAACACACATATAATAACTGAGAAATAAAATAATGTGACCTTTGCAGCTTGTCTCAAGTTACTGGAAATTCTTCACCCAAGAGAAATAATCTCTGAACCTTTTCACAGAAGCAGCCAAACACAGTTAATCAGAAAAAGATAATATACTGTAAGTTTAGTCTGCAGTTCAGAGCACTAATATTAGATAAGGTATGGAGAAAATATTCATCTTATCTGTTCTAAGACAGAGTAATGACAGACTTGGCATGATAGAATTTAGGAGTTGCAGTATCCAGGTAACATCACACCAAGTATCTATGTGTACAATTTAAGTAATGGCAACATTTTTTTTCTGGATGAACTGTTCGCAGCTTTCAGTCACAGATTTTACTTGCAAGTTACTTCTATGATAACAATAACTTGTCTTCTTGGGTTATTAGAATGAGCTGAACTCCCACCTTATGCCTGGTAACAGCAGGAAGGCCCTTCTAACAGGCTGGATGCAATCAACAATGCATTTGATTAGCTTCACAAAACCCTCAAAGATGATGTGCTACAGTTCCAGGTGACAAAATGCACTTTGAGCCTTTCAGGGGGACTATTTTGAGCTGCTGATTGGTTGTTGTATATTTTATTGTTTGATTTGTAATGCAGAAGGGTCACATTAGTTAACAGATGTTTTATCAAAGTTTTAAAAGACCTCTGCAAAGTATCTTCACCATGTTTATCTCAGCTCCAGCTTCTTGTTGCTTCTAGAATCCACATCCACTCTTTACTAATCAATTATATGAGCAGTTACCAGAATCACATAATTAAATAACTGAAATATTGAACACAGCAGTTGTGTTTAATAGTAGACCTTCACATCAACAATTCAATACCTTTTTAAATCTTCAGGCTTGTAATATACTGTTTCATAACCTTGTATTAACTGATAATGAATTAAAAGTTAATGAATGGAAATCTTTTATGCGAAATAAGCTCACAGCCTGGTTATATGATGCCTGCCTCACAGCAATATGATCATAGAACCAAATATGGCCCAACAAATGTAAGATTGAAAGGATTCACTTATTTAAAGAACATTGTGATGTCAAAATATCCCACAGGAAGGAATTACTTTAAAGGTGCAATTGCCATGGCCAGATTGACAAACATAGCACTAAATAGGCTGGCACAGTGGTTAGCACTGCTCTCTCACAGCTCCAGGGACCTGGGTTCAAATCCCAGTTTGGGCTGCTGTCTGTGTGCAGTCTGCACATTCTCCCTGTATCTGCATGGACTTCCTCCAGGTTCTCCAGTATTCTCCCACAGTCTGAAAAATATGCTAGTTAGGTGCATTAGCCATGCTAAATTCAACCTCAGTCAAACCGAACAGGCATTGGAATGTAGCGACTAATGCAATTTTTCACATTAATTTCATTATGGTGTTAATATAAACCTAAATGTGACTTTTTTTAACTTTTAAGTTTGTACACAGAAAGGTCCTATAACAAAAAATTACATGAATGACCAATTCTGCCAATTGATAGAGAAAGCAATATACCCAGGAAAGTGAAAATTGTTTCTTTAATAGTATCACAGGATTTCTTTACATCCGCTTGAAATACCAGAACTGACAGGGCCTCGGTTTAAAATCACAATCTCTGACAACGCAGCCTTCTTATGCTACTGAAATGCCAACCTATGTTATGTGTTTAAGTTCCGAAACGGTCTATAATGCGATAATTTATAGACTGATCTGTAGGATTATGACCAACTGGGCTAAACTGGTGACACTCTAAAATACATAGATCATAGAATCCCTGCTGTGCAGAAAGAGACCCTTTCTGTACCAACAACAATCCCACAGGCCATTATCCCTATAACCCCCCATATTTACCCTGCTAAACCTGACAACACTAACAGGCAATTTAGCATGGCCAATCCATTTAACCTGCACATCTTTAGATTGTGGCAGGAAACCGGAACACCTGGAGGAAACCCAAGCAGTCACAAGGAGAACATACAAACTCCATGCAGTCACCCAAGGCCAGAATTGAACCCAGGTCCCTGGCACAATGAGGCAGCTATAGTAATTACTTTGCCAATTAATGCAATGGGTTTAGATGGGATGTTTTATTAGACACATTAGAATGGATTTCATGGAATCTTTCCTCATTGTCTGGCATTAATTTGGAAGAGGAGTCATGGAAACCTTAAAAAAAAATTGCATTGTTCCATTTGCATTCTTTTATTTTGGGATTTTTGTGGCTCTTTCTACAGCAGGCAAGTGAGTGAATCTCTTCCTAGCAATCCACCCTGACCATGCCTTCACACTTCATGAACAAAGAACAAAGAACAAAACAGCATGGGAAAGAGGTCCTTCGGCCCAACGAGCCCGCGCCGCCACCCCAATTTTCCCGCCTCTACCCGTGATCCCTGTCTATGTTTATAGATCTATGGATTAAAAACCAAATTTGAGACAATTTAGGGAGAATTTATTTTGCCAATTAGCCTAAGAGCACATATTTGGGATGTGGGAGGAAACCGGAGCACCCGGAGAAAACCCACGCAAGCACAGGGAGAATGCTCAAACTCCCACAGACACAGGCCCAAATCCATGTAACTGCACAGCACAGCAATAGTCACTGTGCTGTCGTGTTGCCAAACAAATGGTCCAGGTCAAGCGTACACTAATGACGTGAAGCACTAAGATATTCTTGAAAAATCTAAGAGCAGCCCTCTCACACGTGTATGCCCCTTGTTAGACAACAAGGTGGACCAAAGCACCTGTAGAATAAAAACAAGTACATCAATATCATCATCTATTTACACATTTCCCAGGGACTCCCAAGGCTCATGATCCCTATTTTAAATCAGTTTTCTATACCCCTCCATTCCCATTCTGTTCATGTGGCCCATCTAAGTATTTTTTAAATAACTCCAGAGTACCTGCCTCCACCACTTTACTTGGCAGCGCATTCCATACCCTTGCCACCCTCTGTGTGAGAAAACTCCCTCTAGCATCTAAATTATACCTTACCCCCCTCACCCTAAGTCCGTGACCCCTTGTGGTATTTGAGTCCATCCTAGGAAAAAGCTTAGTCCTGTTTACTCTATCTATACCCCTCATAATCTTGTACACCTCTATTAGATCTCCTCTATGTCTACGTCTTTCTGAGGAAAACAGACACAATTTGCCTAATCTCTCCTCGTAACTCAGACCTTCCATACCAGGCAGCGTCCTGGTAAACCTCCTCTGCACTCTCTCCAGAGTCTCTACATCCTTCCGGTAGTAAGGCATCAGAACTGGACACAGTATTCCAAATGAGGTCTAACTAACGTTTTATACAACTGCAACATTAAAGGCCAGCACTTGTACTCTATACCCCTTCCTTTAAAGGCTAGCATACTATATGCTTTCTTCACAACCTTCTCCATTTGCTCTGCCACCTTCAGAGACTTGTGCACCTGCACCCTCAGATCCCTCTGCGTTTCTATACGCTGAATAGGTCTACCCTTTATCATATACCTTCCCCCTACATTCTTTCTCCCGAAATGCATCACCTTGCATTTATCAGGATTGAATTCCACCTGCCATCCATCTGCCCAAGATACCAGCCTATCTATGTCCTGCTGCATCACCTGACAATGCTCCTCACTATCCACAAGTCCAGCCATCTTTGTATTGTCTGCAAACTTGCTGATCAATCCACTTATTCCCTCTTCCAAGTCATTTATATATTTTACAAATAGAGGAGGTCCCAGTACCGAGCCCTGCAGCACACTACTAGTGACCAACCTCCAGCTAGAATAACACCCTTCCACTATTACTCTCTGTCTCAGGGCCAAGACGGATGTGATTATTCACGTAGGAGAGAAGGATGTAGGAAGGAAGAGCAGGGAGGATATAAGAAGGCAGTTCAGGGAGTTGGGGGGTAGGCTGAAGAACAGGGCCTCGAGGGTGGCGATCTCAGGGCTGCTTCCAGGTGCGGGTAATAGTGGAGCCAGGAGAAATGAGATCCTACAGCTCAATGCGTGGCTGAAGGACTGGTGTAGGGAAGAGGGCTTCATATTTGTGGATAACTGGGAATTCTTTGTGAAAGAAGGGCACCTGTATAGAAGGGATGGGGAACACTTGAATGGGAAGGGTGTGAATATCTTAGCTGGGAGGTTAGCTGGAGTGTTTTGGCAGGATTTAAACTAATATGGAGGGGGAGAGGGATGAGACCGATCTCTCGGTAGAGAGCGAGATGGGAGATAGAGTAAGCTTGGAAGAGAAGAGATGCACCGGGGAGAAGGAGGTTCCGAGTGGTCTTGGAGGTCTGGAGTGTGTCTGTTTCAATGCAAGGAGCGTAATGGGAAAAAGGGATGAACTTAAGGCCTTAATGTTTGTGAGGAAGTTGGATGTGGTTGCAGTGACGGAGACATGATTAAAGGAAGGGGAGCAGTGGCAACTGAACATTCCTGGGTATAAGTGTTTCAGGCATGACAGAGGAAGGTCCAGAAGAGGTGGGGGAGTGGCATTGTTAGTTAAAGAGAGCATCACGGCAGTGCAGAGAGAGGACAACACAGAGGAGTTAGGAGTGGAGTCGCTGTGGGTGGAATTGAGGAATAAAAAGGGGGCAATTACTATGCTAAGGGTGTATTATAGGTCACCCAACAGCCCACGGGCAGTTGAAGAAGGTATATGTAAAGACATTTTGGATAGGTGCAGAAAGAACAGAGTTGTTATAGTGGGAGATTTTAATCTCCCTAGGGTGGATTGGAAAGTACTTAGAGCTGGGGGTTTGGATGGGCAGGAATTTGTAAAATGTGTACTGGAAGGATCGTTGGAACAGTATGTGGCTAGCCCGACTAGAGAAGGGGCTATATTGGATTTAGTTCTTAGTAATGAGCCAGGGAAGGTGGTTGATGTTGTAGTAGGGGAACATGTGGCTAACAGTGACCACAATTCTGTCTACTTTAGGATTCAGATGGAAAAGGATGCTTGTTGCCCTAGGGGCAGGGTGCTGAATTGGGGGAAGGCTAACTATGGTCGAATTAGGCAGGAACTTAGGGAAACTGATTGGAAACGTTTGTTTGAGGGTAGGTCCACGCTAGGCATGTGGGACTCTTTCAAGGGAATACTGAAAATGTTGCAAAATAAGTACGTGCCAGCCAAGAGGAAAGATGGAAAAGGTAAGATTAGAGAGCCGTGGATTACTAGGGATATTGAGGACTTGGTTAGGAAGAAAAGAGAAGCGTATAATAGGTCGAAGCAGCTGGGAACGGAGACAGCATTCAAGGAATATAGAGAGAGTAGGAGGGAGCTCAAACAGGGAGTTAGAAGAGCAAAAAGGGGGCATGAAATGATTTTGGCGGATAGGATTAAGGAAAACCCAAAGGCTTTTTACTCCTATGTTAGAAATAAAAGTGTGGTTAGAGGAAAAATCGCACCTCTTAGGGACAGAGGAGGGGAACTGTGCTTAGAGCCCGAGGGAATGACAGAGATCCTGAATGAATACTTTGCATCGGTATTCACGAAGGAGAGGGGCTTGTTGACAGCTCCTGTCTCCGAGGGAGCTGTGGACCAGTTGAGGGAAATATCCATACCGAGGGAGGAAGTGTTAGAGCTTCGAGGTAGCATTAAAACTGATAAATCTCCGGGGCCTGATGGCATTTATCCCAGACTGCTTAGAGAGGTGCGAGGTGAAATTGCTGGGCCTCTTAGGCATACCTTTGTCTCTTCCTTGGATACAGGTGAGGTCCCAGAGGACTGGCAAATAGCTAATATTGTACCGTTGTTTAAAAAGGGTGGTAGGGATAATCCCGGAAATTATAGGCCGGTGAGTTTGACGTCAGTGGTAGGGAAGCTGTTGGAGGGGATTCTTAGAGATAGGATGTATAGGCACTTAGAGTGTTGCAATCTGATTAGGGATACACAGCATGGATTTGTTAAGGGGAGGTCGTGCCTTACAAATCTGGTAGAATTTTTTGAGGAGGTGACGAAAACGGTGGACGAAGGGTGAGCCGTTGATGTTGTCTATATGGAATTTAGTAAGGCGTTTGACAAAGTCCCTCATGACTTTGATGTGCTCTTAGGCTAATTGGCAAAACAAATTCTCCCTAAATTGTCTCAAATTTGGTTTTTAATCCATAGATCTATAAACATGGACAGGGATCGCGTGTAGAAGTGGGAACATCGAGGTGGCGGTGTGGGCTCGTTGGGCCGAAGGGCCTGTTTCCCATGCTGTTTTGTTCTTTGTTCTTTGTTCTTTGTCTCCTATTACCAAGCCAGGTACTTATCTATCTAGTTACTTGTCCTTGTATCCCATTAGCCTTGACCTTCTCAACTAACCTCCCATGAGGGACTTTGTCAAACGCCTTACTAAAATCCATATAGATGACATCAATGGCTCGCACTTCGTCGACCGTTTTCGTCACCTCCTCAAAAAATTCTACCAGATTTTTAAGGCATGACCTCCCCTTAACAAAGTCATGCTGCGTATCCCTAATCAGATCGCAATGCTCTAAGTGCCTATACATCCTATCTCTAAGAATCCCCTCCAACAGTTTCCCTACCACTGACTTCAAACTCACCGGCCTATAATTTCCAGGGTTAGCCCTACTACCCTTTTTAAACAATGGTACAACATTAGCTATTCTCCAATCCTCTGGGACTTCACCTGTGTCCAAAGAAGAGACAAAGATTTGCTTCAGAGGCCCAGCAATTTCACCTCGCACCTCCCTAAGCAGCCTGGGATAAATGCCATCAGGCCCCGGAGATTTATCAGTTTTAATGCTACGTGAAAAGTACACCTGCCTGATTCCTGTTCCTAAAGGAATAATAAACTATGGAAGCTTTACCTATGATGTTCTGCAGCAAACTCACATGATCAAGAACTGTGAGAAGGACAAGTTTAAAGGAGATACCTCAACCCAAAGGTGGTCAAGTACAGTATGTGCATCAAGTTTGAAGTGGCAGCCAGCTGGGACTTGTTGACTTAACTTTAATCTGATTTCCAACTTGTCTTGACATCCTACCTCTCTGACAGGAGGCTGCAGCCATTAACAACACATTGGTCTCCAGCAGTCAGATAAGAAATAGGATGGCTAGGGGAATGCAGAGTGAGAGGGCTCCAGGTTATTTCTGACACACAGGGATATGTAAATAAAACATAAAAACCTATGTGACTTAATTCCGCCTGGCCTACGATTATATCATAGACTAATATTACAGTCATTATAAAATAACTCCTAGTGTATTTGTTTTTGGAAGAAGTGTCACAATATTTTTATTATTTTTGAATTCTTTAATTATGAAATGCTGCTGCACCCAATGTGCTTTATTGTGCAAAACACACTGCCCTTGAAAGTGGAGCAATTGAACATCTTCTTTCAAATAAGAGATTGGTGTAAATTTGAGAAGCATTGCCAGCAACTAAATTTGTTAGAGTTCAGTATTCTCTTTTGTCAGTGCCTGCTCCCAACAATGAACAGCTTGTATCAATAGTGCATGTGTTTCCTCTGCTGTGAAAGGGTACTCAATGTTCCATATGTAAACAGACAGATTAAGTTTGCCCTTTGTGTTCTTGAAACCATACTGAGAATGGAGTATCCAGCACATCTGTTTGATTGCATTTGCTGAGGTCTGGATGAAGAGACAAGTAAAGTCTCTTGCTGTGTCAAGCTACACACTTCTGACGATTCAGTAATTGCCCCTTCCCAACCCTAGTATTCTGATATATTAACTTCTAGTGGGATCATATCAAGATACTTGCGTGAATGTTCCAGGTATTTTCTTCTTGTCTCTGATGATATAATCCAGTTTGGGCTATCTATCTCACAGTAATCTTCTGAATCAATCCAGACTTTCAAAGTTTCAGAATGATTTACCCAACAAGGTTGACTGTCTGGAGGATCCACTTCATTAAATCACCCTTCTCTGTTCTTTGATTCTACTTTATTTGATCCTATTTAGAAATACTTGAAGTTTCTAAGCTTGATTTATGGGACCAGATTGACCATTTGTGCTAGCTTTTCCTCATATTTTACAAGTCCATCTCTTGCTGAAATAGAGTGTTTGTTACAATCTATGTGACAAGAGCAGGCAATGGAAAGCATCAGGATCTGTCAA
The DNA here is from genome assembly GCA_024679065.1 of Sphyrna mokarran. NCBI lineage: Eukaryota > Metazoa > Chordata > Chondrichthyes > Carcharhiniformes > Carcharhinidae > Sphyrna > Sphyrna mokarran. Next base: position 36,194,123 of record JAGIQG010000010.1, on the reverse strand, counting down.
GCACTGCTGAAGCTTCTAAAGATTAGAGATTGCACATAGTTACAAATGGGATATAGGAGAAAGAGTATGTGAAATCATACGGCAATAATAAGGGTATATTATGGAAATGAACTTGCTAGATTATAATTTGCATTTGACAAGGTGATAATTAGAGTCCCTAGATAGAATCGTACATATCTGTCTGGGAAAATTTGCTTAGTATTTGAATTTAGCTGCTAGAGATTCCTTCAAAACGAAACATGAATTTAAAATGCATTTTTGTTTTTCTGAGAGTTGCAATACATTCATGCTGAATGATTTTGTGATACTGATTTAAAAATGTAAATATATGGCAAGGATGAATTGAGGTACAGAGACATTTAAAGGTACTGCAGCAACAATGCAAAGTGCTGAGTGCACACAGTAGTTTGTTACTCCGAGTTACTTTCTGATGGCTTCGTCCTCCTGCAGCTTATTCCATTTCTCTTGACGTTTATAGCACATATAAGTAGATCTCATAAAACTAGGCTTCCTGTAGAACAGAGATAAAAATCATGTCAATCAGTCGGTTTATGGTATTAAATTGTTTTAACCCAAATAGTTTCCTGCAGGTTTTACTAACCGGCTGTAACTTTACTTACTTTACTAAATGGCCTGGAGTTTCTCTCAGTTGTCAGTTATTTTCCAGGCATTGTTACAATTCCAGCTTTTGTTACCATTGGGCAATTCAGAGCCCAAGGTGGAACTTGGCTTGATAGATCCTAACTTTTATTTTTTGTTTAGAAACTTAGAGACAGGCTACCGAACAGAGACAGCTGATGTACATTTAATGAAATAATAACACATTTATTAAAGAAGGAAAATAACATATTACACTGCCCCTTCGTTCCAATTATGGGGGAGCGATCCTCCCGGCCCACTGTACTGCATAGGAAACATAGCACGCTGAGAAACATCTACAAGGAGCGTGTAGCAGTACTTGTGTCTGGCGTCCGGCCAATCCTGAGGCTCCCAGACAATGTTCTTCAGTGTAATCAGCCTCGCGCTGGAAATCAACACCTTACTGAAATCACAACATCAAATGGTTTGCAAGCTTGGGATCCCCCCCTCCCTCCCCCATACTCTCCACTGCCAGGAGATGTTCCCACCAATGGGGATTAGAGTTGACCCCTATCAAAGTGGACCAGGCATGATCATCCCACTGCCATTGACAGAAGCCATTGACGTCCCCCGCCCCCACCCCCACTACTACTTCCTCAGGAAGCCCCTCAGGTAGTACCAGAGCCCACTGGGCACCAGCCACTGCCAAGGGAGCTGGACCTATTGGGGGCAGGGCCAATCTGTGTGGTAGGGAGGGGGGTGGTGGAGATGCTGCTGCACACTCTGCAATGGAATCAATGGGGTTGGGAAAGAGGGGCAATTAGGGCTGCACAAGTGAGGGGATGAGGTCAGAGCTGACATGGGGGATTGGTGATAAGGGCTGTCCTGGGGTGAGGGGTGTCAGATAGGCCGATGATCGACAGAGAGATGGTTAGGTAGTTTGGCGACTGGGGAGGGTGTGGCCGGGCAGGCCGTGATGAGGAAGGCCGGCAAGCAGCAGGGCAGCCCGTGAAAGAAATCGGAAGGCAGTGATGGTGTGCCCAGTGTGTATGCTCCAATCTCTCCATTGGCAGATCAGCGCGTGCGCAGTGGCCCGCTGAGCACTATTCTGCTGGCCTCATGGGCGGGATGAGACCCTGCCCCAACTTACCGGCTTGAACTGCCTTGAGAAATTCTGTGATGCACAGAGTGCGGAAATTCGTCAAAATCACCCAAAAAATGTCCATTTTCCTGCCTGTTGGCACTTAGTTTTTTTTTGTGGGGAGAGTCACCCCCTCCATATTTTTACTTAAAGATTTGTAAAGATAACATAAGTTTGTCACACTGGGAGCCAACTGCTCCCATGGTTTCTAATCCTTGCTCTCTAAGGAGTCACACTGGAATTTTCGGCCAAGCAATGTTTTCTATCAAATGTCTTCACCAAAGATTCACCTCCAGGGTTATTCCTCACCTCCGATCACTATTTGCATTCAAACTTCACTTTCCATGCAGATATCCAGCCATGTTAAGAGACCACAATTGCTTCACAGGCCCTAAGTAAGAACTCACCTTAGAGTCTGCTTGATCTTCTGTTTTTTTTGCACGTCTACTTTATTCCGGGTATTCACTTAACATGGTGCTTCTGCCTCTGCTCCTCACTCTTAAGTTCATAGAATAGGATCTGTTTACAATCCCTGTTCTTGTTCCTTAACTTAGCTGATATTTTCCTGTCCCTACTTGGTTTTTGGAACCTTCTTCTTTAACTAACCCTTTGCAAGTGCTGTCTGTTTCAGTAGTTTCTGTGTACTGGTCTTCCCTTCTGGGGCACTTTCTTCCAATTGAACTGGAATTGCTTTTAATGAGTCCCTGTATGCTTCTTGTTGCTAGCCAACAGAATCGTTTTTTAAAATTCTCAGAGTCGTGAAACCTTATTAAAATGTAGACATCCCTTAAATTGAAACTAAACTTCAGTTTCCTTTACATATAACTGTAGCAATATAAAATTAAATTTCAACTCAAAGCCATATTGTATTCCCTATCACCCACAAAATACAAATATAACTTCTTTAAAACTATCTCTATTTCTGAATTATATACCAGGAATTCCACTGCTCAGGGTTAGTTTTTGATTTTTATTCAAACAATCAGTTGAAACTGCAGTGCAGGACCTTTGTTTGCATATTGGATGGATGATGGCAATGTTGCCCAGGTATGACAAGGAAAAGATAAAAGGTAAATGTCAGATGGCTACGGTCATTTATGTTTTGAAACAGACTGATAGAATCCCTGTGATGCAGATAGTAGAGGTCCTACTCTTGTGAACTGTTACATGGATGATTGCGTTCCCTCTATCCCTTGTATATCTATCCACTGAATGAAAAAGAAGCATATTATCCAAATGGTGAGAGATTACAGAGCTCCGAGATGCTGAGATATCTGGGTGGAGGAATCGCAAGAGGCTAGTTATGCAGGCTAAATATTATTTAGGAAAACTAATAGAATGTTGTAATCTATTGCGAGGGGAATTGAATACAAAAGGGAGATTATTCAACAGTTGTACAGAGCATTAGTAAGACCACACTTGCAGCACTGTGCACAGTATTGGTCACCATATTTAAGGAAGGATGTAAATATATTGGAGGCAATTCAGAGAAGATTTATCAGACTAATACTTGGAATGGATGGGTTGTCTAATCAGGAAAGGCTGGACAGTCTCAGCTGTTATGCACTGGAATTTAGAAGAGTAAGAGATGGGTTGTTTGAAACATAAGATGCTGAGGGGTCTTGATGAGATGGATGTGCTCATCCTCTTGTGGGAGAATGTAGGACTAGGGGTCACTATTTAAACTAGAGATGAGGCAATATTCTCTCTCTGAGCGTCATGGGTCATTGAAACTCTCTTCCTCCAGAGGTTGCCTGAGTCTGAGGGTGGAGGTTTCTGGACTTGTGTGTTCCAAAAATGGAAAATTCTGCCCAAGGTCAATGGACCTTGCAATGGTCTACCCCCGCCCCCCCTCCTCCCATTCATTATGATTCCTGTGGCGGGCGGGAGAGGAAAATTCACCCCTAAATATCTTTGATGCTGAGGTGGTTAAACTCTTGGTAAAAAAATGACATTGGTTATCGGAGATGGGTGGAATACAGATTTGAGGTTATTATCAGGTCAGCCATGATTTCACTAAATGGTGGATCAGACTTGAGGGAATGAATGGCTTACTTCTGCTCCTTATATGTTCATATGATATTGCTGTGGCACATCAGCAAGTGGCTATTATGTTTGTTTGTCCTTCTCATCCTCCTCCAAGAATGCAAAGCTCTCGTGGTCTTCCTGTCACTCCAGTTCCTCTCCTCTTTACATCACCATGGTGCTCAATACTCTAAAAAAAGCATACTGGGGAGGGAGTTTCCCCAAACAATAAAAGCACTGCTTGATAGTTGCCCCAATGGAGTAATGGTATTGGTTGTATCATTCCTCAATCTGTGGTTGAGGGTCATGAGCCAAGCCTTCAAAAGATATCCCTTGGCCCCTAGCATCCATCTATAGAGATTAGGTGGTGGGATTAACAATCGAGACTATCTCAGGATGAAAGTTGTGATTGCTGTCAGGGAAGCTTGCGGATCTGCATGAATCACTTGCAATTGTTGCAAATAAGATACAAATTGAGGAAATAGGACCCCTTCTTGTTGAGCTTCTGCTGCTCCAGCAATTTAAATTATAAACAAATAGGTACGTGCAAGTTAGCACCCCCTGCTGCTGAGGAAATCCTGCCATCTAATCCAATCCTACAGCCCTCTGGGCCTGACTACATTCATATGCTGAAAATACAATGCGGTCAGATACTTTGAAATACAAGTCATCTGTTCACTGGTCTTTGAGGTTAATTGCAGAATTCTGAAAATAACTGCAGCCAATGCCTGAAAGGAGTGATGGGCATAGAAATTCAGGGTAATTGTGACCATCACTGTCACAGGACCCAGATATCTGCCAGCTCCTTGGAAGCTGTGGTCTTCATCCAGGAGTGCCCGGATGTTCACAACTACCTCACACAAGAGACACAGCATTCTGCAACATCATTACTGCAAGAGATCAATAAAGCTAATCCTTTTCCAAAAGCCCACTGGGAAGAACAGCACCTTTCTGCCCTCCTCCATACAGATGAGATGGCCAACTCATCTGTATTGCTCCAAAGTCTGTGACTAGATGTTGTGATTACCCTTCTTCCACAGTTCTGTTAACCAGTGAAAAAGTGAACTTCACCCCCAGGGCTTTCCTTCATTACAATGGCCTGCTTTCAGTATCAGCCATTTCACACCGCTGATCCATTCCAAGTCTCTGCCTATGGAAAGAATTGCCCAACTACCCCCCCTCCCCCCCCCTTGTGGTGTTGTCTGATTTTCAATTTTAATGCACAATTTTTACTGAGCTGTTGACTTGCTGACACAGCATGTGGTCCATGCATCACTCACAGGATTTCACTTTAGACAGTTGCTTCTTCATAATTGGCATTTAACTGTACCTAATTAGTCATTTTTGCTGCCAGATAGGTAGTCACTGCCCTTTCCAGAGAAAGTTCTCAGAGATGGGAACTCATCCTGTTGCCCTCTCAATGTGCACCTATTTGATTTTCCACCTCCGCATCTCCAAATCGGCATTCGTGATAAGATCCTATCCTAAAAATCCACTGAACAGTGTCATGTAGCGGTTCCATGTAAACAGGTATTCCTGTATTATACTAGTAGAAATGTACTCAAATCGTATCGTAAAATGGAAATGATGAAACAATTGAATCAAAGTTGAAGAATGAAGGGATTTGCATTTATATTGAGCCTTTCACAATCACAGATATGAGGTATAGCAAGTGATTCAGAAGATAAATGGAATGTTGTTTTTTTTATTGCTGAAGGAATATAATATAAACATCAGGAGGTTTCTCTACAGCTGTACAGGGCATTGGTGAGACCATATTTAAAGTGCCATGTATAGTTTTGATCTCCTTATTTGAAAAAGGATGTAACTGCATTAGAAGCAGTTTAGAGAAGGCACATTCATGGAGTTAAGGGCTTGTGAAATGTCTGACTCCATACCCGCTGAAGTTTAGAAGAATGAGACATCAAGGGAGGATCTTCAGTCCACACTCTGCGTCCATGAGAATGTTGGAGAGTATCAAGATCTGGTAAAATCTGGCAGTCACGAATCTCGCCAGCAAGACCATGATCTCTGATTTTTACTGCGCCTCACTGGTGACATAATTAGTTTTATGCCCACAGTGGATGTGAACCTAATCTTAACACATTTTAATAAATTTAAATATAATTAAAGACTCCCTCCCCCCTCACTGTTTACAATCGGTGATCCCCTCAGGGAGGCACAGCTGAGTATAGCCCTGTGCGGAGAGGGACATGGCCAAGCATTGTCCCAGCATTGCTCCTTGGCACTGTCCTTACACATATTGGCAGCATACCAACCTGCTAGTGCCAACGTGTGCCAGGAGGTAGTGACTGGGATGGATCCTAGTGGGAATCTTATGGAGGGGTGGTGGGGTAGTGGAGTAGGACTCATTTATTTGTGTTGGCAGTGAGGAGCTCATAGGTTCTGGGAGGGTTCTGATACTGGCAATGTTCAGGGGAATGGGAACAGGGATGCTGGCCCTGCAAGGGGCAGGTGACAGGACAGGAGGGGAGACCCCTGAGACCTCCATGGCGATGTATGGAATAGATTACTTTTTCTTCAAAAAGGGGACCCCGATCTCCGTGCAGCCAGGTTTGTGCTCCACCACTCAACATGGCAATGTGAAACATGCTGCCCTGTTGTCCTTGACAAAGTATCAGAAGATCTGGAGAGAAAACCTGTCTGTTTCTGTGCAAAAGAAAAACTCGGATTTTCAGTAAGATCCTGATACTTTGTCAGTCGTTGGTAAGATTCTGCCCATTATCTTATTGAAGCATGTAAGCGCCTGAGGGAACTAGATGGAGTGAATATCCAGAAGACATTCCCTCTTGTGGAGGAGACCTGAACTAAAGGTCACAGTTTAAGAATAAGAGGCCTCCCTTTTCAGGCAGCAACAAGCCATCTCCCTTTTAACACGGGGACCGAGAATTTTCTTTCTTTAAGAATGCATTAGTTTGTGGAATTCTTTAGCACGTACTGGGTCATTGAATTTATTTAACACTGAGTTAGATAATTTTTTGATAGACAAGGAAGTCAAGAGTGCATTGGAGCAGAAAAGTGGTGTTGAGACCACAGTTTGCCATGATCAAATCCTACTCTGATGTTTCTCTATTCTTGGGTGGGATTCTCCGGCCGCACTCACCCCAAATCCATTGAATCCCACCTGAGGTCAATGGAATTTTGTGTGGCCGGCTCCCAGCCTGCTATGATTCCCATGGCAAGTGGGATGGGAGAATTCTCCCCCACATATCATGACGCACTTTATAACCAATTAGGTATTTCTGAGGCATGGTCATCGTTGGAAAAAAATTGTTGATTGAAGGATAAATACTGGTCAGGTCCAATAATATCCCCTGTGGAAAAAAATAAGCCATTCTTACATGGTCTAATTTACATGTGACTCCAGACCAATTGCAATGCGGTTGACTCTTAGCTCTGAAATGACCTGGCAAGCTACTAAACCAGACCACTGCAGAGAAAGTGAAGAAGAATAAAAGAAGATGAATTACTTGGCATCAATCTGACATTGGAAATGATAAATGCACATTAGATCCTGCAATTATCTACTTATAATACGACTTGTGTCAAAATTGGAATAGCTATCCCGAAAATTCTATCTCCTTCACGCTTGCATTGGAAAAGGATAGGATCAGGCAGGCTAGGAAGGTGTTTGTCTGGAATAAGGGGAAATATGAAGACATCAGGCAGATGTTGGGGCGAATAAACTGGAAGGAGGTGTTCTTGGGGAAAAGCACAGAAGGAAGGTGGCAGATATTCAAGGAATGCTTGTCTGGAGCTCTGCACGACAACGTTCCGGTGAGACAAGGAGGTTTTGGTAGGACGCGGGAACCGTGGTGCACGAAGGCTGTGGTGAACAGTCAGGAAGAAAAGAAAGGTGTATAAAAGGTTCAAAGAGCTAGGAGATGTTGGGGATCTAGAGAAGTATAAGGCTTATAGAAGAGAGCTTAAAAAGGAAATTAGGAGAGCCAGAAGGGGTCATGAGAAGGCCTTGGCTGGTAGGATTAAGGAGAATCCCAAGGCCTTCTACAAATATGTGAAAAGTAAAAGGATGAGAAGAGAAGGGATAGGACCTATAAAAGGTGAAGGGGGAAAAGTCTGTATGGAACCGGAAGAAATGGCAGAGGTGCTTAATGAGTACTTTGCCTCAGTATTCACGGTGGAAAGTGATCTGGGAGGATGCAGTACAAGTTTGCGGCAGACTGAAAAGATTGAGTATGTAGATATTAAGGAAGCTGATGTGTTAAAACTTCTAAATGCTATCAAGATAGACAAGTCTCCGGGACCAGATGGGATGTACCCAAGGTTATTGTGGGAGGTGAGGGATGTCATTGCAGAGCCCCTGGCGATGATCTTTGCGTCATCGATGGAGACGGGAGAGGTTCCGGAGGATTGGAGGATTGCGGATGTGGTCCCTATTTTCAAGAAAGGGGACAGGGATAGTCCTGGAAATTACCGACCGGTGAGTCTGACCTCAGTGGTTGGTAAGCTGATGGAGAGGCTTCTGAGGGACAAGATTTACGAGCATTTGGAGAAGTTTAGGTTGATTAGAAATAGTCAGCATGGTTTTGTAAAAGGCAGGTCATGCCTTACAAGCTTAATTGAGTTCTTCGAAAATGTGACTGAACACATTGACGAAGGAAGAGCAGTGGACGTGGTGTACATGGAATTCAGCAAGGCATTTGACAAGGTCCCCCATGCAAGACTTCTTGAGAAGGTGAGAGGGCATGGGATCCAAGGGGCTTTGGCCTTGTGGATCCAGAACTGGCTTGCCTGCAGAAGCAGAGGGTGGTTGTGGATGGCTCTTTTTCTGCATGGAGGTTGGTCACCAGTGGAGTGCCCCAGGGATCTGTTCTAGGACCCTTGCTGTTTGTCATTTTCATAAATGATCTGGATGAGGAAGTGGAGGGATGGGTGAGTAAGTTCGCCGATGACACGAAGGTCGGTGGTGTTGTGGATGGTCTGGAGGGATGTCAGAAGTTGCAGCATGACATCGACAGGATGCAAGACTGGGCGGAGAAGTGACAGATGGACTTCAACGCGGATAAATGTGTTGTGGTCCATTTTGGCAGATCCAACGGGATGAATGAGTACACTATCAAAGGTAGGAGTCTTAGCTGTGTGGAAGAGCAGAGGGATCTTGGGGTCCGGGTCCATAAGACTCTCAAATCGGCCTCCCAGGTGGAGGATGTGGTTAAGAAAGCTTACGGTGTACTGGCCTTCATTCATCGAGGGATTGAGTTCAGGAGTCAGGAGGTAATGCTGCAGCTTTATAGGACCCTTGTCAGACCACACGTGGAGTACTGTGCGCAGTTCTGGTCGCTTCACTATAGGAAGGACGTGGAAGCTATTGAAAGGGTGCAGAGGAGATTTACAAGGATGTTGCCTGGATTGGGAGGCATGCCTTATGAAGACAGGTTGAGGGAGCTGGGACTGTTCTCCTGGAGAGACGAAGGTTGAGAGGCGACCTGATAGAGGTTTACAAGATGTTGAGAGGAATAGATAGGATGGACTCTCAGAGACTATTTCCCAGGCTGAAATGGTCGTGACGAGAGGGCACAGATTTAAGGTGCAGGGAAGCAAGTACAGAGGGGATGCTAGGGGAAAGTTTTTTCACTCAGAGGGTGGTGAGTGAATGGAATCGGCTGCCATCGGTGGTGGTCGAGGCAAACTCGCTGGGGTCTTTTAAAAGACTTCTGGATGAGTATATGGGATCCAAGGGGATTGGGGGTTATAGATAGGTCTATGGCTGGGTAGGTTTTGATGTGTTCGGCACAACTTGTGGGCCGAAGGGCCTGTTTGTGCTGTAGTGTTCTATGTTCTATGTTCTAAATAAGTAACAGCCGACATTGTCATACTCACAAGATCATAATTTACAGTTAATGTCTCAGACTTCTCCTTCACTAATGGAAGGACAGATCCACCGCAATGATATACTGCAAAATCAGGCGGGAGCTGCCCTGAAGTCCTCAACATTCATAGCACCAGATAGCCACTGCGGAACTATCTGAGGAAGCTGCTGATACCATAAAAAATAAATGGAATTGGCAAAACTGTGACTCAAGTGTCTGGGCAGCACAATCATGCACAGACCTCATTCCCCAGACATAGTTGTTCATTTTATTTGAACCCTTCCACGGATTCAGGTTGCAGCTGAAGCATAAAGGCCACCAGATCAATTGGCCCATCCACCAAACAAGGGGCAACATAAAATTTGGGACAATTGATGTTTAATTCATTTAAATTTGCTTCTTAATTGTTGGGAGATGTGCTTCCAATTCTCGCACATGCCCACTAAGCCGAATAGTGCACAAGTGCGTGAAGCTTTCAGGGCATGCACCCAATATTTTCTTGTACAATTTCATGCACTTTGGTGTTGAGTGTGCTCCCAAACTTTGGACCTAATATTCTGTTCTGCTTTGCTCTCCACAGACACAGCCAAACTTGTTGAAATTATCCAACACTTTATGTTTTTATTACAACAGGAGCACTCCCCTGTTTTTTTCAAACAGTACCATGGGATCTTTAACACTTGGGATCTTTAACAGACTTGATTATCTGTAAAGGCTCGCATTCCAACCATTATTTTGTAAATTGTGTCTTTATATCTTTATATGCCCTGTTTCCACACACTGGATGAAGGAGCAGCGAGCAGGCCGATAGCTAGTGGCATTTGCTACCAAATAAACCTGTTGGACTAGTGTTATGAGACTTCTTTAACACACATTAGAGTGTAGAGATAGGAACTTGGACTTCACCTTAGAAACATCTCTTCAGGCAGTGCAGCACTCCATCACAATTGCACTTCATTGCTGGTGTAGATTTTGAGCTCTGTGGTCAGATCCAACCCAAATACCTTTTCTGGTTCAGAGATGAAAGCTATCACTGAGCCAATACTGCCACCTGAAAGTTCAACAAGAGATCCTCAGGATTTCCAGAGCTTAATATTCTTTTGTACACAAGTACAACATACATTTTAAAGGTACCCAGTATGAATGAAGAATTCCCTTGCTGCAGCCTTAGATTTTGAACAGAGTGCACACACTCTTTTTGGTCTAAGTTTAAAGCACCAACAGCAATTTATTAAGCAAATGGGAGAAAAGAAGGAGATAGTAGGTGGCATGGTGGCACAGTGGTTAGCACTGGTTAGTCTCACAGCGCCAGAGTCCCAGGTTCAATTCCAGCCTTGGCTTCTGTTTGGAGTTTGAACATTCTCCTTGTGTCTGTGTGGGTTTTCTCTGGGTGTTTAAGTTTCCTCCCTCACTCCAAAGATGTGCGGGTAAAGTTGTTGGCCATGCTAAATACCCTCTAGGGTCAGGGGAACTAGAAGGGTAAATATGTGGGGTTGCGGTGATAGGGTGTGGATGGGATTGGTGTCAGTTTAGACTCAATGGCTGAATGGCCTTCTTTTGCACTATAGGGATTCTATGAGTTATATTCCAAGAAAAACTGAATGGCATATATGTCCAAATCAATGAAAATAAACCACAGTTTTACATGTTGCAATTGTGACTTGAAAACTGAACATTAGAATCCCCTCTCATGAGAATAAACATTCCAAGGTGTTTTCTTGCATTCAAACATTGGCAGAATATTGAGGATTTGAAAATAACTGCAGTTAATTTCACTTCAATACAATAATTTGGCCATAACACACAATTTTGATTGAGTTTATGCTGGTCTGATCCTGACTCTGACCTGTCAGCTTTTTACTGCTTACCATGATGCCATGTTAAATGCACATTTTAACCACTCCATTACAATCATTTGCTGAGAAAATATAACAGGTGGAAAACTTCGAACTTGTGAAATAAACAAGGCAGTGTTTTTAATGTGTTTAGCTAAAGCAAATATGGCTCATTCTTGTCAAAGTCCAGCATAAAAACATTGGATTAAACAATAGGATTGATGTAGAGACCAACATGACACATAAACAAGTAATCTTTTGTCATTGTTACATCTCCCTCCACCCCCGCCATCTTCTTCACCATCCAGACCATCTAAGTGCATCACCATTTTATCACCAGACTCATTCCCTGACTGCCGCTCAATATCTATTCTGTACTTTGGCTTTATTACCTTTGGACTAACTTTCAATGTCAATATCAGATGGAAGAGGGTTCCATCTTGCACCTTCTCTGAACCTAAGTTCATGCAAAATTCTGTGGCCCATTTCCTAACTTGTTGAAAATACCATTCAACCATTAGCTCAGTTTTTGCTGACCAACACTGTCATCAAGTTCCCATTTTCAAGTTCCTTTATGCCCCCATAAAGAGCTCCAACTTTGACCCCCTTGCCCATTCCCCACCCACCAGTAATTGTTGTTGCTCTCAGGTTTCTAGCACCAAGAAAATGCTAGAAAACCTCAGCAGGTCTGATAGCTGTGGTGAAAGAATAGAGCCAATGTTTTGAGTCAGGATAACTCTTCGTCAGAGCTGACAATAAGGAAAATTGGACAAGATTTACACTGAGGGTGGGGTGGGGTGGCTGTAATTGATTGGAATGGCATAGATAAAAAGACAAAGGGAATGTAAATAGTGATGACAAAGGCTGAGATTGGTGCTGAGAGTGTCCATTAAGAGATCAGAATGTATAAATGACAGAACAAAGGTGCAAAGTGTAGACTCTGTACCTTTGTTCTGCCATTTACACATTCCAATCTCTTAATGGAAGCTAGAAGGGAACCCACTGCGGTTTTATGGTTTCCACTAATGCCTGAGACTCTTCCAAGCCCAACAAAAATCTTTTAAAAATGCCTTAAACTGGACCTTTTCTCAGAGGTCTCAAGAGGCCCCTCAAAGGTCACCTGGGGAAATTGCATTTGTGCGTGTCATGCAAACTCCATTTGTTTCTTCAATAAAGGTGCAATCAGGGTCCTATGACAGCAGATGTAGAAGTCTGATTTGTATAACTGAACAGTCTTCCATCTGTTTTGTGCAGGAGTATTGGGCATCCATTTAAACAGCAGCCTGAAAGTTGATTTAGATGGACAAATGGATCCATAAGTCCGCAACAGAATTTTGGCTGCCAGTCACCAACTTTCCAGATGGGAAGCGGCAGAGGAAAAGAAACCTCCTGTTGTAATTCTATCAATTTAAAAACATTTTGTAATTCTTTACCTTATTTCAGACTTTTTTTCTTGTAAGAGGCGACATTAAATCCCTCGAACCTTGATCACTAAGTACACCCAGCAGGCTTATAGTCTCCTGAGAGACAGTGTGAAGCTTTCATTTTTCCACACCTTGTTGGGTTTGATGATGGAGCTCGTGCATGCAGGTGATTGACTGATGATAGACAGTGGTTTCAGCTATCAGTTCAATCTAATATTTTCAGAACAAATATCCATGCACAGTGCTCAGTGAAGGCTTAAATAGTTAAAATATCTTTACATAAAAGCAGCATGAATGCACTTTCCCTGGCAATTCTATAAGGTGAAACATTAACTCCCATAGTCGCTTCAGCAAGTAAAGTGCATTTTCCAGCACTTATCCTGTTCTGCTCATGCAGAAAATATGTTAGTAATGCATGCTTCATTGCATTTTCTTGGAATTCCTCAATCATCATATTCAACCAGCAACCAAATATGGTCAAAAGCTGCATTCCAGCCTTTTGCTGAATTGCTTTGAGATAATAGCAACCTTTTTTTAACTGCACTGTAGGAAACTGTTTTTCTTTCACCCCTGAAAACCATTTTCTTCTGCACACATTAGGTGTCATTCCGATTTCACATTTCATTAAACCCCAAAACTGTTCTGAAAAGCATTTCCTCCCCTTCACCCCAAGTAAGTGACAGCTCAGATTAGCTGATCTGCCTCTGCTTGCCAGCAGTCACCTCAGCATTAAGAGGTGAGAGAAATCCATGTGGAACAAAGTTGATAACACTTATACCTGCTAGTCGGGGCACCATGCTGGCTCCAGCTGGCAAACGAATTTCTGCTGGCCACCTCCGGTGCTGCAAAGTAGCTTATGTGGGCCGTCTCTTCCTGAGCCTGCGAATACTCATTGATCAACAAGCAAGAAGATTGTTGGATTTTGATGACAGTTGAAAAATCTGAATCTAGATAGAATTCAAAGCCTGGGCTTCCTATAAGTGCTTGACTAGTCTTTGCTTTGCTTGTGTTTTTTTTCTGATTTTGTTCCTGCAAACTGACTTTGGTGTCTTGTACAAATTTCTCAGTTCAATTAGTCACATTGGATCAGATCATTAAATCTCTGATCGTCAGAAACTGGACCTAAGATTCAAGATAGACACCAGAACTCCCAGTGTGTTGACCTCAGGAATTGTCCAGAAAGTTTCAACTTCCTTTGTCCCAGAAAATCCCCGCCACATAATCATATCACCCACCTACCACTCCACGAACTGCCACCTTACCCACCAGCCATCTCACTCAACTGCCACCCAAACCAGTTACTCAATTACCCTACCCATTAACCCACCTTACCACATGACACATTCCCTCATTCATCCACTCAACAATTCACGGATATTTGCACAGGATCTTTAACCTTACCATATGGTAGCTAGTGCCATAAAGAGGGAGCATGTCTTGTCTTCCCACTGATGCTGCAGTGCAATGAAGGAGATCTCTGAGGCACCCTGATTCTGCATTTCTGGAGAAGCCAAACTCAGAACACCTTGCAAGAAATACAGAGTAGTGTGGAGGCATGGAAAAGTTTGAGCTGAGTAGCAATCCAATGATGTCTGCCTCTTCACTGGAGATCCCACCCATATGTTTATGATTCGTGCACAGAAATCAGATTCTATGGGAATCGATGGACAATCCTAAATACTGTGGATGACTGGGCTGCAAGAAGTAAGCTGCTGACTGAAAATTATCCAAGTGTTTTGTTTAATTGCTCGATCAATGCAGTAGAACAGGTCTGGGGATTTGTTAGAAAAATAAATATTGAGTGCTAGCTGTCCTGCTGTCAATATCTGTAGTAGCATGGCCTTTTAAAGAGGGCATTTTCTAAGGGCCACATGATCAGTGAGGGCAGCACGGTAGCACAGTGGTTAGCACTGAGGCTCACATTGCCAGGATTCAGATTCAATTCCGGCCTCGGGTGACTGTGCAGAGTTTGCACCTTCTTTCTGTGACTGCGTAGGTTTCCTGTGGCTGTTTCTGTTTCATCCTACAATTCAAAGACACATGGGTTAGATTGATTGGCTATGCTATATTGATCCTAGTGTCAGTGGGATTAGTAGTGTAAACATGTGGGGTTATAGTAATAGAGCCTAGATGGGATTGTGGTCAGTGCAGACTTGATGGTCTGACTGGCCTTCTTCTGCACTGGAGTGATTCTATGATTTTATGACCCTGTGGATCTCCCTAGTGGGAAGCTGAGCCAATTGGAAGGAGGCTGCAAACCACAGGTCAAGAAGGGGGATTCACAATTGAAGTTAGGGAATTGAGCAGAGCAGTTGCATTGTAATTAGTCTGAACTTGTTGTATACATTATTCTTTGTTTGGCAGTCAAGCCTTTATTGATTCAGCTACATTGAGTCGCCCTTGATCTATTACTTTGGCAATGAGATCAAAGTCGTCGGGGAGTGCAGTGTCAGCTAGAGGTGGAGGAGACTTGAGCATTGAGAATAAGAGATAAGGATCACTGATTTGGCAATGTCATTTGACCACAAAGTAGGCAACTGGAGACAATGCATAGAAAGGCTGCATTGTTTCTTTATAAAACATAGAACATTACAGCACAGAACAGGCCCTTCGGCCTTCGATGTTGCGCTGACCAGTATAAAAAGCAATGCCCCTCCAAACTAAACCATTCCCTTCTCTTCCATATACTTATCAACTAACCTCTTAAACGCCACCAAACTTGGCGCATCTACAACCGCTGCAGGCAGGGCATTCCACTCCCGAACCACCCTTTGGGTAAAGAACCTGCCTCTGATATCCGTCCTATAACTATCACCCCTTAATTTAAAGCTGTGTCCCCTCGTGCTAGCTTTCTCCATCCTAGGAAAAAGGCTATCACTGTCCACCCTATCTAAACCTCTAATCATCTTATATGTTTCGATCAGGTCCCCTCTTAGCCTCCTCCTTTCTAACGAAAACAACCTCAAATCCCTCAGCCTCTCCTCATAAGACCTGCCCTCCATACCAGGCAACATCCTGGTAAACCTCCTCTGTACCCTCTCCAATGCCTCCACATCTTTCTTATAATGTGGGGACCAGAACTGCACACAATACTCCAAGTGCGGCCGCACTAGAGTTTTGTACAGTTGCAACATGACGTTGCGGCTCCGAAATTCAATCCCTCTACCAATAAAAGCCAAGACTCCATATGCCTTCTTAACAACCTTCTCGACCTGACTGCCTACTTTCAGGGATCTATGCACATACACACCAAGATCCCTCTGTTCATCAAGACTACTAAGAATCCTACCATTAGCCCTATACTCTACACATTTATTATTTCTGCCATAGTGCATTACCTCACACTTTTCCACATTAAACTCCATTTGCCACCTCTCGGCCCAGCTCTGCAACTTGTCCAAGTCCCTCTGCAAACTATAACACCCCTCTTCACTATCTACCACTCCACCGACTTTAGTGTCATCTGCAAATTTACTAATCCATCCTTCAATACCCTCATCCAGATCATTTATAAAAATTACAAACAGCAGGGGCCCCAAACAGACCCCTGAGGTACACCACTTGTCACCGAACTCCACGATGAATATCTCCCATCAACCACCACCCTCTGTCTTCTATCTGCTAGCCAATTCCTAACCCAATTAGCTAAATCACCCTCTATCCCATACATCTGCATTTTCTGCAGAAGTCTTCCATGGGCACCTTATCAAACGCCTTACTAAAGTCCATATATACCACATCAACCGCCTTACCCCCATCCACCTCTTTGGTCACTTTTTCAAAAAACTCAATGAGGTTAGTAAGGCACGACCTACCCTTCACAAAACCATGCTGACTATCTCCAATCAATTCATTACTCTCTAAATAACTATAAATCCTATCCCTAATTATTCTCTCCAACACTTTGCCCACCACAGAAGTAAGACTCACTGGCCTATAATTCCCTGGAAGGTCTCTCTTCCCCTTCTTGAACTTTGTAGTGAATAAAATAAGCACTGAAGAAAAGCAACAGGTTATTTGTTACACACCAGACTTACAATTTCATGCTAACATTATCCTTGGCAGATGCTTCATCATGGTTCAGGAAGGAAAAAACAGAGTGTTTAAAGTGGACGATAGAGTCATGGTCAGAAATTTTGTAGCCTAGCATGAACGGCTGGTAAAATACTAGAGAAAACAGAACTGGCTTACCACATCATGGAGGTACAAGGCTGCTGGCTGGGGAAACACTTGGACTATCCAAGGAGGAGAGCAGTAACAGACATAAGGCATCCACAGGTGATTCATGGAGATAGTTTGAGGATTCAAGATCAGATATTGAAATTTTGGTGGAGAATATGGAATTAAAGAATTGACTGTTGAGGAAACTGAAGAGCCAGAAGATGCTGAAGAACCACTAGATCCTGGATTAATGAGCATGCCTTTTTCATTTGTCCAGCCTGGTTCCTTTAAATTGAGGAGAGCCTACAATTGAAATGAGGTGCTCTATCACAGCCCAAAATCTCTGACTGGTTAAATCTTTGATGAGTTTCCCAGTGGTTTTTCTTGATACTCATTTCATCTGGAACCTATGATGCGCTTTACTAAATCTATTCTTCATTCCTCCGTAAGTGTTTTTCAAATTTTAGGATGAAGGAGTGTAGGAAGGGATTGGAGAGGGATTATTTCCTGAGAGCCATATGATCAATGAGAATCCTTTGGATGGCCCCAGTGGGAAGATTTAGGTATCATACAGCCCTACAATTCTCAAAATGGGCTGCATTCATAGTCCCTATTCTGAAACTGGATCAGATAATAAGAATTTGCAGGGATTACAGTTTAATTGCCATCAAAGAAGCACAGATAGACTGAAGATCTCCAAGCAAAACAACTAGTTAGTTTAAAGCATGGACCTCAGCCATGCTAATCAGCAATTGGAGTTGGACGAGGATTCACAAAAGCTGGTGACAATCAACACACACAAGGGTGAGTTTGAGTATATAAGATTGCCTTTTGGAGTCTTACCAGCCAGCACCATTTTCCAGCCTACTTGGAATGTCTCTTGTAAGGCACCCCCAATGTTGTGGTTTATATGGACAATGTACAGACACATCACTAGAGAAACACAGATCCAATTTAGGAATATTGAGATAGTTTAAGTAAGTAGGTGTGATGCTGAAATGGAAGAAATATACATTTCCTGCAAATGTAGAAATACTATGATCTTATGAAATAATCTACTGAGATGTTATGAGCAATATAATGGATCTCTATTTGAGCAAGGGAGGAAACAGAGACAGCCAAAGACTGGTGTACAAAAACAGAGTAGTTTGTGGAAGTAAAGGAAGCAAAAAGAACATGAGGTGGGGGAATGAGTATAGATAGATTTAGTTGATTTGGGGATATAATTAAAGGATAAGGAGGATGATGGGTCAGGAATGGATACACTGTCAAGAGATCTTGATTTAAGTGCAGATGGAATATATACGTTATAAGGGAAGAAAAAGGGTGGAGGCAATGAGATAACAGAGGGTGATGAGGATGAGAGTAGGGTGATTTCTGGCTGGCTGGAAATCGTAAAATCTCTACAGAGCAGAAAGAGGCCATTTGGCCCATTAAGTCTGCACCCCTATTATGCAGGCTTACCTCAATACCCTGTTAACATAAGTAGCAATTTAGTTTCATCAATCAACCTAGCCTGCACATCTTTGGACTGTTGGAGGAAACTGGAACATCTGGAGAAAATCCACACAGACACGGAAGGAAGTCCAAACTCCACATAGACATTCACTTTTGGCTGGAATTGAATCCAAATCCCTGATATTATGAGACAGCAGTGCTAATATTATGCCACCATGCATCCCATAAAGATAACAGAAGAAGAATAAGGAAGATCAAAAACTTAAGGAAATATTGAGTATGAGAGGAGAATAATGAGGCAGCAGATAGAGAGATACAAAGAAAAGTGATAGAAGATAGGAAGGAGAGAAGAAGATAGCAGATGAGTGGTGAAATCAGGCAAATGGCAAGATATCAGAGAGTCAGAAGAGGGTGGATTAGTAGAATTGGACAATTATAATGTTAGAAGTGTACACGTGCATGCACAGGGGCATTAGCTGAGAAACAGGTAAGTTCAGTTATGTTTCCTTCCTTAGAGGATTCATTCAGTACTACTTGCAGACTTGTTTTCTACAGACCTCTCGGATGAACACAGCTTCCTCTCGTGAAACCACATGCCAGAAAGGGTAATGTTCTTCAGGTACAGGGTTGTGTGGGTCACCTGGCTTAGGAGACCAATTGGGGCTTAGAGAAGAAAATAACCCCAGTGGATGGAGGCCTCCTTTTAGGCAGGAGATGGGTAGGGTGCTAGGTGCAGCCGTGAGGCTACTGTTTCCTTATTGATAAGTATTTTTGTGTTCATGGATGAAGTCTGTGAAAATGTACCTTTACAGCTTTCTCAATGCCAGAAGTTCTTTTCGACAACAATGATGCTTCATGATTAGGCAGCTTGTCCTCTTAGTGTATGAAACAACACTACAAGAAGCCTTGCTACTTCAGGTAGAGTTTTCATGTTTATCAGCACAACACATTTCCATTTCTATAATTGAAAACACTCTAGTTTTCTCTCCTCAGGCAATGAGAAAAATTATAGAATCCCCATAATTTTGGATGCATGATTTCAAGAAAAAATTAGATTAAAAATTAGAGTCAAAGAAGTTTGCAGCATGGAATCAGGCTGTTCGGCCCAACTTGTCTATGCCGCCCTTTCTTTTTAAAACCCCTAAGCTAATCCCAATTGCCCGTATTTGGCCTATATCCCTCAATACCCATCGTACCCATGTAAATATCTAAATGCTTTTTAAAAGACAAAATTGTACTCGCCTCTACTATTACTCCTGGCAACTTGTTCTAGATCATCCTCACCCTCTGTGTGAAAAAAAAACTGTCCCTCTGGACACTTTTGTATCCCCCCAACCCTCACCTTAAATCTATGCCCTCTAGTTTTAGACTTCCCTACCTTTGGGTAAAGATATTGACTATTTAGCTTGTCTGTGCCTCTCATTATTTTATGTGCCTCTATAAGGTCACCCCTCAGCCACCTTGGCTCCAGAGAAAAAAATCCCAGTCTATTCAACCTCTTCTTACAACTCAATCCTTCAAGTTCCGGTAGCATCCTGGTAAATTTTTTCTGCACTCTTTCTGATTTAATAATATCCTTCCTATAAGAGGGTGACCAGAACTGCACACAGTATTCCGAGTGTGGCCTTACCAATGTCTATTACAACTTTAACAAGATGTCCCAACTCCTGTATTCAATTTTCTGACCGATGAAACCAAGCATGCTGAATGCTTTCTTCACCTGTCTTCGTCTGTCCACCTGTAACTCCACTTTCAAGGAGCTATGAGCTTTGTTCTGCAACTCTCTCCAATGCACTACAATTAACTGAGTAAGTCCTGCCCTGGTTCAATCTACCAAAATGCATCACCTTGCATTTGTCTAAATTAAACACCATCTGCCATTCATCAGCCCACTGGCCCAATTGATCATGATCCCATTGCAATTGGAAATAATTTTCTTCACTGTCCACTATGTCACTAATCTTGGCGTCATCCGCAAACTTACTAACCATGCCTCCTATATTCTCATCCAAATCATTGATATAAATGACAAATAACAGTAGGCCCAGCACTGATCGCTGAATCACACTGTTAGTCACAGGCCTCTTTGTAAAACAATCCTCTACAGTCACCCTCTAGCTTCTGTTAAGAAGCCAATTTTGTATCCATTTAGATAACTTATCCTGGATACTGTGAGATTTAACTTTATACAAAAACCTACCATGCGATACTTTGTCAAACGCCTTGCTAAAGACCAAGTAGATAGCATCAAATGCATCCACCTTCTTAGTTACCCCTTCAAAAAAATCAATTTTATGAGACATGATTTTACACTCACAAAGTCATGCTGACTGTCCCTTATCAGTCCTTGCATCTCTAAATCTCTGTAGTTCCTATCTCTCAAAATACCTTCCAACAATTTACCCACCACAGATGTGAGGCTCTCTGCCTATAGTTCCCAGATTTTTCCCTGCAGCCCTTTTTAAACAAAAGCACAACATTTGCTATTCTGCAATCTTTAGGTACCTCATCCATGACTATTGATGATTCAAGTATCTTGGCAAGGGGACCTGCAATTTCCTCCCTAGCGTCCCACAATGTTCTAGGATATACTTCATCAGGTCCTGGGGCTTTATCTACCTTGGTGCACTTTAAGACTTCCAGCACCTCCTTGTCTATAATATGTACACTTCTCAAGACATCACTATTTATTTCTCTAAGTAACCTAACATTCATGCTTTTCTCAACAGTAAATACTGATGAGAAATATTCATTTAGGATTTCACCCATGGATCGATACGTAGATGACCTTGTTGGTCCTTAAAAGACCCTACTCCCTCCCTTGTTATTCTTTTACTCTTTATATGTTTGTAGAAACTCTTTGGATTTTCCTTTGCCTTATCTGCCAAAACAATTTTGTATCCCCTTTTTGCCCTCTTGATTTCTTGTTTAATTCTATTCCTACAGCCCCTATACTCAAGAGATTCATTTGATCCCAGCTGCTTATGCATGTCATATGCCTTTTTCTTCTTCTTGACCAGGTCCTCAATATCCCAAGTCATCCAAGGTTCCCAACTTCTGCTAGCTTTGACCTTCATTCTAAGAGGAATATGTTTACCCTGAGCTCTGGTTAATACACTTTTGAAAGCATACTACTTATGGGATATCCCTTTGCCTTTCCACAGACTCCCCCAACTAACTTTTGAAAGTTCCTGCCTGATACCATCAAAATTTGCCTTGCCCCAATTTAGAATTTTAGCTTTTGGGCCAGACCTATCATTCTCCATAACTATCTTAAATCTCATAGAATTATGGTCACTGGTCCCACAGCG
The DNA here is from genome assembly GCA_024679065.1 of Sphyrna mokarran. Classification (NCBI taxonomy): domain Eukaryota; kingdom Metazoa; phylum Chordata; class Chondrichthyes; order Carcharhiniformes; family Carcharhinidae; genus Sphyrna; species Sphyrna mokarran. Next base: position 36,172,337 of record JAGIQG010000010.1, on the reverse strand, counting down.
GTCCCTCACTAACACCTCTGTCACCTGCCTTTCCTTATTTCCCAAGAGAAGGTCAAGTTTTGCCCACTTTCTACTTGGGCCATCCATATAATTAATGAAAAATTTCTCCAGAATACACTCAACAAATTTCTGTCCATCCAACCCTCTAATACTATGGCTGTTCCAGTCAATGTTAGGAAAACTAAAACACCAAAAAACAATTACCACCCTATTTTTCTTGGAGCTATCTGTATTTTCCTTACGTATTTGCTCCTCAATTTCTCGCTGACTATATGGGGTCTACAGTACAACCCTGTCAAAGTGATTTCCTTCTTATTTCTCAATTCTACCCATATAGACTCAGTGGCCAAACCCTCAGATATATCCCCTCTCAGCATGGTTGTGATGCCTTCTCTAATCAAAACCTCCTGTTCTAAGTTTCCTGTAGCATCTGTACCCTGGAACATTAAGCTGCCAGTTCTGTCCCTTCCTTAGCCATGTTTCAGTAATTGCTATAATATCCCACTCCCACTCATCAATGCCCCGAGTTCATCTACCTTGCCCATCAGGCCTCTTGCATTGAAATAAATGCAGTTTAATCTGGACTTTCCTTGGTCTCTGTCTTGCTTTTGCCTGATCTATCTAGTACTAGGGTTACTGACTGTCTTTACTAATTAATGTGCTCTACTCGATTTAACTTCTGTGTTGGCCTCAAACTTCTCACTTCTCCCTACTGTTTGGATCCCACGCCTCTGTCAAACAAGTTTAAACCCTCCCTAGTGGCTCTAGCAAATCTCCCCGCCAGGATGTCAGTTCCCCTCCAGTTTAAATGTAATCCATCCGCCTTGATCAGATTAGTCCTTCCCTAGAAAAGATCCCAATGATCCAAAAATCTAAATCCCTGCTCCCTGCACCAACTCTCAAGTCAGGCACAGTGCCTGACTTCATTTGCATAATTCTCCTACTCTTACTGTCATTAGCACATGGAACCAATAGTAGTCCTGAAATTACTACCTTTGAGGTCCTGCACATTAGCCTTCTGCCTAACTCTCTATTTTCACATTTCAGGACCTCATCCCTTTTCCTACCTATGTCATTATGTACCAATATGTACAACAACCTCTTAACAATGTCCTGCCATCGCTCAGAGATGTCCTTGATCCTGGCACCAGGAGGGCAACACACCATCCTAGATTCTCGATCGCAGCAACAGAAATGCTTCTAACTAGTGAGTCGCCTATTACTACTACTTGTTTGCTCTTTGCCCAACCTTGTCCCACAGCGGAACTAGCTGTTGTTTCACAAGCCTGGTTACTGCTGGTATCTCCCCCTGACAGGCTATTCCCCTCAACAACATCCAAAAAGGTATACCGGTTTGAAAGGGGAATAGACACAGGAGATTCCTGCACTGCCTGCCTGCTTCTCCTGGCAGTCACCCATCTATCTGTCTGAACCTGTGGTGTTACAACCTCCCTGTAACTAATGTCTATCACACTCCCTGCCTCCTGTGTCCTTCACAATACATCCAGCTGCTGCTCCAACCAAACAATGCAGTTTGTGAGGAGCTGCAAATGGACACACTTCCTGCAAAGTTGTCAGGGAGACTAGATTGCTGCCTAATTGCCCACATCTAGTAGGTGGAGCAGGTCACTGCCCTAGCTGCCATATTGCCCTTAAAGAGTTTTTAGTGCTAAAGGAATCAAGAGGTATAGAGGAGGGAAGGGTGGATTAGGATATCAAATTTGATGGTTAATCATGATCATAATGAATTGAAGGGCTGAATGGTCTACTTGTTCTAGTTTTTATGTCATCAAGAATAGCAAATAACATCACTAGTTTTGTTTTTCCAAGTGGTGTTATGACTTGGAATTCTGTCCTTGATCTGTACAAACCTAGATGCATGGTTAGTTAAAGTTTATTCATTAGTCACAAGTAGGCTTACATTAACACTGCAATGAAATTATTGGGAAATCCCCTGAAACACCACACTCTGGCACTTCTTCAGGTCAGTGCATCTAACCAGCATGTTTCTTGATTGTGGAGGAGGTGGGGGAGAGGGGGCTGACTGGGGGGAAGGAGACAGAGAGAGAGAGAGAGAGAGAAATATTTGCAGGCACCATATTCCTATGCATCTGCTTCTCTTATTCTTCTCAGTGGTAGAACTCATGAGTTTGGAGAGTGTTGTGGAAAGAGCTTTGTACATCTTGCAGATGATTCACATTGCTGCGACTGCATGTTTGTGACTGAGTAAATAAATGCATGGTGGTACATGGTTTCTCTTGGTTGGTGTCATGTTTCTTGACTGTTATTGGATTTGGACTCAGCCAAGCAAGTGGAGAGTATTCCATCACACATGTAGCTTGTGGACAGGCTCTAGGAAGAGCTAAGGTGAGTTCCACAGAATTCCCAACCTTTGACTTGCTCTTGTAACCACATTATTTAAATAAATTTTGGGTCAATCATAACTCCCTGGATGTTAATGTGGAAGATTCAACAATGGTAATACCTTCGAACATGGAATTTTCTCGTTCCCACCTGCCATAAGCAATGGAGTAGGCAAGTGGCAGACCATGGGAAGATCCGTTGATCTCAGACATGATTTTACAGTTTTGGGACAAGCATGGCCAAAAATTCCCTCTCCTTGTGATGGAAATCATTGCCCATCATTAATGAGAGGTGAATATACTTGCTATTTGTCAACCCAACCTTGAATGTTATCTCAACCTTGCTCTATGCAGGTGTGAACTGCTTCAATGTCTTATGAGCTGTGAACGGCACTGAACCTTATGCAATCATCACCAAAACTCCCCACTTCTGACCTTATAATGTAAGGAAAGTCATTGATAGTTAGATTAAGGACATTTCCCTCAGGAGCTTCTGTTGCAATCTCTCATGGCTGAAATGATTGGCCTGCAATAACTAAAACATCTTTCTTTGTGACAGGTATGACTACAACCAGTGAAAGCATAGTGCCATGGAATCTCTTACCACCAGAGCCAGATAGGATCTCAGTTTTATGTCTTGACTGTAAGTATTTACCACAGTGTGTCAGCTAGTTTACATGGCTGAACTTTGCAAACCGATAAAATTCAAAACTTTGACTCTCACATTGCACTAGCTTTGATAATCTCAAGTGAGGTGATAGATGAGTAATAATAATTCATCATTTATCTTTGGAGAATAACACAAAATTCAAGTTAAACGGGTCCTGCTCCAATGATCCATGTTGGAAGTTCATTTGTGGCTGTCAGAAAATAAGATCAAATCATTACTGACATGCCATGCATATTAACAGCTTTGCAATGCTCTTGGACAATGATCAGATGTCAGCACTGTGATAAAGTCCCAATAGATGATAGAATTATATTCCAGCATGGTTTTAATATTTAAGGGAAAGCACTGAAAGGATGAAAATTGGCAGATAAAAAAGTTTATTTGCTAAGAAGAGAAAACTAAATACCATAACATGACAGTCCAATTATTAGAAGGGGCATGTAATAGAGTATATCAATCAGACAGTCAATGCATTGCTGCCTAATCTGTACCAGATTTTGGAAATGTCGTGAGTGTGAACACATCATGGACAGGAATGGGAAATTTGTCCATTTCTTACTGCTCACTGCTATCCAATGAGGAGGAAAGCTTTGACCAATGAAGATTTTTAGGTTAATACCAGATTTCAAATAAGTCCCAACACTTCAAATTTGGCTTTCCATCTTTTGTGGTCACGATTCATAATGAGAGTTATCTAGCGTCTCATTATATATGTGTGAGGTGAAGACCTGAACATTATTTTAACATTTTTCCAATTTGAAATATGACTGCAAGGAACAAGCATAATGTTTTTGTGTGGATGGGAAGCCTCCACATTATACAATCTTGAACTATGACCTCGCTAAGATAAAAACCTATGTGTATCATTGTGTACTGTTTGCTCTTATTTGAAATAGTTATCATACATAGGTTGAGATAACATACTTTACACACATTCTTTTACAACTGTTTGAGATTCAGATCAGTGATCTTATAAAGATGTACTGAAACCACATCAGGCTAACATTCTTTTTTGTTGCAATTTTAAACAGAAAAAGTGGGCACGAGCAAGGAGAAAGCAATGACAGGGGAAATTGCACACAGACTATTCATTTATATTTAGTGAAAATCTGAGATTTTAAAAAATTGGGTCAGAATTGGAACTAGTTGCGCTTATTTTACAGGCACAGAACAGCACAATGTGGAATAGGGACTGACAGTCTATGCTCCAAGGAGACCTGAAAAGCATTCAACCCGATATTAAGTTGGCCATTCTTCAGAATAATAAGGGGCCGAAGATCTGTTTTTGGATCTCTCTGAGAATATGAGTTGCTGTAAACAGAGCAGGAACCAGGTTTGTTGAGACAGATCTTGAGCAAATTGATCACAGATAGGCCAAAGCACGAGAACAAAGCAATAAACGCTGATATTGGCAAATGATCTATTTAAGATTGACATCAGCAAATGTAAAGGGCAGTTATCACTTGGAAAAGTTTTCTAAGTGAGGGTGTAGATTAAAACCTTAGATTGATTTAACATCCAGTTATAAAATATGATAGGAATAAACCAAGGTGGTCTTAAAGCCTTCCTTCAATAGAAGCTGTGGTAAACAAAGCTTAACTGATTAGTTAAAAGTGGATCAGAAATATTAGTCCGTACATTGGATATCAATGATTGATTTTGCAGTGTCATCAAAGCAAGTGGGTTAAATTTTAATGCTGATATTCAGTAGCCTGATGAAGCAACATGTTGGCAGACATGTCAAAGGAGAGTCAATGGAAACCCAATGGCAAACTTATCACAATAATGATTAGAAATGCAATGACATTATCACATCACTTATTCTCTCATATCACCTTCCTTAGTATACAAACTTAATAACGTCTTCTCATCAGATTTTATTATGAAAAGGAAATACTTTACTATATCAATTTTATTTGCATAAAATAAGAAAGTCTGAGTGTGTGCACATCAATTATAATCAGCTTAGTTTGAAGTGGTTTAATTATATACTGATTCAAATTCAAGACACTTACGCCTGATGCAATCAAACATGTATTTGTGGAGTTTAAGTCAATCAATTGTATTGTATACACTAGCATGAAACCCGTTCATGTTTGAATTGATGAAAAGATAGTTATGTTTTACATAAGCTATTTATTGTTTATCAGCAGGGTATAATCAAACTGACTGGGAGTAGTGAAAGAGTTAATGAGGAGTTGATTTGACGAATACTGAGCAGCCTGTAAATATCTCATTAAAACTATGAGGAACGTTGTAGCAATCTGTAAATGCCCTGTTAAAGGGTATGCAGTTCATGAAGATTACAGCTGTCCTTAAAGTGCCTCATTAAGGTCAGATACAAAAACCAGCTAAAATAAAAACTCAGCCAGTTTGTTGAAAGGGGAATATTCCTCTGCTTGAATGATTGTTGTTCATGCAGAGCAAGCTTTAGCAAAGTTATATGCACTTAATAATATGATAGGGTAGGTATTATAACACTTAAGCCTATGTAATTGGATCAGTGTTCAGTTCTTTAACCTTGTTTTACTGCAGTCATAGATGTACAAGCCATTACTTAAACAGCATTCCTGGCAGGACTTCAGAGAATTGGTGGCACTGCTGATCAGCCTCTGACCCATCAGTTCTCTGTTATATTCACAGGTTCACACAGGAAAAACTGAATTTGCCTGATTCAGTCAGAGGTGGTTCTCTTAGCCTGAAATGAAGCTCATGTACTTCCAAGTTTAAAAAAGGGATTAAAATAGAAAAGGTCACAATAGGTCCTTTTCCTCACGATCTGTAATCAATAAGATGCTCTAAGGAATTATAAAGGATGAAATATATGTCTACGTAGTTAGAGAAAGCCATGTCAGGTATACTCAACCCATTTGGGAGTGAAGGCAGTGTGTCAACAATTTTGTTCAATTGTTTGAAGAAGTCACTATATTAAACGGTGAGGTTATCCTGCTAGGCACTGTTTAGATTTTCAGAAAGCTTTTGATAAGCAACCACATCATAGATTTCTCTACAAGAAAGAATCTATTAAAATGGATTGAAAATTGTCTGTGGGGAGAAAGTAGTCATTGATGGGTTTGGATCTGGCTGGAGATCAGGTACTTGTTGTGTCCTATAGGAATCAGAGTTAGCACTTGTGCTCTTTACTGTTGTTGTTAAACATTTAAATATGTGTGTTGGAAAAATGATCCACTGGTTTCTGTACCATAACAAGATTTACGTGAGAATTAGAATTGTGGAAGCTAATCTAGAAATGTTTGGAGGTTGGGCCCATATTTTGAAAATGTTGTTAGAAAAGTGTATTGTCATAAACATGAATAAATCAAATGCTAAACATGCATGTACCTTAGAGAGGGAAACAAAATTGAGAAAGAGCAAACTCAGGCCATGTTTAAACAGTTCATACTTAAACAATATTATGAATCTAGAACAAAAAAAAGGTTCTCATGTCTAATCATTGTAAAACAAAGCTTTGTTTTCTCCTTGTACAAAACCTTGCTTAGGTCTCAGTTAGAATACTATGCCTAGTGGTCTCTCCATTTGATGAAAAGCTTGCAAGGACAGATTAATTACCAACCTTTAATCATCCATAAAAGCTCAATGAGTTAGATCTCTAACTTTAGAGAAGCATTCACTTAGAGGTGACTTAATTGAGGTTTATAAAATAATAAAGGGTCTAGAATGTGTTTTTTACAAACCAATTATTTCAACTGAATAGGTTAGAAAGAACTTGGGGTCATACTGACACGTTATGTAAGAGCAGAACTAATTGGATGTGAGGCAGTTTATCTTTTCCTAGAGCAGATAGACCTGCAGAACAGGTTACTGGCTTGTGAGATAAATGCTGATCCTTTATATTCCTTCAGGCAAAGACTCGACTTGTTTCTGACTGGGGCAGAGATTATCCCACACAGAAGGTAGATATCCAATAACTTAAATCAGGGCAAAGTAATCACTTAGATTAGTTTTGATTCCTTGGGGGTGTCAGAGAGGAACTTCAATTTTTTTTCTTGTTGGCTTTTTTTCAAATCTGTTTTGTGCTAACATCAGTTGGACAAACTAACAAAATTTGCTAGTTCTTTTTTTAAAAGTCCTGTGACTTTTTCAAGTGTTACAACATTGAGAAGCCCAGAGCTCAGAAAATGGCTGGCAATTGCTTCTGCCCACTTTGAGTACACAGTGATACCTTTTGTGTACTGAAAACATTCAGAGTGGGAAGATTATGACAACAAAAGGAGGCTTACGCTGATTTAATGCACAACCTGACATTTGGATCTCTCAGGTCCAGTTATCACACTTTCAGGTGAACATGTGCTCAGTTGGGGGTACACTTAACTAACACTAGTTGAAAGGATCCACACAGGACTCATTGTGCTGCTCCAGAGTGAAAGAGTGTATTGTGTTTTATGCTGTTGCAGGAGTTAGGGGAAAAAAAAGAGATACTTAAATGGGCACATGAACAGAATGGGAATGGAGGGATATAGAAAACTGATTTAAAATAGGGATCACGAGACTTGGGCATCCCTGGGAATTGTGTAAATAGATGATGATATTGAAGTACTTGTTTTTATCCTACAGGTGCTTTGGTCTGCCTTGTTGTCTAACGAGGGGCATACACGCGATGGGTCGTGAGAGGGCTGCTCTTGGATTTTCCAAGAGTATCCTAGTGCTTCACGTCATTAGTGTACGCTTGACCTGGTACATTTGATGGGCAACATGACAGCTCAGTGACTATCGCTGTGCTGTGCAGATACATGGATTTGGATCTGTGTCTGTAGGAGTTTGCGCATTCTCTCCATGCTTGCGTGGGTTTTCTCCGGTACTCCAGTTTCCTCCCACATCCCAAAAATGTGCTCTTAGGCTAATTGGCAGAACAAATTCTCCCTAAATTGTCTCAAATTTGGTTTTTAATCCATAGATCTATAAACATAGACAGGCACCCACAGGTAGAGGTGGGAATATTGAGGTGGTGGCGTGGGCTCGTTGAGCCGAAGGGCCTTTTTCCCATGCTGTTTTGTTCTATGTTCTTTGTTCTTTGTTCTAAAGCCAGCTGTGCTATTCCATATGATCATGGCTGATCTCATTGTGGCCTTATACACAGCTCCCTTCCCACTCCTCATAACTCTTCATCCTGCTAATAATGAAAAATCTATCCATCTTTTCTTTAAACGTATTTGGTGGTCCAGTGTCCACTGCACTCTGGGATTGATAATTCCACAAATTCACGACCTCCTCATTTGACTTTTATACCTACCACTGTTTAGCCTAAAACTATGGCCTCTTGTTTCAAAGTGCCCAACTAAGGGGAAATATTGACTCTATGCCTCCACCTTGAATTCTCTTTAACATTTTAACCTCAATTAGATCTCTTATTCTTCTAAACTCCAGCGAGTATAGGTGTGGCCTGCTCAACTTCTCTTCATACAATAAGTCCTTCAACACTAGAATTAATCTAGTGAACTTTCAATGAACTGCTTCTCATGTAGTTATGTCCTTGTTGATTGCTGTAAATTAGAAAATTTAGTATGGTTAATATTTGGTGACAAATATTCGGACACATAAGGAGACCAAAACTGTGTGCCGTATTCCAGATGCAATCTCAGCCCTATAGAGTTGCAGCAGCACTTCCCTACTTTTATACTTTATTCCATTAGCAATGAATATCAAAATTCAATTTGCCTTCCTTATTACACGCTGTACCTGATACTAACTTTCTGCATTCCATGCACAAGGACACCAGATCTCTCTGTACTGAAGCATTTTGAAGTTTCTGTCCATGTAGATAATAAATTACCTTCTTATTGCCTTGACCAAAATGGATAGCCTTACACTTATCCAGATTAATTTCCATCTGTCAAATTTTGGCCCACTCATCTAACCTATCCATATGTATATTTTGTATTCCCTTATTTGTTTTCCCACCTATTTTAGAATCATCTGCAAATTTAGTTATAATACGCTCTATTCCCACATCCAAACCATTAATATAAATTGTAAGTAATTAGGGCCTGAAAACCAAACTTTGTGACACAGAAGTAGTTGCAGCTTGTCAATTAGAAAAAGAGCCATTCATCCTCACTCTCTGCTTTCTGTTGGATAGACAATCCTTTATCCAAGCTAATATATTACTCCCAACCCTGTGAGATCTTACATTTTGTATTAACCTTTTACTTGACACTCATTGGATGCTTTGGAAGCCCAAATACACAACATTTACAGGACCCCCATCATCCATATCACTTGCTACATCTTCAAAGACTCTGGCAAATTAGCCAAACACAATTTACCCTTTACTAAACCATGCTGTCTCTGTTTAAGTAAGCCTATTAGCTAAAAGTTTGCTTTCATTGATGGAGGTGAGAGTTGCTATCCCTCTTGGACTGCAACATGACAGGGAAGTAGAGCACAGGCAGCAGACAGGGTATTCAGTGTCCAGAGGGAGGGCTATACCTGTCATGTGTCTTCAGGAACTATGTCTCTTCACCCACCTCAAACAGGAACAGTGCCCAGGCAACTAGTTTTCACTGAACTAATCATGGACTGAATGGCTCTACCTCCGATAACCTCACACCCAGCTGAACAATAGGCTGTCAGTGATTGTGAAGACTGCTTTGAGAGGACAAGAACCACATAGAATACAACTCTCTTATTGTACTGTCTGCGGCGGCCATGCCAGTCAATCATGCCAGTCAAGACCAACTCCTCGGTCAGCAGCAGTGATGCTTCATTGTGTGACGGTGAGCTGAACCTGTTATTTTTGAGCCATCACAATTGATTGGAGACCAGGTGATATGGGGTACCAATACTACATCTAGTTTATGACTTGCCTCCATCACCTTATCTTGTGTGCGCATTGTGCCTGCAACAAGAACTCTATTGATACCAGTAATGTCATGAAACAAACAAGTAGAGTCCAGAAATAATGGTTCTGATGCCTGGACTGCTTGAGGGGAGCATAGTAATACTCACGGAAGCATGTGTCCAAATTGGCGGTGACCTGCTGTACTCTCCACACACATCATCCAAACTCTAAGCTAAGAACTTAAAACAAGTCAGCAAATTGAAAAATCCCGAAATAATTTATATTAAGAAGGTAGTGAAAGAATCAAACAGCATCATTTTGTTACACTTTCTTTTAGTGCCGTCTTTAACAGTGTAACCTTGAACTTTCAGTTCAGAATGATGTAGGACTAAAGTACATTGAGTAAGAAAATGATTGTAAATGACCTTATTTTTAGCTTATACTGTAGGCCGACATCAGCCTGTTTGCAAGTCAACATCATCCTGCTATGACACATCTGACTCTAACTTTCAACTATTTCATCTAGCCTTTTCTTTATTCTCTTGCTGAAAAAAGAAAAAAGCTGTAAAACTTTTCATCTTGCATTCATCAAGCCAAACTTTAAATGATGACAAAGGAGAAAAAGGAAGTGATTGGTTGGCCAAGGCGATGCTATGGAGAAATCAATGGGGAACTGTCAGCAGCTTTGTATCACTGCATGTGCTGTGTCAAAGAATGGCCTGGGTGTGCGGAGGAGACAACCAGTCGGAGATTGTCAACAATCTGGGGCAGAATGGGATAGTCAAGGCAGAGAGGGCTTATGATGTAACATTGGCTTCAGAACATTGCCACAGTGTCCTCAAACTCTCTGATAATTCAAAACAAGTGCAAGGCTTGAAGATATTCCATTTGTTTGCAGCAAATGTGCCCCTATGTATGAATATATGCCACTTCTGGCAAGCTGAAATGAGCCACATTGTCAGCTTGACTGATTATCTTCAATTTATTGTTCAGTGCAGCTATTAGAAAACTCACAATTAATCAATGACTACTTCTCAATTGTGGAATCACCTCCAACTGTAAATGTTTTGCTTTGGATTTTGCAGTTGTGGAATGGTTGAATATGGGATGAATTTTTCCTATTTTGAATAACTGAAAGAACATGCTGTTTGATTTGATCAACCCAGGACTGGGATATACAGCCTACACACCTGGCATCACACCAGCCTGATTCTCCACATTTTATGTATACAACCAAGACAGTGTAATCCTAATAGTTATCTTGCTTGAATAAGCTGAATTCCCTCTGTGTCAGCTCACATGCATGTTTTCTCTACTAGTCTGGAACTAAGCCAATTATTTCCATCTCTGCCTTTAACTGCTACCATCCCTGGCATTATCATCATTGTCTTTCGCCCTTGCCACAAAACCAAATCATTTGTCATAGAGTTAAGAGCGGAATTTTATGAAATGAATTCTAACTCTCCGGACAGCAGGAAAATGGGAGAGTCCCTGATCCATTTTTTAGGCCAGTTTTTAACACCCAATATTATGCATTTAGTCATTGAAAATATGGGCTAGACTGATTTTAACTAGTGCAAGCAGAGGGCTAGGCTTAATTGGCCAGCCAGCCTGCAGAAGAAGCTTTGGCACGTGTACAAACGTTTGCAGCCACACATGCATGATTTCTGCAGCAGGGCTTTGACAGAGAAAAAGCTGTCAGGCCCCTACTGCTGCAGCCAGCCTGAAACAACCTCCCTCACCCACATTGCAATTGCAGGGCTTGCAGCCAATTATGAACCCCAAACTGCCCAAGATGACACCTCTACCACCCCTCAAGACTAATTGTACTGCTCTCCTCTCCCTCCTAACTAATCCCATTGCAACACAGCAGCGCCCACCCCCTCTTTCCCCCTACCCACTCTCCCCGATCCGACCTTGTTGCATTGAGGCAGCAGGCCCCCTCCTCCCATTGGGCTGCCTCTTTAGGCCCTGCCTGCTTCTGGCCATGCTCCTTCAGGGCCCCTCAGTAGGGAGTACCAAGGTGCCCTGTGGGCATTGTCCAGGTGTAAGTCTGACAGTGGCAAGATGCCAGGGTGAAATTTTCTGGCTAGCATTGCCCGAGGGGCACCCCCTTACCCTCAGCCTCCCAGGGAGCCTCAGTTGCCTCCAGTTCTAGTGGTGAGGATAACACATCTATCCCCCTTACCTGGGGACTAGGTATTTTCCTCACCGGAGAGAACCTCTCCAGGCAAGGCCATAAGATGATTAGAGGTTTAAATAGGGTGGACAGTGATAGCCTTTTTCCTAGGATGGAAAAAGCTAGCACGAGGGGACACAGCTTTAAATTAAGGGGTGATAGTTATAGGACGGATATCAGAGGTAGGTTCTTTACCCAAAGGGTGGTTCGGGAGTGGAATGCCCTGCCTGCAGCAGTTATAGATGCGCCAAGTTTGGTGGCGTTTAAGAGGTTAGTTGATAAGTATATGGAAGAGAAGGGAATGGTTTACTTTGGAGGGGCATTGCTTTTTATATTGGTCGGCGCAACATCGAAGGCCGAATGGCCTGTTCTGTGCTGTAATGTTCTATGTTCTATGTTCTATATGTTCTATAAAAACAAGTAAATCCAGATGCTTGAATGCCAGGCTCACTAAACACATGTAACTAAAGATTAGAATAAATACACATGATTTATTCAGCCTGTTGCCCATTTCCATGAGAGGCTGACGTCATCAGAAATCTGATCCTTGCAAAATTGTGAGAGCTGAGAAATCAGGAATAACCCTGATTTCTTGGTTCTTATGCAATTTTACTGGCTGTCTCTGGCCATCAATGGGTGGGGCAAGCCAGTAAAACCCCAGCCAAAGATTTTAATAGCACAAAGAGCCCAACCACACAATTGTGTCCATTGCATCAATGCTGGCCATAAAATTATCTCTTCTATTTGTACCAATTCTATATTTTGAGTCCAGGTTAAATTCAACTGCCACAGTATTGGGCATCCTATTTGGTCTGATTGGAGTTTTGATCCTTCAACATCACAAAGGATGCTTATTTCTATCTCTGTTATCTGTTTCAATCTTGTCTCTGTTCATCTGCTACAAAACACTACTTTCATGCTGTTCTAGCCTTTAGACATGATGTTTCCAAAGCTTTCCTGACATCATCTGTCTCCAGAAGCTTCAGGTCATCCAAAACACTGCAGTCTGTATCTTTAACCTTTACTGCTCTGCTCTGTGACCTCCATTGGTTCCCAATCCCTCTATGTTTCCAATTTGAATTTCATAACCTTGTGCTCCAATACCTTTATTGTATCATCCCTTTGTAAGCTCCTTCAGTTCTACAACTTTCTGAGAACTCCGTGTGCCTTTCACTTCAGCACCTTGTGAATTCCCCACTTTCTTCACCTCACCATTACACCTTCTGCAGTCTGGAACTTAGCCGTGAAATTACATAATTAATACTAATCTCAACCTTTTTTTACTTCTGTGTGATTCTCCTCAAATATTTAGTCATCCATACTAATAGTTCCTACATTGGCCATGTGCAGTATTCATTTGATTATGACTCTGTGAAGAGTGCTGGATACCTTTCTACACTAAAGGTGCTCTTTCAATGTAAGTTGTTGTACATTGTTGATCTGAAGCTAATTTACCTTCTGCATGGAAGTGGGATAGGGATGATGGTAAGAAGGAGAGATCTGAGTTGTGATGTTGGTGTGAATTACTTTTCCATTTTCAAAATATCAGGCTTGCTAAATCTAACCCTGACTTCAACGTAAACAAAACAATAAAGACAAGATTGTCAGTAAAATATAGCATCCATATCTCCCAAACTGTGTGCAAGGGACCTGCAAGAAGTTGCCAACTTGAAAAATTGGAAAATAATTTAGTTTAAAATGGGTCTGAGACAGGCAATGGAAAAATCATAGAGCATACAGTTTGCACAGCACTTTTTTTGGTTTTTATTAAAAAATGGATAATTCATCAAAGCGCTCCATGTCAGTAAAATGGCATAAAAGCAAAATACCACAAAGTGGCCTGTAGTGAAGAAAAATTTGAAGAAAACATCACTTTTTTGCAGTTCTTCCTACACTGTCTGTACCAAACGCTTCAGGAATTTGATGTAGGAGTCATTACAAAACCACTCAACAATAAAATGACTGTCAATAATTTTATGAAAATGATCTTAATGGGAATTAAAACTTTTTTAAACTAGTCTTTCAGGTCCATTTTGCCTGCTTCCCTTCACATCCAAAGATGCTGTTTCACTGTTGAGATACGGGTTTCACAAATGCCAGTCTCCATGCATTTAATTATTCAAGACAGTGGTATGCAGATATTATGAATATTGGCAAGATAATTGGCAAAGGGGGCAGTCATGGCTGGATAACATAGTACTGATCTCATGCAATACGTACACAATGTAGCAAACATCATGGGATGTTCAAGCTAATTGTAGACCTCCTACTAACACAGTAGGTGTTATCGACTAACTTGGCACATCCAAGGTTCAAGGCTGGGGCCTTCCTGTCTTTGTCACTCAGATACTAGCTAAATAAACTTACTGAGTTTAAGAAGAGCTGTTTAATAGTATTATGATTTGTATTATTTATATAAACGACCCTAAATTTCTGCCGCCATTTTATGAAGTGATGTGTGCAACGCAATTGACAATAAATGAACAATAAATCTTGTATCACATGATAGGTGTAAGCTTTTTTTTAAATCTAGTGTATAGAGATTGAGACCTTTGTTCTTATTATTTTCTGAGCTTGTACTCTGATGAACTCTGAAATGATATTTAAAATGTTCTTATACATTTCTGAGTGACTGGTGAAAAGTATGAAAATAAAGCAACAGACAATCTTCCTGATACTATAAAAGTTGGATATCAGGACAGCTGCAGCATTTGAAATCCTCTATGAAAAGATTTATTATTTTAATACAGTTTCAGCAGAGAGAAATTCCAGTAAACATCTATTAATCTTTTTTTACGTGCAATCTTTATCTATCTCTCATATCACTGCATATTACTTAATAAGATCTTTTTAACCATCAAGGTCATAAGCAATGATTTAGATAAATAAGATTTTATCTTATAGTCAGTCTGATTTCTCCTTTAACAGGTTTATGGGTTTTATAGGTAATGCATGCATTATAGGAGGTCATTTGGCCCGTCATTCCTGTAGTACTAAGCAGCTGAAAGCCTGACTTAGATTGCATGCGTTCCTGATTTAGTATAGATATTCTTATCTGAATGTTGTTTTATTGACTTAAGACAGTAATTTTGCATTAAAATAATTATTTTTAAAAATAAATTGCACATCTAATTTCATTTATCAATTGGGAGAGAACGTGTGCGAATTATAAAAATTAAAATTATCATCTACCAATTTTAAATATTGTATAGGGCGTAAGACCATGGGAACAATAAGAGGGACATAGCTTTAAATTAAGGGGTGGTAGTTATAGGACGGCTGTCAGAGGTAGGTTCTTTACCTAGAGGGTGGTAAGAATATGGAATGCTCTTCCTGCTGCAGTTGTAGATGCGCCAAGTTTGGTGGCGTTTAAGAGATTAGTAGATAAGTTTATGGATGAAAAGGGAATGATTTAGATTAGAGGGTCATTGCTTTTTGTTAATTGGTCGGCGCAACATCGAAGGCCGAAGGGCCTGTTCTGCACTGTAATGTTCTATGTTCTATGTTCTATGTTGTTTAGTCCTCCGATCCTCTACTGGCATTCATTGAAATATTGGCTTCTCTGTGACCTAACTCTATCTATTCGCCTTTGCCCTTATGAACTAATTTTTGCATTGAATTTAGTTGCAAGCCTCGTTGCTCTTCGCCAGCTCATCCCACCTCCCATTAATTGAAATAGGATTTCCATCTCCTTCCAAGAAGATCTAGCCTGCCTCAGAAACTTGTCAGCCTATCAAATCGTCACAACTCCTTGTCCCAGGACTATTTGATTGACTATTTTTGAGACTGTAATAGTGGAAGGAGTTCAGTGATGGAGCATGGGCTGTCTTTCTGGGACCAATCTGGCAAGCCTGATTGGCAAGGAAGGTGGGAGTGATGAGCAATGGGAGGAAGTACAAGAGAGAGTTTACACTTTAGATAGGGAAGATAGGGAAGATAGGCACAAGAATGTGTGATTAGAAGGCAACCCCTCACTCACCCACATCCTGTCCATCAGGCCAGCAGTGCTTAATGGCTTGATGGACAGGATTAATTGGCCACTTTAAGGTCAATGAGAGATTTGGCCACCTGACATCGCCTCTGCTCTGACAAAATACCCAAAGAACAGGGCTAAGATGCTTTTGAATGGTACCACTTCCTGCCATTCCAGCCCCAAGGGGAGCATTATGTACTGTCCTTAGATTTTTGTTAGCCAAAGGCACTATCAATGGAGAGTAAAACAGAGTTAACGTTCTGTAATAAAGCAAGCTCACAGATTTTGTCAGGAAGGCAAAAGGTATTTATTAACAAGAAAAACTGCACAGAGGCCGAATGCCTCACAGCTGCCCTGAACAGCCCACTGGCTGTGTCAATCCTTACATGCCTACTGTATGCCTTCTAAAATATCTTCTGCCTAAAAGAGGACTCCACCCTCTGGAGTGATTACTCATTCTCAGTCCCAGTTGGTCCTCAAACCAGATGACCCTCTTCTGCTATGTTACCCTCCAAGAGACAGTACTACATCCCCTCCCCTTTCACACCTTTATACAATCTTCAATAACTAAATTACTCAGTCCTGAACTCAAACTAAATCTTATACACGTGTTGGACAATTATATATTAATATTTTTCTGTTTCTTGCGAAACAGTGTAATTCAGTAGTCTGAGACCCATCCACCAGATCAACATTAGCAGGAACTGCACTAACAGGTACTTCTGGCACAGACAGTTTATTACAATTTGCTCCCATGAAGATCTCAGTTACATCTATAACAGGTCAATCAGGTACTTTGGTGCTTACAGCTTCAAAAACATGTCTTGATGGCTACACTGACTGTTGGAACATCTTTCTACTCCAGTGATCAACATGCTTATGAATGATCCATTCCTTCATGTCTATGGATATAATTGGAGTCCAATCAAAAAGACAATTTCAGGTATCTAGTCTGATCTGCGACTGAAGTTTCATATTATGATGCCATGTCATAATATGGACTGAAAATGCATTTTTTATTGTTGTAATGGTAATGGCTCATTGATTTGATTTTGAGGCTTCTGTGTCCAAACATAAGTAGTTTTATTAGTAAGCTTTAACTATGGACAGTTCCAAATATACCCTTACATGGAACCCTTCCATGTTGGCTTGTTGCTTATCGAATTCAGTTCTAGACTGTTCTCTGACTGTATGACTACATACTGTATTTTCTCGACAGTGCCACTCTCCAGTCTCACATTGTTCTGCATCTTACATTATAATATATGCAGGCACAAATCACAATACAAAAAGTATTCTGCCTTGACAGTTCTTTCACATTCTTCATCTGTAATGTGCAAAGGAATGATCATCATATTGCGTTTCTAGTAATTAAACCATGTGATATAGTTTCTTGTCTTTCCAGCATTTCAGTTCAGTATTATTTTCATTGACCATTTTGTCATATTCGTTCTCGCCATTGAGCCATAGAGATCTATAGCACAGAAAAGACTCTCCAGCTCATTGTGTATGAGATGGTCAAAGACAAATCATCCAACTATTCTGACCCCATTTTCTAGTACTTGATACATAGCCTTGAATGCCTTGACATTGCAAGTGCACATTTCAATACTTTTTAAATGTAATGAGGGCCTCTGCTTCCACCACCATTTCAGACAATGCACAGGACTGGGAAAGGGGAGGAACTCAGTAAAGTTTTACAACACCAATTTTAAATCCAACCAATTTATTTGATAGTAAATCCGCGAGCTTTCGACTTTACAGCCTTCGTCAGGCAAATGCAGTGTTCTGATCTGCAGAGGCACTCATATCCACACAGTTATAGATTGCTGATTAGAATGCGAATCCTTACATCTAACCTGCTATTCAAGTGTTAATGTGGCTAACAATGTGTGTGAAGGGAATCCTGAGCATTGGTTAGAGAATTGTGTATTTTCTCCAGACAGCACAGTAAGTGAGGTTTTTTGCTAATCCAGGCAAGTTACGGGGGTTACAGATAGTGTGACATGAAGCCAAGATCCCTGTTAAGACCGTCCTCATGTGTGCGGAACTTGGCTATCAGTCTCTGCTCAGCAACTCTGCGCTGTCGTGTGTCACGAAGGCCCCTTGAAGAACATTTACCCGCAGGTCGGAGGCCGAATGCCCATGACTGCTGAAGTGTTCGCCCACAGGAAGGGAACTGTTTTGCCTGGTGATTGTTGAGCGATGCTCATTCATCCGCTGTCGTAATGTCTGCATGGTCTCCCCAGTGTACCATGCTTCGGGACATCCTTTCTTGCAACGTATTAGGTAGACAACGTTGGCCGAGTTGCAAGTGTATGTACCGTGTACCTGGTGAATGGTATCCTCACGTTTGATGATGTCGTCCATGTCTATGATCCGGCATGTCTTGCAGAGGTTGCTGTGGCAGGGTTGTGTGGTATTGTGGTCACTGTTCTCCTGAAGGTTGGGTAGTTTGCTGCGAACAATGATCTGTTTGAGGTTGTGCGGTTGTCTGAAAGCAAGAAGTGGGGGGGTGGGGATGGCCCTAGCAAGATGTTCATCGTCATCAATGATATGTTGAAGACTCCGGAGAAGATGTCGTAGCTTCTCCGCTCCGGGGAAGTACTGGACAACAAAGGGTACTCTGTCCACCTTGTCCTGTGTTTGTCTTCTGAGGAGGTCAGTGCGGTTTATCGTTGTGGCACGTTGGAACTGTCGATTGATGAGTCGAGCGCCATATCCTGTTCTCACGAGGGCATCCTTCAGCATCTGGAGGTATCTGTCACGATCCTCCTCATCTGAGCAAATTCTGTGTATACGGAGGGCTTGTCCATAGGGAATGGCTTCTTTAATGTGTCTAGGGTGGAAGCTGGAGAAGTGGAGCATTGTGAGGCTGTCTGTCGGTTTTCGGTACAGTATATAAAGATCTGCTGTGGAAGACAGAACTATGTGGATATGTCAGACAGTGCCTAATGAGGTAAATGGTCACTGAGGTTTTGCCTTCATGGAGGATGACTTGGCACCTTTGCAGTACTGTTTGCCAGGTCCTGCATCTAGCCAGAAAAAGCACTGTGGCCATGGATATATTTGCCTCTGGTATCTTCCAATGTTCAGCTGAGAAGCTTGGTGACATCTCACAGATGAGTGCACATCACTGCATTACACCAGTCACCTATGTCTTATTTGTGAAAGGCAGGCAGTACATTCAGTTCATGTAAGATAGAGATTCACAGGCACAATGGACAGTGGATTTTCCACTATTGCTGATATTAGATATAATGCAGTTGTTCCCCCTTCAGTTTCGTCTGCATTCACTAAATCTGCATGCCTACCTTATACTCTGTCAGTTTTGTGATTTTGATGTGAAGCTACTGAGTTTTGTCTATCCATTTAACGGCGCTGAAGAAAGAATTAACTTTCAGTTGCTTCCTGGGCAACTATGTCTCTCTCTTTCCTAACTAACCTGTCTGTTATAAGTGTACAAACAAGCAACAGTGTGTTCCAAGCGGGACCCCATAGTACAGCATAGTCCTCCCAACTGCCTCATACTCTTCCTAGTCAGAGCTGATGTTATTTTCATTTTTACTGGATACTATTTCTCTGGAATGATGGTGCTACACTTTTACTTCAGGACTGAGTTTGACATTCCCGTTGTAAATATCAGCGTGCCTCTGATTAACCTGGAGCTTCACAATGTGAAGCTAGAACCACCTCCTATAATTCTCCAGCCTCCCACAGTGATATTGGATCCCTTCATTGTTGCGGTGGATATTCTGGCACTTGAGCCCCTCACTTGTTAAGTGCTCATCCCTCTGTGGACTACAGGCTGCAGATACTCCCAGTAATCGTCACCGTTTCCTCTGAAGCTGTGTACAGAGCCTGACATCGATTGTCAGACCACTGTGCAATTTTCCTGTGCAGCACATAGCTCTTGCCCCTCCCTGCATCATGTTCCTAATGATTGCTCATGCTGCATGCCCACTTCTCTTCTGCACTGTCCCCTACTTCTGACTTTAAACTGTGAGGTCAACATGGTGCTGGACCTCTGTCATCTTGACTCCTTTCCATTTCACAATAGATTCCTGTCTGCACAACCCTGAAAAAAACAGAAACCTTCACATTGTTTCCCATTGCAATGAGAATTAAGAACAACAGAGACCCTCCCAAACATCTACAGGCATGACTTATAAGTCTTTGTGCAAAAAAATCCCTAATGTCCTACAGTAATGAGCATCTCTCCCACCTGCGTTGTCCATATCTTCAATAACAATTCTTTCTACCCACTTACCACTTGTTTATAGAACATAGAACATAGAACATTACAGCACAGAACAGGCCCTTCGGCCTTTGATGTTGCGCTGACCATTATAAAAAAGCAATGACCCTCCAAACTAAACCATTCCCTTCTCCTCCATAAACTTATCTACTAACCTCTTAAACGCCACCAAACTTGGCGCATCTACAACTGCCGCAGGCAGGGCATTCCACTCCCTAATCACCCTCTGGGTAAAGAACTTACCTCTGATATCCGTCCTATAACTATCACCCCTTAATTTAAAGCTGTGTCCCCTCGTGCTAGCTTTCTCCATCCTAGGAAAAAGGCTATCACTGTCCACCCTATCTAAACCTCTAATCATCTTATATGCTTCAATAAGATCCCCTCTTAGCCGCCTCCTTTCTAACGAAAACAACCTCAAATCCTTCAACCTCTCTTCATAAGACCTGCCCTCCATACCAGGCAACATCCTGGTAAACCTCCTCTGTACCCTCTCCAATGCCTCCACATCTTTCTTATAATGTGGGGACCAGAACTGCACACAATACTCCAAGTGCGGCCGCACTAGAGTTTTGTACAGTTGCAACATGACGTTGTGGCTCCGAAATTCAATCCCCCTACCAATAAAAGCTAAGACTCCGTATGCCTTCTTAACAACCTTATCGACTTGACTGCCTACTTTCAGGGATCTATGCACAAATACACCAAGATCCCTCTGTTCATCAACACTATTAAGAATCCTACCATTAGCCCTATACTCTACACATTTATTATTCCTGCCAAAGTGCATTACCTCACACTTTTCCACATTAAACTCCATTTGCCACCTCTCGGCCCAGCTCTGCAACTTGTCCAAGTCTCTCTGCAAACTATAACACCCCTCTTCACTATCTACCACTCCACGACTTTAGTGTCATCTGCAAATTTACTAATCCATCCTTCAATACCCTCATCCAGATCATTTATAAAAATTACAAACAGCAGGGGCCCCAAAACAGACCCCTGAGGTACACCACTTGTCACCGAACTCCACGATGAATATCTCCCATCAACCACCACCCTCTGTCTTCTATCTGCTAGCCAATTCCTAACCCAATTAGCTAAATCACCCTCTATCCCATACATCTGCATTTTCTGCAGAAGCCTTCCATGGGCCACCTTATCGAACGCCTTACTAATGTCCATATGTACCACATCAACGTGGTATGTCAAAGGTTTGTCAATGTTTAATGCATCCTTGTCAGACTCTAACTTTTTATCCTTTGGTCTTCCCTCTTTCTTCTTTTGTTTGTCATCCTCATCCATCTCCTTGTCCCCTGCCTTCCATTGTGCCCCCTTGCTCTCCCTCCCCTGTCCTTGCACAGCCTTCATTTCCTATTGCCCTCCCCCATGTGTTTGTCTTTCACAGCCCTCCTTCCCCATTGCCCCGCTTGTCTTCGTCATCCCATTCTCACCTCACACCTTGGTCAAACTTGGGCACAACAGGAGTGGCACAGCGCTGTGATAGGTGAGCTATGTATGTTCCACTCACCTTGAAATAGCGAGCTAACTGAATTCTGACCTCTGCACACCAAACATTTCCAAACAGGTTTGAGGCCAACTTGATTTCCCACTGGCATGACCCAAGATTAGAAGGTGTGGTGAGGGTCCTGTAAGCACCTGTTTTGATGTATATTCATGAGATGCAAATTGTATCCACAACAATAGGCAGTGGTATAATTGATCCATCCTTAACCCATCATTGTAAGAATGACAAACTGTTTTTACATTGACCGGTTTCTCACTTCTTGATTCCCTCCAGATTCTCCACTTTTGCCCCTGCAAAACACACCATGGGCAGAATGGAAGAATTCTCTCCACACAGATGCTGCCAGACTTGCTTAGTTTTGCAAATACTTTCTGTTTTTAGCCCAACATTACACTGTGAAACCAAATCAAATGTTTCCAGTTTGGTTTGGGAATTGGTATTGCATTCAAAGACCTCAACAATGGGACTTCAAGCTGGCATTCCCTTAGAAAGGTTAGGTTGTTAGGCTGATTCATAATAGTCTGTGTTTATTCTGGAATGAGACTGTAAATTGTATCCTTGTCTGTCCTTTGATATCAATTCCATTGTAACATTCAAATTCTCCTCCCATTCTCCGCCAATATTTATTTTTGAACTAACATCACTAGTTAGTTCAAAACTAAATGAGCAGAGTTAGTTCAAACTCTGCTCATTCTGTAACTGGTCTTTCTTTGGCTTTATTGTGTAAGACTGATCGCAGCAGAACCATCACAACAATGATGATGCTACAGTTTAGAAATATTTAATTGGCTGTAAAGTGTGCTATGACAACCTGAGACTGTGAAAGGATCCCTATAAATACAGGTCTTCTTTTCTTTGACATGGTCAATGTACGTCAAATCATTTCATTGTGAGCTATGTCGTGAATCTTCAGAGAGATGAAATAAAGCTCTATGTATATGCAAGTCTTGCTTTTTCATTCCATTATATTGTCTAAAATCCCTCTGGCATTTTCTCATCAAGTAAACAAATTTCTTTCTCTTTCACAATGCAGTGATTATACTTCATCTCTGCACTGGTCCATTGAAACTATTTTGAGGTATTCAGTGAATAGCTGAACCAAGGTTAACCAGAGAGTCCTAGCAAATGCTGCTCTTGTTCACAAGTTTTCACTTTATCAACTGTCAGCATCTATGATTCGTGATGTACTCTAAATTAATGTCAGTTTGATTGACTTGCTACTTACATTCTTTTATCCGAACAGAATCCATGTTGTAAGTGTAAATTTAGGTTGTAAACATGTGTGTGAGTTCTTTTAGAAATCTTTTGCCTTATGCTGCCTGAGGACAATATGTTCTACCCCATTCAGGGAGTGAGCTGTCTGTCTTGATTTGTTATTAGCATACGTGACTCAAACCTGGTTGACCAAAAACTGTAGTTGTCTGAAAACAAAACCCTTTAGAATGTGACAAGCATCAATTTTAACTGAATGAAGTTTTGAACAATTTACCCGGGCAATTTGTTTTGTTGCTGTATTGGGATGTGGTCATGACGTGGAGATGCCAGCGTTGGACTGGGGTAAGCACAGTAACAAGTCTCACGTTAAAGTCCAACAGGTTTAGTTGGCCACACAAGTTTTCGGAGCACTGCCCCTTCATCAGGTGAGTAAGAGTTGTCTTCATAGACACAAACTCAATTTACAAATCAAGGGATGTGAGTTTTTACAGATAATCACGTCTTAAAAGTACAGACAATGTGAGTGGAGAGAAGGAGAACATAAGTTAAAGAGATGTGTATTGTCTCCAACCAGAACAATTAGTGAGATTTTGCAAGTCCAGGCAAGTTATGGGGGTTATAGATAGTGTGACTTGAACCCAAGATCCTGGTTGAGGCTATCCTCATGTGTGCGGAACTTGGCTATCAGTCTCTGCTCAGCAACTGTGCACTGTCGTGTGTCATGAAGACCGCTTGGAGAACGCTTACCTGAAGACCAGAGGCTGAATGCCCACAACTGCTGAAGTGTTCCCTGACTAGAAAGGAAGGGAAATATTTCTAAACTGTGCTCCCTTTCAGTTGGGGAGCACTTCAGCAGTCACGGGCATTCAGTCTGTCATTACAATCATATGCCTCTTCTTCAGAGTTTAAGAGAGATAGAAATGTGCGAGATTTTATACTGTGGAAGAGATGGAGCAAAATAGAAGGTCAAGGATAGCTGAAAGCTCAAAAAAGTTTTGAAAAGGGTATCAAAGATGCAAGACAAAGAGAGTGTTAGTGACAGTGAAAAATCTAAGGAGGGTGCAACAGTGACCTCAAGGTTAGTTAACAGAATGTGTTAATAGTAGAACAAATATCAGTAGTCTCTGAAAGGAAAACATAAGAACACTTTAGATACTGGCATTGTGAGGGGTGGAGGAAGGGAAAGAAAAGAGAAAATAAATGATCAAATGGAGGACAGTGTTCATGATCTGAAGTTGTTGAATTCAGTGAGTCCTGAGGGCTGTAATGTGTCTAATCGGAATATGTGATGCTGCTCTTCAAGTCTGTATTAGATTTTACTGCAACATTGCAGTAGTCAAGGACACAGCTATGAGCATGTGAGTGAAGTAGTGAACTGAAATGGCAAGCAGCAAGAAGGTCAGCGTCACGCTTGTGGACTGAGCAAACGTATTCCACAAAATGATTACTTAGTTTGACTGTCTTATTTTTTGAAATTGGCCCTTTATCTTTTTGTTGGACTTTAATCTAAAAATAATTGTCACTTGAAGAAACATGAGTTAACAAGGGACAGCCAGCATAGGTTTTGTGGTAGCATGGCTCCTATTATGAGTGTGTGAACCTTGGCCAATCAGGATTAAGGACACATATTACCAGGGCTGGAGTTCGGTAGGGTGAGTTGAAGAGTTGTTGGAAGCAGACCTGTATGGTGAAGGATGTACTGGCCTTGGAAAGGGTCCAGAAGAGATTTGCAAGAATGACCACTGAAATGAGGAATGGTTGAGGACTTTAGGCCTGTACTCGGAGTTTAGAAGGATGAGGGGGGATCTTATTGAAACTTACAGGACACTGCGAGGCCTAGATAGTGTGGATGTGGAGAGAACGCTTCCACTAGTAGGAAAAACTAGAACCAAGAGGGAAAGAGGGCTAAGAGGGGACCTTATCGAAACATATAAGATGATTAGAGGTTTAGATAGGGTGGACAGTGATAGCCTTTTTCCTAGGATGGAGAAAGCTAGCACGAGGGGACACAGCTTTAAATTAAGGGGTGATAGTTATAGGACGGATATCAGAGGTAGGTTCTTTACCCAAAGGGTGGTTCGGGAGTGGAATGCCCTGCCTGCAGCAGTTGTAGATGTGCCAAGTTTGGTGGCGTTTAAGAGGTTAGTTGATAAGTATATGGAAGAGAAGGGAATAGTTTAGTTTGGAGGGGCATTGCTTTTTATATTGGTCGGCGCAACATCGAAGGCCGAATGGCCTGTTCTGTGCTGTAATGTTCTATGTTCTATGTTCTATGTTCAAAGGGCATAACCTGAGGCTAAAGGAAGAAATCTTTAAAACAGAGATGAGGAGGAATTTCTTTAGCCAGAGAATGGTGAATCTGTGGAACTCTTTGCCATTGAAGACTGTGGAGATCAGGTCATTGAGTATCTTTAAGGCAGAGGGAGATAAGCCCTTGATTAATAAGGGATCAGGGGTTATGGGGAAAAGGCAGGAGAATGGGGAATGAGAAAAATATCAGCCGCGAGTGAATGGAGGAGCAGACTTGATGGGCCAAGTCGCCTAATTTTGCACATATGTCTTATAGTTGTTTGCAAATCCTTTAGTTGTAAATAGTGTTTTTCTTATTAAATAAATCCTTTTTGTTTTGTACCTACTATACCAAGGCATCTTAAGCTATCACAGATTTATTAAAGGCAAATCTTGCCCGATAATTTTAATTGAGTTCTTCGATGGAAGTTTGGATCTGTGTCTTCTGTTGGTGATAAATGTGTTTATGGATACTTTTTAAACAGCTTAGTTTCATGGTTATAAATAATACAAAACTCAGAAGTAGTAATGAGTATAGGAACAAACATCAGGAGGACATAGGTGGATGAATGAAATGGGCAAATGTATGGAAGATGAAATTCAATACTGAGAGATATGAAGTGATGCTTTTTGGAAACAGGAATGAGAAGTGATAGTTCAAAAGCAATAAGTACTGGTGCTTATTCTCCATAGGATTCTTCTCTCATTCTATGTAATCTCAACAGATTCTTCTATTAATTTCTATCACTTGTACATCTTGTATTTACTGAGGTTTAAGATAATTGGCAAAATAATTAGGGTCCCGGTGAGGAAAGCTTTTTTTTAACTTTGCGCCTAATTATGTCTAGAATAGACTTGAAAAGGAAAAGATTTTGTTTGGCTATGAAAAAGAACAGGCTACCCTTTCAATGAGCTGACCCAGTCATGATGAATCAAATGGCTTACTTTGTGCTGCAAGATTCTCTGACATTACTGGCTGATATTGGTAGTTTCCAAGTTATTGGATAAAACTGATGATTCTGGATTGCTTTGGCCACATACAGCTTCTTTATTCAGTTTCACATGATGTAGTTTCTTTTTCTTCATTGACTATTTCCTGTTATCTTTTGTTTTAATTTCAAGCCATGCTTAACTATAATTTTTGCTCTTGAACATCTTTCTTTTACTTGCTGGCATTTTACTGTTTTCTTAACAGTGAGCTTTATCTGCGTTTATAGAATCCCCACAGTGTAGGAGGAGGCCATGTAGCCCAACAATCCACCCAGGCCCTGAACCCATGATCCCACACATTTATACTGCTAATCCTCCTGACATGAAAGGGCAACTTAACATGGCCAAACCATCTAACCCACACATCTTTGGACCGGGGGGAGGAAACTGGAGTACCCGAAGGAAACTCAGACAGACACAGGGAGAATGTGCAAACTCCACGCTGTCACCCAAGGCCGGAATTCAACTCAGGTCTCTGGTGCCGTGAGGCTGTAGTGCATGCTATTGTGTTGCCCAAAATTTATGTCTATGCTTAAATGTTTCATTTTCAGGATTCTCTTCAAGCTTTCAGCAAAATTAACTCCATTTATCCTGGCCCAACTCTTATGTTCTTTTCTATTAATTCTTCATACACTCTATTATTTTGGAATATCAAATAGAAAAAAATATAGTGAATTCACATTTGTTATTCTTGGACTGGTAAGACTGCGTGTCTCACACATGGTAAAGCTAAAATTTCAAATTCCTCTAGGCTGTCGCAATTTACTGCTTAATTTCCAGAGCAAATAATTTAAAGATGCATAAGTTTATTGGACAGTTTAACTTGCATAATCCTGCTCAGAACAACTGATGGCACTTGAAAAGGCTTGAAATTTAAGACTAATTCTTTACTGTTTGTACTCTGATTCCAATGTAGTTTAAACAAAAAATATATTTTGAGTAGAATGAAAATAAAAGTAAGTGTCTCAAGTGCCTGGCGGTTTGAGTCATTTCTGTTCCTGTCAATTCTGTCCACATGTGTATTGTTTTAAAACTGCACTGGAATGAGGGCATGCATTTGTCTTGTGTACTGTGTTCTTAATCTATGGCTCCATGGTGTTGATAATTAGATCCAGGGGCACATACAACAGCTTGACATTGAAAGTTCCCAGGTGCAGGGCCTTTGCAGATTGTCAACTGTCACCCTCTGACCAGTAGCTCCTTGATTGTGATAATGGTGATCCTGTCACTATAAACGCCCCACTTTAATGATAACTAGCTACCAGTTGTGTCCCAAGGGCAGCAATCTGGGAAACATATGTCTAATGAGTAGGAAAAGTGAGAATCTGGCAGTAGCCAGTGGCTAAAGGAGCACATGTTCAGTCATTCATTCCTCTTCAAAATAGCTGCATCCAGCTTCCCCTGAGAAGTGGCGTTTAAAGTGATTGATCAGTACACTTATTATGGGACTCATTCATTAGACCTGCTTTTTCTCCTATCTGTATATGTGTTTAAAAATGAGTGCCTTTCAGATGTAAAGGAGCTTGCTTATCCCATGAGGAAAAAGTCTCTTGAACAAGTTCTCATGCAGTGGGGTACCAAAAATTAAATGCATTAAAAAATCATTGCACTTGAGACCATGAATTGAGAAGTTGCTGATTATAACAGAGTACAAGACTAGTGCAGTTTATGTGGAAATGCTGATTACTATGCTTTATACACTTTTTTTACAGCTGTTTTGGCCTAAGTCACAGGATGTTTGGAAACAGTAGGTATTTAAATATATTAATTAGCCTTCTTTGCAAATCTATTTACCTGACAATATTTTCTCTTGTGGGAATGCTGTATGGATTTAATTTTAGCATAAACCCTGCACCTGTGCCTCAACAATGTAAAACCTCATCCTTGTGATAGAATCACTCCAGTTTAGGCAGCTGAATTTGAATGTTTGAGGCTTGCGATGCTGCAACCTCTAGTCTTTTTAACTAAAAGGAAAAATAACAGACATTCTTGGTTCAAGTGTAAATGACCATTAAGCAATGGTTATCAGTTCCACTTCAGTGACTAAATACCCTGACCATTATACGTAGTGTATCTGTTCCATTTCAGTGACTCCGGGATAGAATTGTGTTGGGTAATGACTAAGCAAATTTAGCTCAGGTAAATGTTGTGTTGATTCAATCATACCTGTAGTGTGCCTTCTATTTTAAGTTTTGGTAGGAAGGCAATGATCTGCGCAGAGAAAACCACTTTAATCCCTGTATTCTGTTAAAGATGGAGTCAGCTTTCAAAATTGATGGCCTGGATCTTCTGAGCAGCAGCAGTGATCACAGGATGGAAACTTCCAACCCTGGTGTGGTAGCATGGCTTCTTTAAGAGCCATGTGGTTGGGCTAGACCCTATGGAGTCGATGTGACAAGATGAGCCAATTGAGTGTAAAAGTTTGTATCCCAGGAAGGATCAGCATCTGGAGCCAGGGAGGAGTAGTGTACAGTGGCATAGTTGCTTTATTTGATCCTGCCTACGTATACATATTTACTTTAGCAATAACGCTTTTGTGTTCTAAAGTCTCACCGAGTTGCTCTTGATATAATCCACTTGGCTTTCACAAAGTGCTGTGTTTCTCAGTGAACTCCATTGGAATGCAGTAAAGCCAGGAAAAGGCCAGACAAGCTCCTTTTTGTAACACAGGTTTGCATGTGGCAAGTTCACGATTCAAGTTTGAACGCTCATGAATGAATGAGTGAATAGGTAGGTGGGTAAATTGTTGAGATAGTGAGTGGGGCGGTAGGTCAGCAGATAGTCAGTTTGGGTATGTGATAAGATTGGGGGCGTAATTGTATGGTCAGGCAGGGGGGTAGTGACATTCAGACATGGTCAGGGTGGGCTGTTGGTTCAGGAGAGTCAGGTCAAGTCAGGAATGTAGCTGGGTGATTGGAGGTAATCAGGTGGTCATGGGGTGATTGGGACAGGTCGTTGGGTTGGGTCAGAAGAATACTGGGTGGTCAGGGGAGGTCAAGGGATGTTAGTCAGGTCACCTTGAAATGATTGGATTGGAGTTAATTGGGTAGTTACCCAGATATTAGACTAGGTTTTAAACTGTCCAGTATTTCTTGGGTAACTATTCAGTAAAGTATTGCAAAACTTACAAAGTCTCCAACTTTGAGTTGAAAACATTCATGGAGGGAATCCAGAAGCAGGGGAATTGACCATTGGAAATTAGAATTTTCCAGGCAATTCCCACATAGACCAGTACATCACAGCTTCCACAGGGTACTGATAAGCACTTTCAATGATAGACAGTTTTCAGTGATACGAGACTGGAAGATTTGGATCAATGAAATAGCTGGTCCACATATATTTCATCCTTAGATGCTAGACAACTGATAGATTACTATTGCATGCCACTAGGGAATTTGAATGCATGAGCTTAATGTAAAAAAAATGAATTCTAATTTGATGAAGTTATGTACATTGCTATGATGGCTGTGAAGGAACTACGAGCCAAAATAACCAAATTTATTGAATGACACTCAATCGAAGAAACAACTCATAAGGATTAATTTAAGAATATGTACATGTATACAATTACACTGTTTCTGCTTAACAAAATAGGTGACAGCCATTTGCTAGTTCTTTCCTCAGGGCAATGTCTTGACCAATCAGGGTCAAGCTGCCTGGTTTAAGTTCAAACAATACTTGTCAGTTAACTGTCAGTCACCGTCACTGGTACATTATCCATGGCAATGCCTCTACCAGTAACAATTTGCCAACCGATCAGCACCCTTTCTTCTTCTAATGTAAATTGTTGTCTTCCCCTTCTATTGGCATTTTTGTGAAATGTCCAGATAAGTACAAGACAAAAAGCTTCAACATAACTTTTTTCCAGCAATATTCAAGATTTTACTTTTTTAACTTTTACTTTAGCACAAATCATCATCATTACAAATTAAACATGAATTAATAGGCAAATGATACCCCAAATTAACATGTAAATTTCTATTTAAATTGTCAATAAAATCTGCATCACTCCCTACACACAATTGACACCATGGGCAATCTCATACTCTTTCCAACTTGGTCAATGGTTACATAGTATCTCTCTCTTTCCCACAAAATTCAGCCCTTGAGTCAAATTCAGCAACAGCTGTATTCCATTCAAGGTCTGGAATATTGTTAATATTGGCAAGGCACAACTCTCTCAGTTCATGTCAGTCTTTGTAAAATAGTTATCCAGAGATCCTTTTCAACTGAGCAGCCAACAGTTCCCAGTTCGTTGATACAGACTCACGGCTTTTTTGCATGCTTGAGCTATTCACACCATTTTTAAGATTCAGTTCCACTTAGCTCAGCTGTATATCATGTCCCCAAGAGCTCCTGGAATTCTATCTTTCTTCTTGTGCCAAGGAGAAAACTGACCATTTTTGTACAGAGCTCAGATATACTCCTGAATTGATATCTGTATACTGTTGTAGCACTTTGGGCCCGCTGATTGTCTTCTGCATCTAGCTTGCATTTGTATTTGCAGATTTCCTTTGTGTTTTCCAGTGACACAACTTCTAGTCTTAACTTCCTACTTTACCCTAATTGGGGACTTCAATGTCATTACCAAGAGTAGCTTGGTTGTATCACCACGGACTGAGTTGACCAGGTCCTAAAGAACATAACTGCTATCTGGATTTGTAACAAGTGGTGAGGAAACCAAGTGGGAAAACAATACTTGACCTCATCCTCACCAACCTACCTGCTGCAGATACATCTGTCCATGACAGTATCAATGGAAGCGATGGCTACACAGTGCTTGAGATGAAGTCCCAAATTCACTTTGAGGATATCCTCCATTGTGTTATGTGACACTATTACCGTACCAAATAGGACAGACTTCGAACAAATCTGGCAAATCAAGTTTGTGCTTCCTTGAGGCACTGTGGGCCATCAGCAGCATCAGAATTGTACTTAACCACAATCTGCAGCCTCATGGTCCAGCATATGCCCCACTCTACCAATATAACCAAACCAGGCGATCAATCTGGGTTCAATGATGAGTTCAGGACAGCACGCCAGGAGCAACACCGGACATTCTTAAAAATAAAGTGTCAACCTGGTGAAGTTACTTGTGTGCCAAATAGCATGAGTAGCAAGTAAGAGACATTGGTAAGTAATTCCACACCAATGGGTCCGATATAAGCGCTGCAGTCCTGCCACATCCAGTCATGAATGGTATTGGTCAATTAACCAATTCAATGGAGGAGGCAGCTCCACCAGTACCCCATCCTCAAAGATAGAGGAGCCCAGCACGTCAATGCAAAAGGTAAAGCATTTGTAACAATGTTCAGCTAGTAGTGCCGAGCTGATGATCCAAATTGGCTTCCTCTGGAGGTCCCCAGCATCACATATGTCAGGCTTCAAATAATTTTATTCACTTCACTATCAAGAAATAGCTAAAGACATTGGACGCTGCAAAGGCTATGGGCCCTGACAATATTCTAGCTGTAAAATGGAAAACTTATGCTCTAGAACATTTTTTCCCCTATAAAGCTGCTCCAAAAGAGCTAGAACATTGTCATCTAGCCAGCAATATGAATAATTGCATAGTATGTCCTGTACACAAGAAACAGAACAAATGTATGTGTTGGAACATGGAAGAAACAGTGATGCAGATTGTACAACTATCTTTGGCTGCAAGCTGAAGTCATACCTTAGCCGATGTTTTAAAAACTTCACTTCAGGTTTCCAACCCATGGAATGATGATTCTTTGATTTTGCTGACCATAGAATCATAGAATCCCTATAATGAAGAAGGAGGCGAATAGACCCATTGAGTCTGCACTGACTCTTCAAAAGTGCATCACATCCAGGCCCACTGCCTTCTCTCCCACCTGCCTACCCCTCCTATCATTGTAACCCATGCATGGCGAATCTACCTAACCTACTCATCGTTGGACACTAAGGGGCAACTTAGCATGGCCAATTCACCTGATCTGCACATCTTTGGATTTTGGGAGACAACCGGATCACCTGGAGGAAACTCACACAGAAACTGGGAGAACATGCAAAGTCCACATAATTACCCAAAGCTGGGATTGAACCTGAGCCCTTGGTGCTGTGAGGCAGCAAAGCTAATCACCGTGCCAAATGCAGCGACTCAACTTAAATCTCATTGAAGGTGAAAACCAGAGGCTAACAAAAAATCTAAATATCTCATCAAAAATCTACCCACTGTTGTAGTCTTGATTAGTAGTGATTCCAGATAATTGAGAAATTGTGAGAAATATTTTGATGAAGAAGTAAAGATAATTGGCAAACACTTCCTCATTTGAAATGAATGGAGTTAACTTCACTTGAAATACATCCTGATAACCACAATAGCAATGGCAGAGCTCATGTATTTAAATGCTTTTTTATTGTTTTAGTGGCCCTTGAAAGGATAATGTAAAGTCTAAATAGTCCGAATAACTTCCAACCATCTTTAGGAGAGTATCAGCTAAATTGCCATTCCCTGAGACCATGCAGAGAAACTGGATTTCAATCCCTTCTTGTTTTAGATTTGAGGCGATTGACTCATAATGGGCAGAATTTTATGAGACATTTTTCTAAGTGTGAAGCTAGCATGAAACCGAGAGAGTCCCTGACCCTTTTTTTTGGGTAAGTTTTCACACTGAATCTTATACACTCAGTCTTTGAAAAAGTGGGCTAGATCATTTCTTGCCACGAAGAGTAGTGGGTGTGTCAGACCATCAGCATCTAAGATCAGAGCTTGCATATGTACAGAAGAAGTGAAAAAAAAAACAGCTCTCCTGGCTGAACATCCCCTCACCCCACATCACCCCTCCGGCCAGATATGGCCTCCCCCTGCTCTCAGGGACATTGGAGACTCCCGTCCCCAACATTACTCCTGGCTGCCTGACATGACCTTCTTTTTCCCTACATCCTATCATTACAGAGGCACAACTTCACATTCACCCATCAACACAAGTTCTGACTTAGCTTCCTCTCTATGGTAACAAGACAAACTGCATGAAACTCACTAAAATGGTCTAATGGGTACATAACTTGCCCAAACTATCTGCAGCTGTTCTGCTTGAACAAGGGGCAGCTCTATAAAATCCCCAAGGATGGACAGACAAGCATACAATGCAGGAAGAAATGGCTTCCTTGGATAGTTCAATGTTTTTCAGATGCATATATGGCAATTTGCTGGAGGTGGTGGAGGAAAGGCAGGACATCCTCTTCCCCCATCAGGATGCCATCCCAGAGGAAGGGATGGAAACACAGGATGAGAGGCAGTGTCAGCATCTGACAGTGCCAGGGCACTGGCCCGGAGAACTGGGAAGCGATGCTGCAAACAAATGAATGACATAATCCATGCAGCAAGGGGGAATGTTGAACCTCATTTAGCTTCTTTTCCTCTAAGTGATGCCCAGATCCCTGACCCTAACCCTCCCCCCCCCAAGCAGTTCTATTCTTCCCTCCCTTACTGCCCAACAAGAGTATCCCTTGCCTTCTGAAGTTCACCACCTGAAACCCTGCAGGACTCATGCCATCAGATTTTACATGGCTCCTTCTGTCATCACAGGAGAAGAAAAACCAAAATCACCAGGAGTGGGTGAAGACAGAGGGTAGTGTGCCTGAGATCCAGGTCCTCAAACTGCTTTGAGGTGCAGGCAATGGAACCTGCGGAAAAGGAGAATATGTGAACCATTGGGCTGCCAATCCTCACTTGTTGGATAATCTCAAGCATGTTGCATGCAACCCAGGTTCCTCTCCCTCCCTTACACTTAACCTTGTGTCCTGTGTTGCAGGAATGGACCCCAATACATTTGGGCCTTCTGGCATTGTGACCCCCACTGCTGCCCCCACTCATCCTTCCCATTACAGCACAGAAGACTCTTTGGAAGAAGCAGATAAATTTGTGTCAGCTTCCACCACACAATTCACTATGTAAGTGTCTCTCACATCTGTGAGTCAAGGCAAGGCATTTGGGTCACTCTCTGGTGCATCAGACACATCTGCTGAAGTGCATCAGGTGGATGAGGGAATGTCTGAGGCCTCTGGCACGTGGCCAGAGACAAGGACTCGGCTGGCCCCAGGCGACATTCTGGGCCTCTGCGATCACTTCTCCTTCAACTAATGGAGATGCAGCAACAGAGCCAGGAAATGCAGGAGGGGCTGATGGTCATGCTGGACCAACTGTGAGGTGCTGGGTGGAGCCCCAAAGCTTTCACGTGGACCAGCTATTGCTTGCCTTGCGTGCTTTGCTGCAAGGGTAGCGTTCACACGGAGAACGTGGGACAGGGTATCCTCACCATGAGTGGCAGGGTCTAAGTGATGATTGAGATACAACAGATCACAGCTGAGGGCCTCAACAGACTTCAAGATTCTGCAGCCCATGGTTGAGAGACACCAGAACTTGCAGGAAAATTAGCGGGACAGCACTGAGACACAGCTGGTATGGCAACAGCCCTAGGGAACATGGCGCAGTCACAGAGGGCCATGGCTGAGGAGGGTTGCAGAGCATGGTCCAATCTCAGGCACTTGCTCCTGCCATTGCCAGGTGGCTCCTGACTCATAAGGCCATCGCAGAAGGCTTGAATATCATGGCTAGACCACAGGTGGTCCTCCAGGATGACTAGGGAAAGGCAATGCTGGAGTTTCTGGAGTTCACTGCAGAGGCAATGCCATCCCATGGAGTGGACTCAGGGGCCCACAGGAATCCCAAGGGAGGAGGAAAGGATCAAGCCCACCCAGGAGACTATGAGTGTGCCTACACCTTCTGACTCCCCCCTTCCTGACACCGGGACATCTCAGGGGCAGTGGACTCATGTTCCGGAGCTCCAGAGGATGCTTGCCAAGAGCATTAGAGATCACAAGGCATGGTAGGCAACTGGCCACCTCCACCTCAATGTCTATCCTGGACATAGTTGTAGGCCACCTAAAGTAAAGAAGTTGTAGTGGCATTAAGATAGCATGGTGAAGGGAGCAGTAGGAAAATAGAATATTTTGGCATTTTAAAGTCTCAAGTTCACATGTTTTTAAATGATCACTTAGTTTGAAAGCACTATTATTTGGAACAATAAATATTATTTCACCCAACATCTGTAACTAACTTGCCTATAATTAACCTCTAACAGGGATGTACTTACCCCGAAATCAGCCAAGGGACACTGCACACTAATGTACAGGGGAGGCTCCTCAATATACTGCTATTGAGAAAATCAAGGCACATAAATAATTCACTAGCTACATCGGGTGGCATGCATTGGCAGTGAATTACAGCATCTGCCATAGCATCCCCATTTCCCAGAGAAATTCCCTCCCCTCATTCACCACTCTACCCAGCCGGGGTCTTGCATAAGGTTTAATGCTCCTTTACCCACCACCCAGATACGCACCCAGGTGCCAGCGTACATGTGGAGTGCAGAGAGGGGTCAGACCAGGACATCATCACAATGGTACATAGGAAATTGTCATCACCCTCTTCCTGCCATAGAAACATGCTAACACAATATGCCCAGGCCCCTGCTCTGGTGTTGCAATGTTGCCGGAGATTGTCAGACTCCAAAGATAGTAGAGAGAGGAACTGCACACACACATGGCTACACAGGGCCCTGGTGACCAAAGCACGTGGTGATCAGGGCCTCCCTCGTGCCCCCCAGCATGCCTCATCCTCCTCCTCCTATTGGGTGGCCTCTTCTGCAGTGACACCCAGCTGATGGGCCTCCACGTCCTCCTCCTGCTCCAAAAGGTCCCCTCGCTGCTATGCCAGTTTATGTAGGGTACAGCACACCACCACAATGCAGGACGATGTTTGGGAGCTATACTGGAGGGCCCTGTCAGAGTTGTCCACATTTTGAGATGCACTGCTCCACTGTTGAACAGGTGGCAACACGAGCTTCATTATTATCAGATCTCCATATCAATCTCAGGCCTCCGCATCATCAGCCAAGTCCCAAACGGGTAACCCATAAACCACCCTGCATTCTGTAGTCCTCCTCAAAGAGCTTCAGGGCAGTGGAGCTCCTCAATATATAACTGTCTTGTACACTGCTGGGGCGGTCTCAGGCAGATGTGCATGATGTTCAGCTGATGGTCACCCACCAATTGCACATTTATTGAGTGGAAGCTCTTTCTGTTGATGAATCTTCCTGGATTCATCGCTGGAACCTTGAGGATGACATGGGTGCAGTCTAGAGCTCCGACAATTGGCATCCACATGATGATCGCATATTATGCAGCCCAGGCTTCTTGCTGGGCCTGGTCCAAGCCAAACTAATATACTGGCCAACCTGGGCATACAGGACATCCATGATAGCCTTGTGAGCGGATGTTTGGGAAACCTTACTAAGGTCTCTACTGATATAAAGGTTGAAGGCAGCCATCACTTTCACAGCCTCTGGGAATGTGTGCTCCCTAGCACCCCAAGGTGCCAGGTCCTGCAACAAATGGTACAGGCATTGATTGCACTGTCTCCTTTCAGAGCCAGAGCCGTAGGTGGCACGTGATATTCGACAGTTGCTCAAACGACACTCATGTGCGGACTGCCAGGATGTTTATTCCAACTTTCTCCTGCACCCAATTTAGAGCAAATGGCAGCCACGTCTTGCCTCAGGTGGACATCTCCCTCTAATCTTGTGAGTGGTAAGGTCTGGGCCTCCTCTCCCACAATTCATCTTCCTGCTCCTCCTCCTCAGCACCAACAGCGACCAATAAAACAGCAAGATTAATCAGTTGCATTCCAGAAGATATCTCATCAATCTGAGGGGCCGGGGGATGTGGGGAAGGGACTGGTAGCGGGGTTGGATTTAGAGAAAGGGAGAGACAGATAGAGAGGTTAAAGAAATCTGCTTATCCCTAACCCAGCAGCACATATTCTCCATAGGCCCTGCCCCTCCCACAGCCTCCCACCAATGCACATTCCATTACCCCACACAGTTCCCTAGCAACACATGCTACCCTACCCCCACCATAGATCCCAGAATGACAATACAATCACTCCATTCCACCGCCCCACTCACAAATACACATCTAGACCCCATGCTTTTGTGGCCACACAGCGTGTTGCTTGACAACTCTTGAGGCTGCAGCACTGCCACTTCAGAGAGTTTCCAGTCCATCCCCAACCTGCAACAATGCTTGCTGCTGCCTGCACTAGGATCCAGAGCCAGCGCTAAAATCCGAGATCCGCACTTTAACTGAGGTCTGCGCTAAGTATCCGAGTTTAGACCCCATGACCAACAATAGTCCCCCACCCACCACCTCCTTGCAGGTCCTCCGAACCCGAAATGCAACATGTTCACCACAAAACAACCCACTCTGAGCAGCACAGAGCAGTTTGAACATGGAGACTTATCTCCTTGCTCACCCTTCCTGATCAAGCACCTGAATCCGACTTTTATACTTGAGGTATTTTCCTGACTGATCTGGCTGCAGCAAATGAAGCCGGGACAACGAGGAGTGAAATACGCCCATTACATCCTGATGAATGCAAACAAATGCAAATTGATGTTTTGTCCATTTTGCCGTACTCCCAATCGTGCTGATTTTTTTTCTTGTTGAAATAAGAATTGAGTGAAAATGGAACCAATCCCGCTAGTCACATCATGCCCAATTTTACGATCTTTTTCCCACTGCAAACATGGTATGATGGAATTGTAAAAAATTGCCCATAGAGTCAATAATCATTACACTGTTGCATTAGCCAGGAATACCTACACAGACAGACCTAAATGTTTGCCCTTTTCAAATTCCCCCATGAAATTTTTATTCTTAAAAATTACAGAAGCCTCTCACAAATGCGTGCAAGCATAATGCAGTTCAGATAATTTCAAAGTGCACTGCAGGGCTCGCACCATTATTTATGACATCTGTTATCACAATCACTATCAGTGTAAAATACCATAAATTGCATTACAAGTATTAATGGAATTCTGCTATGTTTTGTTTCAGCTTTAAAAGTGTCAGTGAAGCAAGAACAATGTTTTAGATTATGCTGTTTCAGGGACCAAGCAATGAAACTGGGTAGGAGGAATCCACATTCCACAGTGGTTAAGATGAAATTAGATTGTGTTTTTGAGATGAAAATGGGAGCAAATTTGGAGCTTCACTGAATGGGTAATAATTTGTCAAATGATTGCCTGCCTATTACAAAACACATTCAATTTTACTTTGCCAATTCTAAAATTAGACAAGTCCTATGACAGGCAGACAGTCCATTCCATCAAACTACTTTCCATGCAGTAAAGATTAAAATGTAATCCTTTGTTTAATTTACTAATGGATGACAACACATTAGTCTTAGTGTGACCCCAAATTGGGCAAAGATTAAGGGTGGCATTGTCCCCGAAAAATTGCAAGCACCAACTTTGTGTAAAAGCTTAGAGTAAATCCCACTGATTTTTTCAGAGGGATTTCCAAACTGAATCCTTATAATCGGTGCATTGCAAAATGCACTCGCGTAAATATTATTAAAAATCAATGGACGGGGTCTATTCCCACTGGAGAGGCCGGCAACATATATCCGAGCAGGTCACTGTGCATTCGCTGATCTGTCAGTGCTGAAATCAGTACATACATAGTGGCCCTGCACTGCTGACTTCCCCAGTTGCTGGCCAGCCCCACGTCCCTGCATCACTGGCCTTGCTAAGCCCTCTCCTGATACCTGGCATCCGGGACATTTCTGAGCCAGCCCCAAAAACACCTCCCTCCTCCCCAAACCCCTCCATTCCATCCTCCCATACCCACCTCGGTCTTTCTCTTCATCCCAGAGCAGACCGAATCTCTCGGCAGGCCAACCCTCACTCAATCCAATTACGAGGCTGGATTAGTGGCCTCCCTCTTTCTGTTATCAAGCCCGAGTGCAGAGTGGCAGAGGGACCCCCACTCTCAACCATCTAACCACCCCCCTCAGAGGTCTGTGTCAATGTGATTTTCCTCTGGGTACTCCAATTTTCTCCCACAGTCCAAAGATGTGTAGGTTAGATGGAGTAGCCATGGTAAGTGTATCAGGTTACGTGAATAGGATGGGGGAAGAGGTCTGAGTAAGCTGTTCTATCAGACAGTCAGTGTAGACTTAAAGGGCCAAATGGCCTCCTTTGGCATTGTAGGGATTCTATGATCTTATGAATAGCAGTAAGCATTAGTGCACCTCAAAGCATCCCAGAGGTAATGGATGTTTTATTCAAGAGGAAAAGAGATTACATTGAATTCAAGGTGTGTAGCAGCACTGAAAGTATCAAAGGCTCAAAGGGAAGTGGGTGTTCTGTCCATTTTACCATCCCATTAAGTTGAGCCTGGCTTGCTGAAAATCCAGGCCATTGTTACAATAATAGAGAAAAGTTAAAAAAGGAAGACAGAAAGATGCATTTAATCAGTGGTGGAAGATGACTATGCAAGGGCATAGCCTCATTCATTTGTATTATAGTTTGGACAATCATGTTCAATGCTTTAGATTTACCATGCTCCACATTTTATAGTGTTGATTTTAACAATTTCCATTTCATACTAATGCTAAAGCTATGGCCAGAATCCTCCCACTATTCATGCCCTGCTGTCAGTGCTATCAGAGAACTTCTCCTACCATTCACTGCAGTGGGACCAGAGAATCCCAACTGCAGAGGTTAGAGAATTCCAGCCAATTTCATGCAAATGCAATTCTGATCTGATTTGACTTTGAGTCATTTCATTCCAAATTTGACTGTTATTTTGTGTACAGCAATGTCTAGTAAATAACAGATGAAGTTATTACCCTTCTGTTTGGTTGCTGGAGCACGAAATGCCTACACCTTTGAAGTTAGATTTTATTGATTGAGGTAATGTTAAATGTTTCTTTCAGACTATCCTAGTGAAAACTGAAAGTTTAAAAGAGATGCTAGCCAGAGAAGCAGTTGACTTTCTATGGCTGGATTGGCAGAGCATTCGGAAAGTGACAGAAAAAAATTAAAGGTAGCAGAGGCCTCCTGCAAGGGCTTGAGACTATAACTGAACTGCTCCTATACTTGCAGTCTCAACATTATGCTGCATATTAACATAGGGTGTCCTTGGAGATGACATAGCTTTGCTTGTGTTGATCCAGGTTTTTTGAATCACTTTGCTTGCACTGCAGAATACTTTACAATCCTGAATGCTAGGCTATATTAGCATTAATGTTACTTGTCATCATCTGGTGTTGACCTCAGGAAGATACTGGAGCAGCACACTCAGGTAACATTCAGCTTGAGTTAAACAGTAAGCCCACCCTAACCAGTGATGTTGACTGATATATGTTTGAAGCATGAATGGAGTGAATGGGTCCATCCATTTTTCTGCAGCTTAATGTGCAGGAAGCAGGCAAATTGGTGACACTGTTTGATGGAAGCCAGTCACAATAACTTTGCTTGGATTGGGAGTAATTATTGAAACATAAAAAGGTCTTTGCTTCATTTGATCGCAGTTTTGGGGATCTTTCGCATTTGATTCTATTTTTGTTTCTCAAGTGTAATTTACCATTAATTCTGATTTCTGGCAGAGCAAAGCACAGTGTGAAGTTTCATCATGTGATACAACAGTTGGCTGGTGACAGATAATATTAATCACATGAAAAATGGTAGCACAGTAGTGCAATTGCTCAAGAGGCGACTGCATTATATAAGGCACAAGAAAATCAAACAATCTCACAACAACCTCGTAGCATTTTTTAAACAAGTCTAAGAGCCATAGGTCTACTGTTTATTACAAAATGTCAAAGCATGTCCATATTAGAACTAATAAGGCAATAAAATATATTTACTTCAATATAAATATGGCATCTCTTCAGCTAATCACATTCAGAACTACTTGTTAGCTTAAACTGATGAGAATGAGATGATAAATTGCAATGACTGAATTAGTTGTAGCAATATTATTTTGCTCTCATCTCTCTGAAAGTTAAATTAATTGCAAGCTGTGTTCACTTTTGGGAGCCTATTAGCAAGCTTCTGTCTAAGTGAGTTTGCTTTTGATGTCAGTAACTTGTTCAGAATCCCTTCTTCAGTGAAATTTTGACAACAACATTGTTATCTTAAAAAGAAGAATATAATGGCAACGTCTCTCTGTGCTAAAGTAAACACTTTCTATGAATATTTTTCAATGTTGTGAATCCTTCACATGTTTGGAGCATTTGAAATTTCCTTTTATCATTAATGTATTTACCATTATGCACTGCAACAATGCTGCTTTGACAGCATCTTCCAAATCTGTGATCATTACCACTTAGAAGGACAAAGATAGCAAATACATGGGAGCACTGCTGCCTAAATGTTCTCCTCCAAGCCATATACCATTCTAAGTGGGAAATATATTTATGTGGAGATGCTGGCGTTGGACTGGGGTAAACACAGTAAGGAGTCTCACAACATCAGGCTAAAATTCAACAGGTTTATTTGGTAACAAAATCCACTAGTTTTCGGAGCGCTTGCTGCTCCTTTGTCAGGTGAGTGGGAGTTCTATTCACAAACAGGGCATATAAAAACACAAATTTTGTAAATTGAGTTGGCCAAAGAGTGAAAACTCATGCTAAATAGATGAAAGCAAAAAAGATTAGACGTTTGAACATATCACAACATTTTGTCCGTAATTATTGATTACCAGAGATTGAACTTGTGCAGACGTGTTAAAATGAAAACCTATAGTTCAGCAATCAAGTGTTGATTAGGCATAATTTTGGTTGTGTAGTTTATGAGGTCTTCTTGCAATTACATCCTTGAAATATAAAGTATTCTAGTTACACGTAATGTTACATTGCAAGAGGGGTCAAGGACAAAACAAAGGGGTACACATGTTTTTAGGAACCATAATTGGAGGTCCTTGATGGATCCTACTACCACTGGTACCATAATATATTTCAATGGCACTATGCTTAAAAGTCATCCCTTGGACACCATGGGCTATAACTCCTTCAGAGTGGTAATCAGTTTCAGATTGTGACTTTGTGCCCACTTGTGACTTTGTGCCCACTTTGTGCCTGCACCAAATTTCTCTTGTGCTTATCTCTCCCATTCTTCTAGCACAGGCCAGGCAAGATCCAGGCAGTGCAATAGTTTCTGGAGTCCCACGTCAGTGGAGGCCACATCCCCTTGTTTATGGCACTGGGTGCCATAGAGCAGGAAAGTTTAATGGTCCTCAATAATTGATAAGCTGGGGACAAAGTAAGTATCAGAGGTAAGTTGCAGCATTTAAAGATTGGGAGGTGGGGAGAATTGGAGATTGTGGGTGGGGGAGGGTGGGGAGAGAATGGGGGCTCAATGAAGGGCAGTGAGGTCAAATGTGAGAGAATGAAGTTTTTTTTTTAAGCAACACAGCACGGGAAACAGGCCCTTCGGCCCAACGAGCCCGCGCCACCGTAATACCAAATACATTATCCTATTTTAATATTCCTATATAATAATATATATATTAATCCTAATTTGGAAAATTTTCACCATAGGGACAATTTGTTACCCAATCAGCCTAAGAGCGAATTTTTGGGTTGTGGGAGGAAACCGGAGTGCCCGGAGAAAACCCACGCAACCACGGGGAGAACGCGCAAACTCCCGCAGACACCGGCCCAATTCCAAGTGTCTGCACAGCCACATCGATAGTCTCTGAGCTGTCATGGTGCCCTTTAGGTGGTCCACATAAAGCACTCATATACGACATGAGGTACCAGGCAACCCATGAATCAACATCCAAGAGCTGTACCCGCACCACCTGCCGAATGCGTGCTCAAATTATGGACCGAATTACCTGTGGAAAAAAGCCGTAGTTAAACAGTCCTAATATATCCCTCTATCTGCATACCGCTCATGTGGCTGTCCAAGAGACCCTTAAACAGCCCCAGCGTGCCTGCTCCCACCACCTTACTCGGCAGTGCATTCCACACCCCCACTACCCTTTGTGTGAAAAACTGCCCTCTAATATTCGTCCTATACATAGCCCCCCTCACCCTATGGCCATGACCTCTCGTCCTATCCATTTCTAAAGGTGGAAAAAGTTTACCTCCATTTACTCTATCTATACCCCTTATAATCTTATACACCTCTATGAGATCCCCTCTAAGCCGACGTCTTTCAAGGGAAAACAACCCCAGTCTATCTAATCGTTCCTCATAAGACAGTCCTTCCATACCAGGCAGCATCCTGGTAAACCTCCTCTGCACTCTCTCCAAGGACTCCACATCCTTCCAATAGTACGGAGACCAGAACTGGGCGCAGTATTCCAAGTGAGGCCTAACCAAAGTTGTATACAACTGCAACATCAAACTCCTACTCTTGTATTCTATACCCTTTTCTATGAAAGCTAACATACTATACGCCTTCTTTATCACCTTCTCCACCTGTGAGGACACCTTCAGAGACTTGTGAACCTGCACCCCCAAGTCTCTCTGCGTCTCTATGCTCCGTATAGTTTTACCTTTTATCCTATAATTCTCTTCTACATTTTTCCGGCCAAAATGCATCACCTCGCATTTTTCCGGATTAAATTCCATTTGCCATCTATCTGCCCAATCTACCAACCTGTCTATGTCCTGTTGTATTGCCTGACACTGCTCTTCTGTACCCGCCAATCCAAGCATCTTGGTGTCATCAGCAAATTTGCTGATCTCACCACCTACCCCTACTTCCAAGTCGTTTATGTAGACCACAAATAGAAGAGGACCTAGTACTGAGCCTTGTGGCACTCCACTAGTGACAGGCTTCCAGCTGGAAAAAGAACCTTCCACTACTACCCTCTGTCTCCTCCTTCCGAGCCAGTTTTCGACCCATCTACATACCCGACCCTGTATCCCATGCGCCTTCACCTTCTCTATCAGTCTACCATGAGGAACCTTGTCAAACGCCTTACTGAAATCCATGTAGACGACATCAACAGCCTGTCCTTCATCAACTGTTTTTGTCACTTCTTCAAAAAATTCCACCAGATTCGTAAGACAAGACTTCCCCTTGACGAAGCCATGCTGCGTATCCCTGATCAGATCGCAGCGCTCCAGATGCTCATACATCCTGTC
Source organism: Sphyrna mokarran (assembly GCA_024679065.1). Classification (NCBI taxonomy): domain Eukaryota; kingdom Metazoa; phylum Chordata; class Chondrichthyes; order Carcharhiniformes; family Carcharhinidae; genus Sphyrna; species Sphyrna mokarran. The sequence goes on along the minus strand of JAGIQG010000010.1, from coordinate 36,128,096 downwards.
CCTAAGGATCCTCTCCATTAGCTTACCTATAACTGAAGTCAAGCTCACCGGCCTATAGTTCCCTGGGTGATCCCTCTGACCTTTTTTAAACAACGGTACTACGTTTGCTATCCTCCAGTCCTCTGGGACCTCACCTGTGTCCAAGGAAGAGACAAAGATTTGCGTCAGAGGCCCAGCCAAGTCTTCCCTCAACTCCCTTAGCAGCCTGGGGTAAATGCCATCAGGCCCCGGAGCTTTATATGTCTTTAAGCTGCCTAACAGCCCCAACACCTCTTTCCTCGTAATCCTTATTTCCCTCAACCAATCCTCAACTTTGTCAACATCAGGCACAGACATCTGTCCAGTCTCCTGCGTGAATACCGACGCATTTCGGGCATCAGAGATGGGGAGCCAGACCTCGGGGGGTGGTAGGGTGTTAAACATTGGGCATTAGGGTCTTGGGGATGTGAAAGGGCATGGCCTTGTCTTTTTTTGGGGGTCAGGGAAGTGCAACCAGGTCACGGGTGAGTAGGTCAGGAGGGGAGTTTTCTTCTGGAGGGTATCTGCTCAGATTGTGAGGGGAATGGGGAGTGAGATTTGAGTTAGGAGTGAATATTGAGCCCATAGGTGGTAGGAGGTGGGGGAAGGATGTGCTTAGGTTCTGGGGGAGGGGGAGATGGTGATCTAGGGGGTTGGGTTGGGGATGAGTATTGAGGCCATAGGTGGCCTGTGCAAGTGAACAGTCATGGGGAATACAATTGGGGAGATGCTTAGTTGGGTGATGGGCAAATACTTTTTGGGAACATGAGTTTGGTTGTGTAAAATAGTTACTCAGAAGTCAGAAGAGAGTAACAATTAGCTGGAGCTAACAATTTAAATTGTGCCATCCTCTTATTCTATGTCTAGAGCAAAGGGAACTTCCAGCAAGATCCCCATGACCAAGTACTAGCTTTATCTTTGTGAATCCTATAAGGTCTCCACTGTACAAAGTTGCAAAGCATTTGCAGTTCAAATCTTCAGAAATAGTACAGAAAATCATAGTTTGAGTATTGGTAGAGTCTTGACAAAGCTTTCCAGCTATACCCCTGACTTTATTCATAATTCATCATCACAACTCCAGCAGCAATGAGCATGGAATAATGAGAAGGGTATTCCTGCTTGAAATCAACATTGATGATTTCAGTTGACATCTGGCAGCTCATGTGGGTTCTATCAAAGTGCTAGCTGTACAATGCTGTTATGTACATACAATGTTATGTGCAGGTAGCAATCATTGTTTAACAAGCCACTGGTTTGCCTTACATAGAGCTGCATTCAACTTCTTTGCCAAGAAAATGTATTGTGTTAAACATGGGCCAATTCAGTGTTCCAGTTTAAGACTCCAGCTAAGACTCCTGCTTCCTCTATGCAGCACCTGAAGTACACAGTGAGATTTGCCCCTTCAATTCCTGTACAGCTAGTTTCAAGAACTTACCATTGTCCTTTATTGTAGCTATATATGGACCAGTTAGGCACATTCCTTCATATAGGTTAAATTAGCTTAATGAGAAGAGTGTTTGATACAATATTTAATGTCATTTTTATTGTTTGCATGTGAGTTACACTGACAGGAACTGATATCAAGACATGCAATCTTTGTTTCTAAGTTTATAAAGTTAAAAATATCTTCTGCCAAAGCTCGGATTGGTACTGAAGTGTGTGTAGTTATTGCCCTGTGACATGACTTCCAGGTAACCAAGCATCTGTCTGAAGGATTGTTTCAAAAACAAGATTTTTAAGATGCTATAGTCTCAAGTGAAGAGCAGAACACACTGGAGGACCAGGAAGTGTGTGGCACAGCAGATGATCAACAAACAAAACACAAATGCGAGGCTGGAAATTGGTTACAAAAGATTAAAGTTCAAACCACTGGCCTGGAGAAACGTGTATGTGAACAATTTCTTCATTTTGGAGATGCAGCCAGCTATAACTTTTAGCCACTGAGACTTTTGTTTCTCTTGAAAGTGATTTTTGATCACTGAAGTGCCTGGGAGAGCATGTCTTTTTGCCATTAGAAAATTAGGATGTGGCCTTATAGTAAGAAAGTATTTTATTTGATTTGATTTATTGTTTGATTTGATTTATTATTGTCACATGTATTAGTATGCAGTGAAAAGTACTTTGTTTTGCATGCTATAAGATAAAACATACTGTTCATAAAGAAGGAAAGAAAGGAATGCAGCATGTAGTGTTATAGTTAGAATGTAGGGAAAGATCAACTTAGTGTGAGGTAGGTCCATTCAGAAGTTTGATGGAGCAGGAAAAAAGCTGTTCAATTATTGAATGTCAGCCCTGCTTAAATCAAGAAGAGGAAGATGTCAAAATCGGATGCAAAATGTAAACACCCACTGAACTGTGGATACACATACGCTCCAAACATCCACTGGAAATTGTCATGATAACTGCACTAATGTTTGGTTGTTATGGTCTGCCAACATATACATTAAGGTCCACGATGTAGACCTCAATGGATCTATGCCTCTATGCTATCAATACAAAGCAAGATATTGAGAGTGATAAGGATTCTGGTTGAATACAATTGCATGAAGTTCATTACCAGCAACAATTATGTACAGCCCTGCACAAGCTTTGACTTAGCATGGTCTTAAAGTTACACACATTGATTACTTGACTAGATGCCTGACTCATAAGGTATACATGATGCCTTATTGATGCAGAGCCACAGGCAAGAGTGAAAATCTGCAATAGGGAATCACGTGTAATAATAAACATCTAACATGGAGGCTGTACATTTTTTTCTCCAACCTTACACACGGTGCATTGTTCGGGGGTCATTATGCAGCTTGTTAGGTATATGTCATTGTCTTCATTGTCACACAATATCAGAACATTTATAACTGCCCAAAATATAGGTTTGTTAAAATGTACTAGTGAGCACCTTCAGGCAGGGTTTGCTCTGATTACGCAAAAGAAAATTAAACTTAAATACCTTGAGCAAGGAAGTGCCTGGTATCCGTGGAATCATTTGCCATAACCTAGTGTTACATAAATGAGCATAAAGAGCTATTCTGATTTTCAGCATCAGCGGAATGGCCATTCCACATAATAGATATTATGCCCCATTAAATTATATGTCAATGTCATCAGGACAAGTGTTGACATAGCTATAAACCTAACCATCAAATGAACAAATTACCTTCCAAGTTAATACTCCAGAAAGAATCAGAAATGTCCAAAATGAATGTTGTGCCAATGTAATTAAAACAGAGGTCGGTCAAACTTTATTCATTTGGAAAATGAGACAATGAGGCAGATGTGAGTAAATGTGGATAGTATAATGTTCCTCTAAAACCAGGTTGTTATACGTTAGCAAAAATGACAAGTTAAAGAAACAAAGGAGTGGGTTAGAGAATTTGAGAGAGGGAGGGTAGAGAATTGGGGCAAAAAAGAAATGGGAGAGAGAAATAGAGAGTTGGAGGAAGTGAGGTGGAGGGCGCAGACAATTGGAGAGAGAAAAAGGGTAATGTGTTGAGGGGAATGAGTGGAAGAATATGGACATTTGAAGATGGAAGCGGTGGGCATGGATAGTAGGAGGAATGAGAGTGGTGGAGAAAGGTGCAGAGCCTGGGAGAGTGAGGGGAAAGGATGCAGAGCTTTGAGAGTGTGATGGGGGAGAGCACACAGCCTGGAGGGAGCAAAGTGGGAACACAAAGCTTGGAGGGAGCAAGGGGCAAAATTCAGAAATTGAAGGAAGAGAGGAGTGGTGTGGACTGAGTTTAAACTCAGAGGTTCAAATTAATTTACTGATGGAAATCTGGTGGTACTGTCAAGCTTGTCTTGTATGAAAAAACTTATTTTCATGACACCATTATGAAGTTGCTTAGGAGATCTCATTTTGTTAAAAGTGCTCTATAAAGGTAAGTTATTGTTCTTTAAATCTAAAATACCTAAAAATTAAACATGTCCTCGTCTCAGGAATATAAGTGTATCATTAGAAAAGAATGATCACTGGTTCCTAGCTATGTTTGTACCCTGTGATCATTGCCTTCAACAAGCAGAATGACCAGAGCTAGTTTACATTGTGGTGCTCTGGTTAGACATTGTTTCATTACAGCTCCAATGCCTGTTCTAGTTATCTTGCAGCTGTGTACTCATCTCCTTACAATTATGTAAATCAATGAAAAGGTTAACCAACTAAATTTAAGATTACATTTCCCTTACACATGTTCTTAAATTTCTCAATTACGTCAGAAGATTCTCCCAAAATTAATTGGTTTATTAATAAGTGTCTTTTTATTGATAAGCTGCAGGTTACGCTTTTCACTTTCCTTCAGGCAGACTATAATTCTCTGTTGTGATTGTAGCAAAAGGTTTCTTCACAATTCTCTTTGTTGATTTAGGTTGCAGGGAACAGATTCCATTCCAGTTTCTTAACTTGACACTATTTATTTTTCTCTTGGTATCATTGAGTTCCTTTTGCACCTTGTTTGATAGTTCTCCCATATCAAGCACAGTATTGTTTGTATCATCAAATGCTCCATTATGCACACAGGAGGGACTTTAACCCCATCCCTCCAACCCAGCCTAGTGTAAACCTTTGTAAATAAGCAGCAGTTAAAATGAAATGGGGCATTTATACTCTGGCTTCTCGTCCTAATCTAGTTCATTAATATTTTACATTGCAGATGTCAATGCACCTGCCTGAAGCCCCATCTCCAAGTATGCAGTGCTCATTCCACTAACATCATGAGGCTTGACTGTGCTACAGAGGCCTGAGTGAGCAGTGATAGCATCTTCGGTTTTCATGGTTCCCTCCCTGGTTGTCCATCCTGAAAACTCAACGCTGCAGATGGCTATCTCTGATCGCTGGTAACAACCTCTCACCATCTGATATCAACAGGCAGCCACTTACTTTTAACTGCCTGATCATCTTGGCCAGCAAGTTCATTGGCATTAAGTTGATGTTTGGCCATTAAATTGACCGGGCTTCCTGTAGCTGCTCCCAATTGGGCCAGCTGTTTGCCTGGGGCTTAAACCCACAAAGCCAGCAGGTTACAATGTTGTGTGACCTGTCAAATTGAATATTTATTCCTTTGAGCCAAATCTTTATTCACAAGTACAGATAATATCTGGTCAGTGAAACATGGTTGCTTGATACTGTTATTGATACATAGTTCCTCTACTCTCCACAGCTGTTTCATTTGTCAGAGCTACTTTATCACAATTATTATGGCTGTCAAGCATTTAGTTGCTGCCAAACAGCTCCTGCATTGAATACATTTTGCTTCAAGTCTGAGTGATACAGGGAGGTAAATGTGTGTCATTAAGAGGGCCCAGTTTGTGTATGTGCATGCTGATTATTTCCTTGTAAGCAATAACACTGCAAAAAACTCAAGAAGTGAAACACTGACCCCTGATTTTCATCCCAGTTTGTTTCTTTTGGCAAAGTGAAGTTGGTAGAACGTAGCATCTCCTGACTGTATCATTAATGAAATGCTCTTAGTGTCACAGCAGCCATGTTATTCACAGCAAAGTTCCAGAAGTACCGAGAAAATACCTCAACTTTTTTTTTAGTGCTGTTGGATGGGGAATATTATTTACCCGGATACCAAGGGAACTGACTGAGAATGGGATGAAAATATAACATTTAATGAATTATCACTGGCTTTCAGTTTTATTGCCGATGGACTTGGAGATGACTTAGTCAGTGATGGGAATACCAAAAGTGTCATTCTATATTCTAACAACACAAGGGTGGGTCTTGAATTTGACATTCCATTGATTGTTCAGGAGTCAAAGAGTAATAATCCTCCTCGCTGAAGTCTCCCGCTTAGCAAATTCTCACCAAATGAATTAGTTGGCCATTTCAGAGACTTCTCTTGAGGGATAAATGAACACCTTATGGCTCTTCAGCTCAGTCTAGCCCCAGGTCAGTGTGCTACAGTCCTCGGTGCATATGCCCCAAACGCTGGAAGCTGTAGATATATCTAAAGTGGAATTTTACACCAGCATCAGACAATTCTTGACCCATACCTAATGAGTAACAAGCTGATCCTCCTTGGCAACTTCAGTTCCAGAGCTGGAAAGGAAACAATCTCTGGAGAGCTGTCATTGGCAGAGAGGTGTAGTGAAATCTAACTCCAGTGCTAGCTGACAATGCTCCTGATAAAATTCCTGGAACACAGCCTTGTCTCCACCAGCACTTGATCAATCAGAGAAACAAGTGCAAGGCCTCATGACAACACCCTTGCTCCAAATGCTGGCAGCTGCTTGACTACGTCATCTTCTGAGCAAGGGACCACAAGGATGTATATATCACTTGTGCCTTATCTGGAACCAATGACTGCTGAGTGAAACGCCATTTAATCTGTGATCAACATCAATGTAGCCCCAAAGCAGCAAAGGCAATGGAAACAGTGCTGTAGGAAAATCAACCTTGAAACGCTCAAAGACCCTATTCAGCCAGTATCTCATTAACAACCCGATCACTCCCAGTGACACAGAGGACAGGAATTTGCACTTCCTTGCAACCACCATGGGGTGTTTCACAGTGGCAGAGGAAGCCTGCCATTGACTGTGGCAAGATCTTCTGCTGATAATGGGGTTCCCATTCAATGCACCTCTTGCTGCTGAAAAACGAGTGCAGAAGGTTTGTCATCAGTAGGACTGGATGATTGAGAATGGCCATAGTGTCCACAGCGCTTGGCCTGCCTTGAAGACCTCTATAATCAGTCCTGTGAAGTTCACTCAACCAGAAAACTCCAAAATTGGTTTCAATAAGACCAACTAGGAAATCCAGGAGCTGATAAGCTGCAAGCTCAAGGTTTTTCTGATCCCAAAACAATAACTCAGCTTGAGAGCAAGAAAACTGCTCAATAGACACTGAAGGCAGATGCCCAGCATAAGACCCACAATGTAAGGGAAGGTGGGTAGAGGAAGCACAGGAGATCCAGCAATCGTCTGACAACCATGGCACTCCAGATTTTATTAGCAAAGTCAAGACCACTAACAGCCTAAGCACTCAAAGCCACATCCCACTGCTGACCAAGAACAGAGAGATGCTCATCAAAAGCAATGAGACAGTCAGAAATCACTGGAAAGAACAAAAAGAGTAGCTTCTTAACAGACCCTGTTTTCAATGCAAGTGCTCTCGACTTCATCCAGAAGCATGCCAACTGCTACCATCTTAGGACAACGCCAAACCGGCACAAGATAGAAAATTCCATCCAACATTTAATGAATAACAAGGTGTCAGGAGCAGATGACAGAGTTCCAAGTTATCATCAACACTAACAGAAAAGCATGGGCCTTACACTATACATTTGCAAGACAAAGATCCTTCACCAACCTATCCTAACCACATAGCATTGCCTCCAGTTATCAAAATTCACTAAAGGGCCTCAGACAATGTGGACCAGTTTCCGTAACATGGGATGCACTGCCAACAAGGGCAGACATCAATAATAAAGTTCAACACTGCCTTCAGGTATGTGAAAGTTTCCACACACCTGACGAAGGAATAGCATTTCCAAAAACTTGTGGGTTTACTATCAAATAAACTTGTTGGACTTTAACCCGGTGTTGTAAACTGTGTTTACCCCAGTACAATACTAGTATCTCCACTTCAGTGTGACACAGCAGCATTTAGTCATCTGAGGAAGAGACTGGTTGAAGACCAGAAACTCAAACCCAGCACCAAGCTCATAGTCTATAGAGCAGCAGTGATATACATTCTCATATTGGGCTCAGAGATGTTGGCTTTGTAGAGCAGGCACCTCAAAAACCTGAAGAAGTATGACCAGTGTTGCCACTTCAATGTCTTGCAAATCCATTGGCAGGAAAAGCACACCAATGTCAGTGTTCTTGCTCAGACCAACATCATTTCATTGAAGGATTGACCACACTCAACCAGCTCTGCTGAGTAGGCCACATTATCTGCCTGACACGAGACTTTCGAAACAGGCCCCCTGCTCAGAGCTTCGACATGACAAGCAAGCCCCAGAAGTGTAGAGGAAACTCTTAATGAACGTTCTTAAGTCCTTGCTGAAAAAGTGCAACATCTTCACTGGGGGGAAATACCTGGCCCAAGACCAATCAATGTGGAGGAGAAGTATCTGGGAAGGAGTTGAACACTGAGTTTCATTGCCAACTGCAAGCTGAAGACCAGCGCTTTTCGTTGAAAGGAATGCTGACAACTCAAGGGTGCTCCACCCATCATCACTCCAACCACTGCCTGCAGCATCTGGGACAGAGACTGTAGGTTGCGTATTGAACTCCTAAGTCACCTGAAAACTAATTTATACTGTAGCAGCAAGTTATCTGCAACTCCGAAGGACTGTCAAAGAATGAAGAGTGACATGAAGTCCTCAGGAAATTATCCTCCTTGTTAAGCTTGATTGTGGAAATTTTATCCTTGGATCTATAATCATAAATATATAGCTACAAGGAATGATGAGTTATTTGCAACCTATTGGTCTAGATTTTGTAGTCAGTGATGAAATAATGGTACTTTTCAAAGAAAAATATCAGTCTCTGTGGCACGCATTTCACTTTTTCGATGTTAGTTTATATCTAACATCAAGTCAAGGGATCACTATCTGTTCACTGACAATGATGTCATCAAACATGTTAAGCAGCCAATCATAGTTTAGTGTTCACACAGACAGCAAACCAGGTAGGAAAAGTATTTTTAGTTTAAAATTTATAGAAATCAAAATAAATGCTTGGGTCATATATATATTACTGATGTCAAAGCTGAAATAATGCAACTACATATTTTTTAAAATGAAATTTTATTGCCCCACCCATCATGGGAATTGGGGCAGGTGAGTGGTGGCCATTGGAAAGATCCATTGACATTGTATGGGATTTTACTGTTTTGGGATGAGTGAGGGTATAAAATCCCGCCCAATGGCTTTCTTATTCTAATAGTGAAATTCAATATTCTACAAATAAAAAATAAAAATTTCAGATGCAATAAGACAAAAAAAATTTTTAAAGGTATAGTAAGGTGGTTCAACAGTAAATATGAAATTAATACATTCTTAGAGTCCAGTTATAGTTCATCCTACAAGACATAACTTTTTCAAAGGTTTTTATATTGTGACTAACTAGATTAAAGAGCAAATTTTCATTCATTCAGTGATATCTAGTTGATTTAATTCTCTGTTTACTTTAACAGTTCACCCAATGGAAACCAGAGAATCACTGATAACAACTTCTGGATCTCTATATTTAACTGTTCATACACAGATTCCAAATGTTGCTGCCAATTTTTTGGAATAAATGTAGTGAAAGATGACAATTTTATTGTCAGTCCAATCACAAATTCCTGGCTGTTAAGTTTTGTTTGACCTCTTATTTGCTTATTCTCCACCACTGGAAAAACTAAGATGCTGTGTCGCATTTTTGTTTTCTGAGTAACACTTTATAATTATTTTCCCAGCATTATAATCACCATCAATATTGAATTATTTATTACAAATCTACAACCTATTTTTGATTGAATGTCACTGCATTGCTTTATCAGAAAAAAATATTCACTACCAGTTCTTCATGTTGTTCAGAATATCCTCCCTAGCAGCTGTTTGGGAGAATATTCAGGTTCATTTGAAGCTGAATTTGTATTTAAGTCTTCTGAGTTTAAAATTCAGTCGTTATGATCACAGATTCATAGAGTCATTTGCAGTATAGAAAAAGATTGTTGACTGTTCCAATTGGCAGTGACCTCCAGACTGTTACTAATCATTGCTTAAATAGGTTAAGCAAATTCCCCCTGCATTTCTTGCCCAAATTCTTAAACTTATGCATTCTAGTTTTTGTGCCAACAGCTAATGGAACAGATTCTTTCCTGGTCTATTTTACCTAAATCCATTATTATTTTGTAGACCTCTATTGAATCTCTCTCAAGATTTTAATGCCAGGGAGAACAACATCAGCTTTTCCAACCTAACCTGCCTCTATACCCAGAATAGGGGATGAGGTTTTACCAGAATAGTCTGGTAAAACTAGAATATTCTGGTAAAACTCCTCTGCACTCTCTCAAAAACTCTCACATTCTTCTAAAACTGTGGTAACCAGAATTGGGGTGCAATATTCCATTTGGGACCTAACCAGGGCTTTTTAAGTGTTCAATGTAATTTTCCCGCTTTTGTACTCAGTGCCTCTATTTACGAAAACCAAGATCCCATATGCTTTGCTAACCACTGTCTCAACATATCCGACCTTCAAGGATTGATATATATGTACCCCAGGGCCTACTGTTCCTGCATACTACTTTCAATCATGTCATTGGCCAGGATTTTCCGGTTCTGCCGTTGTTGCCCAAAATCAATGGACATTTGTCCACTATCCAATTTTTTTGGACCTGCCCATGATGATTCATACTGCTGCCAGAAACTGAAAATGCCAGTTGTTCTGCCTATTTCACCTCTCTCTCCGAAATTGCATCACCTCATATGAAACTTCTCTTCCCATTCTGCTACCTATCTATGGTCCTGTTGTGGGTGATTTGTATCATTCCCATTGTTTGCTGCTTCTCAGCAAACTAGTTTGGGGCAGCACAGTAGCACAGTGGTTAGCACTGCTGCTTCACAGCTCCAGGGTCCTGGCTTCAATTCTTGGGTCACTGTCTGTGTGGAGTTTGCACATTTTCATTGTGTCTGCATGAGTTTGCTCCAGGTACTCCAGTTTCCTCCCACAGTCCAAAAATATGCAGGTTAGGTTGATTGGCTATACTAAGAAATTGCCCCTTAGTGTCCAGGATAGTGAGGTTAGAGGGATTAGTGGGTATAGTACGTAGGGATATGGGGGTAGGGGCTGGGTGAGATTGTGTTCTGTGCAGACTCAATGGGCTGAAGGGCCTCTTTCTATACTGTAGGGTTTTATGATTCTTCAAATTTGCTATACTCAGCAAATTATGAAATTTTACTCTATATTCCGAGATCCAAATCACCTATATGTAGCAAATGGTCACACACACTGTAATCAGATAGTATGTTTTAACCATGGGCTTTGATAGAAGTGTTTTGCTCTGTAGAGACATATTGGTTTTATTTCAGGCATTATGTACAATCAGTGGCAGCACAGTTACAAGCTGCCTACCATGCTATCCACATTCCTACCACAATACCATTCACACATCCTGTCAGACTACTAGGAGTTGAATTAGTGCTCTACAAACAAACTAGATATATCTAGAGTCACCTGTATTGGATAGTATGCTGATGGCATGCAACACAAAAATACATTTGCTTTCTTCCTTTTCTGAGTGACTTGCCTAATCAGGCAGTTGCACTCATTGCTACATTCACGAGGAAGGATGGTTACAATTAAGATGCAATTTAACTGACAAAAAAAAACCTCACAATAATGATGTTAAAGTATCCATTAATCACTTCGATAGATCTACGAATATGATAAATAAGAACAATGTATCAGTCCATCTGCAGGCTCTGTATATGAAAGCAGTGATGGAGGATCTATGCTATAGCTCACTTTACAGTTGAGACCATGCAGGTCATTATGAATATGGAGAAAGACCCTCTAGAGGGCAAGAGGGCAATTTTTGACAAAACAAAAAGCACAGGAGTTATGTGGAGCAATTATGCCTGCATCAAAAGCCCACCATATTTCAAAGAATGCCTGAAAGAAAGCATTCAATTTGAATTTTGCACAAATATAGTTCCCAGTCTTTTCTCTAATTCCAGCTGGCAATGTATCCCACATTTCATTATGTAATACAAAGAAACTTTGCATTGTTGTGCAAACTTTGCCTCTCCCTACAATATTGCAGGGCAGATTTTTCTTTTAGCCCCTGGCTGTAAAGCAGTATCTGAAGAGAGCACAAAGAAGGAAAAACAGGCAGGGAGACCGCTATGTCTAAAATGCAGCTTTCCTACATTAATGCAAAACAAAAGGGCCCAGCAGAGGAATAATGAGGACCAGGCTGTCGGAGTATGAGATAAAGCCCAGTTGCAGTCAACCAGGCAACTGTTCCAGTCTCTCACTGACAACAAATTAACCAAATGCCCAAGCCATCCAATGCTTAAGCAATCCAATCAATTGATGCACAATTGAAGGCTCAAGGGACACCATGGTAAAAACTTTCCTCTCTCTGACCTTTATTACAAACATTTATATCATAAATAAGATGAACTGTAGTATCATAGAATCATTGAAATCCTACAGTGTAGGAAGAGGCCATTTGGCCCATCAAGTCTACACCGGCCACAATCCCACGCAGGCCCTATTCCTGTATCCCTACATATTTCCTCGCTAATCTCGTGGTATATGCCTTCTACAATCTGATCTAGTAATCTATGTCTTCACAGTATATCTACAATCTGATTTAATAATCTTTCTACATAATTTGCAGTGGTTAAAGGAATAACTGTTTGCTATATTATGTTGCGCAACTCTTTTGGTGAAGGTAACTTTCAACTACTACATAATATGAGATGGTTCCATAACTGCTAATACTGCAATTAATAATATCATGGCTAATTGATCTTGCTACTATGTAAATATCAGAATTAAAAGTTAAACTCTTCTTCACTGTGACCAACTATCACCTCAAACTACTTTTCTATGTCCCTTCCACCTTCAGCTTGAATACTGAGTGCATTACTTCTTTAGTTCCAAGATTAAAATGATTTATATAGCTGTCCTTTTTTCCACACACTCCTTTCTTTTGATATTATGCTTAGGATTCCACCCATTCCAGTCTGGATTAAATATTTCTGCTGTTCTTTCTTAAGTTTTTCCCTCTTCTAATCTGTACATTCTCATCTTTCCCATGAGATTCATACCTTTCTGCTTGGATCACAACTACTGTGAACTGATCATGCAACTATCACTCTATCTCAATCTGGTTGTTGTTGCCAATGATTCCCCTTCCACCAAAAAGCCTTCATTTCCATTTCAAAATCACGATTAGTTGCTTTCCCCAAAAAGTTAAATATGATCTATTGTCCACTCCAATATGAGCTTTAATTACAAGCAATTAACATCTAGACAATGATGAATCCTATCACTAAGCTCCCTCAGGCCTAGAACCTTGTGACGACAGTTGTTATAAAGAATGAAACATTTTCTACAAGATTTATAAAGTGAAATTGCCTCTGTTGATTTTCACGTCAATAAAGTTGACACATATAATCTCATGAAATAGCAATTCAGTCTCTGAACAATTTACAAAATGCAAATAGCTCAAGGGTTGCATTTATGATTCCAATTTTCATTGCCCCAAATGATCATATTTTCCTCTCCAATAATGTGCCATCACATTCCAGCTCAATGCCCATGTTTTTCAAAACCAACTGCCCGCATTCCTCCGATGTAACTTTAACTTGATTACAACCCTGTCGAGGCCAAAGTCATATATAATATCTTTTGTAGCTGCAACCATGGCACACTATTTCTCCTTGATGTTGCAGCATTTGTCATGACTGACGCTGATTTCCTCCTTCACCTCTTTGCCATTATTCATCTCCAAGGCAACTGAAGTTACATGGCTCTTCATCTGCCTATCCAAATGTAATCAACATTGGCTTATGTTTCAGCTCTCAAACCATCAAGTGAATCCTTGAGGGATCTATTTTTGGCTTTTCTTCACCTACATGTTTCTCCTTAGTGATGTCAACTTGTGGCACAGGGGTCAGCATGTTGATGATACTCAGCAATATTTCTCTAGCACTTTCCTTGACTCCAAGATCTTTTTTGTGTAATCAAACTGTCTGTTCAACATCAATTCATGGATAAATCACAACTTCTTTCACCTGAACACTGGGAGGACCAAAGACGCTGAGCATTGAGCTGGAATGTGATGACACATTATTGAGGAGGAAAATATGATCATTTAGGGCAATGAAAATTGGAATCGTAAATGCATCCTTTGAGCTATTTGTGTTTTATAAACTGTTCAGAGACTAAATTGCTATTTCATGAGATTATATGTGTCAACTTTATTGACGTGAAAATCAACAGAGGCAATTTCACTTTATAAATCTTGTAGAAAATATTTCATTTTTTTATACCAACTGTAGTCACAAGGTTCTAGGCCTGAGGGAGCTTAGTGATAGGATTCATCATTGTCTAGACGTTAATTGCTTGTAATTAAAGCTAATTACAGAAGGACATTATTGTATTATAGAGTTAAGACACTTAGAACGTCAAATAATGGCATTTCAACATATAAGGCTTTTTAAGTGTAACAGTTTAATGGTATAAGCTGCCAGCATAGTTTCACAATTAATAAGTGTTGCATTGCAGTGAAAAGGTACTGTGCCTTATTGTTGATGATGGTATTCAGGTTGAGGAGCCTGCTTCAAAATATTGACTTGAAATGATCAAATTTTCACAGCGGTCATCTGTGTTACAACTTCAGCAACTCAGATTGATGGGTGAAAATGACATAGTATAATTTAGGACACAAGCAATGGAATTTTGGATGAATTCAACTTTAGTGTGGACAGAATGTGTGAGACTGGCTGAAAGAATATTTCGATCTAGGGCTAACAGAGACATGGATGAGGCTTTCAACAGCAGATGAGCTGAGGCAGTGATTGGGGTGGGCAATGTTACTTGGGTGAAAATTGGTAATAAAGTGGAGATGTGAACATAAATTCATCTGGAGGTCAAATATCACACAGAGGCAATGTACAATCTGGTTCAACCTCAGATTACAGAAAGAGATAAAATGCTTAGGGAACAGTGTTTGTGGCAGGAATTGAAGTCATGACTTTGATCTCCTCAGTATTTAATAGGAGAAAATTTCTGCTCCTCCAGTTCCAGGTTTAGAGCAAGCAGTGTGGCAATTTAGGCACAATGGGGTCTCAAAAAAGGTGGTGGTAAAATTGAGCTTGGAGTCTTCAGCATACATGTGAATACTGAGGCTTTGTTACTTTATATATGCCATTATTTTTAAAAAGGAAACATATAACCATAAAACTTTGTTAAATAGCCACGATAATTTCCTTTTTAATTTACAATTCTTTCACCCTACATTTTTTCCTAATTCTATATGATGAATTGCATGTGTGTTTGTGTGTGTGTGTGTGTGTGTGTGTGTGTGTACATGTATGTGTGTATGTGCGTCTGTGTGTGTGTTGCTAAGCATCGATGTACCTTAAACATTTGTCTTCACATTGTTAGACTGTAAACTCAACATCAGTGTCCAACTGAACTTGAGTAAATGTGCAGAGTTATCTAATGAAGAACACTTTGCAAAACAGAATGAGATGTGCGGTTCTCACACAATGTTGTTGAAGCAGCTAATCTATTCACTTTTCTTGGCTCATATATCATTAAACTGCTTCCTACATTGCACCTGTAATTGAGGCACATTCTCCTCTATCCCCAACCATTGTTTCCTGATGAGAACTGCAGGTTTATCTTTCTCTTTGCTGGGGATAGATATGTCCTTTCTCCTCTCCCCAATTGCATTCATAAGTAATTTCAGTGAGTCATCATTAAATCTGGATGGTCTTTATTATTGACCCAACATCCATCCTGATCATTGCCAATTTTCATTTGTGCACTGACCTATTAAATACAACTGAGATCGTATATGCTGAAGTACAAAACACAGAAGTGAAAATGAATTGGTATATTTGAGTAAAGATTGCAAATTCCAGCCTGTGCTGTTGACTAACAGGTCTGTTCATTCCTTGACTTAGAAGCCACTTTCATATTAATATAATGGCCATTGTTTTCATTTAGGGATCACCAATCATGTCATAGGATTATTTCACTAAGCTTCTGATTCTTATCCAGCTGCATGTCTGATAACAGCCTCAAAAATTAGCCTACAGTACATCTTTACATGCATTTAAAAACAAAATCCATTCTATTGTGGTTTGTCAGTTTATTGAAAATAAATTTTATCAAGTTAATCTACTCACTTAGTATATGTCCTACATCCACAGCTAGTCAAATAAAAATATATTATCATCTGCAAATAGACTTTGCTTCAACTATAAACATGACACAAATTTCCTATGCCCAAGCTGTGGGATCTGTTTATATAGATAATACAGTAATCTTTCTCAGTCACTGGTTTGTTCTCCATCATTGTAAATAATGTCAGTGTGATGGGAACCCCTGCAGGTTAAATAATAATACAGATGTGTTAATTTTAGGCTTATCAGGCTGCAGTATTTCATCTCATTGATAATTCCTCTTATATATAGCAAAGAGTGCATTCAGGTTCTGTGATTGCGCAGAGAATGGCACAATAGCATTTGTTGGTTTGACATTGAGCTTTACCATAAAAATGCCTGTCACGATTTCTGTTACTTTGGAAGTTGTGGCACTGGCACTGATTGTTACTGTGCTGATAGTGTCCAGCATTTGAAAAATCTTAGGAAGATTGTCTCTGATCTGATGTTGTTCATCTTAAGAGAAAACAACTCTTAGAATGTATGAGGGATTTAGTTCATTATTTACTGTCTATGTGCATTGTGCATCTTTTAGAATAGTTTTTTTTTACATTATATTACATGACATTGATTTCATTTTACATTACATTACCAGTTGGCAGAGTGGTTGGTACTGCTGCCTCACAGCACCAAGAACCCGGGTTTAATTCCCAGCCTGAGTCACTGTGCAGAGTCTGCACGTTCTTCCTATGTCTCCTTTGAGTGCTCTGGTTTCCCCTCTCAATCCCAAGGACATGCTTGTTAGGTGCATTGGCATGCTGAATTCTTCCTCAGTGTACTCGAACAGATGCCTGAGTGTGGCGACTGGGGGATTTTCACAGTAACTTCATTGTAGTGTTAAAGCAAGCCTATTTGTGACGATAATAAATATTAAGTGCAGCATTTCATTTGGTGTGGATTACAGCAAAGTTTGCTCTGAATTTAACAGTGTCTTATATTGAATATGTTGTAAAACAAACATTATTTCTCTTTTCCAACTATTTCCACACACTATTAAATGTAAGGTCTGCTACTGATGATGAAGTAGAGACAGTTGGAATAATTTTGATTTAAACCAAGATGTGTAATAGTGAGCCCCTTTGGGGGGTGAGGGTTCAGAGGGTCATGTGACCAGTTAAGAAATTCGGGCCAAAGCACGCAGATCCCGGGACTGAGAGTGGACTCTCCCAGGCAGATTAGAGACTGGAGTTGTAGTAACTGGTAGCACCTATCTCACTCTCCATATATTGTTGTTTATTGTTAATAAATAGTTCTTTGTTATTCCACTTAGTTGTCACCACTGTTTCCAAGATATTACATGGTAAAAATTGGGAGAGATATGTAACAGAAATTTAACTCAATTCATGTTTCATGTTTTTGCCCAAAGTCAAGACTACCCAAAAGGAATCATATTTGTTCTCCATATGTAAACTTCAGCCAAAAAAAACTACATTGAAGATTTGAGTTATTTTCAAACATTAATGATTGGAGGAAAATACAGTCCAGTTTTAGGATCTCATATGTAATTGGAAAGATGAAGAACTATCTGCAATTTCTGTAAAGGAGCATGGTCTAATTCTAACAGCAGTGTGTGTGGCTTTTTCTAAAATAAACCAAAAATAGAGACCATTTTTATTTGAACGTGCTTGTCACTAAAATAAAATTGTGTCAACCAACATCACCTCCATGTTTGGGAAGTCATGTTTCCAAAATAAATTTAATGACTTTCAAATAGCTTTTTATAATTAACTTGTTTACTTCTATTTTACATAATTGAGTCTCATGCTGTACATAGTTTATTCTTGTATTTGTCCTTTTCCTGTCTTCTTACATGGGCTTTAAATAAATAACTTTGAAGTCCACTGAACCAAACTCCTAACTTACTGATACAATGCTCAACAGATACTTGTTGCAATTTGTTCAGCTTATCACTACTTCCACAGACAAAAGTCACCATTGTCCTAGATGACAATACATTGCTCTCTACTTTCAGGGGGAGAGCTGAATGGTGGTGATTTAACCTGAGGATCACCACACCTCAGGTGAGGGGCAAGGTTGAAAAGATAGGCTTTTATGAATAACCTCAGCTGGTACGAGAATTGAACCCACATTGTTGCTATCACATTTCGTGCCTAACCAACTGTCCATTTCAATTAATTCTCACTTTGACGGACGGGGACAACATTAGGATAAAGGTTAGTGTCAATGATGAGTGGTCAGGCAGGGACGTGAGAAGGTCCATATACAGAGAAGGAGGGTCACATCTGCAAAACAAGTTGCCATGTGGAGTATTGTGCTGGAATATGCTTGGCTAGGCAGAATGAAGGATAAATTTATGTTATTAAACTTCTTGCGGTGCTTCATCATAGTTTGGAGGATTCGAGTTTAAAAGCTGTGGGGTTATGCTGCAACTATACCGGATGTTGGTGAGACCACAGTTCTGGTCACCTCACTATAAGAAGGATGTGGAAGTATTAGAAAGAGCACAGAGAAAATTTACCAAAATGTTGCCTAGTTTGGAGGTATGAGGAAAGGTTGAGGAAGCTGGGGCTTTTCTCTTTAGAATGGAGGAGGATGAGAGGCTACTTAATAGAGGTTTACAACATGATGAGAGTGATTGATAGAGTGGACGTGCAGAGACTATTTCCTCGGGTGGATGTAGCTATTACTAGGGACATAACTATAAAGATCATGCTGGGAGATATAGGAGCGATGTCCGAGGTAGATTCTTCACTTAGAAAGTGCTTGGGGTGTGGAATAGACTGCCTGCTGTGATAGTGGGGTCGGACACTTTAGGAACTTTCAAGCAGTTATTGGATAGGCACATGGAGCACACCAGAATTATAGGGAGGGGGTAGCTTGATCTTGGGATTGGACGTAGCTCAGCACAACATTGAGGGCTGAAGGACCTGTACTGAGCTATAATGTTCTATATTCTAATATGGGCCCTATTTTACTATTTTGATTCCAGCTGCTGAGTGGCTTGAAACTGTAAGTGTTTCAGACCCGACTTTTAAACTGGTTCTCAGGCGACCCCGTATGCATTCTGCCTGAAAAAAAAGATCAGCAATTCTGAATTGTGCTCCAGCAGCCTGCTGGCTGGGCTCAACAACCTGAAATCCTGCAGCTCCAATTGACACCTCCAAATGTGTACACACAGAAAAGAAAGATAGAATGTGGCTCCCCTGCCATATCTTCCCTGGTCTCTCCCTGTCCCCACAGATATTGCTCCACCTCCACAACATTACTGACCCACTTATTCCCTCACCCCCTCTGTCACTCAGACTGATTGGTCCCTCCCACCAATCTTAGGCAGAATGGCAGTTGACTCTCCTTCCTCCTCACTGATCACAGGCAGACTGGCAATCGACCCCACTTTGCCCTCACTGATCACAAGCAGAGTGTCAGAAGAACCCCATTTCCTCCCTCATAAATCTTCAGCAGAGAGCTGTCACACCCACCTCCCCTACATCTCCCCAACTGATCTCAAGTAGAGAACAGTCAGATGCTTGGTACTTACCTCCTCAATAACTGGGGTGTCTAAATTAGACTTTTAGGGAGCGTGTCTGTTCTGCACGAATTCTGGTTGGGCAAATGTGGTGGTAAAAGGCAAAGTGCCAGTCAGTTTGGACATACAGCCCAGTAGGTCAATTTAAATGCATGCAAATGCCTGTAAATGCATTTAAATGGCTGTTGTCCCCATTCTGGGCACAGTCTTGATCAAAGCCGTTTTCTGCCTTGATAAAGGGGGAACTGGTTTGGAGGCAGGCATGGATCGTGCTACTTGCCTCATGCCTGATTTTGCCAAGTTTTCATGCCCAAAAATGGGTGCAACTTGATGGTAAAATCAAGCTCTATGACTCCATTGTCTCTCATAGAACATAGAACTCTCTGCTAACTTTCTCTGCAATCTCTAGCCACATTGTCTTATTCTCAATCAACATTTTTTTATTCTTCTCACTACTCACTAACTGAAAAGAGAATCTCTCTACTGTTCCAAACAGAACATCAGCTCTACAGAAGCACCTATGAAATAAGGGGCAACTTTGCTACATTGGAAAGTAATTGCTGCAACTTCTTTCTCTGTTGAAACACATGGAAAAATCCTTCAACATTCATCTGAACAGTCCTTTTAAATTCTTCAGTTGAAATAGACTGATGTGGGTAGTTGTCATATATGCACATGCTAAGTGGTCAGGAAACTCAAAAATCAAATGCTGCTACACAGGTTATGTTATAAAACTATTGACAAATGCACTGCTGCAACCTCTGGAATTCCCATCCCACCAAGATCCCTCTCTGTAAGCATGCTGAGCAGTTATAACTAACCAGATCGTATTTATGTAATAAACCTTTTCAAGTGACCTGCATGTGACAGGACCAGGTCAACAAGTCCTTTTTAAGGCTAATACAGCACCTCAGTATTACTCTAATATGAACCCGACCAATACAGAAGTCAGAGTTCAAATTATTACAAGATTCAAGATAAAACAAAAACTAGTTCAATTATTTTGACAAACCACTAAATCCAGGATTTTAATTATATTACATGGGTGCAGCATATACTGCCTTGCATTATTTAGTTTTCACATCTCCATATTTGAATTTAGAAAAAGAGATTTAGGGTTAGCAGTAAACACCTCAACATAAATGTTTTAAAGGATAGATTAAAACTTCACTACAATAAGATTCATATGATGTAAATCCACATAGCTGTCATAACTTGAGTCAGATTTAGATATGCATACTATGTGCTCCGCCCACGCATAAAAATCTGACTGACTTCCACAAGCAGTATCATGTAAACACTTTGCATTATGTTGTTGATGTACCTGAAAAATATTTCAGCCACACAAGTAGTTACAGTGGCCTCTGTGATGATTATAGTGGGAAGTCATTATGGATTTCACCAACAACATTATTACGGAAATTTGCACAACTGAGGAGACAGCCACATATTTACTTTTTCCCTGCACATCACTGGGACCAAAATGTGAGAGCAGATTGCAAATAAAACTTGGCAAACAGAGAGGGTTATGAGCAAATCTCAGCAAGATTGGAATCTAATTCAGCAAAATCGAATTCTGAACAGTACCAGACTGAAATAGGATCATGTCAATCTGTGAAAAGAGTGGATCCTAGTTAATTTCATGCTGAGAACACTAGGGGGAAAAGAAAAGGTAAACTTCTATCATTTGACATCAAATAAAAATTCCTGAATAAATATTCATTTTTATCACTATTATTTCATAATAATAGGTCTGTCCTGCACTAGGTCCAGGAAAAATCTGGCACATAATTTCATAATCTGATAAATAAGATGTTGTTCCAATATATAGAATTTTAGTGCATAAAGAAAATGCCACCTGAAGTGACTGATTGTTTTCTGAACTTTATGAGCTATGTTTTCCTTTATGAATCACTCTCTAGTAAAATGATAACAAAATAAACATATTACTTGTGGATGGTACATGTTTCCACTGGCTATGGTGTTCCTGCATATGCAAAGATAACTACTCACCAGCAACTACTCACCAGTGACCACAATTCAGTTACGTTCATCTTAGTGATGGATAGGGATAGGCATGAAGCTGGGGGCAGTAGTTATAGCTGGGGGAAGGGTAATTATGAGGCCATTAGGAGAGAATTAGGGTGCATAGATTGGACTAGGAAACTACAGGGACTGGGAACATCTGGAATGTGGAGCTTATTCAAGGAGCAGCTGCTGCGAGTCCTTGATAAGTATGTCCCTATCAGGCAAGGAGGAAATGGTCAAGTAAGGGAACCATGGTGTACTAAAAAAGTTGATTCGCTGGTTAAAAGAAAAAAGGAGGCTTATGTCAGGATGAGGCTTGAAGGCTCGGTTAGTGCAATGGATAGCTATAGATTAGCCAGGAGGGAGCTAAAGAGTGAGTTGAGGAGAGCTAAAAGGGGACACGAGAAGACTGTGGCTGATAGGATCAAGGAGAATCCTAAAGCTTTCTTTAGATATGTTAAGAAAAGAAGATTGGTTAGGGCAAGATTAGGGCCAGTCAGAGACAGCAGTGGGAAGTTGTGCGTGGAGCCTGAAGAGATTGGAGAGGCACTGAACAAATATTTCTCTTCGGTATTCACGCAGGGAGATGTAAATGTAGTGGTGGAGAACACTGGGATACAGGGTTGCAAACTGGAAAGTATTGAAGTAGATAAGGAGGATGTGCTAGATAGTCTTGAGGGTTTGAAGTTAGATAAGTCCCCTGGGCCGGACGGGATTTACCCTAGGATTCTCTGGGAGGCAAGAGAGGCGATTGCAGAGCCTCTGGCTCTGATCTTCAGGTCGTCGTTGGTTACGGTATAGTTCCGGAAGACTGGAGGATAGCGAATGTGGTCCCATTGTTCAAGAAGGGGAAGAGAGACTTTCCAGGGAATTATAGGCCAGTGAGTCTTACTTCTGTTGTGGGCAAAGTAGTGGAGAGAATTATTAGGGATAGGATTTATAGTTATTTAGAGAGAAATGAATTGATTGGGGATAGTCAGCATGGTTTTGTGAAGGCTAGGTCGTGCCTTACTAACCTCATTGAGTTTTTTGAAAAAGTGACTAAAGAGGTGGATGGGGGTAAGGCAGTTGATGTGGTACATATGGACTTTAGTAAGGCATTTGATAAGGTGACCCATGAAAGGCTTCTGCAGAAAATGCAGATGTATGGGATAGAGGGTGATTTAGCTAATTGGGTTAGGAATTGGCTAGCAGATAGAAGACAGAGGGTGGTGGTTGATGGAGATATTCATCGTGGAGTTCGGTGACAAGTGGTGTACCTCAGGGGTCTGTTTTGGGGCCCCTGCTGTTTGTAATTTTTATAAATGATCTGGATGAGGGTATTGAAGGATGGATTAGAAAATTTGCGGATGACACCAAAGTCGGAGGAGTGGTAGATAGTGAAGAGGGGTGTTATAGTTTGCAGAGAGACTTGGACAAGTTGCAGAACTGGGCTGAGAGGTGGCAAATGGAGTTTAATGTGGAAAAGTGTGAGGTAATGCACTTTGGCAGGAATAAGAAATGTGTAGAGTATAGGGCTAATGGTAGGATTCTTAATAGTGTTGATGAACAGAGGGATCTTGGTGTGTTTGTGCATAGATCCCTGAAAGTAGGCAGTCAAGTCGATAAGATTGTTAAGAAGGCATACGGAGTCTTAGCTTTTGTTGATAGGGGGATTGAATTTCGGAGCCGCAACGTCATGTTGCAACTGTACAAAACTGTAGTGTGGCCACACTTGGAGTATTGTGTGCAGTTCTGGTCCCCACATTATAAGAAAGATGTGGAGGCATTGGAGACGGTACAGAGGAGGTTTACCAGGATGTTGCCTGGTATGGAGGGCAGGTCTTATGAAGAGAGGCTGAGGGATTTGAGGTTGTTTTCATTAGAAAGGAGGCGGCTAAAAGGAGACCTTATTGAAACATATAAGATGATTAGAGGTTTAGATAGGGTGGACAGTGATATCCTTTTTCCTAGGATGGAGAAAGCTAGCACGAGGGGACACAGCTTTAAATTAAGGGGTGATAGTTATAGGACGGATATTAGAGGTAGGTTCTTTACCCAGAGGGTGGTTAGGGAGTGGAATGCCCTGCCTGCGGCAGTTGTAGATGCGCCAAGTTTGGTGGCGTTTAAGGGGTTAGTTGATAAGTTTATGGAAGAGAAGGGAATGGTTTAGTTTGGAGGGTCATTGCTTTTTTCATAATTGGTCGGCGCAACATCGAAGGCCGAAGGGCCTGTTCTGCGCTGTAATGTTCTATGTTCTATCTGCTTATATAGAGCTTCCTAATTGACACGAACAATCCCTCATGCTATTGCTACAACACACAAGTGCTTAGGTACTGCTGCTCTCTCTCATGCTGAAGTATTATTTACATGCAAAAGCAAAGTGAGAGTTGGAGCTTTTCTTGTTCAAGCTGTCAGCATGCCAATGCTGTCTCCAGAATAGAAGGGACAAACATGACATTATTATCAATTCATCTTCTTACAGTACATACCCAATGAGGCCTTCCATCTATCACTGCTTTTCCTGTAGGACAATAACGCTGATGACAGCATTGATAGAGCAAGGCTTATTGCATTCTAAACCGCCTAGAGTCACAAAGACCAGCAGACATTCTTTCATATTCTCTATCTTGCACAGTGACACTTGAGTAGGACATTTCTTCTGGTTTACTGATGGTTTGCTTCAACACGATGGCATATCTAAAGAGAGTCGTTTGCTGACAATCCATGCGTCTGCTGATGATGAACTTCTTGAAAGGATAAGTCAGGCAGTGTGAAAGCAAAAGCACTCATAAGACTATAATACAAAGTGAAAAAAAAGTCTTGTAGTTGAAATCCCAAATGGTATTCAATCCTCTGCCACCAATTGTCTCATACTATTGTGCAGAATATTGCAAAATGCTTTTGAATTAAATGTCCAGCTTTGCCCCATCGTATTTCTGTAATTGCCTCCAATTCTCAAACTTTGGAGATATCTGCACTGTTCTAATCTGACCTCCTGTACAATTATAGTTATAATTGCTCCACCATTTGTGGCCATATTTTTGTTTGCCTCAGTCTGAAGCTTGAGAATTTCCTCACTATACTTACAAGGATGCTGCCTGGATTGGGAGGCAGGCCTTATGAAGATAGGTTGAGGGAGCTGGGACTCTTCTCACTGGACAGTCGTAGGTTGAGAGGTGACCTGATAGAGGTTTATAAAATGTTGAGAGGAATAGATAGGGTGGACTCTCAGAGACTATTTCCCCGAACGGAAATGGTCAATACGAGAGGACACAGATTTAAGGTGCAGGGAAGCAAATACAAAGGAGATGTCAAGGGTAGGTTTTTCACTCAGAGGGTAGTGAGTGAATGGAACCGACTGCCGTTGGAGGTTGTTGAGGCAAACTCACTGGGGTCTTTTAAGAGACTTCTGGATGAGTATATGGAAAAGCATAGGATAGGGGGTTATAGATAGGTCTGTGGATTGGTAGATGTGATCGGCGCAACTCGTGGGCCGAAGGGCCTGTTTGTGCTGTATTGTTCTATGTTCTATGTTCTATATCTTGCTCCCCTTAACTTCACTTTCCTTTTTTTAAGACACTTCTTAGCCAACCTTTTTGGCTAAGCTTTAGGATATTAAACAAAATATTTCTCGTTGTGGCTCAGTGTTATACTTCGTTTTACAATTCTCCAGTGAAGCACATTGGGATGTTTTATCACTCTGAAGGCACTATACAAACATAAGTTGTTGATAGAAAAACAGCAGCCAACTTCTATAAAAATGTTTAAGGTTTATTTGTAACCATCTGCATAATGTCTATTCATTTGTTTAGCATAGTGTGCAACATGGAGCAATTTTCTTTGCAAATATTATTTGTAAATTATATTCACTTTTATTTGGATAATAACATTTTAATAAAACAACATTTTTTTCTGGGTTTAACTATTATATGGCATCAGGGAAATGGATGCAATGAACAGAAAAAAATAAGGTGGGTGGCTCATTGAAAGAAATTGTCAACCTTGCATTTCCTGCTTGTTTGGCCAAATTCCCAGGAGTCCATAGATTCCAAGGCTAAGTATCAGAACAATTGGCCACATTGATTTGTGTTCTTAAAAAGATAACTGTTTTATTTTATCAGAGGAAGATGGTCCTTGAAAAGATTAACTCTGATCCTTCCAAATGCTAGCGAACAATTTTTCCAAAAGTGTGATTGTTGTGCACAGCCTTGTTCGTTTTTTATACACGTCTGCAAATCACCAGTATGTACCTCAAGATGTGCCATCTTTTAATTTTCACAGAAAAAAATCATGTGTGTGCACATCGACAATGAGGCTCCATGCCACATGCCATCAATGCTCGATTGGAACATTAACCATTACTCATTATTTACATCATAATGTGCGTGATTGTTAAGAATGCTAGCATGGTCGGAAAAGTTGTCAGTTTTAGCCTGGATGACCAACTCTGTTTTGGAGAAAATTAAGGGACAGTCTTGCATAGTGTTCTATTCGAGAGTTGCGGGGTGGTGGATGGTTGGGTTGGGTGCTGCCAGGGTTGTAAGAGGGTGAAAACAGGAGCAGAGTAGGTTCTTCACATACCGTGGTTTAAAGCTCTCACTAATGAGAAAAAGCGTGTGCTAGATGCAGTGAGACAATGGACCGGATTGCCCGATAATTCTGTAAAATAAAGGATGGTTGATCTCTCTGGTTTTAGCTGGCCTGGGGACAGAGGTTTGGTATAATACTCATATGAATTAGGGAAGATATTTGTTGGAGGAAACTTTCAATCAAACTAAGTATGTGAGTAAGTGATGGTGGAGGTATAATAAATTGAGATTTTTCTATGTTACCTAAACTGGATTTTTTCAATGTCAGTCTTAAATTCAGCATTATTCCTAAAGGTAAACCTAGAACTCAGAATCTGGAGATTAACATTAATTATGTGAGCTTATTATGAAGAATGCCAATGTGAGTGGAACATTCCTTGGAATATCTGAGGCTTGCCGTTGATACATTCTTTAATATAATTTAAGGTGTGAATTTTAGTTAAGGAAGATGCCTGGAAAGTTATTGTTCATGTACGTAAGGGTATTAACTTCAACTGAAAGCTGTATTATCCCCAGTTTCTTATTTTAAAGACAGAGACGGAGGAGGCTAACTTCCTCTATTTTTTCTCTGACATTGAAACATCTTCTCCAGAGCCTTCAACATGTCATCGATGAAGACGAACATCTTGCCAAGGTCACCCCCACACTTCCACTTCTTGCCTTCAAACACCTGCACAACCTCAAACAGACCATTGTCTGCAGCAAACTACCCAGCCTTCAGGAGAACAATGACCAGGACACCACACAACCCTGCCATAGAAACATCTGCAGGACATGCATGATCATCAACATGGATGCCATCAAGTTACATGAGAACACCATCCACCAGTACATACTGTTGCAACTCGGCCAATGTTATCTACCTGATGCGCTGCAGGAAAGGATGTCGCGAGGCATGGTACATTGGGGAGACCATGCAGACGCTACGACAATGGATGAATGAACATTGCTTGACAATCACTAGGCAAGAGTGTTCTCTTCTTGTTGGGGAACACTATAGCGGTCACAGGCATTTGGCCTCTGATCTTCGAGTAAGTGTTCTCCAAGGCAGCCTTTGTGACATAGGACAATGCAGAATGAACAGAGACTGATAGCACAACTTCAACCAGGATCTTGAGTTCATGTCACACTATCTTTAATCCCCATGACTTGTCTGGACTTGCAAAATCTCACTAACTGTCCTGTCTGGAGACAATACACATCTATTTAACCTGTGCTAAACATCTCCACTCACGTTTGAGACTTGATTACTTGTAAAGACTCACATTCGAACCATTATTTTGTAAATTGAATTTGTGTCTTTATATGCCCTGTTTGTGAATGGAATTCCCAATCACCTGATGAAGGAGCAGCGAGTGCTCTGAAAGCTAGTGGCTTTTGCTACCAAATAAACTGTTGGACTTTAACCTGGTATTGTAAGAGTTCTTATTGAGATGCAGCAGGCCAGTTCTGACTGTAATATTAGGGTTTAGAAAGAAATAACATGGGACTGAGTACAGTACTATCCACAGTGTGATGTAGAGGAGCAATGACTTGGGTCAAAAAGACAATCATATACTGACTGTCTTCTTAACCCAAGTCTTTGCAGAAATATGCAGAGCCAAGCATGAAGACAGCTCCTAGTTAAGACCTTAATATATTCAGTACATATATATAGTTACACATAGTTAATGAACAGAGGTTGTTAAACTATACAAGATTCAGAAACTCTTCATGAAACCTACCAAACTACTTGCAATGTGATGGTCAGTATCGGAACAACCTAGAGCCTCACAGGAGTTGAAGAGGTTTAAAATTTGAAAGATTAAAAAAGCATCATTCCAGCTGACAAAAAGCACCAAAAGCAAAGACACAGCAGGACTTCTCCAGGGAAACACTCCAAAGCAGGGATTTGAAATAGGAGGTTGAAATTAAACTCCACACTGCAGCAGAAGACTCTATTGAATCCTGTGGAAGTCCAACTACAAAATGTGTAGAGTCAGATATCTGAGTCGGGGTGAGCTTATAACGTTCTTGGCCAGAATAAGCTTTGAAGTCAGCAGCAGTCAGAATTGTCTTTTTAAACTGTTATTGCTGCATAAGCGCATGAAAACCGAGAAGCGTGGGAAACCTCATTGAATGGAAGTACATAGCAGCATCACCTGGGATTTCCTAACAACATTTAAAGGTATACCTGCTTTTCATTTTGTGATTGCTAGACAAGAAATCAATGAATCATTAGCAAAAGTTGATGAAGTTTTGAATAATTTGACACAATAATTTGAGCAGTAACACACTCCTTGGAAAAACAAAGTTTTACAAACATGTCCAAAAACCAGGAAAACTTGATTCCATCATTACTGAGCTGTACAAAATGGCTGAAATCTGTTTACAGCACATATACACCTTAAGAGGCAAAAACAAATTTTAATACAGGCAAAACCAGTTACCCAGTTAGTAAAACAAAAAAGGAATAGGCATAAGCCTATCTACGTGCCCAGAATTGGTTGGGAGGTAGGGCTAGCATTTAAATAGTGTTTTATATACTATTTCAATGCAATTAGCGGGCCCGGGACTGTATTTTCCAGGCCCGCTAGCATCTCCCACCCATCAATGTGTTTCACTCCAGCGGGGATTACATTAAGGATGGGAGGTGAGTGCCCCTTGTGAATGGACATGACAACAGTGCCAGCCTGTGCCCCTGGCACTGCTCAAGGGGCAAGGTGTCCATGCCCAGGGAGCAACTGGGCATTCTATCAGGCATGGAGCAGTGCCAAGAGGGCAAGGCCAATTGGGGAAGGGCCCAGTGGGCAGGGCCTTTAGAGCGGGGCATAGAAGGTAATTGCTGGGATTTGGGAGGGTCTGGGATCAGTGGGGGCTGGAGAGAGGTCAGTGAGTGGGACAGGATGGGGGGGTGTGGTCATCTGGGCAGTCTGCTGCGGGTGTTCTGCTAGGGGAGCTGTCTGAGGGGTGGGATCTGCCTGTAGGAGGATTTGGGGGATTGTCACTGCTGGGGATGAAGGGGTAGAGATTGGGAGGGGGCACTGGGATAGTGGGGGGGTGTGGTTTGCGGCTAGCCTGCAAATGGACAAGGGGCTGCGATTGAGCTGTGGGGGTTCCAGGCTGGCCTGTGATTAAACTGGCTAGCAAATGAGAGGATAATACTTCAGAGCCACTGTGGATGTACAGGGATTTCAGCCTCCCCATCGTGAATAGATCCTGCCCCTGCAATCTAATGATATTCATGCTTGTGGCCTCCACAATGCAAGAAACGTGGGAAATTCTAGTCTGAACTCTCACTGAAAAAATTTATGAATTATTCTAGTTTTCCCTTGAATTCAACACTTAAAATTTTTTGGGAGAGCTACCCCCATGATTCTGGAACTATTAAAGTAAAGCAGTAAACAAATCTTTGAAGCTATGTACATCTATAACTAATCTCTCTCTTCTGAGGAGAGATGCCTGTGCTATCCTGCACCTTCTCAAAATGATATAGACACCAGGAAAGATTGTTCTCTTCTTGTCAAGAAACATTTCAGTGGTCACGGACATTCGGCCATCTGATCTTCGGGTGAGCATTTTCCAAGGCCGCCTTCACAATACATGACAGTGCAGAGTTGCTGAGCAAAGACTGATAGCCAAATTCCACACACATGAAGACAGCCTCAACCAGGATCTTGGGTTCCTTGCTGTCCTGTGTGGAGACAATACACATCTCTTTAACTTGTGCTTAATGCTCTCTCCACTACGTTGCCTGTACCTTTTAAGACTGGTTTAGCTGTACAGACTCACATTTCAATCATGATTCTACAAATCGAGTTTGTGTATTATACGCCCTGTTTGTGAAAAGATCTCCCACTGACCTGACAAAGGAGCAGCAAACGCTCCAGAAGCTAGTGGCATTTGCTACCAAATAAACCAGGTCTGTAACCTGGTTTTGTAAGACTTTTACCTTCTCAAAATGGCAGTTGTGGCAGCATGGTCCTTTTAATGGGGTATTGCCCGAGGACATTGTGATAGGACTGGATCCTCTGGACTATCGAGGCAGGAAGCTGAGCCAATCGAACACAAGGGCATATATCCTGTGTTGGGGAAGTCCCACAGTCAGACCCTACAAGGACTGTCATACAGTTGCATAGTTGACCCTTTGTTATAAATACTCAAGTGCTATAAAATGCCTTTGAATGGAAAGATTGAGCCATTCAACTGTGAAGTGGAAAACGAGGGAAAGTATATTGAAAGACCATGTTACTTTTATAAAGCAAATTAAATAACAGCAGAAGGAAAGTGAAAGGTTATTCTGTTCACAGTATGCGGCCCTTAAACTTACAGCTTTGTGAGAAGTTTAACATTGCTTGATGCTCAAGATGCAGGGAATGGTCTTAACAAAAACTTCTAACTGCCAAACATGTGTGAAGAAGGGGAATTTTAGATCCATTTTTTTGGCAAGGTCGCAAGTAAAATCTTATGCAGTTAATGCAAAAAATGAAACTTCATCTGATTCCCACCAGTAGAGGAAGGGGATGAGGGCCTAAGCTCACCAGAAAGCCAGCTGTTCACACTGGAGGGTGCAACAGACAGAGAGATCTGTTAGTCACCTCACCCCACCATCACCATTTCCCCCCCAACTCCTCCTTTCCCGCACCCCCCCCTTCCCAGATATCACCCACTACATTCTTCCCTCTACCCTGAATATTGTTGGCCATCCTGACCAATCACACACTCTGCTTCCCCCTTCCATCAATTCCGTGCCCCCTGTCAGCATGGTTAATCAAATCCCCTACCTTACAGTGGAACCTTGCAATTATATTGACTTGACAGCTTTTTGAAAAATAATAGTGCACTGTAGGACCTTAAGCTGAAAGTTGCAGTAGTATCTATTGTATAAAGTTATTAGTAGCGTAGGTATATCCAGTTAGTTCTAAAACACCATCCTATATTAATTTATCCATCTTTACTCTTTTCTTTGGGCCTCATTGTTTCTTCTGAGCAGCTTTGTGCACTTTATAACATAAAGCTGTTAGCTCAGCACTTTCAATAAAGCCTTGGAGAGAGCTGAGAGATTACACACTTAAAACAGAGGTAAATGCATCCATCCACCCTTATAATCTTTGCGTAAATCATGATCAATCATTCATAAATATAACAAATTAATAACAACAGATAAGCCTATCTAACATTTCTTTTGTGGAATGTATGGCACCTTTTTCCCAAGGCACAGTTTGACTACAAAGTGTACAGTATTTGAGTTGGTGGTTCATTATTGCTGATTTGGAATCCAGCACAATTTTTTAAAGACATGCATCCCTTCTGCCCTTGTTTCTTGTACAGAAGAGAAGGATAGAACTGCAAAATATCCATGTTTTATTGAAAAGGTTTATAATTTTTTAATGTTTATTCCTGCTTGGTTGAAGTTCACAGTGCTCCAATGTTTGATTAATTACAACTTCTTGACCAAGACTTTAGATTATCATGAAGAATACATTCATTGAAGAAGATGATATGCTCTCAGTATTCCATGCATGGTTTAAGTGGGTTTTATACATTTGTTCCTTAACATTTATCCTTCTGTATTCCAGTTCTCCAGATATTCCATTCACCTTTTTGATTTTTTTTGTAATTGTTCATGACACTTTAATAATCTACCAAAGATTGCCAAGTCTCTTTGTTCATCCACTCTTTGGGAATTTTTATCATTTATAAATATGTTGTTATCTTGTTTGAGTCCAAAGTGGATGATGACTTCACATTTGATTTAATTGACCATACTTCTGACAATTAGGTTGATCTATTAATATCTTTCATCTACACTGCTTACAATTCTTCATATCTTTGCATTACCAATGATCTTAGATGTGTAACTTTCCATCCCATAATGTAAGCAATTAATAAATACAACAAATAGTAGAAGATTCAATGTAAATCCTTTATTTGATGGGCTATCTAAATTAAATTCTGCCAAATAGACTACCTGCCCAATATCTCTATTCTTGGTCTCCTGACATTCAGTCAATTTTGTAACCAGGTCATTTTAAAGAGGACAGTTCAGATACATGATTGTATGATTAGTACAAATGATGAACATGCCAGATATGGAAGGCATTGTTGAAATCAGACAATACCTAAAGGTACTTCTCGTTTCAAGTTGCTTGCACCTTCCATTTATTTTTTGTGGATACAAGAACAGTACAGAATCAGATAATGATTTACTTTGATTTTTTTTCTCCATTATCATGATTAAAAAATTCTTTGATTTTTTTTTCTCCATTATCATGATTAAAAAATGCCCTGTCAGCCCTCCCACTTGGACATTAATGATCTTATGGCATTATTTTGAGGCAGCACAAAGGAGTTCTCCAATTTTTTATCCTTCAACCACTTCATTGAAATGAGTTAACTTGCCATTATCATACTGTTCTGCATGGACCTTGCTGTGTGCAAATTGGCTGCTGCATTTTCTACATTACAATAAATTCATATCAAAATTGCTTCAATTGGAATGTCCTGATGTCATGAAAACACTTCATAAATTCAAGTTCATCTTTTTATTTATTCATTCATTGAGCAATTGCTGTTTTCATTATTGTGATTGAGTAGGGCAATAATATATCATTTGTGTTGCAATGTCAGGATTATATTATGAATTGGAATAACTGTGACTAAAAGATCCTGGATAATTGGACCAGACATAGAACATAGAACATAGAACATTACAGCGCAGTACAGGCCCTTCGGCCCTCGATGTTGCGCCGGCCAGTGGACCCTCTAACCTAAACTATTCCAATATCATCCATATGCCTATCCACCGAACATTTGAATGCCCCCAAAGTAGGCGAGTCCACAACTGCTGCAGGCAGGGCATTCCACGCTCTCACCACCCTCTGTGTAAAGAACCTGCCTCTGACATCCGTCCTATAACTACCACCTCTTAATTTAAAGTTATGTCCCCTCGTGTTGGTCATCACCATCCGAGGAAAAAGGCTCTCACTATCCACCCTATCCAATCCCTTGATCATCTTATACGCCTCAATTAGGTCACCGCGTAACCTTCTTCTCTCTAATGAAAATAACCTCAGGTCCCTCAGCCTTTCCTCATAAGGCCTTCCCACCATACCAGGCAACATCCTGGTAAACCTCCTCTGCACCCTTTCCAATGCTTCCACATCTTTCTTATAATGCGGCGACCAGAACTGTACGCAATACTCCAAGTGCGGCCGCACCAGAGTTTTGTACAGTTGTAACATAACCTCACGGCTCCTAAATTCAATCCCTCTACCAATAAAAGCTAACACACCGTACGCCTTCTTAACAACTTTATCAACCTGGGTGCCAACTTTCAAAGAGCTATGTACTTGTACCCCAAGATCCCTCTGCTCGACAACACTATTAAGGGTCCTTCCATTAACCCTATATTTCATATGCCTGTTATTCCTACCAAAGTGAATCACCTCACACTTATCCGTATTGAATTCCATTTGCCACCTCACGGCCCAGCTCTGCAACCTATCTATGTCCCTCTGCAAACTGTAACATCCATCCTCGCTGTCTACAACTCCCCCCACTTTGGTATCGTCAGCAAATTTACTAATCCAACCCTCTACACCCTCATCTAGGTCATTTATAAAAATGACAAACAGCAGTGGCCCTAAAACAAATCCTTGAGGTACACCACTTGTAACTGCACTACTCCAGGTTGAATATATCCCGTCAACCACCACCCTCTGTCTTCTATCAGCTAGCCAATTCCTAATCCAAACTGCTAAATCACCTTCAATCCCATGCATCTGCACTTTCTGCAGTAGCCTACCATGGGGAACCTTATCAAACGCTTTGCTAAAATCCATATACACTACATCAACTGCCTTACCCTTATCTACCTCTTTGGTCACCTCCTCAAAAAACTCAATAAGGTTTGTGAGGCACGACCTACCCTTCACAAAACCGTGCTGACTATCCCTAATCAATTTATTCCTCTCTAGATGCTTATAAATCCTATCCCTTATAATTCTTTCCAAGACCTTGCCCACAACAGAAGTCAGGCTCACCGGTCTATAATTTCCAGGATGGTCCCTACTCCCCTTTTTGAACAAAGGGACAACATTTGCCATCCTCCAGTCTTCCGGCACTATACCTGTAGCTAACGATGACATGAAGATCAAAGCCAAAGGCTCTGCAATCTCCTCTTTAGCCTCCCAGAGAATCCTAGGGTAAATCCCATCTGGCCCAGGGGACTTATCAATTTTCATACCCTCAAGATTCGCTAACACCTCCTCCTTATGAACCTCAATCCTACCCAGTCTACAACCTGGTATCGCAGTATTCTCCCCGACAACACTGTCTTTCTCCTGCGTGAATACTGATGAAAAATACTCATTCAGTGTCTCTCCTATCTCCTCAGGCTCCACGCACAATTTCCCACTGCTATCTCTGACTGGCCCTAATCTTGCCCTAACCAATCTTTTATTATTTATATACCTGTAAAAAGCTTTAGGATTCTCCTTAATCCTATCCACCAAAGTCTTCTCGTGTCCTCTTCTAGCTCTTCTCAACTCCCTCTTTAGCTCCTTCCTGGCTGATTTATAGCTCTCTATTGCCCTAACTGAGCCTTCACGTCTCATCATTATATAAGCCTCCTTCTTCCTCTTCACCAGTGATTCAACTTCCCTTGTACACCATGGTTCCCTCACTCGACCACTTCCTCCCTGCCTGGCAGGTAGATATTCATTAAGGACATGCAGAAGCTGTTCCTTAAATATGCTCCATATTTCAGATGTCCCCAGCCCCTGCAATTTCCTGCTCCACCCTATGCATCCTAAATCTCTCCTAATAGCCTCATAATTACCTTTCCCCCAGCTATAACTACTGTTATTCGGTACGTACAGACTGAAAGTCAGAAGCTGCAGCATGGTGACAATCAATTGGATCCACCTTTCAATGATTGTCTTAATTGCTTTTGTTGCACTACTGGGTATTAAAATCTCAGCAGCCTGCCAATCCTAGATAGAAAATGTAATTGTTCATTGTTACTGCATAGCAACAATTTGATACATCAATTAAATGGCATCAGAAGAATGTTTAAGGCTGGTGACTGACTTCCCACACTGTTGATCACAATGGCTAGATGCAAGGGCATGGCCAGAAACTGTATGGGAGGAAGCACAATGGGTGTAAATACTCCAGCAGCCACATGTTACAGAGATTATCAATGTTTTGTAGCTTGTGGTTACGATATCTGTATTTCACAGTTTAAACCATCTTGAGTCAGCATTTTTTTTTGCATCTTCTTCCCACTCCCTACTCAAGAATTGCACAGAGAATGTAACTGGGCCATATTAATACACTGTAAAATCATGCCTTTTTGCACTTATCCTAACTGTGTGCTAATGAAATCATCAAGCACACATTTTTTGTTGCCACGCTCAATTATCAAATACTTTTCTGGCCAGCCTCCCATCTTCCAGGGATGACGAACAAGACTGTAGTTTTGAAGAATGGATGATCTCAGCAGAGGACCTGCTTGACGGGCCAGGAAGATTACTGTCTACTGCTGAAAGACAAGTACAAACACAAATCACACAATATAAGGCAAATAAATGTATTCATAGCAGCGAGTCCTCAGTATTTGGCTTCAAGAGCAGGTCAGAGACTAGGAATACTGTGGTGAGTAACTCACCTCCTGACTTCCCAAAGTCTATCCACCATCTACAAGGCACAAGTCAGGAGTGTGATGAAATACTCCCCACTTTCCTGGATGGGTGCAGCTCCAGCAATACTCAAGAAGCTTGACATATCCAGGACAAAGCAGCCCACTCGATTGGCACCACACCTACAAACATTCAACCCTTACACCACTGTGCTCAGTAGCAGCAGTCAGAGAGATTGCTGATTAGAATGCGAATCCTTACATCTAACCTGCTATTCAAGTGTTAAAGTGGCTAATAGAACAATACAGCACAGAACAGGCCCTTCGGCCTTCGATGTTGCGCCGACCAAAATAAAAAGCAATGCCCCTCCTAACTAAACCATTCCCTTCTCATCCATATACTTATCAACTAACCTCTTAAACGCCACCAAACTTGGCGCATCTACAACAGCTGCAGGCAGGGCATTCCACTCCCTAATCACTCTTTGAGTAAAGAACCTACCTCTGATATCCGTCCTATAACTCATACCCCTTAATTTAAAGCTGTGTCCCCTCGTGCTAGCTTTCTCCATCCTAGGAAAAAGGCTATCACTGTCCACCCTATCTAAACCTCTAATCATCTTATATGCTTCAATAAGATCCCCTCTTAGCCGCCTCCTTTCTAACGAAAACAACCTCAAATCCTTCAACCTCTCTTCATAGGACCTGCCCTCCATACCAGGCAACATCCTGGTAAACCTCCTCTGTACCCTCTCCAATGCCTCCACATCTTTCTTATAATGTGGCGACCAGAACTGCACACAATACTCCAAGTGCGGCCGCACTAGAGTTTTGTACAGCTGCAACATGATGCTGCGGCTCCTAAATTCAATCCCCCTACCAATAAAAGCTAAGACTCCATAAGCCTTCTTAACAACTTTATCCACTTGACTGCCTACTTTCAGGGATCTATTGACACATACACCAAGATCCTTCTGTTCCTCAACACTATTAAGAGCCCTACCATTAGCCCTATACTCTACACATTTATTGTTCCTGCCAAAGTGCATTACCTCACACTTTTCCACATTAAACTCCATTTGCCACCTCTCGGCCCAGCTCTGCAACTTGTCCAAGTCAGTGTGTATTATCTACAAGATTCAATTCACCAAAGATCCTTTGGCAGCACATTCTAAACCTACAACCACTTCCATCTAGAAGGACAAGGGCAGCAGTTATGTGGCAATACTACCACCTGCACGTTCCCCTCCAAGCCACTCACTATCCTGACTAGGAAATATATTGCCATTCCTTTACAATCGCTGGGTCAAAATCCTGGAATTCCCTCCCTAATGGTTTTGTGGGTCAATCCACAGAATAGTGACTGCAGTGATTCAAGAAGGCAGATTATTACCACCTTCTCAAGGGCAACTAGAGATGGACAATAAATGCTGGCCAGCCCACAACACCAATGTCCCACGAATGAATAAAATACATTTCCTCAACAGCAAAATCAAACATGAAATGAGGAAAACCTGAATGACAGAAAGCTTTGGGAACCTGGTGTCCAACTCACCCATTCCTCCCAGCACGCTGCTTTTACCACATTATATGCTTTAAATAAGAAATACAGAAATGTAGAAAATAGGAGTAGGATTGGGCTATTCAGCTCTTTGAGCCTGCTCCACCATTCAATATGATCATGGCTGATTATCCAACTCAATAGCCTGATCCTGTCTTCTGTTCTTATCCTTTGAACTCTTTTGCTCCAAGAGGTATGTTTAACTCCTTCTTGAAGGAGTGAGACATACCTCCTGCTGACTGTGATAGTGAAGTCCATAAGCTCACCACTGTCTGAGTGAAGAAATTTCTCCCATCGCCATCCTAAAAGGTTTATCTTTCTCCTTTTCTTATTACTCAGGTAAACAATTCTAAAATGTTATTTTCTCAGAGAAATCTATCTAATTTATATTTGAATGAATCAAAGCTCACTGTTTCCGTTGCATTATGATGATTACAAAGACATAGGGGTCATCAATACATTTCCCAGTGGAGTACAAGCTGCCTTTTTATGCAAGCAGAGGCTAGCCCAGCGGGAAGTGTCAGTGGGGGTTTCTTAACTTGTTAGGCTTTCTTGGCTATTCTAGGTTGTAGGATGGTTGGCAAGGTGAGATAGTAATTAACACTGTGGCCTCACAGTGCTTGGAATCCAGGTTCGATTCCCGGCTTGGGTCACTGTCTGTATGGAATCCGCATGTTCTCCCCTTGTCTGCGTTGGTTTCCATTTCCTCCCATAGTCTGAAAGGTGCGCTGGTTAGGTGCATTGCCCATTCTAAATTTTCCCTCAGTTGTATCCTAGCAGGTGCCACGGTATAGCGGCTAAGGGATTTTCATAGTAACTTCATTGCAGTGTAATGTAAGTCTCCTTGTGATACTTATAAATAAAAGCTTAGGACCTGAGCTGAAGACTACCTGTCTGTAAGCTGCTGGTGTGGTCTTTTTCTTTGGTGCACAATAAAAATGACAGGAAACTGGCGTTGGGCTGAATTACTACACACTGTTTTTTGGATATGAAAGATATTGGATATATCTTTAGCTGCCCAGTTTCCCAGACACTGGGAAAGATATTAATTCTGAATAACTGTCACAATTTTTGGGATGAACTTTATTTCAATATTATAATGATGGAACCATCTCTACGAAGACTAGCACTCTATTACCCTGAAATCTGTTACCATTAACTTGGAAACATGCTCATGTGCAGCATCTTGGTGTCCAGATTTGTAATCCTAATGTCATAACCTTCCTCCTGACCTCCTCAGGTACATCTTGAGTGGATTAAAACACCCTCTCCCCCACATAGCTCTCCATTTAATATAAGTGAATGTGTATTTTGAGAGTACAATAAAATAAAACGATAAAGCTTTTAAAACTGATAATGGGGGTGAGCAATTCCAATTAAAATCTAAATAATAAAAACAAAAAATGCAAGGCAGACAGCATCAGTGGAGAGAAGAACAGAGATAATGACAAGAATTTAATGCCCCCCTTCCCCAGTGACAGGTTTGGATGATTAACAGGGGTAGAAGGATTCAGAGTGATGATGCTACTGCATTTGCACCTCGATACCCAGCTGTCCACTGTTCTTCCTGTCTGGATGCTAATTGAGGCCATTGATGACCACTTAAGAACATCAGCCCATTACCATTGATCTTCAACCAACAGGGGATCTGTTCAAAGACCTGACTGAGATAGCAAAATCGAGGAAAAAAGAAGCACTGAGACCCAGCTTCCTGCTCTTTCTTCCAACACCCGTCTCCTTTCCTCACCCTATCTCCGAACCAGCAAACTCCTCCCAAAATTCCCATCCCAACCTCATTCATCCATGTTTGAAGACTCTTGGTGATCCTCGGCCTCTGATAGGTGCACAACCAGCAGCTACCATCATTCCCTTTGAAGAACTGATGGTCTCTGATTGGTTAACATCCCTGAGGTGGGGCTGGGCGGGGGTGGCGGTGGTAGTTATAGCTTCCTATCACTGGAGTCCATAATCCAGGATCAGTCTCACTGCTGACAATTAACAAAGACTAACTCTAAGCTTTGCCAAGCTCTCTAACTCGTTCATCTCCTCACCTGGATTAATTTCCACCCAATGTTACAGGTCAAAAATCTTTGATCAGTAAGATTAACTCTCTTTCTTAAAGCAAGGTGGTGCCTGACCTGTTGGATATTTATATCATTTTTTGTTGTCAGATTTCTAGCTCTCCTGTCATTTGCTTTTGTTCCAAGTAAACTACACTTTTTTTCTTCATAAACCTGGGGTGGCATAGTGGCACAGTGGTTAGTACCTTCCTCATAGTACCAGGAGCCTGTGATGTGGGTCACTGTCTGTGCAAAGTCTGCATGTTTTCCCCATGTCTGCATGGTTTTCCTCCGGGTGCTCCAGTTTCCTCCCACAGTCCAAAAGATGTGCTGGTTAGGTACATTGGCCATGTTAAATTCTCCCTCAGTGTACCAGAACAGGTGCCAGAGTTGATAACTAGGGGATTTTCACAGTAACTTCATTACAGTGTTAATGCAAGCCACTACTTGTGACACTAATAAATAAATAAAAGGAAACTCAATATTCAGAAATGATCAGAACTATAGGTCAGGGAAATTGAGCTCTGACAGTTTGGTTTGGGCTGAATAATCCAATCTTTGTGACACAAGTTGTAAAGTTTCAATCAAAACTGGCTTGTGTCAACTGCATCCGCTATCTGTCCCATACCCTACCGGACACATGTGAATGTAGTATTAAACATGATAAGGTGCAACTGTGCTGCCTTCCTGGTATGAATAGCACCCTGCTCCCATTGTCTAGTCACCCACTTGGACAACGCAGTGGGTGCTAGAAGAAAATAGATCATGGCCTTTAGAGTTTGTCACCTTGTACAATACTTTGCAAGTTATGTGACATAATGCAATTAAATTTGTTTGTAGCAACTAATCCCCAGTAGCAGACTCAAACAGGAAATAAGGAAAACCTTAGTGATGCAAAGCTTTGGGAACCTGAGGTCCAAACTCATCCACTCTCCAGAACATGCTGCACTTACCACTTCATATATTTTAATTTAGAAACATAGAAAATAGGAGCAGGAGGAGGTCACTTGGCCCTTTGAGTCTGCTCCATCATTCAGCATGATCATGGCTGATCATCCAACTCAATAGTCTGATCCCCATTCCCAACACCCCCATTATCCTTTGATGTCTTTCACCCAGAGAGCCATACTGAACTTCTTGAAAGCATACAATGTTTTGGCCTCAACTGCATAGGGTGACATGATTCCCAAAGGCTTGTCACTCTCTGGGAAAAGAAATTTCTTCTAATGTCAGTCCTAAAATGTTTACCCCTTATCCTTAATACTCAGCTACTCTATTTCAATGTTATTTTTTGAAAGAAATCTATCTAACTTATATTTGAATGAATCAAAGCTAATTACGTCCACTGTCTCCTTAGGATTAGGGATGTATTCCATAGATAGGTCACTCACTCACCGTTTCACAGTTTTGTTTTGAATTTATTCCCTGCCTCCACCTCCCAATGCTTCCAACATAGTGTGCATCTCCTGTTGCTGATGTACATCACAAAATGAAAGAACTTGTCGACAAAACTTCCCTGTCCTCTTTCACTCTCCACTCAAAGCTGAATAGGCACTTGGGCAAATATAGGTCCAAGATGGTAGCTCAGAAACCAGCGAGAGTTAGCTCCTTTAAGGAAGGGGACTGATTATTTTAATATGCAGAATTATAACAGTTCAACCTAATTGATGCTAGTATGTTTCATTAATTCATAAGTGCCTCTTCAGCAATGGTTCATTGGTGACGCCTGGCTACATTTGAATTGACATATCCCGCCTGTTCTGTTTCTTATAAGCTATAGAGTGTCAAATTTAAAATCATTACAGCCTACTAATGGCCCATTAATGAGATTCAAGGACAACCTTCCCTCATTCCATTTAATTTGCTGATGAACCTTGTACCTTTTTTTCTTTTCTGTATCTGTACACAGGCTACTTTCGGGTTAAATAAAATAATTCCCCATTTTAATGGAGAATATCATCAAGATAAATGAGTGCACAGCAAATTGGTTTGCCATTTTACAAAGCATTTAAACTCAATAAAGAACCCAATAAAAAAAAAGTGTATTTTGTTCTAAACCCAAGTCAATGCTTAAAGATTAATTTAAAGATTAATTTAAAGGCCATGATCTTTTAATGTACAAAGCCACAGCAAGATCATGCAGTGCCCATATATGTTATATATTATATATGGTGATATTTGTGTAAAGATATAAGTTCCTATCTGTAAGGATTTGCCAGAATATCAACAATTCCCTCTATTTGCTGATAAATGGAACTGCGATCAGTCTGACATGCCATTTTGAATATCC
The DNA here is from genome assembly GCA_024679065.1 of Sphyrna mokarran. Classification (NCBI taxonomy): domain Eukaryota; kingdom Metazoa; phylum Chordata; class Chondrichthyes; order Carcharhiniformes; family Carcharhinidae; genus Sphyrna; species Sphyrna mokarran. Next base: position 36,086,560 of record JAGIQG010000010.1, on the reverse strand, counting down.
TGTCACTCCTTACTATTACACATGGAAACAGCCTGTTTGTTTTCCTCCCACAGATTCTATGGGGATGAAATCTTGCAGACTGTCAATTTTTCATTCGTTTGGATACATACTTTCCTGTGTTTTTATAAGAGTTTAAACTATGGTAGGTGTAGATTAATAAGGAAACATGGACAACAGTCACAGATTTTCAATTCCATTTATGAGTTGAAGTCCTGCGCTGAATCTGTTCAATAGAAGGAGCACCAAGAACTGCTTCCTTTGGGTCATTGAGAATTGTTAAAGATCAAGTGGGAGAAAGTCTTCCAGATTTCTACAGCTGGGATATATTTAAAGAAAGGGAGAACATGCATTAAAATAGTGCCTTTCTCAAATATTTCTCTGAGTTGATAGCTACACATTCTATAATAAGCACTTAAAGAAAGGGGACAGATTTTTTTTAATGTGCAGGATCTTAACAGCTCAATCTAGTTGATACTGGTATGTTTTGTTAACCCTTAAACACCATAAGGGGCATAAATACATAAACGGCAAAAATACATAAACGGCAAAAGAATAACAAGGGAGAGAGTAGGCCTCTTAAGGAGCAAAAAGATCACCTGTGTGCAAATCCACAAGAGATGGGTGAGATCCTAAATGAATATTTATATTTCTCATCAGTATTTATGTTGAGAAAAGCATGGATGTTAGGGAATTGGGGAAATAAATAATGATGTCTTCAGCAGTGTACATATTACAGAGAAGGAGGTGCTGGAAGTCTTAAAATACATCAAGGTAGATAAATCCTAGTGACCTGATGAAGTGCATCCCAGGACATTATGGGATGCTAGGGAGGAAATTGTGGGTTCCCAAGCTGAGATATTTGAATCATCAATAGTCATGGGTGAGGTGTCTGAAGATTGGAGAGCGGCAAATGTTGTGCCTTTGTTTAAAAAGGGCTGCAGGTAAAAGCCTGGGAACTACAGGCCAGTGAGCTTCACATCTGTGGTGGGTAAATTGTTGGAAGATATTTGGAGCAACAAGATCTACAGGCATTTAGAGATGCAAGGACTGATTAGGGGCAGTCAGCATGGCTTTGTGAGTGGAAAATCATGTCTCACAAATTTGATTGAGTTTTTTGAAGGAGTAACCAAAAAGATGGATGAGGGCAGTGCAGTTGATGTTGTCTACATAGACTTTAGCAAGGCCTTTGACAAGGTACCACATGGTAGGTTGTGGAGATGTTGACATTGAAAATATGATATGCATGATGTGGAGACGCTGGCGTTGGAGATATGCACACCATGGTTCAACTCATGACCTCCAATTAAATGTTATGAAGCCATGGGTGTCTGCACCAGAGGAAGGTGAGACTTCTGGACCTCATTCCAGCTGCCCTTCCATCCTACGAAAGACATTTGGGCCTATCAGGCACTGAAGGGATGAGTATTGTCCGATTCATATTTCGAGGCCTTCCAACCAGGAGTTGTCCAGCCTATTTGAGTGCCCCATTCCTGTGAGCGACGGACCTTGAACCCCACATAATGACAAAGGTAGCACTGCAATACCCGTGCTGCCCAAAAGCAGGCCAGGGTCCTCAAGATCCAGGTCCTCCCAGGGTATGCCTGTCAATGTCACTTCAGGCAAAAATATATGGAAGCCAGCAAGCCTCCTCAACCTCAGCTGCAGATCCTGGGGGAGCACTTAGACATAGTAGAATGGTGAAAAAGATTAAAAACTAATAGGTGCCTAGTTGACATGGATGAAATAAGACATTAGTGTGAAGAGGCCACCACTGTATATAGCTACATATAATAAATCACTCTGTTCACTCACCGAGTCTTTCATGCCACCATGTTTGGTTGATCCATGTACACATTGCTGTGGAATGTGAGAATGGCTATGCTATGTCTCTGCCATATTGAGGACAGAGTAAAGAAACTCAGGAATGCCACACAGATACAGGGGAAATGTGCAAACTCCACACAGACAGTCACCCAAGGCCTGAACTGAACCCAAGTCTGCCGTGATGTGAGACAGTGGTTCGAACAACTGTGCCAACTAAAATTCTCCAAGGATGTGCAGGTTAGGTTGATTGGCCACGCTAAATTAACCCTTAGTGTCAGGGGGATTAGCAGGATAAAAACATAGTGTTACAGGGATAGGCGTGGATGCGATTGTTGTCAGTGCAGGCTCAATGGGTTGAATGGCCTCCTACTGCATTGTAGACATTCTATGATTAAAAGATAGTAATGATTTGGAGATGTCAGTATCAGACTGAGATGGGCACAGTAAGAAGTCTCACAACACCAGGCTAAAGTCCAACAAGATTTATTTGGAATCACGAGCTTTCAGACCTAAGAGATTTTAAGCAGCAGGAGGCTTCAAATCAGTATCTTGGCAATTGCCAAATGTTGCCATCTACCGCAAGGAATCAAACAGACAACATATACCATAAGCTGGTAATTACAAGCATTATGCTTCTCTCAATCATCAGGTTTCCACATCCTTATGTGCTCATCAAGATAATTTGACATATGAATGAATTCGCTTTGCATAGATCTATCAAACAAGTGATCTGCTGTTCAGAAAAGCCAATAATTACAATTCCGCCCAATGAATTGAGGCAACATTGTGTCAAGGCTTCTTAATTTTTCTTGGTCTTCAACCCTCTAAGAATCTGCAGTAATTTAAGAATTCTTATGTAAGATCAATTCAATAGTGCAAGTTTACTGTGAACACATGAGCTACAAGAAGACATTCAGCCATCTCACTTTCTTCTTGTGTGATATGTTGAAAGTCAAATACAGCTATGATTACTTTTAGTTCCTTCAACTGTCATAGCCTGCATTACTTCTTCTCATATAGCAATGTATTTCCTTTTAAACAAAATCTTGAAGTGACAGAGGAATGATATTGAGATAACCATTTTGTGAGATAACCGTTTTGTTTTTGACTGTGCTGGCAATCTGTTCCATTGAATAAAGAATGCTAAAATCATCACAGTTATATCATGCACTAATATAACAGTTTCTTGAGTCTTTCTTTACATCCCTTAAGTACCCTTATGCATTATTTCAATTGCAAGACAATATATTTTCATAAAATGTGTAACCAATAAAAAATACATAAATTCTTTAAAATGAAGACAAGGGCTAAGTTGTTCAATAATGTTGGAACTGCAGTTGGCTTCTCTGATTTATAACCAAACATATAAAAGGTATATCTAACTTCTGAGCAAGAGGAGACATTAAGAATTCCAGCATACTGCAGGAATAAGTGAACAAATTTATAATAACCATGGTAGCTGCTTATCCCATTATTGGAATGTACATTGGCATTTGCTTCTAATAGGAAATGCTGGCATCCAAGAGTAAATCTAAGATTCTGTTCAGCACTTTGGTTTCCAACAGTAATAACGGAATGTGTAAATTGAATTTGCACTGGGCTTTCAGCATAGTTACATGTCATAGAGTTTATGTCTGTCTCTGTGCTCTGCAGAAAGATTGGCTTCCCTGAGTATATGTGAATGTTGGAAATTGTTCTGATGATCTGTTGAAGTTGTATTAAAAATTACAAACAAATCTACTTTGTTTCTTAAAATGAAGGAAATTTTACATAACCTTTTTGAAGTTCAAACCCTATATACATTATAGTAACTTCATTGCCCTATATTTAATATGAAAGGAATAATTCAAATTTGCAATGAAATCAGCATTCAGTGACTCATCAATATCCTGTATTCATTATACTATCTCTAATCAGTGTGCTGCTACCTATATCCCACCATCCAAAGCTATGTACGACCTTTCATATAATACTACTCATCCATGATCCTTTAGCATATCACTATTCAGTGTACTACTACCTTCAATATGTCACCATTCATCAGAATTTCTCTTGAGTACATCATAAGTCATCAGTATACATCAGTGCACCATTACTCATTAGTGTAATCTCTTTAGTATGTCAGAACCCATCAATCATTTCCATCAGTAACCACTCCTATCAGTAACATCCCCTTCATAATAACACAGTTCATCAGTGTACATACATCAGCATTCTGCAACTTATCAGTACACTCTCATCAGTGTATTTCCTTCATTGTATCACTTCTCATTACAATACTCTCTTCAGTATACTAACATTTATAATCCACTCCCCTTATCATAACATCAGTGGACTCTCTTCAATATAGATTGCCTCATCAGTATATGACCTTTCATCAATATACTCCCTTCTAAATAAATTAATTCATCAGTGTACTTACTGCAATATATTGCTACTCACCCAGTATATTCTTATCAGTACACTTTCACACACCAGTATACTTTAGTCAGTAATCCACCACCATCAATGTATAATGTACACTACTTATCATTATACCTCTTTCAGGATAACAATTTTCATCACCAGTCTCTCTTCATTATGTCACCTCTTATCAGTGCAGTCCCTTCATTATAACATGCCTCATCAATATCCTGTGTTCATTCTACAAACCTCACCATGTATTCTCTTCAATATAGCGTCAACCATTAATATATTCCCTTTCTTTACACCATCATTTTTTCATGTAATTCCCTTCAGTACATCACCACACTTTAGTTTGCTAAAATCAATGTGCAACCACTCCTCAGTATTCTCACTTCAGTGTATCACTATTCACTCAAGTGCAACAAACATGATATCATCATGCAGTTTTACTCTATCTTTAGTATACTACCATACAACAGCAACACCAAGAATTTTATGCGTTTGTCCAGTTAATATTCTAACAAGTGTTGTACGAGGTGTGAAAATATTCTAACAAATATTGTAGGAGGTGTGGTCCAAGATATGGCTACTAAACTGGAAACATAAGTAAAAGGGAGTTGACCGAATACCTGCACAGAGATTTGAATTTTAAGGTGAATCCTAAATTTCAAAGTCAAAAGAGATTATGGAGGGACATTCTGATCATATGACCTAGGAAGCTGAGAGGAAAGGGGGATACGAAGGAGATAAGAGTCATAAGAAATTAGATTTTGTGGTTGTTGTAATGTTGGAGTTTATTGCTGAGATAAGGAGGAGTGAAGCCACAGAGTATTATTAACAGGAGATTGACAATGTTAAAGCAAAGCTGATGCACGATCAGAAGCCAAAATTGGTCAGTGAGGTTAAGGATGATCAGTGCATGCGGCTTGAAGGCAGATAGGATCCTTTCGATGAGAGAAATTTACAAATGTTGGAAGATGAGAGGCCAGGCATGATAGCATCGCTACAATTAAAATATATTGGGTGAGATTTAGTGAGCCTGTTCACTACGGGTGCAAATGCTCAAATCTTGCGAGAAGGCCATAATAGGATATGTGCCAGCAAGATCTCAATTTGAGATCTTCCCCATCCCCCAGCAGTGATGTAATCAGGTTCAGGTCCTTTCTGGATGTGAACTTGATTTTCATGAATTTGAATTAATTTAAATATAATTAAACAGCTTTATTCTGTAATATCCAACCCTGAGGAATGACCCCCGCCACACTCTTACCAAGCAGTTTGATACCATATTGGTATGATTCCCTACTAGAGGCAGATTTTTCCAACACAAGTGGCAAAGTGAGGTTCTGATCGAAAACATCTCTCATTTCTCTCCAGAAACACAGTTAAGTTTTCTGACCAAATCTTCTGACACTCTGTGCAAGGGCATTGCCAAATGACATGGATATGGACACTGAAATGGATACTGAGCTGGGCACTGCCTGAGTGATAACCCTCTGCCATTGGAGTAAGTTGCCTTCATGGGTGATGAGGGTGAAAAGGAATGTGTGCCAGTGAGAGCACAGGGATGGTGGTGAATGCCCCCCAGTACTTCCATAGGAGTGGCTCACCCAGTATTTTCTGCCAGAGGTCCTCCATGGCTGCGGAGCAGTATTTTTTTCTCAGATTGGGACACCCCTTAAAGATGGCACCTCAATCTCTTTGAAGCTAACGTTGCTAGTTTAATCAGACCCGGTCCAAGTAGAGTGATGGCACAAACTATAGCTCCCAATTTGTTTCGAACAGAATGTCAGAAGATCGGGTAAGAAAATGTGGCTGTGCACTGGTTTTCAGTCAAAACCTGATATTTTGTTATTTTTTGGGTGAAAATTCTGTTTATTGATCATTTCAGCAAGAGTTTGGCTGAGGTGGAGACACAGGTTAGCAAAATGTTTCAGGCAGAAGTTGAAGATTTTCCTAATGTTACTTTCAATGCATCTATGGTGTTGAAGGCTTTACTACTAAAAATTCTCCAGTGCAGGTTTGTGATTCAAGTAATATGTCAATGCTTTAGAAAACTTTACAATAGCACATGTCCCCTTGTCAAGTCGCACAGTGTTAAATCTCAGCACCATCACAATGAAGAGAATACAGCATTCATGCTGAATGTAGTGCAATAGAACAACCATATACCGCACACCATTATTTAATCTGTTTCTTTCTGTCACAATGGGAGTAAATGATTCTTCTTTTATTTAACACAGCTTTTAAATTAATTTGGTAATACTTCATATGACTGCCTACTGTGAAGATCATTCAGGAGAGAATTTTTCTCTCTTTCTCATTCATTTGAATGTATCTTTTCTCTTCATTGAACAGTGACGTAACTAGCTACTCAAAATGAATTCAGATATTTATCTAATTCTTATCTAATCACCGCACTATTTGCATTCTATTCTATTGCTGTATACAGATAATTTTGTTATATTTTTATTAAATTGAACTTTTCATGCAGTGAAAACGCAACCTATTTTCTATGCACAATATCAGTGTTTACCTCAAGATTGTTGGTAGATAAATATGTATTTTGATGCAAATGACTAGATTTTGAATATGAAAATTGGTGAAAAGTGAGGCATGTTACTGGAGCTTTTAATTGTAGATTAATGGCTAACCTGACTTGCTAACAAACTCTTTTTTCCAGAAGTACAAATTGTAATTGTTTGAAATCTGGTATTCTTGCATTTGTCCTAATGAATGCAAGAAGGAACATAAGGCAATGTATCTCTCTTTATGGCAATTCTCTAGATGTCAGTAAAATATTTATTACAAAACAAAAGAAATTTTACTCAAATATATTATACACTCGTTAACATGCATACAACAAACAGGATAATTTCAGCAGAACCATTTTTACAACCTATATTACATTCAGATGCTGCTATTATCATTCTTTAAATTTTGTCACTGCAGAAAACAGTGGGGTCCATTTAAACCCTAGCCATCCAATACAAACAGCATGGATAGACAGTCAAACTGAGCAGCTTCATTAGGTGTAGGCACTGATTCCTTTCCCACTGCCTGAGAGTTTAACCACCTGAAGCAGGCAGGACATTATGAATTGGTGCAGTTTGGGATAACGATTATTTCAGTGAATCACCATTTGCTTTCCAATTGGGGCCTGGGCAGAGATATCACCATAGCAATCCCATTCAGTTAAAGCAAACCAGCAGCTGTCAGGAAGGAGGATGCAGGAGAGCTCTTATGGACCCCACAGCTCATCTACTCTCTCTTCCCAGTTTCCTTTCCGCAAGATCCTTCTGAAGCATCCTTCCTGTGAATAACCTGTGAGTTATTCCTTAGAACATGTCAGCACCAACCATGTCCAGAACTCTATTATTATTGTTTTGAGAATACATGTGAGACCTTGGAGCTAAAATATCCTGAACTTTGATTTAGGTCATCAAACATTTTTGCATTAGCTCCACCTACTGCCATCTGACAAGTCTCCAAGTGTTAAAACTGAAGCCTGAAATTGGATTTCTGTTAAAAATGAGATTAAATTCTCAAAGAACATGAAGGGTCAATGAATGGCCAATGATTGACAATAGGCATCATATAAATGATTGAGAAATAAGGATTTAATCTGTGATTTCCCACTAACTCCTTGTAAGGGTCCCCTGTTCCCAGAGAGTGTGAAACAAAGTTGAGTTACAACATTATCAACCCAACTCTCCAATTCATGCCTTTGTGAAAACTTAACCCTTTTGTTTCACATGGAAACAAAGGAATATTTATAAATAATTTTAAATGAGCACTCAAATATGTTCCAGCCCAGTGATTAACCCAGGATAAGCAGGACACAAACAATAAGTAAAGGGATGTTTGGCCCATGGAGACAACAGTAGAGAACCAATTAAATTGAATAAAGTAAACACAGAGGGCTTTGATAAAAGTAGAAAGAAGGGTAAAAACAGATAATGGGGGCCATTTCCTAGCCCAATATCATTACGTCCTCTTCTCAGTTTCCCCAATCTAGATCAGCCTGGAATAAGGGCCTCCTGCAAAGTTGGCAGCCACCTGTCAAGCTTTGATAACACAATGCGTCTGGCAGGAAGCCAATTAAGGCAATTACAAAGGTGCTGAAGAGCTTCTTTCATTCTGAGTTCTCACTCTAGACACCTACTTCTCAATCTCAGTCCGCAACAGTGCCAAGGTTACAAAGATAAGTGCACAGTGGGGAGAAATTTTTCAGTGAAACCGAAAGGCATGAGAAGCCATTGATCAGTGAAACTGAAGAGCTACATCTATGGCCATTGAGAGACTGCTGTTCAGAATATTTCTATTTTCCAAGAGTTATCAAAGCTTGACATATGGTTGCCAACTTTGTAGAAGGCATTTCATCTGTTTAGCACTTAACTCACTTGCAGCTGCACATTCCAGCTGACAGCACCTACCACTGAATGAGAGGAGTTTATGAAATTCTTCCTTGGACTTCTGATGGAACATCATCACCACTTTACCCACTGTCAGTGGGAAAGCACCAGCAGCAGCAGTAACAGCTGCCTTAACCCCAGCCGTAAGAGTCTTCAAAGGACAGAGCAGGTGGCATCACGAACTAGCTGGATGGAGGCAAAACCCTAGTGCAGGATCTATAGGCAGAGAGTCAGGTTCATTGGCTTGATGGATCAGACCCTTAGGGCTCTCACATCAGCATCCTCCTATAACAAGATCTCATTCCAAATAAAACAGATGGACATGCAATACCAGTGGCCAACAAACAGCCTGTCACTGAGGACAACCCCTTCAGCCCTCAACCCCACCATTCTCTAGCTCTCATTAACTTGCACACTTGCTTCTCCTGCAAATGATGGAAGTGGAGAAGTGTGAGTGTTCTTAATGGCTTGTGTTGGGTGAAGATAAGGTCATTATTAGTGCACAGTGACATTGAAGTGAGAGGAAATTGCAATAAGGGTGGCTGCCAGAGATGGAGATGTGAGGTACCTGCAGAATTGTAGGATTTGAAATCTGCTGTGCAATAGAATGCTGGGCATGTCAAAGTCATGGGCCACAATTATACTGTTCCACCCACCATGGGAATCAGAGCAGTTGAGGGATGGACTATTGAATGGTCCATTGATCTCAGGTGGAATTTTATGGTTTTGGGACAAGTGAGGTTGTGAAACTGCCCTTGCACGCACCCCCCACACCACCCCACCCCCTTCCCCTCCCCCCATAATACTTGTTAAGTGTTATACCACTCTGCCTTTCTGAGGTTGCTGGTCCTCTTTGTACACCTTCTCCAGGTTGAAGGGACTATACCTCTGCTGCTTACTTCCTTGTCTCCAATGTGCTTGATTATAGTGGTTGACCCTGCCATTGTTCGGAAAGCTCACATCATTGCAATCCATTAAATCCCACAGCATTATCTCCAGGTAAGTGCCAGAGACCTGGTGACCAGTCTTGCCGATTCTCCTTTTCATTCATATAGATATTGCAGCCTCATATATGGATGTGCCAATGAGATATTATGATGGTCTCTTTAATTGGAAATCCTACCAGCCCTCCACGTTTGTTTAGGAACCCTGGAAATGGAAACTCAATGCCATTGATCTGGACAAGAGCTTCAGCAAAGCCAGTCTAATAGGAAATCAAAGTCCTGTACCACAAATAGTCTCATTTTGACAGGAAATTTAGTGCAGAGGATTTGGAAGATTTAATGCAATACATTAGTGGAAACATAAAAGGAAATCCAAAGGTCATTAATCAATGTAAGGATTCTAAATGTGTTTGTGAAGGAAGATTGGAACTGATTAGGAACAAAAAGGGAAACCTTCTTGCAAAGGAGGCAGAAGAAAAAGCTAAATTTCAAAATAATTTGCCTTCAATAAGGAAGAGTGCTGGCAAAGGAAAAAGAGAGGACAACATGGTGGCATAGTTGTTAACACTGTTGCCTCACAGCGTGAGGGACCCAGGTTCAATTCTGGCCCCAGGTGACTGTGTGGAATTTGTACATTCTCTCTGTGTCTGCGTGGATTTTCTGCATGTGCTCTGGTTTCCTCCCACACTTGTAAGTGGCTAAGCCATAGTAAATTGCCCATTGAATGTTTGCATAAGATGTACATATTATTGATGTTTTTCTCTTTTAATCTACAGGTGCTTTGGTCCGCCTTGTGGTCCAACAAGGGGCATACATACGGTGGGTCATGCGAGGGCTGTTCATGGATCTTTTTTGAGAGTAGCCCAGTGCTTCACGTCATTAGTCCATGCTTAAACTGGACGAGCTGATGGGCAACACGACAGCTCAGTGACTATCGCTGTGCTGTGTAGATACATGGATTTGGGCCTGTGTCTGTGGGGGTTTTATTCTCCCCGTGCTTGCGTGGGTTTTCTCCGGGACCTCCGGTTTCCTCCCACATCCCAAAGATGTGCTCTTAGGCTAATTGGCAAAATTCTCCCTAAATTGTCTCAAAATTGGTTTTTAATTCGTAGTTCTATAAACATGGACAGGGATCGCGGGTAGAGGTGGGAACATTGGACTGGCGGCGTGGGCTCGTTGGGCTGAAGGGCCTGTTTCCCATGCTGTTTTTGTTCTTTGTAAACGAAATGAAAGCTTGTGAGATTAAATGGACCGTTGCAGTGTTGATTTTAAAAAACAAAGTGGCTAAGAGACAGACTGAATAGTTGTTTCTCATACTGGCAATTTCTGCCAGTGATATTCTTCAATGATCTGTATTCAGATTACCTCTCCTTTTAAGACAATAACCTGCATTTTAGTATCCAGGACATGATTTCAAAGTTTGCATTTGCCACACAATGTGGAAATTTAGTAAATGCCAAGGAGGTCGCACCCTGGACCATTCCAAATTCTCATAATCCCCAGAAGCTTCTTATTTATACTGAGTCAGCTGGTCAGTTGACCACCAAATAGAACATAGAACATAGAACAATACAGCACAGAACAGGCCCTTCGGCCTTCGATGTTGTGCCGACCAAAATAAAAAGCAATGCCCCTCCTAACTAAACCATTCCCTTCTCATCCATATACTTATCAACTAACCTCTTAAACGCCACCAAACTTGGCGCATCTACAACAGCTGCAGGCAGGGCATTCCACTCCCTAATCACTCTTTGAGTAAAGAACCTACCTCTGATATCCGTCCTATAACTCATACCCCTTAATTTAAAGCTGTGTCCCCTCGTGCTAGCTTTCTCCATCCTAGGAAAAAGGCTATCACTGTCCACCCTATCTAAACCTCTAATCATCTTATATGCTTCAATAAGATCCCCTCTTAGCCGCCTCCTTTCTAACGAAAACAACCTCAAATCCTTCAACCTCTCTTCATAGGACCTGCCCTCCATACCAGGCAACATCCTGGTAAACCTCCTCTGTACCCTCTCCAATGCCTCCACATCTTTCTTATAATGTGGCGACCAGAACTGCACACAATACTCCAAGTGCGGCCGCACTAGAGTTTTGTACAGCTGCAACATGATGCTGCGGCTCCTAAATTCAATCCCCCTACCAATAAAAGCTAAGACTCCATAAGCCTTCTTAACAACTTTATCCACTTGACTGCCTACTTTCAGGGATCTATTGACACATACACCAAGATCCTTCTGTTCCTCAACACTATTAAGAGCCCTACCATTAGCCCTATACTCTACACATTTATTGTTCCTGCCAAAGTGCATTACCTCACACTTTTCCACATTAAACTCCATTTGCCACCTCTCGGCCCAGCTCTGCAACTTGTCCAAGTCACTCTGTAAACTAAAACACCCCTCTTCACTATCTACCACACCACCAACTTTAGTATCATCTGCAAATTTACTGATCCATCCCTCAATACCCTCATCCAGATCATTTATAAAAATTACAAACAGCAGGGGCCCCAAATCATTTTTGTCATTGACTACATAGTTTCCTGGAGGGCTAAAGGGCCTGTTCCTGTGCTGTATTGTGTCAGCTGGTCCTTACAGCATGTTACAATTGGTCACATTACAAGACATCCAATATTATCATTGGTTACATTCTAACACTTTTAACCTGATTAATCAACTTCAGGAGCACAAATTCAAATTTGGAAGGAAATAAAATATTAGGACTACCAGAAACCTCATGGAAGTGGAAATAATTGCACAGCTCTTTCAAAGAATCAATAGAGGCACAGTGGGCTAAATTGCCTACTTTTATGTTGTATCATTCAATGCTTTATGTATTATCTCAAGCCACTTTACAAAACTCTCCATGAAACAAAAGTTGACACCGAGGCAGATAAGCAGATATTAGGACAGGTGTTCAAAAGCTTGATCAAATAAATATGTTTTAAGTCCTTAGTTTTAAAGAAGAAGAGAGAAGGGAAATGGTTTAGGAGGGAGAATTCTACAACTTGGTGTCTTGGTAACCAGTGTGGCAAAACTGGAGAGTGGCATTGGAAGGGTATATAGATATTGGAGGCCCCTAGGACTGAAGAAAGTTACAAAGAGAGGCAGTTTGCTAAATAATATCTTTTCAAAGACGTTGTTAGGTTAGTAGCTAATAGAAGAGGCCATTCAGCCCACCATACCTGTGTCAGTTCTACAGATATGCAATTAGTCCCATTGCCTTGGTTTTTCCTCAGCCCTGTAATTTAGTTTTCCTTCCAGTTGTTTTTTATTCTCATGAAGTCCATTATTTCACAAAGAGTCATCCAAACTTGAAATGTTAGCTCTATTTCTCTCTTCACAGATGCTGTCAGGCATGTTGACATTTTCCAGCATTTTCTGTTTTTGTTTCAGTTTTCAGCATCTGCAGTATTTCTTTTGCCTATTATTACCCTCCTGGATGTCTGCTACATTTCCAAGTTTGTGTCAATTACAAATCAAATGTTACCCTGCTACAGCTATGTAAATTGAGATTTGCAACCTGAGATTTTAGACGTTTCAATTAAAATTACCGGCTTTGGTATAGTCTAGCATTCTACTATATTTTGCTTTAGGTTTAATGATGACTATGTCTTTGCTACAATAATTGAGTAGCATCCTTTAAGTACAGCTACTTCATGAGCCACTAGGAGTGTTCCTCATGGGAATAATCATTGGGAAAGGACTGGAATAAGTGCTGCTCAGTAGATAAGCATAGCGCAAGCATTGCCTATATTACACAGTTTACGGTCAATTTAATCTTAGAGTGAAACAGTTGCTGAAATCAATATTCTTTCCAACTAAGCAGTCAAGGATTGCGTTAGTACTTTTGTTCTTTCAGTTAACCTATCATTGCAAACTACCTTGCTAAGTGTTATCTGCAAAGAACAATTGATTGTATGTATTGGAAGGTCTGCTGAAAAATCTATTCTTTAACAACAACAACCCATATTTATATTGTGCTTTTGTTGATGCACCAGAAGGAACTCTTCAATTGTAAACAATAAAATAAAATTTATTCCAACTTATAAATGAAAGAAAAGGTTTAATAAAGAACCTTCATTACTCTAACAGTTAAGACCTCACCTTGGGCCATTCCAAGTTCCCACAAGCCCCAGCAGCTTCTTATTTATATTGAACCATGTGGTCAGCTGACCACCATATCATTTTGTCATTGGTTACATTGTTTACTGGATCAGCTAACTGTTACAACATGTTATAATTGGACAGACTACAACATATCTAATGAATTGGTTCCATTCTAACACTTCTAACCTGGTTAATCATTTGAAGGTGTTTTGTTATCAAACCAAGTTTGACACCATTTCATGTAAAGAAATATAATACAGATGTCTAAAAACTTGGTCAAAGAGTTAAGTTTAAGGAACATCGTAAAGAAGGAAAGAGGTAGAGAAGCAAAAACATTTAGGGGCGAATTGCTAAGTTTTGGATTTTGGTAGCTGAAGGTGTGGGCACTAACATTGAAGCAATTAAAATCAGAGATGTGTAAGAATGTAGATAGCTTGGAGAGCTATAAGGTTGGAGAAGGTTACAGAGACGGGATCATGGTAAGATTTGGACCATGTATGAGCAACTTATCATTGAGAGTCAATCCATTGCAGGGCAAAGGATATAGCCAATGCTGAAGGAGCAGAGATTATGTAGGGACCAAAGATGATTGCTTTGGGCTTCCAGTATTTAGTAAGAGGAGCTTGCCCAATGAAGATGTTGGGCAAACATTCTGTCTATTCAGTTGCAGTGAAGACACTGAGATATGTGATGGTGACTCAAGTTGAGTGTTGTTAACATTTATGTGGAAATTGTCACCGTGGGATGAATTTTGCAAGTCAGGCAGGTGAAAGAAATGACAAAGAGAATGTACATCTGGAAATTACAGTCCCATTTTAGCTGCTAGCCATTTTCAGCAGTGTGGGAAAGGGCCAGGATTTGCATCTCCTTATGTTGCAGTTGAGGCACCAGCGCCATCATTACTGAAAGCTGAAACTAAATTTCCAGAAAATTCAAATAGACAGATCTGTCTCTTACACTGTGCAGACCACAGGACCCTTTTTGAAGGGCCTGTAACCCAGCACAGCACAGCACAATCAGTCCTGAAAGTCCTAATATAACACCATTCAGAAAGGTGGAAAAGTCTTGAAAAATCTATATGTACACATAACATTATAGTAAAGTGAGCAGAAAAGCTCCAGAGAATCACAGAATCCCCATTGTATAGAAGGAGGCCATTCAGCCCATTGAGTCTACACCATCAACCATTCCACTCTATCACCATAATCCCACACATTCATTCTGCTAATCCTCCTGATACAAAGGGGAAATTGAGCACGGCCAATCAATCTAACCTGCACATCTTTGGAGTGTGGAAAGAAACTGGTGTACCTGGAGGAAATCCATGCAGACACAAGGGAGGTTGAAAGAGATAGACTGACCCCATGATAACTCAAGATCTGGACAAAAATTTGGCACTAATGGGATGTCAGGCCATTCAGCCAGCCTTGCAGAAAATCTAACCTAAGGGAGGAAAGCTGCCAGTACAAATAGATGCAGCTCCCTTGCCAATCAAAACAATGCAGCATCACATGTCATGAGGAAGGGTCTCCAAACAACAAGATGTCAAACCTCAGAAAGCAATGCCAAGGAGAAGGACCCACATCCATCAAGCATTGAGTCTACCACAACAGCCTTACCAGGACATGTCTGCGCACCATTGCAACTTGGAATGAACATCTGTGCCTTCTGTAGGAACTACTCATTACTTGGAGCCACTCATTGACAGATACTGCCTATAGCACTGAAGATGACAGTTCCTCTTAAATTCTTTTCAGGTTCATTTCAGAACTCTGCTGCTGATCTTTGTGGCGTCTCTTAGTTGGCTGCTCACAGCTGCGTTCACTTTGTCACAGCTGGACTTCTCAGCTTCCCAACAGCTGCTGACTCACAAGTGCAAAAGACAATAAGTTTGCTATACCAGTCCACTTCTACCAGATCCAGGACATAATTGATTGCACCCAAGATGCTGTTAAAGCTCTGACAGATGGACCTGATAAATTTATAAACAGAAAGGATGATCATTCCATCAATATTCAGCTGTTGTGTGTCCACGAAAAGAATTTCCTTCACATTTGTATATGTTTTCCTGGCAACTGCTATGACATCTTCATAATATGGTGAAAGCTGCCTCAGGTTTTCCACCCCACTCTCAGATACATAGATGGATTCTAGGCATTAAGAATGATTGGTTTAAATAGCATTGACTTAGGAACTGGAGATTGTCGCTGCATCTGAACAAAAGGTGAAGTGTTGCTCTCCTCAACATTATCTGGTAGAATAGGAATTGTAGCAAGAGTCAAGTCAGGACTTTGTAAATTATTGAAATAGAACATAGAACACTACGGCACAAACAGGCCCTTCGGCTCTCAGATTGTGCCGATCATATCCATACCTACCAGGCCATAGAACTATCTGTAACTCCTGATCCCATTTAATCCCATGTACTCATCCAGAAGTTTTTTAAAAGACCCTAGCAAGTTCGCCTCTACAACCACTAATGGCAGCCGATTCTGTCACTCACCACCATCTGAGTGAAAAACTTACCCCTAACATCTCCTCTGTACTTGTCCCCAGCACCTTAAACCTGTGTCCTCACGTAGCGACCATTTCAACCTTTGAGAAATAGTCTCCGAGAATCCACCCTATAGTTCTTAATTTTCAAATGGCTCCAGATTTGGTGGATATATTCTTCCAGCCAATAACTATTCTGCTTGTCTCCTCCAGATACTCTCACCTATGGTCTGGGTAGTGTGAGAGACAGATCTAATCTGTGACAGAATGGGGGGCAGGAATCCACTTCTCCCCTGTGAAATAATTCTGAACTAAAACTCTTCGCCCATAGTGGATTTGCAAGTTTGCCACTGCCAGGCAGTTCTCCAGACTGCTTTTCAAGGGGATTATTTTCTTATTTTAAGTGACACCAGTCACTTCAGCCTTGCCTGAATATGTTATTGCATTAATCCAGCAACCACATCCATGTCCTGTTCTGGCACAAGAGATTACATAATAGTTTCAGTATTGTTTCCAAGTTTGGGACATAACTTACATAACTAGTTCATGTTCTGAAGTGCAGACACTTCTGTAATGGTCTTAAGCTTAAAAGGAACTTTGTGAGGCTCAGTGGCATGGATCACAAGTCCCACATATTCAGAAGATTGGAAAAATTCACACTTGTTCTATGGACTCTCAGTCTGCAGTCTACCAAATTCTGGAAAGTGGCATCCAAGTTTCAAAGCTTTCCTCATCATTTTTTCCAACGACTAGGATATTATACAGATAAAACTGGACGCTGGTCAATTTACTCAGGATCTGATCCGTTACGTTTTGAAACAATACAAGACCAGATGCGATACTAAATGACAATCTTCAGTTTCAGAGTAAGCTTTTGTGTGTCATGATTGTCAGAAATTTCTGACGCGTTGATCAGATTCATTTGCAAGTAGGCCTAGCTCTGTTTTGCTGAAATTTTGGCCTCCTGTCAATCCTGTAAACAGCTCTTCAATGTGAGGGAGTGGGTAATGTTCAGCATATCACACTGAATTTATGGTGACCTTTAAGTCTCTACAAATACTTACAGATCATTTTTTCATGATGGTCTGAATAATGGGCATAGCCCATTTCCAGATGCTGTTGGAGTTCCAGTCATCACCAATCATCCCAATTCACCCTCCACTTTCAGCCTAATAGCATACAGTACAGATATTGCCTTCAAGCATGTTTCTTGGCTTTCGTCTTTAACTTCAATTTGACTATAATTTCTTTCATTGTCCATTGAAAACAATAGTATGTTTCTTTAAAATTTTGTGAGGCTGATTCTCCATTGGTCGTCATGCTGACTTCAGCCCAGTTCAGTCAAATCTTTTCCAGGTGATTAAGGTAAGTGAACCCAAATGACAGCATCCTGGATTCATCAATGATTCGCTAAATACGTTATTGATATTTAAATCAGCTTTCTGTCCACAAAGGGCAAAGCCGATTTTGCAGACAAAACGGGACAGGAATGATTGGGGAAGGTGAGAAACCAGGTACAAACCTGATTTTCACCTCTCATCCGATCTTACCACCTCACCTTGCCAAAAGGCAAGTGGAATGAGATCATTAGATCATGCTCTAGAATCACAGAATAGTGTCATAGAACCCTTACAGTGCAGAAGGAGATTATTTGGCCCACCGAGTCTGCACCAACTCTCTGACAGAGCATCTTATCCCAGCCCTTTCCCGTTTTATTCCCATAAATTCATATATTTACCTCATCAATCCCTTAAACTTCCACATCTTTGGATACCAACGGGCAATTTAGCATGGCTAATTCAGCTAATCTGTGCAGCTTTGTACTGTGGAAGGAAACTGGAGTATCTGATGGAAACCTACCCAGACTTGGGGAGAATGTGTAAGCCCCAAACAATCATCCAATAGCAAAATTAAACCCCAGTCCATGGCTCTATGATATAGCAGTACTACTCCTGTTCCCTGTGCCCCACCATGCCTGCCACCCCACAATCAATTAGGATAGACAACAATACCTCCTCCAGGATAATCCTCAATATCAGTGCTCCACAAGCTTATGTTCTCAGCCCACTGTTTTACTACTTGTACACTTATGACTGTGCGGCCAAATCCCATTCCAATTTGATTTTCAAGTTTACTGACGATACCACAGTAGTGGTGGGTCAGATCTCAAACAATGACGAGACAGAGTACAGAGAATCAGGTGAACTGGTGCGGCAGCAATAATCTCTTCTCAATGCCAACTAAATGAAGGAGGTTGTCATTGACTTCAGGAAGTGTAAAAGAGAACACACCACTGTCCACATCAATGGGACTGAAGTAGAAAGGGTTAAGAGCTTCAGGTTTTAGATGTCCAGATCACCAACAAGCTGTCCCTACCCCCTACCTCCCCAAACCCCCCATGCTGACACCATAGTTAAGAAAGCCCATCTACTTTCTCAGAAGATTAAGGAAATTTGATATGTCAGCTATGACTTTCACCAACATTTACAGATGCACCATAGAAAGCATTCGTTTTGGTTCATATCAAAGTTTGATATGATTCTTGCTCTGCCTAAGGCCACAAGAAACTACAAAAGGTTGTGAATGTAGCCCAATCCATCACACACACCAACCTCTCATTCATTGACTCTATCTACACTTCCCAATGCCTCGGGAAAGCAGCCAGCATATTTAAGGACTCCATGCACCCAGACATTCTCTCTCCTACCTTCTTCCTTAGGGAAAAAGATACAAAAGTCTCAGGTCATGTATCAACCCAACTCAAGAACAGCTTCTTCCCTGCTGCTGTCAGACTTTTGAATGGACTTACCTTGCATTAAGTTGATGTTTCTCTACACCCTAGCTATGACTGTAACACTACATCCTGCATTCTCTTGTTTCTTTCTTTATGAATGGTATGTTTTGTATGTATAGTGTGCAAGAAACAATACTTTTCATTATATGTTAATACATGTGACAATAATGAATCAAACCAATCAAACATGCCTGGTCCTAAAGCAACCCTGATTCTATGTAAGGAGGTCCGCTATGATAACATTGTTCACATTTCTTACTGTCACACAGAACTGGATGTAGTCTCCACTCACTGAAAACATAATGATATCTGTGTATATTGTAAATAGAGCTTGACATTGAGTTGTAAAGACCAAGCTCTGCAAAAAAAATGTTGATTACATCATGAGCAAGACAGATTATTTAAGAGATACACACAAAAGATGGGCTTTCTTAACTATGGCGTCAGCATGGGGGGTTTGGGGAGGTAGGAGGTAGGGACAGCTTATTGGTGATCTGGACATCTAAAACCTGAAGCTCTTAACCCTTTCTACTTCAATCCCATTGATGTGGACAGTGGCGTGTTCTCTTTTACACTTCCTGATGTCAATGACAACCTCCTTCATTTAGTTGACATTGAGGAAGAGATTATTGCTGCCGCACCAGTTCACCTGATTCTCTGTACTCTGTCTCGTCATTGTTTGAGATCTGACTCACCACTACTGTGGTATCGTCAGTAAACTTGAAAATCAAATTGGAATGGGATTTGGCCACTCAATGATTCATGCAATTTAGTGCTGTACAAATGTGGACATTGATGCATTTGAGTTCACAGGATGTGGGCATTGTTGGCTGGGCCTACAATTGTTGCCCATCTCAAACCAATCTTAAAAAGTTGGTGGTGAGACACTTTTTTATCCGCTGCAGCAGTGTAGGTATATCCACAGTACAGTGGAGGAGCATTGCTCCTTTGGGATGAAGGAGCTGTGCTCAAAAAGTTCGTGGTTCCAAATAAATCTGTTGGACTTTAACCTGGTACTGTGAGACTTCTTCTGTTCCTCCTTTAAGATAGTTTTTAAAACATACCTCTCCGATTAGCCTTTTGGTCATTTGGCTCAACTGGTGTTGTAATGCTCCTGTGAAGTGCTGTGGGATGTTTAATTAGATAAAATGTGCGAAATAAATATAAGCTGTTTTTTGTAGTTGCTCTGTTGGGCTACACAAAGAAATCATGAGAATGAGGAGGCAGCTTGAGGTATGTGTATTGAACACTGTAACACTATAAAATCCCTATAGTGCTGAAAAAGGTCATTTGGCCATTGAGTCTGTGCCTAGTCTCCAAAAGGACATCCCATCCAGGCCCACCTCTCCACCTGATCTTCATTATCCCATGCATTTATCATGGTTAATCCACTTAACACACGCATCTTTGACAAATATAGCATGGCCAATCTACCCAATCTGCACATCTTTGAACTGGGAGGAAACATGGAGCACCCAGAAGAAACCCACACAGACACGGAAGAACATGAAAACTCCATACAGCCAGCTGGAATTGAATCTGGGTCTCTGACACTATGAGGCAGCAGTGCTAACCACTGTAACACTGTGCTACCATGCCACCCTCAATATTTCAGCAGGAACAGTCTCAGGAGAGTCATAGTGAGAGTTTGGTGACAAGTGGTGTACCTCAGGGGTCTGTTTTGGGGCCCCTGCTGTTTGTAATTTTTATAAATGATCTAGATGAGGGTATTGAAGGATGGATTAGTAAATTTGCGGATGACACCAAAGTCGGTGGAGTGGTAGATAGTGAAGAGGGGTGTTATAGTTTGCAGAGAGACTTGGCCAAGTTGCAGAGCTGGGCCGAGAGGTGGCAAATGGAGTTTAATGTGGAAAAGTGTGAAGTAATGCACTTTGGCAGGAATAATAAATGTGTAGAGTATAGGGCTAATGGTAGGATTCTGAATAGTGTTGATGAACAGAGGGATCTTGGTGTATTGTGCATAGATCCCTGAAAGTAGGCAGTCAAGTCGATAAGGTTGTTAAGAAGGCATATGGAGTCTTAGCTTTTATTGGTAGGAGGATTGAATTTCGGAGCCGCAACGTCATGTTGCAACTGTACAAAACTCTATTGCGGCCGCACTTGGAGTATTGTGTGCAGTTCTGGTCCCCACATTATAAGAAAGATGTGGAGGCATTGGAGAGGGTACAGAGGAGGTTTACCAGGATGTTGCCTGGTATGGAGGGCAGGTCCTATGAAGAGAGGTTGAAGGATTTGAGGTTGTTTCGTTAGAAAGGAGGCGGCTAAGAGGAGATCTTATTGAAACATATAAGATGATTAGAGGTTTAGATAGGGTGGACAGTGATAGCCTTTTTCCTGGGATGGAGAAAGCTAGCACGAGAGGACACAGCTTTAAATTAAGGGGTGATAGTTATAGGACGGATATCAGAGGTAGGTTCTTTACCCAGAGGGTGGTTAGGGAGTGGAATGCCCTGCCTGCGGCAGTTGTAGATGCGCCAAGTTTTGTGGCGTTTAAGAGGTTAGTTGATAAGTATATGGAAGAGAAGGGAATGGTTTAGTTTGGAGGGTCATTGCTTTTTTCATAATTGGTCAGCGCAACATCGAAGGCCGAAGGGCCTGTTCTGTGCTGTAATGTTCTATGTTCTATAAATTATGACTCCTGTGCATCAAAAACAGCTGTTGAATAAATTAAGTCCTGAATATCTTACAATGGAAATTCCAAAACAACTATGTCCATTCTTTTTTTAGGAAAGAAATGTGAATATTTCCAATTTTGTGTAAAATGGGGAAAAAACGTTAATTTTTTCATCTGTGGATTCAGCTTTCAAAGCTCATTTCCTTAGTATCATTTTTAAATGATTAACTATCAGACACTGTCTGTTGTCACCTAGGATATTAATATGCCGTAGAGAGAACTGAGGCTGCAGACTGGGAACCATACTGTGGGACTGATACTGTCATTCACTGCCAAATCTGCCTTGGCCGTACTGAGTAATATTGTCCTTCCTTCTTCACCAGATTCTTATGCTATCCTAGAATTTTCCAAGTGGGTTTGAGCAATGCGTGTCCACTTTTCTCCATAAACTATTACCTCCTCAGTTCTTTCTCCCTTACTCACGAACCACAAACACTCCATTTCCATCCCACCTCCCATCCTTCCTCCCCTCATCTCTCGTACCTGTTGCTAAGAAAAATATGGCTATGTCTAACCTCAACCTCCACAGGAAAGAGGGGGATGAGACAGCATAGTTTAAATTATTGGGAATGTAAAATTCAATCCCATGTTCCAATACAGCTCGATCCAACACAACAGGAGCAGGTTTGATTGAAGACAAGTAACCTTATCTTGAAGGGTGGATAGTTGCGTCACATTTTAGCTGGAATTTGGATTCAATACCTCCAGCGTGGGATTAGGGCAAACTCATCATTAAAACAGAAGTGTGATCTCATAGCATTTTATAAGGCTGATTAAATGTTAGAGAGAAGAATTTTGCTTGTGTCACACTGTGCTATCTAGACTTACATTGATTCCCTGGAGGTAGGCATCATCATGAACCTCTACATGTGTAGCCCATAATGCATTCCTTGTTGATATAATTGAAGAAAGCTATGTGACTCGTAGATAAAAACGCACAGACCTGTCCATCCCTGAGGAATTAGTGTAAAACTGTGCACCACTACCTGAAGAAGCATTACACAAATGAATTTCTCTCCCCACTGCCGGTTGTCCTGATATGAATAAAGTTTCATTTCTCACAACTGCTATCTCAGTTCTCTGCGGCAACATTCTTGGGGTGATACATCTTGGGGTGATCAACTTTAACAACATAAGGATGGGTGGTGCCAGTGCTGCTAGATCAAACTTTTGGAGAGAGGAAGAGTAACATCATTAAAGTAAGAGTGTGTATTTGCAGGATGTTAAGTGAAAGGGGAAACTAAGACAGAATAACAGCAGAGAGGGCAGAAGTAGGAGGATTTGATTTGATTTGATTTGAATTACTATTGTCACGTCTTGGTATACAATGAAAAGTATTATTTCCTTTATGCTATACAGATAATGCAAACCATTCATAAAGTACATAGGGGAAAAGGAAAGAAGAAGGTGCAAAATGTAGTATTACAGTCATAATTAGGATATAGAGAAAGATCAACTTAATATGAAGTATGTCCATTAATAAAATTGGGTTTATCCGCTTAAGTACATGCATAGCCAGAGGCTTAGCTTTCTTGATATCTCTGAAAGGCAGTTCTTAGGTGGTTCAGAGTGTTGTACCAAATGATGGGATCCTAGCACTAACTATTAATGGAGAGCTGGGTGGGGAATGGGGGGTTGTGGTGGATAGTGGTGAATGCCAGCTCTATTTGCCAGGAATGAATGGCGAGTGCCAGCTCTGATGGGGGGAGTGATGGTGAGACCTTTGTAGTGAGTGAAAGATGGGGATGGGGGCCGAGGATAGGGAGGGCAATGGGGGCTACTCTTTTGTCTGACTGGGGACCCTTTGATGCCCAAACTCAGTGCAGCCAGGCTTTGCCAGTGTGTTCCACCCCTATATGTTGCAGTGTGAAACACGTCCTACTTGATTTTTGTTGACAGTGTAGTAAGATTTGGAGAGAAAACTAACCTGTTTCTCTGGAGAGAAATATACCAATTTCTCACCAGAACCAACAGCTCACCATTTTTTATTAAAATTTTGCATGTTTCTTTAAATAAATCTATCATGTGATCTTTTTGCCTTTCACTTTCAGACTAAAAGCTTACTGGGATGTTTGGTTTCCTTGGGCAGATACGACCTGGATGTTGGATAAAAGCCCACCTTGCATTATGGTGACTCGTCCCACAGCCTGTAGAGCTCCTCGTCATTGTTGATGGCGAGCTGCTAGTGTTGAAGGCCGATGAAGGCCTTCTTCTTGTTAGAGGAACGCACTGTCCACCAGGTTCTGGATGTCGGTAATCAGGGACTCAAGAACAGTTGATCAGGGCAGTTAGGGAGAAAGTTGACTCAATGATAGCAAAGGAATGGCAAGTTAGGATGGTGTATGGCTTGGAGAAGAACCTACAGTGGTATGTGTCTGCTTTATCATTCCAGGTAATACAAATGGGAGGCCTACACCAGGTTATTACGGAGCCTTGGTGAGCTTTGGTGAGTTATTAGTTTTCTTATTTCGTAAACATTTAAAAATTTGAAATCGTTGACCTGTTACTTCTCAATGGTGCCCATTTATGTCCAAAGATGTGCAGGTTAGGTTGATTGGCCATGCTAAAATTGTCCCTTAGAATCCTGGGGTATGTAGGTTAGAGGAATTAGTGGGTTAATCTGTCAGGGTATGGGGATAGGGCCTGGGTGGGATTGTGGGCGGTGTAGACTCAATGGGCCGAAGTGCCCGTTTCTGCACTGTTTGTTCTTGAAACTTTGTTACTTTGTTGACTACTTCTTTATCGTGGCATCACCACTCCCCTTGGTGAATTTTCTTTTTCTCCAGAGTTGCTGAAGGTATTATTTGCATGAATTCCCAAGCAGTTCCAATTCGTAATGATCGGTTCTGAACAAAGAACATCACTTTCGCAGTCTTGATAAGCTGCAATGGCTTTCAGGCATTTTTGAATGCTTTTAATAATATTCAAGGGAATCTGTTTGTCATGTGTTTAAAGCCTGTTCAAAATTACACATTTTCAATTCAGATCAGCAGAATGTTTTATAAATGCTGAATCAGTGCCTGATCTTTCATGTAGCTTTTATCTGAAAGGACAGTCTGTATCTTATACAATTATTGCTATAAGATTATGAGGGGTATAGATAGAGTAAACAGGGTTAAGCTTTTTCCTAGGATGGACTCGAATAGCACGAGGGGTCACGGGCTTAGGGTGAGGGGGGTAAGGTATAATTTGGATGCTAGAGGGAGTTTTTTTCACACAGAGGGTGGTGGGGGTATGGAATGCGCTGCCAAGTAAAGTGGTGGAGGCAGGTACTCTGAGTTATTTAAGAAATACTTAGATGGGCACATGAACAGAATGGGAATGGAGGGGTATAGAAAACTGATTTAAAATAGGAATCATGAGCCTTGGGAGTCCCTGGGAATTGTGTAAATAGATGATGATATTGATGTACTTGTTTTTATCCTACAGGTGCTTTGGTCCACCTTGTTGTCTAACGAGGGGCATACACGCGATGGGTCGTGAGAGGCTGCTCTTGGATTTTTTTCGAGAGTATCCTAGTGCTTCACGTCGTTAGTGTACGCTTGACCTGGGCCATTTGATGGGCAACACGACAGCTCAGTGACTATCGCTGTGCTGTGCAGATACATGGATTTGGGCCTGTGTCTGTGGGAGTTTGCACATTCTCCCCGTGCTTGCGTGGGTTTTCTCCGGGTGCTCCAGTTTCCTCCCACATCCCAAAGATGTGCTCTTAAGCTAATTGGCAAAACAAATTCTCCCTAAATTGACTCAAATTTGGTTTTAAATCCATAGATCCATAAACATAGACAGGGATCACGGGTAGAGGTGGGAACATCGGGGTGGCAGCGCGGGCTCGTTTGGGCCAAAGAGCCTGTTTCCCGTGCTGTTTCGTTCTTTGTTCTTTGTTCTCTAAACTTCTCACTTCTGAGATGATAACTACATTCAGCACCAGTGTCCAACTGACCAGAAATTGGAAAGGATCTCACTCATTCTCCCTCCCACTACTTTCTCTACTTAAGGATGGCATGATGGCACAGTGCTTAGCACTGCTGCCTCACAGAGCTGGGGACCCAGATTTGATTCCTGGCTTGGATCACTATCTGTGTGGAGCCTGCACATTCTCTTATTATCTACATAGGTTTCCTTCAGGTGTTCTGGTTTCCTGCAAAAAATGTGCTCTTTCATTGCACTGGCCATGCTAAATCCTCTCTCATTGTATCCAAACAGGCATAGGAGTGTGGCAACTAGGGGATTGTCACAGTAACTTCATTGCAGTGTTAATGTAAGCCTACTTGTGACTCTAATAAATAAACTTCTAAAACTCTTTACTTGTGCACTGTGAAATCCAAACTAACTCTCTTGTTGGGCTATTAAGGGTAAGTATTTTCATTGCTGTAAGGCGGTATCATCTTCAGAAAAATCAACACATTTCTGCCATATAGCTTTGTTTGAAGGTGTGGTGAAGAGTAGAAAAGGAAATGAATTAATATTGGCAATTCAAGTTACCACTTAAGAGAATGACAATTATCTTTTTCACTCATTGCCAAAATTAAGCCAACTGATTAGCTTTAGTATAATTAAAGTAAAATACTATGGATGTTTTAAATCTGAAATAAAGACAGAGAATGCTGGATGAATGCAACAGTTCTGGTAGCATCTGTGAAGAGTGAAACAGAGTTAAAATTTCAAGTCCAAAATGACTCGAGTTCTTGGATCTGATCAGTGTCAGATTCAGTTTTAATTTTGTCACCAGACGTTATAAATTCCCAGATTCTCTGGGAGAAATCATTGGAGGCTTTTCCATGAACTTCCAGGGTCCTCAACTCCATACCAGAAATTGGTGCGGAGCTAATTACCATATGGAAATTGAGATTTAAATTTTATTACCAGATCCAGAACTGAAGGGGAAGAGGTGGCCGACACTGGACAGATTAGAGGCTATTGAGACACCCCTAGGAGGTCAGGGGTATGGGGGGGTGCTGCCGCTAGAGCAAAGCCGAACTGGCAGTGCCAACCTGACACCCTGCCAATAGGGCGGAGTCAGAGGGGTCAGGGTCTATTGGGGATGGGGACTATTAGGGAGGTGATCAGTGTGTGTGGAGGGATTGCAGACAGAGAGGGGGTGGATGACGATTGGGGCTGACCATCCAGACAGAGTGGGGCAGGTTGGGGTGTCAGGGATTCGGGGCTGCCTGGGCAAGGGGCGTGTCAGGACTGCCAAGGAGGTGAGATTGGAGCTGGCTGGGTGGGAGGGGGGTAAGGAAGGTCAGGGCAGGTTACTTGGGGGGTGGATATAAGGGCTCGCTCAGGATGATCTGTGAGGCCGGCAATTGGGGGGTGGGGGTGTCGGTTGGCCAGCAATTGGGAGGTCCATAATGTGGGGCTATTGTGCAATGCGTCAATCTCCATGCTGACAGACCAACGCATGCACAATGACCCACTTGGTGCTATGCTGCTAGTCTCTTGGGTGGGAATAGGCCCCGTTCCCTGGTTTTCAGAGGGGATCCCATTAGGTAACTCTGTGATGCACAAAGTGTTGGAGATTCACTCTGGAAAACATGCTGAAGAAACCAACAGTAGTTCGTCCCATTTTTCCGCAAATGGTAAATTAGAATTTTTTTAGGAGAATCCTGGCTTGGTTAAGGATGCTGATATGTTATTGATTTCTATCGCCTCCTCCTCTATATCTATAGCTCCTAATATACATATACCCATCATCAATCCTCTTCCTGTCCCTTTTATACTCCATTATGTGACAGGAAAAGTAACAGATCCATAAGTGTTTGTAAGGCATTTGTTTTCCCAATGGACTTTGCTCACTTTTCATAGGTGAATCATAGAAAGCATAGAATCATTGAAACCCTACAATGCAGAAGAAGGCTATTCAGCCCAATGCTTCTGCACTGACCACAATCCCACCCAGAGCCTATCCCCATTTATTTACCTGCTACTTCCACAACACTAAGGGTTCAGTTTTACCATTCTGATTCTAAGTGCTGAATCTGGGAGTGTCAGGATCCAACTTGTAAACCTGCTCTCTGGCGTCCCCATACGAACTCTGCCTGAGCAAAAAGCAGCCAGTCTGAATCACGCTGCAGGAGCCTGTAGGTGGGGCTTAATGCATCTGAAACCCTACAGCTCTGATCGGCACTTCCAACTGCGCATGTGCAGAAAGAAAATGGTAGATTGCAGTTCCCTTACTACATTGCTCCTGGGCCAGATAATGCCTCCCCTGGCCCCCACAGACATTGCCCCACTCCCCACAACATTACAGACCCCTTATTCCCTCCCCCTTGCCTTCCACCTAGTCCAATCACAGCCTCCTCCTCCTCCCTTCACCCCACTGATCTCAGGCAGAGTGGCAGCAGAGATAATCCTTCACGCTCCACCCTCTACATATCAAGCAGAGTGATCCCCCTCACGCCCATCCCAGACCCTCCTGCACAGGGTCCCCATCTCCTCCGGACTCTGATGGTTGTGTGACATCTCCCTCTCTCTCTCCTGTTCTCAATCATTGAGGGACTGATTCACCACACCCCCTCTCCACCTGCACACCTACAGCTGCTCACTTATCTTACGCTCAGTGAATGATAGAATACTGATTAGAATGCGAGTCTTTACAGTTCATCAAGTTTAAAGGTGCAGACAATGTGAGTGGAGGTAGCATTAAGCACAGATTAAAGAGATGTGTATTGTTTCCAGACAGGACAATAGGTAAGATGTTGCAAGCCCAGGCAAATCATGGGGGTTACAAATAGTATGACATGAACCCACGATCCCAGTTTTTAAGACTTGATTAGTTGCAAAGATTCACATTCTAATCAGTATCCTGTAAACTGAGTATGTGTCTTTATATGCCCTATTTGTGATCAGAACTCTCCATTCACCCGATGAAGGGGCAAAGCCTTGAAAACTAGTGTGTTTACTACTAAATAAACCTGTTGGACTTTAACCTGGGTGTTGTGAGACTTTTTACTGTGTTTACCCCAGTACAATGCCAAAGTATGGGATCTTCACCATGAGTGGCAAGCTCCAAATGATAGCCGAGTCATTGCAGGCCACATCTGAGGGACTAAACAGGTTTCTCGAGATTCTGCGGCCTGTGGCTGAGAGGCTCGAGAGCTTGCAAGAAATACAGCTGGATAGTACTGAGACACAGCTGGCTATGGCAGCAGTCACTGAGAATGTGGCTCACCCTCAGAGGGTCATGGCTGTGGGGTTACTTGCTGTGACCAATGGCTGTCGCAGAGGTGTCAACCATCATGGATAGGACACAGGTGGTCTTCCAGGACTGGCACTGTCAGATGACACCGAGCATCTGGAGCTCACTGCTCATCAAGTGACCCAGGGGCCCACAGGATCCCCAAGGGAGGAGGAAGGGCTTAAGCCCATGCCAGGGCCTTCCAGACAGGAGAATGTGACTGTGGCCTGATTCCCCCCACTTCCTGATATCAGGTATCTCAGGGGTAGCGAGATGAAGAAGGTGTCATGGAAACATCCCAGACACCTGAAAGTAGGCCAGGGCCCTCAAGATCCAGAGCCTCCAGAGGACACTCGCTATGGAGCTCACAGGCCAAGGGGCAAGGTAGGCAGCTGGTTCCCTCCATCTCCAATGTACATTCTGGGGTGTCACTGAGATGCAATGGTTAGGACATTGTAGTTGCACTGAAATGGCTTGGGTGAAGGGCGCTGCACTAGTTAGAAAGATATCTAAACACTTTAATGTTTTCTGTTCTCATGATTTTATGTTAAAACATCTTCATTGTAAATAAATGCCTTTTCACCACCCCACCTGTGACTAATTTGTCTTAATTATGAATCCTTTTCCATTGATGATCGCCAGAGGGATGCTTCATGTTAATGTCAGTTGGGGAGGCCCCTTAATGGTGTGACACTGAGAAAAGGAAGTCATTTCTTTCACAGACCCCACAAGCAATTCCCTCCTATCCCCCACCCCACCCGCTTCAGAGCCCTGTATGGGAATTTCAGATCCCTTACCCATGACATAGACATGGGCCCAGGTGTCAGCGTGCATGTGGAGCTCAGGTAGAAGTCAGACTAGTTTGCACCGGGGCATAAATGTAGGGGGGGAGGTATATGATAAAGGGTAGACCTATTAAGAGTATAGAAACGCAGAGGGACCTGGGGGTGCAGGTGAACAAGTCTCTGAAGGTGGCAGAGCAAGTGGAGAAGGTTGTGAAGAAAGCATATGGTATGCTAGCCTTTATAGGAAGGGGTATAGAGTACAAGAGCTGGCCTTTAATGTTGCAGTTGTATAAAACGCTGGTTAGACCTCATTTGGAATACTGCGTCCAGTTCTGGTCGCCTTACTACCGGAAGGACGTGGAGACTCTGGAGAGAGTGCAGAGGAGGTTTACCAGGATGCTGCCTGGTATGGAAGGTCTGAGTTACGAGGAGAGATTAGGCAAATTGGGACTGTTTTCCTTAGAAAGACGTAGACTTAGAGGAGATCTAATAGAAGTGTACAAGATTATGAGGGGTATAGATAGAGTAAACAGGGTTAAGCTTTTTCCTAGGATGGACTCGAATAGCACGAGGGGTCACGGGCTTAGGGTGAGGGGGGTAAGGTATAATTTGGATGCTAGAGGGAGTTTTTTCACACAGAGGATGGTGGGGGTATGAAATGCGCTGCCAAGTAAAGTGGTGGAGGCAGGTACTCTGGAGTTATTTAAGAAATACTTAGATGGGCACATGAACAGCATGGGAATGGAGGGGTATAGAAAATTGATTGAAAATAGGGATCATGAGCTTTGGGAGTCCCTGGGAAGTGTGTAAATAGAGACGATATTGATGTACTTGTTTTTATCTTACAGGTGCTTTGGTCCACCTTGTTGTCTAACGAGGGGCATACACGCGATGGGTCGTGAGAGGACTGCTCTTGGATCTTTTTTCGAGAGTATCCTAGTGCTTCACGTTGTTAGTGTACGCTTGACCTGGACCATTTGATGGGCAACATGACAGCTCAGTGACTATTGCTGTGCTGTGCAGATACATGGATTTGGGTCTGTGTCTGTGGGAGTTTGCACATTCTGCCCATGCTTGCGTGGGTTTTCTCCGGGAGCTTTGGTTTCCTCCCACATCCCAAAGATGTGCTTTTAGGCTAATTGGCAAAACAAATTCTCCCTAAATTGTCTAAATTTGGTTTTTAATCCACGGATCTATAAATATGGACAGGGATCACGGGTAGAGACGGGAACATCGAGGTGGCTGCGCGGGCTCGTTGGGCCGAAGGGCCTGTTTCCCGTACTGTTTTGTTCTTTATTCTTTATTCTTTAAATCATCATCAATCTCCTGACTGCCAAAAAACTCACTAACACAGATTACCCAGGCACACCACTCTGGTGTGACCATGTGCAGGAGATGTGGAAGGCATTTGGTGGGAGCTAGTGGGAGAGTGGGTTTGTGGAGAATATGGAACCCACTGGAACCCATGGACACCATCCTCTAGCCTGGTTATCAGGGCCTCCCTTGCCTGCCTCATTTGAGCTGCCAGCCCTCCAGCCCCCGGGTGATGCTCCAATGCGTGCTCTTCCTCATCTTCCTCCTTCTCTTTTTCCTCCTCCTGCTGCTGGTCATCCTCCTCAGCAACGGCCAGCTGGTCATCCTCATGTCCTCTTCTTCCTCTTCCAAGAGGTGACCTCACTGCAGAGCCACATTTTGCAATGTACAGCACATCACAACAATGAGGGAGGAGATCAGGGGACTGCACGGGAGCGCCCTGCCAGATCGCTTCAGGCACCAGAATCGCATCTTGGGGAGCCCAATGCACCTGTCCACTATTACACGGGTGGCTACATTGGCCTCATTATAGTGGGTCTTCGCCTCAAACGCAGGCCTCTGCACAAGCCATGTCTGAAGCAGGTAACCCATCTCACCCAGGAGCCCACCTTGCAGCCCGAGATCCTCCTCGAATACTTCCAGGATATCCCTGCTCTTGACTATGAAGCTGTCACATACATTGTTTGGCTGTCTGGCCCAGATGTGCATGTTATGGTCGCAACTAGTTGAGCATTCATGGAGTGGAATTCCTTCCTATTAATAAATCTTTGTGGATTCTGCAGGGGGCCTTGAGGGCAACGTGTGTGCAATCGATCACCCCTCCACATTAAGCATCCCTGCAATGGCTGCAAACCCTTCAGCCTGGGCTTTCTGCTGCACCTAGTCAAGGTTGAAGGGAATGAATCGGCTAGCCCAGGCATATAGGGCTTCAGTGACCTGCCTCACACGGTGTCTGATATCTGGTCGAAGGACACGTGCACAGAACTGCTGGAGTCTGTGCTCCTTCCTTCTCCTACTGGATGAATGGAGGCCACCTCCTGCTTCTGCTTGTTGTCTCCCTCTGGCCCTGCAAGTGGTAAGGCCTGGGCCTCCTGTGCTGCAATTCTTTCTCCAGCTCCCCTTCTTCAGATTCAGCAGCAACCAAAAGAGCAGCAAGATCTTTTGGATGCATTAAAAAGCTGTGTTGTCACTCTAAGGGGTGGGAGTTGGTGGAGGGTGGTAGATGGAGAGAAATACATGTCAAGGTTATGGAACACTGCTTGCCCCTAAGATATCCATAATCCCAGCCACCCCCCTACCCAATTCCCCCAGCCACATGCTTCCCACAATCACAGCCCCCCATTCCCCCAGCCACATGCTTCCCACAATCACAGCCCCCCAATTCCCCCAGCCACATGCTTCCCACAATCACAGCCCCCCATTCCCCCAGCCACATGCCCCCCACAATCACAGACTCTCCAATTCCTCCAGCCACAAGCTCCCCACAATCACAGTCCCCCAATTCCCCCAGCCACATGCTTCCCACAATCACAGACTCTCCAATTCCCCCAGCCAGAAGCTCCTCACAATCACAGACTCTCCAATTCCCCCAGCCATATGCTTCCCACAATCAGAGTCCCCCAATTCACCCAGCCACATGCTCCCCACAATCACAGATTCTCCAATGTAAAGTATTGGGGCAAAGTATTGGAGAGAATAATTAGGGATAGGATTTATTGTTATTTAGAGAGTAATGAATTGATTGGAGATAGTCAGCATGGTTTTGTGAAGGGTAGGTCGTGCCTTACTAACCTCATTGAGTTTTTTGAAAAAGTGACTAAGGAGGTGGATGGGGGTAAGGCGGTTGATGTGGTATATATGGACTTTAGTAAGGCGTTTGATAAGGTGGCCCATGGAAGACTTCTGCAGAAAATGCAGATGTATGGGATAGAGGGTGATTTAGCTAATTGGGTTAGGAATTGGCTAGCAGATAGAAGACAGAGGGTGGTGGTTGATGGGAGATATTCATCGTGGAGTTCGGTGACAAGTGGTGTACCTCAGGGGTCTGTTTTGGGGCCCCTGCTGTTTGTAATTTTTATAAATGATCTGGATGAGGGTATTGAAGGATGGATTAGTAAATTTGCAGATGACACTAAAGTCGGTGGAGTGGTAGATAGTGAAGAGGGGTGTTATAGTTTGCAGAGGAACTTGGACAAGTTGCAGAGCTGGGCCGAGAGGTGGCAAATGGAGTTTAATGTGGAAAAGTGTGAGGTAATGCACTATGGCAGAAATAATAAATGTGTAGAGTATAGGGCAAATGGTAGGATTCTTAGTAGTCTAGATGAACAGAGGGATCTTGGTGTGTATGTGCATAGATCCCTGAAAGTAGGCAGTCAGGTCGAGAAGGTTGTTAGGAAGGCATATGGAGTCTTGGCTTTTATTGGTAGAGGGATTGAATTTCGGAGCCGCAACGTCATGTTGCAACTGTACAAAACTCTAGTGCGGCCGCACTTGGAGTATTGTGTGCAGTTCTGGTCCCCACATTATAAGAAAGATGTGGAGGCATTGGAGAGGGTACAGAGGAGGTTTACCAGGATGTTGCCTGGTATGGAGGGCAGGTCTTATGAAGAGAGGCTGAGGGATTTGAGGTTGTTTTCGTTAGAAAGGAGGCGGCTAAGAGGGGACCTAATCGAAACATATAAGATGATTAGAGGTTTAGATAGGGTGGACAGTGATAGCCTTTTTCCTAGGATGGAGAAAGCTAGCACGAGGGGACACAGCTTTAAATTAAGGGGTGATAGTTATAGGACGGATATCAGAGGTAGGTTCTTTACCCAAAGGGTGGTTCGGGAGTGGAATGCCCTGCCTGCAGCAGTTGTAGATGCGCCAAGTTTGGTGGCGTTTAAGAGGTTAGTTGATAAGTATATGGAAGAGAAGGGAATGGTTTAGTTTGGAGGGGCATTGCTTTTTTATATTGGTCGGCGCAACATCAAAGGCCGAATGGCCTGTTCTGTGCTGTAATGTTCTATGTTCTATGTTCTATGTTCTAATTCCCCCTGCCAGAAGCTCCTCACAATCACAGACTCTCCAATTCCCCCAGCCACATGCTCCCCACAATCACAGTTCCCCAATTCCCCCAGCCACATGCTTCCCACAATCACAGACTCTCCAATTCCCCCAGCCACAAGCTCCTCACAATCACAGTCCCCCAATTCCCCCAGCCACATGCTTCCCACAATCACAGACCCCTCAAATTCCTCCAGTCACATGCTCCCCTCAATCACAGACCCCCTGATATCCCCAGCCACATGTTCCCCATAATCACAGCCCCCACAATTCTCTCAGCCACATGCTTCCCACAATCACAGCACCACCAATTTCCCCAGTCACATGCTCCCCACAATCACAGTCCCCAAATTCCCCCCAGCCACATGCTCCCCACAATCACAGACCACCCCCCCACCCAAATCCCCAGTCATATGTTCTCCATAATTACAACTCTTCGCAAAGTTGAGAGGTTGCAGCAGTGCTATTTGCAAGGGCTTTGTGTACATCCTTCACCAAGGAGTGAGCTGAGTGCACTAGGGCCCAGAAGCACCGTAAGACTCACAGTCAGTGCTAACACCTGGGTTTGTGCTGCAACTCGACAATGGAGACCCTGCTGAGCAACAACCCCCACCCCCCACACACACGCAGAACCACTACTGATCCAAGGCAAGAATGGCTACAACAACAGGACACCTTCATTAATGAAGCACTCAAATCGGACTTTTATTGAGCATGTCTGATTTGTGCCGATTCTGGATTGGTTAACGTGGTGGTAAAGGGGGAAGTGCTGGTAAAGTTGGGCCTCGAGCTCATTAAATCCATTTAAATGCGTTCAAATGTATTTAAGTTGCTGTTGCACTTGTTTTGAGTGCAGTCCCACTTGTGTCCATTTTCGGGTCTTGGTAAAGGGGGAGGTGGGCACGGATCACTTTACTCTCCTTACACCTAATTTACCCTGTTTCTGCACCCGAAAATGGGTGCAAATTGATGGTAGAATTGGGCCCTAAGTATCAATTTAGCATGGCCAATCAACCTAACCTGCACACCTTTGGACTGTGGGAGGGAACTGGAGCACCTGGAGGTAATCCATGCTGACATGAGGAAAATGTGCAAACTCCACACAGACAGTGACCCAAACCAAAAATTGAACCTAGGTCCCTGGTGCTGTGGGGCAACAGTGCTAACCACAGTGCCACTGTGCTGCCCATTGACAGTCAAGCAGATTGATCGTATGCGTAAGGATTGCAGACAACGGCAGTGGTGACAAAGTACACAGAAAACAAGACGAGACTATTCTTGTAAGAAATGTCAAGATTGATATGATGGAGGTAGACTTGGGAAGTGAGACGTAGTGTTGAATCTGCAATTGGGCTGATCTATGCTGACCTACAAAACTTATTAAATCACTTCTTGCTCTACTTGCAGCTAGAAATGAAGTACAATGGCCATTAACAGATATATTCCTCCTGTTGCTGAGGAAGATTATCTTTCTCCCACTCCTCTCCACTTTAAACAAAGAATCATTAAATTGAGGTGCAGTCCCCAACTCCCTTGAATCTACATGAAGATTTTAACATTTCTCTTTGGTGTGATCCTGTAAATACTCAGATGGCCTCACAAAGGTCTGCATCAAACCTACTAATGGGCTTTCAAGGTACGAAACCGTACCTAAAATTTTCATTTGATGGCGATGTTGAAATTGGACGTTCCTGTACCCAGAAACTTCTGGATTTGGAATCCATTGGCATGCACTTACACCTACAGCCCCATCTCCCCAACATTTACCACCCCACCACCACCACCCACTCCCTCCAGCAATATCCCCCGCCACCCACCCACACAAACACACACGCATACAACGCACGCACACACACACACACACACACACACACACACAAAGGCACACACACTTCAAAACCTATTTCTGGGTTATTCTCATTGCCAATGAATCCATTATTTTCTCTAGTTTCACACTGAGTAGTTAAGGTCAAAACGTGATGGTACTTGAAATTGGGCCTCCTTGTTCTTAATTCAGTGAGCTGCTTGTCCCTGTGGCCAATATTCGTTATATAGAAATGGGCAAGCAGTTGGCAGAGGTTGAGCCTCCATTGACAGTTTGCTCATTTGCACATCTGTGCAAACTAGTTGGTTATATGTTTCAGGCAAACCAGGTAGCCACCTAAATTGGATTAACTTATGCAAAAGACAAAGAGGCCAGTTTGGGAACGTCAGACCCAATGAGCAAAACAAAAGCTGAAATTGATCCGCCTGGGAATTTTCAATACTCACTGTGGCCTGTGCAGGGACTGCCACAAATATTTTATTTAAATATGTTGCCGTGGAGGCACGAGGTGCAGGAGTTCTTCTCCAACTCCACAGTATTCGATTGCCACCCTCTTTTGTTAGACTAGTTTTGGATCATTGGTGGCGATGTAACTGGTTCAATATTTCCCTTATTGAATTGGATCAGGCTATTTGTGATTTTTCTCTTAATGGTGATGTTGAAGACAGATTGTCTTTCATGTTCTGAATTTTCACTTTCTTTACTTCTGTAACGAAGCACCACAAAGAGTCAGATATTGCCCAAGCTTGAATCCGCCCTTCAATTTTCTCCAAGTAGCACTGGAATGTTAAGTAAGAAATGGAGTGGAACATTAGTCATGGTTCTGCTGTAACACTGAATGTTTGCATACTAAACCCCCAAAGGGTATGCCCACGGATTAGTTTTTATTTGTTGAGTTTTCTCAATATCTGATGCAGTCAACAAACTGGGTAAGTAATCTACTCCTAAGATGTTTGGAATTAAAATCATTTAGAACTTATCTTTTGTTCTCTCCTCACACACATATGTATCCTTTTCTGTTGAGACAACAATGTCGCCATCTCAGCTGAACAGCATGCTTTCGTATCTAGCTGAAAAGAGCTTCTGAAAAATAAGTTTGATGGTGCAGAAAAATATCAGCATTTAGTTTCAATACTGATGACTCAAATCTGCAGGAGCCATCTGTGAAAGATATATCCGTTCCAATCGTTTTGGAATGTAACTTGCTGAGGATTTCACTGCAACTTATCAGAAGCAAACTTGAGTTTACTTAGGCACCTAAAAGTTAACCACGGCCAAGAAAGAGATTATTGTTGGAGAAATAGAAATGTGTGCTTAGATATTGGATAGTGCATTTCTTTATATGTATAATTGTATAATGATCTAATACATTATATATAACTTATAATTAGATAGGGAATTTGGTTTATGACCTGCCCTTGCCCATTCAGATTAAAGTGGGCAGCCCTCATAGTTCATGTTATCAGCTCATGTGAATGGTTGTGCTATTAGTTGATGTGCCTCCAGTTCTGTTCTCAGTGCCAAAATGCTTCTAGTAATCTCTGCACTTGGCAGAAGACCCTGTTATTTTCAGACTACAAGTTACAGCCGTCATGGTCTTCTTAAAGTCAGGTTGCCTCTTAAGGGGAAGCTACTGAAATAGCTTTGTTGGCTGTTAGTTCATGATGCAGAGTGATATCCCCAGTGGGTTCAATTCCCATACTGACTGAGGTTATTCATGAAGGCCCTGACTTCTCATCCTTGTCTTCCATGTCTTTCTGACCTGCTAATGAAAAAGGGTCTGTTCACAGTATGTGTACAAAGATGTTACTTTCAACACTTTGGTTAACTTTCCTCAAAATTTTCAAGGAGAACTTCGAAAGATATTGGATCAGCAATTTGTATGTCTGATCAATCAGATGAGGGTAATTGCCTCATGGCTGCCTTAGATTGGAGCTCAGATGAAACACAAGATGACCAGCAATAGTACCAAGAATGGGACCAATGGTAACAATGGCAGCAAAAGCACTAACAATATAACCTTCATTAATAGAGGGATTGAGTTTAGGAGTTGGGAGGTAATGCCTTATAAGACCCTTGTCAGACCCCACTTGGAGTATTGTGTGCAGTCCTGGTTGCCTCACCTATGAAGGATGTGGAAGCTATTGAAAGGGTGCAGAGGAGATTTACAAAGATGTTGCCTGGATTGGGGGGGCACACCTTATGAAGATAGGTTGAGAGAGCTAGGTCTCTTCTCCCGGGAGAGACGAAGGTTGAGAGGCGACCTGATAGAGGTTTATAAGATGTTGAGAGGAATAGACAGGATGGATTCTCGGAGGCTATTTCCCAGGGCTGAAATGGTCGCTACGAGAGGACATAGATTTAAGGTGCTGGGGGGCAAGTACAGAGGAGATGTTAGAGGTAAGTTTTTCATTCGGAAGTTGGTGAGTAAATGGAATCGGCTGCCGCCAGTGGTGGTAGAAGCGAACTCGCTGGGGTCTTTTAAGAGACTTCTGAATGAGTACATGGGATTTAATGGGATTGGGAGTTACAGATAGTTCTGTGGCCTCGTAGGTATTGATATGATCGGCACAGCTTGTGGGCCAAAGAGCCTGTTTTTGTGCTGTAGTGTTCTATATTCTATGTTCTAATATTATCAGCTGGTGCCAACAGGTTCCCTCTTGCAGATTCAAGCCTTATGGATGGGAAATGTGCAGGGCACAATCCAACATCATCATTCTGAAAATTCTAGCTGGTGTATACAGAAGTGTAACTCAAGATCTGTCCAGTTATCTGAATGCATCTTAAACGTATCAATGGCTTGTTCAATCATGTAACTGTAATCATCTGGTATTTATTGTAATACTCCTGTGCCTCAGTCCTGTATTTCTAAAAGTTGCCAAATTCCATGTTTTCTTGGGAAAGTCTTTAAGCAACTAGCTGGTAACTCTGCTTCCAGATGTGAAGCTGAGTGGAAGATCAGTCTGCAATTGGTCAAATGTAGCATGGTAACTACTGGGAATCTTGCACCCACCTACATTAAGATCTCTATATGAATGTACACCAGCTGTATATTGAATAAATGGGAGCTCTCATGGTTAACACCTGGGTAAACTCTGAGTGTCTTAATTGCCACGTTGAATGGAATTGAATGTTCTTCACCTGTGGAAACCAAGCCTCGAGACTCAATGACTGACAGACACCATGGATACATAACATCCATCAAAGTCAGTTGACCCTCTCACCAGTTGTGCCATGTATTTGGTTATTGTCAGCCTCATTAAACTTTGACCAGTCCTTAACTGATAACAAGACATTAACTCATTTCAACCAACTTCTCGATTTCCAAGCAACAGCCCACGTGATGTATCAGTTACACATTAAAAAATAACCTTAGTAATATTCTGATGTTCACTTCTGTTTTAATAGAATAATTTCACCACATTCCTTTCTTCAAACTTCATTTACATACCATACTCAGTTATTAATATATATTTTTTCTTGTTTGTTCAACTACTTTAAAAAAAAACTCAATGAGGTTAGTAAGGCACGACCTACCATTCACAAAACCATGCTGACTATCCCCAATCAATTCATTTCTCTCTAAATAACTATAAATCCTATCCCTAATAATTCTCTCCAATACTTTGCCCACAACAGAAGTAAGACTCACTGGCCTATAATTCCCTGGAAGGTCTCTGTTCCCCTTCTTGAACAAAAACAAGTTTAATGTGGAAAAGTGTGAGGTAATGCACTATGGCAGGAATAATAAATGTGTAGAGTATAGGGCTAATGGTAGGATTCTTAGTAGTCTTGATGAACAGAGGGATCTTGGTTTGTATGTGCATAGATCCCTGAAAGTAGGCAGTCAAGTCGAGAAGGTTGTTAAGAAGGCATACGGAGTCTTAGCTTTTATTGGTAGGGGGGTTGAATTTCGGAGCCGCAACGTCATGTTGCAACTGTACAAAACTCTAGTGCGGCCGCACTTGGAGTATTGTGTGCAGTTCTGGTCCCCACATTATAAGAAAGATGTGGAGGCATTGGAGAGGGTACAGAGGAGGTTTACCAGGATGTTGCCTGGTATGTAGGGCAGGTCTTATGAAGAGAGGCTGAGGGATTTGAGGTTGTTTTCGTTAGAAAGGAGGCGGCTAAGAGGGGACCTAATCGAAACATATAAGATGATTCGAGGTTTAGATAGGGTGGACAGTGATAGCCTTTTTCCTAGGATGGAGAAAGCTAGCACGGGGGGACACAGCTTTAAATTAAGGGGTGATAGTTATAGGACGGATATCAGAGGTAGGTTCTTTACCCAAAGGGTGGTTCGGGAGTGAAATGCCCTGCCTGCAGCGGTTGTAGATACGCCAAGTTTGGTGGCATTTAAGAGGTTAGTTGATAAGTATATGGAAGAGAAGGGAATGGTTTAGTTTGGAGGCGCATTGCTTTTTATATTGGTTGGCGCAACATCGAAAGCCGAATGGCCTGTTCTGTGCTGTAATGTTCTATGTTCTATGTTCTATGTACTTAACAGTTTGCATGTTGGATAGGGAAGTCACTTAGAGAGTGCAAGCAGGAATAACCATTCAGGTATTCTTTTATCTTAACTTTTGGGTAGTGAACTGGCACAATAAATTTCCAGCCCATTATAAAAAACATTTGACGATAAAGTAAGACTGTTTCTAGAACAAATAATGCCAGTCTGAACAAGTTGAAAATCTGATAAAAAAAAACAAATGGGATTCCTGATTTTATATGTACAAGCCATGAATATTAAAGAAAAAATAATGAAGTTGAATTTGTTAAAAGAAATTGGCCAATCCCAACTGATGATATGGGCACTTTTCAGGAAGAATATTACAGTCATAGAAGAGATCATAGTAGAGAATCACAAGAGTAATAAGGGAAATGAAAGTCTGTAGAAATAAAGGAAGGTTGGACAAAAATGGAATTGTTTTAATTGAGAAGAGAAATTTAAGCTTTTAAAATTATGAGGATTAATAACGATAGACTATCAAGTCAATAAGACAGATGATCAAACTGAGAAATATCATTGGAATTCCAAAAGAAGATAGAAGTTACGCACAGCGATGCGTGCTGTCAATTCTATCTTTAGTAACCATTGAGACAGAAAATACAGCATCATTTGAAAGGACAGTGTATTTGCACAGGAAGAAATAGGATTCCAGCAAGCAGGCAAAACAGTTTCATTGATAGGTCCAAATGTCATCCTGAGAGCGAACAGCAGGTTTGTGCTCCACAATGTCGCTGTCACTTTTATGGCCGGCATCTCAACAAATCTTAATAATTTGCTATAGCACAGATTTCTGAATGTCTGCAAGAGGCTGCATGCCCTGTCAATCACTGAGATCCATATTCACAATGGTAGCTGTGTTTGCTTAGAAGCTATCAAGCTATGACTGGATAGCAATAGCCCAGAATCTCAAGATTCTGCTTGGATTTCCACTGTATCTTCCCCACTACATCTGGGCAACATTGTGGCACTGTGATGAGCACTGCTGCCTCACAGTACCAGGAACCCAGGTTCGATTCCCAACTTGGATCACTGTCTGTAAGGAGTTTGCACGTTTTCCCTCTATCTGCATGGGTTTCCTCTGGGTCCTCTGAGGGTTTCCTCCAAGTGCTCCAGTTTCCTCCCACAATCTGGTTAGATGCATTGAACCAAAGAGATGCTGTAGTGTGGCGAGTAGGGGAATTTCACACTAACTTTATTGCAGTGTTACTGTAAGTCTTACTTGCGATTAATAAATAAATTTTAACTTTAATACATTGAGTGGCTGCAGTCGATACTGCTATGGATCTGAAATAGTGGTCAGAACACACTCCTGTAAACACTTCTACCATGAAAAAGGTGCATCCCACTCTCTTGGTGATTCCCAATGCCACAATGGAGAAGGATTCTCCCATAATGCTTTCCAGTGACTGACAAACCTATCAATACATCAAGCACCTCTGTGCAAATACTCATCAATGTTTTCATAGAATCATAGAACCCCCTAAAGTACAGAAGGAGGCCAAACAGTCCATGGCATCTGTACTGACCACAATCCCGACTCTATACCTGTCACCCTCATTTACCCTGCTAATCCACCTGACACAATGGTCAATATAGCGTAAGCAATCAACTTAGCCCGCATATCTTTGGATTGTGGGAGGAAACCATACACCTGGAGAAAACCCATAGAGATGTGGCAAAAGTGCAAACTCCACATAGAAAGTGACCCAAGGCTGGATTTGATCCTGGGTGCCTGGTGCTGTGAGACAGCAGTGCTAACCACTGTGCTACAGTGCCATCCCAATCCTGTCACTCACACTACCAATGTCTTCTCATGAGCCTACAGCAAAATGGATGTCTGTCATTGACTTCCAGGTAGTTTGCGCATGAGCTGACTTATATTTTGAGTCTTTCTTCTGAACTTTATAGAGACTGATAAGCTTTAAAAAGAAACTCAAACATCCTATTGTTAGACAAAGGAATGATCTGACAAAATTTTATGTTTTAAAACTTTTACTGTAACAAATGGCGAAAAAAGACAACACTATTTTCTTTTTGCAGGCAACTTATACATTAACTACAAAAAAGAGACATTCCCCTTGTATACTTATTAGCAATGATATTCTCCATGGATTTGAAGTATTTAGCAAACTGTCCACAGTTACACCGAGTGTCCAATGGATTCCTGTATTCTGCTTTGTTCACCAGTAATGTCAAGTGACCATCTCCAGGCACTTGCCTCAATTTTCTGAAAATTCTTCAAATACAACACCAGTCTGTTTTGATTATCCTTTTCCC
Source organism: Sphyrna mokarran (assembly GCA_024679065.1). Lineage (NCBI taxonomy): Eukaryota > Metazoa > Chordata > Chondrichthyes > Carcharhiniformes > Carcharhinidae > Sphyrna > Sphyrna mokarran. Next base: position 36,043,938 of record JAGIQG010000010.1, on the reverse strand, counting down.
TCCTGGCCAAGCCAGGCCAAATCTTCTAGAATGCTCATATGGCAACTCCCTGATAGGAAGCCTCTCCTTTATGTATCTGACTGTGATAACTCGCAAGGCAAAGCAACCTTTATACTTTTCTGACCACACAGAGCTGCTGTTTGACTGTGATATTCATTCATTTGTTGGAAGCCCACATGACCTCAAAAAGTATCTTCCTCTGCCCTTTTTTCCATGGTAACTTAAAACATATTGTTGTGATGATGGAGAAAAGTAACATGGAATTATACACAAAAATATTGGACTTTAAAAATTACTGAGTTTTATATTTGGATACAAATCCTGAAGACAGCTGAGAACGTACTGTTAGCCATGAACAGGAATTTCTGCAAAGTCTTTCTGGGACAATGAAACCCATCTCTGTGCTTCTAGATAAGGTACTTTTAAAAGCATGCAAAGGCTGATTACCATCACCGATAAAGATGAAGTAAGACAACGACCATCTCATTTCAAAGAATCCCTCATTTGGGATTCTCTCAAAATAGAATGTTTTGTCCTGAATTTGTGTAAAAACTGAAATACATTCTGCTAGTTTTTTGGCAGGATTTTCAAAATGAATCTCCCACACTCTATGCATTGCAGAGTGCTCTAATGTGAATCACAATAATTGGTGAGGGGGATTATTCTTGCTAGAGAGGCTGCCAGCATGACATTGAGCAGGCCGCTGCGCATGCACCAATCTGTCAGCATGGAGATCGGCACAGGCGCAGTAGCCCCATACTGTTGGTCTCCCAATCACTGGCCAGTAGGACCCTCCCACATGTTGACCAAAATCCCCCCAAAACCCTCATTCTCCAATTGGCCATGACCCCCTCTGGCCCCACTCTGCTTTGGCACTGCCTGATACCCAGTGGGCAGAGTCAAGGTATCCTTAGATACCTTTGGACAGTGCCAGAGGAACAGGCTAACAATTCCCGGGTGCACCCCTCCTCACTCCCAATCTCATGAAGGGCCTCCATGGCCCTCTTTCACTCTAGTGGGATTGGGCTGCCAGCTCTCCATTTGTGAGGGACTGTTGTAATCCCTGCTGGCGTGAAACATGTCTGGCGAGGGAGTAAGGGAGAAGCCAGCCAGCCAAGGGAGACTTCAGCCAAGTCTTGATAGCTGATGAGGCTTGATATTCAGCCAGGGATGCACAGAGGCTGTGACGTCCAGCAGAGAGCCCATTAAATGCCTCCTTGGAATATCTGAGGCCTGCCATTAATACATTTTTCAGCATAATTTATGGTATGGATTTTAGTTAAAGAGGATGGCTGTAAGGTTGTTGTTCATGTATGTAAGGGTATTAACTTCAACTGAAAAATGTATTGTGCCAGTTTCTTATTTTTAAGACAGAGGACAGAAGAGACTAACTTCCTCTTCTTTCTCTCTGGTATTGAGACATCTTCTCTGGAGCCTGCAACATTGATGAAGACGAACATCTTGCCAAGGCTATCCTCACACCCCCACTTTTTGCCTTCAAACAACTGCACAAGCTCAAACAGACCATTGTCTGCAACAACTACCCAGTCTTCAGGTAGTGTGGCAGGGTTGTATGATGACCACAACACCATACAACCCTGCCGCAGCAACCTCTGTAAGATGTGTTGGATCATCGACATGGATGCCATCACCTCACGTGAGAACACTATCCATCAGGTACACGATACACTTGCAACTTAGCCAATGATGATGCAGGAAAGGATATTCCAAGGCATGGTACATTGGGAGACTATGCAGATACCACAATAACTGATGAATGAACACCGCTCGACAATCACCAGGCAAGAGTGTCCTCTTCCTTTTGGGGAACACTTCAGCGGTCACAGGCATTCGGCCTCTGTTCCTCGGGTAAGTTTTCTCCAAGGCGGCCTTCACAAATAGACAAAGGAGGTGAAAGGCCAAATGAGTGAACTGCCCAGAGCCTGCTGCCTGTCTGTGTCTTCCCTGTCAGTCTGTCTGTGTATGTACGTTGTGAGGAACAGCAACTGGAAGATTTCCATGATGAAGGTGTGATATGGTAACAGAAGCAGTGCCACTGGAAGGTGGATTACAGCTGGAAAAAAAGAACTGAAATGTTTCTACCAAACTAGATAATATCTGAACCAAAGAATCAACTATTCACCAATTGCACTCAAGTATACTGGAATTAATCCCTAACAGTTATAACTCTTCATTATCTACTGCTCACAAGTCAAGAACTGTTTTTATGTTACCTTTTATTTATATTTACTTACTATTGGACTCAATTCTTATTTCTAATCTACATGAATGTAGATACATGAATTTTAACATTTCTCTTTACTTTTTAGTAGTTAATAAACTTATCCTATCTTACATCAAGGAAGCCTGGTTAAATTGGCTCCTTTTTAAACATAGTGAACTTTGTGAGTTTAAATCTCATTGCTACCAGTAGAAGGTTAGTTGAACAAAACACAAGCTAGTCATCCTTCCACATCCAGGCTTTCAAAGATTTTGGGGTATCCCCGTGCAACAGTGACAAATTTTGGTGAACCTTGCCTGGGACATATTGTAGCAATATTATTCTTATGTCCAAACAAAAATGGCAATTAGCTATTTTTGACCACAATGCCTATTTCATCTCAACAGTGAACAGATAGTTCACAGCACAGCTGTTTACAACTTGACACCTACAACATCTTTCAGGGATTTTGGGAGACTCAATGTACTCATTACAAACACTGATACTGCTATCGTTTCCCAGAAGATACCCTGCATCTTCTTCTTAGCAAATCAAGCCACCCTGACTCACCATCCAGCAGACTGCAGAAAAGGTCACACAGCTCTCTTAATTTCTCTAACTTTAAAGATGCAGTCCCAAAATATAATGATCTTATAAATCGCATAATTGTAACATGTGGCTGCAGCCCAGGTCCAGGTGACTCAGCACAACCTGACTCTAAACTAGTGTCTAAAGAATGTGCAGTGTCAGTATCTGAGCTGGTAATTGGATGTGTCAGATGAAGAGTCTTTCTCTGAGCTCTCTTCCTTATCTCAGCCTTCTAACAGGAGCTGCTCTCTAAAAGCAAAATAGCATAAAGAGGGAATAGGAATGAGGAAAGGGGGGTTTCGGAAGGAAGGTAGAAGTCCCACAAGCAATTTCCATTTTTTGGTTCTTTTCAGAATGAGAGCGGATGGAGAAGATGAATAAGGCAGCATCTTACTATTATCCCAAGTTGCTATGGCAGCACTGAGTGTCACTGGCTATGTGGCACTGGGTACTTTTTTCTTCAGGACAATCAAGGATATTGAAGGGAGGCTCCTTAGTGGCCTGATTATCTACCTTCCACTTATCATGAGTCCACTTCTGTTGCAAGAATGAGGAAAGAATAAAGTTCTGGGTATTGATGGACTTCCCATACTCCAATTCCCTTTGAAGAGTTAATCTTGGGGGCTTTCTGCCCCTACCAGTTTCTTTCATGGCTTTGAGCTGATGACGCATTTTCTCTAGGGGGGGCATCACAAAATTTGGGAAACTGTTCCATTTCGTTGTGTGCCATAGCTTCTGCCTGAATGGAAAAATATGATTATTCAGCAGAACTTCCTTCTTTTGGGACAAAACAAAGAACAAAGAGAACATACAATACAGGAAATAGCCCCCCCCCCCCCCCCCCCCGCCCAACAAGCCTGCGCTGCCATTTTAGCATTTAATGACTGCCTCATTCCAATCCTTCTTCTACCTATGACTTTTGCCTCTGCCTTTTGGACTCCACAATAAAGGTGTGCAAATTAAGAGAATCATATGTGTGCCAGATTGAGGGAGGTCTAATTTCTGGACAATTTGTTAACACCAATCAGCCTAAAAGCACAACTTTGGGGTGTGGGAGGAAACTGGAGCACCCGGAGAAAACCCATGCAAGCACAGGGAGAATGTGCAAACTCCCACAGACACCAACCCAAGTTGAAGATCCAACCCAAGTCCATGTATCTGCATGGCAAACAACGATAGTTACTGATCTGTCGTGTTGCCCATCAGTTGGCCCAATTTTAGTGCACACTAACGATGTGAAGCACTAGGCAACTCTCAAAGCAACATCCAAGAGCAGCCCTCGCATGACCCACTGCATGTATGCCCCTTGTTGGCCAAGAAGGTGAACCAAATCATCTGTGGATGTAAAAAAATACAACAATAAACAAAAGCCTTGAGCTTGTGGTTTCTTTGCAATTCTACTTGGCCTCTGCCATGTGCTGAGGACACCCAGAATAAAATGGAATAAGGGACTACGTAGCAACTGCTTATGACCACCCTACACTCATGGTTAAGAATTTTGCCTCTTATCCACCTAGTTTTCAACAGGTATCATGTATCACAGTCGCTGTACAAGGATTAGTATGAGTGAATTTCACACTAGGGAAAGAGGTGAAACTGATAATTACAACCCAGTCAGCCAAACCTCGCTGGTGAGAAAATAATTGGAAAACAATCCGAGAGATATTTAGAAAGGCATGGATTGATCAAAAATAGTTAGCATGGATTTGTTATGGGAATGTTAATGAAGGTAATGCATTTGGTGTTATCTATAGTTATACGTATTTTTAGTAATGGTGGATAGGTCACCAAAGTAAAAGCTCATGGAGTCCAAAGCAAAATGGCAAATTGAATCAAAGTTTGTTCAGAAGTAAAAGCAGAGGGTAATCATTGGTGGGTGCCTTTGTGAATGGAAGGATATTACTACTGGGATTCCACAGGCTTCAGCACTAGATCCTTGCTTTTCATGACATATATCAATGATTTGGACTTAAACGTAGGGGGTATATTTAAGAAGTTTGCTGTTGATTGCAAACATTGACTGTCCACAGGTGCCTGAAGGTGGCTAAACAGATATTCTGGAACTGTATAAAACACCAGTTAAATCATAGTCACTGTACAATAGGAAATATATGATTGCACTCAGTAATGTACAGAGAAGATTTACCAGGACCTCTGCTACATAGACGGGTAAAGGCAATAGATGCATGGAAATACCACAAGCTGCAAGTTCCATTCCAATCCTGACTTGGAAATTTACCACTGATCCTTTACTATTGATCAAAAACCTCTCTTCCTAACAATATTTTATGGATTAAAGCAGTTCAAGAGGATGTCTCACCAACACCTTGGAAAAGGCAATTAGGGATTGGCAACACATGTTGGCCTTGCTAGCAATGGCTACATGTCATGAATGATGTGAAAAATTACTAGGACTGGATAATATTAATGCTTCAATGGATGAGTTTTACTTTCAACAAAGGAGCCTGAGGAGAGTCAGCATTGATGTATAAAATTTTGAGGAATCTAGATTGAGGATAGGAAGACCTTACTGTGATTGAGAGGTCCATAACCATGAAAGAATAGATATGCTGTAAGAGGTAGGAGATTTAGAGAAGATTGAAGAGAAACATTTTCATCGAAAGAGTGGTTGTGATCAAGAGCTCACTGCCTGCAATGATGGTAGAGACAGATAGCCTCATAACATTTAAAAAGTGAACATGTGAGTAACAAGGCCATAGAGCAAGAGCTGGAAAGGTGGGATTGGGCTGAAAGATTTGCACAGACATGATAGGCTGAATAGTGTCCTTCTGTGCAATTACATGATTGCCACGGTGGTTAGCACTGAGGCCTCACAGCGCCGGGGACCCAGGTTCAGTATAGGCCTCAGGTCACTGTCTGTGGGGAGTTTGCACATTCTCTTCCTGTCTGCATAGATTTCCTCTAAGTGCTCCGGTTTTCTCCCGCAGTTCAAAGATTTGCGGGTTAGGTTGATTGGCCATGCTAAAATTGACACTGAGTATCAGGGGGGATTAGCAGGGTGGTAACAGGATAGACCTGGGTAGGATTGCTGTCGGTGAAGGCTCAATGGGCTGAATGGCCTACTTCTGTACTGTAGGGATTCTATAATTGTTTTTCTCTGATAATCACAGTTAGTCATAAGGTATGGGCATGCAAGTGATGTACCAAAAGAGAGCCAATGATGCCAAAATAATAGAGTCTTTACAGAATAACAATAATTTATATTGAAGATAAAATTCTCTTTAAAACAGATTATTTCTTAATTCTATGGACCATGGAGAAGTAAGGGGAAAAAAATATACGTTTCCTAAGGCCAGATGTTTTTCAAGTCTTTAGATCATGTGTCATGAAAGGAATAGTTTTACTATATTAATATGAAACATATGCAAGTAAAATATGCAGTTAAAACATGTTTTGTTGAAATAATTTTAAAAATAAACATTTTGCTTCTATTTTTGTATTATTCACTTTATTCCATTCTCTTGCCAGATTTTGTTTTATTTAAGTTTAATTTGATTTTTTGTAACGATAATCTATGAATTTTGTCTTTGTTTCTCTTCACGAAGCCATAGATTAGGTTCCAAGCAAATGTACGTCTGTTTGCATTGCCTTGGTCCTGTTGGAATTTCCATGTTCTATTTAAGAAAGAACTCAGCATGTCTTTGGACACAAGTGAGGAAATATCTACTTCCCCAAAGTTATGCAATCAAAGCTTTAGCAGTCAAGCAAGGGAGAGTCCCACCTCTTTAAACAGTCAAATTAAGACTAGTGAAGGATGCCATGGTGACATAGTGATTAATATTGCTGCATGCAAATGTCCTTTGAGCAACTGTTAGACATTGTGTGCCACCAATGGCTTCAAAAGGAAACAGTACATCGCGTGTGCCATTTGTTGCAGGACCTGGTACCTCAGGACATGGGGCACCCTCTCCCAGTGACTGTGAAAATGGCGGCTGCAAGGAGGTCAGAGATGCCGTGTATGTCTGTGCTGGCAGTAATTTGACCTGGACCTGGACCAGACTTAACAGGAAGTCATAACTATCACAGGGATGCATATGTCCAAGGGTCTGTAGACTGCACCAATGTCATCCTCTAGGCTCAGTGAAGAATCCAGGAAGATTCGTGAACAGAAAGGAATTCCATTCAATAAATGTATGATTGGTGTTTGGCCATCAGCTGAATATCGTGCACAACTGCACTGGACACTCCAACAACATGCATGACAACTTCATATTGAGGAGTTCTGATGTCCTGGAAGTCTTGGAGAAGGAATCCAGGGTACAGGAATGACTCGTGGTGTACCTGCTTTGGACTTGGCTGATGATGCCTGTGCGGGGGGCTGAGACTAATGGGGAGGCCTGATATAATGAGGCTCATGTTGCTACTGGCTCAATAGTGGAAGAGTGCATAGGGCTCCTCAATATTTGCTTTGGGTGCCTGGGCCACCCTGAAGGGGCCTTGATATCATCCCGCATTGTGGTGGTGTGCTGTCCCTATACAACCTGGCACAGCAGTGGAGGAGGAGGATGTGGAGGCCAACCAGCTGAGCGTCGGTGGGGAGAAGGCCACCTTGCAAAAAGAGGAGAAAGAAGAGAAGAAAGAAAAGGAGGAGGAGGATGATGATGAACTCAGGCACTGGAGGGCTGGTGACAGCAAGGATCAGGTATGCGAGGGTGATGGGGGAAGCCCTGAATACCACGTGCTTTAGTCACTAGAGGCTGAGTTTTCACACATGGGTTCCATTCTCCTCCCCATCTTTGGAGTTGGACAATCTCCTGCAGAATTGTAACATCAAAGTGGTGGATCTGGGTACGCTATGTGAGCGAGTTTCCGTGGCAGGCAGGAGGGTGATGATGACTCAGTACGCGCCAGTTTGATAATGTCCTGGTGCAAACTAGTTTGACTCCTACCTGAGCTCCACATGCACACTGGCATCTGGGCCCACATCTGGGTGGTAATAAAGGAGTACTAAACCCCCATACAAGGCTCTAGGGTGTATTGGTGGAGAGGGGAGGGAATTTCTCATGGGTTTTGGGAATGCCATGGCAGATGCTCTAAGCCTCTACCAAAGTATACTGCCTGATGTAGCCAGTCAATAATTTGGGTGCCTTGATTTTCTCAGTAGCAGTGTTTTGAAGCTTCCCCAACAAAAATTAACATGCAGCATCCTTCTGGCGACTGTTGGACTAATTAGCGACAAATTAGTCACAGATATGGGATAAATAATTCTATTTACCTGATGGTGCCCTTCATCTGTGCCATCTTTGTACCACTGCAACTTCTTGCCCTTAGGTGGCCAGCTGCCTACCATGCCCTGTGGCCTTAAATGCCCTCAGAAAGTGTGCTCTGGAGAGCCTAAACCCTGTGGGCCCTGACTGGCTTCCAGAATCAGGTCTTATCCATGACAACCTTTTCATCTCACTGCCCCCAAGATGCCCCAGTGTCAAGAAGTGGAGAGTCAGATGGTGTAGCCACCGCTGCAGTCTCCTGGATGGAAGGACCCGACATGGGCTCAAGCTCTTCCTCCTCCTTTAGGGTTCCTGTGGGCCCCTCGGTCACTCCATGGGACAATGATGCTTCTACAGTGAACTCCTGAAGATCCGGCATCATCTGGCTTAGCCAGTTCTGGAGGATCACCTGTGTTCTTGCCATAGTGGATGAGCCCTCTGCAAAGGCCACCTGAGACACAGGTCACCTGGAGGAGCAAGTGCCCTCTGAGACTTGTTCTGCAACCCCTCAGCCAATACACTCTGTGATTGGGCCTCATTCTCAAGGGCTGCTGCCGTAGCCCACCATGTCTCAGCACTGTGTCCTGCTGGGTTTCCTGTGAGCTCTGCAGCCCCTCAGCCATGATCCTCTGTGACTAGGTCAAATTCTCAAAGACTGCAGCCATAGACTGCTGGATCTGTCCCACTAAGTCTCCTGCAAGCTCTCGAACCTCTCGGCCATGGGAATCTCGAAAAGTCTTGAGAACCTCAGCTATGACCTGCTGTGACCACCCTCCACGGCCTTGTGAGACTCATCTATGGCCTGCTGTGACTTGGCCATTGCTTGGACCCTGCCATTAATGATGAGGATCTGCTGCTCCAGGCTTCCTACTGTGGATGCCACCTTTGCAGTGTTGACCTGGGAAGCACACAAGGCAGGCAGTAGCTGGTCTGCCTGAAAGCTTTGGGATTCCTCCCAATAGCCTCTCCATTGGTCCAGCGTGGCCATTAGTTTCTCCTGCATTTCCTGGCTCTGTTGCTGCATCTCCAGCAGCTGAGGGAGTAGTGATCTCAGAGGCCCAGCATGTAGCCTGGGGCCAGCTAAGCCCTTGCCTCCAGCAGGCTATCACATGCCAGAGGCCTCGGGTGTTCCCTCCTCTACCCAGTGCACATCGGCAGATGTATTGTGCTCACCTGAGAGTGAGTCAGAAACCTCACCATTAAGTGGACCCACAAATGTGAGAGTCTCCGGGATGATGAATTATGAGGTGAAAGCTGAAACAAAGCTGCTGCCGGCCTCGGAGGTCTTTCATCCATTTCCTCCAAGAAGTCTTTCGAGCTGTCAGGGGCAGGATGGGGTGGAGCAGCAGTGGGAGCTGCAATGCCAGATGGCACGGGCATGTCAGGGTCTTTTCCTGCAACACAGGACACAAGAGAGGGAGAGGCATCTGGACTGCACGCAACTTACTTGAGATTTGTCCAACAAGTTGAGGATAGGCAGGTACTCACTTCGATGTTGCAGTCTGACCATGTTGTCACAAATGGTTTGCATACTTCTATCCAGCAAGCTCTGCAAGAGGGGTGAGGATCTGGGTCTCAGGGAAACCAGCCTCTGTCTTCACCCTTTCCCAGCAATTATGGGTATCCTTTTCTTGTGGGGTCAGAGGGAGCCATGTAAAATCTGATGGCATGTGTCCTGGAGTGTTTCAGGAGGTGCTCCTCAGAAGGCAAGGACTGTGATAGTCTTGGGAGGGGGAGGAGGAGAAGGGAGGTACTTCAAGGTTAAGGACTGAAAACATGCATTTTGCTAGGGATGGGGGAGTTTGGGAATTATTTTGGGGAAGATATTGGATGAGGTAAAACATTCATCCTTGCTGCCTTCCTTAGGTCATTCAGTTTTTTTTGTGGCACAGCTTCTTGGTTCTCCAGGCCAGTGTTCTGGCAGTAATGCATGCTGCCACCACCTCCCAAGCTGTGTTTCCATCTCTTTCCCTGTGACGGCATCCTGCTGGAGGGGAAGAGGATGTCCCACTTTGCCTCCATTGCCTCCAGTTACCTGGCCAGGTCAGCATCTGGGTGGGAATCTGCTAGCAGAGCTGGGGGTTTTTCGCTTTTCCTGCGCGTGCGCAGTTTGTAGCTCCAATCTGAGATGCAGGCAGCCTGGTGAATGAGACTCTGCCTCACTGCCTCTAGCAGCTAGAAATGGTCTTCCCCATATTTTCAATGAGAATAGGCACGAAATTGGAAGGGCAAACTCACCGGAGAAATGAATCAGTAGCTCTCCTGTTTGCACACTAGCTGGACACATAGAAAAAAAAATCTCATAAAATTCCATCTGATCCTCTCCACGTCTGGTTTGTCAATCTCCCTCATCATCTGGTACACCTCAAATATTGTCAACTTATGGAGATGTCAGCCATTTTCAAAAATATGAGCTTAGTTGGCATTATTTCCAGTTAATTAAAGGTCATATGTCGAACAGATGCTGATATGAAAGCATCGACTTTTGTTATAGACAAAGAAGGAAGGAGAAGGATGGTTCCCCCCATTTCCAACTTTTGACTTACTGAAGACCAAAATGTTTCTCTAAAATATAGGTGTTCTCTCTCCTGAGTGCTATAATTGTTAGGAAGAGACAAATTGTAGATCTTCTCATCCAGTTGAAAAGATTAATGTTTATTATTCAACACCTGTATGCACACAAGTTTTCACATTCACAGATACAATTGCACACAAGAAAAGATAGTGATTGCAAAGAAAGATAGTATGATTTTAGGTTCAAAATGTTCAACAATTCTCTGTCACACTTGTTTTTCTTCTCCAGAGTGAAGTCCTGAAACATTGCAGGCCTTTAGTTTGTTTTGGTTTATTGAAGAAAGGAAACTAGAGGTTTAAGATGCTGGATTTGCTGTGGTTTATTGCTTGTATTAGTAGATTCCTTTTGTTCTACTCCAATCAAAGTGCAATCAAAGTCCTGTGGTGAAATTCTGGTTTGGTGAAGGCCAGCCTGATATCTCTTCCAATGGTTCTTTGGCAGGATCTAGTTCTTTCATTATTTGAATGTTTCTTCCTTCTGCTTCAAAATGTGCCTCACTAATTGTCCTTATCCAAATCCTAGTTTCTGTGAGCAGGTTTTCTTTCTTTCCTTGCCCATGCAAATGGTTTCAGTAGTTAAACCACTACCTAACATGGGACCTGAGCTCTACCTATTCACATACAACTTATCCTCTGGATTTTAAAGAAAAGTTAGTTTATTAATCACAAGTAAGGCTTACATTAACATTAGAATGAAGTTACTGTGAAATTCTCCTGGAGTCGAAGAATCTGCAATCAGTATTGTAAAAAACAGTTTATTTAATTATTTGGAGAAGGGCAGCCTATAATTAAAATAATCAGCAGTAAATGTCTATTGAATTTTAATGACTTCTCAAAGATATGTCCAGAAAGTTATTTTGCATTTTAATGACTTGTCCAGACTTGAAGAGCATCTCAGAGGATTTTGTAGTTAGTTGCATGTGTATTAGCGGGAAAGAAAAGGTCACCAGAAAAGGTCACCAGATCTCGTGTTTTATTTTGTTTTACAGTAAAGTGTCTGTTCCCATTTTGGTTTTAAAGTATACCATTTCAATTTTATACTTCAAATGACATGAGAATGACATTATCATCCCGAGAGCAATATCATGTTCAGACAAATAAAATCATCTAAATAAAGCTAAGTGTCGACAGCTTGTAGTATGAGAACTGTTGTATATTAAAAGCCTGTCCATGTTTAGTTTTCATTTATTCTTGGGAGGGCATTTCTCTTAAGCCTCTGCAGTTTGTTTGATAATAATGAGTGATTTGATTCATCTGAGCCATTTCAGAGTACCAGCAAGCATCAGTTGCACTGGTATGGATCTGTTGTCACACACAAGTCATCCTCAGCACAGGTGATAAATTTCATTTCTTAAAAGATATTAATGGATGAGTTGAGTTGTTATAACAATCCGATCATTGGTGATGATTTTGTTTTACTAATGCCAGCTTCTTCATTTCAAAATTTACTGAAACTGATTTGAGCTCATGCTCTCTGGATTATCAGTCCAAGACTGTGCACCATTAGTTCAGTAATGTAACCATTGACAAAGTCACAACATTAATAGATTCAGCTTTAAAAATATCCCTGATAGAAAATTAAACAGTATAAATTATCACTTTTTTTTATGAACCTACTTTGCAGTGAGCGATTTCAGGGTTATAATTTGATCTTTGATTTAAATACAGGTTATAAACCACAATGAGCTTTGCTCTGATGGTTTATGATGACAGCCAAACCATCAAAAGGTTTAATATCCTATAATCACTCCCAGAATCCATTAATCTATATATACACATGTACATATATATATATAAAAGATACATGCTTACTCTTGATACAGCCCCTCACTTTCATAATTGGATTCCCTTAGAATCATAGAATAATAGAGTTCCTACAGTACAGAAAGAGATTGTTCAACCCATCGAGTCTGCAGTGACTACAAACACTATCCATTTAATCCCAGTATTTACTCTGCTAGTCTAAAGGGCAATTGAGCATGGCCAATCATCCAAACCCACATATCTTAGGCATGTGGGAGAAAACTGGAGCACCTGGAAGAAACTCATAGTCATGGGGAGAACATGCAAACTCTATACAGACAAATCACCCGAGACTGGAATTGAACCCCAGGTCCCTGGAGCTGTGAGATAACAGTGTTCACCATTGTGGCACAGTACTGCCCTTGTGCCTTCTTGTTAGAGCTTTTGAACAGACTAGGCTACTGGTTTTGAAACCATGGTTCCAGGCAAGTTGCAACATCTTCAGGGTTCATCCACACTATACAGTGTTATTGTGTCTGCCGCACACTCTGTTTTAACTCTAATACAATGTACGAATAGCTGTGAGTAGATGTCTGTTTTAACTCTAAAACAATGGACAAATAACTGCGAGTAGACGTCTTGTTAGTACAACCAATATTTATTTAAGACACACAACCAATAATCACCAACAATAAGTTATCTTACAGAAAATATTAGAGTTCCTGTCCAATACACAACCTTGACTTAACTTTGCATGACTGGCAAGTACCCAAGTAGTTATTGGCCTTTATCTGTTCACTGGTCTCTGTTGTCCTGTGTGTAGTCTGGTCCTTTGGTCTGGTCTGGCACTCTGGATCTGGTCTTCCTTCCTTCTCAGGTGTGGTGGCTCTCCTTGTGCTGGTCATGTTGTAGCTCAATTGTGGGGTCAGAGAGAGAGAGGAATTCTTTATACCCCATTGTGTTTTGTGCTCCTTTTGGCCATTGCCAAGCAATCGACTAGGACTTGTTCATCCTGATCAATAAAGTCCAATCAGGTGCTGGCACTCCAATCTCTGAGTGTGTTCCCAATGACCTTGTCTGCAGGTGTTGGGGGCACATAGGGTTCATACCTCCCTCCTACATAAGGGGTTAAGGCGCCCTTATGTCTGGTAAACAACCCAGTTTGACCAGAAAGTCTGTTCCATCCTGAAGATGACTCATATGCTGTGTATTCACCTTTCTGGGTTGCAGCCTGTTTATCTCTGTTTTTTAGTTTTGCCTGATTGTCCCAGAGTGCTTTACAAATCGCCACTTTAGATGGCTATTTGGCCACAGTCCCCCACAGTCACAAACTCAGGAAAAGCAACAGTCAGGAATTCCCCAGTCACTCAACAGTCAAGTAAGGCCCAAGTATTGGCATGCACAGTAATAATACATTCCTTCAACATATTCCAGAAGCTGCAGACAATAGCCTTCTACAAATACAAACAACCACATATTCTAAACACCATTACTGTAATAAGCTAATTACCCACAAATACAGACAATCAGATATTCCAAACACCATTACTATAATAAGTGAATTATAGACCAACACTCAAACAAACATTAGAATAAAGTATTCACAGATCTGAGGCACATTTTGGTCGTAGATTTTCCAACAGCTCATTAGTACAAATTGCAAAATGGTAGGCTTTTTGTAAACATTGCTCTCCTGAATTAGAGGGAACCGTAGTTCAAGGGTGGACCCTATGTTCCACCGCCGGGTGATCTTTTTCTATCGGCTGAATTGAACTGTGAAGATTGTTAAGTATACCAGGGTGAACAAAATCAGTACTACCATAGATATGACATTATACAAACAAATGGATGGATTTGGATGTTTGAGCCCTATTTCCAAAGGTCATCTCACCAAGAGATGATTTTAATTTCTTTAATCCTGCTTTTCGCATCTTGGGTCTGCTGTACTACTTTGGTGAAGGTTCTGTGGGCTGTAGCCAATTTTGCCTGAATCAGGTTCAATTCCTGTGGCAGGTGTTTTAGCTTTGTGTCATATTTCTCATGGTACTCTCCTAGAGTCCGTCGGATCTCATCAGTGCCGTTCAAATCTACCCTCTCCCTCTTATGAATGTCTATTAGTTGAATGAGACTCACCCTGGCTGGTGTGTCTGGTTTGGTGCAGAATGTAGTGTTAATAATGTTACAGTGTGTCATGTCATCCTGATATTGTTTCAGAGAGGTGGGGAGTCAGTATCTCCCTGCTGCTGAGTTATGTCTGTGTCCAGGCTATGAGCTTCTATCAACAATTTAGGCTAGTGTTTGTCCTGGAGCCACATAGTGCATGCTCATTCAAGTAAATTGAGTACAGGCATGCGATTATTTCATCAGCTTGCTGACATCTGTCCCGAGCATGCCTATGAGCCTCCCTTCTTTCTCCACTGCGTATGATAAATTGCTGTCATACCCTATCCAGATATCCTCATGGATCTTTGGGACTTCTTCAGGGGCAAGTGTGGCCTGTACAATAAAGACGGGTGGCACTTAAATCCCAGGGGGACCAAGATCTTGGCGGAAAGGCTAGCTAGGGCTTCTGAAGGGACTTTAAACTAGAACATCGATTGGAGTGTCCCTAGGCTAAGAGGTTCGGATGGGGAGGTGTTTGTTAGGTGTGTTCAGGAGGGTTTCCTGACACAGCACGTGGATAAGCCAACAAGAGAAGAGGCTGTACTTGACCTGGTGCTGGCTAATGAACCAGGACAAGTGTCGGATCTCTCGGTAGGAGAGCATCTTGAGAATGGTGATCATAATTCTTTCTCCTTCACGATAGCACTGGAAAGAGATAGGATCAGGCAGGATAGGAAGGTGTTTATCTGGAGTAGGGGGAAATATGAAGACATCATTTGTACATGGTGTGCAGAAAGATTTTTTGACTCAGTATGTAGATAGGCCAACTAGAGGTGAGGCTACATTGGATTTGGTGCTGGGCAATGAGCCAGACCAGGTGTTAGGCTTGGAGGTTGGTGAACATTTTGGTGATAGTGACCACAATTCGGTTACGTTCACCTTAGTGAGGGATAGGGATAGGCATGAAGCTGGGGGCAGTAGTTATAGCTGGGGGAATGGTAATTATGAGGCCATAAGGAGGGAATTAGGGTGCATAGGTTGGACTAGGAAACTACAGGGACTGGAAACATCTGAAATGTGGAGCTTATTCAAGGAGCAGCTACTGTGAGTCCTTGATAAGTATGTCCCTGTCAGGCAAGGAGGAAATGGTCGAGTGAGGGAACCATGGTGTACTAAAAAAGTTAATTTGCTGGTTAAAAGGAAAAAGGAGGCTTATGTCAGGATGAGGCTTGAAGGCTCAGTTAGTGCATTTAGTGGTATATATTGACTTTAGTAAGGCGTTCAATAAGGTGGCCCATGGAAGGCTTCTGCAGAAAATGCGGATGTATGGGATTGACATTACAAGAAAGATGTGGAGCATTGGAGAGGGTACAGAGGAGGTTTACCAGGATGTTGCCTGGTATGGAGGGCAGATCTTATGAGGAGAGGCTGAGGGATTTGAGGTTGTTTTCGTTAGAAAGAAGGCGGCTAAGAGGAGACCTTATTGAAACATATAAGATGATTAGAGGTTAGATAGGGTGGACAGTGATAGCCTTTTTCCTAGGATGGAGAAAGCTAGCACGAGGGAACATAGCTTTAAATTAAGGGGTGGTGTTATAGGACGGATGTCAGAGGTAGGTTCTTTACCCAGAGGGTGGTAAGGGTATTGAATGTCCTGCCTGCATCAGTTGTAGACGCACCAAGTTTGGTGGTGTTTAAGAGGTTAGTAGATAAGTTTATGGATGAAAAGGGAATGGTTTAGGTTAGAGGGTCATTGCTTTTTCCTAATTGGTCGGCGCAACATTGAAGGCCTAAGGGCCTGTTCTGCGCTGTAATGTTCTATGTTCTATGTTCTATCAGGCAGGAAATTGGAAGAGTCAACTGGAAGGAGGTGTTCTTGAGGAAAAGTACTGAAGGAAGGTGACGGATTTCCAAGGAATGTTTGTCTGGAGCTCTGCATGACAACATTGCAGTGAGACAAGGAGGTTTTGGTAGGTCGAGAACCGTGGTGCACAAAAGTTGTGATGAACCTAGTTAGGAAAAAAAGAAACTCGTACAAAAGGTTCAAGGAGCTAGGGGATGTTAAGGATCTAGAGGTGTATAAGACTTGTAGAAGAGAGCTTAAAAAGGAAATTAGAAGAGCCAGAAGGGGTCACGAGAAGGCCTTGGCGGGTAGGATTAAGGAGAATCCCAAGGTGTTCTACCAAAATGTGAAGAGTAAAAGGGTGAGAAGAGAAAGGATAGGGCCTATAAAAGGTGAAAGGAGAAAAGACTATGTGGAACCAGAAGAAATGGCAGAGGTGCTTAATAAGTACTTTGCCTCAGTATTCACAGTGGAAAATGACCTGGGAGGTTGTACTGCAGGATTGCAGCAAACTGAAAAGATTGAGTATGTGGACATTAAGAAAGAGGATTTGTTGGAACTGTTAAATTCCATCAAGGTAGATAAGTTGCCGAGACCGGATGGGATTTACCCCAGGTTACTGTGGGAGGTTAGGGAAGTGATTGCACAGCCCCTGGCGATGATCTTTGCATCATCGATGGAGACGGGAGAGGTTCCGGAGGATTGGAGGATTGCGGATGCGGTGCCTATTTTCAAGAAAGGGAACAGGGATAGCCCAGGGAATTACTGACCAGTGAGTCTGACCTCAGTGGCCGGTAAGTTGATGGAGAGGATTCTGAGGGACAGGATTTATGAGCGTTTAGAAAAGTTCAATATGATCAGAAATAGTCAACACGGCTTTGTTAAGGGCAGATCACGCCTTACGAGCCTAGTTGAGTTCTTCGAAAATGCGACTGAACACATTGATGAAGGAAGAGCAGTGGATGTGGTTTACATGGATTTCAGCAAGGCGTTTGATAAGGTCTCCCATGCAAGACTTCTTGAGAAGGTGAGAGGACATGGGATCCAAGGGGCTTTGGCCTTGTGGATCTAGAACTGGCTTGCATGCAGAAGGTAGAGAGTAGTTGTGGATGGGTCTTTTTCTGCATGGAGGTCAGTCACCAGTGGAGTGCCCCAGGGATCTGTTCTCGGACCTTTGCGGTTTGTCATTTTCATAAATGACTTGGATGAGGAAGTGGAGGGATGGGTTAGTAAGTTCACTGACGATACGAAGATTGGTGGTGTTGTGGATAGTCTGGAGAGATGTCTGAAGTTGCAGCGAGACATAGATAGGATGCAAGGCTAGGCGGAGAAGTGGCAGATGGACTTCAATGTGGATAAAATGTGTGGTGGTCCATTTTGGCAGGACCAATGAGATGAAGGAGTATAATATCAAGGGTAGAAGTCTTAGCAGTGTTGAGGAGCAGAAGGTTCTTTGGGTCCGGGTCCATAGGACTCTTAAATCAGCCTCGCTGGTGGAGCATATGGTCAAAAAGGCATATGGTGTACTGGCCTTCATTAATTGAGGGATTGAGTTTAGGAGTTGGGAGGTAATGCTGCAACTTTATAAGACCCTTGTCTGATCCTTGTCAGGAGTACTGTGCGCAGTTCTAGTCAGCTCACTATAGGAAGGATGTGGAAGCTATTGAAAGGGTGCAGAGGAGATTTACAAGGATGTTCCCTGGATTGGGGGGCATGTCTTATGAAGATAGGTTGAGGGAACTAGATTTCTTCTCCCTGGAGAGACAAAGGTTGAGCGGCAACCTGATAGAGGTTTATAAGATGTTGAGAAGAATAGATAGGGTGGATTCGCAGAGGCTAAAGTGGTTGTTACAAGAGGACACAGGTTTAAGGTGCTGGGGGGCAAGTACAGAGGAGATGTTAGAGGTAAGTTTTTCACTCAGAAGGTGGTGAGTGAGTGGAATCGGCTGCCATCAGTGATGGTAAAGGCAAACTCACTGGGGTCTTTTAAGAGACTTCTGGATGAGTATATGGAATTTAATGGGATTGGGAGTTACAGATAGTTCTATGGCCTGGTAGGTACTGATATGATCGGCGCAACTCATGGGCTGAAGGGCCTGTTTGTGCTGTAGTGTTCTATATTCTATAATCCCTATATTTTCCCCTTCAAAGACCCTCAATCCAACCAGGCCATCAATAATTATGGGGAGCCCTGATATCATTCCTAGGGCTTTCCCTCGAGTCCCCTTGCAATCATCATTGAACAAGACTGTGATCTGGCAGCCAGATAACCCGGGGTATTTCTTACCACAAATAGGTTTCGATTTGTTCGTCACTGATACAAGATGGAACATTTCCACTGCGTACCTGCTCTAGATTTTCCCTTAGCTGTTCTATCATCCATTGTCCATACACATTACATTAAGTCAGGTTCTGTTGTTGGTCATTATCCTCTAATTTTCTCTGATAATTTGATTGATTGTCTTGGAGTGTCCTTCTAACACAGCTACTGTGTGGCTGCTGGCTGTGTTCCCAGTCAGTTCCCCTTCAGCATCTTACTGATTGTCCTCATTGCTAGAACTCAGTGTCTGTTTAACCTGTTGGGTCTCTTTAAGTCCAGGTCAGCTAAACCATGGGCACTGATAGTTGCTATCTCTGCTGTAACTATGTCATTGACTAACTTCCTCCTGGATCTTTCCTGTTTTTCATCCATTCCCACCTTCCATTCTAACAGTCTGCGAGTTAAATTAATCTATCATTAAGGAAGAAATAGGAGAATATCTGGAAAAGAATGGTTCAATCAAGCAGACGCAGCACGGATTCATGAAGGGAAACTCATGTTTGATGAATTTACTGGATTTTTATAAAGATGTTATAGGACGGATATCAGAGGTAGGTTCTTTACTCAAAGAGTGATTAGGGAGTGGAATGCCCTGCCTGCAGCTGTTGTAGATGCGCCAAGTTTGGTGGCGTTTAAGAGGTTAATTGATAAGTATATGGAAGAGAAGGGAATGGTTTAGTTTTGGAGGGGCATTGCTTTTTATTTTGGTCGGCACAACATCGAAGGCCGAAGGGCCTGTTCTGTGCTGTATTGTTCTATGTTCTATGTTCTATGTTCTATGTAATGAGTGTGATTGACAGAGGGAACCGAAAGTGGTGTTTTTAGATTTCCAGAAGGCGTTCGATAAGATGCCTCACAAAAGATTGCTGCATAAGATTCAGGTACACGGAGTTGGGAGTAAAGTGTTATGGTGAATTGAGGATAGGCAATCTAACAGGAAGCAGAGAGTTGGAATCAATGGGTGCTTTTCTGGTTAGCAGTTAATGACTAGTGGCGTGCCGCAGGAATCGGTGCTGGGGCCTCAATTGTTTACTATATACATAGACAATCTGGAGTAGGGGACCGAGTGTAGGTAACAAAGTTTGCGGATGACACAAAAATTGGGAAAGCAAATTGTAAGGAGGACACAGAAAGTCTGCAGAGAGATTTGGATAGGCAAAGTAAGTGGGCAAGGATCTGGCAGGTGGACTGTAATGTTGGCAAGTGTGAGGTTATCCACTTTGGAAGGTATAATCGTAAAATGGACTATTATTTAAATGGTGAAAAATTACAACATACTACTGCGCAGAGGGACCTGGGGGTCCTTGTGCATGAATCACAAAAACTCGGTTTGCACGTGCAATAAGTGATCAAGAAGGCAAATGGAATGTTGGCCTTTATCATGAGAGGAATAGAATATATGACTTGGAAGAGGGAGTAAGTGGAGTGATCAGTAAGTTTGCAGACGATACAAAGATGGCTGCACTTGCGGATAGTGAGGAGCATTGTCAGGCAATGCAGCAGGACATAGATAGGCTGGTAGCTTGGGCAGACAGATGGCAGATGGAATTCAATCCTGATAAATGTGAAGTGATGCATTTCGGGAGAAAGAGTGTAGGAGGGAGATATATGATAAAAGGTAGACCTATTAAGAGTATAGAAACACAGAGGGATCTGGGGGTACAGGTAAACAAGTCTCTGAAGGTGGCAGAGCAAGTGGAGGAGGTTGTGAAGAAAGCATATAGTATGCTAACCTTTATGGGAAGGATATAGAGTACAAGGGCTGGCCTTTAATGTTGCAGTTGTATAAAACGCTGGTTAGACCTCATTTGGAATACTGTGTCCACTTCTGGTTGCCTTACTACCGGAAGGACGTGGAGATTCTGGAGAGAGTGCAGAGGAGGTTTACCAGAATGCTGCCTGGTATGGAAGGTCTGAGTTACGAGAAGAGATTAGGCAAATTGGGACTGTTTTCCTTAGAAAGACGTAGACTTAAAGGAGATCTAATAGAGGTGTACAAGATTATGAAGGGGATAGATAGAGTAAACAGGGTTAAGCTTTTTCCTAGGATGGACTCAAATAGCACGAGGGGTCACGGGCTTAGGGTGAGGGGGATAAGGTATAATTTGGATGCTAGAGGGAGTTTTTTCACACAGAGGGTGGTGGGGGTATGGAATGCGCTGCCAAGTAAAGTGGTGGAGGCAGGTACTCTGGAGTTATTTAAGAAATACTTAGATGGGCACATGAACAGCATGGGAATGGAGGGGTATAGAAAACTGATTTAAAATAGGGATCATGAACCTTGGGAGTCCCTGGTGTAAATAGATGATGATATTGATGTACTTGTTTTTATTCTACAGGTGCTTTGGTCCACCTTGTTGTCTATCAAGGGGCATACACGTGATGGGTCGTGAGAGGACTGCTCTTGGATCTTTTTCGAGAGTATCCTAGTGCTTCACGTCATTAGTGTACGCTTGACCTGGACCATTTCTACTTCTACAGAAAATGCAGATGTGTGGAATAGAGGGTGATTTAGCTAATTGGATTCGGAATTGGCTGGCAGATAGAAGACAGAGGGTGGTGGTTGATGGGAGATATTCATCGTGGAGTTCGGTGACGAGTGGTGTGCCTCAGGGGTCTGTTTTTGGGGCCCCTGCTGTTTGTAATTTTTATAAATGATCTGGATGAGGGTATTGAGGGATGGATCAGTAAATTTGCAGATGACACTAAAGTCGGTGGAGTGGTAGATATTGAAGAGGGGTGTTATAGTTTACAGAGTGACTTGGACAAGTTGCAGAGCTGGGCCAAGAGGTGGCAAATGGAGTTTAATGTGAAAAAGTGTGAGGTAATGCACTTTGGCAGGAACAATAAATGTGTAGAGTATAGGGCTAGTGGTAGGGCTCTTAATAGTGTTGAGGAACAGAAGGATCTTGGTGTATGTGTCAATAGATCCCTGAAAGTAGGCAGTCAAGTGGATACAGTTGTTAAGAAGGCATATGGAGTCTTAGCTTTTATTGGCAGGGGGATTGAATTTAGGAGCCGCAGCATCATGTTGCAACTGTACAAAACTCTAGTGCGGCCGCACTTGAGTATTGTGTGCAGTTCTGGTCGCCACATTATAAGAAAGATGTGGAGGCATTGGAGAGGGGACAGAGGAGGTTTACTAGGATGTTGCCTGGTATGGAGGGCAGGTCCTATGAAGAGAGGTTGAAGGATTTGAGGTTGTTTTCGTTAGAAAGGAGGCGGCTAAGAGGGATCTTATTGAAGCATATAAGATGATTAGAGGTTTAGATAGGGTGGACAGTGATAGCCTTTTTCCTAGGATGGAGAAAGCTAGCACGAGGGGACCAAGCTTTAAATTAAGGGGTATGAGTTATAGGACGGATATCAGAGGTAGGTTCTTTACTCAAAGAGTGATTAGGGAGTGGAATGCCCTGCCTGCAGCTGTTTTAGATGCGCCAAGTTTGGTGGCGTTTAAGAGGTTAATTGATAAGTATATGGAAGAGAAGGGAATGGTTTAGTTTGGAGGAGCATTGCTTTTTATTTTGGTCGGCACAACATCAAAGACCGAAGGGCCTGTTCTGTGCTGTAATGTTCTATGTTCTATGTTCTATGTTCTATTTGATGGGCAACACGACAGCTCAGTGATTATCGCTGTGCTGTGCAGATACATGGATTTGTGCCTGTGTCTGTGGGAGTTTACGCATTCTCCCCGTGCTTGCGTGGGTTTTCTTCGGGTGCTCTGGTTTCCTCCCACATCCCAAAGATGTGCTCTTAGGCTAATTGGCAAAACAAATTCTCCCTAAGTTGTCTCAAATTTGTTTTTTTAATCCATAGATCTATAAACATGGACAGAGATCGCGGGTAGAGGTGGGAACATTGGGGTGGCGGCACGGGCTCGTTGGGCCGAAGGGCCTGTTTCCCATGCTGTTTTGTTTTTTGTTCTTTGTTCTATAAAAGCAGGGAGGTCTTGCTGCAAGTCTACAAGTACTGGTAAGGACGTACCTAGAGTACTCTGTCCAACTTTGGTTCCCTTATTTGAGAAAGGGTATATTAGCTTTGGAAGGAATACAGAGAAGATTCACCAGATTGATTCCAGAGATGAGGGGGTTAGCTTATGAGGAGAGATTGAATAGAATGTGCCTGTGCTCACTGGAATTTAGAAGGCTGAGGGGAGATCTTATAGAGATATATAAGATAATGAGGCAGCTAGACAGAGTAGAAACAGAGAGATTATTTCCACTTAGAATGGAAACAAAAAATAGAAGGCACAGCCTCAAAATAAGGAGAAGTTAATTTAGAACAGAGTTGAGGAGGAACTTCTTCTCCCACAGGGTAGTGTATCTTTGGAACTCTCTGTCCATTGTAGCAGTGGAGACTACTTTGTTAAATGTGTCTAAGTCACCGGTAGATAGATTTCTGACCAATAAGGGAATTAAGGGTTATGGGGAGCAGGCGGGTAAGTGGAACTGAACCACAATCAGATCAGCCATGATCTTATTGAATGGTGGGTTAGATGGTCTAGATGGCCTATTCCTGCTCCTATTTCTGATATTTTTTATGTTCTTATGTATAATCTCTTAACTTGAGGAGAACACTTTGGCAGTTGGATCCCAGGTATATCCACCACCACAAGTACCAATTTATGGTGAATGTTATCATATAAGGTTTTCCCTGTGTGTTTTGGTATCAACCCATTCTGTGATCTGAAGGTGGCTTCAGGACAAATCAAGTGGGATAGCTCTGGAGTTGGCTTTGGCCCAGTTCTCATTTCATACAAAGCAAAGTTCCCCTTTATGAGTTTCCTGGGGCACTGCTACCTGAGCTCCAATCCTTTTTCGGGGCTGTTAGCCAGATATCCAATTTCAGGTACACATTATTTGAAAATCCCAACCAATCTCCTTCTATCGTGACATTCAGAAAATATTTTTTGTATACCAGCTGCTGATTGTTACACCCAAACATTATACTCTTCTCGAGGTGCATCCATAACACACCCTCCTCATATTCCCCCATGTCAGGTGGGGCACACCATAAATAACCTGGATACACAAGTTCATCTTGCCCTGAATGTCCTGTGTGTTTATCCTGATGATGAGTCCGATGAGGCAGATTGTAGGTTGCATCTCTGTCATCGCCCATCACTGGCCTGAGGAGATCAATGTAAATTTTGCTATTAACGCATCCAATATTTGATGTATAAAATATGTTTAAAGTGTTCATGTCCTCCTCTTTTTTTTGAACACTTATTTGGGAGTGGTGTGGTCAGGAGAACACGAATATCTCAAGTGTCGCTTCCATGTCACAAGTTTTTTAATTCTAATTGTGGAGCACTACGGAGCATTTTTTTTTGTTCAGATTGATGAATAGGGATTGTCAGAAAAGAGCTTATTTAACTGGCCAGCAAAATCAAGGCAGCCGGTTTTAATCTAGCAGTGGTCACCATTAGCTATACAGATTCAAAGAGCACTGGAGTCGGTCTGTAATGACCTGAAGAAGTGTCTGTTCTATAAGTGTGTTGGAGTTTGAAAGCGGGCCACATGTAAAATTTAGCACAAGTGCCTCTAAGCATTGAAAATGTGTCCCTTTAACATTAGAGATAAAGAGATGACTCTTCTATCATTCAAACACTGGAAATAAAATTCTCAGTGTCACTTGGAACGCGGAGCAGCTGCATATTCTACTGTAAGAGTTTTGTTCATTTCATTTCCTGTTGAGAATGTAGCTTAGTCACTCTGAAGATTTTAAAGTTTAGCACAGTTGCCTCAAGGATGTTAAAATTTGGGGTCTGAGCTTGAATCAAGGTTCAGGGGTCCCATTGTGTCCCAGTCTAATCAATCTATGTGTCTGGTTCCTTATCCATAGGGGAGATGCAGTACTGTGTGTCCCCATCAAAATAACCTGGTGTTGTTCAGTCAGGGCCTCACTGCTGGTTTGAAGTTGTTTAGTCTTATGTTTATGGGAGAATCCATAATATTGTGAGGACCGATAGCTGAGGAGTTCTCTAGGGTGTGCAAGTCTCTAGTTATGTCTGGGTCAATCAGTATCCCTAGGGGCACTTCAGATGTGGATGAGGCTCTGGGCTGTAATGTGGTAGGGGTAAGGGTCTGGTCTGAACCTGAACATGGATGAGAAGGTGTCTGAGGAAATACATTTCCTGGATGGAGCCATTCCAGTTGCCTAGTGTCATCTTCCCCTGTCTCCAATGAGGGATGGTGGAAGTGATTATTCTGAGTCCCGTAAGCTTTCAGTTAATTGACGTGGAGCCAACCAGTGTTCCTGTTGACAATTAGGACGTTATACATTGAGGGGCTTATTTTGTCAGTGATGGTGTGCAGGCCTGCATATCTCGGGAACAAGAAAGAACTGGGATTGTAGAGGGAGATCATTATCTGTTGGCCAACTGTATATTCTACTGGGTGTACTCTTTTATTGAAATATGTCTTGCTCTGTTTCTTTTTAGTTCCTAACCAGACAGTCGTGGCTAACTGGGTTGCTTTCATGTTTTTGGCTAGCTGCTGGACAGTTTTCTCATGAGTGAGCGCTGTGATAGCAGGCTCAGTTAAGTCAAACCCCAATAAATAATTCAGCTCCCTCATAGATTGGCCAGTCATTAGCATGTGGGGGTGAATTCATCAGAACTGTAAACAGTGCTGCATATCATCATGAGGGCAAAGAGAGGTACTGAATCCCATGTTGTGTTATTTTGCTACAATTCTTTCTAATGAATTTAGCATTCAGTTACGATTCCACTGAATTGTGGATGGTAGGCAATATGGAATTTCTGCTTGATGCAAACATAGACATAACGTTCTGCATCAACCGCCTGATGAAATGTGTCCCTTCGTCGGACTCTATGCTACAGGGAAGATGCCATTGCGTAAACATCTGCTGGGCTAATATCTTTGCAGTGGCCATCGAGTGTTGGATTTAGTGGGGAATGCCTCGACCCATTTGGTCTATTATTTCCATGACATATTTAATTCCCTTCCTACATGGCGACGTAGGCTGATATAATCAATTTGGAGCTTTGTCCAGGGTCTTCTACTGGGCATGTGTGTCTTAGCTCCATTTTTCTAGCATACCTATCAGGGTTGTTCTGGGCACAAATTAAACAATTACTGATATAATGGGCAACATCATCATGATGTTCGAGTCACCAACATAATTCTTCTAATCGCTCGATTGTTGTCTCTATGCCCTGATGGCCATGTCCGTCATGGTACTCGTAGATGAACTGATTTCTATCCAGAGTAGATACTACATAAGTGCCTGCCTTTAATAGCAAACCATTCTTGAATCTCTATTTTGTCATTTCTCATACAGGGCTGGGTAGACACTTTCTAAATTTTGTTTTAGGGAATTGTCAGTGCCCTGTGCCTGGGCAGGTTGGATATATTAGTTTGGCAAATGGTTACAGCTTTTACTCATTGTCCTACAGGTGGCTGCCAAAACTGTCCCATACGAGCACTAGCTTTAGTGCATCAGTCTTATAGTTACTCAATGGGGAGGTCTTATGGTAGCTTTTAACCTTAATAATCCCATACATGTGATCTTCGGTGGCTTGCAGGGGGCTGATGGTAGGGGTTTTCCATCCTCAGATATGAAGCATCTGCCTTCCCATAATGGTAGGAACTCATTCAGGCTGTTGCACACATTGGATAGCTGTTGGATGTTGGATAGCTATAGATTAGCCAGGAAGGAGCTAAAAAGTGAATTGAGGAGAGCTAAGAGGGGACACGAGAAGATGTTGGCTGATAGGATTAAGGAGAATCCTAAAGCTTTCTTTCGATATGTTAAGAATAGAAGATTGGTTAGGGCAAGATTAGGGCCAGTCATAGACAGCAGTGGGAAGTTGTGCGTGGAGCCTGAAGAGATTGGTGAGGCACTGAATAAATATTTCTCTTCGGTATTCACGCAGAGTGCTGGAAATGTAGCTATGGAGAACACTGAGGTACAGGGTTGCAAATTGGGAAGTATTGTAGTAGATAGGGAGGATGTGTTAGAAATTCTCGAGGGTTTGAAGTTGGATAAGTCCCCTGGGCCGGACGGGATTTACCCTAGGATTCTCTGGGAGGCAAGAGAGGAGATTGCAGAGCCTCTGGCTCTGATCTTCAGGTCCTCGTTGGTTACGGGTGTGGTTCCGGAGGACTGGAGGATAGCGAATGTGGTCCCATTGTTTAAGAAGGGGAAGAGAGACCTTCCAGGGAATTATAGGCCAGTGAGTCTTACTTCTGTTGTGGGCAAGGTATTGGAGAGAATTATTAGGGATAGGATTTATAGTTATTTAGAGAGAAATGAATTGATTGGGGATAGTCAGCATGGTTTTGTGAAGGGTAGGTCATGCCTTACTAACCTCATTGAGTTTTTTGAGAAAGTGACCAGAGAGGTGGATGGGGGTAAGGCGGTTGATGTAGTATATATGGACTTTAGTAAGGCGTTTGATAAGGTGGCCCATGGAAGACTTCTACAGAAAATGCAGATGTGTGGAATAGAGGGTGATTTAGCTAATTGGATTAGGAATTGGCTGGCAGATAGAAGACAGAGGGTGGTGGTTGATGGGAGATATTCATCGTGGAGTTCGGTGACAAGTGGTGTGCCTCAGGGGTCTGTTTTGGGGCCCCTGCTGTTTGTAATTTTTATAAATGATCTGGATGAGGGTATTGAGGGATGGATCAGTAAATTTGCAGATGACACTAAAGTCGGTGGAGTGGTAGATAGTGAAGAGGGGTGTTATAGTTTACAGAGTGACTTGGACAAGTTGCAGAGCTGGGCCGAGAGGTGGCAAATGGAGTTTAATGTGGAAAAGTGTGAGGTAATGCACTTTGGCAGGAACAATAAATGTGTAGAGTATAGGGCTAATGGTAGGGCTCTTAATAGTGTTGAGGAACAGAAGGATCTTGGTGTATGTGTCAATAGATCCCTGAAAGTAGGCAGTCAAGTGGATAAAGTTGTTAAGAAGGCATATGGAGTCTTAGCTTTTATTGGTAGGGGGATTGAATTTAGGAGCCGCAGCATCATGTTGCAACTGTACAAAACTCTAGTGCGGCCGCACTTGGAGTATTGTGTGCAGTTCTGGTCCCCACATTATAAGAAAGATGTGGAGGCATTGGAGAGGGTACAGAGGAGGTTTACCAGGATGTTGCCTGGTATGGAGGGCAGGTCTATGAAGAGAGGTTGAAGGATTTGAGGTTGTTTTCGTTAGAAAGGAGGCGGCTAAGAGGGGATCTTATTGAAGCATATAAGATGATTAGAGGTTTAGATAGGGTGGACAGTGATAGCCTTTTTCCTAGGATGGAGAAAGCTAGCACGAGGGGACACAGCTTTAAATTAAGGGGTATGAGTTATAGGACGGATATCAGAGGTAGGTTCTTTACTCAAAGAGTGATTAGGGAGTGGAATGCCCTGCCTGCAGCTGTTGTAGATGCGCCAAGTTTGGTGGCGTTTAAGAGGTTAATTGATAAGTATATGGAAGAGAAGGGAATGGTTTAGTTTGGAGGGGCATTGCTTTTTATTTTGGTCGGCACAACATCGAAGGCCGAAGGGCCTGTTCTGTGCTGTAATGTTCTATGTTCTATGTTCTATAGAACTATGTTCTATGTTCTACTGCTACCCCAATCTCTGGGTGTGTCCCCAACAGTAGTGTCTGCAGGAATTGGGGGCATATAGGGTTTACACCTCCTCCCAAACAAGGGGTTACAGCACCCTTATGATTGGTAAACAACCTAGTTTGATCTGAAAGTTTCTTTAGTCCTGGAGATGACCTACATCCTGTGTATTTACCCATCTGGGTTGCAACCTGTTTATCTCTGTCTTTTAGGCTGCAGTTTGTTGCTTTAATTTTTGCCCAATAGTCCCAGAGTGCTTTATAAATCGTCATTTTAGATAGCTCGTTTGGCCACAGTGTCACTACTGATTGGTTAGGAGTGAAGTAATGATTTATAATCATATTTGCTTCAATGCAAGACATTGATTAGGGCAGTTAACTTGAGAAGAACAATATTTCACCACATTCATCACTGGTATAATATAAGCTATTGATTAAATGATTGCTTTTGACTCAGTCATCACATTCATCATTTATGGTTTTTCAGGCAGCCAACTAGCTATCACATTTGAAGGTTAAGTTAAACAGTTGATCAGCTAGGAAAATGTTAACCCTCCCACCAAAATATTTTTACCTATGTTCATAATTCAGCATGTCAGAAATGTTGCCTTGAAGTTATCAAACCTTTCTGCTATTTTTGCTGTATTGGATGATATAATGCAGGAAACAAAACCTGTCATGAATCCTTGTTGTATCCCTACTGTAAAGTAGTATCTTTTCAATTTAATAACATATTTAAATCATTCCAACTACCACTAATAACAAATGTATAAAAATAAGAGCAGAAGTAGGCTATACATCCATTCATCCGTTTAATCAGGTCATGACAGAATCAACTCCATTTACTCCGTTTTAATCCTTTGCCCTTGCTCATCTTTACCAAACTACAATGTGTTGGTCTCTTTCTTGAACAGTTGGACTGAATCAGCATTCATAACCTTTCATTGTTAGAAAACATGTCCAATTTGATGTTAAATTAATGAAACATGCGCATCATGAGGCAATCTGTTCCTTAATAAAGGCTAAAACAAGACCAATAAAGACATAAGATCCAAAATTATTGTGGAAAGGAAAGGTTGGAGGACAGGGAACTCTCAGCAATGGAACTTTCCAGACAAAATGGGGCTGAATTATCCTGATTGGGTTTCGATCCCAACAACATTTTCACTTACATGTTGGAAAGCTGGATGTAGTGGTGGTGAGATAGTTCCAATCTTCCTGCAGGATGCCAATTGAGAAGCTGTCTCCAGGAGCTCTGTTTGGTTGAGCACGGAAGGAAGAGAGCAAAATGGCAGGCCAATAGGAAGACCTGCAATAATGTCTGACTGACAACCTTATTGGGAGACATGAGCATTGTTAAAATGGACAGATGACCACAAGGACACCTCAAAATTAAAAATGATGGATTTGTATAAAATAAGTGTGACTATACTGTTAAGATATCACTGTGAAGACAAACCCAAGTGGCAGCTAATCCCTGTGGCTTTGGGAGGACAGGCTCTTGAAACAAATTGTTGGTGGCTCTCCATCTCTGCACCTGGAGGCCACTTCTGGGCCTCCAGGTGCAGAGATGGGTTCATGACTGGGTTTCAGCCTTGGCAAGGGATCAGTCCACTGTAGAAAGGATCCCAGCTGTATCATCACTTCACCCTCAAGTGGGCATCTGACTGAGGATAAAAGCAAATTACAGCAGGTGTTGGAATCTGAAACTATCTACAAGATGCACTGCAGAAATTCACCAAAGATCCTTAGATAGTACCTTCCAACCCACCGCAACTTTCACCTAGGAGGACAAAGGCAGTGGATGCATGGGAATATTGTCACCTAAAATTCACCTCCAAGCCACTCACCATTCTGACTTGGAAACATATCATCATTTTTCCGTAGTTGCTGGGTCAAAATCCTGGCAATCCCTCCCTAATGCTATTGTGGGTCAACACGCAGCATATGAATTGCAGCATTTCAAGAAGGCAGCTCACCTCCACCTTCTTGAGGGCAACTAGGGATGGGCATAATTGCTAGCCAACCAATGACAATCATGACCCACAAATGATTTTTAAAAAAAGCAGAAAACGTGGGAAATCTTGTTTTGAGTCTGGTTAACTCTTAATTAGCTCTGACGAAGAGCAATTCAGACTCTTTCCACAGATGCTGTCAGACATCTCCAACATTCTCCAACATTTCTGACTTAATTGAGGACGTTTGGCTTTTTGTTCTAAGACTTCTGGTGAACTGGTGCAGCAACAATAATCTCTCCCTCAATGTCAACAAGACAAAGGAGATTGTCATTGATTTCAGGAAGCGTAAAGGAGAGTATGCATCAATGGGGACAAAGCATAAAGAAGAATATACGTCAATAGGGATGAAATAGAAAGGGTTGAGTTTCAAGTTTTTAGGTGTCCAGATCACCAACAAACTGTCCTGGTCCCCCCATGCTGACACGATAGTTAAGAAAGACCACCAATGCCTCTACTTTCTCTGAAAGCTCAGGAAATTTGGCATATCAGCAATGACTTTCACCAACTTTTACAGATGCATCATATCACAGCTTGGCATGACTCCTGCTGTGCCCAAGACAGCAAAGAACTACAAAAGCTCATGAATGTAGCCCAATTCATCATGCAAACCAGTCTCCCATCCATTGACTTTGTCTACACTTCCTGCTGCTTCGGCAAAATTGCCAGCATAATTAAGAACCTCAAGCACCAAGACATTCCCTCTTTCACCTTCCTTTGGGAAAAAGATACAAAAGTCTGAGGTCACATACCAGCTGACTCAAGAACAGCTTTTTCCCTGCTCTTGGCAGACTTTTGAATGGGCTTATCTTACTTAAGTTGATCTTTCCCTACATCCATTTATAAATGAAACATTACATTCTGTAGTCTCTCATTTCCTTCTCTACGAACACAATGTTTTGTCTGTATAGCGCACAAGAAATAATACTTTTCACTGTATGTTAACACATGTGACAATAATAAATCAGATCAAATCAAGACCTCTTGGAGACAGGACTACATTAGAAGTTGCTCCAATTTTAGAATTTGTAACTTTTCTCCCAGTCCTGCCTCTAAACCCATCTCTGAGGGGCCAGAAAAAAATAGCTTCTTGATGTTTATGCAGCTTCAATGCACAAAATACATGAACTTGCAAAGTCTGTTGGTGTTCTGAATTTACTTCACGTTACTCAGACCTAAGGTAAGGAAATACCAATGCTTATCCTCAGCTCAGAAAAAGTGTCAGTATTTCTGAGCACTTATGTTTGTGTGACCTCCAGGCCTTAGTAGGTAACAATGCAGGCTAACAATTACCTTTCAGTTAATACTTTCAATAGGTATTTGGGTTACACAATACTTTTCTTTGAGAAAGTTTACATACTTCTGCTAAAAAGTCACTTTTTTGACCTTTATGTTTACTGATTCTGCAACCTTCATTCAAAAGCAACCTAAAAACAAGTTGACTGCCAATCAAAGGAAAATCTGCAAAAATGATCAATTAAGTGCCCAAACTTAAAGACATTTGTGCCAATAGGAGAAATACACATCAGAATCATCCAACAATGCAATTATTTTCAAGTGATGAAACCATATCCCAGTAAAATTAGTCAATTTTAGATATGCTGAACTAAATTATGCATTCTCATCAAGGTAGTCTATTGAATTTAAATGAACAATGAAAAAAGCCAGGGTGCCAATTTCAATTATAAAGGATGTAATTAGGTTTTGCACCAACTTCTGGATAAAGATAGCACATATAAAAAATAATGGGCGGTCAATACTTTAAACAATTGCTTTAAACATCACTGAATATTTCACAAATGACATTATATCCATTAAGTGCAGTGCAGAGTGAGACAAGTCACTTGTTTAGCAAACCAGTGAAAAATTCCCATTCATTGTTCTGTCTGATTGATTGTATTGATCAGAGAACGTTTGCTCTGAGAGTGAGAAGTCAATGTGAAGCCAGTAAAAATAACCACATGTTCTGGTAACAGGATTCACCTTTTAGACAGAATATAGAGTTTTTGTATTGTTTCTCTTCCTCTTTCAGCAGCTCCAGTGAATCTCCCATACTTGTTACTCACTGAAAATCAGGACAAGGTGAATTTTCTTCAGAATACATCATTAATGCAGTGGAAAAAAAAACGGATATGAATCTTTCAGCATTCTGTCTAGAGCAATATGTTCAGTTTCAGATATGGGATGCAATTCTCCCAAGAAAATTTTAAGTGTCAAATTCATGTGGAAACTGGACTAAATCATACTGTTTTTTGCAGTGGGAGTTTCAAAATGAATGAGCGGTGTCAAGGGAGCACAGGCTGCATTATGTCCAGGGGACACCAACTGCTTGCCACCCCACCTTCTAGGGACCCAAACCAGCCTTCCATCCATTGACTATGTCTACACTCCCCGATGCAGCCAGCATAATTAAGGATGGCATTCACCCTGAACATCCTCTGTTCTATTATCTTTGGGAAAAAAATACATAAGTTTGAGGTCACGTAACGACTAACTCAAGAACAGCTTCTTCCCTACTGTTGTCAGACTTTTGAATGGATTTACCTTGCATTAAGTTGATTTTTCTCTACACCCTACCTATGACTGACATTCTGCCCTCTCTCAAACCCTTCTCTACGAACGATATGTATTGTCTGTATAGCGTGTCAGAAACAATATTTTTGTATTTTTTCTTAACATTGTATGTTAATTTGTGTGACAATAATAAGTCAAATCAAATCAAATGAAATCAATTGTCCCCACTTCACTCCAACAAGGTCAGACCACTAACCCCCCGAAAACGGGGAACTACAGTAATCCATACTGGAGTGAACCACTCTGGGTGGGGGGGGGGGAGAGAGAGAGAGAGAGAGAGAGAGAGAGAGAGATGCTAGCAGACCCTGAAAGTTCAGTCCCAAGCCTGCTAATCACATTTAAAATATATAATATAAAATAAGTATTACCATAACTTAGGCACCTCCCCGCTGACTTTTGGTATGCTGTGATGCCATTGAACATCCCGTGCTGGGAGACACTAGCAAGCTGGGCTAAAAAATTAATGCAGCGAGATGAGAGAATGTCCCCACTCCACAACTTCTTTAATGTAGAATCCCACTTTCAATGTCACATCATAGAATTATAGAATCACTACAGTGCAAAAAGAGATCATTTGGCCCATCAAGCCTATATGAGCAAGGCCTATCCCCTTGACTCCACGTATTTAGCCTGATAATTCCTCTAACCTACACACCTTGGGACACTAAGAGGCAATTTGGCAAGGCTAGTCCAGCTAATCTGCAAATCTTCAGACATCAGACGAAATTCCATCAGTGCCATATGCCAGACATGAACTTATCCTCCATTCACACAGTGAGGCGTGTTGTCTCTCTTCATCTTAATGATTATCATTGACCAGAAACTGAATTGGACTAGCTATTTAATACTGTGGCTACAGAGCGGGTCAGAGGCAGGGAATTCTGCAGTGACTAATTCATTTTGTGACCCCCAAAGCAGGTCCACTATGTACATGGCACAATTCAGGCGTCTCTCGAAGTGCTTTGCACTAGCCTGGATGAATGTTTCTCCAACAATATTTAAGGAGCTCAGCACTATCCAAGACAGAGCAGCCCATTGAATTTGCACCTCAATCACCATCTCAAAATTCACTTCCTCCATTGCTGCCAAGCACACAGTCACAGTAGTGTGTACAGCTATAAGCTGCACTGCAGCAACTCACCAAAGCTTTTTCAACAGCATTGTCCAAATTTAGGACTTCTACTACCTCAAAGGACAAAGGCAGCAGATTCATGGGAACATCACAACTTGCAAGTTCCCATTCAACCTACACACCATCTTATCTTGGAACAATATCATCGTCACTTCACTGTCTTTAGAGGAATGACCTGGAGTTGCCTGACAGCACTGTAGGTGTACCTATACCACATGGGCTGTAGCAGTTGAAGAAGATAGCTATCCAGCACTTTCGTACGGATAATAAGGACAGGCAATAAATGCTGGCCCAGTCACCAATGCCCACATCTTACAAATGAACACAAAAGAAAATCTGGATGAAGGGTCATCCTGACTTGAAATGTTGGCTCTATTCTCTCTTCACAGATGCTGTCAGGTCTACTGAGTTTCTCTAGCATTTTCTGTTTTTGTTTCAGATTCCAGCATCTGCAGTGTTTTGCCTTTACAAAAGAAAATCTCTGGCTGAGATTCAGTGACTCAAATTCACACCACAGCCTCAATCTTCCTATCTCTCCACATCCAAACTCTGCCAAAGCCTGCTTGCTGAGGTGTTGACTCAGTATCTGGCCTCAATTTAAGCTTGAACCTCAGCCTTTCCAACAATCCAACCCCCTATGCACTGTGGGCCCATTTCCATCCATGAGCAGTGCCATGGGAGAAACATGAGTATACTGCACCTTCACTGTAGATGCACTTGCTTCATGAACTGCAGTTTAAGGCTTTACTGTATAAATCAGAAAATGTAACCTAAAAGAAAATAAAATGAAAGGTAAAGAGACAAAAGACTGACATTTACTTAGGCAGCATTAAGATGTCAGGATGTCTCAAAACACTTTGCAACCAAAAAAGTATTTTATTTTAATACAGTAACTATTGTAATGTGCACAGACATATTCCCAGAAGCAGCAATAAAATGAGCAAATTGTCTGCTTTAGGTGTTTAAGGAATTAATACTGGGCAGGGCTTCAAGGGAGATTCTCCTGCTGCAAGATCTTTTCCATTCACCTGTACTTTTATTGGTGTCCCTCAGTTGTCCTTTATTATGAAGCTTTGACCTATAAGAATGCTGGCTAGAGCAATCTGGGAACAGGCATCATTTGTAAGTTATGCACCACTGATATCCTGAATGAGAAAAGCTCCTTACATTCCTCTGTCTCCATTCCACAAGTCATTGAAGCAGAACTTCACCATTACACAGCGGAAAACATTTTTAAACAAATCACCAGTTCCCAGGCTGCTCATGAGCAGCAAATTTGCAACACAAAACATAGAATGATACTGTAGCTAAGACACAAAAAAGACATACATATGCCTTTCTTCATACTGTTTGGGGAATATATAATGATTCATTATGATCTATGCACCTCTTTAATGAATAAAATAAAAACTACACACACTGCATGATAAATTAATCTCATCTCAAGTGTGCTGATTAATGTTTCTGAGTTCATAATTACCACTGGTAAACAAGAATATGCTACTTATATCTATTGTTAGTTGCTGGACAGTTGGATATTAATCATAATCTCAACTAACAGTAGAACAGCCTGAATCACTGATTCATAAAAATAAAAACCTCCTTTGCTTTGGTTGTACACATGATTAAGCATGTGAGAAAGGAATATATTTCAGGCTCAGTAAAGCAGATAACATTGAGGAAATGCAGCCTTGAAGGATGTTAGAAAATTCTGGAGAATACGTCAACTTCCTACTCAAAAACTTTATTTCCTGTTCTTGTCATTTTGAATTACACTTTTGTGTCTGTTTTCATCATTTAAAAAAATGCTTTCTTAGCAATTCCCCTCCAATTTTTACTATCTCTACTCACAACCAATGGGGTAGTATCTGTGGCTCAGTTGGTACCTGTCTTGCCTAGTCAATGGACGCCAACTCAAATCCCACTCTAGAAACATGAGCAGAAAATCTAGACTGACATTTCAGTGCCATACTCGGGGAGTACTGTATTGTTGACAGTGCCATCTTTAAAGCAAAATCTTCTGAGATGATTGTCCAAGGTCCTATTTGCATTACTTTGATGTGCAACAGAGGAGTTCTCCTTGGGATCCTGACTAACATTTATGATGCAACCAATCATTTGAACAGAATATAAAATTGTTATTTGTGAGTCTTTGCTGTGTGCAGATTGGCTGCTGTTTTTCCCACACTGAAACAAGATCTAATCTGGAGTATTTAACTTGCTGCTTGGTACTTTGGGAAATCATGAAGTCATGATAGATCCCAGATAAGCATGTGTTTTTCTTATCTTTCTTTTTGATTGGGTAAATTGTAAATTTAGGTGCCTGAACAGTGACGTCTACCCATTACTTGTTCCAGCAGCAAAGTGTTTGACATAGTTTTGAGGCTCAAAACTAGGCAAAAACAATACTGGGCGAGACTTTCCCTTAAACTGGCAAAGAGTCAGATTCTGGTTGAAAACCAGTATATTTCTCACCAGAGAAACAGGTAGGCTTTCTACCCAGACCTTTTGTATATTGCTATTTTAAAGTAGAGCGTGTTTGCACTGCCATTGTGAGGGACAGGGCTAAAGACATCAGCAAGCCTGCCTCCACAGACATTTAGGTGCCCCAATCTCAACATTAATAGACAGCTCCCTTCCTCCTCCATGAACGTTGAGATCCCCAACTTCAAAACTTCAGTTTTCAACCAGAATCCGATTCTTTGCCAGTTTAAGGGAAAGTCCCATCCAGTATTGTCTTTGCCTAGTTTTGAGCCTCAAAACTATGTCAAACATTTTTTGCTGCTGGAACAAGCAGTGCATAGACTTCACTGGTCAGGCATCTAAATTTACAATCTACCCAGTCAAAAAGAAAGATAAGAAAAGCATATCTTTATGTGGAATCTATCACGACTTCATGATTTCCCAAAGTACCAAGCAGCTAATTAAATGCTCCAGATTAGATTTTGTTTCAGTGTCCCGCTCCACAATCAATGATTGCCAGCATCAACTTCCAATCCCCCCACCCCAAGACTCGCTAAGATAGGAGCTTCAGGGCCCTCAGAATGAGTCTCCTTATAGGATTGATAACACACTCATATGATCGTGCCCCTTCCGGCCCCACTCCTTGGTAATCATTGTCAGGCGCAGTGTCAGGGCACTGCCCAGCCATGCTCTTGATCACCTAAGGGCTACATTTGGAGACCATTTTTGGAGACCTGTATTCATTCCCACTAGTGTATGTCACTTATGGAACGTATGACATTTGGAAGGAATAATTTGACAAGGAAATGTACAATGAACGGCATGACAATAGAATGTTCTGAGGAACAAAGTGAACATGGTATGTTTGTCCATAGATCTCTAAAGTTGAAAGGATATGTTAATTGAGTGGTGAAAAAGGCACAGGGATACTTGCCTTTATCAATCAAGGTATAGATTACAAAAGTTATTTTGGAGTCATATAGAAGTTTGTGAGTCCACACTTAGAGCACTGTATACAGTTCTGTTTGCCACATTATAGGAAGAAATTGATTGTAATGGAGGGTGCAGAGGAGATTCATCAGGATGTTACCTGGCATAGAACACTTAAGTTATGAAGAGTGTTTGGATAGACTTGGGTTGGTTTTGTTGGAGTGGAGAAGATTGAAAGGTGACCTGATTGAGGTGGACAAGATTATGAGGGGCAAAGACAGCATGGATAGGGAATAGTTCTCCTGAAGCTGCTGAAAATGCAGTGGCAGAGTCAGGCATCATAGGAGGAGCTGTCAGCAACATTCCAGCAACTGCAAGGCTGTTTGAAGGAATCCCACAGTCTTTAGTGCAAGAGGGGATGCCGGCATTTGGGGCATCCAAGCCAACATCGCAAGGGTGGTGATTGCAGTGCAGTGCATGGGGCAGGAAATGATAATCATTGGTGGCAGGGTCCCTTCAACCCACTGATGCTACGATCCCCAGTTCCCAGCACCTGGGCCAGATCCCTGATTTCCATGATAATCAAAACACTCATCTGAAAACACCATTAGGGTAATAAGGCCACCAGCTCCCATAACTGATGTGGAACTCAGCAGTCTGAATTCCTGTGCTCCAGTCCCCCAAGAAACATAACATGCAGAAATGCATCAGGAAATTCAATTGGAACTGTGCTCTGTGCGTTGAAGGAAACTAATGACCAATCATTTAGGAATTGTATTCATTATTGGAAACTGAATGCAAATATTGTACTGTGGAAAAAACCAGTCTGCATCTACATTTGTGAACGTTGGCACATATACTTCTACCACAAAGTTTACCCTCTATACCGATCACCAACTACTCATGACATTGTTAGCCACAAGAGAAATTGGCCATTAACCTCTATGCATCCACAGATGGTCATCTTCAGCAGTTCAACATTGAAGACTGCAATTTTGTAGTGATTTTGCATGCAACTGCAAGTCTTGTTACACAAGAGGCATTGAAGGCAGAATGAACTGCAGAAAGTAAGCTTGTACCTAAAAATTGAATGGTCTCACAAAATTGAGGAAGAAATTGGCCCCGAGCTGTCAAGTACATAATGATCTCCCCAAGCTATCCTAGCAGTGGGAGTCATTTAAGCTCACAGTGACAGACAGCCTTGGATACCCTCCCCAATACCCACGGAACCAAGGACCGGCCCACACTAATACCAGCCCCTCATCCCCAGGGCATTGGGCCACATGATGGTGCCCCTGGCCCTCACTCAGATGTGAATATGGGTGCCAACGTGCTGTCAGAGAACAGGTAGGAGTTGGACTTCTGTTGCACTGGAGCAGCATGCCACAGAGCAAGTAGTCATTATCATTCTTCCTGGACACAAAACCCAGGCATGGGGGATGTCCAAACTCCACAGGATGAAACTATCATGTACCTTCTCTGGGTGGCATGCATACATCTGCATGATATTCAGAAGGTTGTCATACACAGTCTGAACATCGAGTGAGTGGAACTCCTTTTGATTAATTACAGATGCTTTTTAATTGTACGGTACTTGCAGGGCAATGTCGATAGCCCCCTGCATATGGGAGGCATTCCAGCAATGTCAACAAAGTCTGCAACCTCTCATCTCTTTGGATCCAGTCCATGTCAAATTGGATGCAACTGCTTGCCTAGGTGTACAGGGCATCTGTAACATCACAGAGGACTGCAAGATGACACAAAGATCTCTGCTGGAGACCTGTAAGCATCAATGGTGTTAAAGTTGTGGACTATCATGCCATTCACTGTTAAAAGATGCAGGTATCCCTTTGCCCCATGAGGTGCCTGTGCACATACACCTATCACAGGTGCCTCAATGTCTCCCTGCTGAGCTGGAACCTCCAGCGCTACACGGTATCCAGCAGCTTATTAAAAGACACATGGGGATTCTGTACACCCTGAGCCTCAGTTTGTATCATCCCGTGCTCCCCTCTCAGGCCAATGAGGGGGCCATCCTGCTGTAGCCTCTAGCCTGGGTTGTCCTTGCTGCAGGTAGCCATCTCCTCCTCTCTTTTGCCACAGCACCCAGGGGTACAACTGCCAATTCCAAAGTGAATTCTTTACCCTGGGAGGGAGGGGGTATGGAGAGAAAGGAGAGAAAGGGTGACGGAGAAACAGTCCATAAAGTTATCCATCCTGGGCTGCTCACTTCCTCCCAATGTCATGTGTCTGGATGCTGGCAATCTTTGAGGCATGGACATGCATGCATCTAGAGGTCTGGTGCATAGGCTTCCAGGGATGGTTTGCAGCTCAGTCCAATGTTTGAGAAGCACCCTTGTGACTATCATGTGACTGGTTGCCTCTGCAGGGTGCACTGCAGAGCTCATGCAGTGTGAGGAGTCATGGTAATATCTGCCGAGCTCCCTTATGTCATTGGCTACCAGACCATTTGCTTGTTATTGTTAATGGGGCTTGGGATGGAATGTTAGCAAGGTAATCAGTGCAACACGAGCCCCATGCCAAGGCAACCCTGCCTAATCCAAAGACCCTCAGGCCACCACAAGTTTCACCCAGTCCTTGCATCCATGCACACCTCCCATTCCATCCAATTTTGTATCATGGGAATGGCTGAAACACCTCATTAACCCAGCCCTTTGGTGTTCAACAGTACTCACCTCCTGGCTCCTGCAATGCCTGAGTCACATTTGATAGAATAGTAGTGATTTGTGCCAACATGATGTCACACCTGAGAGATGGGAAACATCCAGGAGGTGGAATGAAACCTGTCGAGCTCGCTAATGATATTGAAATCCAGTCAAATTCATGCTAATAAGTTTTGTGCTCTTTCTTGGCACAAAGCGATTGGTGCTATTCGAAAGGCTCCAGGAGAATAGCAAATCATTATGTGTGGGCATGAATTTTTTTTTTGCCCTTCAGGCTATTTTCTCAAATCATCTGTTGATTAATAGGTAGACAAGGTGGTAAAATCACACCCTATGTTTGTTCCCCCTTTTGATGTAAATACCTGAAACCATCCTAAACAATAAACAGCTGTATATCAAGTCATTTCTTTGAGTTCAGTTTGTCCAATTTCTGTAAGTATAGAAATTGTCTCTGATTATAAAGCTCTCTGAAGACTATGCTGTGAATTTGGATTTGAGGTTGTGGTTCTGCATGATCAACTTGATGGGATGGCGATCAACATCACCATCACTTATCAGAAAAGGAAATGTACTCACATAATCATTGTCCTTGAAATATCCTGATCTACTCGATATCAAGCATCTTGCATTCCAGTTAGTGATGTGAGCCAGCATCTAAGTATTAGTACAGATAAGCCCTGATACAGTTAAGCATTGGCACAGATAAGCATTGGTACAAAGCAATTGCTTGATGTGCATTGGTCCAGAGAGAGATTAAGAAAAGTTATGGTTATGATTCGGCCATTTGATACAAACCTAAACTCTGATTTTGCATTATGATTCCTGTCCACCTGCTTGCTTTTCAAAGTATATTTTTGCTTTACCTTGCTACTTTATAATTTCTTCTGCTTTCAATCTGACATCCTCATTGAATAGCCATGATGGCTACTGAATGGGCAGTGGCATGTGCTGCCATCATTTAATTGCTGGTTGTTAACACAATGTCCAATGGCGGTGAATTCTATAGCTGACTAAGAACCTATGGACTGATTGGAAACAAACTGCAATCCATTGTCCATGGTGACTGTCTCTGGCAAAGCCCATTTTGTAAACCACTTCCAATAATTGAAGTAGTGGTGATGGAACTTGTTGTAGTGAGTTCTTGCACTTGCCAAGTCTATCATTAACAACGCGCAAAAAATGCTGAGGCCCAGGGGCATCAGTTTGTACTTCTCCAAATATATCTACTAGGGCTTGTTGGCTATAGTTTTGTTGACCATGGTACTGTTTTTAGAAGTGTGAATCACAGTTTAACAGTTTTCCCACTGAGTGTACAACTAGACAATTCTAAACATATTCTTTCATTCCACAATTCAGTGTTGGCCATCAGATTGTTTCTCAACATTATTGCTTCATCCTAACAACACCCGATGTTCCTCATGGGCAAAAGTATATAGAATGTAGAACATAGAACATTACAGCACAGAACAGGCCCTTCGGCCTTCGATGTTGCGCCGACCAATTAAGAAAAAGCAATGACCCTCTAACCTAAACCATTCTCTTTTCATCCATAAACTTTCTACTAACCTCTTAAACGCCACCAAACTCAGCGCACCTACAATTGCAGCAGGCAGGGCATTCCATACCCTTACCTTATGTTGTTATAGCACTTTTAGGTTAACTGCTCGAGTTCAGTGCATAATATGGGTGTCAACAATTGATGCGAGATCATTATGTACTTGACAGCTCGGGGCCAATTTCTTCCTCAATTTTGTGAGACCATTCAATTTTTAGGTACAAGCTTACTTTCTGCAGTTCATTCTGCCTTCAATGCCTCTTGTGTAACAAGACTTGCAGTTGCATGCAAAATCACTACAAAATTGCAGTCTTCAATGTTGAACTGCTGAAGATGACCATCTGTGGATGCATAGAGGTTAATGGCCAATTTCTCTTGTGGCTAACAATGTCATGAGTAGTTGGTGATCGGTATAGAGGGTAAACTTTGTGGTAGAAGTATATGTGCCAACGTTCACAAATGTAGATGCAGACTGGTTTTTTCCACAGTACAATATTTGCATTCAGTTTCCAATAATGAATACAATTCCTAAATGATTGGTCATTAGTTTCCTTCAACGCACAGAGCACAGTTCCAATTGAATTTCCTGATGCATTTCTGCATGTGGGCTGAAATGCCTTAGCACTGACAGATGCTAAATTCATCTTCTATGTATGTAACATTTTGCTGTATGATTGTCCATTCCCACACTGTAGTCACTTCTGAAGATGCTCTGAAATTTCTGCAAACTGAGTAGCAAGTTTGTGGTAAATATTCATAGTACTGAGAAATTATACAAGGTTGGAAGTGCATGAATGCTTTTGAAGTTATTGTGTGTAGGCTTTATTCCAGCTGCTGTTACTCTCAGGTGCTGCAAAGATACATTTGTCCTAGTGGAACATCAAATTATGTTACATGAGTCAAATGAGGTCTGCTGATAAATGTTGATCATGTTCTGCTTTGTTCCTCCCATGAACAATGATGTTGTCAAATCGGCAGAGGCAACAGAATAAATAATCTTTTGAAATGTCCTAAAACACATCTTGAGTAACAGAACCTGTAAGATATCAGCTTTGCTCTGCTAATAGCATCTGAAGATACCCTGTGAAGACCTGTGGAGTCATGAAATGATGACAATACTTCTTGGATTATTGGAAGTGTATATTTATCTGGAGTGATCAATTTGTTGCCAGCCTTAAGATGGGATTTTACAGCCTCACTCATCCCATAACTGTAAAATCCCATCCGAGATCAATAGACTTCCCATGGAACCGCCCCTTGCCTGCTCTGATTCCCATGGCAGGTGGGCTGGTAAAATTGCTGGTATAATCTGACTTTACCATTTTTGCATTGTGCAATAACTAGGCTTGATATTCACAATAATTAGCCTATTTTCTCAATGATAGCATTTACTTCTAGTCTTTTCAGTTCCTATGATAGTTCAGTATGGATTGCAAATGGCAGCCATCTCAAATTGACAAATTTAATGCTGTGATGCAAGAGTCAAGATAGTACC
Organism: Sphyrna mokarran; assembly: GCA_024679065.1. Lineage (NCBI taxonomy): Eukaryota > Metazoa > Chordata > Chondrichthyes > Carcharhiniformes > Carcharhinidae > Sphyrna > Sphyrna mokarran. Next base: position 36,000,884 of record JAGIQG010000010.1, on the reverse strand, counting down.
CCTCAAACTCCCAAATTCAGCAGACAAGGAAGGATACCAATATGTATGGTTTGCATTATCAATCACGCTAACATGTTTCCCAATGGGATCTTCAAACGTGAATCCAATTGTATTGAAAAGATTTAGCTGCATAAGGCTTCTACCTTGAGTTGCAGAGGACATGACCCTGCCTGGGGTGACATTTTTATAGTGAATTGGAACTGTGGTAAATCCCAAAAACTGGAATAACTTGAAGGATATCTGTCACAGGAGTGAGAAAATATTGCCAGAAATACCAATGATAGAGTTTGTCACTCAATATAATAACTTTCATTCCCATATTGATGAGAAGCAGCACTGAGATGCTCACGATTTCGAATGACAATCCTTATTATAACTGTTTGTGATGGCTTACACATGCTGCACCTCACTCTCAGGAACAGACTTTTCTCCATGTTGAAGCAACAAAACTATCTTATAGAATTATTAAATGCAGAAAGAGGGTATTCAGCCCAGCGAGCCTCCAGCAACAATAATACCACCGTAACCCCACATATTTGCCCTGTTCGCCCATACAAAATACTAAGGGGCAATTGAGCATTTCCGATTAACCTAACCCGCACATCTTTGGACTGTGGGAGGAAATTGGAGCACCTGGAGGAAACCCACGCAGACAGAAGGAGAAAATTGAAATGCCTCACAGACAATGATCCAAGGCTGGAATTGAACCTGGGCCCTGGTGCTATGAGGCAGCAGTACTAACCATTATGCCACTATGCAACTCTCCATTGATGCACTGTCCCTTATTGCAGAATGATTCTATTTTAAGTATGAATTACACATTTTCCCTCAAGCTGGATATGGAGTTGTGAATTAATGAGTTCTTCCAAAATTAAGACATGATTTTGAAGGTATCTATCCAAGAAGAGCCACATCTTGCTGAGACTGCAGAGGTACCTTCATTCTGTAATCCTTGCACTTGTGTGAGTTGGGTAAGTTATGTCTGAAAACTTGAGTTTAAGTGTGCTTTTCTATGGAACCTTTTCAAATCTAATATGGCAGGTTTGGTTTAGCTTGCCAAGGTTGTGGCTTTTTACAAAGTTAAATCATAATCCTCCATGAGGAAATTTTTCCTAATTCATTGAAATATTTTCAATTAAATGGCCACAAATATATATGTAGAAGCCAATTGCCACAACACTGCCACATATATTTAATGGGCTCACCATTTCTGTACGATTTCTGGGAATATATATTATTCGATCATCACACTTTTCTTTGGCACAAAGTATTTTTCAAGTGCCCTTACCACATATCAATCTCAGACATGACTTCTGTGAACTACTCGAATATTCACTGACCCACACTTTCAAGACAATGAACAAGCATCATCTTCTTAGGGATCACTGTTACTTCTCATTGCCGTAGTAAGCAAATAGGTTCTGATCCTGAAAATGTATTGAGTGTACAGCATGGGAGGATTTCCCAATGAAGAAAGAAGAAGGGCAGGAGTTAGTAAATTTAAACCATTTTTCAGCATCCTTTTTATCATTTTGCATTACATTTTATACCCTGAAATCTACGTATGTAGCAGGTTTTATTTATAATGCTCTGAAAGATTGACTCTCATGCTTTTCACAGCTTCCATCTTTTCCTTTAGCATTTTCTTTGAATCCACAGAAACTTAATGAATCCAGCATAATGAGCATCAATAGTAAACAGATACATATAATCAGATACAGAACAATTGGACAACTCAGCCAGGATTTCAATGGAATCTGACCAATAGGCTGTTGATACTAGATACGCGACCTGATGCAATTTGCGGATTATCTGCCAACAGGAATGCTGATTCCCTAGGATGCACACAGCAGCTGCAAAAAGATCCTGAGTGTGGGAAAAGGCTAGGCTGAGAGAGATGCATTTGCTTTGCCATGTTCCTCCATTTGTTCCATGCTTAGAGTTTCACTGGTAATCTCTACTACAAATTAATGTAGTTCTTGTAGTTAAAAGCAAAATACTGTGGATGCTGAAATCTGAAACAAAAACAGAAAATCCCAGCAGGTCTGATAGCATTTGTGGGGGAGAAGAGTACAGGAATGAGATAGAGAATCTGATGAACTGGTGTAACAACGATAACCTCTCCCTTAACGTCACATAAATGAAGGAGATTGTCATCGACTTCAGAAAGCGCAAAGGAGAAGATACCCCTGTATACATCAACAGGGACAAAGTAGAAAGAGTCAAGAGCTTCAATTTTCCAGGTGTCCACATCACTAACAGCCTGTCCTGGTCCACCCATGCTGAAACTATAGTTAAAAAAGTCCACCAACACCTCTACTTTGTCAGAAGACTAAGGAAATGTGGCAGCTTAGCTATGACTCTCACTAATTTTAATAGATGCCCCAGTATGGCTCCTGCTCTGCCCAAGGCCGTAAGAAAGTATAAAAGGTCGTTGTAGTCCAATCCATTATGCAAACCAGCCTCCCAACTATTGACTCTGTCTATTATGCTGCCAGCATAATTAAGGACTCCACGGTCCCTGGACATTCTCTCTTCTACCTTCTTCTACCAGGAAAAAAATACAGAAGTCTGAGGTCATGTACAAATTGATTCAAGAACAGCTTCTTTCCTCCTGCTGTTAGACCCACGAATGGACCTACCTCGCATTAAGTTGATCTTTCTCTACACCTTAGCTATGACTGATACACTCTCTCGCTTTACATTCTACATTCTCTCGCTTCTTTCTATGTGAAAGGTATGCTTTGTCTGTACAGCACATAAGAAACACGGCATTTCATTGTATGCTAATACATGTGACAATAATAAATCAAATCAAATCAAATCAAATAGAGACAGCATTTTGAGTGTCAAAACTTGAAATGTTGGCTCAATTCTCTCCCCACAGATGCTGTCAGACCTGTGGAGATTTTCCAGTAGTTTTTTGTGCTTCTTACAGTTTCTAAGCCACCATCTGGTTCAGTTAGTTTTCTGTTTATACAGACCTCAAATTAGCCCTCTATTTCTGTACTTAAAGGACTATGTCACATGTGTCAAACCTGAAGCCTTTCTTTTTGTAGTAAGTATACAGTATACAGTGAGTAAGTATACATCATGCAGCTTGATTGTTTGGTAATGATTTTATGTGTGAAGTCCATTGAACGTTGAATGAGCCAAGGCTTTCAATTGTCAGCTGCAGCTTGCACGAAAGGATATGCCTGGTTAGCAACAAAAGTTGCCTTAACACAGGCCAGCAGTAACTGAGCCACTGCTTGTTAATTTTCTTCAAGTATGCTACTGCCTTTTGTATGTTAGGATCTCTTGAGTATGCATCCAACACTGACATTGCCACTTCCTCCTGACAAGCAGATTACACTTTTATCCTCATGGAGAGGGTGCCATGAGTAGCAAGCAGGATAGCCTAAATTAAATGCAATTCATACAGCAGCTCTTTCACTTTGCCAACCATGTATGATACCGTGCCCCAAGACTTTGTCAGAATTTCCTTTGGATACTTGTAGCCACTGATTTTGGTCAGAATTGTCACTCTTTATTTCTTAATCTCAAACATCGACATTTATAGATTGACAAACTTTGTAAAAGATTAACATTTGTTGGTCAGTATGTGAACCCATTTGACTTTACAAAGTGCATCTTTATATTCAAGAGCTACTGGCACACATTTTGCTCCTTTGACCATGGAGCAGTGAGAAAATATCCACTCATGAACAAACATTTCTAACACGGCATACACATAAATATTTAGAGAATAAAATACAAATCCTGGATATTAGCTCATCCATTCCATCTTGTAAATGTGTTAATGTCTGCCTTAAGCTTGGTCTAATACAAAGCATTGAAGTTTGGAAAAATATCTGAACTTAGGCATCTTCTTTCTGTTTTCTTTACAGACTAGCTGAAGTTCCATGTATGTACAAAATACAACTTAACTGTTTTTGCAATAGTCTTCCGACTTGATGTGATGCAAGGTTTCACTGATCCTTGCACCACCTGTAAATAGATCCTGCTAAATTGCAGGATTTTACGACCAGTTTACAATTTTGTGGAAGTCATGCATATGGCATGTGCGTCCTCTGAGTGTGACCCTGCTTCCTATTTCCACCACACTCTTACTGGCATGCTATTTCATTCAAGCCTTTCAATCATCTGGTAGAACTCTTTCAGTGACTGGCTTGTATCGCGAATGTACAAGATACATTAGTTTCCATCTGTCATCTTCCTGACTATCCTGGCATTGTAGGAGAGTGTGGAGTAGTGGGAATGTTACTAAACCAGTAATCCTGAGGCCCAGGTTAATGGTTAGTGTTAAAATCTCACCATGGCAATTCATGGAATTATATTTGGTTAATAAAAAACAAATCATCAGGTTCAATAATGTCCTTTAGGGAAGAAAGTCACACATGATTACTGTAGCAAGTTTGTTGCAGGCATCTTGAATTTCTTGTTTAATGCCATCACCTACCTTATCACTACTGTTTGAATAGATTACAGAGAGCCTGGACTCTCAGCCAAGTATGCATAATGAAATTATATTTTTCCTCTGGGAGGTGGTAACAGAAGTTAGAACTTCCTGCGTGTCTCAAATACAGCCCTGTGATTTTCACGAACGAGCCCTTAGTTAGCAAAGCAGACGTGTTCACAGTCCAGTTCCGTGAGATGACTGGTCTGTCAAAACTGAATGGCCAATCTGACACCTTGCAGTTTGAGAGAAGCAGAAGACTGTAATGACAGTTAAGTAACTCTTATCGACAATTGAAAAACTTTAATTGAAAAATGGTTCTTGCAGGTAGACCATCAACATCTGAGTGTGGTAGGTGTGAGGGTGGGAGAGGAGGTTGTGGGTGGGGACGAGGGCAGAGGAAGCATCTCTACAGAGTGGCATGTAGCTGCTTGCGCATCCTAGCATTTAAGGAGGGCTGTAAAACTGTGCAAAAGCATCATTGATAACAGGGAGAAAGTGGTAGAAAACGTGAAAGATTGTCCCCCACTAATGTGAGAAACTGGAGATTTGTTTCGAAAATTATAATTGGCCTCCTTTGAACCCTGTAGACAAAGCTCTCGATAAGCCTGACCATTATCCATCCTCAGAGGATCTAGCTCTCTCTTTGCATTTATTAGTTTATTTTAATAAATGCACAGACTTCAAATTTTTTCTTGTATTAATCCTAAGCTGTTCTAAAAAGCCAAGAAATGTTTATGGTGAAGAATGTATGCAGCATAAATCCAAAATGATCAGTACAGTTGGAATGTTAGTCACAATGTGACTTTACCCTTGATATCAGCAGGTTAAACATAACCTGTAAAAGCAGCCACATGGCTGCACATCTGCTGATGGAGGAGCAAGTTCCTCCACAGGGAACATAACAAGCACAGAGTCATTTAAAAAAAAACACCCAAAGTCAACAGCAACTGTGGCAGCTCTCATCATGGTGCATGTTAGGAATAGGAAGAGGAAGGGTAATTTTTCACAGGCAATGTGAAATCTACTAATTATTCTAATAGCTTTCCCTTTACAGGATTTGGAGGAAATTGTGCCTAATTGATACCATTGTATAAAGCTAACCGTTCGTGGTTTGTCTTCACTGCACCCTGTAAAACTGTACAAAATGAAGCTTAATTACCACTGTGTGATTGCTGCTTGAACTTTGCAAGTGCCAAGATGATTGTTGATACCTGTTTGGGATTCTGCTTGTGATAAACTATAATAAGAAATGAATCAAATGACAGAAAGGGAGTGAAATGAGCATTAGTTGTCCAAATGATATTATTTGCATATTAATGAATAAGTTGAACATTATGGTATTATGGTGCCTTGACAGGATGATGTTGCTCATTTGTGTTATGTGTTCTTGATGGAATAACTTATTTCACATTTATTTCTGCTGGTTACATTATTAGTGAGATCCTACCTGAATTACTGGTGTATGAATTCTACTTTTTAATGTAATCCTTGTGCCAAAATAGAGAAAGCATATGTCATTAACAATGAGAATTGAAAAGCTGAATTTCCAATTGGGATGTAGAAGTGGAGAAACTGTCCGACAATGAAACAATCACTCTTTAGGATTTTTACAGAAACAGTTTCCCCCTTCACTTTAGGGTGACAGAAGTTAGAGAGAAAATCAGAGACTTCTAATGTAACTGGACCAGCAGGATGCAAGGGAAAGTAACTGAAAAAGCTCTTGAACAAGAAGGCTAAATAATGGACACTTAAAGCTACTTCAGATCACTGCCTAGTATCTTACTAGATGTACACCTCGCCACATATGGAAGCCACCCAATAAAACCTGAACTTCCTGTGACTTGAGTGTGGAGAGGTCCCTCCTATGGCATACAGAGCTCTCCCCTATCCTGACTCCCTGAGTGGCAACACTTGTTACAGAATTGTCCCCTTCTCTCAAGGTCAAGCCCTTCCTTAATCATCTTGATGCCTGTCTAATTGGCCACAGTGATCCCCAGCCCTGCTTAACCTGCAACCCAGACAACCTCAATGGTACCTGATCCAAGATCTGTCGCAGTACCAACAGTCGACACCACTCCCAGTGTCCCTGCTGGGACCAAAGAGCAACTGATCCCATGAATGGCCAGCAGCTTCTGGAGGTGAAACATGCATCACAACAAGCAATTAACTGCCTGAGTGCCATAAAACCTGGTTATCTTTCCCATGGCCGGCAGAGGCAGGGTTGCCCTCAATTTTCTGATCACTGCTGCCCCATAAATGCCTAGCGTAAATGTTACGACCACTCATCAAAGGCACAATCCAAAATGATTAAGAGGAAAGTCCCTACCATTATGGATTAGTAAATTTGCAGATGACACTAAAGTCAGTGGAGTGGTAGATAGTGAAGAGGGGTGTTATAGTTTGCAGAGAGACTTGGACAAGTTGCAGAGCTGGGCCGAGAGGTGGCAAAAGGAGTTTAATGTGGAAAAGTGTGAGGTAATGCACTTTGGCAGGAATAACAAATGTGTAGAGTATAGGGCTAATGGTAGGACTCTCAATAGTGTTGATGACCAGAGGGATCTTGGTGTATATGTTAATAGATCCCTGAAAGTTGGCAATCAAGTCGATAAGGTTGTTAAGAAGGCATATGGAGTCTTAGCTTTTATGGTAGGGGGATTGAATTTCGGAGCCGCAACGTCATGTTGCAACTGTACAAAACTCTAGTGCGGCCGCACTTGGAGTATTGTGTGCAGTTCTGGTCCCCACATTATAAGAAAGATGTGGAGGCATTGGAGAGGGTACAGAGGATGTTTACCAGGATGTTGCCTGGTATGGAGGGCAGGTCTTATGAGGAGAGGCTGAGGGATTTGAGGTTGGTTTCGTTAGAAAGGAGGCAGCTAAGAGGAGACCTTATCGAAACATATAAGATGATTAGAGGTTTAGATAGGGTGGACAGTGATAGCCTTTTTCCAGGATGGAGAAAGCTAGCACGAGGGGACACAGCTTTAAATTAAGGGGTGATAGTTATAGGACGGATATCAGAGGTAGGTTCTTTACCCAAAGGGTGGTTCGGAGTGGAATGCCCTGCCTGCAGCAGTTGTAGATGCGCCAAGTTTGGTGGCGTTTAAGAGGTTAGTTGATAAGTATATGGAAGAGAAGGGAATGTTGGAGGGGCATTGCTTTTTATATTGGTCGGCGCAACATCAAAGGCTGAAGGGCCTGTTCTGTGCTGTAATGTTCTATTATCTTAGTATTGGCTATCTTTCACATTGGAATGCATAACTATAAGCTTGAATCCTGAGCTTTACCTTCATGTATTTGACTGGAAAGGATTACAGGATTCTGTAGTCTTGTTAAATTATTTAAATTAATCTTAGCCTGCAAATGTTTTTTTTAAGCATTGTAGAAAACTTTAGCTACCAAATGCTTCTTTGTTCGACAATGTTTGATTACCGATGCTAAATTTACTATAATTGGCAGAGTGTAAAATGGATACAGGAATAAAGAAGCCTGGATGTTTCAGTTAAGCAAACAGTCTACTTGTTGGTGCATTTTGAATTACCAGTGACAACTGCCAAATTAAAATACCCAAGCGACTACCTGGCAATGTTCAGGCCACAAACACAGCAACAGAGAGACAGATGGCTGACTGAATAGACGGGGAACCTTATTTCAGCCAATAATTAAGAGTCGGATGAGTAAATTATATTCTGCTACCCCCCCAATGACTCCACCCCGCTCTTTAGGTAGGAACTAACCACTGCTTATGTTAAAATTGTTTTAGAATGTTCAAGATACGTTACACAGTGGAGGCTATTACGTGTCAATACATTGATGATAGCTGTTTGCTGGAACAATCCAAAATTTATTCCATTGCCCTGCATGTCTCTCCATAATCATATGTCTTCCTCTGTTTCAGATTTTGGCTTTTCTCCTTTAACAGATATCATGATGCTGCCTTGACTGCATGCAGTGGCAACAAAAATCTGTGTAAAGAGACATGGTGTTGTCACTATCACCAGATAAAAATAAATAACTTACCAGTCAACTAGTCTTACCAGCAGACAAAAGCTTTTATTTTCAATTGTTAACAGAAATTTCATTCTTTAAGAAAATTAAGGTGAAATGAATGAAACATCCCTCATTGGTCAACTGTTCAGCGACCTCATTTTCTAGAGTACAATTATGCAAATGTAAGTGTACTAATAAGAGATCTGATTGGAATATTGGAGGTTTGATTGGAGGTCTCATATGTACTCAAAATTATTCCATAGTCTTGTCTACTCCACAACAGGCCAGAATTCTTTGGCTGTTCATGCCCTCCCGCCACTGCCAGTGAGAATAGAGAATTTGGCAATCAGCCAATCTCTGTTCACTACAGCAAACCGAAGACTCATGACCGTGGGCGAAGTCAAAGAATCCAGCCCAATATCTCACAAGTATTTCATTGGCTCATGGAGAAATTTCCAACATCATGAGGCACTACATAAATTCAAGTCCTTTCTCTCCTTTCTCATTATCTTTAGAAACACCCCTAGCCCTTTATTTATGCACATACTTTCTTCCAATTCCCCTTTCCACTTCTGCATTAGTAGCAAAATCTTAAACCATGTAATTTTTACATTTCAGATTTTTCCGACTAAATTCTTCACCTTGTAGTTTTTTTTGTCTTGCCTTATAACACCTATTGCATCGACTTATCTTTGATTTTTCTCTCGAGCTTTTCCTTCTTAATTAAATTTGGGTCTGTTCCCCAATTATGAAGCACCTTGAGACACGTGTTACATTAAACAAATGAGACAAATGCAAGTTGTTACTGTCACCGAGGACTGATTATTAAATTTATGAGTTAATATAATTCTCATGGAACATAAACGTTTAACATGGCCTAACACATACTGAATTTATGTTCATTATTTTGTTATTTCAGGTTATAGCCTTTATTCCAAGCACCAACACCAACTCAAATAAGATGACTTCTCCATCAACCACTTGTAGTTCACCAATATCAAGCAGTTGTGTGGTTACTCTTGCCATTAGCAAGTGTCAACAGTAATTAGAGCAGCCACATCAACAAGATTGCCATAAGCATTTTTGGAACATTAACATTATACTAAAATAACTCACTGACACAACATTGCTGACCTATAATATGAGCACCACTTGCATTAAATTGAATCAAACAAACTCCTGCTCAAGGCAAACTTATAATAACCAGCACCAGCACACATAAACACTTCAACACTCCATCCTCTGCAATAACAAATGCTGGCTTGCAGCATCATAAGGGCTGCAACAGTAACTGCCTGTAAGCTTCTGAACTGCCATTTCATAGTGCAACTTAACAAAAGGTCATATTCAAATGAAAAATCTGCTCATAACGCAGTAGTTGCTTCCTTTATAATTTTTGTACCATATCCCACAGAGGTTGTACAGGCATACGCCTTATAAACAAAACATATATGCACTCCATGGTGACCTGTGACACACCATACAGAAATGCTTGAGAGGAGAGGCAGAAGGAGAAGAGTCAGATGTTGGTAAGAAGAATGACTGAACTTTCCTTACAATGAAATCCTCTCTGCCAGATATTCCTTTTAATACTCTGCTAAAGTTTAACGCTAAGATATTAAGACATGCATTCACCCACATGATTTATTCAATTCATTTCAAATGCCTGTGTGTGAAGAATAATACATGCATACGTGTACATGCATATGGAGCAGGAGTAGGCCATTCGGTCTCTTGAGCCTGCTCCCCCATTTAATAAGATTGTGGCTCATCTGATGCTAAATTCAAATCTGCATCCAGCTTATCCCTGATAACCATGCCTTAAAAATATTCAAAGGCTTTGATTCCACCTCCTTTTCAGGAAGAAAATTCCAAAAACTCACAGCCCTCTGATAGAGAGAGTCTTACACTATCTCCATTTTAAATGGGATCCCTTATTTTTAAACAGTGACCCCTAGTTGTACATTCTCTCACAAAAGAAATATCAAAGAACAAAGAACAAAACAGCACGGGAAACAGGCCCTTCGGCCCAAGGAGCCCGCGCCGCCACCCTGATGTTCCCACCTCTACCTGTGATCCCTGTTCATGTTTATAGATCTATGGATTAAAAACCAAATTTGAGACCATTTAGGGAGAATTTGTTTTGCCAATTAGCCTAAGAGCACATCTTTGGGATATTGGAGGAAACTGGAGCACCCGGAGAAAACCCACGCAAGCACGGGGAGAATGCGCAAACTCCCACAGACACAGGCCCAAATCCATGAATCTGCACAGCACAGCGATAGTCACTGAGCTGTCGTGTTGCCTATCAAATGGTCCAGGTCAAGCGTACACTAATGATGTGAAGCACTAGGATACTCTCGAAAAAAATCCAAGAGCAGCCCTCTCACGACCCATCGCGTGTATGACCCTCGTTAGACAACAAGGTGGACCAAAGCACCTGTAGGATAAAAACAAGTACATCAATATCATCATCTATTTACACACTTCCCAGGGACTCCCAAGGCTAATGATCCCTATTTTAAATCAGTTTTCTATACCCCTCCATTCCCATTCTGTTCATGTGCCCATCTAAGTATTTCTTAAATAGCTCCAGAGTACCTGCCTCCACCACTTTACTTGGCAGCGCCTTCCATACCCCCACCACCCTCTGTGTGAAAAAACTCCCTCTAGCATCCAAATTATACCTTACCCCCCTCACCCTAAGCCCGTGACCCTTTGTGCTATTTGAGTCCATCCTAGGAAAAAGCTTAACCCTGTTTACTCTATCTATACCCTCATAATCTTGTACACCTCTATTAGATCTCCTCTAAGTCTACGTCTTTCTAAGGAAAACAGTCCCAATTTGCCTAACCTCTCCTCATAACTCAAACCTTCCATACCAGGCAGCATCCTGGTAAACCTCCTCTGCACTCTCTCCAGAGTCTCCACGTCCTTCCGGTAGTAAGGCGACCAGAACTGGACGCAGTATTCCAAATGAGGTCTAACCAACGTTTTATACAACTGCAACATTAAAGGCCAGCTCTTGTAATCTATACCCCTTCCTATAAAGACTAGCATACTATATGCTTTCTTCACAACCTTCTCCACTTGCTCTGCCACCTTCAGAGACTTGTTCACCTGCACCCCCAGGTCCCTCTGCGTTCCTATACTCTTAATAGGTCTACACTTTATCATATACCTCTCCCTGACATTCTTTCTCCTGAAATGCATCACCTCACATTTATAAGGATTGAATTCCATCTGCCATCTATCTGCCCAAGTTGCCAGCCTATCTATGTCCTGCTGCATCGCCTGACAATGCTCCTAACTATCCGCAAGTCCACTGTCCTTTATCATCCGCTATCCTTTTCATCTAGCCTATCCTTTTCATCTAGCCTGTCAAGAGCCCTCAAGTCCAAAGATAGGTGGGTCAGGCGGATTGACCTTGCTAAATTGGCCCTTAGTGCCCTAAGATATGTAATTTAAGTGGATTGCCCATGGTAAATGTGCGTGATTGCAGAGATAGAATCCCTACAATGCAGAAGGAGGCCATTCAGCCCACTGAGTCTGCACTGACTTTCTGACAGAGCATTTTACCCTGTCCCTCCCCTTGCCCTATTCCCATAACCACACATATTTGCTCCATTAATCCACATAACTGACACATTTTTGGACACAAAGAGAATGCTGGCAGTGCCAATTTAAATAACTTGCACATTTTTGGAAGAAATGAAACTAGAGCTCCTGGAGGTAACCCACACAGACACAGGGAGAATGTGCAAACTCCATACAGATAGTCACCTGAGGGTGGAATTGAATCCAGGTCCCTGGTACCATGCGGCAGCAGTGCTAACTACTGTGCCATCATGGGTGAAGGCAATGGCTTGGAAGGGATGTTATTTTGAATCGTCAGTTCAGACTCAATTGGCCAGATGACCTCTTTCTTCAGTATAGGAATTCTATAATCTTGTATATAGTATTTCAATAAAGTCACCTCCAGCAAACTTGTCCAACATTTCCTCATTAGACAACCTTCCAGGTACTAATCTGATAAACGTCCAATGTATTTACATAATTTCTTAAATAAGATGAGCAATATTAAACACAGTACTCCAGATGTAGTCTCACTAATGTTCTGTATAATGGAAATATAACCTCCTTAATTTGGAGGCGTTCAGAACAGCTAAAAATAATGGGCGATTGGAGGATTGGGTAAGTTTCAAACAACAGCAAAGAGTGACTAAAAAGGTGATTAAAAAAGGAAAGATAGATTATGAGGCTAAACTAGCTTGAAATATCAAAAAGGACAGTAAAAGTTTTTATAAATATATAACGAATAGGAGGATGGCCAGAGTAGGACCCTTGAAGGATAAGAGGGGTGGTTTAATGGTGGATGATAAGGATATGGCAGAGACCTTGAATAAGATTTTTGTGTCGGTTTTTACGGATGAGGACATAAATAGCTTGCCTGAAATTAAGGATAGAAGGGTGGTAGATGATGAGATCCTTGATGTGATTACAGTCACTAGAGAGGTGGTGCTTGATAGGCTAATGGGGCTGAGGGCAGATAAGTCCCCAGGACTGGATGAGATGCATCCCAGGGTCCTCAAGGAAATGGCAGAGGTGATAGCAGATGCCCAAGTAATTATCTTTTAGAATTTGCTGGACTCCAAGAAAGTGCTGGAAGATTGGAAAACAGCTAACGTTACACTGCGGTTTAAAAAAGGAATCAGACAGAAGGCAGGGAATTATAAGCTGGTTAGTTTGACGTCTGTAGTCAGAAAAATGCTTGAATCTGTTGTCAAAGCAGAAATAACGAGGCACCTGGATACGAACTGTTTGATCAGGCAGACACAGTGCGGATTCCTTAAGGGGAAGTCATGCTTGACAAATTTATTGGAGTTCTATGAGGAAGTGACTAGTACAGTAGATAGAGGGGAACCGGTGGATGTGGTGTTTTTGGATATCCAAAAGGTGTTTGATAAGGTGCCTCACAAAAGATTGCAGAATGCCTCAATCAATGCCTCAGATTGCCTCACAGAAGGTTAGGGTGCAGGGAGTTGGGGGTAGAATGTTAGACTGGATAGAGGATTTGTTGTCTAATAGGAAGCAGAGGGTAGGTATTAATGGGTGCTATTTTGACTGGCAGCTGGTGACTAGTGGAGTGCCCCAGGGTTTGGTGCTGGGGCCTCAACTATTTACCATTTACATAGATGATCTGGAGGAAGGGATTGAGTGCAGGGTGACGAAATTTGCTGATGACACGAAGATGAGTGAAAAAGCAAATTGCGTGGAAGGTGTGGAAAGCCTGCAGGGGGACCTGGATAGTTTGAGTGAGTGGGCAAGAACCTGGCAGATGGAATATAATGTTAGCAAGTGTGAGGTTATCCACTTTGGTAGGAATAATGGTAGGAAGGATTACTATTTAAATGGAGAAAAGCTGCAGCATGTGACGGTGCAGAGGGACCTGGGGGTCCTTGTGCACGAATCGCAAAAACACAGTATGCAGGTGCAGCAGGTGATTAAGAAGGCAAATACAATGTTGGCCTTTATAGCGAGGGGGATAGAATATAAAAGTGGGGAGGTTCTGTTGCAGCTGTATAGGGTGCTGGTGAGGCCACAGTTGGAGTACTTTGTGCAGTTTTGGTCGCCACATTCGAGGAAGGATATATTGTCCTTGGAGGGGGCGCAGAGAAGGTTTACTAGGCTGATACTGGAGATGAAGGTGTTGATTATGAGGACAGACTGAATAGGCTAGGTTTGTACTCCTTGGAGTTTAGAAGGCTGAGAGGGGATCTTATAGAGACATATAAGATAATGAAGAGGATGGATAGGGTAGAGGTTGAGAGACTCTTCCTGCTTAGCAAAGATAGCAGGACTAGAGGGCACAGCCTCAAGATTAGGTGGGGGGGGATGGGGTGCAGTTCAGATCAGAGTTGCAGAAGAGTTTCTTCACTCAAAGGGTAGTGAATCTTTGGAATTCTCTGCTTGATGAACTGGTGGAGGCTTCCTCATTAAATATGTTCAAATCAAGAGTGGATAGATTTTTGATTGACCAGGGAATTAAGGGTTACGAGGAGAAAGTGGGAAAGTGGTACTGAACCACTACAGATCAACCATGATCTTATTGAATGGCGGGGCAGGCTTGAAGGACTGGATGGCCTACTCCTGCTCCTATTTCTTATGAATTCAATTCTACTCACAATAAATGATAACATTCTATTAGTTTTTCTAATTTGTCGCTGTACCTGCATACCAGCATTTTGTGATTCATGCATTAAATCATCCAGATTCCTTTGCATCCCAGAACTTTGCAGTCTCTCACCTTTTAGATAACATACCTTACTTTTATTTTTCCTGCTAAAAAAGAACATTTCACATTTTCCCACATTATACTCCATTTGCCAGAGTTTTGCCTCTTCACTTAAATTAGGTGTTAAGGCTGGAGCGTGTTGGAGAAGGAAATTTCTTTGTGGGATTTTCTTATGAACAAGCTTCTGGTTTTATTATGTGGAACACAGAGGAACTCTAATCCTGTGGTATTTGATAATCTAATCTGCTGCACCCTTTGTGTTCACATCCATGTATTACCTTTGTGTGCATATTTTTAACATTTTGTAACTATATTTGATATGTGTGGAAGGACTTCTCCAATTATTCTGCTGACAAGGACCATATACATGAGAAGATCCCAGCTCTATTCATGTCCTTACTAAATTTGTTGATCTCAGTGAAAAAACAAGGCTGGGATTGAAAAAATGTGCCTCAGCCAATGGAAAAGAAAAAGTCAGCCAAGTCTCTGACTTATCCAATGACTACAGCTGGAAAACACGTGCATGCTTGGTCACTGAGTGAATAGAGAAACAGGTTTCTTTGTGAAGCTGATATCACTGCCTGTGTTGGGAAGAAAGGTAACAGCAGAGTACCAGTCCTGGTGAAGTTGTACAGAAACAATAAACATCACAGGAGGTTGAGAAAAGCTTATTGAAATAATTAGAAGAAATGCACGCCTGCATTTGTGCACTGTCTGTCACAATCAGGACATTTAAAGGCACTTTCAGTTAAAGTATTCTGAAAAAGAGAAAACATGGCAGCTACTGTGTATAGAGTAAGGTCACACAAACAGTAACGTTATTATGCTGAAATAATCTGTTTCAGTGCTGTTGGTTGAAAGTTAAATATTAAACAGGACACCATGCAGAACTCTTGCACTTTTTGAATAATACCATGGAATTTGTTATATTCATCAAAAAGAACAGCCATGGCCTCAGTTTAATGTTGTTAAGATAAAGTATCAGGCCGAGTCTAGGATGGGATAATAATACCTTAGCCTGTTTGTTTCTGTTGTGGGGACCATTGTTCATCAGCATCAAGCTATATTATAGATTATTGATACACAAAAACCAATGGGGTGACCTTATGAGCATGAAAATGAAAGAGAATTGCACCCATTTTTTGGGCAGGATCCAAAGCACTATTTTATGACATTTAGGAAAAAAAAGATCAGAATGTTATTCTCACCAACCGGGGAGTGGACGCGGTCTATTCACGCCTGATAGCCGGTAGCAGACAGCTAGAGGGCGATATTGTACATGTGCCTTGATCTCCCAGTATATTGTGTACAAGGGTATATTGGGGATCTGTCACTCCCCCAACTGCCGGACACCGCTCCTATATCATCATGATCATCTCCCTGATCGCGCCTCCCCATCAGAGTCCACGATCACGACTGCCCCGGCTGATCGCTTCCTTCAACTCCCACCCTGGCCAATAGCCACCTCTGATTCCACTTCGTCCCCCCACAATGATCACTCTGCCCAATTCCACCCCACAACTGGCTGCCCCAGCTTTTCTTCTCTGGCTGATCACTGCTCCCAATTCCTCACCTGGCCAATCATTGCCCAGCAATCCCTGATGCAGAGTACCCAGCTCCCCATGCCCCGCCTCCTCTCCAGGCCCTACTGCATCAGGCTCTACAACTCCCCTTCATTCCTACCCCTCCCGTTTACCCCCATGCTTTGGCAATGTCGAGTGATTGGCGGGCAGTGCCAAGCTGCCCAGTGGGCAGTGGCAGGATGTCAGTCTGGCAGTGCCAGGCTGACACTGCCCAGGACGCTCTGCCCATCATTGCCCTCGAACATCTGAGGAGTTTCATTAACTTCTATCTGATCCTGTTGGTGGGGAACTTTACATGATCCTCACCGATGATGACCTGTACTGGCAATGCCGCTAAGGCATGTGAGCCAGAATGATAACATCTGGGTCCCTGAATAATACCAAAATTATATAGTGAATGTATAAATAAGCCTCATACCCTTTCTGGATGGGAGATTGATCTTGCAAGCAGAACAGGACCAGTAATATCGCGAGAGGTGGGAAACCAGATGTGAACCCAATTTTTTGTCTCTCGCTTGAACTTACTACGTCACCATGTCGATGAACTGGCATGATGAACCTGTAAGATTGCCCCTTAATGTCACTGTGTATTGAGGCTTTACTGATCCCCAGTGGTGTGAAGAATGGGTCTGTCAAAGTTACTGCACAGGTAGCGTGGGCAGATCCAAGTGGGCAAGCCCAATTACCAAGTAATTAGACCATTCTTTGTGGAAAGAGTTATCGGAAAAACACCTTTGCCCACAAATCCATCAGGCAGTGGTATTCATACAATGTCCTCGAGACTTCACGGGAAAAGGAGGTTGTGGATGGTGTCGGATGGTTCTCTAAGCAGACTGTCAGTGTCATCCGGCAGAATGGCTCATCACCAGAACTTGAAACAAGCACCAAGACCTAGCTTGGCTGATGGTGAGAAAGATCCTTCCTACATGCTCGGGTCTGCACCACATCTATATTGTCCTTGGGGTGATGTTAGTGGGGAAGAAACCAATGTCCCCCTCCTTGTGGAATGTGCTTTTGCAAAAAAGGTCTGAGAGAGATGCAATTGTGTTGCTCAGGATTCACCCCGAACAGTTCTGTAAAGCAGGGCTCTACTCTTTGGGCTGGTCACAGGGACTCATTCTGAGACAAACATCAAATGTTGCGGGAGAATCATCAACTCGGTGAAAGACATTGGGTGGGATTTAATGGCCTTGCTCATCCTCAAATTGTAAAATCCCACCCGAGGACAATGGAATTTTCCATGCTCCACACTAACTTGCATTGATTCCCATGTGGGCAGGCAGGGCAGTAAAATTCCGGCTACTCTTTCCCTTCCTGAAACTCATTTTTCTTCCAAGACAAGAAGTTGTCCCTGACCGAGTGTTGCAGACCAGCACATTCCAAAGCCCCAGACTACATGCTGAGAGACGCACTAAAGCTTAGGACAGGCGCCACAGAGATACGATGGGGAATGTCACTGCCTGAGAAATGCAGTGAAAAACCCAGTCAACCAAAAGGATCAGACTCTCCTTAGGGCCGAATAGGTCATGAGTGTAATCCAATTCATCACACAAACCAGCCTCCCATCCATTGACTCTGTCTACACTTCCTGCTCCATCAGCAAAACAGCCTGCATAATTAAGGACCCCACACACTCAGAACATTCTCCCTTCCACCTTCTTCCTTTGGGAAAAAGATACAAAAGTCTAGGGTCACATACCAACCGACTCAAGAACAGTGTCTTCCCTGCTGCTGTCAGACTTTTGAATAGATTTACCTTACATTAAGTTGATCTTTCTCTACACCCTAGCTATGACTGTAACACTACATTTTGCACTCTCTCGTTCCACCTTCTCCATGCACCTCCATGCACCCTCTCGTTTGCACCTTCTCCATGAGTGGTATGTCTTGCCTCTATAGCACCCAAGACACAATACTTTTCATTGTATGCTAATACATGTGACAATAAATCAAATCAAATCAAGTCACTGACTGCAGGCAGTGAATATTACATGTATTTCAATTTTACTGAATCATGCGCACTGCAACTTGTTTTATGTAAATAACCTTTAAAATAATGTTGCAACATTTGTAAGCCAAATGTAAAATGCCTGAACTGTTTCCTTTAATATATTGAAGCATCTCAGATGTACATAAAAAAACTGAATATTATTGTTTTTTATGGAATGGCAATTTTGGAATGTTTGTAATGTTCTTGCAGATTTTTTAGGAATTAAGTGTATTTTTGGAAATAAATGTTTGTTTTTGTTGTGGGAACCATGCATGAGATTCAAAACAAAAACAGAAAGTGCTGGGAGACTTTAGCAAGTCTGATAGCTTCTGTGGAGAAAGAATAGAGCCAACATTTCAAGTCAGGAACTTTTGCTCTATTCTCTCTCCACTGATGCTGTCAGACCAGCTGAGAGTTTCCAGCATTTTCTGTTTATGTTTTAGATTCCAGCATCCACAATCTTTTGCTTTTATGCATTAGATTCAATTTTTTTTAGAGCAAGCATGGCGATGGATTGAGGCTTACCTGGTCCACTCTGAGCATTGGCTTCATATTTAAGAATGGAGTAAACATTTTAATCATGTATGTTTCTCTTGTGGTGACCATGAACTGGATTCAATTTTTAGCGTTTTTTAGAGAAAGCAAAGAGATAAATTAAGGTCTTCCCTATCCACTTTATGTCTTTAAGAAAGGAACAAATTAAAAAAATTTCAGCCTGTGTGACAAGTCTCAAGTCTGCAGAGCCAAACTTAAATTCACAAAGTTCTGACTAAGGGACAAGAATGCTATGACTGGACTGAGGTTGACAACAAACACTGCAATAGTCACATTAGTCGGGGGCTGTGCTTGGTGTACATCTGTTCACTAACACTTGAATAATTGGAAGCATCTGGCTGGCATGTGGTTCTTTCAGTCTACTGGTTAGCTGTTACTTTTTATGGTACAAACATTACCTCCATTGGAGTTAATTGCACACAGGAGAAAGATTAAACAAACAACAGTGGACATTTATTCAGGATAAGATGGCCATTGAAATCTGAACAGAAGACCAGGCTTTGTTCATGGGATGGCAGGTGGGAAGGGAATGTAAATCTTTAGATGATTCCATATGAAATTGAAACAAATAAAGAAACAGACGTACCAAATGCTTCCAGTACCAAATATCATCATTACAAACTTTAAAATGGAGAAATGTTTTTGACATCTTCACTTATCAATCAAGGTTCCATTTCATTCCTAATAATACACCGTACACTATTAAAGTTCATCATCTTTTCTGAATGATTTTTTACATTGCTATTATTTAAATCAGATGAAAATATTTTGAAATACAATACTTTCTCTAGGTTTGAAATTCATGGAATGATTTCCAGATTGAGTTATTGGCTGGAATTTTATTGCCCTACTCACCACAGAACCAGAGCAGATGAGAAGCGAACAATGGAAATGTCATCGACCTCAGGGATGGTTTTAAAGTTTTGGGATGAGTAAGGCCATAAAATCTTGTTCATTGTCTTGGATGCTGCTTCGATATCATTTCTGCGGGTGTAGTAATATCTGGAGTATGTGGGGTTTATTAATCTTATCTTCATCTAATGGCCTCCAGATCTAGTTAGATGGCTTAAGAATTGTAAATGGGATATTTCTAAAATTCCGCTATAAAATCTGTCCAAAATAGGGTATTCATTACGTTTGATTGCCTACACATTACTGATTATCTTATTAGACATGAATGATAGTGATCGAATTTAACTAATATTTTTTCATTTTATGTAAAACTTTTGCATTATGAAATACTGCTCCACCAATTCATGAATAATGTTAAGCAATAAACATTTTCTTCATAATAAAATTAAAATATTTTGGTCCATGATGTAAAATTATTTGTTGAGATAATTGTGTCATAGTACTTAAGAGTTCAAAAGCAACTTCATTCACAGATGTCACATCCCAGCTTAACTTCATACAGTTATTACAGAACATTTGTCAATTGTTCAAAGTGCAGAGGGTGGAATAACCTATTCAATTTAAGTGCAACTGGATTTGTTTAAACACTGAAAGACAGTACTTGCGTTGTATATTACTTTATACTTACTTGCAGTATAAAGTCAATGATCAAACAGATTGACCTCAGCACTTGGCCTAAAATCAAGTGTCAGATGCCCAAGATGGAGTGTATTGCATTATTTTGTCAGTTTGGATCTTGTCTGTCTCTCTTGTGGATTGGATTCAATTTGAATTTGGTTTTTGGAACATACAAGGAATGGATTTGTCTTTGCCTGGTCCACTCTGAGTGCTGGCTTTATAAGTTTAGGAATGGAGTAAATTAAAAAAAAATGCCTTTCACAATCTCAGAATATCTCAAAATGCTTTAAAGCCAATGAATTACTTTTGAAGTGTAGTTGCCATTGTAATGAAGAAAACTTTGCAGCCAGTATTACACACAGCAATATCCCACAAGCAGCACCACGACAATGGTTAAATCATTTTTCTTAGTGATGGTGGTTGAGAGATAAGCATTGCCCATGACATCAGGCAGAACACTATTGCTCTTTCTCAAATAGATCGGTTGATTCTTTTACACTGCACATAAAAGGCAAAAAGAGATTCTCCTTGACATTCCATTCAAAAGACAGCCCCTCTGGGACTGCAGCACTTCACTGGTACCGCAGTGGAGTATAAACCCAGATTTTGAACTCAAATCCCAGGAGTGGACTATGAACCCACGACTTCTAAATCATAATTATGAGTGCTACACACTCAGCCACAGATAAATAGAGAGCTGTTTAGCCTCAGTCACATATTAGAATATCAAATTATCTTGTTCAAATTAGAAAGTCTATCTGTAATCTTCAGAGGGTTAGGTCAGATTGTTTCAATAAATCGTAACAAAGGCAAATAATATTATTTATACTATAACATGGTTCTACAGTTGGTAAATATTGATGATTTTACAGGAGAAGTTAGCTAAGCACTGCATAATATATTGGCAGATTTGGAGGCTTCCTACCTGACAATAGGGGAGAGCAGCAACCAAAAAGAAATGATCAGGATGAATACCATCCCATTGCCACTATTGCTGTGACAACATAATTGTCCCTTGGGCCTAATGCTGGATGGCCTGAGTGCTCACTTGAGTCATGTAGTAAGCCCGTTTAAGATCCAAATCAGAGACATAAGTATAACTTAATTTGAGAACAATGCCGAGTGGAGTGTGAACTGTTTGTCTGCAAGGTATCATTTGGCAATGCCACAGAAGAGGAAGTGACAGCTAAGGTTTGTGAATATTTTGTGGGATGACAAGTTTCTGCTCCACAAAAGCAAAGGGGGATTCGTGTTGCTCTGTGTGTCTCCCCATTCCCTCCTCTGAGATGAAACACATCCCACTCACCTGTGCCCAAACTTACCCTGGCCTACAGATCACTGGGCAACTGACACTACTTACAATGTGAACTGTATTTCCCTGTTGCTGCAATAAGAAGTCTCACAACACTAGGTTAAAGTCCAACAGGTTAATTTGGTAGTAAACACCACTAGCTTTCGGAACGCTGTTCCTTTGTCAGGTGAATGGAAAATTCTAATCGCAATCAAGGCATTTTAAGACACACACAGTTTACAGAATACTGATTACAAGATTTGCATTCTAATCAGTATTCTGTAAACTGTGTGTGCCTTTATATGCCCTGTTTGTGATCAGAACTCTCCATTCACCTGACGAAGGAACAATGTTCCAAAAGCTTGTGGCGTTTACTACCAAATAAACCTGTTGGACTTTAACCTGGTGTTGTGAGACTTCTTACTGTGCTTACCCCAGTTTGATGCCAGCATCTCCCTATCATGACTTGCCCTGTTGCTGCCAGACCAGCTGAGTTTATCAGGCATTTTCTGTTTTTATTTCAGGTTTCCATCATCTACAGTATTTTGTTTTCATATTGATACTGATATACAGAGTTTGTGGGCTTAATCCCTCAGCCTCTCACATTTTCCACCCAAATACTTTCGAGTGCCAACCTCCTAAATGGCCAAATCTCTTAAGTCAGGTTCAGCCAACATGCTACCAAAATCTGTTCAAATCGGAACATCTATCTTGCGTGTTATTGTTGCTCTTCATGATTTTCCTATTAGAAGTTTATTTGATTTCATTTGATTTATTATTGTCACATGCATTAGTATGCAGTGAAAATTATTGTTTTTTGCATACTATACAGGCAGGGCATACCATTCATAGGGAAGGAAATGTGACAGTGCAGAATGTATTGCTACTGTCATAGCTAAGATGTAGAGAAAGATCAACTTAATGTGAGATAGGTTCATTCAAAAGTCTGATGGCAACAGGGAAGAAGCTGTTCTCGAGTTGGTTGGTGTGTGACCTCAGACTTTTTCCCGATGGAAAAATGTGGAAGAGAGAATGTTTGGGGTATGTAGGGATCTTAATTATGCTGGTTGCTTTGCCAAGGCAGCAGGAAGTGTAGATAGTGTCAATGGATGGGAGCTGGTTTGTGTGATGGATTGGGCTACATTCATGACCTTTCTTAGTTTCTTATGCTCTTGGGCACAGCAAAAGCAATATCAAGCTGCGATACAACCATAAAGAATGTTTGCTATAGTGCATTTGTAAAAATTGGTGAGAGTCATAACTAATATGCCAAATTTCCTTAGTCCTCTGAGAAAGTAGAGGTTGATGGGCTTTCTTAGCTATAGTGTTGGCATGAGGGAGATGAGGACAGGTTGTTGGTGATCTGGACACCTAAAACATGAAGCTTTCGACCATTTCTTCTTCATCTCCATTGATGTATACAGGGGCATATTCTCCACTATGCTTCTTGAAGCCAATGACAATCTCCTTCATTTTGTTGCCATTGAGGGAGAGATTATTGTCACTGCACCAGTTCACCAGATTCTCTATCTTATTCTGCACTCTGTCTCATCATTGTTTGAGATTCAACCCACTACCGTGGTGTTATCAGCAAATTCGAAAATCGAGTTGGACCATTAAAGTCTCTAGTCAATTTATTTCCCATGTTCTGAAAATGTAGGCAACCATATGAGAGCACACGATAAAAACAATAGCTTAACTAAACTGGTATCATGCCATTTTCTGATCCCTGAGCATCTTCAGATTTATAGAGATATATGACTCTCTGCCGCTTAAGACCAATCGATGGAATCAGTCAAGGGACAGAAGCCAAAAGAAGTAAAGAAATATGCAAAAATGCAGTGGTTTTCTCTAACTATTGTGAACATCTGGTGTAGTGATTCAATAGTGGTTTGAATGCTGCTGTGGTCATAGTTTACCTATGATTGTTATTGTAGCAATTCAGAGATATTAGCATTGCATTGATATTGCACACCAGTTGCCAATTACGCAACCAAGAAGCAATATGTAAACAATTATAGCTTCATCATTTCAATCAGCTTATTTTTGTTGCTAACCACCATCACCCAATATTTATATTCTAGCTGTCTTAAGTCAGCCAACAGGCAGTGCTGCGTAATTTCCATTTAATCAACTGTATCAAAACTTCTTTCTCTGATCGTATCAAATGCAACCGTTCTGCCTTCACTTGCCCTTTTGCCAGGCCTTATAGAGTGGTGAGATTCATCTCTTAGTGTCAAAGTGATGGAAACTGTGAACTGCGGGCAAATGGCTTGTAAGAATTTAGTGGTAGTGGGGGCCAGGGGTTGGGGGAAATGTAGCAGGAGTGGTCTAGGTGGAAGGGAATTCAAGGAGCAACATGTCAGTATTGCAATTGATATAAAACTCTCTATTTTACCATTTTGATTCTAAGTTCTGGTGAGACTTGAAACTGGGAGTGCTTCAGATCCAACTCTTAAACCCATTTTCAGGCGCCCCCATATACACTCTGCCTGCAAAATTATCAGCGATTCTGAAAAGTGCTGCAGAAGCCTGTCTGCAGGGCATAACACGCCAGAAATGCTACAGCTCCAATCGGAACAACCAACTGTGCCAATGCAAAACAAACGATAGAATGCGGTCCCCGTGTCATATTCCTCCTGGGCCAAATAATGCCTCCCCCAGCCCCCACAGACAGTGTCCCACCCCCACAATATTACTGATGTCTTTATCCCATGCCTCCCACCACTCAGACAGTGTGCAGGTCCCTCACCCCCTTTCCACCCATCAATCTCAGGCAGAAAGGCAGCTGACCCCCACCCCCCCTTTCTCTCCACTGATCTCAGGCAAAGTGGCAGTGGACTCCCCTCTTCCCCCATCACCAATCTCAAGTAGAATGGCCATGGACCCACCCACCCCCTCCCGCCCCCACTAATATTAAGCAGAAAGCCATCCAATGCTAGGCACCTACCTTTTCACTAATTGGAACGCCCAAATCGGACTTCTATGGAGCATGTCTGTTTCACGTTAATTCTTGATGGGTGAACATGGTGATAAAGTGGGAAGTGCTGGTAAAGTTGGGTGCACCACCAAAAAAAAAATTTAAATACATGCAAAATGTGCGTAAATGGACGTTGTGTCTGTTTCAGGCGCGGTCATGATAATGCCATTTTCGGGCCTTGTTACTGGGGAACTGGCACAGAGATGGGTGCAGATCGCGCTATTCACCTCACACCCAAATTTACCAGGTTATTGTGTCCATTTTCACTATAGCTATTTTGTGTCTGTTTTCATGATAGCTATTACGACTCTTTAATAAAATCAGGTCCTCAGTGTTAATCATGGAATGATGTAACATAGTGCAAAGTGCCTTACTAATATTGTGGGAAACTGTTAACTAAGATCAGTCCTCATGAAAATTTCTGTTTTGTGAGACCTGAAATGGGTACGTACTCAAATGCCCCTGTCTGTGTTACACTCTGTCAGAATGTTGCTATTTCTAGGCACTATTCAAACCGAAAGAATGGTGTTTTAAATATGGATATGCTGATGATGCTGCATTAGGGGTAGGACCAGCAAAAGCTATTATTTAAGACTGCAGTTTGAACAGTGTGCATACAATAACATTGGTCACAGCTAGTCCAAGACTTACAGATTCTTCTTTCTTCTGTGCATGATGGCAGGTACAACCCACAGTATTGCCATCTTCGACATGGATAGGGCACGGTACGGGTTCCAAATCTACCTCAGTAAAAACAGGGATCAAACTCTGTGCTATTGGCATCACTCTGCATGCTGCAATACCGCAGCTATGCGTAGTGATACTGTAGTTTCAAATTTTATTTCCACCACACGGCTGACCGAGTGCGTCTCCCACTCTTACTACCTACCATTTGTTGGAGGAATTTAATATTCAAGCTGTTTGGCAATATTATGAATGTACATTCCTTGACCATCAGGTTTTAGGGTGGGACTTGTATGTGGTTCTTCTGCCTCTGAGGCTGGGAAACTATCCAATGCCTTTCAAGACCACCTACTACAGACTGCAGGGTTAAAATTTTCTGGCTTCCCCATAGCGTGTTTCTAGTGGCGAGAGATGGCACACTGTTTGCTGGCTATAGGATCTTCTGGTCCCATCGCTGTCATTGGGAATTCCTACTGTGTGCCACCATGCTGCCAAAAACTGATAGCCGCAGTGTGCCATTGGTGGACTCAGACGATTCTGCCAGAATGAACATATAGAAAATTCCAGCCCAGGAGTAAACTGGAGATGAAGTGGGACAAAGGCTACCTTCCAATGTTCAGTGAATTACACAGGTGACAGGTTGAAAGATAAAAGAAAGACAAACTGGTGACATACAGCAGCTTGCAATTGCAAGTAATAAATGTTAAAATCACAACTGAAATTATTCCCCCCTTCATTTTCTTAAACATTACATGAGTACATTTGTTGCACAAAAAGAATGGAAAAGAGAGGGGGATTAAATGGGATTCAAAGACTGGCTGGCACTGGTCCAATTTATGTTTTTGTCCCAAGGGCTATCACAAGGCCCTGTGAAAGCTTTTTTCCAGGTTGAAGTGGCCTGATTGCAGACTTACAGCAATAGCAAATGGCTACAGGAAAGGAGTAACATTTCAGATGTCATTCTTCAGGAAGTGGTAGCGACATTAAACCTGATAGAAAACACTAACCAACAAGTGCGGGTCAATAGCAAACCAACAAGTTCTGTAGATCATATTTCATTATATTATTGATATTGTATTGTATTCAGTTGTGCAGGGAAGAGAAAATGGTCACTAAAGTAAATTGCTGTCATTAAGTAGTGTGGATTACAACTCTTAAAGAATAATTTGAGGCACAATTAAGTCGTGTGATTCTTTTGAATGCATCTTGTATATTTAAAGTATGTTTGAAAATATAATCAGATTTTGTATCTGTGGCTTCATTTCTTGTGATCATAATATATGATTGCTGAACGGATTTGCTTCAGGCAGTTATGATCTTGTTTAAGAATCTTTGAGTTTAGTTTTATGATCCAAATCCTTGTTTGATACGTCATTAGTCTATAGTCTGGGCCAAAAATTACACATGTTGGAGCTTAAATATGGTTTGTTTTTCTTTATCAAACAACAAATACATGATTAGTTTGCTGAAAGCTCACAGAAGGAAAAGATAAAGATGAAATTAGTAAATAGTTCTAAGTAATCCTTTGTTGCTTTCTGCGGTTTGTTCTGTGGTATGATAACCCTCACAGATTTACTGGATATTTATTTTCTGTACATATCTTCCAGACAGAAGCTGTGGCACTTTGTACTTAAGAAGCTTGTAACTAGACTAGAATGGGACATATTCCCATAAAATCATGCACTCGGAGGGAAAACACTTTGAAAGTAGGATAAATTACAGATCTTAAACTTGACCCCAGCTGAAATTAAATCTATTTTTTCCCTGATAGCAGCAAACCATACATCAATGAAAATCTCAGGCAACCTCCTGGTAAAGCAGCAAGGGAGTCACCTAATACTTATTGAACCCCAGTCATAGAAGACATCCGGCTTCAATTTACTTCACCTTACCACAGTTCTGAGTTCCTCATTGTTTATACAACAACAGGCCCAAAGTGCTGATCCTTGTAGATACAGAGTAGCAATGCCAATTCTGAGATTACTGACTTAGTTGTGTTGCTAAATCGGAACTATATTAAAGGCAGCTGCAGATTAGGGTCACTGCCTAGACTAAATGTTATGTTTTCCAGTAAATTTTTTGAGTCAAAACTTTTGGGGCATCTTACTCAGGGGAAAAGTGCAGAATTTATAAATTACGCAAACAGGGATTTTTCTAACAGATTTAGATATTTGTAAATGTTGCCATTCAGAATAGGTATTCTGCTGATTCTCACCTGAGAGGATAAGTGTGGACTTCTCCAGCAGAGAAGGAACAAAACTATTTGGAATTCAGTTCATGCTAATCTGCCCTTGGGCAAATGTTTTTGTTCTGCTGATCTTCTCAAAGTCTAGCTGAAGAGCTGTGAGGAATTACCACCACTTGAATAGAATTAGTGGATCGTTGTTTAAGGAAAATGTTCAGTGGAGATAAACAAATATGGATATGTAACAGATAATTATATAATTGATTTTTGTCCCACTGAATGTGCCATATTTTTATGAATGGATTCATTCTTTTGTATATCCATGGGTGTCAAAGCTGTTCCTTTGATGTTGGGATAGTGGAATACCCACAGGAAGAATATCAGAAGTGTCTTAAAGTGATAAGTAACTGAAGAATGTAGTGATGGTTCCTGAACTTTGGAACAGTTCCTTAGATGGATCTGGAGGCCCCAATTTCAGCATATTGCTTGCTACTGTTTATTTATATAACTGCAATGTCTGAACATTCCAAGTTATTGGTGGTTTTCACACCTTGAGAATGTGAATGGTATCATACAAATACAAAACTTTCTTGTATTAGTTCGGTTAAGTGAAAATATTTGGGCTCAGATCTTCTGATTTCCAGATAATTGAAGCTTCAATGTATAGTGGAAGATGTGCTTAAAGATCCTTTGAAAGTCCTGTCACATGCATCAATGTGGTGATTGCCTGGGATCTTGAACCTTCTGACAGATAACATCATGTTCCCCGGGATGCTGCATGAATGTCTCTGACTCTGAACTAGAGTGGAGACTTATGATAGATTTACATCACTTACCTTGATATTTAACAGTGAAATGTTAGCTGTTACTGAAGAAAGAGACAAACTGCCAAAGCTTGTTGTCTTATATTCATTAGGACAGATACAAGAATACCAAATTTCACGAGAAACAATTTATATTGCTTGAGAAACAAGATTCTGATTGGTTGATAAGTCAGTTCTTATTGATCAAGATGTTATCATGTCAAATGCAGAAGGCAGCTACTGTCTCCTGGCTTTTGTTTATTCAAAAATATATATAATATTTGGACATATTTCTTTTGCCTACAGAGCTCCCTACATATGAATGTACATAGTTTCTAGCGAGTATAAATTTGTGAACTTAAATTGGGTATTACTATGACACTTTGGATTTTTTAGTTAGTTCTGCCCAATTGCAGAATCACAGCTGACATTAGCCATTATGTTCTGAGCTATATAAACAAGCTTTTGTTGAGTATGGTCAATATTCTGCCGATTACAAAGAGCTGATGTGACATGCTGCCTGATATGATTGACCAGCTATTGGGGCTATGGACAATATACCTGGTGCCACACTGGCACTGAAATTCATATACCATATTATTTAGTTTTGTTCTAGGCAGAACATTTTTTTGGTTTTATGGTAACATTCTGTTAATAGATAACAACAAACGTATTGCCTGCATAATAATGCTAAACAATCCAATTATGAGTCACAACAGGCATTAAATAAAAGCAAATTCTTTCATGAACAACATCAAGATTGGACAATCAAGGCATCTGTGATGAATCCGCAACAATAGTAGTGTATATTCTTATGGTATTTTAGCTAGTGCAAGATACCCAAGCACCTTGCAAGCATTTTGTCTAACAAATTTGATACTGTAGATATTAGAACAGCTGTTTTAAGGTGAATATTTTGGGAGAGAATTCCAGAGCTTATGGCCTAAGAAACTGAAGATACAGCCCCAGTAGAAATTGCACAAGAAATCAGAATTGCAGAAGTGCACAAAGGCACAATGGCTAGGAATACTGCCTCACATCAGGGACCCGAGTTCGATTCCGGCTTTGTGTAACTGTCTGTTTGCATGTTCTAACCATGTCTGTGTGGGTGTCCTCTAAGTGTTCTGATTTCCTCCCACAGTCCAAAGATATACAGCTTAGGTTGATTGGTCATGTTAAAGTGCCTGTTAATGCCAGGAGGACGAGTAGGATAAATATGTGGAGTTACTGGAACAGATGATATTGATGTGGTGCAGGCTCAATGTGCTAAATGGTCACTTTCTGGTTTGCAGCAATTCTAATCTATCTTGAGAGGTTGTATGGATGAGGGAAGATAAGGGGTTACAGAGATAGAAAGGGAAAGAGTGTAGAACGATGTGGAAACAAGAGTGAAAGGATTAAAATCATTGGACCTGGAGCCTATTTAGGTCAGCAATCATGGGTGAATTGGCTGAAGGGATTTGGTGTAAGTTCAAATATGAGCAGCAGAGCATGAGATGAAGTTTATGAATCGTGGAAGGTGGGAGGTCATCTGGTGAGAATTGGAATAAATCTGCTTTCCCACCGTAGAGACACACTTGCAGCAAAATCAAATTGCTTCTCATGCTTATACTCAACTTTGAATGAAAACACATTGAGGTCATACACAAGATTTTTCACGGTCTCCACCTGGCTGATAAGATTCAAAGCATTTGGCAGCTAAGCACCCAAGGAGGTAATTTGGTTCAGTGCTCTTGTTTTATGTCTTTGTAATGAGGAATCGGCTATGGTCCTGGTTCCATGAGAAAACCAGAGTGCCTGGAGAAAACCCACACAAACATGGGGAGAATATGCAAGCTCTACACAATCAGCCAAGGCAGGAATTGAACTCAGGTCCCTGGTGCTGTGAAGCAGTAGTGTTACCCAATGTGCCACTGTCAGGCTGAGTGAAAGAGTGAGAGAAAGAGCAAGGAAAAGCAAAAATCTTTCTATAATCTTAATTCAATGTTCAAGGAACAGGTTGTATTTAAAAATAAACAAATTATTTTGTCTGTTTTATTGGTACCAGAAATTCATGAATGTACCTCTGGAGAAGGAACAACCAAAAAGGTGGATAAATGGAGCAGAATTCAGCCATTATTTATTAAAATAAATGAACAAGTCTGAATAGTTGTCTGGGCTACTCCTGTTGTTCTGTCTCTGTGAAAAAGTGATTTTAATTTCCAACATCTGTAAATGTGTATCGTGAGTGAAACAAGCATAAGTAGATAGGGAGAGATGATGATGATGAACAAAAGGCACAAATAGACAGGGAGGCAGACAGTTACTTCCTTCCTGAATTTTGAAAGCAGTTAAAACCATTTTGAGCAAAACAATTTGATTGGGAGAATATGGGTAAGCAGTAGCGTAATGGTATAATCACTGGAATAACAATCCAGATATATGTGGAAATGTACTGGGGACCTGGGTTCAAATCCCACATTGGAAGGTCATGAAAATTGAATTCAATATGAAAAATATGGAAGGGGGAGGAAGGAAGCTCGTTAAGGCCTTGTACCATCTGTATCTGTGGGGAGTAAATCAGAGTGAACAACTGGATGGAGGGTTATGGTGAAAGGGAGATGGTTCAGTGCGGAAATAGTGATGGGGTTGACAGGAATACAGGGGGTTGTGAAAAAGTGGAGATTTGGGGGACAAAGTGGGAGCAAGAAGTCAGGATAAACACAAGTATCTGGGGAAAAGGTGGGAAGAGAGCTTTCAAGGTCACTATTTCTCCCCAATCCTAATTGTAGCTTGCAGCTTTATTCCCAGTAAGAAGTCTTACAACACCAGGTTAAAGTCCAACAGATTTATTTGGTAACAAATGCCACTAGCTTTCAGAGTGCTGCTCCTTCATTAGGTGAGTGGGGAGTCCTGATCACAAACAGAGCATATAAAAGGCATACATTCAGTTCACAGAATACTGATTAGAATGTGAGTCTTTCCAGCTAATCAAGTCTTAAAGGTTCAGGCAATGTGATTAAGGATAACATTAAGTATAGATTAAAGAGATGTATATTATCTTCAGACAGGACAGTAAATGAGATGTTGCAAGCTCAGCGAAATGATGGCGGTTGAACCTAGTTCTGATGTGCCACAGTAAAAAACAGCACTGGCCTCCTCGGAAGACAAACACGGGACATAGTGGACAGAGTACCCTTCGTCGTTCAGTACTTCCCTGGAGTGGAGAAGCTACGACATCTTCTCCAGAATCTTCAACACATCATTGATGAAGACAAACATCTCACCAAGGCCATCCCAACACCCCCACTTCTTGCCTTCAAACAACAGCACAACCTCAAACAGACCATTGTCCATAACAAGCTACTCAGACTTCAGGTGAACAGTGATCAGGACACCACATAAACCTACCAGAATAACCTCTGCAAGATGTGCCGCATCAGCAACACAGATGTCATCATCTCACTTGAGAACACCATTCACCAGGTACACGGTACATACTCTTGCAACTCAGCTAACATTATCTACCTGATATGTGGTATCAGGTACATTGGGGAGGCATGGTACATTGGGGAGATCATGCAGATGCTATGACAATGGATGAATGAATACTGCTCCATAATCACCAGGCATACTGTTTTCTTCCTGTTGGTGAACACTTCAGCTATCACGGGCATACAGCCTCTGATCTTCAGGTAAACATTCTCCAAGCGGCCTTCATGACACGTCATAGCGCAGAGACGCTGAGCAAAAACTGACAGCCAAGTTCCACACACATGAGAACAGTCTCAACCAGGATCTCGGGTTCATGTCACACTATCTGTAACCCCCATGACTTGCCTGAGCTTGCAACATTTCACTCTCTGTCCTGTTTGGAGACAATAAACACCTCTTTAACCTATGTTTAATGCTATCTCCACTCACACTGTTTGCACTTTTAAGACTTGATCAGCTGTAAAGTCTCGCATTCAAATCAGTATTCTGACTGTGTGCCTTTATATGCACTGTTTGTGATCAGAACTCCCCATTCACCCGATGAAGGAGCAGCTCTCTGAAAGCTGGTGGCATTTGGTACCAAATAAACTGTTGGACTTTATCCTGGTGTTGTGAGACTTCTTACTGTGTCTACCCAGTCCAATGCCAGCATCTCCACATCATACTTTACTCCTACATTAGCTCATTATGCACCACAGTAAATTTTTTTGGTTAGCACTGCTGCTTCACAGCTCCAGGGACCTAGGTTCGACTCCTGACTTCGGTCACTGTCTGTGTGCAGTTTGCACATTCTCCTTATAACTAATAGGCTTCCTCTGGGTGCTCTGGTTTCCTCCCACAGTCCAAAGATGTGCCCGTTAGGTTGATTGGCCATGTTAAATTGCCCCTTAGTGTCCTGCAATGTGTCGGTTAGAGGGGTTTGTGTGTAAACTATGTAGGGATACTGGGATAGGGCCTGTGGTTGATGCAGACTCGATGGGCCGAATGGCCTCTTTCTGTACTATAGGGTTTCTATTCTATTTCTATTCCTATTTCTATAATCCACTGGTGTCCACCACGGTGGTTTGGGAAATCTACTGGGGGCCAATGTAAAACTTAATTGGTATCCTGATTAAGGAATACAATCAAGGCCTGACTGGAATAACCCCTCCCATGTCTGATTCTCTATTATACCAGTGAGAAAAGACATTGACCCAAAAAAATTCTGGAACAGCTTGACATGCAAAAGTTGGACTTACCTATAGGGCCTTGCTCACGTCATGGATATCCAAGGAGAAGACCAGAGGCCTTCAGCTACCAGACCCTGAAGGAGCACAGCACCTGAAAATGTCAGTATATCTTCATGTCAATGGCACCACTGTGAATCAGTTTTCAGAAGGTGAGAGGTCCACACACAACAGCTTCAGCTTTGCTGATGTTGCACTTGTTTGGAATTCCAAAGTCTTCGTCTTGTGCTCATTGCATTATCCATGGTCTTTGCTGACTTCTCAAACTCGCTTGGGAACTTCAGGGTCTTTGGCCTGAGCTGATAAGATTGTGATAAATGTAGCATGGGGACAAAGTTTAGTTGTGGACAGGAGAGATAGACCTCAGGAAGAGGAGGTGAATCTGGAAGGGAAGGGATGAAGATGGATGGAGGGACGAATCTGGTAGAAGAGAAAGAACTTGCATGGGTGAATGTCAGTGGAGAGGAAGGAGTCATGGGGAGAGAATGCAAATAAGTGTGTAGGTGTAACAGAGGAGGAAAGGGCAAGAGAATATATATGGAAGGGTGAAGGAATAAAGGGGGAGGAAAGGGTAACGGTGGAGAGGAAGAGACAAAAGGGAGGAAGGGATAAGGGAAGATGAGGGATGTCAAGGTGAATATGTAGTGAAAGGGTTTGTGCTATCAATGACTGCCTCCTGAACAGCAAATGGAGAGTGGCATAGGAGGGAATGGTGAACAAAAGAGAGACTATCGGGAGCCATTAAGATGGAAGGGGAACATTGGACTGATGATGTTAAAGGGGTTGGTGAAGATGGTTTGTGGGGTTTCAGAGGCACAGTGGAGGTCAATGTGGATGGATAACATGACAGGGAAGCAGGGAATGCACACCTCAGGGATTGTTGATGGAGGATGGTTGTGACCAAGGGTCATGAAAGAGAGATCAAAGGTGACACCAGCAAGGACAGTGGTGACAGGGGGAAGGACATGGGTGAGTAAGGGGAAAAGAGGAGAGAGTTACGGAAACATCTAACGATTACCACTGTTGCAAATTAAAATTGAATGGAGGCTGTTTTTGAATGGGCACAAGTGCTGCATGTGAGTGGGTGGGTGGAGAATCTGGTTCACTCAGATGGACAATTGAGAAAGGATTGCAGCTCAGATAGTCAGCTGAATGGAGGATCCTCATGAGCCAGTGGGTGGGTGATTACATGAGGCTGTGAAAGACCCTGCCCCTGATACTGCTCCCTCCACAATCACATGTAATGTGTGGCTGCGTACAGCTAAACTATGAGCATTGGGGAGATGAGGTGAGGGTAAGGGCTTCGCAAAACTCACATAATGACATTGAAAGGCGATATTAGACTTATTATTTTGTGGCAATGAATATATTTACATACAATACAGTGACACTATTAATTCACCTGTGCAAACACTTATGATCAAAATGCCCTATTTTCCTTGGCCTCCTGCTGCTAGATTTTTCGTAGCCCGTGGAATTGTCAGTCCTGTTGTGTTGATGACTTGCGCAGCTGTCCTTTGGAGAGCTGGAGGGCCCTGGCTTTCCATCATTGTGCACCCTCTGCGGCGATGGAGAATGAAGTTGAAGAGGTCACAGGCCAAAGGGATTCAGTGAGAGCATACAATCTCTCAAGAGTCCCAAATGGATGACCCAGGAATGTCCAGCTGCTTCTCCTCCTCCATATGGATGGTTATGGACACCTTGAGGAGATGGGCACCTGAGGGAATGTTGAAGCGTCCTATTCACCTCTTGTATTGCCACTGCATAAATTCACCCATGGCAATGGAATAGAATGCAAGTCTGTGCACATTTCCAGCAGAAACTGGGCATTATCTGGACTAGCATTTCCACAGTATCCTCCTCTTGGTGATCTCCTAAATTGGCTCCAGTCCATCAGAGAATAGGCAGACAGACTCTTTCAAATTGTATGTTACTCTGTTGAGGGCATTCAACAACTCTGCTTGATGTTCCCCCTCCTCTTGCTGATTCTCCAACATACGATGGAAGGTCAATTCAAAGATTCACCAATGGATTTGGATCTTCCCAGGAGCCTCTGAAAGCTGGGTTGCTTGGCTGAACGTGCTCCCTCTTGTTGAAGACATATGTCCATGTGATCACCACCAGATTG
The DNA here is from genome assembly GCA_024679065.1 of Sphyrna mokarran. Taxonomy (NCBI): domain Eukaryota; kingdom Metazoa; phylum Chordata; class Chondrichthyes; order Carcharhiniformes; family Carcharhinidae; genus Sphyrna; species Sphyrna mokarran. Next base: position 35,965,708 of record JAGIQG010000010.1, on the reverse strand, counting down.
GAGGCTTTGCTACATTAAAGGTTGTATAAATGTGAGTCACTGCTGTTGCTGTATACTTTGGACTGAATTGTATGAGATGTTAGATTTCTCTTACCTTTGCAAAAGAATTAAGGAGAAGCCTGTTGAGTAAAACAGCAGCTACCCTACAGCCATTTAGGCTGGAGATGGGACTTCTGTCTGTTGGCGAGAGAATGTCCTGCCTTAGGGAGATGTTGGGAAGGGGAAGCAACATTGATGCAAGGGTTGCAAACCATTTTGGAGTCCTCCAATGGGCATGGGCTCTACTAATAACGATCACCTCCTAGCCGGTCACCAGCTCATGCAGAGAAACCTGCTGGGTTGGCTTTTTAGCATGGGCCTTTCCTGCTACCTGTTCAATCCCAGTGATGGCAAGTGAGGCTCTTAAGTGGACATTAAATGCTCATCTAAGGGCCCCAATTGGCCTGAAGGTGGATGAGTTTCCCAATATCACCCAGCTCCCCACTTCCGATTGCATTGCGGGTTGGGCGTGTGCAGGCAGAAAGGGGAAGTCAGGTCACCTGCTGGAGGATGACACCCCCATCCTCCTCCTCCCGGCACCTTCAAACCCAGTCAATTGAATCAATTACTTCATACCTTATTCTAACATAGATGAGTCTTAGGTTGATTTCCTCTTGGGTGCCATTGGACGCCATTGCAGTATTCTCCAGGTTCCCAACCATGCATTTCTCTGTGGTGAGAGACAGCACACCATTCACTGGCAGTGATATTCTTTGTTCCCTCTGCTATCCAGGGGATCTCCCATTGAAGCTACCCCATGTTGCCGAGAAACCTGAGTGTTTTGTGGGGTTCACTGCCGGCAAGACCAGAGAATCCCATGAATGGCCCATGGTTTTCAAACTGTAGAAACTTTATGAAATGGTCTCATCTCCACAGTGAAAGAACTCTGACTTTCAGCAGCAAGTCATTTTGCCAGACGTTCATTGAAAGAATAATATTTGTGGTGTTTATCCTTCAGTTCTTTTTGACAACAAAAATAAACTCGAAAGGAATAAAACAAAGCCTTGAGGAGAAGTGACTGTTGAACAATCATTCTGCTGAGGATCTCTGCTGGAGGGAAGTAAACATCTGTTCTTTCTCAAGCTGTCACCTGTAGATTTGTCACATTAGATATAACTGGATACGTTATCAGTGGACTTTCTGGAGGGGCTGTAAATTAATTTGGACAGACCTCTATTCTTTCTTGGGAGCCATTGTGTTATTTAAAGTGTCTTAGGAAGTATCATCAGAAAGCCAACTAACGCACAATGAATATCACTTCCTCTTATTCTTATTTTAGAATTAAAAACAAGCTGAAAAATGCAAATTCAAAGAGAAAAATAAAACCAGGACTTGATTGATGAGCAAATTGTAAAGTACAAAGACTACAAGCAGTTCTTTTCAACCTCTATTTCTTCCTAAGACGCAGCCAGTCACCATAAGGAAAATTGTGTAGAAAGTGCATTTGTATCTAAATTCATCTATTTATATATTTTTTTAAAAAAACCTATATATGAGCACATATTTCTGTTAATTTTATCATTATATGTACACATTTATATTACAATGATTTCCTATGGGAACTCCATAGCACTACCATTAGCAGGAGAATGCAATGGTAAGATAACAATTGTATGTTTAGGCTGTTTTAAATCTGAAAATGTTCATCAAATCAATTGATCTATGTGTCCTTGAGTGTGAAATTAACTGTGTATGGAAATGGAAACATTTATGTACAGAGAACTTCAATGCTTTGCACATTGTTTCCAGTTTAATAAAAGGATGGCACCATGTGACGGTGCTTTGATAGGTCAGCAGATCAGTTCAAAGGTCAGTGAATAGTTCCTGAGACAGTCAGGTTTAAGAAGTCAGCCTGCAAGTGTTACAGAGACAAGGACAGGAACAGGGACAGGAACAGGTCCCAATTAAATTAAGTTAAAGAAAGAACAGCAGAGTGCAGACCTTAAGTAAAGAGAGCCACTGGGGCAAAGGTACACCTTGAGAGCAGTAGGAATCTGTTTGCCATGACCATAGATTTGAAAATGTGCTTGAGTTAATGTTCAGTTTACTTGGGAATCTAGGGAGATGGAATCTCACAAGATGAGATTGAAACTCTGTGAGATGGGCCATTGTTAAAGCCATTCAAGGAAGAGTGACTTTTGGAGAGAATCCCAAGGAGAGATCTTTAAAGGAAAAGCTAGGAATCCCTTTGAGACAAAGTTTCAACAAAATTCTTTGACTTGGGATTGACTTGAGATTCCTGAGAAATCCATATATGCTATCTTGATTGCATCTGTCATTTATTTTAGTTTGAAGTGTTTGACCATAGTTTATCTGTTAATTCACATGTATTTCATATTTGCCCTAGATGTTAGAGTGTAAGATGTATGTTATAAATTGTTTTATCTTCCTGAATGTGTAGAGTAAATTTTGTTTACTGTAGAATCTTGTGACTTTAGAACATAGAACATAGAACATAGAACAATACAGCACAGAACAGGCCCTTCGGCCTTCGATGTTGTGCCGACCAAAATAAAAAGCAAAGCCCCTCCAAACTAAACCATTCCCTTCTCTTCCATATACTTATCAATTAACCTCTTAAACGCCACCAAACTTGGCGCATCTACAACAGCTGCAGGCAGGGCATTCCACTCCCTAATCACTCTTTGAGTAAAGAACCTACCTCTGATATCCGTCCTATAACTCATACCCCTTAATTTAAAGCTGTGTCCCCTCGTGCTAGCTTTCTCCATCCTAGGAAAAAGGCTATCACTGTCCACCCTATCTAAACCTCTAATCATCTTATATGCTTCAATAAGATCCCCTCTTAGCCGCCTCCTTTCTAACGAAAACAACCTCAAATCCTTCAACCTCTTTTCATAGGACTTTATTCCAATAGCAAGTGTTTTGAATTTCAAACTTCATGCTGTGTAAGCAAAACTCTATTGGCCCCTAACCAGATCTTCCCCAAATTCCCACGACCTGGTCAAGGATCATAATAATGTTGAAATAGCAATTTATAATGGGATAATAAAAAATAGAGACACAGATTATGAATTTTAAGTGGGATCGGATTGATCCTGTAAGCTATGATCCAAATGTATCTCATGTTGTTTCACCTTTATATTTGATCTTGACTTTCTGTGCACATTCAATTGCAAATCAATAGGTTGACATTTGCTGCTTCTGTTGATTCTTTCAGGAATCAGGGAAGAGTGTCTACAGTTTGAAAATGTGTGTTGAAGTTTCCAATTAGTCACACGTGGATAAAACTTTTGAAACTGTAAACATCAGTGTCTATTTTCTGGCAGCATCTATAAGGAGAGAAAAGAGCTTTGTGAACTTTTAGAAGTGGCAGATGGATTTCAACCTGGATAAATGTGTAGTGGTCCATTTTAGCAGGTCAAATGGGATGAAGGAGTATAATATCAGGGGTAAGACTCTTCGCAGTGTATAGGATCAGAAGGACTTTGGGGTCCGGGTCCATAGGACTCTTAAATCAACCTGGCAGGTAAAGGATGTGGTTAAGAAGGCAATATGGTGTTCTGGCCTTGATCAATCAAGGGATTGTGTTTAGGAGTCAGGAGATAATGCTGCAGCTTTATAAGACCCTACTCAGACCCCTCTTGGAGTACTGTGCTCAGTTCTGGTCACCTCATTATAGGAAGGATGTGGAAGCTATTGAAAGAGTGCAGAGGAGATTTACATACCTAGATTGGGTGGCATGCCTTATGAAGATAAGTTGAGGAAGCTTTATTTTTTCTCCTTGGAGAGACGAAGGATGAGAGGTGACCTGATAGAGGTGATAGATGTTGAGAGGTACAGATCAGGTGGATTCTCAGAGGCTTTTGCCCAGGGCTGAAATGGTTGTTTTGAGAAAAAAAACAGTTTAAGGTGCTGGGTAGTAGGTACATAGAAGATATCAGGGGTAAGTTTTTCACTCAGAGGGTAGTGGTGAGTGGAATTAGCTGCCATCGGTGGTGGTGGAGGCAAATTCGATAGGGTCCTTTAAGAGGCTTCTGGAAGATTGAGGGTTATAGGTAAGCCTGTAGGTAGGGATATCATCTGCGCAACTTGTGGGCCGAAGGGCCTATTTGTGTTGTAGTTTTTCTATGTTCTACATTCTAAAGATTTGACAAAGGGTCATCTGGACTCAAAACATCAGCTCTTTTCTCCTTGCAGATGCTGCCAGACCTGCTGAGATTTTCCAGCACTTTCTCTTTTGGTTTCAGATTTCACCATTGACAGTAATTTGTTTTTATCCAGTGTACATTTTCTGTCTGGAGAAAACTAAAATTTAGTTGATTAGTTTCTATCTAGATCGTTAACGCCACACTTCTTTAAAATATATTCATTCACAGGATGTGGGCATTGCTAGCAAGAGCAGCACTTATTGCTCTTCCCTATTTGTTCTTGAGAAGCTAGTGCACTCAGCCTTCTTGAGCAGCTGTACTCCATCTGTCAAAGATGGTCCCACGGGAATTTGACCCAGTAATGATGGAAAAACAGAAATATTAGGATGTTGGGATGACATGGAAAAGAATTGGATGCGATGTATTCCCATGAGGCTGAAGCCCTTATCCTTCTACTTGATAGAGATGACAGTCTGAGAAGTCTTGCAGATTTGCTGCAATACATCTTTTATCTGGGGATACTACAGCAGTGATAGAAGGAGTGAGTGTTTAATGAGTTGAATGCCGTGCCAATCCGGCAAACTTATTCGTTCTGCATGGTATTGAACTTCCTGAGTGTTATAGAGTTGCATGCATTTGGAAAGTATTCTATCACACCTTGAAGTTATATCTTGTAGATGGTTCAGAGGCTTTGGAACGTTAAGCAGTGAGTCACTCACTGCATATCCTCTGATCTGTAGTCACAGTATTAACCTGGTTGGTTCAATTAAGATTTGCAGTCAGTGGTGATATCCAGGATCTTCATGATGTGGGATTTGATGATGCCGACCATCAGGAGATCATTAGTCTCTTTCATAGACAGTGAATTTACAAATGAGATACGTTTAGAACTGTGCCTTTTACTTCAAAGAAAGGCAGCAAATTCTGGATAAACACTTTTATCAGCCCTTCCCACTGGCGGAACTTCTGGTTCTATCAATGTAAAAGGAGGTTTAAATGACTCACCGGCTCCATGACAGGAAGGAAAATTTCAGTCCTCCTTTCATGACGTGCTCATCTAATTTGGTTATAATGTGGAGAGAAACTCCAAATTAAAGTGTAATAGATTTTGATTCAGAAACAGTAATAGAAAGTAAATATTGTAAATACATTAAAATGCTTGGGGGTTTTATTTTGTGAAAACAAAAAATTGGAAAAGGCTTTTAAGAATCAATTGTAAAGGGAGTAATTAGAATTTTTGGATACTTAGAAATACTGGTTCATATGATGAGGTGGCCCTTTAACAGTAGGTAGTGCCAAGAGGAAGGAAGTAAAAATTTGGAGGGCATGTTGCAGACAAACTTCAACAATAGGACCAAGAAAAGAGAGGAACTGAGTGCTTTTGGAAAAAATGTGCACCATTATGTGGAAGATTGCAAGGCTGGAACCCTGCTTACACAGATACTGTTGCCGACAGAGAATTAGCCATGTCCTTGAAATAAGGTACTGGAATTCTGCTTGGGAGAAATATGTGGCTGAAATTTGCACCATGCAAAACTAACTTACTACATCTGTGAGTTAAGAGGTTGTTTTAAGCTTGCACTGTCCATCTGAGGGAATGGTAGTACATACTCGGAATCCAGAAAGCTTGATTAATGCTGGCCAAATTCCTGAGTCCTGATCTTCCTGACCGGTGAAGTAGTGTGATACCGCAGAATCCCAGGAATCTCTTTTTAATATATTAGCTGTCATTATCAAGCACTCTCTCTGGATCTTCCCCCTCATTGCATACTCAGCTAGCACTGGCATGACATTATACTGCAGCCATTTACAACAGGTTAACCCAGACATGAACCCGCCATGGGGGTCTCCCCAGCGGAGAGGGAAATGGCCAGACAGCGGCCTGGCAATATTCTCTAGCACTGCCAGATTGGCACCATGCCCGTGCCAACCTGGTGGTGCCAGCCTGTAGCAAGGAGTGGGCTCCAGTGGGAACTTCATGGGGGAGGATGGGATTCATTCAGATTTAGTTGTGTACCAGGAGATGACAGAAGAGCGGGGATTGTCAGCTGTTGTGGGGGAGGGGTGGAGGTGTTGCATGAGTATGTGCTGGCTCTGACAGTGGGGAAAGGGACTGACGACTGGGCGGAAAGGGAGAAGCAGTTAATGTTCAGGGGGAATGGGGAAAGGGATGGTAATCGAGGAGAAGGGAGGGGAGAGAGCTGCCGACCTCAATCAGTGTGCAGAGGGGAGCTGCTGAGATTTCCGTGATGGACTGACAGGAAGATTTATTGCTGTTATGATTGGGGCACCCTGTTTAAAGGGCATCCCTATTTCAACACAGCCGGGCATTTCCAGTAAGCTGAGGTCCACCCCTCTGTATGATGGTATAAAATACACCCACTTGACTTTTTTTAGGCAGAATGTGTTTGAAGATCTGAAGAGAAATCTTGTGTGTTTCTCAGAGGGAAACATGCAAGTTTTCTCATCAGCAACAATGGCAGAATGGTGGCATGTGCTCAGAATCCAGAAAACGTGATTAATGGTAGCTAAGTTCTTGAGTTCTGATCTTCTAGGCCGCTTACTAATGAAATAGTGTGAAACATGCTTCCCTTTTTTTTGGTAAGATTTTCTCCTATTGTCTCTGCTATCCCAAGTGAAATTTATAGTTTGTACTACTGTGATCTGCCTGTTAATGAGTGTTTAATTTACATTGATTCTGATTTGTGTTAATGTTACAAAAATGGAAATCTTGTTTGGTAATTTCTTCATTTGGGGGCTGTTTAGTTATTTTGGTTTATGGATCCCCACTGAGTTCATGACTTTTTTTGAACCTATTGGTACTTAATTCCTAATCAAAAAAGCCAATTAAGTCTAATCAGAGTCCCCACATGAGGGACAAACCAGATTCAAGCTGACAAGTCTTAGGCACGATCAAACAAGAACCAATTGGAGGAGCGGTAGATAGTGAAGAGGGGTGTTATAGTTTGCAGAGAGACTTGGGCAAGTTGCAGAGCTGGGCCGAGAGGTGGCAAATGGAGTTTTATGCAGAAAAGTGTGAGATAATTCACTTTGGCAGGAATAACAAATGTGTAGAGTATAGGGCTAATGGTAGGACTCTTAATAGTGTTGAAGAACAGAGGGACCTTGGTGTATGTGTGCATAGATCCCTGAAAGTTGGCAATGAAGTCGATAAGGTTGTTAAGAAGGCATATGGAGTCTTAGCTTTTATTGGTAGGGGGAATGAATTTCGGAGCCGCAACGTCATGTTGCAACTGTACAAAACTCTAGTGCAGCTGCACTTGGACTATTGTGTACAGTTCTGGTCCCCGCATTATAAGAAAGATGTGGAGACATTGGAGAGGGTACAGAGGAGGTTTACCAGGATGTTGCCTGGTATGGAGGTCAGGTCTTATGAAGAGAGGCTGAGGGATTTGAGGTTGTTTTCGTTAGAAAGAAGGCGGCTAAGAGGAGACCTTATTGAAACATATAAGATGATTAGAGGTTTAGATAGGGTGGACAATGATAGCCTTTTTCCTAGGATGGAGAAAGCTAGCACAAGGGGACATAGCTTTAAATTAAAGGGTGGTAGTTATAGGACGGATGTCAGAGGTAGATTCTTTACGCAGAGGGTGGTAAGGGTATGGAATGCCCTGTCTGCTGCAGTTGTAAATGCGCCAAGTTTGGTGACGTTTAAGAGGTTAGTGGATAAGTTTATGGATGAAAAGGGAATGGTTTAGGTTAGAGGGTCATTGCTTTTTCCTAATTGGTCGGCGCAACATCGAAGGCCGAAGGGCCTGTTCTGCACTGTAATGTTCTATGTTCTAAACTGACAAGATGAGGCATTGCATCCCCTCCCGGGCTTGATCTGATCTTAATCTTAGCCAAAAGGCCAAGATGACTTTAAAAAATTGCATTAGGTAAAGTCTTGGTTTAGCCTCATTGCTAGAGTAGAGCAAGCAATCAGGATAGCCAAACAATGATCGCAAGCATCAGCACACACCAAATGCAATGGGCTAGCTGCATCCCCTGCCTGGTCATGATTTTACCCCTGCTATGACACTTTTTTTGATTATATCCGATTGAATCCAATCAAAGTCCAATTCAAAGTCTCAGCAAGAGAGGCATTCCAGCTCCAAGCTGACAAGACAGGCTGGCCACTTCCTATCTTGGGCTTGATCTACATGATCCAAGCTGATTGGAGCAGACATGGCACCTCCTGCAAGGCTTGATCTCATTTGCATCTTAGCCAAAAGGCCAAGATGCTGCTTTTAAATATTGTTTCAAGAGAAGCTTCACTGTAACCTCATGACTTTAACCAAGTGTAGGATAACAAAACTACACTTGATCTTAGCCAAAAGGCTGAAAAGCCATGACACTTTTTTTTTGTTTATATCCGGTTCAATCCAATCAGAGTCCAATTCAAAGTCTCAGCAAGTGAGACATTCCAGATCCAAATTGACAATATAGGCATCCCACTTGATCTATGTGATCCAAGCTGATTGGAAAAGGCATTGCACCTCCTCCAAGGCTTGATCTCATTTACATCATAGCCTAAAGGCCAAGATGCTGCTTTAATAAATCGCTCCAAATGAAGCCTCAATGTAACCTCATGACTTCAATCAAGTGCAGCAAGCCAAAGCTACACTTGTTCTTAGCCAAAAGGCCAAGAAGCCATGATACTTTTTTTTTGTTTATATTCAATTCAATCAAATCAAGTCCAATTCAGAGTCTCAACAAGTTGAGACATCCCTGATCTAAGCTGACAAGACAGGTCTCTCACCTCCTGTCTTGGGCTTGATCTACATGATTCAAGCTGATTGGAGCAGGCATTGCACCTCCTCCAAAGCTTGATCTCATTTACATCTTAGCCTAAAGATTAAGATGCCGCTTTTAAAAATTGCTTCAAATGAAGCTACCATGTAACCTAATGACTTCAACCAAATATAGCATGTTGATACTACACTTGATCTTAGCCAAAAGGCCGAGAAGCCATGACACTTACTGTGAATGATCATTGCATGACATTTGCTTAGTATGAATGTTGCTTGCTAGTTTTCAGTAAGCCTGAATGTAGTCCACATCCTTCTGTATCTGGGAACAAACTTCATTATGAGATGAATTGCAAATGAAACCAATCACTGTATAATCACCAGCAAACATCCCCACTTGTGACATTATACTGGAGGAAAGGTCGACAGTCATGCCGATGAAGGTGGTCGGGCCTGGGACACGACCCAAAGGAATGCCTGTGGTGGGACAAGGTTCTCTTAGGTCAAACCAAGTAAATGCCTGTGGTGGTGTTCTGCGGTTATGATGATTGGCTCCAAAGATCACAATCATTTTTCTTTGTGTGAGGTATAATTCTAGAAATGGGAGCTTTTCCCAATCTCCAAAGAGTTTAGTTTAATTTAGAACCATAAAATCTTACAGTGCAGGAGGAGGCCATTCAGTCCATCGAGTCTGCAGCGACCACAATCCCACCCAGGTCCTAGCCCCATTTACCCTGCTAGACCCCCTGACACTTAGGTGGCCAATCCACCTAACCCACACATCTTTGGATTGTGGGAGGAAACCCACACAGATAGGGGGAAAATGTGCAGAATCCACACAGACAGTGAACCAAACCGGGAATTGAATCCAGGTCCCCGGTGCTGTGAGGCAGCCATTGTACCACCATGCCATCCAAACCACTGTTGAACTATGCCGCCCACCATTAGCCAGAATTTTATTGCCCTACCTGCCATGGGAATCAGAGAGGGCAAAGGGTGTTCATCTCAGGCGGGGTTTTACAGTTCCAGGACGAGCGAAGCTGTAAAACCCTGCCCATTGTACCTTAATGACAATGCAGGCTGGTGCTTGGTTAACCTGTGGGACTGCTTTCTAATTTGCCTCCATGTGTTAGTGCAGAAGAACTTGCACGGTTGACTAGCCTGGTGTACCGTTGACAGGTTCAGTAAAGTTGATGCTGAGTGGTCTATCAGATTCTTTTTCTTGTTAGACTTTTTCAAAGGACAAAATCAATCATCCCATCCCAATTAGCACAACATGATGTAGGGTGTTCTAAGCGTGAAGACAGATCTTTCTCCCCTTGAGAACTGTGCATTGTTCATTTTTATCATTGAATAGGTGGAACATCTTTCTGCGTATTTCCACATTCAATTTGAGCTACTATTAGGAGAGCATCTATCCAACTACCTGTGTGGTTTTACTACTATCCTCCAGATCTCGAATTTTGAACCAGGCCGACCTTTTCTTTCCTCATGTGCGCCTTGTGATTCAGCAGTATGTTTTTGATTGACTTAAGAGTTGTAATTTTTCCCTCTGAGAAGAAATATGAGATCAAAGTGGAATTCTTCAGCGTTCTTTGATCCCAGATTTGAAGACATACTGAATATCTTATTGATATGCCAATACATTTGCCTTGAAGCCCACCAACATGCAAATCCACATTCTTTTGATCAGGCAGCTGTTTTTGGATAGTCCTGATCTCCTGCTGCCTTATCCAATTCACCAACCTTGAACTGTTGAATTTGTTTTCCAGTATTCCACGTAAGTGTTGATATATGAGGAATCCAACCTATGCCTGTAATTGTAGCTGTGCTGGTGAATGCAGTTTGGATTACACAGATGTTCTTTGTGATGGTAGCAATTTTTGCTTGATTAAGTGGAAAATACAAATGAACAGGAACAATGTTTAAGTTAAGGTGAAACACTTCAGCTTCAGAACCTTCACAACCTCAGATATAATTACAATGATTCATTGCACGACAGTTAATTACCAAACCTCGTCCTTGTAATGTCATAGCTAAACACATAAAATACAACAGACTGACCATCAGATGAGTATTAACTTCAGAAAAGCATTGAATTTTATAGCACAGATGGAATAATAAAATGAAAACATGAGCAGTTTAGTGTGATGGAAAGTGTTATAATGGGATGCCTAGTTTGGCTATTCATTCAAATGTCTTCTCAAAAGCTGAGTGGGAGAATTGAACTACACATAACATATCTCAGTGGGCAGACTGAAAAATGCCAGAATTTGATCAGATTGCCCGCCCGAGGCTTGTAAGATTCAACTTCAGGCCAAAGAAGAATGACATTCTGTGAGACTTGTCCACTCCAATTCCAAGGCAGGCATTGCCGATGTATATTTCCCGTGGTCTGACTTATAACCATATTTGCACTTTAGAACATAGAACATAGAACATAGAACATAGAACATTACAGCACAGAACAGGCCCTTCGGCCTTCGATGTTGCGCCGACCAATATAAAAAGCAATGCCCCTCCAAACTAAACCATTCCCTTCTCTTCCATATACTTATCAACTAACCTCTTAAACGCCACCAAACTTGGCGCATCTACAACTGCTGCAGGCAGGGCATTCCACTCCCGAACCACCTTTGGGTAAAGAACCTACCTCTGATATCCGTCCTATAACTATCACCCCTTAATTTAAAGCTGTGTCCCCTCGTGCTAGCTTTCTCCATCCTAGGAAAAAGGCTATCACTGTCCACCCTATCTAAACCTCTAATCATCTTATATGTTTCGATTAGGTCCCCTCTTAGCCGCCTCCTTTCTAATGAAAACAACCTCAAATCCCTCAGCCTCTCTTCATAAGACCTGCCCTCCATACCAGGCAACATCCTGGTAAACCTCCTCTGTACCCTCTCTTTGTCACGCTGCATCTTCCATTTATCAGACAAATGCCTCACTTAGATTCTGTTGAGCGCTGCCCACCATTGGCGAGGGAGGTCGACGCCAGCAGATTCTGCTGCTGGGCCAGTGATCAGGTGTTAGTTTTTGATGCTGAATGGCTTCTATTTTTCTGCCAATCTGGATACTGTGTTGATATCACCTACACTACTGATAGCTGCTACTTTCAGGAATTCCCAACGTGATTTTGAACACTTCTGTGTTCCATATTTTCAAGTGAGGTGAATGGAAGTGATGGTGATAATCAGAGCACAAAGACATCATGGTGAGTGACAGGCAGGGGATGTAGAACTGCACTGGGAACCATTCAGTTGGAGTAACACTACTCTTAAACTGGTTTTTAACTGCACTGGCATAATCTTTGTTTGGAGGTTGCAGGACCATGAGGCAGAGTAATGTTGAACAACAGAGAAGACTGGCATCGCTGATATACAGCAGAGCATTATGCCAGTGCTCTGAAATGATCTCCTAAAGAGTATCTGGACAGTTCATCTGGTTTTTATTTTTATCCAGAATTGATGAGGTGAGGCCAATTGATGAGAAGCTTGTCCAGGATGACAGTCAGGTATTTTGAGTGGGAGCCGTGCTTAGCTGTTTCCAGATGAAGTAGTTGAGTTATTTCCCAGCAACATTACATTCAAGCAGAACACCAACACAACTGTGTTCTCTGGAAGTTCCATGCACACATGGAGCATTCTGATAGGCCTAGGTTTTTTTTTAGTGCCATCTCTGCTTCCTCTAGCTGGGGTTGATGCTTCTGCCAGCAATATTATGTCACTGGCATAGATGAACTTGTGGGATTTGGACCAATTGTCTGCGTGGAGTTTACACCATCTCCCTGTGTCCATGTGGGTTTTCTCTAGTGCCCCAATTTCCTCCCACACTCTAAATATGTGTAGATTAGGTAGATTGGCCCTGGTAAATTGCCCCTTAATGTTAGCAAGATTAGCAAGGTAAATACTTCAGAAATAGGGCCTGGGTAGGATTGCTGTTGGTGCAAGCCTGATAACTCCAATCTCTAGTTGCATCTGGAACCCTGCTTCAATATTGGTAATGAGTGCAAAGACCTGATCAAAGCATCTTCTTCATTCTCTGAAACCCACCTGCTCTTGTTGGATGATGAATTGTTCTGGTTGGTTTTATCTGATTAAAGACACACTATTTAAGAGCGTAGTTGATAGAATGATGAGCAACCGCTTCACCTCAAATGTCTCGCCTGCCATGGAATTGGTGCGAGCGAGGGGCAGACAACAGAAATGTCCGTTGACCTCGGGCAGGAATTCCCGGTCTCACTTGAGCGAGGCCCGTCTTTTTTAGGATTGTTGGCTTGTTTTCCTTCCTTTAGGCTGACAACGACTTTGGAGTGACTCCAGACTTTTGTGGTTATCCTAATAAAATCTCGCCCAGTGTTTTTTAGGATTGTTGGCTTGTTTTCCTTCCTTTAGGCTGACAATGACATTGGAGTGACTCCAGACTTTTGTGGTTATCCCAGCGTTAAGCATGTTGAACTTGTTTTGACGAGTCACATTCGTTTGTACAGACCCTTGTTCTTAAAGAATTCTGGGCAGATTCCATTGATCCTGGCAGCTTTCCCAGACTTGGTGGGTATCAGTGTTGAAGCACAGGACATACCAAAGCACTTTACAGCCAATGAAGTTCTTTTGAAGTGTAGTCAGAAATATAATATAGGAAACATGGGCCAATTTGCACAAAGCAAGGTCTCACAATTTGTGGAATGGTGATCATATTAGTGATGTTGGTTGAGGGACAAGTATTAGCCAGACCAAAAGGGTAAGCTCTGTTGATATTTCTCAAAATAATATTTATGAAACTGAAGATTTTGTATACTTTGCTAACCACCCTCACAATATGTTCTGCCTTCTTCAAAGATCTATGTACATGCACCATCAGGTCTCTCTGTCCCAGAATTGAGGACAGAACCTGAACTGAACTGAGCTTTAAGTCTGTATTGCTTCTTCCTATTCCTTCTGTCAAAACATATCACCTCACACTGCTCTGTATATTGCTTTAAAAGCTTTACTATTCGATGAGGATTTGGGATTGCCATTTAAATTTTATTGTTGAAACTTCAATTGAGATGATTTACTTTACAATAGACCTGAAATACTTATACAAAAATAACTTGGCTATTTGTTTTTTTTTCTGGACATGGAGATCCATTAAGAAATACAAATATTTTACTTCCCCTCAAACTTGAATACCTTGCCTCTATTTGCTGATCAGACATCTTTTGTACAAGATTCAAAGATATTTTTTGTAAAATCACAGTTTTTATATTAAAATACATGCAATTACTAAACATGGTATTGCAGTCAAAAATTAATTATAGACAACAGCCAGAGGCTAGAACTCTGCTTCTCACCATGTTGGATAAAGTATTAATTCACTTGCAGTATAAATGATCTTTGTTTTTCTTCTGGTATCAAAATTACATGAATTGCATATGGGTTTCTGAGAGCCAAGCTGTTCCAGTCAACTATTCTTGGCGAACTATGTCCGAAGGGTTTTGTTTCATTACAAGCATTTTTGTTCTTTTTGATCATTTACACCAATCCTTTTATCTCCCTTCCTTCTCTGGCCTGTTTGGGTGCAAGTGATTTGCTACTTGAGTGCTGTGATTACTCCTATTCCTGGGTCATCAGACAGAGTGTGATGGAAATAAAAGGACAGCAGAGTTGCCAGCTCTTCCTCCCTTTGAAATATAGCATGCTACAATTATGAATTATTAAATCATATTTGCATGACCAAGAGCTAGAATTTTGTTATCAAAACAGATACTTCAAGTCAGAAGGTACCACTTGTAATAAAAGCAATTATGTTCCCTTGCTCTTGCTTCTCATCTCCCTCCCTCCACATCCACTTCCTATCATCCCTCTACTTCTACATGGTTGCTCAGTGCCAACTCATGCCCCCTAGCGTCCCCCCCCCACCCCCGACCCCCGACACCACGCAACCATTCTCGATGGATGTTTATACACTCTGTGCCAATATAGTGCTAATTCTTGCCTAACCTCTCAAAACCATTTTCTATGAAATATAAAATTCCTATAGTGTGGAAGGAAGCCATTTGGCCCATTAATTCTGCACCAATTCTCTGACAGAGTATTTTACTCAGATTTTGTCCACTGTTCTATCCTTGTAACATCACATCTTTCGCATGGCTAATCCAGCTAATTCAAGGGGCAATTTAGCATTGCCAATCCACCTAATCTGCACATCTTTGAACTATGGGAGAAAACTGAAGCACCCAGTGGAATACCATGCAGACACAGGGAGAATGTACAACTTCACAAAGTCACCCCAGGCTAGAATTGAATACAGGGTCCTTGGTGCTGAGACAATAGTGCTAATCACTGTGCCACTGAGCCACCCCTATATCTGATTTCTATCTGTCCTCATTAGGCTTGCTTAGTTGAGACAACAGACCAATGAAAGGTTAATGTTTGAGAAATGAAATGGATTATTGACTTTGCTTGATTGGCATCTTTAAGTGATTACTGTAAATTGTTTACTGTTATTTGTTTTGTCAATGTCTCAATATTTATTTGGACAAGATTAAGAAGTCTGAAGTGTTTGAAGCCTCTGTTATTGATATTTTAATAAGATGTCAATTTGATACTTCTATGAGATTGTAGGAAAAGCAGTTTTTCTTCAAACAACATTTGTGAATCATTTTTTTTCTCAGCAGATCCACACTCACCATTATTATTCAATGCTTAACAGTTGTGTACACAGTGAATAGACATGAAAGTGGCATAATTTTATATGGAGAGTGGCTGGGAACATAAGTTGGCATGGATTGACGTAGAGGGTATAAGGGTCGATGGGGAGTGTATGGGAAGAATTGTGGAATCTGAATAAGACATAACAAGTTTACACAAGGTAAAAATATCCCAGGTGACATAACACTAGTTCTAACAGTAGCAATCTCCTCAAATTAACAAATTGTCACTGGGGTGCCTCATAGAATTTTCCTTTCGTTTTACTTTTTACTCCCTTACTTGCTTAATGTGGAACTGGAGCTTGGATTTGGAAAATATGTTTATCACAAAAATCCTAAATGGGTTTTTTGGAAAGGCATATATGGTGATGAATTAGAAATGGCTTTGATGTCTGTTCTGTACTAAATTGTGATTCAGGAGTTGATAGATCATAAACTGAAAACTTACCGCAGTACTAAGAAGCAATACCCAGAGGCCACTTATTTTAATTGAGATAGAGAGAGAGAGACAATTATCTGTCATATTGAATGCATTATGTCACAAAATTCTTAATTTTCTTATGGGGTTATGGGACAGTGGGTATGTGGAGTGTCCGGGTGTGGGGGTGTGGAGATGTAGGGTTGTTGCAATGTGGACATGCGGGAGTGTGGAGTGTCAGAATGTGGGGTTATGGGTTTGTTGCAGTGTGGGGGTATGGGTTGTTGCACTGAAGGTGTTTGGGATCGGTGCAGTGTGAAGGTATGGAGTTGTTGCAGTGTAGGGTTATGTGGCTGTTGCAGTGTGGGGTTGTGGGGTTGCTACAGTGTGATATTGTTGTAGTGTGGGCGTATATGGGTTGGTACAGTGTTGGGGTGTGGGTTGTTGCAGTGTGGGGGTGTGGGGTTGTTACAGCATGGGGGAGGGTGGTGCTGTGTGTGGGTGTGGGTTAGCTCAGTGTGGGGTTTTGGGCTGTTGCAGTGTGGGACTGTGGGGTTGGTGCAGTGTGGGTGTGTGGGGTTGGTGCAGTGTGGCTGTGTGGTTTTTGTTGCAATGTGGTGGTGTGGTGTTCGTGCAGTGTTGGGTTGTGAATTTATTGCAGTGTGGGTGTGAGGGGTTGGTGCAGTGTGGGGGTATGCTTTTGGTGCAGTGTGGGTGTGGGTTTGATGCAGTATTGGGCTGTGGGTTGTTGCAGTGTGAGAGAGTTGGGTTGTTGCAGTGTGGGGTTGTGGGGTTTTGCAATATGGGGATATGCATTTGTTACAGTGTGGATTGTAGGGTTGGTGCAGTATGGGGGTGTGCAGTTGGTGCAGTTTTGGGGAATGGGAATGTTGCAATATGGGGTGTATGTTGTTGCAGTGTGGTAGCATGGCAGTATCTGGTTCGTGTAATGCCGGGTGTGGGGTTGTTGTCATGTGCGGGTGTGGGGTTGTTGCAGTGTGGGAGTGTTGGGTTGTTGCAAGGTGGGGGTATGGGTTTGTGGCTGTGTCGGGTGTAAGTTGTTGCAGTGTGCAGGTGTGGGTTTGGTGTAGTTGGGGTTGTAAGGTTGGTGCATTGTGTGGTTGTGTGTTGGTGTTGTGTTGGGATGTGGGTTGTTGCAGTGTGGGGCTGTGGTGTTGTTTCAGTGTGTGGTATGTGTTGTTGCATTGTGGGGTTGGGTTTGTAGAGTGCCTGGATGTAGGGATATAAGGATGTGGAGTTGTGAGTGTGTGGAGTGTCTGAATGTGGCAGTATAGAGTTGTGGGGGTGTAAGTTTTTGGGGTTTAGGACACAGCCACAAACCCATACCCCCACCTTGCAACAACCCAACACTCCCACACTGCAACAACCCTACACCCACACATGACAACAACTCCACACCTGGCATTACACGAACCAGATACTGCCACGCTACCACACTGCCACACTGCAACAACACACACCCCATATTGCAACATTCCCATTCCCCAAAACTGCACCAACTGCACACCCCCATACTGCACCAACCCTACAATCCACACATAGGTGTGGGATGTCAGGTGGTGTTTTAGACTGTTGGGTTTGGGGCTGTGGGGTGCATCTGGTATCGGAAAAAAACAAATTTAGTTGATTTTGATATGTATGTTTGCACCTACAAGAGGAAAGTAAGATTGAGCACTTGTTGGTTTCTCAGCAGCAATCTCGTATCCGTATTCAACTTATTCACAATCTGAACGTTCAGTATTGATGCATTAAAATGTAGCCATTGTTGACTCCTTCTGCCGTTACTCGGTCTGTATTCTCTGTTCCCTCCCTATTCATGTACCCATTCAGATGCCTCTTAAATATTACTAATGTGTCTGCTTCCACTACCTCTTCTGGCAGCATATTCCATGCACTCATCACTCTCTGTGTGAAAAACTTTCCCAGTATATCTCCATTAAACTTTCCGCCTCTCACCTTGAATCTGTGCCCCTTGTAATTGACACTTCGTCCTTGGGAAAAAGCCTGTGGCTATGCATTGAGTGCCTTGGATATTATCTCCAACCAACCAAAACAGAGAAGGAGGCAAAATTCAAAGCAATTTTCCGAAGTGTTTGTGGAACTTATTCACAATCTTCACAGTCTTACAGCGCAGTGGGGCCTGACTCTAAATCATTTAATCAGCTCATGGATTTGGTAAAGGCTCAACTGCAACGTCAACCATCAGTCACGTCCCGGAGATTTAAATTTAATTTGAGGGTGACAGCCCCAGGCGAATCTTTTGTGACTTACATTGCTAAACTGAAGCAATTATCAGAGTATTGTGATATTGGCGCCAGCTTATATGATTTGTTATAAGATTGGTTAGTCTATGATATGAAAAATGGTACTATTTGACACAGTTTGCTTGCAGAGTTTGACAAATTTTAAATGAGCAATGGACTCAGTGCTGGCCATGGAAAGTGCTAAAAAAGCTGCGTGTCGAATACACATAATGGTGCCATTCACCACTCAGGGTAGGACTCCCCAGCCAGCCATGAGTATGCTACAGCGGCTACTGTGGATTGAGGAATACCTTGATGATGTCCTTATAAGTGGATTAACAAAGGTCAAACATCTAGCAAACGTAGAGATTTCAGTGGTTGGAGTTTGCATCAAGAAAGAGAAAAGCACATTTCAAGCACACTGTATGAATGCATAAGGATTCCAACTCCTGGAAGAAAAGGTCAAGGTGATAAAGGAGGCACCTGCTTTGAATTCAGATCACTTTTGGGGATGGTAAACTGCTACTACCACACCTATCAATGATATTGGCTCCTTGCCCAGGATGCTAATTAAACACCGTAGATGGTGTTAGAAGGCTTCCCAGGAGGAATCTTTCAACAGGGTAAAAATTGCTGCATTTATTAAACCTGTTAGTATACTTTGACCCATTTGAAGTACTGATATTGACCTGTGATCGGTATTGGTATGATGTTGTCCCATAGAATGGTCAATGGCTCTGAGGACTGGGAAAAAAAAATATTCACAAATCAAAAAAAGAAGCATATCAATAGTCTTTGAACAATCAAAGAAAAGTACAACACAGGAACGGGCCCTTCAGCTCTCCAGGCCTATGCTGATCATGACGGCCAAACTAAACTAAAAAAAAACCTTCTGCCCTTACTCGGTCCGTATCTCTCTATTCCCTCCCAATTCATGTACCCATCCAGGTGCCTCTCAAATATTACTAATGTGTCTGCTTCCACCACCTCTTCTGGCAGCACATTCCATGCACTCGCCACTCTCTGTGTGAAAAACTTTCCCAATATATCTCCATTAAACTTTCCCCTTCTCACCTTGAACCTGTACTCCTTGTAATTGACACTTCCTCCCTGGGAAAAAGCCTGTGGCTATGCTCCCTATGGAAGACTTCTACAGAAAATGCAGATGTGTGGAATAGAGGGTGATTTAGCTAATTGGATTAGAAATTGGCTGGCAGATAGAAGACAGAGGGTGGTGGTTGATGGGAGATATTCATCGTGGAGTTCGGTGACGAGTGGTGTGCCTCAGGGGTCTGTTTTTGGGCCCCTGCTGTTTGTAATTTTTATAAATGATCTGGATGAGGGTATTGAGGGATGGATCAGTAAATTTGCAGATGATACTAAAGTTGGTGGTGTGGTAGATAGTGAAGAGGGGTGTTTTAGTTTACAGAGTGACTTGGACAAGTTGCAGAGCTGGGCCGAGAGGTGGCAAATGGAGTTTAATGTGGAAAAGTGTGAGGTAATGCACTTTGGCAGGAACAATAAATGTGTAGAGTATAGGGCTAATGGTAGGGCTCTTAATAGTGTTGAGGAACAGAAGGATCTTGGTGTATGTGTCAATAGATCCCTGAAAGTAGGCAGTCAAGTGGATAAAGTTGTTAAGAAGGCATATGGAGTCTTAGCTTTTATTGGTAGGGGGATTGAATTTAGGAGCCGCAGCATCATGTTGCAACTGTACAAAACTCTAGTGCGGCCGCACTTGGAGTATTGTGTGCAGTTCTGGTCGCCACATTATAAGAAAGATGTGGAGGCATTGGAGAGGGTACAGAGGAGGTTTACCAGGATGTTGCCTGGTATGGAGGGCAGGTCCTATGAAGAGAGGTTGAAGGATTTGAGGTTGTTTTCGTTAGAAAGGAGGCGGCTAAGGGGGGATCTTATTGAAACATATAAGATAATTAGAGGTTTGGATAGGGTGGACAGTGATAGCCTTTTTCCTAGGATGGAAAAAGCTAGCACGAGGGGACACAACTTTAAATTAAGGGGTATGAGTTATAGGACGGATATCAGAGGTAGGTTCTTTACTCAAAGAGTGATTAGGGAGTGGAATGCCCTGCCTGCAGCTGTTGTAGATGCGCCAAGTTTGGTGGCGTTTAAGAGGTTAGTTGATAAGTATATGGATGAGAAGGGAATGGTTTAGTTAGGAGGGGCATTGCTTTTATTTTGGTCGGCACAACATCGAAGGCCGAAGGGCCTGTTCTGTGCTGTATTGTTCTATGTTCTATGTTCTATCTATGCCTTTCATATTTTGTAGACTCAATCAGTTCTCCCCTCAGTCTCCGTCATTCCTGTGAAAAGAATCCTAGTTTATTCAACATCTCCTCATAGCCAATGCCCATGAGACCAGGCAACATCCTGGTGAACTTCTTTCTATTCTCTCCAAAACTTCCGCATCCTTTCAGTAGTGTGATGACCAGAACTGTACACAATACTCCAAATGCAGTCTAACCAAGGTTAAAAATAGCTGCAATGTGAATTGCCAATTCTTGTACTCAATGCCCCAGCCAATGAAGGCAAGTATGCCATATGTTTTCTTAATCAGCATGGCCACTTATGTTGCCACTTTTAGGGCATTATGGATTTGACGCCCAGATCCTGCTATATGTCACTGTTCCAAAGGGTTCTGTCATTTACAGCATAATTCACATTTAAATTTGATTTTCCAAAATACATCATCTTGCATTTGTCTGGATTAAATGGCATCTGCCAATCCTGTGCCCAAGTCTCCAATCTATCAATACCCTGTTGTATCCTTTGACAATCTCCAACATTATTAACAACTCCACCAATCTTTGTGTCATCTGCAAACCTATTAATCAGACCACCTACATTTTCCTGAAGATTTTTTATATACGCTTCAAACAACAGAGGTCCCAGCACTGATCCCTGCAGAACACAACTAGCTACAGATTTCCAATTTCAAAAACACCCTTCTATCATTAATCTCTGTCGTCGATGACCAAGTCAGGTCTGTACCAATATAGCCAGCCCACCGCAAATCCCATGTGATTTTAGTTTTTGTCCCATTCTGCTATGTGGGATCTTATCAAATGCCTTAGTAAAATTCATACAAACTACATTCACAACCCTTCTGTCACCAATTATCTTTGGCACCTCTTCAAAAAACTCAATCAAGTTGGTGAGACATGATCTTCCTCATGCAAAACCATGCTGCCTTTTACTAACTTGTCTATTTTCTTCCAAATGTGCATATGTCCTGTCTCTTAGTATTTTCTCCAAAAGCTTTTCCACCACTGATTTCAGACACACCAGTTTATAATTTCCTGGATTATCCCTGCTTCCTTTCTTAAACATTGGCTATCCTCCTGTCCTCTGGAACATTGTCTGTGGTCAAAGAAGATGTGAAAATATCTGTTAAGGCTCCAGCTGTTTCTCTCGTTGCCTCCTGCAATAACCTGGAATAAATTCCCACCCAGCACCTGGGCTCTGTCTACCTTCATGTGATTTATGATACCCCCAACATTCTTCCTTCGACATATTGACCTTGTCTAGAGTGTTCACGTACCCATCCCTAACCTCAACATCGATCGTGTTTTTCTCCTTGGTCAATACGGATACAAACCCACTTCCCGTGGCTCTATGCATAAGTTGCATCCATTGTCCTTGAGTGAGCCTACTCTTTCTTTTGCTACCTTCCTACTCCTATTATATGCATAAAAAGCCTTGGCCCTGTTTACTAAAGATATTTCACTGTCCTTTTAGGTCTCTTAATTCTGTGTTTAAGTTTGTTTCTACTTTCTCTATAGTCCTCAAGGACTTTGTCAGTTCTTATATGCCTAGACCATTTATATGCTTCCTTTTCCTTTTTGTCTAAGCTTACAATTTCCCTTGTCATCCATGGTTCCAGGATGCTGCCATATCTATCCTTCATTTTTGCAGAGATACGTATATCCTCCACTTCTGTCAACTGGCTTTTGAAAGTCTTCCACATGCCAGACGTGGATTTGCTCTCAAATAGCTGCTTCCAATCTACATTCCCGATTCCTCTA
This sequence comes from Sphyrna mokarran, assembly GCA_024679065.1. Classification (NCBI taxonomy): domain Eukaryota; kingdom Metazoa; phylum Chordata; class Chondrichthyes; order Carcharhiniformes; family Carcharhinidae; genus Sphyrna; species Sphyrna mokarran. Next base: position 35,943,387 of record JAGIQG010000010.1, on the reverse strand, counting down.
AAATTTGGATGTATTTGGCTCACGTCCAATTAAGCACCCTCACCCAAGAACCACTCTTCTCCTTATTCATGGTTACCCATAATATTATGGAATTATGGTTGCTAAGCCCAAAATGCTCCCCCACTGAAACTTTGATCACCTGACCTGGCTCCCTCTTCAACACAAGGTTTAGTCTGCCCCTCTCTCTGTTGGATTGTCAACATAGTGTATCAAAAAGCTTTCTAGATGCATCTAACAAATTGGTCTCCTTTCAAGTCCCTGGTTCTAAGGGAATCCTAGCCAATATGGGGAAAGTTAAAGTCATTCACAACAACTACCCTGTTTTTTCACACATTTCAGCACCTGACTACACATCTACTCCTCTGTCTTCTGTAGGCTGTTGGAAAATCTCAATTTTCCCAATTGTGATTTCACTCACAATGCCTCACCACAAGATCCCTTGAAAAGAATCCTCCTGCAACACAACTGTGATGTGCTCCCTAATCAGCAATGCACATCTCCCCCACCCCTTTTGTTTCTCCTCCTACTCCATCTAAAACAACAATATAACAGAATGTTAAGTTCCCAGGCCTCTCCCTCCTTTAACCATGTCTTTGTTATGGCAGTAACATCATAATTCTATACAATACTTTAGTAATTCTCTGTTTATCTGTTTTACCTGTTGTACTTCTTGCATTGAAGCAAATGCACTCCAGACCGCTGTTCTGCCAAGCCCCGTGACTTCCCACTGACTGCTCTTACTTCGGGCTATGTTACCTCAGTCTCACTTCCTTCTCAGTCTCACATTCTTCCCCACTTTTGGCAAGCTGTTCCAGTCTCTCCCCCCCCCCCCCCCCCCAAATCATACTACTTTAGACCCTCCCGAACAGCACTAGCAAACTTCCAGTCCAGGATATTGGTGTCCTTCCAGTTCAGGTGCAACCCATCCATCTTGTGTAAGTCCCACGTTTCCCAAAAGATATCATTGTCAGTGCAGAGTCTGCACATTGTCCCTGTGTCTGCATGGATTTTCTTCAGGTGCTTTGGTTTCCTCCAACAGTCTGAAAGATATATTGCTTAGATGCATTGACCATGCTAAATTTTCCCTCAGTGTATCTGAACAGATGCCAGAATGTGGAGACTAGGGGATTTTTGTAGTAACTTCATTACAGTATAGTAATGTAAGCCCACTTGAGACACTCTTAAGAAATAAACAACTTCAACTTAAACAACAATTCATATATCAAAAATCCTCCCTCCTTCACGAGCTCTTTAGCTACCTCTTCAACTGTACTTTCTCTGTACTATCTCTCTGTTCCAAGCCTCACTAGCATGTGGCAGAGGGAATAATTCTGAGATTACTATCCTGGCGTTCCTGTTCTTTAGCTTCCTACTTAATTCTCTGAATTGTCTTCACAGGACTTCTTCCCTCTTCCTGTTTATGTCATTTGTGTCAAAGCCGCAATGCTTGGTGTCAATAAATTTATCAGCACTTACACAGTAGTCAGCTTATCATTATTTCTGACCACAAACGACTCTTGGCTCTTTTCAAAGAGAACAAGATTATCTCACCGATCATTTAAGCAAAAATTCAAAGATAGCTTTTAATTCTGTCTACAAATTAATATACTTCCAAGCACCAATCTGGAATACACATAATGAATACAGATGCACTTAGCTGCCTACCCATGCAAGAACATATCGCCAGTACTCCAGTACCAGAAGAAATTATCATGATATTAATTTCTTTAGACACATTGTCAGTCTTAATATGGCAGATCAGGAACTGGACCAATTGAGATTCACTTATGTCCAAAGTGAGAGACAAAATACTTATCAGATGGGTAAATGAGCTTGTTTCTGAGAAAATGAAATCATTCTTTCCCTCTAAGAATGAATTGAGATGTCACCATGGCATCATACTCTGGGGGAGAAGAGTAGTCAATCCTGTACCAAGAGGAGAGTTGCTCCTAATCGAATTATACAGTGCTATTCCTGGCATTTCTAATGTAAAGATGCTTCCCGGAAGTTATATGTGGTGGCCTGGTATTGATGCTGATATCGAGAAGCTAGTCAAGCACTGTCAACAGTGCCAACTGCAGCAGAGGTCACCTGCTACAGCTCCACCACACATTTGAGAAAAGCCTGGCTAGCCATGAATATGAATCCATGTCGATTATGTTAGTCCATTCCTGGACAGAATGTTTTTGCTCAAAATGGATGGATGGCTGAAGTCATCTGCATTGCGTGCTATCATAAAATGATTATACCAGTGCTTTTCAACACACATACCTGAAGTCATGGCATCAGACAATGAAACCATATTCACAAACACTGAATTCTATTACTTTACTGCTCTTAATGGTATTGGCACCTTAGAATTGCACCTTTCCATCCAGCATCAAACAGACCAACCAAGACAGCCATTCAAGTCTGACCTAAAGAAATTATCAAAGGGAATGTAAGAAAATTCTCACAATTTCTCCACTTACAACAACAGAAGTTCCATCATCAGATCTACTAATGAGATGTCATCTGATAATGAGACTGAATCTCATGTTTCCAAATTTGCCGGGGAGTGTAGAAGTCAGCCCAAGTAATCAGAAAGCAAGACATGGTTCACAGAGCACAGCACAACCAACGACATGATCATTTATGGTAAATGAACATCAGTAGTGGATCATATGGATCTCCAGAATTATTGTCTCTAAGATCATTCCTAAACATATGGACCACTTGAGGAGTGGAGAGATACTTCAGCAATTAATATTGCCATCAAGAGATGTTTTGGAACCCGTAAACAATCAAATACCTGACCTATTAACGACATAATTGTTGTCTCATGGAAGTAAATTGTGGTGAACACCTATGCCAGAAGAGATATCCATTAATGCAACTCCTGTTAATATCGATCCTTTGGAAGCATTTCAGACAGCGGAATTATGTCACTCTACAAAAAACAGAATAACCCCTCAAAAACTCTATTTATAATTGTCCAACTCATATATAATATCTAGCTAATATTTAGGAATGAATGGAATAGTCATTGAAGATTGTATAAAGGAGTTAAAGGAGAGAGATGTGTTGATTGTCCCTTTAGGGGACACATAGCAGAGTGAGGATCACCTGGCTGGGGTGACCAATCGGGATTCAGGGAGTCGAATCACCCCGTGATGAGAAAGTCTCCTCAGCAGACACATTTTGGGAGCAAGCTACAGCCCATGTAGCTGCTGTACAATGCTATTATTAAATATCTCTTGTGTTCAATAAAGAAGTCTGTGAAAGTGCATCTTTACAATAGGCTTTCTCATAATGTTTTATTAAAAAGATAAGTGTATATTACTCAACACTTGCAACCACATCCTCTCGCATTTTCACACAGATACACACACATTCAAGAAAAGATTATGAATACAAAAGGTAGCATGGACTTAGGTCTTAAAAGTTTGAAAATTCTCTGTCACACTTGCTTTTCCCTGATATGAAGTCTTGAAAAAGTGCAGGCCTATATTCCTTGTTTGATCCATGGAAGAATAGAGTTTGGAAATTAAAAAAGGCAAATTCACTATTGTCTATTGCTTGCAGTAGCAGATTTCTCTTGTTTCACTCTTGTTGAGAAGCAATGAAAGACCTTGGTTCAGTTCTTCAATAGATAAGTAAAAGCCAATTCAAGTTCTCTGCCTAATGGAGTCTTGGGCAGTGCCTTGTGCCTTTGCTAATCTAGATTGTTCTCCCTTCTTTCTGCTCTGAAAATGTGTTTTATTAAATGTATTTACCTAAAAATAGTTTAGATCATTCAAAAAGTGTGTTTTCTATCAATTGTCCTCATAAATGATTTGTGACACCAAGGCCACTGTCAAACAATGGGATCCAAATTTCACACATTCACACACCATTGTGATAGAATAATGTTTCTTTATGCTCATTCTTTGCAATTCCAGTCCACAGCCAAAGCATCTGTAAACAAATTATGAAGAGTTTAGTTATTTGGGGAAAGACAGCTGTTAACAACATATTTTTCATTTTAATGATTTCTTAAAGATGTATCACAAAAGTCTGTTTATATTTTTTTCTTGCCCCCAAAATGAGAGTTAACTTGAGGGTCTTGTGGAGCTCTACATATCCTGACAGAAAAAAAGGTCATCTTACTTTTCAACTCCATTCTGTCCATTTCAAATTTATGCTTCATAAGTCCATATTGTGTGGGCACGATGCATAACAAGCTAAACAACAAAATAGGACTATAAATTGAATGATATTTCTAAACTTGAAGCCAAGCTAGTTTAAAAAAAACACCACAAAGATGGGAGAGCAGGTGGTGCATTGCAGATGTAACGTATGCAATCTGGTAGACACCAATTAATCCAGGGCAACCACATCTGCAGGAAATGTCTGCATCATGAGAAATTTTGCCTGCACCTCAAAGGGAATGAAGACCTGAACTTCGGGCACACCACCTCTTATTTTCGCCCTCTTCTGACCCTTGCTGCTGTCAGCCCTCCAGCTCCTGGGTAGTGTTGTCCTCCTCCTCTTCGTCCTCTTCCTCCTGGGCTGCTTCATTTCTAGTGATGCCCAGCTGGTAGGCTTCCACATCTTCCTCCTCCAAAATGTCCCCTTGCCAGGTGTCATGTTGTGCAGGGCACAGTAAACCAGCGCAATACGTGACCGTATTTTGGGGGGCTATAGTGGAGGCCCCCTCCAGAGTGGTTCAGATATCTGAACAAAATTTTGAGGAACCTCATACATCGCTTCATTCTTTTATGGGTGGCAATGTTGGCCTCATTATATCAGGTTTCTGCCTCTGATTCAGCCCCCCACTGAGGCATCATCAGCATGTCCGAAGCAGGTAACCCATATTGCCCATGAGCCACCCCTGCATTCTGAACTCCTCCTCAAAGATCTCTGGGATATCAGAACTTCAATATGAAGCTGCTATGCACACTACCGGGGTGTCCGGCACAGACCTGCATAATGTTGAACTGATTGTCACACACCAACTGCTCATTTATTGAATGGAAGAACTTCCTATTCACAAATCTTGCTGGATTCTTGACTAGGGCCATGAGTGTGACGTGGGCACAGTCTATAGCCCTCCGCACAATTGACATCCCCACAATGCTGGGCCTGGTCCAGGTCAAATTTGATTTACTGGCAAGCTCAGGCAGACAGGCACCCACCATCTTTCTCACACACTACGGATGGATGATTGTGAGATGCTACAAAGGTCTCCATTGGTGATCTGGTAGGATCCAGTGGCATAAAAGCTTAAAGCAGCTATCAATTTCACAGCCACCTGGAGTGGGTACCCCCGCTTTCCCTGTGGTGCCAGGTCCTGCAATGAATAGCATATGGAGTCGGAGCCATAGGGACATGCAATGTTCAACAGTTACTGAAAGAATACCCGCATGTAGAACTGCTAGGGTGTCCGCTCCCACCTTCTTCTGCACCCATATTCCCTGCCCTGGGCAAATGGTGGCTACATCCTGCCTCTGATGGCTGATTCCCTCCAGTCCTGTGAGTGGTAAGGCCTGGGCCTCTTCTGCTCCTTCATCAATTCATCCTCCTGCTCCTTCTCCTCAGTTCCAGCAGCAACCAAAAGGACAGCAAGATCACTGGGTTACATTGCAGAAGCCAATCCGTCTACCTGGATTGGGTAGGGTGGGGTGGATGGAGATTCAAAGAAGGGGGACAGACAAATGGAGAGGTTAAAGGATGCAGTTCACTACCCTCCCCACCACTCTCGGCCTAGCCTGGCAACCACACTCCCCACCCACCCACTCCCATTCCTCATCCAATTCTTATAGCCTCCCAGCAGCACAGACTTTACCCCCATACAGCAACCCCCCTCCCCGAGAGCACACTCACCTCACCCTCCTTCCACAACCTCCCAACAACATACACTCCCCATTTACCCATTCCCTCAGCAATACACATTCTCACCTCCCTCCATAGCTTCCCGGCTGCACATACTCCCCACCTAAACCTCCCCCCCACAGCCCCACAGCACCAACACATAGCCCCCGCTGCACATACTCCCCACCCTCCCCAGACCCCAGCAAACACATTTCCCACCTACCCTTCACAACCCCCCACGTACACACACTTTCCACCCATACCCCCAGAACTCTCCAACAACACACTCCCCCACCCTTCCCCACAACCGTCCAGTAACACACTCATCCCACCTTCCCCCACAAGCCTCCAGTAACACACACTCTCCACATTCCACCCCAAATTCCCCAACTACATGTTCTCCCCACCCTTCCCCCAACAGCAACCCCAGCCACATACAATGTCCACAACCCCCCACAGGTTCCAGAATAGTAACATAGCCCACAGCCCATCCCAAACTCACCTCCACCTCCCCCCCCCCCCCCCCCCCCCATCCCCACCACCACTCACAGCTGAGACCCAGAGCCCATGCAGTCGTGGCCACAGACAATGCTGCTTTGAAAGCTCTGAGGCTGCATCACTGTCAGTTTTCAGAAAATCCAGTGCTTCCAGTGCATTCACTAGGACTATGAGGCATCTCTATGATCCAAGGTCAGCAGTTTGACCCAGGTTCGTGTTGAAAGTCTGAGGTTGGATCCTATGAGCAATAAGAACCCCACACCACCACCCTCCCCCACCACCCCCTCCACCCCCCACCACCACACTCACAACACCTCCTGACTCAAAACGCAACTTGGCCGCCACAAAATAACTCCTCTGAGCAGCACGGAGCAGTTTCAAGGCAGAGACTTACCTCCTCGCTTGTCCACACTAATTCAGCACAGGACTCCAACTTATATAGAGAAGGTGTTTTCCAGACCGATCCAGTTTCGGTGAGCAAGGTGGTAAAGGCAGGCGAGCTAAGATGATTGGGTATGAAGATCTATTAGTGATATTATTACGAATGCAAAAACATAAATTGACATCTTGCCCAGTGTGGGCAGGCTCCTGATCGTGCTGATTTTCTTACTATGCCAAAATAAGCATCATTCCCACAAAACACATCAGGATCTATTTTATGACATTTTCAAGCCCAAAAACGGGCGTAATGAGATTGTAAAATCCCACCCTGAGCACCTAAGCTGCAGCATGAAAACCTGCACAAAAACAGATTAGGAACTCTCCCATTTTCACACCAGCTGGACACTTTGAAAAGAACCTCATAAGATTCTACCTGAATGTTCACTTTCACTTTAGACTCCTACACATGACACACAAAAAACGACCACTGTTCTGGATTTAGCTAAAACTCAACTTCCACAGGTAAAAGAACAGAGCTAATCCATGATTAGGTCATTTATTTAATCAAAATGTTGGAGTTGATTACATTTTTCAATAAATATTATCCCTATTTTGAATTGTAATATTGCCAACTTCTAAAACACAAGACCATGCCTCAAGAATAATTAAACTGCCTGCAGCATTGCTGTTTGCGACTCGAAGCTGAGTTCAGCAGCTAGGGGATTTTCACAGTAACTTCTTTGCAGTATGAATGTAAATCTACTTGTGACTAATAAACAAACTTGACTTTTAGTTGGTTGATCAACCATGTTTGTACTGAATAGTGCACCAGGCTCGAAGGACCAAATGGTCTCCTCTTGCTCTTATTTCTATCTTTCTATGTTTAAGTTGGTGCTGGACATGGATTTCCTTGTTGTTTTCAATTCATTGGGCAAGATGAAGTAGAGAAGAGACAGTGAGGTTCTATTCAACAGTTTCAATTATATAATTATCACTAAAGGACTTCAAGCCTGATTGCTCACAGAATGAGGGCCGCTGTCCAGCAAGCAGCAAAAAACGAGTAGTTTTGCAATTGGAACATCAGTGAATATTTATTAGACACTCAAAATGTTAGAAGATTATAGGTAAACTTGATTAAAATGCTCCTTCAACTGTTTTCCTGATATTTTAATTCTTTGGACAGCTGTGGGAGCAATTTTGCAATAAAAGAGAAAAGAAAAGATCACAGATACCGAGTTCATTTATGGATGACACAAAATCCCTCAGAGCCCTGTTGGGAAGATATCTCATTTCACTGACACTGTCTACCTCTAACACCTATGGCCAAACTCTGTTGGTTTTCTCTACTTTGTCCTTGAAATAGCAGTCCCTGAGAAAGTTGACCTACCATTCTTTTTCCTCCCATCCCTACATCCCTGCCTCTGACCTTACCTACAAAGGCACGTACTCAGATCAATGTCAAAATTATAAGTTCAAGGTTTCAGCCACTTTTTTTCATAAACTTATCTTGGATCTCAGAAATAGCTGTTAAGGTTGAGTGGGTCCCAAGAATTTACAGCTCAACTGCAAAGCATTCATTCATTAGTATACACGTGGGAGGAGAGAATTCAGAACAGTTAGAACTTTTCCACATAGTACGCACAACAATGAAACAGTGCAGCAAAGTTTAAGTCAAGACACATCCCAAGGATTTACACATTGGCATATTCTGAAATAAATGAGCACTTGGGCAAATAAAGAGTTTCCAAAGATTATAACCCATCACCTTTTCAACTCCCCCTCTGACTTCATCCTTTCCCTCACCCCAGATCAACCCTCCCACTCTGCTTGAATTCCTTCAGATATAGAACATAGAACATAGAACATTACAGCGCAGAACAGGCCCTTCGGCCTTCGATGTTGCGCAGACCAATTAGGAACAAGCAGTGACCCTCTAACCTAAACCATTCCCCTTTCATCCATAAACTTATCTACTAACCTCTTAAACGCCACCAAACTTGGCGCATCTACAACTGACGCAGGCAAGGCATTCCATACCTTACCACCCTCTGGGTAAAGAACCTACCTCTGACATCCGTCCTAAAACCACCACCCCTTAATTTAAAGCTATGTCCCCTCGTGCTAGCTTTCTCCATCCTAGTAAAAAGGCTATCACTGTCCACCCTATCTAAACCTCTAATCATCTTATATGTTTCGATCAGGTCCCCTCTTAGCCTCCTCCTTTCTAACGAAAACAACCTCAAATCCCTCAGCCTCTCCTCATAAGACCTGCCCTTCCATACCAGGCAACATCCTGGTAAACCTCCTCTGTACCCTCTCCAATGCCTCCACATCTTTCTTATAATGCGGGGACCAGACTGCACACAATACTCCAAGTGCGGCCGCACTAGAGTTTTGTACAGTTGCAACATGACGTTGCAGCTTCGAAATTCAATCCCCCTACAATAAAAGCTAAGACTCTGTATGCCTTCTTAACAACCTTATCGACTTGACTGCCAACTTTCAGGGATCTGTGCACATATACAACAAGATCCCTCTGTTCATCAACACTATTAAGAGTCCTACCATTAGCCCTATACTCTACACATTTGTTATTCCTGCCAAAGTGAATTACCTCACACTTTTCCACATTGAACTCCATTTGCCACCTCTCGGCCCAGCTCTGCAACTTGTCCAAGTCTCTCTGCAAACTATCACACCCCTCTTCACTATCTACCACTCCACCGACTTTAATGTCATCCGCAAATTTACTAATCCATCCTTCAATACCCTCATCCAGATCATTTATAAAAATTACAAACAGCAGGGGCCCCAAAACAGACCCCTGAGGTACACCACTAGTAACCGAACTTCATGATGAATATCTCCCATCAACCACCACCCTCTGTTTTCTATCTGCTAGCCAATTCCTAATCCAATTAGCTAAATCACCCTCAATCTCACACCTGCATTTTCTGCAGAAGCCTTCCATGTGCCACCTTATCAAATGCCTTACTAAAGTCCATATATACCACATCAAATGCCTTAACCCCATCCACCTCTTTGGTCACTTTTTCAAAAAACTCAATAAGGTTAGTAAGGCACGACCTACCCTTCACAAAACCATGCTGACTATTCCCAATCAATTCATTTCTCTCTAAATAACTATAAATCCTATCCCTAATAATTCTCTCCAATACTTTGCCCACAACAGAAGTAAGACTCACTGGCCTATAATTCTCCGGAAAGTCTCTCTTCCCCTTCTTGAACAATGGGACCACATTCGCTATCCTCCAGTCTTCCGGTACTATACCCGTAACCAACGACAACCTGAAGATCAGAGCCAGAGGCTCTGCAATCTCCTGTCTCGCCTCCCAGAGAATCCTAGGGTAAATCCCGTCCGGCCCAGGGGACTTATCTAACTTCAAACCCTCAAGAATATCCGGCACATCCTCCTTATCTACTTCAATATTTTCCACTTGCAACCCTATATCCCAGTGTTCTCCACAACTACATTTACATTTCCCTGCGTGAATACCGAAGAGAAATATTTGTTCAGTGCCTCTCCAATCTCTTCAGGCTCCACCCACAACTTCCCACTGCTGTCCATAACTGGCCCTAACCTTGCCCTAACCAATCTTCTATTCTTATCATATCTAAAGAAAGCTTTAGGATTCTCCTTGATCTTATCAGCCAAAGTCTTCTCGTGTCCCCTTTTAGCTCTCCTCAACTCACTCTTTAGCTCACTCCTGGCTAATCTATAGCTATCCATTGCACTAACTGAGCCTTCAAGCCTCATCCTGACATAAGCCTCTTTTTTCCTTTTAACCAGTGAATTAACTTTTTTAGTACACCATGGTTCCCTTACTCGACCATTTCCTCCTTGCCTGACAGGGACATACTTATCAAGGACTCGCAGTAGCTGCTCCTTGAATAAGCTCCACATTTCCGATGTTCCCAGTCCCTGTAGTTTCCTAGTCCAACCTATGCACCCTAATTCCCTCCTTATGGCCTCATAATTACCATTCCCCCAGCTATAACTACTGCCCCCAGCTTCATGCCTATCTCTATCCATCACTAAGGTGAACGTAACCGAATTGTGGTCACTATCACCAAAATGTTCACCAACTTCCAAGTCTAACACCTGGTCTGGCTCATTGCCCAGCACCAAATCCAATGTAGCCTCACCTCTAGTTGGCCTATCTACATACTGAGTCAAAAAACCTTCCTGCACACTTTGTACGAAAACTGACCCCTCTAACGAGCTAGAGCTATAGCTATTCCAATCAATATTAGTAAAGTTAAAGTCCCCCATAACAATTACCCTATTACTTTCACTCCTGTCCAGGATCGACTTTGCAATCCTTTCCTCTACCTCTCTAGAACTTTTAGGAGGTCTATAAAAGACTCCCAACAGGGTGACCTCTCCTCTCCTGTTTGTAACATCAGCCCATACTACCTCAACAGACAAGTCCTCATCAAACTTCAGATGCAGAAGACTATCTGTTACTGGCTTTGCAAGGAGTTATAGGGAGCATATGGTGAATAACCAGCTTGGTAATGAGAAAAGGATGGCTCACCAGCAAAGGTCTCTGAAGGGTAAGGTCACAGTTGGATTTTGCTGCAGAGGCCTCACATAAGGAGTTCAGTGGGGGTAGCTGAAAGAAAAACACTCATAAATATAGAAACATAGAAACCAAAAGCAGGAGTAGGTTATTTGGCCCTTCGAGCCTGCTCCATCATTCATTTTGATCATGCCTGATCATCAGATTCAATATCTGGATCCCCCCTTCCTCCCATATCTCTTGATCCCTTTCACCCAAGAGTTATGTCTATTTTTTTCTTGAAATCAAACATTTTGGCCTCAACTACATTCTGTGGCAGTGAATTCCACACATTCACCACCCTTGGGGTGAAGAATTTCTCCTCACCTCAGTTCTAAAAGTGAGAATCCCTCAAGGCCCACCTCCCCAGGTAAATGAAAAAAAAAAGCATGCACACTTAGAGTGGGATTTTCCAGCCGTAGCCACCTCAGACCGGTAGACCCTGCCCAAGGTCAATGGACATTTTCATGGCCCTGTCCCACCCACTATGATTCCCGTGGCAAGCAGGATGGGAAAATTCCGCTCTCAGAGATGTGAGGCATCTTGTCACCGCCAAAGATCATAGCGGAGTCCTTCCGATGTGGCAGAGGTCATAGCACAGAGGTCAGAGCCCATCCTTTTCATAGTAGAGGCAATAGTCAACTCTACATGGATCAAACTAGTGTGGAGCATCTCATAGCCACTGTCTCAGCTTCCATTTTAGTATAGGCAGAACGCTCGCAATATTTCAGTTTTGCGATTGAAACTCAAATAGAGGACAAGAATGATGTGGTTTGTGCCAATACAAGTTCAGACTACTGCCATATGGCTTCAAACCACTGCTGTGATGTATGTGGATTTCTGTGAATGCAGACATAATCAGCAGGCCCACAATCTGCATCCAACAGATTACAAGAATTGTGAAGGTGTCATCCGGTGCAAGTGACAGAGGCCCATATATAGAATGAACTCATTGTCCTCTCTTAAAAGCACAGTTCTTTCACCATTGCCAGTTCACCGGTATGTTTGTAATTGCCTCTCATGCAGCCATCCTCAACTGTCCATTGTTGACCTAGTATGAAGCTGGGCTTCTTAGGCTCAGACTTGTTTGAAGGCCTCCTGTAAGGCCACCTGCACTCTCTCTAACTGACAGTGAACAGTTTTTCCCACAAGACAGGCATGAGAAAATATTTCATTGTCATTTATGTTGTATTTCTAGATAAAGATGTTTTGTGAAGGCTCTTCTTGATAGTTTGTATTAATGACTGTTGTCCAAGGGGGCTCAGTGTTGAAGGGTCTGAAATGAATGTGACAGGGACTGGGGAAGTTTATTTCAAGTAAAGCAGAGGCTCACAATCCAGTCTTATTCTCTGCAGCATTTGCATCATATTCATACTAATTTCTCCCTAGATCTTCCTCAACCTCCTTTCTCTTCACCTCCGTCTCTTTCTCCTCCAATGTCTCTTACTCTTCTCCCTGATCCTCCTGTGGTGGCCTCCAGATGTCAGGAGGTACTGGCTGCTCTGTCATAATGTCTAGGTTGTGGAACTTAAGATTCAGGAACAGGAATAACTGAGCCAACAAAAAGTCCATTTGTCTCACTACCGGGCAAGACCAGAATACCTTGCCTTATGTCTATGTGACTAAGCCTCTGTGTTATCTATGTTCAAGTCGATCCAAACATCGATATTTCAAAGTTTCATGCCCTTTAAAAAATAGTTTTCTTTTCTATTATTACTAAAGTGAATAACCTTACAATTCCTTGCATTGTGATTCACCAGCAATAGTTTATTGCCCACCCACTTAACCCATCTGTGTCTCCTTTCTACCTCTTTGGTACAACGTATACTCCATATTGCTTTGCATTATCAGCAAATGTGAATACAATAATTTCAGACTCTATGTCTAAGCTATGAATATCGATTGTGTATAGTTGAAACTCCAGCACAAATTCTTGCAAACTGCACTAGTTAGTGTCTACCTACTTGAAAATGCTTCATTTAGCCCAGCTGCTTCCTGCCTATTAACTGTTCCTCCATTCTTGTGAATATAATACCCTCAACTCAATGAGCCCTTATCTTATTAACCTTCAGTGACATATATGACTAAATATCTTCTGGAAATCAACTTATAATACAACTTCAGGCTCCTCTTTATGTAGCCTCCAAGTTACAATCTCAAAAGACTCTAATATACTTTTGAAGTTGATTTCCTTTCCATAAAACCATATTGACAGCATCTGATCATACTCTGGTTTTCTCAGTACATTGTAAAGAGTCATAGAATCATAGAGGTTTACAGCATAGAAACAGACTCTTCAGCCCAACTTGTCCATGCCGACTTATTATATATTTTTTAAAACCCCTAAGCTAATCCCATTTGCCTGCATTTGACCTATATCCCTCTATATCCATCTACCCATGTAACTATCTAAATGCTTTTTAAAAGATAAAATTATACTCATCTCTAATATTACCTCTTACAGCTTGTTTCAGACATTCACCACCCTCGGTGTGAAAGATTTCCCCCTCTGGACTCCTTTGTATCACTCTCCTCTCACCTTAAACCTATGCCCTCTAGTTTCAGACTCCCCTACCTTTGGGAAAAGATATTGACTATCTACTTTTCTATGTTCCTCATTATTTTATAGAGCTCTATAAGGTCACCCCTCAGCCTCCTAAGCTGCAAAGAAAAGATCCCAGTCTGTTCAGCCTCTTCTCATAACTCAATCCAACAAGTCTTGGTAGCATCCTAGTAAATCTTTTCTGCACTCTTTCTAGTTTAATAATATCTATAATACAGTGACCAGAATTGCACATAGTATTCCAAGTGTGGCCTTACCAATGTCTTGTACAACTTCAACAAGACGTCCCAACTCCTGTATTCAATGTTCTAACCAATGAAACCAAGCATGCCGAATGCCTTCTTCACCTCTCTGTCCACCTATGACTCCACTTTCAAGGAGCTATGAACATGTACCCCTAGATCTCTTTGTTCTGTAACCCTCCCTAATGCCCTACCATTAACTGAGTAAGTCCTGCCCTGGTTCAATCTACCAAAATGCATTACCTTGTATTTCTCTAAATTAAACTCCATCTGCCATTCGTCAGCCCATTGGCTCAATTTATCAAGATCCCGCTGCAGTTGGAGATAACCTTCCTCGCTGTCCACCATGCCACCAATCTTGGTGTCATCTGCAAACTTACTAACCATGCCACTATTTTCTCATCCAAATCATTAATATAAATGACAAATAACAATGGACCCAGTGCTGATCCCTGAGGCACACCGCTGGTCACAGGCTTCCAGTTTGAAAAACATCTTTCTACAACACCCATTGGCTTCTGTCAAGAAGCCAATTTTGTACTCATATAAATACCCCACCTTGGACCCCATGAGATTTAACCTTATGCAACAACTACCATGCAATACCTGATCAAAGGCCTTGCTAAAGTCCATGTAGACAACATCAACTGCACTGTCCTCATCTAATTTTTGGTTACCCCTTCAAAAACCTCAATTAAATTTGTGAGATATAATTTTTCACTCACAAAGCCATATTAACTGCCCCTAACCATCCTTGCATCTCTAAATGCCTATAGATCCTGAATCTTAAAATACCTTCCAACAATTTATCCACAACAGATATGAGGCTCACTGGCCTGTAGTTTCCAGGCATTTCCCTGCAGCCCTTGTTAAACAAAGACACAACATTTGCCACTGTCCAATCTTCAGGCACCTCACCCGTGATTATTGGTGATTCAAATATCTCTGTTAAGGGACATGCAATTTCCTCCCTAGCCTCCCACAACGCTCTGGAATATTCCTCATCAGGTCCTGCAGATTTACCTACCATGATGCGCTTTAAGACTTCCGCATCTCCTTCTCTGTAATACGTACAGTCTTCAAGACATCAATATTTAATTCCCCAAGGCCTCCTTTAAAATAGATTTCAGCATTTTCTTAATGATCAATGTCAGGCTAAGATGTCTGAAATGCACTGCTTATTCCTATCTCTCTTTTTTTAACAATGTTGTTACATTTGCTAACACCCAACGTATTATTCTGAGAAATAATAGACAGGACATCTCTGTAACTACCTCTTTTAGAACCTAAGGAGATAGGTCATTATGTTCTGGGGTTTTATTGGCTTTTAGCTCCATAAGCTTCTCTGATAATTCTTATCTGTTGATCATAATTATTTTGCATTTTTAACTTTTATTAAACTCTTTCTTATCATCTATTTTTGCCATGTAATTTGTATTTTCTACTATAAAAACAGATGCAAAATATTAGTCCAAAATCTGTATTATTTCCTAATTTCCCATGGTAGTTATTCCTGTTTCTGTCTCCAATGACTCAATGTTTGTTTTAGGTGTTTGCTTTTTCATAAAGTTATAAAATTTACAGCACTTAGACTCCAGCATTCAAGAAGGTGACTCATCAGCAACTACTCAAGGGCAATTAGGAATAGACAAACACTGGCCCAGCCAGCAACATCCACATGAAAGATTACAAAAACTCTTTTATATGCCTGGCTAGTTTACTTGCTTGTTTTTTTTTGTCAACCTTCTGGTTGCCTTATTCTGGTTCATGAAACTCTCCCAATCCTCAGGCATTGTACTATTCTTTGCAACATTATAAATCACTTATTTTATTCTATAACCATATTTAACATTCCCAGTAATCAATGGATGGATCTTCCACACTAAGTTTTTCTTTTTTTCTAGAAGATACACTACATCACCATAAACTGGGACATAATCTCCGGGATGTACTACAAAGGTTCCTCCAAGCAGTCTAGATTGCATAATTATTGTTTCAGCAGGCTGACTGCTTGTTCCATGTTGTTATGTTTGGCTTTCAGGACTTTTTTTTTCATTCATGAGGATGTGGGAGTCACTGGCTAGGTCGGTATTTATTGCTCATCCTGAATTGCCCTTGAGAAGACATTAATGAGCTGCCTTCTTGAACCAGTCTATGTGGTGCAGATACACCCACTGTGCTGTTCATTCTAAGGTTTTAGCCCAGCAACAATTAAGGGATGGACATATATTTCCTAGTCACCTACAAAATTTATTACATACTCACTCTGCTATATGCAGCGATGATGAAGAGTGTCATAAGCTATGTTTTGAGGAGCTAGCTCTTGTCCCTGAGCTAACAACCTCTGGTCTTCAAGGATCATGACATGGACATGGACCATGATCTTTGGCTGTTCATCATCCCCCTTCAGTATGCCATTCAGTAACAATCTTGACCCTTGGCAGCAAGGAGGCAACATTTCATTTTGCTGTCACATCTGTAGCCTCAGAAGTATCCATCCATTTCTCTTACAGTAGTATCCTTTATCGCTATTGCTTTCCAACTCTTTTTTTCTTCCAGCCACTTTATGTAGCTGAGCCACTGGTGCCACAGGCTTGTCTCTTTTTTCATTTTCCTAAGAAACCATTTCCCTCAGTATCCAAAATGGAAAATGTGGATCCATGGGGACCCCTGCACTGCCTGCCTAGTAACTTTGCTCTGTCTGGTGGTCACCCATTCTCTTTCCACTTGTGCACTCGTTATCTGCGGTGTGACCACCTCGCTACACACACTATTCTCGCTACACACACTATTCAGCCTTAGAGTTGCTCCACAATAATTCCAGCCAATGCTCCAGATCCAAAATGTGGATTTTGAGCATTGGAAGTGTCCCTGAATTCCCACCTCACACAGTGCAAGCTTTTCATGTGGCCAAACTGCCCTGCCAAGCACTAACCTTCAAATTACTCCTTTTATTTATACCTTTGTTTAAGGAACATTAAATATATTAGGGATCTTACCTTACTTTTTATATTTGAAACACTATTTAATCTAAACTAAAGGCTTTTTTTTAACCTCACAGACTGCACAGTAGAAATACCCTGTCCTACCTACAAAGGCTGTCAGTCCATGTCTTCCGATCCCACTCGGTGAACTTATGTTTTCCCTGCAATGTCAGGGACTCAAAAATCACTCCTGTTGTGCAGTTTTATTTATTTCTTATCCATCTGTTCCTCTAGGGGTCTAGACTGCCTGTCTCAGGGTCTTCCTTTCACCATTTATGTTGTGGTTCTGCATTAGAGAGGGGAATCAGTAGGAAACAAAAAGTAGGAAATGGGTCAATCACGGTAGAGAGCTGTGTCAGTGATACTGGGAGGAATTCCTCTATTGAGGAAAAACAAAGATAAATCAGAACTATATATGAGAAGGTTGGCTGTTAAATGTTGGCCACACTACTTAGACCCTCACTAAATGATTAGGCAGTTAACAATGCAGGCTCCACTCAGCCCAATTCGATAAACAGGTCAATGGAAGCAGCTTCTAACGTGCCTTAACAACACAAAAAAATTATCGAAAATAGAATTCCAACACCACCAAAAGCAGCTAGTAAAACTCAGCATTTCAGGCCGTTGCTTATTTACATCTCATTGGATACAAGTGGGCAACAAATTTTGATCCTGCCCTTAAAAAATTGACAAGAACCAATTTTTTGCCCTTTCTCTTGAAAAGAATTTCACACAAAATGCCTCTATTTTAGTCACTGGATTTTCCCTGGAAGTTCACTGCTGGTTAAATCTCCAAAACTTGTTCAGCGAGATGACCTACTGGTTCTTCATCAGCAGACAATGCAGCATACGCACTTGCATAGGATTGCCATTTTTTGTCTTTCTATGTAAATCACAGAAATACATGTAGCTGCGTGAATCTCATTTCACAACGTTCTTTTAATTTTGAGCTGCAGATAGCAACTGAAGTCAAGTCAATGATAGGAAGCTATAATTAGTTTGATGGTCCTTTGGAGGATTGCAGGACAGATCAGCTTGGTTCTCTGTTATGGGTTGTTATACAATAAGTGTTCCCTTCATTCATTCTACGGGATGCAGGCATCGCTGGCTATGCCAGCATTTATTATCCAATTTATTATCCAATTATTATCCAACCTTAATTGGTCTTGAGAATGTGATTATGAGTTGATGTCTTGAACTGCTGTGACCACTGTGGTGTATGTGCTATTTGGTAGAGAGTCAAGAATTTTGACCCAGCAACAGTGAAAGAATGGCAACATATTTTTAAGCCTGGATGATCAATGACTTGCTGGGGAATTTCCACGTGCCTGCTAAGCTTGACTTTAAGATGATGGTGGCCATGGGTTTGGAGGGTGCTGCCTAAGGAGCTGTGGTGAGTTCCTAAGTGCCTACTCTTGATAGTATACTCTGCTGAACTGTTCGTGGTGGAAGGAATGTTTGTGGAAGAGGTGCCAATCAAGCAGGCTGCCTTGTCCTGGATAGTCTCGAGTTTGTTGGGGTTGTACTGATCCATGCAAGTGGAGGATATTCCATCACACTCCTGATTTGTGCATTGAAAATGGGGACAGGCTTTGAGGTGTCAGAAAGTGAGTTACTCACTGCAGGGTTTCTAGCCTCTGATCTGCTTTTGTTATCAAAGTGTTGAAGTGGCTGGTCCCATTAAGTTTCTGGGTCAATGATAACTCAGGATGTTAATTGTGGGAGGTTCAGCAATGGTAATGCCATTGAATGTCAAAGGACAATTGTTAGGTTCTCACTTGTTGGCACTTGTGTGACACAAATGTTACTTGCCACTTGTCAGCCCAAGTCTGGTCATTGTGCAGATCATGTTGCATTGGGAAATGGACTGCTTCAGTATCTGAGCAGTCATGAATGGTGCTGAACATTGGGTAATCATTAGCAAACATCCCCATATATGATATAACCATGGAGGGATGCCATTGATGAAGCAGCTGGAAATGATTGGGCCCAGGACCCTATCCTGAGGTGCTCCTGCAGTGATGTCCTGAAACTCAGATGATTCATCTTCAACCATCACAACCATCATCATTTGTGTTAGATTTGACAGGTAGCAGTGGGTTTTCTCCCAATTCCCATTGACCCCAGTTTTGCTAGGGCTTATTGATTCCATATTCAGTCAAGTGCTGCAATTTGTGTCAAGGACGGACACTTTTATATCACTTCTGGAGTTCAGCCCTTTAGTTCACATTTGAATCAAGCCTGGAACGAGGTCAGGAGTTGAAAGGCTCTGTTGGAATCCAATCAGTGATCAGGTTATTGCTAAACAAGTGTATCTTGTTAGCACTGTTGATGACTCCTTCTATCACTTCACTGATAATCCAGAGTAGACTGATGGGCTGGTAATTAACTGGGTTGGATTTGTTCTCTATGTTTTTGCACAGGACATACCTGGGCAATTTTCTACATTGCTGGGTAAGTGTCAGTGTTGTAGCTGTAATGGAACAACTTGGCTAGGGGCACATCAATTTTTCCATCACAAGCTTCCAGTACTATTGCCAGAATATTGTCACGGTCCATAGACTTTGCAGTATCCAACGCCTTCAGCCATTTCTTGATAGCATGTGGAGTGAATCAAATTGGCTGAAGAGTGACAGCTGTGATGCTGGGAACACCCACAGGAGGTCAAGCTGGACTCAGTCCTGGCTGAAATTGTATGCAAATGCTTTTCGCCTTATCATTTTTACTGTTCATTTACTCTTCGGCTCCTTGTTCACTGAGGATGAGGTGTCTGTGGAGAGTGTTCTTCCAGTGAGATGTTGGACTCTGATCACTTATAAGGCATTTCTAATTTGCAACAACTGTGTTGCTGGGGGTGGGGGCTGTGGGGGTCGGGGGAGATGGGGAGAATGTTGTTTGGGGAGGAGTTGTGGGAGGAGAATGGGGGGGACCCTGTGTTGCTGGGAGGCCTATGAGTTCAGAACAGGATTTCTGTGTTGCTGTGAGTGGGGGCCTATGGGGGTGGGGAGGATGGGGACAATGTTGTTTGGGGAGGAGTTATGGGAAGAGAATGGGGAGTGCCTGTGTTGCTGGGAGGCCTATGAGTTCAGAACAGGATTTCTGTGTTGCGGTGTGGGGGCCTATGGGGGTGGGGAGGATGGGGACAATGTTGTTTGGGGAGGAGTTATGGGAAGAGAATGGGGAGTGCCTGTGTTGCTGGGAGGCCAATGGTTTGGGAAGAGGGGTGCTGTGTTGCGGGGAGGGCCTGTGGTGGGTGTGGGGGGGTGGACGGGGGTGCGGGTGGAGGGATGGAATGGGCACTGCATGTTACTGAGATAGGGGCAAGCACCTCTATATGTGTCTCTGCCATTCTCCAAATTCTACCCCCCACCCCGGCTTTCAGAGTGACAAGATACCTTTTGCGATGTAACCGATTAATCTTGCTGTTCTTTTGGTTGCTGCTGGAGATAAGGAGGAGGAGCCGGAGGTAAAATTGCGGGTAGAGGAGGCCCAGGCCTTACCACTCACAGGAGTAGAGGGAGAAGGCCACTGGAGGCAGGAGGTGGCCACCATTCACCCGGAAGGGGCGGGGAGAAGGAGGGAGCAGAGACCTCGGCGTGAGTTTCATTTGAACAAATGTCGGACATCGTGTGCCATCGACGGCTCCGTCTCTGAAAGGAGACAGTGCAACATCTGTGCCATGTGTTGCAGGATTTGGCATCTCAGGGCAGGTGGGGGCACACACTCTTGGTGATAGTCAAATTAAACTGTTATGCCACAATTTCCTTCCAGACCCCAGTGGAGGTGTATGTGGCATTTCCCAGTCAGCTGTACATACCTGTGTCAAGCAGGCCACACAGGTATCCTGTTGTGCCTGGCTTCCCAAAAATCAAATTTAACCTGGACCAGGCCCAGCAGGAAGCCTGAGCTGCAGGATTCACAGCCATCGCAGGATCCCTAATATTCAGGGGGCTATAGACTGCACCCACCTTGCCCCTCAAGGCCCCACTTCAAAATCCAAGATGATTCATCGATAAAAAGGATTCCATTTTCGAAATGTGCAAATAGCTTGTGACCACAAGATGATCATCATGCATATCTTGGATACTCTAACAGCGTGCAGGACAGTTTTATTCTGAGGAGCTCGGCCATACTGGATCCCATTGAGAGAAGGCCAAGGATGGAACATGGATGACATGGGGTACCCACGTCAGATGATGATGCCTGTGCGAAGGCCTGAGACTGAGATGGAGACCCAGAATAATGAGACCGATATAGCCACCCGCATGATAGTGGAGAGGTGTATATTGTTCCCTAAAATGCGGTTCAGGTTATCTATGTTTCTGTACATGGGTTCCATCCTTCCCCTCTCCCCCCACCCAACCCAGGCCCTCCATCCAATTTCCTGCAGCACTATCACACCAGAGTGGTTGGTTTGGGTATGCAGTGTTAGTGAGTTTTTTGGTAGGCAGGAGGGTGATGATGACTTATTAAGCATCATTATGATGATGCCTTGGTGCAAACTAGCCTGACTCCTACCTGAGCTCCACATATATGGGCTCATGTCTGTGTAGTGTGTAAGAGATCTGAAACTCCCATACAGGACCCTGGGGTGGATGGGGTGGGGAGGGAATCGCTTGTGGATTCTGGGGAACCAATTGCTTCATTTTCTCAGTAACACAGCATTGAGGGGCCTTTCCAACTGATATCAACATGAAGCATGCCTCCAGTGACCGCCAGAATAACAGCATTCCTATTCAAGGCAAATCGGAGACAAATTAGTCACAGGTGGATGGTGAGAAAAATTATTTACAATATAAGTGTTTAAATAATAAGTGCTAATGGAAAAATTTTGAACAGAAAATGTTACGGTGTTTTAAAATCTATGTAACTAGTGCAGCCCTTCTCCCATGACATCTCAGTGCAACTACAACTCCCTAACCTTACGCGGCCTAAGACTATGTCTTTGTGTCTTCCCAGAACGTACATCGGAGGTGGACGGAGCCAGCTGCCAATCTTGGCCTGTGGCTTGTGATGCACTTGGTTGGAGGGCCTGAACCTTGAGGGCTACACCTGGCTTCCAGGTGTTTGGGACATATCCATGATACCTTCTTCATTCCACTGCCTCTGAGATGTCCCAGTGTCAGGAAGGAGGGAGTCAGAAGCTGTAGCCATAGCCACAGTCTCCTAGCTCGAAGAACCTGGCATGGGCTCAAGCCCTTCTTCCTCCCTTGGAATTACTGTAGGCCCATGGGATGGTAATGCTTCTGCACTGAACTCCAGAAACTACAGTGTCACCTGGCCCTGCCAATTCTGGAAGACCACTTGCATTCTACACATGCCTGAGATTGGTGGAGGGGGAGGGGCGCTGCCACTCTGCTTGCGATCAGTGTGTGTATGTGTGTAAGTGTGTGTGTTGTGTGTGTGTGGGGGGGGGGGGCGGGCGGGAGGTGAGGGCACTGCCACTCTGCCTGTGATCGGTGTAGGAGGTGGGGAGAGGGCACTGCCACTCTGCCTTTGATCGATGTGGGGGGGGGGGAACAGTCTGGGGTAGCGTTGCAGGATATGGGGAGATTAGGGCGTCAGTAATGTGGGGGTGGGGGGGGGGGTGCGGTGATCCAAAGTTTGTAGGGGCCAAGGGAAGGCATTATCCTGCCTGGGAGGATTCTGACAGGGGAACAGCATTCTTTTTTGTGCATGTGCAGTTGGAGGTTCCAATCGTGTCTACAGGGTTTTGGGCACGTTAAACCCCACCCACAGGCTTCTACAATGAGAATCAGACTCACTCAAAATTTGCAGGCAGAGTGCATATTGGGGGGAGGCGGGAGGGGGTAGGGATAGGGTGATATAAACACGCCCAAAAGTCAGATCTGAAACTCTCCCGGTTTCAATTCCACCTAGCACTTAGACAAAAAAGTGGTCAAATACCACCCATGAACTTAGATGCCATGCTGATCATCTGAGATAAAACGTATTGAAAAAAAATACATACTTCAGTTTAGACTGTGTAGGCAGAGAAAGAGAGTACATGTTTAAGGTCTGGGACCTGTTGTTATAATATGGGTTTCTTAAATGTCTCATTGAGGAGATCTCATGAGTTGTATGTTTAAATATGAACTATTTATTGTTAACTTTAACTGTTTGCAGATCCAAAGTATGGTCATGCATGGAGTTGATATCTCCAAGCAAGATTCTTCCAGAATGTGCTTTCCACACTGTTCTCTCAGATTTCATTACCATGTGACTCTATGGCTGCAATTCACCTGTTTGAATCTAAATGTTCCTGCTGGCAGGAAATAGGAACTCCCAGACAAGCAGACAGTTCAGGAGCCATCCTGCCTATACATCCTGGGCTAGGCTGGTCTCAATGTGAAACTCGTGGATCCTCTGACTACAGAGGCGGTTGATTGGTTGGAATCAGGAATCACCTCAATCAGCAGTAAGCGGGAGCAGCTTAAAAATGCTCCCTGTGCACCCTACACTCACATCACCAGGGAAGATTCAGGAAGAACACTAGCCCCATGCTTCCTCGATGCAAATGTGGACCTGATTCAGCTGCTGGAATTTTTCGGCTTCACTTGCCTGACCCTCATAAGATCCCGCCTGAGGCCAATGGAAAACACCTTTCTGTGAGCCTCGCCCATCCCAATTCTGGGCGGGTGTGCTGATAAAATTCCGGCCTGCATGTCCAGCATTTTTACAGACTTGTCAAAGGCCCAGATAGACATTGCAGCAGCTCTGCAGATCTAAGCAGGGGGTAGGGAAACAAGGGAAGAGGGAAACGGGTGAAGGGAAATATATGTGTTTCAGAAGAAGGAAGAAATTAGTATGAAATGCCTGAGGTGAAGATGGATAGTGGCGATTGAGCTTCAGACTGTAAATCTGGAGCCAATGACAGCCTCCAAAGTCCTCCAGCCCTGTAGCATCCCGGCTGCCATTACCTATCTATCATACTCCAGGCGCTCCTCAGCTCTCCTTGGCATCCTCATGGTTCTCTTCTTCAACTTCCTCCTGGGAAAGTACCTGTTCCTCCTCCCCCTCCACTATGTCACCCCACTGCTGCTGTACAAGATTGGGAGCACACAAGAAGCAGCAACAATCACTCAGCTGTATTGCAGAATCTCTTCTGACCAGTCCAAACAGCTGAACCACACCTTTAGAAGGCCTATGCCCTGATAATATTCCTTGTGACAAGTGGGCCTCATTGTAACAGTCCTCTGCCTTGGCTTGGGACCTCTGCAAAGGAACCATTAGCCATCACCTCAGTGGGTAAGCCTTATCCCCCCAAGAGCCAATTCTTCACTGAAAGAAACCATCAAAGAACCTGGGTGCCTCCAAGTTTGCCAGGATGTAGGCATTATACACACAGTCTCTGTTGCTGTAGGCATTCCTTGTTGAGATGGTGCTTGTCGGGTTACATGTATGTCAAGGATTGCTCCCTGGACCTAGGGCATTGCATTGATGGCACTGAATCCTGCAGCCTGGGCTTACTGATGGGCCTAGTCCAGGTTGAAGCTGATACCCAGGCATTGAGGTCATCCATGACCTGGTGGATGCATCTGTGCATGGATGTCTGTAAGGTCCTTCACAAGTGCCCACACTCAATTTCTGAAAATGAAGTTGAGGGTGACAATGACCTTTACAGGTACCGAGATTGAGGGTCCTCCTCCTCACAGTGCCAGGTGATCAACTGCATGGAATAGGTGCTGCCGTGTCTCGCTTTGAAAGAATAGTCTTATGTGCACATGTAGTCCCGCAGCTCTTTAAAGTGCCAGTGCCTTCTATGGACCCGGGATCTATGGTCTCGCTGTCTTCTTGCTCAACACCTGAGCCAGTGCAACAGTGCCTGATGTTCTATGTCTATGATGTAGAGTCATGGCTGGGCTGACCCTAGTGTTCTCACAATCTCCCTCTTCCTTGGCACCAACAATTAGAACTGTCGTATCTGGTATGGCTCCAATCCACAGTCCATCCTCAGTCTGAGGGTTAGGGAAACAAGAGCGCGAGAGAGAGAGGTAGCAGTGTTATCCATCTTTTGACTCCAACGTCCTCCCTTATTTTTATGTGGTGCAGTGGCTGTAGGATGGTCAAATTTCAACTTTGCCCCTGCCCACTCCCCAGCCCCCTCCCCAGGCTGGCCTGAGTTAGGGGTTTTTGCATGAGGACAGGACGATTCCACACTGTGAATGGTTAACAGGTCCAGATATACAGGATCCAGGTAGCCTCCGTATACGGTTGCCATGGAGCTAGGAGATCAGAGCTGAGATCAGATATAGAGAGGGAGCAACACCTTTAATATTCAGGAGCCTGAAGCTGACATGAATGGAGTTTAGCTGCAATACTACAAAGTGTCAATGGAAGTGGTCAGGGAAAGCTTCCTGACCCTGGAGGACCCCCCAGTTTATCCTTTTAACTCTAACTCAAACCCCAGTTGACCCTGATGAGATGGATATGCCTCCAAGCTAGATAAAAATGTTTACAGATCACCACTTACCTCCACACTCACCCACAGATGACTTTCTGCCAGGTTCCCGCTTTTCAAGAGGAACACCAAATTATGCCTGGGCATTGGGCAATGCCAAAGAGATGGGGCCAGAGGGGACAGGTCCTATAGGAGCAGGGCCTGTGGGGTTATTGGGGTGGAGAGTCTAGCTGCTACTCTGCATTCAGGATTAGTGACAGAGGGAAGAGACCAGCAGTCTAGTCTGGGCATTGGAGTAGGGAATGGGGGCGGAGGGGGTGTGGGGAAGTGGGTATGGGGTAGGTGGGTAATGTTGGGACTGCAGGGCAGTGGGCATCAGGAGACTGGCACCATAGGCCAGGCTGAATCAGGGCTGCGGGTGATGGGGTCATGGTGGTCATTCACGCCAAGTTTGGGGGCGTTTAAGAGGTCTATGGATAGGTTTATGGATGAAAAGGGAATGGTTTAGGTTAGAGGGTCATTGCTTTTTCTTAATTGGTCGGCGCAACATCGAGGGCCGAAGGGCCTGTTTTGCGCTGTAATGTTCTATGTTCTATGACTGTGGGCTGGCGGGGGAGATCAGGAGATCAGGACAATGGGTCGGGCTCAGTCAGGGTTAGCCCAGACATGGCCGGGAGGCCAGTGATTGGGCAGTGGGGGAGATCACATGGCCAGCGACGTGGAGTCACGGGACTGGCCAGCGATTGAGCAGGCCAATAAACAGAAGCCCGGCAATGCGGGGCTACTGCGCATGCATCGGTCTTGGCTCTGGCAGATCAGCGAATGTGCAGTGGCCTGCTCAGAGCTATACTGCTGGCCTCTCCAGCTGGAATAGGCTCCCCCCCTGATTTTAGTGTGATTTGTGCTAGCTGCTCTGTGAAGCTCGGAGCATTGGAGGTTCATATTGAAAATCTGGCTGAAAAAGGAACAGTGGGATTTATTCCAGTTTTTATATGAATTGGGCATTTCAAATTTTTTGGGAGAATCCCAACAGACACCTTGGACATATGTCTTGTTGAAGGTTGCATCATCAGAGCAGATGTAACCCAGACAGAGGTACTCAGAGAATGGAATGGAGGCCTTACAGGTTTGCAAAAGTGTAGTCAGGTAATTGTGGGAGTCAAGGCCAGAAATAATGCTTACCTAAAGCCGAATTTCTAAAAGCTTTTGGCAGGAGATGAGACTGGCAAGTACAAAAAACAAAGAACAAAAATAATGAAAATTACAGCCCAGGGCCTTCGGCCCTCCAAATCTGTGCCAATCATAATGCCCTAACTAAACTAAAGAAAAACCTTCTGCACTTACTCAGTCCATATCCCCCTATTCCCTCCCTATTCATATACCCATCCAGATGCCTCTTTATGCAGTGCAGCTTCATTAACTATTCTCAATATGATATAATTTGAATGTGTGCACATTTGCGTGTATGTCTATATACGTCCAAGCGCATTCCCATAATCAGTAACAGCAGTCTTTATAATTTTTTCCTGCCAAGTTTTTAACATTATAAAGAACAATATAAATTTCTTTGATTAATGAGACATATTCCAAAGGGAAGAAATTGGTTTGTGTAGCACTGTGTCTAGATATCAATGAATAACCTCATGTGGGTTGCACAGATGGAGGCTGGCAGCATTGCCTGTGCCCAGAGAATCAACATAAATCCATGTGGCACCCCATAGAAGTAACACCATTTGAATGAATTTCTTCCCCATAGAGTTAAAAAACAAAAATGTGTTCATTTATTTTAGAATGATGTAAGTATCTGATTTTATTATTGATAAGTTTTATGTTTTAGAACAAAATAGCCCTAGATTCCCTTTGTAGTTGCATAGTTAATTGACGTAACCTGGATTGTGCCAGATGGGTTTTAGACAGTACAAAGGAAGTGTTCAATTGGGAAATTACATTTTTATTTATTTTTGGGACTGGAACTGTGGACGGATATACTAGGCCACACAGAGATCTCCCCCCACTATCTCACTTTGCTCCATTTGAGGCATAACATTATAAGTGGATCTGAGTACTACACTTAAAGTATGCCCCAGAATCTGGTAAATGGTCAGAGGCTAGTGATACTATCCATTGTATCTTCATTGGAAATTCCAGGTTAATACGGGCAATATGTTCAGTCGATGGTATTCTTCATTCATGCATTATTTGGAAAATGATAGGATCCTACTTTCAACTGTCTCAACTTTCCTTGTAATTTATGATGGAATGTTTAGTGTACCTATGTACGCTAAATATTGCATGGCTACCTACATCCACAGCATCTGTTACTGACATCTTGGCAACACAGACTGTGATGTAATATAGTGGGTGTTGGGAATATGGGGGAAGGCAATATAATTACCTATGCTTGGTTATAATTTGACAGTGACATATTGCAAGTAATGTCACTGCCCCTGACAAGAGCTTGATTGGTGATCATCCACAGGAAAATAGGGATCTTTATCCAAGCAAAGCATGTTGATAAACCAATCTTACACAAATGCAATTTAAGGACATACAAGTTGAAGGAAAGAACTATACAGACAAGATGTCGACAGAAACCCAGTACAAAACTCTCTAGGGCACCCAAACTAAGAAGACTTCTTGAAAACAATTTTTATGCCAAGTTGCATGCAGACAATAGATTGTAGGTTTCTCTTCCAACTCAGTCCAATCTGAGGAAAGGGCTTAAAACAAATCCCATGTAGTTATCAAATATTAGATGTGGTAGAATATAAAATTATCTACCCAATGGTTTCTGGTTGTTACATACACCTTACCTGTGTATTCAAGTTTTGACATATAAATATCCCATTAACTATGGAGAACTCCAATGTCCTTCATAGTGCAGTTTTCCTACTTATAATCTTTACATGGAATTAGCACAAACATATACTGAATATCAAGATGCCTATGAGTGGAAAGAAAAAAATTAACCTGGTAAATACTCACTGATATTATAATCTAATCGTCACCTTGGACATTACAACAGTTCATTTGATGGAAAGATGACAACAAACTCTCACTGTTACTTAAAGTCATTTATCACCTGCTGTTTCTTCTGACTGAGAACATCCTGCATGTTCTGTACAGTTTACAGTACAAGAGCCTTCTGTGACTTTAATTTACAAAGTACAAAGACCCTAAGCGTTGTATCTGGAGAATTTTGGCACCCTGCCTTTGGAATTCAACACATTTTGCTGCCTGCCATTCACTTCCCTACAAATTGAACTCCAAGGAGAGGAATTGTGGGCCTGCACGACATCACTTTTTTTTCTGTCTGTATGATGAATATGTTAATGAAGCTACCAACAGCAGGAAACAGGATCTGTCTGAAAGAGTTTTATCAACTCACAATTAATTTTATGTGTTGAGAACCATGAGGAGTGGGATCCATCTCTAGTCACTCGGCAGTAATTAATCCTCCCTGTTGATGAAAAAGTGCTTGAAGTGCAATAGCTGTTCTGCTACGTTTCCAATGGACAGCCTCCACACAGTGGGAAATTAAATGTTCAGTGATAAACGTATGCTCTTACCTTTATGTCAATAAGTAATTTCAGTGCCATCCACAAAATAGTGAATTGCCATTTCAAGCAAATTTGTGGACAGGAATTCTCAATTTCTTCGCAAGTATTTCCCAATATGTCATTACAGAATTCTGGCAAGCAATGCGAGTCAAAATGAATTTTCTGTTGGCAACATCTGTCCAGTTTGTTAGGGTGCTGTGAGGAAACCAACAACAACAGCTGCTCTGTGTGTCATTGGCAAAGGTGGAAAGTTAATAGGAATAAGAGAGAGTGGAGGCGGGAGAGAGGGGCACTGGTGGTACGGGTGGGAGGAGGGCAGAGGAACAGATTATAGAGTGGATACTTGTTCGAAAATTATAACATGCAAAAATCATTCTATCTCCTACCCATGATAATTTCAGGTATTGTTGAGATGGGTTTCATTGATTATTTTATATTTTTATTGTGGTAACATTATTGAAAATAAATTGAAATTTCTTTTTGATAGTGCTTTCTATCGCCCCATCAGATTAAAAATTGTAATGGAAACAGTGTTATACGAGAATCTCAGTACAGTGTAAAAACTGTATTATAATTTGATTATGTCACAAAGAAACAGTGAAGGACAAGCAGCAAAGCCAAAATAAATTTGCTTTAATTTAGATTTAGGTTCAAAGAGTGGGATTTTCTGGTTACACCTGCCCCCAGTAACAGGGATTCCAGTTGGAAATCAACAGATGTTTAAAAGTCTATCAGGTTGACTGCCCCATCCACGACAATTCCTGCAGCGGCAGGATTGGAAAACGTAGTTCCAAGAATTACATAGATTCCCTAACGAGTGCTCCCATCGAAGTTACAGGCCAATGCTTCAGATTCTCCATTTATACACTGCTAATATTTATTAAATGATTGACCTTGGGATCTTTTTCACATGATAGTTCTTGTGGTTATGAATCAGAATCTTAGATTAAAGGGGGAATTTTACAAATCTTGAGTTCCTCGCTGCAGAGGCTATGAGCTGGAGAGTGAGCCCTCGAGCCTTGCAGCCTTATCCCTGGCCCATGGTCCCTTTGGACACATCTTCATGCTGGGAGTGTGGGATTGGGGTATTTACACAGCACTTCCAATTTAAAGCACATTAGAAACCGGACTAATATTAAATGAAACCATTTCACATTTGGATCCTCCAGCCAGTAGAAGTAATAAGATTTCATTCAACTATTCTGAGCTGAATGCAAACACCATCTCCAAAGGTCAAAGGTGAGGGCATTAAGCTTTCAGAAAACTGATCTTTAAGCTCAGGTGACTCAATCCTATCTGCATTCACATTTATAATATGTCAGTTTGTTACTGATAGATTTTGTGAGTTTGGAGGATTGGTGACATATATTTGAATGTGGTTGCATGAACAGTAGGTTTATCCTAAACCAGCATGCTGTTGGCATCTAAAAAATAAGCTATGGCTGTAAGTTTATAGAAAATTCTTGTCCAACCTTTAGGATGCCATTATTACATACCTATGTAATCCACAAAGATGAAAAGTGTGAATACTCTTACACTAAATGGCTATTCCTGTCTGATTTTTATGGGAATTATTTTTGCAGCAAAAAAGAAGACAGAGAGCTGAGGCCATTCAAGAAAACCACAGTGTACTAAATATATTCCATGTTAAATATCCTGTCAGTGAAATAATGGAAACTTTCATTGATATTGGATCAACAGAACCTCACAATATCCCAAAATCTGTTACAGCCAATTACATACTATTTGCATTGTAATCACTATGGTATTGTAGGAAACAGGGCAGCCAATTTCTGCACAGCAAGGCCCCACTACCACAATGAAATAATGACTGAATAGTTCAAGTTATTGATGTTGGTTAAAGGTTAAATATTGGCTGGAACACCAGCGAAGACTTTCCCATTTTTCATTTAAATAGCCTCATGAGATCTTTTAGGCCCACTGAGAGGGCAGACCAATTACAATGTCTTTTTAGAACATATATGCAGTATTAGTACCCTTGTTTTCACTATTTACCTTGTAGCCAATGTACTGGGTATAATCTACAGCTGAATCACTATCAATATTTAAAATACACAGGATTCATCTAATTAAAAAAAATCAAAATCTCTATAGCTGGGCTACATTCCTGGGCTCAGCACTTTGTAGGAAGTCTCACAACACCAGGTTAAAGTCCAACCAGTTTATTTATTTGATTGTAATCCCACAAGCTTTCAGAAGCACAGTTCCTTCGTCAAGTGTGTGGAAGGTTCTGATCAGAGAAGGGCATATAAAGTCACATACAGTTTACAGAATACTGATTAGAATGCAAGTCTTTACAATTAAACCTTTAACTAACCTACATCATGACCTCAGCACTTTGTAAAAGAGGACTGTTATAAACATCATGCTTTTAAGAGATGAGAATGAGGTCAGGAGATTACTAGTAAATTGAGCTCAAATAAAGTTACAAAAATGGAAGAAAATTGTATTGAGAAACAATAAGAATCTCTGCAACGTGAATGAGGAAGTTGTGCTAACTTGACTGAAGGGGAAATTGTTTCCGTTGATGCTGGTGACCAACTAATACTGAAGAAAGTCAGAACCAATGTAAATAAAGTATGAATTAACCAGAAAAAGATATTTGATTTGAGTTATTATTGTCACATATATTAATATATAGTGACAAGTGCTATTTCTTATGGTTATACTGACAAAGCATACTGTTCATAGAAAAGGAAACAAGGGAGTTCAGAAAGTAGTGTTATAGTTGTAGCTAGAGAAAGATTAACTTAAGGCAAGTGTTTAATGTTGTTTTAATGACTTTTTTTACATACAGGGTTAAGTAGAAGTCTTATATACATCATAGAAACTCGATTCCATGGTTGCGATTCTCCCATCGCGACTCACAACTTTTTTGGCAGTTTGAGCAGGTAGATGCACAAGTCAGCCATTTCGCAGATTCCCCACCAACCTTTACAACCCATATACGTCCCCTAGCTGGAGAAAAATGATGCTGCCGGGAATCTGCTGATTTTCATGAGTTTACATTCCTTTACATGCCTTTATTGGGATCCACATGGTACTCTCTGCCCACGTCTGCATCTCCCATCTCTTCGGCATGATATAACTTAGGCATGAATCAGACTAACTATTTAAAAGTCTCAACCTGGTATGGCAGACTTGAACTGGTGCGAGGAGATAAGTGTTGGTAGTGGAGCATGGGGCCTTTCTACTACTGCCTTCAGGTGTTGACCATGGACCAGTGACATCTGGGCAACAGGGAGGAGTTAATGGTCGAGGAGGTTTCTATTTCCTCACAGCTTTCTGGGTGAGGTTCTGTCAGGAAGTTCTCCCCTTCTCCTGGGTAGGGCTATCGTGCACTGTGGGAATAAGTCTCGAGGGCTCCTGCTCACCCTCTCCCTCCACAGCACTTTGCTGTTGCGTTCAGTTGCCACGAGTTGTGGTCAGGGACTCGACTAATTCCTGGCTGGGGGAGGAATGTACCATGTGCTGACTGAGGCCTAACCAGATGAAGCAGCTGTTGCTCAGGCTGCGGTGCAGAGGTTCAGACATGGACTGCATAGAATTAGTTGACACTGGGCACACATCTGGGTGTTGCTTTGCAATCTGTTCCTGCCCTGTGACATGGACCAGCAACACGCACCTGGAACAGATGCTGCAGTTGCACACATAGCATTATGACCCAGCGTTCGGATATCCCTGGGCTCTTTGAAGACCAACCCAGGCTCCCAGGATGGCTTCTGGTTGACAAGGATTACCCACTAGGGTCATGGCTGATGACGCCTGTGCGGAGGACCAAGACCAAGACAGAAACCAGCTACAACAAGATACATGCAGCCACCTGGTCCGTCGTTGGGCGGCAAATCGGCCTGCTGAAGATGTGATTCCGGTGCTGGAGGGAATGCCCTCCAGTATGACCTTGTGCGTACTTCCTGCATCATGATCACTTACTGCACACTTCCGAACATCGTGTAGCAGCGAGGAAACCAGCTACAGCAGGAGAGGAGGAGGAGGAGTGGTGAGACGGGCGGGGTGGGGGGGGGTGTGTGGTGAAGTGAGTATCTTGCAACTTGCATCAAAGGTCTGGTGGGTTTTGGGGAAGGTAGGGCAAGCACTTTGAAGCATGTTGCTGTGCCTGCAAGGCTCAACATACAGCACATCCATGTTTGAAAAATGGGAACACTCAGCTATGGTGGCGGGGGAGGGGGGGGAAGGACTGAGAATCAGAGACACATCAGTCACAGTATGATGTACAATTAACAGTTTATTGTGCTCTTAGCATAAATGGTTACAAAACTAATGCTAACTTTTACTGTGTCCTCTAGTGAACTACAGCTTTCTAACTTTGTGCTATTGACTGTTTATTCTCAGTGTTATCTCAGAATGCACATCGGAAGTGGTATTTTCCAGCTATGATGCACACCCCGTTGCTTGTGATGCCCTTGGTGGACGTCTCCTGGGTGCCCAGGCCTGGAGGGCCCTGGCTGATTTGTGGATGGCACTGTTTTGGTGCCACGCTATTCAGCTCGCTGGTTTGAGATGCTGAGCGTGAGGAAGGAGGGAAAATCAGAAGATCTCGGGACTTCTGGGATCTCCTGAGTGGAAGACCCCAGCATGAGCTCAAGCCCTTCCTCCTCCCTTGGGTTGCCCAGAGGCTCCGGGGGTGCACTCTATGGGATGCCAAGGTAGACGGACTGAACTCCAGCATCACCTGGCTCTGCCAGTCCTGGAGGCCTAGATGCGTTTGCCTCAACCCTAGTCTTTTGAGACTCAGCCAAGCTCTGGATCTCCTCTACTACAGCATTCCGTGAGCAAGCCAGGCTCTGGAGCCCCTCAGCAGCAGTCTTCTGAGCCTGGGCTAAGTTGTCGAGGCTTACAGCCATGGCCTGCTGTGCCTCCAGAACGCCATTGAGAGTCCCACTATGGCCAGCAGTGTCTCCCACATGCCCCCAACACCCACGGCCATGGAGTGCTGTGCCTTCTGAATATAGGAAACATTTGTCCGTGGCCCACTGTGTCTCCAGGGTGGTCTGGATCCTGTCACCCATGAGGACAAACCCCTGAGCCAGACTCTCCACTGCAGTAGCCACCCTTGCAGTGCTGGGCTGATTCACATGCTATGTCGGTACCACCTCCTGCAACTGCACTCTGACTCCCCTAAACAGCCTTGCAGTTGCAGTATGGTTATAGAACATAGAACATAGAACAATACAGCACAGAACAGGCCCTTCGGCCTTTGATGTTGTGCCGACCAAAATAAAAAGCAATGCCCCTCCAAACTAAACCATTCCCTTCTCTTCCATATACTTATCAATTAACCTCTTAAACGCCACCAAACTTGGCGCATCTACAACAGCTGCAGGCAGGGCATTCCACTCCCTAATCACTCTTTGAGTAAAGAACCTACCTCTGATATCCGTCCTATAACTCATACCCCTTAATTTAAAGCTGTGTCCCCTCGTGCTAGCTTTCTCCATCCTAGGAAAAAGGCTATCACTGTCCACCCTATCTAAACCTCTAATCATCTTATATGCTTCAATAAGATCCCCTCTTAGCCGCCTCCTTTCTAACGAAAACAACCTCAAATCCTTCAACCTCTCTTCATAGGACCTGCCCTCCATACCAGGCAACATCCTGGTAAACCTCCTCTGTACCCTCTCCAATGCCTCCACATCTTTCTTATAATGTTGCTGACAGGCCCCCCGCAGCTCCGCAGGTTTCCTGATGCATCTCCACCAGCCTTGGGAAGAACAAATCCAGAGGCCCAGCATCTGGCTGGGGCAGCTAAATCCTAACATCTGGCAGACCTCCGTGTGCCCGAGCCCTTGAATGTGCCTGCCTCCACCTGATGGGCTGATATAGCTTCTTTTCTTGTTGCCAGTGTAATAACTTGGCAGGCAACTCATTGTGCCTTCAACAAGAAGCAATTTATTAACTAATGCAATATATTTGCTAAATAAGGTCTGAAAGGACTAATACACAAATCTTCTGCTCTCTAGCTCCAACTGAGGATCCTCCGCGTCCCAGGACACACTCCCCTTAGCTTGGCTTCCCACGCTTCTCCATAGGGTCCAGCAGAATCACATAGCCTGCATAGGATTGCCCAGTTAAAGGGGCCATGTTGCCACAACCTTTAAAATCTGTATCTTCAAAACCATCCAGCAGTCACAATGCGGATGATTCTTAATTGCTATCTGAAATGGCTTAGCAAGTTTTTCAGTGAGATGGGCCAGCAACATTATACTTATCTGAAAGTTCCCTTTCTTGTTACACACAATCCTGGCTTGGAACAATGGGCGGAATTTTCCCAATCTGCCTGTGGCGGGTTTGGTGATGGATGGACGCTGAGGATCTGGTGGGAGTCAAAAAGTTGGAAACCCATCAGTACAAAATGACATTGCAACTCTTCCAATGGCAGGTAATGGCAGCTTAGTTGCAGCTGGTCGGTCTTCCTGCTGGCAGATGGTGTGAATGCTATTTGCATTCATTTGCACTTCATGAATACTCATTAAAACGTCTGCCCTCTGGCGCCCTGTTAGTCCTTTCAATCTTGTGCCAGGCAAACAGGAATTCACTTCAGTACTGCACCTGGGGATGGGGAGTACAGGACACCCCCTCTCCTCTGGTGCTATATATCAGTGTCTATCTGGACAGCACTGTGCCATGAGACTCATATAGCTACCACAACAAAGGTTCCAAGTTTGATCAGGATTGTGAGATGAGGGATGGGTGAGGTGAAGGGGGTGGCTGGACTGATGAAGAACAGGGGGGAAATTTGGAAAGATGGTTTGGCTAGGAGATGAAGGGGGTGCAGTTAGTGTGACATGCACGATGGCAGGCAGAGAGGCAAGGAGATGGATGATGGAAAGTGGAAGGTAGAGAAGACTGAGAGGAAGGAACTGGACCCCAACAAACCTGCATGAATTGGTCACAAACAAGGGGGGAAGATCAAAGGGATACCACATTGTTTACTGAAAGAAGATGATACTCCAGAGGTAGAGGTCCATATGGGGCATGGATGCCTCATGGTGATGGGCTCGGGGTAAAGGTGGTTGAATCAAGAAACAGTCTTCTTGAGGCCACCAGCCTTTTTCTTCTGGGTTGCTGACATCTTGCATGGTTTCCAGGTGGGCTGGAAAGAGTGACATGAGTGTGCTGGATTGTGCTAAAGGCTGGGCTTCAAACCTGTCAGCTGAAGATGCCGACCCACTAGGAGAGTTGGAAAAAAATTCCCTGTGCATAATTAATAAGATTCTTAGAACTAAGTCTAATGTGGGATCTTGCCATTCTGGTTGGTAGAATAGCTGCCGGTGGAGCTGCCCGCCATTGCACTCAGTCTCAAAATAGGAGAATTCTACCCAACCTTCCTGTTCATTCATCGTTATTAGGTAGAAAATCGTGAAACTCCTTTTCTAACAGTACTCTGGGTGGACTCCAGTGGTACAAAAAGGTACACACTACTTGCACAAGGGCAATTAGGAATAGTAATAAATGTTGGCCTTACCAGCGATTCTCACATCCCATGAGTGAATAAAACAAAAATCTCTGATTTGTTTGCATGTAACTTCCTCCAATTCTGTTCTACAATTAAGTGATCATTCTTTGGCAAAACGTTTGGCTTCCACTTGGCAACTGCCAACAATGGCGTATCATGCAGGGCAAGGACAGATGGCAATCACTGTCTGAGAATTACTTCTGTCTGAATAATGATTAGAATGAGCCCATTAGCACCTTTTTTATGGATATTGAGGCCTGCCAATTACTGACCACAGCTATGACTCAGTGAAAACAGGGAAACACATTTTGATAACTCAGAGTGGCAAACATTGCAGCCATTACCTTTTTTGAGTGTTGAGTTCCAAAGACACATTGTGGAATATACTCATCATGAAACCAGCTTAAATTATTGTCACTTGGTGCATAATGCTGTCACTCTATGTTACTCAAAACTCAGGTTTGTTCCATCTACTTCCAACACAGCTAATGATAGCCAAACACGGCTTGAATCTTTATGAATGACGATCATTCATTTTAAACTCATCTGGTATTGTTTAGCGTGCTGCTTTTAATAATAAACATGATGCTCTTGCCAATAAAGGATGAAAAAGGAACTGAAATAGTAACTAACAACATGCCAAAGGAAATCATTTATAAGGGTGAACTTTGAATTTAAATGCTCCAAGCACTGTATTCCATTCCCAAATTTCTGACATGTATTCCCATTTCAATTAATTGGGAATTCATCCCTCAATTTTCGTGTCTTTTAAGGAACAACATACTTGAATGCCTTAGACTGTTACCTTGACTCTTGGCTATGTTAATGCTTTTATGTCGTTGTACATGGATAAGAACCAGCCTTGGCAACATAGCAATTTTCATGAAGCATTTCTCAAAATCAATTTGGTCCCAAGTTTCTCAGGGTTTATTTACTTTCAAAGGTTAAATAATGATTGAAAAAGGATTAGTGAAATTCATTTTGTTAAATATTTTCAGACATTATTTCAGAAAATATCCTACTTTAAAGCAAATTAGTCTTTATTCTCTTGCACATAGTCAGGGTCAAAAGTGAAAAAAATAAAACAGATGGAAGGCAATACAACAAACAAACATCTGTCACTGAGAAACCGTAATTTCAGAAAACGGATTCAGGATTAAACACCGACTACAGCATAACCTGTTCTGGCCATAAGTTGAGACACAGAAAGATTTGCAACAGCAGTGCTAGTGTCTGTGTGATTGTAAGCTTTTACTTAGTCTGGTATTTTTAATAAAATCAGCACTCCTTGATTGATTGAAACTGGTGGTTGATTCTGAAAGTCCATTTCTTGCTTGAAAAAAAAACACATTTCATGACTTGAGGACCTCCCAAAGGACTTTGAAGCTAATTAATTAATTTTGAAATACCCAAACTGGTGTATCATAGAATCCCCACAGTGCCAAAGGAAACCATTTGGCCCATCAAATCTGCACTGACTCTTTGACAGATCATCTTTCCCAGGCCCAGCCTCCCTATTTCCATAACCCCACACATTTATCCTGCTAATTCCCCAAACCTAAATATCTTAGGATACTAAGGGGCAGTTTAGTATGGCAAATCCACTTAACCTGCTCACCTTTGGACGGTGGAGAAAAGCCAGAGCACCCAGAGGACACCCATGTAGACATGGGAGAATGTGCAAACTCACACAGGCAAGAATTGAAAGCAGATCTCTGGCTCGGTAAGGCAAAAGTGCTAACTACTGTGCTGCCCTTAGTATAATATAATGTAATATAGAAGAGTGTAACAGATTGAAGAGAGTTGGGTATTCAGTTCCTCAAACTTATTTCACCTTTTGGTTAGAACGTGACAGATCCATACTTCAACATCATTTCCTTTTTTTTAACAAAATCTCTTCATACACTCAGTTCATAAAAACCTATTGATCTCAGTAATGAAAACGTCAACTGACCTGACATTTACATTTTCTTGGAGCAGAAGTTCCAGATTTCCATTATGCTTAGTTTCTTGATTTTATAATTGACTGGCCTAATTTTATGATTATAGCTGAATACTCCGCTGCCAGCAAAAAGGGAGAATGTTGTGATCAGCCAAATCTCTGTTCAATGTGGCAGGACAGGAGAATCCCAACAGCAAGTGAGGTCTGTGAGTGTGGCCTATGGGTATGAATCGAAGCCTAAATTCCTTTGTCGCACTTCCAGTTGCTTCCAATTTGACCTGCTTGTCATGCCGTCCTGAAGGGAACACTTGCATTGGAATCCTATATGTGTGATGGATACAACTGATTCAATGCTATCTTGATGCCATTGAACACTCCCCGCTGATGTGACAACTATATGCCAAACCTGGGTCATGTTCCTCCATTGGATGAGTCTATAAGTTACTCCACAAAGATCTACTGTTTAGCTGCAAAGTGGCCCTTGTGTCTATGTTAATTAAGCAATCAATCAACTCGTTGTGGTTGAATCATTTTTGACTTCCCTTTGAGTCCCCTACACCACATGATAAATATTGGGTGAACCCACTTATCCTTGGATGGCTCATCTGTTATAACTTTGCCGGTGAAAAGCCTTTAATTATGATGAGGTGAGGCATCTGCTCACTCCAGGAAGAAGTCCTGCTACATGGAACTGCTGGTCATTTACAGTGACACTCAAACAGTGCTTCCAGCTGGTTCCGCATGGAGGGCATCAAGGATATGCTCAACAAAGGATCCTGACCTCCAGTTCAAAGCCTGGACTCTCTCCAGGGCAGGTAGAGAGGATGGGCCTGGGGATGGAAAATCGTGGAGGTAAGGCTGGGTGCATCCCACAATTAGCACCTGAAAAGGAGCAACTTCCCCTGTTCATTGACCAGCAGCCAGTAAGGGTAAGCCTGTTGTCTATATTTTGGATGCAATCTTCTCCTGTTGCCAGTTAAATCAGTACAGCAATGGGATGAGAACTTTTAGGTGAGCATTACTTGCCCATTTCAGGGCCTTAATTGGGCCAAGTTGAGCTGCCGATCTGCCATTACTAAAATCACAGTTGGTGTGGTGGACCAGTGACAAGCACACCATCAATGACACAGCACCCCAATTTTACAGGTCCACCTGCCAGCTTCACCAGCCATGGATAGTCTGTATAGTCTAGTCACTATGCCTGGGTGATACCTGCCATGATTGAATAGCTGGTGGTCTGAGAGATTGTGAAAGGTGGTTGTGGCAATGAAGATGAAGTGAAGTTGATGTAGGTGACAAGTAGTCCTCAGCACTGGGTGTTGCTGAATAAGTGAAGGGGTGTGGTGCATTGGATAACATGAGAGGCTGCTGGTTTGGTCAGTGCAACATGTGATAAGCTGATGTTCAAATGTTTTGTTTTGTCCTGGAGAATGTCAAGATTCTTGAGAATTGTTGGTGCTGCATTCATCCAGGCAAGTGGAGAATACCCCATTGCACTTCTGACTTACGTCTCACATGTATTGAAAGTTGTTTGTGAGCGAGGAGGTGAGTTCTTCACCAGAGAATATCTGATCGCCTTTTGTATCCACAGTATTTAGATTGTTGATGCAGTTGCTTCAAGTCAAAGTTGATTGTGGGGGAATCCAGTAATGATGTGGTCATGGAATTGCGAGGGGAAGTGCTTGGAAATGATTATTGCCTGGTACATAATATGTAATAGAATCGTAGAGTCATAGAGGTTTACAGCATGGAAGCAGGCCCTTTAGCCAAACTTGTCCTTGCCACCCATTTTTTAAACCCCTAAGCTAGTCACAATTGCCCGCATTTGGCTCATATCCCCCAATACCCATATAATGAACAAAATTGTACCTGTCTATTCTACTATGTCTGGCAGCTTGTTCCAGACACCTATCATCTTTTCCATGAAAAAATTGCCCCTCTGAACACTTCTGTATCTCTCCCCTCTCACCTTAACCTGTACCATCTAGTTTTAGAGTCCCCTACCTTTGGGAAAAGATATTGACTATCTAGATGATCTGTACCCCTTATTATTTTATAGACCTCTATAAGGTCACCCCTCAGCCTCCTACATTCCAGAGAAAAAAGCCCCAGTCTATTCAGCCTCTCCATATAACTCAATCCATCAAGCCAGTGTAGCATCTTAGTAAATCTTTTTTGCACTCTTTCTAGTTTAACAATAGGGTGACCAGAATTATACACAAAATTCCAAGTGTGGCCTTACCAATGTATTGTACAACTTCAGCAAGACATTCCAACTTCTGTATTCAATGTTCTAACTAATGAAGTAATAAAATCAAGCATGCCAAATGCTTTCACCACTCTGTCCACCTATGACTCCACTTTCAAGGAGCTATGAACATGTTCCACCAGATCACTTCGTGCTGTAACTTTCCCCATTGCCCTATTAATAACTGAGTAAGTCCTGCCCTGGTTCAATCTACCAAAATGCATCATCTTGCATTTGTCGAAGTTAAACTCCTCCTGCCATTCATCAACCCACTGGCCCAATTGATCAAGATCCCGTTGCAATTGGAGATAACTTTTTTCACTGTCCACTATGCCATCAATCTTAGTGTCATCTGAAAACTTACTAACCATGCTCCCTATACGCTCATCCAAATCATTAATATAAATGACAAATAAAAGTGAACTGAGCATTTGATCCCTGAGGCACACTGCTACTCACAGGCCTTCAGTTTGAGAAACAACTCTCTACAATCACCCTCTGGTTTATGTCAAGAAGCCAATTTTGTATCCATTTCGATACCTCACCCTGGATCCCATGAGATTTTATGTTATGCAACAACCTACCATGCAGTATCTTGTCAAAGGCCTTGCTAAAGTCCATGTAGACAACATCAACTGCACTGCCCTCATCTACTTTCTTCGTTACCCCTTCAAAAACTGAATTAAATTTGTGAAACATGAAGTTCCACACACAAAGCCACGCTGACTGTTCCTATTTAGTACCTATGTCTCTAAATGCCAGTAGATCCTGTCTTTCAATATACCTTCCAACAATTTACCTACCACAGATGTGAGGCTCATTGGCCTGTAGTTCCCAGTCTTTTCCCTGCAGTCTTTTCAAACAAAGGTACAACATTTGCCGCTCTCCAATCTTCAGGCACCTCACCCACGACTATCGATGATTCAAAATATCTCGGCAATAAATGAATGTTGCCTACTTTTTATCAGCCCAAATATGAATGTCTTCTTGGTTTTGAAGCATCTCAGCACAAACCATTTCATTATCCATGAGTTTATGAATGGAACAGATACTGTGCAATGACAAGTAAATACCCCACTTCTATGATGGAGAGAGGACCATTGATGAAGCAGTTGAAAAAAAAGTTGGGTCTAGGACATTGTCTTGAGCACCTGCTGCAGCAATGCCCTAGGGTTGAGATGATTTGGTCTCTCACTTCAGTAAATAGAGATTTTTCACCTTGTTTTTCATTAACTTCAATTTTATTATGGCTCTATCATGATGATCAGTTAAATGTTGTTTTGGTGTTTAAGGGAGACAAGTTTACTTCACCTCTGTAGTTCATTCTTTTTGTCCATGTTTGAACTAAGATGATAACGAACTGAACTGAACACAATGAGCAGATCTTTCGACATAATTTACATCAATTAGGTAATGATTAAATATAGATTGTTGGAGAGTTAATCGGGCAATTTGTGGGTGCCCTAAGTGCGGAAGTAACTTTCCAGTTTAGTAAGTAGATGCTAATGTACAAGACAGACCAAAATAAACTGGTAAATTTTTCACAATCTTTATCACTTCAGTCAATATGTTAATGCAGTTCCTAGC
Organism: Sphyrna mokarran; assembly: GCA_024679065.1. Lineage (NCBI taxonomy): Eukaryota > Metazoa > Chordata > Chondrichthyes > Carcharhiniformes > Carcharhinidae > Sphyrna > Sphyrna mokarran. The sequence goes on along the minus strand of JAGIQG010000010.1, from coordinate 35,901,068 downwards.
CTTTGCTGTATCCAATGTATTCAGCTGTGTGTTGGTATTACAGGGTCTGAATCAAATTGACTGAAGCCTGGCACTTATGATGGTGAGGTCATCAGGAAAAGGCCATGTCTTATAATCTCTTCAGACCAATAGCATTCAAAAAATAAATTTGAACTACCAGTTGAGAACTGAAAGAATGACAATATTACATGAACACTTGGATTGCACCACAGTAAAACATTTTTAACATAGTTAAAAAAAATCTACTTCACAGGTATATTTTATACTGTGTTTTTAGTAGTCATTCCATTTTCCCAGACACAATTCAAAGTGAATCTTAATTCTGGGTGGCCTATTTCCATTCCTCTCCTTTCCTGATCTGGTAACTTTTAATCTGAACAGACTTTATGATGAAGATTTTTCTGGCAATATTTCCCCTAGCACAAGTCAGGTACATCCTCCAGCCTAGAACTGTAAAATCTATGCAATGCAGAAGGACACCATTCAACTCATCATGTCTGCATCAATTAAAATCCCACCCAAGCCTTATTCCCTTAATCCCACACATTTATTCTGCAATCCCCCAACACTCAAGTCAATTTAGCATCGCCAATCAACCTAACCTATAAATCTTTGGATTGTGGGAGGAAACTGGAACATCTGGAGGAAACCCACGCAGACATAGGAGAATGTGCAAACTCCACACAGCGACCTGAGGCCAGAGTTGAATCCGGTCCCTGGTGCTGTGAGGCAGCAGTGCTAACAACTATGCCACCATGCTGCCTCATTTCAAACTCTTACCAAAATGGTCTTTTCAATCCAGGCATTAATTCTTGCCCACATCCCTATATGTTAAACTCTAACTATCCTAACTCAAGTATATCCTGGTGAACTACTAGTGTCTGTGCATTTTTAAGGATGTACCCTCTCAAAGATCAGCCCTATGGCTAAATGATTCATTTGGGCCTTGCATCTGAGTAGGAACGTTAATCAGCTATCCTTGAGACCCCAATCACATTTTTCCTGTCTGTAAATGAATAGTTAAAATGTAACTGCTTACAACCTGGCATTCTCAACACCTGCCCGTGATTTTGGAGATTGAGGTGGGATTTTTCAGTTGTCTCTGCCCTGATATTGTAAATTCCTGCTTCTGTCAATGGACTTAAACAATCCATCAAATTGACCATCCTGCCTACAACAATTCCCATGGAAGGCAGAACCGGAAAATTTATCCCTCGCAGTCTCATTCTGGTAATCACATATATTGATGGAATTGTCTCCAAATATGAATACCTTCTACTATTTTTTAGGCAAACAACATTGACCTCCCTTTTAATATTTAACAGCTTCCTTACCAAGGCCTGTTGTTTGGTAGCCTTTAAAACAGTTCACATGTCCCATTTCATTTTACCCTAAATTAGAGGTACAATCCCAGAACAGAAAAGTCTTATAAATAATTGTAAAACACAATGAAACATCTATTCAACACTTCTGTTTCAGGATGATTGCAAATGCTTCAGTCTTATCTTTTGTACTTAGACATTGAGTTCCATCTACTTTGATGATAAGGATGTTCATGGAGCCCTGTCTCCCATTAGTTGTTTAATTAGCTGCCAGTGTTCATGACTGAATCTGGCAGGACTGCAGGATTTTGATCTGATACATTGGTTGTGAGATTGTTAATCTCTGTTTTAGCATGCTGTGTCTGCTGGATACTGTGTATATAGTTGTGTGTTGCAGCTAACCAGGTTGGAACCTCAGTTTAAGGTACTCCTGTATTGCGCCTGCAATCCTTCATTACACTTATCATTGAATTAGAGTTGTCTTGATGATAATGGTTGAATGAGGAACATGCAGATTGATCTATACTATTGAATGCAGCCAACAGAGAGCAAGACAAGGAGATGGTGCAAATGTTGCCTCTAGTTAATTTTGTCCATCTCCCAGTACAAATAGCATGGTTTGGAATTTGATATAATAACAAATAACAGATGTTAAATGTTTCTTCCTTTATGTCATGAACTGGCTGCTTCACTTAAGAGTAGCTAAAAGGGGAAAAGAATGTTCTCTTAACAGCAGCAATAATTCGCACAAAGGTCCATGCCATTCACTCCTCTGGCAATCACAACCTGAGTGAAGTTTACTTCCTTTAGAACTTTATTTCTTCTTTCAGCTGCAGTGCACCAGTGACCTAAAACAGCCAACGGTGTTGGTCTGACTTTTGTCCTCTGATCTGCCTCATTAATCACCTGCTAATTATCCAGAGTGGCATCGCAGATGTCCCCGAATGTGTGCATTCATTCTTGAAAGGTGAAAGGAAGCTAATTTGCCATGCTACTTTGGAGGCACCAGCTAGGATAACTGGAATGCTCTCACCAAAGAGGAGTTTCATTGCTAACCAATTCATTCCTTTCTGTCTTCCCCTTCTGAAAACTTAACAACGACATTTGCTGGATTTTAAATGTCACTACAGTTAAAATAAACAAGAAACTAAAGAACAATGCATTGTCCCAATACTGCAGTTTTCTGAACAGTTATAATGAGAAGTAGCAATATATTGATCTATTGCATTGGACGAAGAGCAATTTTGGAAAATTCTAATCTACAAATTTCAGTTATTAGTCATTAACATGTACAGCTCATGACTATGTAATCTAAACTATAGCCGTCAGTCTCTTGTTTTAGTAAAAATGCCAGTTCTATATTTTAACAATGGGTTTGTTCTATTAAATATTTAACACTGCACTAAACAGCATGTACAAATATTTATTGGCAGTATTGTGTTTTTTTGTACGCACAGCTGAAACTACAGTTGATAAAGAGACTCCACTTTACAAGCAATTTACTTCTTCACTAATTTCTGCTTCCTCTATGCACCTGTAACAATATTTGCTTGAATTTTATACTTCATCACATCCTGATAACAGAAGCCTGCTTTATTCTTTTACTAATTTGTATTACTGATTTCCTTTACACCATGGGGTATTTCACAATTAACAGCGTGTCTGCCCAGCTTTCCTTTACTTCCCCAATATTTTCCCAGTCTGTGTGCAGACACAATGAACATTTTAATGCAGCATTTGAATGCTATAAAATGCAGCTGTCTCCATACCAATGAAGTCTGACCTTTTGCTACATGCAGGGCCCTTATTCTGATGATATCCTATATTTATTTAGTTGCATAAAAAAACTGCAGTACCTACAGAAATGTGAGAAAGTCAGAACAACATGACAGAATAAAATGACAGGTCAATAGTTGCTGGCATGCTGCCCTATTCCATGCCAAGGAGGCAGAAGCACATATTTCCCTATGATCAAGAATTAGATGTATACAAGTCCCCAAGAGCACCAAAAGCAGCAACATAATTTAAAATTGCTCACTGCCTGCAATGAGTGAATGTGGGTTATCACAGAATAAATGAGAACCATTAAGAGAAAATTCATGTACTTTTACTCCAAGTGGAAGAAACCCTGATCTGAATCTAAATGACCTGAAAGGAATAGGGCAAGGGACTCCCCCAACCCCACAGAACTCCCTTTCCGCAAGGAACTCGCCCCCAAAAACAACAGAACACATCCCCAACCACTATTGCCTCATAGAAGACCATTGCCCCACCATCACCACAGAACCATCCCACATGAAATCCCCCACTTCCACACAGCACCTCCCGGCTCTGTGACCTGCATTGCCCATAGACTTCCCCAGCACTGTCCTGTGGTACTGCCTGGGCAATGCATGGAAGTACCATAGCTCAGACATGACACTTATCCCCTGCCTAGCTCTAACTTCGCCAGGTGCATGTCGTGGGGTTCTATCATGATTCATGTCAGTGTGAATGTGACTGGATAAGATAATTTGGGGGGTCTATGAGACACAAAATCCAGACAATGATATTTAAATTGATGCAAATGGTGCAAGCTGCAGAGCAGATGTCAGGGGTACGTTTTTCATTCAGAAGGTGGTGAGTGAGTGGAATCGGCTGCCATCGGTGGTGGTAGAGGCAAACTCACTGGGGTCTTTTAAGAAACTTCTGGATGAGTACAAGGGATTTAATGGGATTGAGGGTTATAGATAGGCCTGGTAGGCAGAGATATGACCGGCGCAACTTGTGAGCTAAAGGGCCTGTTTGTGTTGTAGTGTTCTATGTTCAATGTTCAAATGATGCCTCCCAAAGATAGGGGAGTCTAAAACTAGAGGGCATAGTTTTAAGTGATAAGGGAGAGATATAAAAGTGTTTAGAGGGGAAATTTTTTCACAGAAGGTGGTAGGTGTCTGGAACAAGCTGCCAGAGGTAGTAGTAGAGGCGGGTACAATTTTGTTTTTTAAAAAGCATTTAGATAAATAGAATGGAAAAGAGGGATTTGGGCCAAATTTTGGCAATTGGGATTAGCTTAGCAGTTAAAAAAAATTTGATGGCATAGACAAGTTGGGCCAAAGGATCTGTTTCCTTGCCGTAAACCTCTTTGACTCTATGACTCTAAATGGGAATGGACTTTAAAAGACAGGATTCCCATTATGTCATTATCATGGGGTGGAGACAATTAATCAGGGAAATCCCACCAGTGAAAAGCCATTTATTTTCCACCCCCTCTGCCATTTCTGCCACCATTCCATCCCAAAAATGGAAGCAGAAAATCCTCCCCATTGAGTTTTGTCCTTCCAATGTCAGTCCAACGGTTTAAGAGAAAACTTTTCTTGCCTGTGGCGATTATTAACCTTTACTGCAACCTCCAATAAAGCATCCTTACTGTGTTGATGAAATTGTCTATTATTGACAGGAGATCTACTATGTTTTCTTGGCACGCGATTGCCAAGAATGCAGTAATGGTGGATTTTTCTCTGGGTGCTCCAGTTTCCTCCGACAGTCTGAAAAATGTGCTGGTTAAGTGTACTGGCCATGCTAAATTCTCCCTTAGTGTACCCAAACAAGCATAGAGTGTGCCGACTAGGATTTTTACAGTAACTTCGTTGTAGTGTTAATATAAGCCTAATTGTGACACTAATAATTAAAATTAAACATTAAACTTAAAACTTTAATTTTACTGTGCAAGTTTCTGCCTACCTGGATTGAGACTGCCATACTCCATCCATATTATACCCTCCTTATCAGCATAGAGAGGTTGAAAGTGAATCTGACCTGCAGAGGTGAAAACCCAGTGTTGAATCCACTCCACTGCTTTATTCCTCACTCGATCCCTTTGGAAATCAGTCTTAATATTTCACTGAATTTGTATTCATATAGTGTCAAATCCAAAGCATGATGGTTTGCTTGATGGTCACAGATTTGTATCTTTGAAAGTCAAGATCTGATTGCAATATATTTTTTCTAAATTTGTACTGATGGCTTACAACTTCATTCACCAGGAGTATAAATTGAAATTCAGGATCAAAAGTGTTTGGGACCCCAGGATATTTTCCCAATTAAAAACTAAATAGATGTATAAATCTGTTGAGCTTCAAGCCTTGATCTATGGTAATGTTTAATCAGAAACTCCTTCCAGTGACTAAAAGATCAATAATTGGAAGGCAGAGATTTAAAGTAATTGGCAAAGGAACCAGAAATGACATAAAGAAAATAATTGCTATACAATGGGTGGTTAAGATTTAGGCTATAACTTATTGGCTATTCATGTAGGTGGGACATTATGGGCTTTCCAACTGTGCATCTCCACTGTGTGTTCCATGTTGATGAGGGGTGCATTCAATGGGAAATGTCGTTGACAAAGTGGGACCAGAAGATCCCGCTGCCACCCAAAGACAGGCCACCTCTCCCTGACCCGAAACACACTGTAGTTTGCAAGGTGAATGCCGCCATTAGATTCCGTTTCCTGATAGGATAGTGAATACCAATCCAATTGCAGTCTTCCAAAGAGAACTGGATAAATATTTGAAGCAAAAAGACACTGCAGAAATATGAGGAAAGGACAGGGCAGTGCGGCTAACTGGATTGCTCAACAAAAGATCTTGCAAAGAATCAGCCTCTTTCTGTGCTAGGCTGTTCTACGTTCCATGTGTTATCAATGGGAAATGCTCCACGCTGGCATCATGAACTTTAAAATCTATTCTTGACTAATACTTTAATGCTAATTACTTCATGACATTGTGATAATTAGACCCTTAAACAAAATTCTATCTCCTTCACATAATCTGATAATATAATTTGACTTTGATTGCTTGCTGCATGCTGTCATTCATTGTGGTCTGCCATACTTCAATATCCTACAATGCATCTTGAGCCTCTCCTAAACACCAGGTAACAATTTGTAGGAACAGTCAAGCATTTAAAAGATGGGACCAGCTTTGTGATTAATTCTGATAAATACAGCTGTTTGAGCAGCCTGCCATTTGATCCTTATGTTTGGTTGGAACAATATCAGAAACATCTGGATTCCCTGTGGAAAGAATTGACTCAGTGCTGACACACAACCCACTTCCCAATACATTAAACAGTGTGATGTAAGCTTTAATCCCATTCAATGGGGATAACAATAAGCTGGCTATGCAGTGAGCTGAAACTGATTTTTTGAAATTGTACAGCTTCCTTAGTTTTGGCACACCCTTCTCAGTTGAAAGAAAAAAGTAGGAATTGATAGAATCTGAAATAAAGACAGAAAAGTCTAGAAATGCTTTGACAATACTTGATAAAACCATGACCTTGTCTCTCTAGAAGAACACAGAGAACAGATATGAGAATACCTGTTATATATTTAAGTAGTTGCAGATGGCTGTAAGAGCTGATCACATGATTTGACCATGAGGTCAATGGATATTTCACAGGCTTCTTAGTTTCATTTTCTGCAGAGAACATCTCTTTCAATAAACATGTTGTTTGGTACTTTGAATCTATGTGCGCAATACACATCTTTTCTTTCTGTTTAAAACCTACAATCTCTAACATAGTTAGGATATTTAAAAAAAAAGAAAATTGACAATGGGTTGGGATTTTGTTTATTGAGAACATCAATAAAAAAATCCAAAGTAGAAGAAAAATACATGATGGGTCCTCACACTTTGAATATTAGAAGGCTGGAGAGACAACAACTGGAATAAAGATTGAAGTGCCAGTGCAGGAAAACCATTAAGAAAAATCTCTCTGTGCAGTTTTAAAAGATTTTTTTTTCTGATCAGAGTAGGGTGAAATTCTAGGTAGTATCTAGCATATTTAAAAAGAAGGATGCTTTGTTGTACTGCTGGGGTTATTAAAAAAATCAAATCAACAGTCTCCAGGATAAAAACGTGAGTACTGGGAAGGTAGAAAAATACATATTGAGGAGTCTTGAGTCATTCATGCCTGCAAGGGAAATGGTGAGTCAATTAGGATCTATGGATCCTTTTACTGAAGAAAATAAATCAAGGAATTTCTATGCTGAGCATTTTCAACACTTCATACAGCAAATAAAATTGGACAAACAGCTCGTACCAGCTTTTCTCAGCATAATAGGAAGTAAAACTTTCAATTTACTCTGGAATTTGATTCATTCAGCAAAATCAGGAACCAGAACTTATGATAACTTGATAACATAGAACATAGAACATTACAGCACAGAACAGGCCCTTCGGCCTTCGATGTTGCGCCGACCAATATAAAAAGCAATGCCCCTCCAAACTAAACCATTCCCTTCTCTTCCATATACTTATCAACTAACCTCTTAAACGCCACCAAACTTGGCGCATCTACAACTGCTGCAGGCAGGGCATTCCACTCCCGAACCACCCTTTGGGTAAAGAACCTACCTCTGATATCCGTCCTATAACTATCACCCCTTAATTTAAAGCTGTGTCCCCTCGTGCTAGCTTTTTCCATCCTAGGAAAAAGGCTATCACTGTCCACCCTATCTAAACCTCTAATCATCTTATATGTTTCGATCAGGTCCCCTCTTAGCCTCCTCCTTTCTAACGAAAACAACCTCAAATCCCTCAGCCTCTCCTCATAAGACCTGCCCTCCATACCAGGCAACATCCTGGTAAACCTCCTCTGTACCCTCTCCAATGCCTCCACATCTTTCTTATAATGTGGGGACCAGAACTGCACACAATACTCCAAGTGCGGCCGCACTAGAGTTTTGTACAGTTGCAACATGACGTTGCGGCTCCGAAATTCAATCCCTCTACCAATAAAAGCCAAGACTCCATATGCTCCATATGATAAAGATCCTTGAAGAGTATTACTCCCCCAAATCACTGACCATCTGGAATAGTTCATGTCCCACCAAAGGACTCAACTGGAAAACAAAATCAGTTTGTGGTAGCTTTAAAAGATTGGCATAATATTGTGAGTTTGGTGAGTCATTTGCATTACAATCAAAAGGTTGTAAAACAACTTCCACTGCAAAGAATATGCAGAAGAATCTGGGTACTTTTAAGAAAGACAAGCTACATTCCATAAAATAATTTACAATGCCGAAGAGAAAAGAACTATGACAATGAAGAGGAGAATGTCCAGAACTATGATGAGGAGATCCAACTGAATGTCTTATCCATACAAGCTGAATCACATAGATTCTGGGTGATTTTGATGTCAAGGGGATAGCCTGTTGGGATGGAAATTGATAGTGGTGCTACTGTATCTTTAATTGCAGAGACTAGATACCAACAAAAGCTGAAGCATCCTCCTTTAAAACTAGCTGATGGGATTTTAAGGCTATATCATGCATCATGGTCAATGTAGAGTGAGTGTATTTCTCTCTATGTGGTTCATGGTAATTTTCTGGCACCATTTGGAAGATAAAGCTTAACTGGAGTACTGCCAAGAAACTAGTCAATATCAAAACAGATCTACAGCACCCTCTAGATAAATACAAAATTGTATTCAAAAAGACACTTGACTCAATGAAGGATTTCAAGTGAAACTCAAGATGAAGTTTATTTGTCAACCAAAAAGTCTCAAAGCAAGAGTGGTACTATGTGCAAGTTGTCCCAAGTTTGAAGAAGAATTAGTGTGACTTTTTTAACATTGGTGTGTTAGATTAAGTTAAAAGGAGTGACAGGGCTACTGCCATCGTATCCTATCATAAAATCAGATGGTTCCGTTTGTATTTGTGGTGACTTTAAAACAAGCATAAATCCAGTCTCATGTCCTGATCAACACCGGAAACCTTACAACCTTTATAAAATATTTGGATGAGCATTTGAAATATCAGAATAAAATGGGATTAGGACATCTTTAGTGATAAGTATTGTTGATGCAAACTCGATGGGCTAAATGGCCTATTCTGCACTGTTTGATGCAATGGCCAGAATTTTATCACCCCACCCGACATGGGAATCGGAGCAGCGAGGTTTGTTGACCTTGTCAGGATTTTACGTTTTCAGGATGAGTGAGGCCGTAAAATCCCATCTAAAACTCTATGATCATCAACCTTTAATTGCGATTTTTGGATTGTTTAAAGGCCCACCATCATTAGCAACTAGTCAATTGAAAAATCGTTCATTGATCTCATCTGCAAATTTTTATGATTAAAATATCATCGATCAGACTGCAATACTAGTGCTGATGCATCATAACATTTACCTTTATCTATTGAGCAGATGCACCAGTTAGTTTAGCTAATATTCTTTATTTTACACTAGCAGGTCATTTGTCTATGACAGCTTCTCAAGCTCTCAGGAGACATGCCAGAACTGATCCCATGATGGAGAAGGTGATGAATATGGTATTGAATGGAACAATAGCTAGAATACATCGTCCGCATCCCGATTTGAATCCATATATGACAAGAAAGATTGATTTGACTATCCAAAGTGAGTATCTATTGTGGGGAGTCTGTGTGATCATTCCTCCTAGTCTGTGTGGAAGAATTCTTGAACAACTACATGAAGGGCATTCTGGTATTGTCCGGATGATGGAATTAGCACAGTTATTTTTGGTGGCCGGGTCTGGATGATCAAATTGAAGAAAATGTGAGACAGTGTCAATCCTGTGCTTAAATAAGAAATACATCTCCGATATCTCCTTTCACTCTTGGTAGTGGCCTAAAATGCCAAGGTCATGTTTGCAGGTAGATTTTTCAGGTCTGTTTGAGAGTTACGTGTTCTCAGTCATAATTGATTTACACTCAGTGGTCAGAAGTTTTATCATGAGATCTATTATTACTGAACAAGCAGTTGAAAAACTTGATGATATCTTTGCAAGATTTGGTAAAATGGAACAGATTGGTTCAGTTTACTAGCAGGATTTTCCTACCCTCCACATTGGGTTTCAAGGTGGCAGGAGTTGGTGCATTCCGTGTTGAATGAACCCCTTGCCAGGAAACCCACAGCAGGGACACACACTGGCAGCGGGACCTTAAGATCCTGCCAACATAAATGCCAGCATGATTTTACTATACAGCAGAAGATTTTGAACTTCATCTCAAAATAAATTTTATTCAGTTTGTAAAATCTGTACCTTATCATCATCCAACCAATGGATTAGCTGAAAGATTTGTATGATCCTTGAAACATCTTTTAAAATCTTCAAGAGAGCAAAGATCACTATCACACCATGCAGATATCTTTTTGGTACCTTGTAGAAATATTACCACTGCAATTACACAAAGTTCACCTACATTATTATTCTTAAAGAGAAAGTTGAGAACTATGTTTGATTTGTTATTATCTTCAGAAACCTCAGAGATAGTAGAGTAGCCAAAACAATCTCAATTTGCTGGATGAAACGTGAGGACAAAACAATGCTCAATTCAACAAGAAGATCGAGCGTTAGTGCATAATTATGTCATGAGTGAGAAATGGATACATGGTTTTGGCTAAAACAAATGATAAGATGAAGTGGTAAATGTAGAATCACTTTTAACATTTAAGAAAAGCTTGGACAGGTACATGGATGAGAGAGATGTGGAGGGATATGGCCCAGGTGCATGTCAGTGGGACTAGGCAGAAAAATGGTTTGGCACAGCCAAGAAAGGCCAAAAGGCCTGTTTCTGTGCTGTAACGTTCTATGGTTCTATGGTTCTAAGTCCAATTTCTTGGACAAGAAGAACTTGTGTGACAATACCATGCTGACCAATTATTGTTATCTCAAGTTCCAGGTCCTACCTCTGGGGTCAAGGACAGTCAAATTCTAGAACATCATATGCAACAAAGGTGGAATAGATGTCCTCCTGATCAACTTCCTTATTGACTGTGTATAATGATTAATGTTGCGTAATATTGTGTCTACATTATGATTGATCCTATTTATAACATTGAGTTAATTTATTTCCATGACAGAGGGGCAGGATGTTATAAATTTAAAGGATTGAAGATTGTATTAACAGCTGATCATATGATTTGATAATGAATTCATTCTATAACATTGAGTTAATTTATTTCCATGACAGAGGGGCAGGATGTTATAAATTTAAAGGATTGAAGATTGTATTAACAGCTGATCATATGATTTGATAATGAATTCATTTGGTGTTCCACAGGCTTCTGTCTTAGTTTAATTTTCTATTCTGTACAGAAAACATCTCTTTCAATAAACCAATAAAGTGGGTTACTTTGAATCTATATGTGCAAACCACAGCTTACTTTCTCTGACCTTGCCCTGACTGTCATTTCCATCCTGCTGCGATGAATGGAGTTTTGGCTAAGCACTAAATTCTCCATTCTCACTATAATGGCAGGGATATGGCGCTGGAGAATTTTGGCCCACATTTTTCCTTTTTGTTTAAAATCCATAACCCCAAACATGGTTCGGACATTACGATAACATAAGCTCCTAGCAACACATCATTCCAACATGGATAATACATTGCTATTTCTACATCTTTTTCTTGGTGGAAATCCTGGATCTCTCTAGCTAACAACGGAATACATTCATTACATTCATCTATCTTGTTACATAACAATTCAAGAAGAAAGTTCACCATCACCTTTTCAAAGGTAACTAGATATGGACAATAAATGCTGGCCTTGCCAAAGCCATCCACATTCTAGGAATAAATAAAAAAAACACATAGCAAACCTGATCAAATCAGGAAAATAAAACTGGGTGATATTTTGGTTGTTGTCCATGTGGCCTGTTAGTTTTCTCCTAATGCTTTTGTTTGATCAGCACAGAGGATCACAATTTACACAATTTGAGAAACACTCTTATGATCACAGACCCTCATTTTTATATGTTCCATGTTTGGCATCATATGCTGAGAATTAATAACCTCAAACAGTAATACTGAATTATTAGAGGAATTCTAAATCAACTTCTTCTTCTGAATAATTCAAAAGACAACAAGTACCAGAAATACATCCAAAACTACCTGACAATTTATTTACAAGCTGAGTATGCAAAAAAAGGATAATATTGGAAGTACCAAAGTTAAACTAAAACATTAAATCAGAATTAGCCACAAAGCATTAAAAACATCTTTATTTAAAAACATATTTCTTGCATAAATTAATAGGTTACAGTGAATTGGGATGAAAAGGAAGTTGTAAATCTTAAAGTAATGTTGGGTGCAGATGTTTCATACGATCCCACAATAATATTGGAAAATATATTTCTCTACATTAAGACATACTGGCCTAAAGTCAAATTCAACTAATTTCATGGAGGCACGTATTTTCACATGCAACAAACTTTACTTTCATTTGCACATGTCTTCATCTATCTTGTTATTGTCAATAATTCCTCACCAGCCATTGGCCTCTTTACAGCTGCTACAGTAACATTCTTTCAAACCTAATTAAATCAACAGTATTCTGATTTTCTTGGAAAGGATAGAGTGGCGTTTTGAACTACAAGAGGAAAGAAACTTCAAATTTTCTTTTCTTCACTAGCATCTCTGAAGAACCTCTTTTTTCTCCCCAACTACTTGGTATTAAATGGTTCAACCAAGAACTTTAGAGTAAGGAACAAGCATGAAGGTATATGGTTGTTCTGAGAAATAGTTCTCTGAATCATCACTACATTTATTTTCAGAAAAAATACCTGGATTATATAAAACTGGACAAAGAAATCCAATTAGATTTAATTCGCTTACAAATTTCTCTCGCACACACACTTTCTCTGTTTCTTATTTAATGATTAAGAACTTATGTCCATTTGCATTTCAGCTTTTTTTGCTCAACTTCTCCACCATTTGAATTAGATACAGGTAGAAATTTTCTTTAACTGAAATCACACTGCAGATGTACATGTCCAGGTATTTATTAACCTGACTGTGTTCTGTGCACCTTTTTAAATATAAGAATTACATTAATTATTCTCCAATCTTCTGGCACTATACCCTTTTCTGAAGAATTATGAAAAAATACCATTAATGTCTCTACTATCTCTTTCCTAGATTCTTTAAAAATACATCAGTGTAATCCATCTGGGCCAGGAGCTGTATCCTTTTTAAATTTATTTAGATTATTCAACAAATGACTTTTTTAATGCACACAGCTCATTCATTATTTCATCATTGAAAATTTTGTCTAAGTATTCTATCTTCCTCATAAATATTGAAACAAAATAATTCTGTAATATTTTTGTCAACTGCCGATTGTTATCTGTGATATTATCCTGCCTATCACTTAATGGTCATTGTTCTTTCTTCCTGATGGAGGATGTAGGTATTGATGTTTCACTGCAGCTGTTCTAAGTGACCTTTTTGGATCCCATTGAAAATGGTGAAATATGGTTCCACAGAATAGAATCTTTATAGCACAGAAGGAGGCTATTCAGTCCAGTGACTGTGCATTGACTGTCTGAAGAGCATCTTACCCAGGACCCATCCCTGGCCTTCTCCCTATCCCAATAACCCTGCATATTTACCATGGCAAATTCATCTAATTTTTACATCTAAGAGCAGGATTTTCCAACTGCACTTGCCCTCAAACTGGAAAATCCCACCTGAGGTCAATGGACATTTGCATGGTTTCCCCTCACCCGCTAATTATGATTTTCATGGTGGATAGATAGGAAAATTTCCTCCCAAGGGGCAATTTAACATGGCCAATTGACCTAACCTGTAAATCTCTTTTTTTAGCTCATGTGATCTCAGCACAAACTTGCAAATAGAGATAAAGCATTAGCTACTTTAATGATGCTACTTCAGTTGTAATGTTTTCAATGACAGACTGACCACACAGAGCTCTATTGTTTGAAAGTTGTCGAATAGATCATTTTCAGCAAATCTACAAATCTAGACATGTTTAGCCCAACTTAGTATAGAGATAATGAGTCTCACTCATTGGAAATATGGATTGAAAATCAGTAGCCAACATTAGATAAAAAATTAAAACTGGCGATTCTTCCTTCATATTTCATAGTTGAATCACCAACAAAGTTTTTAACTTCGCACCATTGGGATGAGGCTTATGTGGTCACAATCTATGTCAGAAAATTAAGTGCAGATTTTGGCTGGTGGATTGCCAGTGGGTGGGATTCACTGTGCCTTACATGACATCAGAAAATTAGCTCAAGTATATCAAACTAATGGAAAGATATTTATTCAATTGTTTTCAAATTAGACTATTACGATAAAATTTTGCAAAAAAGGGAATAATCTTCAAATTATGGCACACACACTTTCTCTGTTTCTTATCTAATGATTAAAAACTTATGTCCATTTGCATTTCAGCTTTTTTTGCTCAACTTCTCCACCATTTGAACTAGATACAGGTAGAAATTTTCTTTAACTGAAATCACACTGCAGATTACATGTCCAGGAATTCTTTTTTGAGGGTTGTTTCCAACTCTTACCTTTGATTTCAATTTGAAAAATATGTTATTTCCAATAAAATGACAATTTTTAGATATAAGAAAATGCTGCATCCAGTTCTGGTCGCCCTACTACCGGAAGGACGTGGAGACTCTGGAGAGAGTGCAGAGGATGTTTACCAGGATTCTGCCTGGTATGGAAGGTCTGAGTTATGAGGAGAGATTAGGCAAATTGAGACTGTTTTCATTAGAAAGATGTAGACTTAGAGGAGATCTAATAGAGGTGTACAAGATTATGAGGGGTATAAATAGAGTAAACAGAGTTAAGCTTTTTCCTAGGATGGACTCGAATAGCATGAGGGGTCACGGACTTAGGGTGAGGGGGGTAAGGTATAATTTGGATGCTAGAGGGAGTTTTTTCACACAGAGGGTGGTGGGGGTATGGAATGCGCTGCCAAGTAAAGTGGTGGAGGCAGGTACTCTGGAGTTATTTAAGAAATACTTAGATGGGCACATGAATAGAATGGGAATGGAGGGGTATAGAAAACTGAATTAAAATAGGGATCATGAGCCTTGGGGGTCCCTGGGAAGTGTGTAAATAAATGATGATATTGATGTACTTGTTTTTATCCTACAGGTGCTTTGGTCCACCTTGTTGTCTAACAAGGGGCATACACCCGATGGGTCGTGAGAGGGCTGCTCTTGGATTTTTTTTTTCGAGAGTATCCTAATGCTTCACGTCATTAGTGTACGCTTGACCTGGATCATTTGATGGGCAACACGATAGTTCAGTGACTCTCGCTGTGCTGTGCAGATACATGGATTTGGACCTGTGTCTGTGGGAGTTTGCACATTCTCCCCATGCTTGCGTGGGTTTTCTCTGGGTACTCCGGTTTCCTCCCACATCCCAAAGATGTGCTCTTAGGCTAATTGGCAAAACAAATTCTTCCTAAATTGTCTCAAATTTGGTTTTTAATCCATAGATTTATAAACATGGGCAGGGATTGCAGGTAGAGATGGGAACGTTGGAGAGGCGGCACGGGCTCGTTGGGCCAAAGGGCCTGTTTCCCATGCTGTTTTGTTCTTTGTTCTTTGTTCTTTGCTTCAACTTGAAGGAGAGATGACATTGTACCAAGATACAGAGACTAATGATCCAATGGCAAGCCTAGGTTGTATGCACACATAGCTGACATAGTAAAATATAGATTGATCTTCCAGAAGATTACACAATTACTATTAAAGAAAGATATGAGAGGGGCAGATGTCAAAAATTCACTCAAGTTCCACAAGCCTCTGTGCAATACATCAAATATGAGAACCAGATTAGTGAAGATCAATAGTTAAGTAGCCTTACTCAATATGAGTTTGAGTAAATGTAATCACAATGGTCATAATAAATGTTCTCATTGATAAAGTATTTCTGAATAACGTTATCATTATCACTGACTGAAGTTTGTTTTAATTGATTGTTGCGCAAAGTTCATTGAATGATGTGCCCAATGTTTGCACAGAGCAAAATAATTCTATAGCTGAAGCTCACCAATGGCAATTCTTCAACAACTTATCCACAAATAAATAATTAAGAATTTACAGTAAAATTATCAATATTCAAATAAGTGGGTCAGTGTTTCAACAATTAAACTTATTTTCCTTCCTGTGAATCTTCAATATTAGGCATATTATATTTTATCACATTATTATATTAGTCTAAAGAGCTTGGAACTGACTGCTATAAAAATGTGTCCATGTATCAGAATTAATTGCTGAACTGTAGCCAAGTGCCAAATAACAATAGCTGCAGATTAAACCCAAATGGGTGCAATGTTTTAACTTGTCAACTTGTTTGTTTCTCACGGGGACCATGAATTGGATTCAATTGGATCTTGAATATGGTTCTCGGAGAAAGCAAGGGATGGATTTAGGGTTGCCTATTCTGAGTATTGGCTTTGTAACTTTAAGGATGGAGTAAAAGAAAAGAAACTTCAGGGAACAATGAGACCAGTCTGGTAATCCTCTGTTATCATCTGTAACCTGGACTGTAACCAGTCAGAGCTTGTGTTCAGTAAGAAGAATCAAGCCGTGGAATCTAGAGATCGGTAATTGGCTGGTGAGTATTTTCTATTTATTTTAGCTAAGAAGTTTCAGTTTGGTTAAATAGAACATATAATGGAATAATAAAAATATATTTACAGATAGGACTAGAAACATTAATATAAACACTCTAAACATGGTTGGACAGATGATGTGTTGTAGCTGTGAAAGGTGGGTTTCATAACACTCATTTGAGCTTCAGCAAAACACATCTGAGATAAGTATCTGTGGCTTGATGGACTTTTGGCTCAGGGTCATTGAGCTGCAGATATTGTGGTGCGAAGAACAAAGTGCGTGTTACTTGGTCATTTTTTCCAGGAGTTGGGTCACACTCCTTCAGTTAAGGTTGATTGCTTTGGTCCATGGCCAAAGAGAGAAGGATACGATCGATAGACATGCAGATATTTGGTCCCAGAAGGCAAACATGGAGGTACGGTGGCATAGTGGTTAGCACTGTGGTTTCACAGCTCCAGGGATCTGGGTTTGATTTCTGGCTTGGGTCACTGCCTGTGCGGAATCTGCACATTCTTCCCATATCTGCGTGGGTTTCCTCAGGGTGCTTTGATTTCATCCCACCGTTCAAAGATATATGGGTTAGATGAATTTAGCAATAAATTGCCTCTTTTTTCCTGAGATGCATAGGTGAGAGGGATTAGCAGGATAAATATGTGAGCTTACAGGGATAGGACTTAGTTGGTTTTGTTGCCAGTGCAAGCTTAATGGGCTGAATGGCCTTCTTCTGCACTGTGGGGATTCTAAAAAGCCTCAGCCCTTGAGGTTGTCCAATAGATTTAAGGTTCTTTCAATTATTATGGATGAGAGCAGGGGCTGCCAGGTGGATGAGCAAACTTGTCTTTGCACTGTGATACAGGAAGCTGTTCAAACATGAGAAGTTAATAAAAATGTAACATGGTATTAGGGAACAGTGTAGTCTGAGGAATAGACACAATTCTCTGCAGCTGAAAGTGACATTCCAGAAGATTGTGTTGCTGACCCAGTGCCAGGTTTTGAGACATCTGCTCTGGGCTAGAGATTAACTGCAGGTACCATAATAAAAGCAGGACTAGGAAAGAAGCTAGGCACTAAATTAAAGAAAAAGCACAGATATTGCCCAGGAAAGATAAGGTACCTTTAAAAATTTGATAAGAAATAAAGCTAGCTGTTGTACACTGCTGCAATGCAGCAACAACATTAGTGATACTCACCATTAATAGGATGCTACCATCAAACCAAAAAGATGTCCTACCTGTCACACAAATGAATATATGGTATATGAATTTCAGTGCCAGCATGATCCAAGGTACTTAGATAGCGTATCCCAAAGACTAGTGGCTCATATAGTTCCTGTCACTGCTCAGAATTAGAAAATTATAGACCATATCCAACTAGCCCGTGTTTGCAAAACTCAAAACACTGTGATTGACATTAGATGTGATTCCACAATTGAATAACATTTGTTAAATAATCATCAGTGTGCTAAGGTAATGCTGACAACCATTTTAAGGCTGTTAGTCAGATTCAATATGTACTAGAAGCTACACATATTAATGCAGACAGAACAGGTACACACATTGTGCCTGTTTCAGTTAAACAAAATAAGTGACAGTCATTCACTGACTCATCGTTTAGGACAATGCCTTGATCAATCAGGAAAAGCTACCTGGTTTGCTTTTCAAATAATGCTGAGCGGTCACCATCAATGAATGCATTCTCCATAGCAATGCCTCCACCAATCAGAGTCCATAATGACATAAGAACATAAGAAATAGGAGCAAAAGTAGACCATCTAGCTCTTCGAGCTTGCCCCACCATTCAATAAGATCATGGCTGATTTGAAGTGAATCAGTTCCACTTTCCCACCTGCTCCCCATTACCCTTAATTCCCTTTTCTATCAGGAATCTATCTACCCGTGACTGAAACATATTCAACATATTCCACTTGCCAACCAATTAGCACTTCTTCTCATACAGTATAAATTGTCATTTTCCCCTTATACAGGTATTTTTCCAAAGTATGTTAAGGAATGCAATCAGAAGGTTTGACATTTTTTTCTTTCCTTCATCAGTATTTCAGTTTTGTATTATCAAATGACTAGAACATAGAACATTACAGCGCAGAACAGGCCCTTTGGCCTTTGATGTTGCGCCGACCAATTAGGAACAAGCAGTGACCCTCTAACCTAAACCATTCCCCTTTCATCCATAAACTTATCTACTAACCTCTTAAACGCCACCAAACTTGGCGCATCTACAACTGACGAAGGCAAGGCATTCCATACCCTTACCACCCTCTGGGTAAAGAACCTACCTCTGACATCTGTCCTAAAACCACCACCCCTTAATTTAAAGCTATGTCCCCTCGTGCTAGCTTTCTCAATCCTAGGAAAAAGGCTATCACTGTCCACCCTATCTAAACCTCTAATCATCTTATATGTTTCAATAAGGTCTCCTCTTAGCCGCCTTCTTTCTAACGAAAACAACCTCAAACCTCTCAGCCTCTCTTCATAAGACCTGCCTTCCATACCAGGCAACATCCTGGTAAACCTCCTCTGTACCCTCTCCACTGCCTCCACATCTTTCTTATAATGCGGGGACCAGAACTGTACACAATACTCCAAGTGCGGCCGCACTAGAGCTTTGTACAGTTGCAACATGACGTTGCGGCTCCGAAATTCAATCCCCCTACCAATAAAAGCTAAGACTCCGTATTGCCTTCTTAACAACCCTATCGACTTGACTGCCTACTTTCAGGGATCTATGCACATATACACCAAGATCCCTCTGTTCATCAACACTATTAAGAATCCTACCATTTGCCCTATACTTTACACATTTATTATTCCTGCCAAAGTGCATTACCTCACACTTTTCACATTAAACTCCATTTGCCACCTCTCGGCCCAGCTCTGCAACTTGTCCAAGTCTCTCTGCAAACTATAACACCCCTCTTCACTATCTACCACTCCACCGACTTTAGTGTCATCTGCAATTTTACTAATCCATCCTTCAATACCCTCATCCAGATCATTTATAAAAATTACAAACAGCAGGGGCCCAAAAACAGACCCCTGAGGTACACCACTTGTAACCGAACTCCACGATGAATATCTCCCATCAACCACCACCCTCTGTCTTCTATCTGCTAGCCAATTCCTAATCCAATTAGCTAAATCACCCTCAATCCCATACACCTGCATTTTCTGCAGAAGCCTTCCATGTGCCACCTTATCGAACGCCTTTCTAAAGTCCATATATACCACATCAACTGCCTTACCCCCATCCACCTCTTTGGTCACTTTTTCAAAAAGCTCAAAAAGGTTAGTAAGGCACGACCTACCCTTCACAAAACCATGCTGACTATCCCCAATCAATTCATTTCTCTCTAAATAACTATAAATCCTATTCCTAATAATTCTCTCCAATATTTTGCCCACAACAGAAGTAAGACTCACCGGCCTATAATTCCCCAGAAATTCTCTTTTCCCCTTCTTGAACAATGGGACCACATTCGCTAACCTCCAGTCTTCCGGCACTATACCCGTAACCAACGACGACCTGAAGATCAGAGCCAGAGACTCTGCAATCTCCTGTCTCGCCTCCCAGAGAATCCTAGGGTAAATCCCGTCCGGCCCAGGGGACTTATCTAACTTCAAACCCTCAAGAATATCGAGCACATCCTCCTCATCTACTTCAATACTTGCCAATTTGCAACCCTGTATCCCAGTGTTCTCCACAACTACATTTACATTTCCCTGCGTGAATACCGAAGATAAATATTTGTTCAGTGCCTCTCCAATCTCTTCAGGCTCCACCCACAACTTCCCACTGCTGTCCATAACTGGCCCTAGCCTTGCCCTAATCAATCTTCTATTCTTAACATATCTAAAGAAAGCTTTAGGATTCTCCTTGTTCCTATCAGCCAAAGTCTTCTCGTGTCCCCTTTTAGCTCTCCTCAATTCACTCTTTAGCTCACTCCTGGCTTATCTATAGCTATCCATTGCACTAACTGAGCCTTCAAGCCTCATCCTGACATAAGCCTCTTTTTTCCTTTTAACCAGTGAATTAACTTTTTTAGTACACCATGGTTCCCTTACTCGACCATTTCCTCCTTGCCTGACAGGGACATACTTATCAAGGACTCGCAGTAGCTGCTCCTTGAATAAGCTCCACATTTCCGATGTGCCCAGTCCCTGTAGTTTCCTAGTCCAACCTATGCACCCTAATTCCCTCCTTATGGCCTCATAATTACCACTCCCCCAGCTATAACTACTGCCCCCAGCTTCATGCCTATCCCTATCCATCACTAAGGTGAACATAACCGAATTGTGGTCACTATCACCAAAATGTTCACCAACTTCCAAGTCTAACAACTGGTCTGGCTCATTAACTATTAAATTGACTATTAAATTAAATTCATAAAATTTGGAATTAAAGGACATCTCAGTAATAGTGACCTTGAAAATTAGTTTTGATTGCCCCATCAAACTACCTGGCTCGTTGCTGTCCTTTATGGAAGGAAATCTGCCATGCAGACCCACAGTAACCTGGTTGGCTCCTAACTGCTTTCAAAAATGGCTTAGTATGTCATTCAGCTCAAAGGCAATTAGAGATAGGCAACAACTGCTGGCTTTGCCAGTGACACCATGTTCCATTCAAAGAATTTTTAAAATAATTTTAAATTATTTTTTAAGTTCATTCAAGGGATGTGGGCTTACTGGCAATGGTAAATTTATTGCCCATTCATAATTGCCCTTGACATGGTTGTGATGAGCTGCCTTCTTGAACCAGTCCATGTGTTAGAGGTATACTTACTGGAGGTATTCTTACTGGAGGTATGCCCACAGTGCTGTTAGAGATGCAGTTCCAGTATTTTAACCCAATGACAGTGAGTGAACGCAATATATTTTCAAAGCAGGATGATGCCTTACTTCGAGGGGACCTTCCAGATGGTGGTATTCCAAATGTCAGCTGCCTTTGTCCTTCTAGATGGCAGTGGTAGTGGTTATGGGTTTAGAAAGTGTTGCCGGAGGAGTCTAGGAAAGTTATTGCAGTGCATCTTGTAGATGATACACACTGCTGCCACTATGCACCAGTGATGGACGGAGCATTTGAAGAGACCCATGGATCAGAAAAGGACTACAGTGTCAAATCTCTCATCCAGCCGTTCTTAGTTGTCAATTATATCGCTGTGTATAGAATATACAGCAGAAAGAGTGAATGAGGTGAAGCACCAAAACACATTATACAAGAATACAAAAGGAGCATAACACCTGAAAATTAACTTACTGAATACATTTCTCACATTTTGAATACTTCTGTTAAATTAAGTAGAATTCATCTCTTGCAATGACCAAAGTACCTGCTGTGGGCTGATGTTAAATTCTCAGTGTCATTCTCCTGAGGTTGGATGTTATCACTGCTGATGTTATCTCATCCAAAACGATTGATTCCCTTGAGATTTTCTCCAGAAGCAGCAGAACTAAAGGGAGTGATAATCTCTGGTCTGACCCTGTTGAACCAAGCATGTTTGGGTCAGCATGCTGTTATTGAGTTTTTGTGCTTATTTTTCTTTTGGTTGAATCAATGCTGACAGCATCAGATTCCAAGCTTAATGAGCTTATTCTGGTTAGATATCAGTTAATCGCAACAATACCGAAGATGTACTAGTCAAGGGTGCAGTTGTGGAGCCGGCTGATTTTTTTATCTTGCTATTATTAGTGACATTTTAGTTTTATTGGCTACAGTAATCTCAAAAATATTTTCTTTGATTATAAAAAGTTCAATCTGTGGAATAAGAGAGATAGGGTGGTGAATTTGTATAGATAGAAGTATTTAGAAGTGTAAATCAGTAATTTGGCATGGAAATCAGTGAGCCAGACAATACATTTTATGGAGCAACTATTTGGTGAAACTCTGTAGTCGGAATGAAATATCGGAATGTGATCAGGTAGATCAGGTCATTCAAACAGAATAAAACAACATCAGCCTGTATTGATATGGTGTCTTTCACATAGCAAAATATCCCAAAGAGAATACAAAAACAAAGTGTGACTCTAAGCCACATAAGAAGGTATCAGATCAAATGACTAAAAGCTTGGTGAAAGGGGTAAGTCTTAAGAGCTGTCGCAAAACAGGAAAGTAAGGTAGAGAGGGAATTTCCAAGCTTGGGGCCTAATCAGCTGGAGCTGCAGTTCCAAAAGTAGAACAATTATGTTTGGGGATGCACAAAAGGCCAAAAGTAGAGAAGAACAGATATCTCAGGGGTTGTGATAAGGTTGGAGGAGATTACAGAGATAGGTTGTATTTCAACTGCACTTCAATCTGCCTTCATTTTCCCCACTCTGTGATAGCAAGAGCATTGTAAATGGTTATTTTCCTTTCTCACGGTGCAGAAATATTTAGATTGAGTATTAATAATAGCAGCTAAAATGTGCACCTTTAACATCAAAACCTACATCAGACATCTCACAGAATAAATATACAGCGATAAGAAGCTTAACAAAGGTGGTCAAAGGGTGGTCAAAGAGCAAGTTCTTGTTGAGGATTTCAAAAGTGAGAGGTGTGAGGTGAAGGTTTGGCAAAGAATTTCACTGAGTGGAACCTCTTCAATCAGATAGACTGAAAAATAATTGATATTATAGCAATGAGCAAGTAATGGTTCGAGAAAACAGCTTTCTGAAAGACTATTTCCTGCTATGTGCTATCTTTTTGTTTCCTGTTTGTGTTCACTGAGCTGTTTTTTTAAATATATAAATAACATCTCATTAGGGAGATCACTCTTGACACATACTGGTCTCCTAAACAGAGAGAAGGTCACCCTATAAATTCCTCGCAAAATAAAATGCAATGTGGATCTAGTTTTACTTTTTGACTGCAAAGAATTGAATTGCTACAGAGTAACACTGCACCAGGAAAAAACAGAATTAACCTTAGCCCTCTTCCTATGCATGGCTTCTTTGGGTAAATCCTTCTAGTTATCAGTTACAGTACAGCAGGCCTGACTTATAGTATCATTTTCAACAGGTCTGTAGTTGATACTTCAAAATTGTCAGAAGTCACATTTCACACTCCCTTTTACAGAGTTTTAAAATGTAGTTTCTGAAGATGATGACAGATCCTTGTCATTGCCTTTCTTAGAACAAACATTTTAGTTTCCTGAATTTAAGAAAGTGGAACTTTTTTTGAAACTATGAGACCCGCCTAAGGCGGGAAAATTCATGGACGGGGAGGAATGGGACACCTGTGGACTTCAGGCAGGAACTTATAGTCCTGCAGTGGTCAGGACCGGAAAACCCTGGCCTCTTTGATAACTTTATTTGTGATCAATGCTAACAATGATAAAAATGACAACAAATAAAGGTGGAGCTTGATTTTACAAGGTTCAGTGTTTGCAGGAGGTGAAATACATTCCAGGAACAATGAAAGCCCAAGCACCGCTATTGACATAAGCATACAATTCTTTCACGAGATGCTGATAAAGTATTACCTTGTCAGAGATATGTTACCAGATCAAATATTAATCCAAGGTCTATCTGAGGATGTGGATGTAAAAGATCCAGGGGTAAAAATTGAAGAAGTCTCCTGGCATTCTGGTTAATTTTCTTTCTGCAAACCAGCATTAAACACACTCATCTGGTCAGTTGTTCATTTGTTATTTGAGAGAGTGCTCCACACAAATTGATTGCTACACGTCTGTGGCACAGTGGTTAGTACTGCTGCCTAATAGCACCAGGGCACCAGTTTTAATTCCCGGCTTGGGTCACTGTCTGTCTGGAGTCTGCATATTCTCCCTGTATCTGCATGGGTTTCCTCCAGGTGCTCTGATTTCCTCCCATAGTCTGAAAGACATGCTGGTTAGGTGCATTGATTATTCTCACTCAGCGTACTTGAATAGGCACTGGAGTGTGCCAACTTGTGGATTTTCATAATAACTTCATTGCAGTGTTAATGTAAACCTATTTATGGCATTAATAAATAAACGTTACCCACATAACAACAATGACCAATTTTTAAAAAAATGCTTTCAAACATCCTGCAAGTGCAATATGGTGTGTTGTTGCTTATCATTTTTGTTCCTTTATTTTTAATGATTAGCTGAATTTCAGAGTGATTAAGGGAATGTATTTATGCCAATGACTGCAGAATATCAGATTCAATATGAAGGTATTGTTTTATTTTTAAAGCAGTGGTTATTTTTACCATATTGATAATCAGAGGGTTTTTTTTCTTTTGCATCAACAAGATTGACCCTTGGATATGATTGTTATTGTATTAAACAAAGAGGCAGCATGAAAGGCTTTATGGGGTTTTCCTGCATTAACCTGCCTATCCTCAAGTTCAGGTTCAATATTGTGACTGAAACCAATTTACATTGCCTGTTTAAAACTGCTCTCCCCAGCGTTCTATCCAGTACCTGGACTGAATTAACTTGATCTCCAATTTCCTTGTAATACTGAAGCTGAATTTATATTTAACTGAGTTTCCTGTCTTTTCTGATACATACTGAATGCAAATTCATTATTCTTATGCAATCCACAGAAACATTTCTTAAAGGAAATATGCAAACACATATGCAAACACTGATAAAATCATTTTAGCTGTGGGAATTGCTGGAATACTAAGTGTACCATTTAATAACAATTAGGTTTGCTTGCCTTTAAGCAAATACAAAAAAACTATTTATTTTAAATTAAAAGTGATCATTATTGACCAAATCTACCCCTCATGTTCCAGAATCAGTATTCTAACTAAATCTGCTGCAGATGTGATGAGAAAATTCCACCCAAACAATTTTTCTGCAAAGAGTTAAGAGGCATTTCTGATTTTTGTAACACTCTGAAACTAGACAAAGCATTCACTATTCATGGCCACTTTTCCTGTACATGTTATCACATACTCCTCATTAAAGACTGTGATATAATTGTTGCTATGATTGTACTGACTTTGATTTAGACTGGTCAGCAGTAACATTTACAGAGTTATATCTTTTCCTTTTGTTCCATTAATGTAATAAACCAAAAAAAAAATCCAATGTCAAAGGGTGTCACTAAGCTTGTGTGTGAATTTCTGTATACCATTCTATGCAAAGGTTTTGCTCAAGAAAGCTATTTTCTTTCATTGAAACAAAATTTATTTAGTGTTCTGAATAAACTTGTAAACATTTTCTTACATTATTATTTACGGAAATACGTTAGTTGCGTCCAACTGCTGGCCTCAAGGTGAACAAAATGATGCACAATTATGTGAGGCTAACTAATTCATTTGATTTAAGTTACCGATCATGGGTGAGTTAGCCTTGAATGATAGTGAATTGGCATCATATTTAATATCCCCGATGCATTGTCTTTTCCAACTTCATCCTGTCTGTCTTTCAAACAGGTAATTTATTATACTTTAATATTAAAGTTGCAGTAACTGTGTCATGCCAAGAATCCAATCTGGTGCCATACATCTTTGTCATGAAGAAATGTTTTGTGAGAATGTTTCATCATCAGGAAATTTGTGAACACTGTTGGTGTGAACTTACAAGATCATACTCCCTTTGGAGATTCTCAACTCCTGAGCAATCATTTCAAATTGAATTCCTTTGTCTTCAGGGAATCAATCTCTTGGTGGACACAATGCAGGAAATCCCTGTATATTCAACTCTCCATTGGAATTACAGGAGTGCAAAATAGTTCCGATCAGGAATTTTGGCCATAACCTATTTATGTTCATTCTTTTATTTCAATATTGCAGTCTTAAAACTCAAAACTGACAATGAATCTATTTTTTTTCAGTGAACCAATTATAAATAGTATAGAATTGAAGATTATTCAGTGGTAATTTGTACAATTATTTTGAGCCTGTTCATATCGAAGAAACAATCATAAACAAAACTGCTTCAGAAAGTTTGCCATCTAAAATTTAGTGATTCTATCAATTCAATGTCAGGATCTGTGTTTCCTTCAAGCAGTTCTGCTGATGGTACATTGACCTGAATGTTCTATGCAACAGCTGTAGCTGATGCAAAGAATTGTCGAACTTTTAAGTGCAAAATGTATTCAGTACAACTCGAGTTTCCATAATACTCAGCACCACTTTCAAGTACAATGTGCCATAAGCAGGCCCTGCCCACAATATTGGCTCTTACATCTTAACCACCAAGCCGCCAGCCCCACCTCCTGCACCTGCACCCATTCCAGGCAATGAATTACCTTTGAATATAACAATGCTTATAAACTTTCATAGATGCTCCAGAGTTAGGCTAGAAATTTTGAGTGTGCAAAGGCACTAATAGGTTTATTTTGAATGTTGTTAAGGAATGCATTATTGCACATATTTTGTATAAATTTTAAAATTCACATTCAGTGCTTAAAAATCAGGTTACTCGCAGGTGATGGCTTGGCATTGTAGCTAAAATGCTGTTTTTTGTCTTACCGATTATCTGTTTTATTAATCAACCTTCACCAAGTTAACACTCTTAAGTATATCAAACAATGATTTTTAATGCGTGTTTTTAAAAGAAGTTTTAAATTGATGCCCTATTGCACTGGTTTATGGCAGACTTTGTATTCACCTATATGCAAATAAGTTTATATGAGGTAAAAACAGTTTGCAGATCAGGTGTATTCAAGACTAGAATTATTAAGTGCACTTTAAGTGGAAGCTCTACCCATTTAATACTCACTGAGAGTGGCGTACTAGGGCAATGAGTGAGATGTATAAAGATGTGTCCAGTTTCACTGAAAGAGAATCAAGCCGGATCCTGAGGAATACCAACTTAAATTGCCCAAGACAAATTTGGAAATACTAAGATTGCATCCTATGTGTTTTTTTTTTCATTTTCTTTGAACACTAAAATTGAAGCTGGGGAAAAAGGCTGCTGAACCAGTAAACGTGATTAGAGGCAGAAGATCATACGATGAAATTTTCAGGAAGGAGTCCAGCTGGAGTCAGTTACCTTGTTTCAGGGACAATTAATACAAAACAGTACATTCTCTATTCACTATGTACAGATAGAAATGTTCACTTCTGTGATTTGTACTCCTCATACTCCAGGAGTGAGGGTGGGGCTCCCCTTCATTACTGAATAATTTCTGTTTTGTATTCCTTTGTCTACTGTTTCCTGTTCAAATGTAACCTGCTGAAATGTGGAAGACAGAATTAAAAGATTGATACTCACTTTATGCAAGTTTCTTTAGAGGGAAATTCTTTATGTCATGCAATTTTTTTTCTATGTTAAGCAAATAGTTTTTAACATGTAGAAATTAAATTGAATCATTCTGGGTTATTCAATCTATAGGGCACAGGGTGGCACAGTGGCACAATGCCTCACAGCACCAGAGACCCAGGTTTGATTCCTGGTTTGGGTCACTATGCTGAGTCTGCATGTTCTCCCCATGTCTGCATCGGTTTCCTCCCATAATGTGAATAATGTGCTTGTTAGGTGCATTGACGATGCTAAATTCTTCTCCATTGTACCCAAACAGGAACTGGAGTATGGTGACTGGGAGATTTTCACAGAAACTTCATTGCAGTGTTAATGTAAGATCCTTGTGATGCTAATAAATAAGCTTTACTTTTTCAATCATGTTTAAACATAGAAACAAAAGAATTGCATCTGAGTCACAGGAACGCCATTGCTGGATTCAAAACAATCAGTTCAAATCAATGCCACAAGTTATTAAGACATCTCTGGATTTTATTATGTATATGAGAAAATCTGAACAAACTAAGATTCCAAACTTAAAGCTTAAGGCTGCCATCTCATTTTTAAGAGAGTCATTCAGAAATACCACAGACTACACCACATTAGAAGAAGGTTTCACTCAAGAAATGTGTTTGGAATGAACATGGGTCTCTCTCTTTTTCTATCACTTCAGTTGGTTAAAGATAGCTCCTTCTAAGAGTTTTATGCAACCTCAGGAAATCTGATCTCCTTCTCTGCCATCAAGCTGGGCCCAAAGTGCTGAAGGAACAGGCTTGACTTAGCAGAAACATTCCTGTACTTGTCACCCGTGGAGGTAAGTAGTACTGCAGGCTTCATCTGGGATCATCTTGCAGCCATCACATTGAGGGCATTGTACTGCCTCAGAGACAGGCGACGCCAAAGTAGCACACCCTGACAAGATGATAATGGAGTCTCAGATGGCTGAAAAATGCTTAAAAGCTTCCCCTCACCCTCCCCGCCTGCTCTCTGCAATTGCATTCCCATCACTCTGGCATTTTCCTAAAAACAATTCTCCATTAGAGAGCTTTGTCAGCAGGTTTAATAGGAAGAAGTTGGTGTATCAAAGAATGATGAAAGAAGCATCATTTTTATTTAGCCTTAATGTAGGATTTTGCAGATTTGTGCTGCTTATCAGGGTGGCCTTCTAAATTGGACTCCTTCCTGTATGAGCTAATACCGTAATTTGTTTGGATTCTTTTCCGTTAATTATTTCCTATGGAAAGCAAAGGGACAATGATTTATGTTAAATGGAGCACGTACTTTGATTCAAATAATAATTACAGCTCTGCTGTGACTTTAGCTATTCTGATTGCTTTAATGAACTGATAAAATTTCAGACAACTGCAGAAGCCAAAAAAATGTGCTTTAGTGTTGCTAGGGTAAGGGAATATTTGCAAGTGGATGTCTCATGGTCACACAGCCTGAGGGAATTCGATTGAGATGAAAGATAGCAAGATATTTTCGCCAACATGTACAGTGCAGTACTTTGATTATTGACTCTGAAACATGATAGGATAAAATGCAGGTCTTTGCAGACTACTGCTAGAAATTAGTAACTTTGAAATGGATTATGCAGGCAATTAGCTAGGATTCTTTATTGATTAAAAAGACTTGTATTTATATACTGCCTTTCATGATTATCAGTTATCTCAAAGCATTTAATAGCCAATGGAGTAGTTTTGGAATGTAGGGCTAGATTTCCATGGAGTGGGATCTTGAGTCCACTCTTTCTGTGCGCAGGAATAGCGGTGCCTGCTCAAAATGTGGAGAATTTTAAAAAACCTGAATCTCGCCGATGAGATCATGTTTCCTGATTTTGATGTAATCTCACTGCCAGGGAAGAGCAGGAACCTAATTTGAATGATCAGCATCTCATTAGTCAGCACCCACCCTGGACATTGAGACCACCTGAATATTCAGCTGGCGCTGATATGCCGCCATGCTGGCACTATTTACAGTAGCTCCACATAAGCACAAAGCAAGTGCCATCACTTCCGAGGGAGATATAGGAGGTGAGTGTTCAGTGGCCATTACTCCTTGAGCAGCCTAACACTCAAGTTCAAAACTGAGTGGGTGCCCGTTGTTGCCAGGGTGAGTGACTGATGAACCTTAGAGGAGATCAGCACGTGAATTTAATAGCCGGAGCAAAATCTAGTTGGACAATCTGGAGACAAAGGTTTCCCTTTGGAAAACCAAGCCCCAAGAATGCAGAAGCATCTTTCAATTCAAGCCTTCACTGTACACAACTTGCAATGTGGCGAACACCCAGGCAAGTTAGGATGGTGATAGTTGACACCTCTTATCCCGTTCAATATCATGACTGGCACCATTTTTGAGGTGCCTTGTCAGGATGTAGATCTTGTTGTCATGCATTCTATCTAATGCACTTCAGTGTTTATGTAAGGTAGGATTTATGTTCCTTGGGGGGATGCGGCGGGGAGTCGGGGAAGGGGTGGAATGTGGAATGTGCAGGTAACATGCTATGAGACAATGGAGATTCAACACTATTTATCCTGCTGGAATACAGGGGCGGCAATAAGTGGATGTGGTTGTAGTGTCAGAGGGAGTGGCGAGAGGGAGAATAGAAATGGTAAGCACTGGGGTAGAAGTCACAGGTGGATTGGAGCGATGGAGGTCAGGGCTCCCTGACCCCACTCCAGCTTTGATGTTCCTACCTTCAGTTGTCTGAGCTACAGTGCCGGAGAAGACTGAGTCTGTTTCCGGGTACCACCTCTATCTCATACTGAATGAACTGACACTCCGTGGAACTGGAGCACACACAATGCCTGTGGTATTTAAAGCTGCTGACGCTTTGAACTTTTATGCTAACAATTTGTTATATGGCAGAATAGGAGACATCTGTAGCACCTGCTAGTCTGCCACTCACAAATATATTAAGGAGTCACAGATGCCCTTTGTGATATGTTTATCAACTTTGACCAGGGCCAAGCAAGCCAGAATGACAGGGCCATGGGCTTCACCCACCATGATGTGGAGATGCCAGCATTAGATGGGATAAGCACAGTAAGAAGTCTCAAAACACCAGATTGGACTTTAGCCTAGTGTTGTGAGGCTTCTTATCATGCGTCATTCACCAAGCAGAGCAGCTCCAGGTACAAGACCTGATAGACTGCACCCACGGGACTTTTAAGTCAGCATGGTGGCTTGTAGCACCATTCAGGAACCAATACATCAACTGTCTCACTAGCCAATTATTTTAAGGCTCAGAGACTTCAAATCAAAGCTTTGTGATTACACCGGGGTTGAGTACACAGCTGTGGAGAAGAGAAACTGCCCTCAAGTGAAATTGACATCTTCCCTCTGTCAGAGGACTTCATTAGGATCTGCCCACACCTGCATCTTCTGGCAGCGAGAAAAAAAATCTCTGCTGAGAATGGAATGCTACAGTGATATTAAATCCTGCCAAGTGACCAGGGTCATGGAGATTAAAGTGACTTGGCCACTTCAAAATAATCACAGTTGATAATTAGGAACACAGATGTTGATCGCAGGGCTGCCTGAAATCACTTTCAGAAGTCTCACAACACCAGATTAAAGCCCAGCAGGTTTATTTGGTATTGCTGCTTCTTCATCAGATGAGTGAGATTTCAGTTCACAAACAGGGCATATAAAGTCACAAACACAATTCACAAAATAATGGTTGGAATGAAAGTCTTTACAGGTAATCAATTTTTAAAGGTATAGACAATGTGAGTGGAGAGAGGGTTAAGAAAAGGTTAAAGAGATGAGCATTGTCTCATACTAAATCGACAGTTAGTGTGATTTTGCAAGCCAGGCAAGTCATGGGGTTACAGATAGTGTGACATGAACTGAAGATCCCAGTTGAAGCCGTTCTCATGTGTGCACAACTTCATGAAATTCACATCATGAACTCACAATGCCGAAGTAATATTCAGATCTCCAGGGATAGAAAGGGCAGTCCAACCACGAGACCCCTATCCTGGGTGAAAACGACGTGTCAACCACTTTCCTCCAGCCCAAGCTGACCCAACATTCTGGACCTTTGGAGGACCCTCCTTCTGCAGCCTGGCAGTGACACAGTGTGTCTGTGTGGAGTTTGCACATTCTCCTCATGTCTGCGTGGGTTTCCTCTGGGTGCCTCCGGTTTCCTGCCACAGTCCAAAGATGTGTAGGTTAGGTTGTTTGGCCATGCTAAAATTGCTCCTTAGAGGTTAGAGGGATTAGTGGTAAATATGTACAGATAGCAGGGTAGGACCTGGGTGAGATTGTGTTCAGCGCAGACTTGATGGGCCAAATGGTCTCTTTCTGCACTGTAGGGTTTCTATGATTTCTATTATTTTGTAAATTGAGTTTGCATCTTTATATGCCCTGTCTGAAAACAGAACTCCGCCTTACTTGACGAAGGAGCAGCTCTCCAAAATCTAGTGGCTTTTGCTACCAGATAAACCTGTTAGACTTTAACCTGGTCTTGTGACACTTCTTAGTTTCTAAGCGTCCCATACCCTTTAATATTCAGGTTCTAATGTATGTCATCCTACAACCCTGGCTGGAATTTTACCATCCCACTACCACAGGAATCCAAGTGGGCAAGGGACAGGCAATGAAAATGTCTATTGACCTCAGCTGGGATTTTATGGTTTCAGGATGAGTGAAGTCATAAAATCCCACGCCATCTCTGCAGTGGCTAATGTGTCATACTTACTTATTTCAATTTGTGACTTCAGTTCATCTGTTTTGTTTTGAATATCGCATGCACTCAGATACAGAGACTTTAGTTTTGCTCTTTTATTACTTTTGTCATTTCTACTCTTATCTACTGATTTACTTTTAGATTTGTACTCCCTGTTTTCTCTGCCATGGTTTATTTATCATTTCCCTAATTAGTACTATGCTGTCTTGCTTTTTTCCCTACTCTTCAATTTACCACAACTTCCAAATTAGATTCCTTGCCCTCCAATATCAAAAGCAGTATAGAAAGACTACGATCAGAATCATCCATGTGAGACTCTGTCACAGTCTCCAAACAGCTGAAGAGCTATTTTCCATCCCACCTTGACTTAAACTCTTTCACCAGTTGCTGTCGCTATCCTTCAGTTGCCCTCCAGGCTTTGTTGTTAAATGCAATGCTCTCCTTTATTCATTTCAATGATCTTCTGATCTGCGGTCAGGTTCTGCTATTTGTGTGGAGATTGTACTTAACTGCAGACTGATCTTTCCCAGCCTTCTCTCCTTATGAAGGGGCTGAAGATTGAAGCTAATTTGAATTATTAAAGATCTAAGTACAGACTATGAATCGGAAGACACAGTGCTCCTGGATAAATAAGTCCCTCAGCAGCTACCCATCTGAAAGTCACCTCCACAGAGACTTTACATGCAGAAAAGTATTTTATCTAATCATGTCAGCTACTTCTAGTAGCATTGACTGTGACACTAATAAGTTTAATTATAAAGGGTAATTCAATATAACCTGAAAGCACTTAGCAGTATCTATATTTAAATGTTAATTACTCAAGCAGAGATAGATTTAGCAAGTTGATAACAAGGATCTTACTTTGTCTATTTCTTGATAAAATGTGTGCTTACTAAAATGAAAGATATTTATTTCTGCGATTGGAAATTAAACTAAAGAATTTGCGTCTATTTTAATACTTTGCATGTTTGTGACAAATGAAGGTCTTTTGAGTGGCAGTCATGGTCATTCTTGGCAGGTAATTTGTGCATGATAAGATTCAACCAAACAGCAAGTTAATTAGATGACCAGTTGATCTATTTTGCTGTTTTTGCTACATGAAAAAATGCAGCCAGGAATATAAACCATCTCAGGACTCTTATTCAAATCATGCCATAGGATTTCTTACACTTTCTGAAAGACAGGTGGGACTCCAATTTAATACTTCATCTAAATAAGAGTCCAGAATTATCACAGTCCTGCACAGAAATGTCATCCCAGATTATGTGCTCAAGTAAACCTTAAACCCATAATCCTAGGAAGAGAGTGAGACTAGTCAGGCAATGTTATTCTGGTCCCTGAGGACACCAATAGTTTAAAAAAGTTGATCCTCCATTGATGAAAAGTATGACACAGTAACATTAAAGACTTTTACTGTACAAACATACTAAAAGCACTCTTGGCTAAACACGAAGGCCAATTTTGAGCCCACAAGAGGGAGCACAAGATCTGACAAAATCTAAAAGTTGTGAATCTTGCAGGCAAGTTCGCTATTTCCAATTTTCATCAGCCCAGTAATCAGGTTTATGCTCACAATGAGTACGAACCTGATTTTAATACATTTAAATATATATACATTAAGTACATACTTTTGCCGTACAATCCCATTTTCAAATCTCACCAATGTGATGCCAGACCCAGATGTGAACCTGTCATATGGATCTCTCACACCACTCTCCTGGTATAGAGGTCAATGTAGCCCCAGGAAGCGGAGAGGGAGATAGCCTGGCAATGCATCCACTCACGTGGATTCCACTTTCATTGTCTGTACCTTTAAGACTTGATTAACTGTAAAGACTCACATTCCAACCATTATTTTGTAAACTAAGTTTGTGTCTTCATATCCCCTGTTTGTGAACATAACTCCCACTCATCTAATGAAAGAGCAGCTCTCCGAAAGCTTGTGGCTTGTGCTATCAAATAAACTTGTTGGAATTTAACCTGATGTTGTGACACTTCTTATTGTGTTTATCCCAGTCCAATGTTGGCATCTGTACATCACAGCATTTATTGCCCATCTCTAGTTACCCTCAAGAAGGTCATGGTGAGTTGCCTTCTTGAAATGCTGCAGCGTATGTGCTATCAGTTGACCTACAATACAATTAGGGAGGGAATTCCAGGATTTTGACCCAGCAACTGCAAAGAAATATTTCCAAATTAGGATGGTGAGTGGGTTGAATGGGAACTTGCAGATGGTGGTGTTCCCATGATCTGCTGTCCTCGTCTTTCTAGATGGAAATGGTCATAGGTTTGAAAGGTGCGGTCTAAGAATCTTTGAATTGCTCCAGTGTGTCTTGTAAATAGCACACACAGTTGCTTCTGAGCAACGCTTGTGGAGGGAGTAGATATTTGTAGATATGGTGTCAATCACATGGGCTGTTTTGTTCTGGATGGTGTCAAGCTTTTTGAGTGTTGTTGGAGCTGCACCGTCCAAGCAAGTTAGGGAATATTCCATCATACTCCTGACTTGTGCCTTGTAGATGGTGGACAGGCTTTAGGGAGTCAGGAGGCGAGTTCCTCACCACTGTATTCTGAGCCTTTGACCTGCTCTTATAGCCACTGTGTTTAGTGGTGAGTCCAGTTGAGCTTCTGGTCAATGATAACCCCAAGGAGTGAAAAATCCATGATATTTGGAACCTGTCCATAACTCCTTCATCCACCTCAGCTTGGAAATCTTGGCCCAGTTAAATTGTGGTTAAAGAGAAGGAAAGATATTTGAGATTGAGAGATAGAAAGGGAAAAAGGAGAAATTACTCTTGTAAAATCTCCAACAGTAATAATTCTTCCTTGAAAGAATGAGACTCTATTTTTGTATTGTTTACCTCTGGGCCAGAATTACTGATTGGCAGCCATTCACACTAATTACATTGTTAATGGAGTACTTAGAGCAGTAGGATAGACATAATCATGAAGTTTCGCCTAGTCAGAAGGGCTCCTTGCCTTATCCAAAATAATGTCAGAGCCTTGAATCTGGAAGACTGCTCCAAAATTGACATCTGTCAATTTATCCAAAAGTGTTGGGTACATTTTGTCTATCCACAGAAAGAAGTCTTACAACACCAATAGGTTAAAGTCCAATAGGTTTATTGATAGCACAAGTCACTGGTTTTCAGAGTGCTGCTTGTTCATCAGGTAAGTGGGAGTTCTATTCACAATAGAGCATAAAAAGACACAAACTCAATTTAGAAAATAATGGTTGGAATGTGATTCTTTACTCTTCTCTCCACCCCCTGACATCGAGCAAGCCACATGGGACTCCAGATCTGTGTTTCTTGTTACTATTTTTTAAAAGAATATTTGTTTCTCCCTTGGCAGCCTCTCCACAGTCCGATTGCAGTCCCCATGAGCGTCCAGCCCCAATACCCCCATAAAGGAGTGCCCCGATCACCAGGCCCCCTCCCCTCAGAAGTGATTATCCCCTCCCACCCTGGTAGGCCCCCCCTTGGAAAGCAGACCCTCACAGCAGACCATCATGCCCCCCTAGCCCACCCTGATAACTGGCCTCCCTCCAGCCTCGAACAATCCCAATGGCAGAGTGGTAGCAGAGGACACCTCCAAAACTTCAGCCCCACCCCTGAGTCTCCTCTCCCTAGGCTCTGGCCCCTTGGCACTACCCCATTCCCAGTGGGCAGTGCCAAACTGCTCCCTGGAATTAGGCATTTTTCCCCTTGGGTAGTGTCAGGGGAATAGACTGGTTCTACCAGGGTGTCCATGTGCAAGAAATATCACTACCACTGCCTGACTCCCTGGAGGGCTCCAATTTCCTCCCTTCACTCCAGAAGGGTGAAAAAGAGGGAAGCTGATCTGAACTCGGCTGGAGTGAAATTGTACTGATGAAATGAAAGATGCTATCTTGCCCAGGCTTGTGGGTGTCTTGGCGACATAGTGGTTAGCACTGCTGCCTCACAGCGCCAGGGATCCGGATTCGATTCTTGACTTGGATCACTGTCTGGATAGAACTTGCACATCTGTCACATGCCTGTGTAGGTTTCCTCTGGTTGCTCCTGTTTCTTCCCAAGTCCAAAGGCATGCAGATTAGATAAGTGGCCATGCTAAATTCTCCCTCATTGTATCCGAACAAATGGTGGAATATGGCGATTAGGGCATTTTCACAGTAACTTTATTGCAGTTTGAATGTAAGCCTACTTCTGAATAATAAACAACCTTGAAAATTTTTATCCCCATAGTCCCATGTACTTAAGGGGACATAAGGGGCAATTTAGCATAGCCAATCCACCCAATAGGCACATCTTGGGATGCTGGGAGGAAATCGGAGCACCCGGAGGAAACCCATGCAGATACAGGGAGAACATCAAACTCCACACATCTGTTGCCTGCCATACACGCACACACACAATCCACCCACATCACCCCACAACCATGGAATGAACATTCATCTACTTGGGCAGTGTCTCCCCAGTTGTATCTGCAGAGTAGAGAAACTTTATGAATTTGTGAACCCTGAAAGAAAGATCAACTTAACATAAGGTAGGTCCATTCACAAGGCTGACAGCAGCAGCTGTTCTTCAGTTGATTGGTACATGTCTTCAGATATTTGCAGGTGGAAGAAGGTGGAAGAGAGTATATCTGGGGTGCAAGGGGTCCTTAATTATGCTGGCTACTTTTCTGAGACAGAGAGAATATAGACAGTGTCAATGGATGGGAGACTGGTTTGAGTGATGGATTGGGATTTGTTCATGATCCTTTCTGGTTTATTATGGTCTTAGGCAGAGCAGGAGCTATACAAGCTGTGATACAATCAATAAAAATCTTTTTATGGTATATCTGTAACAGTTGATGAGAACTGTAGCAGACATGTCAAACTTGCTTCGTAATCTAAGAGAGTAGATTTGGTGGTGGGCTTTCTTAACAATAGTGTTAGCGTGGAGGACCAGGACAGGTTGTTGATGAACTGGACACCTAAAAATAAGAAACTCTCGACCATTTCTACTTTGTCCCCATCGACGTAGACAGGGGCATGCCCTCCACTAAGCTCCCTGAAGTTGATGACGATCTCGTTCATTTTGTTGACATTGAGGGAGAGATTATTGTTGCCGTATCAGTTCACCTGGTTCTCTATCTCATTCCTATACTCTGTCTCGTCATTGTTTGAGATTGTTTTGGCCTCATCTGGAGTATTGTTTCCATTTCTGGACAGAACACATTGAGAAGGAAATCAAGGATTTAGCAAAGCTGCAGAAAAGATTCATGGGAGGTATGCCAGGACAGGGCTACTGGGGGCAGGCCATGGGGCAAGATCAACGAGAGGGCAGGGGCCCACTGCCACTCCGCCTGTGATCAGTGAGTGAACAGTGGGTGAGGGGAGGGGAGGAAGTGCCTGCTGCCACTCTGCCTGTGATCAGTGTGGGGAAGGACAGGGGCCTTGATCAGCCTGGGTGGTGGGAACGGGGACAGGGCTGCATCTTGGGCTGCGGGCCCCTGCGATTGAGAGCGGAGAAGGTGCTGGTTAATGCTGCCTGAAGTCGCAGGGGTCTGACAATCCTCTCTCCATCTGTTAGACCTTTGCTACTGCTGATATGCACACATACAGTATTGGAGGTTTGCACATGCACAATACCTCCTTCTACATGTTGGCTAACGGATTCAACCCACCTCACAGCCTCTAAGACTAGAAACTGAGTAGTCCATCTCATCAGAGACAGAGTGCATAAGATTGGGCATTAAAACATACACAAAAAATGGATTAACAACTCTCCCATTTTCATACTAGCCAAACAGTTAGAAAAAAAACTCATAAAATTCCACTCTAAGCTCAGAACTTTGCAAAGAAAGTTGTGCAGAAACCAACTAAATCATAAGTAGATATGAATGGCCATTTCTCATTTTCTATTGTACAGAAATGGCTTCTAACTTGAAATCATTCTGGATGGAGAATAATAATAATGATCATGTGACCAAAACTGACTACTGAAAGCAAATCGTGTTATACCAAGAACTGGGAAACTCAGTCAGTCTTAGAACACCAACTGCAGAGACAGCAATCAAAAGGGCAACAACATCCATGTCTTTAAAAAACTAGAAACTTTAAAATATTGAAGTCTCCTAGTGGTCCATTTTCTAGGCCACTATTATAAAAAATCATTTTTTTCTAAAGGAGACCACAAGTAATGAACTATATCACCTTGTAAGTGTTCATCTCTTTGAGAGAATCATGCAACAATTCTGAAATCGAACTCTGGCTGCTAAATTCACTTGGTCTACCTTTCACTGTCATCCTCATAGGGCCTGCAATGCTTCCTTTTCTTATGATAAGCCAAACTCATGAATTATAAACTATTCTTTTGTTTGTTATTCAACAAAACAGCATTTTCAGCTATTCAAATTGACCACACACTCAGGAGATAAGAAATACCCACATCTTCCTTTTCAAAATCATACTGAACACAGATAGCAAGAGAAGGGAATTGGGGTTTCAATTCTTTCTCATTCCTGTCCCTAACAGATGCATTCAACTCACAGGCAGTATATTGTACTGCTTGATGATGTTTCACACAGAGCGCATGATATGGTTGGTCTCTAATCTATTTTTGCAGACCTGGAATAGCAATTTGACAATATTGCTAGTTTCCCCGGATAAGTTAATAATTCATGATATCTTTCATCATTATTATTAACTTACATAAGCAGGTGATAAGTTTGGGGGACAGCAGCAGATAATTGACTGTGTTGAGGTGAAGAAGTTAAGCTGGGGTTGGCAAAAAATTGGCAGCTATTTGCTGCTCAGTAGCCTAAATCAAAGACTCCCTCTGCCATTGTCCCTGGGAATTCACACTTTAGGTATCTGAATGCAAATGAGGATTGCTATCTACGCACAAATCCCTGATAAAGTCAACTATAAATTGAAAACTCAATGAGCTGCAATTGCGTAACCATAGAGGAAGAGTTATTTCACTATGGCTCACCATGAGACCGATATGATACAACTGAAATATGAGTAATACCAAGCATAGTCGGGCCTTTCACTCATGAATGCCTTTACTGCTGTTATGAATATCTCTTAACTGCAATCTACAAGGATTCTCCTGAAGTAATGTGACTATGTTGTGGAATTGTCTGGAGATAGCAGAGTTCAATTAAAGTAATTTTGTGGTGAGTCAAGGCCCAGAAAGCCATTTAGGAGCCACCATTCACCATCTGTAATTTGAAAAATTCACTCGTCCAGTGCCTTTTAGTAGCTCCTTCCAAGTAAATATATTGACTTAGTTGAATAAAACCAGTTGTTCCATATATCATTGAATAATAACAAATGTTTCCCAATTAAACTTGAAGTAACTGGACACAAAAGCGAGAATTTTCTAGCCGTTCATATTGGCAAGATATCCTGATCCCACTGACAGGTTTCCTGGCAGAGAGGGGTGCATTCAACAGGAAATCCTTTGACAATGCCAGGAACTGCCAGAAACGCTGTTCCTCTATTAGAGATTGCATGCAAGTACTCTTCAAGTTGTTAGCTCAACTAATAATTTCCTCCCTAAAAATCCTGGACCTACTGGGGGAGCAGTCATTAATCATTGCCAGGTAGCTGTGCCTGGATGTGTAAAAATGGCATATTAATGGATGTAAACATCTTCCAGTGATGTCACCTATCTCTTAATTGATCCTGTCATTCCTCTTTCCATTAAGTCAAATGCAGAGGATATAAGTGAGAAATGAAAAAGTGCAAATGAACAATCATATGCATTAAAAATTCATTAATTTTCTCGTTTAAAACCCACACTGAGGCAGATTTGCATTGGTAAAGAACCAGGGCGAAAGAGTATATTCTGCTGACAAGTTTCTGGAATCATTTTGAGGCCTCTATTCACTGAACGGAAAGCACACCTTTTCAATAATTGCTGCTTTCCACCACACAGTTGTTACTATTGTAAGTCTTTAACCCAACAGGTTGTAGACACTCTGAAGTTTCTAGCACTTTTTATGAATAACTGAGTTTCTTGCTTGTAGGAATCCTGCACGGGGCCATGAACAGCAAAGAGAATATGTTGAAAAAAAACAGTTAACTTAGTCCCCCAGTAGCTCTGTTCATCTCACCTCTATTAATATAGATCCCAAAATGCAAAGGATGAACACTGAAGTTGACTGGCCATACTATTCCTGTTCACATTTTGGAAGAAGTATCTTAAATTTTAGTCGAAGTGTACATTCCTTTTCTTTATCTAGCACGTCAAATAAGTTGTAAGGTGATAATTGATAAGTTAGCTGTGTGTCCTGTCATTAGTTTCCATGAAACAGCAACATGTTTGTGGGCGTGTCAAGTGTGAAGCTGCAACTTCAGTTGATGCCAGCATGAATAAAGTTTGGTATCCTTGACCTGTGGAGAAATCTCTTTAAAGTTCCATAACAGAAATAAATATCTCCTTCTTTCAAAGAATAACTTATTGGTTGGAGTCTAAAGGAGCTTTGTCGTGAAGAGAAGAGGTTGAGGAGGCCTGCTTAAAATCTTACAGCAGTCATCTCACATCTTTCTTTCAGTTGTGTGGTTCTGATATCATTGGCTCCATTTTTTGGGGGCTGGATTTATGGAAGTGACAGAGGTTTAAATGCTGTTTGCTGTGATGATAGAGACAGGAGTTTAACTCATGATTTTGGTCTGCAGTTGTTATCTCCAATTGCCACAGTTAATTTTCTTCAAGCTGAGACTAGATTCAAATGAAAAAGTGAGTGACTCTAGGAGATATTTTTCACCACTGAGCTTGTCATGCAAGCAAATTGCTAAGAAAAGGAAGAAAATAATGAGTAAGCAGTGTGAATCATGTCAGCTTAAGTAATTGCACAATTGATTTAAAAAAATTATAAAGGCAGTTTTATCCTTTGTAGAAGAAGCCTATTCCACATATCTCCATTCACTGTTGTAAAATTAGCTATTGTTTCTCTCCTGTACTGTTGACTGTGGAATTAACAGCAGTAAAATGCCAGTTTTCAGGCCTGTGCTGTGTCTACATTGTTTATATGAATGGAATCATTTATTTCTAGGCCTCAGCTTTAGCTTCAGTTTCAGGCCAAATAAAGTCTGCCTACTGAAAAAAACTCATAATTGAGTCACCTAATTAAGTTTTTAAAGGTCAAATAAGGTGTTTAAGATGATTAAAGGATTTGGTGGTGCAGATAGAGACAAATTATTTCCTTTTGTGGAACTCAAAAACAAGAGGTATAATCCTAAAATTAGAATTCGGCTATGCTGTTGTCAGGATTTGGGTAGCACTGCTGACTCACAATACCAGGGACCCAGGTCAGTTCATTTCAGAAACTTTCTTCCTTGTTTGGATCACTTTCTGTGTGGAGTTTGCACATTCTTCCTGTGTCTGTGTGGGTTTTTTTCCCACAGCCCAAAGATGTACAGGTTGGGTGGATTGGCATTGCTAAATTGTCCATTAGTATCAGGGGAATAGCAGGGTAAGTGTGTGGAGTTATGAGGAGGGCCTCCTTCTGCACTATAAAAGTTCTGTGATTCTATGGATGTTTGGTGTCCCACAGAGATGTATAAACATTTGTACATTTGAAGAACATATAAATAAATATTTGTCCAACATATAATGGTGTTGGCTCCATGCTTTTGTTTGTACACACACTCTACATCACCATGTGGCTGGTACTGTTTCCCAGTCCCGCAGTAACCCTCATATGTTGTAATTCAATGCACGTTCTTACCCAAGCATATTTAGAATACCATCTCTATGCACCTACAACTCCTTCTTCACCCCAATCCCTCACTCTTTGACTTTATAATTTTTGATAGCCTCAAGCTTTGACAAATCTTCCACATCAATCTTTGGAGTAGAGGTAAGCTCAGTTTCTTTGTGTTGACTTTGTTGGTTCAGAGTTGGAATTATAGTACTCTGTGTTTCTAGCGCTTGTGTGTCACCAATTGGTTCACCTTTTGCACTTCTTCAAGCTATGTTTCTTTTTAATCGACACTTATCTTTGATCCAATAAATAGGCTTTTCCCATTCCTTTTGAAAAGAATTTTTGCTCCATTGATTCATGGAGTGGGCACAAGCTTTTTTCTAAGGGGTCCAATATGCAGGGTGATATAGTGGCTAGAACTGATGTCTCACAGCGAAAGGGACCCAGCTTAAATCCAGCTTCAGTCACTATTGTGTGGCTTTTGCACATTGTCCCCTTGTCAGCCTAAGTTTCCTCCGGGTGCTCCAGTTTCCTCCCACAGTTGAAAGATGTACAGATTAGGTTGATTAGTCAAGGATACCAAACTTATGCTGGCACCAATTGCCCCTTAGTCTCAGAGGGTGTTGGAGAATAGCACCTGGGTGCAAGTGTTGTTGTTGCAGCCTCGATGGGCTGAATGGCCACCTTCTGCACTGGACAGATTCTATGTCCTCGGAAGTTCAAGTTTCAAAACTGGAAATTCCATTTCCACTTGTTTTACTGTCTTATTTTCCAATTATTTTTCAAGTTTATAAATCAATTCATTCTGCTGAGCAATTATTCTGGTGAGTTCAGTTGTCTTTGTTTGAGTTAATTGCAGAAGTTTCATTTAGGTTAAAACTTGACTTGGCCATTCAGTTCATTTCAGAAACTTTCTTCCTTAATCACTAATGCTCCTTAAACACTTCCAATTCCCTTCTTAGATCCAACAGAGCTTAACACTGCTGCCTCACAGCTCCAGGGATCTGGGTTCAATTCTGGCCTTAGGGTGACTGTCATGTGGAGTTTTTGTGATCTCTATGTGTCTGTCTGGGTTTTCTTCTGTTTCCTACCACAGTCCAAAGATTTGTAGGTTAGGTGGATTGGCCATGTTAAATTGTCCCTCAGTGTCCCAAGATGTGTAGTTCAGGGGGATTAGTGGAGAAAATACATGGGTTTATGGAACTAGGGCCAGAGTAGGATGCTCTGTTCGAGAGTCAGTGCAGACCCAATGGAGTTCTTTTGCCCTGGAAGGATTTTATTAATTGATTCTGCTTATCTCCTTCAAAATCTGGATTTATTTTTCCAGACTACATGTCTCTTCTTCCATAACTTTAGATTGAATTGAAGATCAAGAAATTAATTCATTTTGATTATTAATTCTGCATTAAATCAACTGTTCTAATTCATTAGCAATTCCTTTTCATGTTCCAGCATCAATTTCATGCTGTTATAGAAGTTTGCAGCATGAAACAGGCCCTTCAGCCCAACTTATCCATGCCACCCTAAGCTAGTCCCAAGTGTGAGCATTTGGCCCATATTTCTTTATAGCTATTTTACCCGTGCACCTGTCTGAACACTTTTAAAAAGATAAAATTGTACCCACCTTAACCAGTACCTCTGGCAGCTTGTTTCAGACTCTCACCACTCTGTGAAAAAATTGCCCCTCTGAGCCCTTTTGGATCTTTCCCCTCTCAATTTAAACCAATGCCCTCTAGTTTCAGACTCCTCTACTCTTGGGAAAATATATTGACTCTCTAGTTGACCTATGTCCCTCATTTTATAGACCTCTATAAGATCACCCCCCTTGAAGCTTGTTTTTGAGTTTTCCTTTGCTAATTCCTGTTTTATCCTTCATGTTCACCTTGTAATTTTACTTCTGCTAAGTGTTTCTGAATTTCTGCATAATCTTTTGAGAGATCTTATACTTTCTCTTGTCATTCCTTGTTCTTGATTTTCATCTCTTCATATATGCAATAATTTTCCAAGTTTTCTTCCAAATGTCCAACCATTTCCTTTATCTCTGTTGTCTCTTTCGTGTACTTCTTGGAATATAGAGCATTCCTGAGTTTCCTTTGCCAAAACTTTCTTTAGTTCTTTCAGACTGACATTAAAT
The DNA here is from genome assembly GCA_024679065.1 of Sphyrna mokarran. NCBI lineage: Eukaryota > Metazoa > Chordata > Chondrichthyes > Carcharhiniformes > Carcharhinidae > Sphyrna > Sphyrna mokarran. The sequence continues at coordinate 35,856,669 of JAGIQG010000010.1, read as the reverse complement.
TCATTTTGTTTCTCCTTGGCGTTTTCCAGAGAAAATACTTTGACCTGATGGATTCTTGTAGCATTTGAATATCCTTCAGCAGTTTTTCCTTTTCTTTGTGAAGCTCAATTGCCTCATCTTGTGTTTTCTAGTGTATAACAGAATATCTTTGACTTTGATCTTCTGCTCGTCCATTCTGCTGTTCAAGGCTGTCTTTATACTGTTGAAGGGTTATGTGCTCCTTTTGCATTTGATTTTGAAGGATGATTATTCATTCCTTCATTTGTTCAATTTCTTGTTGACCTCTTGACAACTCATGCTGCACTTCCATGCATGTCACTATTGACATTTTCTATGTCACTATTGACATTTTCCAATGCAGCTTTTTCTGAATTGGCATTCAACACATCTTTTAACACCACATGTTTTTCCAGGATCACATATCAATTAATCAAATAGTCTTTTAGAGCAGCAATTTCTTGGAGAAGTTTTTCAGATCATGTTGTGCCTGCTTGTACTTCTGGTTGAGTACTTCCAAATCGCTCTTCAATTTGCCAACAATGGAATTTAGAACTATTATTTACACCTTGTGCTTTTCTGGAGATATGCACTGAGTGTGCACATGATTCAGATTTTTGTTTACTGCCATCTTCTTAACATCAACCTGTTTCTTTAAAGGTCCCTTTATACCATTGTGGTATCTCAGAAGTGTGTTTGTTCAGATCTGAAATAGTTTGGTTCATTTAAGACTTTATCATGTATTTTCAAAGGCACATAATCTGCTTGAATCTGATGTTTCAAGTCTTCCAATTCACCTTAGAACCATTTTCTCGTCATATTTCTGTCATTGCTGCATGTTTTCCCTTATTCTTCATTTTGGTTTCAATGTTACCCAAGTCTGTCTCCAGTAAAGTCTTACCTTGTTTCAGATGTTATTCATGACTTCAATATCCACTTACAGCTTAGATTTATAATTGTCCCTTCAATCACAGTCAGGTGGCTCAGCACTGCCACCTGCTGTTACAGTTTGGCTAACATGTGGGCCTTTCCAAAAAAGATCTATGCTTCAGCCTTCTAAAGCTGTTCTCAACCTTCTTTTTCCTCTGCATTCAACTCTGAGACTTATGCACTTCATTCCACTACAGTGTGATTTTCTTGGGATTATCTTGTGCCATTTTGTTTTCTTATGTTTGCTTTACTATTTTTGAGCTCTGCATGTGTCTCAATTTGAAGATTCAAATATTTGTCAAAGGCTTTGACTATCTCATCAAAGCTAGCTGAGGATTCATATCTGCTTTACATGCAAATCACTTCATCTGCAAATATACCAAACAAGAATAAAAACACATTAACTTATACTTATTTTGATTTCTTATTTAATCCTGATGCACTCCTGTAAGCTAAAAGTTTTCTTTTCCGAGATACCCAATTTTTAATGTTGGGCTTCCATGAGCCCAAGTTGGTCTGATGGTTTTAATTCACTCACCATGGCCATTTCCTGTAACAAATGAGTACAGCTTTCAAACTTTCTTTCTGTCTTCCAAGATTGCAATCTCCCTGTCAATGTTTTTTCCTGTGCATATTGCTCAATCTTTTATGATCTGTCTCGGTCCCTTATCTCTGCTGCTGTGAACAATCAGTTCTGGCAATGGAATATTTTTGGATGATATCCAGCTATGTCTTCAATTTAGGTGTACTGAGTGCAGGGGGGAGAGGAGGGAGCGCACAATGGTTAGCACTACTGCCTCACAGTGCCAGGGACCCAGGTTCAAATTCTAGTTTGGGTCAATATGTGTATGGAGTCTGCACAATCTCCCCATGTCTGCATAGGTTTCTTCTGAATATTCCGGTTACCTCCCAAAATCTGAAAGAATTGCCAGTTAGGTTCATAGACCCGAATAGGTGCCAGAGTGTGGAAACTAGGGGAATTTCACAATACATAGATCATAGAACAATACAGCACAAACAGGCCCTTCGGCCCACGAGTTGCGCCGATCACATCTACCAATCCACAGACCTATTTCATTGCAGTGCCAATGTAAGCCTTACTTGTAACTAATAAATTAATTTTAACCTTTTTGTCTCAGGTCAGGCTGCAGGTTCTTTTCTTACTGTCAGGATTTCAGTTTCCATTCTCAACTGTCCCCTGATTGTAAGAGCTGTTTGTTATCTCACACAGAGTCTGGAGGCTTGTAGGTTTGACCATTAATTATTTATGAACAATTCATAACAGTATACATCTCCAAGCTATAGCCCTTAATGGGTGCTGTCCTTATGCTTGCTTCTTCCAGACTCTATTACACAAAGCCTGCTGTCAGTGGGTGATATTGTTTCCCCAGTCCCATATTTACTGTTGTCCGGCTAAACATCTTTTATACTACATATTCAGAGTGAAGTCAGAAGGAATTTCTTCACAGAAAAGTTCTAGTTTAACTGTTACTTTCTCCCCAACAAATTCATGGTGACTCAGTCAGTTTAGGAATTCAGACTTGAGCACAAATGATTTTTGTTCAGCAAGAGCATGAACAGATAAGGAACCAAAACAAGTAAATATAATTAAGGTAGAGATCTTCTTTGTCAAATTGATCGGCTGAACAGACTTGAGGATCTGAATGACCTGCTCCTATGCATTGGATCCTTTCATTAAGGAATGCAAAAGTATTATCCCTTCTCCTGCTGTCCTTTGCTGTAACGTTAAAGAAAATAGGATGCATAGTCTGGACAAATGAGGGTCCTCATTCTTCCATCATTATTGGGGAGAGGGAATCAAAATGAAGTGACTGGCAGAGAGGAGGTCAGCTCGCAAATAGAGAGAGATTGTTGACATTGTGAGAGGGAGGATAAGCAGATGATGGAGAAGCAGAGTGTTCAGGCCGAAGGTTTAAGATGCGTCTATTTTAACACCAGGAGTGTTGTGAACAAAGTGCATGAGCTTAAAGCATGGATCTTTGTTTGGAAATGTGATGTGGTGGCCATTACAGAGACTTGGATGAATCAGGGACAGGACTGGATACTTCAAGTGCCGGGTTTCAGATGTTTCAGAAAGTACAGGGAGGGAGGCAAAATAAGTAAGGGAATGGCAGTGTTGATCAGAGAGAGTGTCACGGCTGTAGAAAATATGGATGCCGTGGAAGGATTGTCTATGGAGTCTGTGTGGATGGAAGTTCAGAACAGGAAGGGGTTAATAACTTTACTGGGTGTTTCCTACAGGCCACCCAATAGTAACAGGGATGCCGAGGAGCAGATAGGGAAACAGATCCTGGAGAGAGGTAATAATAACTGTTGTCGTGATGGGAGACTTTAATTTCCCAAATATCAATTGGAATCTCCCTAGGGTAAGGGATTTAAACGGGGAGGAGTTTGTTAAGTGTGTTCAGGAGGGTTTCCTGACACAATATGTGGGTAAGCCTACAAGAAGAGAGACTATACTTGATTTGGTATTAGGTAAGGAACCTGGACGGGTGTCAGATTTCTCAGTGGAAGAGTATTTTGGGGATAGTGATCATAACTCTATCTCCTTTACATTAGCATTGGAGGGAGATAGGATCAGACAAGCTAGGAAAGTGTTTATCTGGAGGACGGGAATTATGAAGCCATCAGGCAGGAAATTAGAAGCATAAATTGGAAGGAGGTTTCCTCGGGGAAATGGACAGAAGTAATGTGACAGATTTTCAAGGAATATTTGCATGAATTTCTGCACGACAACGTTCCGATGAAACAGGGAGATTTCCTGTAGGTTTCATGAACTGTGGTGCATGAAAGTTATAATGAATCTAGTCAAAAAGAAGAGAAAAGCATACAAAAGGTTCAAGTAGCTAGGTAATGTTAGGGATCTAGAAGAGTGTACGACTTGTAGGAAGGAGCTTAAAAAGGAAATTAGAAGAACCAGAAGGAATCATGAGAAGGCCTTGGCAGGTAAGATTAAGGAGAATCCCAAGACATTCTACAAATATGTGAAGAGTAGAGGATGAGCTGTGAAGGAATAGGACCTATCAAATGTGACGGTGGGAAAATTTGTACAGAACCAGTAGGAATAGCAGAGGTGCTCAATGAATACTTTACTTCAGTATTCATGATGGAAAAGGATCTTGATGGTTGTACTGCAGGCTTGTGGTGGACTGAAAAGAATCAGTGTGTTGACGTTAGGAAAGAGGATGCTTTGGAACTTTTGAAAAGCATCAAGTTAGATAAGTTAGATGATATTGGATGGGATGTACCCCAGGTTACTGTGGGAGGTGAGGGAAGAGATTAGAGAGCCTTTGGCAATGATCTTTGCATCATCAATGGAGACGGGAGAGGTTCCGGAAGATTGGAGGATTGTGGATGTTTTTCCTCTATTCAAGAAAGGGAATAGTGATAGCCCAAGGAAATTATCGACCGGTGTCTCTAACCTCAGTGGTTGGTAAGCTGATGAAGAGGATCTTACGAGACAGGATTTATGAAAATTTGGAGAAGTATAGTATGATCAAAAATAGTCAGCACAGATTTGTCAAAGGTAGATCGTGCCTTAAGAGCCTGATTGAGTTTTTTTGAAGATGTGACTAAACACATTGATGAAGGAAGAGTGGTGGATGTGGTTTATATGGACTTCAGCAAGGCATCTGATAAGATCCCTCATGCAAGACTTATTGAGAAAGTAAGGGGGCATGACATCCAAGGGGGCATTGCTTTGTGGATCCAGAACTGGCTTGCCCACAGAAAGTAGAGGGTTGTTGTAGATGAGTCTTTTTCAGCATGGAGGTCGGTCACCAGTGGAGTGCCCCAGGGGATCTGGTCTGGGAACCTTACTGTTTGTGATTGTTATAAATGACCCGGATGAGGAAGTGGAAGGATGAGTTGGTAAGTTTGCCAATGACACAAAGGTTGGAGGTGTTGTGGATAGTTTGGAGGGATGTCAGAAGTTGCTACGAGACATAGATAGGATGCAAGACTGGGCGGAGAAGTGGTAGATGGATTTCAACCTGGATAAGTCTGTGGTGATTCATTTTGGCAGGTCAAAGGGGATGAAGGAATATAACATTAAGGGTAAGACTCTTAGCAGTGTGGAAGATCAGAAGGATCTTGTGGTCTGGATTCGTAGGACTTTCAAATCAGTTTCGCAGATAAAGGATGTGTTTAAGAAGGTGTATGGTGTAGTGGCCTTTATCAATCGAGGAATTGAGTTTGGGAGTTGGGAGATAATGCTGCAGCTGTATAAGACCCTGATCAGACCCCACTTGGAGTACTGTGTGCAATTCTGGTCACCTCATTAAGGAAGGATATGGAAGCCATTGAAAGGCTGCAGAAGAGATTTACAAAGATATTGCCTGGATTTGGTGGCATGCTTTATGAGGATAGGTTGAGAGAGCTCAGTCTTCTCTCCTTAGAGAGACGAAGGATGAGAAGTGACCTGATAGAGGTGTATAAGATGGCATGATAAGAGAGGTACTGATCAAGTTGATTCTTAGAGGTTTTTTCCCAGGGCTGAAATGCCACAAAAGGACACAGGTTTAAGATGCTGGGGAGTAGGTACAGAGGAGATGTCAGGGGTAAGCTTTCACTCAGAGGGTGGTGAGTGCATAGAATCGGCTGCTAGCAGTGGTGGTGGAGGAGGCAGATTCGATAGGGTCTTTTAAGAGTCTTTTGGATGAATACGTGGGACTTAGTGAGATAGAGGGTTATAGGTAAGCCTAGTAGGTAGAGATATGTTCGGCGCAACTTGTGGGCCAAAGGGCCTGTTTATGCGATAGTTTTTCTATGTTCTATGTTTTTCTATGCTCTATGTTCAATTGTTGTAGGGAAGCAATATAGATTCCTCAGTCGATCACCAGGAATCAGAAGCTTACTTCAAACCATACACACAACAGAAAATCCTGGAGTCATAACTAATTATAAAAGTAAAAGTCAATAATATTGCTATTTCTTTTTCAGATACAGACAGTGTCTGCTAGTGTTGTGGAGGTGGAAATCAATGACAAGGTGACCTCAGTAATATTGTAAATGTGGACATGAATGAATCACTGTCATTGATCCCTCTGCAAGAACATAATAGGGCAAACCTGTATCTAAAATGATGCAAATTGGGTTCAATTTGTAAATTAACTTGAGATGTTTAAATTCAACTCATCTTGGATTTTATATTCAGCCGACTAACTGTTCCTGATAAACATACATGCATTTTCACAGGGTTAATTGATGTAACTGGCAGATCCCATTTAGCTCTATTGGATTCCACAATGTCAATGTTTTAATCCTCATTATGATGCAGTGTTTGGAAGTAAGCCCAAGCTGATGTACTACAACAGCGGTTCATTTTCTCTCATTTAGCATGTTCTGCCATCTTCTTAGTGTTGGTAAAAATGTTCAAGTTTGCAACCTTGTGCACACACTTCGCTATTTAAAAAAGATAAGGACAGGTTTGCTACTAAAATAATCTGACTGAGACAAAATTGAAGATTTGGGAATACAAACAAAATGGGAACATAATAGGAAAAGGATGAAGCCATCAACACTTCAAGTGTGTTTGACATTCAATTCAGCAAGATGGCACAATGGTTAGCACTACTGCCTCACAGCACCAGGGACTTGGGTTCAATAATAGCCTTGGATCACTGTCTGTATGGAATTTGCACATTCTCCCGTGTCTGCATAGATTTTCTTTGGGTGCTCTGGCTTTCTCTCACAATCCAAAGATGTGTGAGTTATGTTGATTGGCCATGCTAAATTGACCCTTAGTGTCAGAGGGACTAACAGATTAAATACATGTGTTTAAGAGAATAAGACCCAGATGGGATTGTTGTTGGTGCAGGCTCGATGGTCCAATTGGCCCCTTTTTGCATAGTTGGGATTCTATGATCATGACTGATCTACACCTCAACTCCATTTGCCAATCTTTATATCCCATGATTTATTACTTAATAAATTAACCATTGACTTGAAGGATGAACTGTACTTGTCTCTCAGGCACACTCTGGACTGCAACTGTCCCGCACTCAAGTCACTTTTTTCTAGAATGGTGAGCCATGCACCAGTGCTGAGTGGGGGGTGGTCTAAACATACAGCCACCTGCGAAGAGCTTGGGCATTGTTATGCAAGAGTGGTCTGGTCTCAGTGTACTGAAAGACCAGCTCCATCCTCCCACCACCTCCAATGGACAACATGTTCCCCCAACCTTCCACCAGTATTGGTCACTGGCATCTGAATCCCCCCAGTAGGCTCCCATCGTGACCCCTTGACATACCCCTATTCATGATCCCCCTGCACAACTCCTCCTGCATAGCCTCCTATCATTGCCCCTCACTTGCCATATTCCCCCATCAACCCTCCTGTCATATACCCCATGCAAGTCCCACCCCCACTCAGGCTCCATCCCCTTAACACTGCACTTGGCAGGCTTACAGTGCTCAACTTCCAGATGGGCACTGCCCAGCTATGACTCCGACTTTCTGGGGCTTCAATGGCCTCCATCTTCCTGGCATGGCCATCGGGTCTGGTCTCTGCTGGTAGAAACCAGTACAGATTTGCGCCGACGTAACATCTCACAAGAGAGTTGGGAAACATCTGTAAGGGGAGGGAGCATGTGTGCTGAATTCGTTAATGCTACTGAAATCCAGTCACTTTGTATTAAACAGTGTTTAAAGATTTCACTCTTCAATGCCATCACTCTAATTTTATGATTATCCCCACCAGAGAAAACAGTTTTCTTTAATAATTTCAGACATCTGTATTAGGCCACCAGACTTCAAAGTTCAAACAATTAGAAACTCAAGCCATCATTCTGGTGAATTTGTGCAGTACTTTTCTAAGGCCAATGTACTTTACAGCCACTATGCCTGAATCATCTCGAGCCTTTCTAGATCAATTGCTGTAACATTAGAAGCTCCTTTGACACAGTTTATCCAGGCTTTCACCATGGATATTCTGCCAAAATAATACTGGATGATCGAGGTATCCTAAAGGACACTCTTGGCAATAGAAATAAACATCATAGAAATAAGCCATTCAGTCCAACGTGCATCTCCCTGAAGCAGCTATCCATTTTCTGTGTGCTCTTACATTTTTCTCTTCCAAATAATTATCCATTTTTCTTTAAAGAAAAAAGTTTCCTGGATTCTACTTCCATCAAAGTTACTAGAAGGGAATCTAACATCCAACAATCCCTCCATAGAGGAGAACTACAAAAAAAAATGGGCTGTGGTCTCTAAGTTATCCTTCAACATTGATTGAGCAGAAAATAATAAAAGCAGTAGGACAAAAGGTACCAGAGATCAAAGTGACCTAAAATTGCAAGAGCTGCAACATTGAACATTCTGTTATTTACTGAATAACAGAAATATAATTATCTTCGAATGCAGAGTGAAAAGAAGTACAAGAATAGAAGGTACTGAAGAGGAAAGCAAAGCACTGAATTTGCAGAATGCACAAATTATCTTAGCTGACAGGAAAGAGCTGAAGTCATTAGTTACTGGTTCAAGATGCATATAAAATATGAATCATGACTTCAAAAATGAAACTGACGGTGGAACAAAGTGAATGGGGTCTTGTTTTACACAATGTGCTCAACAACCCAATGATTTAGTTTCCCTATATCTTGGAAATAACAAAATATGGTGACAAGGTTATGTGCACCATTTTGGTTTTGAGGCCAAGTGCCCTCTTGGAGTGCATGGTTACAATGCTTTTTAAAGGTGCTCACATGGACGCCCTCAATGTGTGCTGGGAGCAACGGAACTAGTCCTATCATCACATCATACAGTGTTACTGGCTGATACGATGCCTATTTTCCAAGTTTGGAACACAATGTCCATTCAACAAATTTAATTGCCATTTACCTATTTTCATGTATTTGACTCCAAGAAGGACAAAGCATGAGTGTTATATAACGGGCCAGGCAGCCTACTTATAGGTAAAGCAGTTTTGAATCACTTCCGCTCCTCTAAAATCTCTGGAAGCTCTTTGGAGTGTTTTTGGACATATTGTGATATACTCCAGCATTTGGCAGCATTTGTTGTTGCATCATCACAGAAAGACAAAGGACACAATGATTTGCCCATGCAAAGACCGCAGCACGTATGGCGACTGCAGATATTGTGCCTTTCAATCTGCAACCAACAGAGAGATGGAGCAGATACTTTAAAGAGAGAAATCACTGCCTAATGCTTTCTCCCACTGAGGATCTTGACTCCTCATTGCCACTTGATAATAACAGAAGACTGCCATTCGGGCCGTACAATGCATCTTGGTGTGCATTACTATCGGTAGACTTCAATATGCCACTCATCTAAGTCTCATATAACAGAACATATCTACAACCTTTCCTTCATTGAGCTCTCAGAGATTCCATCCATTTTGCCTGCACCGGCTGCAGCACATTTATGCCTCCTGACTCATCACATGCTGATCCCAACTCTCTCTAAGCCTCCAAATTACATGCAGTGCCAATTTCTGAACTCATGGGGTGCAAAGTATCAAATCAAATGATTGAGCCGCTTCATCAGTACTGTACTTTAGTCTCTCTTTCTTCCTACTGGCTTCTGTTTCTGGGAAGATGGCAGTCCTTGTGTCCCTGAAAACAGAGATTCAAAAGGAACAGGTTAGCATATGGAGAGGGGATGGGATGGGAAGCAAAAGTGTCAACGGTTACACCATCAGCAACTTGCTCATCATGCAGGATGGCAGGGAAAGGGGTGATCTGGATTCTGAGAAGGGCAAGAACACTCCATCGTCCTCAACACTGTCAGCAAAATGATGCATGTTCTGTTTTAGCCGGACCCATGATATGGAAACACTTCCCCTCTATAGGGTTTAGGAATCGCAGTCATCCTCATTTGATGTTGGTCCTGCTCTGTTCATTTCTATTGTAATATAATATATTGTAAATTATAATAGAAATGAACAGAGCAGAACCAACATCAAATGAGGATGTCTGCAAGAGACAGGAAAGAATGAATCTGGTTGTGTGTTTGTTGATGTACCTGCCATAGCTGAATTACTGGAAGTACACAGAGGCATTGAAAAATGGGTATAAAGTTGAAATACTTGAATAACAGGCATTGTACTGAGGACCAGGGATTGCGCTGTGTGAATGATGGGGTAGATTTGAGCAGTGTAATACATTGGTATGGTGACTAGGAGATGCCAAATGAAGATGCATTCACTGACCTTGACCAGTCTCTTGATGCCATTATACTCCTTGTAGTGGTTAAGTTCTTGGGGCCAGACACTGGGAACTGACCTTGCTGGCCATCTGCTGCCAATCCCTTCTGGATGTCATCCTCCTTTTGGCCACCTCCATCGCCAGGGCCTCCAGCACCACATTCATGAGACGGGAACCTGATCTCTGCTTTATTATCCCATTTCTCTTGTTTCTAGTTGCAGTGAAACTATGCAGCAGCAATTTCCATTGTCCAGTGTAGCTTCTTTTTAAGAGGATCCAACTGCTTTAAGAACAGAAGACGAGGTTCACCACCTGTTTGAGATACACGCTGTTTGTCTTTCTCACAGAGCTATGCAGCAGTATGATAGATACTGCCTCACACTATGATCAGTTAAATGCCACAACATTTCCATGCACCTACCTCCACCTCAGAGGTCATGGGCAGCTAAAGATTCTTGACACCTGCATCCAAAAAAATGCAAACCAGATTGTAGCCCCATAAGAATGTTCAGGGAGCAATAAAAGTTAATTATATCCTATCAGCATCCCAAATTTTGTTTAAATTAGTCTACCTGCCTCCTTATTATATCCCATCAGCAATTTTCTCCCTAGCAACATATCTAATGGTTTTGCAAGCCCATTTATATTTTAGATATTGTAACTTGCTAATGCACTGCAGAGTTCAAACTATGATTGAAAATAATTTACCTGATTTTCTATCTTGTTGCTAAATTTCCAGGTTTTATTTGTCCACTGATATTGGAGCTATTACCATATTCAAAATTACACTTGAATTAATTTTACTAATTTTCTTTGCAATCCCGAAAAATCTCCGGTTTTCCATCTATCTTAAACTGTTTTCATAATTTAGATGCTGCAAATTATTTTTGAAATCACCTTATATATGCTTTTTGAATGCTTGTATAATTGAGTGACCAGTATTACGTGCAGGGTCCCAGATGAGGAGTGAACAATCTATACAGAGCAATGATATGCTTCTTTGATTATATAAGCTATACTTCGTTATATCACATCAGTGAGATCATGTGCACTGATTGCACACTAGTGCAATACAATACTCAAGTGTGTAACTATGATTATGTATTTCTAATATTTCATCTCTCTTCACCAAAACAACAACATTCTAATAGTCAACCATCTACACCCAAAGAGTATCTCTCAGCTCAGCATGAAGTATCGCCGTCAATTAAGTGACAAGTGCTCATCATAGCAAAGGGATACACAATAAATGGGATGTGCTGGTAAGGGATGTTTAGCAATGATGGTAATTGACAATGGAACAGCAGGATGAAGTACCTTGGCCACATTTTCACTAATAAGTTCGGCAGGTCAGGTTAGGATATTCCTTAGCTCATCACATACACTTTTATAGAAAGGCACTGAATGATGGAATCTTTGCTTTAGGGAAGTGGGTAGAGTGTGGTGGTGTGGGGCAGGATTTAGTCAACGTTGCATTCCCCAGAAACAAGGAGTAGGGAGCCACTAGGATGGATTAACGTCGAGGAATGTTTAGTTAAGAGGCCCATTTCAGTGCTCTGGAACATCATCACAATCATATTGTGATATTTTAGACTCTGTAATGGTCACCCCACAAACTTTCTCATCTCCCAACCACTTTGCATGCCACCCAACTAGCTACCTCAAGCTGGTAAGCATCTGCCCACTCATGTCCTGTCTGCTCCAATGGCCCTCATATCCTCTATGCTAATTTTTTGGTACTTTCATGCCATATATATGTACAGAATCAATGAAACCCATAGTAACAATGACATGTGTAGATATGTTAAAAAAAAATGAAATCTTTTTGAAAAAAAGAACTGTTCCTACAAACCTATAAAATACATTTAAAAATAATTAAGAATCATTAACAAAGTTTTTAAACACTTGATGACACCTAATCTTCTGCAAAAAGAATTTGACAGAGATCACAGAAAGAATAACTTATTGTAACCACTTAAAAATGTCAATCAAGCACAGTCATAATCTTTGGCTGTCAATACAAACTCCTACTCCGGTAATCCTTTTGTGAGTCTAGGCTTTCAACCAAACAAATTTCAGCTGGATGACAGCAACATGGTCAACCTTGGTGTAAAGGGCAGGATCATGATCTAGCCCGTTTTTTTGATTATTCACACTCAGAAAAAAATCTCAATAATATTCTAATATGACTGAATTTGATGCAAGCACTTTTGCCATCTAAAGGGAAGATGTGCTTCAGTATAATTCCAATTTTTTTTATCAACACAGTTATTTATCTACACCCCTTTCCAGAATATCCGTTTGTATTCTGCTCCAAACCGTAGAAGCGGGGCTGCAAATTCCTTACTGCCCCAAACTGGATATGACCTTGATAGTGCACAATGTTAACACAATGGAGCGATGAGGTCCAAAGATGACGTAATTTGTTTTTAAAACTCATTGGAATACATCATTGTGAGCAATGGTGATGTATTCTGACATTATTTACCTATCAAGGACACCAACGTCTTTTAAAAAGTGGGGCCAACCAAATTAGTACAAAGAACAAAGAACAAAGAACAACACAGCATGGGAAACAGGCCCTTCGGCCCAACGAGCCCGCGCTGCCATCCTAACGTCTTTAATGACATATAGAGACCAATATAGGGACAATTTGTTACCCAATCAGCCTAAGAGCACATTTTTGGGATGTGGGAGGAAACCGGAGCACCCAGAGAAAACCCACGCAACCACAGGGAGAACGCGCAAACTCCGCAGACACAGGCCCAAATCCATGTGTCTGCACAGCAACAGCGATAGTCTCTGAGCTGTCATGTTGCCCATCTGATGGTCCAGTTTAAGCATACACTAACGACATGAAGCACTAGGCCACTCCTGAAGTAACATCCAGGAGCAGCCCTCGCACGACCTGCCAAATGCATGCACCTTGTTGGTCAACAAGGTGGACCGAACAGCCTGTGGAAACAATTAAAGTATTTAAACAGTCCTCCTATATCCCTCTATCTGCAGACCGCTCATGTGGCTGTCCAGGAGACCCTTAAACAATCCTAGCGTGCCTGCTCCCACCACCTTACTCGGTAGTGCATTCCACACCCCCACTACCCTTTGTGTGAAAAAATGCCCTCTAATATTAGTCTTATACATAGCCCCCCTCACCCTAAGGCCGTGACCCCTCGTTCTATCTGAATCTAATGGTGGAAAAAGCTTACCACCATTTACTCTATCTATACCCCTCATAATCTTATATACCTCTAATAGATCCCCTCTCAGCCGACGTCTTTCAAGGGAAAACAACCCCAGTGCTTTCAACCTTTCCTCGTAAGACAGCCCTTCCATACCAGGCAGCATCCTGGTAAATCTCCTCTGCACTCTCTCCAGGGACTCCACATCCTCCCGGTAGTACGGCGACCAGAACTGGATGCAGTACTCAAAGTGAGGCCTAACCAACGTTCTATACACTTGCAACATCAAACTCCTACTCTTGTACAGAGAGTTTGAGACACTGCACTGCTAAATTGATTATCATTGTGCCTGATTTATGTCTATTTGGAATTAATGTATCTTGACTTTCTTAAGCCAGGAATTTCATTCCAAGTTTGTAACATAATAATGATCTCTAGGGTACAATTTCATGCCAAATAAAGTTATAAAACTCAGCTACATTAGTATTGTTTCATGATATAGACAATTCTAAATCGTTGGAGAGAAGATGAATTCCCACTTCTGTTTGGTGTCTAATTAATAAAAGATAACCATTTGATATTATAACAGATTTATTCTTCCTGTGCAGTTGATATCTTGGGAGTTAATTTATTCTGACTGACAACTAACTTGTAAATTGCACTGAGCTTCAGGTAATTTGGTTGCTGGGGCTTTTTTTTTTCTGTTATTATCCTTCTCCATTCTTAAGAACTCTTCAGCTATCCTTTGCCACGTTAGAAGAGTTTGCTATGTAGTCTCCCTCTCACCTTTCAATATTTCTCTCACCCTTTGGATTATCTACCACTGAAATCTGTGTTTTCAAAGGCTAAGAAGTTTTTTGCCAGTTGGATGAGAGCGACCCAGTTATAAACTGAATCAAACTACCACTTGCAACTGCAAATAGAGAGTGTCAACTTGTTCCACGATTCCAATCTGTGACTGTAGATGTGCCAGAACAATTCTGTTACTAATTCCCCAGCACGCTCTCAAATAAAGTAATTTTTTTTTGAAAATGCAGCCATTTGAAAAAAATTAAAACAATGATACTGCACTCCATTTGATTTGCCTTTGATTGTGATTGCTGATTCAAGTCATAGGTGTTTCTTTGTGGGGGAAATCCATGCTCACTGGCACAGATATCCTTCACAGAAAAAAAATTGTAGCATTATTCTAAACCTTTGCATAGCCTAGACAAACATGCTTCCACACATAAGTTCCTTTTTTTATTATATCATCTATTTAATATTACCTATATTATTTTCACTAAATTTGAAAAATAATGTTTTTGTAAGTAATGAGCTGGATTCATTGAAATTTTCCATGCTTCATGATAATAGGCATGATGGAAGTTTATGCAAATGATTAACATTCTTTGGTAGCTATTTCAATGGGTTAGAGAATAAAAGCAAATTCAAATTGATGAAGATTGAATGGAGAGATAAGAAGCTGATGATGCCAGAGGGACCAAATCCTTTTCATGCAGCATCCGCATTCTCAATATCAGGATATGGTGTTTGTTGCTATCCTCTGTGCCAGAGTCAGAGGAAAGTCACTGTATTAACATGTTCTTGCCATTAAGGATGCTTCTCCTGTACTTTCTTGGGAGGTGGGCCAGATTATGATCTTCTGAAGAGAGAACAAGACTTACTAACCAAAGCTGAGGAAAGATGGCGAGGCAATGTGCGCATCAGTACTCTCTCCAGGATGTCTTGATAATCTATATTTCCTGACAGTTAGAGACAAGTAGACATCTAAGGTGTATTCCTAGTGACCCAAGATACTGATAGATACCAGGGCTTAGAAGGTTAATTTATAAGGATAGATTGCATAAATTCTACTGTGCAGAGAAGATGGATATCTGATCAACTGTGTTTGAAATTTTAAAAAGATTTGTAGCCTTATCCTTCACATACCTTTGCAATCTCTACATTCATCCAATTCTATCCTTATTTTGCCTCCAATTTTAATCATATAACACTTGATGGGCATACCCTCAACTGCCCGGGCTCTAAACTCTGGAATACAGTCCCTAAATGCCTGTATCTTGCTCATCACCTTTAAGATCGTCCATTATCCTACCTCTTTGACCAAGCTTATAATCATTTTCGTAGCAACTCCACATGGCTTGGTATCTAACTTTGCTCGATCACGTTCCCATGAAGTTCCTTTGAGCCATTTTGCAACACTAAAACACTATATAAATGAAAATTGTTGTTGATTCTGTTGTACGTTAGACGCAAAAAATTCATTTCCTCATCTAGAACAACCTAAAATAGAGTCATAGAGGTTTACAGCATGGGAACAGGCCCTTCAGCTCATGCCACCCAGTTTATACCATTAAACTAGTCCCAATTACCCACATTTGGCCCATATCCCTTTATACCAATCTTATTCATGTAACTGTCTAAATGCTTTTTAAAATGCAAATGTGTACCCATTTCTACAACTACCTCTGGCAGTTCGTTCCAGATACTTACCAGCCTCTGAATTAATAAAATTGCCCTTCTGGACCCTATGTATCTCTCCTTTCTCACCTTAAACTGTGCCTTCTAGTTTTAGACTCCCAACCCTTGGGAAAAGATGTTGACTATCTTACCTTATCTATGTCCTCATTATTTCATAGACCTTCATAAGGTTATACCTAAGCTTCCTACGCTCCTGGGAAAAAAAAATCCCACTTTATCCAGCCTCTCCTTATAAATCAAGCCATCAAATCCTGGAAGCATCCTAGCAAATCTTTTCTGAACTCTTTCTGGTTTAATAATATTCTTTCTATAATAGGGTGACCTGAACTGTACACAGTATTCCAAGTATGGCTTTGAACAACTTCAACAAGACATCCCAACTCAATGTTCTGACCAATGAAACCAAGCATGCCAAATACCATCTTCACCATCCTGTCGACCTGTGACTCCACTTCCAAGAAGCTACCTTGTTCGATCTATCAAAATGCATTATCTTGCATTATCTGAATTAAACTCCATCTGTTATTCATCAGCCAACTGTCTCAATTGATTAAGATCCTGTTGCAATCCTAGATAACCTTCTTCACTGTCCATTTTAATAACCTATCCACTAGTTAATATTCATCATGATCCAGTATAAGGACATAACTCTAAAATCAGAGATAGACCATTCAAAAGTAGAATCAAGTACACTTTTTTTAAAGTGTATTTATTAGTGTCGTAAGTAGGCTTAACACTCCAAAAAAATTACTGTGAAAATCGCCTAGTCGCCACATTCCACACCTGTTAGGGTACAGAAAGGGGCAATTTATCATGGCCAATGCACCTAACCAGCGTGCCTTTCGGACTGTGGGTGGAAACTGGAATACCCAGACGAAATCCACACAGACATGAAGAGAATGTGCAGACCCCATGCAGACGGTAACATAAGCAGGAATCAAACTGGGATCCCCTTGACGCTGTGAAGAAGCAGTGCTAACTATTCTGTCACTGTGCCATCCAAACACACTTTCAGACAAATGATAGTAAAAACTTGCAACAACTTTCTCTCGCAAGAGTCTATGGATCTTAAAGTAATTGAAGTTTTCAGGACTGGGATTAATTGATTGTTTTTAGGTAAAAGTATCAAGGGATTTGGAGCAAAGGGGAGTAAGTGGACTTGAATGACTGTTTAGCAAAATCTAATTGAGAATTAGAGTGTATTCCTGTTACTAATGTTCCAGATGCTCCCACAGCATTTCCAGATATTAACCAGAGACCAGAAAATGTATATTAATACCAGATTCAGCAAGAAATTGTAAGTAGAAGTAAGTAGAACAGTACACCGGCTGAGCTACACCAGAGACAGGGCTACTTAATGAACTCATATTACCTAGACAATTTGTTAAGAAAGTATGCAAGCAAACAAGCAAACCCAAGGGTTATTGAGATTAAATCCAGGATGGTGCACTAGAGTGATCCACAGTAGCAGCACTGCCTCCGAAGCTGAGTGGTACTTTCATATGTTTTAAATTCAAAAAGGAATGAGTCAGAGATGCACTTATACTGGACGGCTGAGCAGACCTTTTAATCAAGGGAACAATACATGTGTCCAAAAAGAAGGAACATCTCACGTTCTTATCAAAATGTACATTAAGTGTGTCCCTTTTCACTTCAGCTCAATTTCTGTGCATTAAGATGAAATATCCTCTATTCTTTAACATAGTTTTGATTTTAAAGTATGAAAGATTAATGGTTGTCCTATGGTTGACTTTTAATATGGACAAAGATTCAATATTTTGTTTCACCTCCGGTACTCTGCAGAGTCCACAAATATGTTAATAATTTACCTAAAGTAATTTTTTCCCCCATTAGGACTTTTAAGCTAATGTGCCATCCCGCATGCTAGCTTGCTGCTTGAACTGCAGAGTCATTCAATGACCCTGTAACTACAATAGAGTGGTGAGTAACAACTTGCAGAAAGAAATCTTAAGTTGAAGCAAAAAAGCATGACAAGCAGATTTCTGTTGCCTGTGTTAAACCTGTTATTTTACTTACACTGGATGTGTTAAAAATTTTATGCAATTGAAGTTTAAACAGGCCAAAGTCATTGGACCGTATTTACCATGAACCCCACTCTGTGTTTCGCGGAGGTAACAGCAGCCTGCTATTGGCCGGCAAGAGGGTCTTCCCACTGAATGTACCCTTCATCATTGTGAAACTTGCTGGATGCGGGAGGCTGATGTGCCATTGGCAGGACCGTAAGGTCCCACCAACGTGAACAGCTGGAAAGTTCCGGCAATTGTTTTCCACACTTGCCATAAACTCAGTTCCCTCGCCGCTGATTCCATCCCATTCCCTGTCCACTGGTTCAAACTGAATCAAAATATCTGCCCTCAACTAAACTTCCAATCCAGCATCCTCTTCATCACTAAGATCAGTACCTCCAATTCCATCATGTCATTCATTTCGAGTCGTATTCCAACCATCTGCTGCTGAAATCTGAAACCTTGCCTTGAATTTTTCACCCATCAAGAACATGTACTTGTTGGGCATGGAAGCAGGCAAGAAAAGAGCTTCCAGCCACAATTGGCCCTTGAACACTATTTCACACTATTTGGCCAATAACAGTGAAAGGCTGAGCACCGGGGAGGGTGGGAAGATGGTGGGCTCCGAGAGAAATGACGGTGCAAGTTAGCTCCCTGAAGCTGCCTGTATTATTCCAATGACATTTGCATCAAAATAATACTGCAAACTCTCTCTATCTGCAGAATCAAACAACTGGCAACATAACAGTTAAAACCTCAACCATCAAACATTTTCCATCCTGGACATTGTATTACGCCCTGAACCTGGAATGGTGAAAAAACGTCAACACCGCTTGACAATGTGACCTGTGTGTCAAGTGTAAAAGTGAACAGGTCACATAAAATTACAACCAATTACACACTTAATGGGCTTAGTTATCCTTTCAGTTGTTGGAAGGTGCACTTCTGATCCTTACACGCACTTGCTGACTGAAATATCATATGAAGGTACCATGACGTTGGAGTTTGTGCCCGAGATCTTTTCACAATATTTCACACAAGATTCGGTGGGGAAAAGGCACTCATTCAAATTCAGTAAAATCTTGGCCCTTGTTTTTGCTGCCAAAAGACCCAATTATTTCATAGGAACGTAGAAACTAAAGTGGGTCATTCAGTCTATCAAGCCTGCTCCACCATTCAATATGATCATGTTTGATCATCCACTTCAATGTCTATCTTTTCCCCACACTATCCATAAACCAGTTAAGTAATTGGTAATTAGAAGTGAGTGAATCTCTGCTTTAAAAATATTCAATGATTGAGCTTCCACTTCTGAGATCAAAAACTCCAAAGATTCACAGCCATCTGAGTTAAACTTTTCTCCTCATCTCAGTCCAAAGTGACTTCCCCTCATT
This sequence comes from Sphyrna mokarran, assembly GCA_024679065.1. NCBI lineage: Eukaryota > Metazoa > Chordata > Chondrichthyes > Carcharhiniformes > Carcharhinidae > Sphyrna > Sphyrna mokarran. Next base: position 35,837,468 of record JAGIQG010000010.1, on the reverse strand, counting down.
TTTATATTTTGTCCCCTGGTTCTAGACTCCCCAGCCAGTGCCCTGTCTTCCCTGTCTATTCCTTTTTTGTATAAACCCATTTTGGAGATTTCAATGAGATCACCTCTCATTCTTCAAAACTCGAGAACACAATAATCTAACATTTTCTTTCAGGGGTTCACATTTCTTTTTTCTGCACTCGAAGAGCTGATGAGCAAATTTCAGAAAGATAAGGTTTGGCACATCAGAGTGTGTGCACCAGGCTCATTCCCCATTACAGAGTGTTCACCCTCTCAACCTCAACCACTGTGTGAGTGGGTGACAGTCTATGTTAGTATATGGAGGTGAGGGTGAGTGAGGAATCTAAGGCTGGGAGTAAGACACACACACATACACACACACACACACACACACACACACACACAATCACTCTCTTACTGACACACTCTTTCATTTCCCCACAGTCACTCAATCTCTCAATCTTACCTCCTCACACACAACACACCACCACACACACACACACACACACACACACACACACACACACACCACACACACACAACACACACACAACACACACACACACACACACATAGACACACACACACACACACACATTCTCATTCCCATACACACACTCTTCAATCTCTCTCTCTCTCACACACATTCCACCCCACTCCCACCCACCCCACATACACACTCTGACTCCCCTCACTCACATTCACTCTCTTACTTACACGCACACATTACTCTCTCATTCCCAAAGCACACTCTCACCAAATCTCTCACAGTCAGCTTGTCCCTACCGCCCCCATCCCTCACCCTGTCTCTGGGCCCTGCAGCTTCTCACACTCAGGTCTTGCAGCCAGCTTTTCCTTCCCACAGACCAGATTCTCCATCCTAGGATGTTGGCAGTTTCTCCTAAACCAGCCCTGGCAAACTCATCACCCTGCTCCTCCCACCCCCAGCTCCACTTCCTCCCACAGCAATCTCAGTCCCTCTCTTTCTCATCCCTCCCTCGAAAGAAAATGTTTTTATCCTAATGAGCCTATCAATAACATATAGAACATAGAACATAGAACAATACAGCACAGAACAGGCCCTTCGGCCTTCGATGTTGTGCCGACCAAAATAAAAAGCAATGCCCCTCCTAACTAAACCATTCCCTTCTCATCCATATACTTATCAACTAACCTCTTAAACGCCACCAAACTTGGCGCATCTACAACAGCTGCAGGCAGGGCATTCCACTCCCTAATCACTCTTTGAGTAAAGAACCTACCTCTGATATCCGTCCTATAACTCATACCCCTTAATTTAAAGTTGTGTCCCCTCGTGCTAGCTTTCTCCATCCTAGGAAAAAGGCTATCACTGTCCACCCTATCCAAACCTCTAATCATCTTATATGTTTCAATAAGATCCCCCTTAGCCGCCTCCTTTCTAACGAAAACAACCTCAAATCCTTCAACCTCTCTTCATAGGACCTGCCCTCCATACCAGGCAACATCCTGGTAAACCTCCTCTGTACCCTCTCCAATGCCTCCACATCTTTCTTATAATGTGGCGACCAGAACTGCACACAATACTCCAAGTGCGGCCGCACTAGAGTTTTGTACAGTTGCAACATGATGCTGCGGCTCCTAAATTCAATCCCCCTACCAATAAAAGCTAAGACTCCATATGCCTTCTTAACAACTTTATCCACTTGACTGCCTACTTTCAGGGATCTATTGACACATACACCAAGATCCTTCTGTTCCTCAACACTATTAAGAGCCCTACCATTAGCCCTATACTCTACACATTTATTGTTCCTGCCAAAGTGCATTACCTCACACTTTTCCACATTAAACTCCATTTGCCACCTCTCGGCCCAGCTCTGCAACTTGTCCAAGTCACTCTGTAAACTAAAACACCTCTCTTCACTATCTACCACTCCACCAACTTTAGTATCATCTGCAAATTTACTGATCCATCCCTCAATACCCTCATCCAGATCATTTATAAAAATTACAAACAGCAGGGGCCCCAAAACAGACCCCTGAGGCACACCACTTGTCACCGAACTCCACGATGAATATCTCCCATCAACCACCACCCTCTGTCTTCTATCTGCCAGCCAATTCCTAATCCAATTAGCTAAATCACCCTCTATTCCACACATCTGCATTTTCTGTAGAAGTCTTCCATGGGCCACCTTATCAAACGCCTTACTAAAGTCCATATATACTACATCAACCGCCTTACCCCCATCCACCTCTCTGGTCACTTTCTCAAAAAACTCAATGAGGTTAGTAAGGCATGACCTACCCTTCACGAAACCATGCTGACTATCCCCAATCAATTCATTTCTCTCTAAATAACTATAAATCCTATCCCTAATAATTCTCTCCAATACCTTGCCCACCACAGAAGTAAGACTCACTGGCCTATAATTCCCTGGAAGGTCTCTCTTCCCCTTCTTAAACAATGGGACCACATTCGCCATCCTCCAGTCCTCCGGAACCACACCCGTAACCAACGAGGACCTGAAGATCAGAGCCAGAGGCTCTGCAATCTCCTCTCTTGCCTCCCAGAGAATCCTAGGGTAAATCCCGTCCGGCCCAGGGGACTTATCCAACTTCAAACCCTCGAGAATTTCTAACACATCCTCCCTATCTACTACAATACTCCCCAATTTGCAACCCTGTACCTCAGTGCTCTCCACAGCTACATTTCCAGCACTCTGCGTGAATACCGAAGAGAAATATTTATTCAGTGCCTCACCAATCTCTTCAGGCTCCACGCACAACTTCCCACTGCTGTCTATGACTGGCCCTAATCTTGCCCTAACCAATCTTCTATTCTTAACATATCGAAAGAAAGCTTTAGGATTCTCCTTAATCCTATCAGCCAACATCTTCTCGTGTCCCCTCTTAGCTCTCCTCAATTCACTTTTTACCTCCTTCCTAGCTAATCTATAGCTATCCATTGCACTACCCGAGCCTTCAAGCCTCATCCTGACATAAGCCTCCTTTTTCTTCTTAACCAGCAAATCAACTCTTTTCGTACACCAAGGCTCTCTTACTCGTCCATTTCCTCCCTGCCTGACAGGGACATACTTATCAAGGACTCGCAGCAGCTGCTCCTTGAATAAGCACCACATTCCAGATGTTCCCAGTCCCTGTAGTTCCCTAGTCCAATCTATGCACCCTAATTCTCTCCTGATGGCCTCATAATTACCCTTCCCCCAGCTATAACTACAGCCCCCAGCTTCATGCCTATCCCTGTCCATCACTAAGGTGAACGTAACCGAATTGTGGTCACTATCACCAAAATGTTCACTAACTTCCAAGCCTAACACCTGGTCTGGCTCATTGCCCAGCACCAAATCCAATGTAGCCTCACCTCTAGTTGGCCTATCTACATACTGAGTCAAAAAACCTTCCTGCACACTCTGTACGAAAACTGACCCCTCTAACGAGCTAGAGCTATAGCTATTCCAATCAATATTAGCAAAGTTAAAGTCCCCCATCACAATTACCCTACTACTTTCACTCCTAATCAGAATTGACTTCGCAATCCTTTCCTCAACCTCTCTAGAACTATTAGGAGGTCTGTAAAAGACTCCCAACAGGGTGACCTCTCCTCTCCTGTTTCTAATCTCAGCCCATACTACCTCAACAGACAAGTCCTCATCAAACTTCTTTTCGATCACCGTGATACAGTCTTTGACCAGTAACGCCACTCCTCCCCCCCTTCTACCTCCTTCTCTACTCCGACTAAATATGGGAGAGGAGCAGCTTGTGATTGGCAGAGAAGGCTTGTTGTGGAATTTTCCACTGAAGCTCATCTGTTTGATCGATATGGACTGGATCCTCAGATAACTTGGGTAGACTTGGGTAGAGCAGGGACAGGAATGGATGTTGCAGGTTCCGGGGTACAAATGCTTTAGTCGGAGTAGAGAAGGAGGTAGAAGGGGGGAGGAGTGGCATTATTGGTCAAAGACTGTATCACGGTGATAGAAAAGAAGTTTGATGAGGACTTGTCTGTTGAGGTAGTATGGGCTGAGATTAGAAACAGGAGAGGAGAGGTCACCCTGTTGGGAGTCTTTTACAGACCTCCTAATAGTTCTAGAGAGGTTGAGGAAAGGATTGCAAAGTCAATTCTGATTAGGAGTGAAAGTAGTAGGGTAATTGTGATGGGGGACTTTAACTTTGCTAATATTGATTGGAATAGCTATAGCTCTAGCTCGTTAGAGGGGTCAGTTTTCGTACAGAGTGTGCAGGAAGGTTTTTTGACTCAGTATGTAGATAGGCCAACTAGAGGTGAGGCTACATTGGATTTGGTGCTGGGCAATGAGCCAGACCAGGTGTTAGGCTTGGAAGTTAGTGAACATTTTGGTGATAGTGACCACAATTCGGTTACGTTCACCTTAGTGATGGACAGGGATAGGCATGAGGCTGGGGGCAGTAGTTATAGCTGGGGGAAGGGTAATTATGAGGCCATCAGGAGAGAATTAGGGTGCATAGATTGGACTAGGAAACTACAGGGACTGGGAACATCTGGAATGTGGTGCTTATTCAAGGAGCAGCTGCTGCGAGTCCTTGATAAGTATGTCCCTGTCAGGCAGGGAGGAAATGGTCGAGTAAGAGAGCCTTGGTGTACGAAAAAAGTTGATTTGCTGGTTAAGAAGAAAAAGGAGGCTTATGTCAGGATGAGGCTTGAAGGCTCAGTTAGTGCAATGGATAGCTATAGATTAGCCAGGAAGGAGCTAAAAAGTGAATTGAGGAGAGCTAAGAGGGGACACGAGAAGATGTTGGCTGATAGGATTAAGGAGAATCCTAAAGCTTTCTTTCGATATGTTAAGAATAGAAGATTGGTTAGGGCAAGATTAGGGCCAGTCATAGACAGCAGTGGGAAGTTGTGCGTGGAGCCTGAAGAGATTGGTGAGGCACTGAATAAATATTTCTCTTCGGTATTCACGCAGAGTGCTGGAAATGTAGCTGTGGAGAGCACTGAGGTACAGGGTTGCAAATTGGGGAGTATTGTAGTAGATAGGGAGGATGTGTTAGAAATTCTCGAGGGTTTGAAGTTGGATAAGTCCCCTGGGCCGGACGGGATTTACCCTAGGATTCTCTGGGAGGCAAGAGAGGAGATTGCAGAGCCTCTGGCTCTGATCTTCAGGTCCTCGTTGGTTACGGGTGTGGTTCCGGAGGACTGGAGGATAGCGAATGTGGTCCCATTGTTTAAGAAGGGGAAGAGAGACCTTCCAGGGAATTATAGGCCAGTGAGTCTTACTTCTGTGGTGGGCAAGGTATTGGAAGAAATTATTAGGGATAGGATTTATAGTTATTTAGAGAGAAATGAATTGATTGGGGATAGTCAGCATGGTTTCGTGAAGGGTAGGTCATGCCTTACTAACCTCATTGAGTTTTTTGAGAAAGTGACCAGAGAGGTGGATGGGGGTAAGGCGGTTGATGTAGTATATATGGACTTTAGTAAGGCGTTTGATAAGGTGGCCCATGGAAGACTTCTACAGAAAATGCAGATGTGTGGAATAGAGGGTGATTTAGCTAATTGGATTAGAATTGGCTGGCAGATAGAAGACAGAGGGTGGTGGTTGATGGGAGATATTCATCGTGGAGTTCGGTGACAAGTGGTGTCCTCAGGGGTCTGTTTTGGGGCCCTGCTGTTTGTAATTTTTATAAATGATCTGGATGAGGGTATTGAGGGATGGATCAGTAAATTTGCAGATGACACTCAAAGTCGGTGGAGTGGTAGATAGTGAAGAGGGGTGTTACAGTTTACAGAGAGACTTGGACAAGTTGCAGAGCTGGGCGAGAGGTGGCAAATGGAGTTTAATGTGGAAAAGTGTGAGGTAATGCACTTTGGCAGGAACAATAAATGTGTCGAGTATAGGGCTAATGGTAGGGCTCTTAATAGTGTTGAGGAACAGAAGGATCTTGATGTATGTGTCAATAGATCCCTGAAAGTAGGCAGTCAAGTGGATAAAGTTGTTAAGAAGGCATATGGAGTCTTAGCTTTTATTGGCAGGGGGGTTGAATTTAGGAGCCGCAGCATCATGTTGCAACTGTACAAAACTATAGTGCGGCCGCACTTGGAGTATTGTGTGCAGTTCTGGTCCCCACATTATAAGAAAGATGTGGAGGCATTGGAGAGGGTACAGAGGAGGTGTACCAGGATGTTGCCTGGTATGGAGGGCAGGTCCTATGAAGAGAGGTTGAAGGATTTGAGGTTGTTTTCGTTAGAAAGGAGGCGGCTAAGAGGGGATCTTATTGAAGCATATAAGATGATTAGAGGTTTAGCTAGGGTGGACAGTGATAGCCTTTTTCCTAGGATGGAGAAAGCTAGCACGAGGGGACACAGCTTTAAATTAAGGGTTATAGGACGGATATCAGAGTTATAGGACGGATATCAGAGGTATCATATTATAGGACGGATATCAGAGGTAGGTTCTTTACTCAAAGAGTGATTAGGGAGTGGAATGCCCTGCCTGCAGCTGTTGTAGATGCGCCAAGTTTGGTGGCGTTTAAGGGGTTAATTGATAAGTATATGGAGGAGAAGGGAATGGTTTAGTTTGGAGGGGCATTGCTTTTTATTTTGGTCGGCACAACATCGAAGGCCGAAGGGCCTGTTCTGTGCTGTAGTGTTCTATGTTCTATAACTGTGATGTCTAGTGTCAGTCACATGGTCAGGTATACCAGATTTCTCTGAAAATGGGCAGAACACAAGTGTTTTTTGCAGCTGAGGATTTAATTAAATAAACTTACTGTTACCACAGTCTTGCTGCAGTCAGTGTTACAGTAATTCACGGAAAAATATATGGTACCAGAGCTGGCAGCGTGGCACAAGAACTTTGTGCATTACTATCCATAGTATCCCTACAGTGCAGGAAGAGACTATCTAGCCCATTGAATCTCCACTGACTCTCTGAATGAGCATTCTACCAAGGCCCACCTCCCTACCCTATCCTTGTAATCCTATGTATTTATCATGGACAATTTATCTAATCTAGATATCTTTGGACACTAAGGGACAATTTACCATGGTCAATCTACCCAACCTGCACATGTTTGAACTGTGCGAGGAAACCAGAGCATCCAGAGGAAACCCATACAGATATGGGGAGAACATGCAAACTCCATACAGACAGTCATCCGAATCTCTGGCACTATAAGACAGCAATGCTAACCACTGTGCCACCATGCTATTCATTAAAGCTGGAATTTCAGTTTAAGGAATACAGAAACAAAGAAAGGAGGCTTTGAAAAAGGGATCGTGAAGGGGACCAGTTTTCAACGTAATGTATTGGGAACATTAGCCCAGTTCTCTGTGTACAGAGCAAGCTCTCTCACTCAACTCTAAGGAGGGCCTGTGCATCACAGAATTTCTTTCTGAATCCTGGCATGGTGATGTGCTGGGCAACACAGCACCACTCTTTCCATATGAGTGTGTTGTTCAAAATAATCTCTTTAGGCAGTTTTTTTTTGTTTCCCACCGCATTCTTTTGTGTATTCTCATGTATGATATGGTTTGCCCTTTGATTTGCAATTTTGTGCCCTGCACCTTGTACCAATAGTTTCCTGATTTGCCTAATCTTTACTTCCTTCTGTCTTCAATTTTGCTCTGGGTCCATTAAAGCAGCATGATTTGAATAGATTTTTTATGAGCTTCCTGTGCAAGTGTTTTGCCTGTGGAAAGATGCATAATAGGAGCAAAAAAGCAATCAGTGTCACATTTTGTCTTCCTGCAAAAAAAAAGCTTTTTTTATTAAATGGTCAAGTGATTTCACTGGTGTGCATTTTCTTTCTTCCCACCCTTGAGGGAAGGTCAGCAGTTTTTCATTTTATGGGGTCAATTTTCACTCTGCCATTCCTCTTCACACAAACTAGGACTAGGAGTCTTCCTGGTCCTTTAACACCAATAGTTCATTGGTGCCATTTTGAAAGGAGCCAACTGCTGGCTGACCAAAGCACCTCACTGTTTCAGCTGCTAGGACCAAGGAATTAGGGGGTGATATGATGTAAACAGTACCTGAATTGCCATTTCAGATAGGAACAGAATGGATTGTTGGTACAGCCACTAGTGATGGAGTGAAGGAGCTCAGCAAGGGTAGGCCTTGAATTAGTATTACGAGCTCCTGCTCCTTTAGTCTGACTGAGTAAATTGAGCTGTTGATGCCCTGGGAATGCCATGACAACATTCACAACTTACCTCCCTGGTGACAACTCTGGACTCAGTAAGAGGTCTGGCAACACCAATTTTAAATCCAACCGATTTATTTGATAGTAAATCTGCGAGCTTTCGGCGTTTGTGCCTTCGTCAGGCGAATGAGGTGTTCATTAGCCTGGCGAAGGCACAAATGCCGAAAGCTAGCAGATTTACTATCAAATAAATCGGTTGGATTTAAAATCAGTGTTGCCAGACCTCTTACTGAGTTTACCCCAGTCCAACGCCGGCATCTCTACATTATAACTCTGGACACTCATCTTGTAGTTAAATGAATAGCTGACGACAGGACACCTGTTTGCTATGCTGCAGCTTGCCTGTGAATGTGAAGCTACAAACACCTGGGTTTGGATGGGAGTTGTGACGGCTGGGGTTGGCAGGGAGGAAAGGAGGGGTTCGGAGGGAGTGGTGGTGGGGGATGGTGGGGGTGGTGAATGTTACTTTGTCATCAAAAAGGGAGACAAATCAACGTGCCCAGAGATCAAAACAGACCCCATCTGTTTCAGCGGTCCAAGACTGATTACTAACTGCCTTACTTAAAATCAGAACTGAGACTATAACCATCCCTATAGGGCAAAAGCTAGTGATTCCAATTCTGTGGTCATACAACACTATGCATCTAGACATCTTTTTTTTTGCTGTGAAAATATCCCACACCAGCAAACTGGAAGCTATTACATGCTTGAACATTAACAGCTAAAATTATGTTAATATAAATGTATCTTTTAATCAGTGAAATTGGATCTGTAGGAGGATGCATGTTTCCACAAGGGAGGCCTGAACTAAATTGACTCAAAGACTTACTACAGAGCACATATTGGAGTATTTTTTATTATCCTTAGAGGCAAAAGCTATCATCTGGAGATGCTGTCTGGGATGAGAAGTTGTGGAGAGAGAAAAATGCCATATTTCTGCCTGGTTTAGCACATCAACACTTTATGGCTTCAAAATCCAACCATCAAATGACTTCCCACACCTCCTGTCTAAGGGCAGGAAACTTCCACTTACTCTGAGCAAAATGTGCACTTCAGGCTATCTTGGTTTCGACAAAACAATTAGTAAAGGAACCCTTTGCAGACTCCTGGCTTGTTTGAGACCCCTCGACAAAATGTGGCTGTACTGAATACAGGAGGCTCCATGCTGGCTGCTTTCAGGAGAAGCATGACCACATTGACTTAAAAGACCCGGAAAGCTCCAGTCAAGAGATATGTTGTGCTCGGCTAAAAGAATATTTTAAAAGTAACCCCTATGTCATGTCATTACTTGGAGCACCAATACTAAAAAAAAGCTTCACGTAGTGTAACGGGAAACTCTATCATCAATTTAACGTACCAGCAGTTGATGGGTAGAATTGCCCACCCTTGCCACTGTCAGCCACATCACAGGAACAAAATATTAAACAAAATTGGAGGCTTAATCAATAACCACTTCACAATCGAGAACGATTCTCGGTTATGTCCCTGTACATACTGAGTGAGCTGAGGTGGCAGAAAGACAATCACTGTTGGTTTCAGCACATTTCACTCAGACACTTAGGGTGGAATTTTCCGGTCTTGAATGCCCCGAGGCTGAAAATTCCCACTTGTGCTCAATGGGCTTTTAAATGGTCTGCCAAATTTTCTGTCTCCCCTGCTTTGATTCCCGCGGCGGGCAGTACAGAAAGTTTTCAGCCTTAGATTATATTAGGGAGGAGGGAGAATTATCCAGACTTCCTTCTGCTAACTGCATTTGGACATTATAGCCACAAAGTACATATTTGTTAACAAAATAATTTGATGATCTCTGTGACCAAATTATGCTTGTATGTTGTCCAACAATTTTTATCTTTTCAACAGCAACAGACACGTTAGGTCGACTCGGCTAGGTCAATTTTTAAAGTCATCTCCAACGTTTAGAAGTTACTAAACACCACGTTTTCTTGATAGTCAATGGAGGTTGCTGTGCACAGGAAATGTGCTGGCTGCTGCTGTGATCTTTGGCTGCTGTCCAATGGGATAGGTGTGACTATTTGGACTCTATCTATATCCTTTACTGCCACAGATAGTACGAAACACTTCACACAGGTGCCCACCATCTGGGGAGAAAATATGTGTTTAATCTTAATGTGCTTTAACAAGGCCTATACCCAGGCTTTCAGTCATCCAAAAGTGACCTCTATCACCATCTGTGCACAACAAACATGGCTATTGAATGTTTCCACCAGAGCGGTTAAATGATTCTGTGGAAATGGCTTCATAAAGCAACAGCAGGTCATAAGCATCCTGTGGATTTTCATGACGGCTGAAAAAGAAAACAAGTCTTTATACAGAAAATTGTTCAGAATGACAGTCATGCTCTTGACAAACAGGTGCAAGCAATGTACTTTTGGAAGAATGATGATCCTCATAATGGACAGCAGGCTGGCAGAGCACAAAGAAATTGTGTCTCGACTTAGGAAGGAGAGAACCAAATATGTAGACTTTCTGGAAGGCATCCACCAATTCATTTGTCCTCTGTACCTGGCCTTAAAAGTTTTTCAGCATAGGAGAGAGAGGAATATTTAATCTGTGACTGCCCTCGATATTTGAAGCTACAGACTTAAATCCATGATGAACTTGATCAAATGGTTCAAAATGTCATTGAATTGTTCCTCTCAGATTTATTTCAAACTTTATATAGAATGTGTGGGCATGGGGACAAGTTTGATTTAAGGACGTGTAGTTTTGGGAAGATCATCCTTTACTGAAGTTTGTGGGGTGTTGTTGGATCCAGCAAGAGTTACTTGATTTATTGGTACTGCTCGGTGAACTGGAAGATGTGTTTTTGTTACTGGAAGAAAATAATTCTTGTCCTTGTGAAAGGGTCAACCACACTGGCTGTTCTTCTCACTGTGGGTGGGAATCATAGAATCGTAGAGCCGACAGTGCAGGAGACCATTCAGCCCACCAAGCCTGCACTGACAATGCCGCAGAGGCTCTGTCCCCTTAATTCCATGTCGCTTACTCTGCTAGACCCCTTGACGCTGGGTTTTTAACAGCAATGTGATGAACAACAGCATTGGTAAACAATAAACCTGAAGAAAATAATTTTACATTTGTGGAATACCATTAAGTGAATAGTTAGTAGACTTCCTAAATATTTTTAAGTGTTTTCATTGCTTTATAGCTCCTAACTTCACTCCATATTTTGTAATTAATCTTTAACTTGAAACATGTTAAAAAAAATTCCGATGGTTTTATTTTTCTGTTTTTTCTACTCTTGGCCAATCCATCTAACCTGCACATCTTTAGATACTAGTGGGCAATTTAACATGGCCAGTCCACCTAATGTGCAGGAGTATGGGAGGAAACCACACAGACACAGGGAGAATGTGCAAATTCCGCATAGTCACCCAAAGCTGGAATTGAATTTGGAATTGCATATGAGGCAGCAGTACTAACCATTATGTCACTGGGAGAGAGATATCATATTATTCCTGTGAAACTGACTACAACTTTGGGATATTGAGCATGTAATAATTAACACAGAAATCTTGAGTTGCCCTCTGTCAGTCAGTGCTTTGACACAAACTGCATCATAATGACATCCCCCGAGCCTACAATCATTGAAGTCAGCAAAAAAAAACACCATTTTCACTTGCACACTTAGATATCCTCTAACAAGTCACAACTTGTTCATTAAAGGTACAACTGGGTTTTTAACAGCAACGTGATGAGCAACAGCACTGGTAAACAATAGACCTGAAGAAAATAATTTTACATTTGTGGAATGCCATAAAATAAGCAAAGTGTAGGCTTCCTAAATAATTTTGAAGCATTTTCGTTACTTTATAGCTCCTAACTTCACATAGCTTTAAATTAAGGGATGGTGGTTATAGGACGGATGTCAGAGGTAGGTTCTTTACCCAGAGGGTGGTAAGGGTATGGAATGCCCTGCCTGCGTCAGTTGTAGATGTGCCACGTTTGGTGGCGTTTAAGAGGTTAGTAGATAAGTTTATGGACGAAAAGGGAATGGTTTAGGTTAGAGGGTCATTGCTTTTTCCTAATTGATTGGCGCAACATTGAAGGCCAAAGGGCCTGTTCTGCGCTATAATGTTCTATGTTCTATGTTCTATATTTTAAAATTAATCTTTAACTTGAACCATGTTAAAAAAGTATTTACAATGGTTTTATTTTTCTGTTTTTTCTACTCTTGGTGCTTGTGAAAATCCTTTAATGTGTTTAGTTAGTTTAATGACACCACTGCAGTCTCACACTGGGAGTAACCAATAAAGAATATTGCAATTAATTGTAGTACACCGCACTGTGACAGAGGTGAAATTCTCATCAAAGGGATTGTTAAGTCTCTCAGTGAGGTCTTTGAGGTCAGCAGAGATCTCATAAACACTTCCATCTTCTTAACTTGCTGTGACAACATTAGTGCTCCTATTGGTTAGATTCCTGCTGTTGCGCATAACATTTATCATCCTGAAACAGAAAAGTTCCAAAATATTCTGATCTCTGGAGGTCTGTGTAACAAACTTCTCCTCACCAAATATTTTGCAACAATTTCCTTCAGAAGGAGGGATACGATGTTAAAATGGGATTTTTGCTACATGTACTACCAGATTTGTAAGGTTAACTCACAACACCACTCCCAACTGAGGCAGATTAACCCCTGCCTGAATGGCTACATCCTTTTATGGTTACTCTAATTCTAAAATGACCAGGAAATCTATGTTAGGTTTCATTAGGTTAGCTCTCAACTTGCTCCCTCAGCATAAATTTGGTATTGTAATCAGTTTCTGATTATAGAAACCTCATTCCATTGAAATTGAACATTTTGTATAAACTAGCAGTTGAACAACAATGCCAATTTTATAATTAGGTGGCAAGTTGACATTTGACTCAAATACACTTTCCTTTAAATGACATTGTAACACTGTGTATTATCAATGAAAAGCAAATACATATGAAATAAGAAACAGTGAATGTGGTCTTAATTTAACTTGCGTTATTTTGCTGAAAGAAACCAATATGCTTTGGAACCTTTTCATCTTTCACTCATCAGGACAATTTGCCAGAATACCAAATTGTAATTGTAAAGAATTTATTCTGCATAAGAAGAGGGTGCTGATTGGTTGACTAGTGAATTCAGATTGGTAGACGCATTGCCATGGATATTGTATCAGTTCACTTCCAACTGGCATTTAACTTACACACTTCGATTAAATTAAAACCGAGCCGGTTAACTCTGATTTGTCAAGGCATTGCCCTGGGAAATGAATCTGCTTTGTCACTGCAGTGATTACATCTGAAAGGGCAACACAGCAGAGTAATCATCACCTGGTCTGAGTGAGCAGTCAGGTCTTGAAGTGGGGAATCACCCAGGAGGAAGGTTTCTCCTTGGCAGACGTATTTTAGAATTAACTGCAAACACGCTGCTACTCTTGAAGATCACTAAATAAATTTTTTCTTGCTCACGAATGAAATCTCTGAAAGTGCATCATTATATCTGGCAACAAGGATACCCTGATACTACCTCTGACCTGATGCTGGTGAGTATCCTGTTTTAATTGAAGTCTAAGAAATAGCAAAAATGTACATGTACCAGAATTTGTCTCTTTGAGTAAATGGACCCATTTGATTCCTTCACAGAGTACTGGACACAATATGTCACATGCCTTAGAATTATAGAATCATAGAATCCCCACAGTGCAGAAGGAGATCATTTGGCCTATCAAGCCTGTGCCAACAACATTCCCCACCCAGGCCCTATCCTCGTGACCCCAAACGTTCACCCAGCTAATCCTCCTGACACTAATGGGCAATTTAGCTTGGCTAATCAATCTAATCTGCACTATGGGAGGAAACCAGGACATCCAGAGGAAATCCATTCAGATACGGGAGAAAGTGCAAACTGCACACAGGCAGTCAGCCATGGCTGGAATTGAATCTGGGTTCCTAGCACGGTGATGCAGCAGTGCTAACCATTGAGCCACTGTGCCATCCTTGCATATTATTTCCAAGCAATTGAAATATGAGCAAAAGCAAAATGTAAAGTAAATCTCCAAAATATTTGTGGAACGCAGACCTATAATCTTATTTGCAGTCTTACAGAGTCAAGTGTGCCTGATTCCAAATCAATTCATGAGCTCATCAATTTAGTGAAGGCACAAATGCAATCTCAACCTCAGCCATATTACAGACATTCACATTGAATTTGTGTGTGAGAATCTCCTGTGATTGATTGTGACTTACTTTGCTAACTGAAGCAATTATAGGAACATAAGAATTAAGAATAGAAATAGGCAAACTCCATCCTTTGAGCCTGCTCCACAAACAATCAGATCATGGAAGATGTCTCCCCGGTCTCAAATCCACCTCCACACCTGTTCGCCATATCCTTTCTTGCTTTATTTCTCTTAAAAATTATTTCTCTCCCTCTTGAAACCATTCAATGATACAGATTCTACCAAGATATGGAGCAACAAATTTCACAAATTCACCACCCTCTGTGAGAAGTAGCTCCTCCTCATCTTAGTTTTAAATCTGCTGCTCTCAGGCTATATCTGTGACTCTTATTCTAGATTGTCCCATAAGAGAAAACATTTTGTCTACATTTAACTTTATCAACCCCATTTAAAATTTTATATTCTTCTTTCAGATCCCCACACATTCTTCTGAACTCCAGTGACAATAATCCTAAATTGTTTATTCTTTCTTCATACATCAACTCTTTCATCCTCAGAATCAATATGGTAAACCTCCTCTGAACTGCCTCCAATGTCAATCACATTCTTCCTCCTATAAGGAGACCAAAACTGGACACAATACTCCAGATGTGGTCTCACCAACATCCTATACAATTGCAACAACTTTTCTACTTTTATATTCCAGTCATTTTACCATAAATGCCATCATCCCATTTGCTTTTCTTATGACATGCTGTATCTGCATACCGATTTTGTGCAATTCATGAACATAGACACCCGCGTCCCTCTGCCCAGATGCATTTTGAATCTGCTTTTCATTTGCCTTTCTACTTTTTCTACAAATTGATAACCACACACTTAGCCACATTAAACTCCATCTGCAAAATTTTGGCCTACTCTCCTAGCCTATCTATATCCATCTGTAAAATCTTTATATCCTCTTCCCTCTCTGCTTTCCCATCTATTTTAGTATCATCCACAAATTTTCTGTCCGTGCTTGCAAATCATTTATATAGATTGTAAACAGTTAAGGTCTGAGAAATGACTCAGTGGGTGATGGTATCCTGCTACTTACATTTCGCCAGCCAGAGAAGGACACATTTATCCCGACCTTCTGCTTTCTATCGGTCAGCCAATCCTCAATCCAATCTAGTACTCCAACCCCAATCCCCTGTGATCTCAATTTTTTAATATAGAAACCAACACTGCAGAAGGAACCCATTTAGCCCATTGATTTTGCACCAACCATAATTCTACTCAGAGCCTAGTCCCATAACCCCACATATTTATCTTGCTAATCCCCCTGACACTAGTGTCAATTTAGCATGACCAATCAACCTAACCCGCATGTCTTTGCGGGAGGAAACCAGAGTACTCAGAGGAAACCCATGCAGGCAAAGGTAGAATGTGCAAACTTCATTCAGTAACCCAAGGTCAGAATTGAACCTGGTTCCCTAGCACTATGAGGCAACAGTGCTAACCACTGTGCAATCATGCTGCTCCTGATCCTTCTGGATCAATTTTTTACATAGCACCTTGTCAAATGTCTTCTGGAAGTCTAGATATGCCACATTCATAGGCTCCTCACATTTCACCAAAAAAACAAGCAAATTTGTCAAACATGACATACTTTTCAGAAAGCCATGCTGACAATGTTTGATTGAGCTTTGTCTTTCCAAATATTCATTTATCTCCTCCGTAATGATTGAATCCAGCAACTTCCCCATCACAGAGGTTAACCTAACCAGTCTATGGTTTCCTCCCTTTTGTCTTCCTCCCTTTTTGAATAGGGGCATCATATCAGTGTGTTTCCAATACATGAGACCTTACAGAATCCAAGGAATATCATAATCAATGTATTCACTTTCTTTTCTGCCTTTGTCCATAATACACTAGAGTACAGACTATCAGATTCCGGAGATTCAACTGGCTTTAATCCCATTAATTTATTCAATATCTTCTACCTAGTGATGGTTATTGTAGCAAGTTCCTCTGCATTAACTACAGTTTTTGGAAAACCTTCATTATTCTACACTGTGAAGATAGAAATATAATATTGGTTTAGTGCTTCTGCCATTCGTATTCCCCATTATTACCTCACTAGTATCATTCAAGGTCAACATTTATTTTAGCTATTCTCTTCCTCTTTATATACTTATCGAAGTTTTGGGATCTGTGTTTATGTTTTCTGTTAGTTTCCTTTTATAGTTCATCTTCGCTTTTTTGTTTCTATTTTTAGTAGCCTTTTTTCTGAACCTTAAAGTTTTCCCAATCCTTCAGCATACCACTACCTTTTGCAGTTTGGTATGCCCTAACCATAGAATACATTTCTCCTTTTTACAATTCCTCTTCCTCTCAGGAATATACTTTAATTGAGAGGTATTCAGTATCTCCCTGAACATCCATCATTGTTCCTCTGAGTATTATCAGAGTATTGTGATTTTGCAGCGACCCCCAAATGACATTTCATGGGATACGTTAATCTGTGGCATAAACAACAACAGCCATAGAATCCCTACAGAGCAGAAGGATTGAATCTGCACTGGCTGTCTGACAGAACATGTTACCTAGCCAACCCTGCCCACCCCTCCCACCTGTCCTTTCCCCTTAGCCCTGACTAATCCTCCTAAACTATGCGTCTTGGGACACTAAGAAACCACCTAAATAGCATATCATTGGACTGTAGGAAGAAACCAGACACCTGAAAGAAACCAATGCAGACCAATGCGGAGAATGTGTAAACTCCATGCAGACTGTCACCTAAGATCCATAATCCATAGATCTATAAACATGGACAGGGATCACGGGTAGAGGTGGGAACATCGGAGTGGGCGCGGGCTCGTTGGGCCGAAGGGCCTGTTTCCTGTGCTGTTTTGTTCTTTGTTCTTTGCTTTTTGTAAGGTCAGAATATGGTTCCCTAGTGCTGTGAGTATTAGCCACTGTGCAAGATTGCTTGCACAGGTCAACATCAATTTTAATGAGCATAGCACTTGCCACGGAGAGCACTGAAAAGGTATGGAATTAGCTGCAGAGCACCGTTTATCCACAACGAGCCATGGCACCAAAACCATTGAAGCGCCAGTGAAGTGGGAAACAATTGCAGCCACCCATAGAACAAAAAGGGATTTATTTGGTGATCTTCAAGGGCAGCAGCATATTTGCAGCTAATTCTACACTGCCTTTGCCTCAGAACACTTCCCGTCGAGGAGATTCCCCACACTGACTACTGATTTGTCACCCAGGTCAGGTGAGCCTTAGCCTGCTATGTTGTCCTTAAAGAGACAATCACCACAGTCATTTATCTGGTTTAGTTCTAAAAGGCACATGGTATGTATACGTTCCTTCTGTCTGCAAAAGACCGGTCCCAGTTTGTGAATATATTCTTTTTTCAGCAATATTCAAGTTCTGCACGATCAAATAATTGCTTACCTTATATTATTCTCCCAAAGAAAACCTTTTCAAAATGTACACCAAAGAAATGCACCAAAAACAGTGTGAAACAGAAAAGGTAACAGTCGACATTCAGGAGATAACAACAGACAAGCAGTCATGGTGTTCACAGGCAACCTTTGTCAGAATAGGATCAGCTACACATCATGCAGAGAATGTATTTCTATCTTTTTATAGGCACTAGACACTTTTCTCATTATCTTCTGACAAACTATGACAAGCCTTAGTAAGAGGTAAACTGGGACAATTAAGGAAACCAGTACTTACACTGACAAAGTCAAGCTACAAAAAAAGGCATGAGGGATCCAGCCCATTTTAAAAACTTTTTGCTGAAGAATATATTGTCGAGAACTGGTTGCAGGGATGGATCCCTATGGTGTAACAGATAGGCCAGTGGTGCAACTGATAGTAGCTGGGTGGACCTCTGGAGGAAAGGGTTTGACCAAGAGAAGTGAGAAAATAATTTGGAAAGAGGAGTGTTTGGAAACAGTGAAAGCAATTATTAAAATTATTCTTTTATGGCATGTGGGCATCGCTGACAAGGCCAGCATTTGATACCCATCCCTAATTGGTCTGAAAGTGGTACTGAGTACCCTCTTGAACCACTGCAGCCCATCTGATATAAGAACACCCACAGATCTATCAGGAGAGATTGAGGTACTTGATAGATATTGAGGTGAGCAGAAGAAAGAGAAGTGTGATTGGAAGGCAGGGGATGATTTTGGATATAATGGGGTGTTGTTGGGGAAGGGAGAGGCTGCATTAAAAATAGAAGGAGGTGATCAGGAGAGTGCCAAGTGAAAAATGGACAATTACTGTTCCACATTAGTCAAGGAGTCAAGGAGGTTCTGGTAGGATGCGGGAACCGTGGTGCACGAAGATAGTGGTGAACCTAGTTAGGAAGAAAAAAATGGTATATAAAAGGTTCAGAGAGCTAGGGGATGTTAGGGATCTAGAGGAGTATAAGGTATGTAGAAGGGAACTTAAAAAGGAAATTAGGAGAGCCAGAAGGGGTCATGAGAAGGCCTTGGCAGGTAAGATTAAGGAGAATCCCAAGACCTTCTACAAATATGTGAAAAGTAAAAGGATGAGAAGAGAAGGGATAGGGCCTATAAAAGGTGAAGGGGGAAAAGTCTGTGTGAATCCAGAAGAAATGGCAGAGGTGCTTAACGAATACTTTGCCTCGGTAGTCACGGTGGAAAGTGAACTGGGAGGTTGTACTGCAGGTTTGCGGCAAATGGAAAAGATTGAGTATGTGGATGTTAGGAAAGAGGATGTGTTAGACCTGTTAAATTCTATCAAGATAGACAAGTCTCCGGGACCGGATGGGATGTACCCCAGGTTATTGTGGGAGGTGAGGGAAGTGGTTGCAGAGCCCCTGGTGATGATCTTTGCGTCGTCCATGGAAACGGGAGAGGTTCCGGAGGATTGGAGGATTGCGGATGTGGTTCCTATCTTTAAGAAAGGGAACAGGGATAGTCCAGGAAATTACCGACCGGAGAGTTTGACTTCAGTGGTTGGTAAGCTGATGGAGAGGCTTCTGAGGGATAAGATATATGAACATTTGGAGAAGTTTGGACTGATCAGAAATAGTCAGCATGGTTTTGTCAAGGGCAGGTCATGCCTTACGAGCCGAGTTGAGTTCTTCGAAAATGTGACTGAACACATTGACGAAGGAAGGGCGGTGGACGTAGTGTACATGGACATTAGTAAGGCATTTGATAAGGTCCCCCATGCAAGGCTTCTGGAGAAGGTGAGAGGGCATGGGATCCAAGGGACTTTGGCCTCATGGATCCAGAACTGGCTTGCCGGCAGAAGGCAGAGAGTGGTTGTGGATGGGTCTTGTTCTGCATGGCGGTCGGTAACCAGTGGAGTGCCCCAGGGATCTGTTCTGGGACCCCTGCTGTTTGTCATTTTCATAAATCACCTGGATGAGGAAGTGGAGGGATGGATTAGCAAGTTCGCCGACGATACAAAGATCGTTGGTGTTGTGGATGGTCTGGAGGGATGCCAAAAGTTGCAGCGGGACATAGACAGGATGCAAGACTGGGCAGAGAAGTGGCAGATGGACTTCAACGCAGATAAATGTGTAGTGGTCCATTTTGGCAGGAATAATGGGATGAAGGGGTACAATATAAGGGGTAGGAGTCTTAGCTGTGTTGTAGAACAGAAGGATCTCGGGGTCCGGGTCCATAGGACTCTTAAATCGGCCTCGCAGGTGGAGGAAGTGGTCAAGAAGGCGTACGGTGTACTGGCCTTCATAAATCGAGGAATAGAGTTTAGGAGTCAGGAGGTAATGATGCAGCTCTATAAGACTCTTGTCAGACCCCAGTTGGAGTATTGTGCGCAGTTCTGGTCGCCTCATTATAGGAAGGATGTAGAGGCTATTGAGAGGGTTCAGAGGAGATTTACGAGGATGCTGCCTGGATTGGGAGGCAGGCCTTATGAAGATAGGTTGAGGGAGCTGGGACTCTTCTCACTGGAGAGACGTAGGTTGAGAGGCGACCTGATAGAGGTTTATAAAATGTTGAGAGGGATAGATAGGGTGGACTCTCAGAGATTATTTCCCCGAGCTGAAATGGTCACTATGAGAGGACACAGATTTAAGGGGCAGGGAAGCAAATACAAAGGAGATGTCAGGGGTAGGTTTTTCACTCAGAGGGTGGTGAGTGAATGGAACTGACTACCGTCGGAGATTGTTGAGGCAAACTCACTGGGGTCTTTTAAGAGACTTCTGGATGAGTATAGTGAAAAGAATAGGATAGGGGGTTTATAGATAGTCTGTGGATTGGTAGATGTGATGGGCGCAACTCGTGGGCCGAAGGGCCTGTTTGTGCTGTATTGTTCTATGTTCACATGATTCCATATTCAGGTAAGTGCTTTATGATAAGCTTACACTTTAGTTGGCTTCTTACAGCAGTCTCCTTCAGCATTGTTAGATGAACTGCATATAGATTAAATGCTGTCCCAGTGTAGTCTTTGTTCAGTGAATATAAATTTGTAAAGAGGATCTCAAACATTTATTAGGTCCCTTATTTGCATATATGAAGAGATATAAAATTTATGTTGAACCATATTGGACACTTTGGTGCCTGTTTCAAGTCTGTGAAAGTGATTGCAATATCAGTCAATTTCTGTATTGTGGACCTTTTAGTTTCTTCAATGATCTTCATTGAGTTCGCAAGTATTCACATTTCCTAGAGGTAATTTTGAATTGATCACTTCTGGCAGCAGGAAGTGGATGCAGCAAACCTGTTATTTAACTACTGGTTAAGGGCCTGAGCTATTTTCTTTGAATGCATCTCAAGGAATTCTATCCATGAGCTGCTCGTGCTTTTGGAAAAGATTACTGAATCCGGCACATTCCATTCAGTAATCTTCATGGGGCCCAACTCGTCCGGTTGGTTGAGACTTGTTGAAGGAAAGATGATTACATGGAAAATCTAGTGTGCCACATGCAGGATAGATAATTGTGAGACCAGAAAGAATATTTAGTCCTTTTCTGGAATTTCCCATGGAATTTTTCCACCATCTCCAATAAATAAACAGATTTATTTCTATGTGGTGTATCGTACTTAGCTGCATGGTAAGGGGCAGGGATAAAAGGTGGAAGGAGACCTGGAGCAAGGCTTAGACCAACAGTTAAGAAAATGTTGCTACCTGCAACTCAATGGATGAATCCAGTAATCTACATTCCATATGCCACATCCTGCACACACAATAATATTTCATGTTTCCTTGCTAGATGATTTTTGAATAGATTGCAACCCAAACAATCACAGACACTCTTATTGTACTGTCCTAACTGCTGAATGGCAAACATAGGGCTTTCATGTTAATCATAGAACCATAGAATTCCTACTGTGTGAATGAAGCCATTCAGTGTAGAATGAAGCCATTTTACACTAATTGTCTGAAAAATCATTCCACCCAGATCTTCAACTTTGTCCTATCTCCATAACCCTGCGCATTTATCATGGCCAATCCATCGAACCTGCACATCTTTGGACTGTGGGAGGAAAGTGGAGCACCCAAAGGAAACCCAAGCGGACAGCGCGAGAATGTGCACACCGACAGTGACCTGTCACCAGAATTGAACTCAGATCTAGCAAGGAGAGATAAAATATTATTGTATGTGCAGGATGTGAAATGTGGATTAGTGTTCCTCTTATCAGGGGTAACCACTGTGCCACCATGCTGCCCACAGTGGAGCAATTCATCCAAATCATGAGTTCTGCCATGTCTCAGGCATATGAGCATTTGGTATCTCCCAAGGAAAGATTTCAATCGCCATTGAGAGCTAGATCAATCGTACAACTCATATGCACTGACCTCCATTCAGTCACTCTGGAAACAGGCTCCATGACCACTGGTTGACAAGTGTGAGATGAAACATTGCCTTTTCTTCTCAAGCATACAGGAGATGCTGTTGCTTGCCAACAGGGAGGAGAACAATGGATAGACAATGGTTTATAATTAAGAAACAAATGCATGTATTACAACAGTTAAAAAAAAACAGGTAAAATGGCTCAACCATTGTTAACAAAATAAATATTTATTTGAACCTAAGAGGAGTTATATGAAGTTACTAGAAAAAATAGCAATCCTTAGCATTGGAAAAGTTTAGAAAATCAGCAAAGGGATTGATTAAGAGGGGGGAAGTATAGTACTAAAGTAAATTAGCAAAGGGCATAGGTGGCCTGTACACAGTTCTAGAAATATGTAAACAGAAACAGATTAGTGAAGAAAAATTTTGGTCCCTTATAGTCCATTGATAATGGATAATGGAGATCACTCAATGGGGGAGATGGGAAGATGGGGAGGGGAGGATAGGGCGGGTTGTGAGGGATCAGGGTGGGGGAAGGGGGTGGAGGGTTGGAGGGTGTGGTGAGAGTCTAGGGATGTCCATAAGGGACTGAGAGGCTAGTGATGAGGACATCATGCCATAGCAGCCAATGATAAGGCCAGCAATGTCCATGGGAGAGTGAGCGGCCAGTGATTTCAATGCTGGGAGGATGTGTGTACCAATCTCCCAGGGAACGGCACATGCATGAGGCCCACTCAGCGCGCTGATTTCAGTTTCTTCAGAGTGAATAGGCCCTGTCTCCTGATTTTCAGTCTGAATCACGCTAGGGCACTCTGCAGCTCTCAGATGTTGGAGATTGGTTCTGAAAATCCCGCTAAAGATATCGACAGGAGTTACTCCAGTTTTCACCTGAATTGTGGATCGAAGAATTTTCTGAGTACGATCCTGGCCAATATGTTTTGTTTAGAAAGCCTAAGGAAACCTTTCTGTTTGCATCTCCTACTGTTACAACACATAAACAGTCAAACACTGATTGAATTGGCAAGGGCGTCTTTTGTTTATAAAATCTTTTATAATCAAATGAGGAAAGCTGGCGGTTGAGGGAGGGGTGGGAGTGGCGGTGCATTTGATCCTTTCTTACCTGATTGTAGCCATTGCTGTTGTTTCACTTTTCACACCGAGTGGTACACAAGGCAGACTTTCATCTGTTTCAATAGCAAATCTTTTCCTAAAACTGGTTGCTAGCCTACTATCAGAGGCTTACAGCTTGAAAGGACACCATTCAAAGAACAAAGAACAAAACAGCATGGGAAACAGGCCCTTAGGCCAAACGAGCCCACGCCGCCACCCGATGTTCCTACCTCTACCCGCGATCCCTGTCCATGTTTATAGATCTATGGATTAAAAAGCAAATTTGAGACAATTTAGGGAGAATTTGTTTTGCCAATTAGCCTAAGAACACATCTTTGGGATGTGGGAGGAAACCGGAGCACCTGGAGGAAACCCACGCAAGCACGGGGAGAATGCGCAAACTCCCACAGACACAGGCCCAAATCCATGTATCTTCACAGCACAGCGATAGTCACTGAGCTGTCTATTGCCCATCAAATGGTCCAGGTCAAGCGTACACTAATGACGTGAAGCACTAGGATACTCTCGAAAAAAATCCAAGAGCAGCCCTCTCACAATCCATTGCATGTATGTCCCTCGTTAGACAACAAGGTGGACCAAAGCACCTGTAGGATAAAAACAAGTACATCAATATCATCATCTATTGACACACTTCCTGAGGGACTCCCAAGGCTCGTGATCCCTATTTTAAATCAGTTTTCTATACCCCTCCATTCCCATTCTGTTCATGTGCCCATCTAAGTATTTCTTAAATAACTCCAGAGTACCTGCCTCCACCACTTTACTTGGCAGCGCATTCCATACCCCCACCACCCTCTGTGTGAAAAACTCCCTCTAGCATCCAATTTATACCTTACCCCCCTCACCCTGAGTCCATGACCCCTCGTGCTATTAGAGTCCATCCTAGGAAAAAGCTTAACCCTGTTTACTCTAACTATACCCCTCATAATCTTGTACACCTCTATTAGATCTCCTCTAAGTCTACGTCTTTCTAAGGAAAACAGTCCCAATTTGCCTAATCTCTCCTCCACATCGAGCATGGCTTACTAGGAGATCCTTCCATTTTTATTGGCTGTCACTGAAATATTGGAATGATTGAGCAGGTTAATAGCCAAACTGGTTCACCATATCACGAACACATTTCCCTGGGCCACTGAGTTCTGGGATGGACCTCGAAACTAGAGTTTCTGGCTCAGAGATAAGAATGCTACCCACTATGTCACAAGACTTCCAACTGTTTGTAATATTGATCCTTTATTACATTCTGATAGTCTTAAATGAAACATTCTACTACTTCACATTAAATGGGTCTCCAAATTTTTTAGGCAAAACATAACAAATAAAATACATCAGTACTCACTGTTGAGAAAAGCATGGATGTTAGGGAACTTGAGGAAATAAATTCTGATGTCTTAAGGAATGTATATATTACAGAGAAGGAGGTATTGGAAGCCTTAAAGATCATCAAGGTAGATAAATCCCCGGGATCTGATGAAGTATATCCTAGGACATTGAGGGATGCTAGGGAGGAAATTGCAGGTTTTCTAGCCGAGGTATTTGAATCGTCGATAGGCACGGGTGAAGTGCCTGAAGATTGGAGAGTGGCAAATATTGTACCTTTCCTTAAAAAGGACTGGGAACTACAGGCCAGCGAGCCTTACATCTGTGATAGGTAAATTGGTGGAAGGTATTTTGAGAGACAAGATCTATAGGCATTTAGAGATGCAAGGACTGATTAGGGACAGTCAGCATGGCATTGTGAGTGAAAAATCATCTCACAAATTTGATTGAGCTTTTTGGAGGGATATCCAAGAAGCTAGATGAGGGCAGTGCAATTGATGTCGTCTACTTGGACTTTAGCAAGGCATTGACAAGATACCACATGGTAGGTTGTTGTATAAGGTTAAATTCATGGGATCCAGGGTGAGGCATCTAAACAGATACAAAATTGGCTTTTTGATAGTTGTAGAGAATTATTTTTCGAATTGGAGGACTATGACCAGTGGTGTGCCTCAGGGATCAGTGCTAGGTCCACTGTTACTTGTCATTTATATTAATGGTTTTGACGAGAATGTAGGAGGCATGTTTAGTAAATTTGCAGATGACACTAAGATCGGTGGCATAGTAGACAGTGAAGAAAGTTATCTCCAATTGCAACAGGATCTTGATCAATTGGACTAGTGGGTTGATGAATGGCAGGTGGAGTTTAATTTAGATAAATGCGAGGTGATGCATTTTGGTAGATTGAATCTGGGCTGGATTTACTCAGTTAATGGTAAGGCATTGGGGAAAGTTACAGAACAAAGAGATCTAGGAGTACACGTTCATAGCTTCTTGAAAGTGGAGTCATAGGTGGACAGAATGAAGAAGAAGGCATTCGACACGCTTGATTTCATTGGTCAAAACATTGAATAGAAAAGTTGAACTGTCTTGCTGAAGTTGTACAAGACATTGGTAAGGCCAGACTTGGAATATTGTGTGCAATTCTGGTCACAGTATTATAGAAAGGATATTATTAAACTAGAAGAGTGAAGCAGAGATTTACTCGGATGCTACTGGGACTTGAGGAATTGAATTATAAAGAGGGTTTGAATGGACTGGGATTTTTTTTCTCTGGAGCGTAGGAGGCTGAGAGGTAATCTTCTAGAGGTCTATAAAATGATGAGGGGCATAGATCAGATAGATAATCAATATGTTTTCCCAAAGGTAGGGGAGTCTAAAATTAGAGGCCATAGATTTAAGGTGAGAGGGGAGAGATACAAGAGTGTTCCAGAGGGGCAATTTTTTCACACAGAGGGTGATGAGTATCTGGAACAAGCTGCCAGAGGTAGGTAAAATTTTGTTTTTTAAAAAGCTTTTAAATAGTTACATGGGTATGATGGGTCTAGAGGGATGTGGACCAAATGCGGGCAATTGGAATTAGTTTAAGGGTTTAAAAGAAAGGGTGGCGTGGACAAGTTGGGCCAAAGGGCCTTTTTCCATGATGTAAACCTCTATGGTTCTATGATTCTATTATGTAAAATCAATAATTTAATAACCTGCATTATGACACTTGCATAATGTTAGAACTGCAAAAATAAGCATACTCTAAAAATGATGCTTAGCAATATTGCTGCATAAACACTTTTAAATTACTTTGTGCATTATTTTAATGGAGACACTTATCTAGCTGAAGTAATTGGGTTAACACCTTTATTAAAACAGTACTCAAAAAAAATTTCACACAAATGTATTAAGTATTCAAACAGTAAAATAGCAGTTATGCTGATTCTAATAGGTCCTTTGTTCATTTCAAGAAAAACATGCTCTTTCTGAGAAGCGTCCTATTAAAGTTACATCCTTTGGTAAAAATGTCCCAGAATTTACTGAAGAAAAGGAGATTTGGAAGGGTTTATGTGATGTATTAGCCAATGACCTTCAACAATTAATGAAAACATGTGCTATGATAAGTGTTCTGACAACTTGACAGAGAGAGAATAAAAAATAATGACTGGGGCAAAGCAATGGCATTCATCGCTGACCTCAAAGGAAACAAGCTATGGAAGAGATAGGGAGCTCTACAGTCTCAAGCTCCCCTTCTCTGATTCCAGTTATGGAATATTCCTATTATCTAGAAACAGTGAAGTCATCAAACAAGCACAGCAGCCAATCAGGTTGAAAAATTCTCACAGACTGCAAACCAGGATGAAATAAATGCTGATTATCATTCAATTTAAATCATTTTATAGATAAAAAAAAGATTCATACATATGAGATTAAGGTAGAAGTTAAAGTCGCCTTTTTTAAAAAAAAATATATAGTTATTATATAATTTAGGAATTTTTATGATGAGATGGAAAAAATTACATTGGCTTCCATTTTTTTCAGGTTCAGAGAGGTTGTTTAAGAGTAATTATGATATAGCATGACATTAAAAACTCAGTTGTTTCTCACTCAATAGGGTATAACATTTCAATGGCTTATACACTGGAAATATTAGATAAAAAAATTGGAATATATGCCAAGTCATTGATTGATATGCTTTTTGCATGGAATGAATGGAAAAGTACACCACGTGGAAAAGCAAGGTATTTCTTTGATAGCAACTCTTCCACATACTCACATTTAATTGCACCTGTCCAGACGGCAAAAGTTGCAATTAGCTTCGCAGATGAATGACAGTGAATTCTGATAATTTTGCCATCATTACAACTGCAAAACCTAGGCTGTGGTGAAAGTACAAGAAAGAAACATTAAAAGCCAACAACCAAAACTAGACACATGAAAAGCAAAGTCTGAAGAGGGATCATGAAAGGATCTACCTAATATTAAGACAAAGTGAAACATTGTAAGGAAGGAATTAGATGGGGGAGTGGAAGATATTGAAGATCAGGTAAAATAAAGGAGGGAAGAAAAATGCACAAATCAAAATTTAAGAAACCATGATCTTAGAATTAAAGAAAAAGAACACTGGAAGCTGAGGGTGAAATGAGATGGTGACATTTTGATGCGGTAACTATTGATAATAGCTTTTAAATGAAAATGTAAAACATTCAGAGGATATGCTGACAGATACACAGAAAATGCGTAAAATACTCAGCAAGCAAGACAGCATCTATCAAGGGAGAAATAAATTTAGTGTTTAAGGTCAGTGACTTTTCATTAACATAGAAATAATGTTTTGAACCATAGAATCATAGAAATGTCACAGTAAAGAAAAAGGCCATTCAGCCCATCATCTCTTCTTGAAAACACATTTCTGAGCTAAGTACTTAGAAATAGATTGGCTTTCCTAATTCTACTTGGTGCTGTAGAGTTGAGCTGAAGGGGTGTGGAAATCGAGGAACTTGAGGTTGCTTGAAGCACTGAGCAGTTCAGAGTGGCTGAGAACAGTTAGACAGGCAAAAGATGAAAGCACAGAAAAATGAGCTGAGCATAAAAATGGTGAAACAAGACAAAAAATGCGAGATGCTGATCCGTCGAAGCCAATCTCCTTTTTGGTACACATTTGGCCTACTTTGATCCTGATCAACTGGCATTGGAAATTGCAAAATATTTAATGCATTCATGTCCCAGAAATTCTATGACAACTTTTGAGATGAAGTTGTTTCCTATGTTATTAGAATACAAATAAATTGATATGTTTATAACATATCTCTAGCTACAATTTTAATGAAGTTATTAATCTGTTTGAAATAATTGTCACCTTTATTAAAATGGCAAACAAGTTGCCAGTTCTCATGGGTCCTCATAAATGCACATGTTTAATATTCTGTCTGACATGAATCCTATTTGGCTGGTAGTAAGGAATGAACTACGAACGCTACCCATTCTTTCAATTCTGCCTGTATGAAGAACAAATTTGAAAAGAAATAATCACAAAGGGAATCTCTAAAGGGCTACACTTTAAATTCTCTTAACCCAAAGTAATGTTAGAGTATGTGTAGGACAACTATTGCAACAAAAAGCTAGATAAAGCAGAATTGAGAGTTATACACACAGTTAATTCATTCCCATTGCCCCCATACACTACATAACATAATAGAGCCTCGCTACTCTTGCTGCATTTAATGAGCCACTTCTGATAGGCTTAATCTATTACATCCCTCTCCATATTATATTTAATATTAAAATCCAAAAAGCCCTTGAACTGACTCTATTCTGTTTATAACTCTTACTGTTATGGTATATACCAACAAACTTTTAAATGAGTATTGGTTAAGACAATCACAGTAAGAAAAAGGGACTGTGATATAGCTACTTTCATTTTGGTTATGTGATACTTCTTTCATTTAATATTCATAAATCATTATAAGGAATACATCACACTATTGTGTGTTAATTGATGATTCTCCTGACTTGGCGGGCTAAAGCTTCAAGTCCCATTTTAATGACCTGAGCACATAATCTAAGGTAACACTGCATTGCCAGCACCAAAACAGAAATGTTGTCCAAAAATGATTTGAAGATGATCAGGAGAGTTCTTCAGTTTCCCCATCATCCCTCAACTAACACCTAAAATTCAGCTAATCCATCACAGCTTGTGGGAGCTTGATGCGTGTACAAATTGATTGCCACTTTTCCCTTCATTAGTATTAAATTATCAGTAAAGTGTTTTGGGACATCTTATGGTCATGAAAGGTGCTATATAAATAAATGCAAACCTTCTTGATGTTTCCATGAATTGAGATGGAATTCATGGCAAGTGCAGCTTGGTGTGGTTAGGTTCTTGGTTTTCTTAATCCACAGAATTATAAAATAAGCATTCCAAAAGAACCTGCACATTACATGAATGGGTAATTATATTCAACATATGTTAACTCACGATCAATGTAATATTCTGAATGAATGCAATAGAATAATAAGTACAAACCCAAATATATTTTGCATTAATATATAATTTCTTGTTTTTTTGGACTAATCAATTAAATTTAACCACTCATACTTATGTTGCAAACTATGTATTGCACCTTTTCCTATTCTGGTTAAGGATTTAAATTTGCTATTGATCTAATATCCCATATATATGGGCAATTTTCAACCCACGTTCATCGTCAGAGAGAATCGCAATGCAGGCAGAAATTCCTAATTTTACCCAGCCCCTCACTGGAGACATCACACCGTTCACACTCACAATGGGCCAGAACATCAAATGAGTAGATCTGAATACATTTTAATGTAATTACTTAATACACCTCACTCACAACCATCCCACTACACGATCCCTCCTCACTGATACTTATGCAGTGATTGGGGGGAAGCCCTAGATGATTGTCCGGGGTGGGGGAGATACCTCCATGGTGGTGGGGGTGGGAAGGAGTTAAACATTTTCTCTTTCTATCCCTTTAATTCATAGTGGTCAAACTATCTGCCACAATGTTTTGTAAAAAACCATTCCATGTCTGCTTCACTAAGGTTCCCTGTTATGTAACTGGAGGTAACAATAAACTGCTAACAATCTCACTAGTAACTTGTGAAAGCATCTATTTAACACAGAAATGCTGCAGTATTTGAGAGGATTAATATTCCTCCTTAAACTTCCCAGTGTAGAATAATTTGAACTGTTGAAGCATGTGCCTATTAAATTTTTTTTACCATACACTTCCTTCCCTATGTCTGCAGCTTCTTCCACCAAAATTAAGGAAGAAAATGCTGCAAATACTCCTTGGGAGTGGCAGCACCTGTGGGGATTGAAATGGAATTAATGGGGGGGATTTTGCAGACATTCCAGCTGGCAGGATTGTTCGGTTCTGCCAAGTTCCTGCCATGGATTCCCTGATGGCAGAGAATGTGAACAATGTGCAAATCTCTTGCCAGCAGTGAGACTGGAAGATGTTGCCACCAGCCAATAGTGGACTGCCTCCATGATGGCAAAACAAACCATGAGGTGAGGGCAGGGGTGAAAAGTACCGCTCAATGTTTCAGGTCAATGAATTCAGATGAAAAGTCATCAGATAGCATCATCCCCATGGTGTGTTTGTTGGCAGGGAAGGCATTTAATCATGTGGTAATCTGGTAAGTGGATAGTCATCACCTTCTCCCTTCCTCACCCATTAAACCTGCGAACGACCTTTGTACCATGCTGCCAATTGGATGGGCAATTAGTGTCTACTTATGAGCATCAGTTGCCACCACTGGTATTAACTCAGTGCTGGGCAGCGAGCTTACCTGTGATGAATATGACAAGTGAACCCATGAGGGTTTGTTTGCAGGATCTGAGGATGTGTTCCTCATTCAAAGGCACTCAGTGCCTGATCAAAAGACCTGGCATCAGAAAGGGGAACAGTCTGCCTAGGGTCACCCGTCTCCAACCCATGCTGCCAACCTCCCATTTTCTGCTTTCCCATCCCACATCCCACCTCCTGCCATCACTCATATCTGACCTGTGATCCAGCAAAGGTCATTGGCAGCAACCACTGCTTCCCTGGTGGCATTGCAGTTCAATTAAGCCGTGAGCCTCTGCCCCTGATTGGGCAGTATTACCACCTCACGTCTTGATCCTGGGGCATTGCCCACCATTGGTCTATCAAGTGCTTGAGTGGAACAACATACGATGGACTGTCCCACAAGTGGAGACACAGGGATCTCACCAGCTTTCCCATCAGCAGCTGAGATGCATGTCAGCTCCACAAAATTCCGCTCATCAAACTGAAATATTGGCTCTCTTCTTTAGATGCAACCAGACCTGCGCATAAGTATTTTCAGCATTTTCTGTTTTCATTTCAGATTGACATTTTCTGAGTTTTTAGCTTTTGTTCCGCTTTATTTACTGGGAATACTAATTCCACTTTCTATTCCATAGTTTATGCTGTTATTTCTATCTGACAATGCAATTGTACATTCAGCGATAGTTCTATTATTCTTTGAGAATGCCATTTCTTTCTGAAAGGCTTCTAACAGCCTCCCTGAGCAGACAAGGATTAGCACACTGACCTCTGAGACTTGTGCCCAGGGGCCTCATGCAATTCTTTTCAAGGGCAAAAAGCAATGAGATATTAATTTTAGTGTGGTGAATTAACAATCTAAGCTCCCATTTCTTCATGTATTTTACTACAAGGGAATTCACTGATCTCATTTGACGGCTAATGGGATCACTGATGCCCCATTGCATCTGAGACATTGGCCAAAAATGAGGATTCTTGACGGGCATAATTGCTGTCAGGATGTCAGGATTCACTCACCCCACCCCACTGGCCTCAAACAGACTCTCATCCAGAGTGGCTGGCAACCCAATAATTATGCAAACCTGCTAATTGTATTATAATTAATGAGTTTGATGCCCATTCACTGGCCCCCTAGCAGGAACTGTACTAGATGGGCTTGGTGTTGCCCATCATCAACATGGACCTGGCATACTGGACCTTGCAGGTTCAAGGCAACAGCACCAATCCCAAGGAAAAGAGAATCATTCTCCCCTCCCACCACTCAAATCAGGGGTCACAACCCCCGGCAAACAGCACACAGACATGAGGGTGACATGACCACTCCTTTCTTCAGCCCCCTTCCCCCTCAGAGTCCCCCACTTAGGTTGCCCTCACACTGCACACAGGCTTCCTTGGGTGCTACTTCCCCCTCACATTCCCTTCAGTGCCAACAGTGCACTGCACAACAACATCCTGGCACAGACACCCGGGCCTGGCCCCTGAGGGAGGTCAAGGAATAGGTCTAGTAAATGTTTGACCCTCAGTCAATGTCTAGTTGCAGAGAAAGTGTCCCTCAAGGAGGTCCTATGAGTTTGTTGGGCATGGGCTGAATGAGGGGTTGACCTTGCCACTCTTACCCCAGGTGGCGGGTCTAATGGCTGGACAGCCTGTTCTAGCCCTGACAAATCACCCCTGGCATGATGGTTTCAGGCAGTCCTGTAGTCAACAACTTCATTCCTGCCTATTAGCTGTGAAAATTTTAATGTGGTCAGGTCACTTTAATCTCTATACTCCCTGGTCATCTGGCAGGTTTTAATATCACTACAACACTCATTCTCAGCAGAGATTTCCCTTTTTCCTGATAGAAGCTGTAGAGCATCCTATGACATAGAGGAGATGTCTGTTTTACTTGAGGGGGCTGGTGGGATTCCACTCTACACAGCTCTGCATTCACCGCAATATATCCACATAGCTTGGATTTGAAGCCTCTGAGCCTTCCTAACAAGCTGAAATATTTAAAGCTCTCTTTATTCCATTGGAAACCTTCGATCTCTATCAATATCTTAATGCAGTGCTTTAAAGAGACTTTTATCGACAGCTTAGTGGATTTCTACTCAGGCTCCAGTCAGCTGTGTTTATTTACATTTCCCTTCATACTTGAATGCATCTCAAACAATTCCATTAATTCTAAATACAATGTTGACATTGGCCAGGATTCTTCTAAAACAAAATTAAGTTCCCAACGGGTGGGAAAATCCAAGTATTTCCCACCCGTTTTTTGGATATACTTACCAGAATGAATCTCCAACACTCTGAGTACTGCAGAGTGCTTCACTGTTATTCCCTTTGGAAAGCAGGGATCGGGGCCAATTCCCAACCGAAAGGCCAGAATCAGCATGCTGAGTGGGCCATTGTACATGTGCAGATCTGTCTGAATGGAGATTGGCGCAGATGCACTGGCCATCTCAACACTATCCTCCCAATCACTGGCCTTCAATCACTAGTCTTCCCCGGAACCCCCTGATTGTTGCCTTCCTGACACCACTCCTACAAGACTCCCGTCCAGGCTGACCCCAATCTGTCCTCTCCACTAGCCTGGACAACTCTATCTGTGGCCAACACCAACCTCCCTCCCAACCTGATGACCAGGCCTCAGCGCCCCCACAAATGACCAGGCCAGACATCCCCCCCCCCCCCCCCCAACCTTGATGACCAGGCCCGATACCATACCTTCCCAAGGCCAACCCCAATTGCCTTCTCCCACCCTTTCCCATTGATCCCACTTGCAGAGTGGCAGCAGGCCTCACGCCCAGTTGCCCTGCCCGTCTGATCCTATCCCCTTTGCACTGCCCAAGCAGTAACTCCCTTGCCCTAGAGCTCCAGGGGGCGACTCAATGGACCTGTTACCTGTTAGTGAAGAATAGCTGTAAAGCCCGCTGGAAACCTACTCCTGATGGGGGGAGTCATTTGTGGGCCCAGAGAATACCATCCTGAGCCTGTTAAGCAATGGAAATTGTAGTTTTCATATGATAATCAGCTCTGCACCGAGTCCCAGTGCAGAAGTGGTTATGCTTTAAAAAGGGTCTCGGAAACTTGTGATCAGCTGGACACTGATTGCAAACATTGCAAAAAAACCCCACTGCTTTTGGCCACTGACTCCAGGCCTGAGTCTTCAGAGCCGCTGCTCCTCTGATTGGACTGATATTCCCTCCATCCTTCATTGGACAGATGTCCTAAACGTGACCAATAAGGAGGCTGAGCACCTGTGGTAAAATTGCCAACTTGGTCCGATTGCCAGTAAATGCAGTCTGGGCTTGTGGATCCAGAACTGGCTTGCCCACAGAAGGCAGAGACTGATTGTAGGTGGGTCTTTTTCTGCATGGAGGTCGTCGCCAGTGGAGTGCCCCAGGGATCTGTTCTGGGACCCTTGCTATTTGTGATTTTTATAAATGACCTAGATGAGGAAGTGGAGAGGTGGGTTTGTAAATTTGCTGATGACACAAAGGTCGGAGGTGTTGTGGATAGTTTGGAGGGATGTCAGAATTTGCAGCGTGACATAGATAGGATGCAAAACTGGGCGTAGAAGTGACTGATGGATTTCAACCCGGATAAATGTGTAATGGTACATTTTGGCAGGTCAAATGGGATGAAGGAATATAATATTAAGGGTTAGACTCTTAGCAGCATGGAAGATCAGAAGGATCTTGGGGTCCAGGTTCATAGGACTCTCAAATCAGCTTTGCAGGTAGGGGATGTGGTTAAGAAGGGCATATTAAAATGAGCTCATGTTTCAAGAATGATTCTTTAATTGCTTCCAAAATGTTAAAAAGACAGTTGATATGTCATTCTGAGGTATGAATAGACAGTTTCACATAAAATAGAAAAGCTGGCTAAAAATAGAACAGAAAGACTTATCAATTAATTAGTTGTTTACATAAATTGACTCCAATTTTGGTTCCAGGGAATGGGGATGGGTGGCCTGCAATTTTCATCTGTAGTAAATACTTTCATGAGTCATGAGTTTGAGATGTACTAGAAGACCATAAATAAGAGGCTAATGGGAAAATAATTTCCATTCGTATAAAATCCTGTCACAAGATAGATTGCAAAGATAATTTCAATGTATTTAGATATGACTA
The DNA here is from genome assembly GCA_024679065.1 of Sphyrna mokarran. Classification (NCBI taxonomy): domain Eukaryota; kingdom Metazoa; phylum Chordata; class Chondrichthyes; order Carcharhiniformes; family Carcharhinidae; genus Sphyrna; species Sphyrna mokarran. Next base: position 35,802,437 of record JAGIQG010000010.1, on the reverse strand, counting down.
GACATGCAATGATGATTGTTTAAGGTGTTGAAGACATACGGTACAGATCTAAGTGTGTTCTCTTCAAAATGATCCAGGTGAAAAAGTTCTGTGAGAAACATTAATCTCTCAGATGATTATTTAAGTGAAGATTAATGAATCAGGGCACTTGTGATGGGAAAAATCAGCCTGATTTTTATGCACATTATGAGCAGTGGGACAATATAACACACACACTGTATTTTAGAGATGCCAGTATCTATCCATAGGAATTTGTCAAATATGGCATATTTTTATGAACTGATGTTGTATAATGATGCATCGGCCAGACAACAATCTAATGAGTAATTACAATAGTTATTTGTTGAAAGTTAATTTCCACTGGCTGGTGCTCTGATAATAAATGCAAGTAAATTGAGGATCAGTAGAAGAAGCAGTAAGGAAAGGTTCAAAGACAGTTTTTCAGTAGATTCAGTTGTCTTATTAGAAAATGGGCTGCATTAGCAGAAGTGTCTTTTGAAGACATCAGTTACATCATTCAATGTGGAACTGGATGAACATGAAGAAGAAAAATATTAAAGGTTATGTGAAAAGGGCAGGAAAATGAGATGGAGGTAGATATTTCCAATGTGCAGTGCCACAGGCAAAATAGGCTAAGATTACCTCCTTCTGTACTTAAATTGCAAAGATTCAATGAACTGCTTTCACTGCTGGCTTTTCAGTTCTTTAAAATATGGGCCTCCCCAAAACCATCTAACAATGGATGAATCATTTGAAGAGAAATGCTGGGGGAGGTGACTATACACATTAATAATTACATTGCAGACCTTAAAGGCAGGGTTCTTCAGGGATGTTGAAAATGGGTTGCCAGGTATCCTGTTTTAAAAACTGTGGGATGGTCTGTAATCCCTTTCAAAAGAAAGGAGGAGCTTTCTGTGGTCCTTGACAAAACATTGCGAGATGTGTTTAAAACACTGTGAGATGTTTGTGATTCTGTTCGCAGGTGGCACAGAGATTAGCAGTGCTGCCTCACAGTGCCAGAGACCTGGATTCACTGTCTGTGTGGAGCTCGCAAGTTTCCCTACACATTACCCTCATTCCCCCACTTTGCATGAGTTTCCTCCGGGTGGTACAGTTTCCTGAGGTTGATTGGCCATGTTAAATTTCCCTCTGCTCTCAGGGGACTGGCAGGATAAATATATGGGGTTTGGGAATAGGACCTGGGTGGAATTGTCGTCAGTAAACATTCAATGGACCAAATGGCCTCCATCTGCACTGTAGGGATTCAATGATTCCATTTTGTGATTCTATGAAAAGTTTTGTTTATAACATGCATTTTGTAGAAGGTGGTATGATAATGAGAATCTCTCAACTAATATGATGGAGTGGCATATTGGCGCAGTGGTTAGCATTGCTGCTTCACAATGCCAGGGACCTGGGTTCGATTCTTGACTTGGGTGACTGTCTGTGTGGAGTCTGCATGCTCTCCCTGTGTTGGTGTGGGCTTCTTCTGGCTGCTCCATTTTTCTCCCACAGTTGAAAGACAACGGTTTAGGTGCATTGTCCATACCAAATGCTCCTCCAGTGTATCCAAGCAGGCACCGGAGTACAGCAACTAGGAATTTTCACAGTAACTGCATTGCAATGACAATGTCATCTACTTGTGATACTAATAAATAAACTTTAAACTTAAAGATGTAACCAAAACTAAAAGTAAAAGTTGAGTATTTGCTGATGCAATTCAAGTTATTTGCATTTCACGAAAGGAGAAGGTAAGATAGTATATTTTTAAATGTACAGTAAATCCTATTTAGATTACAACTTTTGCAGCAGTCCTGCAGCTTTCTTAGTCACTGGGTCATGAGGATGGCCATTTTGTAAAAGTGGGTCACTTGAAAACAAATTTGAAAACCACTGCTTTAATGCAGGGTCTTGGTGGTAAGGGTCATCAAATGTTTGTGGAGCACTCCCACACCTGTCAGTTACAATATTCAGTGGGAGAGATGATGAGTACAGTAAGAAGTCTGACAACATCAGATTTAAATCGAACCGATTTATTTGATAGTAAACTCATAAGCTTTCGAGCCTCTGGCCTTCATCAGGTGAATGACGAAGACCAGAGGCTCAAAAGCTTGTGAGATTACTATCAAATAAATCGGTTGGATTTAAACCTGATGTTGTCAGACTTCTTACTGTGTTTACCCCAGTCCAATGCCGGCATCTCTACATCAGAGATGATGAGGACAGATGTGATGGGGAAAATCTTTACTTAAAATATAAAGTTTTGCAAATGGTGTAATTTCTTTCCACTTGTGGATGTCTCTCACTCATCGTTTGTAAGATACAATATCTGTGTTACTCAAGGAAATGAAACCAAACCCTGGATCAAATTTTACACTGGATCAAAATCCCCGCACTCCCTAGTGCAAATGTTGGAGGCATGCCTGCCCCTTGCTCATTCCACAGCTGTTTAACAACTTGTAGGTGTGAACTGGTTTGGTGAGATTGGGATTGACAGCTTGGGGAATGAGAGGAAAAAGGCAGTGGGAAGATTTTGAAGTGAGGCGGATGGTGGAACTTCTGATAGGCACTTTGACTGCTACCATTCCAAGCAGTGAAAAGCCCAAAGCTTCACACCTGGTCACAGTCTCTACTGATGCATGTTAAATCCCTGTAATTGTAGAAAAAGGCCTTGATTCATTCATTAATTAGTCACTTGAAGGCCTCAATGAGCCCACAGATAAGCAGATCTCCAAATACTTTGACCGCAATTGGTAAAATCGTGTGTATGTTGGGTGGGGGGAATTGGTGGGAACATTGCTAATGGTGCTGTACCCGATATATTGTTACTGCTCTCCCTTTCCTTAGCACCTGCCAATTCTTCCTTTGATGAGGGGAGTAGGGTGGGGAAAGAAGCATATAAAATCCAATTCAATTTCAACTTAACCCACCCATGCAATCATAGCAGATTTTAATCAAATGCAAAATGTATATCCCTCCTGACTTTACATCGTACTCTTGAAGGGTATCTTATTATAAAAATGGAGAAAGATATCCTAAAGGATTGTTTGGAATCATAGAATCCCTACAATGCAGAAGGAGGCCATTTGGCTCATTGAGTCTGCACTGACCACAATCCCACCCAGGCCCTATTTACATAATGCCATACATTTACTCTGACTAGCCCCCCTGACACTAAGGTGCAATTTAGTATGACCAATCTACCTAACCTACACATCTTTGGACAGTGGGAAGAAATAGGAGCACCTGAAGGAAACCCATGCAGACACTGGGAGGATGTGCAGACTTTGCACAGACAGTGACCCAAGCTGGGAATCGAACCTGGGTCCCTGGTGTTGTGAGCCAGCAATACTAGCCAATTTCCCTTGATAATTTTGATCATTTTTATTTCGGTGATTACTCAGAGTCGATGTCCAGCTGTACTATGATCTAGTAATGATCTAATCACCCAGAAATCCAAAATCAAAATCCATCACTGCAAATATGACATTAGATTAAATCCGATAATTTGGAGTCAGAACTATTGTGAAGGTTAGGTGTTAGGGAAAAAGACATTCACCGATGTGCTTTAGGGACTCATATTTTATTTGGCCTTTCACTTTTGCCTCAGGGCAAATCAGAGCATTCTGAAAATAAATTTAAAAAAGAAAGCTTGCTCTCAATAGCAGATAAGTGCTGAGAGATAACAAAACAAATGTCTCTACTTGGGTCACATTGTTGCTCATTTCTGATGTAAAACTACATTGAACTATTTTACAAGCAGGCAGAGCTATGTTATCATTGTGGCCTTATGTAAATGACTTGCTGTGAATATAAGAGTTGAGTCTGGCATTTCATGGTTGGGAAGCAGTGTTCACAAAGAGTTATGTGAAATCTGCCCTTGTGAAGTGGTTGAAACAGTTGGCACTGGCATTACGAAGGGGAGGTTTCATGCACATATGAAAGAAAAGGGAAGAGACAGGACTGGGAATGGAAGGATAAGACAATGGGAGGAGACTTGTGTGGAGTATAAAACATCTACTCAATCAGTTGGGCCAATTAGCCTATGTTGTAGATGCAAAGTAAACTCGGAAAATGCAGATTATAGAATCACTCTTATTCGCCACTACTATTTATAACTGTGAAAACAAGTGTATGTTTCTTCAGTCAAGACTTGATCGCCAATTGTGAGACATTTGGCCTGTTTTCATGTTTCAATTTACAATCTGTTTATTTGTAATCATTGGCAACTGGAAATAAAATAGTTGAAAAAGGATGGAGTCTGCTGGCCCGTGTTCTGGTCTGCAATTGACATTGTGATCAGGAATAGGCTATAGCTTAGTTTTCTCCGAGCTCCTGTCGCTTATATTAAGCTGATTTTGTTACCATATGTCTCCATGTGCATTTTACTACAAGCCAGGTGTTTTGAATCTAGGACCTTACCATCAGTGGGAGGTAAATGTTCACAGCTGGGGCTTCAGGTCAAGCACATTTTCATGTTTCACAACAATTGCTGAGCCGCAGGGGGAAAGAAAAGAAAATCTTTTTTTGCAGTATGAGGGAGGCAGAACAAAGTGCTTCTGCAGGTGGTGGAGAAAGGGAATTGGGTCTCGAACACAGCCATAGCTGTGGGATAGGCATCAGAACCAGATGTTGCTGAAACTCAGACAGAAAGTTGCTACCGATCAAAGCACAGAAGCACAATGACAGATCAGAACTAAGGCAGGCACTAGCAAGATGTCAGCAGGAATGATCTAAAATATGAATCAAAGCGAGATGACAATGATTGCTGATCTGCTGACACCAGCTCAGCTCTACTTTCAGTAAAAATGGCTTTTGGAGTTTGACAGTGAAAGTGTACTGTGTTTAGGATGGATGTGCGTGTGTGTGTGGTCTGATAGCTGGAGATATTTCATCACAATTTTGTGAGTTCAGCGCTAAGTCTTTCAGCCACTTTCCCATGAAATCATAAAGCAAGTTAAACCCCCTATTCCACCAAGTTTCAACATGCTCATGGGAGTTGGGAGTAGGGGTGGGGATGGTGGGGGAGGCAGCAGAAGGTTGGTGAAGGGTTGAGGATGATGGAGGGTGTGGGGGGAATTGGTATGTGTGAACTGCTCATCACCACAGAAACAAACTTGGCCATAAGCTTTCATGAAGCCCATCTTGTAGCCACAAAATTCTGTAGGTGTTTAACAGTGGGACTTCTGCTCGTCAGCAGAGAAAGTTGTGTTTTCAGGAGCTGCCAGCCCATCAAACAGAACCTAGTAGTGGGTACAGCTGGGCCTGCAATGTTCCAAGGTTTCAGATGGTGAGAGATCCTAGACCTCAGCTTTAGGAGGTGGCGGTTGGGTTTTGTAGAGCAGGCAGTGCAGACTACAGGAGGGAGTGGCAACTTGCGGTGCACCCTTAACGCATGCAGGCATCCTCCAAATTAGATGCCCCCTTCCTTCCTGCCTTGCCTCATATTAAATAATGGGCTAGTAACTCCTACTTACATGCCTGTGCAAGCTATATTTTGGCATGGACTCCATATAATTCAATCATAGGATCCCTACAGTGCAAAATGAGGACATTCAGCCCATCAAGTCTGCACCAACTCTCTGACAGAGTATTTTACCAAGATCTTTTCCCCGACTCTATCGCTGTAATTCCACACATTTTAGCATTTAACCTGCATAACTTGAGAAACTAAGGGACAAATTAGAATGGCCAATCTATCAAACCTGAATATCATTGGACTGTGGGAGAAAACCAGGGCAACAGGAGGAAACACACACAGAAAAGAGGAGAACATGTAAATTCTAAAGGGTCACCCAAAGCCGTAATTGAACCCCAGTCCCTGACGCTGTAAGGCAACAGTACTAATCAATGCTAACAAACATAATTGATGTTCATCACATTCTTTAGTTGAGGAGTATCTTCAAGAACTCACCTGACAGCGAGGTGTCAGGGAACAGACATCATTTTGCTCCAAATGGCAACTACCTTCTCAGGACACTTCCTAGCCAATTTACCCCACACTCTGCATGACATTACCCATTCCCTTAAAGGAACTAAGCCCAACATACATAGCAATCTTTAATTATTCATTTAATTATGGTAGGTGGGCTCCCAATTTTGGAACATGCCACTTAATGTACAATGGGTGTCAGTTCAGAGGTGGGCAGGAAAGTGGTGGACTCACCACCTGACCAATTTTTGAGGAGGTTATACTGAATACACTTGTCTGAACACTTCAGATAGTGGGGCTCCCCTTCCCCGGAATGAACATTTTGGATTTTGGAGAAAAAGCTGGGAGGGGTAGCAAGAGATCCAGCAACTGTTGGACCTGGAGGTCCAAATTTAGAAGGGGCCCATACACCTTTCCCACCCACCCTTCTTGTCTAATGTCTAAGCCTGTATTTTTGGGCTTCCCATATGCCAGGTAAATTCTCTAAAACCTGGGTGGAACATGGCCCTTACGTTATCAACAGTTGGCCACTTAAGGTCCTAAATTGGGGCAATAACAGAAAGCCCATCCATGGCTTTGCCTGCTCCAGCATAAAATTGCAGTAAGATCAGTGCAGGCAGGAACAAAGAAGAAATCGCATTCATTCAATTTCACACTCTCCTGCCTAACAACAGATGGGCTGGTGAATGTGAAATTCAGGCCATTTAGTTCTGGGTGCTCCACTTTAGGCAGGATGTGAATGCATTGCAGGGAAGAGCAGAAAAATTCTATGAGAATGACTCCAGGATGTGGAACTTCTGTTATGAATGTTGATCGGAGAAATTAGAATATCTTCCTCAGAGAAATTATGGCTAAGAGGAGATTTGATGGAAGTATTCATAATTATAAGGGGCCTATATATAGGAGACAGGGAGAAACTGTTCCCACTTACGTATGGATTGAAAATTAGATGGCATAGGTTCAAAGTAATTGGCATAAGAAGAAAAAGCAATTTGAAAAGATAAGTGTAACACTGAATAAAGTCTGGAATGCAGTGCGTTTGGATTCAGTTGAAACATTCAAAAAGAAGATGTGCAAATTTTTAAGGCAAGGCAATAGGGGAATTGCTCATTTGGAGAGCTGGTGCAGACATGATGGGCCAAATGGTTTCTTGCTGCACCATATCCATTCTGTGATTTAATCTGTCCTTCCTGCATTGCCAGAGGCATGAAAATCCAGCCAATAGAATGTTACAGCATGGAAGACGACCGTCCTGTTCTCTTTGGAAAAGCTATCATCTTAGTTCCATTTCTCATACAATTCTCCACAGACTGGAGAATTATATCTTTTTAACTATTTATCCAATTCCCTTTGGGCCAGGCTACCGATTCTGCTTTCCCAACACTTTCAGGCAGTCAATTTAGATCGTAACAACTCTTTGCTTGTGTGATCTCTCTTCATTCCCCCTGTGGCTCTTTTTCCAATTATCTGGTTATTGTTCCCTCAGTTATTGGGAACAGTTTCCCTGATCTACTCCTGTCAAAACCCTTGGTAGGTTAAAAGCCCGCAATAAATCCACATTTAAAGTTTCCTGATCTATGGAGCACAATCCCAGTTTTTCTCATCTCTTTATACAAAGATGCCAAGTTAAAAGCAAAATCTCCCCGACTGGCAAGGGAAAGGATAGAGCAATTGCTGAAATTGTCGCCTCTGGGCTGATCATATGTGGTTCCTGATCCAATTCAAATTAATAAACTTATCCAGCATTTTCACAGTGAAAAATGGGTCCTGGGGGACCCACAAGTGGGGAACGCCATAAATAAATTAGATTTAAATTAGATTTTATGAACCTTTTTTTTTTTCAGTTTTCACTTCTAAAATTTTGTTGAACAACTGAAGCAGATAAACTAGAAAAGAAATATCTAAGAACATGGTGTTGCATATAGTTATGAAAAAGCACCAAAATATGATGTTATTTTAGAAAAACATAGGGCAGGATTTTCCATACAACCTGCCACATGTGTCGCGATGGCTTGCTGTTGGCTGACAGCAGAATCTTCTGGTCTTGCTGTTGTCAACAAGGTTCCCTGTTGAATGTACCCCTCACTGCCGAGAAAGCCATGGTTGGGCTGTGTCGTCGGCAGAATCGGATCATTCTGCCAGGGTGAACAGCTGGAAAGTTCCAGCCATAGTTTTCTAAACACATAAAAATGCATTTTTCATTTATCATGAATATCTCAAACATTTGTCATAAATCGCTCAATCTGTGACTTTACCATTGTTGATGATTATTAATTGCTTTACGCTGTCTTGATACCTTTGGTTTCATCCAACTTGGTCAGATCACTGAGCCATAGGAAAGAAAGGAAGAAATTATACAATATAGAATCTTTCATAGCCACATGATACCCAGAGGTTTGAGCCAATTAAATAATTTTGAACTTTGGTTATAATGTAGGTTAATGCAGTAGCCAATGACCACATAAAACTAGTACTGTGGTACAGTGGTTAGTACTGAAGCCTGACAGCACCATGGACCCAGGTTTGATTTCTGGGCAGAGTCCTATTCTCTGCCAATCTATATATGTTTCCTCTGGGTGCTCCGGTTTCCTCCCACTGTCTGAAAGATGCGCTGGTCAGGTACATTGGCCATGCTAAATTCTCTCTGTATACCCAAACAGGTACTGGATATACGGTGATTAGGGAACTTTCACAGTAACTTCATTGCAGTGTTAAGGTAAGACTATTCGTGACATTAATAACTAAACTTCAACACTTATAAATAGAAATGGCATAATGGCCTGACTTGTTTTTTTTTTGATTGATGTTGGTTGAAGAGAAATATTGTTCAAGACCTTGTCCAAAAACTACCCTTCAAAGTGGTCAATATAGTGAATGGTCAGTCTCTTTTATATCCCACTTGATTTCCTTTTCTAGTGACTTTTCAGAAAAATAAAATGGGGTTATGTGTTAGATGGGCTGCTGATTCATTATTATCTATTTTGTCTCACTGCCCAACTTTAGTATCTGTTTCTGTGCAAGAGATTGAATTAAAAACCATCATGTAAAGTGATTGAGTAGTGGAATGAAATGTGTGTGTGAATTTCTGAAGCAGGGGCATTAACATTTAAACAACGCGAGCAAGCAGAAAATAATATAGTCATTTATTCCTTGTGAACATTTTTTCCAATAACAACCATAACTATCACAATTTTCATGAGCCATGTGTTGACATTGACAGATTGGTTACACAGTCTGTCAAAATCAATACCAGTGTTGATGAATTGATGATAGGATTGGCTGATTAAAACTATACAAAACACTTACAGGAAGAATAAAGAGATGTTTATTGTAACAATATAACTATCGAGGAAATTCGCTTTGATTTGACAAATTGTTTATTAAAAACTCCCTGTAGGCTGGGAATTATATAATACTTCATTGTTGTTAGGCATGCATCAAAAATGGCTAGTCCTGCAAAGGATATTATAAAAGTGATTGTGCTGTTAACCTCCTACAATAAGCCACAATGACAAAACAGCAAGTATGGATTGAAAAAATGCTAGAAAAAAAAACTTGTTGTGAAAACCCAGTGCTGTCAGCCTCAATACTTCACATTTCTCTGATGATTTTAACGTCCAAAAACATATTACGGATCATTATCAGATAAAATTTGGGGTAGAAGGCTGAATTTCTGCTGCCGTGTCAATTGTGCAGCTTCCAGAAAATTCTTGACTCCCCGAACCCAATTCAGGAAAAACTTCCTCGAATGTTTCGGAAAGTTTGTTCATTCCAGTGGGTGCATGAAAATTACAGTTAGGTCTGTTGTTCCTGGAAACAGTGTAGAAGGTATCACAGGATCAGTCGAGTGCCATGGTGCACTGTTAAAATAGTTGATTTTTGTCCAATTACAATAAAAAACAGTCAGGCACTCACCGCTCCCACATTCTCTGTGCTTTATCCATGTCTGTCCAAGCAAACTAATCCCTCCAGCCATTTCCCATTTTCCCCTCATACTCTCCGTGCTACCTCATGTCCCTCAATTGATACCCATGACCCCCATACCATCTTTGCCAACTTAGTCCCACTTCATGCCGATCCATGACCTCTCACACATCCCCATGGCCCCTTAAAGCCCCAGTGCCAACTTAGTAGCAACTCAAACCAACCTATTCTCCCAACCATTACATCCTCTATGCCAAATCACCCACTATCTACAATGGGCCAAGGAACAACGCTAAGATAAAAGGAACAATGCTAAGATGAAATAAAATACATTTCTAAGAATCTGTAACAGATTTCATCACATAAACATACACTCATTCATGAAAGCTTATTCAAATGCATTTAAAGCCCTTCAAGTGCTGAATCCCCAATTAAAGCAAACATTTAATTACAGTTAGGTCTGTTGTTCCTGGAAACAGTGTAAAAGGTATCACAGGATCAGTCGAGTGCCATGGTGCACTGTTAAAATAGTTGATTTTTGTCCGATTACAATAAAAAACAGTCAGGAACTCACCGCTCCCACATTCTCTGTGCTTTATCCATGTCTGTCCAAGCAAACTAATCCCTGCAGCCACAGAGTGACTTGGACAAGTTGCAGAGCTGGGCCGAGAGGTGGCAAGTGGAGTTTAATGTGGAAAAGTGTGAGGTAATGCACTTTGGCAGGAACAATAAATGTGTTGAGTATAGGGCTAATGGTAGGGCTCTTAATAGTGTTGAGGAACAGAAGGATCTTGGTGTATGTGTCAATAGATCCCTGAAAGTAGGCAGTCAAGTGGATAAAGTTGTTAAGAAGGCATATGGAGTCTTAGCTTTTATTGGTAGGGGGATTGAATTTAGGAGCCGCAGCATCATGTTGCAACTGTACAAAACTCTAGTGCGGCCGCACTTGGAGTATTGTGTGCAGTTCTGGTCCCCACATTATAAGAAAGATGTGGAGGCATTGGAGAGGGTACAGAGGAGGTTTACCAGGATGTTGCCTGGTATGGAGGGCAGGTCCTATGAAGAGAGGTTGAAGGATTTGAGGTTGTTTTCGTTAGAAAGGAGGCGGCTAAGAGGGGATCTTATTGAAGCATATAAGATGATTAGAGGTTTAGATAGGGTGGACAGTGATAGCCTTTTTCCTAGGATGGAGAAAGCTAGCACGAGGGGACACAGCTTTAAATTAAGGGGTATGAGTTATAGGACGGATATCAGAGGTAGGTTCTTTACTCAAAGAGTGATTAGGGAGTGGAATGCCCTGCCTGCAGCTGTTGTAGATGCGCCAAGTTTGGTGGCGTTTAAGAGGTTAATTGATAAGTATATGGAAGAGAAGGGAATGGTTTAGTTTGGAGGGGCATTGCTTTTTATTTTGGTCGGCACAACATCGAAGGCCGAAGGGCCTGTTCTGTGCTGTATTGTTCTATGTTCTATGTTCTATTTGTATTCATAGCTCCACATCAAAAACAATTAATGAGCTCTTTTATTTATCACAGTTAACGAAATAATGAACATTTGAAAGTTACCATAGCAAAGCAAAAAAAAACAGAGATACGAACTGTATGGAGGAATCTATGGTTTCAAATCCTGCATTTTTGTTGTCAGACATTAGCTGAAAGGTATGTTTAAGGAAATTAAGATTGAAACAGAAACTGTGGCAAGATTTATCTCTCCCTCCATGGTGAGTTTCATGGCAGTGGGAGGCAGTGTGCCGTTCACTGGTGGTGGTCCATTACTGTCTTGCTGTTGACAACAGGGTTCCTCTTTGAACCCATGCCTCGCTACCGGGAATCTGCTGTGGAGGTGTGTCATTGGCAGGACCATAACATCCCACTGGCATAAACAGCAGCAAGATTTTGGCGTGTGAATCTAAAGTTGATTGAGTTAGTGATATTACGCAAGTGGTTGAAGGAACATGAATGCTTACAGTGGGTAATAAAAAAAAATGAAAGTTTCTGCTTTTGATTCAATTATTTAAAAGGAATTAATTGACTGGCACCAACCATACAATGCACAAGGTTGTCACTGCAATTTCAGATAAAGTATTGATGGATTCATACTGTCAAAAGTTGGGTTGATTAGGAATTGCTAAAAAATGAGAATCGGTGGCTTAATCCTTGACGGAAAAGTAACTGGAATTCTACCAGAGGAAGATTGGCATCTTGAAATATTTTGTGAGTGAAATTGGTGCTGTTTATATTGTGTGGACAGTCCATATATCCATGAGATCTATCTTTATATATTGGCTATTTAATGTGTAAATTATAGTTTATACTGACTTTAACTTGCCTGTTAATTCATATGAATTTAAGTTAACTTTTCTTAGATTATTAAAATAAAAGTTATAAAAATAAAATCTTGTCCATTTGTTTATCGTGTTTGGATCATTTGGTAAATTTGGTTCTTTTATTATATTAGTGTCAGGGATTACAATAAATGTTCCAAGTGGACAGAATAGCTGAAACGAGAAGGAAGAGGCCTTCATTAATGAAAAGCTCCTCAACCCAAATGCTTTATAATTAAAATATATTTATAAACAATCAAACCTCAGGTGCATCAGCTTATCTGTTGTAAAAGAAAACGCACAAACAAGAAACAAAGTTCACCCAATTCCCATGTGAACCTTTCATAATCCATTCTTGACTTTAATTACTCTTAAATCACGAAGTCTCCTCGTATATGTAGCCTCATTAAATATTGATATTTGACTATCACAGAATCTGTTAAACCTTTATTATTACTTGCTAAAAAAAATACTGACATTTATAAATCTTGAGCCCAGGAAGGTTTCTTGGCTAAGAATTTCACATGTATTATTAAAGAATTCAATATACTTCAGTAGGTTTGGAAAGGGAAACATTATTGACTTTAGCAGGCTTTGACGGAATCCACAACAATATCCAGAGTTCTTTTAAATATTTGATACATTGCAACAAACAAGAACCTTTCTCAGGACTGTAACAAGCACTGATATCATCAAAGCAAGTTGCATCAATTATTTTAGTGTAGGAAAATCTGACATTTTCAAAATCATTGTGTAAGCATCCAGTACAAGATTTTAAAGAAACATATTACTCAAGAATATGTTTTAAATACTTGTTCAATCTTTACTGCTCTGCCTTCCCTTCAAATCTTAAATGGAATGTAGGATATAGTTTTTATTGTGACTAAAGCAGTTTATTAAACAAATTATGCTGCAAGTAGATTAGTCACATTTTGTACAGAAGGCACCACATGGTGATCTCGAAGCAGTTTCCCTTTGACACACATCGACTCATCGTTTAGCATGAAACCAACACCTACTCTCAGGTCAGGCTCAAGGCCAAAGCCTTAGGCCTGTCTCTGTAACACTCATTTAATACTCCATCTGCTGCAATACTTTAAGATATTCCCTTTTTGTACAGTTTACTGCATTTGCATTTGTGGACCAGACTATTTGAGACAAAGATTTTTTGGGGTAAACTTTCATTTACTTAAAAATCAGCATGAGATTATGGAACCACTGTGTTTCCTGAGTAGTGCAGCAGGAGCTGGGAGACATTAGCTTGTCATGGGACTTGCAACCAGCATCTGACCGATTCACATTTCCGCATTGTTACTGAGCCTGGGACAATATTTGCTGCTTAAAGCTGGTCTCTATCAACATGGACCTGATGTGATCACTCTGCTGGTGGGGAAAGAGGCCATTGAGGCACTACCGGGAGATCAGTGGGTTGCCTCTTGTGAAGTGCCGGCCTGGTACTTTGGCACTGCCCATCAGACACCCTGGCACTGCCCATCAGGGATGGGGACCATTTGGGTAGAGCTGATTGGAGGTGGTAAGGGGTACACGCTGCACACTCCACTTTGGGATCAGTAGGTGAGGTAGACAGGAGGGTGATTGGGGTTGCACATGGGTGGATTCGGGACAATATATGGAGATGGAGATTGGGGCTGCATATGTAGAGAAAGATTGGGGTTGGCTATGGGTGGCTGGTGATCGGGGCCTGCTCGGGGTTGAGGGTCAGGTAAGCTGGCGATAGGGAGATGGAGATTAGGAGGCTGACGATCGGGGGCAGTTGGGAAGCCAGCGATCGGGAGTGGTCTGGTTCACATAGGCAAATGCTGTAAGCTGTATAAAAAGGGGCACGTGGGAAGCAGTCAAGAGGCTGGGGATCGGGAAGCCAGTGATATGGGATTAAGCGCGCATGTGCTGATCTATCAGTTGGGAGATTGGCCCATCCGGCACTATGCTGCTGGTCTCTCAGGTGGAATTAGGCTCCATCTCCCCCTGACGGGTGTGAGTTCTCCTGTGATGCACAGAGTGATGGAGGTTCATTCAATTAAGTCTGCCCAAAAAAAGGCAAGATAAACTCCCATTTCCCACCCATTAGGCACTTTAGTTTTTTTTGGGAGAATCGCCCCCTTGCAAGTAAACATTCAATAGTTCTGTAATGCTGTGATAACAAGAACAGTTTTTCTTGTAGCACCTTCCATGTAATGAAATGTCCCAACAGTTTCACAGATGCCATGGATGAAGAGGGATATCCACTGCTTGCTGAAGTCCATGTCTGAGGTATTCAAGTCAGGTGACCCTGACCTATACAAGAAAGCCATGTACAGTCTAAGGAGATCAATCAAAGGTGCCAAAAAATTATACCGGACCAAGCTAGGGTTCCAGCCTACTTACACAGGCCACACACTCTCCCCTCCACGCATGACAAGGTGTGGAAGACAAAACAGGCTACAAGAAGGCTGTAAAATCTAATGCACCCCTCATTGATAAGCTCAATGCATCCTACGCCCATTTTGAGCAAGAGGTCACTGAGAGCATGCCCTCCACCCTAGAAGCCCTGGAGGAACCTGTATCTGACGTCACCATTGTAGATGTCAGAGCAGCTTTTTGAAGGTCAACCCACAGAAAGCGACTGGCCTTCGGAAGGGGTACCCGGACGAGCACTCAGATACTGTGCAGATCAGCTGGGTGAAGATATTCATAGACATCTTCAACTTCCCTTTATAACAAGGTGAGGTTCCTACCTCCTTCAAAAAGATGACCTTCACCCCAGTATCAAAGAAAAGCCAAGCAGCATGCCTTAATAACTATCGTCCAATTGTTCTGACATCCATCATATGAAGTGCTTCGAAAGGCTAGTCGTGGCATGAATAAATTCCAGCCTCCCAGACTGTCTGGATCCATGACAGTTCATCTATCACTGCAACAAACCCACAGCAGACACCATTTCCCTGGCCTTGCATTCAATCCTGGAACACCTAGATCACAACGACATCTATGTCAGACTCCTCTTTATTGAATACAGCTCAGTCTTCAACGCCAATGAAACTCATCCCCAAACTCTGTGGCCTGGGCCTTGGCTCCTTCCACTCAACTGGATCCTGAACTTCCTAACCCATAGATCACAATCAGTAAGGGTAGGCAATAACAACTCTTCCACGATCATCCTCAAAACCGGTGCTCCACAAGGCTATGTTCTCAGCCACCCACTGTTCTCTTTATGCACTTATGACTGTGTGGCCAAATTCCTCTCCAACTCAATTTGCTGAAGACATCACTGTAATGGGTCAGATCTCAAACAATGATGAGACAGAGTACAGGAATGAGATAGAGAATCTGGTGAACTGGTGCAGCGACAATAACTTCTCTCTCAATGTCAACAAAACAAAGAAGATTGTCATCGACTTCAGGAAGCATAGAGGAAAGAATGCCCCTGTCTACTTCAATAGGGACAAAGTAGAAAGGGTCAAGAGCTTCAAGTTTTTAGATGTCCAGATCACCAACAACCTGTCCTGGTTCATTTCATGCTCACACTATTGTTAAGAAAGCCCACCAATGCCTTTACTTTCTCAGAAGAGTAAGAAGATTTGGCATGTTAGTTATGAGTTCACCAACTTCTCCAGATGCACCATAGAAAACAGTCCTTCTGGTTGTGTCACAATCTGGCTCCTGCTCTGCCAAGACCACAAAAAACTACAAAAGGATGTGAATGAAGTCCAACTCATCACGCAAATCAGCCTCCCATCCATTTACACTGCCTACACTTCCCACTGCCTCAACCAACATAATTAGGGACTCCACACAGTGCAGTCATTCTCTTTTCCAGCTTCTTCTGTCAGGAAAAAAATACAAAAGTCTGAGATCACTACCAACCGACTCAAGAACAACTTCTTCCCCAATGCTATCAAACTTTTAAATGGGCCTAGCTTGCATTAAGCTGATCTTTCTCTGCACCTTAGCTATAACTGTAAGACTGCATTCTGCAGTCTCTCTTTTGTTTCTCTATGAACAGTATGCTTTGTTTGTATAGCACGCAAAAAACAATACTTTTCATTGCATGTTCATACAATGACAATAATAAATCAAATCAAATCAAAAGCATTATAAAATAAGGTGTGATCCTGAGCCATGTAAGAAGGAATTAGATCAGATAAACAAAAGCTTTGTCGAAGAGGTGTGTTGTATAAAGTGTCTGAAAGGAAGAAATCACATAGCTATGATGTCAAGCAACACTACATGATAATCGCCATCTTTGAAATCTAACTGACAGTGACTTTTCATCTGCACACCGGTTGGAGTACGTTAACTCAATCTTCTCATTGCCAAAACTAAACTGACCACCATTGGCCTACGTGATCCAATGGCACAGCTAAGATTACTGAATGCTGCGACTACTGAGCCACCAGCCCTCTGATTTGGCTGGCAGATTTGAGGGAGTGGGTCATCATTTTTAATTGGATGGCCGTCCTGGTGATGGCCTTTCAACTGGCTGCCCCGCCAAACCTCATCTAGTCCTGATATTCAGCAAAGAAAGATCCACTGCTGCTTTTGGCTCGGACCGTGAGGTTTCTGGCATCTTAACAAAATTCAGCCCAAAGTTTTTCACTAAGATCCGCACAATAATAAACTTCAGCAAACATATTTACTGGGCAAGGCAAACTGATTGATCTAATACAGCTTTGAAGAATGGTTGCTTTGTTTTGACATTTCTCTTACTGGTTCATATGTCTTATGGTATTATATGCTGGGAGGTGTTAGCAGTTCATTACTGTCCCAGATCTTCCTTATTTATGAAATACAACTTTGAAGTATTCAGCTGCTTTTATTTTGAAAAGCTGTTTGGCCTTGCAAAGCATGCTGATACTTAGAATTCGGTGAAGTTTCAGCAAACTCTACAGCAGTCATCCATATTCTTATAAAATAAAGGAAAGGGGAAAGTAAAGTACAACTGGCCAAGAGAACATGGCAAGATGAAGAATACTGAAGCAGAAACAATTCAAATGGTGAAGAAAAATGAACCTTGTAAATTAGACAATTCTCCAGCTATTCTCAAAGAGGTGAAAACTAATCTCCAACACCCTATAACGAACACTTTTTGTAACCTGACATTAATGAGAGTAAAATGACAAAAGATTTATTCCTAACTGCAACCTCTATCAGTTCTCTGACCTTCCTCCCATTAGATTATTAATGAAAACAATTTAACCTTCTCTGAAAACAACAGTTAGAACATTAATATAGCTGGGGGAAATTAAAGATAATAACAAAATGGTCTTCTCACCATTTAACCTTTAACTTTTGCAAGATGCAAGGAACTACCTGCCTTCATGGACCAGCTGATTCTATAGGATCTCACTTCATAACAAACAACCTTGAAATAAGCATTACCTTGAAATAAGTCATTGTACTAAAACCACTCAAATACCAGAACTAGTTTCATGTTGGTAACATAAACCTTATTGCAGCAAAATGAAATTTTAATTCAAAACAAACGTCTAAACACTTTTAACCTGGTTACTCATCTTATTTTGTTTCATCTTCTTGCCAATTTTCTTTTTGTTTGAGTTTTATTTTATCTCATTGTTCTGAATGTACTATGCATTTTTCACCTTGCAACAAATAAACATTTTATTCCTGTGTTTTCTCAACATCCTGGTTACCATCTATCATTCATAGAAATAGCTGAGAGGTTGTGATAATGAATCTGTACTTATAATTTAGGAAATGTGAGATCACAACCCACGATGAATAAAAATTGATGTTAGTAAAAGTGAACATGAAACAGCTGGATAGTCATAAAAACCAAACTATTTAATTAATTTTCTTTAGGGTAGGAACAGATCTTGGTCTCCAATGCATCTGTGCAGCTTCTTCCTGTGCCCCTCCCTTCTATTAACACTGTTCTGTATACCTCCCTCCTGTATATCCCACTCTTGCATATGTCATTCCTAAATACCTTTCTCAGACATACCTCTCTCTTGTCTATCTCTCTCCTGCATTTCTGTCGCCCATGTGTCAGGTATCACTCCAACTACAATATGGTTTTCCTTCGTAACTGGTTTGTTTAAATATTGCTCACTATCCTTGCTGTCACACTCAAGTCAAATTCCATCTTTGTTTTGAGGACAGTAACTCTTTTTTTTGGTGTTTTCATGAGCAAGAATTTAATTATGGATCACAGATATGAGTTGGAGTATTTGCTAATGCGAATAAATATTTATTTACATATTTACATTTGAATACACATATTTCTTGGTTCTATATTATGAGGTTACATTTCAGATTTACAACGTCAGATGCTGACTTTCACCTGACAGGAGCAGATGTGGACAAAGATTAGCATTATCCCATTCACAGACTGTATCGTTTTCAATCCATTACACTGGTGGCCTTTAAAATTCATGATAAAAGGGTCAAGTAGGCCACAAATTAGTTTGCCAGCCTCCATGGTTGAATTCCTCACTTGTGCTCCAATCACACAAAGCTTTTGTTCTGGGAGGGTTGAAGATGTCCCCCAAATTCCCTGGCGCTTCTCTTGGTTTCCATTCTAAGCACTGTAAACATCAAGGCCATTATCTCAAATGTAATGGGGGGATTAGGATTTGTCTCACAAGCATGAAGGAATCATTACTGAAAAGTATAACAGATTGAAATTATTTCTGCGTCAAAAGAGTTAAGAGTTCAGTTGGTACCTACCTCCATGCATGAGCTATTAGGAACTATTTTATTATGTAGAACTGCCTAAAATAAACAGAAATTCCTATCTCAATGATCACATATGTCTTAAATTGGACCTCTTCTTGCCTCTTAAGGGAGAAAATATGATGTGTGCTTTTAACAAATATTCATGTTAAACTGCTCATAAGAAATTGCTTCGTCTGATGGTTTAATGAAAATGTTAATCTATTTTATCCAACTCAGTTCAAGGTCTTTGAATGTGCTATTTCTAATTCCTAATCCTGAAGGCATTGAACTCTAGCTTCCCAATTGCATCTACTGCTCTTGTGCGACTGCCTAATTTTTGTGGATCTACAGGTTGTTGGAGTTTATAAGTGACTCGGCATGAGAGGTATCACAGTAAGGTTTGAGCAGGAATCTGTGCATAGTGATCAGAAGCAGGATCCACAATGGGACATTTAACTAGCCCTGTAATAGGGAGGAGATGGTAAAGGGACAGTAGTCAGGTTTTGAGGAGGTCTGAATAACGTGCCCAGGAGGATGAGTCAGTAATTTTAATATGTTCATGAACATGTATTCCTTAGGCTTTTGGCAGATATTTAAATTTAATAGCTGTGAGCCAGATTTTTTAGAATTTGGGAAAATCAGCAGTTAAAAGCAGGCAGGAGCTGACAGATTCATCACATAAATACTGTTCATGGTTAATGTGCATGTCAGGATCAGTAGGAGTACTTCTACCTACCCTCTAAACAACATGATGGTGCTTTCTTCTCCCACTGAGTTGGGATGTCTTGTTGAAGTTGTACAAGACGTTGGTAAGGCCACACTTGGAATACTGTGTACAGTTCTGGTCACCCTATTATAGAACATAGAACATAGAACATTACAGCGCAGTACAGGCCCTTCGGCCCTCGATGTTGCGCCGGCCAGTGGACCCTCTAACCTAAACTATTCCAATATCATCCATATGCCTATCCACCGAACATTTGAATGCCCCCAAAGTAGGCGAGTCCACAACTATTATAGAAAGGATATTATTAAACTAGAAAGAGTGCAGAAAAGATTTACTAGATGCTACCAGGGCTTGATGGTTTGAGTTATGAGAAGAGGCTGGGTAGAGTGGAACTTTTGTCCCTAGAGCGTAGGAGGCTTAGGGGTGATCTTATAGAGGTCTATAAAATAATGAGGGGCATAGATCAGCTAGATAGTCAATATATTTTCCTAAAGATAGAGGAGTCTAAAACTAGAGGGCATAGATTTAAGCTGAGAGAAGAGAGATACAAAAGAATCCAGAACAAAATTTTTTCACTCAGAGTGGTGAGTGTGTGGAACGAGCTACCAGAGGCAGTAATAGAGGCAGGTACAATTTTGTCTTCTAAAAAGCATTTAGACAGTTACATGGGTAGGATGGACACGAGAAGATGTTGGCTGATAGGATTAAGGAGAATCCTAAAGCTTTCTTTCGATATGTTAAGAATAGAAGATTGGTTAGGGCAAGATTAGGGCCAGTCGTAGACAGCAGTGGGAAGTTGTGCGTGGAGCCGGAAGAGATTGGTGAGGCACTGAATAAATATTTCTCTTCGGTATTCACGCAGAGTGCTGGAAATGTAGCTACGGAGAACACTGAGGTACAGGGTTGCAAATTGGGAATTATTGTAGTAGATAGGGAGGATGTGCTAGAAATTCTCGAGGGTTTGAAGTTGGATAAGTCCCCTGGGCCGGACGGGATTTACCCTAGGATTCCCTGGGAGGAAAGAGAGGAGATTGCAGAGCCTCTGGCTCTGATCTTCAGGTCCTCGTTGGTTACGGGTGTGGTTCCGGAGGACTGGAGGATGGCGAATGTGGTCCCATTGTTTAAGAAGGGGAAGAGAGACCTGCCAGGGAATTATAGGCCAGTGAGTCTTACTTCTGTTGTGGGCAAGGTATTGGAGAGAATTATTAGGGATAGGATTTATAGTTATTTAGAGAGAAATGAATTGATTGGGATAGTCAGCATGGTTTCGTGAAGGGTAGGTCATGCCTTACTAACCTCATTGAGTTTTTTGAGAAAGTGACCAGAGAGGTGGATGGGGGTAAGGCGGTTGATGTAGTATATATGGACTTTAGTAAGGCGTTTGATAAGGTGGCCCATGGAAGACTTCTACAGAAAATGCAGATGTGTGGAATAGAAGGTGATTTAGCTAATTGGATTAGGAATTGGCTGGCAGATAGAAGACAGAGGGTGGTGGTTGATGGGAGATATTCATCGTGGAGTTCGGTGACAAGTGGTGTGCCTCAGGGGTCTGTTTTGTGGCCCCTGCTGTTTGTAATTTTTATAAATGATCTGGATGAGGGTATTGAAGGATGGATTAGTAAATTTGCAGATGACACTAAAGTCGGTGGAGTGGTAGATAGTGAGAGGGGTGTTATAGTTTGCAGAGGGACTTGGACAAGTTGCAGAGCTGGGCCGAGAGGTGGCAAATGGAGTTTAATGTGGAAAAGTGTGAGGTAATGCACTTTGGCAGGAAAAATAAATGTGTAGAGTATAGGGCTAATGGTAGGGCTCTTAATAGTGTTGAGGAACAGAAGGATTTTGGTGTATGTGTCAATAGATCCCTGAAAGTAGGCAGTCAAGTGGATAAAGTTGTTAAGAAGGCATATGGAGTCTTAGCTTTTATTGGTAGGGGGATTGAATTTAGGAGCCGAAGCATCATGTTGCAACTGTACAAAACTCTAGTGCGGCCGCACTTGGAGTATTGTGATCCCCAATAAGAGGGGATCTTATTGAAGCATATAAGATGATTAGAGGTTTAGATAGGGTGGACAGTGATAGCCTTTTTCCTAGGATGGAGAAAGCTAGCACGAGGGGACACAGCTTTAAATTAAGGGGTATGAGTTATAGGACGGATATCAGAGGTAGGTTCTTTAATCAAAGAGTGATTAGGGAGTGGAATGCCCTGCCTGCAGCTGTTGTAGATGCGCCAAGTTTGGTGGCGTTTAAGAGGTTAATTGATAAGGATATGGAAGAGAAGGGAATGGTTTAGTTTGGAGGGGCATTGCTTTTTATTTTGGTCGGCACAACATCGAAGGCCGAAGGGCCTGTTCTGTGCTGTATTGTTCTATGTTCTATGTTCTATAGAGGGATATGGGCCAAATGTGGGCAATTGGGACTAAACTAGCAGTAAGAACTGAGCAGCACGGATAAGTTGGTCTGAAGGGCTTGTTTCCATGCTGTAAACCTCTATGGCTCAGTGATCCAATTGCCTCTCTTTACAGACTTGCCTTTCCTGCACTGAGCCTCAATTTTTGTGATAATTTGGAGTTATCCTCAGTGGTCCTTGGCTGTGAGCTTACAGTGGGATTTTCCAACTCTGCCAGTGGTGGAAGTCACAGTACGCAGGATGGGAAAATTTGAAGAGTGCCCAAAGATTAGTTTCCCACCAGCATGAAAATGGTTTCAAATTTTCTGTTCTCATCTTTGATGGGTGAAATCTTCCCGTTTTTAGGCTAAGTGCCTAGGCTAGTGGGAAAAATAGCAGTTTTCCTACTAGTGATGGCAGCATTTATCAGGTGGATTTGCCCGAAACCCACCCACCAGCCCGTTGTTCAGCGATGAGGGCGCCATTTTAAAGGGCAGCCGAATCTCTGCACTTGGAGAGAGGCCACCCTTTCCAAAAAATGAAATTGTAATCCTCCTTGATGGCTAGGGCAGCACTACCAAACCCTTACTAAATAGGGCATCCTCCCATCCACAAATCTAATAAGAGTCCATGTCAACATTCTGGTTAGGAACAATGGAGGTACTGGAGATGCATTCACGAATGAAGGATCAGTATCAAACTGTGGGAGTTGGCAATGATCTTCAGATTCCCACAGCTTCAGGATGCCATTGATTCCGCACTTGTATTTTGCAGAGTTCCCTTGGAAGCAACCAATATAACATGCAGCTAGCCTGAAATTACAGGAAACAGGTCATGCAAGTCTTTGCCAGATATGCTGGGAGCTTCCCTGGCTTGTATACCTTGAAACATTCACATATGACACAGATCTTCGAGGGCCCTCAACACATCCAGATTTGGTTCCTTGGGGCAGCTGGAGTAAGTTCCATAAGTCCTTCCATCCTTTGGCACTGGCACTTGCTGATGCCCACATGTATCTGCACCATACATTTGATGCCCTCCACCATGAAGCTCATGCCTTCAACCATGGAGTGGACATTCTCTGCCAAGGAGTGCACATCATGCACCAAGATCTCCACTGCAGCCGCCACCCTTGCAGTGTTGGCCTGATTGCCCTGCAGTGTCGACATGATCACCTTGGACAGAAAGTGCTGTGACTCCTCCAAACATCCTTGTAATCCGAGGAACGATGTTGACATCACTTCCTGATGATTATGACTCTGTCTTTGTAGCTCCAGGAGCTGAGGAACAACTGAGTCTAGAGACACATCATATGACTGGGGTTCAGCAGTATCCTGGCCTATAGCAGTCTCTAACTGCTGGGACATCCCTGTCTCCACCTGCTCTGGATCATCAGAAACCTGCCTCCTAATAATTCCCATTCAGTTGTGACTATCTGAACTGGTTGTAACACCTCATTCATGTGAAAGTCTAAGTAATCATCCTCGGAGCTGTTTGCCTCTGTACTCTACTGCAGGATGGGCCGGGCTTCTCATCTGATTTCCCTGCGAGGGAAGGGAGATGGCATTAGTGTTTGGCAGGGGCATAAGGATAAGAGAGGCATAACACATAGAACATAGAACATAAAACATTACAGCGCAGAACAGGCCATTTGGCCCTCGATGTTGCGCTGACCAATTAAGAAAAAGCAATGGCCCTCTAACCTAAACCATTCCCTTTTCATCCATAAACTTATCTACTGACGTCTTAAACGCCCCCAAACGTGGCGCATCTACAACTGCAGCAGGCAGGGCATTCCATACCCTTCCACCCTCTGGGTAAAGAACCTACCTCTGACATCCGTCGTATAACTACCACCACTTAATTTAAAGCTATGTCCCCTCGTGCTAGCTTTCTCCATTCTAGGAAAAAGGCTATTACTGTCCACCCTATCTAAACCTCTAATCATCTTATATGTTTCAATAAGGTCTCCTCTTTGCCGCCTAAGCTATGATGCTGCTTCCAATAGCGGCATGTGTTGATGGTTCTCAGTTTTGTCTACTGCCCCAATCTCACCCTCGGCACAGCTTTTCCTTCTCTTCTCTGGCTTCTCTAGTGCTTTCTCCTCAAAGAGAGTGAGGACTTCCAGTTCAGGCATTAGTCCATTCTGCAGTGTTTGCTCTTTCCTGTTGCATTCCAGCTTGTTTTGCAATAAGATGGATGGGAGAGTGTAAACATGATATGTGCTGAGTCAAATGGTGAGGATCCCTCACGTGGGTCAGTAAGTGGGAGCTGGGATCTGAAGTAAGAGTGTGGGCGTGGGGGAGTGAGTGGTGGGACCTATTGCAGTGGCAATGTGAATGTGATGGGTGTATGAACGGATGAGTGGTGAATTACTCAAGTGACTCAAAGGATGTCATTCATTTTCTTCCTGCAATTGTATTCCCATTTTCCTGCACAATCAGCTAGCACAAATTAGCACTGCCATCATCTCCCATGAAAGGTTGATTACCTTGATGGCAGGCCTTCAGCCCACTTGAGGGTAGAAGATGCCACCCCATTCAGCATCGTGATGAAGACTTCCGCTGAAACCTTGGTACTGTCTTCCTGGCTGCCAGCATTCCTACTGGATTTGGAACAAGCATTGGGGGGCATTTAAATGATGTCCTCTTCCTTCCCCCATTCCCAATTGCTGAACTCAAGTGATGTCAGGCGGGTGAGTCAGAGTCAGCCTGCAACGGGCATGACATGAAACTCCTGTAACACTTTTCACTGACACAAGTGCCTGAAGATAGGACATAATTTCTCACTGCTGATGCCAACGGACTACTCTCCAGCTTATTGGCTAAAACTGACTCTTGGGCAAAGCAAAAGAAAATTCTGCCCATGGGGTGGGGTGTGTGAAGTGGGGTGGGGGGCTGTGAGGTGGGGTGGAAGGGGGTAGGATGCGGGGTGTGAAGTAGGGTGGAGGGAGGTGCGGTATGGGGGGGTGTGGGGTGAGGAGGGGGGGTGGTGTAGGGGGTATGAAGTGGGGTGGGGTGGAGGGGGGATGGCATAATTGATGGTGCTTTCTGTGCCATTCACCGTGGATGAAAAAGACAACATTGGTAGAAAATCTTATGAGGCCACTAAAATGAGAATCCGGGCAGCAAGGTCTCGTTCTGCAATTTTCCTGGCCCCTCGCCAATTACATAGTGGAGTTCCCACCCACAAAGGGCAGGAGCCTCATTTAAATCCATTTTAATAGTTTTGCATACAATTAAAGGATATTCATGCAATGTAAACATGAAGCAGCCGAGGGGAACCCGCTGAGGACACAAAGATATGCATGGGGAGAGAGGGGCATGCCTGGGAATAGCCCTGGCACTACCCCATGCCACCTTTGTACTGTCACTTGGCAGTGCCTACCCGGCAGTGCAAACATGGCAGTGCCAAAGATGGCTGGCATGTCCAAATTCCTCAGGACATAGCTGTCATGGACATCCCCTGGTGCTGTGCACACACCTGCATAATAATTAGTCTGTTGTCACAGACTATCTGGACATTGAGGGAGTGACAGCCGTACCTGATGATAAATTGTTGTTCCTCATCTTGTGGGGACCACAGGATGATGTGCGTCCCATTCACAACCCACTGCATGTGGAGCATGCCAGCAACAATGACAAAGCCTGCAGTCTTGGCTTCCTGTTGCATCTGGCCAACATTAAAGTATAAGTACTGTTTGCCCGGGCATACAAGGCATCCATAACCTGCAGATAAAGTGCACAGATACCTGTAAAATGCCACACATGTCCCCAGTGGAATGATCCAGTGGCATTGAGGTTAAGGGATGCTGTAAACTTCATTTCCACTGGGAGCAGATTCCCTCCCATTTCTATCAGGACCTGTCACAAGTGTGACACCGCCTCCTTGCTCAGGTTGAGCCAACGCTGACACATGGCTTCAGACAGACCCTGAAAGGCTCTCTTTGTCCTGTAGAGTCTCTTTCTCCGCATCGTCCTTCCCCTGGCCCCTCAGTGGGAGAATGTGCTGCCACTTCCTAGGCTCCCTGCCATCCTTCTGCAGATTCTGCTACTGCTGGTCTTGCTGTGGCGTTCTGGCTCTGTCCATCTCCTACCCACCTCCTGCTCAATAGCTGCCACCATGATGGCCAGTTCAATATCTATCAGTCTGAAATCCATCTACATTGTGGGGTTACAGAGAAAGAGAAATAGATAACATGTTATTTTTCCCTTTGTACACATAGTAAAATGTAGTGTTATAGTCATGGCTAGGATGTAAAAAAAGATCAGCTTAATATGTGTTAGAAGGGCCTTTCATTCCTTTGTGAAAAATTTTCAAATGCTTACTTTTATTAATGTGAAAGTTAAGTCAAAAATTGATTTGGGTCCAAGAAAAAAATGAATGCTTTGTCAACTAAGTCATATGAAATGTTTTCAATGGAATTTTTTAATGTAATAGAGATGATAAATTAATGCCAAGTTGAGTGACCATGAAATGATTAAGCTCTGTTAATGTTGAACATTTGTGATTTCTAAGCTAAGGAACTGTTAGCGAGTTGCTTGAGAGTCTAATGACATATAATTGACAAATTGAACAAACTCAGAGCACTTTGTTATTAAGTAATGGTCAAACTGTGCCAGGCTTGCAGTGTGTATAAATGACAATGCCTCTTAAACCTCAGCAGAGAATACCACACATGTGAATATTTGTCCTGAAGAGGCAGATAAAGGAGTTACTTACAGTCTGAAATGAACTGAAGTGTAGGCTGAAAATTGATTTACAGAAAATGTATATTACAGGGAGATTGCGCATTTCCAGCTGACCTTGAGAAGGAGGTAGTAAGCCTCTGAACTTGCATCAAAATCTTGCCACCTCTTTTTTGCAACACCTATTATAACCTATCTTTGAAATTTTATCATCTGCTCCAACATCTCTTGTGTGAGTGTGCAAATTTTCTTTAATGACACTCCTGTGAACTGGTTGTATATTTTCACTGTATTAAAATATTAAGGGTCCAATTTTACCATCAAGTTGCACTTGTTTTCAGGTGTGTAAACTTGGTAAAGTCGGGCGTGAGGCGAGTAGCAAGATACGCCATCCCTTCTAAGGCCAGGTCCCCCTCGGCCGATGGCTGAAAATGGCCACAATCGGAATTGCGCCCATTTTGGGTGTGATGGCAATTTAAATGCATTTGAATGTATTTAAATTGAATTAATGGGCTGGCTGCCCAACATTACTGACACTTTCCCCTTTGCCATCGCAATTGCCAATCAGGAATCGGGGTGAATCAGCCATGCTTCATAAAAGTCTGATTCGGACGTTCGATCGGTGAGGTTAGTGAGGAAGTATGTGCACAGCAGCCAAAGGCTCTCTGCTACTCATGGGTGTCCTGTGGTTATGGCCATTTTCTGTGTCAGGTCGGCGGCAGCTCTATGAGTGTGTGGGGGCTGGAGACAGGTCTCTGACGTCCGACTTGCAGCACTGATCTCGGATCTTGTCGTTCTGCTGGGTCCTAGTGCACTCAGCTCAATTCCTGTTGAAGGATGTGCACAAAGCCCTTGCAAATCACGCTTTGCAAGGAGCTCTGATTGTGGGGAGCATTTGGCTGGGGAATTTGGGGGGCTGTGATTGTGGGAAGCATTTGGCTGGGGGAATTTGGGGGGCTGTGATTGTGGGCATGTGGCTGGGGGAATTTGGGGGGGCTGTGATTGTGGGGACATGTGGCTGGGGGAATTTGGGGGGCTGTGATTGCAGAGAGCACGTGGCTGGGGAAATTGGGGGGTATGGACAATGACTGTTGATGTGCTGGGGGCAATCAGCATTCCCTAACCTCTGCATGTTCCTCTCCATCTACCCCCTTCAGGGTGACAATATAGCTTTTGCGATGCAACCAATAGATCTTGCTATTCTTTTGGGTGTTGCTGGAGCTGAGGAGGAGCAGCAGGAGGAAGAATTGTGGACACAGGAGGCCCAGGACTTACCACCTCAAGGGAGACGACCACCAGAGGCAAGAGGTGGTCGCCATTCACCCAGAGTGTGGGAGGTGGGGGGGCCATTGGAGAAGAGAGAACAGGAATCCCAACAATTCCGCACACAAGTGTCCTTCAAGCAGATGTCAGACACCATGTTCTGCTAACATCTCCGATTTTGAAAGAAGACCGTGTAATACCTGTTTAATTTGTTGCAGGATCTGACACCTAGAGGCAGACAGGAGGTGAAGGACCCACTCTCGATGGCTGTCAAATTGACGGCTGCTCTAAATTTCCATGCTACTAGCCCTTTCCCGATCCCGAGCGGAAATGTCTGTAGCATCTCCCTATCTGCAGTGCACACCTGTGTGAGGCAGGTCACTGATGCACCGTATGCCCAGGCTGGACAGTTCAACAACGTCAATCTGGACCAGACGTAGCAAGAAGCCTGGGCTGCAGGGTTCACAGCCATTCAGGGGATGCCTAACTTGCAGTGAGAGATCGACTTATCACTTATGGGGTCTGGAATCACTGCTTTCCTTTTGTCAGTGACACAGTATTGAGGGGCCTCCTCAACTGACATCAACATGAAGCATCCCTCCGGCAATCATCAATGGAAGAGGATTTGTAATCAAAACAAATTAGTCACAGATGGGAAATGAAAAAAACATTTATTTGCAATAAAGGTGTTTAAATAAGACATTCTAGCATAAAAACTGTGAACGTAAAATATTAACGTGCTTAAATATTTTTCTAATTAGCATAGCCCATCGCCCGTGCTATCTCACAAAACTACAACTTCCTAACCTTACGTGGCCTACAACAACGTCTCAGTAACTCCCCAGAATGTACATCGGAGGTGGAAGGGACCAGCTGCCTACCATGCCCCGTGGCCTGTGGAGCATGTGGCAGGTGTCCTTTGGAGGCTCTGGACCTTGAGGCCCTGGCCTGCTGTCAAGTGTCTGGGATGTTTCCATGACACCCTCTTCATCTCGCTGCCCCTGCGATGCCTCAGTGTCAGAAAGAGGAGAGTTAGAAGGTGTAGTCACAGAACACAGTCTCCCGGCTGGAAGACCCCAACATTGGCTCAAGCTCTTCCTCCTCCCTTGGGGTTCCTGTGGGCCCCTGGGTCACTCCATGGGATGGCAGTGCTTCTGCTGTGAGCTCCAGAAACTTCGGCATCACTTGGAATTGCCAGTACTGGAGGATAACCTACGTTCCATCCGTGGTGGTCGAACCCTCTGCAATGGCCACTTGAACTGAGGGCCACTGCTCAATGACAGTGGCCTTCCAGGGAATTATAGGCCAGTGAGTCTCACTTCTGTTGTGGGCAAGGTATTGGAGAGAATTATTAGGGATAGGATTTATAGTTATTT
This sequence comes from Sphyrna mokarran, assembly GCA_024679065.1. Taxonomy (NCBI): domain Eukaryota; kingdom Metazoa; phylum Chordata; class Chondrichthyes; order Carcharhiniformes; family Carcharhinidae; genus Sphyrna; species Sphyrna mokarran. Next base: position 35,773,146 of record JAGIQG010000010.1, on the reverse strand, counting down.
AGAGAGAAATGAATTGATTGGGGATAGTCAGCATGGTTTCGTGAAGGGTAGGTCATGCCTTACTAACCTCATTGAGTTTTTGAGAAAGTGACCAAAGAGGTGGATGGGGGTAAGGCGGTTGATGTAGTATATATGGACTTTAGTAAGGCGTTTGATAAGGTGGCCCATGGAAGACTTCTACAGAAAATGCAGATGTGTGGAATAGAGGGTGATTTAGCTAATTGGATTAGGAATTGGCTGGCAGATAGAAGACAGAGGGTGGTGGTTGATGGGAGATATTCATCGTGGAGTTCGGTGACAAGTGGTGTGCCTCAGGGGTCTGTTTTGGGGCCCCTGCTGTTTGTAATTTTTATAAATGATCTGGATGAGGGTATTGAGGGATGGATCAGTAAATTTGCAGATGACACTAAAGTCGGTGGAGTGGTAGATAGTGAAGAGGGGTGTTATAGTTTGCAGAGGGACTTGGACAAGTTGCAGAGCTGGGCCGAGAGGTGGCAAATGGAGTTTAATGTGGAAAAGTGTGAGGTAATGCACTTTGGCAGGAACAATAAATGTGTAGAGTATAGGGCTAATGGTAGGGCTCTTAATAGTGTTGAGGAACAGAAGGATCTTGGTGTATGTGTCAATAGATCCCTGAAAGTAGGCAGTCAAGTGGATAAAGTTGTTAAGAAGGCATATGGAGTCTTAGCTTTTATTGGTAGGGGGATTGAATTTAGGAGCCGCAGCATCATGTTGCAGCTGTACAAAACTCTAGTGCGGCCGCACTTGGAGTATTGTGTGCAGTTCTGGTCGCCACATTATAAGAAAGATGTGGAGGCATTGGAGAGGGTACAGAGGAGGTTTACCAGGATGTTGCCTGGTATGGAGGGCAGGTCCTATGAAGAGAGGTTGAAGGATTTGAGGTTGTTTTCGTTAGAAAGGAGGCGGCTAAGAGGGGATCTTATTGAAGCATATAAGATGATTAGAGGTTTAGATAGGGTGGACAGTGATAGCCTTTTTCCTAGGATGGAGAAAGCTAGCACGAGGGGACACAGCTTTAAATTAAGGGGTATGAGTTATAGGACGGATATCAGAGGTAGGTTCTTTACTCAAAGAGTGATTAGGGAGTGGAATGCCCTGCCTGCAGCTGTTGTAGATGCGCCAAGTTTGGTGGCGTTTAAGAGGTTAATTGATAAGTATATGGAAGAGAAGGGAATGGTTTAGTTTGGAGGGGCATTGCTTTTTATTTTGGTCGGCACAACATCGAAGGCCGAAGGGCCTGTTCTGTGCTGTAATGTTCTATGTTCTATGTTCTATGACAGCAGCAAATGTCCTCTGAGAGTGGACCATGCTCTGAAACTCCTGAGCCTTGGCCTTCTGAGACTGGGCCATGGATCTCAAGGGCTGCTGCCATAGCCCACTGAGTCTCAGCGCTATCTGGCCTCTCAGACATGGACCACAGAACCTTGAGAACTCTCTTCAATCCCTCAGGTGAAGCCTGCTGTGATTTGGCCATTGCTTGGAGCCTGTCACTCATGGTGATGATCCCCTACTCCAGGGTTTCCACTGCAGACACCACTTTGTAGTGCTGGCCTGGGAAGCATGCAAGATAGGCAATATCTAGGTTGCCTGAAAGCTTTGGGACTCCTCCCAACTGCCTCACAGTTAAGTCAGCCCCTCCTGCATTCTCCGGCTCTGTTGCTGCATCTCCAGCAGCTGAGAGAGAAGTGATCTCAGAGGCCCAGCATTTAGCTTGTGACTACCTGAGTCCTCACCTCTAGCAGGCCCCTGAATGCCAGAGGCCTTGGACATTCCCTCCTGCACCTAATGTATATCAGCAAATGTGTTGTGCTCACTAGAATATGACCCAGAAGTCTCAACACCAACTGGACTCATCCATGTGTCAGCATCTGGCATGGTGAGTTATGAGGGGGAAACTGACACCAAGACGGTGCCACCCTCAGAGGTCCTTCACCCATATCATCTGAGGACTCGTCCGAGCTGTGTTGACCAGGATGATGTAGAGATGCCGGCGTTGGACTGGGGTAAACTCAGTAAGAATCTGGCAACACCAATTTTAAATCCAACTGATTTATTTGATAGTAAACCTGAGAGCTTTCAACTTTTTCGTCTTCGTCAGGCAATGCATTTGCCTGACGAAGACAAAAAAGTCAAAAGCTCTCAGATTTACTATCAAATAAATCAGTTGCATTTAAAATTGGTGTTGCCAGATTCTTACTGAGTAGGCCAAGATGGGCAGGAGCTGCAGCAGGGGCCTGTAACTAAGAAGGCCCCCGGGTGTCCAGCTATGTCCCTGCAACATAGGACACAAGGTTAAGTGCAAGGGAGGGAGAGGAATCTGAGATGCCAATCACATGACTTACATTTTTCCATTGAACATAGAAGAAAGCACCAAAAAAATGATATCACAGGAACAGGACATCCTTTAGCCCTCCAAGATACCAGCAATCAAGCTGATTTGTAACTCCCTATCCTTTCAGGCACCTTATGCCTCTATTCCCATCCCATTTACATGGCTGTAGAGATGTCCCTTAAAGGTTACTATTGTATCTGCATCCGCAACCTCCCCTGGCAGTGAGCTCCAGGCACCCACTGTCCTCTCTGAGGAAATAAACATGTCTCATACATCTTTAAACCTTGTCCTTCGCACCCAAAACTCGTTTCCCTGGGAAGCTGCCTCAAAATGATTGAAGGAATGACAAGTGCTCGTGTCTTAACAGCAGCCTGACTATGCTGTCACTGACAGCCCCCACTTCCTTCCCCCTTGAGAGCTCCAGTGGCTGCTCCTCAAAGGGGGTGAGGATCTGGCTTACCACCCCCTGTCATGGGTGTTGTAATCGATTTTCTCCTGTGGAGACAGAAGGAGCCATGAAAGAAATGGTGGTGTGACTCCTGCAGAATATCAGGTGGTGGCCCTTAGAGGGCAAGTGCGGTGGGGCTCTTGGTGGGGAGAGGGGGGATTAGGAAGGAGCTGTATGGAGGTCAGAGACTGGAAACATGCAGAATGCTGGGGGTAAATGACCTGGGGGAGATCTGGGGAAGAAGCAAGATAGGGTTCAACATTCACCCTTGCTGCTCGGATGGAGTCATTGACTTTTTTCCGACATGGGTCGAAAAGAATCTGAAACACTTCCAGATTCATTTCAAGTCCGCCCAGCACTTAGAATCAAAATGATAAAATAGCGCCCAATGAATACATGTCGTTGTTGTTGCAAACTTACCAAATGTTTTATTCATTGCCCAGTTATCAATCTTATAATGAAAGAAGTTGTAACTATTTGTGATTCAGAACATTTTAAAGTGCTATACAACTCACAAGTATTCTTGAATATAATTGCTGTTACAACATAGGAATCAGAATTCCAGATTACAAATTCCACATATTGCAACAAAATGAATGACCAGATAATCTGTTCTTGTGTTATTAGTTGAGAAAAAAAGCTTGTCCAAATTAACCTCTTGCTATTTTTTAAATTGCACTAAAAGATGTTATTCCAGTCCAATTGTCTCTCCACTGTTGTCCAGCTGAGTGGGACTGCACTCCAATTCCATTTTTATCTGCCTAATCATAAACAGGCCATCATTTGTAACAAAGTTTGCTTTCTGCTTCTGCATTGTTACCTCTATTGTCCTCTAAGGGTCAATCTTTAACACTCCGATTGCTCATCTACATGCTGTCCCTCAATACCATCATCTGATGCATTAGTTACCACATGAACATTGATGACACCTAGCTGAACCTCAGTCACCAACTCTCTCAACTCCTCCATTGTTTTAAAATTGTCAGATAGCATACCTGATATCAATTGCTAGAGAAGCAGAAACATCCTCCCATTAAATATTGGAAAAACTAAATATTGGAAAAACATTATCTTCTAACCCATTCCAAACTTTGTTCCTCAAGTCCCACCTCCTTCCTTCTCGTTAGTGAATGAACCAGACTGTTCACAATCTTTGTGTCACATTCAACCCCAAAATGATCTTCTGTGATATATATTTACACCATCAGAAAGATTACTTACTCTGCTTCTGTAAAAGCACCAGACTTTGCCCCTGACTCAGCTCATCTACTGCTAAAACCTTCATTCATGCAATTGTTACCCCCAAATTTGGCCTTCCAACTCTCCCCTGCCTGACCTTCCATTATCTACTCTCCATAAACTTGAGCTCATCCAAAATTCTGCTGCGCAGGTCCTTCTATGCACTAAATCGCGTCCCTAGGCTTATTGATTCTAATTATTGTCACCCTCAATCAATGTTTTGATTTCAATATTCTCATCTTTGTTTTCAATTCCTTCTATGGTGATTACCATCTCCAACAAGGAAGAGTCTATTTATCTCACTCCTCACTACCTTTGTAACCACTCTTTGACTCACAACGCTCCAAGATAATTATACTCATCTGGTTCTGGCCTTTTTAATTGCTCAACCATGGGTGTCATTGCTTAAGTTCAAAACTCTGCAATTTCCTCTGCAATCCTGTGTGAGTCTCTGTCTCTTTTTCTTCCATTGAGATGCTCCTTAAAACCAAACACTATGAACAATTTTTTTGCCATCTGGCCTAATATTGTCTTATGTATCTCAGTGTCTAGTTTTGATTTATAATTCTCTTGTGAAGCTGCTTGAGATATTTTATTCTATTAAAGACATCATACAAGAGTTGTTGTTGTATTTCAAGTGGATCATTCATCCATTCACTTCTGACCTACTTTTGTAAGCACAATAGTTGCATGGCTGGTCCAGTGAAGGTCCTGTTCAATGGTAGTTGCTCTATGACATTGGAAGTGAGGGTTTTTGATACTGCCGTGAATATCAAGCAGAGGTAAGTAGAGTCTCCCTTGTTAGAGATGGTTACCACCTAACACTTGTGTACATTGCTTGTCACTTATCAGCGCAAATCTGCATGTTGTCTGGGTCTTACTGCATATAGTCAGTAAGAGTCTGGCAACACCAATTTTAAATCCAACCGATTTATTTGGTAGTAAATAGAACATAGAACATAGAACATAGAACATTACAGCACAGAACAGGCCCTTCGGCCTTTGATGTTGTGCCGACCAAAATAAAAAGCAATGCCCCTCCAAACTAAACCATTCCCTTCTCTTCCATATACTTATCAACTAAAAACTAAAACATGGCAGTTCCGTGTGTCTGGATGAAAAACTGATTGTTGAAGGTGAAGACATTGTGGTCCAAGATGAAGCGGATGTATTGTAAAATTGCATCTGGAAACTGGCAGTTGTTGGCATTGAGTACTGAGGCAGTTGCAGCAATACCATCATCGTGGGGGATGTTGGTGTAGAGTGCCAAGGCATCCATTGTGACAAGGAGTGTCCCTGGTTCAATTGCTCCGTGTGTGCTGAGTTTCTGTAGGAAGTCCGTAGTGTCAAGACAAAAGCTGGAGGTTTTTTGTACAATGGGTTTCAGGATGCCCTCGATATAGCCGGAGAGGTTCTCACACAGGGTCCCATTGCCCGATACGATGGGACGGCCGGGTATCTTTGGGAGGCAATAGAGATCTCCAATGCAGGGAGTCCGTGGAATGAGAGCCCAGAGGGTGTTCTGAAGATCCGAATCAAAAGTTTTGATCAGAGTGTTGAGTTGACGAGTGTGTTCTTTGGTCAGATCTGCTGGTAACTGTCTGTAGTGTTTCTCATTGTTTAGTTGTCGGTACACTTCTTCACAGTAGTCCGTTCTGTTCAGTACGACGGTGGCGCCTCCTTTGTCTGCTGGTTTGATGACAATGTTGCAGTTGGTTTTGAGAGTACGGATGGCCTTGCATTGTGCTTGGGTGATGTTCGGGGCTGTCTTGTAAGTACGGTTGATGAATCTGGTGTTCACGCAGGTTAGGTGTAAGGATTCGCATTCTAATCAGCAATCTGTAAACTGTCTGTGCTGATATGTGTGCTTTTGGAGACCAGAACATCTCATTCGCCTGACGAAGGCTACAAAGGCCGAAAGCTAGCAGATTTACTACCAAATAAATGGGTTGGATTTAAAATTGGTATTGCCAGACTCTTACTGAGTTTACCCCAGTCTAACGCTGGCATCTCTACATCACCTTACTGCATATAAACAAAGATGTCTTCATTATCTGAGGTTTCCCACTGGAACTGAACACTTCCTATGCAAAAATTAACAAACATCCCCACTTCTGATGCAATGATGGACAGAGGATTTTTGATGAAGGGATTGAAGATTGTTAGGCATAGCCCAATCCCACATGAAACTGATGCAGTGATTTACTCGAGCTGGGAAGATTGGCCTCCATCAACCATGTCCATCTTCCTTGATGTTAGATATAACTGAATTCATTGAGAGTTTTTCCTGATTCACAATTTTACTAGAGCTGCTTGATACTGCACTTGATAGTTATCTTCACTTTACCCCTGGTTTGTTCAAAGCAGAAATGAGGTTCAGAACCAAATAGTCTGTTCAGAACCCAAACTGAACATTGCTGGGTTATTCCAAGGAATGTTGCCTACCTTTCCTTGGGAATTAGTTAGAGGAAACTTTTCCTTTCTTGTCACCATCAATTGACAAGTTACAGCAGAAAAATAAGTCTATTTGGCTCAACAAACTCTACGTTAACATTTACTCTTTAACTTTATCTTCGCATTTATCCTCTCTGTCAAAAAATTGTTCTAATCACATTGCACATCCTATTTTCCTATCTCATTGTCTTTTCTTCACTCACCTAGCATGCCTGATTCTTAATCTTAGCTGACAGCAATACAACTGAAATCAGATGTTGCTATTAATAGACAGTCAGTTTATACTGTCTATTTTGTACCACTGCCTGAAACAAACTTCATTTCAAACTATATAAAGGTGGTTAGAACTGTTTGCTGAAATGGAACATAAATGTTGACATGGTTTGAAAGAACTGAATGCAGTGTTTCCATGTTGTAACTTCTGTACAGGTCTATAGTGGTGGGAAGGAAAAACTTCCACATATATTGCCAAGTATCTGCAGACTTTTTTTTGATATTTTTCAGTGTTTAACAGAATAACATGTGCTAAAAGAACTGTACCACTGTTCTTTCCAAATGAGGAAATGGATGGTCCAGTGGGTTAGATGATGATTTTTCATTTCTGGCACATCTGTTCAATGTAAATTGAAAGAATTGGGCTGAAAAAGATTATTCTAAGAGATGGCTTTATTCCAGACTTATCCAAGGTATGACCTAATAGCTGAATGTGGTTTGAGCAATTCCTCCATGCAACCCCCAGAGGCAGTGGGGATGGGAGAATGGAGGTGATGATGGGGATGGAAAGGTGGGGTAGTGGGGTGGGTTATTGGGGGTGGGAGGTGGGGGGTGGGGGTTTGGGAGGGAATGAGGAGATGGGGTAGAAGGAGGAGTGGAGGGGTGAAGGGGAGTGGGGGTTGGGGGGGGGAGCCGAGATGGGGGGGTGGAGCGGGGGGAAGATGGGGTTGGGAAAAATAGAGGGTGGGGAAGATGGTGGGTGGGGAAGATGGGGTTTGGGACAAGAAGAGGGTGGGAAGGATGGGGGTTGGGGAGGATGGGAGGTGGGGGAGGATGTGGGGGTGGAGTGATAGGGGTGGTGAGGAGAATTGGGGGGATGTGGGACGATGGGGAGGGGGATGGGTGGGGGGCTGGGGTTTACGGGGGATAGGGTGGAAGGCAGTATGGTAGGTGGCATGGTGTGTGGGGAGCTTGGAGACGGGGATGGGGGATAAGGATGGGGGTGGGGGGTGATGATAGGAGTGGGGGGATGAGAATGGGGAATGGGGCGATGAGGATAGGGAGTGGGGGGGGTTGGTGGGGTGTTGGGGAGTGGGGTGGTGGAGGTGGGATGAGCGGGTGACTGATGGGATGGGTGCTGGGTGGAGGAGATTGAGAAATGGGAGAATGGGGAAATGGGAGAGTGGGAGAATGGAGTGTGGGAGGGGAGTGGATGGATGGGGTGGATGGATGGGAGTATGTGGGGTATGGAGGAATGAGGGGGATGTGGAATGGGGAGAATGAGAGCAGGAGGTGGGATAGGGATGGAGTGATAGGGCTGTGGAAGATGGGGTAGGATGGGGGATGTGGAGGACTGGATGAAGGGGATGGGGGAATAGGGGAGGACGGGAATGAGTGTGGAGGATGGGAATGGAGTGAGGGGTGGGGATAGGGGTAGGATAGGGATGGGGTGGAGGATGATGGATTGAAGGGGAGTGGGGCATGGGAGAATTAGGGGATGGGGGTGGGAATGGGAGAAGGGATGATGGAGGTTCTAGTGGGAGGATGGGAGTGTTGGTGAGGGGATGGATGATGGTGGGGGACATGGGGGATGGGGATGGTGGGGGGTAGGGAACAGGAATGTGGGAATGGGGATGACAGAGGATGAGGTGGAATGGGGGATGGTGGGGGCATGGGGGGTGGGGAGATGGTTTTGGGGATGGGGATGCAGAGGTTGAAAGTGGGGAGGGGGATAGGGGATGGGGTAGAAATGAGGGTGGGAGAATGAGGATAGGAGTGTGAGTGGTGGGGGGCTGGGGATGGGGTGTGGGATGGGGATGGGATGGAGAGGATGGAGAAACGGGGGGATTGGGTGGTGGGGGAATGGGGAGTGGGGCCAATGGACTGTGGAAGGGGCATGGGGAGATGGCAGTATGGGGGATATGAAGGGGTGAGAGGGATGGGGATTGGGTAAATGGGGATTGGGTTGGGATGGGGGTGGGTGAATGGGGCTGTAGGAGACGGAGTGGAGTGGCGAGTGAAGGGGAAAGGGGAGGATGAGGAATAGGGGAGAATGGGGAATGGGTGGATTGGGGGAATGGGATTGGGAGGATGGAAGTGGGAGGGGGTTGTGGGTGGGAGGAAGTGGGAAGTGGGGAGGTGGGTGCGGGGGTAGGAGATGGGATGGAGGGATAAGCAGTCTCTAATTGGTGGAACAATGAACAGTGTATTAAAGGCTGGTGGGTAAGAGAAGCAAAGGTAGGTCATGGCTGGGAGCCAATGAGCAAAGCAATGTTGAGGTCAAAGGCCAGAGAACCAAATTGCATCAGCAATGTAGCCCAGGAGGATGATGCCTTAGTGTGCTAGAGAGGGCAAAGTCATGATGGGCTAGTGAGGTGTGTAGCGATTATTTCTTTGCTTAAAACCTCAACTTTTTTGGAAATTCAGTTCATTGTTCCACCAAACTTTACTTTTCTGAAATTTACTCAGTGGCCCTTGAGTAAGAAAAATGTGCAAATACGACCCCTGGAGTACAAAGGTTGGACAAACATGCTTTAGCCAGCCTCAATCCACTGTTAGTTAGATATGGGATCACAGAGCAACAACGGCAATCATTTGTCAAGTCACTCAGACAGACTGAATGTTGATAATCTGGAAAATGAAGGAAATTCCACACTAATGCAGTAACCAGTTCTTTAGTGAATTCAGGAAGAGCTGGGAAATCAACTCTGCATCAAGCTCTTTGATGTTATAATGATACTGGAGAGTTGATTCTCTACCTCTGATTTTCTATATCCATTGGGCACTGAGAACCTGCAATTTATCAAGTGTGGACACCAGTTCAGGAATCATTCCTTGAACTGGACTATATTGATTCCCCATTGGCCTCATATCCCTCATCTGGACGAGTATGTTTTGCCATATTAAAAGCACGCTTGAACTGCTGATTTGCAAACACAATTCCACCAGACGGTGTGGAAAGTGTTTTAACCTCTGAAGAATAGATTTGGGTCATGTGGGATGTAGAAATGTAAAATACTTCAAACCCGATGCTAATTTGCCTTAATAAGACCTCTTCTTGTTTAATTGGAGGAGGAATTGAGGGTAAGTGAACAACTTGCTCCAAGGAGGTGAGTCAATAATGTAATAGCTGCCTTTAATGAGTCTGTATGCTTCTGATTTTCCTAGCCTTAAGGATGACCAGCTGGATTTCCTTGGATTTGGGAAATTTGACAGCTCAAGCAAGGTCAGGGTGTCTGCATGCTTTTTGAAAATTGCTTGTGGTCAGGAAGAGGACAAGTGCTTACTCCCCACCATTAAATACATGAAGAAAAGTTGATAACCTCCCAATTGGACCTTTAACCTTCTTCCAGCCAATCTTACGATCCAATGCACTCCTCCCCAATGTCCTACCATGGGCCGCAATCTACTTTTGTCCTCTCCCTGATGTCTTCCTTGATGGTTTCTCCCCTTCTCCTTTTCAGTCTTCCCACTGATTTTTCTCTCTTTCTCTTGATCTCTTTTTTGCATGCCCCAACTGCAAAGCTGCAAGCCCTGTTAATATTGAGCCAGTGTTCACTCTATGATTATAAACATTACTGCTCCCATCAGCACAACAGGCCTCAAGTTGGCTGGAGAAATGAAAACTAATTCAGACACTCGTTGACACATTGAGTAAACACCACACTTGTTAAAAGCTAGATATCTTAAATCTCGCTTTATTTCACACATTGAAATGACTTTACAGTTTGCATGCTGGCATTTAATTGAATGGTGTTTTATAGCACATGTTATAGAGTGACAGATAGTCAGCAATTACTATCTGAAGCAGAGTTTTAATGGCAATTGGTTTGCTAACCATCACCTACAGATATGGGACTGAATTTCTGCGTTAGAAATATATGAAATAGGTGAAGAAGGGGGCCATGTGGCTCTTTGAGCCTGCTCCACCTTTCAATAAGATCATGACTGATTTATTTGCATTTTGAATTCTACATTCCCCTTTCACCTTTCATTTGCTTTCCTAATAAGAATCTATCTCTCAAGAATATTCAGTGACCCCGTTTCCACTGCCTTCTGAGTGGAAGTTGCACAATACCTGAGAAAAATAATTAACCTCATCTCTATCCTATGAGGGTGACCTTAATAAAACAGTAGATTCACACATAAGAGGAAACAAACTTTCCCAATCCAATGCATCAATGCTGTTTAACATCATACATACTTCAATTAAATACTGCTCATTCTTCTGAACTCCAGCAGCAATAACCCTAACCTGTCCAACCTATCCTCATTCCTGGTAAATGTAGTAAACCTCCCCCCACTTCTGGAATAGATGGTTTATATTTGCTGCTTTTTAGACTGATGGAAACTTCCCAGAATCTAGGGAATCTTTGGAAAATTAAAATGACACATCCAAATCCTGGAATGAAGGCCACCCGACCCAGAGACTTGTCAGCCTCAGCACCTGTTTTAGACTAGTGTGCCACGTAGTTTTGGAATTTTGTATTTGTTTTGGTCATGGACCCTAAATTTGTGATTATCTCTTTTTGGCTGTGTTGGAGATATTCTCGGGCATCTGGATGACTGGGGACATTCCTTCGGTCTACTCAGTGGCTGCAGGGCTTGCTGCATAGCCCTCTGGAAGATCCTCCATTTCCACTGGTGTAGGAGACCTACATTTTAGGCCGAATAGTTGGAGTATTGTAATGTTTGTGGTACCAGTTCTCATGCCTGTATTAGGTGATGTTGATTTTGTATATAACGGGCACCGTCTGAGGTTATAACATAATGGTTTGGCCATGTTTCCATACCACTACCAATTTATCATGGCCATGTGTGGTCTGGATCCTGACTATTTGACCAGGTGTTGAGTGTTAAAACCGTGAGCATTTCAATCATTGTTCCTTATCCCCCTTAGTGGGCACTCCATGAGGGAACTATTCACAATGGTTGTGATATTGAACTATAAGAGGGCCTTGGCAACAGGAATTGCGGTCTTGATGTATCTGGAAAACAAGTGCTGTGGCAATGATGGCAAACTTTGTGCAGAGTTCCCAAGTTCAGTGGAGCTGAATGGTGAGCATTTTCCATCATGAGTCTCTGGAAGATACAATGTGTGGTGAAGTGTGTCTTGATTATGACTGTGGCATTGTGTTTGACAGAAGGTCAAATTTGAACTACCTTGAATACAAGTTGACCAAGAACTGTTTACTATTCCATTTGAGAAGTCAGCTACCATGAATGATCATCGGAGATTGGGGATCTCATGTAGGTGCAATGGTTCTTTGGTTTGATGCAGCATCAGTACGTTACATGGTGCACTTCTGGATATTTCCTTCTCCATGTCAGCGCATACAGAGGACGTCGATAGTAGCTCTTTTATTCTATATCTAGTTACTTCCAAACTTGTATGCTGTTGGTGGAGTTGTTGGGTATAGTACCTCTGGAGAGAGGTAAGGATGGCAAATCATTGGTCTTGCAGCATCAGTTTATTCTGTACGTTGAGTTCATCTTTGATGGCAAAGAACGTGCAATGCTCATGGGGAAACTCCCGTGAAGACTATGGCCAGCCTCGCATGATCATTTTGTGTAGCTGTCTGCATGTGATGTCTGCTTTTGGGCTATTTTTGAATTCCTGGATCCTACAAGAGGAAAACACCTCTATGATCATGATGTCCATATCTTTCCCATGATCTGCCGGGTGTATAGTGGGTTGGAAGGCTCTCAAAACGGCATCACCTAAATACAGATCCTGACCACATTTGTAGACAACACTGAGATTGTAACTCTTTTGTCGACGCAGTATGGAAAAGCTATTTTAAAATAATTCAGCGGTTGATGATCCATTTTAACACAAAAGGGCAACGATGTATGAACTCATAAAATTTCTGACAGGAAAAGACTAGAGAAATGTGTTCCTTTTCAATCTGAGCATAATGAATTGCAATGTGACTGAAGGCCCTTGGTGCAAAGGCGATTCGGTCTGTCATTCTGGATATAGACTGTGCCAAGTCTGTGCTGGGAGCTATTTGTTGTTTGAGTGTGGGTGCTCATACATTAAAGTATTGTAACAACAGTGGGATTGAGAGTGCTTGTTTGAGTCTGTCAAAAATTGCTGTGCAGTGTTCCTGCCAACATCATCCAACATCCTGGTGGAGGACTTGTTAACAAGATCCAGTGATGTCACTGTAGCAAGGAATGAACTTAAAAAAAGTTAATTTATCACACCAAGGAATCGGAAATGACCATTTGTTGTATAATTATTATCTTTTCTATATCTGGCTTCACTCCATGAATAAGTGATTCATGGAGTGAATAAGTGTGAATAAGTGATCTATATACAGAAGCTATTTGACCCTGAATCTGCATTTTGCAGGGTTAAGTATCAGTTGTATGGTCCTAACTCTGTCACGGATAAGTCAAAGGCATGCATTATGTTCTTGTACAACCCCAGACCAGATTTCGCTGATGATAATTTTGTAATGTTAATCTACAAAGGATTTCTCCATGCATTGCTGGAAAACCTCACTGCCAGTGAAGATCCCACAGGATATATAAATAAAACACTGTACAGAACTCTCCCAAAAATTTTTAAGATGTTGTTGCCAATGGAAAAATTGGCGAGAATCCCATTTGATAGTATAGAGCAATTCAGTTCATAATTCATCCACACTTAAATTTCTTTAGAACCTGGAGAGATTCTCACTGAATTCACCTAGACTTGGAATGTTTCTTGGAATGAGGACATAAAGATGACAACAAACCCAACTATTTCCCACATTGACTTCTTGCAGCTTTTTTCTGATGGTTTTTTAGCATGCATATGCCAATGGTTAATTGCAATGTTTCACCTTTCTCATAAAGCAACTGCTTATGATCAAGAACTATGCTAACTCATCAGTAAGTTGCAATACCTGACTAGCAGTTCATCTCATCTTAGGTTTATGGTGTTAAACACATAGCCTATTAAGTATGATTTTTTTTAACTGGCAAGCAAATGTTTTCATACATTTTTAACAATATCTTGGGATCCTCATTCTTCTCCTCCATTAGGAAGACAAAATATTCAAATTTTTTGATGGCCTCAGGGCCCACTGAATTTAGTAAAATGTATGCTCGTACTTTTTTGGATTTATCTATTAAACTGACACCATAACAGATGCAATAGTCTTTTTCAAACTTTGCCCAGTTGTCTGCAAGGTTTTTGTCAAACGCGAGCAAGTCAATTTGGCAAAGTCCTTGTACCATACTGCCCACTTCTGACATCATGAAGAAGTGCTGAGTTCCAATAACTGGCTGCCAAGAATTTATAACAACAATAGTTTATTTAATACCCTGAGCAGCTCTTACATGCAATAACTCTATCCGTACCTCCAGGAGAATTCCCACGCTTCCAACGCATGACTTTTAAATAACTATGTCAGCACATGACCACTCAATCTAGATTCCTTTTGCATCTTTTTTTTAGTGTAGGAATATATTTATTCTGAGTACTCTGAAATTATCCACTGCTTCTCTATTGGTCTATCCCAGTTCATTTCAGCTAGCCCCATTTTCAAAGTCACATTGATTCCCTTATTTAAGTTTAAAATACTAGTCTTAGATCTGTTCTTCTCCTTTTCATATTAGATGTAAAATTCAGTCATATTGCTGTCGTTTCACCATGAAGTTATTAACTAATCCTATCAGACTATACAATATCAAAGTCCAATACAACCTATTTTCTGGTTGGTTTCAGTATGTGCTACTCTAAAAAATTATCTCAAAAACATTCTTAAAAAACTCCTCATCCAGGATATTATTGCCAAACTGATTTTCCCAGTTCATGTGTAAATTAAAATCACATAATTATTGTCATTCTTTTATCACAAGCACCCAATATTTATTCTTGATAACTTTGTTCTATATTGTGGTTATTGTTGGGACTCCTGCAGACTACTCGCACTCATGATTTCTTTCCTTGGTCATTCCTCATCTCCAGCAAAGCAATTCTATATCCCAATCTCCTGAACAAAGGTCACCTCTAACCATTGCACAAATGCCATCCGAGTTGAACAATACTATTAGTCCCACCTTTACCTATCCTTCTTAAGCACCATATATCCCCCTCAATATTCAGGACCCAATGTTTTTCTCCTGCAGCCACATCCCTAAATTGGCTATCAGGTCATATTTACTTCAATTTGGGGAGGCTATCTATTCTTTCACTTACTACTATGAAAGCTATGCTATTTCAAATACAGAGACTTCAATACTGAACAAAATTTTCCAGCCACTTCCACTGGTGAGGTCTTCCGGTCTGCTGACAGTGACTACTGCTGCAAGTCCCCTTGTGAACAATGGGGAAGGTGCGAACAATTGACAGCAGGAAGACCAGAAGGTTCTTACGCCAGCCAATGCCCAGCTATCTTTGCCGCTATAAAATCCCACCCTTGGTCTTTTTGTTATCTTTGTAACATCTAGTCTTGACTCTTAGTGCTTAATGCATTTTTAGGTTTTTTTCTCTTTGACTCTTCCGGCCATCCTTCAAACTTCATTTCCCATATTACAATTTTCCTCTCTCATCTTGGGGACAAGAGTTAGGAAATGAGATTTTTAGATCATAGAATGCAGAAGGAACTCATTCAGCCCATTGAATCTCCACTGACGACAATTCCACCCCAGGCCCTATCCCTATGATCCCACACATTTACCCTGCTATCCTTCTAACCTGTACATCCAGGATACTAAAGAGACAATTTAGCATGGCCAATCCACTTAATCTGCACATCTTTGGTGGGAGGGAACCTAACTAGTGGGAGGAAACCCACACAGACGCAAAGAGAATGTGCAAACTCCACACAGCCTGTGACCCAAGCCGGGAATTGAACGCAGGTCCTTGGAGTTGTGAGGCAGCAGTGCTAACCAATGTGCCATCGTGCCACTAAGTTATTTAAAATTGGGTTACTCATAAGTGATGGACTGAACGCTGACAAAAGATGCATCTTTTCTGTGATAACTCCATTTTCAGCTGTATTACTGAAGCAATAATGGGTTGTCACTCTTGAATATATCAAACAACCTTTTAATACAAACATTTTTTAAAAAACAATGTTAAAACAATATACATTTGTATTCATCTTTTGTGGAATTCTCTACCAATTTGAATCGTGCTGGCCAAGATAATAATACCCAATGCTAATATGTCACGAGCAGTGGTAATTAAATGGTCAGCCAATCAACTCGCAGATGAGGGCCAGAGATCCCGACTCCCCCGAAGAAAGTAGATGCCCAACTTGCGGGAAAGTGGCCATTCCCCACCTATTTGGGCGTATTTACCAGAGCAAATCTCCGACAGTCTGAGCATTGCAAAGTGCCTTAGCAAGATTTCCTCTGCTAAGTAGGGGTTGGGGCCTATTCCTGCCCAAAAGGCTGGCAAAATAGCACTAAGTGAGCCACTGTATATGTGCCAATCAGTCAGAGTGGAGATTGCTGCATGTGCAAAGCACCCCCATTGCTGGCCACCTCGATCGTTTAAAAGTCGGATCCTTTAAAAGTTCCTGGATGAGCACTTGGAATGCCATAACATTCAAGGTTATGGGACAAGTGCTGGCAAGTGGGATTAGCTGAGCAGGTCAGGCATTGGTACAGACATGATGCGTTAAAGAACCTCTTCTGCACTGTAGATTTCTGTGATTCAGTGATACTGAATACTAAATGCAGGCTTTGCTAACCTCCCCAGTCACTGGCTTATGTGACCTCCCTGAGTCAGCCCAAATCTCCTACACCTCCAACGGCACCAAACTACACCCCCACAGAGCCAGCCCCAGAACTCCTAAAGGCCAGCCTGACCCCCTCCAGGACAGCCCTGACTTCCTTGACTGCCTCTCCAGTATGCCCTGCCTCCCTTCTGGCTCTGCCCCCTTAGCATTTGCCCAGTCAACAGTGCCAAGGTGTCCAAGCAGTACCTACTTTACTTCCTTACTATATTCCTTACATAGCCCTGAGTGTTTGGCCAAATTCCCCTCCAACTCGATTTTCAAGTTTGGTGTTTCCATTGTTGGTTGGATCTCAATCAATGACCAGGCACAAAGGGGACAGTTCTCCCAAAAATGCTGAATTGATGGGAAAACTATTCTCGATCGCGATTGTTTTGTTAGTTCAACTTCAGACATGAATGTCTCCATTCTATGTAATACAGGGGTTATTATCGTGAATATCATTAAAAATCCGGGAGTGGTGGGGCCTATTCATGCCAGAGTCTGACAGCTCCAGAACTCTATGCAAGCTTAGTGGCCCCAATCCCAAGACCCCCACAGTGCTGCCCCTCCAGCCAACCCCTCAAGGCCTGATCTCAGCTTCCACAACAATTCCCAGGCCAGTCTTCACCTCCCCCGCCCCAGAGTGTCCATATGTTCAGGCCACGCCACCCCAGCAGGAGCAACCCTCCCAGCCCGTCCCAATTACTGTCCTCCCTCCAGCCCAGAACGATCCCAATGCAGAATGGCTGTGGGACCCCTGCCTCTATCAATCGCCCCTCCCAAGCCCTGCCCACAATAGGTCCTACCCCCTTGCACTGCCCCATGCCTGATGGGCAGTGCCAAGATGTCCACTGAGCATGGGCACTTTGTCCCTTGGACAATGCCAGGGGGTACTGGCTGGCATTGTCAGTGTGCCCATGCCCAGTAGACACTACTTCCAAAACCCGACTCCCTGAGAGGCCCCAATTGCCCTCCCCCTTCATTCACAGCAGGATCTCTCACTAGTTCCCGAACATGGGGAGCTATTCTAAACCCTGCTGGAATGAAGTATTCCTGGTGGGGTGGGAGGTACTATTAGGCCTGTTGGGAACACGTGCGCAAATTATGCGAATTAGTCAACACGTGATTCTCCCAATCTGTCCCGTCAGAAAAGTTATGGGTCACAATAGAGAATCGGACTTGGAGATAGAGAATCTGGTGAACTGGTACAATGACAGTAATCTCTCCTTTAATGTCAACTAAATGAAGGACATAGTCATTGATTGCAGGAAGCATAGTGAAGAACATGCCCTTTGTGTACAGCAATGAAAATGAAGTAGAAATGGTTGAGAACTTCAAGTTTTTAGGTTCCAGATCACCTATAACCAATCCCTCCTGATTCCTCTATGTGGACAATATAGTTAAGAAAGCCCATCAACACCTTTACTTTCTCAGGAGAGTAAGGATCTTGGGCATCTTCACTACAACTCTCACCAACTTCTACAGATGCACCTTACAAAGCATTCTTTCCAGTTGTATCACAGTTTGGTATGGCTCCTGCTCTGTCCAAGACCATAATAAACTACAAAGAGTCATGAATGAAGCCCAGTCATCGCTCAAACAACCATCCATTGATATTGTCTACATTTCCAATGGCTTTGGAAAAGCAGCCAGCATAATTGAGGACCCCATGAACTGCTGACATACTTTCTTTCACCTTCGATTAAGAAAAAGAAACAAAAGTCAGAGGACATGTACCAACCAACTCAAAAACAGCTTTTTCCATGCTACTTTTGATTGGAACTACCTTGCATTAAGTTGATCTTTCTCTACACCCTAGTTATGACTGTAACACTACATTCTGCGCTGTCTGCTTTTCTTCTCTATGTATGGTATGCTTTGCGTGTATAGTGTGCAAGAAACAATACTTTTCACGTATACTAATTCATGTGACAATAATAAATCAAATAAAATAATAAACCGGAAAAATTAAATTGTATCTTCCGAAATTATAGTAATTGGTGACTTAATACATGCAGGAATGTATCACATACCTCCTTGAAAAATACCATACCTCCACATGTGAAAAATCACATACCTCCTTACCAAATCACATACCTCCTTGAAAAATGTGGTGTAAATATATGACAAACAGAAGACTGGCAGTGACAACCCAGGAACAAACATTACAAAAAAGAAAGAAGAATCCTAAGCTTGCAGCCCACAAACTGGAATAATAGTCGGTGACCTCTGTTTGCATCTGGCCAACATGATTTGAATTTGATTCACTGATCTTATTTGGGAACCTAAGTATTTCTTATTTGGGAAATTGATCTTATAGTGTTGCAAAATTGGTTAATAGTTATTTGAGCTTGTTAAATATTGATGGAATGAGTTCTGAAAATCTTGTGAGTTTGTGTTCCCAAATAGTTCAAGGAGCAGAACCTCGTTTAACAGTATACAGGAAACCTACTTCATTTACAGAGGCTACTGTCTGCATCAAGATAAGAATATTGTGCCCAGGCAGCAGAGAGAAGAGATTGTGTGCAGAGGGAGGAGGATGGTTCTCTTGTTTGAATTATCAAAAACCGTAAGTATCAAATCAACTGAAGTCAATCTAGGATTTGTATGTCCTATGAAAAACTTCACTTTCTTTTAAATTCCAGTATTCCTGATAGCTGGCAGTCATTTTAATGTAGAAAAAGATCTAAAATTAGCAGCCATTTTATGTTCATTCACTCCATCAAACTTGCTGCGAAGGCTGATATATAACACAGAAGCTTTAAAGTTACTTTGAAAAGCAATTCCCTAAAAGTGAACAGTAATTACACAGATGCAAAACACATCTGTGCACACATCTGTGCCCAAATCTGGTATCTAGCAATACTCAATGCAAAACATGTTAAACTACATCAGAATATAATTAAGAGCTTTGTCTAGTAATTGGCGATTTGTGTAATTAGTTCTCAAGCTGCATATGGGTTTGCCCGTGGTTCAAAATGTTGAAACACACAATCGGAGAGGCAACGGTTCTACTCTGGAACTTGCACTGATTGGTAATTAGCGTGGAACTCATATTACGGACTACATCTGGATGTTTCTTGTTAAAATTCAGGGTAAATGAAAGTATTATCATCAGATTCAATTCCAGTTCCAGAATATGCTTACTGAGCCTGTTTAGAGAGCTAATGACAACAAAATCTTCTGCAGTTCTACAGCAGTGCTCCATGCTTCAGAATAAATAGATAACTAGATAGGAGATAACAGGTTCCTTAAATTGGGCAGCATGGTTGGTGCAGACTTGGAGGGCCAAAGGGCCTGTTCCTGTGCTATAATTTTCTTTGTTCTTTGTAACTGTACATCCCCCCCCCCCCCCCCCCGCCATTTCTTTCATCCAAACATTGGTGGCTTTGATTATGGCATTATTGGTCTCTACCCGAGAACAGTATCACACAAGAACACAAGGAATAGGAGCAGGAGTAGACCATAAGAGTCTACATCAAGCCTGTTCCCCAGTTACGATTTTGGCTTCAACTCCACTTTTCTTTCTGCTCCTCAAGGATGAAATTTTATGTTGATGGGATTCTATGGTCCTGCTAAAGTCAATGGATTTTTGTATGGTTCACCCCACTCCCAGCACAATCGTGTTGTAAAATTCTACCAACTATCTCTCAATTCCCTGAGCAATAAAATATCTGCCTATTGCAGCCTTTAATGTATTCAACAATAGAGCATCCATAACCCTCTTGAGTAGAGAATTCCAAAGTTTGAGTGAAGTGATTTTCTCTCATCTCAGTTCTAATGATTGGTCTCTTATCTTGAAACTCTCTGACTTGCGGAAATGATCTCTCTGCATGCATCATTATCAAGACCCTTCAGAATCTTGCATGGTAAATGAGCTAACTTCTCATTCTTCTAAACTCTAGAAAATATAGACACAATTTACTCAGCCTCTCATCATAGAACAACCTTATCATCCAAGAGAACATTTACTGTGTGGCCTTCAATGCAAGTATGTTCTTTCTTGAATATCAAAATCAAAACTGCGTACAGTGTCGCAGATGTGGTCTCACTAAAGCCTTGTACTATTGTACCAAGATTCCCTTTTTCCTGTATTGCAATCTCCTGGCAGTAAAGGCCAACATTCCATTTGTCTTCCTAATATCTTGCTATACCTACATGCTAACTTGCTGTGCTCCTTTTATAAGCACACCCAAGTGTCTCTCAACATCAACATTTACAATCTTCATGACATCTGACAAGACAAATAAATCATCATGCCATTGCATTGCTCAACCTTTCTCTTCACAGCTTCTCTGTGTTCTTCCCCACAGCTAAACTTTGAACCTAGCTTTGTATCATCAGCAAACTTAGATGTATCTGTCTCTTCATCTAGATTGTAACTTGCTGCGACCCCAGCACCGATCCTTACAGAACTCTATTAGTAACAACCTACCAATCTGAACAAGTCCCATTTATGTCTGTGCTTTTCTAATCCTCCATCCATGCTAATACATTAGCCCAACTTCAAGAGCACTTATTTTGCCCATTTACCTTTTGTATGGCACCTTACTGAATGCTTTTTGAAAACCCCTGTGTCCTACACCTTTGGTTCCTCTTTATGTACCCTAATGATTACATGCTCCAAAAATTCTAATATATTTATCAAATCAGATTCCCCTTTCATAAAACCATATTGACTTGTTCTGATCAAGCTGTGCTTTTCTAAGTGCATTGTTAAAACTTTCTTATGATTGTCAATGATCGATGTCAGGTTAAATGGCTATAGTTCCTTGTTTACTCTCTCCCTCCTTTCTTGAAAAGTAATGTTATTTTCTCAGATTTAAATCAAAAGGAACCATTCCCAAATGTAAGGGATTTTGAAAAATCATAACCAGCCCATCCAGTATCTCTGCAGTTATCTCATGTAGAATCGCAGGATGTAGGCCACCAAATCCGAGGGACCTCTCGAATTTTAGTTCCTTAAGTCTCTCTAATACTTACCCTGTGTGATATTAACTACTTTAGTTTCCTAACTTTTTCAGCCATTAAATTAACCTGCATTTCTGACATAAAACATATTTTTTGCTATGAAGACAGACATTGGTTTTTCACCAAGTCTGTTTGATTTGGGAGGGAGCCCTTTAAAAATGATAGGTGTGTCTTGATTCTGGAATTCCAAACCCATTCCCGGGTTATGCAATTTTCATGAGTGACTTTGAGGGATTCATTCTGGTTCCTGTCAAAATCCTACAATCAGCACTGTCAGCCTGGCTGGTTCCATTGCAGAAATAAAGGACAAAGAACAAAGAACAAAGAACGAAATAGCACGGGAAAACAGGCCCTTCGGCCCAACAAGCCCATGCCGTCACCCTGATGTTCCCACCTCTACCCGTGATCCCTGTCCATTGTTTATAGATCTATTGATTAAAAACCAAATTTGAGACCATTTAGGGAGAATTTGTTTTGCCAATTAGCCGAAGAGCACATTTTTGGGATGCTGAAGGAAACCAGAGCACCCAGAGAAAACCCACGCAAGCATGGGGAGAATGCGCAAACTCCCACAGACACAGGCCCAAATCTATGTATCTGCACAGCACAGCTGTCAGTGAGCTGTCGTGTTGCCCATCAAATGGTCCAGGTCAAGCGTACACTAACGACGTGAAGCACTAGGATACTCTCGAAAAAAATCCAAGAGCTGTCCTCTCACGACCCATCATGTGTATGCCCCTTGTTAGACAACAAGGTGGACCAAAGCACCTGTAGGATTAAAACAAGTATATCAATATCATCATCTGTTTACACATTTCCCAGGGACTCGCAAGGCTTATGATCCCTACTTTAAATCAGTTTTCTATACCCCTCCATTCCCATTCTGTTCATGTGCCCATCTAAATATTTCTTAAATAACTCCAGAGTACCTGCCTCCACCACTTTACTTGGCAGCGCATTCCATACCTCCTCCACCCTCTGTGTGAAAAAACTCCCTCTAGCATCCAAATTATACCTTACCCCCCTCACCCTAAGCCCGTGACTCCTCGTGCTATTTGAGTCCATCCTAGGAAAAAGCTTTACACTGTTTATTCTATTTATAGCCCTCATAATCTTATACACTTCTATTAGATCTCCTCTAAGTCTACGTCTTTCTAAGGAAAACAGTTCCAATTTGCCTAATCTCTCCTCATAACTCAGACCTTCCATACCAGGCAGCATCCTGGTAAACCTCCTCTGCACTCTCTCCAGACTCTCCACGTCTTCTACTCCATAATTTTCATGGAGTCTGGGCCAAGTTCCTACAGTGTTGTTCAGGGCCCCTTAGAGGAATCATAAATACTATTCGCCATGAGGGAGACCTTTTCAAAAGTAACTTCAAAATGTTTCTGTCATGTACCCAATGGCAAATTACGCATCCCATCCATTGCTATAGCTCCTCATTCCTATGCCATTCAATGCACTTCATATGTGCCCTCATGTCCCCGATGCCAAATTCTAGCATTCAACCCATTCTCCATGAGCCCTCATTTGTCCTATGGCACCTCTGTGCCATAGATAGATAACACTGTGCACTATAGTGCCATTGTTTCTGTGCACTTACCAGAACCAATGACACTATAGTGCATAGTGTTATCTATCAAAGAAAATTGAAAAAAAAATCATGGTGAAATTTCTCCTATATTTTAAAATTTGAAGTACAAGATAATACAAGTGCCAATTCCCATGTCCTTTAATGTTTCAAAAATCACAAACACTTGAAACCACTTAACTTGTATAAACAGATATTTTGTAATTGATCAATGGGATCATTCAAACAATAGTTCCTCTAGGGGGAAGGTGTTATATTAATACAATAGCTTTCTGGACTCTCAGATAAGCATACATAATGAAGTTTGGCTACCTCCCACACCCAATCAGGCGCCAGAGTGTGGCCACTAGGAAATTTTCACAGTAACTTTATTGCAGTGTAAGTGTAAATCTACTTTGACAATAATAAAGAAACTTAAACATTGTTGGTTGTAAATACATTGATTGAGGAATAAATATTGGCCAGGGCTCAATGCAAGAATGCCCTGTTCTTTGAACAATGGTGCGAGTTTTTTTATGTCTATGTGAGTGAACAAACGGGGTTTTGTTTTCACAATGTATTTAAAAGACAGCACCTCGGGAAAGCGCAATTGAAATTTCAACCAGATTTATGTGCTTAAGTCCCAGCAGTGAGACTTAAACCACAATCTTCTTAGAATAGAGAATACTACCACTGAAATATGGTTGAAACTTTTTATTCTTTCCATCAATTTTCCAACTGGGAATTACTCTGTTTCTGTCTATATATTGGAGGAAAGTGAAAGAAAAGTCTGTTTACCCCACTATCGTTTTAAATCTAACATTTCTTTTGAAGATAGCATTATCTCAAATGTCTGTCATATTATTCTTATTACTGCCTAATAGTATGATTGATAATACCTCATTCAGCACAACTAACTTCTATGCATGCAAGTAATTTCACTAACGTAGGAACAAAAGTAGACCATTCATCCTGCTCCAATATTTGGTAAGATCATGGATGATCTGGTTGTGGTCTCAACTTGTATGACTTCCCAATAACTTTTGTCTCCCTTGTCAATCAAAAATTTGTCTAACTAAGCTTTGGAATAAATTCAATCAGCCAGCCTCTACTGCTTTCTGGGGAAGAGAATTTTACAGATGACCCTCAGAGAAAACAAAATTCTGCTCATCTGTTTCTGAAAAGGGTTCCTCTTACTTTTAAATGCTGAGCCCTGGTTCTAGTCTCCCTAACAAGAGGTATCCACTTTATTAAGTTCCCTCAGAGCTACTTATGTTTCAATAATATCATCTCTCACTATTCCAAACTCCAATGGTATTGATCTAATCTGTTCAACATTTCTTCATAAAATAAGCTCTTCGTCCTCAAAATCAGTCAAATGAATGTTCACGGAACTTCTTCTAATGCAACTCCATCTGAAAGATCACTTTGTCTATTCTGAGAGATGAGGGGTTGATTTTGACGTTATGATTTCTTTAATTGCTTCTTCCAATCTGCCAAAAATCATTGCAAATTTACATTTGTGTCTCTTTCAAAGTTTGATGTTGGGCAGAGCAGGCACATGTTTTTGACAATTTTATGTGCTTTGTCTTTGCTTACAGCCTGCTTTCTTCAGGCATCTTGAAGCAATAATAAAATCCATGATATCATTCTCTCCAGCAGATTAGAGCAGCAACAGACAATTCTTCCACTGATATGCTCATACTCAATTTTTTCACACCTTGAACTGTAGGTGAGGTGCACAAGGAATGTGTCTCTCAAAGTTTGAAGAGAGAGTTTAAGGGCACATATAATTTTGCTTTATGTGAAATCTAAGAAATAAATAATATTTTACACTCATTCACGCTGTGAGTGATATCAGACAGAAATAGACATATGTGACACAGTAAATGATGATTACTGAAAAAGCATGAATGGTGATTTTCAGGTGGGCTGAGAAGAAAGCTGTCCTTATACCTTTACCTTTATGCATTGCATGGCAGCCCAAATTGCAATCCAAGTAAAATTAGTCATTATTTCACAGCTTAATTTAAATAAACAAAGATAACTTAATTAAAAAATCTTACAACAAATTCTCACAATTCCTATATTGCAGTAGAAAACTAGCTTCACTATAAGCCTGTGATAAATCATAACCTGTATACAGAACATCAATAATTCCAGAATATGAATATTTGCAGCAAATTAATTGAGTTGTTATTAGCTTAAAACAAATTATCCATTAAGATAAACATAAAGAAATAATTTGCTTTGTTATATCTTGCATATTTCTTTATCTTAATTGTTTCAATTCACAATGATTTCTCAATTCGAGTAAATTAGATTCTCCAGCTCTGCTTCTATTTGTCTCTCCTCTGTAAGATTTTCCAGTTCTTTGCTCATTGGTCTCTCTCTCTCTCTCACTCTCTCTCACACACCGTCTCCAGTAACTCTCACTCTAGTTTGATTTGTTAAAATCTTTTTCCTTGATCCACATGTATCTTCAAATAAACTTAGTTTTTCCTCACTTCTAATTGACTTTATATGCCACAAGGTGTCCAAGCACCCATCAGCACTGTAATCAATGGGTGGAAAGGACAATACAATAAACTCAGTGCTAATAGGGAAAAAAAGATAATGGGGAAATATTATTTACCTTCATGTGTGTCATCAATTGGTAACTGGAGAACACAGATTTGAGATAATTGGCACAAGAGCAAAAGAGTTCTTGTACATGACAAGTTGTCATAATCTGGAATGCGCTGCCTTAAAGAGTGCAAGGACACAAGTCCAATAATAACTTACAAAAATGAATTGGATATATGCTCACAAAAAAAAAGATTGAAGGTCTGTGGGGAAATAGCAGTGGAGTGGGATAAATTGATCACTTATTCAAAGAGTCATCTGAGGCTGAATGCACTCCTTCAGTTTTACATGATTCAATACTTTTTGAATATGAGCTGAGAAATATTCCATTAAACTATAAATATTATATTGGTTCAAGTTGAAATCCTGATTGACTCTTACAATTGCACTTCGGTATACTTTTATCTGGTTACTGAATTTCAGTCATTTTTATAAAATGAAAAAAAGTATGAAATGCTTCTCATAAACATTAATGAATAATCAGCACTGCTAGATAGATATTCTGGTAAATTATTGATTAAATGGTATCATTTTCATTTCTGATATGTTAATAACTCTTCCACTATGCACAAGTTTAACATAACACTTAGAAATTCAACAATAACAATATTAATTAAACATAATAGTGGAAGGAAGATAAGTTTAAGTTGCTGGGACTTTATACTTCAGAGAAGTTTAGACTTTGGGGTAATTTGATTGAACTTTGATTTGATCAGCCGATGAAGAGAACAGATTGTGTTTGCATATTCAGTTTTTTTTAACTGAATAAATTCTGGGAAGAACCGAGGGTCATAATATTAACTTATGTAAGGTCAGATATTGAATTGGATACTAGGAAATGTTTCTTTTCTCAAAGAATAGTTGGCCTGTGAACAGACTGCCATTTATGCAATGAACACTCAGCCTAAAGTCCTTCAAATAAGATCTGGATCTATTTGTAGGTTGTACCATGTATAAAATGTAGGTGCAGCATGATATTAATTATGACTAGAATAGTCTCCTGGTTTTATCGTTTTAATCACCTAAGGACATTTGAAAAAAAACTTTACAGACTTTTTCCCTTCAAATTGGCCTGAATTAAAATCTGATTTTTTTTTGCATCTCTCCTAGGAGATTACATGCCTCTGTATGGCGCATGAGGTGATGTATAAAGTGTGATGCACAAAGTATTGCAATTGTATGGGATTATGGGCCTTAATGTCTCTGTTTGCTATAAATGTATGTTAGTAAGCTCAATATATAATTACATCAGTGATTCATTTCCAAAAACAAATCTCTAACATAAGCACATTGATGCATGTCTGTGTCCATTATTTTTATACGTGACATCTGTCACAAAATTGAAGTACTTCTGTTTGTTGTACATTATGTTGTTCGCTTCTGACTTGGTGACAGTACGTATAGGGTTAAATAAGTTTCATTTGCAGAAAATAGTGAATTTCTGATGATGCATTATGAAAGGACAAGACAGAGATGCAGTAACGGGCACAATGCTTCAATATGCAAATAGACATTGCAGCAATTGTTTTTTAATGAAACATTTCTCATGCTCATCCAAATAGTATAGGAACTATTGTCTATTTCACTGGAAGGGAGCCAGGCCCTTCAGTTCAATTGCAAGTATCCTGTGGGTCTTTTTAATGTAAATAGTTTTGATTGACAACTATGATTATGCTTTAGAGATACTCTTAACTTACAATACTTTTATGCCAACACATTTTCAAAATATTTTTGGCAGTCTATCTGAGGCTGATTTTCTCTCAGTTGTTGGCCACTTTGTGACAAATCAGAGGTAGAGTCCAGGGACTCAATGGTCAGATAGATGTGAACCACAGTATAAATGACTATTTCAAATTGGAGTTTGGTATTTAGTGTTTGGTCAGAAGGAAAATCTTTGCTAACTATACTCTTGTTATGATTAAGTATATAATTACTGTTAATCAATTATCAATTATTACAACCTATCTGTTCACTTCCATAAGTCTACCTAGTAGTTTATAATCTAAATTGGATTCTAGAAAAATGTTTGTATTTTTAAATTGAGGATATAACTTAGTATCTATGGTATGGCCAAATAAATTGGCTGAAATATTTCATCTATTCAACCCTAGGGCTTGTTACAGTACACTGTAGGTAAAACAAATTGCATTTCTATAATCATTTTTATGCTGCCTTTCACACCCTCAGAATATTCCAAATTAGTTTTATATCCACAATGAAAGTGAATCTGTGCATCTTAAAGTTTCACAAACAATCAAATGAGTGATCCATTAATCTGCTTTTGTTAGAGTTGATTGAAGGAAAATGTTGGCCAAGACACTGAAAAAAACCCTCCTGCTTTTCTTCTCATGATGCCATGGGATCTTTTATATTCTGCAGAACAGCAAGGTAGTGACTCAGTTTCACATCACATCCAACAAAGTTGAACCCCGCTGAAGTGCCAGCCTAAAATGTAGACAGGAACAGTCACAGGAGAGTGGCTCAAACCTGTAACTTTCTAACTCTGAGGTAATTGTATTACCCACTGAATCATGTCTAACATAAGTAAAGGTAGTGTACAGCAACTGGAATGTCTCACTCATAGCAAGCAAAGACTCATAACAGTGGTTTGCATTTGTGAAAACAAGAATAAACATCTTCCGTAAATATCTAAAATCTAAGTGACTGATGCTATTACTAAGATCATTTGACTGTTACAAAGATCCATTTATTTATTACTTGTTCAAAAAAGGTTCAAAGAATAAGTCCAGAGTTACAGTATAACGTTGGCAATGGGGGAAATTTCTGAAAATAGTTCTTTGGGGTAGAATTAGAAGTTGTGCAGAAAAATGTGGATTATTGCGTAAGAGACAGCAACAATTTCATAAGGGAAAATTAACTTGCTGGGTTTTTTTTAAGAGATAATAGAGAAAGTTAATCAGGGAAATGCTATTGGAAAGAATTATTAGGGATAGGATTTATAGTTATTTGGAGAGAAATGAATTGATTGGGGATAGTCAGCATGGTTTTGTGAAGGGTAGGTTGTGCCTTACTAATCTTATTGAGTTTTTTGAAAAAGTGACCAAAGAGGTGGATGGGGGTAAGGCAGTTGATGTGGTATATATGGACTTTAGTAAGGCGTTCGATAAGGTGCCCCATGGAAGGTTTCTGCAGAAAATGCAGATGTTTGGGATTGAGGGTGATTTAGCTAATTGGATTAGGAATTGGCTAGCAGATAGAAGACAGAGGGTGGTGGTTGATGGAAGTTATTCATTGTGGAGTTCGGTTACAAGTGGTGTACCTCAGGGATCTGTTTTGGGGCCCTGCTGTTTGTAATTTTTATAAATGATCGGGATGAGGGTATTGAAGGATGGATTAGTAAATTTGCGGATGACACCAAAGTCAGAGGAGAGGTAGATAGTGAAGAGGGGTGTTATCGTTTGCAGAGAGACTTGGACAAGTTGCAGAGCTGAGCCGAGAGGTGGCAAATGGAGTTTAATGCGGAAAAGTGTGAGGTCATTCACTTTGGCATGAATAACAAATGTATAGAATATAGGGCTAATGGTAGGACTCTTAATAGTGTTGAAGAACAGAGGGATCTTGGTGTATATGTGCATAGATCCCTGAAAGTTGGCAATCAAGTCGATAAGGTTGTTAAGAAGGCATATGGAGTCTTAGATTTTATTGGTAGGGGGATTGAATTTCGGAGCCGCAACGTCATGTTGCAACTGTACAAACTCTAGTGCGGCCGCACTTGGAGTATTGTGTGCAGTTCTGGTCCCCACATTATAAGAAAGATGTGGAGGCATTGGAGAGGGTACAGAGGAGGTTTACCAGGATGTTGCCTGGTATGGAAGGCAGGTCTGATGAAGAGAGGCTGAGAGATTTGAGGTTGTTTTCGTTAGAAAGAAGGCGGCTAAGAGGAGACCTTATTGAAACATATAAGATGATTAGAGTTTAGATAGGGTGGACAGTGATAGCCTTTTTCCTAGGATGGAGAAAGCTAGCACGAGGGGACATAGCTTTAAATTAAGGGGTGGTAGTTATAGGACGGATGTCAGAGGTAGGTTCTTTACCCAGAGGGTGGTAAGGGTATGGAATGCCTGCCTGCTGCAGTTGTAGATGCGCCAAGTTTGGTGGCGTTTAAGAGGTTAGTAGATAAATTTATGGACGAAAAGGGAATGGTTTAGGTTAGAGGGTCATTGCTTTTTCCTAATTGGTCGGCGCAACATCGAAGGCCAAAGGCCTGTTCTGCACTGTAATGTTCTATGTTCTATGTTCTATATTGATGTGATCCTCATGGATTTCTAAAAGGCATTTGAAAAATGTGCCACACCTCATCTTGTGAGAAAAGCCATAGAAAGAAGGGGACATCAGAACATGGGTACAAAATTAGCTGAATGATAGAAGTAGGGAGTAATGGTCAATGGATATTTTTCAGGCTGGCAAAGGTTTGGAGTGGAGTTCCAGAGTCAATATTGGAAACTTTCTTTTCTTGGCATATATTAAGGATCTAGATTTTGGTGAACAGGAGACAAAGTTTGTGAATGCTACAAAATTTGGGAAGCATTGTGAACTGTAAGGAGGGTAGCACAGAGTTTGAAAAGGACATTGACAAGTTGGTAGAATGGGTAATTGATGGAAATTAACTTCAATGTGGAGAAGTGTGAGGCGATTAATTAGTGTGAGGTAGGAAGAATGTGGAGAAAGAATACAAAATAAGGAGTATAACTCTACAGAGTATGCAGGAACTGAAATATTTGGATGAATATATACATCAGTCATTAAAGGTGGTAGCATAGGTGGAGATAATAAAGCATACAGCATCATAGACTTTATTAGTAGTGGCATAGAGTACAAGAGCAGAAAGTTGTACTGAACTTATGCAAGACATTAATTAGACCTCATCTAAAATATCATGTACAGTTCTGGGTGGCACACTTCAGGAAGAATGTGAACGAATTGGAGATAGTGCCGAAGAGATTTACAAGAAAAGTTCCAGTGATCAGAAAATTCAGTTATGAAGATAGATTGGAGAGACTAACACTGCTGTCCTATTAGAGGATAAAATTTATAGGAGATGTGATAAAGTTGCTCAAAATTGTGAGGTGACTGAACAGGGTAGCTAGGAAAAAAACTGTTCCTGTACATAGTGTGGAATTTTCCAAAAAAAATGGCAATGTCAGGTTCTGACTAAAAACCAAATGTGACATGTTTTGTCTCCCAATCTTCTATTACTTTGGGCCAGATTTTACCATCGCATTGCACCCATTTCTGGGTGTGAAAACTTGATAAAGTCGGGCTTCACACTCAACTTTATCGACATTGCTCTCTTTACCACTGCATTTCGCATCTGGAATGAGTGCAAATCAAAAATACTCCATGTAATTCCAATTCAGCATCTCCACGAGTGAGGCTTAATGAGGAGGTAATTGCCAAGCATTTGACGCCTCTTAGCTTGAGATCATTGGGGGAGTGGGGAATAGGGGAGGGAAGATGGATGTGCTGCCACTCTGCTTGTGATCAGTGGCTGGGTATGGGGGGGGGACAGGAAAGGCCCATGATAGGCCAGGGGGGTGTGGAGTCAGTAATATTGTGGTAATGGGACAATGTCTGTGGGGGTCAGGAAAGGCATTATCCGGCCTCAGAGGGATATGACAGGGGAGCAGCTTTCTATCTTTTTTTTTCTGTGATTTGTTAGAGTGCCGATTGGAGCTGCAGGTTTTGGGTGCAGGCTTGTGCAGCACAATTCAAAATCACTGATATTTTTGCAGGCAAAGTGCGTATGGAGGTGCCTGAGAACAGGACCAAAAGTTGGATCTGAAACACTTCTACTTTCAAGTCCGCCCAGCACTTTGAATCAAAATGGTAAAATTGGACCCTTTGTCAAAAATAAACCATGGGGGCATGTTTTGCACCATCATTATTTTGGAGCAGGACCTGAAAGAGATAGCAAAGCTGTCCGCACAGGAGATCAGGGCGCTGTTTTCAAAGGGCATCCGATTTTAAAGAGGCAGGTTCCCATTCCCTCCCCACACAGACATCAAAACACTCCTACAGCCACCTCCCCCTCCCACCCCACCCCCAAATCTATCTGGGCCAGAATAAATCATCCCTGTCCCCATCATCGCCCTCCTTCCCTTCTCCCCAAGATCGGCCAACTTGATGTGTTTTGTGGCAGGGCCTAAAGCTGCTGGCACACCAGTTCCACAGAGATGGGCACTCTTTTTTTAAAGGGCACTCTGATCTCAAAGTGAAGACAGGTTTCCCCTTTTTCCCTCCTCACAGACATTGGGACCATCCCATCCTTGCACAAACAAGGGGAAGACCCCTAAATCACAGAGGGCTAACTCCCCCATTCCCCGCCCCTCTTGCTTACCACTAAAGATTTGAGTCACTTCCCCCAAACCATGCAGGCATCAGATCCACCGTTGCTTACACTCTGAGACCTGCCTCCCCATTCGTACCAGGTCTATGGAGCATCAGCCCCCACTCTCACTTGACAGCAGCCAAGCTGGTGCAGCATGGTGTGGAGATCTCATTTTGAGATATTCCCAATGCAAAATCCCATTCTAATCCACTAGGAGACGACCTGAAAAGGCTCTCCGTAAAAGCATTGACGAGGAAAGGACACAGAATTAAAGTGATTTGCAAAAGAAGCAAATGCAATGTAAGAGAAAACTAAGCGTTAAATCACAATGCTCATTCACAGAGTCAGTGCAGACGTGATGGGCCAAATGGCATTCTTCTGCTCCATTACTATTCTGTTTCTGTAATTTTGTGATAACTTGCTGTGAACTTTCCCGACACTGTATATTAGTCTTTTGATGTCTGGACGGCGAGTTGTACTTCCTGAACATTTTGTCTACACTTCAGCAATCTGTACTCTCACTTCTTTATTAAGGAAAGTCAATTTAGCAGCTCATTAGCTGCTTGAGAAGCATGAAACCGACATAATGACAAATGAATCCTGATTTGCCAATTTTTGGACATATGTTGTAATTCGGGCTGAATCTTATTCTTAAATAATATATCACTGCCCACACCAGTGAATGGAACATTTTGCACTTCGACAAATATGACCTTAGTGGTCATTTTGGAAATCAGCATGTCTATCTTGGGTAACCTGAATTGAAGAGGGCAAAATTAGTTGGCATTTTGCAGCAAAAGTTTAACAACACAGTGGTTTCAAGACATTTCAATGAAAAGGATGAAGTATCAATTAAAGGGGTAGTTTCATGATTTTGACTCCCAACGGGAAGCCATGCTCTCTGGAAATGACTCAGAGATAGGAATACAGGATTGGAGCCATGATTCTTCGACATCAGCCTCCCAGGAGTACAGAATCACACTTTAAGCTACAAGTACATCAACAGATCATTTAAAATTACAGCATTCATCTCAAAAAAGTAATATTTTCCCTGTCTCTTGTAAAAGAGGCTTTGATTGTCTAGTTTCTATAGAAGGAGTGTTCCTCTGTGCAACTATTCCCATCTATACTTGGGTAAATACCACAAGCCCAACAAGGGACAAGTTCATCTGCAGAAAACAATGAAACGTCTCCACAGTAATCTGACCCAGTGAGGTCTGCATGCAGCTTTCTTAACAAATAGAATGCCAGTCTGACTGTGATGCACCATTTATTAGACGTTGAAAGTCCTCTGTTCAAAACATCAAACAGCACAGTTACTGTCAATCACATTTAAGGTTACGCTTTTCTTCATCATGTCAAAATTACTATAAAGTTCTCAAGTATTTCAACACATGTGAAACTTTAAGTCCTGTCTAGTTGGTGATTTGGAGCTAAGCCAGACCAGTGTAGTTATTCTTTGTTCTCTGGTTTCCAGTATTTCATTGTGAGACAGCTTCCCTGCAGCTCATTGACTTGTGAATATCTGAAAAATAAATTAGCATGAAGATCCTATTGTTGATGGTGAATGTTGACAACAGCTTAAAACTAAACTGAGTATTTCTCTGTGCCATTTTTATTAAAATCATTATTCATTTGTCTAAGGGTGGATGGAAGGCTTGGCTATGGCTCCTTATGCTAATGGCATTTTCATGGCTTTGAAAACTGTGAGAAGTTCAAAGCTTGACCTTTTCAACAAAAGGATATTGGAGAAATATATAGAACTGTTCCTTTCTTCATTCACACTGCCTTGCTGATGTTACTTGGCATGTCATAATGTCAGCGTAGGCAATTCATTTGCTGGACTTAAGACTGTGCAATGGATTTTCTTGCATTATGCTTATAAATACTGTGATCAAAATTTCACTCCACCAATGTGTAAAAATAAATTCCCCTGACCCCAGTTTCACACTTCAGTCTCCTGCCTTGTTGCTGATGGCATGGTTCTCTTATTCACTATCTTGACTTCAGTAATACAGGCAGTTGACTCCACTAGTAAAATTATTTCTTAATTTCTGTAACTATAAGTAAATATTCTCTTTTTAACTTTATTGGGGTTTTCATTCTGGAGCATGCGAAATTATTCCAACATTGTCACTCTGCCGCAATGAAAACTGACTATTCCTGTTTGGATTTTCAGACATTCAAATGATCCATTTTATACTGAATGACATTGAAAAGGAAGAGAACATTATGAAAAGATAGCCACACCAAATGTATGTTTTCCTACTTGAATCTGAATACAGTTTTTTTTTACCATTGCCAATGCCTCACCTTGCCGATTGACATTGCAAATACTTTTCTCTCCTGAGATTCTGTTAACAAACCAGTCGTGAAAAAGCCACTCTTGATCTCACCATCTTTGCAAACTGTTAACCCCTATCCAACATTCCTTCTATCTCCAAAGTTCTTAAATGTCATATTGCCAAGTAAATTGATGCACATCCTTTCTGCGTTTTTATAGACCAGAACTTCCAAGGAGTGGGAATCATAGTTGGGTTGCACTCCGTTCCTTGTTATTTATCGTCATTTGGAGCTGCACAGTTCTGGTCTGGACTTCCACTCTGAACCTGGTGAGAAATACATTGCGCAGCAGTTCCGGAATCCTCTAAGTTGAGGGCAGCAATACTGGGAGAAGTGAAGCCGTGCCCCCTTTTTACAGCAGTAGCTGCCATAAAGCAGTTGCGTTTAAAGATCCCAGCTGCTTTGAGAAACACGGATATGGTAAGTGTGTAAGGTAAGTGGCTGAACAGTTAGGATGGTCATTGATCATAGGATGATCAAGAATAGGTTAGAAGTTAGGACTTTTTGGATGTATTTCTCACGTCCTGATCCCTTAAAACCTACGCACCAGCAACAAAGCACAAGTGATGAAATACATTTCACTTATCTAGATCAGTGCAGCTCTAAAAAAATTCAATAAGCTCAGCGCTATCCAGAACAAAACAGCTCACTTGAAAAGCTATCTCTCCACTTCCCTACACATTCACTCTTTGTACCATTGGTGCATAATGGCAGCAATGCATGCTATATATAAGATGCTTCGTAAGAACTCACCAAATCATTTCCAAATTCCTGACCTCTATCATTAGAAGGATAAAGGCAGCAGACATTTGAGATCACCACACCTGCAAATACCGCCCCCCTACCCCCCACTCCCAGCTCACACGCCATCCTGACTTGGAACTGTATCACTGTTCTTTCACTGTCGTTCACTCAAAATCCTCAAACACCCTCCCTCATATCACTGCTGGTGTACCAACAACAGAAACATTTGCATTCAATGAACAAAAAATGTCTAAAACAGGTGGCACAGTGGTGAGTCCTGCTGTGTCATGGCTCCAGAGATCTGGGTTCAATTCTGGCCTTGGGTGACTATCTTTGTGAAGTTGCACTTTTTCCCTGCCTCTGCATGGGTTTCCAGTGACTTCCTCCCACAATCAAAAGATGTGTAGGTTAGGTGGATTGGCCATGCTAATTTGTCCCTTAGTGTTCCAAGATGTGTAGGTTAGGGATACCTACATTGGGTTACAGGGATAAGACATGGATTGGATATTCTGTCAGAATCAGTGCAGGCTCAATAGGCTAAATGGCCCCTTTCTGCACTGTAGGAATTCTATGAAATATGGCACAATCTCTTTAAATATAGTAAGTGTGTTAATTTCTTGCTGGATATATCCACACTGCGATGTGCAATTTCAGCCAACATGCCTCCTTCAAGAAACATAGAAATCTAACTTAAAGAATCCCAACCTGTGCTCCTGACGATAGCCAATCTACCTTGACCAATGTTGACAAGTGCCATATTTCTAACTGGAAATACGGTGATGTTTTCTGCCTGCCATAACATGACCTTTGTATGCTAGTTTGCACTCAGTGACACTGCACAATCTACTCTTGCCAATCCAGTTATATGAGATTTGAATTTGTGGATATATATTGCATGTTTGTTGTAGCCTCACACTGTAGCTGTAGAATGTGCACTGTTGCAATACGGACCTGTATTTGAAAATCTAATTAAAATTCAACAGCCTCTAAAAGAACGATCAGCCAGCAAGAAAAGAGAGTGGATCAGAGGAGCTTTTCCAGCTGTCGCAGACTATCAGACAGCAACTAATCTTCTTGCCCTTTTCTCTCGAGTGGTTGCAGTTAATACGAAACTTCGGGTCTTCAGGTTGAAAGAAAAATGTTCAGTTTGATCTTGAAGCTAAGGTTTGAGCTCAGGTGATTTATGAAATAAAATAAAAGGAATTGGATTCCAGGGAATCCAGCAGCAACAGTATGTGATTAGATATATTCAGAATATATCTAAAAGTGAAGTATTTTTGGAGAACCAGTGCTGATCGAGAGGGGGATGTCTTCTACTCCATCCAAGGAATGACTGTACCACAATAGACTCAGCTAACAATGATATTGAAGTCGATAAATGGTAGAAGTACTTACAAATCAAATAATTGTCGGGAAGGTAATAGTAACTTTAAATAATTGAGGTCAGAGATAAGAAGTAATAAAGACAACATAAATAGTGGAAAATAGTCAAAAGCCAAAATACCAAGAGTATTAAAGTTGTACTGACATGTCTCTATGCAGCATCCTTACGTACTTCAGTTAAATTTTAAAGATAAGACCCATGATTGGAAACGTATGGTGAAAATCAATAAATTATTCCTTGCCTCTTCGGTTTAGATGGCAAAGGTATATATGACATTCCACAGCTGAAGGGTAGGGAGGGAATGGGTAACTACCAAACTGTGAGAAATTGGGGTCTTGAAAAAAAACAGATTTTTTGTGCATCATATATCAGTCCTTGGAGTGCTTTCTAAAAGGGCAACAATTTTTAAACAGTCTGTGAATGTTGCTACATTGTGATATTCCTAAGTTATTAACATGGCGTTTTCTGTGCCGCTTTATCTGTGCAAGTGTTTTGTAAAAAAACAGGATATGACTCTGAAATAGTGCAAAAAATGATTAAAAATAGGGGCAATGGCAACCACTCTGACTTTTGGAGTATTTGTTCTGTGTCCATTAGTTCGAATAGTTTCAATAGGTAACTGATGCTGGATAAACTAACAGGCCCACAAGAAGGATGTATGTGGGGAGGTCATGCTGAGGAATCATATAATGATGGGTTGCTGGGAGTTGACAGTTCTCGTTGGGCAGCTGCTTTCTTCAGATGGAAGGTAGACCAGATGGAGAGAAAGAAGATCGAGTTAAGAGTTTCCTAACACTTTGACTGAGATTAATGCACTCTTGACTGTCATGGGTTGTACATTTTTCCTGTCTAATTAGTTATTGCATTCTATTTAAGTTTTATTTCTTAATAAACTTAATAAACCATCTTAAAATTACTTTTGACTAGATGACTGCTTTTTTGGCTATCCAAACCCCCTTATCTTCAAAGAGGGTTAAGTAGAAACAGGCAGGTAGTGGAGGAAAGCCCTGAGAGCATCCTGCTCCATCAACTGGTATTCAGTTTTGAAAACCAATCAGAGTAATGGTTTATCTGCAGCCAAATCCAGGCCACCATAGGATACAAGGAAGATTGAAAGCACAATAATGATTCATAGATTCATAGATGTTTACAGCACAGAAGGAGGTGATTCAACCCATTGCACCCCTGCCAATCAACAAAAATAGAACCACACTAATCTCATTTCCAAGCTTGGCCTATAGTCCTGGAGGTTATGGTAGTGGAAGTGAATATCTAAATACTTCTTAAATGTTACGAGGGTTTCTGACTCATTCTTTCAGGCATTGAGTACCAGATTCCCACCATCCTTCGGGTGAAAATGTTTCTCCTCAACTCCTTTCTTAGCTTTCCACCCTCTTGCATTAAATCTATATCCCCTGGTTATTGACCCCCCTATTAATGGAAAAAGGATCTGTCTATCCACCCTATCCATGGCCCTCTTAATTATATACACCTCTATCATGTCCCTTCTCAACCTTTGCTGCTCCAAGAAAAACAGTCTCAGCTTATCCAATTTTTCCTCATAGATCAGACCCATCAGACCCTGCAGCATCCTGGAAAATGTCTTCTGCATTGGTGTTCGATAATTAGGGGAAAGAATAGGCATTTCTGCAGCTACAGACTCACGTCCAATATGTTACATTATCTCTCAGGTTCAAGCCAGACTCAAGGCTGTCACTGAACAGCTGCGAAGATCCTAAGGGGCAATGATAAACAGCCAACAGTCATGTTCCATTTAGATCCAAGTAACGTAGGCAGAATCAGGGATGCAGTCTTATAGTTAGAATTTGAGGAGTTAGGTGGGAAATTAGTAAGCAGGAAGTTAGAAATAGAAATCTACAGACTATTCCCAGTGCAAATGAGTATAACAGCAGGAGGAGATTTGTACATGGCTAGTGAGGTTCTGCATGATGGAGTGCTTTAGATTCTTGGGAATTTGGGACCAGTTCTGGGAGAGATGGGACCTGTACAGCCCAGACATGTTCCACTTAAATAGAGCTGCGACTGAGTTCTTTGCTGGTGTGATTGGGGAAGATTTAAACTAACTTGGCGGAAGTGTGGGATTATCAAAAAAGTGCACAGAAAACCAGGAAAGATAAAAATACTAGAATAGAGAATGGTATGGTATAAAGTGGGATTGTAATAAGGGAGAAATGTAGAAAGTGTGAATCAGGGTTAATATGAATGTATGTGAATGCACAGAGTGTGTTTAATAAGCTTGTTGAGTTGCAGACTCAGATTGCCATATGGAAATACAATGCTGTGGCTATCATAAAAAATTGGCTCAAGGAAAGACAGCACTGGGTGTTAAGTACTCCTGAATATAAAGTGTTCAGGAAAGACAGAAAGGAAAAGAAACTGGAAGAAGTGGAGGTATTTATTAAGGAGAACATTGCCATATTGAAGGGAAACAATGTCCCAGGGGTTCAAGGACAGAATCTATCTGGCAGGAGTTAAGGAACAATAAAGGCACTATTACATTGCTTTCTGTACTTGGATAAGACCAATTCCAACAATATTCAAGAAGTTCACTACTATCCAGGACAATGTAGTTGACAAAATACCAGGATTAAATGTGTTGCATCCAAGGATATTGAGAGAAGTGAGAATGGAAATTGCAGATAATTTTTCAGTCTTCCTTGGATCTAGTGGTGATGTCAGAGGACTGGAGAATTGCAAATATTACACACTTATTCAAAAAAGCATGTAAAGATAAGCCCAGCACCTACAAACCAGTCAATTTAATTTTGATGGGGAAAATTCTAGAAACAATAATTTGAGACAAAATTATAGTCATAAAGACACATCTGGATTAATTTAGGAAATCCATTGTTAATTTATTATTGGAAAGTTGTGTTTAACTAACTTGTTGGAGTTTTTTGGAGAGTCATCGTGAGGGCAGTGCTGTTGATGTGGTATACACAGATTTCCAAAATGCATTTGATTCATTGCCACATAACAGACTAGTGACAAAGTGAAAGCTTATGGAATAAAGGAGAAGTAGGAATACCAAAACTGGCTGAGTAACAGGAAACAGTGAGTAGTGGTTAGTGAACGTTTTGCAGGTGAGAAGAAGGTTTTGTAGTGGAGTTACCCAGGGAGTCAGTGTTGGGATGAAAACAAAGTGATGGAAAAGCTCAGCAAATTTGGCAGCATCTGTGGAAAGAGAAGCAGATTTAATGTTTCAAGTGTTAATATGTAACCAGTGACAATTTTGTATTGGATGTAATGTGACCAATGGTAATAAGCTATAAGGGTCAGCTGACCCAGTAAACCATGGAATCAATTACTGAATGATGTGATGGTCAGCTGACCAGTTGACTCACTATAAATAAAAACCTGGTGGGGAATTTGGATAGGCCAAGGGTGAGGCTCCCAGTTTGAAGTAATGAAGTTTCTTTACTTAACCCCTTTTTTGATTTATAAGTTGGAGTGAGTTTTATTATGTTTTTATTATCTACATGTGCAGAGTTCCTTCTGAAGAAACTTTAAGTCTGTATGACTCTTTTTCAGAGTGAAGGAGAGGGAGAAATGTGATGCATTATATATTGTGTAAGAGGAAATGAAGCATTAATGAAAGTCAATGATTGGGGGAGCGAAGAGGGATTGCAACAAAGTTATGTAAGGCATAAGACAGAGGGAGCATAAATAGCAGTGGTAAGGATTAGTGAAGGTGCCGATAATGGCATTAAGGTAAGATAGCAGAATGTGTTAATAGGAGAACAAAGTTCTGTGCTCAGTGGAAGTGAAGTGTTGGGGCCTTTGTTATTCATATTATATGACCTAGAACTTGAAATACATAGTAATTTCAAAACCCCTGGATGATACGAAACTTGGAAGCTTTGTGAATAGTGAGGGTGATTGTGTAGAACTTCAAAAGGACATAACCAAGTTAGTGGAATAGGTAGGCAAGTGACAGGTTAAATTTGATGCAAAAAAATCATGTAATTTGTTTTAAAAACAATACAATGTAAAGGATACAACTCAGAAGGGAGTGCAGGTGTAGAGGAACCTAGGTGTACATGTGCATAATTCATTGAAGGTGGCAAGACATGTTGAGAACCCTGTTGAGGTTCATAAGGAGGAGGTGTTAGCGAATCTTGAGGGTATGAAAATTGATAAGTCCCCTGGGCCAGATGGGATTTACCCTAGGATTCTCTGGGAGGCTAGAGAGGAGATTGCAGAGCCTTTGGCTTTGATCTTCATGTCGTTGTTAGCTACAGGTATAGTGCCGGAAGACTGGAGGATGGCAAATGTTGTCCCTTTGTTCAAAAAGGGGAGTAGGGACCATCCTGGAAATTATAGACCGGTGAGCCTGACTTCTGTTGTGGGCAAAGTCTTGGAAAGAATTATAAGGGATAGGATTTATAAGCATCTAGAGAGAAATAAATTGATTAGGGATAGTCAGCACGGTTTTGTGAAGGGTAGGTCGTGCCTCACAAACCTTATTGAGTTTTTTGAGGAGGTGACCAAAGAGGTAGATAAGGGTAAGGCAGTTGATGTAGTGTATATGGATTTTAGCAAAGCGTTTGATAAGGTTCCCCATGGTAGGCTACTGCAGAAAGTGCAGATGCATGGGATTGAAGGTGATTTAGCAGTTTGGATTAGGAATTGGCTAGCTGATAGAAGACAGAGGGTGGTGGTTGATGGTAAATATTCAACCTGGAGTGCAGTTACAAGTGGTGTACCTCAAGGATCTGTTTTAGGGCCACTGCTGTTTGTCATTTTTATAAATGACCTAGATGAGGGTGTAGAGGGTTGGATTAGTAAATTTGCTGACGATACCAAAGTGGGGGGAGTTGTAGATAGCGAGGATGGATTTACAGTTTGCAGAGGGACATAGATAGGTTGCAGAGCTGGGCCGTGAGGTGGCAAATGGAATTCAATACGGATAAGTGTGAGGTGATTCACTTTGGTAGAATAACAGGCATATGAAATATAGGGCTAATGGAAGGACCCTTAATAGTGTTGTCGAGCAGAGGGATCTTGGGGTACAAGTACATAGCTCTTTGAAAGTTGGCACCCAGGTTGATAAAGTTGTTAAGAAGGCGTACGGTGTGTTAGCTTTTATTGGTAGAGGGATTGAATTTAGAGCCGTGAGGTTATGTTACAACTGTACAAAACTCTGGTGCGGCCGCACTTGGAGTATTGCGTACAGTTCTGGTCGCCGCATTATAAGAAAGATGTGGAAGCATTGGAAAGGGTGCAGAGGAGGTTTACCAGGATGTTGCCTGGTATGGTGGGAAGGCCTTATGAGGAAAGGCTGAGGGACCTGAGGTTATTTTCATTAGAGAGAAGAAGGTTACGCGGTGACCTAATTGAGGCGTATAAGATGATCAAGGGATTGGATAGGGTGGATAGTGAGAGCCTTTTTCCTCGGATGGTGATGACCAACACGAGGGGACATAACTTTAAATTAAGAGGTGGTAGTTATAGGACGGATGTCAGAGGCAGGTTCTTCACACAGAGGGTGGTGAGGGCGTGGAATGCCCTGCCTGCAGCAGTTGTGGACTCGCCTACTTGGGGGGCATTCAAATGTTCGGTGGATAGGCATATGGATGATATTGGAATAGTTTAGGTTAGAGGGTCCACTGGCCGGCGCAACATCGAGGGCCGAAGGGCCTGTACTGCGCTGTAATGTTCTATGTTAATAAAGCACCAAGTCTCCTAAGTTTTATTAATAGGGGCATAGGAAGGTTATTTTGAAGTTGCATAACACCCTAGTTCAACTTCAGCTGGAGTTTTACTGTCAGTTCTGGGTGCTTTACTTTAGGAAAGATGTGAAGGCATTGCAAAATTCCTGGCATGCGATAGAGAGAAATTGTTCAAATATGTGAAAAGGTCAAGAGTACAAGGGCACAGATTTAATGTAATTGGCAAAAGAAGCAAAATGAACATAAGGAAAAGCTTTCCCTTCATTGCCTGAGTCTGGAATGCCCTGCCTGACACTGCAGTGGAGGCAAATGCAGTCAGGCATTCAAAAGGAATGAGACACTTATTTGAAAGAATGTGCAGAGTTTTGAGGAGAAGCTGGACGATGGTGCTAGCTGAATTACGTCTGAAAGCTGGTGCAGACATGGTGGGCCAAATAGCCTCTTTCTGTTCTTAAACAATTCTGTGATGTTGTGATTCTGGGAGGTAATGAGCAGGTGGTTAACCAACATATGCCAGCGGGGGATTAAATCATTTCATCTTCTGCCCAAGAAGTTTAAACAGAACACAAGCAGCAGGCCGAATTGATGTGAGTGTGAAGAGTGAATGAGTCACTCTGTCAGAGATATGTAGCAATAGAACTAAAGGTAACCATTGTCAGAACAAACGATAGTGTGGTCAAGACTAGAACTACTAAAGAGCCAAGATTTATAGCCAAAACAAATATCCTTAAAAAAATCTTAATCATAGGATTATTGATTAATATTGCACAAAAGAATATCTTTCAGACCGAGTCTGTAATTTCTCTTTCAAAGAAAAATCTAGACATGCATTTGCACTGCAAAATTTAGTTTCATCCTCCCATCTCACCTGACCCACCGCCATGCCCAAGAGTGGGGGATGTTATGTCATTAGTTTTGCAATATCCCCTGATTAATTCAGAAGTGAAAAATGTTATAATCATGCT
The DNA here is from genome assembly GCA_024679065.1 of Sphyrna mokarran. Classification (NCBI taxonomy): domain Eukaryota; kingdom Metazoa; phylum Chordata; class Chondrichthyes; order Carcharhiniformes; family Carcharhinidae; genus Sphyrna; species Sphyrna mokarran. The sequence continues at coordinate 35,730,073 of JAGIQG010000010.1, read as the reverse complement.
TCCTGCCCTTGGGCACATGAGGCCCTTAAGTGACCAATGAAGAGCCATCAAAGTGCCTCATCGCATTCTATTAAAAGTGGAGGGGACCTACTCCATAGGCTACCTGGTGTACCCTGGCAATCACCCTGCAGGAACCAGTGAGGGGGCTTTCTGTCCAAACACCATGTATCCCATGGAGGACTTGCCAGCAGCAAAGACTACTCCTGTTGAAAGAGCCCATCTACATCCACAACCCAAATCATTTTCCAAACCAGAGCCTGCCTGACTGACTCAGATGAGTGCTCCCCATTCACCCATTTTCTGGGATCTACTTCCCAATTGCTGCTGAAGGCCCTTCTGCCACCAAAGAAGTAGCTACTTCCCCCCCGTGGTGGTGCTGATACTGAAGATTGGCTTGAGAGCAGGATCATCAGATTTAAAGGTGCAGGAATCCCAATGGCAGAAAGATACTTGCCTGTCCCTTCTGGGCTTCTGGAAATGGCTGCAGCCTGATTGCCATCAGCACTCCAGCCAGGGAATGGCAATAGTGTGCCTTCTATCCTCTCAAAACATCCAAAGTGCTTTTTGGTAAAGGACAAATCTTTGAAATGCAACTACTGTTATATTTTATCAATATTCATGTGTCAAGCTTGATGTTGCATTTGGACCTGATAAAATTCTTATTGCTGATCTGCGTCTTTTAAACGCAATATCAGAGCTCTGAATATCACCGAATTTTAAGCTAGAAAAGATCCAATTAAATAATTCATATTTTTTTTAAAAAGTATTCCTTGGAGAGGAGACCATAATATGTACCATTCTTCTGAATTCCTACCTCATTTCTCCTCATGCCATCAATGACATACCTTCATGCTGAAGTTTGCTTCCCCAGGTCTGTAGCAGCAACCTCCGACCACTCACAATTCTTCTCCTGTCATTCCTGCTGTGTCAGGCTGAAGTCAGCCTTCCTACTTTGAAATACAATCCAAGAAATAGCCTGGACGTGATGCTGCTGCAATCTTTTGGTTCATATAATTGCAATTGTGATGATTACAACTGAGGGCTCGTACTCACAGGGAGTGATTCTCTCAGCCTGCTACGAGACTGGGAGACTCAAGTGGAGGCCATTTAGTGGGCTCCTTGCTGGGCGCCATAGCTTCCGTGAGTCGCCAAGTGCCAGGTTTCCAGCGCTGCCTGCTCCATGCCAGAAATCAGTATGGAGGTGCATAATTTATTTAAATTAAGACTTTAATACAATTTGAATTTTATTAGCAGGCCGGGGCCTGAAATCCCCAGGGCCACTAGTCTCTCTACACAACCCCTCCCCACACCCCAACTCCACCCAGCACCGCCAAGAGTGTTTCGCTCCACCAGGGTTTGCAATAGTTTCCCACTAACGGGGATCTGGTGTCCCAACCCCTGTTGAGTAAAGAGAAACAATCAAGGCTCTCCAGGAGCTCAGAGGTAAGGGAGAGTTTCCCCCTAGATATTGTAATCTTAGCTGTGTCAGCCAAAACTCCTGACACTGCCCAAGGGGTAAAGTGGCAATATCCAGGGGTCACTTTGGCACTGCCATTGGGTGGGGCCTAATGGGACAAAGCCTAATGGGGATCAGGGCCTCTGAGGGAGATTGTTGAGGGATCCCGTTACCACTCTACAGTCCGACTGGATGATGGGGATGGGAGGCCAGTGATCAGAACTGGCCATCGGTGGGAGGTGTCGGCCTGCCATGGGCGTTGGGCTGCCAGGGGGGAGGGGGAATGGGCGCATTTGAGTTACTGGTGTGGAGAATAGGGGTAATGTCTGGTCTACCAGAGGTTGAGGGGAGGAGGAGGCTGGTCACACATGCCTGGGGGCCTAGTGATCGGGCTGTGGGAAGGATCAGTAAGCTAGCGATGCCAGCAATCAAGAGGCCAGCAGTAGCAACGATCTCACCACTGACAGATCGACATGTGCGTAGTGTCCTGCTCAGTGCTCTGTTGCCAGCACCTCCAGTGGGAATAAGCTTCACCCACTGATTTTTAATGTGATACATGCCAATGTGCTCTGCAATGCACTGAGGGTGGGAGATTCATTTTGAAAATTCTGCTGAAAAGAATCAGTGGGAGTTACTTCAGTTTTTATGCAAATTCAATACTTAGAATTTTTTGGGGAGAGTTGCCCTCATGCAGTGTCTCCAGCCTTGCTAACCTGCTGAAAAAAGTTGTTGCTTTTATTTATTCTCACACAGGATGTGTGTCACAGGGTGTTCATCTCTTAATTGCTCTTCTGAAGTTGCTTGAAGCTATATCCCTGAAGATGATTGGTAACTTAGTGGTGACGTAGTTAAGAATTAACCACATTACTGTGGACGTGGACTTTCACATAGGGATTTGCTTTCCTTCAGGACATTACTGAACTGGTCAGGTTTTGATGACATTCCAGTAGCCTTATACACAATTACCGATAACATGCACAATTAGCTGTTTTCCATGAAAGAACACACACCTCTCTCTCTCTCTCTGGGTTAGATGAATAAGGTCTCGTCCGGTTTGTTTATTTGTTTATCAAAGGACAGGAAGCAAAGATAGATAACCGATGCTGAAGTGAAGTTCATACATAGTCCAAATGAATTACAGCAGTCTCAAATCTTTTAAATTATCAATTTGGGTCAAAATCAATTAAAATAACAGGGACCCAAGCAATGAACTCTAGGCTATTGAACAAAAACCAAAGGAAAATCATGGTGTTTATTACGTGCCAGTACTTTGCATGCCCCCTTCCCCCCCCCCCCCCACCCCACTCCCCCCAGGACAGAAATCCTCAAGTGTAACAAAAGGTGGCTAGTATATTTGGTGTGGACATAAATAGCAAGAGAAGAAAGTCACTGGTCAAGATGGGGAAAGACAACTGTATATACATCAGTGAATTTATTTTAAAAATTCAGCCTAAATAAATATGTAGTACAAGGTATTGATATTCTATTGTCTGCTGTCAGCAATGTCTTCTGAAGACCTTTAAAAGATTAATTGTTGTTCTTTACTGCTATTTGATGTCAAGTTGGTTTTTTGTCACTTCAATGAATGGCAAGGCTGATGCATCACCATTCCAGTGCATTGCTATGGGCGTCCCCAGCTGTACTCTTGAAACAGGCATATTTTAAAAACATCTGTCAATGCACATCACAGGCTTCGAAAAATGCTTGAGCATTAAATTTAATAAAAGCAGGATTTAAGCACTGCTTGACAATTGAAAGTAAACATATTCGCAGTAACACAGGGTGTGGTGGTGCAGCAATATTTTGCAACTTTGGCCTTGCCTTATATTATCTAGAGAACAAGTATCCAGTGTTGATAACAGAGCAGAGTGGTACGTCAGTCAGCCCATGGACACCCAAAAAAACCCTTACGTTATTTTCAAATGGGCCTATAAATTATCCAGTTAAATATCTGAAATTTCCAACCATGCAAGCTGCCCTTAAAGGAACCTCTAAAAACAGAAATGCCCACATTTCACTTTTTCTAACTTTTGTTGAGTGGAAATGCTCAATTCTGCAGATCCCATTGTCAGTTAGTTGCCCAGGTTTCCTGGAAAACCTGGCTGGCCTGCAATAAATTTTAGTCAATTGCATTATGTTGTCCTTTGGCAAGAATGCATTTAACTTAGTGAGACATTATTATAGGGTCAAGTGACTGTACTGTGAAGGTGATTTGTAAATTGATAATTGTCATAATTGGCCAAGTTTCATATCCCAGGGACCAAAGGGACTATTAATTGAACTTTTAAAATGAGCTTGGAGCTAGAATTAAATTATTCAGATTGTGACAAAGGCAAAATGAATTAACTTCATAAATAAAGTTAAAATTAGACGCAAGTAAGGCTTAACCAAGAAATGGCTGGTCCAGTCAGACCACACGATAGTATGTCCACATTTAAGTGACTGTCTTAGCCACTGAATCCTGGCAGTGGAGCTGTGTAGAATGTACAAAATAATGGCCATTGTTTCAACTTATCTGCAGCTGCCACCACCACTCCCATCCTGCGGAAATGCTAATCTCACAAACATTTTCAGAAGGTAAAACTCATTCACCAATGTTACGATATAGATCTGTGCAGAATGCTGCCCCCTTCTTCCCCCACCCATCATTCCCTATTAATGGACTATTCATGAACCCAGGATCTAAGATTGATATAAAATTAAAAGTTCCAATCAACAGCAGGAATTGCATCAATCATTGCCACGGGTGTGTGATCTTTATACTATAAAAAGATGTGTTTAGGATGTGTCAGAATGACGTACAAGGATAATGCTGGGCAGGATTGATTACCTGCACAGATGGGGGGATATATCTTTTGCTTTATCGTCAGGCATTTGAAATTAAGGAGAGTTAAAGGAAAAATATATGCAGAAACGAGCTGAAATTTCAATGCAGAAGTGAACTGATGGCTGTATAATATCATTATACAATAAACAGGAAAAACAGGAAGAATAATACTTTTAAGATGAATCATATGGATTCCTAGAGGAGGTTTACTAGGATGATGCCTGGTATGGAGGGCAGGTCCTATGAAGAGAGGTTGAAGGATTTGAGGTTGTTTTCGTTAGAAAGGAGGCGGCTAAGGGGGGATCTTATTGAAACATATAAGATAATTAGAGGTTTGGATAGGGTGGACAGTGATAGCCTTTTTCCTAGGATGGAAAAAGCTAGCACGAGGGGACACAACTTTAAATTAAGGGGTATGAGTTATAGGACGGATATCAGAGGTAGGTTCTTTACTCAAAGAGTGATTAGGGAGTGGAATGCCCTGCCTGCAGCTGTTGTAGATGCGCCAAGTTTGGTGGCGTTTAAGAGGTTAATTGATAAGTATATGGAAGAGAAGGGAATGGTTTAGTTTGGAGGGGCATTGCTTTTTATTTTGGTCGGCACAACATCGAAGGCCGAAGGGCCTGTTCTGTGCTGTATTGTTCTATGTTCTATGTTCTATGTTCTAAAACATTAACTCTGTTTCTCTTTCCACAGACGCTGCCAGACCTGCTGAGATTTTCTGTTTCATTTCAAATTTCTATCATCTTCAATATTTTGCTTTTATTTTATTATTTACTGCCGCAACTCTTCCAGGAATGGTGGCATGGTGCATTTGGTGGCGCTTTGGGTGACTGTATTGAGTCTGCATCTTCTCCTCGTGTCTGGTTTTCTGGTTTGCTCCACAGATTATGTGGATTGACCATGCTACGTTGTCCCTGAGAGTCTCAAGATATGTAAGTTAGATGAATTAGCCATGGTGAACTTGTAGGGTTGCAGGAATAGGACAGGGAGAAAGGGCCTGGGCAACATATGCTTTCAGCGTATGAGTCGATGCAGACTCAATGGGCCAAATGGCCACTTCTGTACAATAGAAATTCTATGATAATTCTACGAATGTCTATCTTGAAGTATTGTTCTCTCCCACAGACTTCATTGTTGTCTATTTCACTGTGATCACCTTCATTGTTTTCCAGCCAGCCACCCCCTCCCATTTTCTCCCAACTGCCAAGCTCTGATTTCTCCCTCACTCCCAATTACTGTGTTCCTATCTACCCTCACGAATCACCCTCCCATCCACCCTCACTAATCACCCTCCCACTCCCTCAACATCCCTTATTACTGGGCACTGTGACAACAGCTACAACAATTTATATTGATATAGTGTCTTTAATAAAATGCCCACAGAGTTCTTCAGAAAGGCATTATAAGAAAAAAAATTACATAAAACCACATAAGGAGATATTATGACAGATGATCAAAAGTTTGGTCAAAGGTTGTAAATTTTAAGGCGTGCCTTTAATGAGGAGAGGGAGGTCGAGGGGCAGACAGGGGTGGGGAGACCTTTAAGACCAGGCCTTTGAGCTGAGCTAGCTAATGTTACAACCATTGATTGTTAATCAGTTAAAAACAGGAAAGCTCAAGAGGCCAGAATTTGAGGAATGCATGCATCTTGGAGGAGCTGGAAAAGAATAGAAAAAGAGAATAGAATAGAAAGGGGCCAGGTCAAGAATAATGTAAATATGAACAGCAGGAAGGTCCAACTGTAAAGTTCAGTCAGCCTCCATGTCCTTGGAATTTCTAGATTTCCTCCCTATGACCTCCGGATTTCTGAGTTTCCTCCTCATTCCTCCGGATTTCAGAGTTTCCTCCTCAGTCCTCCAGATTTCTGAGTTTCCTCCCCACGCCCTCCGGATTTCTGAGTTTCCCCTTCAGTCCTCCAGATTTCAGAGTTTCCTCTTCTGTCCTCTAGATTTCAATTTTTTTCCTACCTGCTCCTTTCACATAAATATTGGTGACAATGACTTGTGTTTCTAATATTTAATTAAGGTAAATTTCTCTTCATCCAATACTGGATATCAGGCATAGTGGAAGACAATGCAGGGCTGAGAAAGGTGAAGCCGACCTAAGTTCATCATCACAAAAACGAAACCTGACATTGAATTTTCAGATGATGTTGCTGAGAGGCAGTAAGAAATACAAGAGGATTAACGATAGTCTCCTTGGCACACCCCTGAGGTATCACTACTGAAAGAGGAAGAGAAACCATTGTAGAGGACTCTCTTGCAATGGTTGGATAGATAAGGATGAAACCAAGAAAGGGCATATTGACTTTAATAATGTGAAAAGGGTCCTATATGTCAACATGAAGCATGCTGGAAATTGACTTGAATCATTCACCCTGTGAAATTCATCCCACCCAAACTTCTTCAAGGAAGAAAAGCAAGCCTTATGAATAAGAAAGCCTACATCCTGCTATTCTGTACAAATAGCCCACTCAGAGTGACTAAGAAGCAGCAGTGGAGTGCTATGAGAAGATAATGCTAATGGAAAATAAGAAAGGGCAGATTGTAAAGTGAGCAGCCAAATCAGTATTGCCCCTTTTGAATTTCATCCTCCTCATATCTGAAATGTGGAGGAACTAAACTATCAATTTATTAGTGTTTTAGCAGCTAATACAGCATACTATACTGGAGGAAGTGTCAGCAAACTACTGTCTCACATATGTGATGTTTTGGAACCCCAGATAATGGAATGGGAAGTGGTGAAAGGACTTCTACGGGCGCACTGAGAAATGCTTCAGGAATTCACAAATTGTATCCTATTTAAATTAGCCTTATCTTAAAGTCAAGCAGCGTACGAGAATACAGAACAAGTCAATTCACATGAAATATATAGCATTACTCAATCATCATTCTCTTTGCTTTTCATTTTCTTACCAGCATTATCTCGAACTTTTGTAACCCAGTTTCTCAGGCTTATCAACGAATTTAATGTCTCACTGTGACAAAGAGGCAATAATGGATTATTCTTGTACTGTGTTACGCAATTGAGACTGGAAGGACAAATGAAAGGCTTGACCCATTGCTAGACCTTCAGGTATCTTGTCTGTCCTCAATTTCCTGGTACAATGCCAGCCGTCATCCATTATAACTTAATAGACTAATTACTTTTATTGATTGACATTTAAAGTTCTGACCTGGACTGCCTCCTAATTATTAACTCCAGCTGGTTCCAGTTGTCTTTGTTTGAACTCCTTCAACTTTATTCCCACAGATATGACTTATTTTTCCACTTGTAATACCAAAAACAACTTAGGCTTTTCTAATTGAAGTGGGGGGAGTGAAAGTTTTTCATTCCAGGAAGTCTTAAGGTAGAAACAAAGTTAAAACTGTTACTCCTTCATCATCACTGAATTATGTAGTCTAGACAGGAGATTAAAGGTTTCTCAAAAGAATAATGAGGATTGATTTTACGGAGTCGCCCTTATGATGCATTTTATCTGGGAAGTTCATCATCATAGAATCCCCTCAGTGCAGACAGAGGCCATTTAGCCCATCAAAACTGCATGGACAACCATCCCACACAGTCCCCATCCCTTTAACCCCACATATTTACCATGCCAATCCCGCTGGTACTGAAGGGCAATTTAGCATGGAAATTAACCTCTCCCTCACATCTTTGGACTGTGGGAGGAAACCCATGCAGACACAAGAAGAATGTGCAAATTCCACACAATCACTCAAGGCTGGAATTGAACCCAGGACCTTAGCACTGTGAAGCAGCAGTGCTAACCACTGTGTCACAGGCCAACCATAATGCTAAATTCACAATGCTAGATTTCCAGTCTGATTTTACTAGTGTGGATAAGCCTATCTGACAGTGTCTCTGGCTGTTTTCTCTCATCATGACCTAATGCAGTGACCTGCTCATCTGCTTCCTTCTATTCTGACCCTAGTGTTTCTCTTTCTCTACATGTTAACTTGACTTTTCTACATCCATCTTTATGGAAAGAACAGATTTGCTAATATCTCCTAGCATGTTTTCCTAACAAATCACCTACTCCAGGTAGGCTGCATCCTGGCTTGTTGAGGAAAGCTAGGGTGGCTTTAACAAAAGCTTTGACCACAATCTTTCACTCTTCCTTGAAAATAGGAGTGATCCCAGAGGACTGAACTGTTAGAAGTATTACATTCTTGTTCAAGAATAGGACAAAAAATAAACTATCAATTTAAATATTAATAATGGAAACATATTGTCAAGAACAAAATTTCTTCACACTTTTTTAAGAAAATGTGGAAGAACAGAGTCACAGAACTTTGAATTAGTTTTTTAACAACAAGGAAAAACATTTAATAAATATAAATAAATGATTATAATACAATATTCCTTTAGTTCTTCATATCTTTGCAAGATTTCAAAGATAACATTTCTCTGGAACCAAATTTTCAATATCACTCAATTGATCTTCTATGAATTTTTCCTCAATTTCCTTCCAGATGATTGTCACATGGGTTTCCAAACTTCACATGCAAAACAACACTTTAAAATCTTCTTTCAAACAATGCTTTCCAACAGTTGTTTTAAACAAATATCTACCTGCAGGTTTTCCAACAATCTTTTCAGAGTTTCCTCTCCAATATTTTGATAAAGATCCACCTCCAGTCTTTCCAACTCTCCTTTTAGCATTCCCTTGTTATGAATACTTTTCGCATAAACTCCAAAAAACAGCCAGTGATTTTCCATAATCATTTCAATTAATATCTCACACTGTACTGAAATATCACAGTCCCTAGAACCACTTTACATATCTTTCTGGCTTCTAACTAACAAATTCACTTCCAGCTTGCTGTCTTCGCTGAACAGTATGCCATTCTAGTTCTTGTTTCCATTGTTCCTTTGACTTAAGTTTAAATTAAATCGACTTAAACACACACCTTATTTATAATATTTAACAATATAAATATATATCACTTTAAACCACCTGTTTTCCTATCACATGAACTTGAACTTTTTGCTCACATCACAACAAATGTTGTGTAGCATTTTATCAGATGTTTTATTAAAATCCATATACATGACATCAACAACGTTGTCCTTATTAACCTTCTCTGTTACTTCCTTAAAAAAATTCTTCAGCACCATACCAGGCGGCACAGTGCACATTAGGGATTCCAACCTTGGGTGACTGTCAGTATGGGATTTACATGTTCTTCCCATGTCTGTGGGGCTTTCCTCCGTATACTCTTGTTTCATCCCATAGTCCAATGATGTGCAGGTCAGGTTGATTAACCATGCAAAGTTGTCCTTTAGCTTCCCAAGATGTGAAGGTTAGGGGGATTAGTGAGATATATGTGTGGTAGTCACTGGGCTAGGGCGATAAAGGGCCTGGATAAAATGCTCCCTACCACTGAAGTCAAATAAACTAATTTGCATTTGTTGATTTATGTTTGCATTCCTTTTTGAATAAGGGTGTAACATTCATAATCCTCCAGTCCTCTGGCACCATCTCTGTTTCTATGGAATTCTGGAAGATTGTGATGACTGCCTCAATTTCCACTCTCACTTCCTTCAGTGATATTCCTTTGGATGTTCCTCATGCGATCCTAGTATCTTCTCTACTTTATATGAAGATAGACCTTATGAACATAATTCCCAATTGTAAATTCTTCCAATGTACCAGTTAACTTCACTCTTGTGTAAAATAAAAACAGAAAATACTCAAAAGCAATCGCAAAATCTGCAGCATCTCAGAGAGAGAAAATCGGAGGTAACGCCAGCACGAGTTTCTGAAGGGTGGGGCATTGGGGTGAGGGAGGGGCTTGTAAAATAGAGTGGGCATCTATCCCACTACCTTTCTGCCCACCCCTGAACTGACCTTCATCATGTGTAGGGAGGGCATGTGCTAAGATCAGCAGTCTGCAGATTTAAATTAGTAATTAAGGGTCAATTAAGTTTGTTATCAAGCCAACTGTGGGCAGCAGGTGGGGGGGGCAGAAAAAATGATTTTTAACTGAAGGAAGAGGGGAGTTTGCTCCTCAGGGATTGCCCCCCTTTGCCAATCTCCACATTCCCCCATCCCCACCTCTCCAGCTCTTTGGTCAATTCCACCTTTCTTCCAATCTGCTCCCTCCCTCAAACCCATCCCTCATCTCCTTGCACTTCTTTCTAAGCTACCAAGGTCCTCCAAACCCAAGGCCTTGAATGTACCTATCTATGGATACATGGGACTTAATTTTTTTTTTCCTTCTGCAGTCCCGAAGCAGCTATCAATGCCTTCCTGGAACTGCCAGGATGAATAAAGCCCCTGGGCAATCCAATTTCCTGAATTAATTTTCCTGGTCCGGCAACTTTCATCATAAACTCAACTCCACAGCCGGACCTACTAAAAGTTTCCAGTGTTTTCAGCTTTTATTTTACATGAGCTGGACTTGGGTATTGGGACTTCAATTTTGAAATTTGCAGCAACTTAGTAAATAGTCAACAGGATATTAACTGACAGATAGCGTTTGGAAAAATGAAAGGTGATCTTATTGAAATACATAAGATCCTGAGGGGATGTGACAGGGTGGATGCTGTTTTCCATTAGAGGAGAGACGAGAACTATGGGACACAGTTTAAAATAAGGGCTCTCCCATTTAAGAAAGCAATGAGGAGAAATGTTCTCTTTCAGAGGGCAGTGAGTCTTTGAAACTCCATTAATAAAAGCAAATTATGCAGGATGCTGGAATCTAAAACCAAAAGAGAAAATACTGGAAAATCTCAGCAAGTGTGGCAACATCTCTAAGGAGAGAAAACAGTTGACATCTCGTGTCTAAATGATCTGTCAAAGCTCTTTGAAACTTCCTTCTCTGGAGAGTGGTGGAGGCTCTTTGAATATAGATACATTTGTCATTAACAAGGGAGTCAAAGAACAATGGAAATATCAGAGAATGTGGAGTTAAAGAACAAAGAACAAAACAGCACGGGAAACAGGCCCTTCGGCCCAACGAGCCCGCGCCGCCACCCCGATGTTCCCACTTCTACCCGTGATCCCTGTCCATGTTTATAGATCTATGGATTAAAAACCAAATTTGAGACCATTTAGGGAGAATTTGTTTTGCCAATTAGCCTAAGAGCATATCTTTGGGATGTGGGAGGAAACCGGAGCTCCCGGAGAAAACCCATGCAAGCACGGGGAGAATGCGCAAACTCCCACAGACACAGGCCCAAATCCATGTATCCGCACAGCACAGCGATAGTCACTGAGCTGTCGTGTTGCCCATCAGATGGTCTAGGTCAAGCGTACACTAACGATGTGAAGCAATAGGATACTGTCGAAAGATCCAAGAGCAGTCCTCTCATGACCCATCGCATGTATGCCCCTTGTTAGACAACAAGGTGGAACAAAGCACCTGTAGGGTAAGAACAAGTACATCAATATCATCATCTATTTACACACTTCCCAGGGACTCCCAAGGTTCATGATCCCTATTTTAAATCAGTTTTCTATACCCCTCCATTCCCATTCTGTTCATGTGCCCATCTAAGTATTTCTTAAATAACTCCAGAGTATCTGCCTCCACCAATTGGCATCGCATTCCATACCCCCACCACCCTCTGTGTGAAAAAACTCCCTCTAGCATCCAAATTATACCTTACCCCCTTCACCCTAAGTCCGTGACCCCTCGTGCTATTTGAGTCCATCCTAGGAAAAAGCTTAGCCCTGTTTACTCTACCTATCCTCTTCAAAATCTTGCTGCAATCAGATCATCCATCATCTTATGGAATGGTGCAGCAGGCTGAGAGGGCTGAATGGCTTAATCCTATTCCTAATTTTTATGTTCATACATACAAATCAGGAGGACATATACAATCTGATGAAATGGGCAGACATGTGGCAATTGCAGCTTATTGTACATTGAGCGTGAAGCTTATTTTTTTATTTAATCAATGCAAATCACCAAAGCCATACAATAGCCTCCTCATTTGTTGAGTTCAGGGTGATTAAACCTTCAATAAGATTGGAATAAGACTGTCTTTCCATTAGTGCTTTAGAGATTTAAATTGAACCCCCAGTTGACTGCATAGGGACCCTGGCCCATTCCGTATCTGGGAAGGACCAGTATCACCATGGTAAGTTCAAAATCTATCATCCAACAGATGAGGTTTGGCACAAGGAATTTGATAGTGACTTTTTGTGTTTCCCATTTCTTGATCCAAAGGATGCTTGCCGATAAATCCTGCTCAGGAAGGTTTCTCCATGTGTGGTGCTGAGATTGAAAGGCGAAAGTAGGGGGTGGTGAGCCAAACCTCGAGCTTCTCACCCATTTTGAGGAGTGGGGGCTGGTCCTGTCAAGAGAAGGGGAGATGCAGGCTGTCAGTGAAAACTTGATTGGGCTGCCCTCAAGACATGAGCACCTGTCATTCGTTCACTCACTTCTCAAGGGCACAAGTTTCGGGTGTGAGAGACAAGGTTTAATGGAGGTGTACAAGCATGTTCATTGGCAGAGAGGGCAGTGGGTTCCTGGAGCTTGCTGCCAGGGGAAGTTTGCGAATGTAGAAACAAAAGTGATCTTTAAGGGACATCTCTACAGCGATGTGAATGGGATAGGAATGAAGGCATATGTTCCTCTGGGCAGCCTAGTTGCTGTGGGCTTGGAGGGCCAAAGAGCCTGTAATATAATTTTTTTGGTGCTTTGTTCTATGTTCAATAGAGAAACGTGTATCATGTGTAAGGCATCCCAGATTTCTCTCCCTCCCTTGCATTTAACTTTGTGTCCTGTGTTGCAAGGACAGATCCAGATGCCCCGGGGCCTTCTGGACTCCAGACCCATACTGCAGCTCCTGCTCATCCTGGACCAGACAGCTTGGATGATCCTTGGACGATATGGGGGAAGGGATATTCAAGGTGACACAATTTTGCAATCAGCTTCCATCTCACAACTCACCATCCCAGATACTGAGACATGGATGGGTCCAGTTAGTGCTGAGGCTTCTGGATCACTCTCTGGTGAGCGCGACTTAATTGATAATGTGGAGGGGAAGGTCTCTGGCATGCGGGAGCCTGCCGGAAGTGAGGACTCAGCTGGCCCCAGGCTACATGCTGGTCATCTGCGATCACTTCTCCCTCAGCTGCTGGAGGTGGAGGAGCCAGGGAATGCAGGAGGGGCTGACAGCCACACTGGACCAACTGTGAGATTGTTAGGAGGAGTTCCAAAGCTTTCAAGTGCACCAGCTACTGCCTATCTTGCACACTTCCCAGGCCAGCACTGCAAGGGAGATGTCTCCAGTGGAAAGCCTGGGGGAGGGGATCCTCATCATAAGTGGCAGGCTCCAAATAATAGCCGAGTGACAGCAGGCCACAGCTGAGGTGCTGAACAGGGGGTGGGTGGGGCAGGGGTGGGGGGGCAGGGAGGGGGTAGAGACGGGGGCAGGCGAGGTTGTGTGATGATGGGAAGGAGGTGGGTGGGGGGGCGACAGAGAGGAGTACATGTAGAGATTAAGAAACACTGCTTTCCCCAGCACATCAACAACCACAGGCCCTCCAGTTCCCCCAACCACATGCTCCCCACAATCACAGCTCCTTGAAAAGTTGAGAGACTGCGGCATTATTATTTGCAAAGGCTTTGTGCACATCCTTCAGTTGAGAGTGAGCTGAGCGCACTAGGAACCAGCAGCATCATAAGACCTAAAGTCACTGCTGAGACCTGGGTCCATGCTGCAAATTGGAGATTGGAGACCCTGCCGAGCAACAGCCCTCCCCTCCTCCACACAATCGCAGAGCCACCACCAACCCGAATCGGAAAATGGCCGTAACAAAAAGACAACTGTGAGCACCAGAGAGCTGTCAGATGCTATACACTAACCCTTATTGATGGAATGCACAAAGCAGACTAATATGGAGCATGTCTATTTTGTGCTGATTCTGGATTGGTGAACTTAAACGCATTTAAATGGCCGTTGCGCCCGTTTTTGGGCGCTACACTGCTCGCAACCATTTTTGGGCCTTAGTAAAGGGGGATCCAGAGCGGAGGCAGGGAAGGATCGTGCTACTCGCCTCACACCCAACTTTACCAAGTTTTCCACCCAAAAACAGGCGCAACTTGATGGTAAAATATGTGTCTCTCATTGTATCAGTGCTCAGCATCTGCATCCAGGCGTCTTCCAGGAATCATGGGGCAATGAGAATAGACCTTGTCTCACAAGGAGCTGGACTAATACCCACTGGCCTTAATGGAAGATGGGGTGCGCTGAGGATTAGCATTTCATGATGTAGCCCAGTATCATGACTACTGCCAGGAAACCAGTCACAGAGCTACATTATTCACTGCTGTTGGTCACAGACCTGTTTAATATCGGAGGAACAGAATCCTTTCCTGTTTTGAAACATGGGCTAGTCCTTGAGGAGCAAACATAAGGCAGCATGTGAGCAGACCTTGCACCTGGGGAAATCTGGTGGTGCGGATAAAACTGAAACTCTCTCATCCTGATCAACAGCTTTCATTTGGAAGGTAATAAATTGCTCTCTCCATTTGAAGAGGTCATCCATCAACTGCATGATGGCCTATGGATAAAAATTGCCTGTTGTTGTTCATGTCACCTGCTGAAGCTGGGAATAAACCTATGGCATAAATGTTAATGACTCCACTTCCCTTTACATTTGCAGGCAGTGCTATACGTGCTCCAGTATTTGGCTTGAATTCCTATTGAAATAAGTGAAATAATTCACTTACTATACATTGAAACTTCCCCCTCGTGGTCATATGGAGATAACAGACCCAAAAATTATAAGGGCTTCTTAGGTTTTGCTTTATTTAGCATTTTCTGTGATCTGTAAATGTTCTGTTTCCAAATCTGTTACTACTGTTGCTGCAGCAGTGTCCATAGCAATCACATTAAATTTCCCATTTTTTGCAATTCTCTTCTAACCAGTAAAGTAAAAGGTAACAGTTTTACCGGTTTCCTCCCACATCCCAAAGATGTGCTCACTAAATTGTCTCAAATTTGGTTTTTAATCCATAGATCCATAAACATTGACAGGGATCACGGGTAGAGGTGATCTTGGTGGTGGCGCGGGCTCGTTGGGCCGAAGGATCTGTTTCCCGTGCTGTTTTGTTCTTTGTTCTTTGTTAAAAGTTATCATTGCAATTGCTCAAAAATCTGCACCTGCCTTCATGCATTTTCCCCCTTTATCAAGACCTGAAAATCATAAGTTTTGCGCTCCGGGACAGTCCGTCACAGAGGAAGTTTAATGCTTTGAAGTGGGAGATCGCGGTGCCGGGATGAACACCTCTGCAGTCCAGACACAAGTGAGTCCAGCTTCAAAGTGGGGGATCGGGGCCGGGATGAACAGACTGGAACATGCAGCCCCTCTGGCATATTTGTCAAGTTTCCATGCACCTCATGCTGGATGTCCAGCAACAGCTGCCTAATGGATTCCAGAGGTACACAATCCAACATAGGATCAGTCCCCGTATCAAACTCTCCTCTGACTGCCCAAGGCGTACTCCACCACATTCTCCAGCAGCTGCACGTACGATTGTTAAGTGTCCTCACCAATGTGTCTCTCTTGTCCTGACGTGCTAATCACTTCCAAGGTGCTAGCTTCTCTAATGGTGTTTGGTGCAGGGATAGGATGAAATGACATGCCCTCTAAAGGCTCTTCTTCATCTTCAGAAGCAGTTGTCTTCCCACAGCATTTCCAAGTCTTCCCTGTGGCTTTCTGATATATTACAAAGAACAAAGAACAAAGAACAACACAGCACGGGAAACAGGCCCTTCGGCCCAACGAGCCTGCGCCGCCATCCTAACGTCTTAATGACATATAGAGACCAATATAGGACAATTTGTTACCCAATCAGCCTAAGAGCACATTTTTGGGATGTGGGAGGAAACCGGAGCACCCGGAGAAAACCCACGCAACCACGGGGAGAACGCGCAAACTCCCGCAGACACAGGCCCAAATCCATGTGTCTGCACAGCAACAGCGATAGTCTCTGAGCTGTCATGTTGCCCATCTGATGGTCCAGTTTAAGCATACACTAACGACATGAAGCACTAGGCCACTCCTGAAGTAACATCCAGGAGCAGCCCTCGCACGACCTGCCAAATGCATGCACCTTGTTGGTCAACAAGGTGGACCGAATAGCCTGTGGAAACAATTAAAGTATTTAAACAGTCCTCCTATATCCCTCTATCTGCAGACCTCTCATGTGGCTGTCCAAGAGACCCTTAAACAACCCTAGCGTGCCTGCTCCCACCACCTTACTCGGTAGTGCATTCCACACCCCCACTACCCTTTATGTGAAAAAATGCCCTCTAATATTAGTCTTATACATAGCCCCCTTCACTCTAAGGCCATGACCCCTTGTTCTATCAGAATCTAATGGTGGAAAAAGCTTACCACCATTTACTCTATCTATACCCCTCATAATCTTATATACCTCTAATAGATCCCCTCTCAGCCGACGTCTTTCAAGGGAAAACAACCCAGTGCGTTCAACCTTTCCTCGTAAGACAGCCCTTCCATACCAGGCAGCATCCTGGTAAATCTCCTCTGCACTCTCTCCAGGGACTCCACATCACAAATGAGAGCTAACTCTTATTGATCCCAAGAGGTCATTCAGCCTTGTGTTGCCTTGCCTCTAGGTTCAAGGCATGATGCAGATCTACTGATCTCTGGCCACCACTTCCCAAGTTGAATGGGTTACAGAGTGAGGTCTCTTTTTCCTAGTTTGCTGGCATAAGGACCTCAGACCTAGACAAGAACGCAAAGGGATTTAATACCAAAATGTGGGGCTGTTCTTTCCCTTCTGCCCTGTCTCTCCCTGGTCTTGGCCACCTATGGAGGAAAACATGCTAAACAGCTCCTCATCATGCTCATGATCAAATTTAAAGTTGTCTCTGTTCACTGGCAAGAAACAAGTCAAAATCTCAGCAGAATTTAAGAAACTTGAAATACAAATCACAGTCACTTCAAATTATTCCTGACATTCTCTCTGAAAAAGATACATTGTTTTGCCACATTCCATAGGGTCAGCTGACACTGCCCATACCAGGTGTGCCTTTAAATGAATGGTTGTGATCTCTTTCCAGGGTATAGATAATGATTGTAGACGCTGGTCATCCTGCCTTCCATCTCTATTTGAGCAAACATCAAACAGACATTGGACATTGCAAACTTGAATCTGCCCTCAATTGGTTAATTGCCGCCGTTACATGGCATGCAGCAGTTGCAAAGCCAGGAGTTGGAAGTGCACCCATTTTTGGCTATGAGTCCCATCCACCACAATGCATATATTCCTTGGCATGTATTATTCAAGCCATTGCTTCTTCTACAATAAAGAAATATCTCAAACATACTTGTAATCATCATTTTGTGTCAGCTATGAAGCATTTCCTTCCATTGCTCTCTAAGTTAATCTCAACAAATAATGACAATGTTTGAATGAGTAAAGTGAAACTGATGCTATGTGAAATATTTGCAGGTGAAATTTTAATTTGAAAAACACACCGCCTCCATTTGTGCTCCCAATAAATTTAATATTAATGCCAATGGAGTTGGGCAGGAAAATTGATGCCATGAAAAATCCCTCTTGTTCATCCAGGAGACTCTTTTATATATTGCCCATATCTGCTACACTGCCAGCTGCAGGAACAAAAAGCTTCTCTTGTTGAATGATCACATGTGTCTACATGCACATCGTCACAACACTTTAAATTTTAATTGGAATCACATGGGAAGCGGCAAAAAGGCAGTGACCAGAGTTGTGGCCACTTCAGGTTCCACTATTGAGAATGGTATGCCACTGTTAAAATTCTTCCCCAGGTTATCAATGGTTCAATGGACATCTAGCTCAAGTCTAATTTATTATTACTCATTCATGTTTGTGTAAACATTGTTGTAAAAGTAAGTACTAGGAAATGTATGCTAAATTCCTTAAGTGTATGATACTTGGATTGTTTAGAGGAATGACTGACTACAATAAACCCAAATAGGAATCTGCAATACATCTGAATTCATAACACCTACAGGAGAACAAAGTGTTCACAGATTATTCAAAGTGTACAGCATTGAAAATAGAACACAAAGTTTTCCAGGGAAGAATGCCAAATGATGCCCTTGGAATATCTGTGCCAATATTTCTGACATGAAGGAGAGTATTTGAAAACCACTGAGTATTGTTTAATGTTTTATGTCCGTATTCCTGTCAGTTTAGCAGAACATTCGCCCTTGGGACTGAAAAATCTGCCAAGACTCTGGGATTTGAGTCTCTGGTTAAAAGATACAAAAACCTGCATTCATATAGTGTCTTTCACAAACTCAGGTTGTCACAAAGTGATTTACAGCCAATTAAGTACTTGGAAGTGTCATCACTGTAGTAATATCAGGATTGCAGCAGCAAATTTACAAGCAGCAAGCTCCCATGAACAGCAATTTTTTGAATTATTTTGTGCATTCCCCACTGGGTTTAAACACATTGGTGATATAAACATCACTAGCAACATCAACATTTGTTGCCCAACCTTAAAAGCCCTTGAGAAGGTCATGGTGAGCTAAAATATTGAACTGCTCCATCTGATATTGATACACTACAACATTATTGAGAATTTTAAATGCTTTAACCAAGTGACAGTGAATAGTTCCAAGTCAGAATGGTGTGTGGTTTGGAGAGCAAACTGCAAATGGATTGCTGGCCTTGTCCTTGCATAGAATCATACAGTGCAGAAAGAGGTCTTTCAGCCCATCGAGTCTGCACTGAACACAATCCCACCCAGGCCCTATCCCCACACTCCAACACACTATACCCACTAATCCCTCTAACCTACAGATCCCTGGACACTAAAGGGCAATTTCTAAGCATGGCCAGTCAACCTAACCTACACATCTTTGGACTGTGGAAGGAAGCCAGAGCAACCCCATGCAGACACGAGGAGAATGTGCAAACTCCACTCAGACAGTGATCCAAGCAAGGAATTGAACTCAGGACCCTGGAGTTGTGAAGCAGCAGGCTAACCACTGTGCTACAGTGCCGTCCTTGCAGGTAGTTTGGATTATGAGTTTAGAAGGTATTGTTGTTGAAGTCCTGGTGAAATGCTGCAGTGCAGCTTATATATAGTATACACTGCAGCCTATGTAAACGGTGGTGGAGGGAATGAATGTTTAAAGTAGTAGATGGTGTGCTCATCAAGCAGACTGTTTTGGTTTGGATGGCATAGAACATCTTAAGTATTGTTACAGCTTTACTCATTGAGACACATAGATATATTCTATTACAGCCCTAACTTGTACCTTGCAGATTGTGGACAGACTTTGAGGAATCAGGAGCTGAGTTACTATCCACAAGATTCCTAGCCTTATGCCACTCTTATAATCACAGTTTTTATATGGCTGGTCCATTTCCATTTCCATCAATGGCAATCTCCAGGATGTTGATGATTCAGTGATGGTGAAACCATTGAATATAAATGTGGAAAGGGTTAGATTCTTGCTTGTTGGAGATAGTCATTTCTGACACTTGTTTGGCATAAATTTTACTTGCCACTTAATCAGTCCAGATCTTGCTGCAAGTGGACACAAGCTGCTTCAGTGTCTGAGGAATTGTGACTGGTACTGAACATTATGCAATCATAAATCCTGATCTTGTGATGGAGGCAGGTCATTGTTATGAAGCACCTAAAGACAGTTGCACCTCGAACAATGGCCTGAGGAATCCCATCAGAGATGTCCTAGAGCTGAACTGATTTGCTTCCAACAACAACAGCCTTTCTTGTGCAAGGTATGGTTCCAAACAATGGAGCTTTTCCTTTCATTCCTAATGACTACAACTTTGCTCTGGCTCCTTGATGCCAAACTTGGTCAAGTACTTCCTTGATATCTATGGCAGTTGGTCTCAGCTCACCTCTTGAGTTCTGCTGTTTTTCACTATGTTTGGACCAAGGTGGTAATGAGGTCAGGAGCCAAGTGGTTTTGCTGGAACCTAATCTAACAGCTGTGAGCAAATTATTTTATTTCTTTCTTTATAACATTGATGACAATATCTTATATCATTTTATTGATGACTGGGAGTAGACTCATGATGTAGTATTTGGCTGGATTGGAATTGCCCTGCTTTTTATGGACAGGAGACACCAGGGCAATTTTCTATACTGCAGGGTAAATGCCAGTTTTATAGTTGTACTGGGAGAGTTTGGCTAGGGATTCCGCTAGCTCAGGAAAGTAAGTCTGCCCCTTACCATCTGCACCTTATCAGGGCTGAAAGCATTTGCTGTATCCAGTGCCTTCAGGTATTTCTTTATATCAAATCGGCTGAATACTGACATCTGTGATGCTCCAGAGGAGGTTGAGATGCATCAGCCATTTGGCACTTCTGCCTGAAGATTGTTGCAAATGCTTCAACCTTATGTTTTGTACTGATGTAATGGACACTGCCATCACTGAGGACAGAGATATTTGTGGAGCCTTCTCTTATAAATGGTTGTTTAGTGGCCAGTAATCAGTTTTCGTATTGTTGATGGAAGGAGAATTCTGTGCCAGGATACCACGAAAGCCTTACCTGTTTTCCTTTGAAATAGTAAATTGGGATTTTTTTTATATCCACCCGAGAAGGCAGATAGGGCCTTGGTTTAATGTTTCATTTGAAGGAAAGAATCTTTGATGGTGCAGCACTCCCTAACTCTCTCAGAAATGTCAGCCGAGAATTTGTGTTCAAGTCTTTGAAGTGGGACAAACAATACATTCTGACTCAGAGGTGAGACTGCTTGACACTGCTGATGCGTATTCCAGTTTGCTCTGCACAGCAGCATCTGTTGTTATCTGCATTCGCTTTTGAAATATCTGAATTTTGGACGTGCCTAAAATAGTTAATAAAAGAAAGTCAGTCCCTGATTCCCATCTCAAATTCATTAAGAAATATTGATTGTTTCCAATTGTCAAAACAATAAAAACAATCCCTATGCCAATCAAAAATCTACATTAAAACTTGATTCTGCAGAGACAGGTTCCTTGCATTCTTTGTATAGGCAAGTTCATGAATAGTAGACAAGTTTGCAGTTCATGATCCGACTTTGCCTGTGGAGGACACATATTTCTTTTCATTCTGTGGATCCTTGATGTTTTGTCTCTGTTTTTTCCTTACACACCCACATGAGTTAACATGCAAGAAGAAAAAGATATGGAAACAATAAACCTAGTCTGATATTTTACAAAGTAACAAAGACATAAAATAGTTGCACATGTTAGTGACTGATGTATCTAATTAACTTTAAAATGCCATTCCTCAACATATTCCATGAACTGAAAACAGTTACTTTGATGCAATGTTTAATCCCAGTGGAGAATGCACATCTCCTGCCTATTCTTTTTTGTGCTACTGGTTACTAAAGTTTTTGAAACTCATTACAGCTATGTCTCTTGTTGCTTTTTTCTCATTTTATTCTGATATTTGCAAAATCATGGACATTCTGTTGGTATCCTGATTGTCTGAAAAACTTCATCGTATAATAATATCAGGGGAAATGTTAACTTTCAAAATATTGGGTTAGGTGAAATTTATAATTAAAAAAAAGAAACTTTTGGGGACCTGTCTACTTCCAGCTTGATAGAGGCAGGACAAGGTTGGGAGGATGTGGAAGGGGAGCAAGTAACCAGCCAGCGAAAAGCACTGCTTGTGGGCCAAGGCTCCACAAGCTACTCTGTGCAATTATCTGGGTGCAGGGCAGTCAGGAGCTGTGTTACCCTCTGCACGATTCCTGGTCTCTGACCTACTCTTGTAGTCATGGTATTTATATGGCTGGATGAAATGTATGCCTATAAAAGAACTGTCTTTTCTGTCCACTGACTTAAGCCCTGCTTAAATAACTGCAGTGTTGGAATGTGAAATAAGTATGCCTCTCACTCCAGTTACAGTATAAAAAGAACATTTGCAAATTAAAGCTAATGAATCACAGGCACAGTTAATCTGCAGAATTAAACAGTTGGATTAAATCACCCTAAAGCAGGGGTAGGCAACCTATAGCTGGGAGACACCTGCCACTCACAGGGGGGTCTGAGTGTGACCCATGAGACATTTTGGTGACCATTGCTCACTTGCAGTGTTGCCACAGTACGCTGATTTCCATTCACGTAGTCTTTTTTCCTACCAGTATGACTGAAGTGATAAACATGGAAAGCAAAAACAAGTAAAGTGAGCTGCATGCTGATTGCACGTAATGTTGACTGTGAGAGCTGCACAAAAGTGTAAATATTTCTTTTATTGTTACCATTTGAAATCAATGATGATTCTATTCATATACGAATGATTAAGCATTTTCTACAACTTGCTGTGAAATATTCAGCATGTATTCAATCTTATTCATGGGACCATGGTTAGTCAACAAACTCAATTTCAATCATATGACCTACTGAGATGAAGGAAGGCCAATCATGCAGCCCATTCACGAGCCTACGTTGTCTAACTAGTTTTGCTTTATAGCTGTTAGGAAAATGGAGTTTCTATTCCATCAGTGTGGCATAATTTAAACCCACACCCCAAATCTGAAGAGAAATTTCTTAACCTTTCATCCCAGGTAGTTGAAAAGAGAATGGATTATTTCCCTCTGTAAACATGTGATAGAAAACAGAAATATTCCTAGTGCTGGGAAGATTGGCTAAAAGTTGGGAATGGGAACAAAATCAGAAAATAGTATATTGGTTTGGCAACCTGGTACATTTTCTCTTCTGTTAACTTACCAGTGGTAAGTGAACATGGCAAAGGCTGCCTCTAGCAGTGACAGGTAACCATTTAGGCCCATTACTGGATAAATTGTGGATAAGATATCAGCATTGCCAGGACCTTCCCAACAGGGACAGAACCCTCCTTGTTGTTGGAGCCCAGAATTGAACCTCTTGCAGAAGGCCATGTGGATGATATTGAAACCTGTTCTCTATACCTGATTAGATGGTCTTCTCCACAATGACAGTCTATTAGTTGTGCCCATGAGGGAGTTTTAACTAAATCCTTCAGACTCTATCTAAAATCCTCTCAGCCTTTTACTTGCCTCAGCGGGGTCAATCTTTTCAGACAAAGTAAAAGGCCATCTAATTGGGCCTTCCATTTCATTGATGCACCACTTTCTTTTATTGAATAAAATTCCTGAAAGTGGTTTCTTAATTAGTTAACTCAAGGAAGAAAACTAGTGATATCCTGTGACATCTAATTTCAAGTTTCCAATCTGGAATCGAGTCTGACATCAAGGCCCCAGTGATATCAGGAAAATATACCCATGTTGCTTTTAATTGACTGGCCATTCTTGAATATAGTCTGCTTCGAATCTACCACATTTAAGCAGGCACTGTATAAGAGCATATTGGTTTGCAGTTTCCACCCCTTTACATTGGTTACACAGATTCCAGGTGAATGGCACTGTCAATGCCAATGTACAATAACATGGTATTTTAAATGTAAATAATGTTCAATGCAAATCAAGATTCCTAGTTTAAAAACAAGCTAGATATTGGTCCCACCAACAAATCTGCAAATTTCACCTGTGAAATCAATTATGAGAAAATTCTAAATATTATGTTCATTTTTAGACTTCAAAAGGTTAAGCACAGAGATACTCACATGGACATTTTAAATGCTTTTTGAATATAATATTTCTTTCCAATTCATTAAGGAAAAGCTACTGTGTCTCTTCATTATAAACATGATGTGGAGATGCTGACATTGGATTGGGGTGAGCACAGTAAGAAGTCTCACAACACCGGGTTAAAGTCCAACAGGTTTATTTGTTGGCATTGGCTTTTAGAGGACTGCCCCTTCATCGGGTGAATGGAGAATCAGATTCACGAACAGAGCAGAGATATAGATATATATAATATACACACGGAGAGACTCAATTTACAAGATAATGTTTGGATTGCGAATCTTAACAGGTAATCAAGTCTTTACAAGTGCAGACAATGCAAGTGGAGAGAGGGTTAAGCACAGATTAAAGAGATGTGAATTGTGTCAAGCCTGGACAATTAGTAAGATTTTGCAAGCACTGGCAAGTCATGGGTTTACAGGAACCCAAGATCCTGGTTGAGGTCGTCCTCATGTGTACGGAACTTGGCTCCCTGCATTGGAGATCTCTATTGCCTCCCAAAGATACACAAGGCCAACAAACCCAACCATCTCATCATTATCAGGGCAATGGCGCTCTGTATGAGAACTTATCTCGCTTTGTTGAGGCATCCTGAAACTCATGATACAAAGAACTCCCAGCTTCTGTCATGGCACTACAGAAACTCAGCACCCATGGACCAGTTGAACCAGGAACATTCCTCGTCACAATAGATGTCTCAGCTCTCTATACCAGCATCCTCCATAATGATGGCATTGCTGCAACTGCCTCATGCTTAATGCCGACAACTGCCGATCTCCATACACAATTCTATAACTCATCTGCTTCATCCTGGACCACAATGTCTTCACCTTCAAAAACCAGTTCTTCATCCAGATAGACGGAACAGCTATGGAGACCAAATTTGCATCTCAATATGCCAGCATCTTCAATTACAGGTTTGAACAAGACTTTTTCAATGCAAAGGATCTTCAACCGATGCTATACACTAGACATATCAATGACATTTTCTTCTTTTGGACTCACGCTGAACAATCACTGAAAATACAATGTGATGACATCAACAAGTTGCTTTCCATCATCAGACAGACCATAGACTACTCTCTGGAATCGGCTGCATTCTTGGACAACACGTCTCCATCAAGGACAGTCACCTCAGCACTTCACTGTACCACAAGCCCACAGATAACCTCATGATGCTCCATTTCTCCAGTTTCCACACTGAACACGTTAAAGAAGATATTCCTAATGGACAAACCCTCTATATACACAGGATCATCTCAGATAAGGAGGAATGCAATAGACACCTACAGGCGCTGAAAGATGCCCATGTAAGAACAGGATATGGTGCTCGACTCATCGATCAACAGTTCTGACGCACCACAGTAAAAAACCTCATCAACCTCCTCAGAAGACAAACACGGGACATGGCAAACAGAGTACCCTTCGTCATCTAGTACTTCCGCAGAGCAGAAAAGCTACAACATCTTCTTCAGACCCCTCAGCACATCATTGATGAATACAAAATCTCACCAAGGCCATCCCCACACCTCCACTAATTGCCTTCAAACAACCGCACAACCTTAAACATATCATTGCTCGCAGCAAGCTACCCATCCTTCAGGAAAACAGTGGCCATGACACACACAATCCTGTCACAGCAATCTCTACAAGATGTGCCGGATTCTCGACACGGACGCCATCGTCCCACGTGAGAACGTCATCCACCAGGGACACAGTACATGCTCTTGTGACTTGGTAACATTGTCTACTTGAAAAACTATAGGAAAGGATGGCCCGATGTATGGTACATCGGGGAGACCATGCAGACTTTACAACAATGGATGAGTGGACACTGTTCAACAATTACCAGGCAGGAGTGTTCCCTTCCTGTCGGGGAACACTTCAGCAGTCAAGGGCATTCAGCTTCTGATCTTTGAGTAAGCTTTCTCCAAGGCGGCCTTCAAGACACACAACAGCACAGAATCACCGAACAGAAACTAATATCCAAGTTCCACACACATGAAGACGACCTCAATCGGCATCTTTATTCATGTCACACTACCTGTAACCCCCACAACTTGCCTGGGCTTGCAAAATCTCACTAACTGTTCTGGCTGGAGACAATACACACCTCCTTTACCTGTGCTTAACCCTCTCTCCACTTGCATTATTTGTGCCTGTGATTACCATTATCTTGTAATTGAGTTTGTATCTATATATGCCCTGTTTGTGAACCCAATTCTCCATTCCCCACTCACCTGATGAAGGGGCAGCACTCCAAAAGTCTGTGCTACCAAATAAACTGTTGAACTTTAACCTGGTGTTGTGAGACTTCTTACTGCCAATAAAAACAGATCATTCTGCAGAATTTTTAAAAATAATTTTTAGGAGTCAAAAATTCAGGGAGCAAGATAGCATGGAGGTTAATGCTCTAGTAATGTCAGTTCAAATTCCAGCACATATTTGGAATAAAATATTAATATTAATAATGATCACCAATCACATAGATTGCAGTAAAAACCGATCTGCGTCGTGAATATCTTACAGAGATGGAAATTTGCCATCCTCACCCAATCTGACCTCCATGTGATTCCAAACAGCAGTGTGGTTGGCTCTTAACTGATTTCTGAAATAGCCAAGCAAACCAATCAGTTGTCTAAAACTGCTACAGAAAGACAGTATGTATATTAATAAATTTGGACAGATCACCTGGTATCAAAGCAGGCACCAGAAATGACAAAGGCAAACATTGCTCAGTCGACCCTGCAAAGTCCCCTTCATCTATATTTAGGAAATGCATGACTCAGGTTAGACTTGTGTTGGGTAGTAAAAAAATGTGTTTGGGCAGAAATTAGAGAAATAAAATACTTCTCAAAACTAGCAATATTTTGGTTGCAATTTGCACCCATTTTGGATCATGACTGCAAAGGCATCCTTCAAAAACTTTTATATCAATTTATTATACCATACTTGCATCAATTTCTTCAGGCATTTAACAACCAGGTTAGTGGATGTTAGGGAACCACTGGAAGTATGGGGAACCACTGGAAGGTGCCATCCAGAAAGTAAGATATAGGTCTTTTCCTCTATCTTCTTGCAATAATCTCTGTTGCTTCCAACTTCACATTAAATTTCAGTATATTGCCAGCCATTGCTCATTCGTCTTATGACTGCTTCTCTCCTCCAGTGTTCTGCTGAGACCTTGGCTAATACATTAACCAGCTAATTCCATCATCCACAAGTGATCAACAAGTAACCTCTGTATTGTACTGATGCCTGCAACTCACTGGTAAGGGCTTCATTAAACTGATGGACTGATGTAACATGGAGCTTCCCGTCAACCTCATTAGATACATGAAGTGTGCCAAATAAGTGGATTAATTCCTTGATCAGAGTATGATCCAATCTCTATGAGTATCCTTTGGGAGCAGCTGACAATTTCCTCTATGGTTAAGTGCATTGTTTCTCCTCATTGATTAAATCTTTTCCTGGAATTCAGCTACAGTAGTTGCCCCATATCTTTATGTTCTTTTTCTCCCCCCAAGTTAATTATTCGCTGAAGTGGCTGCTGTTAGTCATTCTCAAGTTTCTGTTTTGAAAGTTTGTGCTTACTGCAAGCAATAGATATTTACATTTAAATCAATAGCAAATATCAAGACCGTCTAATCTTTATCATTTTCACTGAACCAAGGTCAGACTTTTGTCTGCTTCTCCTTCTTACAGGTCAATACACACAACTCATTTGCAAGCAGTTGGATAGCGTTTTGCCCTCATTGAACTCACATCAACCAGTCTCTTGTTTCAACCAATATTCAGATCATTCTTTTGGTGAAAATTACTTCCATTATTAATAGCCTGAAGTTAAAATGATCGAGGAAGTTTCAAGAAGTTAATAAAGAAAGGAAATTATAGTTTGTTGGTAATAATAACAAAAAGCAGCTTAAAATGTATCAATAATGCTCCAAGATTTTAACTGATATCAGTTCTCTGGGGTAATATAACCTACCAAAATGATAGACAGTAAATTATAGAGATCTGTTGTGATATTTGCTTCTAATAATGAAACTAAAGCTGCCTGACTTTCATTGGCATTAACTTGAATGTTAACGTTTGGGATAGATCGCCGTATTCAGAGAAACCTTACACATGAATTGATTAGTAAAGTATACGTCTGATCCTGCTGCTTTGTTGAAATCTGTCAAGGAGTTTACTGATAATTGGGGGAACAATAAGGACAGTGAAAATGACGGAATTAATGGTCTGTTGGTATTGCTTAAATCGGTACAGAAAAGAACATGATGAGCAGCAGTCTAATGTGATAAATATATAACTGGTGAGTCACACAGAACAGTATATTAGTTGCAAAGTCATGTAAAAGCTATAACCAAGATCACGAGTACCAATATTTGTCACATCACATTATAGGCTGAGGCACATTCTATTCATTACACCAATATTATTTTCAGAGGAAACTAAATTGAAATTTCCGATTGTATCGTAAAATGCAATGTGTGCTGGAATTCCAAAAGAAAAACAGAAAATGCTGGAAATAGTCACCCTTCAGGTCACCAAACTTCATATTCAACTGATCGTTTTCTGCCATTTCCACCACTTCTGGCTTGATACCACCTCATCTCCCACTTCCCTGCCTTTTCAACATTTTGAAGAGACTGGTCTTTACATGATACCCTAATCCACGCTTCAATCATCCCCAACATACCATCAACTCCCCAAGCAAACACAGGAGATCTATTACC
Organism: Sphyrna mokarran; assembly: GCA_024679065.1. Classification (NCBI taxonomy): domain Eukaryota; kingdom Metazoa; phylum Chordata; class Chondrichthyes; order Carcharhiniformes; family Carcharhinidae; genus Sphyrna; species Sphyrna mokarran. Next base: position 35,701,464 of record JAGIQG010000010.1, on the reverse strand, counting down.
TGCCCTTTTATCTCCCCTATCTACGCCATCCAAAGCTGCAAATCATCCTTTCAGGTGAAGCCATGAATTATGTGTACTTTTTTTCATTTTACTTTACTGTACTCACTGCTCATATTGTGGTCCCTACACTGGGAAGACCAAATATAGATCGAGCAACCTCCTTGTGGAACACCTCCATTCAGCATCGGTGACCAATTGTTTCAATTCTCCACCTTACTCTCACATTGATCGCTTTATCCATGCCCTACTCTGTTCCTGTGAAGCTAAATGTAAGATGAGAAACAGCACAATATCTTTTCATTAGGAAGTATATATCCTCTAGAACATAGAACATACAACATAGAACATTACAGCACAGAACAGGCCATTCGGCCTTCGATGTTGCGCCGACCAATATAAAAAGCAATGACCCTCCAAACTAAACCATTCCCTTCTCTTCCATATACTTATCAACTAACCTCTTAAACGCCACCAAACTTGGCGCATCTACAACTGCTGCAGGCAGGGCATTCCACTCCCGAACCACCCTTTGGGTAAAGAACCTACCTCTGATATCCGTCCTATAACTATCACCCCTTAATTTAAAGCTGTGTCCCCTCGTGCTAGCTTTCTCCATCCTAGGAAAAAGGCTATTACTGTCCACCCTATCTAAACCTCTAATCATCTTATATGTTTCAATAAGGTCTCCTCTTAGCCGCCTTCTTTCTAACGAAAACAACCTCAAATCCCTCAGCCTCTCTTCATAAGACCTGCCCTCCATACCAGGCAACATCCTGGTAAACCTCCTCTGTACCCTCTCCAATGCCTCCACATCTTTCTTATAATGTGGGGACCAGAACTGCACACAATACTCCAAGTGCGGCCGCACTAGAGTTTTGTACAGTTGCAACATGACGTTGCGGCTCCGAAATTCAATCCCCCTACCAGTAAAAGCTAAGACTCCATATGCCTTCTTAACAACCTTATCGACTTGACTGCCTACTTTCAGGGATCTATGCACAAATACACCAAGATCCCTCTAGGCTCAATGTTTCAGATCATCTGTTGAAATTTAGGGATGGGAATGTAGTGTTGGATGAGGGTAATAAAGCTTCAGTCAGGAATGCAATGGAATAATGTGTCTTAATTTGCCTGGATGAGTACAGATTCAACAACATTTGAAAAGTTCAACATCATCCAGGACAAAGTGGTCCACTTGATTGCTACCCCTCTGACAAACAGTGACAGCACAGAATACCACTGCTAGATGCAAAGAAGGAATTCACCAAAGGTCCTTAGGCAGCACCTTCCAAACCCACGACTACTACCATCTAGAAGAAAAAGCAATAGATACCTGGGAACACCAACACCTGGAGGTTCCCTTCCAAATCATTTATCATTCTGACATGGATATACATCACTGTTGCTTCATTGTAGCTGGAACTAGATTCCTAACAGCAGTGTTGGGTTGGGTGCACTACACCTCAGGAACTACAGTAGTTCAAGAAGGTAGTTCAGCACCAGCTTCTGAGGGGCAATGAGGGATGGGCCATAAATACTGCTGCAGACAGTGACATCTGCATTCCAGAAATGAATTTTGAAAAAAAATGTAGAAGTCAGGTGATCAGTGAGGGAAAAGTCGAATTAGGAGAGTAGGATAGATCGAAAGGGTCGGCAGGTCAGTGGAGGGGTATAGGATGGGTCAGTTGGTAGTGGGGAGAGTTGGACGGTCAGTATTGGATTCAGGGGGTTATTGATGGGATGGGGGTGTAGTTGTGGTGAGTGGAGAGCTATTGGATGGGTGGGGTGGATAGTCAGGAGGATAACAAGGGTATTTGAGGGATCAGGAGGATAGTTGGGGTGCCGGCTAAGTGTGGGCTCAGTACTATAGTTATCCATTAGTTCTAATCCTGCTAACTGTTCCTGGATAACTAATCTGGTAAGATAGTCAAAACTACTCTTAAACTCTGATTTAAATTAAGTGCTTCCCAAGGCAAGGTCTATTGGAAGTTTGAACTTTCTGACACCTGCATGGAAGTTTTGGGGGCTATCTCCTGAATCCTGGACTCTCTGGAGAATATAAGTTATTGGGCAATTGTTTCTCTCTCCACGATGCTGCCTGACCTACTGAGCATTTCCAATATTTTTTGTTTTTTTAATTAAAATCACTGATGATTCTTTTACAACAGTAGAAATATGACAAATTTCTGATCTGTTAGTCCAGCAAAATGTGCAAACCTGAGATATGTTTAGCGTATCATTTTCACTGCTAAAATAGGAGAGAGATAGATTATAGGTGAGCTCATTCACTACCATGCAATAAATGCAAATACTTCTCCATACAAGTGTTGTAAAGATATTGGTCCTACAGGTATATTTGTGTTATAAATTTAAGTGTAATAAATTTTGACTGATAAAAATTGTCAAAGTGACAGATGGACTGGACATTATTCCACAACTGGCAAAGACAAATTTTTACAGAAGACTCACTGCCTCAAAATTATTGTCTCTGATTTTTGCAACCAACTATTTGATGTGTTTACACAGTACTGCTTCATTTTTATACCAATGTTTTTAATCCTTTTGAAATATGCAGGCTGAAATCTGTATTAAAACAGCAAGAAAGAAATATAGAATGAAATGGATATTATCAATAATAATTCCAGATTTAAGCCAGAGCAAAGGTGAGTAAACTAGTTCTATTGAAAACAGAATGAAAATCTTCATGGGCATATTTTGTGAAAAAAAATACTTTTGTGGAACATATGTCCTGCCAATGAAGTAAATGACTCAATTTTATAGTTTTCTAATAATATCTCATTCAACTTGATCAATACCATGATTGGAGATGGTGTGCATATGAATATACTCATGATTTAACTCTGTCCCGGAATATTTATGAATATTGGCAGCCTTATCAGTGGAGGTGACCAAATAACTTGCTTTTGGTGGTGCTGGTTGAGACATAAAGCAGCAGACCTACTGTTCTTCAGTAAGTGGCTGACGAATCTCGCATATGAAGTAAAGACAGACAGCGCAGATCTGACAGCATCTGTGGAGAGAGAAAGAGAGTTCAACATGACTCCTTTTTGGAACTCATACATGAGAGTTGAGTCAAGACCTGACCTTCAATGGAACACAAACAGTTAAAGGATAAATATTGGTCAGAACACAAGGACATCTTTCTTAGTCTTCATTGAACTGAGCAAGGAAATATTTTATCCCCACTTGGGAGAGCAGATGGTGCTCAGTTTAGTGATCAACCTGAAGGGCACATATATTTATGAGCACCAGTGCTAAGTTTAATATTTGTTAAAGTTTTCCTGCCAATGAAAGTTGTCATTTTTTTCATTTTGAACAATTTAGTATTTCTGTGGTTATACATAATATCTGGAAATATAGGGGTGATTATCCTAAAAGTGCTGAATTGGTGGGAAAACTATTCTCGATTACAACTGTTTTCTCACTTCGAATCTCCCCACTTTGTGCAATGCAGAGGTCTCAATCATAAATCTCATTAAAAACCCAAGGGAAGGCCTATTTGTGTCATGGTCTGACAGCTCTGGAGCTCTGTGTCCCCAGTCTGTTAGTCTTTCTGTTTGCTGGCCAGCCCAATTGCTGACCAGCACAGGACCCCAACAGTGCTGTCCCTCCAGCCCTCCCCGCCACCACAATAGACAGATAGAAGTCCCTTCAACAATTCTTGGGCCAGACCTGACCCTCCCCACCTCAGCGTCCCCCAATGTTCAGCCGCTGCACCCAGCAGTAGTGATCCCTCTACCCCCTCATCATGGCAGATCCCCTCCCCAGCCCGCCTGATTGCTGGCCTACCTCCATCCCAGGGCCATCCTTATGCAGAGTGGAAGCAGGATTCCGCCCCACCATCGATTGCCCCTAGCCCCACCCATGATAGGCAATAGGTCCCACCCAGTTGACACTGCCTGCTGTCTGTTGTGCCAAGGTACGTGTTGAACATGGGCACTTTACTCCTTGAGTAGTGCCAGAGGGCACAGGCTGGCACTGCAGAGTGCCCATGCCGAGGGAGCATCACCCCCTGCTGCCCAACCTCTTGAGGGGCCTCCCGATTATCCCCCTTCATTCTCAGGGGTTGGGGGGGGGTTGGTCTCCCACTTGTTTCCCAAAAGTAGAGAGCTACTCTAAATCCCACTAGAATGAAATACTCCTGGCGGGATGAGAGATGCATTTGGGACCAGCAATTCCCGATAATGACATTGAAAATATATTTAATCTACATTAAAAAAAAGATTCACATGTCTTACCTGTCTTCCCCACTGGCTTCCAGTATGGTCTGGTCCTCGACTGTTCTCAGCTCTGGAAGGTGCACATGTGAAATCCAGAACAAGGCTGACAACACGTATCTCCCAGCAGATCCATCAGAAAAATTGTGGGCTGTGATGGAAAAATCCCACCCCCGCCCCCACCGACCATAATTCACTTTTTCACATTTACTTTCCTACAAGTACATTAATAGACACCTAGGAATAGACTAAAACAATTTTGTCCAATACTTCAGATAAATTCAGACATAGTGGTTGAGAGTTTCCTAAATCTACAGTTCCAGAACTGAAAGTGCAGGGAACCTGGGAAAATAGTGTGTAGCTATGTTGGAACTGTATTCCTAGGATGAGTGGGCAATTGGATTGGCCATCTCAACCATGATGATGAGCAGCAAATGAAGTAACACATGCACAGAGGTCATCAGCTGTGTGGAGGTAGCCTTCCTGTAGTTTCACTTGCCATTAGGATAAAGATTTTCATACATGCTCCAATGACGGGACTGTTGACATGAAAGGCTGTGCCTACAGCCCAAAATAATGCTCCAGAATGGAAACTCTTTCGTTTTGTGGAGCTGTACTGACCTCAAGTCACATCAATTTTTAATTTAACAAACTCACCTCATGGCCCTACACTTTGTGGTCCCAAATCTGCCTCGGTAGTGCACACTTCTCCCATTGAGTTGCAGAAACTGCAAGATTGCCTGCTCTAGGAAGATTGGGCCAGCAAATACATTTCAAACAAATCTGGGCTCACAACTTTTATTCAATTCTGATGTCAGGGTCCTAAAGTCTACTGGAAAATCCAACCAGTGAGAGCAAAGTTATAAAGTTTTATTCCTGTTGCATAAATTCAAGATTAGATTACAATCTTAAATTTGCTTCTTGATACCTAATGGTTTTTTATTGGATCATTAGACACTGCTGGGATAGCTGCAGAACCCACACCAGAAACACTGTTGGAAGCCCAGGAAAGGAATGAATGGGGCAGACTCACTGGGGCCAGTCAGGCACAAGATGGAGTTGAATGCAAGAGGAAGGTCTTGCTAGAAGGTGGGGGTGGGGTTGGTGGGGGTACCCTAGGCCTGTAGCCAAGCCACCAGGTAAACCTAGTTATATGGCATGGACCCACCTACACCTGGTTAAAAAAAAAAACAAGCAGCAACAGCCAGACACCCTCATGAATCTATTAATTGGCCTTTTGGGAGGGTGTTGTAAAATTTTATTAAACAATATTAGGCTGGATTTTTTAAAAGCAGACAGGAAGCAGGAGATATGAAAGTTCTCAACTTTGCAAACCCTGGTGAGTGGAGATATGATGAAGTCAGGCTCATCATTTGCAGAGGCAGTCCGAAGGTAGAAACAAAGGCAGTTAGCGTGGAAGGCTGAAACACTGTCACCACGTACTGGGAGATCAGTCTAGTTGTAATGATGAATAGTAGATCCCAACTTTCACCAACTTTTAACCCTTCATCCATCCCAAGTATTCAGCAAGACATTCATGATGAGACCATCAGGAAACTATATCAACAAAATGAGACTGAACAGATGGCCTAATTATAACTACTTTGCTGAGCTCCAAAAGTGGCTCATTTAGTTGGATTTCAGCAAGCAAAATTTGTGCAGTTGTAAAGGGGAGGGAAAATTTTGTTCAATTATTTTGTAATAACTTTCTGAATGGTTGTTTTTCTTTTGGTTGATGATTTGAGATTTAGCCCCACTTCCCTATGCACCTCCCCCCACACCCCCTCCCACTACCACATTGTTCATGATCCCTCTGAGAATATGTGAATTACTTCTGCTCACAGAAAAGATGTCATTTAACTGGAATTTAAAAGGTGTGTCTAGGGTGTTGCACGACTTATCCCACGATGGTTTACCAGGATGCTGCCTGTTATGGAAGGTCTGAGTTACGAGGAGAGGTTAGGCAAATTGGGACTGTTTTCCTTAGAAAGACGTAGACTTAGAGGAGATCTAATAGAGGTGTATAAGATTATGAGGGGTATAGTTAGAGTAGACAGGGTTAAGCTCTTTCCTAGGATGGACTCTAATAGCACAAGGGGTCACAGGCTTGGGGTGAGGGAGGTAAGGTATAATTTGGATGCTAAAGGGAGTTTTTTCACACAGAGGGTGGTGGGGGTATGGAATGTGCTGCCAAGTAAAGTGGTGGAGGCAGGTATTCTGGAGTTAAAGAAATACTTAGATCGGCACATGAACAGAATGGGAATGGAGGGGTATAGGAAACTGATTTAAAATAGGGATCATGAGCCTTGGGAGTTCCTGGGAAGTGTGTAAATAGATGATGATATTGATGTATTTGTTTTTATCCTACAAGTGCTTTGGTCCACCTTGTTGTCTAACAAGGGGCATACACGTGATGGGTCGTGAGAGGGCTGCTCTTGGATCATTTTCGAGAGTATCCTAGTGCTTCACGTCATTAGTGTACGCTTGACCTGGACCATTTGATGGGCAACACGACAGCTCAGTGACTATCGCTGTGCTGTGCAGATACATGGATTTGGGCCTGTGTCTGTGGGAGTTTGCGCATTTTCCCCGTGCTTGCGTGGGTTTTCTCCAGGTGCTCCGGTTTCATCCCACATCCCAAAGATGTGCTCTTAGGCTAATTGGCAAAACAAATTCTCCCTAAATGGTCTCAAATTTGGTTTTTAATCCATAGATCTGTAAACAATGGACAGGGATCGTGGGTAGAGGTGGGAACATCAGGGTGGTGGTGTGGGCTCGTTGGGCCAAAGGGCTTGTTTCCCATGCTGTTTTGTTCTTTGTTCTTTAATGAAGTTGGCACATCGCAAGTTTTTTAAAATATTTACTTACAGGATGTGGTATTGCTGGCTAGGCTACACGGTGGCAACCTACACCACTGGCATGGTTTATTTGATTGTTGGAAATGGAAATGAGAGGGCAGGAATGCTGGAATCAGGACACACGCACCATTCTTAAATGTCTGCTCATCCAGTTGACTCGGCATAAATCCATGCAACTGTTGCTGAGATACCTGCTTATGTGTATATGTGAGAAAGGTGAGAATCATAAAGCGTTCGCAGTTTGATGGAAATTGTCATAACTGCTAATCAGAATAATTCACATTTACAGGAAGCAATCTCAGGCAGTAAAAAGACTAGGTAAAACAGGGATCTGAAGTCAGACTATATAGGGCAGGACTTTTCAGCCACATTCGCCACGGAAAATCACACCTGAGGTCAACGGACCTTTCCATGGTCCACCCCTTGCCTGCTACTATTCCTCATGTGGTCAGAACAGGAAAATTCAACCCATAGAATTGGATATAATGGAGGGATCTTGTCTGACTGTTGGAAAACCAGAGGCCCATTGAATTTAGTGCCATCAGGCACTTAACTGGGCAGTTGTGGATTTTCCCTGGCATAAAGGAACTCAGGATGGAAGTCCTGTCCAATGAGAGCTGTCAGTCAATCAGAGGTGCTGGTTTTTGCCAGCTTGATAAGTGGGATTGGTGCTGGTTCCCAGACACTGGTGCTGATGGCATGAGGGGTGTCATGAGATGGGGGTTGCAGGAAAAGTGGCAGAAGGGGTCAAGGCTAGGCGATTGGCTCTTAAAATATCCTCCCCTCCCCAACTTCCTGATGCGAGGACTCTCAAGCGGATGCAGTGGCTTTGAAAGACATACCCCACCTCTGGAGCCTGCAAGGATCTGGCACCATTTGCTTGTTGTACTTGCCGCATGGCTAGCTGCTTACTTGCTGTGAGGTGAGTACCAGCAGCAGTAAAATTATATCTTTAAGTGGCCAATCAAGAAAGGAGAGGTCACACTTTTGGGAGTTTTTTATAGGCCTCCAAAAAGTTCCAGAGAAGTAGAGGAAGGGATTGCAAAGTTGATCCTGGATAGGTGTGAAAGTAACAGGGTAGTTGTAATGGGGGACTTTAACCTTTCTAATATCGATTGCAAAAGCTATAGTTCAAGTACGTTAGAGGGGTCAGTTTTTGTTCAATGTGTGCAGGAGGGTTTCATGACTCAGTATGTAGACAGGCCAACAAGGAGGTGAGGCTGTATTGGATTTGGTACTGGGTAATGAACCAGACCAGGTGTTAGACTTGGAGGTGGGTGTGCACTTTGGTGATAGTGACCACAATTCGGTTACGTTTACCTTAGTGATGGAAAGGGATGGGCACATACCGAATAACAGTAGTTATAGCTGGGGAAAAGGTAATTATGAGGCTATTAGGAGAGATTTAGGATGCATAGGGTGGAGCAGGAAATTGCAGGGGTTGGGGACATCTGAAATGTGGAGCATATTTAAGGAACAGCTTCTGCATGTCCTTAATGAATATGTACCTGCCAGGCAGGGAGGAAGTGGTCGAGTGAGGGAACCATGGTGTACTAGGGAAGTTGAATCTCTGGTGAAGAGGAAGAAGGAGGCTTATATAATGATGAGGCGTGAAGGCTCAGTTAGGGCACTGGAGAGCTATAAATTAGCCAGGAAGGAGCTAAAGAGGGAGTTGAGAAGAGCTAGAAGAGGACACGAGAAGACTTTGGCAGATAGGATTAAGGAGAATCCTGAAGCTTTTTACAGGTATATAAATAATAAAAGATTGGTTAGGGCAAGATTAAGGCCAGTCAGAGATAGCAGTGGGAAGTTGTGCGTGGAGCCTGAGGAGATAGGAGAGGAATGAGTATTTTTCGTCAGTATTCACGCAGGAGAAAGACAATGTTGTCGGGGAGAATACTGCGATACTAGGTTGTAGACTGGGCAGGATTGAGGTTCATAAGGAGGAGGTGTTAGCGAATCTTGAGGGTATGAAAATTGATAAGTCCCCTGGGGCAGATGGGATTTACCCTAGGATTCTCTGGGAGGCTAGAGAGGAGATTGCAGAGCCTTTGGCTTTGATCTTCATGTCGTCGTTAGCTACAGGTATAGTGCCGGAAGACTGGAGGATGGCAAATGTTGTCCCTTTGTTCAAAAAGGGGAGTAGGGACCATCCTGGAAATTATAGACCGGTGAGCCTGACTTCTGTTGTGGGCAAAGTCTTGGAAAGAATTATAAGGGATAGGACTTATAAGCATCTAGAGAGAAATAAATTGATTAGGGATAGTCAGCACGGTTTTGTGAAGGGTAGGTCATGCCTCACAAACCTTATTGAGTTTTTTGAGGAGGTGACCAAAGAGGTAGATAAGGGTAAGGCAGTTGATGTAGTGTATATGGATTTTAGCAAAGCGTTTGATAAGGTTCCCCATGGTAGGCTACTGCAGAAAGTGCAGATGCATGGGATTGAAGGTGATTTAGCAGTTTGGATTAGGAATTGGCTAGCTGATAGAAGACAGAGGGTGGTGGTTGATGGGAAATATTCAACCTGGAGTGCAGTTACAAGTGGTGTACCTCAAGGATCTGTTTTAGGGCCACTGCTGTTTGTCATTTTTATAAATGACCTAGATGAGGGTGTAGAGGGTTGGATTAGTAAATTTGCTGACGATACCAAAGTGGGGGGAGATGTAGACAGCGAGGATGGATGTTACAGTTTGCAGAGGGACATAGATAGGTTGCAGAGCTGGGCTGTGAGGTGGCAAATGGAATTCAATACGGATAAGTGTGAGGTGATTCACTTTGGTAGGAATAACAGGCATATGAAATATAGGGCTAATGGAAGGACCCTTAATAGTGTTGTCGAGCAGAGGGATCTTGGAGTACAAGTACATAACTCTTTGAAAGTTGGCACCCAGGTTGATAAAGTTGTTAAGAAGGCATACAGTGTGTTAGCTTTTATTGGTAGAGGGATTGAATTTAGGAGCCGTGAGGTTATGTTACAACTGTACAAAACTCTGGTGCCGGCCGCACTTGGAGTATTGCGTACAGTTCTGGTCGCCGCATTATAAGAAAGATGTGGAAGCATTGGAAAGGGTGCAGAGGAGGTTTACCAGGATGTTGCCTGGTATGGTGGGAAGGCCTTATGAGGAAAGGCTGAGGGACCTGAGGTTATTTCATTAGAGAGAAGAAGTTACGCGGGACCTAATTGAGGCGTATAAGATGATCAATGGACTGGATAGGGTGGATAGTGAGAGCCTTTTTCCCGGATGGTGATGACCAACACAAGGGGACATAACTTTAAATTAAGAGGTGGTAGTTATAGGATGGATGTCAGAGGCAGGTTCTTTACACAGAGGATGGTGAGGGCGTGGAATGCCCTGCCTGCAGCAGTTGTGGACTCGTCTACTTTGGGGGCATTCAAATGGTCAGTGGATAGGCATATGGATGATATTGGAATAGTTTAGGTTAGAGGGTCCGCTGGCCAGCGCAACATCGAGGGTTGAAGGGCCTGTACTGCGCTGTAATGTTCTATGTTCTGTCAGGGCCCATTTAAAAGCCTCAATGGGTAACTGGGCAAGAAGGCCAACCTCCTGACTAATTTAATACCAGCTCACCAACAAACAAGCCACAGGGAAGGAAATTAAACCCTGCTTATAGATTAAAGATTAGTTGTTAGAAATTTAGGAAAGAAAGCAAGAATGCAAGTTATGGAATATACCACCCAGATTACTGATTGAATCAGTGACGATGTGAATATTTAAGAACAAGTTAGACAGGCAGCTGAAGGATTGAAAGATCAAGGAATATGGAAATATTATTGGCACCTGAGATTAGGACAATGAACTCTATGAAGAATGCAAACTAATTCATACTGATTGAATTCATTTTCATATTGACATTTCTATGAAATTCTAATGCTAATCTATTTTTCTACTTCTGTAACTAATGGTAGCACTAAAAAAAATGACTTCAACACAGTGCACCTTATAGATAAAGGTCTATTTACGTCTAATTTGTTTGAGTCGGAGCTTTGGAAAATCCATGAGGAGTTGTATTGTTACAACCAGCATTCTCTGTTGCACTCTTCTGATTGGGCAACAGCAAAGTCAAGCTAAATAGGCAACATTTGTCATCATTAAAGCATATTTTCTTATTAACAAATCATCATATTAATAAGCCACAAGAAAAAAATAGACATCCTTCTTTTCTGATTCTCCAAATTGTACACACAGTCCTTCTTTCAATATAACGACCCTTCCCTTGCTCCTCTTTCAACTAACAATCAAATAATTACTTTTGAAATTGTATCATTGTACAATCCAAAGGTTTATATTAATAATATAACATGTGGAAAATACATGTTCATAACTCCACAGTAGTGCATCATATAGGTTGTTGACAAATATTTGGAATAGATTAGGGTGTGCCCTCCTTCCTGAAACACTGCAACTTATATCATAATTTACACTGACGCTATTACAAAGATTTTTTTCAAAACATACAGATTTAAGCACAGGCAATTGATTTTTGAACTTGGCAGCTCTCATTCCAAACACTGATTAAAAAATATAGTCCCAAGACTACATCTTAATTACACATTACCTGTCTAAATTTGCATATAGAGTAGCCTTTTTTCACAAGAAATTTGATTTATGTAAACAGTTTATTTAGAGTATCATTTGATGCAGTGTCTGAATCTGTCAAAGAATTTGAAACAGCTTTATTGAATTCTAGATTAAAAATGTCAGTCACTCCAGATGGCATTTCACCATCAGAACAGAACCACAGTTTGACACTCCTTCATATTTTTCCTTCATTATTTTGAAATGAACACTTACAAGTTCCACCTCCATTGCCACATCCAACTCCAGCACCTCAAAATGACGGAGCTCCTCACCAGCCTCAAGTTTCTCTTTCTTTTATAGGTTTCAGGAAAAACTGATTTGGTTTCACCTAATCATCCAAATGAAAAACTGAATTCAACTTTAGGGAGGCAATGACTTAGTGGTATTATCACTGGACTATTAATCCTGAAACTCAGGTAAAGTTCTAGGGAATCAGATTCAAATCCTGCCATAACAGCTGGTGGAATTTGAATTCAGTAAAAAAAAATCTGGAATTAAGAATAGACTAAAAATGATTAAACTATTGTCAATTATTGGGAAAAAAAACCATCTGGTTCACTAATGTCCTTTAAGGAAGGAAATCTGATGTCCTTACCTGGTCTGCCCTCTCCATGTGACTCAGTAAGAATTTAGCAACACCAATTATTAATCCAACCGATTTATTTGATAGTAAAAAAGCGAGCTTTCAACACTCTTGTGTCTTCCTCAGGCAAGTGCATCGGTTGGATTAATAATTGGTGTTGCTAAATTCTTACTGAGTTCTTACCACCCCAATCCAACGCCGGCATCTTTACATCATCTCTCCATGTGACTGCAGACTCTCAGCAATGTGGTTGACTCTCAACTGTCCTCTGAAATGGCTAAACAAATCACTCAGAGCAACTGGGGATGGGCAATAAATGTTGGACTCGCCAGTGATACCCACGTCCCACAAATGAATAAAAAGAAAACTTCAGAAGAAAGTTAGTGACTGGTGTTTCATGCTGAAATTTAAACATCCATTGTAGCACTTATTGCTTGAGTGCTCCTTTAACTATTCTAACACATCCTTCAGCTGCTCCTATTGGTGCTGGGATAGTAAGGAGAAGTGATGGTTTGCACAATATCATGCTGTCTCATCAGCTGGAGCTGAATAAAAAGGAGGACTGTTACCTAAGGTAAGTTCTGAGGTAATCCGCATCAAGCAAAACTGGACTGCAATTCATTTGCAGCACTTTTTCTGCATTAGTGTTTGACTTTGATCTGCTTCCAGCAGCTATCAACGAGAACTAAGAAACTTTAATTCTTCCTTTTAAAAAGTTTATTTGAACTTTTTGAAATTGATGTCCTGACAATGGCCATGTCTGAAGAAAAGTTTGGGTGGTGTATTTTGCTAGACAATACCATTGATTCCTGATCACTGTTTAGATCATTACAAAAAAATGTTGGAAATAAACAGCAGTTCTAGCAGCATATGCTAACCATTGTGTGACCAGGTTGGCAGCACAGTGCCACAATGGTTAGCACTGCTGCCTCACAGTGACGGAGCCCAGATTCAATTCTGCTCTTGGGTGATTGTCTGCATGAAGTTTGCATATTCTCCCTATGTCTGCGTGGATTCCCTCCAGGTGCTTAGGTTTCCTCCCACATTCCAGTGATGTGCAGGTTAAGTGCATTGGCCATGCTAACTTGCTCCTTAGCGTTCCAAGATGTGTAAGTTAGGAGGGTTAGCGAGATAAGTACTTGGGGTTACAGGATACAGGTCTGTGTGGGATTTCCCCTTTGTGTTAGGGGGATTATGTGGGGTTACAAAGATAGGACCTGGGTGGGATTGTTACAGTGCAGACTCAATGGGCCAAATGGCCTCCTTCTGCACCATAGGAATTCTATGAAATCTGTGGAGAGAGAAACAGAGTTAATGGAGTGAATCTTTTCAGTAGTGGCAATGTTGACTGGATGGACGTTGCATGCAACGATTTTCCCAATCTGACACAGCTATGCATTTCTTCTGTGATTTCCTGTCAAAGAAATATTGTTCTTTTGGGAAACTCAATTTGAACAGAGTAGAACTTCCTCTTTGTACAGTGAGTTTAAAAATCCTATTTTTCAATGTTAGTAAACAAACGAGTGGGTAGGTGAGTGTACAAATGAATAGGTGGGTAAGTGGTAGGCTGGTGAATGGATGAGGTGGGCATATGGCTGAGGTGGTAGGTAGGTGGGGGTAAGTGGGTGAGTGGTGAGGTGGGTAAGAGGTGGGAAGTGAGTTGGTAAGTTTGGTAGATAGGTGAATGGGTAGTCAGTTACATGTTAGTGTTCAGGTCAGATGGGGTGAGTTAGGAAATAGTCAAGTAGTCTTGAGTGTGGTCGCTTGATAGCTGTGTTAGATTGAGGATGACTCGGGTGGTTGAAGGGTAGTCATTTCAGGTTACAGAGCTAGTCTGGCAATGGAGAGGTAGGTAACTTGGGGTAGCTGGATTAGGGATTAGTCAGATGATTGAAGTGGAGATAGTTGTGGAACTGTATAGAATAGGTTTTAATCTATTAGGTTTAAATAGGTTTGCAGTGTCACTATTCAGCTAAGTGTCACAAATTTCTCCCAAGTTTCCAACTCCAGCTCAGGTTCAGGGACATTGGAGGTTCCAGGGCAGTGAAGGAGTTATTGATTGAAAGTTCAAACTTTTGCAGCAATAGATCAACATATCAGAAGTTGCACAAAGCTCATCTTCCGTTCTATACCTGGTCTTCAATGATACAGAGCCTGGAAGATTTGGCTGAATGTGTCAGGTCGTGACCTTTCTTCGCAACTGACAAGTCCTTTTGCTATGGATTATGTTTTGAATTTCTGTGAGTTTGTATGGAGTTCTGGCTGAATCCTATCATTCAGATGAACTGGGAACCACCACTTCATGAACCGTCTACAGATGACAACTCATTATAATGATTGTAGAAGGATTTCAGCTCCTCATCTGTACACAAGTGAAAATCTCTCCAACCATTCAATTTCCACCTTCAGACTCTTTGAAACAGAATCTTTTTGAGTTCCAGCTACAATTTCAATTGCTGTGATTGAAAATTCATCATCTCCTACCCTATTGTTAAGGTTGTTTCTTCACAGCCTACTTCTGAGTCTTCATGTAGCAAATTTGACAGTATCAATGGTATCAGTCTCTTTCAAAGTACAGTATTCAATACTATTGAGAGAAGCACAGCCCACCACTGTACCCTTGATACTTCTCTTGTCGGGATTGAATTACAGAATAACTGCTAGAAGTTTCTGATCTGTCAGAAACATAAAGTTCCCATTTAATGAAGACTGATGAAACATTTTTGATTCTGAAAATGATGTCAAGCACCTTTTCTCTCTGCATTTGTATATCTGCATTCACTCTTGAGAAGAATGCATAATGCAAATATAAATGTTTTTCTTGATCATCATCTGTGGCATGACTAATCACCGTTGCAACTTCAGAGCTTGATTTTTTTCAGATGCGAAATCTAACAGGCCTGCTATGATTTACACTCAATTGATTGGCAGCAGGTGGGACCTGCGCTGCCCTTGCCAAAAGTACCCACCTTGGAGAGCTGTCAACCTCTCCAGACACAGTGCTGAATTGACCAGAAGAGGCACTGCCATGCGGTGCCTGGAGGTAAGCGTCAGGAGGCAGTGTGAAATTAAGAGGCAGGTAAGGGGAAGAAAGGGAGTACCCTTAGGGGTCACAAGAGTGTCAAGTGGGTTATCAGGGGATATGCCAGGCAGAGAAGGGGGTGATCTGGAGGTATCCAGTCCATGTGATGAGGTTCCCTGAGTCAGATAGAGGCATCTGATGGAGGTACCCCTTCCCCTCCACCCCATCTTCCTGCCCAAGATTGAACTTCTTAACTTTTGCTTCTTCCCATCCTGAGATATCCAACATCTGCCAGCCTGAAAATTGAGATTAGGTAGGATAAGACCCTGAACTTATTATGCAATATGGCTGCTGCTCTGCACAAAACTGCAGGCAAATACGAAATGTCATGAATGTAGCCTAATCCATCCCACAAACCAGCCTCCCATCCATTGAGTCTGTATACACTTCCCAATACCTTGGAAAAGCAGCCAGCATGATTAATGATGCCACTGGATATTCTTTCTTTCACCATCTTCCATTTGGAAAATGATACAAAATTCTGAAGTCACATACCAACTGACTCAAGAACAGCTTCTTCCCTACTATCATCAGACTTTTGAATTTTCCTACTTCACAATAAGTTGATCTTTCTCTACACCCTAGCTAATACTATCACAGTATGTTCTGCATCATATCCTTTCCTTGACTATGAGCATTATGTGTTGTCTGTATAGCATGCAAGAAACAATACTTTTCACTGTATACTAACATGTGACAATAATAAATCAAATCAAAACAAAACAAATTAACAAGGGCAAGAGTGAGTTTCCTGTCTGGAATATGTACTGTTATGAGTAGAGATGTAATCCATAGTCACATTGATGTGCATATTGACATCCTTTGATTCACCAACACCTTTGTCTCTATCCTGGAACCGTATTTTGACTCCCTTTAATTCAAGCATTCTGAACATCACCTTTGTGATGTTACTGTTTTGCATACCACTGGAAGAAGTTTTTTTTTTCCCCACTTTGATTTTATCTTTTCGCAACTTGGAGAATTTCTGCACTGATATGCCAAAACCATGTGGTTGATGTTACATCAATAAGAAGTCACAAACTCACCATCTAAAGCACTCTACCAATGAGGCCTCACCAACTTAGACTTGTTGGAAGCCATCTGACTGTGGACAGAAGCTGTACTAATTAATATGTACAATACAGGGCCAACATGTTCCCCTCAAGGTGAAGGGTGGAATAAACTAGCTTACAAAATAAACAAGTTGACACAAATTTACAAGTTTCTACAAAGGTGCAAGTATTTTGTAAATTGACTTGGTGTCTTTATGTGCCCTACTTGTGAACAGATCTCCCACTTACCTGATGAAGGAGCAGCACTTTGAAAGGTAGTCACTTGTGCTACCACATAAACCTGTTGGAATTTAACATAGTATTGAGAGACTTCTTACTGTCTTTATCCCAGTCCAATGCCAGCATCTACTCATCATTACAAAAGAGATGACAGAAGACTGGAGACAGCTTATGTGGTAGCATTACTTAGGAAGGGAAGTAATGACAAGCCAGGCAATTATAAGTCAATGTGTTTAACATCAGTGGTAGGAAAAATATTGGAAAATATTCTAAGGGACAGAATTAATCTCACTTGGAGAATCAGAGGCTAATCAGGTATAGTCAGTGTGACTTTGTCATAGGGAATTCATGTCTAACAAATTTGATTGAATTTTTTGAGAAGGTATGCTGATGAGGGCAGTGTAGCTGATGCAGTTCACATGGACTTCAGTAAGGCTTTTGATTATCTGGCATGAGAGACTGGTCAAGAAGGTAAAAACCTATGGGATCCAGAGCAATTTAGCAAACTGGATCTATAATTGGCTTAATGGCAGGAGAAAGAGGATGATAGTTAATGGTTGTGTTGTGTGGGAGCCTACATCCAGTAGTGTGCTGCAAGGATCAGTGCTGGGTCCCCTGTTGTTTGTAGTGTATATTAATGATCTAGGCATGAAAGTAAAAGATATAGTCAGCAAGTTCACAGATGACATGAAAATTACGCGATAAATAGTGTGAAAGGGCTTAGATGGCAGGGTGATTTAGATAGATTAATCAGATGGGCAGAACAGTAGCAAAACAAATTTAACCTTGAAAAATGTGATATGACACATTTTGGGAGGACTAACAAGGCAAGGGAATACACCATAAATGGTTGGACACTAGGAATTAGAGTGGATGAGGGGTGAAGTCCATAGATCCTTGGAGATAGCAGGACAGGTAGATCAGATGGTTAAGAATGGGTTTCTTGCCTTTATTAGCTGAAGCATAGATTATAGAAGCAAGGAGGTTATAATGGAGCTGTGTAAACTGCTCATTAGGCCACAGCTAGAGTACTTTGTGCAATTCGGCTCACCACACTAAAGGAAGGATGTAATTGTACATCACGGAAGAGATGCACCAAGGTATTGCCTTAACTGAGTGTATTTGCTGTGAAAGAGAGTTTGGCTAGACTGGAATTATTTTCCTTTAGAGCAGAGAAGGCTAAGGCAGGACCTGATTGAGGTGTACAGAATTATGAGTGACATAGATAGGGTAGATAGATGGAACCCTTTCCATCAATAACAAAGGGATATTTAAAGTAAGGTGTAGGAGATTTAGAGGGGATTTGAAGAAAAGATTTTTCACCTGAGTGTGGTTGATATCTGGAATTTGCTATCTGAAAGAGCAATAGAAGTGGGAACTTCCACAACATTTAAGAAGCATTTAGATGAGCATTTGAAATACCATAACATACAAGGCCATGACTAATTGCTGGAAAATGGGGTTAAAATAGATAAATGCTTGATGGCCAGTGCAGACACAATGGGCTGAAGGGCCTCTTTTTGCATTGTAAAATTATTGACTCTATGACTGTATGAATTGTATTGGACAAAATTCCCTAGCATTCTTCAATGCCATCTCCAAGGACAAAGCAATCTTACACGCTAGTTTTCTGTCTTTATTAGCTGTGATTGGATTCTTCCATTATCCAAACTGCACACAAATATGTCTGATTAGGCACAGTGTAAGAATATACCAAAGTTGCAATGTAATGATAAATTCTTCAGTGTCACAATGCACTCACTAATTGTTTCACTACTTTGGTGGTTTCTGGTCACTTTATGCTAATCCTTATGGCTTAGGGTTGAAATGTACCTCAAACTTGCTGACGAATGGCATATATTCATACATATGCCTGGAATAAGAAGTTTTGTTAGCATGCCATACGTTTCTGGGCCAATCACTATTAGCTAACTTGTGTGATCACACTCAAGAATTGCCTTATTCTGAGCCTAGGCATCTGCACTTTCGAGTTCTGCAACTTTATAAAATCCTTGTCAGGCCCCACTTGGAGTACTGTGCGCAGTTCTGGTCGCCTCATTACAGGAAGGATGTGGAAGCTATTGAGAGGGTGCAGAGGAGATTTATAAGGATGTTGCCTGGATTGGGGGCATGTCCTATGAAGATAGGTTGAGGGTGCTAGGTCTCTTCTCCCTGGAGAAACGAAGGTTGAGAGGCGACCTGATAGAGGTTCATAAAATATTGAGAGGAATAGATAGGGTGGATTCTCGGAGACTATTTCCCAGAACTGAAATGGTCGCTATGAGAGGATACAGGTTTAAAGTGCTGGGCAACAAGTACAGAGGAGATGTTAGGGGTAAATTTTTCACTCAGAGGGTGGTGAGTGAACGGAATCGGCTGTCATTGGTGGTGGTGGAGGCGAACTTGCTGGGGTTTTTTAAAAGACTTCTGGATGAGTACATGTGATTAAATGGGATTGGGAGTTACAAATAGTTCTATGGCCTGGTACGTATGGGTATGATTGGCACAACTTATGGGCCGAAGAGCCTGTTTGTGCTGTAGTGTTCTATGTTTTATATTCTTAATTCCATTAGTACTGAAAAAGATGTCTATTTTTCAGTATATAAACTGAACCATTCTCAAGTTCTTCTATATATTCCCGGCCTCCAGTGCATTCAGTGGGAGCAACCATTATGTCCTGTTTCAAAATGTAAAATTGGGCCGGATTTTCATTATGACAAACAGGCTCTTTACTATGCCCAATATCATGGGAATGGCCAGAATTCAAATTCTTGCCTTGAACCTGGCATTTTCCATCTTCAAAGCTCTGGAGTTGAGTTGGGGCTCATAGAGGCAGCTCGCTGTTTAAATCACCAGCTGCCACCATTGACATGCAAGTTTTGAACCCTAGCTGCATAAATCCTGCATGCACAGAGCAGACTAGGTAAGAGGATGTCTCAAGTTATAGGATTCCTTGGGCAACCATTTAGAGATGGTATGTTCCCTCTTGGGTAGGGTCCTGGGACACCTTCATGAGAAGTAAGGTACTCTTTGGGATTGTTAACATTGAACATAATTATGCATATTTTTGACATGAACGAATTGGAACTGTCAAACTGTGAAGGATATGTACAGCTGTAAAGGAATGGTTGGGCTGTTTAAAAAAAAAGTTTTCCAACCATCAAAAGACAAACATCAGAATTTTATTGGTACAACCACCAAGGCTCATAAGATCGCACCCAAGACCAATGGAAAATGCCGTTCTACAAGCCTCACTCTCCCACACCCACCAATTTCAGGGCAGGCAAGCCAGTAAAATCAAAGCCAAAGTGCCAGAGCTATCAGCTCTGTCCAGACAGCATCAAAATTGTCAACCATCTCCAGGAAATGCTAATGCTGTCAATGAATTATTCAAGGCATTGAGTTGGCATGGAGGTGGTAAAAACAAAGAGTGGTGGATGAGAGGCATGGGTTGACATGCGTTGGCATTAAGTTGGCACAGGGGATGAGGGAAGATGATAGATGGAAATGGTTTGCCATTGGAATATGAGAAGCCATCCATGGGGTTAGATAGAAGGGCATGGGTTGGCATATATGAGACATTGGGATTATATAAGGGGAACAAAGGCTGGAAGTTTCTTTGATGTATTATTTTGTATTTAAACGCAGACCTGAAATACAGAGACAGGTCTTATACCAAGCCTGCCCGCAACATGCAGCAGCATTCACACTCATTCCATGGTCATCATCTACTTCAGCCTGTCTCCACCTACTGAAAACTTGACTTTGGACGGATATTGATTTTAAAAGGTAGTATCCACAGAGCTGGGGAATCTCTTGACCCTACACTCCCAACCCCAGGACGAAAACCAGAACCTATTACACTGTAAACCTTCACTGTGGTTGTCTATTACAGCGATATAGATTTTAAGTCAGCCTCATCAGGATAAACTGGCCTGAAGCTAGTCTGGTTAGCAACTGAATAAGATGGACCCTAGGACCAGCAGCTGCCCATTTAACTGAAAGTGGTCACATGATATCAGGAACAGTGAGGCTCTGTACAATCCAATTGAAATTTCTACCATCCTAACAGGAAGGTGACCATGAAGCAGCTGATCTTGTTGATCACAGTCCCTATCGCTGTTTGCTGCCAATATTTTTGTATTTGATTCCATTTCATCTCCAAAACCTATTACACATTTGGAGGAGCTTGCAAAGAAAAATAGATATCAAGATAACCAGTCCTCATGTATAATAAAGTCATTTTGCATTGTACAAACTCAGAACATTTGTATATCTTACAAGGGTGTCCTGCATTCAGGTCTTTTAAGTAGGGTTATTGATTTGAAAAAAAGAAGTTTTGTTTCCTACTACTGATTCTGACTCTCCCAGAAATAGATTCACATAGAAGGATGTCTCAGTCACCATAATTTCTTGAGTGGAAATATGCCTATACAGTTGTTACTGAATAAAAGATGAAACAAAAAGCTTTGCATTAATCCTGCTTAATATGCAGTTTGCAGCATTTTGCAGGCAATGCAAGAAGAAAAAAAAGTAAATAAGCTTCCATTTGTGTAGCTTCTTTGCACAAATCCAAATGTGCTGTTCAGGCAATAAATTATTTTTTGAAGCAGACACAAATCTGCTATAATGAGCGGAATGTGCAGCAAGATTCCATAAGTAATAAATTAATTAGTGTGCAGAGAATTTGCTTTTGACTGGTGTTGCCCAGTCAGAACATATAAGTGTATAGTTCTCTTTCCATTTCAGCCCAGAGGTTTTTAACATTCACCTGAACAAGCAGGCAGGCTGATGTTATGAGCCCCTTTAAGGGGCAAAGTTTTGGAGGATCAGTGACCCCCTTCAGCCAATTGGGCCGAAGCGCATGAAATCTTGGGCTAAACATAGGTTTTACCAGGCAGTCTGGAGTTAATCGATAGAATCTTTCTCATTCTCTATAAGTAGTTATCCCTGCTAATGTATAGTTTTTTAGTTACCCTACTTGATATTTAGCATTCTTTCCAAGATAATGTTAACAGAATTACTGTCTGTTTTAACTTTCCCCCCATTTCATTTCATTGAGGAAGTATTGCAGACCTTCAATGTATTGAACCCAAACCTCCAAACTTGGGTTGAATGGCTCATTCTTTCTGAATAGAAGCATTCTGACAATTCACTGATTGCTGATTAGACATGCTTCAAACAAATTGTACACGAGGTCTGCTCTGCCATTCTCTACAGCAAATGGAAAACGTTCCATCGATCCTTGTTGCCAAACCAAGGAGCTTGACTTTCCAGGCAGTGCTGACACTGAAATTTTCAAAGAACTTATAGAGATAGTAAAAGAGCATTATCACCCGAAGCCCTCAGCAAATTTGTAGAAATATAAATTTAGTTCAATGGCAAAAGCCCCAAGGAGCAGCTTTCACAATGGGGTTTAGGTCTGACCTTTAATGAGATGCTGAGACTAGTGTGTGCGGGAAGCTATTGGCAGACCAGCAATAATCCTCAGGAAGGCATTAGAAATTATCCTTACTATGGGAAGTGCAGAAAAAGGCATGATGGAATTTCAAACTTACAAGCTGACAAGGTCCACCAAGTTACTGTTAATGGCAGTAGCAACAGGGATGTGGGCACAGAATTTAATGAACAATGAAGAACAGATCCAGAAAAAGTGCAAAGGGATATGCGATTCAGTCTACAAACCAGGAACTGTGAGGAATGCTATTGGCATGGGAGACCACCCCAGGGAAGTGTAGGTTTAGGGAAGCTGTGTGTTAAGTCTGAGGCAAGAAAGGGCAATTAAGAAGCAAGTGTGAAAGTAAAGTTTATTTATTAGTCACAAGTAAGGCTTACATTAACACTGCAATGAAGTCACCGTGAAATTCCTCTAGTTGCCACAGTCTCGCATCTATTTAGATCAATGCACCTAACCAGCACATCTTTCAGAATGTGGGAGGAAACCACAACACCCAGAGGAAGCCCACACAGACATGGGGAGAACATGTAAACTTCACACAGACAGTGACCCAAGCCAGGAATCGAGCACGGGACCCTGACGCTGCGAATCAGCAGTGCTAACCGCTGTAGCATCCTTAACAAGTGCTGCCTGGTGCTAGAATAAAGACATTCTACCTCCAGTGCACAGCATAGAGAGTAATTCTGAAGGAGGTTGGATGTATATACATTGAATGATCTTAAAATGGGCAAAGTATCTTCCATTACAGTCGTATTGATGGTTAAAGGTTGTCTGCTGAGAATACAGGTAGACACGGGAGCCTCTGCCTCAGTAGTGGGAGAAGAAACTTATCAATAGCTACAGGGAGGAGTCTTGCCTGAGATTAAAAAACACTGCAACCAGGCTAGCGATGTATAAGGGGAAGTTATACTAATTTTGGGAACAAGTTACAGATACCAATAAGTAACAATATGTTACAGGCAGCAATCTGCCCAACTGCCTTTAATTGTAATTGAGGACCAAGTGCCAAGCTTTATGGGATGAGATTGGCTTCAGAAAGTATGATTAAATTGGCTAGAAATTTTTAAAATTAATGAAGGGGATGTATATGTCATCTTCAGGAGACATAGGAGGTATTTGAAGAGCTAAGCAAAATATGAGGCTTGAAAGCCAAAATTGATATGTGTTCAGAGGCTACGCCAAAATTCTACAAAGCAAGACCCATATCCTATTTGCCACATGAAAAGGTGGAGATCGAACTTACATGCTTAGAACAGTACGGCAATATCAAACCTGTATAATTTGCGGAATGGGCAACAGCTATTGTGCCAATGGTTAAGCAGATAAGACCATACAAATATGTGGAAATTTTGAAGTCATAGTCTCTACACTTGGGACCAATGGTGGGGGCTCAAGATCTGGCTAAACCCATAAATCACGACTCTCACTGGTGAGATTGTAATTTCTGATTTTTGCCACCACTCCGTGACATAATCAGGTTCATGCTCATAATGGGCAACCTGATTTACACTTATTCTAATAAATTTCAATATATTTAATGCCCCCCCATCACATCTTTCCTCACCAGATCTTTCCGTCTCACTAAATTTTCATACTTCGCTGAGGTGCTGTCAGAATGACGAGACTTACAAAGGATGTGAACCTGTTGAGGAGATCATCCCTGAGTGTGCAAAGGTGAGAACAGCACCTGGCACAGGCTGGCACTGAGGTGTGTGGAAGATACTGGGGGAAGAGGGAGATGTCAGTGATGATTGTTTTGAGGGCGTGTTGGATGTTGCCAATGATGTTGAAGGATGGGGAAATGAGGGGGAGATGCCGGCAATGACTGTCTAGAAGGTGGGGAGATGTGCTAATGCAGGAACCACAGAAGAGGAGCACCTAACCTGTTGCAACTTTTGGGAGATAAAGTTAGGGCCACTAAAGAAGTACCAGCCACAAAGAATATAGCTATTAAAAAGCAACCACCAGAATTCTATAGACCAGATTAGCACATTTTCTTACTGGCTATACATGACCACCAAAGTTACTCTTGCTGAGTTGTTGATGGATCAGAGCAATTGAAACAAGTTGGACCTGGTGTTTCCAAATTTGGCAGGGAAAGTGGAGATGAAGTAGTGTGTGCAAAGGAAAATCATGATTCAACAAAGCCAGAGAGAACTTTCAAAGTGGAAAATTTGCTGACTATTTAGGGACTGATCAGAGTTGGGTATTGTCATGGCCAGGATGGGCCCAGTATCACATGAAGTTGAAGTTCAAGATAAAAAATTAAGAAACATTTAGATCATTAAGAAGAATGGAGTTGCATTGAGAACAGTGGCGCAGTCCACTCCAAGTATGCCCACCAGGGATGTTATTGAAGCTGACAGCATATGGAAACAAGTCAACCTGAGGAAGTGTTGACTAACGTTCCAGTGGGAACTGGAGAAGTGAGTTGTACTGATGCACTTTTCAAGTGGCAGTCCGATTTTTGAAAATCAAACCAAATCTACCCCTGCCATTGAGGCACCTCCAGTTGAGCTGCATCACTCCCAGAGGGTTAGAAAAGACTAACAGACTGATTTTATAATGGACTCTCCTGAGGAATTAATTTATGGTGTTATATTTAAAATATAACCAAGCTTTTTCATTTTTGATGGTATGTGTTAATAAGGAACTTAGCAGGAGGACTGTAATGGTGAACACCTTAAGGGGCAAAGATTCGGAGAGTATTGTGACCCATGCAGCCAATCGGTTCAAGCACATGAATTTTGGGGCTGAGTCCAGGCAGTCTGGAGACTGTTAGTCAAAGTAGTCAGTGGCATCTTTCTCACTCTCTGTATATAGTCATTTCTGTTAATAAATAGTTTTTTTTTAGTTCCTCCACTCAGTGGTTGCCACTCTTTCAAACATATTATGCAAGCTTTCAGATTCATCCCATCTGAGGGCAACATCTCTGAAACTGTGGCATTATTCTGGACTAGGCAAGAATGCCAGCTGAGATAATTGCTCAAGCTCTCAAGTTAAGACTCAAATCCATGACCTCTTAATTTGGAAACATACAGGCAAATATTTGAATCAAGCAAATGCTAATCTTCTAAATTCCTGAATATTTGAAAAGTTAGTAGTTCACTCAACAAAGACAAGGATGGATACAAATTAATTTTTCCATATTGGTCAGCAAATCAATATCCACAATTGATAACAGGGACAGAGTGTCTTTAAAGATTACAGTCTCTGTATAACATTAAAGAATGCTTCAAAAAGATTTGACTCAGATTTTGCTGTCAGTGGTGAAGGAGTGACACTCACAATTCACCTTGCTGACAGCTGCCTACAGACATTTCAGGAGCTTGTCGGCAAAGATTTCCTCTAATCCAATGTCTTTTTTTTCCCTAGTGCTATCCCACTACAAGAACACACGACATATGCAAGCAGGATACTTAATAGTGAGGCTTTTCAAACAGAGTAAAGAATCCCCATTGAGACACACAGGATACAAAAAAAGGACAGATAAAGCACAGTAAATGATGCACAGTTAAGGGAAAATAGAGATTGGAAAAGACAGATGGAGTTAAATGGGAGAGATAAAAGCAACAAAAACTTTAAAAAAAATACACTTTACATCTCCAACGGTAATTTTCATCAGAGGGGCTGAGCTTCCATACATGTAGAATCAGTTTTTTTTTGGAGGTCAGAGAGATTGTTCATCAGTAAATATCATCTATCATACCATTAAAAATTCATTTCATTCTAAGTACACCAATACAAACTTTTTTCAGTTGTTTTAAATGCAGCTGTTGGGTATAAATGACAATGATCCAGAATTAGCAATGCAATAGGCACTGATAGTCTCACCTCTGTTCTCATCATACATTCTGGACCATTGTTGTTTATATCTGAGAGATGGATTTAAAATATTTCCATTCTTATTGTGGCATGTTCATTTAAAATGAAAATCACATCCACTGGTAACTTTTTTCATACTTAGACAATAATGTTAGAAAGACTTGAATTACTGTTGGTCCATTTGGATAAAGTGAAAGTGGCAGAATGTGAATGGAATTTAATTCTGTTAAAACTAATTCTGCATTGATTGTTCCTACATTGCCAACTTTCAACAAAATAAATCAAGTTACATTAAAAGCAACAAATCAGTAGTTTAGGATGGACAAGCATCATTAAGTAATAATTTGTAATCTTTAAAAAAGTCAAAGAGAATTTTTAGTTAAAGAATGAACTTTCACTTATTTAAGGAAAAATTGCACCCTCCTCCAACCCAAAGTTAATTATTTCTGAAGTGCAAGCCCTGTTGTTAAACATACGAATACCATGGCCAACCTACAAATCTCATAAATATTAATGTAATAAAGAACTAATTAGTCTGTTTTTGGACAGAAATTCAAAGAGGAATTTTGGACATATGCAGAAATGCAAAGCTCATTGGGCTTGATTTTCAAATTGGGTTTGGGAACCCAATGACTGGATGATTTCCCAGTCTCCATCCCATGCTGCATGTATCACCCACAATAAACTATTGTGAAATGTAAATGCCCTAATTTGGCTAGAGGACAGCACAGTTAGTTTCCATGAAGAAGCAGCAGAAGCAATTGGTAACAATGGTAGACCTGCCACTGCCTTGCCGAAGAGCAAGCAGCACCGCAGAGGATTGGCTGTCTCAATGAGCACAAAAGCGGCCAATCTGACTCAAGAGTTCTCAAGTGTTACTATTTTCCACTTTATAGAAAAGAAACCTCATTTCTCCCCAGATTGAACTTGATCACTGTCTTTTGATATGCAGCAGTCTGGATTTGTCACTTTTCAGATAAAGTAGAATATCTTGCTTTCACACCCCCCAGCTTGTGTTAACAAGCTCCACAAGGAGCATAAAAGGCCACTAACTGGAGGCAAATGGGTCTTGACTTCCTTCCCCACCCCATCCCCAATTCACTTGAAAATTGTAATTTATCCTGGAAGCGTTGGGACTGTTATTTTGAAATTGCGCCCATACCATTCCTCATCCTAACAGCAATTGAAAATATCGCCCATTTTCCCTCAAATACTGTTTCAGTGTATGTCTCTTTGAGCTGACACTCAAGTTAATGTCACCACTGCTAACAACACAGCACTCTATCGAGTATTGCATTATGCATTATCATTGTGCATATAATTGAGACTCTACGCTCAAAACCTGTAGGCAGATTTAACTCACCGAGTGTATTGAATCATAAACATTTAATTTTCTGTCACTTTGAAGAATAGCCTGCGCTTATAGAGCGCTTTGTAATTAATCAAGTCATTTGAAATAGCCACTGTTGTAATGACAGCCAACTTGGACACAGCCAAGTCCACAAACAGAACGAATTAAACAATCAGATAATTACAAATTGAAAGGGGATGCAGGAGAAGAGATACCTGGGTGTTTATTTATATAAATTGTTGGGGGTGGCTGGACAGGTTGAGAGAAGAGTTAGGGAAGTGTGCAGAGATTTGTTGATAGGGGCATGGAATATAAGAACAGGGAGGTTGTGTTGAACTTATTTAGGTCATTGATTCAACTTCAGCTGGTGATTTGTGTCGAATTCTGGGCACCACACATTTGAGGGACATTGGATGTGGTGCAGAGGGGATTCATGGGAGTGGCTCCAAAAAAAGAGCAACTTCAGTTGTGAAGGTGGATTGGAGACGCTTGGGACTGTTTTCCTCAGCAAGGAGAACATTCAAGGAAGTTTAATGGAGGTATTCAGGATCACAAGGGTTCTGGATAGAAGAGATGAGAACAGGCAGTTCCCATTTGGGAAAAGATTGGCAATGGAAGGGCACAGATTTATGGTGATTAGTAGAGGAGACAAGAGTGTGGAGGTAGGTTCAACTGAAGCATTCAAAAGGAAATGAGACTATTTTTGAAAAGTAAGGGTTATGGGGAGAAAGTGGGAGAATATCACTAAGTGAATTGTTCTTTCATGCAAGTACATTGGGACAAGTGGCCTCCGTATGCACCATAACAATTCTGTGATTTATTTTAGGTGTTGGCTGAGGAATTTAAAGTTTATTTATTAGTGTCACAAGCAGGCTTACATTAACATTGCAATGAAGTTACTGTGAAAATTCTCTTAAATGTTGGTAGGAAACTGGAAGGATCACATTCCTGCTCTTATTCATTCTGTCAATGAATGCTTTACACTTACTTGAGAGGAAAAACACAGCCTCGGATGTTAACATTTCAGATAAAAGGCAGCACCTCCAGCACTGCAGTACTCTCTGAGTACAGTACAGGAGATAAACTAAGACTATGTGCTCAGCTATGTAGAATTGTCCTCAATACAGAAATGAGAGCAGTACCCCATTAGCTAAAGTTGATATTATTGTGATCAATATTGTATTTGGTACACAAAATACTTGTTTATTGTTCAGCGGATTGCTGTTGGAAAATGAATAAATTGGTAACAGGATTATTTGATGGGGATGAAATTAGATATTTTAAAGAAAAACATAATTATTTTAAATGAAGATATGGGGAAAGATGAGGACAATGAGATTTATTTTGGATTGGTCTAACAAAAGGACATTAAAGACACAACAGGCCAAATGGCCTCCTCTGTGCTGTTAACTTTTGATAGATTTAAGTACTAATGGTTGATAGATACCACTTAATTTTTCATAGCAGAAGAAAGTGGAAGATTATTTAAACCCATTTGATCAAGATTAGAGTTCTAAAGAAGAATCATATGGACTGAAAACATTAACTGTGGAGTTAAAGTCTCTGAAAGTGGCAGAGCAGGTGAAGAAGGTTGTGAAGAACACATATGGTATACTAGCCTTTAGAGGAATAGGTATAGTGTACAAGAGTTGGCCTTTAATGTTGCAGTTGTATAAAACGTTGGTTAGACCTCATTTGGAATACTGCATCCAGTTCTAGTCGCCTTACTACTGGAAGGACATGGAGACTCTGGAGAGAGTGCAGAGGAGGTTTACCAGGATGCTGCCTGGTATGGAAAGTCTGAGTTACGAGGAGAGGTTAGGCAAATTGGGGCTGTTTTCCTTAGAAAGACGTAGACTTAGAGGAGATCTAATAGAGGTGTACAAGATTATGAGGGGTATAGATAGAGTAAACAGGGTTAAGCGTTTTCCTAGGATGGACTCGAATAGCACGAGGGGTCATGGGCTTAGGGTGAGGGGGGTAAGGTATAATTTGGATGCTAGAGGGAGGTTTTTCACACAGAGGGTGGTGGGGATATGGAATGCGCTGCCAAGTAAAGTGGTGGGGGCATGCACTCTGGAGTTATTTAAGAAATAATTAGATGGGCACATGAACAGAATGGGAATGGAGGGGTATAGAAAACTGATTTAAAATAGGCATCATGAGCCTTGGGAATCCCTGGGAAATGTGTCGATAGATGTTGATATTGATGTACTTGTTTTTATCCTACAGGTTCTTTTTTCCACCTTGTTGTCGAATGAGGGCATACAAACGATGGGTCATGAGAGGGCTGCTCTTGGATTTTTTTCAAGAGTATCCTAGTGCTTCGTGTCATTAGTGTACGCTTGACCTGGACCATTTGATGGGCAACACGACAGCTCAGTGACTATCGCTGTGCTGTGCAGATACATGGATTTGGGCCTGTGTCTGTGGGAGTTGCACATTCTCCCTGTGCTTGCGTGGGTTTTCTCCCACATTCCAAAGATGTGCTCTTAGGCTAATTGGCAAAACAAATTCTCCCTAAATTGTCTCAAATTTGTTTTTTAATCCATAGATCTATAAACATAGACAGGGATCACGAGTAGAGGTGGGAACATCGAAGTGGTGGCATGGGCTCGTTGGGCCGAAGGGCCTGTTTCCCGTGCTGTTTTGTTCTTTGTTTTTGTAACTCTCCCAACTGGGTGGGAGAATTTCACGGCACGGCATGCATGGGATTCGCATATCTCCTCACACCAGATTTCGGATCTCCACAGGAAACCGAGAGGAAACCAAGTCAGTGATTTTAATATAATTTAAATTTTTTTTATTGTAACTAGTGGGCTTGGGACTGAATTTTATGGGCCTGCTCGCCTCCTTCACCCCGCCAGAACAGTTCACTCTAGGGCAATTTACAGTAGGTCCCCACTTCCAGGAACTATTGTGATGACTCCGTTAGAGTAAAGGGACAGCAGTTGGGGCCCAACAGGGAGTCAGCTGGTGGGGGGGCACTGACCCGTGGGCATGGGCACCTTGGCAGTACTAGCCTGTGCCTCCAGCAATGCCCAAGGGGATACCTTTGAGCATAAGACAGTGCCAAGGGGTGGGGCCAACAGGGAATGGCAAGGCTTAGGGGGCAATTACCAGAGATGGGAGGGTTTCACTGCCATTCTGCATGGAGATGGTGGTGGCAGGAGGGAGGCTATTGACTGATGGGCTTGTGGGGGAGGGCAGTGGGGCAAGGTCTGCCTCTCCAGGGGTTTGCACTGCAGAGGGTGAGGAGGGATCATCACTTGCTCCCTGAGTTCAGCCTGCCAGGCACGAATAAGTCCAACCTCTGAAATCTAATTCATGCTGGTAGCCTCTGCATTTCATTGAGTGTAGGAGATGCTTGTTTGAAGTCCCATTGAAAAAACCCAATTTGAATTACTCCAGTTTTCCTGTGAATTCAACACTTAAAATTTTTTGAGGGAGAATTCCACCCAGAATCTCTTTCTCCACAGAACTGCCAGACCTGTGAATTTATCCAGCATTTTCTGTTTTTATTTCTGATCAAATCTAAAGCTTAAAAGGATTAAAAACTAAGGCTGGAATTCCACCCCCCTCCTCCCAACGTCATAGGGCTAGCGAAGTTTTAAATATCCATTCGCATTGCTGGGACTACAAGACCCTGCCAACATGAAGGGTTGCAAAATTCCAGCCTAAACATCAGATAAAATGGAAAAGTTAAGAAATAAATTTGTGTGATTTCTTTTGAGGTTTCCTCAATTTTTGGTGTCACAAGTGAGAGGTTCTCAGCATTGTTTTAAAAAAGCTTTTACTATACAGAACAGAGAAATCTCAATGTTCAGTTTGTTCTGAAGCTTGCAGCAAATTGTTAATATCTGAGTGTATTTATAATGAAATCATGACAGGACACTTGAGAGTGGCTCAATGTTAAGTGTGAGAGAACATAATATCTGCAATGTTAGCACTTCACTTCATCATTTTGAGGTGTGATAATTTTGATTTAACAAGAGATAATTTTAATGTAGTATATAAAATTTGAGATTTATGGTTACTTCTTTTAAAATCATTCTATGATAACCTTAAAATTTTATGGTAGAATACGAACATTCAGATACTTGAATAAAATTCTTTTCTCCATCATGTTAACAAAGGTGGTAACTTACTAATAATAAATGGGTTAATAGCTATAAAAAAGACACAATAATTTCACACAAAAAAATCAGAATGCCACTATCCCACAGCATAATTTCAAGGCAAATATTTCTGAATGATAAGTTAATGCCTCTTAAGCACTTGAAGCCATTGGTTAAAAGGTTAAAGATTCAGCAAGGCAATGTGTTTTTTTTCAAATGCTAAAGAAATCATGTTTATTAATATATTCTTCCATATCATTTTGACAAAATCTTCACAAAGTTTGGTAAAATGATCCCTTCTATTCAGAATTGACATGTTAAAAAAAACAAGTGCCATGTTTAATAGCATTTTGATTCATTATCAAGTTTTCATATGAGCACAATCAAATATACCTTTACGCGAACAACATGAGATGTTAAGTTCTTAAAGGATATACACAAAAGAAAAATCATTACTTCACTAAAATTCCAATTTCTTTTGTGACTGATAGACTTTGATGGCTTAATTTTATTTTCTATTTATCAGGAATAAAGCAGATCAAACACACCGTATGTAAGTAATTATGAGGAGCAGTCGCACAGATGGTGGATAATGATGAGTAGCTGTGCAGTGAAACTGTTCCTTTGACAGCAGGAATAGAAATGGCACTTGACTCCATTTTGGAGATGAAAAACCTGGTGCTTGACAGCCGCAGCGAACGGTTCTGCTCTTCAAAGAAAAAGTGATCTGACAACAGTAATCAGCCACATCCTGCATGTATCGCATGTCTTGCTCTCCTCAGACTAGACCTTTATTAGCCACCACAATCTTTTACCAAGCATTCCCTACAACATAATTCTCATGCTGTCACCTCGCAACAGAGTTGGTCGATTCACATAAATTACTTTTGTGCAAGGTGCTAATGAAGATATTACAGTCCCTGATTCCCAATTACAAAATAATTTCTTATGCAAAAAACTTTTCTGCGGGTGTAAATCACCAGAGAGTATTTTTCTTTGCAGAGAAAGTGTGGGCGTCAAGTGTTACAACTGTTCGGAAATAAGTTTTTCTCCCCTCTCTTGCTGAGTTTCAGTGTGACTGGAGACTAAGAATTCAAACATTGCCAGAGAATGTGCTCACTAAGCTGAAAATCCTCATAGTAATTGTTAAAAGTTATTTATGCGTTTACTGAAGAAAAATAAAAATGTAGAATTTGTTTGGCTTTGCTCAGCTATTTAGTAAAATTGTTTTGACGTGTTTAAATGTTTACCAGGTCTGTTCTTTCAGTTGTGATGTGCTTCGATTAAAATTGAACAGGATGCGTGCCCCATCCTTGTTGTGAAATCATACTGTATTTTTTTTGTCAGCTTTGGTGTAAGCAAGGTGTGTTCAATTCCATCTTTGTTTTGTATGGTTTTCAAGGGAAGCTTTTTAAACAATTCTTGGGCAAAATGTTCAACTTTGTTGCATCAACTGCTGTCTGTCCTGAACCCAATACTCTGCAAACAATTAAAAACATGGATGGATGTTGAACCAATGGGGCACGGTCATCAATCAAACTACAGAGCTTCTGACTTACCCCTCCCCACCCTCCCCCAGTAAAAGAAATCAGATCATAAATACTTGCAGTGACAAAAAATATAACATTCTCAGGTTGACCTAACATTGTAGTGTAAATACAAAATAGAGATATTAATCCATTGATCATAATAAGTGATGAAGAAGAGCAACACCTAAATAAGTCCAATATATTTTCCTTCATCTAATCCACAGGAGAAAATGCAAACATATCTCTCACTATGGTGAATAGTTAAATATCCCCCAGGCTACTGCATACCTGAATTGCAATGAGTTAACCTCATTGTGATAACCACCTGCATGAACATCATGGTGTCATTTGCTCACTGAGAAAATGTCATCAACGTTCACAGTATAGATTTTAGAACAAAGAAAAAGGGAAAAAAAAATCCCAACTATGAAACTATTGATTTGTGGCACAGATTATATATATATATATAAAAACAGGAAGCCTCTTTTAAACACTGGCTCTGACACAATAGACCTGGATGGAGGCATTGCTAGCTAGACCATCATTTCAAAGTTTAATCAGGACTGAAATGGAGGCAGGGCCTAGAAACAATGGCAGCCAGATATTGGACATGGAAGTCCATTCCTATTTACACCAGCACAGGTAGTGGGACAGATTGTGGTCGGCAGCCGCCTGTTGACATCATTTTAAAGAATGCCAATTCAAATCCCCCTTGATTTTCATAGAGGCAGACACGACCAGGAAGGCTTACCCTTGATGGTGGAGATTGTGAACTGCAACCTGAAGGCAGGAAGAGTGTTTTATGCATTCAGGATCATTAGGAAATGCTGTAATTAGTGGTGTAACTGTTTCATTGACAGCTGGCAGGGTTTTGAACGCAAAACCTAACAACACATTGCCAGTTTAGGTACGGGATTAGAAGAGTATGGGGTGTTGAAGGTGGGGTTGAAGGGAGGTAGGGGTGCAGGAGTCATAAAACTGACCTGCTTTTTTTCTGTATTGTTTCAAGCTAACCTTGTTCCCATCTATGGAGATAGGCCTTGACACTGGGCCATTTCAGTACTTGTCCTCACCCTTCATCTCCAAGCCCGTTTCTGCCTCTGGCCTTTCTCCAGAGTTGGCAGACCAGTCCTTGCCCACTTTTCTGGTACAGAAATAAGGTTGGTGAGTGGGCAAGCTCCTCTTGGATGGAGATGGGATTACAGGGTCAGGAAAATTCCTAACTCCTCAGATTAGGCTGAAGCACAAAAATCCGAACCATTAATTATAAAATTTATGAATACTATAATTCATGTTCTGAAAATCTGCCATCAACCTTTTAGGCAGAAAGTTTTAACGAAGGAGTGTCAGACAAAACTTTAAACTATACGTGTGAGGATAGAATTTAGGAAAAAGTTTTTTATGTAGTTTGTTGTTAGAATATGGAATAATGCTTTGCCATAAGGGATGTTGAGGTGAAGGCCATTGTGGCACAATATGAATGTTGGAGAAGATTAAAGAGAGGAGATTGCTCTACAAGGAGATGATAGAGACACCTTGGAGAAAATGGTCTCTTCCTCATAGAATTCTGCCGTGCAGAAGTAGGCCATTCAGCCCATTGAGTCTGCACTGACCACAATCCCACCCAAGTCCTATCCCTATAACCATATTTATTTAATCTATTAATTCCCCTGACACTAAAGGGCAATTTAGCAAGGCCAATCAACCTAACCTGCACATCTTTGGATTGTGGGAGGAAACCGGAGCACCCAGAGGAAACCCAACAGACACAGGGAGAATATGCAGACTCTGCACAGACAGTGACCCAAACCAGGATTGAATGCATGTCCCTGGTGCTGTGAGGCAACAGTGCTAACCACTGTGCCATTATGCTACCCCAACTATACTGTAAATTTCTATAGTTGTTCCTATCACATAGAACAATAGAATCAAAATGTGTTGAATTGCTTCATCAATGCAAGTGACATTATAGTACTGGAATAGAAGCCTTGCTTTTGCCACTCCTTTCCCTAACACAAAAAAACCTATTAAATATTTCCATAAAGACCATGTCAACACTAGTTAGAAAGATCAGAATAAAAGCACCAAACATAATACTGTTAAAAGTTATTTTCAGTCTACAGACTTGTGGGACATGCAAAGCAGATCTGATAAGTTCAGTTCTATGGATGGAATTTAGTTTAGGCAGTAGGGATCTCACCTTTAGCTACACAGCTTGTGCGAGTCCTGCATCACCAATTTTGGAACAGTTTGCCGAGCAAAATGCTAAACTGGGCAACACTGGGCCTCCTGTGTGCAGAAAATACCACCCCATAACCCCAAGGGCTGCCAGCCATTTGGAGGCTAGCAGCTCTGCAATACTCAATAGCACCAACGGGCAAAGGGTATCTGCTACAAGTAACGCACTCACCCGAGGCTCAGCGTTACAGAAGAGAAATGGAATGGGGTGAGAGGGAGGTCAGTAGCAAGGATAGGGGTGTCTCTTAGCCGGCCCCTTTTTTTTTAATATCAGGTCCTTTGTCCATGCACTGATTATCTTAAGACAAGAGAACACCCAAATAGCAACCCTGACAAGAATTACTTTTCAGGTGTTCTGCATGGTGAGTTTTTCCTCCACCACTGGAAGGGCACCAGCCACAATGGGATGGGATCCTATGAGACCCTTATATGGGCATTAATTACTCACTTTCGGACCAGAATTTGAGAGAGGGCTGATAGACGTTAAATTCCACCTTATTTAAAGGTATGTAAAGTAATTTGTATTATTTCACTTCTTGTACCGAGTACCTAGTGATGTACAAGACAGAACGTCACCTGTTCCCAGAGTAATTATTTTCCTGGAACAGTTTGCTAGCCTATCACCAGAGGTTTAAAACTTGATTGGGTGCCAGGAGACTTACCCATTCTTTTTGCCTGCCATTGGAAGAATTTTGCAGATTAATACATAACCCATTTGACCACATTATAAACTCACTTCCTTCGTCATCAAGTACTGGAGTGACACACAAACCCTGATCTAGTGACTCACAGGCAAGGATGCATCCCCATATTAAAGGTAAAGTCAGCATCATTCCAGATGATCAGAGGCTATTCTCTCCTTGGAGGAGAGGAGCTGATTGAATGTGATTTAATCTGAGGGTCGCCACATCTCAGGTGAGGGGCAGGTTTGAGAAGGTAGGCCTTCATAAATAACCTCAGTTGGTTTGGAAATTGAGCCCACAATGTTGGTATCACTCTACACCTCTAACCAGCTGTCCAGCCAACTGAATTAAATCCCACATGATGTGCCAGTGGTATACAAAGTCTGTGGCATAGAGTGAATAATGTTTATAGCATGAAAACAGGCCCTTCAGCCCAACTTGTCCATGGTGCCCTTTTTTTTTTAAATGCTAATCCCAATTGCCTGCATCTGGCCCATATCGCTCTATATCCATTGTACCTATGTAACCATTTAAATGCTTTTTAAAAGAAAAAAAAAATTGTATCCACCTCTACTATCATCTCTGGCAACTTGTTCCAGGCACTCAACTGCCTCTGAAAAAATTGCCCCTCTGGATCCTTTTGTATCAATCCCCTTCTCACTTTAAACCTATGCCCTCTAGTTTTAGATTTCCCTACCTTTGGGAAAAGATACTGACTATCTAGCTGATCTGTGCCCCTCATCATTTTATAGACCTCTACTAAGATCACCCCTCAACCTCCTATACTCCAGAAGAAAAAGTCCCAGTCTATCCAGTCTCTCCTTACAACTCAATCCATCAAGTCCTGGTAGCATCCTAATAAATCTTTTCTGCACTCTTTCTAGATTTTCCACAATAGGGTGACCAGAATTGCACACAGTGTTCCATGTGTGGCTTTACCAATATCTTGTACAACTTCAACAAGACATCCCAACTCCTGTATTCAATGTTCTGACTGATGAAACCAAGAATGCCAAATGCCTTCTTTACCACTCTGTCTACCTGTGACTCCACTTTCAAGGAGCTATGAATCTGTACCCCTAAATCTCTTTGTTCTTAACTCTCCCTAACACCCTACTATTAATAGAGTAAGTCCTGCTCTGGTTCAATCTACCAAAATGCATCACCTTGCATTAGTCTAAATTAAACTCTATTTGCCATTTGTCAGCCCACTGGCCAATTGATCAAGATTCTTTAAATAATTACTGCAAATTGTTCCATTCCTTCCACAATTGAACAAGGTTAGCCCTCAATTTGTCTCTCTATACATAAGCAAATACATTCATAGCCGTTATTCACCAATTTGCAGTTGAAATAATAAATTCTGAATTGTATAATAGAATCCCTCCAGTGCAAAAGGAGGACATTTGGCCCATCAAGTCTACACTGACTCTCCAACAGAGCATCTTACTCAGGTCCATCACTCCATGTTATCCCTATAATCCCACGCATTCACCCTGCTAATCTCCCTAACCTATAAATCTTTGCACACTAAGGGCCAGTTTAGCATAGCTCATCTTTGGATTGTGGGAGGAAACCAGAGTTCTTGGAAGAAACTCACACTGACACAAGGAGACTATGCAAACTCCACAGAGATAGTCAGTCACCCAAGGACATCATTGAATCTGGGCCCCTGGCACATTCAGGCAGCCATGTTGACAACTGTACCACCATACTGCCTCATATTTAAATACTTACGAGGTCATTGTGAACACATTTTAACAACTGAAATTGTGCTCATAAAGGTCCAGGCATTATTAGTCAACAATTATTACTTATGGCAGTTAACTAGGCTCAAAGGCTTGTATTATCAAGCACCTTTAAGATAAAACCAGAAAAAAATTCAAAAGCAGCTTCCATGAAATAATAAATTCTATCACAATGTGAGTATATTATTTGTATTTTAACAATTGTTATATTTGTCACTGTTGACGATTTATTTGGTGCATTTGAAATAACCTAGTTTGCAGCATTTAAATTCCAATTACTTCTATTTAGAATTGTCTGTGTAATAGTTAGCAGTAACTAATATGTGCCCTTTGATTTGGTTGACACTTTTCCACAAAATGTTTTAACTTTTCTTCTTATCATTGCGGACAGTTGTAATTCTTGAGATGAGATGCAAAAACATTTTGGAGAAGTCCAAGGTCAGGTGTAGCACAAACTAGGAATTAGATAAATAATCATTGGAACAACACTAATAATGTGTCTAAATATCCACCTGCCATTGACTATACCACAATATCAGCATTATATTTCCTTTTCCATTACTATCAGTCCCTGTGGTCGTATTGCTTTTCCGATCCATCAATCTTCCGAGTACCCTTTTAGATAACTAAAGAGAAGGACGTAGATTGAAGAATAAGTCCTTAGTTAGAGAAAAAGATGGAGAGATATAAATATTTGTAGAAAGATAGGTAAGGAGATACATGAAGACAAACTTTTGCTGAAGCTAACCTCAAACTCCTTTAAGATAGCAGTAATTGCACTAAAAATTGAAATTATTCTGTTTCTAGGAATTGTTGTTGTTTGTAGCAATAGTGACAAAAATTTAAACCAATTCCAACAAAAAGTGTTTTGTAGAAAATGCAACCAATCCTTTTCAACTCATTCATGCCTACAACAGGATAATTTTCTATTGAAACCGTCGACCATGATGCGATGTGAGTTAGGTTTACCAGTTCAGATTAACCCAGAACACAAGAGGAAGTCAAAGTAGTGTGAATTAGCAATTAGCGAAGGAAGCCAATGGAAAACTGGGATTGAACAAGGGACATTTAGATCTTCAGACTAACACTCTTTTAACTGAGCTATTGTAGCTGATAAAAAACAATTGCAGCTGGTATTCCCAGGCAGTCCCCCCATCCAAGTATTGACCTGAGTCTGCTTAGCTTCCGAGATCAGACAAAATTGAGCATCTTCTGACTACGATGCCTGTTACTACTATGTCTGTAGGCACCAACCAGACCAAGGAGCTCATGAAGTAGTCATCACTGATCTCTGTTCTTATCCAGAGATAGACAAAAGGCTTAACAAATGGAAAATTAGATAGACAGATTGGTAGACAAAGACGTGTAATTTATTTTTCCCATTCAACATTTTATTTATTGTTCGATACCAACAAATTGGTATTTCCTTCTAAATTGCTTGCCTCGACACAAATAGGCTAAGTTAATGGTGCAGGAAAAGCTTTTTTTACTTAATTGTCATACTTGTGAGTAATAAATAGTTTCCAGGTGGGAAACATTAGCCAAAATTATTCTGTCTCATTATCTTTAAAAGTATTTGGTCACTGAGTATTTTGACTAATACCACTCACCTGGAACCCATTTATTGATATACAAGTGGAACAACCAGGGAGCAGAGCAAAACATCCCATTCAGCTATGGGAGAAAGACATAAGTACCACAGGGGAGTGCTTAATTATATGAGTCAGACAAAAGAAGAGAGTGGAATGTAAATAAGTGCTGAGTTTATAGTGGCAACTTACGCCGAAGATATGCTACTGGAAGGATAATGCTTTTTCTTTGAACAATTTCTAATGTATTGGTTTAATATCTGTTACAATTAAAAAAAAATCCTTTAACTGTTCAACCATTTGTTGTAATTTGTATTGTTATTGGGTTGAAAATGACATGCAATGTGAACCCTTACAAAAGAAAGATATAATCATTGTTGGTAGACACTTAAAAGACATTTGAAGTATCCTTGCATTTCAATCTCTCTCATAACTGCAACTCCATAAAAATGCAACAACTCCACACTTAATTTGTTGCGACTGGAAGCATTGCTCGATAATAAGCTAGATTGCCGCATAAAAATGTTAGAT
Organism: Sphyrna mokarran; assembly: GCA_024679065.1. Classification (NCBI taxonomy): domain Eukaryota; kingdom Metazoa; phylum Chordata; class Chondrichthyes; order Carcharhiniformes; family Carcharhinidae; genus Sphyrna; species Sphyrna mokarran. Next base: position 35,661,740 of record JAGIQG010000010.1, on the reverse strand, counting down.
CACGTACACTCCACTCAGAATCAACAAGGATCAGTAGTTTATGCAAAGTAAACTTCTCAATAGAATTCAATTGTGGTAAATACAGAAAGTCATATATATATTTTACAGAGTGGCACCACTCACAATAAGCAAGAGTGATTGTGGTGATTCAAGAGTATTTGCAATGTAAGGGATGTAAGAGGTGGGATTATTGTCACTGAATGTACTTCTAAATAATTCTGCTCAGAGTCTGTGTAGTTTCTATATTGGAGGGTGAAATCAGACGCTGGTAGTCCCAGCAGGAGTATCCTTAAACTTTCAAAATGATATTTGGGATGAGCAAGTGAACTTTAAGCTGAAGTTAATGGCCACAGTGGTGGTTCTGTCCAGTGAGTGGAAAGCAGAGCAATCCCTCCATAGCCATTGCTTGAATTTCCAATATAATTTCACATCTATCAGGCAGTTAACTGCCTGCCATAAGGGCTTCTATCCCTTTAATCTGCTGCCCAATCAGATGGCTGGCAGCTTTTGAGTCCCAGAAGTACCATCAGGCTGAAGACATATTTAACCAATAACTCTCCTCCTGCACATAACCACAATACTAATGCTGCTTAAATAAATTATGAGCTACTTACAAGTTGGTTGTGGGTCGATTTTGCTTGTTTCTGTAATTTTACACAATATGGATACATTTGATAGCTATTTCAATTTTCACTAATCTGTTGGAAGTAGTCTACAGAAGTGGTATATCTTTTGACTCCAAACCACTTGCTTCCACACATGGGTTGACCACTAGACCTTCTGCTTGGCATTCAGCATGAGTGAAAGAATGAGCAAAGGTAGTTAGAGTGAAATAAACTACTCAATGATGAAGGGGGGAGGCAGGGAGAAGGATTCTTTACAGGAAGAGGAGAATGGTTCTCAATAGAAGGCCATATCCAGAGAAGAACTACAAAATGCACTTATTTAGTGACACTGGCTATTCCCATCTGATGTGAGATAAGGGGAATAACTCCAACCCTTGCATTTTACTGCATGTGTCTAAAGAGATTAAAGAAGGGTCATTAGTTTATGAGCTGATGCAACTCATTGTTATTAAAATTTTGTAACGAGAGTGCAAGTTCTGTTCCTACCCCACCCAATGTAAGACTAGTGCTTCTGGAAGACTCTCTCAGAGTGTGTCCTACTCCTCCCTCCTTACAACCACTGCCCCCATACAAATGGAGGAAAATGTAAATCTCTACTTTTCCATGATCAGCAAAAGCAGTCAAATCCTCTAACAACTCACCACAGCGCTTCCACCAAATTTGTCTGAGCAGGAAATTTTAGAGCTTGGGTCCAAGTTAACTGACCATCAATGGTGGAGTATTAAAATAGGCCAATAAATGATGGTCCTGCCAATGACATTTATATCCAAGGCACATAAAATTAAAGCATCTTCCTTTGGGGGATCTCTGCAAATTTAATGAGTTGAAGGAGAGAAGGAGAAATTAGCTGAATACTATTTGGCACAAATGCAGGTGACAAAGTGATATTTTTCTAATGTGTTCTTGAGACATAGCTGGCAAGGTCAGAATTCATTAACTATCTCTCATTCCTTTGATGGGAACCACATTCCTGAACTCCTAGCATCCATGTGATATAGTGCAGTGACCTTGTTCATCATTTAAGTGAACATAGCCATGTTCATCATTTGTAGCGTTTGGTAAGGTTCCAGTGGAGACATAGTCATTGGGAAGCCTGATTTGAATCCAGAGTGTTCTGGTGTAAATAGTGGAAGATACTGCGTAGAATTAGATGAGTTTTGGAGTTGTTTGCTCAGAATTTCCTCCTTGTGTTTTCTCAATGCTCTGACATTCAAACGCTTGAATTTGAAGGAGGCCTTATAGCTCCAGGGACCTGGGTTTGATTCCCAGCTTGGATCACTGTCTGTGTGGAGTTTGTACGATCTCTCCCTGTCCAAACAGGTATCCTCCGGATGCTCTTGTTTGCTCCCACATTCCAAAGATATGTGGGTTAGGTTGATTGCACACAATGTCTGGGATGTGTAAGTTAAAAATTAACAAGATAAATGTGTGGAGTTGTGGGGCTAGGACCTGGGGTGGTGGGATTATTGTCGGTGCAGACTCGATGAGTTGAATGGCCTCCTTCTGCACTGTAGAGTTTTTATAGCTTCTATGTAAGTGCTGTTGTACCTTGTTTGCCAACTGCATTACTGGAGAACTTGCTGTGGCTATTAGCTGAACTGGAAGATCCTGCCAGCAGAAAGGGCTGGAAAATTTAGCCATGTATCTGTGCATCAGGCATTCTGGCTACATGACCAGCTCAACTCTGTTGTGACAGTGTCAATAAGGTGTGGCTACTTGGCGCATCAGCTCAGATGAAAATCTCAATGTCTGATCCTTCACAGTACGGTTAGAAAGTGAGTTCCGGGATTTTGACAAGCAACATTGAAGAAACAGTAACATAGCTCCAAGTCAGGATAACGTGTGATTTGGATGTGAATTTCACTTAGTGGTGTTCCTATGTTTATCTGCCCTCCTAGATATTAAAAGATCATGTGTTTGAAGGAGACTTAAATGCTCAGTGCAGCTTATAGATGGTACACACCATGCTCTGATGCAGAATTGATTGAATATTTAAAGAGCTGGATTCGGTTCTGCTCAAGCAAGTTGCATTGTTGAAGCTGCAATCATCCATAAGGTGAAAAATATTCCAACAAACTCTTGACTTGTACCTTGTGGTTGGTGAACAGGAGAGTCAGAATGTGTATCACCCAACAGAGAATTTCCAGTCTCTGATCCATTCTTGTAGCCATGGTATCTACGTTTGGTCCAGTGAAGTTTCTGGTTAATGGTAACCTTCAGGAAGTTGCTGGTGAAGAATGAAGCAATGGCAATGACAAGAAGAGATGTTGAGATTTTCTTTGGCTATCATTGCCTGATACATGTGTGGCAATAAATGCAAGTGAGGATTGCTTCAGTACCTGAGGAACTGTGAATATTCAGATTCCTAACGTGGGACAAAGTGTCAAAGAAGACAGACCAAGGTGCAATTTGGTGATAAGAATCAAATGACCCTTAGCAAGGTTTAAGATAAGGCTATAATTATCAAAGAAATTATAGAGTCCGTACTGTGCAAAAGCAGTTCATTTGGCCCATCGAGTCTGCACCAACAACAATCCCACCTAAATCCTATTCCCATAACTCCCCATATTTACCCTCTAACCTACACATCCTGGGCCAAGGGAGTCAATTTAGCACGGCCAATGCACTTAACCAGCACATTTTTGGACTATGGCAGGAAACCAGAGCACCTGGAGGAAACCCACGCAGACACAGGGTGAACATGCAAGCTCTGTATCAACCGTAAGACCATAGGACTTAGGAGCAAAGTTAGGTCACTCAGCCCATCGGGTCTGCTCTGCCATTCAATCATACCTGATATATTTTTCATTCCCATTCTCCTGCCTTTTCCTCATAACATGTGATACGCTTATTAATCAATAGAGTCATAGAGTCATAGAAGTTTACGGCATGCAAACAGGCCCTTCGGCCCAATTTGTCCATGCTTCCCTTTATTTTTTGAAAACCCAAAACTAATCTAATTGCCTGTATTTGGCCTATATTCCTCTATATACAGTGTACCCGTGTGACTATTTAAATGCTTTTTAAAAGATAAAATTGTACCCATCTGTATGACTATGTCTGGCAGCTTGTTCCAGACACTCACTACGCTTTATGTGAAAAAATTGCCCCTCTGGATATTTTTATATCTCTCTCTTCTCACCTTAAACCTATGCCCTCTAGTTTTAGATTCCTCTACCTTTAGGAAAAGATATTGACTATCTACCTTGTTTATGTCCCCCCCCCCACTATTTTATAGGCCTCTATAAGGTCACCCCTCAGCCTCCTATGTTCCAGAGAAAAACATCGCAGTCTATTCAGCCTCTCCTTATAACTCAATCCATCAAGTCTCTTATGATATATAGCATCTTATAGCTCAGTGACTATCGCTGTGCTGTGCAGATACATGGATTTGGGCCTGTGTCTGTGGGAGTTTGCGCATTCTCCCCGTGCTTGCGTGGGTTTTCTCTGGGAGCTCCAGTTTCCTCCCACATCCCAAGATGTGCTCTTAGGCTAATTGGCAAAACAAATTCTCCCTAAATTGTCTCAAATTTGGTTTTAAATCCACTGATCTATAAACATGGACAGGGATCGTGGGTAGAGATGGGAACATCGGGGTGGCGGCGCGGGCTCATTGGGCCGAAGGGCCTGTTTCCCGTGCTGTTTTGTTCTTTGATATCTTAGTTAATCTGTTCTGCACCCTTTCTAGTTTAATAATATCCTTTCTTTAATAGGGTGACCAAAATTGCATACAGTATTTCAAGTGTGGCTTTACCAATGTCTTGCACAACTTCAACAAGACATCCCAACTCCTGTATTTAATGTTCTGACCGATGAAACCAAGCATGCCAAATGCTTTCTTCACCAGTCTGTCCACCTGTGACTCCACTTTTAAGGAGCTATGAACATACATTCCTAGATCTCTTAAAGACACTTAATGACCTGGTCTCCACAACTTCCTGCGGCAAACAATTCCACAGATTCACCACTCTATGGGTGAAGAAATTCTTCTTCATCTCTGTTCTAAAGAATCGTCCCTTTAGCCTGAGGTTATGCCCTCTGGTTCTAGTTTTTCTGATTGTCCATTATCCCACTGATGGTGACCCAAGGTTGGAATTGAACTCTTGTCCCTGGCGCTATGAAATTGCAGTGCTAACCACTGTGTTGTCCAGATGTTGATGCAATCATCCATAATAAGTCTATGGATGACAAGGGCCTTGTTCACATGTGAATGGACATTCTGGAAGTCGATACAGGGAGAGTGGTGAGAGCTGACCAGCTGACTCACTGGCAGGGACTACAGGATCTGCAGTGGGACAGAGAAGATGGAATTGAAGGAAATTGCTGACTGGACCTCAGAGATAGCAAGATGGAGCAATTGAGGATGCTGCTCATAATGAGCCTGCACTAAATGTCCAGATGAATCCTTCAGATGATGGCAAGGGAGGTACAGAGAAAAACCATTTGTGATCAGCTGGAAAACCTAGGAGTATTACAGGGGCACGTATGTACGGTATTGGGATAGTAGACCAGCTGAGAAGTGAAATGAGCATAGATGAAATGTGAATAGGGAAGGTAATGAGAAAAGAAGCACAAAGATGATTGAAAGTGGAACTAGGAATGATGGTTTTTACGAGGTATAGCAGCCACAGTGCAAGTTGATATGGGACAAACTCATTTTATATTGGCAACATAGGTTACATGGGCCTGTCATATAATAATTATTAAGATATTTTCTGCATGGAGATCGGCCATCAGTGGAGTGCCACAGGGATCTGTTCTAGGACACTTGCTGTTTATTGTTTTCATAAATGACCTGGATGAGGAAGTGGAAGGATGGGTTAGTAAGTTCCCTGACGATATGAAGGTTGGTGGTGTTGTGGATAGCCTGGAGAGATGTCAGAAGTTGCAGCAAGACATAGATAGGATGCAAGAATGGACATAGAAGTGGCAGATGGACTTCAACGCAGATAAATGTGTAGTTGTCCATTTTGGCAGGAATAATGGGATGAAGGAGTATAATATCAAGGCTAGGAGTCTTAGCAGTATTGAGGAGCAGAAGGATCTTGGGGTCTGGGTCCATAGGAATCTTAAATCAGCCTCGCAGGTGGAAGATGTGGTCAAGAAAGCTGAGACTGTACTGGTTGTCATTAATTGAGGGATTGAGTTTAGGAGTTGGGAGGTAATGCTGAAATTTATAAGACTCTTGTCAGATCCCAACTGGAGTACTTTGCACAGTTCTTGTTGCCTTACTACAGGAAGGATATGGAAGCTATTGAGAGGGTGCAGAGGAGATTTACAAGGATGTTGCCTGTTTTGGGAGGCATGCCCTATGAAGATAGGTTGAGAGAGTTAGGTCTCTTCTCCCTGGAGAGACAAAGGTTGAGGAGGCTACCTGATAGACATTTATAAGATGTTGAGAGGAATAGATAGGGTGGATTCTCGGAGGCTATTTCCCCGAGCTGAAATGGTCACTACAAGAGGACACAGGTTTAAGATGCTGGGAGGCAAGTACAGAGGAGATGTTAGGGGTAAGATTTTCACTCAGAGAATGGTAAGTGAATGGAATCGGCTGCCGTCCGTGGTGGTGGAGGCAAACTCGCTGGTGTCTTTTAAGACTTCTGGATGAGTACATGGGATTAAACGGGATTGGGAGTTACAGATAGGTCTATGGCCTAATAGATATGAGTATGATCAGTGCAACTTGTGGGCCAAAGGTTCTATGTTCTATAAATATAAATTCCTGATAGTAAAAAATAGTTGGAAATATTAGGAAATACTCCAGAGTTAAATTCAAAAGCCCCATGATAGAATAACATTGACTTAAGAGGGAGGAGGGAGCATGGAGGATCAATGAGCTGTTTTCTGAATTCAGAGGTAGGTGTCATGAGTGAAATTCAGAAGGCCTTCTGGATGCAGATACTTTTGTCAGAATAAAGATCCTGGAGCTGTACAGAATTGATTCCAAGGCTGAATATGCTAATGAAACTGGGGACCACTATAAAAATCAAAAGCAAAAGTGGTCTGCACTTCAGTCCAGGTGAGCGAGTTTCTGACCAGTAACAGACTAAAATAGGAGCAGAGAGAGCTGAATAATCAGTGGCCAGTTCCAGAAGCAGCAGGAGATGGAAGTCACAGCACAAGTCGGTGAAGGACTGTAGACTGATCAGAATTTAATTATTGCAGAAAAGTAGCAAATCAGAAGCTGAGTTTTATAATATAACCAATGTAATTCAGTGCAGAAGCACGATCGTGATGAGAAGTCCAAGAAATTGGAAGTCAGGTTTGAGTGAAGATTCAGATTTTATTGGACCTTTCCAGAACTCATAAAACAGAGCAACTGATTGGAGACAGAAGCTGAATCTTATAGTTAAGTCCAAGTTAATGCAATGCAGAATCATGATTATGATGCCCAGGAATCTGAAGCCAATTGTTACCAGAAACGATCATAAAAGCTCTAGTCTGCCTCTGAACAGGAAGAAGGTTTCATAAAAATTTCATTTTCAACTCATGCTGGTCTTCACATCAATTATCTGTTCACTTATTCTGAATGAACATAGAACATAGAACAATACAGCACAGAACAGGCCCTTCGGCCTTCGATGTTGTGCCGACCAAAATAAAAAGCAATGCCCCCTCCAAACTAAACCATTCCCTTCTCTTCCATATACTTATCAATTAACCTCTTAAACGCCACCAAACTTGGCGCATCTACAACAGCTGCAGGCAGGGCATTCCACTCCCTATCACTCTTTGAGTAAAGAACCTACCTCTGATATCCGTCCTATAACTCATACCCCTTAATTTAAAGCTGTGTCCCCTCGTGCTAGCTTTCTCCATCCTAGAAAAAGGCTATCACTGTCCACCCTATCTAAACCTCTAATCATCTTATATGTTTCAATAAGGTCTCCTCTTAGCCGCCTTCTTTCTAACGAAAACAACCTCAAATCCCTCAGCCTCTCCTCATAAGACCTGCCCTCCATACCAGCAACATCCTGGTAAACCTCCTCTGTACCCTCTCCAATGCCTCCACATCTTTCTTATAATGTGGCGACCATAACTGCACACAATACTCCAAGTGCGGCCGCACTAGAGTTTTGTACAGTTGCAACATGATGCTGCGGCTCCTAACTTCAATCCCCCTACCAATAAAAGCTAAGACTCCATATGCCTTCTTAACAACTTTATCCACTTGACTGCCTACTTTCATGGATCTATTGACACATACACCAAGATCCTTCTGTTCCTCAACACTATTAAGAGCCCTACCATTAGCCCTATACTCTACACATTTATTGTTCCTGCCAAAGTGCATTACCTCACACTTTTCCACATTAACTCCATTTGCCACCTCTCGGCCCAGCTCTGCAACTTGTCCAAGTCACTCTGTAAACTATAACACCCCTCTTCACTATCTACCACCCCACCGACTTTAGTGTCATCTGCAAATTTACTGATCCATCCCTCAATACCCTCATCCAGATCATTTATAAAAATTACAAACAGCAGGGGCCCCAAAACAGACCCCTGAGGCACACCACTCGTCACCGAACTCCACGATGAATATCTCCCATCAACCACCACCCTCTGTCTTCTATCTAATGAGTGACTCATCTATCCTCTCTTGATGCATCAAAAAGCATACAGAAATTCAGTACTGGTGAAAGAGAGCTGCTGTTTAAGAATGATTGATTGTCAAGATGAATTTGCATTTGATATATTAGGATGCCATTCTAATTCAAAAGCTGTTTAAAAAAAATCCTTTGTTTATCCATTAGTTTTGTTTTAGAATGTGTTAAACTTTCATTGATTTCTTTTGAATTGGCAAATTTAAAGAAAAATTCTTTGTACAATACTACAAAGGATATGATAAAATTATATCATATGGTTGTTTAATGAAAGAGCAGTATAAAAGAAAGTGTCACCCAAATTGGCAACAAAATGGGTAGAATGACTGTTCCACTCTCCCATAAGGTGCCAATGTCAGGCCCAGGGCTCATTAATATACTGCCAGGGAATTGTAAGCACCAAGTGGGTGCTTATGGCAGCTCGCTGGTTCTGGGAAGATGAGAAATCAGCTGGCTCCCACCCACCTCCAAATTGTCACTTGCAGGCTGCCCATTTTACAGTTGATAAACGATCCAATTAAAATCACCCGCAGTAGTTCTGCATAACTCGTGAACCTCCTAAAAAGTTTTTTTTTTCTTGCTGAGGCTTCTCATTTAAGAGAATTTTACATCCTCATTTAAAACAATTTTCTCATTTCTGGCTTCAAGAATCAAAATCGCATTGTTTCCTATAATCAAATCCAGACAACCAAGTCAAAACAATATTTTCCCCTTTGAGCCCTTTGGAGAAATAATGCAATCCTTGACTAAGTTCAGTCTTTCAGCCTTTGCTCCCATTGATGAGAGTTGGTTCTTAATGGATAGAAAAACGTAATTTCCCTTAATGTGGAGGCAGCGGGCATGGTTCTCTGCTATTACTGCCTCTGTAAAATTGGCCCTCTTCTAATCTATGGATTAATGGGGCTCAAAATGGTCATCTGATGATTGCTTCTGAATTGAAAACTAGGCTGCACAGATCACAAATCCAGCATGCACTGGAATAATTACAAAACACAAAACTAGAGTGAATTTACAGTCAGTATTTCATTATTCCATTTCCTATTTTTTTGCCAGCATTGTTATGTTCTGTAATAATTGTTTGGATTATTTTTACAATGTTACAATGTGTTTCTCTAAAGTGCACCACAATCAGTGTAAGGCTTATTGTCACCCACACTCACCCCACTCTTCCTGCATGTATGGATGTTATGTTTTTCTGAGGTTTAATGGAACTTAATTATAGGTATGTCATTAATTACATTTTATGAAGCTAACATGGAGATCATTTCCTGGAAACGGCTGCAACAGATTTATTTTAAACTCGTGGTTATCAAACCTTTTAGATTACTTAACACTGATGTCTTCAGAGTGGTTCTAGCACTTAAACCACAGGCACACTTATACCCATGGTGAGCATAATTACAACAAATGCCATAGAGGTTAGAGAAAATAGCAGTCTCAAGTTTGTGCAGTAAAGTCACTAATGGGCAGCAGTCTTTTTGTCTGTACGTGAACATTGCAATACAAGATATGGAATGGTCCAATGTTGAGTAAAACAACTTGTTGCTTTTGGTACAACAATGGTTGATTATTATCAGTGATTTATGCATCTCAAAAATATATACAGTTTTGTTGTAATACATGTAGTTTAGTTTAGCTTCTTAAATAAAAACTTATATTTTTATGACTAATTGTTTTTTTTTCCAATTGCAAACAGACATATCATTTGTAAAGTAGTTTCTTTAGCTGGTTGTTAATTAGCACCATAATAATCTGAACTCCAGCTCCAGAATGTGATGCCAACTATTGCCTCATTAGTGCCAGTGTTGTTTCCTTTCTGTGTCATTGCACACATTATACATGAAGGGGGTCTTTTTGCACTAAAGTGCGTCGTTATTATTAGGCTATGATTTATTAAGTTGTCAAAGTGAACCTTCAGCAGGCCTAAACTAATTATTGCATAATTCTTAAATTACCTATCTCTTTAGCGAAAATTTACTGATGAAAAGGAAAAACTGAGAACGTCATAAGTATCATAAATATCCTATTATGTATCTTCTTTCTGAGATATTTTAAAGTTTTTGTTGCATAAAACTAACTAAATTACAGAGAAAGAATTAAGCGAATACAACAGCCTCAGCTAGATTTTCTCCAATATCTATTATTTGGTCAGATTGCATGAACATGGCACTTCTTCCTTGCGTAACAAAGGTTGAGGAAGTTATTTGACCAGGGTCTTTAAAATGTTAAGGAAGATGGGGAGAGACTATTTCATTTGATGGGAAAATCAAGAGCAGAAGGCAGCACATTGGCATAGTAGTTAGCACTGCTGCCTCACAGCACCAGGATCCTAGGTTCACTTCCAGCCTCGGCTAACTGTCTGTGTGGAGTTTGCACATTCTCCCCATGTCTGCTTAGGTTTCCTCCATGTGCTCCAGTTTCCTCCCACAACCCAAATATGTGCAGGTCAGGTTGATTGGCCATGCTAAATTGTCCCTTAGCCTTGGAAGGATTAACAGTCTAAATACAAGGGATGCAAGGACAGGTGGGAATGTTGTCAGTACAGGCTCGATGAGCCAAATGGCCTCTTTCTGCACTGTAGTGATTCTATGAGGGGGATATAATTTTAATATGAGAGATAAGTTGTTTAGGACTGAAATCCAAAAGTATTGTTTTATAAAAAGGGTTCTGGAAAGTTGGAGCATTCCACCACATGTCCTGGGTACAGGGATAATTGATATTTTCAAGACAGCTAAGTATTTGTGAGATAAGGCTATTGAAGGATATGGACCAAAGGTTAAAAAAATAGAGTTGAGATGTAGATCAGTAATGATACAATCAAACGGAGGACCATGACCAAACAGTTAAATAGCCTGCTTCAGATTCCACTTTTTTGCTTTATAGCTGGTCCTCTGATCTGAATTAATTTTATGCAGTACCTAATTCATGCTAACAAAAGCTTAATCGAGAATAAAATTAAATTTGTTTCATTTCTTTTATTTTGTAGTTTGTCACTTGCCAAGAAATTAGCCTTCCAATGAAGACAAAGAGAAACAAAACAGTTCTAGCGTTTGACTCTGAACTTGGTACTGCTGAATCACAAGTGAAGCATCTGGTTAAATGAAAGGGAACCTCTGTAAATGTAATTACCATTGGCAGGATGTATATAGTATACTGGTTATTAGTAAACTCTGCGATGTTCTTGGCCAAGACAAATGCACAATCTGATGTCACAAGAAGTGCAAATGTTCAAGAATCACCAGTATTGATGTTAATACACAGAATGTAGACTGGATATTCACTTTAAAGCTGAAATTATTGGTTTCAATTGGTTATCTGCCATTATTCTGGTAGAAAACCAATGATACCAGTTATTTCTAAGGGTTTATAGAATATAGAGTGCAGTAGGAGGCCATTCAGCCCATCAAGTCTGCACCGACTACAATCTCACCCAGGCCCTATCCCCATAACTACATGCATTGAACCTATCTAGTCCTCTGACACTGAGGTGCAATTTAGCATGGCCAATCCACATAAGCAACTTATGGGCTGTGGCTGGTGCTGGAGCAACTGGTGGAAACCCACAGGGAGAATATGGAAACTCCACACAGACAATGACCCAAGCTAGGAATTGAACCCGGGTTCTGGGCACTGTGAGGCAGCAATGCTAACTACAGTGCCACCCAATGACTTTTAACAAGAAGAACTTCCATCTCTCTTTTACAATGGCTTGGGGTGGAAAGTTCTTAAAGGAGACTTGCTCCACTGTCAGGATCCACCCCTGAGCAACATCTGAATGCATATCGCTAGTACAAGGACATTTATGGACCTCCTTACTGGGCAATTAGCTGGGAATCTGAAGAAAAACCAAATTAAAACAAAAGGGCCATGCCACAACTTCACAGTCGTTTGAACCAGTTTAGGGTTGACGGGTATTCCTGTTCAACTCCCCCACTCTCAAGATCAAATGGAGGCCAAAATCTCCATTGCCATGGGGCAGGCAAGCGCCAGAGATGAGATTTCACCCGTTTTCTTCATGCTAATAAAGTGCCCTTTTCCTGACCCCAGGCATTCTGCGCAATTTGACATAACAGATTTCTGGGCCGATATCTTGTGAGGCTGATTACGTAATATAAAACATGTATTAAACATAAGAAAATTGTTCAAGTAAATTTTCAATGAGATACCAAATTAGTCACTTGTAATTGCTAAGTATTAATATCTTGATTCCTTCATCAAAGTTATCATTTGTCCACATTAGATAGAGTGGACAGTGATAGCTTTTTTCCTCGGATGGAGAAAGCTAGCACGAGGGGACATAGCTTTAAATTAAGGGGTGGTGGTTATAGGACGGATGTCAGAGGTAGGTTCTTTACCCAGAGGGTGGAAAGGGTATGGAATGCCCTGCCTGCATCAGTTGTAGATGCACCAAGTTTGGGGGCGTTTAAGAGGTTAGTAGATAAGTTTATGGATGAAAGGGGAATGGTTTAGGTTAGAGGGTCATTGCTTTTTCTTAATTGGTCAGCGCAACATCGAGGGCCGAAGGGCCTGTTCTGCGCTGTAATGTTCTATGCTCAGCTGCATTATGGCTCATTAAGCTCCTTTATTAAATTGGTAGTTCTGTAACTTTTTCCTCCTCTTCCTCTTTCCATTCACCCACAAGCTTTTTCCGCCTCCTTCAGTTTGGAGATCAGAGTGATTCACTTCTTCTTGATTGTTGCCAATCTCACTCGTGCTTATATGAAACTTAATGAGCAAGGATAGACAATGTAAGTTGTAACCCCCCCTTTTTTCTAAGGTGTACTGTCTACCAGCACAATGAGTTCCATCTCATGGCCTTGTTCAGAACTGATGAAATATGTACCAGCTGTGTCAGAGTGATCTGAGTGACAAGCAGCCTTGGGACATGAACCCACAGCCATCTGTTTACTAAGCCAGAGCTGTAACCAATAAAGCTGCTAGGCAGCCAGTCAATATAATTGTTTTTGAATATTAGAACAATCTGATGTTTGAATTATAAGTTTAATCTCAAACACAGAAACAGTTCGGATGAATGCCTAATATTTTATTTTATTACAGGACGAAGAAGCTATTTCAAGCAAATATATCCCAGGCAGATGCATAGCAAAAAAGACGTTCGGCGCTAAATCAGATACATTTTGCATCCGGATTTTTATGTTTTGTGCTATAATTTCCTTTGTCATGTCTGTCAGCACCTCTACTTCTCGTTTAAACAAATTACTTCAATGCACCTACTGTGACAGCTGCTGTTAACTTCAGACTCTGAGTGCAGTACAGAGGGAGGCACAGGTTCAAAATTAGCAAGCCTCAAGCAAGGCTAGAGATTCAATAACCGCTTTCCCCCACAGTGTAATACATAGATGGAACTACCTCTCCAAAAAAAAACAGTTGATGCAGTCTCAAATAACTCCTACGGGAAAATAAAAGAATTGAAGGACTAGTTTGATTGGGAAGGAGACTAAAACATTTTAGGGATAAGAGAAAAAATAAGTTTCAGCATTCCAAAGGGGAAAACTTAGACCATAAATATGCAGCTTTCATGAAAGAATTTACTGATCCACAAATCACAATCCCTACAGCATGCTTTTTTTTTAACCTTGGCTTTAACCTCTGTGTTTGATCCTAAAGAGGACATTAAACTTATTCAGCCTTGGCAATAGCTGGCACAAATTCCATTTATTAAGGGCTGGAGGCCTTACCTGAATAAAAACAAGTGATCTACATGTATATAGCATCTTTAATGCAGGAAAGCATCCCGGCATAATCCACAAGTTCAGCTGAATTCTCTTTTAATGTTAGTAGTCAAAATACTTCTTCTCACATACTGACTCTTGCAGTCACACCTGGATTGTGGAAGAAAGAGCCACATCAATGATTTGCTTACAAGGTTATATTTTGGTTTTGTTTGGCATTCCAGTTATTTCTAAAGGTCAAGCAATGTTCACCTGCTGAACTTGTGTTGATAAATGTGAAACTGGTGGATAAATGAAGACGTGAATGTGACGAATGTGTATTTTATATGCACAGAAATATTTGGATGCCAGATTATTAATGAAGAGAATATTAATAAATATTTATGTATCTTTTGACTCAATATCACTGGGATGAGTAATCACAAGCTACAGTTCACTGTCAGCCCCTTCCAGATATGGTTCTATTAATGAAGGTAAACAAGAGAGTAATATTACAGCAGAAAGGTCAGGTCTTGTCAGTAACTGTCTGGCTGTATCAGGCCTATCTATTGCCTGTTATTTTCTTCGATATGAGAACTATTACCTCTTTGCAGTCAGGTAAGAGCACAAATGTAATCCTGGTTCAGTTGCTGCTAACCTACACTTTAGATAATTTCTCTGTGTGTTCTGCTTGACACTAATTCACCTTTTGCTGACAGAATCACCAATTTACTTTACATGTAAATTTCTATTCCATTTACTTTCCACCCTGCAATCTGCTGGTTACCTGAACATATGATTGATAGGGATGATTTAACAGCAACATTGAGACTCTTTTTTACTTTACTTGGTCTTGTACTTAATATGAGTTTCTAACCAATCTTTTAATGGACATCTTCTTAAGTCTGAGTGCTTCACCCTCGTATCTGTGACATGCATCACAACAATGCGTACACTCTGAAAGTACTTCATTTGCTATAAAATGCTTTAGGATAGTCTAGTATCTTGAGAGATGCTTTGTGAATACAGATTGTTCTTTTATATTTGCTTCAAATACCAAAAATAAAAAGCAGACCCTGCCAAATTATTTGCTTTGTTAAATAATACACGTGTTAAGCTAAAACAGGAAACAAAACAAAAAACCCTGCATATCTGAAGAGAATAAACCCAGCCACGTTTGTATGAATTGGATCTGAATAAAAGTTAGCTAAAGTTCATTTTAAAATAAATAATTCAAGCAGAAATTCTAATTTCTATCTAGAATTTCTGGAGAAATTTCCTTTTGTAGCATCAGTAAGAGATCAGTGGAGGTGGGAACATCGGGGTGGCGGTGTGGACTCATTGGGCCGAAGGGCCTGTTTCCCGTGCTATTTTGTTCTTTGTTCTTTGTACTTCAGGGAATATTGCGTGTAAGAACCAGTTGTGCTGTTTCTCCAGAACTTCCACTAACCTTCTGCCAAATTTATGCTGGGAAAATGAAGAACTCTTGCGGAAATTCATGTCTTTTTAATTGGAACATTGCAATAAATAAAATTATTTCTGATTTACCTGTCCATCGATATGTTTTTAAAATAATGAATCAATATAAAACTCTGCTATTAATCTAATTGCACTCTCCTCTATTGTCTTGATTGAGCTTTGGGAACTTGTAAAAATAAGCAAATTAATTTTGATATAAATAAGCGTGTGTTCATTTTCAAAGGAAGAATAAGAAGGATAACAATGGCTTCAAAAATATGAGTCTAAATGAGATAGAGCCGCAGCGAGATTAAGGGGTACAGATTCACAAATCAGTAGAAGTAGTAAAACAAGTTAACAAAGCTTTCAAGATGCAAACAAAACACTGAAGTGAACCTCTAGAGTTGAATTCAGAGCAGTTATGTTAAATTAATATAGATCCCTGGTTCAACCATAATTAAAGTGTTGTGTCATTCAAATCTACATATTACAGAAATATAAAGGCAGTCAAAGTGTCAAAAAGATTTATAAGAACAATGCCATAACTGAATTGTACAACCATCAGGAAATACTGGCTCTCTTTTCACTAAATAAAAAAAAAGGATAGCTGAAAGCTGGTCTGTCGGAGGTAATTAGAATGGGTTAGGAGGTTGATATGTTATATATAGAGAAGATGCTTTCATTTGCAGGGCAAAACAAAACTTGGGGCTATAAATGTAGTACAGTCACTAATAAATCCAATAAAGAGTTCAAATGAAACTTCTTTACATATTGAATGTAGAACTAACTAACATGAGAGATTGAGATAAAAGCATATTTGCATTTAAGGAGGAGCTAGATAAATTTGTGAGGGAAAGAGGAAAAGAAGCTTATGTTAATAAGAGAAGCTGGAGAATGGTGGAATAAGAATCATGTGGAGCATAAACACTATACTGATTAAATGGCCTGTTTCTTTGCTGTAAGTTTGATATAATTTTGTGTAATATCAGAGAATAATATTATGGTTGTAATCTAATCTTGGAATTTAGACAACAGATATTTCTTTAATTAGATACTTACTGCTGTGGATTGTCACCTTGCTGTGGTGTTGAGCATCCCATTGATCTTGAGAGCGATGCTGTCAGGAATAAACTCCTGGCAGGATGACACATGACGGTAAAGATGGAGGAAAAAAAACAGGCAATGCACAATCCAAAACAATCCTCAATGGCAGATCAGGCAGAAGATAGGCATGCGTGGATGTGATGGTAAATGAAGGCTCTAGTCAGTGAGGTTCCCTTGCCATTGGAACTGGACCAATCTTGTATCAAGGACCATTGTCTGCTGATGTACAACAACATTCCCACATTAAAAGATGTACCACCCTCGGCATTTCCTTAGAGGAAACCAACACCCCCACCCCTCCCAACCCCCTCACACAGACAAGCCCTATAACAATCTGTAATAGATGGCAGAAACAGAACCACAAGATCTGGAAATCCTGAGCTTCAGACCAGCATATAGGCAGTGAAGTTTGATTCAGGCATTTCACTCTTGGAATAGGAGCAAGAGAATGTTTTGGCAGTTTTCTTCATGACTGAATAGCCCTCTTCCGGATCCACTCTGTTCCCCCTGCATTGGGAAAGATCGAGAAAAGGTGTCTCAAAAATAGCCTGTTCTGTCTGCAACCTGGCTGGAAAACCGTATCCAGCAGACTCATCTACCTGTGGTCAGCAAATCAAAGTTACATTCAATTTCAGAACCTGGAATGTATGAACTGTCATGGATAACAAGCAAAACAATTGACCGGAATAGAAAACTACCTTTGTTGCCAGTGAACACATGCACTTCAGCATTGACGTTGCTGCCCTGCAAGAGACCTGAAGAGCAGATGCAGAACAGCTGAGGGAGAAAAGTAGTGGTTTCTTCTTCTGGAGAGGAAAACATGAGGATTAGCCCAGGATGCATAGAATTGGATTTACCATTAGGAATGAACTTGTCAACTGGCTCTCAGAAATCCCAGTTGGCATCAACAAATGCCTCATGATTCTCCTTCTACAACTTGCAAAGAACCAGCAGGCAACAGTCTTGAGTGCCTTTGCTTCAAATCCTGAATGCCAATGCTGAGTAAAAGAAGGCTTCTTTTCCACCCTGGACACCAAGGGTGCAATTTTCCCAGCTTGCTGAATTGCTTGAGTAGCGCTGCAGGCCAGGACATGTAAGCAGGGGGCTTATAGCAGCAGTTGCAACTGGCATCCAACTGATCGCAAGATTCCCATGCCCTTTGTCACAACATAATCCTTGTATAAGGCAGTTACCCTCCCAATTCTCCTTTTCGGCTCAGAAACTTGGACTACATATAGATTGCATCTCAAGGCCCTGGAGAACTACCATCAATGCTGTCTTAGACAAATTCTCCAGATCAGCCAAGAATAGAGGCATACTAACATCAGCATCTTTGATCGCTGAAAAAGACTGGTGCGGCAATATCATTCATCTATAGAAATTGCATCAGAAATCACAATACAGAAATTCCAATTTCCATGTTATTAGCAAACCTGGGACCCCATCGCCTAGGCTCACTAGTGTTTCTGCCTGCTGGGAGAGGTTCCCACGCATGGAGACTGAAACTGGACCCATCAATGAGGACCAGGCTTGATTAACTCGCTGATGGGGTCAGAGGCCATTGAGGGCCCCCAAAAGTCAGGGGCAGGGGGTTGCAACTTGCCAGACACTGGGCAGTGCCAAGGGGGCTGAGCCGATCGATGATTGTGGGAAAACTTGCAGTCACTCTAAAATCAAGGGTGATGAGGGAAGGAGAGTGATTGTGGATGGCCATGGGGAATAGGGGTTGGGCTGGTCATAGGTATGTCGGGGCTGGCCGTGGAGGTGGGTGGTGGTGGTTGGGAATGCTAGCAACTGGGGAGTGGCCACAGAAGTTGCCTCTGTGGAGGCCACTGATCGGGGTCATGACACTGGGGAAACTGGTGATTGGGAGGCCAGCAATGAGAAGGCCAGTGTGCATGCACTGATCTCCCTACTGACAGATTGACACATGTGCATTAGCTGCTCAATGCACTGATTCTGGCCTCTTGGGCAGAATTAGGCCCCGTCTCCCTCCTACCAAAGTGAATCCCCTGGTGGACTCTTTGGAGCACCAAGTGCCAGAAATCAAAGGTATGCCCAAAGAACCGGCAGGAAAATTTCTTGATTTCCCATCCATTGGGCACTTAGATTTTTGGAAGGGAAATCACTCCCCCTCCCCCCCATATTCTTCAACATTCTGAAAGCTTATCCTCCTTTGGGACTTTAATGCCAGGATTGGAAAGGACTCCCAACTGATTGAAATCCAAGAAGGAAAATGACACTGCGATCATTTGTGAAACTTCATTTTTGCGGATGATTGGCATTGATCTCTGTTGGCAGAGCAGAGAAACATAAGAAAGAATTAGTCTTAGACTCAACCTCAAAGGACTAAAGTCCTTTATAAACCTATCCAGGCAAGATCCATCCTCCCTCCTTCAAGGTCAATGGAGAAACCTCCCAATGTGGGACATATCCCCTACCTGCTGAGCCATCTTTAATCTAAGGCAGACATGGATGTGGGGATCCAACATCATATCCAATCTGCAAGCACCTCGTTTGGACGCCTAAGAATAAGAATCTTCAGTAACCAAACATTTTGCTGGTACTAAGCTCCCATTGTATAAGGCAGTTACCCTCCCAATTCTCCTGTTTGGCTCAGAAACTTGGACTACATACAGATTGCATCTCAAGGCCCTGGAGAACTACCATCAATGCTGTCTTAGACAAATTCTCTAGATCAGCCAAGAAGAGAGGCATACTAACATCAGCATCTTTGATCGCTGAAAAAGACTGGTGCGGCAATATCATTCATCTATAGAAATTGCATCGGTTTATGATTCTTCGTTTTATTTGATTTCAAGTTGTATTAATCTTTTAATCTACATTTCTGCATTTTATTGGATTGCTTGATCCATACCAAATGCTTCTATTTCCCCTGCCAGGTTAATTCTCATATTACCTGGGTTCTTCTTACTCCTTATATTGACTGTATCCAACTTCCGTGTTGCCAATTCATATTTATCCTCTATCAAGAATGCCTGGCCAAAAGTTTGATGTCAGCTGAAGAATCTCCTCTGAAAAACTGCTGAGTGTATTCCTATCTCTGTCACATCTAAAACCAAAGCCTCGTCTGAGACTCAACCTTGAATAACTACAATATTATGGATACAACATCACCTCCAAGTCTCATATTATCAGAACTTTTCAGATCCTGAAATTTCTTATTTATCACCATAGTAGGAAAATCCTCACTTTGGACTGTGCCAATTCAACAGAAAGCTTTCTTTCACAGAATAATACCAGGATGTGAATGATAGGAAATACCATACAATTTACCTCAGAACGTCTATGACTTCAAGCTTAAGCAATCCAGCACAGCTGTATAGATCTGAGAGCCAGCCAACATAATCAAACACAAATCAATTAAACCTCTGAACACAACTTCTTTCTGCCTTTTTTTCTAAATATACTTGTTTCAATTAGATTATCTAAAAACAACAGAAATATATGCATCAACTTATCATTTTCTCTCAAAAAGAAAAAAAATCCTAAAGAGATAAAATGGCCTCTGGGGTTGGAACTACAGATTTAATGTTATGGTTTTATGTGATCAACTTGATAAGGCAGATTATCTGTGGAATTCCCTGCCCAGTGAAGCAGTTGAGGCTACCTCATTGAATGTCTTTAAGGCTAGGAATGATACATTTTTCAACTGTAAAGGAATTAAGAGTTATGGTGAGCGGGTGGGTAAGTGGAGCTGAGTCCACAAAAAGATCAGCCATGATCTTATTGAATGATGGAGCAGACTCAAGGGGCCAGATGACCTATTCCTGCTCCTAGTTCTTATGTTCTTATGAAAAAGAAATATATCTTCAAGTCACTGCTCTCATAGGTTTATCTAAGCCCCTCTTCTGACAAAAGGCTGATTACATTCCGAGCACTGGTAAGTTTTTCCTGTGTGTGATCTAATAAGCATCTTCAGTCCATCATTCCTGCTGAAAGCTCTGTCGCAGTAGGGACACTGGTAGGGTACTTATCTATGTTCCTTTAAATTCACATTCATAATGTTCCATTGCGAGCAAATACCTGACCACAATATAGGCAAATCTTCTCTTCCTCTCCTGTATGTATCTTTTTATAACTTTTAAGCACAGGAAGTGTCACAAAGGCTTTGTGATAAAGATCACATTTATTGCCTATTTGTAGATGTCTCTGTGGTGTGAAGAGAGTCCATAACAAAACCTTAAATTCATCACATTAGAAGAGTCTCTCTTCTGAATGTGTCATTTTGTGGTTCTAGGACACATTTTTATGAGCAAATCCTCTCTGCCCAGTTTGGATTTATAGAGTTAGTCTTCACTATAGATAATTTTATTTCAGTCACTTGATTTAACAATTTGAAAGATTTATTGCAAACTTCACAGATGTAAGGTTGTCTCTTTGACTGGATAATGAGATAATACTTCACGTGGTTTGGAGATATGATTTTTTTGTTGCATTCCTTGAAATGATCCAGTGCTTTATCTTTTGTGATGGCATGCTTATGTTTTATTTCACTCCCAGGAAAAGACACTTCCACATGTTGAATGATGACAACTTCTTTTATGACAGGTTGCACATTTTTGCAAAATTGTTCCATTAAAAGTATGAATCACACTTTTTCCTTCAGGCTGAACATATAGGTTGCGACTCAATGAACATTTCCATAAGTTAAGCACTGTTTTGAAGGTATCTAATCGCAATGGAACATGTGTTGATGGGATTGCTGAGATCTCCTTGTCTATAACCCTTACATGTTGAACAAACTGGGTAGGCAACCCTGAGGCTAAGAGGGCATTTCTGTGTAATCTTTTTGAATCTAACACGGCAGATTGGATTTGGATTGCAAACTCATAGAATTTTCTGAGGTTAAATCATAATCTTCTATGAGGAGACACTTCCTTACTCTTGGAATTGATGTATTTTTAATGAATGAATTAGTTCAATGTTTAGTGGACCAAATTTATCAAAAAAGCCAAATGCTGCAATGTTGCCACGTGATGAGATCACCATTTCCTGGATTCCTGATGGAATGTATATTGTTCAATCATTACACTTTCTTTGGCACAAATACCTTTCGAGAGTACTGCTGCTAAATTAAACATCGACATCTCTTCTCAAATATTTGCTGGCCTTCTGCTCTGAAACAATGTACAAAAGGAAAGTTAAAGTGTACTTATTAGTCACAAGTAGGCTTGCATTAACACTGCAATGAAATTATTGTGAAAATCCTCCAGTTGCTACACTCCGGTGCCTGTTTGAGTATACTAAGGGAGAATTTAGCATGATCAATGTGCTCAATTTTAGACTGTGAAAGGAAACTGGAGCACCCGGAGGAATTCCATGCAGAGACAGGGAGATGTGTAAACTCTACGTAGAGAATAAACCAAGCCAGGAATCAAACTTGAGACTCTGGCACTATGAAACAGCAGTGCTAACCACAGTGCCATCATATTGCTTTCTTATGGATCATTACAACATCCAAACTGCCCATCTCTGTGGTGAGCAAGTAGATTTTGAATTCCAAAGTTCATCGATCCTATGCATGACAGGATGTCCCAACAGAAATTGTTCTGGGCAGGTAATGTTATATATTTTTTTCAATCATCCTTGTCATCGCTTTTGTTATGCATTTTTCAGAGCATTCTGTATTACTTAGATAACTAAAATATCTCAGAATAATGCAGATATGACACTAGTTCCAAATCTGCAATGCTTTGTTTACAGTACTTTTAAATATCTCAGCACTCATGGGATTTCCACACACATGGTTTCAATTCAGTGCTGAGTAGTTTTGGAACTTTATCAGTTTACTTGGCTCTCTAGTTAAGACAATGTTAAGTAATCCAGCACAGTTGCATAGATTAGAGAACTGACTAAAATAACTGAGCAAAGATCAATGAAACCACGGAACATGACAATGTGCTGGTATAAGAGGCTATAGGAGTGGAATTGCTCCTTCTTTTGCCACAATTACATTGTGATCCACTGCTAAACACAATGTCTCATTAACAATCTTGTCGAAGTGCCCTTTCTTTCTTGTTTGTGGTCTTCTTTATTCCATTTATTCAAGAAATTACCAGAAAACACTTTGGATGTTCTGCTGCTCTCTCCAGGAAGCTCTCAGACAAAAAGTTGCATGACTGGTCATTTTTTAATTTAATGGAACAAACAGTTTCTTAAATCAAAGTGTTAGTTGTTGGGGAAGGGGAGGTAGGGTGACATTTTGTTAATCTGCATAGTTTAAGCTAAAATTGTCTAATTTTATCTCAGCCTGAGGCATAAAACAGACACTGTTAAATTGACAGCTCATTTTACACTCCACTGAACGTTAAAGGCTGACAACTAATTAGAGCTCAAAGTGAATTTATATCCAGGTTTATATTTTCTGGCATCTTCAAGAGTTCTTATGAAAGGCCATCGATCTTAAATATTAACACTGTTTTTCTCTCTCGACATATGCTGCCAGACTTACTGAGTATTTCTAACATTTTTTTATTTCTGCTTCAAGAACCATCTCTGTTATCTAAAGAGTTTTAGTGAAAGCGAATGACAGTTAAAAAGGATCATTATATCACAAGATTAATTGTAGTTAGTTTAGCAGAGATTTGCTTGCCATTTGTAATTTCAACTCTTCAGAAGTTAGAAAAGTTGAAAATACTGTAAAAATACGGTTGGGTGAGGCTTAGTGCAGTAAGAGAGTCCAGTCACAGGGTGCAGACAGGAAAGCTGAAATAAAAACAGAAAATGTTGGATAGACTCACCAAATCTGGCAGTATCTGTGGAGAAAGGAACAGATTTAATGTTTTGATTGCATATGACTCTTCTTCAGAGTTGCCTTCTTCACAGCTCTGGAGAAGAGTCATACAGAGTTGAAATATTGGCTGGAATTTTACTGCCCTGTCCGCCATGGGAATTGGAGCGGGTGAGGGATGGAGCATGAGAAGGTCCGTTGAGCTCGGGCAGGATTTTACAGTTTTGGGATGAGCAAAGCCATAAAATCCTGTCCATTAACTCTGTTTCTTTCTCCATAAATCATAGGATCCCTTTAGTGCAGATAGCCATTTGTCCCATCGAGTCTGCACCAACCCTTACATAAGCTTACTCCATAATCTCATGTATATATCCTACTAATCCCCCTAACCTGCATGTACTGGGACATAAGAGACAATTTTACCATGGACAATCCACCTAATCTGGACATCTTTGGACTATAGGAGGAAACCGGAGTGCCTGGAGGAAACTCACACAGACACGGGGAGAATGTGCAAACTCCACACAGTCACCCAAGACCAGAATTGAACCTGGGTCTCTGGCATCAGTACTAACCACTGATGTTGCCAGACTTGCTGAGTTTATGCAGCAGTTTCTATTTTATTTTGCACCGCATTACAAAGGCTAAGATAGTAATAAAGACGGTTTAGAATATCTTCTCCAAGCATGGGTTTTGAGATTAAATTATTTCAGAAAATGGCCCAGAGTTTGCTAATAGAGGCTGAAGAAATTTACAGAGACTATGAGATTATTTGTGTTATTAGTTCTCCCTTGACACCTACAGGTCAATGGAGAAGCTGAATAAATGGTGAGAAACATAAAATGCTGATGACTGAGAATAGTGATTGGAAATTAACCTTGCCTGATTATAGAGCTGCACCCATAAGTAAGACCATTTCAAAAGCAAAACTGCTCAGGGGTCACAGCTGAAAGCAAATTCTTTTGGTTCAGCAGAACTTACAACAGAATGTTTCATCAGGCAACCATATAAAAAGTGAGGAAAATGGAGAAGTAGCAATATAAAAAACAAAGGAACCGGTATCACTCCAGGCACAGAGCAAAGATTTTAACACCCTTCGTATCAGGTCAGAAAGTCTGAATCCAAGATCAAAATTCTGAAGGCACTGTTTTTTAAGATGTCGATGGTAGTTATGATGTGGAGATGCTGGCATTGGACTGGGGTAAACATAGTAAGAAGTCTCACAGGTTAAAGTCCAACAGGTTTATTTGTATTGAACTGGCTGTTCCTTTGACAGATGGGTGGGACTTCTGAACTCTCATCCAAATGGCGAAGGAATAGTCAGTTCCAACAGCTACAAATGCACCTGTTGGACTTTAAATTAGTACTGTGAGACTTCTTACTGTTTTTTAAAACAGCAGTTTAACCATATTCTTGTCCAATCTCCATTTGGCACGTTCAGAAGAAGCAGAAGAGCTCTAATCCTATTAGCAGCTATAAGAGCACTTGAGTTTGATTAGCACATGCTTTGGGATAATTATCTCTACAGTATCTCAATCACCTCGCAGATGATGACTCAGTCAACTGTTCGATTCAACACCAATATCCTTGGTCTACAGCAACAAAAACATGATCAGGAGAGTGGGGAAGAGACTGCAGAGACTAAGGGTGGGGTTTTCTGATCTCGTTCACCCCACCCCAGCTGCCAGCAAGAATGGAGAGTTTGGCACTCAGCCTAAACTTCACTCAGTGCAACGGTACTGGAGAATCCCAGCCACAATCAAGGTTTGCGATTTCTGGCATTAATCTGTAAAGTTCAGACTTTGTGAGGAGAGGATGGTAGTATAATTTAGCATAAATCGTTTAAAAAATAAAGTAATGGTGGCACTGTGGTTTGCAGCACCAGGGACTGAGGTTTGATTCCCATGCTTGGGTCACTGTCTGAATGGAGTTTGCACATTTTTCCAATGTTTGCATGGGTTTCTACCAGGTGCTTTGGTTTCTGCCCACAATCCAAAGATGTTCAGGTTAGGTGGATTGGCTATGTTAAATTGACCCTTAGTGTCAGGGGGACAAGCCAGGATTATGAGGATAAAGCTTGAGTGGGATTGTGGTCTGTGCAGACTTATTGGGTCAAATGGCCTTCTTCTGCACTGTAGTGATTCTATGATTCTATGAAATAGTTTGTTTGTTCTTTCAAAAAAAAAATGACATTATACTTAGGATGAGACGTAGCCTAGTGGGTTAACAGTTATGGTAAGGAATTAATGATGTGTATTTTCATATAACAGAGACCTCAGCAATCACATGTGACAGATTCAGTGGAGAAGATGGAATAATCTACACACATGAGATACCTAGGGCAAGATTTTCCGGCCAGGCTTGCCCCAAAACTGAAAAATCCTGCCCAAGATTAATGGACCTTGGCATGGTCGCACCCCCCATCCCCACCCCATCCGCCCTCACCATGATTCCTGTGGCAGGTGGGATGGGAAAAATTTGATGCATGTATTTAATCATGCATATGCTCTAAATAAGTTATTTTGAAAAAAACCTATCTAAATCAATCATGAATAGACGGAAACCATCCCAAAATAGATTGAGCCTTGTATAACCTTGGGATATCTACAAGCATTGTGACCCACTGCCAGCCTTTTAATGCCCCCATACTTCAAGTGCCTTTCACTATCACTCATATTTTTTTATCCAAACTTTTTCTAAATACATTTCATATGTGTGTCTGTGTGTGTGTATATGTATATATTTATTTCTAATTTATAAATTTTTACAAATGTTACTCGTGTACTAGCATGTATTCTGTTTCTTAATAATTCTGAAGTGATGCACACTTGTTTCTCTAGGCATATTAAGTAATAAGCATGACTTAATATTTCTGTAACTGTAGTTTGAAGGAGCATTGAGGACATGCTCCCGACCATATCAATGAGGGTGAAGGTAGGAAATGGTCGAGAGCTTCAGGTTTTTAGGTGTCCAGATCATCAACAACCTGCCTGGTCCCTCCAAGTCAATGCTATGATTAAGAAAGTCCACGAATAACTCTACTTTCTCAGGGAGCTAAGGAAATTTGGCATGCCTTCTATGACTCTCACCAACTTCTACAGATGCACCATAGAAAGCATTCTGTTTGGTTGTATCACAGTTTGTATGGATCCTGTTCTATACAAGACCATTTGAGACTGCAAAGGGCTGTGAACGAATCTCAGTACATCACGCAAATCAGCCTTCTATCTATTGACTCTATCTACATTTCCCACTGCTTCGGAAAAGCAGCCAGCATAATTAGGGACCCCACGCACCCTGGACATACTGTTTTTTACTTTCTTCCATCAGCAGATAGATACAAAAGTCTGAGGTCACCAAGCAACTTAGGAGCAGTTTCTTCCCTGTTGCCATGAGACTTTTGAATGGGCCTACCTTATATTAAGTTGATTTTTTTCTACATCCCAGTTATGACTATTAAACTCCATTCTGCACTCTTTCCTTTCCTTCCCTGTGAACAATATGCTTTGACTCTATAGTGGGCAAGAAACAATAATTTTCATTTTATACTAATGCATGTGACAAGAATAAATCAAATCAAATCAAAAATGAATTAGCTCTTCATACAGCTGGGGGAATTTTATAAATTTATACAACTGGAAGAAAGCTAGGTCTGGGACTAATGCGTAGCAGAAATTTGTGGTTAAAATTCAACCATGACTTTATAATGGCACTCTGTGGGCTGACAGGGTGTGGGTTTAGGTTGCAATCCATCTGAGCACAAAATCCAAGCTGAACCTGCAGTGCTGAACATTCGAAGGTACTGTCTCTGTGATGACATGCGAAGCTAAAGTCTTATTTATTCTGCTAAATGAAAACAAATGTACCCATGACACTATTTTGAAGAAGAGAAGGGGCATCCTCTTTGGTGTCCTGGTCAATATTAATGCTTTAAAGTACGTCACTATAACAGAACATGGGATTCTCCAGTGTATTTATCAACAGTGGCCTGTTATTGGTTGGAGATAGAATCTTCTGGTCCCACTGCTATAAATGGAATTTCCCTTTATATCCATGCCCCACCAATGGGAAGCCTGCAGCAGGGGTGTGCCATTCGTGGGACCGGAAGATCCCACTGCTGTTAACAGCCAGAAGATCTTGCTCAGAGGGACTGACCGTTATCATACGGCTGCACTCGGACTGTATAATGTGCAACAAATTTCTAATTTCACAATGTCAAATTATTGTCACATTGCTGTTTGTAGGAGCTTACTGCATTTAACTGGATTTCCTACATTACAACAGCAAGTGTAATTTAAAAGTAATTTGAGGCTCTAAATTGTTTTGGGACATCCTGAAACTGGTAAAATAGATATATAAATTCAAGTCTCTTTTAGTTCCTTTTCTTTTCCATAAATCTATGAATTGCACTGTCAGCCATTGCATTAGAGTATATACATACTCATTTACACACTGTTATAATTTTATATAACTCATTAACAGTGCCATTGAACATTTGAACAAGACCATTTGTTTCAAAATAAGGAGCAGGATCTCTTATTGTTCTGTTGTGAAGAATTTGGTACTTAATTGTCAGTTTATCATGAATTGCAATCTAATTATGCAAGGGATTTATAGTGAGATGTGGATTTTGTTTTGGCTTAAAGTAACTTTCATTGATGTGTAAGAAGTATAGCAAAAGGCTCATTGGCATGAGTGGTTGGAACTATATTAATATTACATCACAACAGTAACTACATTTCAGAAATAAATTACCTCATTGGCTGTAAAGTGCTTTGGAATGGCTGGTGATCATGAAAGGTGCTGTACAAATGCAAGATGTTTTTCTTTTCAGCGACAAATGTAATATGATTAGCTCAATGATCATTTCTCGTTTGGAAGCCAAAAAAAAATGCATTTCCAAAAGTTTAAAGTCCATTCTGATTCTGAGATTTTGAAAAATAGGATTGCATTGTGAAAGTGCCCTTTTCAATACCACATCTCCAAAAATATATATAAATTTTTCCTCGCACATAGATTTATTATAGAATTGACATAAAGCACAGAAATGTTGAATATTTTTCAGTACTGAATATGAAATAAATAAAGAGATATCAATGTCAAAATGTTACTGTCACTTTCAGTGTATTAAGGACAGTATAAAATTTAAAACAGCGCAGTCTGCTTAGCCCCTCAAGCTACAACTTCATTCAATTGGCTTTTGGATCAGCTACAAAAGTTACAAGCCTGGGAGTTTCTTCACCCTACTCAAACTTTGAGATATTCATAAGCAGCTGGCTTTGAACCAAAAATAAACTGCTGCTTATTCATGTAAATTCATCCAAATGGTCCATGATACGATCTGTTTATAATTTATTTAATTCCTTTACATTGTCACAGCCAACTCCAGCTTCTCACTCTCACTTTTTTCAAAATCATAGTCATTAATTCACAGCTAACA
The DNA here is from genome assembly GCA_024679065.1 of Sphyrna mokarran. Taxonomy (NCBI): domain Eukaryota; kingdom Metazoa; phylum Chordata; class Chondrichthyes; order Carcharhiniformes; family Carcharhinidae; genus Sphyrna; species Sphyrna mokarran. The sequence goes on along the minus strand of JAGIQG010000010.1, from coordinate 35,633,079 downwards.
CGTCTGTCAGGCCAGCATCGTCTTGATTAGTACTGTTATTCTAATCAAAAGGCTGATAATTAAGATCATCCATCTGTGGAGTTCTAAGTGCTAACTAGAGCTGAAGAATGAATTAACATTATTTAGGTGTTGCTTAACCACTGTCACTTGCTAATCATATCAGCAGAAATGTATGATTTGCAATAATGTGGTGGTGTTACTGATGCTAACTGCTATTCAGGATATTACAGAACTTAGAGTGCAGGAAAAAATAAAGACTATTTTAAATTCAGCACTATTATTGCAAGACACAATGAAATAAAATGAATGCACTTATGCTACAGTTTTAAAAATCATTCATATTTGTGTTTGTATCAAATTAAAAAAGACTTTATCAAAATTAGATCTCTTTTTCATAGCCCAGTTGTTGAGAAAAGGAATGAATGTCTGATGAATTGAAACTGTTCAATGGTGTTATTGGCATTGCCTGTCTGTTTAGGAAGCCATCATGTGTCTGAGGCCTTGTTCCGAACAGAATGTACAAATTTTGCTGTGAGCAATGCACACTGTCATTGATTAGTTTGTAGCAGAATCCAGCCAGCGTACGTCTGCTGAAACAGTAGGTTTCCATGGCTACGTGTGCACAGCAAAACTTTTTCTACCACTTCATCAGTCATAAACAAGACCAACAATGCTGTAAGCCAAGCATTATGTGACTAAATCCAGAACTCCTGCAACTCTCTTTCATTTCACTATAGAGAGAGAGAGAGAGATGAACACAGCAATGAAACCTATGTGCCTCCCTACAGCAGCCCCCAGCCTCTGATACTGCCACTGACACTCTCGTTTCTGCCTTTGTTACCTTTAATTTTGGCTTTTGTAATGCACTCTTGATTGACCTTCTACTCTTCACCTACTCAAACTCCAACATTATCAGAATTCCATCGCCTGCATCCTCTTCTGCATTCCTCATCCAAATCCCTGCAGATCTGAACCACTTCCACATATCTCATTATGTTGACTGTAAAATTCTTCACCTCATCTACAAATCTTTCCCAGTTTGGCTTCATTCACTCAAACCCTACCTGTCTGTCTTCTATTTCAAACTTTCAACCTAAGACCTGCACTTGACTTTCAGCCTTTTTGCACCAAACCCTGGAACTTACTCTATCAACTTTGTTTCCTCTCCCTATTTTCAACAGAATGCTTAAAATTTGTCATTTAGATCATACTTCTCCTCATTGGTCTTTGGGTCTTTCCCTCGCCATGTGTTTGAACACAAGTGGTGTGATCTTACCAGCTTGCCGTGCCTGTCGATCAGTTTGACAAGCTGGATTAATAGTGTGAGAGACTATGCCCCTGATGCCCTGATGATGGGGCTGGCCTGTACTGGGAGAGGACATACCACAAATGAAATAGGGGTCTAATGTTCATGGGGGTTGGAAGGAGACCTCCCAGTCTGCCAGCAGAATGGGGCACCCTGATGAAATGACACCTCAGCACTTTGAAACCATTTTCACTGGTGTGTTAGGCTCTGCCTCCTGTACCAGCACAGAACTCCCAGATCTCCAGAAAAATGACTGAGTCCTGAAAGACTGTGACACAGAGTGCACTGAAAAGACTGACACAAAGGACTCCCACTTTCTTGAATATTTTTGGGAAAATTCCACCCAATGGATGAAGTCGATGACAGGCTGCTGGAATGAATGATTAAATGATTGATTTTTCTTTGGTAATAATTTGCTAAATCTGAGTGATGTCACTTAAAATTGTAATAATGTTGCACTTCACGCAAATGAGGCAGGATTTTTACAGCCTCGCTTGGGCAAGACTAGAAATACCTGCCCAAAGTCAATATAGATTTCTATTGTCAGACTCACATCAATAGCCATGGGCTAGGTGGTAGAGTTGGGGCCATGATCTTTGTTTCTGTGAAATAATATTTTATTGAGTGCACAAGAGTTCACCAGCAAACTCCCCCCTCCCCACAAAGTCTCCCACGGGGGCTGCTGTGTCTGGGCTGTGGCAGGCCGATCCATTGACCAGAAATTCCCGCCCGAGGCCAATAGAGAAATCTTGGACTGGAACACTAAATGTTGCCTTTTTTGGACTAATCACGTGCCTATATCTTAATCATGAAAAACCAAACTAAGTTATTAGGATAAATAAAACATTGATTTTTTTTGATACAATAATTATTCATTTTAGCTCCATTTGTTTTACATAACATAATTTGCAGAGTGTCAGCTCAACTTCAGTGGTAGTCTTTTCCTCTCTGAGTCAGATGATTGGAGCTGGAATTCTCCAATGTACTTCACCCTGCCACAGCTGACAGTGAGAATGGGGAATTTGCTGCTTAGCCAGATCTCCATTCATAGCAATGAGAATGGAGAATTCCAGTTGCAGATGTGGTCGGAGAATTTCAGCCTGGATGTTTGAAGATCGTTCCAGGAACTTAAATGCAAAACATAGTGGAATGGTCCGTGATTGCAGCAGTGTGGAAGGTGCCATTTTGCAGAAGTTAAACTGAAGCCTTTACTGATAAACATTAAAGATCCAATCAACCCACTTAAAAATGAACAGTCTAATCTTTCCTCGTATCTTGGCCAATATATGTCAGGCCATGCTGTGCACAAATTGGCTGCCTCATTCCTTACTGCATAACAAAGATGATGTATCAAAAGTTTCTCATTGACAGCAAAATACTTGAAAAATTATGAAAGGTGTCCTGTTTTATTATTGCAAATTCTGCAGGTCACAGTGATAAATGTGACATTACGAATGAAAAGTGATATTTCACGCTATTGTAATTGAGTGAAATGATTGTGTTGGTGTCTCATCAGTGACGTAGCACATTCCATGCATTTGCAAATAATTATTAAGTTTCTACATTTGAATCACCTCCCACTCAGAAAGTCTATTCACATCAGCATGAGGGCAGACCATGTCAAACCTCGTTGCTCTTCCAAGAGTTTACTTGGTGAGCTGACCTCCCAGAAGAGTTTAGGTGAGTGCATAGTTTAGAGGCAGAGGGTCATACCTGAGCACTGTCGCCTGACCCTGCCCAGAAACATATGTCCCCGTTGATTGTGTGATGGGGGAGTGCGTGGAGAGTGGGGATTTCCTGGTGAACTCTTGTGCATAGGGTCTGTAAAATTGGCATCCTAATCTCCGAAGGATGAAATTGTTAACAAGGCAGGCAGATGCAGTTAGCATATTTTGGGGGGCATTAAAGAGTTAGCATCAGAAGCAAACATGATGCTGGTATGATGACGATGTCAGATAACATGACTGAGAAGTAAATAAGATAAAGAAGGAGAAGAAACTCCAACTTTGTATAGAGGTCCAAATGTGGTAGTACTTGCTGTAAATAAAACGGCGTGGCTTTGAGAAACTACACATTTGGGCTGTGTATTTCGGGGAGATTAATAATCTACAAAATCTCTGTTTAGACCCCAGCTGCACAATGAAACACCAATCTCATTGAAGACTACCAAAATCCCAACCAATTGGAATTCTCTTGATGGTCAGTGCTGTACCAGATATAATGTCATTGTGTGACAATACCTCATGATAAAACTTGCAATTTTTTCCTATTCTTGTGGTTGTTGAAGACAAACTATAGGACTGATCTGTATAAAACTATCACTTAAAAATCTTCAAACATTTTTGGCTCAGATGATTAATGATGATTCTAGCAACTCCAGGCCATTCTGGGACTGTTGCAAGCCTAATGTTCATCTCTCTACACTGGCTAAATTCCGTGCTGAAGTCATTGGTTATTAGCTTCTTTCCAGTCAGCGAGCTGCTCCAAATGCTCCAGCAGCTCACAGATGGCATGTAAATGATGCCTGACCACAATACATTGGCAATGTGTGCACAAGTAAAGAGGCCTGAAATGTGGCCTCAGGCTTCCTCAAAATGATTTGGCTGAGGTGGCAATTCCTGGCACAGTTCCACAGGCAGCTTGCCCTTTTGTAAAAATGGTCAGAATTTCAATGTGCAGGAGTGTGTGGGTTTGGATGAGAGTGGATGGTTAAAATTGGTGGAATTGACAGCCCATCATGAAGCTGACTCCAATCTGCCGTCTTTCAGCTTTCACTGTTGTGTGCTGCATAATAGGTTGTATGCAAACAGCCCCCTTGGGAGAGGCGAGTTGCCATTGAACATATGTTAAATATTCAATTAGTGTGATGCTGGTATGCACTTTCAATTTTACTGTGTGTCCATGGGTTTCCAGGTTTCCTCAGCATTGGAAGCATTGCAAGAACAGACCATCACAAGTACAGGCTAGAAGCAATATCCTGGACAAATTTTGATAACTACCCTGTATTCATAACTGCTTTCTTGGCTGCTTATGGGCAATTAATTGTGCTGCATATTGATTGTCTCTACAAGCATTTGGATCTTACTTTAAATCAATGTTGAGCAACCTAAGGCTCGAGGACCACATATAGCTCAGACGCAGGGCTGCCACATTCTGCTGATTTTCAATTGCATAGTTTTTTCCTATCAATATGACTGAAATGATAAGCATATAAAACATGGGCAAGTGAAGTGAAGCGCATTCTGATTGCAACAACATTGGATGTGAAAGCATTTTCTATAACTCATTATGATATGTTCAGTGCGTATTAAACGTGTTTAGTCTCAGCATGGGGTTAGGGTTAGTGAACAAATCTGATTTCAATCTTGCGGCTTACTGAGATGAAAATGCCTTTGGTCTTCCAAACAGTTAGGTGAAGGAAATTTCTGCTTAGGTTAGATGAGCAGTTAAGGACAGTAAAGGGATTGAAAATAATGGTGATGAATTGGAGTTAGATGTTGTCAGTCTATGTGTGGCAACAGAAGCTGTGTTTTCAGACAATATTGCCAAACTGAAATGAAAAATGAGAAATCATTGAAGAAACTAATGGTTTGGAACAAAGAACAATACAGCACAGGGACAGGCCCTTCGGTCCGCCAAGCCTGCTGAGGATTGAGAGTGCCAAAGAGAGGGAAAGTATTCTCCAACTACAACTGGATAAATAAGAAGGTGAGTGCAGTTCCAATCATCTGGACGATGGTGGATAAGGATTGGAGATGGTGGTGTGGTCAACTGCAAAAGGTTGAGAAAGATGAGGAGAGATGGGTCAGCTCTGTCACAGCCATATAGGCTTTCAAGTTTTAATTTGGTATGAGCTATTTCGCCACTGCAGTATGGACAGAAAGCTGTTTGGAGCTCTGGGAAAAGTACATAGTAACTGGTTTACAATAGGAAGATCAGCGATTGGGTGAGGTGATAGCTGAAATCTACAGTCAAATTGACCAAGATTGCTGCCAATTTGGTCTGATGAGCTCTGTTACCAATTTGTTTACTTCTAATGTTTCTACCAGGGGCTTTTTCAGCACCTTACCATTGGAGGTACACAAATGCATCATAAATTGTGTAACACTGAGTGGCTTGCTTTCCAGGACTGCCAGTTACGTCAGCTTTGCCTCTGATGCCAATCAGAATGAACAAGTGTTTGTTTTTAAAGCTCTGGCTGACTTTCCAAAAATGAAAGGCATCATTGACTTCACACAAATGGCAATTGAGGCAACATGGATCACCCAACACTTGATCAATCTAGAGCTGGTCTGTGACCACAATAAGATTTTTATACAGGTGTATGCAAGATTCCTGGGCTGCACCCTGTGCACTCTATCTAGGCCCCTCATAATTTTATACACCTGAATTAAATCTTTCTTCAGCCTCCTCTGTTCCAAAGAAAACAATCACAGTCACCCTAATCTTTCCTTAAAGCTAATTTTTTAAAATCTCTGTCATCATCCTGGTAAATTTCCCCCTTACTCACTCTGCTGGTGCATCCTTTTTGCAACACAATTTCCAGAACCGTAAGCAAAAATCTAGCTGCCGAATAATTAGTGGTTTACACAGTTAAGCATAATCTTCCTGCTCATTATACTCGATGACTATACTCAGTAGGAAAGCTGCTCAGACCCCTGATTTGACTGTCGCGTTTTGGCAGGTGGCCTCTGGGTTTTGTAGGATGTGATAATCCTACTAATGCTGCTCTATTGCACCTGTAAAATGGCAAACTTAGCCACTGGGACATGAGGAAACATGCAAAATAATGACTGAGGAGTGGGAAGGCAATGGATGAGAAGTAGGAACATTTTTAACACTGCACCCTCTTACACATTCTCTTTCATACCCTCCCATTCAGCCACATATCCTTGTCACCAGTGCAGTGAAGAATATTTTGCTGCATATCAGTAAGGAGCAGTGACGACACAGAAGTACTGAAAACACATAAACAAAAAAAAGGCAATGTTCAAGAGTAGATTTCCATAACCCTGTTTCAGTCTGAAGCAGCAAGCTGTAAGTGACAGCAGGCTCTGTGGCTCTGATGCTCAATGCATGTGGTCACACTTTCTATAGATACAAAAGACACCACGTAGGTTTGAGATATCTTGGCACTCAGAGACTGAACTCAGGACTCATGGTCATTGTGGGGTCCTTTGCCAAGCTTTTTGAGTGTTGTTGGGGCTGCACCCATCCAGGCAAGTGGAAAATATTTCATCACACCCCTGACTTATGACATGTAGGTAGTGGACAGACTGAGGAGCCAGGAGGTGAGTTTCCCGCTGCAGTATTCCTAGCCTTTGACGTGCTCGTGTAGCCACTGTGGAGAGTCCAGTTGAATTTCTGGATGATGGTAACCCCAAGGATATATGTACATCAGGAGTGCTGCGACTCTCATCTTTCCTGCCTTGTTTAAATCATTAAAGTTTTGGAGAAGTGAGGCATTATGCTCCTGCTTCTGACTCCCTTGGCAAACAACAACTATGTTCTCTTCATACCCCCATTTCAAGAACAGTATCTATCTACAGTCTAAGCAGCATTTCTATGATAGTGAAACAGAGTGCACCCATTTTCCTTCCTGATGCCATTCAAACAATTTTTCTTCTGTGGCAAGAACTACTTCTTACTTGCATATTTTGATTGTTACTTTAAATACTAGAGCTGAGATTGCAATGCTTGGGTTGTCATCATGTCAGCTGATGCTAATTGGATAGAAACCAGGAAATCAAGTGGACTGATAGCATCATACAGGTTTATAGTAGGGAAACAGGCCCTTTGACCCAACTTGTCCATGCTGCCTTTTTTTTAAACCCCTAAGCTAGTCCCAATTGCCTGCATTTGGCCCTTATCTCTCTATATCTATCTTACCTCTGTAACTGCTTAAATGCTTTCTAAAAAACAAAATTGTACCTGCCTCTATTACTACCTTTGGCAGCTTGTTCCAGACACTCTCAACCTCTGTGTGAAAAAACTGTCCTTCTGGACACTTTTCTATCTCTCCCCTCTCACTTTAAACCTATGATCTCTAATTTTAGATTTCCCTACCTTTGGGAAAAAATATTAACTTTCTAGCTGATTATGTCCCTCATTATTTTACAGACGTCTATAAGATCATCACTCAGCCTTCTATGCTCCAGAGAAAAAAGTCCCAGCCTGTCTAGCCTCTCCTTATAACTCAGTCCATCAAGTCCTAGTAACACCCTAATAAATCCTTCCTGCATTCTTCCTAGTTTAATAATATCCTTTCTATAATAGGATAATCAGAACTGTATGCAGTATTCCAATTGTGGCCTTGCCAATATCTTGTACAACTTCAACAAGACATCCCAACTCCTGTATTCAATGTTCTGATCAATAAAACTAATGCCTTCTTCAAGATCCTGTCCACCTGTGACGCCACTTTCAAGGAGCTATGAACATGTACCTTTCGATTTCTTTGTTCTGCAACTCTCCCCAACGGCCTACCATTGATTAAGTCCTGCACTGGTTTAATCTACCAAAATGCATCACTTGAATTTATCTAAATTAAACTCCATCTGTCATTCATCAGTCCACTGGCCCAATTGATTGAATTCCTAGTGCAATCCGAATAACCTTCTTCGCTGTACACTATGCCATCAATCTTGGTGTCATCTGCAAACTTACTAACCGTGCCTCTATATTTTCATCTAAATCATTAATAGAAGTGACAATTAACAATGGACCCAGCACCAATCCCTGAGGTACATCACTAGTCACAGGTCTCCAGCTTGAAAAACAATCCTCTACAACTACTCTCTGGCTTCTGTCGTCAAGCCAGTTTTATATCCATTTAGTTACCTCACCCTGGATCCTATGAAATTTAACCTTATGCAATAACCTACCATGTGGCACCTTGTCAAAGGCCTTGCTAAAGTCCATGTAAACAACATCAACTGTGCTGTCCTCATCTGCCTTCTTTGTTACCCGTTCAAAAACTCAAACAAATTTGTGAAACATGATTTTCCAATCACAAAGTCCTGCTGATAGTACCTAATCAGTTCTTGCAACTCTAAATGCCTGTAGCTCCTGTCTCCCAAAGTACTTTCCAACAACTTATTAACTATAGATGTGAGACCTGTAGTTCATCGGTTATTTCCTATAGACTTTTTTAAACAAAGGCACAACATTTGCACCATCCAATCTTTGGCACCTCATCTGTGACTATCAACGAATCAAATATGACTGCTAAGGGACTTGTAGTTTTCTCTCTAGCCTCCCACAATGTTTTGGGATACACTTCATCAGGTCCAGGGGATTTATCTATCTTGATGCGCTTTAAGACTTCCAGCACCTCCTTCTCTATAATATATACACTCTTCAAGACATCATGATTTATGTCTCCAAGTTCTCTAGCATCCATGTTTTTCTCAACAGTGAACACTGATGAGAAACATTCATTTAGGACCTTACCCATTTCTTGTGGATCTACACATAGATGATTGTTGATCCTTAAGATGCCCTACTCTCTCTCTAGTTTCTCTTTTGCCCATTATGTATTTGTAGAAACTCTTTGGATTTTCCTTTGCTTTATCTGCCAAAACAATCTCGTGTCTCCTTTTTGCCCTCCTAATTTCCATCTTAACTCTACTCCTACACCCTCTCAATGTAAATGAATTGACCACATTAACAGTCATTGACTGACAAATTGCATATATTTCTGCAGTTCCCATGTGCCCTCAGATATTGCCTCATATTGCCCTCAGATCAACCCTCCACATTCCAACTCCCACTTGGTCTGCACAGTAAAATCCAATCCAGTGAGTTGCGGGCTACCTTTCAGATCAAGTCAGGTCAGGGGTTGGATTCAAGGCATGCAGGAGACAGCAGTGGGATAAGAATCCATTGCTGTCAGCAGGAGTGCTATGGAGCATGATAGAGCATTCTGGCTTCTTCAAGCTCCATGTTTGCCAGCAACAGCCTTTAAGAATATTTTATTAATTGTAGGCAGTTCTGAAATCATACATTGCTCTTTTTCTGGATCAGGACAGCAGTTTTGTTAGAATCAAAACATTCTGTATGTAAGTTAAGGCTGGTTATATAAAAGAACAAATTAAAGCTCAATTAATTCCAGCTGTTGATTCAATGATAAAAGGAAGTTAAAATCATGAAGCAGAGATGATCAGTTATTCCTGTTCAACTGTTTCTGCTACTCAGCATCAGCATATAGAGAAAGCGATTGGGAAGGGGCAGACATTCAGTTAATGTCTATCAGGTTTTTTGCCCACCCCCCAGACACACACACACACACACACAGTATGTCTCGCTATAATTCAGCCAAAGCAACAGATCATATCCGAACACCGAAAGGAAACTATACTGCTGGAATGTTAGTGATTAACGCCACCTAATTTGTGATATTAATTCTTGGCATGCCATCTTGCTAGACTGGACAGCAGATTGGGGAATCAGGCACAGAGATCAGTACATGTGATTTGCAACACTCCGGATTGTCTTGTCATTGATTTTAATGACTGGCAAGTAGAGCGCTTTGCAAATCAAATCTTATATATAAATTGGATACTGAAAAGTTACCCTCAATGTAAATGCATTCTAAGGGGTTTTTATTTCTCATTAAACTAAAGTAAGGAAAGAAGAAAATCAATCTTTCATTGATATAGTGTCTCATTACATCCCTCAGCAATGTCTCAAAGTGATTCTATAATTAATTGAATTATTTTTCTAATCAGAACTATTGTTATGTTGCCAATTGTGCAGTCATTCTCTGTACAGCATGTTTCTACCAAGTGCAGTAAGACGATGATCAGTTAACCTATTCCAAATATTATGCTAGTCAACTCTTCTTCTCAAGTGTGACACAGTGGCAGAGTGGCACTGCTGCTTCACAGCGCCAGGGACCTCAGTTCAATCCTAGACTTGGATTCTTGTCTGAGTGGGGTTTGCACGTTCTCCCTACAGCTGTGTCGGCTTCCTCTGAGTGCTCCAGTTTCCCACAGTTCAAAAATATGTAGGTTAGTGGCCATGGTAAATATGTGAGATTACAGAGATAGGGTGGGTGAGTAAGCCTGGGTAAGATATTCTGTCAGAGAGTTGTGTGCAGATCTAATGAGCCAAATGGCCTCTTCTTGAACTGGAGTGATTGTGTAATTCTATGAGTACTCTGCCTGAAGGCAACTTTGACCCACTCCATTGTGATCTTCACCATGAGTAGGACAAGGGAGAAGTCTCAAATCCACACCATCCAGAACACAAATCAAACCCTATGCTGTTGGCACCAATCTGATCCACACCACCTGCTAGGGCAACTGAGCCAACCAGCCATTGCAAGGAGTCTGAGTTGCTGTGGCAGCATACACTTTTATGTTGTAGCGCTGAGCATTGGATAGTGATGGTAAAGCCTCCTATTTTCTTACCATCACATGGCTGACAAGAAACTTGCTCGTGTGTATCACGTGTCATTGGTATATGTTGGAAAGGTTTGCAGATTAATATTGAATGTGCTTGGTCACATTATACCTTCCTTGGCCATCAAGTCCTAGAATGGGACTTGAACCCAGAGAATCTGGCTCAGAAGCAGAGACTCCACCGTCTGACCCACAAGACTTTCCTCTAGCCAAAACACCAAAACTAATTTGCGTTCATCATCAAATAATGCCATGCGTTATTTAACAACAACTATTGGGTAGATTCGATGACCCCAAATGTAATGTTAAGTTGTAACTTTGCTTGGATTATGAATGAATTAGTCCATTTTATTTTATGATTTATTTTTATTTATTGTAGCTTGCAACAGTTGAAAGCTCTATTACCTTTTTTCACCCTCTATTGGTGAAAATTTTATTTCTATTTATCTCTATATCAGATTGGCTACTGGTACAAACCTCCTTCCTGCTATGTATGTATTGAAGCTGGAGCAATTCTGAAGGGCAATCATGAAATTGATCTTGTCTAGCTATTCTATGATTTGTTGAAAAGGATGTGCTGAGGGAAAACATTCAAAAAAGCTAATCATTTACTCAATTATCTGATCTAGTCCTTCTTCTTGATGGATTATTATGTAGCATAAGAGCAGAGATAAATACAAAAGAACAATGTTAAAGCTTATAGGCTTCCACAAAATAATGGATGTCTCACATTTTGACCTTAGTGTTTGGTAGGATTGCTGAAAATTCATTGAACCAACCATTCACTTCAACTCACTGAAGTGCTATTTTTTAAGCAGTTCTTAAACTGTCTAATGCATAGTTAAAAAAAAAGATAAATGACTATACAAATTAAAAGATATTCATGACTAGAACAACAAATTGCATTTATACAGCAATTTTTAATTATTTTTAAAGTCGTAAAAATGCCACAAGGCTCTTTATACATGACGGTTTTCAGATAATATTTGATACTAAACCACATGAATTAAAGGAGAATTGCCTGGAGCAAAAGCTTAACTAGGGAAGTTAGTTTTGGTTGGTTAATGAAATAGGGAGAAATGAGACCATGGAAAGATTTCGGATATTAGAAGGAGAACTTTCAAGTCAAGATTTGCTGGACTGAGAGTAAGTATAGATTAATGCGCCTGTTGGGTGAATGGTGGTTAGTATTGGCAATGTTTCCTTCTGTAGTCTTCTACCCAAGAATTTTCACAGGAGGTACACAATAAATGCAATCAAATATGCATCTTGAGTTAGAGTTTGGGTAGAAAAGTTTTGGACGCATCCAAGTTTGTGGAGAGTATAAGATGGGAAGCTTGTCAAGAGAGACTAGTGGTACAAAGGGATGGAAGAGGGTTTCAGCAGTAGATATAAGGGTGGCACAGTGGTTAGCACAGCTGTCTCACTGCACCAGGGACCTGGGTTTGATTCTGCCCTTAAGTGACAGTCTGTGTGGAGTTTGCAGATTCTCCTGATATCTGCCTGAGGTTTCCTCTGGATGCTCTGGTTTTATCCCACTGTCCAATGATATGCAGGTTAGGTGGTTTCGCTATGGTAAATGCACAGAGTTGCAGGGAAAGAGCAAGATATGGGTGGGTTGCTAATTTAGAGAGTCAGTATAAACTTGATGGGCTAGATGGCATCCTTCTGCTCTATAAAGATGCTATAGTTCCATGAATTCAAGTAGAGGCAGCTAACAAGCATTATCATGGGAATAAAAATTGTTGGAGTTGATGATGCGTACAAGACATTACTTCCTGGATTATTGGAATAATGATGAATCAATTTCACCTCCTAATACATATTGCAACTTTCTGATTAACATAACAGATTTTTATACTAAGTCATGTCAAATTATAGTTTGTGTACTTCACTATACACCTAAGGAATACATGATTTTGTCTGCTGAGGTGCACAAAACAATTCATATGCACAACTAACAGATTTGTTAGTTAATTGAATCCATCTTCACAATGGAATAAACTAATTTATCAGTACCAGACTCAGTTTTTGTTGGTGACTTTACCACAGAGTGTTACGTTTTCATTATTCTTTGTACTACAGCTCAGAAAAGCTGTTCCCATATCACTTAGGGAAGTTTATTAATTAGATAATGTCTCAATGAACTTGCCTGGATCTGAATATTCCTTTCATGATTCGTAATATTCTCTTCAATAGATATCCAAAAATCTCAATAGGGTAAAATATAAATATGAATATCCAGAAGGATGAAATTAATGCAAATATTTTGGTATTAGTAGATGTATATTTGGATTGATTTCTCCAATGTGACCAATTGTGCTATCTTACTTCACCCTATGGGAATGTATGACATAATTGGTTTCATATAATGCTTTCAGATCTTATTTCCAAACCCAGTGTGGCTTTGCTTTGATCATTTTGAGTTCATGTTGCACAAGCCAGTCCATTTTAAGTTGAAGTTACATCGATCCTTGCTCCAGGTAAATGTTTATACTTATGCATTATCCCCCATAGGTCAAAGAATCTCAAAGCACCGTGCACAATGAATTATGTTCAGAGGGTAATAACTGTTGATTTTTATGGAATCTTTGTGGATGCAAAATGTTATTTTTGATTCCTGCCTTTCCATTCAGAGCTACCCTCATTAAAATTTATAGACCTGATTCCCTAATAACTTACAGAGCAGTCATTCAGGAAAATTATTTCTAGCAAAGTTCATGATAAAATATCCACTGTGGGATATAAGTGCAAGAATGTTTAATATGCTGAACTGAAATCTCTCTCTCAGTTAGAGGCAACCTGTCATAATGAGAGAGGAATTCCAGATTGATATAATTAAGCATCTGTGATAAATTCTAACTTGCTAAAATCTACATTAACAGGTCTCAACATGGAGTTAGTGACTTACAAACCTGTTAATAGTGTTTATTGTCTCATTGCTATTTATACTGGGGCCTCATTTTCACTGGTGCTGGTGCCTAATAGTAGTTTGCAGTGCTTCTATGGACAACAGGTTCAAAGACAGAAACAAGGTGGGCTGATGTCACCTCAGATTACCCCCATTGATCCCACCCCCCCCAAAAGACTTAATTCATTGCTGACCATGCAGATAGTTCAATATTACACTAATCCCAATGAGCAGTATTAGAATGTCAGATTGACACATGAATCTCATGTCTGAATATGCCTCTTCATTGTCTGAAAATGCCTGCCGGAAGTTGGAAAGTTCAAATAGACCACCTTGTATGATGTCTCCAGCTATCCCATCAATGATCATGTAAAGTTCACATCTAGCTTACATAGTTTATAATCTTTATTAGTTAATATTGTTAGCATGATGTTTATACAACTGTAATTTAGGCACAAGTCCATCTAATCCATCCATCCACATCTAGTATAAATAATGGTTGGAAAATACTAGGTACTGTGTATTAGACAGATTTACCTGTGTCTGTATTCTGAGTTCAATCTCCTACCACTTTAAACAAAATGCCAAGAGCACTAATTCAGTTTGCTCCAAATTTGGTATTTCCTAGACTAAGATGCATTCAAGAGTTTCTTAAATTACTGTTTCAAGGCACTGAGAAATTCGCAATTTATCAATAGCTCTGCAGAGCCATGTCACTGATTGTAACATTAGCACAGTCGTTGTACTAGAAAATTTACTGAGCTTCTGACAGCTGTTAAAACAACAGATTGTGTTTACCATCAAGGAAAGTTGTCTGTTTACTTAAGAAAAAACTAGACAGCAGATTTTCTACTGGAACATCTCAGAAGGACTGGACTTTGTTAGTATTGCAGTAGAGGGCACAATGTAGTTGGAAATTGAGAACTACAATAAAGACTGCTAATTACAGGGTCACCTCGGTTGCTATAGGCTGGCTATAAACCTTCTACAGTGGCAGATGGTTGACCATCCTCTGAGTCAGGAAAGACAGGTTGATAGGAAGGCTCTACTTTGTGAGCTTAGGAGTCAGAGTTCTCCACTTAGGCTTTGTGGAGCTTGGAATCCCCAAAAAATAAAGGGGTTCTTGCTGCATGCTTCACCCAGTTCAGTTCAAAAATGACAATCTGGTACTATAGGTATCCTAGAACCACTATTAATATTTTAGAAGGACCTAATTCTAGAGCATGATCAAGCTGCTCAAATCCTAAATCTGAAAAAAACATTGCAACAACTACAGCAATGGCAGGAACAGAGTGGCAAATAATCATTCCATTGTTTTTGCCTTGCCAACACTCCATCACCACTTGAACATTGAATCCTGTTTGTCAGTGTGTAGAGCTTTGAAAAAAAACAGATCTGCTTCTATTCAGTGCAGTGAAATTTCCTGCTGTCATGAAGTAAGTTGCTATCTTGAATCCATTCTAATCCAATTTTTTGCCCACTATTATGTCCTGGATGAGCCTAGCCATATTCAGTGAAAGTTGCAGAATATTTATGACTCCTTGAATCAACATTTTTGATTCTGATCCTTGCATTTTTCACTTGTCACCAAATACAATTATTTTCTCTTATGTTTAGTATTTTATACAATCATTGGTGCCTCAAGACATATTGGCTTGCAGTAAAGCTAGGACAAAATTAGTGTCAGCATCTTAGAAGTACATGGAGAGTTGTGTAGCTGCACAACAGAGTTTGTATTTCATTCATAGATAGATAATATTTATCAACATCTTAGAAATTTTGATCAACTGATTTCCAAAATTGTAAAAGTATGAAACTCCTGGAAAAATCTCCTGGAAGAGGCAAAATAAAATATGAACTAAACCAACACCAATCAGGGAAACATTGGATGAGAGATGGGCAGTATGCTTGGGGTCGGATAGTCAAGTTTGTCGGGGGATATTGTTGATTGTTGAAGGGTTGAGAGCTTGGGGGTGTTGGGATACACCGTTAATTATGGAGTTACACCAAACATTAAACAATGTAACATATATATATCTGGATACATTGTGCATATGTAAGCCTCTGTCATTAAGACATTCACAGAGAGACTGGGCAATTTAAACTTGTCCATTGGATGTTTAAAGTTCCCATACATTTACGGTGCTTGTGCACAGGCCAGGACTTCCTCAGGGTCCCAGCGCACACCAGCAGAATAAGTTTAGTGCATCATTATTCATAATCACCCATGTTGCACTGTGGTTGTAAGCTCATCACAACCTGAGGGAGTCCATTCTCTAATTCTGTAGTGGGAAAAATACATTCTATTTGCAAGACTTGCTCGAGGCTTTATACCTATACTGTTCAGTTCTCTATTCACAGTTCAAATTTAATAATCTGCTTGCATCTACAGCAAAGTTCCTGGCAGCAGTTTTCATTCCAGATCACTGCTTCCCTCTGTGAGAAACGTTGTGGTAATTTTGACTTTGCGCATGGTTGTAAAAGAGGTGATTGCAAATCGACAGCCCAATTTGCATCTTTCATGATTATATTTTCCTTGATGTCAGTAGCAAAGGATGTAAAGCCTGTTAGCACTTCACAATCACTAATGTACACTCTGACAAAAAATAAAAAACTATCCCACTGAAATGCCTTCATAACTTGGAGCTTTTATACTCACTTTTCTGAAGAAAGTCCTTATGCATCCACGTTAATGAAGATCTATCAAGAAGGTTTATCTGCAATCCCAATACAGAGTTTCATGCACTAAGACTATACATTAAGAATAATACTTTGGCTGAATGAAAATTGTGAGGGGGTGGTAGGTCCTGAATTTTTGAAACATTGCACCAGCACAGTTGAAGACAGAGATTTCCCCATGATGTGAGAGTGGGAGAAAAATAGTTATCAATTACATTTTGAAAAAAAAATCTGTTAGCAGTTTGTAAAACTTGAATCTTAGATGATCTATCAACTAAAAAGAAATGTCTGTAAGATTTGCATCATAGAAGAGTGACCATGTAATTTCACAAACAGCTAAGTTCCATCAAAATGTGCTCGCAGCTGAAGGATGAAACTAATGGCAATGGTAATAGTGAATTTATTCAGGTAATAAAGTTCTGATAATGTCATGAAATAAGTCAGTAAGAAGTCTGACAACACCAGGTTTAAGTCCAACCGATTTATTTGATAGTAAACTCACAAGCTTTCGAGGCTATCCCCTTTGTCATCAACCTGGCGTTGTCAGACTTCTTGCTGTGTTTGCCCCAGTCCAATGCCGGCAACTCTACATCATGAAATAAGTCACCAGTGAGTCAATGCACACAAAATGTAAAACAGATCCCGGTAGTGAATCAGCCTTTTTATTTTGTCACAACTTGCTTTCCTTTCAAGATCGGATTTGTTTTCACTGGTGTGTCTCATTCCTGCAATCCAGGCATTTTGGAATTATTTAGTTAAGCTCAATATTTAAATATGACAGGGAAGAAAAAGAAATGTGGTAAAAGGATCTACTCTTGCACTTGGGGTCAGCTTCCCCATTAACTGGCAAAAGAACTCCTTAATTAGATAAAAATATATAAAAACATTTCAATTGCTTAAACAGTTCCTCTGTATTTAATCACAGAAAGTGTTTGAATGGTTTTAGAAACAGACTTGTGAATTAACTAGGACAGACATCTTGTCGTTTCAGATAGCATGCATTCTGAATGTGAAATGTCTTGTTATATCCAGACCTGTGTAGCCCAAACAGACGTGTCTGTTCACATTAGAACACACTTTGCCATATGATCCATAAAGAGCAAATAGAGGATACACAAAACAGGAAAGCTAAAATGAGCTATTCTCTCCTGTGTGTTCTGTGTGAAATTGCCTTTATTCTCCTTGTTTACATCTGTCTATTAATATTATAAGAACAGCACATGAAGTCTACATTTATATCCATTGCACTTCTCCATCACACCTGTATTGTTACATTATGTTACACTTCAAAGGAAAGTGTAAAGATACAGAGAAACTCTCCAGGATCCAGGATATCAATAGCTTTCAAATTAACATCTGCATGAAGCCAGTCTTCATTTAACAGCAACTAAGCTTTCTGCCCTTAAAGTGACACTGATTTCAGCTTCAGTAAAACTGTGTTTCATTAGGTGTAATGTAGTTCTTCTCACGCACCATTGGCCCAAATCTTCTGACTATGGAATCGTCAGAGATGGGACTTAAGTTGGGAAGTGCATGTCAGGACCCTGGGGACGTATAGGCACAAACACATATGTACAAACTGGCCAGGAATTTTAAACTTCTGATGGGTTGATTCCCTGATACCTGGATCATCTGTGAATGTATGTGACCTTGAACTCAGGGGACCAGACATATGGGACTTGCCTGCGTACTTATCCTGGAAGTATTGCACTGGTTAATGTCTAGTCTAACTGAGTGATTAATCAGAATAATGGAACTGAGCAACACAACAGACACCTCCTTCCTAATCATCCCTCAGTGCCTACCCTACAGCCACCTCCCCTGAACATCTGACTACATTCTCGCCCTTGACCCCGCGAAGTGTGTGTGTCTTTGAGTAGCTGGAGGGTGTGGGTGTCTGTTGTGATGCTTCTACAGGTGCACTTTCTTCCTCTTTGATGTCCCTTCTTCTCAGTGAGTTTGTGTGTGTGCTGGACACTTTCAGGCTGGATCATTTTCCTGGTTCCACCTATAAATGAGAAAGGAGAAATGTGATTGCATGAGCTGCCTGCAACATGGAGACACTATTGACCCTTAGGATTCCATGACATGAATAAATCCTTACTGGGTGGAGGCCACAAACAAATGTCTCCATCTTCGATGCATCTGTCTTGCATTATCATTGCCACCTGGGATGCCTGCTCTTCAAGGTCCGTTATTTTAAGTGTGTCTACGTCCCTCCTGTCTTCGGCATCTCCAATTATGAATTAACTTGTCACATGCGAAAAAGAGAAGAAGGGGATAAGAGCCATTGATTTTGTGCATCTTTCCCAATTTTCCAGTCTTCCAAGTAAGCCACTAGATTGTGCATTCTATGATTGATGCACTGCAGGTTGTCCATACACGTTATGGGATAGCACACTTTAGAGCTATGAGCCCATGTAGATTTAAAGATAAAGCTCAGGAACGCATTTCATTAGTGGTGCCTTCACTGCCTGAGACCCACCCCAACACCCAACCCCCAACACCCATCCCTTCCCAGGCAGTATATGAGTTTTCTGTGGGAAAGGATCAGGGAGAAATAGTGGCTTTTCCATCTGCAGAATAGATGGACTATAGTGGGGGTAGGAGGCATTGTGTTATGATGGCACTGAGACCTTTGTCCCCTATATCACACAGTGAGGTGAGTGTGAGTAGTTAAGCGGTCACTTACTCTGGCAGTGGGTATGAACTCATTCATCCTTTTGTGGCATTGCAGGCGAGGCTTCTGCTGGACACCCTAAGCATTGACTGCAGGCTTCATCTCCCTCCTGCCTTTATTGGAAGAATAGGAACCCTAGGGAGGTGTGGCTGAATTTAAGTGCAGAGATTCCTCTCCACTTCAGACCATCTTACACAGAATATAGAACACTACAGCACAAACAGGCCCTTCGGCCCACGAGTTGCGTCGATCACATCTATATCTACCAATCCACAGGCCTACCTAAAACCCCCTATCCCATTCAACAAAGAACAAAGAACAAAGAGCAACACAGCACGGGCAACAGGCCCTTCGGCCCAACGAGCCCACGCTGCCGTCCTAACGTCTTAATGACATATCCATGACTTTAGGCTATGCCTATTGTGGAAGATTCCCATATAGGGACCAATATAGGGACAATTTGTTACCCAATCAGCCTAAGAGCACATTTTTGAGATGTGGGAGGAAACCGGAGCACCCGGAGAAAACCCACGCAACCACGGGGAGAACGCGCAAACTCCCGCAGACACAGGCCCAAATCCATGTGTCTGCACAGCAACAGCGATAGTCTCTGAGCTGTCATATTGCCCATCAGATGGTCCAGCTTAAGCATATACTAACGACTTGAAGCACCAGGCCACTCCTGAAGCAACATCCAAGAGCAGCCCTCGCACGACCTGCCGAATGCATGCACCTTGTTGGTCAACAAGGTGGACCGAATTGCCTGTGGAAACAAATAAGATATTTAAACAGTCCTGCTATATCTCCCTATCTGCAGACCGCTCATGTGGCTGTCCAAGAGACCCTTAAACATCCCTAGCGTGCCTGCTCCCACCACCTTACTCGGCAGTGCATTCCACACCCACACTACCCTTTGTGTGAAAAACTGGCCTCTAATATTCATCTTATACATAGCCCCCCTCACCCTAAGGCCGTGACCCCTCATTCTATCCATTTCTAATGGTGGAAAAAGCTTACCACCATTTACTCTATCTATACCCCTTATAATCTTATATACCTCTATTAGATCCCCTCTCAGCCGAAGTCTTTCAAGGGAAAACAACCCCAGTGTGTTCAATCTTTCCTCGTAAGACAGCCCTTCCATACCAGGCAGGACCCTGGTAAATCTCCTCTGCACTCTCTCCAAGGCCTCCACATCCTTCCGGTAGTACGGCGACCAGAACTGGACGCAGTACTCCAAGTGAGGCCTAACCAACGTTCTATACACTTGCAACATCAGACTCCTACTCTTGTATTCTATACCCCTTCCTTTGAAGGCTAACATACCATACGCTTTCTTTATCACATTCTCCACCTGTACTGACACCTTCAGAGACTTGTGAACCTGCACCCCCAGGTCTCTCTGCGTCTCTATACTCCGGATAGTTTTACCTTTTATCCTATAACTCCCCTCTACATTATTCCGGCCAAAATGCATCACCTCGCATTTATCCGGATTAAATTCCATTTGCCATCTATCTGCCCAGTCTACCAGCCTATCTATGTCCTGTTGTATTGCCTGGCACTGGTCCTCAGTACCCGCCAATCTAAGTATCTTAGTGTCATGAGCAAATTTGCTGATCACACCACCTACCCCCTCTTCCAAGTCATTTATATAAACCACAAATAGAAGAGGTCCTAGTACTGAGCCCTGTGGCACACCACTAGTGACAGACCTCCACTTGGAAAATGAGCCTTCCACTACTACCCGCTGTCTCCTCCTCCAAAGCCAGTTCTCAACCCATCAACATATCTGGCCCTGTATCCCATGCGCCTTCACCTTTTCTATCTTTGTCTCTTCTTTGGACACAGGTGAGATCCCAGAGGACTGGAGGATTGCAAATGTAGTACTGTTGTTTAAAAAGGGTCAGAGGGATAACCCAGGGAACTATAGGCCGGTGAGCTTGACTTCAGTTATAGGTAAGCTAATGGAGAGGATCCTCAGGGACAGGATGTGTGCGCATCTGGAGCGCTGCGATCTGATCAGGGATACGCAGCATGGCTTCGTTAAGGGGAGGTCGTGCCTTACAAATCTAGTGGAATTTTTTGAAGAGGTGACAAAAACGGTTGATGAAGGACAAGCCGTTGATGTCGTCTACATGGATTTCAGTAAGGCGTTTGACAAGGTTCCCCATGGTAGGCTGATAAAAAAGGTGAAGGCGCATGGGATACAGGGCCAGGTATGTAGATGGGTTGAGAACTGGCTTGGGAGGAGGAGACAGTGGGTATTAGTGGAAGGCTCTTTTTCCAACTGGAGGTCAGTCACTAGTGGTGTGCCACAGGGCTCAGTACTAGGACCTCTTCTATTTGTGATTTATATAAATGACTTGGAAGAGGGGGTAGGTGGTGTGATCAGCAAATTTGCTGATGACACTAAGATACTTGGATTGGCAGGGACTGAGGAGCAGTGCCAGGCAATACAACAGGACATTGATAGGCTGGTAGATTGGGCAGATAGATGGCAAATGGAATTTAATCCGGATAAATGCGAGGTGATGCATTTTGGCCGGAATAATGTAGAGGGGAGTTATAGGATAAAAGGTAAAACTATCCGGAGTATAGAGACGCAGAGAGACCTGGGGGTGCAGGTTCACAAGTCTCTGAAGGTGTCAGTACAGGTGGAAAAGGTGATAAAGAAAGCGTATGGTATGTTAGCCTTCATAGGAAGGGGTATAGAATACAAGAGTAGGAGTTTGATGTTGCAAGTGTATAGAACGTTGGTTAGGCCTCACTTGGAGTACTGCGTCCAGTTCTGGTCGCCATACTACCGGAAGGATGTGGAGTCCCTGGAGAGAGTGCAGAGGAGATTTACCAG